>CM054060.1:112043761-114582924 GCA_028641055.1 Alopecurus myosuroides | reverse complement strand
TACCGTTCTACAGAAGGAATACGCAACAATGGTCATGGACCCATATGTAAGATATTGTTAAGCCCCTAAATCCAATATTTTGGGCTAGCTGCAACTCATTAGACAAAAAACTGGTGCTAGCCGCAAAACCTGTTTTGTTTCTGTGTTCTCTGCAACTTTGTCACCAAAACTTGGTGTTACGTGCAATTTTCTCTCCTATCTGGAGCCGACCTCAGGGGTCAGATTTAAAAATACTTCCACAAAGGGGCTAAATTTGGTGTTAGTCCGTGAAAAGGGCCAGATTTGATAAAAAAAAAATACCGAAGAGGACGGGGACTACAACGGAAAGCAAAGTCACGTAGCACGCCACTGTGTGGGCCTTGGCGCTGGAGTCACCCGAGTCGCGCAGCCGGCATGAGTTCACCGTCCAATCCTGAGGCTGGCCAACACGCACACGCACACCCACGCCCGAACCAACCAACTACCGCCGCCCGAGGCCACACCCACACTCGTCGATGTTTCCGCGTTATTCCCCTCCCCGCGTCGCCTTCCTCCCCTCTCGTCGTCTCCGCTCACGACTCGCGCTTTTATATATACAACCCCACCATTTCCACTGTCACCCCGCCTCTCCCGTGCCTCTGTCTGCTCTGCTCAGCTCGGCGACACACGCACGCACGCCTCAGCGAACCCCGAGGCAGGTCAAGATCGACGCCATGGGCTTCCCCGTGGGCTACTCCGAGCTGCTCCTGCCGCGGCTGCTCCTCCAGGCGCTCATCCTCCTCGGCCACCTCCACCGCTTCCTCCTATGGTCCTTCCACGCCGTCGGCCTAGGCGACCTCATCGACAACGCGCCCACCACGGGGCAGGACGCGCAGTGGCACGCGCACGCGCACGCGCACGGACCAGCTTCGCTGCAGCATCGGCGGCCGGGCTTCCGCGGTCTGCCGGCCGTTGCCGTCGAGGAGGCGTTGCCCGTGCTGCGGTTCGACGAGCTGGTGGCGTCCTCCCCGTCCGCGTGCGTGGACGGCGACTGCGCCGTCTGCCTCTGCGGCATCGGCGGCGGCGACGAGGTGCGGCGGCTGTGCAACTGCCGCCACGTCTTCCACCGGGGCTGCATCGACCGCTGGATGGCGCACGCGCGGCGCACCTGCCCGCTCTGCCGCGCCCCGCTCATGCCCGACGACGACGTCGCCGGTGCCGGCCTGCCTGACGCCTCCGACTACGACCTGTACTCTTACCCGTCCCCGCTGCCGATGATGACCACCCCCACACTGCTGCGCCCGCACGAGCTGCTGCTCAACGGCCTGGGCGGCTTCCAGTGAGCCAATCCACCCGATTCCGGTAGGATTAGCGCTGGTCACAAGTCAGATGCGTGATCGATCTCCCCAACAATTTGGTCCACTACCACAGCAGCTCGCGCGGTTGGTCCGTCCCCCGTCTCGCCTGGTGGACGGTGAAGCCGGCCGGCAGCGGCAGAGAAGAGCTAGCGCGCTGGCTTGCACATAGACGCCAGGGAGAAACAGAAACGACCTGTACTCGTAGGAAATTAGGTTGATGTTTAGGCCGATTCCATCTTCCAAGACTGTGAAGTTGTGGATCTTTTTTGCACATTTAGCGTGTTGAGCTATATGAATCTCGTACTTGCTACATTTGGGTCGTGTGCTCCTTTACCACTTTCGTCCTCATTTCCCTTTCCAGCCACGACAATCCGCTGCGATTTCTAAAGACGCGACGAGACCAGGAAAAGTCTCCCTTCAACAGGCAGGCCTTCCCGGCTCACTCCGCCAACGCCCTGATTATGCTTGACCTATCTAGCAATATAGTTTTTATATCTCGTGAGCGTAGCTGCGCAGATCATTCGTAAAACTCGTGAAGTGGCTAGCTTGTTTGTAACAGTTTGTTTAAAGCCGCCACCGTGTGAGCCCCACCCCATAAACAAAGCAGCAAAATTGTGGAAGCTGCCCCATTCCTTCCTGCTCACTGAGCTGGACTCTTACACTAAACCGGGAAGTACTATACTCACAAGCAAGGCTAGCTTAGCAGGACAAGTGTGTGTGTGCGACTCGTTTGGAAGTGAGCTTGCTGGACGCGGTTCGTGTTCCGAGTCGAGGATGATGGGTGAACAGGAATGACAAAGACGACAAGCCCTTTGGGTCCACAGAGTTCGCCCTGGCAATACATGAGACGTTGAGGTTTTGGGCCAAACATGTTTTCGACGTGCCTTGTGACGCACCTAATTCTGCATCCTTGTCGCGGGTCGGTATGACAGGGACAGGGATTGAAATGCCGATCATGCATGTTGAACCATCTAAGATTTTACCAGCGCCGCTGCCTTGGTCCCCCTCTCCTCTCCTGTTCGGCGATTTCCCTTTGTTTTGGTTCTTTCGGATCCTTATTTTCGTTAGTTACGGTTTTGGTCTCCCAACAGCATCGGCGAGGTGGTGCCGACGTGGGCACGTTGGAATAACGTCTCTCCGTTCTCTTCCTACCTCGTCAACATTCAACCTGCTGTTGGAGAAGCCGAGAAGGGCCGGTGAGGATAGGTGCTGGCAGATATGTTGGTTTCTTTGAATCTCGGCAGTTGGTGTGTCGTTTAATGGAAGCTGTCTGCTACGTTCTAGTGTGACATCTTCGATCTCTTAGTTTGATTGGGTATACCTCCTCAAGGTTTGGTTTCTCCAACCTCTGGATTGGTGGTGAAAGATTGCAAGCTTGTGTTGTTTGGGGGTGTGTCCCCACCCTATATTTCTATGGCGGTTATCCGATCGTTGTTCGTGGTGAGTGTCTATTGTAGTTTTCAAATTCCCGATTAACGAGGGCATTTTCATGTGTATCGGTCCTTTTCTACTTATTCGATGCATTTTCAAACTCCCCCGGTCATCGAACAATCAAAAGAAGAAGACAGACGATAAGAGTTTCAGTTTATTTTTGTTTTGTAATGGTCGTGTTGTGTCGAGTTATATCTTATTTGTACTATCAAATATAAGATCCTTTGTGTGTCCTTTAAAAAAACAAGGTTAGGTAAAAAAGTTTCTTCGAAGTTCGTCCTAAGGAATGGCAAGTTGGTAAAACCACACAACCTTGGTTTCGAAAAGAGGAAAAAAAATGCCTCGTTAGGAAAAAGCCAAGATTTTGCTACTCCCTCCATTTGAGTTATTTTCCCCTCCGTCATGTTACTTCAACAAGCAATTCAACATGCTAACTAAAAACATTGTTTATTACAAAAGCAAAGAAATAAGATATGTAAGAATGTGGGTGTGAGTAGGGACATTGGTGGGAAACCACTACGAGTGTTTCCCTGTCGAAACACCCACTATGAGCCAAAGACCCATTGCCACCACAAATAAAGAGAAAATATCGCGGAAAACACCGTCCTATGAAACAAAACAGAGATAACATGAGATAACCGCTAAATACTTGAATTAATCTCCATAATCACGAGAAGAGGCCGAGCAATAGAGTTGTGCCCTTACCGCAAGATTGTGTGTGGCCTTCATCATCTGCTGAGTTCCAACACTTCTTTCCCCCTTGTCGTGGCACTTCATCACATATTTTTCAAAGGTAATATCGTTTCTTGTTGTCCATCTTGACTGACCATGCCTTGTAGCATGCTTCATGAAAAACCCGAAAGCTACCTTTATAACTATCTTGTCACGGTGTAGCGTTTGATAGCCCCAAAGTAGGTCGATTCACATCTCAAGAACATGTGACGATCTCAGGTCTAAGGACAAAGCAAGCACAATGTGTAGAGAGAGAACTATTACCATTGTTGTAATGTCTCAAGGTGGGTCAGTCCAACATCATGTTCATAACATGAGTTCATATTATTAGTTTGACATCACCATGTCCATGACTTGTGAAACATAGCCATCAACGAACACATGTGCTAGTCTAATATTCAGGTGTGTCTTCACATGAACTCCGACTAGGGACATATTTAGAATAACATGTAAGTAAAGAGTTTCACAAACAAGTCACGAACTTGCCAATCAATATAAAGATGTTATTCAAGGCACATTATTACAAATCATGGATACATAGATATATCATCATCTCTATGATTGCCTCTTGGGCATATCTCCAACAGTCTCCCACTTGCACTAGAGTCAATCAAGAAGATATCTAATACCCATAGCTCTTGTGTGCGCCTCATGCTTAGGACGCCTGAGAGGTTTTGTCAAAGGATCAGCAACATTCAGATCTGTATGTATTTTCAATAAGCATACTTCTCCTCGTTCGATGAACTGTCGAATGAGATGATAACGCCGCATAAAATGTTTGGTTTTCTGGTGACTCCTTGGCTCCTTTGCTATTGCAATGGTCCCACTATTGTCACAGTAGAGATCCAATGAATTGGATGCACTAGGGACAACACCTAGATCAGTAATGAACTGCTTCATCCAAACACTTCCCATGCCGGCTTCAGATGTCGCGATGTACTCAGCCTCCATTGTAGAATGAGCAACCATGTCTAGTTGGAACTCTTCGAGCTAACCGCTCCACCGTTCAACGTGAACACATAGCCCGATTGCAATTTGGGATCATCCATGTCGGTTTCGAAACTAGCATCGGTGTAACCATTTACAACGAGCTCCTCCTCACATTCGTAAACTAAGAGCATATCATTAGTTCTTCTCAACTACTTAAGTATATTCTTTACCGCTGTCCAGTGACTCTCACCGGGATCAGTTTGGTACCTGCTCGTAACACTTAGAGCATATGAGACATTTGGGCGAGTACATATCATTGCATACACGATAGACCCAATTGCCGAGGCATATGTAATCTTACTCATGCGCTCGCCCTCATCAGTTGTCGAAGGATACTGAATCTTGATAAGATTTATGCCGTATGACATGGGCAAGAACCCTTTCTTTGCCTCTTCCGTGTTGAATCGTTTCGGCAATTTTTCAATGTAAGTACTTTGGCTTAATCCTATTTGCCTCTTCGATCTATCTCTATAGATCTTAATACCCAGAATGTATGCCGCTTCCCCTAAATCCTTCATGGAAAAACTATTTTTCAATGAGGTCTTAATGGACTCAAGGATAGGAATGTCATTTCCAATCAGTATTATGTCATCCACATATAAGATTAGAAATACGAGCGAGCTCCCCCTTTCTTTCTTGTAAACACAAGACTCTGATTTGTTTTTGATAAAGCCAAAACCTTTGACTGCATAATCAAACCGAATATTCCAACTCCGAGATGCTTGCTTCAACCCATAAATGGATTTTTGAAGGTTGCATACCTTTCTAGCATTTTTAGGATCAACAAAACCCTCGGGCTGCATCATATACACGTCCTCGGTTCGGTTTCCATTTAGGAAAGTCGTCTTGACGTCCATTTGACATATCTCATAGTGGAAATATGTAGCAATAGCTAGAATTATCTGAATAGATTTAAGCATCACTACGGGAGATAAGGTCTCGTCGTAGTCAACTCCTTGAACTTTCCGAAAACCTTTTGCGACAAGTCGAGCTTTATGGACATGAATATTTCCATCCATATCAATCTTTATCTTATAGATCCATTTGCACTCTATGGTCTTATGACCATCAGGCAGATCAACCAAGTTCCAAACTTGATTGTCACGCATTGAATCTATTTCGGATCTCATGGCACTTTGCCATTTCTCAGAGTCTGGGTCAATCGTTGATTCCGCATAGGTCGTAGGCTCATCATTGTCTAGCAATAATATTTCCCGCGTATCATGTCTAACAATAATATCTCCCGCGTGCTACAGAGCCTTTTTTACTTTCGTGGTGGTGGTGCTTCTCTTGCCACGGGCTCTTCAACTCATTCTACCATTATAGCATCACTCATTGAGTCCTTCCCGGTAGGGTCATCTTGAACTTCATCAAGCTGCATCGTTCTTCAAATTGTCTTCTTTGTGAGAAACTATTTCTCTAAGAAAACACCATTCCGAGCAACAAACACTTTGCCCTTCTTGGTTGTAGAAGTAATACCCAAACGTTTCCTTTGGATATCCCAAGAAAATGCATTTTTCCGACTTGGGTGTGAGCTTGTCTGACAGAAGCCGCTTGACAAACACGTCACATCTCAAAATGACTAAGGAAATTAATGATCCTAAAATACGAGAAATGACTAAGAGTCTTAAATCCTCTAGATAAAATTACATTAGAGATTGCAAGATAAATTTTACTTGAATCTTATTAAGTAAAAATAGATTTACTTAATATTCCCTATAAAGGTTAAATGGGAGGAATGGAACTTTAAAAGGGGCATAAAGGTAATTTTATCATAAAGATTGTCTTAGACAAAGTCAATATATTGACTACATTAAATGTAGACATGCTTATGTCTATTGAATTTTATGAATGATCAAAGAATTTATGTGAATTGAAATTATCGAAAGGACTTGCATGAAATTAAGTGGGAGCTGAATGGCTTACCTAATTGAATATGAGGATGTCATATTTAAGTGGGAGCCAAGTAGCTTACCTATTTAAATATGTAGTGTCGTATTTAAGTGGGAGTTGGAGAGCTTGCCTACTCAAATATGTAGATGTCGTATTTGAGTGTGAGCTTAATCCTTATATGTGAATGACATATAATAAGTGGTACTAGTGGTATTAACTGTAGGTAATTATAGTGAGGAAATAAAGTTTAAGTAAACATTAAAAGTTGAGATGTTTTATATCAGATTCTAAGGAGTCAGAATAAAATAAACCAAGAAAGAAGATCTTGATTGGAAATATGTGGATAATTGTTTTATTTAATTATACACAATAAATGGTTGTAGGATATGATGCATCACTATACCCATGTACTTGAGAAGAACATATGATGTGGTAAATTGTTGAAAATTTGTTGAGCATGAAGTTAAGCATATTTTTCAGTGTTTAGGAAATCTAAGAATATATTTTAAAGAATGTGAAGGTTGGTGGATCTAACAGTAAGTGTTATGTTAGAAAGTTTCAAACATCAGACTGGATAATTGAAAAGGATTTGAAATCATAGGAGAGTGGTGGAAACATCAGAGTGATGTGTAATAGGGAGTAAAAAACTATATCGAGAAGTATATGAATGCTTCGGGAAATAAATAAATTTGATATATTGGTAGATAAAGTTTGTTCTCCGACTAAGTGAGTTTCTAGTGCGCTTGATTAAATCAAGATCAAAGGTAAAAATCTCACTTAGTTGCCAATTAATTATATCATTGGAAGTTATCACGATAACGAAATAATATCAAACAAGGTGACATCAATGATTTGCAAAGAACATACGAAACTGATTAGTGCGGACCTTTGACAAAACATTTTACACAAGCAATCATGATCAGAAAAACTTACATAATAAGGTGTTATGATTAAGTAAAATGCAGCCAGTTTATTTGTACTCTAGTGCAAGTGGGAGACGGAAGGAGATATGCCCGCCTAGAGGCAAACAAATTATGAGTTTTATTTATCATATCTCACTAAGTTTATAATAGTTTTATATCATGCTATAATTGTATTATTAGGAAACATTAATACATATGTGATATATAAAACAAATCAGAGTCCCTAGTGAGACTCTATACTAACTAGTTCATTGGGCAATTCATGATCGAGGTTTTCACGATCATGTGACATATATGTCAATTGATAATAAAGTCATTTAATTTGATGAATGAGATTATGTACATACCTAATATAAGTATTACACTGTGATCGTGTCACAATGTTCATAGTTGAAACATTCACAAAATATAGTATCTTAATCCTCGGACCGTGAGATCATATTTAATCACTGTCTCGAAGGTTTCTTTGATTGCATCAACGTCACAACCGTAAAAGGGTGATTATAAAGGTGTACATTAGGAATCCTAAAGAGATGGGTTGAGGCGTATATATCGAGATCGGGGTTTTTTTCATCCAGTGACGGAGATATACTCTGGGCCCACTCGGTGAGATTACATCCATAAAGCTGCAACGTATGACTTGGTCATGGGGATGCAATATCTTGGTAACGAGTAAAGCAATTATTATTGGTAACAAGATTGAACATGACATGGAGATATCAACTATCATATCTCGGACAAGCTATGTATCTGAGTAACAAAAGAAATATGACACTTTATCTAAAATAAACTAACATCTCTTAATAAGCTAACATCTCTTAATAAGCTAACATCTCTTAATAAGATATAATGAAAGAACAAGGGATAAAAACAAGAAGTGGAAAAACCGAATACTCAACAAGTATAGGTGATGCATAAAAGTATTCTAATAAAAAAGCAGAGCCCGTCTCTCTCCCAAGAAAGAATGATAAGATCTAAAATTGCCACGATCAGGAAACGAAATAAAAACAAACTAAAAGCAAAATAAAATGATGATCCAAGAACAACATATAATACATGAAGCAATAAAGATGTAGTTTCAACGGATACAATCTGATAATTTGTTAATGAAGGATATTTCTTGGGTGTCGGTCCAGTGGTTACTGAGGTACCACGACCCATGTGCCTGTACCCTCCTTTGGCACCATGTGGTATCCCTTCCCGCCAATGAATTGGGAAAGAGGACCAATGCCACTATAAAAGGAGGGAGGCCACAACTGTAGCAAATGATCGAACCCTAAGTAGTTGCCACCGGAAAAAACCCTACCCTCTCACCATTGTACGACAAAACCTCTTGACCATGTGCAATCCACCAACAAGGAGTAGGGTTTTACACCACATGGTGGCCTGAAACTGGGTAAAATACCATGTCTCTATTTGTTGTGTTTGTTGTGAGTCTCACCGCCAAAGGCTCGAGAGGATTCGTGACTGACTGACTGATCAGTCCCTAGTGTTCGAACATGTTCTCTTTGGTTACTATGTTCGCTCGGACGCAGGACCTCGACATTTGGCGCGCCAGGTAGGAGGTTGAGACCCGTCCTCGACCTTCCCCATTGCCATGGACGAGGGTCATAGAGAGCACTTGCCTCATAGAGACCAACCGCGTACAGACCGAGCATGTGTTGAACACCCAAGCTCGTAGTCGCCCCAACACCAACATGCCTGACCTGGGGCGGAGGAGCAGCAGGTTTCCTCTCTCCCCTTCGAGCCGCAGCAGCCGAGCGCCCACACCGCGTCGACGTCCTCACACCGCAGCCGGCCTACCTCTAAGGTTGCGCTGCTCATGGCGTAGGAGCTGCTGCACAACGGACCAACCAAGGTCAGTTACGACGTGTGGGTCATGTGCATCGCTGAGATCATCAATGTTGCTAACACCGCACCAATGTCGGCTGATACTTTCAAACATATCTATAATTTCGGATGTTCCATGTTGTTTTCATGACATTTGCTACATGTTTCCTATACACTTTACATCATTTTTATGGATTTCCTGGACTAACCTATTAACAAGACGCCTAGAGCCAGTTCATGTTTTATGCTGTTTTTGGTTTCAGAAAAGTTGTTTTGGAAATATTCTCGGAATTGGACGAAACAAAATCCCAGGGTCTTAGAAATCTGTCACGTACACGGAGTCCGGAGGAGACCCGGAGGGGGGGCTGGGCCGGCCACACCATAGGGTGTCCCCCTTGGTCACGCCACCATATGGTGTGGGCCCCTCGGGCGCCCACCGACATTGCCCTTTCGCCTATATATACTCCTCCTTGGGTTACCCCTAAATACCCGAGCCTCCATCCATGAAAAGTTTCGTAGCCTCCGTCATCGTCAACCCTAGTTCGGGAGGGTTCTGAAGCTCTCCTCGGCACCCTGCTGGGAGGGAAATTCATCACCGGAGGGCTCTACATCACCATGCTGCCTCCAGAGTGATGCGTGAGTAGTTCATCCTTGGACTACGGGTCAATAGCAGTAGCTAGATGGTTGCCTTCTCCTCTTTATGCCACCATGTTTAGATCTTGTGAGCTGCCTAACATGATAAAGATCATCTATCTGTAATGCTACATGTTGTGTTTGCTGGATCCGATGAATATTGAATGCTATGTCAAGTGATTACCAATCTATCATGTTTATGTTATTTACGATCTTGCATGCTCTCCGTTACTAGTAGATGCTCTAGCCAAGTTGATGCTTGTAACTCCAAGAGGGAGTATTTATGCTCGATAGTGGGTTCATGCCTCTCTTTTCATCTGTGCTAGAGTGACAGCAACGTGACAGATGGGGGATGTGCTATTGCCATTAGGGAGAAAACAACGATGTTTTCATTATTTACATTACACACTTTACTTAAGGAAATAATATGTTTCTTGCAACTTAATACCCGAAGTTTGATTGGATTACGCTCTGACGGTGGATTATTAGTCATAGATGCAGTTGGATCACGATCTATGAATTATGTTGTAATGCCCGCATTAATCACATAGTAATCATCATGTCATGCATATGCACTACGGTGCAACCTTTATGTCTGTCAATTGCCCAGTTGTACACTATTTACCCAGCATGTTATCTATCTTTTATGGAGAGACGCCACTAGTGAACTGTGGACCCTGGTCCATTCTTTTACACTGATAATACAACCACTGCCATCATTGTTCTCTTTTCATTTACTGCAAACAAGTACTGTTTTCCACATTATACATCTAATCCTTTGTGTTAGCAAAACCGGTGAGATTGACAACCTCACTGTTTTGTTGGGAAAAAGTATTTTGGTTGTGTTGGCATATTCCATGTTGCTGAGCCTGGTAGTGCGCCCTGCCAACATCAGTTGTCATCAACCTTCAGAAGTGATTTATTTCTCCTACTGGTCCGAATAAACCTTGGTTTCTTACTGAGGGAAAACTTGTTGTTTTACTCTTCATACCTTCCTCTTGGGGTCTCCCAACGAGCGTGTGTTCTCCCGTCATCAAGCTTGTTTTCTGGGACCGTTGCCAGGGAGGAAGAGGATTTCTGCAAGGGGAGTCTCTCACATCCAATCTCTTTACTTTGTTATTGTTTTGATTAGTTTATTTTATTTTATCTTGTTTTCTTATTTATATCAAAAACACAAAAAAAGCTTAGATCGTATTGTAGTTGTTATTTTTTTACCCTGCTTTTTATTGTTCATTATGTTGCTCCCTAAGTTCACCTGAAAGACTTATTAATAGGTAGTGGTTCTACAATTGGAAATGATAGCATTGAAGAATTTGTTAATCATGTTAGCAAGAATAAAGATTTCGAGGATAGATCCACAGTAGAACTTAATCCAAATACTGAAACTACTGCAGCTTATTTACTTCACATGTTAGAGGCTAGGTTTTTTAACCTTAACCCCATAATGTCGCAAATGTTTCTTAACCTAAATGATGTTGAGGACACTGAAAAGAGAAATTATATTCTGGAAAATTTGCTTAAAGAATTTGGTGATGTTGCTATAGAAGCTAGGAAAGTCTTTGATTGTTTTAAGATGCTAGGCTCATGTGTAGATGTTATTTGTGTTCTTGAAAAACTAGACAAAACTGAACCTAAAAAGGGAGTAAATCAAAATACCAATACCTTTTAAATTGGTAGGAATGCATGAAGCTTTAGAGAAGAATTTTGATTGGATTGTTCCTGAAAACCTATTTGATGAGAGTAGTGAAACCAAGAGTATTGAGAGAGGGACATCTGAAAATTCAATAGATAAAATACAATGCATTGTTGAGGAGGTTTCTCGTCTCAAATTGGATGCTTCTTCATTTGAAAATACTTGATTCTTGCTTTGTGGGCCTAGCTAAAAGGCGTTAAAGAAAAGCACTTCTTGGGAGATAATCCCTGTTTTTATTTTTGCAATGTTTTCTTCTGTTTTCTTTGAGTCAAGGTGTTGTTTACTTATTTATAAAATCCTTGTATCTTTACACTCTCGTATTTGTTGTGACAAGTAAAGTCTCTAGTGAAAAGTTAGTACTGATTTGGATTTCTATGTAGTAACAGATTTTTGCTGTCCACTGTTTAATTCGTATAAATTCACTGAAAAATCAAAACAACATCAATTTTTTTTGCTTAATCCTCATCTATTTACAAAACTTTTTCCAGTTTTAAGTTTTTTATCTGAGCAACATAGGTGCCTCGAAAAAATTCGTCTTTACAGACTGTTCTAGTTTTGACAAATTCTGCCTTTTTACTTTGCATTCTATCTTCTACTATGTTGAGTGGATTTTTTTGCTCCATAAAACATTAGTGGCTAAAGCTAATGTTTAAAAAGTATTAGTAATGCTTGTGTCCATGCAGAATATGTGAGTTTTTGATTATGCACTAACCCTCTAATGAGAATTATTTTGAGTTTGGTGTGAAGGAAGTTTTCAAGGGTCAAGAGAAGAGGATGATATAATGTGATAAAAAAGAGTGAAAAGCCAAAGCTTGGGTATGCCCCCGTGTTTCATCCCGGAAAATTCCAAGAATACTCAAGAGTCTAAGCTTGGAGATGCCCAAGGCACCTCCTTCTTCATCAGAAACTTATCAGGTCACTTTTAGTGAAACTATATTTTTATTCGGTCACATCATATGCACTTTACTTGGAGCGTCTGTTTGATTTTTGTTTTGTTTTCTTTTATTTCCCTTGCTGCAATAAATTTAGTTGGAACCTACCATTCTTGTGTGGGAGAGAGACACGCTCCGCTTTTTCATATGAATACTTGTATTCTTCATCGTACTCGTATCCTTTGTTTTTCTTCTAGCTGCTGCAAATCCATTTTAGCTCCTGTTTTTCATGCATCTCTTATTCAGAGCTGTTAGTTCTTGTAGAGTAGTAGTACTCTCGTGTTTCATTGATATATCATTTGGATAGTTTTTTTAAAATAAAGTGTTGGTGTTGGAAAGCAATAAAATATTTCATGCTTATAACGGTGCAAAAAAAAAGCTTGTTTAGACTATGGCTAGACTTTATCATGTCATGTTGTATGTAATTTTAATTCTATGCTTAGTAGTTATTGATTTAGCATGACTTGTTTCAAATATCTGAGAATGCCTAATGTTCCATTGAAAGAATCATGAGTTTTTCTATCACATCGAAGCATAATATTGTGGTATTCTCCTCCGAATGCTTTATTTGTTTGACTTGGCGCATGCTTACACCAAGTTTTGACTACGAACCAGTTACCTATAGCCTCTATGATCATTTAGTTTTTGGCTTGTAATACCATTTATGCTTTGATTAATAAAGTTTTTCTCGCTATGCATGATTATGGCCATTATTGCTCTCTTAATTTGTCGCTCCCAGTCTTTTTCTAGCCTCCACCTGTACTGAGTATGAGCTCTACTCGTGCATCCAACTCACAAAAACCAAATTTTTCCAAATGTGTCCACCATACCTACCTATATGCGGTATTTAACCGCCACTCCAGAGTAAATTTCTCATATGCTACCTTTAAAAACTTCAAAATTATACATGTTTTGTGCCCCTGTTTTAGCTCGTGAGGACGTAAATAGAGAATCTTTATCTCACTTGTTGATTGGAATTTACACACCTGGACTAGTGGCACATCCGCTTATCCAAATTGATAGAAGAGCTAGCAACGGGGTGCCCAGCCCCAAACTTGGTTACTATAAATTCTCTTCACTCTCTTGCCCATGATTTATCAATTAAACCATAATTGCGTAAACAAAAGGGAAGAGGGCTGATCTACTGACCCCAGTAGCGTCATTCAATGGGATCCGCTCTTGTAAAGTATAGTTGTCTTGTGATGTAATGTATTGTCTGTTTACCATTCGTTGACATAAGCATACACCTCTCTAAAAAAATTGTTTTTAATAACTCTGTTTTAATAAAATAAAAAACTCTAGCACATGAGTTAATCCTTGCTCCCCTCTGCGAAGGGCCTTTATTTTACTTTTATGTGAGTTTTCATCTTCTAACTTTATGCGTAATCAAGAGAGCATAGTTGTCATTCTTAGTATAATGTGCATCGGTCCCAAAGATTATTATTAATGATTCATGGTATGTTATTACTTGTTCTCAAATTATTTGTTTCTAGTCACCACTTGAACTTTGAACGTGTCCTGGCATTTATGTTTTGCTCTCACATTTAAGGACAAGCGGAATACCACTTTACTATGTTTTTCTTATGCTCGAAACAAACATATAACTTTCAAGTGCATTATTATTCATGATCTTTTGTTTGTGTTACTTTTCATGTTGCAGCATGGTTGCTAAGTTTCATTGTTAAAATTATATCTACCGTGTCTATGTCTAGAGTACTATGATCTCAGCTTACAAATGCTTTGACAAATATGATGATCAAGATTATGTTGGTAGCATGTCACCTCAGATTTATTTTTATCGTTTTACCTACTCGACAACGAGTAGAACTAAGCTTGGGGATGCTTGATACGTCTCAAATGTATCTATAATGTCTGTTTCATGTTGTTTTCCTGACATTTTCTACATGTTTCCTATACAATTTACATCATTTATATAGATTTCATGGGACTAACATATTAACAAGATGCCACAGAGCCAGTTCCTGTTTTCTGCTGTTTTTGGTTTTAGAAAAGTTGTTCTGGAAATATTCTCGGAATTGGACGAAACAATATCTCAGGGTCTTAGAAACCTGTCACATACACGGAGCTCGGAGGAGACCCAGAGGGGGCTCTGGGATGGCCACACCATAGGGTGGTGCGGCCCCTCCCCTTGGTTGCGCCACTAGGTGGTGTGGGGCCCTCGGGCACCCACCGATATTTCCCTTTCGTCTATATATACTCCTCGGGTTAACCCTAAATACCCGAGCCTCCATCCATGCAAAGTTCCATAGCCGCCGTCATCGCCAACCCTAGTTCGGGAGGGTTCTAAATCTCTCCCCGACACCCTGCCGTGAGGGGAATTCATCACCGGAGGGCTCTACATCACCATGCCTGCCTCCGGAGTGATGCGTGAGTATTTCATCCTTGGACTACGGGTCCATATAAGTAGCTATATGGTTGTCTTCTCCTCTTTATGCCACCATGTTTAGATCTTGTGAGCTTCCTAACATGATAAATATCATCTATTTGTAATGCTACTTGTTGTGTTTGCTGTGATCCGATGAATATTGAATGCTATGTGAAGTGATTACCAATCTATCATGTTTATATTATTTATGATCTTGCATGCTCTCCGTTACTAGTAGATGCTCTCGTCAAGTTGATATTTGTAACTCCAAGAGGGCGTATTTATGCTCGATAGTGGGTTCATGCCTCCCTTTCATCTGTGCTAGAGTGACAGAAACGTGACGAATGGGGGATGTGTTGTTGCCATTAGGGAGAAAACAACGATATTTTCATTGTTTACATTGCACACTTTACTTCAGAAAATAATATGGTGCTTGAAACTTGATACCAGAAGTTTGATTGGATTCGCTCTAAGGGTGGATTATTAGTCATAGATGCAGTTGGATAACGGTCTATGAATTATGTTGTAGTGCTCGCATGAATCACATAGTAATTATCATGTCATGCATATGCACTACGGTGCAACCTTTATATCTGTCAATTTCCCAGCTGTACATTATTTACCCAACATGTTATCTATCTTTTATGGAGATACACCACTAGTGAACGGTGGACCCTGGTCCATTCTTTTACACTGATAATACAACCACTTCAAACATTGTTTCCTTTTCATTCACTGCCATCGTTGTTCTCTTTTCATTTACTGCAAACAAGTACTGTTTCCCACACTATACATCTAATCCTTTGTGTTCGCAAAACCGGTGAGATTGACAATCTCACTGTTTCGTTGGGGCAAAGTATCTTGGTTGTGTTGTGCAGATTCCACGTTGCTGCTGAGCCTGAGTGCGCCCTGCCAACATCAGTTGTCATCAACCTTCAGAAGTGATTTATTTCTCCTACTGGTCGATTAAACCTCGGTTTATTACCGAGGGAAAACTTGCTGATGTCCTCTTCATACCTTCCTCTTGGGGTCTCCCAACAAGCGTGTGTTCTCACGTCCTCATCGGCTTTGTCCCGCACCATGCCTGCACCGCCACCAGGTGGTGTGGAACCCCTCGCGGGCCTGCCCGTGCATGTTGCTGTACCTATGCCTCCTATGCCTAGATGCAACCCTGCACACATGCACGACATGCGCGCCTGGTGGAGCTCCTCCCCTGTTTCACCATGCCGTCGCCTCACGTTGGTGGCACCAGCTGCAAGATCGTCTAGCTCGCTCTGAAGGACGCGCGCGTTGGCCTCAGGCGCCTGAACCTCATGGTCCAAGATATCACAGCAGCAGGCCGCAAAAACCGCATGCCTCCTCATACGTCATAAATGAATCCTTAATTTCTGACGTATCATGTTTTTTTCTTATTGTTTCCCACATGTTTGCTATACACTTTATGTCATTTTATCGAATTTCCGGACTAACCTATTGACAAGATGCCACAGAGCCAGTTCCCTTTTTTTGCTGTTTTTAGTTTCAGAAAAGTTGTTCTGGAAATATTCTCGGAATTGGAAAATTCGAAACCCGGAAGTCTTAGAATTCCCGAAGTTTCCACGGAGTCCCAAAGAGACCCGGAGGGGGCCCACGCCATAGGGCGGCGCCCCCTTGGCTGCGCCAGGGGGTGGTGTGGCCCCCCTAGACCTCCACCGCCTTTGCCCTTTCGCCTATTTAATCCCCCGAGACGTAAACCCTAAATATATTCCAGTTCGGCCTTAAAAACACTCGAGGCCGTCGTCGTCGTCATCCCGAGATTGGGAGGGTTCTGGAGCTCTCCCCGGCACCCTGTCGGGAGGGGAATTCATTACCGGAGGGTCTACACCACCATGCCCTTCTCCAAAGTGATGCGTGAGTAGTTAATCTCTAGACTACGGGTCCATAGCAGTAGCTAGATGGTTGTTCTCTCCACTTTGTACCTCATGTTTAGATCTTGTGAGCTGCCTATCATGATCAAGATCATCTTTATGTAATGCTACATGTTGTGTTTGCTGGGATCTGATGAATGTTGAATGATATTGTCTTCTGATTATCAATATATCATGTTATCTTCATGCTTATGTTATTTATGATCTTGCGCTCTCCGTTATTAGTAGATGCTCTGGCCAAGTAGATGCTAGTAACTCTAAGAGGGAGTATTTATGCTCGATAGTGGGTTCATGCCTCCTTTTCATCTGTGCTCGAGTGACAGAAACATGACGGATTGATGATGTGTTGTTGACATTAGGGAGAAAACAACGGTGTTTACCTAGTTTATATTGTTTACATTACACACTTTGCTTACGGCGATAATCTGTTGCTAGCAACTTAATACCCAACGTTTGTTCGGATGATATTCGGAGGGTGGATTATTAGACATCGATGCAGTTGGATGACAGTCTATATATTTTGCTGTAATGCCCGCATGAATCACATAGTAATCTTTATGTCTTGCATATGCACTACGGTGCAGCCTTCATTTCTATCAATTGCCCAACTGTAATTTGTTCACCACACATGTTATTTATCTATCACGGAGAGACACCACTAGTGAACTATGGACCCCAGTCCATTTTCCTCATACTGACAAAACACCTACTGCTTTCATACTGCTTCATACTGTTCCTACTGTTTTCCTATTGTTTTACACACCATACATGTAACCTCTTTGTGTTCAGCAAAACCGGTGATATTGACAACCTCGGTGCTTCGTTGGGGCAAAGTGATTTGATTGTGTTATGTAGGTTCCATGTTGTTGCTGAACCGGTAGTGCGCCCTGCCATCTCAGCTACTTCAACCTTCTGAAGTTACTCCTTCCTCCTACTGGTCGATTCAACCTTGGTTTCTTTCTGAGGGAAACTTGTTGCTGCACTCTTCATACCTTCCTCTTGGGGTCTCCCAACGAATGTGTGTTCACGCGCATCACCTCCCATCGACGGTGTCGCCGTGTACTGTGGGGTCTGCCTCGCCTTCACTCGCGAGCTAAGCAAGGTGGTGTGGCCCGTCAAGTTCAAGCCTGAGCGGCCCACCCGCTACAATAGCATTTTTTAGAAATCACATCCCATTTATCAAACAACCCAAGATATTATTGGATGGAGGCTGCAGTGTCCCCTAGAGGGCTTCCTCCCGGGTCGCTCCTCCCCGAGCGGCTCCGGAGGCCACCCCCGTCACCAAACCCTAGAGGGCTTTTGATCTATAATTTCTGATGCTCGATAATCATATTATGCCAATTGCTACTTGTTTTCTCCCTTATTTATAGCATTTTTATACGTTTTCCGGGACTAATCTATTAACAAGATGACAAGTGCCGGTTCCCTGTTTTTTGCTGTTTTTGGTTTCAGAATTTTTTTTCTGGAAACATTCTCGGAATTGGACCCCACAATGCCCGAAGTGCCTATTTTCCCCGGAATCATCCAGATAACCGAAGAAGAGTCGAAGACGGGCACCGGGGGGCCCACACCATAGGGTGGCGTGGGTCCCCCTAGCCGCGCCAGCTATGGGTGTGGGGCCCCTGGAGCTCCACCGCCTTTGCCCTTTCACCTATTTAATCCCCCGGATGGAAAACCCTAGGCACCTGATAAAAAATCCCCCGAAAAGTTCCGCAGCCGTCGCCACCGTCAACCCTAGATCAGGGGGATTCTGAAGCTGTTTCCGACACCGTGCCGGAGAGGATATCATCACCGGAGGCTTCTACATCACCATGCCTTCCTCCGGAGTGATGTGTGAGTAGTTCATCCTTGGACTACGGGTTCGTAACTGTAGCTAGATGGTTGTCTTCTCCTCATATGCCTTCATGTTTAGATCTCGTGAGCTGCCTATGATGATCGAGATTGATCTTATTTAATTCTATATGTTATGTTTGCGGGGATCCGATGAATATTGACCTTATGCCAAGTTGATTATAGTCTTTATTTGCATATGTTATTTGTGATCTTACATGCTTTCCGTTGCTAGTGGTTGCTCTGGCCAAGTAGTTGCTAGTGACTCCAAGAGGGAGTATTTATGCTCGATAGTGGGTTCATGCCTCCTCACCTCCTTGCTCGAGTGATAGAAACGTGAAGGGGGGATGTGTTGTTGCCATTAGGGAGAAAACAACGGTGAGAGTGCCCGCGTGCATAATCATTGCTTACATTACACACTTTGTTTAATGCAGTTATCTGTTGCTTGCAACTTAATACCTAAGGGGGTTCAGATGATAACCTGAGGGTGGATTATTAGTCATAGATGCAGATGGATTTCGGTCTATGTATATTGTTGTAATGCCCGCACTAAATATCATAGTAATCATCATTTCATATTGTGCACTACGGTGCAACCTCTATTTGTCAATTGCCCAGCTGTAATTTGTTCACCCATCATGCTATATTTTATGGAGAGACACCACTAGTGAACCTATGAATCCCGGTCCATTTTCCTACACTGTCCAACAAACCACTACAATTTCCTACTTTCTTTACTTACTACAAGCATACACCATTTTCCACACTATACGTCTAATCTTTGTTTTCAGCAAGACCGGTGAGATTGACAACCTCACTATACCGTTGGGACAAAGTATTTTGGTTGTGTTGTGTGCAGATTCCGCGTTGTTGCTGACACCGGTGAGCCATCACCAGCGCCAGTGGCATCAACCTTCTGAAGATCCTCTTCCTCCTACTGGATTGATAACCTTGGTTCTTAACTGAGGGAAATGCTTGCCGCTTCCTCATCACACCCTCCTCTTGGGGTTTCCAACACGCCATCCATACCAGTCAAAGAATTTCTGGCACCGTTGCCGGGGACTTAATCATCATCAAGAAGCCTCCCCATCAAGGCACCATCAACGTTTGCATCAAGAATTCTGGCGCCGTTGCTGGGGAGGAAGAAGTCTTCTGGCAAGGGGAGTCTCTCACTCTCAACCTGTTTATTTTGTTTATTGTCTTGTTTTTATTTTTTTGTCTTGTTTTGCTTCTCTTTATCAAAAATACACAAAATAATTAGTTTACTTTATAGTTGTTGTTTATTTGGTTGCTTTTATTCTACTAAACGAGTTCCTTTGAGAATACTAAGTTATCTGACTTCACTAGCACAAACAACAATGATTTTATTTGTACACCTATTGCTCCACCTGCTCCTACTGCTGCTTTCTATGAGATTAAACCTTCTTTATTAAATATTGTGATAAAAGAACAATTTTCTGGTATTAATACTAATGATGCTGCTGCCCACCTTAATAATTTTGTTGAACTATGTGAGATGCAAAAATATAAAGATGTGGATGCAGATATTATTAAACTAAAATTATTTCCTTTTTCTTTGAGAGGAAGAGCTAAAGAATGGTTGCTATCTTTGCCTAGAAATAGTATTGATTCATGTACTAAGTGTAAAGATGCTTTCATTGGAAAATATTATCCTCCTGCTAAGATTATATCCCTGAGAAGTGACATAATGAATTTTAAACAATTTGATAATGAACATGTTGCTAAATCTTGGGAAAGAATGAAAACTATGGTGAAGAATTTTCCTACTCATGGACTGACTACTTGGATGATTATACAAACCCTCTATGCAGGACCGAATTTCTCCTCAAGGAACCTATTGGATTCAGCTGCTGGAGGTACCTTTATGTACATCACCTTGGGCAATGCAACAAATCTTCTTGATGATAAATTATTCAGAGTGGCACACTGAGAGATCTCCACAAGGTAAGAAGGTAAATTATGTTGAGGAAACCTCCTCTTAAAGTGAAAGGTTTGATGCTATTATGTCTGTGCTTGTTAATGGTAAAGCTCAAGTCGATCCTAATAATGTTCATTTAGCCTCTTTGGTATCTCAAGAAGAGCATGTTGATGCAAACTTTATTAGAAATAATAATTTTAACAGCAATGCTTATAGAAATAATTTTGGTGGAAACAATTATAAGCCTTATCCTCCTAATAATGGTTAGGGTAATTCTTATGGCAACTCCTACAATACTAATAAAAGCTCTACCTCTGATCTTGAAAGCATGCTTAGAGAATTTATTAGCATACAATCTGCTATTAATAAATCTGTTGAGGAAAAGCTTGGTAAAATAGATGTTCTTGCCTCTAAAGTAGATAGCTGTGGTGACCCAGCACACCACTGTATGTGTAGTGCGCAAGTCGATGACATAATAATCACAGAAGTACTTATCTATGAATATTACATCTCTCAGAGTGGTACAATAGAAACACAGCGGGTCCAAGCAAAACTATAGGATACAAACTTCATTACAAAATCTCGAGAATCTCCTTGATGAATGAAGAAGATATCATGCAAATGAAACATCAGAAGAATCCATTCGAAGCTCCAAGCTCGAGAATAACTCTAGCTCAGAACTAATCCACTACGGCTGATGTCAGCCCTAATCTATGGCTTGTAACAGCTAAGACCAATAATGGTTTCCACCTACACCTTGATAACTTCTCCTCCACCATTGTTGTTGATGACGATGCTTTACCGACTAAGTAATAGATCACTCCACCTAGCTTCATGAGGTAGCGATGGCTTCACGATGACGACTTCCATAGGGCTTCGACTCTAAGCAGGGAGTCAAACGGGAACGAATGAGTAACGAGCGTTACTCAGCAAGTCCATGATATATAGTGGGTAGTTTGATGCACTAACTATAGCTTTAGACTCGAAAGAATCATAAGCTAATGCAAGTTTTTTTAAAAATTTCTTCAAGAGGTTGCTTTTAATTATGAAAACTATGCCTGCCAGATCTTCACAGGACTAGAACTTCATGGAGTTGCCTTTCCTGCGGCGTTCGCAGCTCCTTCCCCGAACAGGGGGTAACATGCCACATCATTTTACACTCTGCAGAGGTGCGTTACTTTACCCATGGACGACCAAGACCATGTTGCACAACCAGGATCGAGATCCTGTCCACGCCCACATAGGTGTGGGGCCCGGTTGTTGGTCCAAGCCAAACCATGCTTCTCCGCACAACGCATGCCCACCCGTTTCTGCCAGCAGCTTGAACCCCTGATTCCACCCCTCATGATGGATATCTAGGAGCCCCTGGCAGACCATCATAGACCCCAGAGTACGCGGGAATTAAGGGATCCCACTCATGTTCATGTAGTCTCGCAAGACCTACAACGTACGTCTCTAGCAGCCCGTTGACATGCGAACGAGAGAAGATCACAGCCGACTTACTCCCCCATAGAAGACCCATGGTTAACGCGGTATTTACGACGCAAGAATCCTGCCGGCAGTTGTTGTTAATTCCTAGATAATACTTTCTCATGCAGATGGAACCTTCCTTTGACCTATTCATCTTACCATGGTCCCATCCGCCCACCAAACAGAACACTACCACTCGGGTAGTCATTCAATTAGTCATATTATTATAAAGATAGGATCATGCATTCTTTTTGGGAATTGGTGGTAATATGATAGGGTTTTTGCAAATAGTTCGTTATGAAATATTTCAAAGGATATGAGCAAGTGATGAACTTGCCTGAGATTGAAATAACAATAATAATCCATGTCTTCGGGTTCAAGGGTCGCGTAGAAAATCCCGACATCTGAAAGATAGCAAAGTAGTCCCAGTAAGGACTACTGAAAACACTGGCAAGATGATACATGCATAGTAATAATATGCATCGCAAAATACCCAGGAAAATACCCCAGCTTACAAGTGTAAGCTATGATCGATATGATAACTTAATCACACAGGTTTTAGGTGAATTGTTTCACTACTTATGGTGATGTGGTTATTACTTCTTTTAGACTTACATGGGTTTCACTTTTACTTAACAAACACTTGTTATCATGTTTAGGTATAAGTGTTGATTACTTGGTTATATAACAAAACAATAACACATGGAAAACAACTATTAAAAAGATAAAAGACACATTTCATTTTATGTTCAAAGGTATAGAATTTATGACAAAGATTTGAATTGAAAATGATGAACTAATACAACTACTCTATCACCACATAACTTTCTAGTGACATGTGATGGTAGATTTAGTAGGTGTGAAAACATGAGGGTTTTATTAGTAAGGAAAATTATGATGTGGTAGTTATTTCTGGTTATAATGGGATATTATAGAATTCCATTGTACCTTTAGAAAAAATTTATAAGTTGAACAAAATGTTTTATGTTTGACATATTTGAATTGGAAACGATTTTCTCTTTAATTTTATATAACATTCAATGCTTTCTGAAAATATTTGAATAAGTTATTAATTTATTAACTTTAAATGATTTAAATGACTAGGGAAAATATTGCACACATGAAAACTTGGTCAAATGACTTTGAAAACATCATAGGTGAGTTGCATTTGTCATTTGGAGTATTTTGCTATATAACTTGTATTTTTTTGATTTTATGAATTATTTATTATTTTCCCAATTTTAAATGATTTAATTTAATTAAAGAAAAGGTTTAATTTTAAAATTTATCAAACATTTTTGAATATTTGATAAACATTTAGATTATATTTTTCTTAACATTTCCATATTTTTTCATTTTTTCTGATAAAAAGAATAAAAGATATTGATTTAACAAATTTTAATTATTTTCTACTTTTTTAAAATGACAGGTGGGATCCACGTGGGAGATGTAATTCAATTAAATGAAAAAACAATTTATGACGTCATGCTGACAGTCACGATTGAGTCATCACCAGAGGGGATCGCTACTGTGGTGTTGCAATTGATCGATTTGGTGCGAATTTGCCTGATTAACTTGTACTACTCGATAGAGGATGGAGTGAGGAGTCTAGGGGTGGCAGCGGCTTGACCAATAGGTCACCGGAGACTCGCCGACGTGCAATTTTCGTGGTGGCCAGCGTTGGTGCATGATGAGATGACGAATTCGACGATGGAATTCTAAATGGAGGGCACCCAGAGGTTCCCTACCTCGCCGCGAAGCTCGTGGTAGCGTTGAGGAAGCAACATAAGATGCTCCGATTCGGTGAGCTCCGACCTTTCTCGCTTGTGTGGCTTCTCGAGGAGAGGGAGGAGGACTCGGCGTATCTATTGGTGGGCTCAATTCGTTCCGTCGTGGCCGAAAGCGACGGCGACGGCCGGCGGCTGTGAGGTTAGGGTTAGGGTTCTCCGCGTTGTTCCTGAGCGAGAGAGACAAAGAGTGAGCGAGTGAGGGAGGGAGAGAGCATGTTGGAGGCTTCTCCTCCTCTTATCCGTGCAGAAGGGCGGTAAGCAGGACGTGGCCGGCCGAGTCGACGGCGGCGGCACGTCTCTGCCTTCTGTCACGAGGTAGAAGAAAGGATTAAAACGTTTTTCTAATAACCCCCTGAAATATTTTTACAAATTACAACAAAGCCCTCCTAGTTATTAAACTGAGAGTAAATTAATGTTTTCAGGGCCTTTTTGTGAACAGAAAAATTATTAAAAATTATATTTGGAAAGCTCATCAAATTTGCAACATCACCATGTTTTGTTATGGTGAATCTGAGCAATATTTGTATTTTTATTTAGGGTGCTAGATTAAGTGATTTTTGTTATTTCTCACCATTTAATTGATTAAATGGCTTTAGAATTATTTTTAGCATGATTATCATAAGCTCACAATAAACTTGTGGTTTAACAAGGTGATATAACTTAATTGGACAATTGTAGGTATAATTCCTTATAGAAAGTAATTTAGTAAAACTACTTGGTACTGGTTCTATGCACTATTATGAAAATCATGTAATATGGAATTTTATTCCATGTCACACCAAATGATTTTAATGGGTGAAGGAAATTGTTTTCTTTTTATAATACTATGTTATTTTCATAGTTAATACTCTTAGCAATTTTGGTTGGCATTTAACTGAGGTGTGTGTACTCTATGTTTGCTGTTTTCAGTACTTGATCAAGTGGAAAACATGTGTGGTTTTGGGATCTTATATGCTTTTTTTAAGACTTTTACCATTAACCTCCACATATCAAAGACATGTGGATGCAATGGCTGATTACTATTTCATACTTAATAATTATTTCCATTAAAGATATTATTATGAGCTCCTCATCTTTGATGAGTTTGACAGAGGTTAATGGTTCTCCAATATATCCTAATGATTCACTCGATAATTTCTTATGATCCCTTACTGAGGCTGTGTTGCTTCTTGTGGTCTTCTGTTGCTTGATGTTCTTCTCTCTAGTTGCTACTAGTCTTCTGGTACTGCCTTTGTCATTTGCAAGAAAGATCAGCTCTTGGATTCCATCTTCAACTATCTCACCCTTGTGGTGAAAACAACAAGTTACTCCAAGCAAAGATTTTACTTAGATGATTATAGTGTGGTTTCTTGTTTCCTTAGTGTTATTCTTTCTCTTGGTTAATTGCAAAAGTAATATAGATATAGTTTATGACATCAATTTGTCCTATGCATATAAGAAAAATTTGTTGACAAGTTTGCAAGGCTTGTCCCCAAATTACTTTTCATATACAAGAGACTGAGATGTACTAGGTTATTCAACCTTCTGTTTGTTTGTGTATGACACTCAATTGTTTGAGTATACAAAAGTGATCTGTTAACAAGGTAATTAGTCTTGTTACCAAACTACTTCTATATAACACTAACATTGGAATATCACACTATTTCAAGAGAGTTAATAAGATCAGATCAAGATATAAGAGTTTCCAAGTACTCTTATAATATATTGAAGTAGCACTTCTAGAACATTCTAGAGAATCTTCCTGAAGACCTTCTGGTGGTAGTTCCTCTTTTCTTATGGGTGCTTCTCTTGCAGAATGATTCAGAGAAGATTGGAAAACAAGATAATCTAGACAAAGTAGAAAGATCTAGTTTAAGACTTAGTTAAACTTGTATTCTTCTTCAATATACTTGTTATTTTGTTTCCCATAAGATATGTTCTTATATCATACATGATTGATTTACTTAGTTTCCAATTTACTTCCTCTAATAGAGGTTATAACTTGTTGTTATTCATTAGTTGTATCAAGAGATACTTTAGTTTTTGAATGTTAATTTAGATAGAAATGTGGAGTGTTTGTGGAATAATGACTTACGATAGTAAGTTGATCAAATAGTTCATTGATGTGTTGAGATCTCATATGCTCACTTGTATAAGATGATTGAGACAATGAGCATATGAGGGTTATTGGGTTTTAATGACTTATGTCATATTCGATAGTTGTTTTTCTCAGGTGTCATGTTGTCACTTTATATTCTTCTCTTTATAACCTTTGTCATTCTTAATGCGGATATAGAGGTTGGAAAGATCATATGTAATGATCTAGGTGTAACAGTAGCTTTAAGAAGATTTGTCTCTTCTTTTAGATACTCCTTTTATGGTTGATGAGATATGTACATATTCGATAGATATGTTAAAACAATTATTATGTCATCTCCCACTTGTGGGTTTTGAGTTAACACTTGTTTCATCATTTGTTTTCTATTGAACCTTTGTTATTTACATGTGAAGGTTAACTTAGTAGTTACTAAATAATTTGGAAAGATGTTATGTGAATGGTTGATCACTTAAAGAGTTATTGTTTGAGAGGACATAACATCTCTGTTGATGAGATGGTTCAATTGTGTATTAGTATGATTATCAGTTATGAGATTTGGATACTCACCCCTCTTTGAGTTCTAGATACCTAGTGAATTATCCCAAGTCACTTATATACTTGTGGTTAAGGTTGTTGATAGTTTGTGTTTGATCATAACCAATTATGGTTTGTCTTATCAACTGATTTAGTTTGTAAGATACTATGTTATAAAGATCACTCCAAATGTACTCCTGACCAGATTATCTAAACCTATTTCATCATGTCAAGTGAAACATTGGTCTCTTTGGTTTGTTTCAACGTTCGCGCCAAAATTTCCCGTATTTTTAGATGTATGCTTTGCAAATGCACATATTATATTTAGATCCTTATAACCTCCCAAACACTGGGATGTTACAATAGCCATGCTATTGATGTTGATTTTCTAAAACTAAAAGTTTTTCCACAAGATGTTAAACAAAGTAAAACTTTGAATCGCATCCAAGTTTGAATTGATGATAATGTTTGGTTGATGGCTGAATTACGTGCTAGGTGGGAAAGAGAAGATGAATTGGCTAGAAAGAATAATATTGCTAGAGTTTGCACTATCGCAACCACTAGTAAAACTGAATCTCCAAGTGCTATTAAATCTCCAAGTGCTAGTAAACCTCCTACTCCTTTGGTGAAACGTTCTAAATTGCCTCAAACTGCTGAAATTGCTCCTGATAAAAGTGCTAAAATTTTTAGAGGTATGGGAGATAATGGTCCCATTACTTTTGATGATAATAATTTTGATTTTGATGATTGAAATATCTCTGAAGTTATTATGTTCCTACAAAAGCTTGCTAGAATTCCCAATGCTAGTGCCATGAATATGGTCTTTACTAAACATATTACCAATGCTCTCATGAAAGTTATGGAAGAAAAGTTGAAACTTGAAGCATCTATCCCTAGGAAATTAGATGATGGTTGGGAGCCTATCATTAAGATAAAAGTAAATGATTTTTATTGCAATGCTTTGTTTGATCTTGGTCCTAGTATCTCTGTTATGCCTCAAAAGCTTTATGATATGCTTGATTTACCACCATCGGAACACTGTTATTTGGATGTTCATCTTGCTGACAATGCTAAGAAGAAACCTCTTGGTAGAATTGATGATGTTCTTATTATGGTTAACAATAACCTTGCTCCTGTTGATTTTGTTGTTATGAACACTGAATGCAATGCTTCTTGTCCTATTGTTTTGGGAAGACCTTTTCTTAGAATTGTTGGTGCTATTATTGATATGAAAGAGGGGAGTATTAAATATCAATTCCCCCTCAAGAAAGGTTTAGAACACTTTCCTAGAAAGAAGATGAAGCTACCTTTTGACTCTATTATTAGAGCAATATATGATATTGATGCTTCGTCACTTGAAAATACTTGAGTTGCCCTTTTATGCCTAGCTGAAAGGCGTTAAAGAAAAGCGCTACCGGGAGACAACCCGTTTTATTTCGCTGTTTTCAACTCGTTTTCCTTCGTTTTCTTTGGCGTGCTTTGCACCTTGGTGTTGTCTATTTCCTTAGCAACCCCACTGTATCTTTTTTTGTGTGTTTTTGTTGAGCCAAGTAAAGCCTCTAGTGGAAAGTTGAGGCTATATTTCGGATTTCTCCGCGGGAAACAGATCTCTCCTCTCCACTTTTAAATACGTATAAAATCACAGAAACTTCAAAATGAGCTGAGTTTTTTTGTGCTTAATCCTTAGTTATATACGCAACTTTTCTTAGTTTACAACTTTTTTATTTGAGCAACATAAGATTTTTGAAAAAAAATGATCTTTACCTGCTGTTCTGTTTTGACAGATTTCTGCCAGTTATTGCATTTGCATCTTAATCTTTTGGTCTTCTTTTGAGAAAAAAGAGTTTAAAAAAAAGTTGTGACAGTATCTAATGTGTTTTTGAGTGTTAGAATGGTGTTGAAACTGAACCATGTGAATGTATTATTTAAATTGCACTAACGTTGCTAATGAAGATTGTGAGAAGTTTGGTGTGAAGGAAGTTTTCAAGGGTCAAGAGAAGAGGATGATATGATGTGATCAAGAAGAGTGAAAAGCCAAAGATTGGGGATGCCCCGGTGGTAAATCCCAGAAAATTCCAAGAATACTCAAGTGTCTAAGCTTGGGGATGCCCAAGGCACCCCCTCTTCATCAACAAATTATCATGTCACTTCTAGTGAAACTATATTTTCATTCGGTCGCATCTTATGTGCTTTACTTGGAGCGTCTTTTATTTTTGTTTTTTCTTTCAGTTTGTTTTTACTTTTTCAATAAGCTTGGTTGGACACCCAGCATTCTTTTATTGGAGAGTGACACGCTCCGCTTTTTCACGGAAATACTTTGTATTCTTAATCTCTGTCTAGCTGCTGCATTTAGTTAGCTCCTGTTTTGGATGCATCTCTTATTAGAGCTGTTAGTTTTAGTAGTATTATGTGAGTACTATCATGTTTTCTTGTTGTAGCATAAAGAGCATTTTTGTTAAAGCATGTTTTGTATGGTGCTTGTTGGGAGAAGAAAACTGTTGCTTGAAATAGAATTTATAACAGTACTAGTAGAAGCTTGTATCGACTGTGGCTAGAACTTTTTCATGCCATGCTAAATGTTATTTTAGTTTTAATGCCTTGTGGTTATTGAGTAGCATGATTATCCTCAAATAGCTGAGAGTGTTTAATATGTCTCGAAAGATTCATGAGTTGTTCTTGTCATAGTAAAGCATCAATATATGGTATTCTCTTTCGAATGTTTTATTTGGTTGACTTGGCGCATGCTCACACCATGTTTATGACTACGAAACAGTCACGAATAGCCTCCATGCCCACTTAGTTTTCGAAATTCTGATACTGCTTATGTTTTAATTAGTGATGCTTATGTCGCTATGCATGATTATGGCTCTTATGCTCTCTTGATTTATCGCTCCCAGTCTTTTGCTAGCCTCCACCTCTACTGAGTATGAGCTCTACTCGTGCATCCAAACTCCCTTTAAACCAAAGTTTTTCCCATTGTGTCCACCATACCTACCTACATGAGGTATTTAACTACCACTCCAAGTAAATTGCTCATGTGTTACCTTTAAAACCTTCAAAATTACTCCTACTTTATGTTCCTGTTTTTATCTCACTTGTTGATTGGATTTCACACCCTGGACTAGTGGCTTCATCCACTTATCAAAATGATAGAAGAGCTGGCAGTAGGGTGCCCAGCCCCAAATTAATACAAACAAATTCACTTCACTATTTTTGCCCCTGATTTATCAGTCAAAGTATAATTGTGTAAAGAAAAGAGAAAGATGGATGACCTTCTACACCAGTTGCGTCCTTTACCATGGGAGCCGCTCTTGTGAATCCAGTTGGCTTGTGACGTACTGTATTTTCTGTTTACCATTCGTTGACATTAGCATACATCTCCCAAAATATAGACACTCAGTGTCAAACTTTTAATACCTCTGTTTAATAAAATAAAAGCTCTAGCACATGAGTAATCCCTGCTTCCCCCTGCAAAGGGCCTTTCTTTTACTTTTATGTTGGTCTCCATCTTCTAACTTTATGCACAGTTGAGAGAGCATATTTTACCATTCTGAGTTTTATGTGCATTTGTCCCATAAACATCAATAATTACTTCATGATGTGATATTATTTGTTCTTAAATTATTTGTTCTAGTCTTCCTCATGAACTTTGAAGGTGTCCTGGCATTTATGTTTTGTCCCACTCTTAAGGACTAGAGAAATATCACTTTGCCATGCTTTCTCTATACCTGAAACAAACGTCTACCTTTCTTTGCATTATTATTCATGATCCTTTATTTGAGTTACTCTTCGTGATGCAAAGTAATTGCTATGCTTTATTATTAAAGTTTTATTTATCATGTTTGTGTTTGAAGTTCTATGATCTCAGCGTGCATATGCTTTTACATTAGATTGATAAAGTTTATGTTAGTAGCATGTCACCTCAGAAATTATTGTTTTATCGTTTACCTACTCGAGGACGAGTAGAAACTAAGCTTGGGGATGCTTGATACGTCTCCAACGTATCTATAATTTCTGATGCTCCATGATCATATTATGCCAATTACTACTTGTTTTCTCCCTTATTTATAGCATTTTTATACGTTTTCTGGGACTAACCTATTAACAAGATGCCAAGTGCCAGTTCCCTGTTTTCTGTTGTTTTTGGTTTCAGAAAAGTTGTTCTCGAAACATTCTCAGAATTGAACCTCACAAAGCCCGAAGTGTCTATTTTCCCTGGAAGCATCCAGAACACCGAAGAAGAGTCGAAGACGGGCACCAGGGGGCCCACAACATAGGGTGGCGCAGGTCCCCCTGGCCGTGCCAGCTATGGGTGTGGGGCCCCTGGAGCTCCACCGCCTTTGCCCTTTCACCTATTTAATCACCCCGGATGGAAAACCCTAGGCACCTGATAAAAAACCCCCAAAAATTTCCGCAAGCGCCGTCACCGTCAACCCTAGATCAGGGGGGTTCTGAAGCTGTTTCCGGCACCCTGCAAGAGAGGAGATCATCACCGGAGGCTTCTACGTCACCATGCCTGCCTTCGGAGTGATGAGTGAGTAGTTCATCCTTGGACTACAGGTTCGTAGCTGTAGCTAGATGGTTGTCTTCTCCTCATATGCCTCCATGTTTAGATCTCGTGAGCTGCCTATCATGATCGAGATTGATCTTATATAATTCTATATGCTGTGTTTGCTGGGATCCGATGAATATTGACCTTATGCCAAGTTTATTATAGTCTTAATTTGCATATGCTATTTGTGATCTTGCATGCTTTCCGTTGCTAGTGGTTGCTCTCGCCAAGTAGTTGCTAGTGACTCCAAGAGGGAGTATTTATGCTCGATAGTGGGTTCATGCCTCCTCACCACCTTGCTCGAGTGACAGAAACGTGAAGGGGGAGGATGTGTTGTTTCCATTAGGGAGAAAACAGCGGTGAGAGTGCCCATATGCATAATCATTGCTTACATTACACACTTTGTCTAATGTAGTTATCTGTTGCTTGCAACTTAATACCTAAGGGAGTTCGGATGATAACCTGAGGGTGAATTATTAGTCATAGATGCAGATGTATTTCGGTCTATGTATATTGTTGTAATGCCCGTACTAAATATCATAGTAATCATTATGTCATATTGTGCACTACGGTGCAACCTCTATTTGTCAATTGCCCAGCTGTAATTTGTTCACCCAGCATGCTATCTTTTATGGAGAGACACCACTAGTGAACCTATGAACCCCGGTCCATTTTCCTACACTGTTAAACAAACCACTACAATTTCCTGCTTTTTTACTTACTGCAAGCATACACCATTTTCCATACTGTACATCTAATCTTTGTTTTCACCAAGACCAGTGAGATTGACAACCTCACTGTACCGTTGGGACAAAGTATTTTGATTGTGTTGTGTGCAGGTTCCGCGTTGTTGCTGACACCGGTGAGCCATCACCACCGCCAGTGGCATCAACCTTCCGAAGATCATCTTCCTCCTACTGGATTGATAACCTTGGTTTTTAACTGAGGGAAATTCTTGCCGCTTACTCATCACACCCTCCTCTTGGGGTTTCCAACATGCCATCCATAGTAGTCACGACGCGGTCGGACAGCCGGCGCCTAAGGTCTCCCTGCTGGCTGGAGGTGGGGAGGTCGTGGGGCACCGCCGATACAACAACCATCGGATCTGCCGCATGGCGACCATGGCAGGTCGGCGTGGCGGCGATCTGGGCCCGTGGGCTCCAATTTGGGCTCTCGGGCTCCGATATGGGCCAGTGGGACCCAGCCAGGGCCTGTGATGCGGATAATCTGGCTGTGCCTTTGGCCATGCCGGAGACCTGCAACTGTGCGGTGGTTTACCACCTTCGATACTGTCGTTCCTGCTGGAAGCTGTCTCGCGGCGACGGGGCATGCGAGGCTTAAGAATCAAGGAGGTGGTCCTAGTAGTCTCTTCCAGCTTCAAGATAGCCTACGTGTATGCTCCTCTTTGATCTGGTCATCGACATTTTCCGTTTCTTCTGTCAGAGAACTTCACGGATTGGCTCAGGAAGCTCCTGGATTTCTGGACACGATTGAATTCGATCGTGCGCCCCTATATCAGCCTGTGTGGGGTCATACGGGTGTGGCGTGAAGCTTCGCTGGTTGTTGAAACCATAGGACATGTTGTTTTCGATTTCCATGGTGTAAACGGTGGTGGAGAAGGTCATGGTGGCTGAGACTGGAGGTCCAGTTGACGGAAGTGGTCTTCGAGACGGTGAAATCCCCACTTCACGGTCGCCGGTGTTCGGATCATGTTCGGATATGGTACATGTGAGTCCGTTGTTTGATGACTTGCTGAAGCAGCTCTGGCTAGTGGGGGCGGCAACATCGGAGGAATTCATGTTCGGTGGCGCTATTCGAGTGTCGACTCTTGACTTTCAGGGTGAAAACCTAAAGTCTGATCTTCATTGGTTGTGCGTGGCAATGGGCTTGCTAAAGACATTGTTTTGAGAGCCCCTTTGTCGAGGGTGAAAAGTTAAGATCTTGGATCCGACGACGATGGCGCTTATGCACTGTTTTCGTTCTTCGAGGCGTCGCTTTGGAGAACCTTTCTGTATTCGGGGTGTTGTCTTAGGCGGTGGTTTGTGGGGCTGTTGTTGCAAGGATTTGATTACCCTAGAGGGGCATTGTTTTCCTTTTCTTTTTCTTTTTCTTTTTCTCTTTAAGTTGTGTGCATCCTCGATGTCGTTTGTGACCGCTGGGTGTAATTGGTATCCCGTGATATTAATATATTAAGTTTATAAAAAATATTGGTTGATTCTACTCGGTATGCTGCTTATTGAAGGTTACAGCCCTCTTTGTCCACTGGCCCTTCCATCTGTCTCGTACAGATCGCGCTCGATGTGAAAAAAAAAAACTTAGATTGCAATTATCTGGACATCACAGACAGTCGACTGGACAGATGAATGAGCCCACAAAGCTAAAAACCACACCTCCACACTACACGGTAGCACGAGGCATCCGATCCATGCACGCACGCTGGCGGGCACGCAAAGCACAGCGAACAGAAGCCGAAAATGCGTGAAACGAACGGAGACGAGGAGCTCAACCGCTCGTCCCAAGAACGCGCGCAGCGGAGGAGAATCCGCAAACCTGGCGAGCTCGATCCCAACTTCTTCTCCTTTCGAAATTTCTCTCACTTTCCGCCCAGCGAGTCTCGGATCCCTCCGGCCCAGGTGAGGATATATGTAACGGCGTCCGGAGACGGCGCGGACAATGAAGGCCGCCGCCGGGGCAGGCCCCGGTGGCGGCAAGGAGACCCTGGCGTCCTCCTTCCTCCGTTACATCCTCCTCTCGCTTCTCCCTCTCACCGCCATTTACATCCTATACGCTCTCCACGCCATTCTCTCCTCCACACCATCCTGCCCGCCTGACAATGGTGGTATTATCGCCACCGCCTCCTTTTCCCACGTCACCGCCCTCAATCATACATCACCGACGCCGCCGCCGCCACCTTCCACGGTCACGACGTCGAAGACGGCGCTGCCGCCGCCACCCGCCATGGTCACGGTTCCGACGGCGAGGCCGCCGCCGACGCCCGCCACGATCACGGTGTCAACGACGGCGAATACGCTACCACCACCCGCCGCGATCACGGTGTCAACGACGGCGACGACGCTGAAGCACGTGGTGTTCGGCATCGCGGCGTCGGCGCGCCTGTGGGAGAAGCGGAAGGAGTACATCAAGATCTGGTGGCGCCCTGACTCGGGCATGCGAGGGTTCGTGTGGTTGGACCGCGGTGTGCGGGGGTCGAGCGTGCAGACGGGGCTGCCGGCCATCAAGATCTCCTCGGACACCTCCGGTTTCCCCTACACGCACCGACGCGGTCACCGCTCTGCCATCCGCATCTCCCGCATCGTCTCCGAGACCTTCCGTCTCGGCCTCCCGGGCGTGCGCTGGTTCGTCATGGGCGACGACGATACGGTCTTCCTCCCGGACAACCTCCTCGCCGTCCTCGGGAGGCTCGACCACCGTCAGCCCTACTACATCGGCTCCCCCTCCGAGAGCCACCTGCAGAACATCTTATTCTCGTACGGGATGGCGTTCGGCGGCGGCGGCTTCGCGATCAGCCAGCCTCTGGCCGCGAGGCTGGAGCGGATGCAGGACGCCTGCATCCGCCGGTACCCGTGGCTCTACGGCAGCGACGACAGGATCCAGGCGTGCATGGCGGAACTGGGCGTACCGCTCACGAGGCACCCGGGGTTCCACCAGTACGATGTGTACGGGGACCTCCTGGGCCTCCTCGCCGCCCACCCGGTGGCGCCGCTGGTGTCGCTGCACCACCTCGACGTCGTGCGGCCGCTGTTCCCCAATATGCGGTCGCGCCCGGCGGCGTTACGGAGGCTGTTCGACGGGCCGGTGATGCTGGACTCGGCGGGGGTGATGCAGCAGTCGATATGCTACGATGCGGCCAACCAGTGGACGGTGTCGGTGGCGTGGGGGTTCGTGGTGATGGTGACGAGGGGCGTGATGCCGGCGCGGGAGATGGAGATGCCGGCGCGCACGTTCCTCAACTGGTACCGTCGCGCGGACTACAAGTCGCACACGTTCAACACCAGGCCCCTGGCCCGCAATCAGTGCGAGAAACCAGCGCTGTACTACCTGGCGTCGGCGCGGCGCACGGTGGTACGCACAGGGGAGACCACCGTGACGAGGTACCAGCGGTGGCGCCACCCCAAGGAGATACGGTCGCCGTGCCGGTGGAAGATCACCGACCCGGACGCACTGCTCGACAGCGTCATCGTGCTCAAGAAGCCTGACCCCGGGTTATGGGACCGGGTAATCCTCACCGAGCTCTTTCTTGATGTCAACTCAGCATTTCCTTCTATACTTTACCAAATTCAATTGGTCAATGCATTGTTCTTATATTGTTCTGGTCCAGTGACTAAACTGACTGCTGCTAGCAATACTGACTGGTAATCTGCATGGAATTGCAGTCTCCGATGCGGAATTGTTGTAGGGTGCTGTCCTCTCCGAGGAAAGAGGCGAAGGAAACAAGACGATGACCATAGATGTGGGTGTATGCAAGGATTGGGAGTTCAGCCAAGTATAGATTCATCCATAAACTGGAATAGACAGAATTGCATAGGTGGTCAGATTTTTCTTTTGTTTCTTCTGTATTCCCTAGACGTGTAACTGTAACATAGAAACTTACTTTCACAGTAATAGTACCGAAAACCTCCCCCATCGGGCCATTCCCACCTCGAAACAGGCTTTTCGCACCGCTTTATAAATAAAACGACCGCTAATCGTATAGAGTACCAAAACCATACAAATATCAAATGTTGGGGCAACAGCACAACAGCACCCAAACCAGAATAAAATGAAAGAAATAAATAGGTGGAGTGTGGTGGTGTGGGTAATAGATCTCCAAGCGCAAGCGCGCGCGGAGGGGGGGGGGGGGGGGGGATCCTCAAGGTAGCACCAGGGAAGAGGAGACGCGGCGTGCGGCCACCAGGAGTCTATCAATGGAGTCGTCAAGCTGCGCCATGTTCCGCTGTCTACACAATGGGCACCACTGCTGCAAAAGAGCCAAACATTTGAAAACAGAGTCAAAAGCGTGTCGCCGAAAAATCTTCTCAATCATCATCTAATTGCGAGTAGTCCACAGTGACCATGTCATTGCGGCGAACACCAACCAGAAGAGGCGTTTACCCCTCCTGGCCAAGTGCGCCTGGATTTCTAGGAACTCGCCAAAGTCCGAGGCCTGCCATGTCGGCCCCAGCGCCTCACGAACGAAGTTCCACGAAAATTGGGTTGCGGGACACACATATAATATATGTGTACTGGAGTCAGGGCACCTACAAAGCGGGCATAGGCTGTCCCCCGGGCTATGGTGCTTAGCCACTTCAATCCCAGAGGGCAACCTGTCCCATAGTAGTTGCTAGATAAAGATCTTAATCTTCAGCGGTAACGGAGCCTTCCACATGGGAGTCGCCCAAGTACTAATTGGCCCAGAAAACTGGGTCCTATAAGCCGACTTGACCGAGAAGGACCCCGAAGGAACCAAGGACCAGGCAACCTGGTCGGGGGGTGGGGGGGGGCTATAAGGGTTCCAGGAAGATCGCACAGAAGTTCCTCCCACTCAACGGTCTCTGTCGGTCCAAAAGTTCGTCGGAACGAGATGTTCTAAGTCCCAGGGGCGGAGCCAGGATTTAGGTATAGGGGCGAGGCACAGGATGGCCAAAAAATTGTTCCATGTTCGAGCAAGATACTCGACATTTTTCTCTCGTATAATCTCTAGTACATGTCGAATCGTTAATTGTACAAAAAATTCGTAAAATTAGATCTTAACCAGCATAAATAGGAATCATAAATATAAAATTTATGATGAACTTGTACATACCGAGTATAGGTGAAATTGTTGGATTTTCTGCTAACACTTGCGACCTTCCTTGAATTTAAAATTATTACTTATGTTGAATAGAAATTCTACAAGGAGTGGCAGTATTGCATACACATGTTCAAGGCAAATGATCAATTAAGTGTATAGAATGATCAGCGTACCTCTAGATTTATAGAACAAGTGGCGTAACTCATAGATCGACTTCCTGAATGATGGTGAGGTGAAGAAACAGTCAGCCCGCTCAATACTTCAACATAGAGGTTGACACGACGATATCGCGGGAGAGTTTCTAGCAGATGGCTCTTTGCATAGTTTTCGAGCAGTCAATGGCGCCATGGAGGCATGGCAGATCATTCTGATCTTGGGAAAAGAATACGGCCGCCGGAAAGAAAAAGAAGTTACGCTAAGAAGAAACGTGCCTAAACTGGGCTGGGTCTCACTGCGTACATAGTCATAGAGTTTAAGTACTAATTAGCACGTATATGAGATAATTAGCAAGTATATGCATTACCCATACTAGTAATACGTACTCCAAATCATTAGGGGGGCCAAACCTCGGCGGGGGTATAGCCCCTGCTAGCCCCCCTTGTCGCCGCCCCTGCCAAGTCCCATTTTGGGACAGCGACACCACGAGTAGGGAGGGATCAGTACAAATAGCAAAGAGTCTCGAAAACTCCAACTGAGCCACTGATCCAGCCATCGCCGATACTATTCTAAAGTGTCTCCAAGAAAGTGACTCCTATCTGCATACATCACCTAGTGTGGACGAGGCCATTAGCGCGGTCCGAGAAGAGCGTGCAGGAGGCGCTGGAACGCGTCATGGTCGGCCGCATCACTGTGGTGATTGCGCACCGACTGTCCACCATAAGGAACGCCGACAGCATCGCCGTTGTGGACGGTGGAAGGATCGTCGAGACAGGCACGCACAAGCAGCTGATGTTGAACCCTCTCAGTGCCTACGCTTCGTTGATCCAGCTCAGGAGGCTGCTCAGCTTCAGCACAAGGCGTCTTTCTCGAATAGCGAACTTTGCGAATCAAGGCTGAGGGAAAGGTCCAGTTCTTTATATGGTTATTACTGTAAAATAGAAACTGGACGGCTGAGAGGCCGAGAGCGCGAGGACTATGCTTCTTATACAGCTGTGGACTCCCACACTCAAGCCCAGTGATAGGGAAGGGGCTTTGAAGATGGTGGAGGCGCTTCGCCGGATTTACCGGGATCTCTCGCCCGCTACTACTTGACGCTCTTGTTGCTTGGCATCTTCCTTGCCGGATGGCGATCTAGTTTATCTTGTTGGCTAAGTTGTATTCCTCAACTCGTGTTGCACTTAATTTCCTGCTAAGCTGTATGTCGCAGCTTGTTGCTTGTTGGAACCTTTGCTTTGTTAATTCAAAGTTGGGCATTATTTCCTTTTATCTAAAGAGCGCGAGGACTTCAGCACAATGATGCATGTTGCTTGTGTGATCAGGCTTTCGAGACAACTGAGCATTTGGCTTTGCTATGCCCATATGCTAAAGAGGTCTGGCCCAGTTCATAGGAAGCTTTCCCCGGGCGGTGCAGATGGCGACATTGTCAGTAAGGTTTTGGTGGGATAAGATGCATCTGGGAAAGATTTGTGTGCAGAGATCACCATATCAATTTACACAATTTGGCACATTTGGAAGAAAAGGGGCCGACGGATTTTTAGCACGAGAGCCTCTCCGCAGCTGGCGTGGCCGCTTTGATCAGAGCCGACCTAGAGCTGTTGCGGATGTTAAATGAGAAATAAACCGTAGTGGGTACTGGATAGTGTAGATCCCAGACGTGGGCTGTTCACCCCTTTTGTGCAGTTTGCACCATGTCCCCTGTATTTGGAGAATAAATCTTATACGACCCAGGATGTGCGACCCAATCGTGGACCATATTTTCTACCGTACACGTGGCACAAAGGGTTACCGGAAGAAAGCAGCGGGGCCTCGTGATCCGGTAACAGAATCATCGACTTGCTTTCAGATTTGTTTCACACGTACGTGTACAACGCAAGATGTGGTCCACCGACCTGGGTAGTACGACCCTTGTCATATAGGATTTATCTCCTTGTATTTGTAACGGGTTTTTGTTCTCTCCTAATAATGCAAAAGCGCCCTGCTGGTTATTTAAAAAAAGGCCGCTAAGTTATCTTTGTAGTACACCGTTTGATGTCAAAAGTTTCCACCATGAGGTAACTACCGAGTTCAACATGTTTTCTGGTACCACGTTTCAAGTATCCAAGGGAGTTGTCACGGAGGAAGAGCATGGGTGCCAGCTTCCGCTCTAACAAAGACTCCATCGGCTGATTCAGTGTCGCGGAGGGCACAACGGGAAGCCCGTCTCCATGAAGAGACTCTACTCCATACTGCGGCCTGACTGGATCTTCGGGCTACCAGGCACCATCGACGCCTTCATTGCGGGCGCTTAGTGTCGAATATGCATGTCAAGAAGTCCCTCAGGTGAACCGATAGGGTTTCGATTATGAGAACGTGTAGGCGCTGGTGACGATCGTCGGCTAACAAGGGGACACGATTTACCCAGGTTCTGGGCCCTCGTAGAGATAACACCCTTACTCCTGCTTCAGTCGATCTGTATTAGAAATAGATCGATTACAGTGGGGGGTGCTCGAGTCGAGAGTAGATCTCAATCTCAAGGCTTTGGTGCTGTGGTATTGCTTGGTCCCCCTCCTGGTGGTTCTCCATGCCTTATATAGTTGGCCAGGTCTCAAACCGTACCCGGGGGGGGGGGGGGGGTTACAAACCCTAACCTAAAGTCAGTTACAAGTTTCCTTACTTGACCCGCAAGGCCTTGCGGGTGGGCTTTGATTGGGCCTTCTAGAATCGTCCATGGCGTCTCACTTTGGGCTTATGTCTTGGGCCTTGGACTGGGTAGCCTCACCCGATAGGTCCAGATTCATCCCTTCGTCACCTAGATGCCACTCTTCGCCCTCGGCGTCACTCAAGAGCTCGTCTCCTACTACATGGGGTGGGAGACCACCAATGAGGAGGTGCGCAAGATCGCTCTGCTCTTCTGCTGCGGCGCTGTGCTCACCGTGGTGTTCCACGCCATCGAGCTGTTAGTTTGATATCTTCTGGCATGCCCAACGGCCTGCCAGGCCCTCTGATCCACTGCGCCTCCGGGGTACCCGATCCTTTATGGACGGTGGGCCCCTATCGCCGCGCTATATAAAGGGTTGCCGACCTGCACGTCTCGCGAGGTAGATCGTGCACTATCGCCCCCACCAACAAACCCATCTGATCTAGGGTTAGCGCGAGCCGACGGGAAGCTCCACCGTCGCCACCACTCCTCACTGTCATCGTCGCCACCATGAACACCTCCACGCTGTCATCCTCGAAGGGTACTAAAGGTGATGCTCTCTCTCTCGCTCTGTATCTCTCTCCCTCTCAGTATCCATCTGTCTCGAATCACCTCACAGAGGCTATGTGCAAGGCACACACTAATGATGACCTAGACTAGCTAGATCTAATAGAGAATCAAACATTGGTATCAGAGCAAGGTTGTTGCTAGGTTCTAGTTGCATCTCAGCGAAAGAAAAGATAAAAGAAAAAAGTATCCCACCCCAAAAGCAACCCTAATCCTAACAGAGAATAGAGGGGAGGGTAAGAGAATCGCTCACCGGCAACAGTGGGCCGCCACCACGGTCGTGCCGCTCCTCTCGATCCTGTGCGCATCCAAGGAGGCACGGGAAGAAGAGCCGTCGGGGAAGAAAGAGGCACATCGGCCAATCCATTCGACGACAACGCGCTCACCGAAAGGGAACGAGCCACCGGCGAATGGGAGGCAACATCGCCACTAGTTTCATCACCTTTGAGTGCATAGGAGGGTGTCGTCGCGTTACCGATTCCCTGTGATAGTGGAGATGGAGGCGGAAAAAAAGGAGAAAGGGGAACAAAAGAGAGGCTCGCGGTGGCAGGGCCTAGCGCAGCGCGGTGGCTCGGCGCCGTCGCCGGGGCCCGGCGTGGCCGTTCGTTTCTGCGGCGTCGCCGATGTGGACGCGTGGGCAGACAGAAAGGAGGCGAGGCAGGGAAAAATGTGGTTAGGGTTTCCGTCGGGTCTCTCCTCTGCCCGTTTTGTGCCAGCGAAAAAGGAGGACACCCGTCGGATCTAATCCGATGGACGGCAAGAACCCTAGCGCGGCAAGCGGGCGCAGAGTCGGTTGATGGGCTTCTGGCCCATGCGGCGAGAGGAGGAGCGCGGGCGAGGCCCATCGTCGCGTCGCACGAGAGGCTATGGGCGACTGGGCTTTTCCCGTAGAGCTGAGGAGCGCTGAGCGCCAGATAGCTTTTGGCCGAGCGCGCTAAGGAGAGTGGCAGGCCGATTTTTTTTCTGCTGTTTATTACAGAAGCAGTTTTAATAGTTTTTTGATCAATTTTTGGGCAAAAATGATATAGTTTTTTCCTATTCAATTTTTTCCAACGAAATTATTGTTTTAGGAAATACAAAAGTAAAAGAAATACTCGTATAAATTATAAAGTGTATGAATTTTTTATTCATGTTTTCTGCTGCAAAGTTAATGAAAAGTGGCATATTAAAGGAAAATAGGCTAAAAGTGAGAATTAAAATTTAAAAGCATGTGAAAGTAATAATTGTGATTTATGTTATTATATAACCAACGTTGTTGATATCATTATCATGATTAATTGTTATAGTGTCATATATGATTTTATTGGTATTTTCTGCCCAACGGTGACATAGTTTTAATTGCATAAACAATTGTGTGTTCTAATTTTGACCAACGTTGGATTATTACATGAAATTTTTGTTGTTTTCCCCACTTCATTATGGTCTTCAGGAGGGTTCTACTTGATGACAAGCATCAAGTACGTTCCAACCCTAAGAGGTGACAACTATAGCGAATGGAGAAAGAAGGTGGATTTGGCCTTCGTGTGTGCTGAGGTTGATTGGGTTGTGGACACTCCACAATCTGTCAAGCCCAAAGAGCCAGTTAAAGAGGCCGATGATGATGATGTTGCATGGGAGAAAAAGACAAGAGACTATGCTCCTTTGGAGTTGTCATATTCCATTGAAAACAGAAAGTGGCTAACAACCAACAAAAAGTGTATGACATTTATGAAGAATACAATTGTGAACGCAATCCTGGGCTCAATTGCAGAGTGTGCTTCCGTTACAGAGTACTTAGAAAAGATAAAGAGTCAGATCCACTGGCTCTTCAAAGGTATATGCCACCCGGCTGATCAAACAGATGGTAACAAAAAAGTACACCGGAGGTGCACATACTAAGGATGAGCAACATGGTTGCGAAGCTTAAGCCCATGGATTCTAATCTGAAGCTCAAACCAGCACTTCTTGTCCATGTGATCATGGTTTCACTGCCAAGTCATTTTGACAACTTTGTGATAAACTACAACATGGCTCCTAAAAAATGGGATGTTGAAAAGACTACTGCCATGTGCGTTCAAGAGGAGGATAGACTTCAAGCCTCGCATGGTGGTTCTGTGAACTATGTGAAGGATAACAAGAAAAGAAACTATAATCAAAGTAATCCTGGTTCTCCTTCAAAACCACATGGGAAAGCTCCCGCACAGTATTAGCATCAGCATCAGCATCCACATAGGTCTTTTCCAGTGGACAAAGACACTTGTCTCCACCGCAAAAAGATTGGTCACTACAAGCAAGATTGCTCAGACTATCTAAAGTACATAATGGCAAAGAAATGTAACAATGTTGTTTCCTTTGTAAATGAATCCTTGTATACACAGTTTTCAAAATCTACTTGGTGGATTGACTCAGGTGCAACAGTTCATGTTGCAAATTCTTTACAGAGATTCAGTCCGACCCGTACTATGCAAAGAAGCGAAAGATGCATTGAGGTCACTAATGGAGTTCAAGCAGACGTAGAAGCCGTTGGCAACATCTTTCTGGAGTTAGCCGATGGTTTCACGATTTTGCTTAGGGATGTCTTGTATGTTCCTTCACTGCATAGGTAGTTGATCAGTGTATCACGTTTAGACAAAGACAATTATGAGTGTTATTTTGGACATGGCAAATGTGTCATATGGTGTAATAATACTCATGTGTGGGTAGCTTTCCTTCATAATGAGCTTTATTTATTATCTTTGCGTGAAAAATATTTTTCATTGTGCAAAGTGAATGAGCATGTTTTTGGGTCGAATAAAGAACAAAAGAAAAGAAAAAGAACTCGTAACTCATCAACTTGCTAGAAGAAAGCAGCGGGGCTTCGTGATCCGGTAACAGAATCATCGACTTGCTTTCAGATTTTTTTTGCACGTACGTGTACAGCGCAAGATGTGGTCCGCCGACCTAGGTAGTACTAACCTGGTCGTATAGGATTTATCTCTCAGTATTTGTAACCAGGGTTTTTTTCCTCTCCTAATAATGCAAAAGCGCCTGCTGGTTATTTAAAAAAAGGCCGCTAAGGTGTCTTTTGGACTACATCGTTTGATGTCAAAAGTTTCCACCATAAGCTAACTACCGAGTTCAACATGTTTTCTGGTACCACGTTTATTCAAGGGAGTTGTCACGGAGGACGAGCATGGGTGCCAGCTTCCGCTCTGACAAGGACACCATCGTCTAATTCAGTGTCGCGGAGGGCACAACGGGAAGCCCGTCTCCATGAAGAAACTCTACTCCATACTGCGGCCTGACTGGATGTTCGGGCTACTAGGCACCATCAACGCCTTCGTTGCAGGCGCCTAGATGCCACTCTTCTCCCTCGGTGTCACGCAAGAACTCGTGTCCTACTACATGGGGTGGGAGACCACCAATAAGGAGGTGCGCAAGATCGTCGTGCTCTTCTTCTGCGCTGTGCTCACCGTGGTGTTCCACGTCATCGAGCACCTCAGCTTCGGCATCATGGGCGAGCGTCTCTGGCAAGAGGCACCGTTCTTTCGCTCATCCTCCGCTTCTACAACCCGATCGCCGGAAAAGTCTTGATCAATGGTAATTTTGCTGTTCAAACGGTAACACATACAGTTCCAAATGAGGACATCAGCTGAACATAGTACACCGATGCGTTTTGCAAGGATGTACATCAAGAAATTTAGGCTGAAGTCGCTAAGGAAGGACGTAGGCCTAGTCCAGCAAGAGCCGGTGTTGTTCGCGACGACGATCACTCCGTGTGTAAGAGCATCTCCAACCGCCCCACGAGCCCTCCAGGGCGACTTTAATTGAGTCGGATCGCCGTTTTTCGCCTAGTCATCCCCCCACGAGCCCAAATAACGCTGGATTGGGCCTAATTATCGCCCGGCAAACCCACGCCAAACCCAACTCGCCGGGGCGCAGTTGGGGGCGCCGTATGAAGGGAAATGGCGCGGAAGAGCCCCTGCGTATTTTTTTGCCGCGTGGACCCGCGCTGTCGGCGAGAGAGAGCTTCGCCCTCCTTGGCTCCCGCGCACATTAATGCTGCCGCCACGTGGACTGACAGAGTGGAGCAGCCGAATCGACTGCGGCGAAGTAATGGGTGTACCGGTAGCCTCGCCCGTTCGCCCAAATAAAAGCCCCCCACCCCCACCGTCGCCGTCCTTCTCTGCTCGCCCCCAACCCCACCTTCTCGCCCCCATCCCCATCTTCACTCGCCCAAGCCCACTTCTCTCTCCGGCGATGGCGGCACTCTTCACCGGAGACGGCGCCGCGACCAACGGTTTCGGGAGGCGGTGGCTGCGCAAGGAGGAGGCGAGCCTCCTGTACGCGGCGGGCTACTCGGTGCCCCCGGATATGCGCCTGCACGGCGAATGGAGGCTCAGCGTGGGCGGGCTGCCGATGCCCCCCGTCCTTGAAGGAGACGACTTCATCGCCGCGATCCACGACGAGCGCGCCCGCCTAACGCCGTTGCGTCTCGCTTCCACCCCGCGAACTATGGCGCGTGGGTGGTCTATTTCCAGGAGCGGCGCGACAACAAACTGGCGGCCTACGAGGGGCCAGTTGCGCCGCCACGCGGCAACTCCGACGGTCGCCGCCGCTGGTGGGGCGCCTAGGGCCACACCCTCGATGGTGTTCTCACGCGCACATCGAGAACAACAATGTCCCTCGGCTGGAGTACCCCCCCCCCCCCCCCACACACACACACACACCCCCCCGCCGCGGGTGGCCCGTGGGCGGCGAGAAGGATGGAGGCAGAAACGACGTCCTCCTCGTCGCATTCCTCCGGCGCCGCGGGAACGCCGGAGCTACGCCCGGTGAAGGCCGAGCCCTCTGCTCCGCCTGCTCATGCCCGGGGAGTCCTCATCGGCGAGCGCCGCGCCCCGTCGCCGCCAAGGGGCCACATCCGGCTAGTCAAGCCGAAAAAGGAGGAGGAGGACGACGAAGAGTTGGAGCTCGTCCTGGCGGCGGCCCTCGCCTTGTCCCTCAAAGACCACATCGTCGGCGAGGTGGCAAAGCAGCGGCGCCCTGGAGGAGTTTGCCGCCCGGATACGCGGCCACGAGTAGAACGGCGTCATCGTGCTGGACGATGACGACGCCGTGCCAGGTCCGAGCAACGGCGGTGACCCCGGCCAGGGCTGCATCTATGCCGTCCCCAAGAAGGAGCCAGACGCCTAGTTTCGTAGTTTTTTAAGTTGTAGAATCATTCCCCATGTAAATTCGTCCTATATTCGGCAATATTAATATAAACCGCCTAAATTTCGTCCAAACTTGTTCGAATTTGGTAAGTTTTAGTCAAATCTCGCCGTGTCGCCTCGGTATGTGACTGAAAACTGTCACCCGAGAGCGAGAATACCGCCGGATAGACCCAAGGAGGCACTATTTTACGCCGAAAATTGTTCCTGGGAGTCCGCCGAACGCGTAGATATGCTCTAAACATCCTGTGCGGCAAGGATGGAGCAACAGAGGCCGAGGTCATATAGGCGGCGAAGCTGGCGAACGCGCACACCTTCATCAGCTTGTTGCCGGAGGGGTACCAGCTAAAGGTCGGGGAGCGCGGCGTGCAGCTGTGAGAAATTAGCATAAACTCACCACTTTTGTGCCTAAATTTCGGAAAACCACCAGTTTTCGTTTTTTTCGCAGAAAACCACCAGATTTGAAGTTAATTTTTGCAATGTGCGCTAATTTTCGCAGAATACCGATTCAAGCCGTATTGACGCCCAAACTGACGTGTGGGGTCCACATCTGGCGCTTACGTGGCGGTGGGCGGAGACGGCGGTGCCCGACCGTTAACGGCGACTGCGGGGCCCACCTGTCAGGGAAGCGGCCGTGTAAAAGGGGGGGGAACCGGTAGGGAGGTTTCAGTTTCCCCCCAAATCGCCCGCGCTCCTCTCCAATGGCGGCGGCTCCCGTCGGCGGCGGCGACCCTGTTGGCGGCGACCCTGGCTCCGATGAACGCGTCCCCGGCATGGAGGTTGAAGGAGGCCACCTTGGCGCACATCGACCGTGCCCGCGGTCTCCTCGACTGGGTGAGAGATCGCCGGAGGGTTCCTTGGCGGCCGCTTTTGCGAGGGTTGTACTGGCCTCGCCGGCGCAGACGGGCCACCAATGGACATCTGGCTTCGGAGGCGTCGAGTAAGTTCCCCCTCACCCCATGCTCTCATCTCCCATCTCTCTGTCTTCTCCCCCATCTGTCTCCCCCATCTAGACTGAATCTAGGGTTTAGCTAGTGATTTCTCTCTAGTTTTAGCCACCGGTTTGACACAGATTTGGAATGTAGGTTTCGTGACTTAGTGTAGGATTTAGTGTACGATTTAGTATTTTGGATTTAGGCTTTAGGATTTAGTTCATTAATATAGTGTGGAATATTAGAATTTAGCTTGTGCAGTTGGTGAGTATGTTTGTGCGTATATAACTAAATGGGTGCATGTTAATGTCACTGGATTTAGGCTTTAGATTCTTGAATGAGCCATCTGGAATGAGCCATCACTGGATTTTACTATGATAAATGTATCACTAGATCATGTTAAATTTATGTAATATCACTGGATCATGTTAAATTTATGTAATATCACTGGATCATGTATATTAAATGTCTGTTAATATCATTTGATAAATGTCAATATCATGTTAAATGTATTTTAATATCACTGGATACTTGTTAATAGCAGTGAGAGTGAATAGAAATAGTAATAGTGAAGTTTGATGGAAATACTACCTTTTAAAAATGTAAGCATGATATTGTTATCAAAAGCAATAACTTTTTAATTTATTTGTGCAGTTTGGATGATGAGATATGGGACATATGGTTTAATTTCCCTGGCCAAGACAATGTACAGAGGTTTCTCTGCACTAGTGACATTACTGTGAAGAACTTGTTGGCAATGGTTGAAGAGCATGGTTATGGGAATTGCAATGCAATATATTATGTTAGGGAGAAAGGAAAAGGTTTTGAAGGGTTGGAAGTTGTTAACAGCATGGTGAAGGTGCAATAGATGCTAGAGTTATTTGACAGTGACAAAGTGCTGCAGTTAATTGTACTGAAAGATAGAGAACCAGTTCCATTTGGACTGAATTTGTCTAAATTGGACAAAGAGGAGTTAGAAGAGCAAATCCAGCAAAATGAGCAAGCAAAATTTGCAGTGGACAAGGATGGAGTGACATTTATAAGTGAGGATGAAGAATTATTTCCAGTTTCAATTGACTTTTCAGAATCTTTATACATTGGAAACATTGGAACTCAACTAAGCAGCAACATGGATAAAGGTAAAAGAAAATTAGAAGACCAGGAAATACCTGTAGAGGTTCTAGACTCAGATGATGATGTTTTACTGTTTGACATGGGGGAGTACAGGTCCGCTGACCATGACAAAGCAGTAGCAGAGGAGTTGGAGCTAGTTAATAAACTGGTGAGTCATAGGAAAGAAGCTAAGGAAACTGAAGAAGATGTTATCATGGAGAAGCTAAGGAAACTGAAGAAGCAAAACCAAGATCCTGGACTTCACTTTGAAGGAGATACATATGTGGAGGAGTTCTATTCAAGAGAGGAACAATCAAAGGCAGAGGAAGTGCCTGAAGAGGACTTTATTACTGAAAAGAAGTTGCCATTGAGGCCTGGACCAACAAGTAGATCTCATTATGAGCCTGAAGCTGAAGATGATAATTCATTTTTTCCCACATCTGATGAGGAGTGCAGCCATGATGAGCTGCATGACAGTGATGATGATGGATGTGTGGAAAAATTTGTGCTCAAAAGTGGAAGGAAAAGGAGGCTAAAGAAGTTGAAGAAGAGGCAATACTATGATCCAACCAGAGCTGATGCACATGAGAAGTTTGCCATCAAGTTGTGCTTCAAAGATGTATATGAGTTCAGAGTTGCCCTTAGGAACTACCACATTGCTCAGCTAAGAAACTTCAGGTTTCACAGGAACAATAGTGATAGGGTTATTATTAATTGCACTCAAGCAGATTGTCCTTTCTTCATTAGTGCTTCTACCATTGCCCATGAGAGGACTTTCTGCATCAAAAAGTTCCATGCCCTGCACACTTGCATAGCCCATGGAGAGAACACAAAAGTGACAATAGATTGGTTGGCCATCCAGTCTGAGCAAGCAATTAGAACTAACCCAAACACTTCTGTAGACACACTAATTGACAATGCAAAACAAAATTTTGGAGTGGAAGTGCCAAGGACCAAAGCCTATAGGGCAAGGAAGAAGGCCTTTAGTGTTGTAATTGGTGACCAGAAGAAGCAGTACACTAGGTTGAGAGACTATCTACAGGCTATCTTGGACACAAACCCAGGAAGTAGCTGTATTATTACAACCAAAGAGGTGCTAGATTCTCCAAGTCTAAATCCTAGATTTCATGGGCATTTCATCTGTCTGAATGCATCAAAAGAGGGTTTTCTGAATGGATGTAGGCCATTCATTGGTCTGGATGGATGCTTCATCAAACTGAGCACAGGGCAACAGATCTTAGCTGCAACAGGGAGAGATGGGAACAACAATATTTTTCCCATTGCATTTGGTGTTGTGGATAAGGAAGATAAAGCTAGCTGGCTGTGGTTTCTAACACAACTGAAATATTGCATTGGAGAGGCTGGAAAGTTTGGACATTACACTATTATGTCTGACAGGCAGAATGTTAGAACTTTCTGTCACACTATTATGTCTATTATCATTTGAATCATTTTTCCTTAGCTAATTTATTTCCTATTTATATTTGAAGGGTTTGCTGAAAGCCATATCTCATGTATTTCCCAACTCTCCAGGCAGATTCTGCCTAAGGCATATATTTGCCAACTTTTAGAGAGCAGGGTTTAAAGGGACAGAGTTGAAGAAACATATGTTCAGTGCTAGCGATGCCTACACCAAAAGTGGATTTGACAAGGCCATGGATGCTCTGAAAATTGACTGTGAAGCAGGCTACAGTTGGCTTGTGCAGATTCCTGTTGAAGCATGGGCTAGGCATGCATTTGATACAAATTGCAAGACTGATCTTGTGGTGAGCAACCTAAGTGAAGTTTTCAACAGGATGATACTAGATGTCAAGAACAAGCCAATTCAAACTATGATTGATGGCATAAAGGACAAGCTCATGGTGAAATACAGTGGCACAAGAGAAAAGGCAGAAAACACAAGATGGGAGATCACACCTTTTTATTCTGAGCAATTAGAGATTGCCAAGAAGTTCTCTAGGGAGTGCAAGGCTAAGAATGCAGAGATAGGTCTGTGGCAAGTTAGCACCTCTGGTCCAGGAGTACATGCAGTTGACCTTAGAGCTAGAACCTGTGGTTGCAGGAAGTGGGATCTTACTGGAATACCTTGCAATCATGCCATCTCTGTCATTGTGAAGATCAAGCAGCATCCAGAGGACTATGTGCATGATTTCTTCAAGAAACCAATGTACAAGGAGGCATTCAAAAATGTGATATACCCTGTTCCTGGTTCTGAGGACTGGCCTAAAACAAACACAAGAGACATTGATCCACCTGTATTCAATGAGGCCCCTGGAAGAAAGCAAACAGTGAGGAGAAGAAGTCAGTTTGAACCCCCAGCCCCTAGGGATACATCAAGGATGTCCACTATCACTTGCAACAACTGCAACCTGACAGGACATAGGTATCTAAATTGTCCTACAAAATTTAGGCCAGAGCTCCAACTTAGAAGAGATCAACACCAGGTAATTTATTCACTTTTGAATCATTTGTGCATAGATTTTTCATCTGTTCAAGCTTGTAACCAATGTTCTTGTACCAGGCTAGCAGAGTGAACTACACTGATGAGCCATCTGGTTCCCAGAGTGCAACACATGCTCCAGCACCTACACCTCCTCCAGCAGCTACACCTCCTCCACCAGGTACACAAGAGTCCACTTCCTTCTCTGCACCAAGAGCTGCACCAAGAGCAACAAGGCAACCAGATGCTTCAGGTTCTTTCTCTGCACCAAGAGCACCTTTTTCTGCACCAAGGCATGTTGAAGCTGAAGCTTCAGGTACTGCACCAGCAGGCATAAGAGTGAGCACCAGAACAAGCAAAAAAACAGGTAGGATGCAGGGTTATCTCAATGTAGGGAAGGCAAGCTCATATAAGAAGTGAGTTCCTGTTGGTTTGTTAAGACTATTTGATACATGGGTTCTATCTACATATTTTGTTGTGTAAGACTCTGTTTGAGACATGGGTTCTATCTCATGCCATCTATCTGTAGGAGAAACTGTTGCTACCTACATATTTTGTTGTGTAAGACTCTGTTTGAGACATGGGTTCTATGTCATGCCATCTATGTGTTGGAGAGAATGTTGATATCTGTCTACTTTAAGACTATGGTCATCCATTTACATTTGGATCTGTTTAAAACTATGGTCATCCATTTGCATCTGTTTAAAACTATGGTTGATAGTGGTCCAATGTATATCAATTTTGGAAGATTAGAAGATTGATGGTCTGATTGTTCATTTTATAATAATTTGAAACTTATTTGGGAAGATAGATAAATGATGGTATAGCAATTTGAAATCAGTTTTGAAAGATAGATAAAATGAGAGATTATGTTCCACTTTCTAGCAATTTGAAATAAAATTTTCGAAGATAGATAAGATTTTGGGTTGATAGTGGTTGTTTAGGGTTGTCGAGGATCCTCGGGGGTCCTCGACAACCCTATTTTGATGGTTAATAGTGGTTGTTTAGGATTGTCGAGGATCCTCGGGGGTGCTCGACAACCCTATTTTGATGGTTGATAGTGGTTGTTTAGGGTTGTCGAGGATCCTCGGGGGTCATCGACAACCCTAAACAACCACTATCAACCCTCAACACAGGGTTGTCGAGGACCCCCGAGGATCCTCGACAACCCTAAACAACCACTATCAACCATCAAAATAGGGTTGTCGATGACCCCCGAGGATCCTTGACAACCCTAAACAACCACTATCAACCATCAAAATAGGGTTGTCGAGCACCCCCGAGGATCCTCGACAACCCTAAACAACCACTATTAAACATCAAAATAGGGTTGTCGAGGACCCCCGATGATCCTCGACAATCCTAAACAACCACTATCAACCCTCAACATAGGGTTGTCGATGACCCCCGAGGATCCTCGACAACCCTAAACAACCACTATCAACCCTCAACATAGGGTTGTCGATGACCCCCGAGGATCCTCGACAACCCTAAACAACCACTATCAACCATCAAAATAGGGTTGTCGAGCACCCCCGAGGATCCTCGACAATCCTAAACAACCACTATTAACCATCAAAATAGGGTTGTCGAGGACCCCCGAGGATCCTCGACAACCCTAAACAACCACTATCAACCATCAAAATAGGGTTGTCGATGACCCCCGAGGATCCTCGACAACCCTAAACAACCACTATAAACCATCAAAATCTTATCTATCTTCCAAAATTTTACTTCAAATTGCTAGAAAATGAAACATCATTTTATCTATCATTTTATTTTCAAATTCCAAAACTGATTTCAAATTGCTATACCATCATTTTATCTATCTTCCTAAATAAGTTTCAAATTATTATAAAATGAAAAATCGGACCATCAATCTTCTAATCTTCCAAAATTGATATACATTGAACCATCATTTTTTAAATCATCCTAAATTGATATACATTTTTCAAATCAGACCATTAGGGACTTCCATTTCACAGATCAAACACAAATTGAACAGAGTTCACAACATCATTGGATCCAAACTTAACCAGTACATTGGTTACAACAACAACACTAATACTTCAAAGATAACTAATTTAACAAAGTTCACTTCATTACTACATTACAGCAACCCAAATAGCCAAAGTTCCTAGGCTGAGTTATCATCAGCAATCACTCATCACATATTGCCTTCATCCTCTTAAGCTTCTCTTTGTTAGCCTCACCCACTTTCAGCAGATCATAGATCGTGTACTCAAGCTTTTTCTTCTCTTCCTTCAAAGCCTCCTTCTCTTCATCCCATGCATTCTGCCTGGCCTTCATCACATCTGCTTGGGATTTCTGCACATTTTTCAGCATTTCCACTTCACTCTTCAACACAGCCACTTCCTTCTTGAGCTCTACCACACCTTCCTCACTTTTTCCATAATCTTCTGATAGTTTTCCTGCATTGTCCTTTTTTCAAGGTCCCCAATATATTTCTTCACATCCGCTAGCAGAGTTGTGTAGTCCTTGTCAACCTTCTTCTTCTCAGTAGCTAGCTCCTGCAACATCTTTCCATTCTTGATCTTGTCTTCAATTCTGCCATTGTTGCTCTCTTCATACATTGACCACAACCTTCCTAAAGATTTCTGAAGTGCAGCTGGCCACTCTGCATCTAACAAGCAGACAAACCCACAATTGTTCACTGCCTACAAATCCAAATAAAATTTTAAGACAAGAATCCAATGAAACTGTTCCAATATTCATACCAAATAGCTACTTTAGTGCTGCTAGACTAACATAATTACTGTTACAATTGTCATACCAAGTTCAACACTGACAGAATTAGACCTACTGTTATAATTATCTGCAAAATTGATACAAATGTCTGCACATGACAACTACCGCACTACAATTAGAGCTATGAACTCACATTTTCCACTCAGCACATGAAAAAGCGACGCCCTGTGTCACTTCCACCAAATGCCACGCACTTCTTCGTCACCAGTTTGTGCACGCGGCACAGATGGGGGAAATCGACCGCCAAGCCGTTGAAATCCAGGTCCTCACACACATCTGGAGCATAGTCCGAGTCCACAAGGTCCTAAAAACGACGAGATATTCAAACATTGCGCAAATCGGAAACGAAACAGAGGAAAAATAAAAAATTCCCAAATTCGAAAACGCTAACCCTAGAGAGAGATTGGAGAACTTACAGAGAGCAACTCGGGGTCTGAAAACTCGTCGTCCCAGCTAGGCATCGCGGCGACGGCAGGCGGCCTGCGAGCGCGGAAGAATGGCCGGCGGCGATGTCTTTGCGGCGGCGGCGGCGGGCGGCAACGACACCAGCTTCACAGTCGCGGGAGAGACAGAGATGCGAGAGAGAGACAGAGTGGTGGCGCAACGGCTTTACACGGCCGCTTCCATGACAGGTGGGCCCCGCAGTCGCCGTTAACGGTCGGGCACCGCCGTCTCCGCCCACCGCCACGTAAGCGCCAGATGTGGACCCCGCACGTCAGTTTGGGCATCAATTCAGCTCGAATCGGTATTTAGCCCACATTGCAAAAATTAACTTCAAATCTGGTGGTTTTCTGCGAAAAAAACGAAAACTGGTGGTTTTCCGAAATGTAGGCACAAAAGTGGTGGGTTTATGCTAATTTCTCTGCAGCTGTCGGGCGGGCAGAAGCAGCGCATTGCCATCGCGCGGGCGATCGCAAGGACCCGGCCATCCTGCTCCTGGACGAGGCAACGAGCGCGCTGGATGTGGAATCGGAGCAGGACAGGGTGATAAATAACCAGACCACCGTGATGGTGGCAGCAAGCACTGAACAGGGTGCTGAATAACCGGACCACAGTGATGGTGGCGCACCGGCTGTCGACGATCAAGAACGTCGACGTCATCTCGGTGCTCCAGGACGGCAAGATCATCGAGCAGGGGAATCACCATCACCTTATCGAGAGCAAAAACGGCGCCCTACCACAAGCTCGTGAACTTGCAGCAGCAGCAGCAGCAGCTGCTGCACGGTGGGCAGTGATGATAAATTTCACCGTGGGCAGTGACACCAAAATGTTCAGAGACACACAAAAAAATCCATTTATACATATAGGCCAGGAGTTCCACATCACGAAGCAGCAAATATAATAAACTTAGATTAGGCAGTCTAAACGTTTAGCTCTATTGCAACTTGAGTTGGTCCTCGAGAAATCCATGGATGGGGCAACTAATATTACTCAGTTGAAGAAGCGGAGAGAACCCTTCACAGCTTTGGATGCAGATGCATCATTCCTTTGATCACCCTCCACCATCAAAGGAGTATGTTCATTGTCTGCCATAGAGACATGAGAAAGGTGAACATTCTTGTTTTTTTTAATAAAATAAAATGTGAAAATGAGTAGCATGTACAGTAATTAGCGGAATGAAGAATTATTTAGTTACTGCAACTCTCTGATGTTCAGTTAAGGATTAGAATTAGTTTCTCTATGTATTCACTTGTAATTACTAGAATGCACCTTTTGCAAAACATAAAAAGAAGCTGCAATCGAAATAAATCTTTACCTATGTCCTCAAAGTGGTTATCAACAGGAATTACATGGTTGGGAAGTAGAGGTGGAGTTGAGAGTCTCTCAGGACCGACTTCTTCTTTGTTCCTTATGTTGTCCTCTCGAAGGAGAGATGCACCGATCTTGACTTTCTCTACCAAGCTCAAGAACGATGGAAATTTCCCTTGCCTAACATAGAAGAGAATGTATGCTTCTCGCTCCAGTGCACTTGTCTCAGTGATGGTTTCCACCTGCTCACAAATATCAATATTAAAAGGTGAAAATATTTGAGTCATTAAAGCAAGACAAAGTGATTATGTAGCACCTACATTTGAATCATTCATTAAGTGCCAATTGCTTGGTGAAGACCGAACAATGCTTACATAATGGCCAGAGTCAGTTTTTTTTTTTTGAAATGGGGAATCCCCGGCCTCTGCATCGAGTGATGCGCACAGCCTTTATTAAAAAGTTTAGGTCCAGAGTATCATAAAAGTTTACAAGCACAAAGCCTCCACCGAGAGACAAGCCTTCCAGACAAATACACGACGATAAGCAAACTACAAAAGTCTACTAATATGCTGCCACGTATGTCGGGAGAAAAAATCATGTGCCACCATAAGCAAGCGTCTGCACCCATCCACCATGAGCTCCCTCTGATCCGAAGGTAAAAGGAGCGCCCATAACTGAATCCAATGCACCGCCAAATGAATAACCTGTAAAACATGAAAGTTGTCTTTTCTGTTAAAAACAATATTATTCCTACAATTCCAAATAGACCAACAAATGGCCGAGACTCCAATACGGATTCTATTTTTGGTCTTCTTATCAATCCCATTCAACCAATTCCTGAACATATTTGAAACATTATAGGGGGGAGGAATATTATAAGTACAGAAAACCACACGCCAAACTAACTTAGCAAACGGACAGTGAATAAACAAATGGTCAATAGTCTCTTGACTCCCACAAAAGGAGCAATGCGTATCCCCTTTCCAATCACGCTTAGCTAAATTGTCTCTGGTAAGCAACACCTTCTTATCTAAGAACCACATGAAAATTTTAATCTTGAGAGGGATTTTCAACTTCCACAGGTACTTTTTCAGAAAGATCGTATGCCCATTCATGAGGCCCTCATACATAGATTTAACCGAAAAAATCCCATCCTGAGTTAAATTCCAACGAAACCTATCCGGTCCAGGAGTAAGAACCACCGACATCAAACGCACACAAAGATTGGACCACAAATCCCAGTGTACACCAAGAAGGTTTCTCCTAAAACCGATATTAATAGGTGGAGCATTATGAAACACCTCATGTACCGAGACATTTTTCCGTTGCACAATGTTGTACAAAAAAGGATACTGGGTCATAAGTGGAGTTTTACCTAACCACGTATCCTCCCAGAACCTAATTGTTTCCCCATCGCCTAGATTGAAAGATCCTCTACGAAAGAAATCATCTTTCACTCTCATTAGACCCTTCCAAAAGGGTGAATCAGTAGGTTGTGACTCAACATGAGCTAAAGATTTGCTATGAAGATATTTGTTTTGCAGCAACTCCTGCCAAACACCCTCCTCATTTTGAAGTTTAAATAGCCATTTACTAAGTAAACATTTATTCTTCAGCTCAAGCACTTCCACACCTAAACCACAATGCTCAATAACACCATACAGATCATACTTCAGTTGCTGCTGAATTGTCGATTTTGCATGAAATGGCCTAATGTCCAATTCTACGGGGAACGCCACATGCTTGCTGATCTTTTTACTGGAACCATCAATTGTGACAAATCTCTTCAGTTGAAGTGTCAAGACATCGGGGGACTTATCAAGCAGAAGTATTTTAGACTTACAAACCCGAAAACCACACCTTTCACAGGTGTTCTCACTTAATTACTCTGTCTTCGTAAACGACTCCAATGAAGATGCCAAATCATTGGATTCATTTATGTCTAAACTCAGATCAAAAAAAGGTTCGATTTTCTCGGAGCAGTCACCACACTGGCATGTCAACTATATAAAATACAATATCATTAGTTGTAACAAAATTGTCCCTCTTGAAGGTAAGAAAATTTAGCTATTATTTTGAGGTGAAGTTTTGCAAATTTAGCTATTACATTTTATTTTATCATTTTCTGCACTTTGACAGGGATCATTGCGAGAATAACTAAGCGGCCGTAAAGTATCCCACAAAGTACACACCTGGCTTTTTAGTCGACCTCCAAACACAAGGTTGACAATGCTTTCTTCTGATTTGGGATCAAGGGTGCACATATGCAAATTATCAAGCAAACAACGAAGGAACTCATGTGCATCCTCTTGTTGTCCTGCTATAAAATCTGGAGATAATTCTGGCAAATCTTGTCAGGGAATACATCAGTGAATAACAATACATTGAGAAATAAATTATACCATGCATTTTGATAACACTGATGAGAATTACAGACAATGAATTAAACTCGAAAGCAAAGGATACTTCTTAAATTTTCTTGGAATCGTGCTGGCAATAAAACTGAGCCAGACCTTCGAATTGACTCCTCAATATGTTCTTTAAGGGCACATAACGAGCATAAACCATCTTCATCATCTGTATTATAATACAAAGTGATGATTTGAGACAATTTAATGTTAGATAAAGGTTTTGTGAGTAAACCTGGGCATGGACTTGAGTGGCAAGCTTTGAAAAGCTTCTGAAGGAGCGGTACAGTATGAGTAATGCATTGCAGTGCTGCATTCATGAAACAGCTATTGCCCGTATTGTGATAGCCAGCTCCCTGTAAATGGTGATGTCATATATATATCGGATTGACAATGCAGAATGTGCAGTTCCTTCACGTCAACTAGAAAAATATTTTGTCCACATACAAAGGTCAAATCTCACCTGAACGGGGGAGGGCTGGCTCAGTGTGACGATGATGTCCTCGCGCGCCTTTAGTTGGGGCCGATCGCCGGCTAGGTTGAGGCGAGCAGGGGCAGATGACAGCCGCGGGAATTGGGGGGGGAAATCGGGAGGTGGAAGCGAGATTGGAGTTAGGGGATCTCACGGTGGCGGCGGGGAGGAGAAGAGTACGGATTGAGGGATTTGGAACCAAGAAAGGTGTCCCACGGCATGCAGTCGGACTTGGAAATGTCTCCCACGGGTGGGGAGGGGAAACTGGAGCAGCTGTGCTCTCCTCGACGATGTCGATGACGCAGACCGGCTCATAGTAGTAGCAGTATTGCCGTCGGTTGGCAGCAACCACCGTCGACAACTCCACCGTTGGGCCGACCTGCAAGATTTTAGCTAAGAATGAGAGGCGGCCACGCGCGCATATGAGGTCCGACAGTTGTATAATACCCTTACCTCGATCTAGGTACAGCTAGCCTAGTGCACATGCACTAGGGTCCAAACATTTCGTTAGTGGCGATTATACATGATATAATATTGAAGTGAGGAGTTTAGCTTAATTAATTATTGTTTGTCAAATACAAACACATGTACATAGATCTTGTGAGAAGAAAGTACGAACTGATGGAGACCGTAGTTAATTGGTAAAACACTCTCTAATGCCAAGTAATATATTCAATTATTTTAATTCGTCAGGTAAAGGTTCCGGAGGATCAGCGATGTAGCTTGCCAGACTTTGCTGTGGGAGGGGGGGGGGGCAGTGGCCCCCTCTGACTTGAACTAAGCTCCGCCATTGTGGAGGATGTGAAGTCGGATGGAGTCATGTCATCATTAGTTTATTCATTTCAGCAATTTGGTAGCATAGGTTATGTACATTTTATTTTGATGAATTTTGAGTACCAAGATTTATTAAACACAACAATATTGGTAAAAAAGTATTTATTTACATATATCGTTAAGTTGATATGGAAGTTGTGCACCACGGTTATTTTTTTCTAGATTCGCCCCTGCCTCCATTGCGCTTGAGCGTCGACGTGCCGGAATCACGAGGTGGCGACGAATTCCCACATCCTTGCTCCTTCGCAGCAGCCTCACGCTTCTCACGCCTCAGTACGCGCACTTTGAGATATGTGTTAAAGCCTGACGTACCCAATGAGGCCGCCCCAAAGATTGCCGTGATGAAGAGCATACCGAGTGCTATCTTCGTGTCGAAGGTCGAATGTCCCACGGCTTCGAGATACAGATTCGTAACATGATCTAACTGATTGCGAAGCTGGGCAACCTCGCTATCCCTTGCTTTAAGGCTGGTGCCAATGCACCACACCCTCTCACAGGCTATAGCCCCGCCACGTCACCTTTTTTTCACCACTCTCACGCCACTCTCACGCCACTCTCACGGCACGGTGCCAGTGCACGGGCTATAGCCCGGGCTATAGCTTCTCTCTCTGCCACATCAGCTTTTCTCTCTCCTCCACGTCAACACATATTTTTGAGACGAAAACATTACAAATAATGCAAGGAAATAATTTTATTGAACTAAAATTGTTACCGATTACATACTAATTAATAAAATTGCATAATAAATTGTAAAAATTACATAAAAATAAAAAAAATCTAATCCTCGTGCTCCTCCTCGTCGTCGTCATCCTCTTCCAGCCCTAGCTCTTTTTCCACTATCTGGATGGCCTTGGCATGTTTGCGCTTTTCTGCTTCGTTCATGCCGGCGGTTGAGCGGTCTTGCAATTTGTTATATTGCTTCAGTAGCTTAGCCTTCAATAAACCTTTCCACATTTTCTTCATTCCGAAGGATGCACTTGATGCCTCACTGGACGCTTTCTTCTCCTTCTTCTTTCCCTTGCGAAACGCGGCCTTGGCCTTATCGCGGCCAGGAGGACGCTGCTCCTCCTCCGTCGCGTCGCTAGAGCTGTACTCACCTCCGACCCCCAGACGGGTTCTCTTGGAACTGGAGTCAGTCCCACTACCAGGACCATGCTGTGCTCTCCACTTCGCTTCCTTGCGGACAGCTTCCCACCACTTGAAGCGTTTGAAAGGCTGAGTCACTCTAGGGTCATTTGCGTACCTCGCCTGTGCCGCCTCCATGACCATTGCATCGTCAGCTCCACTCTGACGTACCGCTTCTTCTTGGATGTGGTATCCATTGAACAAGGACACCTCACGGTTGTAGACGTTCCAGTGATCCTTCAGTTGCTTCCCGGTCCTTTGGCGTGCAGGATCGGAGGTAGAGTTGAACGTCTTCGCTATCTGACCCCAAAAACTATCGCCGGTCTTGCAATTGCCTTGGCGAGAGTCCTTGGAGTTGAAAATCCAAGCATTCACCTACAACGAAATAGATATTGTCTTAGTGAAAAATCCAAACAAAAACCAACTCCGAAATAAATATGTGACGGGTAAGAAAAGTACCAGTTTTTCCTCGTCCGCACATTTCCACTCGAGCCTCTTTGGACGCTTTGGTACCAGTGTTTCCGCGGAATCGGACCCGTCGCTTGGAGCACTGCCTTCTGGAGCAGACGATAGAGGTGGTTGCTGATACGGAGGAGGTGGAGGTGGAGGTGGAGCGTATGAACGTATGGATATGGAGGTGGAGCGTACGAACCATATCCCGTAGGTGGGTACAGAGGAAGTGGACTCCCGCTACCTGTAGGTGGAGGTGGTGGGGGGTAAGCATACGGAGATGGTGGGGGGTAACCATATCCCGCAGGAAGCGGACCATATGGACCCGGAGGTGCACCATATGGCCCCGGAGGTGGTGTGTTGGATGGGTACAACACTCGGGGATGCGGCGAAGAACCGACATTCGAGCGACGATGTGTGGGAGAGACATCTTCTATGTGAGCAGATTGTGACCCGTCGGACTGCAAGAGTTCCGTGAACGAGGTGATTTCTGGAGTCCAACCCGACATGGCGGAGATGGTTTGAGAGAAGAGAGAAAGAGAAGAGGAAAATGGTGTGAAGAGAAGGGATGGATATGGGGGGTATTTATAGGATTGGAGATGGAAAATTGGGTGAATTTTTTTTTTTTTGATTTTTTCCAGCCAGCCACGCTCCCCCCATTGGTCCACGTCAGCTAGCCGTTGCGCAACGGCCACCCCGCAACGGCTACCCGCTCTCGCCCCTCACTATCGCCTCAGCCCGCCAACGCCTCGCCCGCTCTCGCCCCTCACTCTCGCGCGTCGCGGGCGCTATCGCCTCGCTAGCGCGGGCGGTAGGCCGTGTTACAGCCCCATCTCGCCGGGCGAGCTGGCTGGCGCCCGGGCGGGCCTTCTCGCCTCCCTCCTCGCCTGCTATCGCCCCGCCACGGGCGATAAGCGGCCTCTCGCCCCGCCTCCTCGCCCCGGTTGGCACCAGCCTAAGATTATTGTTTGCGACATCAAGCTGATCAGTCAGCTGATCGATGCTGCGTTGAAGGACCTGAGCCACCGTGGGTGACTCCGGCCAGGGGCGAGCGGCGGAGGCCCCTGCAACGGCGATGAGAAGAACGAGGCATGCCAGGTGGTGGGAAGCCATGACTGAACTCTTGCTCACAACTATGGTTCTCCCACTGGCGTGACAACAATGAAGCTACGATGGACGGCGATCTAAATGGCTAGCTCGTCGTCTCCATTGCAGCATCATGCGTCAGCGCGCTGCCTAAATTCTTCATCTAGTCGCACTCACCCTGTGCGGCTGCCATGCCACATTTCTATGCTCTCTCTCTCTCTGTCCTCATTTTCAACTTACCTCAGTCGTCCGACTTACGAAAATCGTTCGGTTTCCAGTTCTACGCAAGAGGCATGTCGTTTTGTACTCCATGGAGAGGTGAAGATGCATAGCAAAAAGAAAACGGGGCGTCGGGGTCATTCACGGAAATCCTAGACCTACGGAATGTTTACTACTGATTCATCTTACGGGCTAACGTGCAAGTTGCTGTGTGGTGGAAATCTGTTGTGCTTCCGTGATTCTAGGGTCATTTGCGAGACGCGGTCGTGCTCTCAGTTTCGGTCGCTATGTGACCGCTGCATGGGCTCTCAGAGCTCTTTCCTCAAACGCTGCATGGACATTATTCTCATTCTTTCAACGCACTTCCACGGTTAATTTTCAAACCAAAAATTGCCTTCAAAAATTACCTAAAGTGCCTCAAATAATCATAAAAGACAGTTCAAAAAAATGCCGCATCAAAAAATGATCATTTAAGGCATTCGCAAATAGTGCCTCAAAAAATTGATTTTCGAGCCATTTTTATTCTGCCTCTAAAAATACAATTTTTTAAAGGCACTACATAATATGCCTTACATTACGATTGGAGGCACTATACAATTCTTAGTGGCACTATAATTTAAAGACTATAATTTTTTTAAGGCACTACGTAATGTGACTTAGATTATAATTAAAGGCGATTCCGAAAAATGCGTCAAAAAATCGATTTTTAGAGGCACTTTCTATGATTTTTTGATACACTTTGTAAAATTGCCTCCAAGAAATACCTGGAAAAATCAAGCGTGACATAGTGCCGGCGGCCCAGCCTCTTTTTTTTTTTATTGAAACGAGGCAAAAGCTTTGCCTTTTATATTGATAAAGAAGGAGCAAACAGGAAGGACGAGGACTAAAAAAGAAAAGATACAACTTGAGTCGAAGACAATGTTGCCCAAGCAACCATAGCCGACACTTCACGGCGGAGGCACCCTCACGCAAAGACGATAACCCGAAGCCGCTGCTCCGACTTCCACGCCGGCCCCGAGGCCACGCCCCTAAACTAGCCGACGACCATGTCAGGAAAACCTCAACGCAAGGAGAGGCCCGGAGCCGTCGCTCCGACATCCACGCTCCAACATCCACTCCCCTAAACTAGCCTAGCAACCATAGCCGGCACCAACACGGCGGAGGAAAACATCAACGCAAGGAGAAGTCCGGAGCCGCCGCTCCACATCCACGCCGGCCCCAGGGCCGCGCACCACCTAGCCGAAGATGCAGAAACGCCGCCGCCGAACACCATCACTTCACAGCTCCCTCTGGCCGGTGGAGCATCCAAGGCGAGGCCCCAAGAGGCAAGCGGCGCAGGAGCGCCACCCTCGTCCGATCCCGGGCGGGATCTAGGGTTTCCCCCGGAGGACCCGGCGTGGGGAGCGAGAGAACCACCCCGACGACGCCTTCAAGTTCAGGAGGGAAGCTCGCCCCAACCCTGGAAGCGAGGGGCCTATAGGTTTGGCTTCATTTTTGGATAAATGGCTTATGTCATTAAACAAATGTTTTTGTTCTAAGCTTAAAATGCTATTAAACCATGAATCAGTGGTCTAAAGGAAACGAAAGTTTCCTTGCACTTTACTTTACTTGCATCTCCAATTCGAATTTACATTATCTCCATCACCACTTGCATCACAAAAATACAAAAACAATCCATTGCATATTTATTTTCTCATTTGCATTTAGTAGTAGATTTAATTATTGCACATTTACTTTCAGTTTTGCATTGCAATTTAGAAGTCTCACACCTTGTGCTTGACAACCACTTGGTGAGGTTGAGGGCACAAAACTCTCTATTTGTTTGCAGGATCCTGGAGGAAGCTTGGAAGACAACTGCTGAAATACTGGCTCCCCAAGAGTTCGATATAAACCCTCGAGTCACCCTCGTGGGGAAGAAGTCTTGCCACTAGCTACACACTCTGCACTTGGAGTCTCAACCTAGCCATCACCATGCAAACTGATTGGGGTGGCGAGTATGAAAAATTAAACCATTTCTTTTAAAGAATAGGAATTTCTCATCATGTTTCTTGTCCACATGCCCATCAACAGAATGGGTCCACGGAGCGCAAGCACCGTCACATTGTAGAGGTTGGACTTGCACTCCTAGCTAATGCATCTATGCCATTAAAGTTTTGGGATGAAGCCTTCTTAACTGCCACTCACTTGATCAACATGCTTCCTTCTTCAGCCATTGATCATGAAATTCCTATGACACGACTTTTTAAGGAAGATCCAGACTTTTCATATCTACATGTGTTTGGTTGTGCATGTTGGACCAACCTTCGTCCATATAACAAAAGAAAATTGGCCTTCCGTTCAAAACAATGTGTTTTTCTAGGCCATAGTAACATGCACAAAGGGGTAAAATGTCTTGACATCACTTCTGGTCGTGTCTATATTTCTAGAGATGTGTTCTTTGATGAGACAGTTTTTCCTTTCTCCAAACTTCATCCCAATGCAGGAGCCTTACTTTGTAGAGAAATTCTTCTCCTACCCGAATATCTCCAAAATCCATCGGTCTTAGCTCATGGGGGGCAAAATGTACTGATCTAACACCTAATGTTCATTGTTCCATGCCTCTTAATGTTTCTCAGATGCAACAACAGAATGCAGGAGAAAATTTGGAGCAATTTGGTGCTCAAACGGGTGCAAACAGCCACGTACAAGACCCGGCGCTAGAAGACAACCAGCACGCAGGATCCGCGAACGATTCCCAGAAGATCTCGGAACATTCCTCGTCGGGATCGTTGTCCGTCAACGAATCTCCCTCGTCTTCACCGCCTGTCAGGGGGCAGGAGCAGCATGCGCCGTAGGGAGCTGTCAGCCATCATGCGAGCGCCACGTCCACCACTTCCTCTTCATCGACCGAAGAGCCGCGCGCCTCCGCGTCCGATGCATCTGATGCGCCGTAGGGCTCCAGCGGGCCACCCCGACCACGTGGGCCCTTGGCCTCTGTCCCCTCACGCGGGCTCCCGACCAGGTGGAGAGGGGCCACGACAGGTGGCCAATCCAGAGGTGGATCCACCCAGCCGAGCGTGCATGGCACTGACGCACATGCGCACGCACACCTGGGATCTTCTACGCCGAGTGGAGCTACAGGCGACCCTGCAGCGTTTCATCGCACTCGACTACAAACCGGTAAAAGAAAGGAAAAAGAATTTACTGATGGTACGGTAAAATATGATACTCGTAGAAAGAAAACAACTACTCCCTCCGTCCTGGTGTATAGGGCACATATAGCAAATCTCTAGGCCCTAGGTAATCATTCATTGGGGTTTAAACATTACATGCATTGGTGGAGAGGGGTGGAGAGAGACAACCACCCACTAATTAGAAGAGAATTAATGCAAATTGTGCCTAATAGATGGGACTGCATGTTTTTGTTATTGTGCCCTATACACCAGGACGGAGGGAGTAATAGCATAATTAAATACAGCTTATATGTATGTACCGAGGAACGTGAAGCCTTGCAAGTAGCATTAGATAATCCAAATTGGAAAAATGCTATGGATGATGAGTATAATGCCTTGATAACAAATAAAACTTGGCATCTAGTACCACATAGGCAAGGCATAAACTTTATAGATTGTAAATGGGTCTATAGGATTAAAAGAAAAGCTGGTGGAACTATTGATAGATATAAAGCTAGACCAGTAGCAAAGGGATTCAAACAAAGCTATGGGATAGATTATGAGGACACTTTCAGTCCGGTTGTTAAATCTGCTACTATCAGACTTGTTCTAGCTGTTTCAGTTTCAAGAGGACGGATCCTAAGGCAATTAGATGTGAAGAACGCGTTTCTTCATGGTGTTCTGGAAGAGGAAGTGTTCATGAAGCAGCCACCTGGGTATGAAAATCCTAATACACCTCAACATGTGTGTAAGTTGGATAAATCACTATATGGTCTCTAGCAAGCTCCAAGAGCATGGTTTGCCAAATTAAGCTCAAAACTTCAAGCATTTGGTTTCCTTCCATCCAAGGCTGATACCTCACTATTTATCTATAATAAGTCGAGTATTATCATCTTTGTATTGGTATATGTAGATGACATCATAGTCACCAGTTCCTCGAGCAAGGCCATTACTGCACTACTGCATGATTTAAATACATCTTTTGCACTAAAGGACCTTGGTGACTTATATTATTTTCTGGGTATTGAAGTCAAGAAAATTGATGATGGTATTTCACTAACCCAGGAAAAATATGCCTTGGACTTGTTGACTCGTGTTGGCATGAAGGATTGCAAGATAGCTCCAACACCACTTTCAGCTTCTGAAAAATTGTCAGCAACAGAAGGAGACATACTTGGACCAGATGATGGAACAAGGTACAGAAGTATTGTTGGTGCATTACAATATTTAACTCTTACAATACCATATATTGCCTTTTCAGTTAATAAAGTCTATCAATACTTACATGCACCAACCACTGTTCATTGAACAACGGTCAAAAGAATTCTGAGATATATTAAGGGGACCTCAAATATAGGCTTAACCTTCAGGATATCCTCATCCACTCTAGTCAGTGCCTTTTCAGATGCTGATTGGGCAGGTTGTGTAGATGATAGAAGGTCAACTGGAGGATTTGCAGTTTATTTTGGTCCTAACTTAATTTCATGGAGTGCCAGGAAAGATGCAACTGTATCTAGGTCAAGTACAGAAGCCGAATACAAGGCCCTAGCAAATGCCACAGCTGAAATAATTTGGGTAGAATCTCTACTTGGAGAACTGGATGTTGGAATAAAACAAACCTCATGTCTGTGGTGTGATAACATGGGAGCTACATATCTTTCTGCTAACCCTATTTTTCATGCAAGGACAAAGCACATTGAAATAGACTTTCATTTTGTCCGTGAGAGAGTTGCCAACAAGAAACTTGAGATCAGATTTATTCAATCACGGGATCAAGTGGCGGATGGCTTTACAAAACCCCTTCCTCCTCGACAACTTGAAGAATTTAATCACAATCTCAATCTTAGGAAAGATTGAGATTGAGGAGGGGTGTCAAATACCTTCTAGAAGGATAAGGGTACGGTGTATAGTTGTTCTTATCTTTACATGTACCGATCCATCTGTTTATAAAGATGAGATCATGTCCCTTGTTTCTCTCCTCTAGTTGTAACCCATCGGATGTAATCCTAGCCATTGTGGCCACTATATAACATGGAACTGATCCCGAGACAAAGGGCATCGTTAACACAAAGAGCTTAGATCTCGCACACATCTATCTACTGTTTCTTCAACTAAAGTTGGAAGTCAATTAATAGATGATCACTACAGAATGCAGCTAACTTATTTGGTATGAAATTGAAGGAATGCTTCAGAAATGAAATCAGTTGCACTTGCGGTGTTTAATTGAGATGAACTAAGGCCTTAATAGGAAAGAAGGTCATTGTCCCAATGATCTGAAGACATAACATGAATTATGATGACAAGTATATAACAGAGATAAATAAGTTTGGGACACTCATTGATGAATTGTTCAGGTGTATCTATCAAAACATCGAAACAAAAAAAAAGTGCATGAAGTTTTGACTAACCTATGTATTTCATCAGTGAATACTAGCAATGGGGAAAAAGTGCATGATAAAGTTTTGACTAACCTATGTATTTCATCAGTCAATACTGGCAATGGGGGAAATAGATATCTTGGGTCCACATTCCCTTGTACACTGATTCTATCACCAACGCGTCTTCTTCCATTGGCCATATCCATTGTCCAGTCAAGCCCAATAACATCAACTCATATGCCCTTCATGCGCTCAAGCAAGCCTCCATTTCTTCCATCTATATACAACACAAGTGGTACATGAGGGCATTCTTTCTTAGTATTGGCCACAATCTGTCAATGAAATAGTTTCATGAAAATCTGAAGAACATAGCCAACAGAACTCTTAACCCTTGCTAACTTAATAAGTTATGCTATGAACTCCAAAGTTGAAGATAAACATTTTAGTGGTTACCGCTTTGCAGATATGTAAAGTCAAGCACAATACAATATCCAACTGCATGTATATAAGAACATATTGCTGACCTGAAAACAGATTGTTTTCGTAAATGTTAAAAGCATCAAATATAGCTTGGAGTACAAGAGCAGAATATAAATGGTATTCGCCAATATAGCAAGCTTCCTTTCGAACGGGCTCGCACCAATTTAACTTTGCAAGATGAATAGATGGAGAAGTAATTTAGAATGAGACAAATAATGCAATCATGGTAAAGTAGGACACAATATTAGGTGGTCAACAAAGTTCCATCTAGGGATTTAAACGGCTGATAAACGGCGCCACAAGTCAGCTGTTGTTTAGGTGGTGGTTGTGCGGATACCATCTAGGGATTTAAACGGCGCCACAAGCATGTGGATTTTCCACTACCAACAGATATTGATTCCATAGATGACAGCACACATAACAATTACCTTACTATATAAAAGCAAATAAGCACCTTGAGCATGTGCTTTCTCCTAGTCGACAAACATAACCTACAAACAGAAGAAATTGACATTAGGCCATACATATTTACAGAAGAGAACATCTACTTGCATTCATCAATAATTTGAAGGAAATAACCTCAACGACTTATTATGTAGCATAAATGATGCCCAAAAACTGAAGCATTCAACATATCCAGAAGAACAATGACAGCATCAGTGGTACTCATGTATTCTTATTCAGTTTTCCATAAAGTAGCTTGATCCATAAATTCAAGAGCTAAATGAATAAGTAGCTTGATACCTAAATTCAAGGAGACCTGGCGTCCAGAATTAAATAAGAGAGCAATGAACTGGAAATATTACAACAGATAAGAAGACTAAGACGTGAAGATCAATAGATTTAGGATTTACCTCTAGCCACACAGAAAAAATGTGAATGTTCATTCCAAGCGAGCATCAAGAAGACCTCTAGATTCTTGAAACCAAAGTGTGCCATGGAGAATAGCTGGAATCGGCACGGGACGGCACAGTGGCAGGGTCGTGGTCGAGTTGAGGAAGATTGGTGAGCACAACCAGAGCCGCCCGTGTGTTGTGTGTGAGACCACCAGCACCACCACGACGCAGCACGTCGCGCTCCCTCCCTCTGTTCCATATGGTATCCACGAACCCGCCGCCGCCGCAACTGGCCGAGGCGGCCGGCGGCCTGTCGGGCGACGACGCCAGCAAGAAGGTGCGGAAGCCGTACACCATCACCAAGTCGCGGGAGAGCTGGACGGAGCAGGGAGCACGACAAGTTCCTCGAGGCACTCCAGCTGTAAGCAACCACACGCGCAACTAACTGCAACACAATTACTTGTTATCTTCCCCTTTTATGTCTTTTCCACGCAATTGCCTCTAGAAAACTCCGTTGTTTCTGGGGGTTTTCCATCCAACGATTGAATATATTTTTACACGTTAGTTAGTTAGATCGAGGTAAATTTTTGTGCCTTGGTTGTGCTTGCTCCTATGAAAAGTAGTGGCATATGTTGTTTGCCGCACTTGTTTGTCTGTTCAGTTGTCCAAAGTTTGGTGACAGGCCCCGTTTGCAATTGTACACCGCTTTAATAGGCATTTCTTCCTTCAGCTTTTGGATAGGACAGTGTACAGCATCATTCTCTTCGAGACATAAATATTTACTACTAGAAGAATTAGTAAATCCTACAACTGTTAGGTTCCCCGGTCTCATACGTTCACACCACTATAATTTATATGTACTCCTCCATCTCAAAATATTTGTCATTGAGGTGGATGTATCTAGATGTATTAGATACATCCATTTCAACTCATTTCAACGACGATTATTTTGAGAAGAGGGAGTACTATGTACTTTTCAGGATGTATAGGCGCATTGCCTGTATGTCCCCGATATTGCGACACTTATTGTGGTTGAAATTCAAACATATGTGGAAATTTTTTGATAGTAAATTATAGTATTGTCTCTTAGTGCGACATTAATTTGTAAAACCTGAACCCTTTTCAGCTTTGATCGTGACTGGAAAAAGATCCACTAGTCGCAATATCGGGGACATACAAGAGAGGGTGGACAATAGACTTTGTAAAAGTAATAATTATTGGAAAAACTGAATTTGTTAAAAATTCAATCAAACTCCAAATTATTATGAATATTCTCCACAAAGTTATTTTGAAGATGTTTCTTTAAGATAGGGTGGACAATAGACTTGTGATGTAAGAGTTACATTATAAGAGATGACTTATGAGGTAAGTACATAATGTAAAGTAGTACTTATGTGATAAGTATTAACCAAGGATTAAGAAATAATATTGTGATTATATGAATAACAAGGGTAAAAGTGCTTGATTAATTAAGCATAAATTTACAAACATTACAACAATTGCAATAAAGGGGTAGAAGTTTAAGTACTTCTAGTATTATGGCTATCGGTTCATTATATGGACTAGATGTGGTATTTCACAAAAGACGCAGGATGATCTGCGATAAACGATGAAACTATAGTCTTAGTTGAAACATCAAGGTTTCGCCTAGAATCGCCTAGACTCTAGTTGATCATATGATCAAGGGTTATTATGAAAGAAAGAGTTTCTTCATAATACATACAGTCCATACACCCTCAGAAGGGGTTGATGTAAATGTATCTAACACAGTGTTTACATGAGTGTTCACTTACATCTACTAGATTTTTGATCAACTTATACAAATGGATTATTGCCAATTGTGCAAGTGGGATACTGTTGAATGTATGCCCAAAAGAAAATAATATTTATACATGTGTTTCATAATTATGATCCATATTACTATGTTATAACTGATGTTGGTTGCTGAATATGAGATTCAAAGGAAAACTCACCCCTCACGTGTAGTAACATGAACACACAAATAAACTCTAGTCTTGCCTTTTACGACTAATTTATTAGATAATTGATGACTATGTTTTCCTGGTCATGGATATTGTTTATGTCAACATCAATGAGTAGCATATTGTTGGAAGGGAACAATATGGCTGGGTATTCCCTAAGGAGATTAATATGTAAAGAGATTCCACTAAGACATCTTTGTCCTTAGTTTCATATCACAACACAGTTAGATTACAATGTATCCTTTGACCATGTGGTTATCGGGGTGATATATTCTGGAGGTTTTACTTTGGTACTATCAAGAGTCACCCTGTAAACTGGGTGAACAAAAAGGTAGTCACTGAGTAATTCTAAAGGAGTATATTGCCTCGATGTTCTGAGATGGGAATTACTCCTCCGTAAAAAGAGAGATACATGCCAGGACCCACTCAGTATTCTTGATATCCATAAATTTTACAGACAATGCATGATGATGATAAATCATATGGTATATCATAATACAGTAACGAGTAAAAGGAAACTTAACGGCTAAGGAGACAATACAAAGTTATAAGTGAACCAGAGACTGTTTCACGGTAATACCGGAATGCACAATCTCGGGTAAGTTCGGTATCGTGAGGAATGGGAAAATTGTATAATGACCAACAAGTTTAGTAGTTTATTCATATATTATGTGGGAGTCAATATGGGTGTCCATGGCCACGCTATTGATTATCAGAAAGGAAAAAAAATTCCAGTTTCATGTCCACACACTATCGAACCTGTATGGGAAACACACTTAAGTTAGGACTGATTTTTGTGTATATCGGTAGGTCCGGATCAACTAAGAGTATCATTGAAACGGTGATTCCACATGATAGATATATTCTATATGTCGGAGATAATTTATATTGAGGGCATTCAATTTCCTAGAGTAATAGAAAATGTTTCTATTACTACCGGAATTTATTTCGTAGTTGTTCTGAGAGAGAAATTGAGGGTGCATACTTTACGGAGCAAGTGCAGGGGGCATGAGATGTCCAAGGGTGTCAGAAATATATTTCTTACATTATTAGATAATATCGACAATTTTATCTAAAGGGTTCATAGTAGGGGAAAAACTGAGGTCGATTCGGCGCTAGGGGTAAAACTGAGTAGAAGTGGTTCGCTGTGGGCAATTCGATAAATGACCCTTATGGAAAAGTTTCGGGCAAAAACCGAGAAGGGAGGGGAGTATCGGAGGGGGGCAACAATCCCCCTCATGGCCACACCCTATTTTAGGGGGTTGCCAGGTGGGCTCCGGAGCACCACGAATTGGTACATGACATACCTTGATTTTATTGGAGAGAAAAAAGAGAAAAAGGTAAAAGGAAAGAGGGAGGTGGAGTTGAACTCCACAAGGAGTCCAATCCGAGTTGTGCTAGGGGAGGGGGTGTGGCCACCTCTTGGTGCGGCTAGGCCCTCCTCCTAGTTCATCTAGGACTCCTCCCCCCTTTGGTATGTCTCCCCTCTCCTCTAACTATAAAAAGTAACCAAGGCTCAAAGCAAAACACACAATTTGCTCTCAAGCATCTCTTCCTCTCTCTAGTAGAATTAGAGGGTCTAATTAGAGCTTCTAATTAGATCCCCTCTAATTGAACTAGAGCTTGCTCCAATTGGGTTTTGAGATGTCCTCTCCCAATTAGATCTACCTTCTAATTAATTTATCTCTCATGTGTTGAGAACTCCACCTTCATATACACCTGCGACGTCTAATCCTGAACGGTGAAGCGCTCAGAATTGGCCCCGACGTATATGTGCATACTCTCATAGGGGTAAAACGTGAGACCCTCACTGTACCGGATCAAGGTTCTGGATACAAAGAGTCCGCAACATCCTCACCCACAGGCTTGTGCGTGAGGATCTTCTACAGTATTTATCGATATCGTCACCGACATCTCTTCCGCTACTACGGTATCTAGTACATGATCTCGAGAAATAGATCTTGGAATTATTATTCACTTGTATTTGATAGGAATATCTTGGTTGTTTCATAGCATGCATGGCGATTTTTTTAATTCCCGTATAAGCAACCGAGTAGAAATCATCATGACTTTGGAAAGCCATGGTGGTGTTCTTCTTAATGAAAATAGGAATCTTTCTAAGGCTTTTGAGGAGGAGCAATCTCTTAGAGTTTATCTTGAGGAGAAGCTTTGTAGTTAAGAAGAAACTTATGCTCTTTGCCTCCCTAAGATAAGGAGAGAAAATGATTCATCACTTACTCTTGCTAAAACCCATGAACGTGATAAAATTGAGCTAGGAATTGCTCATGATAGACTTGTTGAGGAACATGAGAATCTAAAAAAAGGAGTTAATGTCTCTTGCGGATATTCATGGTGGTGTTGAAGAAGCCTCACACCCTTCTCGTCGGGTGGGGGAGCTGTGAGGCGTGGGTAGCGACCGAGGGAGGCTAGGGTGAAAGGAGGGTAGGACATGCAACGTGAACAACGTCATGCGCGAGGGGCGGTGCTCCAACATGCCAGTCGGGATCAAGAGAGACGATCCCCATCGTCGTGGCTCTCCTCCACACCAGATAATCCTACTCTCTCGGCATGATTTCACTCAAGCATTTAGCACCGGCGGTGATCCAAAGTCTCATTTCCTTCTTGATCTTCTCGAGAATGATGAACGAGGGGGCAAATTTATTTTGAAAAAACCCGAATGTCCCTAATTTCTCATATACTGGGAGAAAAAAAATGCATAATTTGGGATGAAAACCGACGTTTTCCGAACATGACAAACGGGTCAGCCACTCCAGATGTGGACACTCCAAGCTAGGCTAGCACCAAACAGATCAACTTAGGGCATCTCCAGTCGTTCGGGGCCCCCCCAGGTTTCAGATCGGCGCTTTTTAGCGATAGCGCCGGGCCGCACCAAAACCTGGGGGGGCAATTTAACCAGCCGTTCGGCGGCCCAGAAAAGAAACCGGCGATATCATTTGAAAGTTCATCTTCCCGCCCCAAAAAATAGAGCCCTAGTTCGGTGATCAACAGCCATGGTTTCGGGCGATCATATTACAAAAAATGCCACATGTGGGCGATCAAATATAGTCCAGATCGAATCACACAGACAGGCGCGCGCGGCGTGGGCAAACGTAGGCGATCAGGCAGAAGCGTCGGCCGGCGTCGGAGCAGGCGGCGAGCTCGGCCCAGCATCCTCCAGGTCGATGACGGCGTCGGAGTGGACGGCGGGCGCGGCATCCTTGTCGACGACGGGCGCGTCATTCTCCAGGTCGACGACGGGCTCGGCATCCTTGTCGACGATGGTCGCGGCATCCTGCAGGTCGGCGTGCGGGCTTGTCGGTGCGGTGGTGTAGCTGGCGCCACCAGACGATGTCGGGGCCGGGGGCGTGCTGATGTCGGTCAGGATGAGGTTGCACTGCGCCAGGAACCAAGCTCTCACCTCGGGGGTCATCGCGGCCGGGTCGCCGCCCGTGAGGAAGGCGAGGTCGTTGTTCCTCTTCTTCGCCGCGGTGCCAGTCCTGAGGAGGTCGATCTTGACCTGCGAGTTGGCCATGAGCGCCGCCCATCGCTGTTTGGAGACCTCCTCCCTCTTGACGGCCTGGGCCTGGGCGTCGGCGATGCAGGTCTCGATGGACACCTGGAGCTTTGCCGCTGCCGGCGCGCCGTCCCTAGCCAGCTTGGATTTCTTGTGGCCCATCGGCGGACGCCCTTCGGACGCACCTGCAACCACCGCGTCGGGAACGTACTCCTTGCCCTTGCGGATCGACCGCTGCACCTTCGCCCACTTCTCGCACTTCTCGATAAGGACGAAGACGTGGAGGAACTTGAAGTCGGAGCCCTCGTCGTTCTTGTACGCCTCCAGCATCCGGACGATCTCCATCTCGCGGTTGGCGCCACTCTGCGGCCTCATCGAGATCTCCTCCTGGATGCCGTGCCATTTGTTTCAGGACGCCTGGATGTTCGCCCAATGGTTCGCCATGGCCTTCTGGCCGCGGTCGGTGATGCAACAGGCGTAGTAGGGGTCGATCATGCGGCGCTCGTCGTACGCCGTCTTCACCCGCTTCCAGTAGTTGTCGACGTGCTGGTTCGCGCCGACGATCGGGTCCAAGCTGATCGTCTTCCACGCCTCGGCGAGGAGGGCGTCCTCCCTGTTCAGCCACTTGAAGCGAGGCTCGGCGGGGGGTAGGGGCACCTTGGGTTCCTTGCGGGGACGGCCAGGACCACGGCGCTTTCGGCCATCACCGCCCTGGTCTGTCCCCTCTGGCACCACCGGCGTCTCGTCCGCCTCGTCGTCTTCACCCTGCTCCTCCGTCGCCTGCGTGCCGGAGCCACCTTCGACGTAGTCGCCACCGCCCTGCGCGAAGAACTTCCCGCTGTACTCGAGGAAGCCCGGGCTCGCCGCCGCCGCCATCGAGCCGGACGCGATGATCTCCTCCATGTAGCTGTCCTGGGGCTGAAGCCCGGCGAGAATCGCACGGAGGTGGGACGGGGAAGCTGCGTAGCCCGGGGCGGCGCCATACATCATCGGCGGGTGGTAGGGTAAGGTGAGGTTGGGGTTGAAGCCTCCCAGGGAATCGCCTTCGACGAACCACGCAGGCGGCGGGTGCGGTGACATGCGTGGCGACGGCGACTGCTTCCAGCCGGCGAACATGGGGCCGAAAGGTCTCTTCTTCTTGGCGAGCGGCGCCGCGGCTGCGACCGGCGTAGGTGGCTCGTCCGGCGAGGCCTCCTCCTCCTCGTCCTCCAGCTCAGCTTCCTCGGCGGCGGCCTGCTCCTCCGCCTGCAGCTGCGCCATCAGCTGCCTCTGCCGCTGCGCCGCCTCCCTCCCCCGGCGTTTGATGTTGGCCGTTTCCAGGCGCGACCTCTCGGCGATCCACTCCTTGTTCGACATGCCGGGCGGCCGCTCCTTCGGCGCTCTCGGCTTGCGCGGTTTCTTGGCCGGTTCGGAGGCCGCGGGAACGGATACGGCGGTGGCGACGGCGCGGGGTCCTGTAAATCGGGCGGGAGCCATGGCGTCTAGATCTCGGGGGCGGGGGGAAATGGCGGGAATGGACCGGGGGAGGGGTACATGTGGGGGGAAAGTGGAGAGAAGCGCCGAAAAAAGGAGGGAAATCGTCTTCCGTCGCCGACAGGCGTGGCCCACGCGCGCATTTCGCCTGGGTTCGGCGGCGCCAAATGGCGCGAAAAACGGCGGAAGGCGGCGCTAAATCGGTTTCCTGGGGGGCGACCGGTGCGAAACGGCGCGAAACGACGCGAAAAACGCCGCTTGGGGGGCTCTGGGGGGACGGCTGGAGATGCCCTTACGGGGAACATTCAACCGAAACGACCGTTTTAGCCAATGTGTCGCTTCCAACTTACAGGTACACCTGGTAATGACGTTCATCCACAAAGTTGTCCAGTGAAATGTCTTGACAAACATTCTCCCGAAAAAACTGAAACGAGGATGTGCTGGCGAGACCCGCGGCTAGCAATGACGCTACAGCATATGTCTCGGATGCTGTAATTTTTCCGCTATTTGTAAGAAATCCCCTGTAAAGCTCCAAAAATGGTAGTAGTTCGATGGAGTGGGCTGCCGCGTTCCGCTGACAGTGTATAGCCACCCCCGTAAGGTTTTCACTTGATTCGAATGTCCCTCCTGCTCGGTATGTTGATGTTTAGGTTTTGGGTTAAACAGAGTGTTGATTTTGGAAGACCAGTGTAATGAGGCATTTAGGCTACTGAATGTGACTCTTAATACTCCCTCCGTTCACAAATAGATGACTTCCATTTATCCAAATATGAATGTATGTAGACACGTTTGTGTCAAATACATTTATATTTGGACAAATGGAATTCATCTTTTGGTGATCGGAGGGAGTACAAGCCAAGTAAAACGGCTGACACTGACCGATAAGTTTTCATCGTTATCATGGGTAGAGGTGGTGGCTTACCTAATACAGTAAATGTTCTGTTTATTATCCACGCTTACGACAAAGCTCAAACGGGGTTAAAGCTACCTTGCAATATGTTCAAACAAGGATAGGCATCGTTTACCAAATTCGATCATTTCGTACTAGTATTCAGTGCCAACGAACAGAAAGCTAGGGAATACATTGATCCGGAACAACTTGGATAATCCGGCAGAGGGAAAAAATCTTCTCCGTACGTTAGGAAGGCTCTATAGAATTGTTGCACTAGCCATATGGACCAAAAGTCCGAACTGTTGAAAATAGGCTAGCCTTGTATTTATATTTAACACTCTCCTCACGCCTAGGCTATTTTAGTCCTTAGCGTGGGATCGATGCAGGCGAGATTTTTTTTTTCTTTTTGTTGTTAATACTGCGGGAGCAGGGTCTTGAACTCAAAACCTCGTGACTCTGATACCATGTAGAATTGTTATACTAGCTATATAGACCAAAAGTCTAAACTGATGGAAAGAGGCTAGCCTTGTATTTATATTTAACAGGCTTGGCATGCTTACATGGAGTTTGATGGTGAAGCTCCCGGCATCCGTATCCACATCCACAGGGGCACACGCAGGATGCACTGAATTTACGAGACAGATGCACGAGTCATCTCATCCGCATCAGATCAGGATGAAAAGCATAGCCGACGCACGTCCAACCGAGCCTTTTCACGTATATACTCCACTTTTCCGAGCCCTTGATGCGGTTTTACTCAATCCTGTCCCGCTTAAAAAACAGCCGCGTGCGAGCGGCCAGCCACATGAACCCGGCGTCAAGCTGGCGACCAGTAGCAGGTTCGAGCGCGACGGCAGAGGAGGCAAGTGGGCTGCCGCCCGCGCAGCGCAGCCACAAACAAGCGCGCCCCGTGGCCCACCAAGCGGGACCCCCGCACACGCAACGCACGGCCAAAACCCAGCGCGCGCCACCACCCACACAATCCCACCCACCGGTCGCCACACCGCACACCAGTCGCGGCCGCGCTACAGACAGAAGCCCCTTCTCCCCCTCCCCAGCCCGGCGAGCCGCCCGTGTGTTGTGTGTGAGACCACCCTACCACCGGCACCGCCACGACGCAGGCAGCACGTCGCGCTCCCTCCCTCCCTCCGGTCCATATGGTGTCCACGAACCCGCCGACGCCGCTGCCGCCGCAGCTGGCCGACGCGGCCGGCGGCCTGTCGGGCGACGACGCCAGCAAGAAGGTGCGGAAGCCCTACACCATCACCAAGTCGCGGGAGAGCTGGACGGAGCAGGAGCACGACAAGTTCCTCGAGGCACTCCAGCTGTAAGCAACCACACGCGCAACTAACTGCGGCAGAGCTCTCTTCCCCTTTTATGTTTTTGCAGGTCCCGTTTGCAAGTGTGCAACCTTTTTGTAGGCATTTGTTTTTCCTTCAGCTTGTCGATACAACAGTTTACAGCATAATTTTCTTCGAGCCAAAAATATTTACTACTCCCTCCGAGCCAGGCTTTTTATGGATCGGAGCGCAGACCGACACTTTTACTAGAATTAGTAAACGTTCCTACAACTATAATTTATATGTGCTATGTCCATTTCAGGATGTCTAGGTGCAATATCTTGCGTGTATTTCTATGAACAATGTGATTTTTTTTCCCGATATTGCGACGGTTAGAGTTGGTTAAATCCTCACATATATGTGGCAACAATTTGATAGTAAATTACAAGATTGCCTCTTAATGCGACATTAATTTGTAAAACCTGGACCCTTTTCAGCTTTGATCGTGACTGGAAAAAGATAGAAGCTTTTGTTGGTTCGAAGACTGTCATCCAGGTATTTGGATTAGCTGCAACCAGTTAAACAAGGCTGGTTAATTGAATTGAATCCTCTTAGCTTATGGTGTGATGAATCAAGTGAAGTATGTATCAAAATTGCTTCCCAATCCCTGCATAACGGAACACCTTAATAAAGATGTCTGCTGCTTTGCGAATAACTGATGGCTTGTATTTTCATGGCAATGATCTCTCCGTAAAACCATTTCCGACTTGTTTTTGCAGATAAGGAGCCATGCACAGAAGTATTTTTTGAAGGTTCAGAAAAATGGAACCAGCGAGCATGTCCCGCCTCCGCGGCCAAAGCGTAAAGCTGCTCACCCGTACCCTCAGAAGGCCTCCAAAAATGGTGAGTCATTGAAGTTAGCTTTAGAACTAAGATATTTACATTATCACTTTATCAGTTCCTCTATACCAAACGGTTGCTTAACCATCTTCTCTTGTCTTGCAGAACCTGGATATGCTCTGAAGACAGATCCATCTTCCATGCTTAGGAACTCAGGAATGAATGTGGCTGTTTCTTCATGGACCCACAATTCCATCCCACCAATTGTCGCCTCACCTATGGTGAAAGGTTTGTACTCCAATGTTACTCTTCTCTATATATATTCAAATGTGATCTTAGTCAGTTAATCCTTACCATCTTTCACTCAGAAGATTTAGGTGCTGGATCTATGGATGCAAACATTTTTTGCTCAAGCAGTAGTGAAGGCCCTCCAAGGGCATGGCAACCTGGTGAAACCAATGATCAGATAAATCAAGTTCCATCACTTCGCAGTCAGTACCCCTTGATACTTCTTATAGTTTATGCGCTCATTTTATTTCCAGGACTGAAAAAAATGATTCTGTGCTTCCGACGATTTTTTTATTTTGCATGTTCCAGTCTTTAGAACACCAGGTTTCTTCTTTAGAATAAAAATAGAATCAATAAATTCCCACAGCTCATTCTTCCATAGATTAACTAATACTGATATCATCCTTTGCTACTACTTCGTTTTTATTCGACCTGCCATTTTCTACTTCCTTAACCTTATTTTTGAAATTTTGATACAGTTATGCCAGATTTTGCTCAAGTATACAGCTTCTTGGGCAGCGTTTTCGATCCAAGCACAAAGGGTCATTTGCAGAAACTTAAGGAGATGAATCCTATTGATGTTGAAACGGTATGTGAATCGCTGATATGCCTTGTTTGTTTCTTTTTGTATTCATACAGAAGTTAATCATACGCATAGCCTGGGTAAGTATCGTTGTAATGTGGTGTTGCACAATTTCTCCTCCAAAATAATTGCTTCTGCCAAACCAAGGGTTAAGATAGCACAGGAATAAATAATATTCTGCTCTAAAAATTCCTATGTAACTATGGGCTTATGTAGCACGCTCTACTGAGTAAAACATAGAAACAAACTGTATATCCATTTTCTGTACTGACATATGTGTCTTTTTTTCTCTAGGCACTTTTGTTGATGAGAAATCTCTCCATCAACCTGACTAGTCCCGATTTTGAAGATCAAGTAAGTAACTACCCAACATTTCTTTAGACCATAGATCATACTTGCACTAAATGGTTCACTGTTTTTCCATGTTGTTACTTGTCAGGAATTGTTATAAGTCAATCTGTTGTAGTTTTTGTCGAGAAATTTGTTGCATATTGCGATGCTTTGTTTCTCTTATCAATAGACTTTTTTTAGTATATCTGAAAGGTAATGCTAGGAGTAGAGCTATTTCGCGCATTATATGCATGTAGCGTTGTTGTATGTTAACAGTTGTTATGTTCTATGGTGGTGTCAAGGTAACCAGTTCATGCAATCCCATAAATTCATGTTTGATGAGCAGGCAGTCCGCTTCAGATTTTAACTCCTTATTTGGTCAGTTATTGGATTTATTTCTTTCATGTAAAGAAGCTTCGGTAGGATTTCAACAGCATGCTCGTGTCTTCTTTAGCTTGTCTCTTCACACACTGTGCTTTTAGCAGGGTTTGCTCAATTGATACATGGTTTTTGGTACTGTCAGTACAACTTGCTGCCACTGTGCAGAATGACTGGATTATTTGGGCAACTATGGTGTGTGTGTAAAGTCATCATATTTTTGCAAACTTTCGAAATTATCAGAGATTTGGTATGTACTAATACCCATTTCTTCTCCAAATTAGAAAAAGGTCAATACCAAATTTAGTCTGTCTTATAAATAGTTTAGCCTTCAAGGGGGAAGTGCCTTTTTTAGCATGCTGGGCTCGCTGAGTAATGTAGCAATGGGAAGTAGGAAGTGATTTGCACTGATACTCTCCGGCATTCAGTATAGTTCCATTACCTATCCAGAATGTAATTGTATTAATCTGAAAAAAGACTAACATGTATTATATGCACCTTAATACAGAGGAAGTTGCTGTCTTCGTACAATTCCACCTCTGACGGGCATGAGCTGGGGAGCTCCAGAAGCTCACTTCTAGCTGAAAGTGCATTGAGCCTTTTTTGATAGTTCCTGTAAGTCTTGCATCTTTTTGTATCATTTTTGTTTCTTTTGCACAATTCACCGAGAATCATGCAACTATTTCAGGATTGAAGGCGGATGGTGCTCCCTATAATTTCAGCTCGATCTCTTTAATAGGGTGTTTTCTGGAGCACCCATGAAGCCACTTGCACCACTGTATTTCTAGCTAGCTATGAACCGTAGATGTGTAAGGGTGCAACCATGTACAGTAGGCTTCCATAAGGTGAGATCTGTCTATAGCCTGATGTGTATATATTTTTGCCCCGAAGCTTGTATCTTTCCTCCCCCAATACCACGGCCATCTAGTTGCGCAGATGTCTCTTCAGTCAAAGCTTAAAAGTGCTGTTCTTAGTAATAGAAAACGGAAAGGAAATTTTGAGTAATGGTGGTTACTCCCTTTTCCCTCCATTTGAGTTCGATCGGGGATATCATTTACATTTCTTTTATCTGGCAAGATATTGCCACTCCCATCCCATGTGGAGTATGTGACCATGAGATAACCATAATATTACATCTGCTTTCTATTGTGCCTTGCTTTCAGTTGAGATTTATCATAAGAAATTCAGCCGAAGTTATCATAAGCACGGCTAAATTTTTTTCCCCCGTGTAGTTTGTGTTCTGTAATGTATTGTGCATGACCCTTTAAGAAAAACACGCAAACTTGACTTGTGCACTTGCCATTCTAAGTGGTGTAGTCAGGAAGCAGAAAGAAAGAACCCAGTGACTCATCATCACATTTTGTTTTGCGTTAATGCGTATAGAAAGTTCATATTCTTTTTATTTTTGGGTTCTCATATTCTGACATGCTCTATATAAACAGACACTGTTTACTTACAGTATAATAATTTTAGACAGACAGGATAAGTTCAGCCAACAATGTAGTTTGCATAGGACCAGAAGGAATTAGCTAAAATGTATACCGGATACTGAAAGATACTGGTAGTACAGTATCGACCATTTACCTCTTGTAGTTCTGTTTGACGAGAAGGCAAAAGAAGGAGAATAGAGAGAAGTTCGTGGTGGAGGACATCATCAGCGGCTGAAGTACGGATATGGTCACATAGTGGATCATATGGTTAAAGTTTCTCATTATCATGTACCAGGAATAAACGCACTTGTCCGTAAAAAAATAAGAATCAGAGCCAAAGAGAATTTTAAGGGTTGTATAAGCGGCAAAAGACCCAGGGAACCAAACCCCATCGGGAAATTTGATGAAACACTTGGAATCCCCTCCCATCATGGGAAAATGTATCCATCCCCTGTTGCCATTTGATAGTAGCGGGGAGGGTAGGAAATCCCGGTGACGAGAAGTTTTTGGAAGAAACAAAAAAAAATGCAACAAACTATTCTAAATCTTCTAAAAAAATTGCAGATACTTATAAGTTTATAGATAACTGATAATTTTGGGAAAAGAAAAATAAATATTAATTCTACCAAATAAATTACTCCCTCCGTCTCAAATTAAGTGTCACAAAGATGGAAAAAAATGGATGCATCTAGACATAATTTATTATTAGATGCATCCACTTTTGTCTAACTTTGTGACAGTTAATTTGAGAAGGAGGGAGTATAAGTAATTAAATAAATCTGGAAAGCCTCATAAGGCACAATGTTATAGAAACAATTCAAAGAAGATTTTGGATGAATGCACACATCACAATCTTGTACTACTAGCATTTCTCTGAAGTAACATCTCGTAGCATTAATTAACATCTAGTACTAACTAATTTCAGCAAGCAGGTAATACAAGTACTAGATGCTCTTGGTACAAAATTGGGAGAAAAAACATCAACATAGATAGACCATATTTTACGTGGAAAACTGGGCTGAGGCAGCCAAATCTTATTTTCACTATTATCAAATGTGAAATATAACAAGTTATTCTCTAGAGAGCATCAGAGAATCTCATATATCAAGACATAACATGTTTTGAATGCAACAACAAAATTTGAGGCATAATCTCACCAAGGATGGTGGAACCACAGCTTCAAACAGACGATGTAGTGGATCCGATCTTACTATTTTGAGGGAAACCCCTGGTGTTTGAAGATCAGATCCACTACATTATCTCTTTTAATATCCTCTTAAGGTTTAACCATCTCCTCATATCCCACATAAGGAGGATACATCAGCAATCTTAATGTGATTTTTTAAATATATTGGTAGTTTAGATAGGAGGGTGTTTTGGCTCCCGAGCTCATATGATTATGGTAGATTAAAAAAATTGAAAAAATATAGTAAATCATTTCAAAAAAATGAAAAATAATAGGTGATGAATATATACTCCCTCCGTCCACTTTTATAAGACACACTACTTATCATTTCAATTTTGACCACATATATAGTTAAATGAGTGAATCTATATACAAAATGAGTCTAGATTCACTCATTTTAGAATGTACTAGATGACCCGTTGCGCCCGCTTGGCGCAAATATCGGATTTATAATATAATTTTAATCCATAAGAAAAAAAATGTTAACCGCCCATAAGTTGAGTGCACTATTGTGTTGGTGTTTTGGATTACAAATCATATTTAACTCTCGAAAAACAATTTATAATTTTCCAACAAAAATGTGTCATCATATTTGTTAGCTTCTTATGAAAACTCATGGGTTGATTCTTTGGCATCATAACTATATGATAGTTGTGTGTGAGATTTGGCTATGTCAACATTGTGCTTTCCCTTAGTTATAAACCTGACCCGGTCAGATGTCCCCAGGAGTATACTCGTGCACCTTCTCTTGCATTCGGCTCTATGCCTGAGGTATGCATTCGCGCTTCTGGTCGCCTGAAGCGAGGTGCCGCTCTTCAGCCCCAACACCATATGCCGTTCCCTAGCGAGGGTCTGTCGCTATCGCTGCGCAACCGCTTCTCGTTGTTCCTCATGCCGAGGTCTGCCGTATGCAGCCGGGCATCATCGGATATTGTTCAGTGTAAATTGCATGTGAACATTGGATTTTAGAAAGACGTGAGTTTAATTTAATTTGGATGGAAGAATGATCTGAAAGAAAGAATTTCTAATTACCTTGTTCGTATTTGCAATTTGTGGTGTTTTTGGGTGACCTAATTACTGAATCACGCCATGGATGCTCTGACATGTTAGCCAAAAATATTGTTAGAGCATATGTAAGTTCACACACTGAAATCTTCATTGCCATACCAACTGGTAGCTAAGCCTTTTTATTTGGAGGCTCCTCTCAACTTTAGTGAAGCAAAAAATCGAACGAGAATTCACAGACAGCAACGAACAATAGATTGAGGACATACTGACTGTTGAGCCGCCCAATTTCTCTAGATTGAGGACATACTGATTGTTGAGCCGCCCAATTTCTCATGCTGGACCTCCGTCATTGTTAGCATGATACTACTACACAGATCCTTCGCTGATGCTACTTATGATGACAAACACAGGTAACAAAACATTCTGTCTTCAAGACTCCCAAGTGAGCTGAGACTGTCCCCACACAACTTTGTTTCTGCCCTTTAGTCTATTCTTAAAAATAATGTAGTCTTCTCATGATTCTGCAGGAGCAAATGGTGATGCACAAGCACAACGGTACCCAGATGGACGATCCGGGTCAACCAGAACATATGCATCCTTTGCACAGATAGATGCACAACCATTACCATTCATGATATCCATTCTCTGCATTCCATGTATACATAGTACAACACACACACTGGTACATTTGTCAAACAATGATATGTGAAACAATACAACATTTTTGTATAATGTCGAGGCTGACATTCATCACACGGTGGCCAAAAGCAAAATCTACCGCTCGGGAACTTGTAAACCTCCACTAAGATGATTGTGCAGTAGCAAAGTCTCTGAAATTTAGCAAGCGAAAATTGCTCTGGAAGATAATAGAAGCAGGGTCACTACATGTTGGACGCTCTGACTTTAGCGACGAGATTTCTCCGCAAGATCTTGCCTGCGGATGAATCCACAAAGGTAACCCAATTCAGCCTGTTGTGGTAAGCTACCTGAAATGGGATGTAAGTTAAAATTTCCAAGTGCGCACAACCTTTTGAAAAATGATTAGCACAGTTACGGTGATGAGACACATAGAGGAGGAGCATGTGAAGGGAAATACCTAGATGACTCCAGAGTTGGAGTATGAATGGCCCAACAATTTGGCAACAACCTAGAGATCAGTTAGTAGGCTTAGGTGGTACACCAAAACAACAATCTAGACATAACCTGCTTGTACAAAGACAGAGCAAGTCATTGACCCCTTTCCTTCTTCTGTTACACAGAAAAAACAGACCTCATTTGTATGGTGTAAAACAAACACAATGAAGGAACACAAAACTTTTGAAAAAATAGGTGACTAAATTCTTTAGCCTAAAATGAGTGTATTCCTTGCTTAAAAAATGCTTAATCGTATTTAAAAAACATGCATTGCAGCCTGCATCTTTAATGACTATAAAATCCTAGGACATGAAATATTTACAAAAAATGGGTACTATTCACACCACTGAATAAAGTCTACTCGACAATCTTCAGTAAATCAAGGTGAATAGACATTTTGTATCTTTGCAGCAATATTTGAGGGTGAACACAGAGAACGGTGATCCATTCAGCAGAACCATATCGGTTGCTCTGATCACAAAATCTGAACAGTTGCACACGCACACCCACGAAATGCACATCTTAAAGGAACTGGATTCAGTAAGCTGAGTGGATCAACACTCATTGAAGGAGTAATACATCAACCCAAAAAGTGGTATTTACTACAACAATCACTATATCTAGTAGCTGAGCAAGGTGTACGCATAATGTAAATAACTTTATTAATGTCAGCTACTGATCATCTCTCTAGACCAGATCAAGAGAAATTAACAACTTATCTCTCCCTTACTCTTTATTTTTGTACCAGATGAAGCGGAAATCCTTTATCTGTCCAAGAAGACCGAGAAGAGAAAACCAATAACTTCTCTCTCTCAAGAACCAGGCCCCTCTATTTGAAAAAACCAAGAAGAAAGAGTCAACCTCGTCTCACTCGCTCTCCCTCTCCCTCTCAGCCCATCACCTCTTTCCAATCTAGTGGAATCAACCTCGTCTCACTCCCTTTCTCCCTCAAACCCTCTCTTTCCAATCTTGTGTATGCACACAAAAAAGCATGGAGAGCGTCAATACCTTGATGGTCCGGAAGATAGGGGGCGCGAGAGAGCGTGGAGAAGACATCCACCATCGTCGGGCGCCCATGGTCGGGAAGGAGCATCCTGCCTTGTTCGGGGATGCGCACCACGCAGCCGCTGCATTCGAGGTCGAGGTCAGGGCAGAGGTGGCCGCCAAAAATGTCTGCATGAGACAACAAATAAGGGGTTAATGCATAAATGAACAAATGGACATGACAAAAAAAACATATAGGTTTTGTTTAGTGAAATACTAAACACCTTGAAGGATTTGTTAACAGAATACCATTCTGATTTATTGGGATAGGGGCAAAATATGGACTCTGCCCGATTTCCAGCAGAGAAGTAATGATACTAAAAGGATCCATATGCTTTGACAAGCCACATTCTGGTGAAGGAAGACAACAATTTCATGAACTTGACATTGGATACCGATTGGTTCGGATTCAAACAAAGCCCCTCGATTGTTGCCCTGGAAATGAAAATATGTAGAAGTTAACTAACAACTAAAAATAGAAGAAGCAACCATGTAAGAAAAAATAGCTTCACAAATGTTTACCTTTCAGCTTCATTGCTGAATTATCAGAATCTGACAATGCAGGACCAATACCAATTTTCTCGGCTACTGATAGTTCAAGGTCAGTCGACAGGGTCTCAAGGAGGCCATCAGTAGCAGATATAGGCATCAGAGCCTCACAAAAACAAGTAATGAAGTATATTTTATCCGGAAAATATTTGAAAATGCCAGATAAAAGGCCAAGTTTCAACTGGAAATTCTTCACTTCCATGGCATTCAACAACACTTCATCCAAATAGATTTGGAGCAACAAAATACATCCACCAAGACCACAGTCAACTAACTGAAAAAGTGGAAACATATACACATTAGAAAACCTCTACCAGACTTGGATTTAAATTGTTACTTCTCGCGAACTGCGAGGTTGTGCAAATATATGGCTCCCTGAATTACATACACAACTGTCATAAAAGGGGAGGAGATATAAATCATAAACTCTTAATGGGAAGCATTAAATAGATTCTTCTATCCACGCCGAACAGATATCAAGCTTTGTATTTGCTAATGAAGCCGGTAATTTTATTTTTTTTAAGCGGGTATCAAATAAACTTCTGGCAAACTTCGCTTTTTAGCATGTCCTTGTCTCATTCAGAAATCAAAGTATTATGGTAGAGCAGTGCCCAAGGTACCTTCAGTCAGTCTTTGATCACCTTTCTCATATGGAAATTCCCTGCTTCACACCCACGATCACTCCATAAGGTTCTTCCATACACCACTAAATCAATCTGAAACACAAAACATATGGTGAAAAATTCAGAGAAAACAGAAAAACGATATTTGGGACAGAATCAAGCATGTCCATACCTGTGTCAGGTCCGCTTGCTGTTAGCCGGTGAAAGGGACCCGTGTAAGCCGAGGAGGAGAGGCGCGACGGGCCGTCTGAACAGACCCACTCCTGCTGCCGGTCCAGATCGAGGAGGGGGTCGAGACAATGTCGCTGGGAGACATAGCGGCGACGGCAGCGGCGACGGGAGAGGAGAGGAGGAGCGCTCACGGCGGTGCCGAGGCCACCCGCCTGGCCATCCACGTCCAACAGTCGCACGAGGCCGTCACCACCTGCACTGTGCTCGCGGGCCAAGCACCGCTCCATGGAGAGCTGAGTTCCTCCACAACGGAGCTGGAGACGGTGTGGAAGGAGGGGAAGCCGTCGGAGAGGAGGCCGGAAAGGCGGCGGCGCGGGCGCGGGAGTGGAGCGGGAGCGAGAAGATGCAGGATAGGAAGAGACGGGCATAGGTTAGGGTTTGGGGTAACACGAGCGGGGATTGGGGCGAGCGGCGAGCCATTGTTTTGTCTCACGCGCGGCTGATCGATCAACGGCTGGGAGCAGAGCCATGGACGGCCAAGGACGCGCCACGTGGCAGCAAGGCAGGAGCTCGGTGGGACGCGGGAGAAGCCTCACAATCCTTTAGCTTTTATAGAAGTAATGTGGCCAAAATTGAAACACCTTATAAAAATAAACGGAGGGATCTACAAACGAGACCAATTCATGGTGAAATAACATGTTTGGTGCTCTATGCAAAAATAACAAAATCAGTGCTTCAAAAAACTATTTTTAGATCCCGTTTTGGTCGCTGATTTTTTTTTTTTTTGCAGAACACACCAAAAATATCATTTCATCTTAATTCTTTGTTTTGAAAGGGAAGGCCAAAGGTTTGCCTTAATTCATTAATAGAGAAGGAATTTGGAACAATGTTTTAGCTACATGCAATGGAGGTGCATCCTCCGATCAATTAGCCTACTCTCCCAAAATTAAAACACCCAAGTGTTTGGCGCCCGCCAAGACCCAATTCCTAGCTTCCGATTTATCTTAGCAAAGACGATTGTCGGCATCGTTCTCGTATTCTGGAAGGTTCTTGCATTCCGTTCAAGCCAAAGCTCCCAAGTGACAAGAATGAAGAGGGATGCCAAAGCCTTTCTTCGGCCATTACGGGCAAGGGTAGTCGTCGTCCACCACTCCTCCACATCCCCGTAGGTATGCCCCGAAGAAGGATCGAAATCCTCAAGGTGGAGCCAATCTTTGATCATGGTCCATATCCGGATGGAGTGCCGGCATTTGAAAAGAAGGTGGCTAGTTGTTTCATCATGGCAGCGATAAAGGGGGCATACTCTCCCATTCGGCCACCCGCGCCTTTGCAGGCGATCTGCCGTCCAAACACGGTCTTGGATGATAAGCCAAGCGAACATTTTACATTTCGGAGAATTTAGCATGTACGTAGAACATTTGTATATGTTTATCACCGATTTTTTCATAATTTTTAAAATATTTTACTATTTTTTCGAATTTTGTATTCTAACCGAAAAGCTCGGGAGCCAAAGTGCATTTCACTAGTTTGGATGTTCTAAAACTCTCTAACTATGCAGAGGCCTGGATTGTGTTGGCTTGACGCCAAGTTTAATAAAACACACTTTATTAATTCGCAAAAAAAAAACTTTATTGAAAAAAAGGAGTCTCCTCTTAAAAAAAGAACACAGTCCTACAATACAACAAACAAACAAACAAATGTATAAACAGAACTAAACGTTAAACCTCCTCCGGTCCACCGCGAACCGCATCTCCAGCGTCAGATTCTCATCTCACCTAGCCAAGTAATTCCGGCGGACAAAAAAAAAAGGAAGCCGGCCATTTCTCGCATTCCTCAGCCAAGAAAACCACGAAGCTTGACTCGGCAGCTGCGCTATCTCGCCCGTTGGAGTGCGACGCCATGGCCTCCGCCTCCTCCCTCTTCCCGGGCTCTCCCATCTCCACCGCGCCAAGGATCCGCACCAACGCCACCCCCTTCCCGCTTTCCCCCGCTCGGCCGTCCGTGCGCCTCCGGCAGCAGCCACCGGCGGTGGCGGCCGCGCTCCAGGCGGAGCACCAGCCGGCCGTGGCTGCGGCGCCGAAGCCGCCGGCCCTCCCGTTCCGCGTGGGCCACGGCTTCGACCTCCACCGCCTAGAGCCAGGCCTCCCGCTCATCATCGGCGGCATCAGCATCCCCCACGACCGCGGCTGCGAAGCCCACTCCGACGGTGCGTGCGTATACTGTTGCTGATTCTTTGCCTGTGCTTCCGTTCATTGGCTCGTTGCGTTACCGGACATGCGGAATTTTGCCTTGTGTGCAGGCGACGTGCTGCTGCACTGTGTGGTGGACGCGATCCTCGGCGCCCTGGGGCTGCCGGACATCGGGCAGATCTTCCCGGACACTGACCCCCGGTGGAAGGGCGCCGAGTCTTCGGTGTTCATGAGGGAAGCTGTGAGTTTCTCAAGTTCACTCCCGATTTCATTCTCATGGCAATCTCCTCTTGCTTCTGTGAGCATTTTAAGACACTGTGCGTAGTTCGGAGGCAATGCTTTAATCAGAACAAAATTTATATCGTGTGTTTCTTCTATCGAATGATTTGAATTTCAAACTTGCTGATGGTGTACTTGGATGGTAAAGTGCTCAATCAGAACAAAACTTAGAGTCGTCGTGTTTCTTTTGCTGAATTATTCTAAATTGCTAATCCTATAGAAGGTGTGTCAGGAAATTAGTTTTCGTTCTAGTACTTGAATGAGCGGTATGTCTGAAGTGTTGACTATTACCTGGTAGGGATATTTGATCATTTGCCACACTTTTCCCATGAAATTTGATTATTTGCCCTGTGTCCACCACCTGTCACTGACACATGGTGTGGCAAATGATCAAATTGCAAAGTAAAATGGGGCAAATCATCATCTTTGATTCATAGGATAGGAAAAACATGGGAATAGGAGAAACATAGGACTGCAATGTCATGCCCACTCCAATCCTATAGTATCTGGTATGCACCAAAGTTTGTTTGATTCCATAAAAGGAATTTTTTAAAAGAGTTTAGAGTGGATGCTGGATTTCCTATAGGAAGTAGTACAAATGATTCCTAGGGGGAAAATTCCTATAGGATCTAATCCTACAAATGAAATAGTCAAGGTAGGAAAATTTCCTGTAGGGTCGAATCCTCCATAAATCCTACACAAATTCTTTTGAATCAAAGGAGCCTTATATGGAAAAAAGAACTGTTTTTCTTCAATGTTGTTCTAGGTGCAGGAACCCGAAATTCATCCATTTCCGCAAATCCCTAAAAGGATCCTTGGAGACATTGCAGTTCATTGCCTGCCCTTTTACTATTTGACTATTTTCATTCCTGCATGAACATCATGAGCATCAGGAGCTGCAATCATGATGTGGCAACACGTACGCACATATGAATTGCTGACTGCAAGTTTTGTCTTGGAATTTTGTGCTCTTCCAGAACAATAAGTGCTCCACGTTTTAGAATTTGTCCAAAGAGATGTAACATGTGCTTAGAATGCTGACTGCATATTTGCTCTTGGACTTTGGACTTAGTATTCCCATGCTTTTGAACTTAAGCTCATTATGGTATGCTTTTTCTACATGGTGCCATGGATCATTAAAGTCATCCTCTTCGCTTCATTTTGGCAGCAAGCAGTATTTTGATCATTTCGCCAATGTTATGCGGAATGCTATCCAACTGGCAGATAATTGTTTCCTTTGTTCACACCTGAATTTTGTGTGCATTATTATCATCGAAATATTGTAGTCCAGAAGATGGGCTCATGAATCGATTTTATGTTGATGCAATTTGGCTTGCCATGTATCTGCTTGACGCTTTTTTCTTGTTATGCAATTTCAGGTAAAGCTGATGCATCAAGCAGGCTATGAGCTGGGGAACCTTGACGCTACACTGATCTTGCAAAAACCAAAAATTAGCCCATTCAAGGAGACAATCCGATCTAACTTGTGCGACCTGCTCGGGGCGGATCCATCTGTTGTCAATCTCAAGGCCAAGACGCATGAGAAAGTCGACAGTCTAGGGGAAAACAGGAGTATAGCTGCGCATACCGTAGTTCTCCTGATGCGGAAGTAGAGTATTGGAATATACTATGTAACACGGAAATTGAATTGTATTGTAGTGTACAAGGGGTTACTACCTTATTCCTTCTGTAAGTGGTCTAGTCATTATGGAAGCTTAAGGAGAAAAGTAATAAAGTTGAGTACAATGAAGGAAAAAAATTGTGTATCCAGCTTGTGTCTCCTTTTATTGTTTCAAAATTTTATTCTTGTCTTGCAGGATACTAGATAGCAATCATTATTCGGCAGTTGTTATTATCTTCCAGACCTAAGAACCATTCAGGATACTAGATAGCAATACACTAGTTTGAGCATGTTAAATGTGATCATTTGCCTTCAACTTTATCGTCTTAACAGGTCTATGGCTATGATCATTTCTTAACTCGAAAAGCAGAATTTATTTCCAGTTCTTGGCTTCACTGTAGGGACATCACTCAAAACACATGGATATGCAGTACAAACTTTTGCAGTAAATTTATAGCCTATGTGCATAGGTACAAATATGAATGCTTCCCCAGCAGACAACAAAACGATGATTGTAAAACTAACAAAATCTGGATACACAGTGCGCTATTTTGTACTCCTTCGGATCCATAAAAAGTGTTGCTCATTTTGAAAGTGTTGCTCATTTTGAAAAGTGTTGCTCATTTTGTACTAAATTAGTACAAACTTTGTACTCAGTGAGCAACACTTTTTATGGATCGGAGGTAGTAATAAATTAGCATCACTGTAACATTGGTACATGCTAACATGGTACGCATAAGATTGTTTCACCAGCGTACAACAGATATACAAAATTTGAATCTAAAAGAAATAACGCATCTTCTATTGCCACTAATTGCTGCTTTCAGTAAGCATATTAGCATAAGAACTTCATAGCAGCAAGATTTTTCTCTCTGTACCTGCAGGATATTGCAATGTTGGATCATGTGGACTATTACCTTCCAAAAAAAAAAGCAAGGCTGTTTTATCTTATGTTAAACACAGGTGATTTAGAAGCCTACACAAAGATCATAAAACATAGTTTTAAGTTAGCATGATAACTGAAGCGTCCTCAATTTCCCTTCCACGGTCAATTTTATATGTACTTGCTAGTTTTACTTATCATATGTACTTGCTAGTTTTACTTATCACTTTACACTACACCAGAACCCAAATTAATAGATCCGATGTAATTCAAGTCAGCAAGTTCCCACAGGCTAGTGAACTACAAAACGTCACCTTCATAACTCTGGCATAAACAAATTAAACATTTGTCATCAACTAATTTACACTCACTAGACTCAGTTCATGCACATCACCAGCTACATCTGCCATGTGCTTGTTCATACTGTGCCATACTGCATATATTTTTTCAGCATTATGATGCCTCGTATCCGCCGACACAAACTTAAAACCCTCAACTCCTCCTACATCTACAAAACTCCACCCAGTCTCCTTTCTCAAACCCACTCTTTTCATTTCAGTCCTAATCTTTGCAGAGTCTTCCCATCTCCCAGCCGATGCGTAGATATTTGACAAGGAGACTCTCCATATATCACTGTTGGGTTCCAAGATCAATAATTCTTTAGCAGCCTTTTCTGCAAGATCAACATTCCCGTGAAGCCGGCAAGCAGCCAGCAGAGGTCCCCAAATGGATGAGTTGGGAGGAACAGGCATATTCCTGATAAATTCTTCTGCCTCCGTAAATCTCCCAGACCTTCCAAACAGATCGACTACACAAGCATAATGATCCATGCAAGGCTCAATACCATGGTCCTTTCTCATGCTTTCAAAGCACTTGTATCCTTCTGAGATCAAACCAGAGTGGCTGCACGCAGATATCACATTCAAAAATGTGATAGCATTAGGAGCATGTACTCCAACATCTGTCAGCTGGTGGAAATACTTTAGAGCTGAATGACCATCTCCGTGCATCCCATAAGCATTGATCATCGAATTCCAGGAAACAAGGTCCTTCACATCCATCATCTGGAAGATCTGCTCAGCGGAATCGATCCTCCCTAACTTTGCATACATGATTATTAGAGCATTGCAGACCGAGACATCGTGCACAAAACCGTTTTTTACAATGTAGCCATGCAGCATCTGCCCTTGTAGAAGTAAACCAGCATTGGAGCAGGCCTGAAGTACACTCAAGATCGTGACGAAATCAGGCACAAGCCCGCTACCTCCACTATGAAGAGTGCTGAAAAGGTCTAAGGCTTCATTTAGATAGTCACTCTTGGCAAGACATGATATCATGGTGTTCCATGAAACAATATCTTTAACTTTCATGCCTTTGAACACCGAGTATGCAGCATCAACTTGCTCAAATCTAGCATACATGCCCATGAGGCAGTTTTCAATGCTGATTGTTGGAAAAGCGCTAAACTTAATCAAGTGTGCATGGATTTCCCTCCCATGAAGCAGGGACCCTGAAACTGTGCAGCCGTAAACAAGCGCGGCAAGAACATCAGCATTAGAGCACACGTTCCCTCTCCTGAAGTACAGATCCTCGAAAAGCCGCGCGGCCTCTTCAATCAAGCCATTCTTGGCATACATCATGATGAGAGAATTCGCCACTGGAACATCATCCTCAAGACCCAACCGAGCAACTAGAGCATGCACTGGACTGAACAATCCCGAGTTGCCCATCAAAGAGCACGCCTGAATAACACTCAACATGGTAACATTGTTGGGAAGGACACCATCTTCCAGCATCATGACGAACACCTTGAGAGCATCTGCTAGCAACCCGTTGAGCACGCACCCTGATATAACCGCAGTCCAAGAAACAACATCCCTGCAAGCCAATCGAAGAACCAGCCTCCGTGCGCTGACCACATCCCCTAGCTTGGCGTACATATTGATCAACGAGCCAACCACAAACGGGTCGGCACAGAACCCGTTTGTCACAAGGTAGCCATGCACCATCCTCCCCAGACTCTCGTCCTTGGCAAGTCCACAGGCCTGCAGAACCGCGGCCACGGTGAACTCGTTAGCGCGGACGGCGCCGTCGTCCTCGTGCGCGTCCTGCACCAGCATGTCCACGAAGGCGCGGAAGGCGTCCAGGGGCGCGCCGAGGCGACAGTGGAGCGAGATGAGGCTGGAGTAGGTGGCGGCATCACGGCGCGGCGTTTCATCGAGCAGATGGAGCGCGTGGGAGTGGAGGCCGCATTGAACGTAGGCGTGCAAGAGGGAGTTGGGCACGATGAGGGGCTGAGAAGAGTGGAGCGCGCCGGACTTGAGGAGGACGGCGTGGAGCGCGGTGGTGAGCGGCGCGTCGCGCCGCCCTGCGGCTCCACGAAGGAGGCCGGCGGTGGTGGTACCGCTACGAGCTGGGGGCGGGGGCGAGGAAAGAGTGGAGAGCGAGAGCATCGGAGCTCAGCAGTGAATGGATTACTTGATTACTTCGGGGTTGTAGCCAGTGTAGGACTGAGCTGACGGGAAAAGGAAATAACTTGTGACACGTTAGAGTATCTCCAACCACACACCTCCACCGGGCTCAAAATAAGTCAACCAGTCACAACTCACAACGCCAAACACAGCCCATCTGTCCGAGTTGTACGCGACATCTGAAACCTAACCCGGGCTGTCTAGATGCGTCCGTGCGGCCCCACCCACAGAAGAAACCGGAACGGCGCCATCCACGTGTCCCTTGCCGGCTTCGGCCATTTAGTCACGCTGGGAATGGTGCCGTCACAAATGGGCAATTCGGTGCGGGTTCTTCGTTGGTTTCAATTGGATTGGGCTTTAATGGTTTTAAAAACAAAACGGTGCGGTGTGGTGCGGGTTGAGAAGAAAAGTGGACTGGGACGGGGCGGTGCGGTTTGAGGTCGAGTGGTTCCAGCCGATGGGTCCAGCCCGTGGTTCCAGTCCATGGCTCCATGCCTAGAGCCCCACATGCCCAAGTCCCTGAGACCCCGACGCTAGTAGCCAGTTCGAGTCTGTGGAGTATTAGGCTACTAGCTAGCTAGTTTTTTTTGAGAGAGACTACTAGCTAGTACGGTAGTATTACCCAAGACTAGTCACAATGGGGAGTATCATAAACTAGTATCATGCATATGATACTAGTCTATGTTACCACTTCCACAATGCATAGTAACATATTTGTGGTATCATATACTAGTATATTTATTAGCTTATAGACTCATCTTGTATTGGAAAGCGTTATGTTACGGTATCTACCTATGATACCACTAACACATCTATCCTCATTAAATGAGTGCCACATCATCTTTTTTGCCTATGTGGCACTTATGATACCACCTATGTTACTCCCATTGTGGCTAGTCTAAGTACAGAGCCAACGACCAGAAGGTTTACTTGTAGTAGTACATAAAGAGCGACGATTTTTTCCGCGGTCTGAGCGATGACCAGTACAATCCGCGGGTTGGACCCATGCGCTCAGGCCAAATTGTCCATGCGGGGCGGAGCGGTGCAGGTGGAAAAGACGTGCGGGGCGGGAGCGGTGCGGCTTAATGAAATAAAAATTTGGTTTGGCCTGGGTTGGTAATTTAGGTTAAAGTATGTGGTGTGGGGTGGATTAGAGCTGGGTTTTGCCCCATTCCCAGCGTGACCATTTAGGGGCTGTTTGGATGGTGGCCAACCATTAGAGTATGTCTAACAGACCCCCTAAATGGCCCAAACCCGTATAATAACCGCTGATATACGGGTTTGGGTTCTACCCGGCCATCTAGCAGACCCCCTAAATCGAGCACCCCGGACAAAATTTTACAAGTTTCGGTAGAGGGCGGCCCGTCGACCCCTACATGTGCGGGTCGGGAGGAGATGTACAGGGCCAACCCTCTACCTCGTGCGAGCTAGGGCGCGCTGAAGTTTCAGCTGGGAACCCCATTTTCCGCCGCCAGCCGCCGCCAGCCGCCGCCGCGTAGATCCGGTCGCCTCCGAGCCGCCACACATCCGCCGGACCCCGCCGCACCCCCGCCGGACCCTCGGCGGACCTCGGCGCCCCTCGACTCGCCGCGTCGCGTGCATCTCCGCCCCCGCCCCACGGTGAGTACTCGCCGTGCCGCGTTCCTCTTCGATTTCGCCGTTCCGCGGGGTCTGATCTTTGCTTCACCGTCGTAGATGTCTGCGGACGCCACTATGGATGATTTGGAGTATTCCGATGATTCGTTGAGCTGGTCATCGGGGGATTCGGACCTCGACGAGCTGCTGAGCGACGACGACATGGAGATGATGCAGTACCTCTTCCGCATCAAGGAACTCGAAGACCGCGCGAAGCTGCTAGATCAGAGAAGAGGTTCCACGATGGGCCGCATATGTATCCCGCGGAACCGCGCGATCGGCCACGAACAGCTGTGGCAAGATTATTTTGCCGAGGTACCTACCTATCCCCCCCGTCTCTTCCGTAGGAGATATCGCATGCGTAGGAGTTTGTTCACCAAAATCGTGAAAGACTGTGAAGCAAATTCCGATTATTTCAAGCAACGGAGGAATGCCGCCCAAGTCATGGGATTTAGCCCATATCAGAAAATATCAGCTGCCATGAGGGTGATTGCATATGGTATCCCTACGGACTATACTGACGAGTACCTTCGCATTGGGGTACAAACAACCACTGATTGTGTGCGTATGTTTTCCAAGATGGTGATCAAGTTGTATGGCGAGACGTATCTCCGAGCTCCAAATGAGGATGATACAAAGAGACTCATGGAGATGAATGAAAAGAGAGGGTGGCCTGGGATGCTTGGTAGTATGGATTGCATGCATTGGACATGGAAAAATTGTCCAAAAGCATGGCATGGAATGTATTGTGGAAAAAGCACTGATGCTACCATTGTGCTTGAAGTTGTGGCATCCCAAGATTTGTGGATTTGGCATGCATACTTTGGACTACCGGGGACACTCAATGACATTAATGTCTTGAATAAATCCCCTTTATTTAAAAGAATAATTAGGGGTGATGCTCCACCTTGCAGCTACAAAGTTATGAACAATGAGTACACCATGGGGTACTACCTCACAGATGGTATTTACCCTGACTATGCAACTCTTGTGAAGGCAATAAAAGAGAGAAAGGATAGGCCTTTGACAAGAAAAGAAGCAAAGTTCACCAGAGAACAAGAGTCTGCTCGCAAAGATATTGAGAGAGCTTTTGGTGTTTTGCAAGCAAGGTTTGCCATTGTTCGGGGTCCTGCACGGTTTTGGGACAAGGAGACTCTTGTCGACATCATGACATGTTGTGTGATTCTTCACAACATGATCATCGAAGATGAGAGGGGGTTAAGATTGCCATGTTTCTATGATAATGTTGGCACCCGAGTGGTGCCCGAGAGAAACCCTGATCGGCTTGAAGCTTTTCTTGCAGGGCATCGCGGCATTGAATGTGCTGAGACTCATCACCAGCTCACCCAAGATCTGATCGATCACCACTGGCAGTTGCATGGCCAATGATTCATTTCCTCTTCTTCTATGTGTGAAACATTGATTGGCAGTTCGGAAAACATTTTATTTGTGTGAAACATTGATTGTAATAATTAAGATTATTATTGTGTGCTTTGATAATTTTATTGTTTGAAACATTGATTGTAATAATTATGATGATTATTGTGTGCTTCAAAAAATTTATGCAATGTGAGATGTTGCATTAATATGCAAAATGTCCAAAACCCTGTTTTCTGAGGGGCCAAAAGCTCGTGCGAGCTAGCAGACCCCCTACCCCCACCCCGTAAAACAGAATATCTGTTTTACGGGGTGGGGGTAGGGGGTCTGCTAGCTCGCACGAGTTTTTGGCCGGCGAAATGTGCATACAGGGCGCTCTACACGCGTCTTAGGGGGTGAAAACATAGGGGGTCTGTTAGACATGCTCTTACCATGGCTAAATTTTGGCGTTGACTAAAGGCATAGTCTATTGTTTGGATGGAGCCCAACTCCCCGAGCGCTACCAAAATTTTGGTCACCAGGCCTCATTTTGCGCCCACGCGCTGGCGAATCTAGGGCGGGCGAATCCATCGCCAAAATTTTGGCTAGCCCGTGATTTGGTCGGACAGGGTGGGGCGTAAACCAAACAGCCCCTTAAAGCCTCGTAGCCGGAAAGGCGCCCCGCAAAAACCCGAGTCCTCTCCTTCAAACCTAGATCCACTCTCTCCTTTGCTCCTCCCGCGGGTCTACCTTCTTTGCACCATGGCCTCCTCCTCCGAGTTCGACTGGTCCGCGGACGACGAGCTAGCGGTGGAGAGCGCCTTCTCCTGCGCCGCCCTGGTCAACCCAGACCCCCGAGGACCCCGAAGACAAGCTGGCGCTCCGTCTTCCGGTCGCTAGAGGACACTGGCGGCTCCATCTCTAGTGGAGCAAGTGGCGGCGGCCAATGTAGCCGCTGGACAGCTCCGGTTAGGTGCGGGACCAACTTCGTCGCGAGCAGGGGATTTGCGCCTTCTCCGGCGAGCAGGAGGTCCGCCCCATCATCGGCTCCTCTGCGGCGCCGGCAGGCGGCTCCGAGCAAGGCTCTGATTCAGGCGGCCCCGATAGTACAGGCTCCACCATGATGGAGATTCGTACCGGATGGGGTCGAATGGCGTCTGATTCGGACGTCGGCTCCACCGCCACTGACACAGGAGCCGGAGACCATAGGTAAGGCCTTCCGGGTAACGATGAAGGCGGGCCACAACATTCAGAAGGTGGCGGCAATCACTAGGGCTGACTCCAATCTCGCCCACGACGTCCTCCAGGCCACCCTCAAGTCCGCGGAGACGGACTTCCATTGCTGCCGAAGAAAGAACCAGGAGGAGCTGGACACCGACATCGCGTTGTCGAGGGCGAAGGCGGGAGAAGAAAAGGAAGCAAACGTACAACAACCATGGCCACGCAGAGGACCAGGCCCGCACGCTCCGGCTGCTTTCCGGCAAGCAGGTCTTCGACGTTGAATCCGAGGACGGGGACCCCTACATCGTCTTCTCCAAGCATTATAAGCCCGCCGGCGGTGATGGCAAGGGAAAGGGGACGGCGAAGTGAAGGATCCCCCGAAGCTATGATTTTTTACTACTTTTGTTTGTACATTATGTATGTATGAACTAAACTACTACGTGTTCTATGTGTTTATGTCGATCGAATCTATGTTTTATTGATCTACGTTGCATGGTTTGTATGGGATTTGGGGTCAGATGAGGGAAACGGTTGGAGCACCTATTTTTTAAGGGTGGCCTAACCACTGTCCGTGGACACGCCCGAGCATGTCCGTGGACAGTTTAGGGGCCATTTTTCGGATATACGGTTGGAGATGCTCTTACCCCCCTCTCTCTGACCCTATCTCCACTCGCTGCCCCACCCCATATATCCTCTGGATTGACGCGCGAACGAGCATTACCAGCACCGTCAACGAGATGACGTTTATGGAGAAAATTGATGGTAACCCCTCCATTCATGTGTTTTCGACAAGAGAAAAGGGAAAGGTGTTCAATTACAAATCTCTATTGAGGATAGACTGATACCAATATTCCTCATCTCATAGTTAATCGGTCCGCATGACACATTGATCATTATCTTGTATCGACAACATCTACTACAAGATCCCTTAAAAAACGGTCATCGGTGGCAGCAAACCAGTTAGTAGGAATCGGTTGTGTGGTCACCGTTAAGATAAGCTTTGGAATTTGATTTGTTGGACTAGGCGATTTGATGGCACGGTTTTCTTAGTGATTTCACTCCCTTCTTTTGAATCTAAGAGATCCTTTCACTCGATAATATACATTAACCCGTGCCTTCTTCAGAAATATGGGAAATTATCCATCGAACGAACTACCACTGCTATGTGTTGGATGTATGCCCAAAAGGCAATAATATTTATACATTTGTTTCATAAGTACGATTCATATTACTATGCTATAACTGACGTAGTTCCTCAATATGAGATTCAGAGGAAAACTCACACTCCCGTGTCGTAACATGAACACATAAACAATCCCTAGTCTTGCCTTTTACGACTAATTCATTGGATGTTTGATGACTATGTCTTCTTGGTCATGGACATTTTTTTTGTCAACATCAATGAATAGCATATTGGTTGAAGGGAACAATATGACTGGGTATTCCCTAAGTAGATTTATATGCTAAGAGATTCCACTAAGACATCTTTGTCCTTAGAATCATATCACAACACAGTTATATTACAATACATCCTATGACCATGAGGTTATTGTGATATATTCTGGAGGTTTTACTTTGGTGCTATCAAGAGTCAAACCGTAAACTGGGTAATTCTGTAGGAGTATGTTATCTCAATGTTCTGAGATGGGAATTACTCCTCCGTATAAATACAGATACATACCTAGGCCCACTCGTTATTCTTGATATCCATAAGTTCTACAGACACTTAATGATGATGATACATCATGTGGGATACAATAATACAGTAACGAGAAAGAGCAAACTTACCGGATAATGAGACGAGACAAAGGTATTAGTGAACCAAAGATTGTTTCACATGCAACACGAGAATCAGTAGTTTCTGATAAGTTCAGTATCATGAGTAAAGGGACATTTATATAATAACCAACATGTTCAACAGTTTATTTGTTTAATATGTGGGAGTCATTATGGGTGTCCACGACCCCACTATTGATTATTGAAAAGGAAAGAGTTTCCAGTTTCATGTCCCCACACTATCGAACCTGTAGGGGAAACACACTTAAGTTTGGGCTTATTTTTGTGTATATTGGTAGGTCCAGATCAACTAGGAGTATCACCGGAACGGTGCCTCTGTGTGATAGATATATTTTATATATCATACATAATTTAAAACAAGGGCATGAGATGTCCCGGAGTGATAGAAACAATTTCTATTACTACCGGATTTTTTCCAAAGTTATTATGAAAGAGAAATTGAGCTTGCACACTTTACGAAGCAAATGGGGGGGGCATGAGATGTCTCGGGATGTTGGACATATATTTTTGACATCGTTAGATAAAATCGATGATTTTATCTATAGGTGTCACGGGGTTCCGGAAGAGTTCGGGGGACTTTCCATATATGGAAGCAGTGCCAGAGGGTGGCAGATTTCCTCCTTGGGCTAAACCCTGATTTTAGGAGATGCCAGGTGGGACCCATGGTCTCGCAAAGTGCACATATTTTTCGTAGAAATTTTCCTGAATTTATTTGAGAAATAAATGAGTGGAAAAAAAGGACACCGAATCCTCCTAGGAGGTGTGGTGCGGCTAAGGGAGGGGAGGGGGAAACTGACCCCACCCACCACCCTCCCCATGGCAGGTGCCCTCCTTGCTCCCACTATGTAATCCCCACCCCTCCTCTCTTTGGAGAACATGAAATTGAGCCTTTGGCCTCTCTCTTTCTCTAGAATAATTAGAGGACTAATTAGAGCACTTCTAATTGATTAGAGACTTCTCTAATAATTAGAAGAACTAGTTAGAGCTTCTAATTAGAGCATTTCTAATAGGATTAAAACCTCTCTAATAATTACAAGACTAATTAGAGCAATCTAATTAGAGCCCTTCTAATTGGTTTAGGGATCTTCTAATTGGATTAGAGTCTCTTAAAATTAGATTCGAGCTTCCTCTAATTGTATTAGAGCTTCCTCTAAAATAATTAGAGCTTCTTTTAATTAGGCTGAGGTGATCTTCTCCCGATTAGACCTAGCTTCTAATTACTCTCTATCTCTCTCTCTCTCTCTCTCTCTCTCTCTCATCAATTGAGAACTCCACCTTCATATACACCTGCAACGCTAAGTCCTGGACGATGAAGCGCTGCAGAATTTGCCCCGTCGTATGTGTGTATACTCTTAGAGGGGTAACATGTGAGAACCTCAGTCTGCTAGATTACGGTACTGGATATGGCGAGTCGGTGATGCGTGTTAACACACGTTCGTTGGGAGACCCCAAGAGGAAGGTATGAAGAGTGCAGAAGCAAGTTTCCCTCAGAAAGAAACCAAGGTTGAATCGACCAGTAGGAGGAAGGAGTAACTTCAGAAGGTTGATGCAGCTGAGATGGCAGGACGCACTACCGGTTCAGCAGCAACGTGGAGCCTACACAACACAAACAATTCACTTTGCCCCAACGAAGCAGTGAGGTTGTCAGTCTCACCGGTTAAATGTCTGGTGTGGAAAACAATATGAGAACAATATGAAAAAAGTAGCAGCTGTGTGAAAACAGTGAAAGCAGTGGAAACAATGTGTGTATTATCAGTATGAGAAAATGTACCAGGGTCCACAGTTCACTAGAGGTGTCTCTCCATAAAAGATAGCTAACATGTGTGGTGAACAAATTACAGCTGGGCAATTGAAAGATAAAGAACATGCATGACATAAAGATTACTATGAGATTCATTCTAAAAAAAATTACTACGAGATTCATGCGGGCATTACAACAAAATACATAGATCGTCACCCAACTGCATCTGTGACAAATAATCCACCCTTCGAATATCATCCGAACAAACGTTGGGTATTAAGTTGCAAGCAACGGATAATCGCGGTAAGCAAAGTGTGTAATGTAAACAATGTAAACGAAGAAAACATCGTTGTTTTCTCCCTAATGGCAATAGCACATCCTCCATCTGTCACGTTTATGTCATTCGAGCACTGATGCAAAGGAGGCATGAACCCACTATCGAGCATAAATACTCCCTCTTGGAGTCACTAGCAACTACTTGGCCAGAATAACCACTAGCAACGGAGAGCATGTAAGATCACAAATAACATATGCAAATAAAGACTATAATCAACTTGGCATAAGGTCAATATTCATCAGATCCCAGCAAACACAGCACAGAGAATTACATAAGATCAATCTCGATCGTGATAGGCAGCTCACGAGATCTAAACATGGAGGCATATGAGGAGAAGACAACCATCTAGCTACATCTACGAACCCATAGTCCAAGGATGAACTACTCATGCATCACTTCGGAGGCAGGCATGGTGATGTAGAAGCCTCCGGTGATGATCTCCTCTCCGGCAGGGTGCCGGAAACAGCTTCAGAACCCCCCTGATATGGGGTTGCAGGTGACGGCGGCTGCAGAACTTTTTCGGGGATTTTGATCAGGTGTCTAGGGTTTTCCATCCGGGGGGGCTTAAATAGTTGAAAGGCAATCCGATGATTATTGAATGCTATGTCTGTTGATTATCAATCTGTCACGTTTCTGTCACTCGAGCACAGATGCAAAGGAGGCATGAACCCACCATCGAGCATAAATACTCCTTGGAATTACTAACATCTACTTGGCCAGAGAATCTACTAACAACGGAGAGCATGCAAGATCATAAATAACATACACATGAAGATAACATGATAGATTGATAATCAACAGACATAGCATTCAATAATCATCGGATCCTAGCAAACACAACATGTAGCATTACAACTAGATGATCTCGATCATGTGAGGCAGCTCACGAGATCTAAACATGAGGCATAAAGTGGAGAGTACAACCATCTAGCTACTGCTATGGACCTGTAGTCCAAGGATGAACTACTCACGCATCACTCCGGAGGTGGGCATTGTGGTGTACACCCCTCCGATGATGATTTCCCCTCCCGGCAGGGTGCCGGGGAGAGCTCCAGAACCTCCCGATCTCGGGTTGACGATGACGGTGGCCTCGGGTGTTTCTCGAGAAAAAGTGGTATCTTTTTAGGATTGATGTATTGGGGGGATAAATAGGCGAAAGAGCGATGGCGGTGGACGCCCGAGGGGCCCACTGTAGGGTCCGTCCTCCGAACCACTGTTCAAGGACACCCCCGATATGCATACATTCACGATCCCAGGAAATTCAGTCGTGAACAACATATGTCGGGGGGTTACCCCCGAGTAGGGTAAAGGCAAGTGGTAAAAGCAGCTAACAGAAGAGAGGTTTGGTCGAGTAGCCGACTACCCGGTACTCGCTACCCGGTCGACTGCTACTCGGTCTCGCCTCAAGATGACCAGAAGGAAGAATCATTCAAGTTCTCTACGTTCGAGTAGAAGAGTTGGCCCGAGTACAATTGGCGGGAACAATTGGCGGGAACCTACTCGGGCCAGAAAGTCAAAGGAGCCGTTCTGACACAGGATCCCGCGTATCCTGGGTCCGTACTTGGTAGCATTCGAACTACTGTTCATCTGGGACCGGCCTGCCTGACAGTGACAGCATGGAAGCAGGCCGTGGCAGGATAAGGGGGGCCTACTCTGTGCTTAGGTACAGTGATACCAGTCTGTCCCCTAGTTTTGCCCAACGACTTTCCAGATGAAGCCAAGCTTAGGAACCAAAGTTGTTAGCGGGAACCCGGAAAAAGGACGATGTGTACACTATGTCGACACTTGTCCATGTTTGGACGTATCCGGCTGGGCACCAGGTATATAAGGTGCCCCGCCGCCTCCTGCGTGAGGACGGGACACATAGGGAACACATATCGCATACTGGATCACGCATAAACCCTAGAAACCCTAAGTTCTTGACCTAGCTCTACTCGGAGAGAGAAGAGTGGCTACTCGGTAACGATATCCTTTGTACTGTGGCTACTCGGAGAAGCATCATAATACATACAGAGAGGCAGGAGTAGGGGTTTTACCTCCTCACGAGGGCCCTGAACCTGGGTAGATCGTGTTGTTAGCAGTGTGTTGTTCTTACCTCACGCGGCTACTCGTCGCGTGATCCCTCCCCGAGCACCTCCAGCGTCCTTCGTCCCCACATCTTTAGCCATCCCATGGCATCTGCCGTGACACCACCACGACAGTTGGCGCCCACCGTGGGGCAACCAGCGGCGCTGGCTGGAGTTTCTGTTCGGACGGGATCTTCTTCAGCGGAGCGCGTGGTCTGTGGCCTTGTCCACAGATTCGGCTCCTTCGACTTCGTCACCGACAACGCCGGCTGTTTCGGCGGCATGGCCATGCCTGAGGGCGGCTCGGTGATCTCTTTCGGCTCTCATCTCGTCTACGTCGCCACCGTCGCCAACCGCGCGTACCCTGAGCTGGTGCACGACGCGGCGGATCCTCCTGCGGTGATCGCTGCTCGCGGAAGGCCCGCATGCAGCTCTGCGAACTGCGCTGAGGTGATGGTGACGGGCTTAGCGGCAAACGCTGGCGCAGCCGCTACTGGCGCTGCAGCCGTCGTCGAGGAGGTTGACGAACCGCCTGCTGGTGGCAGGACTCACCGGCCCTACGAGAGGGAGAGCAACTTGCCGCCTTCCACGTCTACGGTCATCCCCGCGTCGGCTACGCGACCCGGTATGCCCACTCCCACCGACATCGAGCTCCTAGCCGCGAGGGAGCAGCTCGAGCGGCAACGCCAGGAGCTGCTTGCCGAGCAGGCGGAGTTGGACAAGATCAGGCTTGAGCTGAGTCTAGACCAGCTCGAGTACAACAAGGCTCACGGCTTCACGCCAGTCGCCAGAAGGCCTAGCAGAGTAGGCGCTACGCGGCGCAACTTGGGTGTCGAGATGGCAACAGTTGCGGAGGTGCCCGCTCAGTCCGCCACCGCGAACACCTTCACAAGGCCAAGGTACAACACACCCGCCAAGACGCTCAGGGCAGCAGAGGCCGTGGCTGCCGAGTTGCCGCGCCTGGATGGAGAGGCGCGTCTCAGGCAGCAGGAGAGGCTCAACGAGTTGGTGTTGGAGGCCGCTAGGCAGAACGAAGAGTTCCGGAAGGCCAACCCGGGTGCTGGGGCTTCGCAGGTGGTTCACTCGCACGCGGCTAGATCTAACGATCAGGCCTCGTCTCCGCATCCTAGCCGCGAGAAGAGCCGCAGCGGGCGCTCGGGTAGAGACAGGCAAATGCAGGTGTATGACCCGGCTGCTGCCGCGAAACAGGTTGCTGTGCCGCAGCAGCCCGGACGGGAACACAACTGACAGGGGGATGCTAACCCGGTATGCCAAGCTCTGAGGAATAACCCGGCCCAAAGTATGGTGTGTAGGATTCGGCTAAGAATAAAGAAGCTTGTGAAGGCCCAAACTTGTGGGCTTAACGGCCCGGGTTATGGGTTATTATAAAGGAAAGTTATGGTTAGTGCGCCGTGTCCAGGTAGGATCCGAAATATGCCTTGCCGAATAAGCTAGGGGGTACGGGTGCTTTATAAACCGACCCCCAGGTATAGTTTTAAGTAGAGATCTAAGAACCCTAGCAACATCGTGTGATATCGAGCATCAAGTGTAATCCCAGAGTTGAGTTATTATATCAAGATCGGAGACTCGGCGACTTTGATTGCCGGCTACCAGATCGAATTGCACCATGTTTTCCTCTGAGCTAAACCCTCTCCCAAATACCTGTGTCGTCTTGCCCCAAGATCAGTTACCCCAGGTAACATCTGCCGTGATTATCCCACGACAGTTGGCGCCCACCGTGGGGCCTGCGTCCAAAGGTGTTTACATCACGGGAGAAGCTCGGAAGGGCATGGAGAATCTTGTCATTGGCGAAATCTACATCGACCACGAAGGAGAAAAGATGGTGGACGATTCCGGCTGGGGGCCAGAGTCGGATCACCTCGAGTCCGGATCTATATTGACGATCGGCCAGATCAACATCTTCATCGGCACGGTACGAACGACTAATTTAAAAGGACAATATCATGTGCATACTACAGGAACTTCCAGCGGGAACGAGAAGACATTAAAGCAAGCGGCAAACTCGATTTCGTTGGCCGCGCCGGGACATCTCAGATGGGCGGAACAAGAGGTAACATGGAGTAGAAAAGACCATCCGGAGAAAATAGAGCGTCCAGGAGTCTTGGCATTGGTGGTTGCTCCACAGGTCAATGGTTACGAATTGAAGAAGGTCCTGATGGACGGTGGAAGCAGCATCAACATCCTCTATTGGGAAACCTTCTTGCGGATGAGTCTCAAAGAGTCTCAGTTACAAAAAAGTTCGACAATCTTTCATGGGATCGTGCCAGGTCACTCGGCGAGCCCCGAGGGAAGGATCACCTTGGAAGTTGCTTTTGGAGAATCGACGGATAATTATCGAATTGAGTGGCTCACGTTCGAGGTGGTCAAATTGCGCAGTCCTTATCACGCGCTGTTTGGGAGGCCGGCTTACGCCCAATTCATGGCTAGGCCGTGCTATGTGTATTTGCAGCTGAAAATCCCGGGCCCTAAACGGACCATCACTATACATGGGAACCGGGATATAGCGGCCGAGTGCGACGAAGGAGATTCAGTTATGGCCGAGCAGGCATGCAGGAAGGAAGAGCTCGAATATTACCGGTCCCAAGTAAATCCGGACGATAGAACAGCCTTGAAAAAGCCGAATACCGAGGACGAGAGAGCAAAATTCAAGGCAGCGCAGGACACCAAGAAGATGGATTTTGTCGAAGGGGATTCCACTAAGCAGTTTACCATAGGGTCTAACTTGGGAAAAGAGCAGGAGGAAGCGCTCGTGGAGTTTATTCGTTCGAATGCAGATGTGTTTGCCTGGACACCTAGCGACATGCCGGGTATCCCTACAGAACTGGCTGAGCACAGCTTGCATGTGGATCCCAAGTCCAGGCCCGTGAAGCAAGGTTTGAGGAAAATGAATGAGGAAAGAAGGAAGGCTATAGGCGAAGAGATCGCTCGGCTATTGGCAGCCGGCTTTATCATGGAAGTATTTCACCCGGATTGGTTGGCTAACCCGGTTCTAGTAATGAAAAAGACTAATGAGTGGAGGATGTGCATTGATTTTACGAGTCTCAACAAACATTGCCCAAAGGATCCGTTCGCGCTACCAAGGATAGATCAGATTATAGACGCAGTAGCTGGAAGCGATCTGTTATGCTTCCTGGACGCATATTCCGGGTATCATCAAATTAAGCTCAAAAGGGAGGATTGGGAGAAAACATCATTCATAACCCCTTTTGGGGCCTTTTGTTATAAAACTATGACGTTTGGGTTGAAGAACGCTGGCGCAACTTACCAACGGTGTATTCAAAAGTGCTTTGAGGACCAAATCGGACGTAACGTCCATGCCTATGTGGATGATGTGGTCATCAAGACCAGGAAGGCGGAGACATTTATCGATGACCTAAAGGAGACGTTCAAAAACTTGAGGAGGTACCAGATGAAGCTTAACCCGACAAAGTGCGTGTTTGGAGTTCCAGCTGGGAAATTACTCGGCTTCATAGTTTCCGAGAGAGGAATCGAGGCAAACCCGGATAAAATCAAGGCCATCCAGAGTCTGAGAAAACCGGAAAATTTGAAGCATGTTCAAAAGCTCACGGGCTGCGTAGCAGCCTTGAGCCGATTCATATCCAGACTCGGAGAAAAAGCAATACCCTTGTACCGGCTCTTGCGGAAGTCGGATAAGTTCGTGTGGGATCAAGAGGCGGACGAGGCATTTGAGGCACTAAAGAAACAGTTATCTGAAGCACCAGTACTAGCGGCGCCGGGTCCTAAGGAGCCTATGTTACTATATGTGGCAGCTGGCCCCCGAGCCGTCAGTGCAGTAGTTGTTGTGGAACGCCAAGAGGATGGGAAAGGATACCCGGTTCAGAGGCCGGTTTATTACGTCAGCGAGGTATTATCAGAAGCAAAGCAGCGCTATCCACATTGGCAAAAGTTGGTGTTCGGGGTCTTTATGGCCAGCCGGAAGCTGAAGCCGTATTTCCAAGAACATCCCATAACAGTGGTTAGTTCAATACCAATGTCGGATATCATCAGAAACTCGGACGCGACGGGAAGAATAGCCAAATGGGCGATAGAGATGGGGGATTATCATATCAACTACGAACCCAGGTCAGCAATCAAATCTCAAGCTTTAATTGATTTCGTTAACGACTGGACACATACAGGCATGACTGCAACGGTTCCAAATTCCGAGTCATGGATCATGCACTTCGACGGATCAAAGCAGTACGAGGGATCAGGAGCTGGGGTGGTGCTAACATCACCCAAAGGAGACAAATTGAGTTACGTGCTACAAATTCACTTCGACTGTTCCAACAACGTGGCCGAGTATGAGGCCCTATTGCATGGCTTAAAGGTAGCCAAAGAGATGAACATCAAGAGGATACGATGCTTCGGAGATTCGGACCTTGTGGTACAGCAGGTGTCAGGAACGTGGGATAGAAAGGACGCAACTATGGCAGCATACCGCAGGGAAGTTGATAGGGTTGCAAGATGTTTTTCCGGGTATGAGGTGGAGCATATAGACAGAAGAAAGAATGAGGCAGCCGACGCCCTCGCCAGACTCGGCTCGCGCAGAGAGCCGGTTCCACCTAACGTTTTCCTGGACGAATTATGGCGACCATCAGTCAAAATCGAGTCAGAGGAGGAATTGGCAAATCAAGACCCGGATTCAGGACTCGTGGCCACTGTACGTACTATTCCCGAGTGGACAGAACCGTTTTTGGCCTACCTATCACGAGGCGAGTTACCACAACAGGAGGTATTAGCAAGGCAAATTTTGAGGCGAGCAAAGGGATATTCTATCATCAATGGGGAATTGTACAAGAGAAGTGCAGCAGGAGTCTTTTTGCGCTGCGTAGCGCCGGAAGAAGGCAGACAGATTCTCAAGGAAATCCATGAAGGCGACTGTGGACATCATGCGTCCACAAGGTCTCTTGTGGCTAAAGCTTATCGACACGGGTTTTTCTGGCTCACGGCCCTAGCGGATGCGGAACGATTGGTAGCAAGGTGTAACGGATGTCAAAGGTACGCTCGCCAAACCCATGTTCCGGCTATGGAGTTGCGGACTATCCCGTTAACTTGGCCGTTTGCCGTCTGGGGTATGGACATGGTTGGACCCTTCCATATGTGACCATGCAAGAAGACACATCTTTTGGTGGCTATTGATAAGTTTACAAAGTGGGTTGAGGTTATGCCAGTTACTAATTGCGAAGCAGCTACAGCAGTCAAGTTCCTGAAAAGGATTATCTACCGGTTCGGGTACCCCCACAGCATAATTACCGATAATGGAACCAACATGTCCCTTGGTGAGATGGAGAAGTTTTGTGGCAACAATGGAATCCGGCTCGATGTGGCATCGGTGGCTCATCCCCAGGCAAATGGACAAGTGGAGAGGGCAAACCAAGAATTGCTTCGCGGATTAAAACCACGATTGCGAGTTCCCTGTGTCAGGGCTGCTGGTGCATGGGTCGAAGAACTTCCTTCTGTGGTTTGGGGTATCAACACTACACCTAACAGATCCACTCAGATGACACCCTTCTTCATGGTCTATGGTGCGGAAGCAGTGTTACCGAGTGACATTATTCACGATTCGCCTAGAGTATCAGCTTACGTCGAAGTAGAGAACGAAAAAACCCGGCAGGATGCCGTAGATATGTTAGAAGAGCAAAGAGAACAAGCCCTGGAAAGATCAGCCATATATCAGCAAGATCTACGGAGGTATCATAGCCGGCGTGTGAAGACCCGGGTATTCCAGGAAGGAGACTTGGTTCTGCGTCTGGTACAGTCAAACGAAGGAAAACACAAATTATCACCACCATGGGAAGGACCATTTATCATAAGCCGGAGTCTGCATAACGGATCATATTATTTGATAGATGCAAGGGAAGAGTCGGCTACAGTCAACGACACCGCACACACCACTTCATCTATGCAAGAAAGAGATAGACCATGGAACGTGGCTCAGCTGCGTCCGTATTATACTTAGTAAAGACTATATTGGCAAGTGGAATTGCACGATGTAATAGGCAGCAGGTTTTCTGACGCACTCTTTTCCTATCCAGGGTACCTTTGGGGACTGGACGGGTTTTTAATGAGGCGGCTTGCTGACCTACATTTTTCATATCAAGTAAAGAGATGGTTATCAAGAAAAGAGATGGTTGTTATCAGTTTTTCATATCAAGTAAAGAGATGGTTATCAAGAAAAGAGATGGTTGTTATCAGGTTATGTATTCTCAGTACGATGCGTATATCTAGGTCTTGGGGGCTGGTCGCTTAAATAGCACAGTTACAAACTCAAAGACCCGGCCATGATGCCTATGAGTTATAAGGGCCGATTACTTGCAAACGAGTACGGCTACAATCTTATAACCGGACAAACAAGTCCAAATTTCTTGGCTATTCTTACTTAAGCTCGATGTGACTCGCATTAAAGTGGCATGATTTGTTCGCTTACGATGGCAGTTAGTCATGAAACCCGACGGGGATTGGCTGGCTACGTCTTCGTATTGATGTAACAACATGGTATCCACGCGAAAGCCGGCTTACAGTACAAGACAGTCAAAAGGGTCATCTAAACCACAAGTTATGCAGAGTACAAGGCTGAATAGCTGGAAACTCAACGACTATTAAGCATAACTTCAAAACCTATGTGAAACAACTCGTGGATCTTTGTGAAAATAGCAATAAGCATTTTGTTCCCTTTTCAAGATCAAGTGTCCTAGACTCGGCAATCCGGGCCCGGTAGCTTGAAATCTTGAAAAGAGAAAAACTGGCTTACTTGTATAGTTGCAAAAATCCAAATATCCGAGTCTTGGGGACTTCGAAGCAAAATCCGCTTGTCAATACCCATGAGACCCGGAAATTGAGTTTTCACAAAAGGAACAATAAATAAAACCAGATATCGAGAACAGATGAGCTTAAACTTAAAAAGGCCGGAACAGGCATCGAGTATATCAAGGCCTTAGCGTGCATTACAAAATCCTGGTGAAAAAATATCAAAGGTGCACAGGCGCACCGCCCAAAATATGACTGTTTCAAAAAGTATGTCGACCGACTGGCACTTAAGAAGAGGCATTGGAAACCATATATCACTCGGCGTCCATCTTGGCCTTACCCTTGCCGTCATTGGTGGTAGCAGCAGCACCCGGATCGGCGGTACCAGCCCCTGCAGGGGGCGAAACGACTGGTGTTGAGGCAGCAGGAGCAGAGTCGGCTTCAGCTTGCTTCTTGGCAGCCTCCGCCCTTATCGCAGCAGCTTCCTCCTTCCACCGAGCCAGCATGTCATACGGCTCAGGAAGATCCGACTTAATTACTTTATCGGCAGAATCATATGCTGGAACAAGTATGTTAACATCCAGTTCATCAGCAATTACGCTGGCCGGGTAACGGACCTCCTTCTGGACGGCCTGAAAATCCTTTACTGAAAACTTGGATCCGTCAAGCTTGAACTCTCGTAAGCCGCCCATAAGCCTCGCTAGCTCGAGCTTGGGGAGATAAGCTTTCGCAAGTGCAAGCCCCCGGGTCACTCCAACCCGGCAAGATGAGCGTTTCCAGTGCCGAATCCACTCGGGAACAGTGGATAAGGCGTCCAACAGCCTTTTCAGATCAACATGTCCTCTGCCCGGCCACCGCAACTCATCAAGGATCCATCTGGTTCCGGCACATAGCTGCCGGATAACACTCTTTATGGTTTTCAGCTTGGCAATGTCATCTTCATCCGGCATGGCTTCGTCCGGGCCTGAAGTAAAATGAAGATATAAGTTGGAAATTTTTTGCTGTTCGTCAAAAGGATAAACCCGGAGAAGGAAGCGTACCAAGCAAAGAACGATAGGTATCAGATATTTCGACGGAAAGGCTTGTCAGGTCATCTTCGGCTTGGTGAGCCCTTCTTCGGTACTTTTTCATTAATTGCCTATTCCTCCTGGCTTCAGCCTCGGCTGCTTCACGTAAAGATATCTCCTTTTCAATGAGCTTGGCGGCGTCCGCAAGTTTCTCCTCGTATTGAGTCACGAAAGACTGCACGGATGTTAAAAAAGCATTAGTCAGGTAGAAGAGCACAGTTATCAGTCATTGGTATAATAAAAGTCCCGAGCAAGTCATGAATGAACTCACTCGGAACTTGGGGACTGGACAAAGGTACAAGCAATGTTAATCGAATTTACCTCGTGTTTGGTTATTAAAGATCCCAAGATGTTTTCCTCGTTAGCCCTTAAGGTGTGCAGAGTTTCTAGCATCTGGGCAAAAGTTAACTCCTCGGAGCGAGTCCCGGAAGAGCCGGCAGCTTGATCATCTGGTAGGGGGGTTCTCCTCGCATTTGGAGTGGAGACTCGGACAGTCTGAGTGTCCGGGTTGGGAGAACTCATCCTTGTATCTAGAATTTCTATCTCTTCGTCTACTGGTTCCGATAAGGAAGGAGATCCGACGGTTTGGGAAAGTGGATTGTTCAGAGGGCCTTGTTTCCGGTTAGTTGTCGCATCACCACCAGTTGCGGCGTCTGCGTCGTCAGTCGGCTTCTCCACCTGGAGGTTATCCGTTTCTGTGTTTTCCGGGTCACTGACGGTGACTTGAGCGCTGAAGGAAAGATGAGAAAAGGCAGTTATTAATGATGACGGCGGCTTGAATGAAAGTCCGTCAGATGCAAAAAGAAATAATATAGCAAAAACTTACCCGGCATTTACGGTGTAATCCGGTGGGAGCTCGCCACTGGAAGCAGATGAGGTCTTCGCAGGAACCACTAGTGGAACCCGGAATTGCCCGGCACGTGGGTGGTTAGGAGAAGGGTGGCGCTGAGGAGAGTTGGAAGAACAAGATGGAGGAGCATTGCCACGAGGGACCGAGGGGGCGGAGATGCCCGGGTTAAGGGGATCTTCACCTGGGGAGCTCCGAGTTACTCTGCGCTTGGCTGGGAAAGAATCCTTCAAGCATGACGAATTTGATAATTGATGGTTAAGTCGTCGCATGACGTCAAAGGAGTAAGGTTCAGAGGATAATGAGGAAAAAGGAACCTTGGACACTGTCCCCCTGCCTTTCCTCTTGGCCCCGACTGTTGCCTCTGGGTCAGACTCGGTTCTCTCCGGGTCGTCTTCATTGTTTCCACCCTCGTCTTCTAGCCCTGCGAACCAGGTGTGTATTCATTGGAAAAAAGACAGACGAGAGGAAAGTAATGCAAGTAAAAATATGCAGATCCTGAGTGAGTACCTTCACTATCGTCAGCCGCCTCGTCCTCCTCTTCCGGGTCTCTGGAGGGGGGGAGTGGTTCAACTCTCCAGAAAGGGTCATCAGCCTGAGTTAAAAGATAAGATTAAGGCTTAGAAGCAGTATCGAGTTGAAATGTGGAAACAAGTTATGAGCGCCGGGTATTACCGCTGGAGCTGGATTTTCCCGGGTAAACGGGGGTAACCCGGCGATGCCCTTTATCACCTCCAGTTTCTCCGCCAAGAAGCCCTTGATGGTCTTTATAGTATCACCGGTCGCAAAGCTCTTGGTGGAGTAGCGGAGTGCGTCTGTGGTGTGCCCCGAATACTCGCACATCAATTTGGTGCGAACGGAATTAGGTTGGATTCGGAAATCGACCCAAGTTTTTATTAAATTGAGCCCTAGGAGGCCTTGGGCTGAGAGAATGGCTATCTTGGCTAGCGAAGGAAGGATTGCCTCCCTGTCTGAGTCTGATGCGAAGGCATTGAAGGACTCGGAGGGCTTGAGGGGGATCTCTGAGTAACCCGGCAGCTTCTTTTCGCTGTCGGGGGAGGTATCGTGGCAGTAAAAGAAAGATAGCTGCCAATGTTTAACGTGGGAGTGCAGGTTGAGGGTTGGCATCAAAGAATTCTTACGGCGTTGGATGGATACCCCGCCGCAAGTGAGAAGCGCTCCGTCGCCGCTTTCGCGGCACGGCTTGCACTGGAATAACTCAATGAAAAGAGTCAGACTCGGTGGCATGCACAAGTACGACTCAGATAGAACAATGAAGTGGGTAATGTTCAACATGGAGTTAGGCCCTATGTCGAACACCCGGAGTCCATAATGATCTAAGACCTCCCTAAAGAAAGGATGACCCGGAGGACGAAATCCTCGGGTCACGTGTTCAACGAAGCAGATTACCTCGTTTTCTTCGGGGGTGGGACGAGTCTCATTACCCGGTACCCTCCAGTGGATGTCTTTTTGAGAAGGGAGGGTTCCTAATTCGGCTAGCTCGTCCAATTTGGCTTTCGTGGTTGTGGAACGTCCCCAGTTGGCGGATATGGTTTGGGTGGTCCTCGCTGGAGCCGGTTGTTTTCCTTGTCGCTTGGGAGCCATGGGGCCAGCCTGCAAAACACAAAGAGAAGAGGCGTGTGAAATAAGACCCGGGAATGCTGAAATATCCGAGTATAAAGGTATCAAGAAGGTACGAAGCTGAGAACTGTCCGGGTATTGAGCACACTTGTGGAAATTGTTGGTCACTTACATAGGGAAAGGTATTTGTGGATGACGGATGGTTGCCCATATTTATACCGCAAATGAAATAGCTGGAAGAGGAGGGTTTTTCCGGGTGTTAATGCAATAAGCGGAATATCGAGGAGGAACGGATCTAGATGGAAACGTTTGCGGATGATTTTTAAGTAAAATTGGTAATCAATGATGGTTGGAGGATCATTTGTGACCATAGGGCAGATGATTAAAGGAGTTGGCAAGCATCGAATCGATCTAATTTGGTGCAATCGGACAAATGACTTGCGGGTTGACCTAGATCTGATCTTGGATAAATTGAAAGTTGTGAGGTTGAATTAACTGGTTGCGAGAAGCTTACCGGGGGGATTGGAGTCTAATACGATGGCGACGAGCGGCGTGGCTCGAATGAGAGAAATGGAGGAGCAACGGTGACACTTGACGGTGGCGCAAGGCGACTCAAGGGCGGGCGCGGCCGCTGGCGATCTTGCGTTGGTAGCAGGTGCGGGCTCCTCACGGTGGTGCTGCGAGGGTGTTAGGAGCAAGGAAGAAGAGGGGAAGTTGTGGCGTGGTGAGGGGCTTAGGGTTACCTATTAAGTGCTATTTATAAGGCAAGGGTGAGCCTATCCTAACGGCCAGAAGCCGGAAACCGCGGGGTAATGGTTATCATCGAAGATTTTGCGAGATACGCGTCAAGCATTGGGCAAGGCATTGGGATAGAAGAAGGAAGGGATTTGCCCCGTAATGACGGGACTGATTATCGAGCATGAGATCTTGGCATTTTTATTGTAGTCTGGACCTGGGAATTTGAACCTAAGTGTTTGGAGGACAAATCCGGGTTATTACATGGCCACCATGGAGTGAGGCCTAGCAGAATGTCAAAACATCTTAACTCGGCTTCCATATGCCCGTATGTTCGATATCTTTGCGGGGAATAGCAAGCGCTTCAAGGAGGATCCATGAAGCCCTGGCTATTCTGGGGACTACTGACAGGGGGATGCTAACCCGGTATGCCAAGCTCTGAGGAATAACCCGGCCCAAAGGATGGTGTGTAGGATTCGGCTAAGAATAAAGAAGCTTGTGAAGGCCCAAACTTGTGGGCTTAACGGCCCGGGTTATGGGTTATTATAAAGGAAAGTTATGGTTAGTGCGCCGTGTCCAGGTAGGATCCGAAATATGCCTTGCCGAATAAGCTAGGGGGTACGGGTGCTTTATAAACCGACCCCCAGGTATAGTTTTAAGTAGAGATCTAAGAACCCTAGCAACATCGTGTGATATCGAGCATCAAGTGTAATCCCAGAGTTGAGTTATTATATCAAGATCGGAGACTCGGCGACTTTGATTGCCGGCTACCAGATCGAATTGCACCATGTTTTCCTCTGAGCTAAACCCTCTCCCAAATACCTGTGTCGTCTTGCCCCAAGATCAGTTACCCCAGGTAACATCTGCCGTGATTATCCCACGACAACAACGCTGCAAGAGCAGGCTCTCAAGCCCATCAAGCTCAAAGCCGTGCCCGAGATGCCGCGCGTCCAGGTTCTTCTCGGCAACCCGCAGCTCAGCCTACTCGGCAGAGGCAGCAGCCGCGCGCCGTGGCACCAGTCGTCAACCCGGTGGAGCAGCCTGTTGCTGTGCAGGTGGATAGGTATGATGATGGCTACTCGGCTATGGAGATGGATGGTTATGATATTCATGACCGTGTTGGTGAGCGCGTGTTGGCGCCTGGGGATGCAAGGCACCAGCTGGACCGTATCAGCTTGTCTGCGCGGCTTGAGAGCACGGGTCCTCCTGGCCCCGAGTGCTTTGGCCCGCGCATCATGAACGAGCCTTCCGTGAAGGGCTTCCAGCTTGCAAGAGGCACCAAGAGCTACAATGGCAGCACCAAGCCTGAAGATTGGCTCAATGACTACGTCACCGCGGTCCATATCGCGAATGGCAACAGGAGATGGGCGGTGCGCTATGTGCCGCAGATGCTAGAGGGTCCAGCTCGCACTTGCCTCAACAACTTGCCCAAGAACAGCATTAACTGCTGGCTGGACTTCTCGGATGCCTTCATCAGCAACTTCACGAGCACGTACAAGAGGCCGAATAGGCCACAACAGCTATCAGCTTGCAGGCAGCGAGAAGACGAGACGGACCGCGAGTATCTTACTCGGTGGAGCACTTTGAGGAACACCTGTGAGGGTGTGAATGAAGCACAGGCCATCACCTGGTTTGCGCAGGGTTGCCGACATGGCAGCATGCTTTGGCAAAGATTGCAGAGGGAGATGCCGAACACTCTGGCGGAGACCATCAAGATTGCGGATCAGTACGCACTCGGTGATCCTACTCAGCCACTGATGGACTCCTCTGAGCCGAGAAGAAACTTCAACAGCAGCAAGCGCAACGAGTTCCGCAACAAGCGCCGAGTAGATACTCGGTATGATCCTGAAGAGGTGAATGCAGTGAATGTCGGAGGCGGTGGTGGCCAAAGGCAGAAACCTGCTGGAGCCTACGGGCAGAACCAGAACCAGGGCCAAGGCAACAAGAAGCCATTTCGCGCCTCTCAGTCGGGTAGCGGGAACTCCGAGCAGCCGAAGAAGTTTGTCTTCGATGACATGAAGGATGGCCCATGCAGCTTTCACACTCACCATCCCTCGAGGCCTGCTAACCACACTACTCGGCAGTGCGAATGGTGGGATGTGATCAAGAGTGATGGCTTGCCTCCTCCTCCTCCCTTGCCAGCCGCCAATGCTACTGTTCAGCCTACTCGCGCACCCGCAACTCGGCCGCCAGTGTACCCGAGAAGAGAGAATGTGAACCAAGTGGCTTTAGGAGCCAACCAGAACTTCAACAACGAGAGATACCGCAACAACAACAACAACTACAACCGCAACAACAACCACAGAGGCAACAACAACAACTATCAGGGCAACAACAACAATGGCAACAATGGGGGCAATGGCTCCAACCAGTACCAAGAGCACCATGAGAGCTATATGATCTTCACGTTCGAGGCAGTCGACAAGCAATCACAGCACAGGCGGGCCATGGAGGTCAATGCAGTGATTCCTGCTGTTCCTCACTACATGTACTGGTACGACCAGGAGATCAGGTGGTCCCGAGTAGATCATCCCAAGGTGATGCCCAACCCGGGTACCTATGCCTTGGTGCTGGATCCGACTTTCCTGGGTCCCGAGAAGAATGTGAGGTTCAGCAAGGTGCTAATCGACAACGGCAGCAACATCAACATTGTGTACAAGGACACACTCGAGAAGCTTGGCCTGGCCGAGAACATGATGCTGCCTAGCAAGACCACCTTCCATGGCATCGTGCCCGGGATCTCATGCAACCCGATTGGCCGAGTGTGGATTGATGTGCTGTTCGGTACCCGGGAGAACTGTCGCACAGAGCGCCTGCAGTTTGAAGTGGTGGATCATCAGAGCCCCTATCATGCTCTACTCGGCAGGCCTGCTCTGAGCAAGTTCATGGCCTCTACTCATGTGGCTTATCTGAAGATGAAGATCCCTGGTCCCAATGGCATCATCACTATCGCGGGCGACTACAAGAAGTCCATGGAGTGTGCCTCAGCTAGCTCCAAGCTGGCAGAGTCGATGGTGATCGAGGCCAAGAAGAAGAAGATGTACGAGGTGGTGGCCATGGCTCAGTCCGCACAAGCTGGCGCACAAGGTGTGCCGAGTACCCAGCATGGTACTGCTTTCCAAGCTGCCAAGGAGACCAAGACAGTCCAGGTCGACCCCGAGTTCCCCGACCGCGTAGCCATCATTGGTTCCGGGTTGGCGGAGAAATAGGAAAGCGAGCTCATCCACTTCCTCCGTGAGAATCGGGATGTGTTCGCCTGGACTAATGAAGATCTACCAGGAGTCCCGAGGGAGTTGGTTGAGCACTCTTTGCATGTGCGTCCTGACGCCAAGCCAGTGAAGCAGGCTATGCGCCGTTTCGGAGATGAGAGAAGGAAGGCCATCGGTGATCAGATCACCAAGCTGCTGATAAGTAACTTCATCATGGAGGTGCTGCATCCGGATTGGCTAGCCAACCCGGTCATGGTCGAGAAGAAGAAGGAGGATCCTAAGGCTGCCACTGCATGGCGCATGTGTGTCGACTACACCGACTTGAACAAAGCATGCCCCAAGGATCCTTTCCCGCTACCTCGTATCGATCAGGTGATCGATTCCACTGCTGGTTGTGAACTGCTGTCTTTCATAGATGCCTACTCTGGTTTTCACCAGATTGCACTCAACCCTGCTGATCAAATAAAGACTGCTTTCATTACCCCGTACGGGGCTTATTGCTATCGTGTCATGTGTTTTGGCTTGAGGAATGCGGGTGCAACCTATCAGAGATGCATGCAGAAATGCTTGCACGACCAGCTCGGCAAGAATGTGCAGGTGTACGTAGATGACATTGTCATCAAAACGAATAAAACACATACTCTGCTTGCCGACCTGGAGGAAACCTTTGCTAACCTACGCAAGTACAAAATGAAACTGAATCCGAGTAAGTGCACCTTTGGTGTACCGGCTGGAAAGCTACTCGGTTTTCTGGTTTCTAGTCGGGGCATTGAAGCCAATCCTTCTAAGATAAAAGCTATTGAGAGCATGTCTTTACCGAGATCACTGAAAGATGTGCAGAAGTTCACGGGTTGTTTGGCATCTCTGAGCCGTTTTCTGGGCCGAATGGGCGAGAAGGCCCTGCCTCTATACCAGCTAATGAAGAAAAGTGACAAGTTTGTCTGGACTCCGCAAGCGGACGTGGCATTCAATGAGCTGAAAGCAATGCTGGCTAGCGCTCCCGTCTTGGCTAGTCCGCTACCCAAGGAGCCTATGCTGCTGTACATTGCTGCGACTAACCGGGTAGTCAGCGTGGTGATAGTGGTGGAGCGAGAAGAAGAAGGCAAGAGCGTGCATCGCCCAGTGTATTACCTCAGTGAAGTGCTGTCCAGCTCCAAGCAAAACTATCCGCACTACCAGAAGATGACATATGGTGTGTACCTAGGCGCCAGGAAGCTGAAACATTATTTCCAGGAGCACCCCATCACTGTCGTGAGTTCTGCTCCCATCTCGGATATCATGGGTAACAAGGAGGCGAGTGGCAGAGTAGCCAAATGGGCAATTGAGCTAGCAGCGTACGCTCCCGCGTACACGAGAAGAGAAGCCATCAAGTCTCAGGTCCTGGCGGAGTTTCTTGTGGACTGGGCCGAGATGCAGTATGAACCTCCTGCTCCAGTTTCCAACTATTGGAGGATGCATTTCGATGGCTCGAAAGTGAAGGAAGGCCTTGGTGCTGGTGTCGTGCTCACGTCACCCAAGCGAGATGAGCTCAAGTATGTGTTGCAGATTCATTTCAAGGCATCCAACAATGTAGCCGAGTACGAGGCAGTGGTGCATGGTTTGCGAGTAGCAAAGGAGGTTGGTGTGCAGCGCATTATATGCTATGGCGATTCAGATCTGGTGGTACAGCAAGTCTCGGGTACCTGGGATGCTTTGGATGCCAACATGGCATCGTATCGTTTCCTGGTGCAGTCTATGACTGGTTTCTTCGAGGGTTGTGAGTTCCAACACATTCACCGAGCAGAGAACGAAGCAGCAGACGAGCTATCCAAGTTGGGATCTTCTCGGCAGTCCATCCCGGCAGGGATTGCCTTGGAGCATTTGAGGAAGCCATCCATCAAGCCTTCCCCCAACTCGGAATCCATCTTTGTTCCTTCTCTGCCAAGTGAGGAATCTGATCCTATGGACATTGACTGGGAGAATGCTACAGGAAACCCGGGGACTGCCGTCCTTTACTCGGGGACTGCCACTCCCTACTCGGGGACTGCCATTCCCTACTCGGGGACTGCCACTCCTTACTCGAGGACTGCCACTCCCTACTCGGGGACTGCCATTCCCTACTCGGGGACTGCCACTCCTTACTCGAGGACTGCCACTCCCTACTCGGGGACTGCCACTCCCTACTCGGGGACTGCCACTCCCTACTCGGGGACTGCCACTCCCTACTCGGGGACTGCCACTCCTTACTCGGGGACTGCCACTCCTTACTCGGGGACTGCCGCCCTCAACCCAGAGGCTGTCGCATTCATTGAAGAAGTTCTCGCCAATCGGTCTGGGCTGCAAAGAAGCGCTCCCGCTCCTCCTGTGCAACCGCAAGAGCCCGTCCCAATGGAACTGGACGAACCAGTGTTTCCCATACGGGAGACACCGAGTTGGGCTATGCCCATATTATCCTTTCTAAGGGACAGCACTCTACCAGAAGATGAGGTGGCAGCAAGGCAGATTCAGAGAAGGTCCAAGGGCTACACTATAGTCCGAGATGTGCTGCACAAGAGAAGTGCCACTGGCGTGCTGCAACGTTGTGTGAGCCCGGAAGAGGGAGAAGAAATTCTGGTGGAGATACATCAAGGGGAGTGTGGGCATCACGCCTCCTCTCGGGCTTTGGTCAAGAAAGCTTTTCGGCATGGTTTCTACTGGCTCACTGCACTGCAGCAAGCTGAAGATATCGTGAGGAAGTGCAATGGCTGCCAGATGTTCGCAAGTAAGATTCACATGCCTGCTTCCGAGTTGAAGACAATTCCTATCACATGGCCGTTTGCTGTTTGGTGCTTGGATATGGTTGGCCCCTTCAAGCCGGCTAAAGGCGATATGACACATATCTTGGTCATGGTGGACAAGTTCACCAAGTGGATTGAAGTGAAGCCTATTCGGAAATGCGATGGGGTCACAGCTGTGAAGTTCGTGAAGGATGTGATCATGAGATATGGCTACCCGCACAGCATCATCACCGACAACGGTACCAACTTCGCAGAGGGGGCAATGGTGCGATTCTGCAGAGATAAGCATATCCGACTAGACGTTGCGTCAGTCGCGCACCCTGCCTCCAATGGGCAAGTTGAGAGAGCAAATGGAATGGTACTGGCAGGCATTAAGCCAAGGCTGATTGAGCCATTGCTGAAAACACCAGGGTGTTGGCTAGAAGAGTTGCCAGCGGTGTTGTGGAGTCTAAGGACTACCCCTAACCGGTCAACCGGCTACACGCCATTCTTCTTGGTATACGGGGCTGAGGCCGTGTTGCCAATAGACTTAGAGCATGACTCCCCCCGAGTAGCCCTCTACACTGAGGTGGAGGCGAGAGAAGCTCGAGAAGACGACGTTGACCTGCTTGAAGAAGCAAGAGAGCTGACTCTGTCACGTTCGGCTATCTACCAGCAAAACCTGCGGCGTTATCATAGCCGAAAGGTGAACCCAAGGGTATTCCGAGAAGGAGACATGGTCCTTAGGCTGGTGCAGCGCACAGCCGGGATGCACAAGTTGTCTCCTCCTTGGGAAGGGCCTTTCATCGTGAGCAAAGCGCTGCACAATGATGCATACTACCTTGTAGATGTGCGTCCGTCGCAGGCGAACAGGGCAGATAAAGCTGGAGAGGAAACCAAGCGCCCTTGGAATGTAGCTCTACTCCGTCGTTTTCATTCGTAAGCAAAGATGTGTATGTACCCTCTCATCCGAGTTGAAATTCTACTCTGCAATCTAAAATTGTTCTCGGGGACTCCCCTCGTCCTAAATTGCTCTAAGTGTTTTTACTCGGCCTTACTGTTTTCCTACTCGGTTGCTTCACTTCGAAACTCATAAGCGTATTGAGTACTGTGTCTAAACCTACATGCCAACTCTTTGACTCTGCTGCTGTCCGAAACCCGGCTTCATGGCAAGCAAGAGAACAAGCAAAAGGTCAATGAGCACAATAAAATCGCTAAGGAAGAAAAAGTGCAGGAACCGAGTAGAGTGCTTGTTACTTTTGATCTTTGTTTTGTCTTCTCGGCTAAGTGGTGGGCTGCGTTATCATGATTGTTTCTAGCGGCTAAGTATTTGCAGCCCTACTCTTTGATTCTTGTGACTCGAATACCAAAAAAGCAACAAGTTGCGGGTAGAGCAGAGATGAAAAGATAGGGTGAATAAGAAATGCAACTCGGAGACTCGCATGGAAACGCAACTCGGCATTGGGCCAGGGTTGCTCAAATTGATTAATTGTGAAATAAACAAAGAGGGGATAAAAACTGCGTAGCAAGCATAAATAAGTCTGATACATATGCTCCCGGCATCCCGGGGATCTGATAAATGTGCAAGTGAAAAGTATGCAGGTAAAATCATGTGGAGGAGGCAGTGTTGTCAGTGCTGGCATTGGCTGCTGCATCTTCTGTGGTGGCCCTGGCTGCCGCGTCTTCTTCGGCGCTGGCATGGGTGGCATCCGCCTCCGACTGGACGGTGGCGGACTCGTTCATCTCAACGTCCTGCTCGGTGGCTGCCAGGTCAGAAGTGGCCGTGGCCACCGAGATGGGCCCTGGAGCTGTAGAGGAACCGGAGGCTCGGCTGGGAGCGAGTATCGTGTCGTCAAGAGCGGCTCCTGAAGAGGTGCCGAAGTCGAGTGGGGCGGTGTCGATGTACTCGGCCTCCTCATCGCTACTCGCGACGGCCGTGGCCTTCCCCTTCCCGGCCTTGCTCCTGGGGGAATCGAAGAAGCCCGACTCCAGTTCGGAGTCTGTGTCATCATCTTCCTCCTCCTCGTCCTCCTCCACCTCGGTGTCGGGCTCGGGGAGGCCGTCGATGTAGATCTCCGTCTCAGCGCACTCCGCCACTTCATACGCGATCAATTTGCGCGCGGCCACGCAGTCGGGGTCTGTCTCCCACTTGGAGTTGTCGCGCTTCCCGCGGATGAGTTGCATGTTAAGATTTTCGTACCAGGAGGCGATGCAAAGAAGCATCAAGTCCGCGCCTGCCCGAGCTCCAGAAGCACGCCACTTCTTCAACTCGGCCTTCACATTCTGTAGCTTGAGTGCGAGGCCCCGGATGGTTGTTGGCTCAGGATCCTCAGGCCAGAAGAGCTTGTGAAGCTCAAAGCCCACGCGCACGAGGTCAGTACCAACGCCGGCTAGGCGTTCGAACTGGCCTCGCATCACCAGCATGCTGTCTTCAATTTCGGCCCTGGTGTCCTCTGGCTCGCCATTCGCAGCACGTGCTGCTTGGGCCTTGGCCAGAGCGGGCACACAGGAAGAAATAATGGCAGGAAAGATCTCTGGGAAAACAAGTAAGAAATTCAGAATCAGAGAAGAAAAGAACCGGGTAGAGGAAGAACCGAGAAGAAATTCGACCGAGAAGAGAAAGATGCAGGGAAGAGAAAGCGTACTCTTAAGCTCGATGCGCAGCGCCTGCAGCTGGGTCTTCCAGGATTCTTCATTGGATATGTGCTTATCCTGGATCTGGCGCAGAGTATCCATCTGCGCGAAAAGCCCAGCATTGGCCTTTGTCAGTACCTCGCACTCCTGCTTGAGGGTCTCGATTTTGGCGTTGAAGGTTGTTTCGGCTTTGGCTTTCTCGGCGATTGCTCTGTCCCTCTCGGCGCCAAGAGTGATAGCATCCTGGAGTGCCTTCCGCAGCTGGGTTTGCAGTTCCGCCACCTCTGTGGTGTGGTCCTTCACCAGCTCAACGGCCTGGTCGGACAGCCGCTGCTGCACTTCCTCAGGCTTGACGCAGTCCTGGTGTTCTTCAACGAACAACTTATGATCTTCTGCGGAGAGACAAACAGGGTTAGCAGAGAAGCAGAGAAGAAACAGAAACATAATCAAGCCGGGTAGACGGCGACTCACCTTCTAACTTCTTGATGGTGGCCTCGGCGTTCTCCACAAACGCACGGCACTTCTCGTGCTCCTCAGTTAAGGTTTTCAGGTTCTCTGCAGAGTAGGAATGGTTAGCGCAAAAGAAAGCAGAAGCGGGCGTAAACGGAAAACGCAAGAACCGCGTGGCTAAAAGCGTACCTTCCACTTCAGACAGCCTCTGAGTGCTGTCTTTCGCATCTTTCTTGGCTGCCTCCGCAGCTGCTTTCTCCCGTTCCAAAGCAGCAATTCGCCTCCTGGCGATAGCATGATTCCAGAGCAGCACGCGGTATAGGTTGGTCCTCTTCAGAACGCTATCCTGAGAAGCGAGAAGAAAGCAAGTTAAACGCAGAAGTGAAAGATTCAACCCGAGAAAGCGGCTACTCGGAAGAGCATCCGCCTACTCGGCCAGAATCTCGGGGACTGGGTGATGGTAAAGGAAAGTAAAGGCGAATAGGAGAGAAGAAAAATTCAACTCGGAGAAGGACAAGATGAGACTTACTGCATAAGCTTGCTCGATATCTTCGGCATTCTTGCGATGCAGGAACATCTTGGCGGCGAGAGTGGCAGTCTCGGTGGAGACAGTCATGGGTTTGTAACCCAAATCCACCTTGTTCCACTCAATGCGCATGTAGTCGATTGCGCCCAATCCAAGGCCGTGCCAGTTGTCCGTGCCGAGAACCTTGCTGTCCCACTTGGCGTCGATGAAGCCAATAGTATCCAGCACCTGCTCAAGGCTCTTTGTGGTTATCGTTGGATCTTGGACTCCCCGAGAAGCAATAGTGACGGACTGGTTCTGGGTTGGATCTGGGGGAGGGGAGTTCACGGCTACGGCTTTTCTTCCCCTCAGAAGGGCAAGCTGCTTATCCTTGGGAGAGAAGCCAATTTGTCCTTGGTGGCTGACCTGCACCATGTAGTCCGGGAAGCAGGGCTGGCCAGCAGCTCGAGCGTCAGCAGAAATAGCGGCGGCAACAGGGCCGGAGTCGCGGATCACCAGTGCTCCACCCGAGGCTGGCGGCGGCATTTGATTTTGATCTCTGGCCCGCTTCTTCGCTTTCTCTTTCTCGGCTTTCTGCTTCACGGGATCCTCGGACTTCTTCCCCTCAGCCTTGGCTTTCGCCTTCTCGGCGGCTACCTTCTCGGCAGTTTCCTTCTCAGTTTCGGTCTTCTCGGCGGCTTCCTTCTCGGCTGCCTCTTTCTCAGCCTCGGTCTTCTCGGCAGCTTCTTTCTCGGCTGCTCTTCTGTCAACTTCATCCTTCAGAGCATCCAGGGCCTGTTGCCTGGTTACTCGCACGGCAGGAGGGCTGGCTGCGTCCTTGGTCTGCGACGCCGAGGAGGAATTTGGCGGTGTGGTGCCTTGAACGATTGGAGGCGCCACGGACCCATCGCCTTGCGCAGTATCTGGCTGGGCGCTACTCGGTGTGGCGCCTGACGGCACATCGCTCAGTGGGTAGGCGTCCGCCATGGTGGCATCCGTGGTGGTGGCGTCCTCTACCCGCTGCTCGGCAGCGGGATTCTCTTGTGCGGCAGCCCCTGTGCTGGGCTGCTCTTGCTCTGCTTCTGGCCGCTCGTGGGCGGTGTTGTCTTGCATCTCTTGATCTTGGTTCTCCTCGGCATGGCTAGCCGGAGGAGAAGGGGGTCTCTCATGGTGTGCGGCAGTGTCATGTGCTGCTGACTCTGACTCTGCTCCTTGAGCATCCGTGGTCTGTGTATTGGCAGCAGCAGCATTGGCGGTGTCGTCCTCATCATCGTCGAGATTGATCAGAGGTACTGGTGGCTTATTGGCCTGGTCGGGCGCGAGAACGGCATTCGCGTCCATGGGAGGTCTGCCGAGAAAGAAAGAATCAGAAATTAGAAGGAGATTGGGGAAAACAGCACAGCGCGAGAGGAGAGACGACCGAGAAGAAAACTTACGCAGTGGTGGAAGGGAGCTTTCGCCTCGGCTTCTTCGCGACCGCCTTGGTCGGCTTCTTCTTCTCGGCTGGTTTTTTCCTCTTGGCGGGAGGCTCTTGGGCGCCGCTGCCAGTCCGCTTGCGTGTGTCAGGAGCGGCAACGGATAGAGGCTTGACGACAAGGGCCGTTTTGCCCTCGTTCCCATCTTCATCCTCACCATCATTCTCCTCAGCGACCTCATCTGTGGATTCAAAAAATAAGAAGAAACTCAGGAACAGCAAACAAGGGATTGACGCTTCTCGCAAACAAGCGAAGTGAGTACGTTGTTACCTTCGAATTCGTCTTCAGACCAATCGCGAAGAGACGGTTCGGCCTCGCGTTTCTCCGTCGTTGGGGAGCGAGGGAGATTGATCTGATCCGCGGCATCGAAGGAGGGCACATCGTCCTCCTCGCGATCGGCAGAGAAGTTGCCATCAAAGCGCTCGCAGCTTTCAATTTTCTGGCGAGTAAGGATCTGAAAAACAGAGAAGGGTCACAGATTAGCCGAGTATCAGGAAGGAATTCTACTCGGATAGGTGTGCAGACACAAAGCACACTAAGCCTAGGCAGCTCACTAATTGTTTCTACCCGGGTAGGCGTGCAAACACAAAGCACACAAAGCCTAAGGGTTGTTCCCGAGTAGGCTACCCGACAAAGTGTGCAAGCACAAAGCACATAAAGCCTAGGCAATTCGGCTAAACATCCTACTCGGTGCAGAAAACAATGGCTACTCGCGGCAAGAAGAAGAATCATCTACTCGGAAAGCATATGCAAAAACAGAGTAAGGAGGACGTACCCGTTCAATCGGCTTCGTGCGGCTATACGGGACGAACCCGTACTGCCAATTGTCGCTGAGGCCTGTCATCAAGATGGCCCTTGCGTGCCCGGGAACATCAATGTTGTCGATCTCGATGGTTGTCGTCCTGGTGCAGTCGCGGGGGCCTCCCATGTAGCACATGAGATGGCAGCGCTCCTGCAGAGGCAGCACTCGGCGCTGGATCCAGCAAGCCACCGGATCATCATTCTTGAGGCCTTGCTCTATCAGCCAGCCAAGCCTCTTCTCAATCTCGATGGCGTTGTCGTCATTGGTGGGCTTCTCCTTCCAGTTCTTCCCGGTGGGAGCACGGAGGCTCCAGGCGGGAAGGTTGATCCTGTCATTTACCTGGGCTCCTTCGGTGGCGGGGATGTTCTTGACGTAGAAGAACGTCTTCTGCCACATTCGAACGGAGTCCAGCCCCTTGACACGGGGATGGTTCGTCCCGGACCGCTGCACCATCATGGCGCAGCCGGTGTCGGTTGCGCGGCCGACGCCCGCGCTGTCCTTCTTCCCGACAGTCTGCTGGCGGAGGTGGAAGTACCTCAGCCAGGTATCCGACGTCGGGTGGATGCCGAGGAAGGCCTCGCACACCACGGCGTGGTAGGCGAGGAAGACGACAGCGTTGGGCGGCAGATGATGCATCTGAAGGCCAAAGTGGTCAAGAAACTTACGGAGGAACTCGGAGGCCGGCAGTCCGAAGCCGCGCTCGAAGTGCGACATGAACACGACGCGCTCACCCTCCCGTGGGGTTGGCACGAGTTCATCGTCAGGTGCCCGGCATTCCACGCCGAGAGGAACTCTCCTGGTATTCACGAGCCAGGCGAAATCTTCACTGGTGACGATTGAGCCCGCCCAGCCGGCTTTAGCCATTGTTGCAAGCAGGAGGAGTGGAAGAAATTGGACGGAGTTGGTTGGGAGAATTGAGTCCGCGGCGGCGCGAAAGTTTGCGCGGCGGCGGAGAGCTCGGTGGCGGAGGAAAGCAGAGGACGAAAGAGGAATAGTGCAAGGGAAGGGGAAAAGGAAGTTACCGGCGGGGGTATTTATACCCTCTCCGCGGGTTTACCGTTACCATCGGCGTAGTGGGATCAATCGTGGCCATGATGGCTGTGTGGTGGGGCCTGTGGCCGGATAGAAACGCACGCAAGCGCGGAACGCGCGCGTAACGGCCACAGTGGATCCCACGGCCAGATCGTGGCCTATTATTACGATTGATGGGACATAACGAGCCGGTGGGCCCGCCCCGTGAAAACTGGGCGCGTGGCACGATGTGTCGTGGGCAGCGAAACGACAGGGTCGTGGATGCTTGACGCGCGTCCGGTTGCAGCACGGACGGCTGGATGGTGCTCTGCGCCGCAAGGGCCCAATTCAAGAAAATTCTCTAAGTCTTTTTACTCGGTTACAGAGTAGAAAGCAAGTGCTACTCGGAAGACAAGAGACACAAGATATTTGTCAGAGTGCTACTCGGAGGCCTTTTACTCGGCATCTTGAGGTTCAAGGGCTATGAGGCAAAGATTGATTTTAAGCTGGCAGAGCCTAGTGAACGAGTTCGCAAGACTCAACCAGCTTCGGGGACTGCTGTCGGGGGGTTACCCCCGAGTAGGGTAAAGGCAAGTGGTAAAAGCAGCTAACAGAAGAGAGGTTTGGTCGAGTAGCCGACTACCCGGTACTCGCTACCCGGTCGACTGCTACTCGGTCTCGCCTCAAGATGACCAGAAGGAAGAATCATTCAAGTTCTCTACGTTCGAGTAGAAGAGTTGGCCCGAGTACAATTGGCGGGAACAATTGGCGGGAACCTACTCGGGCCAGAAAGTCAAAGGAGCCGTTCTGACACAGGATCCCGCGTATCCTGGGTCCGTACTTGGCAGCATTCGAACTACTGTTCATCTGGGACCGGCCTGCCTGACAGTGACAGCATGGAAGCAGGCCGTGGCAGGATAAGGGGGGCCTACTCTGTGCTTAGGTACAGTGATACCAGTCTGTCCCCTAGTTTTGCCCAACGACTTTGCAGATGAAGCCAAGCTTAGGAACCAAAGTTGTCAGCGGGAACCCGGAAGAAGGACGATGTGTACACTATATCGACACTTGTCCATGTTTGGACGTATCCGGCTGGGCACCAGGTATATAAGGTGCCCCGCCGCCTCCTGCGTGAGGACGGGACACATAGGGAACACATATCGCATACTGGATCACGCATAAACCCTAGAAACCCTAAGTTCTTGACCTAGCTCTACTCGGAGAGAGAAGAGTGGCTACTCGGTAACGATATCCTTTGTACTGTGGCTACTCGGAGAAGCATCATAATACATACAGAGAGGCAGGAGTAGGGGTTTTACCTCCTCACGAGGGCCCTGAACCTGGGTAGATCGTGTTGTTAGCAGTGTGTTGTTCTTACCTCACGCGGCTACTCGTCGCGTGATCCCTCCCCGAGCACCTCCAGCGTCCTTCGTCCCCACATCTTTAGCCATCCCATGGCATCTGCCGTGACACCACCACGACAACATATCAAGCTGGTACACAGATACAATATCCATTACACGGTTGCACAAACTCTTACAAAGACACATGGTCACATGACCAAGCCTACACGATTGTCACGCAGGACAACTCACAACACACACAGCGGAAGACTAAACACGCACAAACGCGGTAGAGCCCAAGTAACGCCTTAACCTACAGGCTGCTGACCCGGAGACGATCCTAGTTCGCAAAGCCATCAGCTCCGTACTCCTCTTCGTTGATCTTCTTCTGAGACTCCTTCTCAATATCCGTCAAGTTGATACCACGGACGAAACCAATATGAGTACATTTGAATGTACTCAGCAAGACATCCATCATGTAACTTACCAAATGCAAGTATGCTTATATGGTGTAATAGGTAAGCTATAAATAGGGTTCACTATCAATGGTGTTCATATAGGATGACACCACAGTTGCAGTCAGGTTAATCTGTATCTTCGTTGAAGAAGATACTTCAGAAGAAAATAATATAGTTTTTTCTTTATCTTGTAGATATCAGATGTACAAGAGGTTTTGTAAATCTCTAAAAGAAAGTTTTCTCTTTGCAAAACTGCTTGGAATCAGTTTCTAGATGTTTGCTTAGAGAAGAAAGATTTTCTTTGCAAAGCTTTTTGTAAAACAAATTATGGCTTTTCATCATCGGTACCTCCATGGTACAAGGTTTCTTCCCTTCAGTACTTCACAAGTCCAACACCTTTTTGAAAAACTCCTTTTTGAAAACATTGACACAATGCTAGCTACATGGCCATTCAACTGTCCATATCCGAGGACGCGGCTTCTTCGAAAAAGTTGTACTCTGCAGAGGTGTACACATTCACCAGATCTAGTACACCTGCCGTGAACAACCACGGACTGTAACAACAGTATGTAAACATCAGATAATTGATCCTAAACTTCCACTATGTTCAAGCTAGAATATGCCTATCTCTTCAGTCGAGTGTAATCTCCCCGGCATCAGGTCCCTCCTTGCCATGACAGGAGACTCAACCGCTACGACCGGAGGGAAACTTAATCCCACACTTTTTATGTCTCAACATTGGGAGTTTTGACGACAATCGGTTCGAGGGTACGACGTCCCTTATAGAAATTGAGATAGAACACACACTAACAAGAAAAAACTTCCAGTTAAGCCCCGAGCCCATGTTGGGGTAGGGTGGCAGTACGGTAAAGGTTGTCCGGCGAAGAATAGGTTATGTGTCATTTTTGAAAACACCATTTTCCCAAAAATGACCACTTCCACATTCCTCTGGTGAATAAGGCTCTGACTTTCCACCGGGTTTTCCATAAAGCCTTTGTTTTGTAAAAACATAATTTTAGGGTGTCCACTTAGGGACTAGTATTTGTGATGGTAATAAATACCATATGGTGGCTTATGGGCTTGGTAACACCAAGTATCAACTAATGGCATAGTAGTATATACATAATAGTAGTATTCACTCAAAAATAGTTTTTGATAATCAAAGTTTTGTAAAACTTTTCAGAAGTAAAACATGCATGATAGATAATGATAAGTGTATTATAACAGGAAGCATCAGGATGGCTTGCCTTAAGGTTCTTAATGTCCCTGGCCTTGAAGTAACTTGAACTTGACGCACAGCTCCACAGCTACTTCTTCTTCTTCTTCTTCTTCGTTTTCTAGCGTCGTAAAAGAATACAAGACACACACTCAGGCCAAAAGGGAAAACAACTAAGCTAAACAACACATACAGCGACAAACGTTCACTCACGGATTCTCTCGAAGCGTTATCGCGAAAACTATCTCACATAACTCTCACGGTCCAAAACTATCGTCTGATACCATGTATGGTTTAGAAAACCATACCCCACATCTTACATACCATATATGGAGTGGTGTACCACTCTCACAATAAGATATACAAGAAGCTAAAAATATAGCTTGTGGGTGCAAAGGGTTAGGTTACTAAGGTAAAAACAAGCAAACAAACAGAACAATACCCATGGCAGTGGGTATTAGCAACACACAAGCAATTGTCACTCAAAAGGTTCATGATTTAAGTTGGATGCTTAGTTCACAAAATACTCCTAAGCACAACAACAAAACTAGCACAACAATAAACACAAACATGACACTCATGTTAAGATAAACACTCAGACAATTTCCAAACAACAAGCAAACACACAACAATTGAATAGACTATTTATTTACTACATTAATGTTTACTTGAAGTTATGGAATCCATCAATCATGAAAATATAATAAACAACCAGTAGCTAATAACCAAAGATAACAAGCCATACAAATAATCTAAAACACAATCATCACTCAAGATAATATTCCTATTAAACACTCACAAAAACAGGAGTGCATTTAGCATACTAGTATGGAAAATCCTACACCAGCATGCTATAAGAAGAACTTATATTCTACAACCATGGAACATGCAACTAAACAATTCATGCATCATAACAGAAGTAATAACTTCCTAAATATTCTATAATAAACTCATACACTCATAAAATAAAAAATGACAACACTAGAGCAAACCACAATTTCTAGTGTGACACTAGTTCAACACTAGAGAAGCAAACAATGCTACCATGATGCTTAAATCTAAACAAGCAAGTCATGAACATAAATGTACCTCATAAAAGTACACAAATATTACACATGCTAGTAATCACAATCATCAAAATACTTCCATGAAACAACTATTGAGCATGCGTAAATTAATTCTAGCAATTTCCGTTTTCCTAAATCAATTACTAGCAAGAAAGCAAGGTATAACTTACACAACCAGTAGCTATGCACTCAATGAAAAGTTATCTAAACCTTCCCAAAAATACAAACACTCAATTTAAAATCATTCACAAACAATCTATCAATCAAAAGGAATTTATTTTATTTGTAAACAATTTAATTTAGCACTCAATAGTGAATAATTTCTTAACATGATACTCCTAAGGAATATTATGCTAACAAATGGATCACATCAATCATACTAGTATTTACAAATAATAATTAAACTTCTCACTTTCATAAGTGAAAACAAACAAATATATTTTCCATGGTGGAAAATAGGAATCAATCATATAATTAAAACATGTTATTTTCTCACATGTGCATGGTTGGGAATTATCATCCACAACCAAGATGCAATGGGACCAGTGGGTTATGGGCCCACTAATACCAAGGAAAAATAGGTACTAAGCCTCTGGTTACTCCTGACAAAAATTAGCATGCAAGATAAATAATACAAAGTTATTGATTCTAGTGAAAACAATACTAGTGCAATGGAATAACAAGACTTACACATGCTTTGCTATAAATTAACAAGCAAGCTAACAGAGGAATTAATCTTCAAAATAACAGTACCAAAATGGTACTGGATCCATCTCTAGTATACCACAAAAATCTACCAAAGCAAGCACACAAAAATCTAGCTCACACACAATTCCAAAATAATAAATCTAGAAAGTAACAAATGCTAGTTCATTTTTATTTGGGTTTCCAAACATGCACAACTTTATAAGGTAGATGTTCTGAAATAAAACAACTTAATAACAAGTCCTAACAACTCCATACAAGCTAGGAAGCAAGATTGAATCAAACACAAATTTATTTCAATCAAGAACACACAAAGAAACAAAAACAGGAAAGCTGCTGTTTCTAGATCTGTCCACCAAAATTAATCTAGAGCTTCAAAAATTAATCTAAACTAGGACAACATAGATCTAGTCAATACCAAACTCATCCAATTTGATTTACTTCAAAAATCATTTTTAAACTCATTCTAAAAATCATAGAAGAGCCCACTAGTCTTTTATTAATCTGGAAGGCATTTCCAATTGGTTGCTCACCTTGATGTGAGGTTAGGTGCATTGGATAGATCTGTTCAATACCTATCCAGAACATTTTAGTTTGTTCAATGTGGTTGTGTATTTTTAAAGTTAGGTTCAAATCATTCTCACAGACAGTCATTGCCAAAATAGTCCTTGTGTCCAAAATACCATCCCAAACTTGGTTCTGCAAATTTTATATGGTTTAGATTTCATATCTTAGGGTCCATGATTTTTCTAAGATTTTATTTTGCAGGTCTTATATTTTATACACGTCCAAAGCAAAAGCATCAGTTTCTGTTAAAAGTTTTAAAAGAAAAAGCAAACGCAGCGCGGGCTGGATCTGCGTGGCTGCGGCCCAACTAGGCGCGAGCGGCGCGGGAACGCGGCGTTCAAGCATGTCCGTCGATCTTAGATCGAACGGCCCGCTGCGTCTCTTCTTCCTCTCGTCCCTCTCTCTCTAGTCTGACAGCCGGCGGCGAGAAAAAGCTCGGGGAGCTCACCTAGGGGCTCGGGGATGATCGATGCGGGCTCGGGGGAGGTGCAGGTGGTCGAGGGCGTCGAGGGGCGGCGTTGTTGGCACTCGGCGCGGCCTCAAACGACAGAACACGGCCGGCGCCCGCGGCGGTGCTCCCGGATGGCGGCGGCGGATCTGCACACGGGGGACCACGGGAGGGGGTCAGGGGTGGTCAAGGGATGGTAGGGAGTCGATTTAGAGCATCGAGAAGGGAGGAGGAGGCTCGGGCAGGGCAGTACCGTGTCGTGCCCGTGGTGGTCACCGGCGGCGTGGGCACGGCCCGTGCATGCTCCCAAGGCTAGGGATCAGCCTCTTTTTGGTTTGGGGAGGCAGGGGGAGGTATGAGGGAGGGCAGGGTGCAAGGGGAGGGTCTCTGGACTCTTATACCCGTGGTGCAAAGCAAAAGGGCATAGTGGGCATCTCGGGTTGATGTCAACAATGGCATTGAGCAAGCCAAGGGGGGTTCCTTGGTCATTTCTCCACGAGCTCTGGATGCCCTAGGTCAAACACACAAGGGGCATGGTCAGGGGTGGCTTTCGGGTGCAAGGAGAGGCAAGGGGAAAGTCAAAAGGGTCAAGTGGCATGGACTGCCCATACTGCCACATCACCACCTTCTCTCTCCTTTAACTTCCTGCCTAAGGCTTCTAGAAGCTATCCAATGCATGCTGGTTCGAGTACATAAGTTGGTGAACAAGTTAGCTTAGGCAAAAACTCAAAATGTGCAAAGAAACATCATGAAAACAAGTGTGCAAAAGTGTATCCTTTACTGTTCACTGAAAAATTCAGAAAATTCAGTCTTAGGACTTAGAAATTTTTTAAGTGTTGAAACAGATCAAAAGTGCAAAAAGTTGAGTTTGTTTTCAGGGTTCAAAAGATTCCCAAAATTGATTTTCAAAGTATGGACTTGTTAGCCATGTTATATACTTTCAGAAACATCTTTTGAAAACAATTTTGAAATAGTTTAAGGCCATGAAAACAATGTGGGAAAAGGGATACTTCCTGTTTTTATCTGTTTCTCAAAAATGTCTTTTTCTGCCTTAATTTTATACCACAAAAACAACGAGCAAAAGATAGTTTTTATTTCTCCAAAAATAAAAGTGAGCTTATGGATTTGTAGTACAAATATCAAGGATTAATTAAAAGTCAAGAAATCATATAATAACAATTTCTAGCTTAGTGAAAACAAAGGTAGAAAACAGGTACTTGGCTTTATTTTTAGGAAATGTTTTCCATAGAAAACTTAAAAGAAAACTTTCATAACTCATTTTAAAAACTTGTTTTCTTGGATCCAACAAAGTTAAAAGTTTGTTTTAAGATGCAAACAAGAATGATCCAAGTCTTGGAATAAAAATCCACTCAAGTAATAATAGGAAAACATCAGGAAAAATAATAGGAATGTTTTTCAGAATCATTTGGTATTGGTTTTATCCAGAAATAAAATTTGTGTTGCAAATATGATTAAGATTATAAAAACATGTTAGTTCAAACAATCATGTTGTTATATAAAAAAAAATTGTTGGCCCTAATTTTTGTCTTCTTGAGCACAATCCAAGAGTCCAAAAACTGGGGTGTGACACCCACACCACCCTCCGGCGCGGCCGGGTGCGCCGCCCTAGGTTGTGGCCCTCCTATGCCCCCCTACGGGCCTCTTCGGGACTCCGTGGAACCTTCGGGAATTCTAAGACTTTCGGGCTTCGAATTTTCCAATGCCGAGAATATTTCCAGAAAAACTTTTCTGAAACTATAAAACAGCAGCAAACAGGGAACTGGCTCTGTGGCATCTTGTCAATAGGTTAGTCCAGAAAATCGATAAAAATGACATAAAGTGTAAGGAAAACATGTAGCATATGGAATGAAAACAACATGGAACATCAGAAATTATAGATACGTTTATGACGTATCAACATCCCCAAGCTTAGTTCCTACTCGTCCTCGAGTAGGTAAACGATAAAAACACATAATTTCTGAGGTGACATGCTACCAACATGAACTTGATCATCTAAATTTTAAAAGCATAAGCATAGCTGAGATCATAGAACTTAAACACAAGCATGATAAATAAAATTCTAACAATAAAGCATAGCAATCACCTTGCATCATGAGAAGTAACACAAATAAAATATCATGAATAATAATGCACTCGAAAGATATACGTTTGTTTCAATCATAGAGATAACATGGCAAAGTGATATTTCACTTGTCCTTAAGAGTGGCGTAAAACATAAATGCCAGGACACCTTCAAAGTTTATAAGGAAGACTAGAACAAATAATTAAAGAACAAACAATAACACATCATGAATCAATTAATAATGTTTCTGGGACAAATGCACATTAAACTCAGAATGGCAACCATGCTCTCTCAACTGTGCATAAAGTTAGAAGATGGAGACTCAACATAAAACTAAAAGAAAGACCCTTCGCAGAGGGAAGTAGGGATCACTCATGTGCTAGAACTTTTATTTTGTTAAACAGAGGTATTGAAAACATTTTTAAGAGAGACGTATGCTTATGTCAACAAATAGTAAACAGAAAATACAGTACGTCACAAGCCAACCAGACTTCACAGGAGCGGCTCCCATAGAAGGAGACATCTGGGTAGAAGGTCATCCCTCTTTCTCTTTTGTTTACACAATTATGCTTTGACTGATAAATCAGGGGCAAACATAGTGACGAGAATTTGTTGTATTACTTTGGGACTGGGCACCCCGCTGCCATCTTTTCTATCAATTGGATAAGAGGATGAAGTCACTAGTCCATGGTGTGAAAGTCCAATCAACAAGTGAGATAAAGATTCTCTATTTACGTCCTCATGAGCTAAAACAGGAGTACAAAACAGGAGTAATTTTGAAGGTTTTAAAGGTAACACATGAGCAATTTACTTCGGAGTGGCAGTTAAATACCACATGTAGGCAGGTATGGTGGACACATTTGGCAAACTTTGGTTTTTGGGAGTTGGATTCATGAGTAGAGATCATACTCAGTACAGGTGGAGGCTAGCAAAAGACTCGGAGCCACAAATCAAGAGAGCAATAATGACCATAATCATGCATAGCGACAAAAACATCATTAAATAAAGCATAAGTGGTACTACAAGTTCAAAAACTAAATGATCATAGAGGCTATAAGTGACTGGTTCATAGTCATAAACATGGTGTGAGCATGCACCAAGTTAACCAAATAAAACATTCAAAGGAGAACACCACAAATTTATGCTTCAAAATGACAAGACCAACTCCTGATTCTTTCTAAGGCACATTAAACACTCTCAGCTATTTTAGAAAAACCATGCTACAAAAATAACCACTAGGATTTAGAATTAAAATAACATCTAGCATGACATGAAAAATTCTAGCCATAGTCTATACAAGCTTCTAATTGCACCGTTATAAGCACGAAAACTGTACTACTGCTTTCCAACATCAAGCATTTCATAATAAAAAAAAACTATCAAAGAGATGCAGCAATGAAACAAGAGATTACTAACACGTCTCTACTAAAACTAACAGCTCTAAATAAGAGATGTAAGAAAAACAGGAGCTAAACAGGAATTTTGCAGCAACTAGAAGAAAAACTAAGAATACGAGCATAGAACGTATTCAAACGAAAAAGGGGAGTGTGTCTATCTCCAACACAAAGAATGCTAGGGTCAAACTATATTATTGCAGCAAGTAAATTAAAGGAAAACAAAATAAAAACAAATAGATGCTCCAAGTAAACTTCATATGATGTGACCGAATAAAAATATAGTTTCACTAGAAGTGACCTGATAAATTGTTGATGAAGAAGGGGATGCCTTGGGCATCCCCAATCTTAGATGCTTGAGTCTTCTTAGAATTTCCTGGGATGAACCATGGGGGCATCCCCAAGCTTTGCCTTTGCACTCTTCTTGATCACATTATATCACCCTCTTCTCTTGACCCTTGAAAACTTCCTTCACACCACACTCAAAGAGTAATTCACATTAAAGGGTTAGTGCAACAAACAAAAATTCATGGGTTCTGAATGGGCACAAGTTATATTGATACTTATAAACATTATCTACATCCACTGATATTTCGTGAAGCAAAGAAATCCACTTGACATCGTAAAAGAGCAAATGCAAGAAAAATGGCAGAAACTGCCAAAACCAGAACAGTCTGTAGAGACGAATTTTTCGGGGCACTTACGTTGGTCAGATCGAAAAACTTAAAAAAGAAAAAGTTGCGCAATTAGCTGAGGAATAAGCACAAAACAATTCAGATCATTCTGATGTTTCTGGATTTTATACGATTTTTTATGGTGCACAACAGAAATCTGTTTCCTGCGTAGAAATCCAAAACCAACTCCAACTTTCGTCAGAAACTTTACTTGGCACAACTAAAACATGAAAATAAAGATACAAAGGAGTTTCTACAGAAGTATACAACCCCTTGAATCAAAGAAAACATATAAAAACAAAGCAAAAATAAAACCATGGGTTATCTCCCAAGAAGTGCTTTTCTTTAACGACTTTTAGCTAGGCCCAGAAAAGTGGAATCAAGTGTTTTCAAATGAAGAATATGCTCACATAAGAAATATTAATTAAGCAAAATAAAGAATCAAGAAGCAAGTATAAAACAAATTTAAATCTAACCCACTTCCTATGCATAGGAATCTTGTAAAGAAATAAATTAAAGAAGCTCAAACTAGAAATCATGGGAAGGTAGAACAAGAGCAACTTCAAAACTTTCAACAAAAAGATACGTGTTTTAGTAACATGAAAATTCCTACAACCATATTTTCCTCAGTCATAATAATTTTCAGTAGCATCATGAAAAACTCAACAACATAATTATCACATAAAGCATGTTTGTCATGGTCTAAAAGCACACAATTAATATCAAGCTCCAATACAGTGGGATCAAAATTTAAAATCAGCTCCTCTTTATTCCCACCTTTAGCAATAACAAAACAAAATGATTGGTCACTCTTAAAAGGTATAGTACACATTATAGAAATCCTATTTTTAGTAGGATTATAATTTATAACATCAAGTAACATGGGACCATCATCTAGAGCATTATCATATAAATTTTCTAAACAAACTTTCTCATTATCATGCATATCAATAGTTGGAATAAATAGAGGATTATGATAGATAACAATAGCAATATCATTCTCACAAGTTTCCTCCATAGTAGTATCAAGGTCACAAGTATAGCAAGTATCAATTTCATCAAAAAGGGATATTTCAAAAGAATCAATAGGATCATCACTTTCATCAAATAATGTATGAGTTAAAGAGTTACTCTCATTGGAAGATAGACATGGGTAGCTCTATTCTTTTTCCTGTTGATCATCACTCTCCTCCTTTTTTTCATCCAATGAGCTTCCAGATTCAGCAGTTTCTTCTTCCATAGGTTCCTGCAAGGCATTAGTCTCTCCCTTTAGGGGAGAGAATCTATTAAGATATTTAAGTATGTAGTAATTACAATCCTTGTAATTATCAAAGAAATATTAAAGTATAGCATAAATATCATATTTATAAGGTGCATCATCAATACTTTCAAGAAAATAGGCAATTTCGAATGCACCGTTCTGAGCAATAAATTCCTCAATTTGTTCCACATCATAAAAGTCATAGTTTCCTTTAACATAAGAAGATATGGTAACATTATCATTATACTCACATTGAAAAGGGAGGTGTTTATACCTCCTACAACAACAAGAATTATCAAAGCAATAAGTAACATTATAAGTAGAGCACAAGTTTTTAGCATAGTCATGCAGTTTATTAATTTGCTCCCATAAGTGTATCCCTTTTTGTGACAAGAGGTGTTCCTCATAATATGTTGGTTGTTCGTCCATGAACCCACCTTGCCAATAAGATCTAGTTTCAAAGACATCAAACATTGCTAGCAAGCATGGTAAAGCAAGTAACAAGCAAAACAATAACAGAGTAAAAATGATTGGAGGTGAGAGACTCCCCTTGCAGAAATTCTCTTCCTCCCCGGCAACGGCGCCAGAAAAGTGCTTGATGCGTGTGAACACACGTTCGTTGGGAGACCCCAAGAGGAAGGTATGAACAGTGCAGCAACAAGTTTCCCTCAGAAAGACACCAAGGTTGAATCGACCAGTAGGAGGAAGGAGTAACTTCAGAAGGTTGATGCAGCTGAGATGGCAGGGCGCACTACCGGTTCAGCAGCAACGTGGAACCTACACAACACAAACAATTCACTTTGCCCCAACAAAGTAGCGAGGTTGCCAATCTCGCCGGTTTTGCTGATAACAAAGAGGTTAAATGTATGGTGTGGAAAACAATATGAGAACGGTATGAAAATAGTAGCAGCAGTGTGAAAACAGTGGAAGCAGTGTGAAAGAAGTGGAAACAGTGTGTGTATTATCAGTGTGAGAAAATGGGCCGGGGTCCACAGTTCACTAGAGGTGTCTCTCCATAAAAGATAGCTAACATGTGTGGTGAACAAATTACAGCTGGTCAATTGACAGATAAAGAACATGCATGACATAAATATTACTATGAGATTCATGCGGGCATTACAACAAAATACATAGATCGTCATCCAACTGCATCTATGACTAATAACTCACCCTTCGAATATCATCTGAATAAACATTGGGTATTAAGTTGCAAGCAACGGATAATCGTAGTAAGGAAAGTGTGTAATGTAAACAATGTAAACGAAGTAAACATCGTTGTTTTCTCCCTAATGGAAATATCACATCCTCCATCCGTCATGTTTCTGTCACTCGAGCACATATGCAAAGGAGGCATGAACCCACTATCGAGCATAAATACTCCCTCTTGGAGTCACTAGCATCTACTTGGCGAGAGCATCTACTAACAACGTAGAGCATGCAAGATCATAAATAACATACACATGAATATAACATGATAGCTTGATAATCAATAGATATAGAATTCAATAATCATCGGATCCCAGCAAACACAACATGTAGCATTACAAATAGATGATCTCGATCATGTGAGGCAGCTCACGAGATCTAAACATGAGGAATAAAGTGGAGAGTACAACAATCTAGCTATTGATATGGACCCGTAGTCCAAGGATGAACTACTCACACATCACTCCGGAGGCGGGCATGGTGGTGTAGACCCCTCCGGTGATGAATTCCCCTCCCGGCAGGGTGCCGGGGTGAGCTCCAGAACCCTCCCGGTCTCGGGTTGACGATGACGGCGGCCTCGGGTGTTTCTCGGGAAAAATTGGTATCTTTTTACGGTTCATGTATCTGGGGGAATAAATAGGCGAAAGGGCGATGGTGGTGGACGCCCAAGGGGCCCACACCACCCCCCGGCGCGGCCAGGGGGCGCGCTGCCCTATGGTGTGGCCCCCTGTGCCCCCCTTCGGGCCTTTTCGGGACTCCGTGGAACCTTCGGGAATTCTAAGACTTCCGGGCTTCAAAATTTCCAATTCCGAGTACATTTCTAGAATTTTTTTCTGAAACTAAAAAACGGCAGAAAACAAGGAACTGGCTCTGTGGCATCTTGTCAATAGGTTAGTCCGGAAAATCGATAAAAATGACATAAAGTTTAAGGAAAACATGTAGCATATGGCATGAAAACAACATGGAACATCAGAAATTATAGATACGTTTATGACATATCAGTCGGCAACATCCTCACCCACAGGTTTGTGCGTGAGGATCTTATGTAGGCTTCATCCACATTGTGATCAACACCTCTTCTGCTACAATGATGTCTGGTACACGATCTCGAAAATTAGATCTTGGAATTTTTATTCACTATTATCTGCATAGATAGATCTTTGTAGTTGTGTAGCAGTTTGGTGAAAATTTTAAATTCTCGTTGCGCAACCCAGCACTACGACCCTCTTCGATTCACCTGCATCAGCTTTGGATAATGTCATTTTAGAAAGCATATATTTCCTTGTTGGTGTCGGGGGTGACCCCCGGGTAGGGTCATGGAAGGCATAAAATGATGTCCAGGAGTGGACTGGGTCAATGTTAACCGACATAAGCAAGGACTGGCATAAGGACGGTATAGTCGTTTCGGTGCAAACTGACATATCCGGACCGACATACGTGATGTATGTCAGAATAACCTTGTAGTATCTTGCTTACAGGGGAGAACCGACCGAGTTGTGAATTAGGCACGGCAAAGCCGGCATATGGTAGGTTCATGTGATCTCGGATGTAGGTTAATGCAAATATCACATCCCTGTTGTTGCGGAGCAGGTACAAGCATCATGGTTCAAGTTACAAGGTGAAAAGGTCTCTCCCGTACCGCTGACCATGTCTAATCGTGGGAGCAGTGGTAAAATATGGGGAGGCCACAACCTGTCCACGACAGAGGCGACAAAGAAGGCAGAGAGGATGACATAAGCACGACTTTGGTAGCAGTAGTTGGTAGAACAGTGTTTACTCACAGTGTTCTGGGCACCAGTATATAAGGTGCCCCAGGTCCTCGGGTGTGTGAGAGAGCTCACTTGGGTGAACATTCAGACAATCACTTGTTCACTGGCCAGGTAGAGAGAACCTTGCTCACTTACGAGCTTCTTCATCCTCTACCAAATACAGCTTTAGGAGCACATCTGTAATCCGGATTCTCACCCATATAGACTTAGACAGGCAGGAGTAGGGGTTTTACCTCCTCATGAGGGACCTGAACCTGAGTACATTGTGTGTCTGTTTTTGTGTCTTTCGAGTGCGTTCCTCAACACGCTATCCCTCCCCGGTACGAACAACATCCATCGATCCCCAACTTAAGCCATCCTATGACATCTGCCGTGACACACCACCATGAGAGTTGGCTTGGGTTCCTAGTGAATAGTTCCCTTTATACATATGTCTCCCTCATAAACCCCTAGTTCGGCAGTGTTAATGCTTATGCCCCCTTTGGAATTGTTATCTCATCATTAAGCTATAATCTAACATATCAGTCCCAAATCCCTCAACTACCAGCCATGAAATTATGCAAAACAACCCGCCCAATCAAAACACGATCCAAAGCTATTGGATGTATGCCCGAGAGACAATAAAATACATCAGTTTCGTGATTAATGTATTAATGCTATAACTGTTGTGGTCATTGGATCTGAGATTCGAAGGAAAACCCATACACACGTGTAGAAACATAAACACGTCGTTATAACCCTTTGTCATATCTCATAGACAAACTCGTTAATATTAGATGAACATGTTTTCTGGTCATGAACATTTGTCATGTCAATATTAATGGGAGCACATTGTTGTTTCAACATTGTGGCTGGGTAGACCTCAAGTAATTTAGATACTACAAGATATGTTTTTCTATATATTATCGTCACAAGATGTTTAGTTTTTTTGCTTCCTCAAACCATGAGATTACATAATGAAGTTCGCCGTAGAGATCATTTTGGCATAGTCAAGTATCACACTGTAAACTGGGTGATTGAAAAGGCTAACACTGAGTGATCTTGAAAGTGTTCTTATCATCGTGATAGTTCAAGACTAGGGATTACGCCTCTAGATAATAGGGAGATACATTCAGGATCCTCTCAGTGAAATAGTATCGGTAAATAAGTCTGCACATACAAAGACATGACACTAGTCATGGCGATACTATGACACAGTAACGAGTAAAAGGAATCGTACCAAGAATCTAGAATAATTTCATTAAATAGTTTAATCACAATCTTATCATTCATCTCGTCTCAAGGTATTGATTGGTAACGCGGAGTAATAGGAACTTACTTAACAACCAACAGGTTCAGCAGTTTTCTTCGTATAACTTGTAGGAATAAATATGGAAGTCCATGGTCCTTGTGTTGATTATTGATTACGAAAATGGTTTTCCAATCATGTATACTAGTTATCAAAACTGTAGGTGTCACACACTTAAGGCTTCAAAGTCAGTTGTTCACATTGGTTGGTCTAGAAGAGAGCGGGTATCATTCGGGTAATTTCGATGTGATAGAATTAATATTAAAGAGAGATTACGGAGGACATAGGATGTGTCAGGATGTCGTAAATATGTTTCTGACATAAATAGGTAATGGTCGATGTCATTACGATATCACAGAAACAAGTCTGGTGCCAATCGAAGATGTTTCGGAGAAGTTACTATGAGAGAGAAATACTTTGCACACTTTGCGGAGCAAGTGTAGAGGGGAATGAGATGTGTCGGAGATGTTATAATACATTTATAACATTGTTACATAGATTCGATGATTTTATCTATAGGATTATATGGTTTTGAAAGAGTTTCTGGTAAAAACCGATAAGAGGGGGAAGTGCCGGAGGGGGGCAGAATTGCCCCCATGGCCGCACCACCATGTGGAGGATGGAAGGTGGGCCCAGGGCTCCCATATTTATTCCATATTTGGTTTGATAGAAAAAGGAAAAAGGCAAAAGGAAAAGGGGGAATTGGACTCTAGATGGAATTTGATAGAGGGAGGCTTGGTGCGGATTGACTTAGGGCTTGAAACCAACCTCCCCCCACTTGGAAAGCGTCCCTGTTGTCTCACTATATAATTCCACACCTCCTTCATTGAGAGGATAAAAAATTGGTTCCAAGCCTTCCTCTCTCTCATAGAATTAGAGACTCTAATTAGAGACCCTCTAATGATTAGAGCCTCTAATTAGAACCTCTCTAATTTGATTAGAGCATCTAATTAGAATATATCTAATTGGATTAAAGCTTGTGATTAGATACCCTCTAATTGGTTTACAACTTCTTCTAATTGGGAAAGGATAGTCATCTTCCGATTAGACCTAGCTCTAATCTCTCTCTCTCTCCCATGTGTTGGGATCTCTCCACCTCAATTGTGAACCTCTCGCGATTAACCCTGGGCGGCGAAGCGCTACAGGACTTTGACGGACGTATGTGTGTGAACTCTCGGAGTGGTAGCACGTGAGACCCTCTTCTGGATCTAGAAAGCACGATACAGAGAGACAGAAAAAAAAGTTCCAACGCTAGGCTTAGCCATGGGACTCTTCATCAGGCAGCATCGACCCTCTTTCAGCGCGTATTGTCGATAACGATCAGATCAATCCACGCCTTTACCTTCATAGTAGATCATGTGCGTTACGTAGGACATAAAATTATAAAGTCTGCTACGTCACCCAATAGTGGTATTAGAGAGGTATATGAGTAGGTACATGTACGATATAGAGCACCGGTGAGTGCGACATTGCATAAGTTTGTGCAAGTATATTAGAAAGTTCTCTAATATTCAGATTGTTTATGATTGCTTCCCAATAAGTTGTGTCATTTTGTTTTCAATGGCATAGTGATATTTACAAACTTTTGGCAATCCTAGAACGTTCGAGTTTCCCCTAGCATATCTCGTCTAGTCCAAAGAAGTGCTTCAGTATATTTGGGTCTTGCTATAATTGGATTCGTGGACAACATAATGGACGGGCATGTGGATTGGATCCACACGGGGGTCATGGTTATGAATAAGTTTACCACACAGTGTCAATCTAGTAACATGAACAATCATGCCGGATTTTGTTCGTAGGTAGTAACGGTCCACTCCATAGAACCTACAACCACATAAAAGTTGTAAACACAAGCATTAGATCCGTCTAACTTGTTTTTGCAGAACATGTGATGTGATGTGGTATAGTCCGTTCTCATCCAAGAGTTGTATGAAATTCTATCCATTGTATTTATTTTGAACTGCGAGTCAATTTTTATCGGAGAAGCTCGTCTGTCCGGGACATGATAGCTTCTGTAGGTTCGAACACTAGGGGCTAAACACACTTCCTTCACCTCTCGAGGAGGCTTCGCGAGGTAAGCTTGAGCACGACAACAATGGAGACACAGAGAGTTTACCCAGGTTCAGGCCACCAATGCGGTGTAAAACCCTACTCCTGCTTGTCTGATGGATTGCACTGCGGTGACTACTTGTGCTCGAAACAGACTACTTGGGCTCTATGATGGTTCGAGCTCCCTTTCTACGAGGGCCGGAGGGACCCTTCTTATACTGGCATTTGTACCTCCTTCCTGCTCATTTGGCGGGAAAGGGTTCCCACAAGGAGCCAAAGCGAGGAGCGTCCCGTCTTGGTCGTCGAGGACAACTCCATCGTCCATGGCAGCACAGTGGGAGCGCCCGGTGATGTTGCCTCCGTCTTGTAGCACGATCTTTGTTTCCTTGCATCGAAGAGGTAATCTTTGGAGCGCACTTTGGCCCGGGCAGTTGTCCCCCGGACTTTATACACCAGAATGGCAACTACGGCCAAAGCGAGCCTGCACCTCTACGCGGCCTCCGTCAGCGCACGGAGATGCAGTCGTCAACGGCACAGAGCAGGCGAGTCCCCTCGAGAGGAACGAAATGGCGGAGTAGAGTCCCTCTCGAAGGAGAAGCCGCCAAGCCCCGTCTCCTGGGGCTCAGACCGATCCGGGGCTAGGGCAGAGAGCGCTTCAGAGGAGGGGGTGTACCTGATCACCCTCTGGAGACGCCTGTTGGGCCGGCTGCAGCAAACGGGTCAGGATACTCAGGCATCTAGAGGCCCGGCAAATTTAAAGCATGATGGTTGGAAACCATATGATTTCTATCCTTGTCCTGCATGCCCCCATGATTTCTTTAAGTGTCTTAGAGATAGGAGAAGGACATGGAGATGGCTATAAAATGTCGTAGACTTTGACAACGATTCATGGAGCGAAGAAGGAGTTCTAAGCCCAGAATATGAAGAAGACTATACTGCATCACTATTAAACTGCATGTGATGGTTAATACTCTCTATGCACCCTTTTGATTGCACGGTAGTTGTGATTATTAGGGTGATTCCTCACTTGAAAGTATCAAGGTGATTGTGCTCTTCTAAACTATGCACCGTCAAACTAGTCCGGGTTCACGTTCATCACTTGTATCCAAGGGTCAACGTGTTCTTAGGACCTTATAGGTGGGTATGGATTGATCACTTGTATCCAAGTGTCAATACCATACAAGCAGGATCAGTTGTTGGTTGTCCTGACGTTCTGGCATGATAGTTATGACCTCGGATCACAAACATCGACAAATGAACGAGAGTCACATGAGATTGGCAAGTAGACCTACCCTTTGGAATATGATTAGGCACCAAGATGTATCCATCCTTCTAATCGTAATTCTAATATGGATCTAGAGTAACTGAATATTGATTATGAGGAATATCAATTTCATTGGGAGTGCACTTATTAGTTAAATATTTGGCTTTAATTAAGTGTAATTAATCATGATAACAACTAGTGTAATTTTAATAGTTTGTTATGGATTTGGCATCTATTTCCCACATACACATTTAGTTTGTTGATTGATTTAGATATCTGGTTAAGGAAAACTTTACGGACTTGTTTCGTAATTTGAGGATTGCTCTCGTAATGTCAAGGAAAGGTCCTATTGCAATATTTAGGTAGAATTTCTCAATGCATGTAATTGAATGAGATTCATGAAATGTATGGATGTAATCCAAAGATCATTGATTCCTATTAATTTTTCTCCATAAGGATATCCCAATTGAACCACCGTAAAGTTGTCAATGTTTTGAAGTGTGACATGCACTTGTTGACATAAGGACGGGTGTGTATAGTATTATACACACGTGCAGGAAATTGAGATATATGTCTATTGGATAGAGAAGGAGAGGAAAAGGTTATTTCAGATACAGACAAGATATGAGATATCTCAAGAATTAGTTTGTATGCAAGAGAAGCAAAGATTAAATTTGGTGAAGAAAAACATGTGTGTACTATGCTTGGTACATACGAGGATTGGAGATTGATACGTCCAAAACGTATCTATTTTTCCGAACACTTTTCTTATTGTTTTCCTCTAAACTTGTGATTTTTGGATACCACTAACACGGAATAACGCTGCTTTCAGCAGGATTACCTTGGTGTCTCGTTTTTGTGCAGAAAAATCAACTTTCGAGAAATTGCCTAGAAAAGACCCCATTGAGCTTATATCACCAGAGGACCCTGGGAGCTAGAAGGACTCCTGGAGGGCGCCAGGAGGGGCCCAGACCACCCCTGGGCGCCCTCCTAGACCGCGCCGCCTGGTGTTGTGGGGGCCACTCCACCCCCTCGGGCTCACCTTTCGACTACAAATGCCCCGTAAACCTAAAACGCGAGGGGGTTCGTCGTATTCTATAGAAACACAACAGAGCGCCGCCGCCACCTCGAAACTCAAATCGGGGATCAGAAATTCCTGTTCTGGCGCGTGCCGGGACGGGGATTCGAAGGAGATCATCGCAATCGTCACTGCCACCTCTTCTCCATCAACCGTCCATGTTTCCCCCGTCCATGTGTGAGTAAACACCGTTGTAGGCTGAGAGGGATGGAAGGGATTGGATGAGATCGATCATGTAATAATGCCAGATTGTTAGGGAATAGTGCCTAGTATCCGTTGTTAGTGTTTTCTACCGTTGTTGCAACTTGTTATGCTTAATGCTTGTCACTAGGGTCCGAGTGCCATGATCTCAGATCTGAACATGTTATTGTTTCATCAGTATAATTATGTTTCTTGATCATATATGCAAGTTGTTTACACATGTTATTGTCCGGAACCCGTGGCCCCAGAGTGACAAAAAATTTGACAACCGGAAGGGATGGTTTTGATGTGAGGATCACGTGTGTTCACGGAGTGTTATTGCTTTGCTTCGGTGCTTTATTAAAAGGAGCACCTTAATTACGAGTAGTTTCCCTTGAGGCCTCACTGCAACGGGCTGGTAGGACAAAAGATGTTGTGCAAGTTTCTCATTGCGAGCATGTATGACTATATTGGAACACATGCTTATGGTTTGCCTAGAACTTGGATGATTTATTATTATTATATGCAATGCCCGTGTTTAGATTATTACATGACCTATGTTATCCATGCAAAGCCCGTTCATCCATTCCCTCTATGCCTATGGTACTCCCATCCTGCTGTTTCCCGCAATTGCTACTATTCTTACTATTTTACTCCTGCTCTTATTTTACTACTACTACTGCTATAAAACTGTTACCACTGATAAATTGTTGCGATCAAGTCTACTTTTAGGTGCAACTGAATTGAAAACTTAGTTGTTAAGTCTTATAATTTTTTTTGGATCCCCTTGTGTCGATCGATAAATTTACTTCCCTCGAAAACTGTTGCGATCCCTTATACTTGTGGGCCATCAAGACTATTTTCTGACGCTGTTGCCGGGGAGCATAGCTTTATTTATTTTTTCACTTGAATGTGATATTGTTCGCTGAAAGCCTTCCATCATGGGCAAGACTCGTGATGAAAAGTTCCTATATTTCCGTCCACTACAAGGAGAGGTACAACTCTGAACACCTCTGTTGCTCTTGATTCACCGTATGTTATGAGTAAGCTTCTTACTCCACCACATGCTATGCACACTGTTACTTCTGTTAGGTCTGAAAATGCTTCTGATAGTTTTGATGATGCTTCTATTGTTCTTTATGATACTGGTTCTCTAGGTCCTTTCCTAGATGCTACAATTGCTAAATCCAAACAAATTGAAATTGCTGAAATTTTTGTTGAAAATATTGGTACACCTGAGTTTATTGATGATCTTGATGAAACCTATATTGAACTTAATGATGGTTTTATTAAAGAAGCTCAAGCTACTACTGGTGCAAGTTCTCTTAAGAGTCTTCTTGCAAGACATGTTGTGAAATATAAATCTTCTCTTGATGCTATGTTTGCCGCATCTCCCATACACATTAGAGACAAGGATTATGATTTCTCTTTAGATTTATCTTACATATATATTGTTGAGAAGGAACCTTTTTGTGGAACTGAAAGTAAAAGTGCTATGGAACACATGAATGAGCTTTCATCTTTGAGTAGTTTATTTTCTAATCATACTAAGATGCGTACTTATTTTGTTACCAAGATCTTCCCTTTCTCATTGAAAGATGAGGCTAAAGATTGGTTTAACAATTTTTCACCTAGATCTATTACTAATACCTTGGATTTGGTTAATGCTTTCTTTCAAAAATATTTTCCTGCTAGTGCCCAACATGCTGCTATGCAGGACATCTTTAACTTTGAGCAAATTGAAGGAGAGAAATTGCCTGAATCTTGGAAAAAGTTTTGTTCTTTGATACGAGCTAGCCCTAGATATCCATTACCTAAAAATGAGCTCCTAGATATATTTTATAATGGACTAACTGTTGAATCTAGGACATACCTCGATAGTTGTGTTGGTTGTGTTTTCAGGAAAAGAACTCCACAAGAAGCTGAGAATTAATGGCTAAAATAGACAAAAAATATGATGATTGGAATATACCTGAGCCTACACCTACACCAGAGCCAACACCAATAACAACACAAAAGAAGAGAGGGATGATTGAATTAAATGATAAAGTGACGAAGGAAGCCAAGAAATCTCTCAAAGAGAGGGGTATTAGATCTGAAGATGTGAAGAATTTACCTCCTATAGAAGAATTATGTAGGCCTATCCCTCATCCATCAACAGTTGAGGTACACTCTCTCCAATACTTTGATAATATAGATATTCCCTACTCTAAATCACCTGATCAATGCTTAGATGAATTTGATAATTATGTTGTTAAGCAAGACAACTTTAATATTAGAGTGTAAAATCACCTTATGGAAAACTCTAGAGCTATTGATAATTTGCATGGTATTGTTAAGAGAACCTCTAATGATGTTAAAATGATTGTTCAACAATTTCATATGGTTCAAACTCAAATTGATCAACTTACTACAGTGCAAAAAGATATGCTAGCTAATGCTTCTAGAGATAAACATGGTTGTGAAATAATTACTAGAAGTGGTGTTTCTACTCAGGACCCCTTGTATCCTGAAGGACATCCTAAAAGAATTGAACAAGATTCTCAGCAACCTAAAAACAGTACTTCTCCTTCTAAGAAAACAAAGAGACATAAAACTATTGTAGAATCTCCTGAACCTGCCAAAGATCCTAATAGTATATCTATTTCTGATGCTGAAACTGAAACTGTAATGATAAAAGTGATGCTTCTGATAAAGAACAAACTGTAGTTGAACCTGAAAAGGAAGCTAAAACTGTGAAGTATACTAAGCATGATTTCATTGCTAATAAACATGGTATTGGAAGAGAGCCTTGGGTATAAAAAGCAATGCCTTTTCCTAATAAGAAACACAAATCAAAGGAGGAAGAACATTATAACAAGTTTATTGAGTGGATGAAACCTCTGTTTTGGCAACTTCCTTTGGCTGATGCTATTAAATTGCCTCCTTACTCTAAATATATGAAATATATTGTCAAAAGGAAAATTCCTAATGAGGAGATTTCCACTATGCTTGCTAATTACCCTTTCAACGACAAGGTTCCAAAGAATCTTGGAGATCTTGGTATTCCTACTATCCCTTGTTGTATTAAAAATAATTATGTTAGAACTGCTTTATGTGACTTGGGAGCTGGAGTTAGTGTTATGCCTTTTTCTCTCTAAAAGTGGCTTTCTCTTGAAAAATTGATACACACTGGTATATATTTGCAAATGGTTGATAAATCTACGGCTATTCCTGTTGGTATATGTGAGAATGTTCCTGTTCAAGTTACTACTAGTTGTTTGATATTAACTAACTTTGTTGTGTTGGAAATGCCTGAAGATGATAATATGTCTATTATTCTTGCGAGATCTTTTCTTAACACTGCAGGGGCTATTATTGATTGCAATCAAGGAAAAGTAACTTTTAATGTTAATGATAAAGAGCATATTGTTTATTTTCCCAAGAAGATTGACAGAAGATATGGGCCTTGGTGTGGACGGATCGACATCAACGGCGCCCACGGCGACCAACGCGACGACATCCTCGGCGCACACGTAGTGGCATGAACTGACCCCGAGCGGCGGCATCAACGAAACACCGGGCGACACCCAGGGCGCCGAGCCCGCCGGCGACATCCATGGCGCCGAGCCCGCGGGCGACGACTTCCACGGCTATGAATTCCTCGTCTCCAACAACATCGTCAATGACGATTGTGTCGAGGGGTTACCCCCGAGTAGGGGTAAGGCAAGTGATAAAGACGAAGATCAGAGTACTGTTTGCCGGGTTGGTGGCTACCCGGGTACCCTCTACCCGGTAGTCTCTATCCGGTCATAAGTATTGAAGGCCAAGAGAATATATTGAGCAAGATTGTATTCGTCCGGGTAGCGGTCAGGTGGTCCGAGTAGATGGACTGCGTTCCTACTCGGGCAAGAAGTCAATGGAGCCGTTTCTGACAGGATCCCGCGTATCCTGTAGCCGTACAGGCGCGCGGTTCAACTTACGGAGCGCGTGATTATCCGCGCTACGGCGTGACTACAGTGCGGTAGGCGTCTGTCAAGTCCTATCACTGACAGAGGGGACAAGACATGCCTAGGGGCCTACTCTATGTCAGGTGGACAAGTCCCATCTGCCGAACGGCGCGGCGACTTCCCGCACTGCGTCAGCGAGAAGCCGGAGGCGTGCGATGTCCTGCAGTGGGCATGTCCCATCGAGTTGTACCTTATAGTCTTTCTTTATTCGGCTGGGCACCAGTATATAAGATGCCCTGCCCCCTCCTGCGCGAGGGACGTTGCCTCAGATCGCATTTATTCCAAGAGCTAACACTAGAGCTAGAGAGAACAGCCGAGTGGCTACTCGGCCAAGAGGCAAACATTGTACTGTGGCTACTCGGAAAACATACATACAAAGAGGTAGGCAGGAGTAGAGGTGTTACCTCCACACGAGGGGCCTGAACCTGGGTAGATCTTGTTGTTTGCAGTGTTACTTACGCGCGGCTACTCGCCGTTCGATCCCTCCCCGGATACCTCCAACGTCCATCGGTCCCAACTTTAGCCATCCCATGGCATCTGTCTTCTCCACACCACGACAGATTGACACTAGCGCGTGACGAATTCGTATGGTTTTTTAACGCCAACCATTTAAATTATGGCCTAAAAACATAATTATGTAATACTTTTAGATATTTTTGTATTTGCACAATTAAAAATTCGAGGCAAAATTGCTTTGGGAGTTTTGCTTGGGGATGCCAAGTAGAGAAGGGGCGCTCCAGTGGGCGCCGCGACGTCCGGACGAGCCCCCAAAGAGCCTCTCCGGGCGCCGATACGGATGACAACTGAGGGGCGCGAGTGGAGATGCTCTTACATCAACTTTTGCCTCTTTGTGGTCAATTATGCCAATCGGAATTTCGCTTGTATGTATGATCGAATTGTGCCTTATAAATCTATGAACCGAGGACCGCAATTTATTTTGGCCAGATAACCCAGGCTAAAACCGAGCCACGACGTGACCATTAGACGAAACTGACGCGAACTACATAGGATGGCGTATTCCCCACTCCCGTTGTGGCGACTTCCCATCACCGTCGATTCCCCCACGCCGGTCTCGGCTCTGCTGCTCTCGGCCCTGCCGCTCCCCCCCTCACCGCCACGAGATCGCCTTCCTCTTCGCCGGCCTCTGTACCCCTCTCCGATCCGATTCGCGGGAGACGAGGGAGGTGAGCTTCTCTCAGAAGCCTTGGAGACCCTTTCGTGTGCGTCTACCATCTCGGGAGGAAGCTCCCCGATTCGCGAGCGACACGGCTCCAATGGCGTCTCCTTCCGCACCGATGTGCGTTCTCCGGTGAGCATCGCCATCCCTCGTTCTGACTCCCCCGTGGATCAACGATCAAGTTGGTTGATTCAACCTTCCGTGGACGTGGGCTTGATTCGAGTGGATCTCCGTCGTTCCCCGGGTTCCCCCGTCCCGCCATGGCCGGGCGATCCTATGGCGTTTCCAGAGCTCGCCAATGGCGGCCGGGTGGTTCCCTTACCCGCGGTGGGCCTGGAATTACGTTCATGTGTGCCCCTACCTGTCAATGACTTTGGGGTTGAAGCTGAGGTGGTTGAGTAAGTTTTCGGCCAACAATGGGTAACTTTGTCATTTTGCAGCGGAGGGGATAACCCGAGGAATATCCTTGTCTGGATCCCAAAGGGGATTAGAGACTCCAAGGTCTCCATCTCCGACTGCTTCCCCGCACCCAGATCCACCCTCCTCCACCATCGTGCTCGTCGTTTCCGGCCGTTGCTGTCTACTGGACCCCCGTCCTTCGTGGAGGTGCTGTCGAGGCAGATGCAGGTAGGCCGCCCTAACCGTGGGCGCGGCCGTGGGCGAGGAGGCCCCCCTCCTCCAGCTGCGCCAACCCTAGCTCCAAATCATGGTGAGCCTGCAGCTGCGGGCGCTACATCCAAGCTTCCTCCAACTAAAGGCGCGTAGAATCAAAGGTACCAATGGCCCCCTCCTCGCTACTACCATCGCAAACCTCGAATCATTAAGGTAGTAACCTAGGTTAGCAAGGTGGTGTTGTGCCTGGTAACTCTCTCTCGCGACCATAGCCCGCTTCCTCTGATAGATCTGCGTCATCTCATTCTGCGAGTTCAGAGGTTCCTACATTTCCTGAGCAAGTTCTTGATCCGTGCTACAGTAAATTGATCTGCTTCAACTGTGGAGACGCAGGCCACTTTCGTTGGTAATTGCATCAAGCCAAGGGTCTGTTTCATCTGCAATTTACCTGGCCACCCTGTAAATTCTTACCCCGAATGGATTAAGGAACATCCAACCGCAGAGTATTTCGGGAGTGGGAATCCTGGTCCTGGGTTTTTTCATGTTGACATTCCAGACTCTAAATCTACGAAGTGGCTCAATTTTGCTAACTGTGGGGTTATCTCTGTCAAGAAGGGGACCTTATCTCTAGGTTAACTTGAAGCAAATTTCAATTACATCTTCTGTAAAGAGAGGAAGTGGCCTTGGAAGATGAGGGAGCTGAAACCCAATTCTTTCCTGTTTAGGTTTCCTCCCTGGAAGAAAGTATCTGATCTAAGTTGATTCCCTACCTTTGACCTTGACAAAGAAGGAGTCACAATCAAGATTACCTCTTGGTATGGTGAGGTTAAAGAATATCGATTCTTCGATGAAACCTGGGTTAATATCAGAGGCATACCCCCCAAATGGTGTGCCTGGAAGACCATTTCTCAAATTGCATCTGTCCTGGGAGTTTGGTTGATGTTGACTGGTCTTTGATCTTCAAGTCTATGTACTCTGTGGTTAGAATTCTAGTTTCTGTCAAGGATAGAACCAAGATTCCCTCTCTGCGAGTTGTTGAGATGAACCAGGCCTTATATTTGCTTCATGTTGAAACTGAGGTGGATGGGTCTTCCTCTCCTAGTGATGGTCCTGATGGTGACTTGGCTAACATTTCCACAGACATGGATGCAGATCATGTGCTTCCTTCTGGATCAAATCCTCCTGCTCCTTCTCCTCAGCTTGCTGCTGCCCCCAATCAGTGATCTGGCAAGGGTGTTATGGAGGAGGATTGCATGAGCTGCCCTGAGCTCTCTACTGCTGAGCATTGTGCTAGCCCATTGAGTTCCCTCCCAGACAAGCTTGATTATTCTAGTCTTGATGATGGTGTTTGGGACTGGGAAGGTCCCTTTCCTAAAACCCTCCAAGTGATCACTGAGCCAGTTGAGTGTATCCTCCAACTAGAGAATTCCACCATTGACCTGAACCTCTACAAAGATTTGTTTCATGTTGGCATGGACTCAGAGGAAAAGAACCCGCTGAAGACCATCCTTGTACTGAGTGTCTCCACACTGAGATGGTTTCTCTTCTTAGTGGTACTAAAAGAACCCTCCTGCCTTCACTAGATGAAGCCTCTACAGCTGCTCCTCCACCCAACCATACCAAGAAGACTAAGTGGGGTCTGATGACCCACAAGTATAGGGGGTTTATCGTAGTACTTCTGATAAATAAGAGTGTCAAACCCAATGAGGAGCAGAAGGTGTTGACAAGCAGGTTGGATAGAGGATTCACTATAACACTAGCAAACGGGTTTTCGGTGGTTTTTGATATAGCAGATAAATAAAGTGCGACTAAATAAAGTGCAGTAAATAATATTGCAGCGAGTGGCCAAATCCTTTTGAGAGCAAAGGACAAGCCGGTTGTTCTACTTATGATTACCAAACGTTCTCGAGGACACATGGGAATTTCATCAAGTGCTTTCGCTTCATTACAGTTGATTAATATTTATTGGTTCGTGAAGTGTTGTGTGGGTGAACCTATGCTAATGCACTGCCAACTAGGACTAATACATACTTGTGATTATACCCCTCGTAATCATTCACAAATACAAGAAAGTAATTAAGAATAATCTAACCACAACCTTAAGACTCTGGGATCCTACACTCCCTCGTGCATTGGTTTCCTAATTGGGGTTTAGGTTTCTGTCACTCCGGCAACCCCACAATTAGTAGCCAAATACACAATACATCCTCCTAGGCCCATAAAGGTGAAGTATCATGTAGTCGACGTTCACATGACACCATTACAAGAATAGCACCACAACTTAAATACCGAACCAGGAGATATTACTTCAACATAATTTCACTACTAACATCATGACTTCTCCCATGTACTAAAGAACTAAACAAACTACTCACAAGACAGCATATGGATCATAATCAGAGGTGATATAATGCATAATAACAATCTGGTCATAAAGTGTAAACACCGATAAATCTCACAAGCATCAACTACTAACAAGTAATCCACACCGGAGAGAGATCTAGTGAAGAGCAACGATAAAGACCCCTAATTGTCATAAAGGGATGAAGGTGGATGATGAGGGTGATGGTGCTGGTGGTAATGATGATGATGATGACGATCTTGATGATGCCCGGAGTGATGACAATGATGGTGGCGATGATTCCCCCTCTCCGGGGAGGAATTTCCCCGGTAGATTTCTCCCTGTCGGAGAGCTTTTCTCTCTCTGTTGTTTTCCGTCCCGAGGCGGCGGCGGAATAATTCTCCGATGATGTTTTTGGGCTTAGGGTTCCCTGGGGGTCAAGTACGCGAAAGGGGCACCCCAGAGTGGGCCGGGGCGCAGACCACCCCCAAGCGTGGCCAGAGGGGGCACGCCACCTGGTGGTGTGGGCCCTAGGTGGCCCCCCTCCGGGTGCACTTCTATCTGACTTCCTCCTCGGAACTTCTAAGACTCCTCTAATATCCCCCTCTTCTTCTGATCTTCTCAAATAGGGTATCTCGGTGGTGCTTTTTTCCATCAGATTTCTGGTCCCGGTGTTTATTCTCCAAAAATTACAAAACATGCAAAATAAGATAAAAATAACATAAATGATGCATCATAACATGAAATATATCGATGAATAAAAGAAAATAACAATATAAAATAGTGATGCAAAATGGACGTATCAACTCCCCCCAAGCTTAGACCTCGCTTGTCCCCAAGCGAAACTAAACTCAGTAAACATGACCACAGGTTTATGGAGTGAGATATCGATAAATAAAATACGGACAAGAGGCATCACATCTAACAAATAGCAAGTCATTTTAGACAACAACTTCCTCTCATATAATCAAACTTGAAACAAGTAGAGAAATCACAATAAAGGTTCAAAAGGAAATCCAATTTGGTAAAGGAAAACTTAGTTCTTGGTGAGAGAACAATTAACAGTGTACTTATATTTCGATCAGAGTCTTTATAGTAGAGCTTATATTGCAGAGTTTATCATGCTCAATTATAACAGTCTCTTTGCAGACATTGGTAACTTTCAAAGTGGTATTGAAACAGATAAAAGCATTTGTACAAACAAGGAAGAATAAAGACATTATTGAGTAAATCAACATACAGATGGATGAATGACAACAACTCAAATTCTTGCTGAGGACAGAAAGAAGTAGGTTTACTAACTCAACAGAAAGGTAAAATATAAGCCTTCGTAGAGGGAAGCATGGATCACTCATGTGCTAGAGCTTTTATTTTGTTAAACAAAGGTATAAAATGGTTGACACTCCTCCTAACCTTTCTAACACAAACCATGGCTAACCGAATCCTCGGGTGCCTAGCAACAATCACATACCATGGATGAGTGTCTAAATTTTGAGAGGTGTATGCTTATGCCAACGAATGCAAAACAGAAAATACAGTACGTCACAAGCCAACTAGACTTCACAAGAGCGGCTCCCATTTAAGGACGCATCTGGTATAGAAGGTCATCCCTCTTAACCTTTTGTTTACACAATTATGCTTTGACTGATAAATCAGGGGCAATAATTCTGAAGAGAATTTGTATTATTATTTGGGACTGGGAACCCCTCTGCCAGCTCTTCTAGCATTTGGATAAGCGGATGAAGCCACTAGTCCATGGTGTGAAATCCAATCAACAAGTGAGATAAATATTCTCTATTTGCGTCCTCATGAGCTAAAACAGGGGCACAACACAAGTGTAATTTTGAAGGTTTTAAAGGTAGCACACAAGCAATTTACTTGGAGTCGCGGTGAAATACCACATGTAGGTAGGTATGGTGGACACAAATGGCATGGTTTTGGGGCTCAAGGTTTGGATGCTTGAGAAGCATTCCCTCTGAGTACAGGTTTTTGGCTAGCAAGGTTGGGTAGAAAGGATAAGAATTGAGGTAAAACAAAAAAATACATATATGATAAAGTCAATCATGCTATCTTCCTTGAAGGTACAAACAATCTTACTTGAGAATACTAGGCTTATAAGCTAACAAGAAACAAAGATCATGGAATAATATATCTACATGCAACTCCCTCTTTTCTACATAAGTCTCGACGAATTGTCTCTACTAACCAATGCTAAGTTTACCAAAACCAACTAGATTAACTCGATGCGCCAACATTGATACCAATACTAATAACAAGATCAACCATATAACAAAAATTGCAAACTAAAATAAAGTAGAGCAAGTAGATGATGAAACTTCTCATTAATATTACATTACGACAACTCAAACCGAGGAATACAACGATAACCAACTAAAGAGTGATACTTCCATACTGCAAACCATACTATATGATATTTCCTCTGCTCATGATATGACTCTACTAAAAGGTAAAAAAAAGGGTGAAAGATAAAGTGTGATATTGCGGCACTCCCCCAAGCTTGGAACAAGCCAAGGGGATGTCAATACCAATGACGAATTAGTTCTTCGATGGTGGTGGTGAATCCTTCTCAATAAGCTTATCCATTAATTTCTTCAAATCTTCCATTGCAAACATAAGCATACACATCATTTCCGTATTGTGATCAATACAGTCTGCGTGCTTGTCAAACGGTGAATCCCAGCTATCAAGATTTTTCCCCCACACCTCCTTAGTTCGAGAGCTTCCTTCATCTGAAAGTGGTGGGGCCTTCCCTCCAGTGCTCATCCTTGTCGTTTGCTTGAAAGGTTTTGCAACCACTCCAATGCTTGCGATGGTGGCGCGTGGATGCACTCATGGTTTTTCTTCTACATCTCCTTCAGCTCCACTCTCGATCTCCTCCTCCGGCTTCCAGTCTTGGAGATCATCTTCCTTCGGTCCCTTCCCTTTGTTGTTGTTGGCGCAGACCATGGTGCTTCTAAAACTGAAAACTGATCCTCGCAGAAACAAGTCAAAATAGAAACACGACGAGAAAACGATATACTACCTCAAGGAGTCTAGGGGTTAAATATCAAAAACATGCGTAACGAAAGGAAAGTCCATGTCGAAAACGAGTCGGAAGGGGCTCCGAGGCGCCCACACCATAGGGTGGCGCGGCCAAGGGTGGGCCCGCGCCCCCTCATGGTGTGGTGCCTCCGGGCACCTTCTCCAACTCCTCTTTGGCTCACTATTTTTTATATCTTCCAAAAATCAATAATCTATAACTGAAAAGTATTTCGCAAACTTTTTCTTAACAGAACTGTTACCTACTCCAAAACAGACTCTGCAAATTCTGGAATATTTCCCCTAATGACTTCTCCGGAGTCATTACTTGAATAACAACCACATCTTCATCATAGGAATCCCTAGAAATATAATGTTTGAGTCTTTGTCCATTTACCACTTGTGTAGTGTTATCTTTGAGGGAAGCAATTTTGATTGCACCCGAACGATACACCTCTTCAATAACATATGGTCATTCCCATCGGGAGAGTTATCCGCAACAGTATTTTTTGCAGGAAAATTACTCTCCCGATGGGAAGGACCATATGTTATTGAAGAAGTGTATTGTTCGAGTGCAATCAAAATTTCTTCCCTCAAATATAACACTACACAAGTGGTAAATGGACAAAGACTCAAACATTAAATTTCTGGGGATTCCTATGATGAAGATGTCGATGTTATTCAAGTAATGACTCCGGAGAAGTTCATTAGGGGGGAATTCTAGAATCTGCAGAGTCTGTTTTGGAATAGGTAACAGTTATGTTAAGAAAAAGTTCGCGAAATACCTTTTCAGTTATAGATTATTGATTTTTGGAAGATATAAAAAATACCGAGCCGAAGAGGAGTTGGAGAAGGTTCCCGGAGGCACCACACCATGAGGGGCGCGCGGGCCCACCCTTGGCCGCGCCACCCTATGGTGTGGGCGCCTCGGAGCCCCTCTCCGACTCGTTTTCGACCCGGACTTTCCTTTCGTTACGCATATTTTTGCTATATAATCCCCCGGACCCCCCGAGGTCTGTATATCGTTTTCTCGTCGTGTTTCTGTTTCGAGCTATTTCTGCCAGGTTACATCTTCAGATCTAGAGCCACAATGTCCTCTTCTGGATCTCCCAAAGACAATTTCTTTGAGAACATCGTCAACCCGTACATGAACGAGTTGAAGATGCATCCCAAGGAGTTTTGCTTAAGGGAGGGGAGGTGCAGATTGAAGATGTTCGGGTCCCTAAAGGAGAAGGCAGTCTGGAAGCTAGGATGGAAGAACTGGAGCAAGAAGTCTTTAGGTACAAGAAGATGGCGGAGCGTGAAGTTGAGATCATCCACAGGATAAAGATAGAACAGATCGCTGAGTACAAGAAGGAGAATTTTAAGCTTTGGGAGGATATTTTCTCACTCACCAAGACCACCAACGATTTGCAAGCACAACTCTATGATGTGAAGAACCAGAACTGTGAGTATGAGGACATGTTTAAACGTATAAGCTCTGCTGATAGTTTCAGGATGTTGGAGACCAAGACGTCATTTGTGGATGGAGAGCCTTTACCTTGGAAGACTGAGGATGAGAAGGATTCACCACCACCACCGAAGAATTGATTCGTCATTGCTATTGGCATCCCCTTGGCATGTTCCAATCTTGGGGGAGTGTCGCGGTATCACACTTTATCTTTCACCCTTTTACCTTTTTAGTAGAGTCATATCGTGAGTAGAGGAAATATCATATAGCATGGATTGCAGTATGGAAGTTTTGCTCCTTAGTTGGTTATCGTTGTATCCCTTGGTTTGAGTTGCCGTAATGAAATATTAATGAGAAGTTTCATCATCTACTTGTTTCACTTTATTTTAGTTTGCAATTTTGTTATGTGATTGATCTTGTTATTAGTATTGGTAGCAATGTTGGAGCTTCAAGATAATCTAGTTGGTTTTGGCAAACTTAGCATTGGTCAGTAGCAACAATTCGTTGAGACTCAAGTAGAAAAGGGGGAGTTGCATGTAGATATATTATTCCATGATCTTTCTTCTTTGTTAGCTCATAAGCTTAGTATTCTCAAATAAGTTTGTTTGCACCTTCAATGAAGATTGCATGATTGGCTTTATCATATATGTTTTTGTTTGTTTTACTTTGATTCTTATGCTTGCTAGCCAAAAACCTGTACTGAGAGGGAATGCTTCTCGTGCGTCCAAACCTTGAACCCCAAAACCTTGCCATTTGTGTCCACCATATCTACCTATATGTGGTATTTCACTGCCACTCTAAGTAAATTGCTTGTGTGCTACCTTTAAACCTTCAAAATTACACATGTTTTATGCTCCTATTTTAGCTCATGAGGACGCAAATATCTCACTTGTTGATTGGATTTCACACCCTGGACTAGTGGCTTCATCCGCTTATCCAAATGCTAGAAGATCCGGCAGAGGAGTTCCCAGCCCCAAATAATAATACTAATTATCTTCACTATTTTTGCCCCTGATTTATCAGGCAAAGCATAATTGTGTAAACAAAATAGAAAGAGGTATGACCTTCTATACCAGTTGCGTCCTTCTATGGGAGCCGCCCTTGTGAAGTCTAGTTGGCTTGTGATGTACTGTATTTTCTGTTTGCCATTCGTTGACATAAACATACACCTCTCAAAATTTAGACACTCCTCCATGGTTTGTGATTGTTGGCAGGCACCCGAGGGTTCGGTTAGCCATGCTTTGTGTAAGAAAGGTTGTGAGGAGTGTCAAACTTTTATACCTCTGTTTTATAAAATAAAAGCTCTAGCACATGAGTGATCAATTCTTCCCTCTGCGAAGGGCCTATCTTTTACATTTATGTTGAGTCAGTAAACCTATTTCTTTCTGTCTAAGTAAGCATTTGAGTTGTTGTGATTCATCCAGCTACATGTTGATTTAATCAATCATGTTCCTTATACTTCCTTGTTTTTGCAAATGCTTTTATCTGTTTGAATACCACATTGAAAGTTACCAATGTTTGCAAAGAGACCGTTATAATTGAGCATGATAAACTCTGCAATATAGCTCTAGTATAAAAGACTCTGATCGAAAGATAAGTACACTGTTAATTGTTCTCTGACCAAGAACGAAGTTTGCCTTTACCAATTGTGATTTACTTTTTGCACCTTTATTGTTACTTTACTTGTTTCAAGTTTGATTATATGAGAGGAAGTTGCTGACTAAAATGACTTTTTCTTTGCGGATGTGATGCCTCTTGCCCGTATTTTGTTTATCGGCACCTCACTCCATAAACCTGTGGTCATGTTTACTGAGTTCAGTTTCGCTTGGGGACAAGAGAGGTCTAAGCTTGGGGGAGTTGATACGTCCATTTTGCATCACTGTTCTATGTTGCTATTTTTTGTTATTCGTCGATATATTTCACGTTATGATGCATCCCTTATGTTATTTTATCTAATTTTGCATGTTTCATAATTTTTGGAGAATAAACACCGGGACCAGAAATCTGATGGAAAAAGCACCATCGAGATACCCTATTTCAGAAGATCAGAAGAAGAGGGGGGGACACCGGAGGTAACTTAGAAGTTCAGAAGAGGGAGCCAGCCACGAGGAGAGCGGGAGGGGGCCACCAGGGGCCCATGCCATGGGGTGTCGCCGCCCTTGGCCGCGCTGCCACGTGGTGTGGCCACCCTGGCCCACCTTTGGTTGATATCTTTCGCGTACTTGACCCCCAGGGAACCCTAAGCCCCATACCATCATCGAAGAATTATTCTGCTGCCGCCTCGGGGTGGAAAACACCCGAGAGAGAAAAGCTCTCTGGCAGGGAGAAATCTGCCGGGGAAATTCCTCTCCGGAGAGGGGAAATCACCGCCATCGTCACCGTCATCGCTCCGGGCATCATCAAGATCGGCATCGTCATCATCATCACCACCACCACCATCACCCTCATCATCCACCGTCATCCCGCTATAACAATTAGGGGACTCTATCATTGTTTTACATTAGATCTCTCTCCCGATGTGGATTACTTGTTAGTAGTTGATGCTTGTGAGATTTATCGGTGTTATCACTTTACGACCATATTGTTATGATCCATTATATCACCTTTGATTATGATCCATATGATGTCTTGTTAGTAGTTCGTTTAGTTCTTGAGGACATGGGAAAAGTCATGATGTTAGTAGTGAAGTTATATTGAAGTAATATCTCGTGGTTCGGTATTTAAGCTGTGGTGCTATTCTTCCAGTGGTGTCATGTGAACATCGACTACATGATACTTCACCTTTATGGGTCTAGGAGGATGCATTGTGTACTTGGCTACTAATTGTGCGGTTGCCGCAGTGACAGAAACCTAAACCTCCGTCAGGAAACCAATGCACGAGGGAGCGTAGAATCCCGGAGCTTTAAGGTTGTGGTTAGTTTTATGTTAATTACTTTCTTGTATTTGCTGATGCTTACGAGGGGTATAATCACAAGTATGTATTAGTCCTAGTTGGCCGGTGCATTAGCATAGGTTCACCCACAAAACACTTCACGAACCAATGGATATTAATCAACCATAATGAAACGAAAGCACTTGACGAAATTCCCATGTGTCCTCGAGAACGTTTGGTAGTCATAAGTAATACAACCGGCTTGTACTTCGCTCTCAAAAGGATTCGGCCACTCGCTGCAATATTATTTACTGCACTTTATTTACTCGCACTTTATTTATCTGCTATAACAAAAACCACCAAAACTCGTTTGCTAGTGTTTATAGTGAATCATCTATCCAACCTGCTTGTCAACACCTTCTGCTCCTCGTTGGGTTCGACACTCTTATTTATCGAAAGTACTACGATACACCTCCTATACTTGTGGGTCATCAAAGCATAGAGACCGAATCAAATTAGGACTGAGCTAGACACCCTCCTTAAGTTTGATGAAACCAAAGCTTGGCAGAGATCTAGGGATAAATTTATCAAAGAGGGAGATAGAAATACCTCCTATTTCCATGCAATTGCTAACCAAAGGAGGAGGAAAAAATAAATTGCAGTTCTAGATGGCCCAGCTGGCCCTGTTGACCAAACAAATGACATGCTCAAGGTAGGCTTGGATTTTTACAAATCCCTGTTTGCTGCTGAACCTAGAATGGATATGTCTTTAGGTGATGGTTTCTTGGACCAAGATGATAAGGTTACTGAGGAGGATAATGATCTCTTACAAAAACCTTTCTCTCTTGATGAAATCAAAGAGGCAAATTTTGGTTCTTATGCCAATGGTGACCCTGGCCCGATGGCTTTTCCTTCCTTTTCTATCAAAGGTTTTGGGAGCTTATTAAACATGACCTTATGCCTCTAGTTATGGATTTTGAAAATGGTAATTTAGCTGTTCCAAACTAAGTTATGCTATTGTTACTTTAATTCCTAAAGAACCAAATGCTAGAGATATGAAAAAATTCAGGCCTATTAGCCTTGGTAAGTGCAACTTGAAAATTATCTCAAAGGCAATTACCAACAGGCTATCTGTAGTAGGCAGTAGGTTAATTTCTCCCAATTAGACTGTCTTTATTAAAGGTAGGTTCATTTTATAAAGTGTAGTTTCAACTCAAGAGATTATCCATGTTGCGCACTCTAGGAGGGATCCTGCCTTTGTGCTTAAATTGGATTATGAGAAATCCTATGATAGCGTTGACTGGAGCTTACTTGATGAGATGCTTCTTTCTAGGGGTTTGATCCTGTTGTCATGAACTGGATTAAGAATCTTCTAGTTGGGGGATCCCTCTGTGTTAGAATCAATGATACTAATAGCTCCTAATTTAGAGTGGGGAAATGGATTAAGCAAGGAGATCCATGTCCCCCCATCTTGTTCAATTTGGTGGGGGATGTTTTCTCCAAATTACTATCTAAAGCAGTCACTGTTGGTCTCCTTCAGGGTCTACTTCTCAAGTAGTTCCTGGGGGTATCATTAGCCTTCAATATGCTGGCGACACCATCCTCTTCCTTGAACCTAATCTAGCCTATGCTAGGAACTTGAAATGGATTTTGTCCTGTTTTCAAAACATGTCGGTGATGAGGATTAACTATCACAAATCTGACCTCATGACCATCCATGTTGATCCTGGTCAGGTCAATGACTTTGCTCAGGTTTTCTGCTGCAAGGTTGCTGACTTTCCCTACAAGTATTTGGGAGTCCCTCTTCACTACTCAAAACTGAAAAAGGAGGACCTCCGGACCATTATTGATAAAACCTTCAAACATTTTGCTGGTTGGAGAGGGAAATTGCTCAATTATCAAATCAAATTAGTGCTTCTGAAAGCATGCCTTGCTAGCATTCCTATGTACCTCATGTCTGTTATCAAGTTTCCTAAGTGGGCTATCAAAGCAATAAACTCTTAGATGGCTCACTTCTTATGGAGTGACTCTCAGAGCAATAAAAATACCACTTAGCCAACCGGGAGCTGGTTTCCATGAAGAAAGAATTTGGGGGTTTAGGTATCCAAAATCTAGGAAAATTCAACTTCTGTTTGATGGCCTCCTGGATAAAAAGGTATCATAATGACTCAGGGAAAATCTGGAAAAAGATTGTAGACTTTAAGTATGACCCTGACCCTAACATCTTCTCTGCTGTCCCTAATATTAGCTCCCCCTTCTGGAGGGGTGATGTGAGCTGCTAGAGCTGCTAAGTGTGGGTATAGATGGAAAGTTGGTAATGGGAGGAAGATTAGGTTCTGGAGTGATATTTGGATTGGCAATTGTAGCCTTGCTGTTTGCTATTGGGAACTCTTTGAGATCTCTAATGAACACGACATTACTTTAGCCCAAGATTATCAAAATTGTGAGCTTAGACTTAATTTTAGGAGGAATGTTTCCCCTGAGGGATTCTCTATATGGGTGGAATTATCCCAGTTAGTGAGTATTGTTACTCCTACTGATGAGGATGATTTACCTACTTGGATGTTCCATTCTTCTGGTATGTATAGTGTCAGGACTTTCTATGCCTTTGTTAACAATAGGGGGATTGTCGTGTACATACTCCAGTTGTCTGGAGTCTGAAGGTACAACGTAGGTTACATGTCTTCTTGTGGTTGTTGGCTAATAACAGACTCTTAACGAGAGATAACTTGGCTAAAAGAAGAAATGTCCCTCATGGCTCTTGCCTTTTTTGCTCTGATGCTGAATCTTGCCACCATTTGTTTTTTGGATGCTTTGTTGCCAAGTTGGTTTGGCCTGTCATTTCTAATCTTTTAGGTATCAATGTGGGTGCAGATTTTGAGCCAGTTGGCGGATTAGTGAATCTAAGAATTCACATATTAATTCAGTTCGTGCTGCTGTTATGTGGTCAATTTGAAAATTAAGGAATGATACGTGTTTCGAGGGTTTAGCTTGGCCAGGTGTTCAGGACATATGGAGGAGGGTGGTATCAGAGCTGGAACAATGGAAGATCCTAGCACCACCCCCCCCCCCTCGGCCTCTCCCATCATCGCCTTGGTCGTCTTGCAGCTGATCAAGAAGCGAGGCGAGCTTTTAAGGATCTCCTGGTGATGATGTCCAAATTGGGTGGGTTCCCTGATCCTGTTGCTGCCTAGGAAGCGACATGCCAGCGTCTTTTCGCCAAGTTCCTATCGAAATCGATGTAATTCGTTGCTGGCCGGCCTGTTGGTTTCTGTAGACTCTTAAAACTGTTTTTTGTAGCCTTCCTCTGCGGCTTTGGCTTTTAAGGTTGGCTTCTCTCGCTCATCGTGCCTGGCGTGTGCCCGTGGACTGTAAAACTGCTGCGTTGTGACGCTTTTGATTTCAATGAAATCGGGTCACCCCTTTTAGTTTAAAAAAACCGAGCCACTCGAGTTCGGTATAGCAAGAGTCAAGAGGACAGGCTCAGGGTTCCACTGGATTGAAGAAGGGGAGAACAAACAGACAGACAAATGAGTTGCGCCGCCCCTCTTCATCATGAGTTATGCTACACCTACGGATTTTTTCTACGGAAATGAGACTACGGACTCATGTGGAGGGCGCACCATGGGCTGTAGCCCGGAATTCACGATAGGTTTAGGAATTTCACCCAACCCACGGCCACCACCTGGTTCCGTAACCCAGGTCCGTAAAAATCAGTCCGTAGCTCTAGGATTTCCGCTTCATCATGCACGGCGGCGCCCGTAATTGGGCCCCTGTCCCCCATGGCCATCTATCCTCGCAAGCCACCTTAGGCCTTCCGTAATGCATCGTATCTTAGCGCGATATCCTAGGTGGTGGAGAATTATAAGAGACAACATCCCTAATGCATTGTTTCTTAAGAGATGTATCTAACCATACTTGTATTAAATGATTTTAGCCTTATCCTTATATTTGATTGGGCTAACAACGTTTTTTGCCTATGATATCGTGCTAGAGCCGTAGGTTGTAGAGCAAGTACAATAAGGTGACGTAAGCAGGCTATAAACATTTAAATAATATATCTTTGCTTATGTGGAGGAGAGAGATGAGGAGAGAGAAGCAAAGCGGGTTACTAGTTAGTAGCCAGCTGCAGCACGTGCTCCTAGCCACTATGTGAGATTGTAAAGTGGGCCATATGTTGATAAAATACTTCATGCATATAGCCAACTATTGTACAAGTTGACTATAAGCTAACTATATGTGACGTGGCAATGGCATATAGCCAACAGCCGGCTGTATTATTAACCATGCTCTAAGATAAAACATCAATCTCTTTCTTCATTAAATATAGTGCCACATCAGCATACTGCCTATGATACCGCGGCCTTATGGCGCCGCTGCTCGTTTTTCTCTCGACTAAGCCGCTGCCTTGCCCCCCTACAGGCTACCCGCTCGAGGCCGCGTCTCGGCCGACGGCACCGGCATCGTGAGGAAATCAAAGATCTAGCATTAACTGTTCCTGCCAGAAGTCGGATTCGCCGCCGGGTTCCAAACGGTTTGCTATGCCAGCACCTTCCTTTTCTCGGTTAATCACGGTGAGCTAATATGCACCTGACGTGGGTTTCAAATTAATTTTTCTTGAGTGGTACTCCTAAGCTAGCAGCCACATCATTTGTTTAGAGCTAAGCTTCACTAATACAGTAGAAAATTATGGCGCTAATAGGCCTAGTGCCTACTGCCTAGCAGCTAGACAGGAGTCCGCGTTCACCTCCCGCTCCGGCGCACAGACCACAGGGCCTCTCCTGCGATTCAATATAAACCTACCAGCCGCCTCGCCGGAGAGCTGCAAGAAGCTAAGGCGATCTGATTCTGATCCAAGGAGCAGCAGCAGCAGCAGAGGAAGATCGCCATGAGGACCGCTAGCACGCGCAAGCCAGCAATGCCGCGCCGCAAGATCGCCATGAGGCTGATCGAGAACGCCCGGGACCGCGCCAAGAGGTACGCCAAGATGACCGAGGGGCTCCAGAAGATGGCGTCGCATCTCAACACGCTCTGCGCCGTCCCCGTCGCGCTCGTCTGCGCCCCCGCTGCCGGCGCCGGGGGCCGGCTCGTGTGGGAGTCGGAGGAGGGCGTCCTCGACAGGTACCGCGCCGCCGACCTCCCGCCGGAGACGCGCGCGCGGCACACGCACCGGAGCTACCTCGAGACCGAGCTGGGCAAGGAGAGGGCGAAGCTCGCCAGGGCGCGGCCCGGCGCGCTGCCCGACTGGGACCCGGCGCTCAACGCCATGACGCAGGACGAGGCGCTGGAGGTGCTCCAGACCATCGACGCCGCGCTACGCGACGCGGGTGACAAGATGGCGGCTCTGGGCTTGCCCGCCGACGGCCGGCTCGAGCTCGAACAAGTCGCGCTCGCGCCGGATGGTGCTTCGGACGACTCCTCTGGCGTCCTCGCGCCGCAGCTTCTCGGGCTGGAGGACATGGACATGGGCGCCGGCTTCCAGACGCAGCTGATACCGTTCCACGGCGAGAGCAACGACCACGGCAGCCTGCTCGAGCAATTCCTGATGCAACCGGAGTTCGGCCTCGGGAGCGGCGGCGGCGGTGGCAGCTACGACGTGGGCGCCTTCGACGAGACGCGGGCACCGTGCGGCTACGGCGACAATGCTGATTGCGGGTGGCCTGATCTGACCATGTGCTACGCCGCCGACGAGTCGTGGGACGCGGCCATGCCAATCGGGTACTGCCCTGACTTCACCAACGGCGCTCTGGCTCCTGAGCACTGCTACTCCGCCCAGGACGTCACCGGCGGGTACCACGTCGACACGCCACCGCTCGAGCCCATGGGTATAGAGAACTTAGGTTGCCTCAACATGGACAACAGTTACGCGGGGCATTGGCAGGCCGAGGGGTTCCAGGGCTCTGACACCAGCACGGGCCATTATCAGTATCAGTGGTCGGATCCCAGGACATGCAACGCCAACCAAGCCTTCCATTATCAGTATCAGTATTAGTATATGAGAGTCGGCTCCGTCCGACCAACGTCGTTGTCACAAGGGGAAGAAAGGTTATGTTAGTAGGGGTAATGGTGGTACTGAGAAAATGAGGACCATTCGTAATTTTTTCACGAATCTGATGTTAGAGTTTTGCAGATTGACATGATTTATCTGTATTATTTTACATCCATGAATTTGTCCGGGATCTGTATAACATATTATATCATGAATTTGTGCGGGATTTTTTATAACAGTATACCATGAATTGTTATGAAATTTTTGCAAAGAGCTCATTTGACACAAAACTCATGCTCATGAAGCATACTCCAGAGTAGAATGTGGAATACATACATCTACTCAGTATAAACATTCTCGCTACGAGTTACTACCTCAATTCCTCAAAATAAGGCTCGAGTCAAAAGTCAACGTAGTGTAACTTTGACCAATCTTCTAGATAAAACGTTGGTTATCCTCCGGATGACATCCTCCGGGTGGATCCGCATGTGGATGGAACCTCTTTAAGGTTTTGCTATAGTATTACAAAATATTTGCTACTAAGTCTCCGTTCTTGTTATAGTAGGAGTATAATTTATTTGCTACGAGAGTCTTCGGCGATTTCTCCAGGGAAGCCATTTTTTCTACAATAGCATAAATTATTTTGGCTACATATTTTTTCCATTTTTGCTATAATAGTACAAATTGTTTGCTACAATGTCTCCCGAGAGATCTTCGTCGCTTTCTTTGAATTAGTCCTTTTTTTTCTACAATAGCACAATTATTTTTGCTGCAATTGCGCTTCGGTTTTGCTATAGTAATACAAAATGTTTGTTACAATGTCTCGGCGAGTTATATGTCTGATGGCCTTTATTTTCTTTTCGTGCGGACGAATATCTTTCTGCTACAATAGTGCAAATTTCTTATTTTAATGAACCTTTTTTCTCATGGTAGCAAAAGCATGATTTCTTGAGGATTTTCAAAATTGCTACAGTAGTGCAATTTTTTTATTGAAATGAATCTTTTTTTCCTTGCTCGTAGCAGTAAAAGCAGGATTTAGGAATAATTTTGGACACGTGTCATTTTGGCCCAAATCCTCCGGAGGACGCTCGGCACTATAAATATTTACAGGATTTAATAAACATACTATAAAAATGTAGCATCTGATGGTTCTATTGATATTAATTTGGTCTTCTAAATGCTTGTATTTCCATCTATATGATTGGTCAAAGTTATACCACGTTAACTTTTGACTAAAAAATATAAGCCTTATTTCGTGGAATGGAGGGAGTACTGATTTAGGTACTGGGGGCATCTCCAGCCGTCCCCCCCCCCCCCCCCAGCGCCCCCGCAGGAGGTGTTTTTAGCGCTGAAAAGCCACCAGCTGCCCCCTCCCCCCCCCCCCCCCCCCCGGACTCGGTTTAGCGCAACTTTCCGCCGTTTTTTCCGCCGTTTCGCGCCGGCGAACCCGGCCCAAACCCAGCGCGCTGGGTTCGGCTTGGGGGGGCAAAATGCGTGCGTGGGCCAGACTTGTCGGTGACGGAAAACGATTTCCCTCCATTTTTCGGCGTTTCCCCCCACATATACCTCTCCCCCACTCCATTCCCGATATTTCCCCCTCTAGCCGCCATGGCTCCCGCCCGATTCACAGGACCCCACGCCGCCGCCGTCGCCTTTGCCATCGCCGCGACCTCCGAGCTCGGCAAGAAGCCGCGCAAGCTGAGGGCGCCGGAGGAGAAGCCGCCCGGCATGTCCAACAAGGAATGGATCGCCGAAAAAACGCGCCTGACAACGGCCAACGTCAAGCGCCACGGGAGGGAGGCGGCGCAGCGGCAGAGGCAACTGATGGCGCAGCTGCAGGCCGAGGAACATGCCGCCGTCGAGGAAGAGGAGGAGGAGGATGACGAGGAGGAGGAGGGGCGCTGGATGAACCGCCAACTCCGGTCGCATTCGCGGCGCCGCCTGCCAAGCCGAGGGACGACTTCACCCCTATCTTCGCCGGATGGAAGCAGTCGCCACGCCCTATGCCTGCATGGTACGTCGAAGGCGACCCCCTTGGTGGTTTCAACCCCAACCTCACCTTCCCCTACCATATGTACGGCGCCTCGCCGGGCTACGCATCTTCCCCGTCCCACCGCCGCGCGATGATTGCCGGGCTGCAGACCCAGGACAGCAGCAGCTTCATGGAGGAGATCATCGTCGCCGGCTCGATGGCGGCGGCGGCGAACCCGGGTTTCCTCGAGCAAAGCGGGGAGTTTTCTCGCAGGGCGGCGGTGACTACGGCGAAGGCGGCTCTGGCGCCACACAGGGAACGGAGGCCGACGAGATCGACGAGACGCCTGTGGCACCAGAGGGAGCAGATCCGGCCGAGGAGGACCGCCGTCCACGCCGTGGTCCTGGCCGTCCCCGCAAGGAACCCAAGGCAGCGCCCTCGTCGCCCACCGAGCCTCGCGTCAAGTGGTCGCACAGGGAGGATGCCCTCCTCACCGAGGCGTGGAAGACGATTAGCCTGGACCCGATCGTCGGCGCCAACCAGCACGTCGACAACTACTGGAAGCGGGTGAAGACGGCGTACGACGAGCGCCGGATGATCGACCCCGACTTCTCCGCATGCATCACCGACTGCGGCCAGAAGGCCATGGCAAACCATTGAGCGAACATCCAGGCCGCCTGCAACAAGTGGCATGGCATCCAGGAGGAGGTCGCGATGAGGCCGAAGAGCGGCGCCAACCGCGAGATGGAGCTCGTCCGGATGCTCGAGGCGTACAAGAACGACGAGGGCTCCGACTTCAAGTTCCTCCATGTCTTCGTCGTCATCGAGGGGTGCGAGAAGTGGGCGGAGGTGCGTCGGTCGATCCGCAAGGGCAAGGAGTACGTCCCCGACGCGGTGGTTTGCAGTGCGTCCGAAGGACGTCCGCCTATGGGCCACAAGAAAGCCAAGTCGGCGAGGGACGGCGCGCCGGCAGCGGCAAAGCTCCAGGCGTCCATTGAGACCTGCACGCCGACGCCCAGACCCAGGCCGGCAAGAGGGAGGAGATCGCCAAGCAGAGGTGGGCGGCGCTCATGGCCAACTCCCAGGTCAAGATCGACCTCCTCAGGACTGGCACCGCGGCGAAGAAGAGGAACAACGACCTCGCCTTCCTCACGGGGGCTGACCCGGCCGCGATGACCCCCGAGGTGAGAGCATGGTTCCTGGCGCAGTGCAATCTCATCCTGAGCGACATCAGCCCGGCTCCGGCCCCGACCCCGTCGGACGACACGAGCTACGCCACTGCGCCGCCCAGTGCGCACATCGACCTGGAGGAGGCCGCGGCCGTCGTTGACCTGGAGGATTCCGCGCCCGTTGACAAGGACGTCGTCGTGGACCTGGAGGATGCCGCGCCTGTCGTGGACCTGGAGGATGCCGCGCCGAGCTCGGCGCCAGCTCCGACACCGACCTCTGCCTGATCGCCCATCTGTGCCGAATGTGGCACGCCGCGCGCGCCCGACTGTGGTTTGATCGAGACTATTTGATCGCCCAATTGTGGCGTTTTTTGTAATATGATTGCTCAAACTATGGCTGCTGTGATCGCCGAACTCGGCTCTATTTTGGGGCGGGAAGACGAACTTTTAAAAATTATTCGCCGTTCTGTTTTCTGGGTCGCCGAACGGCTGGTAAAATCGTCCCGCCAAGTTTTTGGTGCGGAGCGGCGTTATCGCTAAAAAGCGCCGAACTGAAACTCACGCGAAAAAATCCATAAACTGAACACATACAAGCCAGGCCATAGTGGGCACTGGGTGCTGCGAAGCCAAAATTCCCCTTTACAGCAGCATGGTGCTGCAACTTACCAAGCCATGAAGCTTTTGGGGATATCTCGGACATTTACACCCACAACACGGCTACTACGAAACATACTCTCTTTGTTCCATATTAGATGACTCTTATATAGCTGTATCTAGACATATTTTAGTAATAGATACATCTAGTTAAGAGTCAACTACTCTCTCTACTTTCACATATCTATATATGGATATATCTAGACACACTATATATGGATGTGTCGATACATGATATGTGGAAGTCATCTATTGTTGAACGGAGGGAGTAATATGGAAGGGAGGGACATATGTCACGACATAGATATTCAACTCACGAGTCACAAGAAATGCTAGACTGGAACCGCGCAGGAAGGTGATACTATGCTGCTCAACTGGCATTGCGGCATGATCTATAGCATAGTTTACAGAAAGCTAAGGGAATGCACCAACTTTGAACACAGAAGATGCATCAGTGCATCTGAACATCTCATAGATGATTCGCTTCCATTTGTCAATATCAAAGGACAAAACAAACCTGTGTATAGGTCAATATCTGCAAGTCGATTGATGAGTGAGAACTACCTTAACCTAGAGGTGCACAGTTTCTTACAGTTCCCCGTACACATATATGTCCAGAGGCTCTCAAATCCCTGCTAACATTCATACATTGACAAGGTCCAAAACCTCCACGGCTTCAAGTATGATGATGATATCAGCTCAGTCGTCTTCGGTTAGTTCTCTTTCTTGCTATCCAGATCTTCGAGAGCAGAGAGCCGTTCAACAAGGGGTGGATGGGAGTAGTGATATGCTGAATACCATGGATCTGTGTTCATTGCAGATAAGTTCTCTTCCTGAAATTTTCAAGCATATATCAAGTTAGTTAACTCAAACTTCCACAGCATGTGTACATGACGAACATAGATGAAACATTACTAGTAGTAGTATAAGTTCATAAAAGATAGGCGTGGGAGAATAAATCAAGAAAGTCCACTAGAAGAGAGGCGAGGATGCTAGTAGTTTCTCAAACAAAACCAGCAATGGATTTTGGGGAGAAAAAAAAGTTGCTTGATGGACCATCAATTATGGTCAGATCTTTAAGTAAGGTGTCGATGCCCAGTCAAAATATAACAGAGGCTTCCATGGTCAATTATAAGAAAAACAGCCTTTAAATAATTATTACCTGTAGTTTAACAAGGGCTCCCCTGAGCTCAGGAGCATACCCAAGGTTCTTGGCAAAAGCATCAGCCTAGACATCGAGATCGGATTAGGCAAGTGCAACCAAAAGTTTTAAAGCTGGCAATGCAGAAAACTTGAGATGAGAAGAAGAATGAACCTGAAATTCAAATGCTCTGCTGACAAGGTTGAGGCAAAAACTCAGAAGGTGTTGGACAGGTATGATTGTGTGCTGTCATGAGAACAATGCGTGTCAATCAAATAGCAATGACTACAATGCTTGAAAGACAGCTGAGATTCAATTCATTTCAGAAAGATAGTATTGCTAGGGCAGAACTTATACCAACACATCTCCAAGCAAAGATAAGCTTAACAAGTTGAGACAACTTTTAACAACCGGAGGAAGTAGCACAAATAATATTTACAAAAATACACGGGCATAACATACCATAAAAATAATCAGTCCAATTATCACGGGCTGATCGTCAAAACCAAAACTTTCAAAGAGATCTTTGGAATTCCTTACTAGAGTGTATCCTCCGAATTGCATAAATGTAAGCAGCTGCAAGTAGAAAATGAGGTGAAGAAATGAGTTTGACATCAAAACAGTGCTTGGGATGTTAGTTTTAACAAAATCAAATTAGAAGTAGACAGCAACACAAACTGATATTGCGATGCATTATCACACCAATTCCACCAGTAACACTGCACCATGACAATGCCTATAAAAAAATTCATGCTTAATGGTTTTCGGTATTCTTTGGTGCTTGTTTGCGGCTGAAAATTGATTTCTAATGCCTTCAAAACACTTTCATGCTTATTTTGTTAAATATGCATCCATCTAATTAGCTACCATCGTGAGTATAATCTAAGTAGCTACTGATTACTCATTGCATCCCATTCACTATAAGGATTAGCACCGCCTAAAGGGGTATTCATCCAAAGAAGTATATTTCACTTTGTACAAACTAAACAAGATACTACAGGAGAAACAAGTACGGCTTTAAGTTTTATCAGTTTTTGACACTAGATGTGTCTAAAAGAACTGCTTGAATTTGAAGACAACTTCTAATCAATTTCTTCGACCAAGGTCAATTTTGTTTCCTACCTCCTAATCCAGTAATCATATGCCAGCTGATGCAAGCGTTATAAGGTCCTTCCAAGAAAAACAACGGCACAAGCCCTTTCAGGAACCAACAGATGACTTGGGGGCTAAACCTACTTTTAGGGCAGGTTCACTTGATGACTACCTATCTTTAGTTAGTGTTTGGTTGTTTGGATGAAGTTGGATGGGAAATGGACATACATCATTTAAAAACCATCCTTTTTGTTTGGTTCGTTGCATAGACAAACAGCATGAGAAAGCCGCGATTGGGCAGATTGATGTTGTCTGTGCATCAGGTTGGTGTTCCAGGTTTGCAAATTTGGTGATGTTTTTCATTGCAATCGATGTGTTGTTTACGTTGTGTACATGAAAAAATAGCACTGCATTTTCATGCTGTTTATAATGCTTGACCTTTTGAACGTTAGCGTCAGTAAGAGTTACTGTGCACCAGTCAGCTCCTGTCCACATTTTTTTTGTGGATGACTAATGCTTTGCACAAACTTATCCGTACATAAGCACTCAAAAGTTATCACAATCCATCCCTCGTCACTCCCAAACACAATTCTGGATCATCCTATCCACACCTATCGCTCACACAAAACATGGCTAACCAATTCAATCAACCTAACCAAACAGAATTGACTTGCCCCCACTCCTACCAACCTGGATGTCCATCTCCCATCCAACTTCTTGCATGCAACCAAATGCTAGCTTAGGTAGCTACTATGCTAATGCTAATGCAACAAAATTAAATGAGTAAGTGGTACACAGAGGTCATAATTAGTGATCTGGGTGAGAAAATACCTGGACAGCTACAAAGGAATATGTAGTGTGATTGAGTTTCCAGTGCCCAAGCTCATGTGCAAGAACAGAAACTACCTCATTATCATTAGTACACTGAAACAAACACATCAAAGTTAAGTACTCAAACTCATGCATGCATTCCCAAATTGCAATGGAAAAATAGAATGAACATGGTACAAAAACCATGCTTTGTTTGAACCTGCTGAATCAATGTGTCATAAAGAACAATGCGCTTGTTCTTGAAAAATCCATACATGTAAGCCTGGAAGAGATTAAAAGTTGAAATCATATTTGAAAATGTATCAATAACTAGTTAGCAATGACACTAACTGCGAAGGTAGATAATCTAACATACATTGCTGTGACTTGATCTGGTTGACCCATCCACCACAAAAAGCTTTTTCAAAGGAAACTTGAGGGAATCTGCTAACTTCTCTATTTTCTCCCTGAGTGAACCTTCAGGAAGCTGTTAAAATCAGCAACAATTAAGTTCAGTTTTACCATGAAAGTTACTATGCAGATGCAGCTTGAGTTGCCATCCTCACACAAAAGCATAATGAAAGACACAGATACGGCGCAGACAAAAAAAAGGTACTCACAGGAGTGAATTTGTTGAACAGGGGAGCGATCATGATGGGGTAAATTGTCATCATCAGGAGAGCTAGTGCAAACATAAAACCCCAGAGATATATTGCTAGGTAAGGACCTCCATTCTGAAGCAATATAGGGGGAAAAAACAATTAAGCAAGTATTCAGGTAACTCAGTTCGATAACATATGACTCTTGTGATATTTGATAACAAAAGGGGTTAAAAGGCATATTTGATAAAGATGCTTGTTAGCATAGCATAATAACTGAGAATGGAGGGTGGCACAACAGAAAGAAATGACTAATGAGGTACCTGTACTATAATGATGATAGCAGCCACAATTGGTGGTGCGAGTAAGATTGATAGAAAAATTCCCTTGATCATGTCCCTAATGTAGAGCCATATTGTTTGCTGAGAAAGGGGCAAAGAAAGAGAAATATCAGCAGAAATACAAAATTATTAAGTGCTATAAGCACCAAAAATTGACACGATTTCGTATGTATGTGCGAACGTACATACTCCTTAATCCCTCTTAAATTCAAAACAGAAGAGAGAAATTGAAGAATATAGACATACCTTGTTAAAACCATGTCGAGCCTCGATAACAAATGTTGAATACAGAGAGAATGGCAAGTCCGTGATCTGTATTGCATCGAGTATGATTAGGCTATCAAATGTGCATAAGAATTTGCATCACCATGAGAGAAAATATGGCTATGACTATGAGCACAGGCCAACATTACTGCTCAGGTGTTTCAGAAGCATTCAAAAAGAAAATGCGACCAATAAACCTTAATGCTAAAGAATTAAAAATCTTGATTCACACAAATTTGAACAAAATAAATGCACCTCGTGTTATAAATCATACGATAAACAACTAGTGAAAATGTTGAAATAAATAATGCTTAGTAGTGAACTCTAATAAAAGCGCAAATCTTTTCCACTGCACTTCATTAAACATAGCTATTTAGAACTGAAAACTGTGCTGGAGAGGAGAGTCACAACTATCTCTGCAGGACCAAAAGTAGCACAAAGAAAGGCACATCAAGGAGTTTAAAGGTGCCATAATGCTATGAAATTAAGTCCTGATTCATAGATACCTTCCTACAACAGCTAGCATCATAGATGATCAAACATTTGGTGCTGGAGAGCTAAAGCTAACAGTCAAGAGACTATTGAGGTAGTTTTAAAATAACTGAACATGAAAGGGGAAAAACTAATTAACACATATGGCATTCTAAAGGAGGCAAATCGATTGATGATACCTGTGACCAAACCATGACACCTGCTAAGAACGCAAGGGTGTGTATTATCTCATTTTCTGCATTCAGGCCAACATTGGTTGCTAATTCTCCAGATTGCTATAAAAGTAAAGAGGGTGGTTAGAACCAGACTCTTGCACAGAAAGGGTAATGGAAGCAAGTTGAAGACTTTGTTTTACCTTCCAAAACCAAGGAAGAACTTTATAGTAGAGTATTGTGATATCGAATACTATAGTGACACCCTCGCGTACAAAATTGAAATTACTGCAAAAGGAAGTATACCTGTCAGTACAGACAATCTAAAAAGATACAGACATGATTACATTGGAGTACAGCTAGTGAAATTAGGAGTCAGGAATGATTTATAAAGAAATTAGGTTGCAAGAACTTAATAGAGTATTTACAGCACCTTTTGTCGAGGCTATAAGCTCTCGCCTGCTCAAACTTCTCATCGCTAATTACTCCAGACAGGGATTTTGGCAACGTTGGCAATTTAAGGGCTCTATGCTGACGGATGTTAAGATAAGTCTCAAATATGTAATTGAGAATCATAAAGCCTGCAGAAGGGACATACGTTGAGACTGAGCATGCCAGTAGTAAACAATAGGTATAGTAATAATGATGATAAGAAGGTAAATATATGACATAATCAGAGAAATAAAAATACAAAATCTTGATTTCGTACATATGAGGTGTTGAAAAAATGTGGACCAATTTATGCTAACACTGTTCTAGGAAAGCTGACATTTTTCCGAGTGAAGTGTCATCAGCCATTACACCTCCTATTACTTCTACTTAATTCAGAAAATATTGGACTCATTTGGTGCTACTAGGTGATCATATAGTTTACACAACATTGCATCATGTTACATTACAGAGCTTGAGAACATAAACAAGTTCATGCATAGGTTGATAACAACCGCCCATCTCAGTCAGTTGATCCTAAACTACTTACAAGGTTACAAGGCGGTGTACCGCTCATCTGACCTACGGAGTATAATACTTACAGAAAGGCCATTCAGTGTATCCCCAAAAAGAAACACTTGTGTCAATTTCGATTTTGCGGATGCTCCTGCCATTCTTAATACTTTACAGTGTAAAGGTAACCCAATCTACCCAATACCTCAGATCACTGCTCCCGATTAACATCAAAAGGCGAAGGCTTTTATTAGTGGATGACATCTATCACCCATACGACTCCTCTAACCCCTAGGGTTTACACGCGGATCCCGCGCCAGTCGAAATCTCATACGCCCCACGGATCGAGCAAGCAAACGAGAGAGAACCGCACGGAATGGGCAGCGGAGAGAGGCGGAATCTTACACAGGACGGCCTCCAGGTAGGGCAGCGCCATTGGAGCGGGAGGCGGTCGGGGCGCTCCCGGGATCGAGGGGCGAAGGCTGCTTGTGTCTGAAACGAGGGTGGGACGCGGAGGGGTCGGGCATAAGACGAGGGAACAGGGTAGGATACTTCGCTCGGTCCAGTGCTAGGAGTTGGGGAAGGGAACCACCGAACCAGGCAAGGTATATATGGCGTCTTCGGGGTGAAGGTTTCGTGCTTCCGTAATTTAAATAAAAAAATAAAATTATATTTCGAAATTTCAAAAATGCGAAAAAAATCTTCTCAATGATGTATTTTATAAATGTGCAAAATTTTAATTTAGAATTATTTTGACCTACACAAAAATACAAATACACATGTATCTTTACTACTCCCTCCTTTTCTAAATATAATATGTTCTACTCACTCCGTTCAACAATAGATGACTTCCACATATCTATATATGGATGTATCTAGACATTTTAGTGTCTAGATACATCCATATATAGATATGTGGAAGTCATCTATTGTTGAACGGAGGGAGTAGCTATTACTCATGTTGTCTAGATACACACTAATATGAGTGAACATATATACTAAAAGTTGTCTAGATACATATAGACATGTATGAATATGGAAAATGGCTAAAACAGCTTACTTTTAGGAACGGAGGGAGTACAATTTTGCTCGATGCCGTGATGGTACGTCGTACGCTCCTCCAGACCACGCACCATATTCACGATCGATTCCGTACAAAATCAGTCGCTAAGATAATTTGTCACGTATATGTCCAACAAGGGAAAAAAAAACAGCCTCGAAAAAATTAGTAGACCATTTTTTAAGTTGAGCTATGGAAGTGTCTCGAAAAAAATGCATCTTTACATTCATTTCTATTTTGACAAATTTATGCCTTTGTTTGCATTTGTTTCTTATTTTTTTCTTTTTGTGTTCTCTTCATAGGGAGAACTTTAAAACAAGTCGTGACCGTAGCTAATATTTAAATTGAGTGTTTGTCTTGTGTTGAAACTGAACTAAGTGGATTTATTTATTTAATGCACTAGCTCCGGTAATGAAAATTGAAGTTTTGTGTGGAGGAAGTTTTTAAGTGTAAGGAGAGGAGGATGATATGAGAAGAAGAAGGATGGACAAAAGCTCAAACTTAGGGATGTCCATGTCACCTCCATGAAATATCCAAGAAGTGCAAGCGTCAAAGCTTGGTCCGTCTTTCAATAAAATTATCATGTCATTTTTCAAGGCACTATATTTTTACTACTTCACATACTATGTGTTCTTCTTGTAGTGTCTTTTTATTTTTCTTTTAGTTTTGTTTTGTTTGCTTGCTGGTCATAATTGGTTGGATCCTAACATTCTTTGTTGGAGATAAACACATTCCATTATTATTGTTTAGAATACTCTAGTTTTCACTCTTATTGCTTTATGGGTGTTCATTTTTTTCTACTTTTGTTTTTAACTCTTGTTTTCCTTGCTTACTTTGTTCAGAGTTTTTTTTTAAGATATGATTAGCTCTCTGGTTTTTATTGAACTTTTTTTAGAGAGTTGTTTCAATTGATTGGTGTTGATTGGAACGAAAATGGTCATGCATGTGGTAGAGGTATGAGAAGAAACTTCATAATTGTAGATCATTAAATTGTTTCACTTGAATCGGTGTTGTAGTTTTGAGATATTAATATGCTTAATGGGTGAACTTACTAATTTAGTAAGGTAAAAACAATTAATAGTTGGAATAAAAGGTTGAAACCGTGACACACTTGAATAATCAGTTGAAAGTACGACGAAAAAGATACAGAGGCGTTGTCACCTCGAAAGTCCAATCTAGAGCTTCTGGAGTCCTGCTACGGCACTCTGTCGGAGAGGGAAATCGTCACCGGAGGCCTCTACATCGCCATGATTGCCTCCGGACAGATGTGTGAGTAGTTCATCCCGGAACTACGGGTCCGTAGAAATAGCTAGATAGTTGATATGTCTCAAACGTATCAATAATTTTTTATGCTCCATGCTTGTTTTGTTTATGTTATTGCATGTTTTTTATATGTTTTCCTTCATTTTACGGATGATTTCATGGACTAACCTATTAACAAGTGATGGTGCAGGTCTTGCACTCGTTGGGAGACCCCAAGAGGAAGGTATGATGAGCACAGCAACAGTTTTCCCTCAGTAAGAAACGAAGGTTTAATCGACCAGTAGGAGGAAGGAGTAACTTCAGAAGGTTGAAGCAGCTGAGATGGCAGGGCGCACTACCGGTTCAGAAGCAACGTGAAACCTACAGAACACAATGAAATCACTTTTCCCCCAACGAAGCAGTGAGGTTGTCAATCTCACCGGTTTTGCTGAACACAAAGAGGCTAAACGTATGGTGTGGAAAACAGTAGGAAAACAGTATGAAAGCAGTATGAAAGCAGTAGGTGTTTTATCAGTATGAGGAAAAAGGACCGGTTCCGCAGCTCACTAGTGGTGTCTCTCCGAGAAAGATAAATAACATGTGTGGTGAACAAATTACAGCTGGGCAATTGACAGAAATGAAGGGTTGCACCGTACTGCATATGTAAGACATAAAGATTACTATGTGATTCATGCGGGCATTACAACAAGATACATAGACCGTTATCCAACTGCTATGACTAAAAATCCACCCATCGAATATCATCCGAACAAACGTTGGGCATTAAGTTGCAAGCAACATATAATCGCGGTAAGCAAAGTGTGTAATGTAAACAATAACATCATCCTTACAAAGCATTGTTGTTTTCTACCTAATGGCAACAGCACATCCTCCATCCGTCACATTTATGTCACTCGAGCATGGATGAAAAGGAGGCATGAACCCACTATCGAGCATGAATACTCCCTCTTGGAGTTACTAGCATCTACTTGGCCAGATCATCTACTAACAACGGAGAGCATGCAAGATCATAAATGACATATGCATGAAGATAACATGATAGATTGATAATCAGAAGACATAGCATTCAACATTCATCAGATCCCAGCAAACACAACATGTAGCATTACATAGAGATGATCTTGATCATGTTAGGCAGCTCACAAGATCTAAACATGACGCACAAAGTGGATAAGACAACCATCTAACTACTGCTATGGACCCGTAGTCCAGGGATGAACTACTCATGCATCACTTCGGAGGAGGGCATGGTGGTGTAGACCCCTCCGGTGATGATTTCCCCCTCCGGCAGGGTGTCGGGGAGAGCTCCAGAACCCTCCCGATCCCGGGATGACGGTGACGACGGCCTCGGGTGTTTCTCGGGTAAAAGTGGTATATCTGTAGGGTTTACGTCTCGGGGGAATAAATAGGCGAAAGGGCAGAGGCGGTGGAGGCTCAGGGGCCCCACACCACCCCCTGGCGCGGCCAAGTGGGGGGTTGCGCCACCCTATGGTGTGGGCCCCCTGAGGCCCCCCTCCGGGTCTCTTCGGGACTTCGTGGAACCTCCGGGATTTCTAATACTTTCGGACTTTGAATTTTAATTCCGAGAATATTTCCAGAACAACTTTTCTGAAACTAAAAATAGCAGAAAACAAGAAACTGGCTGTGTGGCATCTTGTCAATAGGTTAGTCCAGAAAATCGATAAAAATGACATAAAGTGTATAGCAAACATGTGGGAAACAATAAGAAAACAACATGGAACATCAGAAATTAAGGATACGTTTATGACGTATCAACAAGATGCCCAGAGCCAGACCAGGAACGGGGATAGGACATGACAGGGAACAATGGTGGTATGGACGACATACGGCACCTGTTAGGAAAAATTAGTCTAATAGGATATAGGATGGAACTCCAGGGGAATGGGAGAGCCCCGGACAGTTCATGAACTGGTGCTTCTCGTTCGCACCTATAATCCCAATTTTGTGTTCATTAGAGATACCAGATAGAGTGAGAAGAAAATAAGAGATCTGAAGTGGAGGCTAGGCCTCAAGAACTGCATTACGGAGGATGACAAGGGCAAAGGTGTCAGCATCGCTCTGTACTGGAATGAACAAGTGGAAGTAAAGGTTTTATCCGAGGGTCCGAGATACTTTGATGTGTTAGTTCGTGAAATCCCCAATGGCCAACCTTGGCGGGGTACCTTTGTGTATGGAGAACCAAAAGCCTCTGAGAGGCACAATATGTGGACCACGCTCCGCAGAATCAAACCCAATGCCTCTGAACCATGGTTATGGTGGGTGATTTCAACAAGACAAAATGGCAACACGAGCACTTTTCGGCCACTAAAAGATCTGAGCGCAAGATGGAAGATTTCGGAGAACTACTAGACTACCGTGTTATGTTGGATCTTCCCCACCTTGCCCCCCCCCCCCGTGGACATTCGACAATAAGCAGGATGGTAACAGAAATGTGAAGGCTCGCATTTAAAGGGCGGTGGCGTCCCCTTCCTGGTCCACTCGCTTTCCATATGCAATGGTCACTCACTTTACCTCCATTCGGTCTGACCATCTGCCTCTGCTAATACAGTATGAAAAGTGCCCTTCTGATGCAAAGAACCCGGAGGTTTTTAGGTATGAATATATGTGGGAAAGAGATCCAGATTTGTCGGCGTTCATCGAGGACGCTTGGAGTGTTGCACCACCTTGTCGATCCCTGGCCGACTTGAAGAAAAAACTCGAGAGCACACGTGATCAACTAAACACTTGGAGCAGCGAGAACTTTGGCAACATAACAAATAAAATAAAATCCCTCAGGTATAAAATCAGCGGGCTTGGGAAGAAACCCAAATCCGCTTGGCGTGAATCTGCTCTCAAGCAGGCCAGCAACGAACTTGACGATATCCTTCACCGAGAGGAAATGATGTGGCGCCAACACTCGAGACTAGACTGGCTAAAAGAAGGGGACAGAAACACCAAGTATTTTCGTCGGAAAGCGACTTGGAGACAGTCCAAAAACAAGATAAAAAAGCTAAAAACTCTGAATGGCGACATGACTAAAGACAAAGCAGAAATCGAGACCATGGCAACAAACTATTTTAAGAACCTCTACAGCAGTGACAGAATGATTGAGCCAAAGGACATCCTAAGCCAGTTACACTCGCCAATTACAGAAGAAATAAAAAACGAGCTATGAAAACCCTTCACACATGATGAAATAAGCAACGCCCTATTTCAAATTGGAACCATCAAAGCGCCCTGACCGGATGGCTTGCCATCCAGATTCTATCAGAGAAATTGGGTCGTGTTTAGGACAGAGGTGGTCCAGGTTGTGAGAGATTTTTTCAATACAAGCCAAATGCTAGAGGGAATCAACCATACGGTTATTGTTCTCATTCCAAAGAGTAACAATACTGAGGCCTTGTCAGACTTTAGACCCATCGGTCTCTGTAATGTAATCGACAAAGTGATCGCAAAATGCCTTGCCAATCGCATATGTCCACTACTCGACAACATCATTGGTGAGACACAAATTGCTTTTATACCTTGCAGACTGATCACAACAGAACGCCACCATTTCTTTTGAATGTTTCCACAAAATTCAACACAACAGAAACCCAAACTTCACACACTGTGCTTACAAGTTAGACTTCCAAGGCCTACGATAGAGTGAATTGGGGTTTTCTGGAAAAAGCCCTACTCAAGATGGGTTTCAGCAACATTTGGACGAAGTGGATTATGGCTTGTGTCACTTCTGTCAGCTTTGCCGTCAGAATTAATGGTGCTACTCTTCAGACCTTCAAGTCGTCTCGTGGCCTTTGTCAGGGTGATCCCCTCAGCCCGTATCTGTTCTTGCTAGTGGGCGAGGCTTTGTCTCAAAGCCTCAAGAGGGAGGTTAACAAGGGGAGCATCACCCCTCTAATGGTCGCAAGGTCTGCACCTCGCATCTCAAATCTGCTCTTCGCTGACGATTGTTTGCTCTTCTTCAAAGCCACATCCGACGAAGCACAAAAGATATCTGAAACTTCAACCCACTTCCAGCAGTGCACTGTCCAACTGATCAATTCAAGCAAGTGCTCGATTATGTTCAGTAAAGTCTGCTCTCCGACCACCCAAACCGAGATACTAAGCATTTTGAATGTGTCTGCTGCAACGTTCGAAGAAAAGTACCTCGGTTTTCCGACGCCGGACAGAAAAATGAAAGGAGCACAATTCCAGCCAATCATGTCTAGATTCACAAAGTGACTGTCCAGTTGGGCTGAAAGATTCATGTCTCATGGAGCTAAGGACACCCTAATTAAATTAGTGGCCCAGGCCCTACCTAGCTACACCATGGACTTTTTCAAGATGTCCTATGGTTTTTGTGATCAGTATGAAAGACTAATCAGAGACTTCTGGTGGGTGACGAAGAGGGACATAGGAAAGTGCATTGGATGTCCTGGGAGAACATGATCAAACCCAAATGAAAGGGGGTTTAGGATTCCAAGACATTGGCCTCTTCAATCAAGCATTGTTAGCCAGACAGGCTTGGAGACTAATTAACAAACCTGACAGTCTATACGCCAAAGTCCTAAAGGCGAAGTATTACCCCCACAGGAACTTACTCGACATAGCCTTCACCTCTGATGCGTCTCCTGGGTGGAGGGGGATTGAGTTCGGGCTCGATCTACTCAAGAAAGGCATAATCAAGTGTATCGGAGATAGCAGAACTACCCAAATATGCAGAGACCAGTGGATCCCGAGAGAGTCGAGATTAAAGATCCTAAAACAAAAGAAAAGATCCAGACTGAGATGGGTTAATCAACTTATGATCCCTGGCCTAAAAGAATGGAACTCTAATCTCATACAACAGCTGTTCCACAACTATGACGTTGAGGCCATCCTAAATATCAAAATTCCGCAGCAAGCTTTGGAGGATCGGGTCGCCTGGCACTATGAAAAATTGGGCACCTTCACTGTGATCAGCGCTTACAAACTTGCCCTTTACCTCAAAAATCAAGGCTCCAGCCAAGGCATTTCCAGCCAGGGAGCCGTAGCTGGTCGCTCTATCTGGAGCACCATTTGGAAAACTGACGTATGATGGCTAGGTTGAGACTCCAAGTGCAGAGTGTGTAGCTAGTGGCAAGCCTTCTTCCCCACGAGGGTGACTCGAGGGTTTATATCGAACTCTTGGGGAGCCAGTATTTCAGCAGTTGTCTTCCAAGCTTCCTCCAGGATCCTGCAAACAAGTAGAGAATTTTGTGCCCTCAACCTCACCAAGTGGTTGTCAAGCACAAGGTGTGATACTTCTAAATTGCAGTGCAAAACTGAAAGTAAATGTGCAATAATTAAATCTACTACTAAATGGAAATGAGAAAATAAATATGCAATGGATTCTTTTTGTATTTTTGTGATGCAAGTGGTGATGGAGATAATGTAAATTCGAATTGGAGATGCAAGTAAAGTAAAGTGCAAGTAAAGTAAATTGCAGCAAACTAACTAGAGTGTTTTCTTATAATTAAAATATGACATGGGTTCATGGTTTCACACTTGCATTCTCTCAAATAAAGTGGTAGACGGTGGACATAAAGAATTACATGTGAGATTACAATAACATGTTTAACATTGAGTACTTTCATATGGGCATCACGTCCTAGCATAGAGATCTCTACGGTCATATTAATCCCTCTTATACTCCACCAAGATGCGAAATAAATCATAAACACCTCGATAATTAAGGAAAAACCAGAGTATAGCTTTAAGCAATGTGACATGAAGTTGAAGTAAGAACTTGCTAGATCTAGTCATGGAGATTGATTAGTGTCACTTCAAATCCCCGGTAACAAGTTACTCCTTTTTATCCCTAGTGAGGTAACTAAGAAAGGTTTAACAAAACCTAAGTGGATCGCTGAACTTCTGTCACTTTCACAACACTAGCCACCCCCGTTACTCCAACTAATGCACCCATCACCCCACACACTCTCTCAAGAACTAGATTGATCAAAGCTAGCAAATAAGAACGGGGTATAAGATACATCTACTCAAATAACTCAAGAGAAACAATTGCAATCTCAGATTCCATAACTCATAGAAAAGATCCACCACATATGAATTACAACGGTGCCCGTAATCATGTGAGGCAGCTCATACGGATCTAATTAGTGAAGCACATAGAGAGAGAGATACAAGTGCTACTTCCACAAAGCCATAGCCCTAGGGTGGACTACTCCCTCTTCATGGAGATGTCGATGGAGATGACGTTGGAGGGGTAGAAGATCACACCGACGGCGCCCCGCCGGAGTTTTCCCCCTCCAATATGGAACTTCTGGTCTCTGTTTCGGTGTTTCGGTGTTTCAGCGGCGCTCTCCTCCGTAAGGGTACGGGGGACCCTTTTTATAGTCGGTTTTAGGTCAAGACGGAGTCGGTAAGTCGAAGATGGAAGGAATTGGGGCCACAGGGGCCAAAAGGGGGCCTCTCACGCGGCCAAGGAATCTGGCCGCGTGGAGGGTCCTCTTTTGGGCCTCTTTGCCCAATTCTCGTGGATCCTTCGCCCGCAAGTCTTCTCCTTCCAAGAAAATGACCCCCGCAGATTTTCAGGTGATTTCGCGGAAGTTTGCCACCTGAAACGTCAAAAATATAGAAAACGGGGTTTCTTACAGGCAGGGTTAATTCCATAAAAGTTGGGGGACTTTATAATTTAACCCCAAAATACTATAAAACATTGAATTATACCTTTATATGATGCAATATGTAATAGAAAACCATGTGAAAACATGCAAAATTCATCTATGTATTTTACATGCATCAACATCCCCAAGCTTAACCCATGATTGCCCTCGAGTAGGAAGGTGATAAAACTAAGATGGGTTTTGCATATTGAAACAATCATGGGATATCAAGGAGGATTATTCATGCTACATATAATCAAATGATTAATACTAGAAATGTGTAGCAATATACAATTCATGTTGTAAGAAATATCAAATATGCAAGCAAAGATGTTTCATGAAAGTTCACAAAGTGTATAATGAAATAAAAGCACTATGGACCAAATGCATAGACAAAATGAAAAATAAAATCCTATATTGGTCAAAGAATAGCATAATGAAGAATAGAAAATATGGTGGACACTTTGGAGAAAATTGAGTAGAGGTAAAACATGATCAAGTCTTATTTAGCCTCTAAATTATTCAACTAAAATTACTAATTGAAATGTGGTATCCATTGATCTAGGACTCTCATTGCCCCTTTATCACTAGCATCTTAAAATTGTGAGTATTGAAGTAATGAGAATGACAAGGTGGTTGAAAGCCTCATGCTCCATGAGTGTGAAAACCTACTCCATGATTACTCAACTTAAGATTCCTAATAAGCTTTGTACAATCATAATAAGTATTAATGACATCATAGAGAACCGCAAAGAGGTACCTCTTGCCCCATGACATGGAAACAAGCCCATGTTACGATGACAAGATGAACAAACGGAGTAGACTCATCATACTTTTTATTTTCATTCACTATTATGCATAGCTTCTTATTTTATTATAGGATGTGTTGTAGAGTCACTCAAGCTGTAAGTAAATTTCCACCATGATAAAGCATGGCTTGGGTTAGCGGCCCAATGCGTTTCTCTAGTCATATAGATACTTACTCATCAAAACTTACTATTCCTCTATTTCATTTCGGCATGGCAGGAGTCCAAAAACAAAAGTACATGATATCAACCAAATGTAAATTTTTTGTGCAATGTTGAAAGCTTTCCGGTGATACACGTTTATAGCTAGCTCCCAACCACATACTTGTCAAACGCAAAACTTGTGGCTCCCATTATTGGGTCATGTTTATTAGATGCATAAAAAGTAAAGTGTGCCTTCAAAAGTTCGTGAGAGTCCTATCCCAAGTTCAACCCATGACAATTAATAAAGTGAATATCTTAATTTAGAACATAAATAACACAATAACATGGTGAACATACTCGTAATATCAATGAAGCTAATGGGAAGATATGGTGGACTCACTGGAAATACTTGGCTAAGGAGTGTTGGAAACAAGTTTTTACTTGTTGGAATTTTTAAATTTTTGGCTAGCAAGAGGGAGATAGTTGACCAGCTACTATGCATACATATGTCCATAGAACTACTCATTTCATGAAAAACTAAATAAACCAGCAATTAACATCAAGGACATGAATAAGAGATAGCTCAAGACAACATTATTGCAAATTTCTACACATAAAAAGCCTATAAATCATGCAAACATATGTAGCTCTTCAAATCAACCATGGCATCCCTATTCCAAGTCATAATACTAGCATTCAATACATTCCAACCCCAAACTCCAGTAGCTCAATCTCATATAAAATGATGGTGGTGGTCTTATCAAAACAAAAATAAAAACAAAAACTAGATGTTTCAAGTCTCTACGATAAATGCTTTGCTTAGGAAAACAGAAAGTAGACGTGTGCTAACCAAAAGAGTGTAGCTCCAGTGGGGTGTTCATCACATCCCCAAGCTTATGGATTTCACCATTCTTGGATGTCTTGAGGCGCAGCTCCTCTATTCCCTGTGAAAAAACTTCACAAAACATGTTTCTCTCATTCTTTTTCTGTGGGGTGAGATTAGCAAGGACAAACAAATCACATGCTTGTTGTGCAAAATTCCAAATCAAATGCTCCAGTAGATAGAAAATAAGGTTAATTATGTTGTATGTTCACTATCTTGCTTAAAAGAATCATGGAAATTCGATTCCCAAGCCCAAAGAGTGCATAAAACAAAAGAAGGCAGAATCTGTCCATAAAAGCAGCAGCAGCAAAACGAACGTTTTTCCCTAATCTAGACTCGTCAAAAAATTAAGCCATTTTTTGTGCTTACAGAGGACGAAAAGTTGAAGAACATACTAAAGAATTAGCTCAATCCGACATACCAATAAAAAACGTAAAATCATACGGTGAGAAGACTCGTGCTGAAACAGAAATTTCATGCACTAGGATAACAACTTATAAGCCCAAATGGGTGTGACTTGACTCTTTATTGAAAACTCCAGAATTAAAACAAAAAAAACTAATCTATTGAGACATCAAGAGGATACTAGGAAAATCCAAACAAAAACAACCGGGTTGCCTCCCGTAAAGCGCTTTCTTTATAGCCATATAGCTAGGCTTTACTTACTTGATAATCAAGAGGGATAAAGCTCATGAGGGAGCTTGTTCTTCAGCGTGCCCCTCTTCCTTGGGAAGTGCTCCATGATTTTCTTGTGAGGGAACTGAAACTTGACATTCCCTTTCTTGGAGTTTATGATTGCACATGTAGTACGAAGAAAAGGTCTACCCAAAATAATAGGACTAGGGGATTTATCCCCCATATCCATAATAATGAAATCAACGGGTACGAAAGTCATGTGCAATTCAATCATAACATCTTTTACTTGTCCTACAGCATGTTTATTAGAGTTATCAGCAAGGACAAATTCACTTGAGCACTTTTCTAAATTTTCTAGTTCTAGCAATTCATATAATTCTTTAGAGAGTACCGATACACTAGAACCTAGATCTAACATAGCATGGTGAATTTCTTTTCCAATTGAAACTAGCACCTTGGGGATCCATGCATCCCCAAGCTTAGGAGGTATCATGGCCTCATTCTTGTACCTAGCAATTTTTTCTTGCAAGACATGATTAGCAATATAAGATCCAAAGCCAGGTTGATTAACATTTATAGTGGGATCACTAGCAAATTTTTGTAGAGTAGCAATAAGTTCTTGCAAGCTACTTTTTTCTAAATAAAGCAATGGATCCTTAATTTCAGTAAGCATCATAATTTCCTCTACTTTTCCTTTTCTATTATGCATATTAAAAATCTCATAGCGATCATCAAAAATATCCTCGGGTACTTCAGCCTTTTTTAAGCTCTCTTTAATTTTAACCTCTAAGAGCAAACTTTCAAGCAAAACATGGGTATTTGCAGCATTAGTACTAGTAAAAGATCCCCCATATCCATAACCTAAAAAGGCTCTAGAAGTTTCAGAAATTCCCTTATAAAACATATGCATAAGTATCCAATCTCTAAAGCCATGCCCTATTCCATATGCTCTACTTCTAAATCTCTCCCATGCTTGTATCATTGATTCATCTTTTTCTTGTTTAAAGGTAATGAGAAATTGTTTAACATTGTAATTCTTTTCAGCATGACAAAACCTTTCAATAAATGCAGCCCTTAAGTTGAACCAAGTAGTAAAATTGCTAGGAGGCCATCTTAATATCCAATCTAATGCTTTGCCTCCTAGTGAGTAGGGAAAGAGTTTAACTTTAGTAGTGTTGATGTTTGCATGATTCAAGTTCAAAGTTTTACATCTTTCATCAAATTTCTTAAGATGGAACAAAGGGTCTTCTTTAGGCTTTCCATAGAAACGAGATTCATAAATCATTTTAATAACACTAGGATCTACCTCTAATTTTTCAACGGGAATATTTAGCTCTTGAGGGAAATTCCTAACACTGAATGGCCAATAAGTTCTCTGCTCCATTTTCCAAGTTTTTATGTAGTTTTTAATTTTTTATGAAAAACAAAAGTAAAGTAACTAAGAAAATTCGAAATACTAAATTAAACTAGATAGCTAAATGCAAAACTAAAATGCAAACTAAAATAAAATATGCACGACAAAACAAAAACAAGAACAAAAACAAAAACAAGACAAGAAACAAAACAATCTACTTGAAAGAAGGTGGAGATAGAAAGGACGGTACTCACGTAGGTGCAACCTCCCCAAGCTTAGGTGTTTGCACACCTTCTTGGTGATGAAGACTTCTTGTGAGCTCCCTTGGACAACTCCTTCACCTATGGCTCCCCGGCAACGGCGCCAGAAAAACGTTTGATGGCTAGGTTGAGACTCCAAGTGCAGAGTGTGTAGCTAGTGGCAAGCCTTCTTCCCCACGAGGGTGACTCGAGGGTTTATATCGAACTCTTGGGGAGCCAGTATTTCAGCAGTTGTCTTCCAAGCTTCCTCCAGGATCCTGCAAACAGGTAGAGAATTTTGTGCCCTCAACCTCACCAAGTGGTTGTCAAGTACAAGGTGTGAGACTTCTAAATTGCAGTGCAAAACTGAAAGTAAATGTGCAATAATTAAATCTACTACTAAATTCAAATGAGAAAATAAATATGCAATGGATTGTTTTTGTATTTTTGTGATGCAAGTGGTGATGGAGATAATGTAAATTCGAATTGGAGATGCAAGTAAAGTAAAGTGCAAGTAAAGTAAATTGCAGCAAAGTAACTAGAGTGTTTTCTTATAATTAAAATAGGACATGGGTTCATGGTTTCACACTTGCATTCTCTCAAATAAAGTGGTAGACGGTGGACATAAAGAATTACATGTGAGATTACAATAACATGTTTAACATTGAGTACTTTCATATGGGCATCACGTCCTAGCATAGAGATCTCTACGGTCATATTAATCCCTCTTATACTCCACCAAGATGCGAAATAAATCATAATACCTCGATAATTAAGGAAAAACCAGAGTATAGCTTTAAGCAATGTGACATGAAGTTGAAGTAAGAACTTTCTAGATCTAGTCATGGAGATTGATTAGTGTCACTTCAATTCCCCGGTAACAAGGTACTCCTTTTTATCCCTAGTGAGGTAAGTAAGAAAGGTTTAACAAAACCTAAGTGGATCGCTGAACTTCTGTCACTTTCACAGCACTAGCCACCCCCCCGTTACTCCAACTAATGCACCCATCACCCCACACACGCTCTCAAGAACTAGATTGATCAAAGCTAGCAAATAAGAACGGGGTACATAAGATACATCTACTCAAATAACTCAAGAGAAACAATTGCAATCTCAGATTCAATAACTCATAGAAAAGATCCACCACATAGGAATTACAACGGTGCGCGTAATCATGTGAGGCAGCTCATACGGATCTAATTAGTGAAGCACATAGAGAGAGAGATACAAGTGCTACTTCCACAAACCCATAGCCCTGGGGTGGACTACTCCCTCTTCATGGAGATGTCGATGGAGATGACGTTGGAGGGGTAAGAGATCACACCGGCGGCGCCCCGCCGGAGTTTTCCCCCTCCAATCTGGAACTTCTGATCTCTGTTTCGGTGTTTCAGCGGCGCTCTCCTCCGTAAGGGTACGGGGGACCCTTTTTATAGTCGGTTTTAGGTCAAGACGGAGTCGGTAAGTCGAAGATGGAAGGAATTGGGGCCACAGGGGCCAAAAGGGGGCCTCTCACGCGGCCAAGGAATCTGGCCGCGTGGAGGGTCCTCTTTTGGGCCTCCTTGCCCAATTCTCGTGGATCCTTCGCCCGCAAGTCTTCTCCTTCCAAGAAAATGACCCCCGCAGATTTTCAGGTGATTTCGCGGAAGTTTGCCCCCTGAAACGTCAAAAATATAGAAAACGGGGTTTCTGACAGGCAGGGTTAATTCCATAAAAGTTGGGGGACTTTGTAATTTAACCCCAAAATACTATAAAACATTGAATTATACCCTTATATGATGCAATATGTAATAGAAAACCATGTGAAAATATGCAAAATTCATCTATGCATTTTACATGCATCAACGTACCACCAAAATTCCGGGTGTTCGGATGGAGAGCAACAACTGATACGCTCCCAACCAGGAAGAACAAGTGGGGTAGCTCCCTGGAGGTCACCCCGCGATGCTCCATTTGTGGCGTTGAGGAAGAAGATGTTTTCCATGCTACAGTCAACTGTACCAAGGCGATAGCCCTGCGTCACGCCATGCGCGAGGTATGGTCTATCCCTCCAGAGCATGCCTTCAAGCGTACTGGCCCGGACTGGCTACAGAATCTCCTCGTCGGTGTGCACTACGAGGCGAGAACTCATATACTGCTGCTTCTGTGGCATGCTTGGCACCTAAGGAATGACATCGTCCACCAGAAAGGAAGTGAGACCATCGAGCACTCAGTGAACTTCCTACAATCTTTCTTGGCCAGTTCCTCAAATCCCAAACCCCGAACGGTTACCTGTGAAACCATGAGCAAGAGTACATCCACATGCAGCAACCTTGACGTTCTGTCCTCCTCGAATGTGCCCCCATTGGGATGGATCAAGTTGAACACTGACGAATCTTTCCGGGCCGTGGACGGTGTTGCTGGTGCGAGCGCAATCGCTAGGGACAACCGTGGTTCCGTCATCATGGCGGCCTGCAAACCGTTGGATCGTTGCTCATCTGCTGATGAAGCTGAGGCCCTCTCTGTTTGCCATCATATCAAAACCCTCCTTGCCCCTGTCCCGGATGCAAAGATCGTACTTGAGGTCGACTGCTCGTCCGTTGCAACAACCCTGTCTTCCAAGGCACCTGACAAATCAAAGCTGTGGGATACGATTGACGAGGCCAAAAATCTACTTTTCTGCTGTAGGGAGTCCATTATCAGCTGGGCTCCTAGAGGAAGCAATTGTGCGGCAAACGCCCTCGCGAAGCTGGCTGTTCGAAAACAGGATACCTTTTTCGACCTCGTCCAACTGCCGGGTAATGTAAGAGAGCTTGTAAACAGGGATATGTATCTAGCCCCCGGGGTCTATTGATTTAAAAGCTCTTTTCCCTAAAAAAAGATCCAGATTCTGTTTTCTGTTGTTTTCATATTTGAGAAAAGTTCGGACAAAAATATTCGCCAAATGTCCTGAAAATTTGCGTGATTTATTTTTTGCCCGGAACGAAGACGGGTCCAGAGGAGAGTCGGGGATGGGCCAAGGGTGGCCAGGTGGGCACCAGGCGCAGGTCCACCCTAGGCCGCTCCTGGTGCCCCCCAACCACCTCGGGCATCGCCTCTTCGCCTATAAAATCACATTAACCCTATAAACATTAGGGGCGGAGAAATTTTCCATGAAACAAATACAGAGGCGTCGTCACCTCGAAAATCCAAACTAGGGCTTCTGGAGTCCTGCTCCGGCACCCTGTCGGAGAGGGGGATCATCACCGGAGGACTCTACATCGCCATGATTTCCTCTAGATAAATGTGCGAGTAGTTCATATCGGAACTACGGGTCCATAGTAGTATCTAGATAGTGTTCTCTCTCCCTTGTGTCTCCATGTTTAGATCTTGTGAGATGTCTAAGATGATTAAGATCATTGTTATGTAATTGATGCATGTTGTGTTTGCTGGGATCCGATGAACCATAAAATTATGATCACTTTGTGAGTACTTCAGTTATATCTTTAGAGTGTTTAATCTTGTCTTGCAGTGCTCTCTGGTGTGTATGATTTCCTCAGCCACATTGTTGTATGCACCTCCAAGAGTGGGTTTATATGCTAGATAGTGGGTTCATGACTCCTTTTCATGTGCGCTCGAGTGACAGAAACGTGTAAGGTCGGGTATGTGATATTGCCAATAGGGAGAAAACATCAGTGTTCTTGTTTGCGGACGGGAATTATTGCTTACATTACGTATTGTTCTTATTGCATTTGTCTGTTGCAAACAAGCAACCACTTTGTTGCTACAACTTAATACCAACGAGATTTGATGGATTTCTGTCTCAAGGTGGACTTTTCGGAATAGATGATGTCGGATGCCGATCTATTTACCTTGACGTAATGCCTACAATGTTAGAACTCGTGAACTTATTGTGTCATAATAGCATTGTCATACAATCATGATTTGTCAATTTTCCAGTTGTAATTTGTTCACCCAGCATGTTTATTGTTTTTTGGAGAGACACCATTAGTGAAACTATGGCCCTCGGTCCCATTTTTCTCGTTATTTACTACCTTGTTTACTTGCTTTCATCATAGTTTGCTCGTTGTTCCGTTTTCATTTAATATTCTCCAACCATTCGATACAATTAATTCTCTATTTTTCAGCAAGACGGGAAGATTGACAACCTTCTCGGAAAGTTGAGAGAAATAGAGGGTTTGTGTTTGTGTGCAGGTCCACGCTTGGTCAACATCGATAAACGGCGTCACTGATACAAGCAACCTACTAAGAGACTTCAAAGTCCTACTGTTTCCATAACCCTGGTTTCTTAACTGGGAGAAATTTACTACTTGACTACATCATACCTTCCTCTTGTGGTTTCCCAACGGGTGTGTGATTCCGCGCCATCAAGCTACTTTTCTGGTGTCGCTGCCTCGGATTTCGAAGTCATCAGAAGTAAGAAGTCCCTAGTCAACTCAAGCTACTTTTCTGGCGTTATTGCCGGGGACTTCGAGCTTTCAGCTAGGGGTGTTACACACTTCCATTTTCTCTCTTTTGTTTTGTTGTTGCTTAGTTTACTATTTTATCTTTGTTTCTCTTTTATCAAAAAATCAAAAAAGAATCAACTCTCTAGTTTCTAGTCTTTTGTTTGCTTTGTTAGTTTGTCTTGTTCTGTGTTGCAAGCATGGGTACCAATGATACCACCAATATTTGTGACTTTACTATTACCAACAATAATGATTTTAGATGCACACCTATTTCTCCACCTGCTACTACAACAGAATTCTATGAGATTAAACCAACTTTGTTCAATCTTGTCATGAAAAAACAATTTTTTGGTATTGGAGAAGATGTTGCCTCTCATTTAAATAACTTTATTGAGTTATGTGATATGCAAAAGTATAAAGAGGTAGATGGTGATATTTTGAAATTAAGGTTTTTTCCTTTCTCCTTACGGGGAAGGGCTAAGGAGTGGTTATTGTCTTTTCCTAAAAATAGTATTGATTCTTGGACTAAACGCAAAGATGCTTTTATTGGGATGTATTATTGATAACCCACAAGTATAGGGGGGGTGTATCGTAGTACTTTCGATAAATAAGAGTGTCGAACCCAACGAGGAGCGGAAGGTGCTGACAAGAAGGTTGGATAGAGGATTCACCATACACACTAGCAAACAGGTTTTTGAAGGTTTTTAATATAGCAGATAAATAAAGTTCCAGTAAATAAAAGACAGTAAATATAACTCCAGCGAGTGGCCCAATCCTTTTGAGAGCAAAGTACAAGCCGTTTGATCTACTTATGATTACCAAACGTTCTCGAGGACACATGGGAATTTCGTCAAGCGCTTTCGTTTCATACAGTTGATTAATATTTATTGTTTTTATAGGTGTTGTGTGGGTGAACCTATGCTAATGCACCGACCAACTAGGACTAATACATACTTGTGATTAAACCCCATACAAGCATCCGCAAATACAAGAAAGTAATTAAGATAAACCTAACCATAACCTTAAACTCTTGGATCCTTCACTCCCTCGTGCGTCGGTTTCCTAATGGGGGTTTAGGTTTTTGTCACTCCGGCAACCCCACAATTAGTAGCTAAATACAATGAATCCTCCTAGGCCCATAAAGGTGAAGTATCATGTAGTCGACATTCACATGACACCACTAGAAGAGCTTTTCTCTCTCTGTTGTTTTCCGCCTCTTCAGAATATTTCGTCGATGGTTTTGTGAGGCTTATGGTTCCCGGGTGGTCAAGTACGCGAAAAGAGGCGGCCAGACGCGGCCCAGGGTGGCCACACCACCCCCAGACGCGGCCAAGGGGGCGCCCAGGCATGGTGTGGGCCCCTGGTGGCCCCCCTCCGGGTCTCCTCGTGGCTAGCTCCTCTTCTGTACTTCTAAGACTTCCCCGATGCCCCCTTCTTCTTCTGATCTTCTAAAATAGGGTATCCTGACAGTGCTTTTTCCATCAGATTTCTGGTCCCGGTGTTTATTCTCCAATAATTATGAAACATGCAAAATAAGATGAAATAACATAATTAATGCATCATAATATGAAATATATCGATGAATAACAGAAAATTGCAATACAAAATAGTGATGCAAAATGGATGTATCAACTCCCCCCAAGCTTAGACCTCGCTTGTCCCCAAGCGAAACTGAGCTCAGTAAACATGACCACATGTTTATGGAGTGAGGTGTCGATAAATAAAATACGGTCAAGACATCTATCAATACACAAGTCATTCTTGACAACAACTTCTCTCATATAATTAAACTTGAAACAAGTAGAGCAAATCACAATAAAGGTGCAAAAAGGAAATCATAATTGGTGAAGGCAACTTTGTTCTTGGTCAAAGAACAATTAACAGATTATACTTATCTTTCGATCAAAGTCTTTATATTAGAGATTCTATTGAAGAGTTTATCATGCGCAATCATAATGGTCTCTTTGCAGTCATTGATAACTTTCAAAGTGGTATTCAATCCGATAAAAACATTTGTACTAAACAAGGAAGGATAAAGGACATGATTGAGTAAATCAACATATAGATGGATGGATCACAACAACTCAAGTTCTTGCTTAAGACAGAAAGGAGTGGGTTTATTGACTCAACATAAAGGTAAAAGATAGGCCCTTCGCAGAGGGAAGCAGGGATTAACTCATGTTCTAGATCTATTCATTTGATAAACAGAGGTATTGAAAACAATTTTGAGAGTGGTGTATGTTTATGTCAATGAATGGAAAATAAAAAATACAGTACATCACAAGCAAACTAGACTTCACAACAACGGCTCCCATTGAAGGACGCAACTGGTATAGAAGTTCATCCCTCTTTCTATTTTGTTTACACAATTATGCTTTGACTGATAAATTAGGGGCAAAAATAGTGAAGAGAATTTGTAGTATTAAGTTTGGGGCTGGGCACCCCGCTGCCAGCTCTTCTATCTTTTGGATAAGCGGATGAAGCCACTAGTCCAGGTGTGTAAAGTCCAATCAGCAAGTGAGATAAAGGTTCTCTATTTGTGTCATCACGAGCTAAAACGGGCACAAAACAGGTGTGATTTTGAAGGTTTAAAGGTAGCACACAAGCAATTTACTTGGAGTGGCGGTTAACTACCACATATAGGTAGGTATGGTGGACACAAATGGCATGGTTTTGGGGCTCAAGGTTTGGATGCACGAGAAGCATTCCCTCTCGATACAGGTTTTTGGCTAGCAAGGCTCGGTAGCAAGCATAAGAGTTGAGGGAAAACAAACAAATACACATATGATAGAACCAATCATGCAATCTTCCTTGAAGGTACAAACAATCTTACTTGAGAATACTAAGCTTATGAGCCAACAAGAAAGAAAGATCATGGAATAATATATCTACATGCAACTCCCTCTTTTCTACTTAAGCCTCAAAGTATTGTTGCTACTGACCAATGCTAAGTTTGCCAAAACCAACTAGATTAACCTGATGCTCCAATATTGATACCAATACTAATAACAAGATCAACCATATAAAAAAATTGCAAACTAAAATAAAGTGTAGAAAGTAAATGGTGAAACTTCTCATTAATATTCCATAACAACAACTCAAACCAAGGGATACATCGATAACCAACTAAAGGAGAGATACTTACATACTGCAAACTATCCTATATGATAACTTCTCTACTCATGATATGACTGTACTAAAAGGTAAAGAGGTGAAAGATAAAGGTGTGATACCGCGACACTCCCCCAAGCTCGGAACAAGCCAAGGGGATGCCAATACCAATGATGAATTAATTACTTGGCGGTGATGGTGAATCTTTCCCATCATCAGACTTCCAAGGTAAAGGTTCTCCATCAACAAATGATGACTTTGTCTCCAATATCCTGAAACTAGTAGCAGAACTTATACGTTTAAACCTGTTCTCATACTCACAGTTCTGATTCCGCACATCGTATAGTTGTGCTTGTAATTTGTTGGTGGTCTCGTTGAGTGACAAGATATCCTCCCAAAGCTTTGAAATCTCCTTCTTGTGCTCAGCGGTCAGTTTTGTCTTTATTCTATGGATGATGTCCACTTCACGCTTCGCCATCTTCTTGTACCTAAAGACTTCTTGCTCCAGCTCTTCCATCCTAGCTTCCAGACTGCCTTCTCCTTTAGGGCCCCAAACATCTTCTTTCTGCACCACCCCATCCGTAAGCAGAAGCTCCTTGGGATGCATATTCAACTCGTTCATGTACGGGTTGACGACATTCACAAAGAAACTTTCTTTGGGAGGCCCGGAAGAGGACATTGTGGCTCTAAATCTGAAGATGAAATCTCGTAGAAATAGATCGAAACAAAAACACGACAAGAAAACGGTATACGGACCTCGAGTGGTCCATGGGATTATATAGAAAAAATATGCGTAACAAAAGAAAGGTGAAGTGTGAAAATGGGTCGGAGAGGGGATCCGGGGTGCCTACACCATGGGCAGGCGCGGCCAGGGTTGGGCCTGCGCCCCCAGGTGGTGTGGTGTGATACGTCCAAAACGTACCTCCTTTTCCGAACACTTTTGCTATTGTTTGCCTCTAAACTTGTGAGTTTTGGATACAACTAACACGGACTAACGTTGTTTTCAGCAGAATTACATTTGTGTCTCGTTTTGTGCAGAAAAATAAAATTTCAGGAAATTGCCCAGAAAAGATCCTGAAGTCTTTATTTTACCCTAAGACCCCCTGATGACCCACAAGTATAGGGGATCGCAACAGTCTTCGAGGGAACTAAAGACCCAAATTTATCGATTCGACACAGGGGGAGCCAAATAATATTTATAAGCCTTAACAACTGAGTTGTCAATTCAGTTGCACCTGAAAGTAGACTTGCTCGCAACAGTTTATCAGTGGTAACTGTTTTATAGCAGCAGTAGTAATAAAATAACAACAGGAGTAAAATAGTAACAACAGTAGCAATTGCGGAAAACAACTTGATTAAAATATTGTAGGCATAGAGATGAATGAACGGGTGCTGCATTGATAAGATAGTTCATATAATAATAACATGTGAATTGTAGATAGATAATAATAAAGCATCCAAGTTCTAGGCAAACCATAGGCATGTGTTCCAATATAGTCATACGTGCTCGCAATGAGAAACTTGCACAACATCTTTTGTCCTACGAGCCCGTTTGCAGCGGGGCCTCAAGGGAAACTACTGGTAATTAAGGTGCTCCTTTTAATAAAGCACCGGAGCAAAGCATTAACACTCCATGAACACATGTGATCCTCACATCACAGCCATCCCCTCCGGTTGTCCAAATTTCTGTCACTTTGGGGCCTCGGTTTCCTGACAACAATGTGTGTAAACAACTTGCAGATATGATCAAGAAACATAATTATACTCATGAAACAATAACATGTTTAGATCTGAGATCATGGCACTCGGGCCCTAATGACAAGCATTAAGCATAACAAGTTGCAACAACGGAAGAAAACACTAACAACGAATACTAGGCACTATGCCCTAACAATCTAGCATTATTACATGAACGATATCATCGAATCCCTTCCATCCCTCTCACCGTACAACAGGGATTGCTCACACATGGATGGGGGAATCATGGATGGTTGATGGAGAAGTGATGGAGGTGACGATGGCGATGATCTCCTCCGAATCCCCGTCCCGGTAGGGCGCTAGAACTGGAACTTCTGATCCCTGAATTGAGTTTCGAGGTGGCGGTGGCGCTTTGTGTTGTTTTTATGGAATATGACGAACCCCCCTCAATTTTTTAGGTTTACGAGGCATAAGTAGTCGAAAGGGGATCCCGAGGGGGTGCCTGGGGCCCCCACACCACCTGCAGGCGCGACCTAGGGGGCGCCCAGGGGTGGTATGGGCCCCTCCTTGCCCCCCTCCGGGTCTTGTTTTGGCTACGAGGGTCTTAAGGTGAAATAAGGTCTTTGGGATCTTTTCCGGGCAATTTCCTAAAAGTTGATTTTTCTACACAAAACGAGACACCAAGGTAAGTATGCTGAAAACAGCGGTAGTCCGTGTTAGTTGTATCCAAAACTCACAAGTTTAGAGGAAAACAATAGCAAAAGTGTTCGCAAAAGGAGATACGTTTTGCACGTATCAACTCCCCCCAAGCTTAGGTTATTGCTTGTCCTCAAGCAATTCAGTGACAACTAAGTGCGATAAAAAAACTTTTACGAACAATTTTTTTCATATGATGTAAATATACTCATTATATGATCAAGTGCTTAGGCAATTCATAATAATAAGTATGCAAGATAAAGTCACCTAGCAGTTATGCAAACCATGAAGAGATACCAACACACTAATAATAAACAACATGAAATGTATCAATCTGCATGATTGCAATGTTCATAATAGGATATGATAAAGTGTACTCGTTTGCCCTTAATAATGGAGCAAAACATAAATGCCTGGGCACCTCTAAAGTTCAAGTGAAGACTAGAAGTAAAGATATCAAAGATACAAGCATCAAAGTTATACCCCAATGAACCATGATCTGGGACAAGCACATTACACTAAGAATGACAGCCATGCTCTCAAGAAGGTGCATGAAGTGAGAAGGTGAAGACTCAGCATAAAAGTAAAAAAAAAGAAAGGCCATTCGCAGAGGGAATAAGAGATTAACTCATGTGCTACAGCTTTTTATTTTATAAACATAGGTATTGAAAACAATTTTTAAGAGAGGTGTATGCTTATGTCAACGAATGGTAAACAGACAATACAATACGTCACAAGCCAACTAAACTTTGCAAGAGCGGCTCCCATTGAAGGACGCATCTGGTATAGACGGTCATCCCTCTTCTCTTTTGTTTACACAATTATGCTTTGACTCATAAATCAGGTGCAAAAATAGTGAAGAGAATTTATAGTAACCAATTTTGGGGCTGGGCACCCCGCTGCCAACTCTTCTATCATTTGGATAAGCGGATGAAGCCACTAGTCCAGGTGTGCAAAGTCCAATTAATAAGTGAGATAAAGATTCTCTATTTACATCCTCATGAGCTAAAACAAGGGCACAAAACAAGAATAAATTTTGAAGGTTTTAAAGGTAGCACATGAGAAATTTACTTGGATTAGCGGTGAAATACCACATATAGTTAGGTATGGTGGACACATTTGGAAAACTTTGGTTTTTGGGAGTTGCATGCACGAGTAGAGTTCATAGTCAGTATAGGTGAAGGCTAGCAATAGACGGGAGCGACAATCAAGAGAGCAACAACTGTCATAGTCATGCTTGCGACAAAACAAAATTAACGGGGTCATAAAAGTGATACAAATACTCTCAGGAAAAATAAAATCATCGAGGATTAATTGACTTTTTATTTTCAGTCTTATGCATGCGTGAGCATGTACCAAGTCGATTCAAGCGAACCATTCAGAGGGAGATACCACAATTTCATGTCGTTCTATGAATAAAACAATTCAAGCAAACATTTATACGACATGTTATCTAATATTAATAAGTTGGAACTAAACATGAGATAGCACGGACTACTAAGCATCGATTAAATAACATACACCTTACACGAACAAACTAAGCATGTCCACATGGATGAGTATATGTACAAAAATGAAAACAAATAGAGTTCATACCAGCCTCTCACCACAACTTGAATTGTCGTCGGTCGTCATTATTGCTCTTCACTCGTGTGGATTCAATAATATAGAATGATAACCAAGCTCCAATGGAGTCACGGAGGACTACCTAACTCTGCAGGAACTTTACAAAACCAAATAAGAACAACAAATATTTTGGGGTTTTTGAATTAAAAATAAGAACATAAGGAAACAAGCAAACAAAGCAAAAAAAATTGGATTTTTGAATATTAAACCGATACGATAAATTAAAGCAAACTAAAAAAAGAAACTAAAGAAGAAAATAAAGAGAAACAACAGAAATATTTTTGGTCCTTTTGTGTTTTGGAAAGCAAGAACAAGACAATAAAAAAATGAAAGAAACGAAAACAAGCGAAAGAAACAAAAACATGGTTATACAAAGAACCGACAGAAACATGATATATAGATGAGTGTGATGTCGGTATACCTCCTCCCAAGCTTAGTCTTTTGGCCTAAGTAGAGATTAATCACGTCGCGGAAAGTATCCCCACGCTGGTGGGTCGTCCCTACCGTGGTCGTAGTCAGGTGCCCATGAAGAAGATGAAGCAGCAGGCGCATAATCATAACCGGGGTGCTGGTATGGAAACCCCGCAGTGTCGGAGGACTGGACGAAATCATTATCGCCCCCCTCTCCAGCATCCTCCACATGCTGGGGATGCTGCTCAATGTATGCATCCAACTCACTCTCTGAGAGTGACCATCCTTCCCAGCCATTAAGGTTAAACAAAAGAGGTGCAGGGAAAAGTACTACTCTATTAGATTTTGTCACTCTCCACCTTGATTGCTTGGAGAAAGTTATTTCATAAGATAAATTCTTCAGGTTAGCATAGGTGGAAACAAACTTATGTTGAATCATGGAATTAAGTGTTGGGAATATGCCCTAGAGGCAATCATGTATGATGTAATTCCCAATGTATTCATAAAGTTATTAAGTCGTCCTTGTTTTGAACATTTGATATATGTCATTGAATATGTGATTTGATTGTGGAACTATGTATTCATGTTGTTCATACTAAATTGTCCTTGGTCATTAAGGTTGTGCTGGACACACACCCTAGACTAATGTGAGTGTTGGCTGATGATACGGTTCCACTTCAACGTTCACAGACTTGGCTAAAGAGTTTAGCTAGTCGGACTGACCCATATTGAGATGCAACGAGCAAGTCGTCATTTGCATGTCTCAATCAATGTAATCCTTAGACCTGAGTTTGTCGCACGATCCGAATTGTGGATCACCGACTTAGGTTCTGTCAAACGTTGTTCTGTGACAAGGCAGCTATAAAGGCAGAGTTCGGGTCGAATGAGAAGCAAGCTGCGTGATGTGGATAATCAAGATGGGATTTTGCCCCTCCGAATGGAGAGATATTCTCTGGGCCCTCTCGAGTGATATGATTCAGGAAGCATGGCCATGCGCGACTCAGTTAAGTGTTAACTGTGTCTGTTGACTAAGAGTTAGTCAGATGAATCACATATCACAGATCGAGAAGAGAGTTGAACTATTAAAGGGATGACGATACATCGCCTATAGTTCGACAAGGTATATTGTGAGGCAAAAGGGACAGATATGAATATCACATTGAAAGGTATGTCGTCATGACTCAATGGGACTTGGGACTCGGTACGTTCTGCTAGGAGCCGCTACCGATTGATCGATTGGGAGTCGAACTCCAATTGTGTCCATGTCGCCATGAGCCTGCAGGGTCACACACTTAAGAGCGGGAGCAAATGTACCCGAACCGGAAATGGACTGATTTTGTGAGTCGGACTCGCAGAGGGAATGGGCCACAAGTGTTGTGAAGCCCACTACCATTCGCTATATAAAAAGGGGCGTAGGTTGCCCAGCGGGCACGTTACTTCACTCCCATGCGTTGGGAACCCTAGCCCCACTCAGTCCAGCCATCGCACCGGACCTAGCAGTCCGCTGTCGGAGCTCCTCCTCGTACGTGTGGATACCGGCAGAGGTGCTGTACGTTCAGCACTTCGACGTTCGTGGCATTCGATCGGCTGGATCGGATCTGGGACTGCACTGCCCCGACGCGCTTCATCGATAATCCGCAACCGCGCGTCTAGTGGTAATCATCGCGGCCTTCTACCTCGGCTAGATCTTGGAAGTACCGCGTAGGAAAAAGTTCTGTTTATCTCTACGCGTTCCAACATTAAGGTCGAGCCTCTCTACGGGAAACTGAAGGTCTAAATGATGCATCTCCACACCGTGCAAAGCTAGCAAATGAGAGGCAATAAGACCTCTACAAATTCCGCCCTTCTCACGGTTAAGTGCAAGATAGAAAGCAATTAAAGCGCCAAAGTTATAAGACCTATCACGTCTTAAAGCAGCTGAGATAAAAGCTATATCATAAATAGATAACGTGTTGGCAGTTTTTCTAGCAAGTACACACTTGGCAATAAAATAGGCATAATATCGAATAGATGGGAGTTGAATTTCTCGAATTTTACCACTCTCTCCTGTGAAGCTTCTACCTTGGAAAATCTCATCATATAAATCCAATAATGGTTTGGGTTGCCCTCTTATTTTCCCACATGTTCCCCATTGTGGCACCTTGATAGCTGCACAAAAATCATTGAAAGGCAAGTCGACAGCTTTATTATAAATTTTATAATGGATCATGGGGTTAGGAAAGGACCAGCTAAAGCGAAAATCCTGCACCATAGACATAGTTAGTTTAATATGTTGGGTAGGTTCATCCTCAATAAAACGATCCAATCCTTCATTTGCCACAAAAGTATAGAAATCCTGCATAATTCCCTTAGCGTGCATGAATTCCTGGCATGGATAAATTGATGGAAATACTCTTTCTTCACGGTGTACGGGCATGACCTCATCCAATTCCAACTCATGTTGGTTAAGTTGATACACATTGTACTCCATCTCTGAAATTTTTAAACAAGCATTACAAAAATTGATTTCAAGCAACTATATGATAGGAGCTACTATAGAGACTTATAGGAGGGCTAAACATGCATCAAAATTAAATTATTTCACACAAATCAAGCATTCTAGCTCACATAAGCTATCACCTACAGTACCAAAATACTCAAGAAATACTCCACCAAATAAAATTCTACTTGGATAATCGGAGGAGTCACATACCGGAGAGCAAATGTACCAAATTTTAGCAACAATGATGGGTTGAGCAAAGAGATTGAAAAATTCCATGGAAGACAAGCAAGAACTCGGGTTCCGGAGATATTTTGAGTTTGGGTGAGGGAGGGGTTGTTTGCTAGGGAGGAGAGCTAGTTGAGGGCCAGGAGGCCTCACACCATGTGCAGACGCCACCACGGGGCTGGCCGCACTGCCTGCATGGTGGGTCCCCATGGGGTCTACCAGGTGCCTCTCTGTCTCATTTTTGACGTGGAAATTTAATAAAAAAGATTCTGGAATTTTTTAGAGAAACTTCATTTTCGAGCATTTTCTAGAATTTCATAAATAATTAAAAACCAGAAAAACAAATGTGGAAAGGTGGATAAAAAAACCAAAACCAGAACTACAAAGGTTCTAAGACACTCCAATGGGCAAATAACCAATGAAAACAAAGGTGGAAGGTGTGAAAACAAAATTATGGGTGGTGAAAACATGAGTAACCACAATAATCAAGATGAAAACATGACTATGGATGGTGAAAAACATAATTATACTAAAGTAGCAAGGTGACAACATGGTGAAAACATAATGGTGAGGGGGTAAACATAGTGAAAACATTGTCTTCTTCATTCAAAATCACTTTGTTAACAAGGCTGATCAAGTCTAGTTACCAAAACAATTTTTATATGAAGCAAAACTTTGATTTTCACTAAATAATTATGTTACCTCAACCTTGATAGACATAGTCCCAATCATAATAATTTCATATTCTTTTGGTGGCATTAAAACGGGACAATATAATTCTCCAATCTTGATGGTCTCAATATTTTCAATTGAATTTAGACCACATCTCCTATCAATCTTCTTGGGAAAATAAACTGTGTGCTCTTTATCATTAACATTAAAAGTTACTTTTCCTTGATTGCAATCAATAACAGCCCATGCAGTGTTAAGAAAAGGTTTCCCAAGAATAATAGACATATTATCATCTTCAGGCATTTCCAACACAACAAAGTCATGTAATATCAAACCATTAGTAGTCACTTGAACAGGAACATGCTCACATATACCAGCAGGAATAGCAGTAGATTTATCAGCCATTTGCAAAGATATATCAGTGTGTATCAATTTTTCCAGAGAGAGCCTCTTATAGAGAGAAAAATGCATAACACTAACTCCTGCTCCCATGTCACATAAAGCAGTTCTAACATAATTATTTATAATAGAACAAGGTATAGTACAGGATCTCCAAGCTTCTTTGGAACCTTTCCATTGAAAGAGTAATTAGCAAGCATAGTGAAAATTTTCTCATTAGGAATTTTCCTTTTGTTAGAGACAATATCTTTCATATATTTAGAATAAGGAGTCAGTTTAATAGAATCAGTCAAAGGAATTTGCAAAAACAAAGGTTTCATCCATTCATTGAACTTGTTATAATGTTCTTCCTCCTTTGATTTATGTTTCTTATTAGGAAAAGGCATTGCTTTTTATACCCAAGGTTATCTTTCATTACCATGTTTATTAGCAATGAAATCCTACTTAGTATACTTTGCAGTTTTAGTTTGCTTTTCAGGTTCAACTTGAGTTTCTTCTTTATCAGAAGCATCACTTTATCATTACCACTTTCAGTTTTAGCATCAGAGATAGATATACTATTAGTATCTTTAACAGATTCAAGAGATTCTACAATATTTATATCTCTTCTTATTTTTCTTAGAAGGAGAACTATTGTTTTTAGGTTGCTGAGAATCTTGTTCAATTCTTTTAGGATGTCCTTCAGGATACAAGGAATCCTGAGTAGAAACATCACTTCTAGTAATTATTTCACAGACATGTTTTCTCTAGAAGCATTAGCTAACAAATCTTTTTGCACTTTAGTAAGTTGATAAATTTGAGTTTTAACCATATAAAAATGTTTAACAAGCATTTTAACATCATTAGAGGTTCTCTCGATAATACCATAAAAATTATCAATAGCTATAGAGTTTTCCATTAGATGATTCTGCATTCTCATATTAAAGTTGTCTTGCTTAACAACATAATTATCAAATTCATCTAAGCATTGATCATGTGGTTTAGAGTAGGGAATATCTCTATTATCAAAATATCGGAGAGAGTGTGCCTCAAATGTTGATGGATGAGGAATTGGCTTACATAATTCTTCTATAGGTGGTAGATTCTTCACATCTTCAGATTTAATACCCCTCTCTTTAAGAGATTTCTTGGCTTCCCTCATCACTTCATCGTTTAATTCAATCATTCTCCTCTTCTTGGATGTTGGTTCTTGTGTTGGCTCTGGTGTTTGTGTAGACTTAGGTATAGTCCAATCATCATGATTTTTGGCTATTTTAGCCAATAATTCCCCAGCTTCTTCTGGAGTTCTTTTCCTGAAAACACAACCAACACAACTATCCAGGTATGTCCTAGATTCAACAGTTAGTCCATTATAAAATATATCTAGGAGCTCATTTTTAGGTAATGGATTTCCCGGGCAAGCTCTTATTAAAGAACAAAACCTTGACCAAGATTCATGCATTTTCTCTCCTTAAATTTGCTTAAAGTTAAAGATATTCTGCAAGGCAGCATGTTGAGCACTACCAGGAAAATATTTTTGAAATAAAGCATTAACCAAACCAATAGGACTACCCATAGATCCAGGTGACAAATTGTTAAACAAGGTTTTAGCTTCATCTTTCAATGAGAAAGGGCAGATCTTGGTAACAAAGTAAGTACGCAACTTAATATCATCAGAAAATAAACTACTCAAAGATGAAAGCTCATTCATATGTTCCATAGCAATTTTACTTTCAGTTCCACAAAAAGGTTCTTTATCAACAATAGATATGTCAGATAAATCAAGATATAAATCATAATCCTTATCTTTGATGTATATGTGATATGTAGCAAACTTAGCATCATGAGAAGATTTATATTTAACAGCATTTCTTGCAAGAAGACTCTTAAGAGCACTTGCACTAGTAGTTGCTTGAAATTCCTCAATAAAGTCATCATTAAGTTCAACGTACGTTTCCTCAAGATCATCATTAGGAATTTCTCTAGACCCAGGTGAATTAACAGGTGTACCAACATTTTCAACCGGAATTTCAGTGTTTTCAATTTGTTTAGCTCTAGCAATTGTAGCATCTACGAAAGGAACTAGTGAACCAGTATCATCAAGCATGGTAGAAGTGATACGTCATAAACGTATCCTCAATTTCTGATGTTCCATGTTGTTTTCATGTTGTTTCCTACATGTTTGCTATACACTTTATGTCATTTTTATCAATTTTCTAGACTAACCTATTGACAAGATGCCACAGAGCCAGTTCCCTGTTTTCTGTTGTTTTTAGTTTCAGAAAAGTTGTTCTGGAAATATTCTCGAAATTGGAAAATTCGAAGTCCGCAGGTCCTAGAATTCCTGAAGGTTCCACGGAGTCCCGAAGAGGCCCGGAGGGGGGCCACACCATAGAGCGGGGCGCCCCCTGGCTGCTCCTAGGGGTGGTGTGGGCCCCTCGGGCCTCCACCTCCTTCGCCCTTTCGCCTATTTATACCCCCCGACATATCAACCCTAAAAATATACCACTTTATCTCGAGAAACACACGAGGCTGCCGTCATCGTCATCCCGAGATCGGGAGGATTCTGTAGCTCTCCCCGGCACCCTGCCGGGAGGGGAATTCATCACTAGAGGGGTCTACACCACCATGGCCTCCTTCGAAGTGATGCGTGAGTAGTTCATCCCTAGACTACGGGTCCATAGAAGTAGCTAGATGGTTGTCTTCTCCACTTTGTACCTCATGTTTAGATCTCGTGAGCTGCCCTACATGATCGAGATCATCTTTATGTAATGCTACATGTTGTGTTTGCTGGGATCTGATGAATGTTGAATGCTATGTCTTCTGATTATCAATCTATCATGTTATCTTCATGCATATGTTATTTATGATCTTGCATGCTCTCCGTTATTAATATATGCTCTGGCCAAGTAGATGCTAGTAACTCCAAGAGGGAGTATTTATGCTCGATAGTGGGTTCATGCCTCCTTTGCATCTGTGCTCGAGTGACAGAAATGTGACGGATGGAGGATGTGATGTTGCCATTAGGGAGAAAACAACAGTGTTTACTTAGTTTACATTACACACTTTGCTTACTGCGCGAATCTGTTGCTTGCAACTTAAACCCAATGTTTGTTCGGATGATATTCGGAGGGTGGATTATTAGTCATAGATGCAGTTGGATGACGTTCTATGTATTTAGTTGTAATGCCCGCATGAATCACATAGTATTCTTTATGTCTTGCAGATGCACTATTGTGCAGCCTTCATTTCTGTCAATTGCCCAGCTGTAATGTTCACCACACATGTTATTTATGTTTCACGGAGAGACACCACTAGTGAACTGTGGACCCCGGTCCATTTTCTCATACTGATAATACACACACTGCTTCCACTTCTTTCACACTGCTTTCATACTGCTGCTACTACTTTCATACTGTTCTCATATTGTTTTCCACACCATACGTTTAACCTCTTTGTGTTATGAAAAACGGTGAGATTGACAACCTCACTGCTTCATTGGGGCAAATTGATTTGATTGTGTTGTGTAGGTTCTACATTGTTGCTGAACCAGTAGTGCGCCCTGCCACCTCAGCCGCATCAACCTTCAAAGATTGTGTGTCCTCCTACTGGTCAATTTAACCTTGGTTTCTTTTCTGAGGGAAAACTTGTTGGTGCACTATTCACACCTTGTGCTTGGGGTTTCCCAACGAGCGTGTGTCCACACATCATCAAAGCATTTTTCTGGCTCCGTTGCCAGGGAGGAAGAGAATTTCTTCAAGGGTAGTCTCTCACTTCCAATCTCTTTACTTTAATTTAGTTTTGCTTAGTTTATTTTATTTTGTCTTGTTTGGTTCTCTTTATAAAAAAAAAGTTCTTATTCTAGTTGTTATTTTTCCTTTATCATGCTTGCTATCAATGGTTGATGTATTTGAAACTAGATTTATTGGCAAGGTGGGTTCACGGCTGAACAACAAATATATTATAAGGAACACTGCTTGTCACAAAAAGGGATAAACTTATGGGAGCAAATTAATAAATTGCATGACTATGCTAAAAACTTGTGCTCTACTTATAATGTTACTTATTGCTTTCATAAATCCTATTGTTGTAGGAGGTATAAAAACCCCCTTTTCAATGTGAGTATAATGATAATGTTACCGTATCTTCTTATGTTAAGGGAAATTATGAATTATATGATGCGGAACAAATTAAAGAATGTATTGCTTGGAAAGGTGCATTTGAAATTGCCTATTTTCTTGAAAGTATTGATGATGCACCTTATAGATATGATATTTATGCAATACTTTGTGACGCCCCGAGATCGGGCACTATGCAGATTTCAGCATTCCCGCCAAAATCCACATAATAACCGACTCCAGGTTGCCACTTGTGATAACATTACAATAGTTCACGAATATTCCACAATTACAACAGAAACAGATAGATACAAGATGACTCAAACAAGCCAGGGTTACAACTGATACAATACAAAGATCCAAATAACAGCGGAAGAAACAACATAGCGTCCGGCTACGGACAAGATCCAAATTGGACTAAGAGTCCTGAAGATAACCGAGAGCGTCCAATCCCTGCCCAGGCCAAGCCGGAGGGATTCCCAAGCTAACGTTGTCAGACTTCAAACCTGTTGACTGCAAGTTGGAATTTGCAGCCACGAAAGAGATTCGTGGGTCAGTACGGTTAAGTACTGGCAAGGGGGATAAAACCCATACTCACAAGATACCGGCGTAGCCAGTCATCACAAGATACAAATACTTTAGGATCAATGGAAAGGAAGGGGTTATTGCAAATAAGCGACAGCAGGCTGCACTAACCAACTACAGAGAGATACTACAACTTCTGGCTACAGAAGGAAGATAAGATCGAGTATTGTAACCAACTGAAAGATAACTTCAAACAAACCCATCCTGGACCTCGCCCCTTATCCGAAGAAGCAATCCGAGGATAACTCACACAGTTGTATCAAAGGTGAATCAAATTATTGTGTCATCAACCTATTACTAGTCAAGTTATTAGTCATTGGGTGTAACATGTTTGATCATTAAGTTTAAGTTGTCCTGAGTACTTGTTAGCCAGTACTTTCACCAAGTAATCCATAACCGCGGAAAACACGGCTTCTCGAGAAGATTATCCCTGCAGGGTTGCACCAATTTAGCCGTACACGCAAGAATAACCCGCCAGATGGGGAGCTAACCCACCAAGCGAGGTACTCTACACAACTCAACTCTTCTTCGCATCAAGCCCAAAGAACCTTGGGCGCACGGCTAATCGAGCCCCGAAGAAAAGGGACCCTCATAGCACTCTAAGACCGTGTCCCCCTATATGCCGACTACGAAAGTTCCACCCGGGTACCAAGGGCTCGCAAGATCATGCATGCAGCAAATGGAAAACCCGAACTAAATGAGGCGATTTGGACGAGATGCGAATCGAGTCAAATTGAGGGGGGCGCCCATACTCGCTTCCCACATGCGGGTAGTGCGCTCATCATGGATCAGTAGACAAGACCCTTTTCCTATTAGGGTCGACACTAGCAGGCCTCAAAACCACAAAGGGCCTCCTGCCGGTGCCTTATCATCAAATTTATTATTAAACATTAACAGTAGCATGATTGATTGATTGATTAAACATTGAGCCCCCAGAACATAATGAAATATAGTAACTGAAAGTAACGGGTAAAGACTCGTGCAAAACAACCCTAAGCATGATAGTAAGACACGGGCAACAAGCAATGGTTATAGGTATGGAGGTGAGGCAATATCAAGGTTAAGGGATTCATGTGATGGGTTCGTAACAGAAACAACTATCACTAAGGCTAGCAGAAAAGAACAACGGAAAGAATCGGTAACAAGTGATGAAAGGCAGCCATATGGCAGCAAGTGAGTATACTTGCCTGAGATCCCGCAAGGTAGCAGAACTTGTCGTTGCTCACATCATCTCAACGTCCTATCCGGGAAGAAAGCAACGAACCTCGAACAAACACCGGATGCAACAATTACTACTACGGCAAAAGATCCAGCATGATCAAGGTATGGATGCATGACAATTTAATTGATGCATAGAAATAAACTAGTTGACAAGATAAACAAATTTAAATGGACCCATATGCAATTTGAGTTGCATATGGATGCACAATTTAAGGTTGGTTGAAGCAATGATCTACCATTAGTTAACATGTGTAAGTAGTTATACATGATGCATGCATGATGATGATAACAAGATAACAACAATAGATGCAAGTGGTAAAAGAACAAAACAAGTTTGGAAAACATTGGTTAACTTTGGAAAGTTTGGTTACTTAAACTTGCCACACAAGTAATTGTTGTTTTCACCAAGTTAAAGTGTGCAAAACAATTAACAGAATTGATGTTTGAAAGGAACATCAAATTTTAGTTGGATTACATGTTTCAAATATTGAAATTTGAATTGGGATGAATTTATTATGAATTAAACAATATTAAACAAGTTTTAATTGAATTTAATTCAAGTGGGAAAGATTATTTGAATTTTATTTGTTCAAAGCATAAATTCAAATTCACATTTGAAAAGTTCTCACTTTGATGGTTTGAAAACATATTTTGCATGTTCAAAGATATTTTATATTAAGCAAGTTATGATTTTAGCAATTTTAATTGAATTAAACAAGATTTAAATTGTTTAGGCAATTTAAATTATTCAAACCAGGAAACAAAAATTATATTTGAAAAGGTTATTCAAAATGGTATGGAAAACATATTTTATTTGCATTTATTGGATTAATAATGAATTAGTTATTGATTTTAGCAAATTGCAATTGACTTGTTTGAATTCAAATTTAAATTGCATTTTGAAATTTCAAATCAGTGAACACATGTTACCAAAAGATAGAGAATTAAACTTAGATTAGTGCACATATTTTATTTGCTGTATTTGGAGTTATAAAACAATTTTTATTTGCATTTTAGTTCTAGGGGCCAATCTGTGAAAAAGAAGGACCTAGTTTGAAAAGAAAAACTGGGCAGAGCTTCGTTCACTGCGCAGTGGCCTACCCTGGGACACTGCCAGCAGGCCCAGCCCAGCGGGGCAGCTCACGTGGCAGCACGCGTGGCCACACGGTCACAGCCAGGTGGGCCAGGGCGAGCGCGCACAGAGAGCCAAAAAAGATTGGGGTTTTTGCCTCCCCCAGGGGTCGATCCCGGGACCTGAAGCGAGCGCGCAAAGAACGACACCAGTGCGCTGCGCTGAGTTTTGTGATGTTACACGGAACTGAAAGAAGAAGTGTCAAACAACTAACGCTAACTGAATTTTTGCCAGCGCTGCTCTCTGTTCCTGACGGAAACAAACAGCGTTCGAGGGACAGGAACCACCACGGTGAACTCGACCGGCGGCGATCTGCGAGAGTGGTGCGTGGATGTGGTGCTCGATGTGTGCGTCGTGGGGATGTGTGGGTGCACGCGGGCCACGAGGGCAGAGAGAAGGAGGCGAGGGAAAGAGGTGGCGACTCACCTCGGTTGTTCTGTCGATGAAGCAGGCGGACAGGGTGCAGCGGCGAGGGAAAATAGCCGCGATGGCGCGGCCGCTGCGGTCCATCCCAGCAGACGGCGTGGGCACGGGGAGACGCAGGAGGATGCCGCGGCTCCATTTTACGCCTCAGAGGCCCCTCGAGTCGACCAGAGATGGGAAGGTGGCGGTGGTTCTCGCGGTGGTTCAGTGGGTGCAGGGTTTTCAGAACAGAAGGGGCTCGGGGGTGGTAGCGACGGCGGCGCAGGAGGAAAAGAGAGGGGTAGCTAGGTTTGCTGCGAGCAGAGGAGGGTAGGGGAGCTATATGGGGGGGGAGAGGCCTGTACGGCAGAGAATCGGGGAGGGGGAGAAGATCATCTACGGTGGGGGACATGTTCGTACTGTGATGACGTCTGCAGGAGGAAGAAAGAGTATCGAAGGGGTATTGGGCTAGGTTTGCTGGGCTGGGGAAAAAGAAATTTGGGCTGGACAGAAAAAAAGAAAGGGAAGGGGCCTGTCTCCTTTTGGGTTTTTGCTTTTTCTTTTCCTCCTCCTCTTTTTTTTTTGCTTGTAAGGAAAGAAATAGGAGAGATAGAAAGAAAGGGAAAAGGGGGTTCTTTTATTTTACAATTAAATTTTATTAGTTGCAAAATAGTGAGTAAAAGCAAGGTTAGTTTTGATGTCAAATTTGGTAATATTAGTTTGAATTTAAATGGGTAGTTGGATTTCAAATATGGTTTGGGGTTGTAAATTTTATAAACAAATTTTATTAATTTGCAAAATAATGAGTAAAAGCAATTGTGCACATTAATTCCAAAATTGAATTATTAATTGGAGTTTTAAGTTGGTATTTGAAATTCCATTAGTTTTCCTTAAAGATTGATATTTAAACAATTTATTCAATAACCCCAACAATTTAGGAGACATTATTGACTTAATGGTGTGCAATAATTTGTTTTTGTTAAACCCACAAGTTGATCTTGCCCATTATGATTGAAAATGATTTGAACTTTAATTTGCCATTAGGGTTTTTAACAAAAGGGGAAATTTTTTATTAACAAGCAAGTTGATTAAAACAAATTCAACCAGTGAAAACAATTGAGTGGTTTAGTTTGAGATTTTGAAATTGGAAATTTTGAGCAGGGGGTGAAAGTTTAAATTGTTTTGAATTTTGATTTGTTTTGACAAACAGAATGCAATGCTCATGTGATGCATATGATGCAAGCAGAAAGAAAACAAACACTCTCTAATAGGGTAACACCCCAGGTGTTACATACTTGAATATTTCTTTGATAATTACAAGAATTTTAATTACTGCATAATGGAATATCTTAATAAATGCTCTCAACCTAAGGAAGAGACTACTGCCTTGCAAAAGGCTATGGAAGAAGAAATTGCTGAATCTGGAAACTCATTAGATGAAAAAGAGGAGGAGAGTGATGATCAAGAGGAGGAAGAATGGATCTTCCCATGTCTACCTTCCAATGAGAGTAACTCTTTAACTCATACATTATTTGATGAAAGTGATGATCCTATTGTCTCTTTTGAAATATCCCTTTTTTGATGAAGTTGATACTTGCTATACTTGTGACCTTGATACTACGATGAATGAAACTTGTGACAATGATATTGCTAATATGATTAATGATAATACAAGCTACTTTGATAAATCATGTGATAGTCCTCTGCTTATTCCAACTATTGATATGCATGATAATGAGGAAGTTTGTTTAGAAAATTTATATGATAATGCTCTAGATGATGGTCCTATGTTACTTGATGTTATAAATTATAATGCTACTGAAAATATGATTTATATGATGTGTCCCATACCTTTTATGAGTGATCAATCATCTTGTTTTGCTATTGCTAAAAGTGGGAAAAAAGAGGAGCTGATTTTAAATTTTGATCCCACTGTTTTTGAGCTTGATATGAATTGTGTGCTTTTAGACCATGACAAACATGCTTTATGTGATAATTACGTTGTTGAGTTTGTTCATTTTGCTACTGAAAATTATCATGAGAGAGGAAATTATGGTTGTAGGAATTTTCATGTTACTCAAACACCTCTTTTTTTTAATGAAATTTTTAAACATGCTCTTGTTCTACCTTCCCACGATTTCTAGTTTGAGCTTCTTTAATTTATTTCTTTACAAGATTCCTATGCATGGAAGTGGGTTAGACTTAGATTTGTTATACTTGCTTCTTGATGCTCTCTTTTGCTTTAATTCATATTTCTTATGTGAGCATCTTCTTCACTTGAAAACACTTGATTCCACTTTTCTGGGCCTAGCTAAAAGGCGTTAAAGAAAAGCACTTCTTGGGAGATAACCCATGGTTTTATTTTTTGCTTTGTTTTCCTATTTTTTTCTTTGAGTCAAGGGGTTGTATACTTCTGTAGCAACTTTTTTGTATCTTTATTTTCATCTTTTAGTTGTGCCAAGTAAAGTTTATGACGAGAGTTGGAGTTGGTTTTGGATTTCTGCGCAGAAAACAGATTTCTGCTGTCCACCGTAAAAAATCATATAATTCACAGAAAAATCAAAATGACCTGAATTTTTTGTGCTTATTCCTCAGCTAATTCTGCAACTTTTTTGTTCTTTAACTTTTTCGATATGAGCAACGTAAGTGCCCCGATTTTTTTTGTCTTTAATACTGTTCTGGTTTTGACAGATTCTGCCATTTTTCTTGCATTTGCTCTTTTACGATGTCAAGTGGATTTCCTTGCTTCACGAAACATCAGTGTCTGTAGCTAATGTTTAAAATTATCAATAGAACTTGTTCCCATACAGAACCCATGGATTTTTGATTGTTGCACTAACCCTGTAATGCGAATTACTTTTTGAGTGTGGTGTGAAGGAAGTTTTCAAGCGTCAAGAGAAGAGGGTGATATATGTGATCAAGAAAAGTGCAAGGTCAAAGATTGGGGATGCCCCCGTGGTTCATCCAAGCAAATTCTAAGAAGTCTCAAGCATATAATCTTGGGGATTCCCAAGGCATCCCCTTCTTCATCAACAATATATCAGGTCACTTCTAGTGAAACTATATTTTTATTCGGTCACATCATATGAAGTTTACTTGGAGCGTTTGTTTGTTTTTTCTTTTTTTTTCTTTTGTTTTACTTGCTGAAATAATATAGTTGGACCCTAGCATTCCTTGTTTTGGGGGGAGACACGCTCCGCTTTTTCGTTTGAATACTCGCTATGCTCGTATTCTTAGTTTTTCTTCGAGCTGCTGCAAAATTCTTGTTTAGCTCTTGTTTTCTTTGCATCTCTTATTCAGAGCTGTTAGTTTTAGTAGTGTTATGTGAGTAATATCATGCTTTCTTGCGTTATCATTTAGATACTTCTTGTTAAAACATATTTTGTATGGTGCTTGTTGGGAAAAGAAATTGCTGCTTGAAGTAGAATTTATAACGGTGCAAGTAGAAGCTTGTATAGACTGTGGCTAGACTTTTTCGTATCATGCTAGATGTTATTTTAATTCTAAAACCTAGTGGTTATTTAGTAGCATGATTAGTCTCAAATAACTGACAGTGTTCAATGTGCCATTGAAAGAATCATGAGTTGTTCTTGTCATATTGAAGCATAAATTTGTGGTGTTCTCCTATGAATGTTTTATTTGGTTGACTTGGTGCATGCTCACACCATGTTTATGACTATGAACCAGTCACTTATAGCCTCTATGATCATTTAGTTTTTGAACTTGTGGTACCACTTATGCTTTGATTAATGATGTTTATGTCGCTATGTATGATTATGGCTCTTATGCTCTCTTGATTTGTCGCTCCCAGTCTTTTGCTAGCCTCCACCTGTACTGAGTATTAGCTCTACTCGTGCATACAACTCCCAAAAAAACCAAAGCTTTCCAAATGTGTCCACCATACCTACCTATATGTGGTATTTAACTGCCATTCCAAGTAAATTTCTCGTGTGCTACCTTTAAAACCTTCAAAATTTATTATTGTTTTGTGCCCCTGTTTTAGCTCATGAGGACGTAAATAGAGAATCTTTATCTCACTTGTTGATTGTACTTTCACACCCTGGACTAGTGGCTTCATCCGCTTATCCAATTGATAGAAGAGCTGGCAACGGGGTGCCCAGACCTAAATTAATAACAACAAATTCTCTTCACTATTTTTCTCTTGATTTATCAGTCAAAGCATAATTGTGTAAACAAAAGAGAAAGAGGGATGAACTTCTACCGAGATGCATCCTTCTATGGGAGCCGCTCTTGTGAAGTCTAGTTGACTTGTGACGTACTGTATTTTTTGTTTACCATTCGTTGACATAAGCATACACCTCTCTTAAAAATGTTTTCAATACCTTTGTTTAATAAAATAAAAGCTCTATCACATGAGTTGATCCCTGCTTCCCTCTGTGAAGGGTCTTTCTTTTACTTTTATGTTGAGTCTCCATCTTCTAACTTTATGCACAGTTGAGGGAGCATAGTTGCCATTCTGAGTTTTATGTGCATTTGTCCCAGAAACATTATTAATTGACTCATGATGTGTTATTGCTTGTTCTCTAATTATTTTTTCTAGTCTTCCTCATGAACTTTGAATGTGTGCTCGCATTTATGTTTTGCCCCACTCTTAAGGACTAGCGAAATATCAGTTTGCCATGTTATCTCTATGCTTGAAAAATACGTATATCTTTTGATGCATTGTTATTCATGATATTTTATTTGTGTTACTTCTCATGATGCAAGGTGATTGCTATGCTTTATTGTTAAAGTTTTATTTATCATGCTTGTGTCGAAGTTCGATGATCTCAGATTACATATGCTTTTACATTTTTGATGATCAAGTTTATGTTGTAGCATGTCACCTAAAAAATTATGTGTTTTTATCGTTTACCTACTCGAGGACGAGTAGAACTAAGCTTGGGTATATTGATACGTCATAAACGTATCCTTACTTTCTGATGTTCCATGTTGTTTCCTACATGTTTGCTATACACTTTATATCATTTTTATCGATTTTGCGGACTAACCTATTGACAAGATGCCAGAGAGCCAATTCCCTGTTTTCCGCTGTTTTTAGTTTCAGAAAAGTTGTTCTAGAAATATTCTCGGAACTGGAAAGTTCGAAGTCCGGGGGTCCTAGAATTCCCGAAGGTTCCACGGAGTCCCGAAGAGGCCCGGAGGGGGGCCACACCATACGGCGGCGCGCCCCCTGGCTACGCCTGGGGGTGGTGTGGTCCCCTCGGGCCTCCACCTCCCCCGCCCTTTCGCCAATTTATACGCCATGACATATCAACCCTAAAAATATACCACTTCGTCCCGAGACACACCCGAGGCCGCCGTCATCGTCATCCCGAGACCGGGAGGGTTTTGGAGCTCTCCCCGGCACCCTGCTGGGAGGGAAATTCATCATCGGAGGGGCCTACACCACCATGCCCTCCTTCGAAGTGATGCGTGAGTAGTTCATACCTGGACCACGGGTCCATAGAAGTAGCTATATGGTTCTCTTATCCACTTTGTACCTCATGTTTATGTAATGCTACATGTTCGGTTTGCTGGGATCGGATGAATGTTGAATGCTATGTCTTCTGATTATTAATATATCATGTTATCTTCATGCATATGTTATTTATGATCTTCCATGCTCTCCGTTATTAATAGATGCTCTCGCCAAGTAGATGCTAGTAATTTCAAGAGGGAGTATTTACTCTCGATAGTGGGTTCATGCCTCCTTTGCGTCTGTGCTCGAGTGACAAAAACGTGACGGATGGAGGATGTGATGTTGCCATCAGGGAGAAAACAACGGTGTTTACTTAGTTTACATTACACACTTTGCTTACTGCGATAATCTGTTGCTTGTAACTTAATACCCAACGTTTGTTCGGATGATATTCGGAGGGTGGATTATTAGTCATAGATGTAGTTGGATGGCGGTCTATGTATTTTGTTGTAATGCCCGCATAAATCACATAGTAATCTCTATGTCTTGCATATGCACTACGGTGCAACCTTCATTTCTGTCAATTGCCCAGCTGTAATTTGTTCACCACGCATATTATTTATCTTTCACGGAGAGACACCACTAGTGAACTGTGGACCCCGATCCATTTTCTTGTACTGATAATACACACACTGCTTCCACTGTTTTCATAGTGCTGCTACTGCTTTTAGGGCTGGAATTAAAACTCGGAACTCGCGAGTTAAACGAGTAGCTCGCAACTCGACTCGGCTTGGCTCGAACTGTTGTCCAACGAGCCGAGTCGAGTTTTCGTTTTTAATGGTAAACGAGTTCAAGCTAAACGAGCCGAGTTTACCGAGTACTCGTTTAGCTCGTTTAACTCGGTCAAAATAGTTTTTAATGATATTCTTGTTTATTTGAATTTTTTTACTGATTATTATAGTTTATTTACTACAAATTTTTTATGGTGACATGTTTTCACTGATTATTGTGATGATTTTATCATACATGACCCAAATAATAATAAATAATTATATATACATTATATAATGTTGACTTTTTATAGTTTTATAAAATTAGATAAGTTAAACGAGTAGCTCGCGAGCTACTCGTGAGTTCACCGAGCCAAGCCGAGTTTTCATTTTGAACTCGTTTGTTGAACGAGTCGAGTCGAGCTCGACTCGTCAGTTGACCGAGCTTGAGCGAGTCGAGCCGAGCCGACTCGGCTCGGCTCGAATTCCAGCCCTAACTGCTTTCATACTGTTCTCGTACTGTTTTCCACACCATACGTTTAACTTCTTTGTGTTCATAAAAACCGGTGAGATTGAAAACCTCACTGCTTCGTTGGGGGCAAAGTGATTTGATTGTGTTGTGTAGGTTGCACGTTGCTGCTGAACCGGTAGTGCGCCCTGTCACCTCAGTTGCATCAACCTTCAGAGATTGTTTGTCCTCCTACCGGTCGATTCAACCTTGGTTTCTTTTCTGAGGGAGAACTTGCTGATGCACTCTTCACACCTTGCACTTGGGGTTTCCCAACGAGCGTGTGTCCACACACCATCAAGAAGCATCATCAAAAGTATCATAAGAATTTCAGACTCAGCTGAAGTAATAGTGTGTGTAGCATGTGGTGGTGTAAGAAGCTTAATCATTACAGATGGTGAATCAAGAGCAACAGAGGTGTTCAGAGTTGTACCTCTCCTTGTAGTGGATGGTAATATAAAGACTTTTCCATCACCAGTCTTGCCCATGATGAAAGTCTTACATCGAACAATATCATGTTCAAGTGAACAAATAAATAAAGCTATGCTCCCCTACAACGACGTCAGAAAATAGTCTTGATGACGCACAGGCATAGGGGATCGCGACAGTCTTCGAGACAAGTAAAACCCAAATTTATTAATTCGACACAAGGGGAGGCAAATAATATTTATAAGCCTTAACAACTGAGTTGTGAATTTGGCTGCACCTGAAAATAGACTTGCTCGCAATAGTTTATCAATGGTAACAGTTTTATAGCAGCAGTAGTAATAAGATAACAGCAGGAGTAAATAGTAACAGGAGTAGCAATTGAAGAAAACAACAGGATTAAAATACTGTAGGCATAGGGATGGATGAACGGACGTTTCATGGATAAGATAGTTCATGTAATAATAACGTGGGCATTGTAGATAGATAATAATAAAGCATCCAAGTTCTAGGCAAACCATTGGCATGTGTTCCAATATAGTCATACGTGCTCGCAATGAGAAACTTGCACAACATCTTTTGTGCTACCAGCGTGTTTGCAGCGGGGACTCAAGGGAAACTACTTGTAATTAAGGTGCTCCTTTTAATAAAGCGCTGGAGCAAAGCATTAACACTCCGTGAACACATGTGATCCTCACATCACAGCCATCCCCTCTGGTTATCCCTATTTCTGTCACTTTGGGGCCTCGGGTCCAGGACAACAATGTGTATAAACTACTTGCGGATATGATCAAGAAACATAATTATACTCATGAAATAATAACATGTTCAGATCTGAGCTCATGGCACTCGGGCCCTAGTGACAAGCATTAAGCATAACAAGTTGCAACAATGGTAGAAAACACTAACAATATATACTAGGCACTATGCCCTAACAATCTGGCATTATTACATGAACGATATCATCCAATCCCTTCCATCTCTCTCAGCCTACAGTGGGGATTACTCACACATGTATGGGAGAATCATGGATGGTTGATGGAGAAGTGATGGCGGTGACGGTGGCGATGATCTTCTCCGAATCTCCGCCCCGGCAGGGCGCCAGAACATGAACTTCTAAACCCCGAATTGAGTTTCGATGTGGCGGTTGCGTTGTGTGGTGATTTTATGGAATATGACGACCCCCCCTCGGTTTTAGGTTTACGGGGCATAAGTAGTCGAAAGGGGGGCCCGAGGGGGTGCCTGCGGCCCCCACACCACCTGTAGGCGCGGCCTAGGGGCGCGCCCAGGGGTGGCGTGGGCCCCTCCTTGCCTCCCTCCGAGTTTCCTTCTGGCTCCAGGGGTCTTCGCGTGAAATAAGGTCTTTGGAATATTTTCCGGGCAATGTCCTAAAAGTTAATTTTTCTGCACAAAATGAGACACCAAGCTAATTCTGCTGAAAACAACGTTAGTCTGTGTTAATTGTATCCAAAACTCACAAGTTTAGAGGCAAACAATAGCAATAGTGTTCGGAAAAGGAGATACATTTGGAAATGCCTAGAGATGATAATATGTCTATTATGCTTGGGAGACCTTTTCTTAACACTACAGGGGCTTCTATTGATTGCAATCAAGGAAAAGTAACTTTTAATGTTAATGATAAAGAGCACACAGTTTATTTTTCCAAGAATATTGATAGGATATATGGCCTAAATTCCATTAAAACTATTAAGACCATCAAGATTGGAGAATTCTGTTGTCCCATTCCAATGCCACCAAAAGAATATGAAATTATTATGATTGGGACTATGCCTATCAAGGTTGAGGTAACATAATTATTTAGTGATAAGCAAAGTTTTGCTTAATATAAAATTGTTTTGGTAACAAGACTTGATCGACCTTGTTAACAAAGTGATTTTGAATGAAGATGACAATGTTTTCACCTTCACCATTATGTTTTCACCTCCACCAGCTCTCCTCCCTGCCAAACACTCCTCTCTCTCTCCCAAACTAAAAAACATTCCTGGAACTCTAGCTCTTGGTTGTTCTTATTCGCGAATTTCTCGATCTCTTTGCTCAACCCATCTTTGTTGCTGAAATTTGGTGCATTTGCTCTCCGGTACGTGACTCCTCCGATTATCCAAGTAGAATTTTATTTGGTGGAGTATTTCTTGAGTATTTTGGTACTGTAGGTGACAACTTATGTGAGCTAGCATGCTTTATTTGTGTGAAATAATTTAGTTTTGATGCATGTTTAGCCCTCCTATAAGTCTCTACAGTAGTTCCTATCATATAGTTGCTTAAAATCAATTTTTGTGATGTTAGCATAAAATTTCAGAAATGAACAACTTCAACTTTGGACAAATCTTTAGGAGTGACGCCCCTAGGAGGACAAGGCCTTCATGCGATGATGCGGGGGATTTTGGAGATGCAAATCCATCTACCTTCCCTTGCTATACTTTTCTTAATGATGCAGGCATTCTCGAGGATTTCTTGCAGCTGGTTGAAAGGATTGGTTTAACCAATTACATGTTTCGTGAGATCCCTCAGTATGCTTTATTGACAAAAACTTTTGTTGAGAGTTTCAAATTCAATAACTACAGTATGACCGAATTGTTGCTTTTAAAATCTACGATAGACCTGTTGCCATGTCTTTGGATTTTTTTTTTTTGCATCATTGTAGGTATTACGCATCGGGGACATCGAGGAAGATTTCAGAAAGGCCAACTGATTTGATGGAGCTTTATCGTGGAATTAACAATTATGATGACCGTATAGCTCAGCGCGGCAAGATAAGAAATATTCAACTCCCGACATTAGATATTTCACTTACTACCTTGCTACTAGTGTTCTTGCTAGGGAAAACACTAGTAATATTTGAAATTACCATCCGGCCTTTCTTGCTGCTGCATTGACTAGTAGCAATAAGTATAACATTGGTTCATTCATTGCTCGCCGCTTAGCCACTAAGAGACCCATTTATGGGGGTATTATTGCTACACGTGTTTTGACTGCTCTAGATCTCTCTGTTGGTCTACATGATGTTTTATTAGCTCCACAGAGACTTGACCTTGCTGCCATGAAGGCTCACCACTTTGTTACAGCAAACTCTATTGCTAGGCATCTAGTATATATGGTTTTATTTACTCATGGCGATACGAGGGAAATTCTCTTGCCGCAGCCTGTTTTGTTTGATATTAGCAGGACGCCATGGTCGCGTACAAAGGAGGAGTTGGATGAGCATCTGAGCTTTCTTGAATTCCATGAGCAGCACGACCACGAGCATTAGATGGGGCAGAATGCGCCCTCTAAGGACTACACCACGCAGTACACCGTGGCGTCCTCGAGCTCATATCAGGAGGATGGCTCATCCTCAGCACACTATGGGGGCTCCACTTCATGGCCCTCTTTGGGATTGATCTCCACTTAGGCCAAAAGCCTAAGCTTGGAGGGAGCTATACCGACATCACACTCATCTGTATATCATGTTTCTATCGATTCTTTGTATATCCATATTTCATTTCTTTCGCTTCTTTTTGTTTTTATTGTTTTGTTCTTGCTTTTCAAAACACAAAATACCAAAAATATTTATGTTCTTTCTCTTTATTTGCTTCTTTAGTTGGTTTGCTTTACTTTCTTGTTTCGGTTTAATATTCAAAAATCCAAAAAGATTTTGCTTTGTTTGCTTGTTTCCTTATGTTCTTGTTTTAATTTAAAAACCCCAAAATATTTGTTCTTCTTCTTTGGTTTTGTAAAGTTTGCTGCAGAGTTCAGTAGTTCTCCGCTACTTTGTTGGAGCTTGGTTACCATTCTATATTATTCAATCTACACGAGTGAAGAGCAATAATGACAACTTATGACAATCCAAGTTGTGGTGAGAGGCTCGTATGAACTCTATTTGTTTTCATTTTTGTACATATACTCATCCATGTGGACATGCTTAGTTTGTTCGTGTAAGGTGTATGTTATTTAATCGATGCTTAGTAGTTCGTGCTCTCTCATGTTTAGTCCCAACTTATTAATATTAGATAGCATGTCGTATAAATGTTTGCTTGCATTGTTTTATTCATAGAAGGGCATGAAATTGTGGTATCTCCCTCTGAATGGTTCGCTTGAATCGACTTGGCACATGCTCATGCATGCATAAGTTTAACATCCCAGATTTTTGGGAAAGTTCGAAAATCACTAAAATATGAAACCTTTGTTCTGTTAATGCAAACCACCCAAATATCAAATAAATTTCAAACCAAAAATACCTTATACGACTTTTCCAAGGTATTTGGAATTGCAAATACAAATAAGTCGCTATTTTCATAACACTCAATATCGTTTCTAATAAATACATTTGCATAGTAATTCCCATTTTTCAAAAGCAAGATCAATTCCAAAAAAATGGTTTCAAATGAAATTATTGCTTTGAAAATGTATATATGGCATTTTAAACTAGAGGATCGTAAACTTTAATAATATTTTGATCTTCTTATTTTAAAAGCCGAGACATAAGTATATGTATATATTAATATTTTATCAAGGTTTTAAATAATTAAAAAGATTTCAACAAGATTATTTTATATGAATATAACTAATGTGTTTTAAAATCAATATGATAATGTATAGTATTTTTTCCAAAGTTTTGTTGAATCCAAATTAAAAGTATTTTGGAAATAGACGTCAATGCTTATTTGTAGTTAAAGTAATATTTGAATTCGTCAAAACTTTAATCAATTAAAATGTTAGCAAAAATATTATAGTTTAATAGATACTAATTTTATGAAGCTAGTGCAATTGGTTTCGTTTGATTTCGAGCTTTTCTTCAAAAGATATTAAGAAAAAAAAAACAAATGGGCCGACCTGGCCAGCCCATACGCGCGTGCACGCAACTTGTGCCTTGGTGTAGGAAAAGAAAAAAAAACGCACCGTAATGTGAGCTTCCATCATGTTCGGTGGAAAGGAAAAAAATAATTTGCAAACATCAGCGATGACATCAGCAGGTTTGCTGGAATTTTTTTTTTTAGCGAAACGTACGCTACGCACCGGGCAACACACGCGGGCCAGCTCGGGCCTGCTGCGTTCGTCCGCGTGCGGTATGTGCATATATCCGGTTTTGTTTTTAGTCCCACATCGGTTCTTTAGCAAATTCCACACCCATCACCCGCCTATATAATGAGATCAATGGTCTAGGCAAAAACACAAAAATAAATTCAGCTTAAACCATTTATTTTGGTTTGACTAGAATAAAATAATTATTTTTCGACGGGATTTCTTATTTTCTTTTCCGCGACGCTTCTCACACGACAAAGGTACCACGTAAATTATCTTTTGTACGTATATTTGTAAAAATATCTGTTTTAGTATATTTGAGGCCGCGAATATAGTTGTCGTAGTATTAGACTTATTTTCTTAGTATATTTTATTTTAACTTTAGGCTAGCGTAATATTTTATCGTACGTACACTGCGCGACGTAAACTAGACAAAGGCACGCTATAGCCGTAGCCACACGATTTTGATCCTACGACCACAAATAGATCACCTAATCTATTTTTAGCAGCCAATCACGTCATGCCTTATAGTCTACCTATTTTTCGGAACAACGCCACGTAGAAAATTCGTTGGCTAGTTTTACCTAAAAACCCCTACAACTTAGAACGGTCATAACTTTTGAACCGTAAGGCCAAATTTAGCAACTTGAACTTTTTGAAAAGCCCTTAACCTGTAGAATCATTTAGCATTGTTTAATTTCGAATTTAACTATTTAAAAATTTATCCAAATCCAAATACCCATTTGAGTAATTTTGATCTAGTTTAAATTCAGTAAATAGTCTTTATACGATTCCTTCTACAATAATGTTCCATTTAGTAATCTTGTACCAGAGAGACCAATGCCTAAACCATATGGAAACTAGTGAACCTATTCTAGGTAATCTTGGCCTAAAATTATCCCTAGTGTTTAATACCAACCGAACCTTATCTGATAGTTGTTTATCGCTAATACCCAATTGTGGTGTGATCATTTGGATCAAGACCAGTACCAAGTATGTGTCAATCACATGCTATAAAAACAAGTGAACATGAAAACCTTATACCAAACCATATTCAAATTTACAGGTCATGTCGTAAATTAATAGAGCCCTCGTACTCAAACCATTATGTAAATCTTGTTAATCATGGTTTGCATCTAGAACCCATGGAACAAAACCTTGTATGCTCATTGTGATCAGAGACCAACCGTTTGGACCCTTGGAACTTCCTTGACAAATAGGAACCACTCAAGTTTGAATCCTTCAAGCCCAAACGTTGTCCATAAAAAACTACCCATCAACCTAATTATCATAATTCTCTTTGCATATCGTATTATGTGAAAAGCACTGACCTAACAATAAATAACCTAAAGCAATCTTGTTTTAAACACACATCTATGTTTGTTTGCCTTTGTTTGCATTGTGTTTGTGATTTGCTTGTTTATTGTTATTTATCTGTATTGTTTAGATGATACAGAGAGGAACGTTCTAATTGTGAAGAGAGTGTGATTCTACACCAAACTTCAAAAGGCAAGTGACACACATGATCCTACTATTTTACTATAAGCATTAGATTTTTATAGTAGTTATGCATGAGTAGGAGTTGAGTGTTATCGCTATGCTAGATATTATTAGAGATTGCTTCACTAACACCCAAGTGAAGTAATCACATGTTACCCTAGATTGTTGCATCCATATGGTAGGCAAACATCGTAGTTGTAGATTGCTTAGCCATGCTCTAGCTATTCGTGGATGGGATCATTATCATGTTATGATGAAAATCATTATTTTAATTGCTTATGAAAACAACATGATAATCAATTAACCACTGGGCGGATTGCTAGAGTGTCATCAGAGTACAAAGTTTGGTGGGGACCGCCGCCCAGTATCTTGAGATTATGTTTACTTTCTTTATGTAGTTGTTATTGCGTGCAACCATGTTTCATATTAGTATGGGCTAGACATAAATTGTAGGTTGTGGTGACTCGAACCCAACGTGTCCAGAGATGTAGATTAGTGGTAGGTTGGTCCGGCTCGTGGTGGGTTTGGGAATCTACTTCTTATGGTTTATGGCTTGATCTTCTTTCCTTCCGTGGTACTAGTGGTGTATCATGGTGTTTGGGGTCGATTGGGCAACATGGGTAAAGGGCACAAACCTCGCGAGGGTTAAAACTAAGATCTTAGCCGTGTTCCATTGGTTAGGGACAATTCAACAACTAGATGGGAAACATGACATATCTCGTTCATCTTGTTTTATTGATTACTACCAATTTGACTATGGGTTATTGGAGAAGTGCCTGATGGTTTTTCAGCGTCTCTTGTTTTATTGATTACTACCAATTTGACTATGGCTTATTGGAGAAGTGCCTGATGGTTTTTCAGCGTGCTAATCCAAAGGGTAGGAGCACTTTGCTATCAACCAAAGTGTCCAATTATTTAGGAGCACTTTGCTATCAACCAAAGTGTCCAGAATATGTGCAAAATTACTTTATATCAAAAGATAGGACAAATGCATTTATGCAAAATAGCCTAGAAACTCCACCAGCCAAATATGCATGTAGACTAGCACTTGCCATTTATATACCACCATAGTGTCACTTGCCATCATTGCTCAGAATGATCTGACCTCCTTTTGGGGGCTGTATATTCCAACGTGCAGATGGTTCCGATGACGAGTGAGGATTTCGTTTAGGTTCTCGAGTCTACAACCAACATATTTTGCCTGTGGCACATGAAGAGGATGAGGCTCATTGATGTACTATGTTTTCTGCTGCAGAACTTTGTATTTATGCTAGCCTTGAGCTATGCAAGTTGTAAAACAATTTTGTAAAGTCTGGATCATGCGATATAATAAAGATGTTGACGTATTTGCATGATATTTCATCTTGTACTGTGGTGCTAGCAATTGATCTAGGGACTAGCACAATAACAGAGGGGTTCTTGCCTTTACTAAAAGGTGGGAGCGCTACAATAAGACTGAAAATAAAAAGTCAATTAAGTCTCGATGATTTATTTTGCCTCAAAGTATTTGTATCACTTTTATGACCCAGTTAATTTTGTTTTGTCGTAAGCATGATTATGACAGTTGTTGCTCTCTTGATTGTCGCTCCCGTCTATTGCTAGCCTTCACCTATACTGACTATGAGCTCTACTCGTGCATGCAACTCCCAAAAACCAAAGTTTTCCAAATGTGTCCACCATACCTAACTATATGTGGTATTTCACCGCTAATCCAAGTAAATTTCTCATGTGCTACCTTTAAAACCTTCAAATTTTATTCTTTTTTGTGCCCCTGTTTTAGCTCATGAGGATGTAAATAGAGAATCTTTATCTCACTTATTAATTGGACTTTGCACACCTGGACTAGTGGCTTCATCCGCTTATCTAAATGATAGAAGAGTTGGCAGCGGGGTGCTCAGCCTCAAAATTGGTTACTATAAATTCTCTTCACTATTTTCTCCCTGATTTATCAGTCAAAATATAATTGTGTAAACAAAATAGAAGAGGGATGACATTCTATATCAGATGCGTACTTCAATGGGAGCCGCTCTTGCAAGGTCTAGTTGGCTTGTGACGTACTTTGTTGTCTGTTTACCATTCGTTTACATAAGCATACACCTATCTACAAAAATATTTTCAATACCTCTGTTTATAAAATAAAAAGCTCTAACACATGAGTTAATCCCTTCTTCCCTCTGTGAAGGGCCATTCTTTTACTTTTATTCCGAGTCTTCACCTTCTCACTTTATGCACTTCCTTGAGAGCATAGATTTCATTCCTAGTATAATGTGCTTGTGCCAGAACACGGTTGATTGGGGTATAATTTTGATGCTTTTATCTTTGACATCTTTACTTCTAGTCTTCACTTAAACTTCAGAGGTGCCCTGGCATTTATGTTTTGCTCCATTATTAAGGGCAAACGAGTATACTTTATCATACCCTATTATGAACATTGCAATCCTGCAGATTGATATATTTCATGTTGTTTAATATTAGTGTGTTGGTATCTCTTCATGGTTTGTATAACTACTAGGTGACTTTATCTTGCATACTTCTTATTATGAACTAGAAGGATACCCCCGCGCGTTGCTGCGGGGATCTCTTTAGAAACTACAATTGATCATAGTATATATATTTTAAATTATTAATATGAATAATTGGATGGTTTCAAAAATGGGTCATGTGTAAAAAAAAAATTATAAGAGATGTGATGCATTTTTTTTTTCAAATGAATATGCAAAATTAAATTAATCATACTATATACATATTTTAAATTATTAATTACGTAATTGGATGATTTATGAAATGTGTGATGTGCTATTTGCATGTAGTGATTAATAAATATTAGTGAGGATGACATGTACAATTGATTGGCTATGAGAATGGATAATATGGGTAGCTTGCATGTTAAGATAGAAAAATAATTAATGCATGTTAGTGGGGTTTTGTATTATAAGAAGTATAGATCGCCTAAGCACTTGATCATATAGTGAGAATATTTACATCATATGAAACAAATGTGTTCGTAGAAGTTCTTTTCTCGCACTAAGTTGTCACTGAATTGCTTGAGGAAAAGCAATAAGCTAAGCTTGGGGGGAGTTGATACGTCCAAAATGTATCTACTTTTCTGAGCACTTTTGCTATTGTTTGCCTCTAAAGTTGTGAGTTTTGGATACAACTAACATGGACTAACGTTGTTTTTAGCAGAATTACCTGGATGTCTCATTTTGTGTAGAAAAAACAACTTTCAGGAAATTGCACGGAAAAGATCCCGAAGTCCTTATTTTACCCGAAGACCCCCGGATCTAGAAGAAGAGCCGGAGAGGGGAGGGGCCCACACCATGCCTGGACGCACCCCTAGGCCGCGCCTACAGGTGATGTGGTGGCCTAGGCACCCCCTCGGGAGCCCCTTTCGACTACTTATGCCCCGTAAACCTATAACGGAGGGGGTTCGTCATATTCCATAGAAACACATCAGCGCACCGCCGCCACCTCGAAACCTATTTTGTGGATCGGAAGTTCCTGTTCTCGCGCCCTGACGAGACGGGGATTCGGAGGAGATCACCGCCATCGTCATCGCCACCACTTCTCCATCAACCATCCATGATTCCCCAATCCATGTGTGAGTAATCCCCGCTGTAGGCTGAGAGGGGTGGAAGGGATTGGATGATATCGTTCATGTAATAATGCCAGATTGTTAGGGCATAGTGCCTAGTATCCGTTGTTAGTGATTTTTACCATTGTTGCAACTTGTTACGCTTAATGCTTGTCACTAGGGCCCGAGTGCCATGATCTCAGATCTAAACATGTTATTGTTTCATTAGTATAATTATGTTTCTTGATCATATCTGCGAGTTGTTTACACACATTGTTGTCCGAAATCCGAGGCCCCAAAGTGACCGAAATTGGGACAATCGGAGGGGATGGCTGTGATGTGAGGATCACGTGTGTTCACGCAGTGTTAATGCTTTACTCCGGTGCTTTATTAAAAGGATCACCTTAATTACCAGTAGTTTCCCTTGAGGCCCCGCCGCAACGTGCTGGTAGGACAGAAGATATTGTGCAAATTTCTCATTCGAGCACGTATGGCTATATTGGAACACATGCCTATGGTTTGCCTAGAACTTCGATGCTTTATTATTATTATTATTATCTCCAATGCCCATGTTGTGATTATTATATGAACTATCTTATCCATGCAACGCCTGTTCATCCATCCATATGCCTATAGTATTTTAATCATGATGTTTTCCGCAATTGCTATTGTTGTTACTATTTTAGTCCTCCTGTTATTTTACTACTACTGCTGCTATTAAACTGTTACCACTCATAAATTGTTGCGATCAAGTCTACTCTCAGGTGCAGCTGAATTGACAACTCAGTTGTCAAGGCTTATAAATATTCTTTGGTTCTCCATGTGTCGAATCAATAAATTTGGGTTTTACTTCCCTCGAAGACTGTTGCGATCCCTTATACTTGTGGGTTATCATGGTGCCCTCGGGCACCGTATCCTACCCCTCTTCGGCTCAATATTTTTCATATTTTCCATATATGATAAAAATAAAATTTGGAAAGCGATACGAGACCTTTTTCTTAACAGGACTGTTACCTATTCGAAAATGGACTTCAGATTCTGGAATCTTTCCTCCAATAATCTTTTTCGGAGTCAGCACTTGAATAATATCAACATATTCATCTTCAGAATCTCCGGAAATATAATGTTTGAGTCTTTGCCCATTCACCACATGTGTAGTGTTATCTTTGAGGGAAGCAATTTTTATTGCACCCGAACGATACACCTCTTCAATAACATAAGGTCCTTCCCATCTTGAGAGTAATTTTTCTGCAAAAAATATGAGACAAGACCTATACAATAGAACTTCCTCACCAACATGAAACTCTCTTTTAAGAATTCTCTTATCATGCGATTGTTTAACTTTATATTTAAAGAATCTAGCATTTTCATAAGCTTCACGTCTCCATTCATCTAAAGAATTCAAGTCAAGCTTCTTTTCTTACCAACAAGTTTAAAATCTTTAGTAAGTTCTTTCACTGTATAATAAGCTTTGTGTTCTAATTCTAAAGGCAAGTGACAAGCTTTTCCGTAAACCATTTTATAAGGAGACATACCCATAGGATTTTTATAAGCAGTTCTAAAAGCCCATAAAGCATCATTCAACTTATCAGACCAATTTTTCCTAGATTTATTAACAGCCTTTTGCAAGATAGATTTAATTTGTTTATTTTATAATTCTACTTGCCCACTGGTTTGAGGATGATAAGCTCAGGCAATTCTATGATTAACATCATATTCAGCAAGGGTTTTTCTAAAACCACCATGAATAAAGTGAGAACCTCCATCGGCCATAAGGTATCTAGGCACACCAAACCTAGGGAAAATAACATCCTTAAGCATTTTTAAAGAGGTCTCACCATCAACACTTTTTGTAGGTATAGCTTCTACCCATTTAGTAACATAATCAACAGCAACAAGAATGTGAGTGTAACCATTTGAAGGAGGAAACAAACCCATAAAATCAAATCCCCAACAATCAAAAGGTTCAATAACAAGAGAATAACTCATAGGCATTTCATTACATCTAGAAATATTGCCAACTCTTTGACATTCATTACAAGATAAAACAAATTTAAGTGCATCTTTAAAGAGAGTAGGCCAATAGAAACCTGATTGTAGAACCTTCTGTGCGGTTCTATTTCTAGCGTGATGTCCTCCATAAGCACTACCATGACACTTTTTCAATATTTCACGTTGTTCATGATCTGGAACACATCTTCGCATAATACCATCTACTCCTTCTTTATATAAGTGTGGGTCATCCCAAAAATAATGCCTCAAATCATAAAAGATTTTCCTTCTTTGTTGAGTTGTAAATGTTGGAGGCAAATACTTGGAAACAATAAGTTAGCATAATCTGCATACCATGGACTATCCTGTGAGTTTACCTTTATTGCAGCCAACTGTTCATTTGAAAAACTATCATTAACAGGAATATGGTCATAAGCAATGTTTTCCAATCTAGACAAGTTATCAGCAACAAGATTTTCAGCACCCTTCCTATCCACAATATGCAAATCAAACTCTTGTAAAAGGAGTACCCATCTAATAAGCCTAGGCTTAGCATCTTTCTTTTCCATAAGGTATCTAATAGCAACATGATCAGTGTGAATAGTAAATTTTGAATCAACAATGTAAGGTCTAAACTTATCACAAGCAAAAACTACAACTAAGAACTTTTTTTCAGTGGTAGCATAATTCTTTTGAGCAGCATCGAGAGTCTTACTAGCATAATGAATAACATTCAACTTCTTATCTACTTGCTGTCCAAGAACAACACCTACATCAAAATCACTAGCATCACACATAATTTCAAAAGGTAAATTCCAATCGGGTGGTTGAACAATAGGAGCAGTAGTTAAAGCCTTGTTTAGAGTTTCAAAAGCTTCCTTACAATCATCATAAAAAACAAAAGGTACATCTTTTTGAAGAAGATTAGTAAGAGGCTTTGATATTTTAGAGAAATCTTTAATAAACCTCCTATAAAAACCATCATGAGCAAGAACACTACGAATACCTTTAACATCCCTGGGATAGGTCATTTTCTCTATTGCTTCCACTTTAGCTCTGTCAACTTTAATACCTCTTGCAGAAATTTTATGCCCAAGAACAATTCCTTCATTTACCATAAAGTGGCATTTCTCCCAATTAAGAACAAGATTAGTTTCCTCACATCTCTGCAAAACTTTATCAAGATTGTGCAAGCAGTTATCAAAAGAAGTTCCATAGACGGAGAAATCGTCCATGAATACTTCCACAATTTCCTTACAAAAACCATGAAAAATAGCAGACATGCATCTTTGAAACGTAGCAGGAGCATTGCACAAACCAAATTTCATACATCTATAAGCATAAGTACCATAAGGACAAGGAAAGGTTGTTTTCTCTTGATCTTGTGCCCTAACAACAATTTGAGAAAACCCAGAATAACCATCAAGAAATCAAAAATGAGTTTATTAGACAACCTCTCTAGCATTTGATCAATAAAGGGCAAAGGATAATGATCTTTCTTAGTAACCTTGTTAACTTTCCTAAAATCAGTGCAATTCTATAACCAACTACTACTCTTTGAGGAATAAGCTCATTATTTTCATTAGGCACAATAGTCATTCCTCCCTTCTTAGGGACACAATGCATAGGGCTTACCCATCTACTATCAGCAACAGGAAAAATAATACTAGCATCAAGGAGTTTTAATACCTCATTTCTTACCACTTTATTCATCTTAGGAATTAAACAACGTTGATGTTCAACTACTCGCTTTGCATCAGGTTCGATATTAATACCATGCTGACATATAGTGGGAGAAATCCCTTTCAAATTATCAAGAGTATATCTAATAGCTCCACGGTGTTTCTTCAATATTCCTAATAATCGTTCCTCTTCTTCACCTGAAAGTTTTGAACTAATAAAAACAAGGTCTATTTTCTTTTCATCAATATAAGCATGTTTAAGATCATCGGTAAAGGTTTTGAATCACAAACAGGATCCTCCTTGGGTGGTAATGTGGTACCCCAAGTATTCCATAGGTAAATTATGTTTCAGTATCACCGGTTGACGAAGAAGAATATCGTCAATCTCATTTCTATCTTCCATAAAGACCTCAATTTCATGGTCCTCCATATATTGCTGCAAAGCATTGTTAGGAGCAAGATCAATAGAGGCAAAGCTGTTCAACTCTAAAAATTCTCATTAGGCAATTTAGATTCATAAGGAGCTCTAGCAAATTTGAAAAAATTAAACTCATAAGATTTTCAATCAAATTTAGTCAATATTTTCTCCTTCTTACAATCTATAACAGCGCCACAAGTGTTCAAGAAAGGTCTACCAAAAAATGATAGGAAAAGTTTTACTAGCAGGCGTACCCAGTACTAAAAAAATCAGCACGATATTTAGTTTTACCACATAAAACTTCTACATCTCTAACAATACCAATCAGAAAGATAGTTTCTCTATTAGCAAGCTGAATAGCCACGTCAATATCTTCAAGTTCACAAGAACCAATTTCATGCATGATTTCTTTATAAAGCTCATAAGGAATAGCACTAGAACTAGCACCAATATCACACAAACCATAATACCAATGATCACCAATCCTAACAGAAAGCACAGGAACACTAGTTTTCTTAGGTCTATTTGGATGTGAGACAATATTAGAAGCATCCTCACAGAAGACAATGCGTTCATCCTCTACATTTCCAGAGATAAGGCCTTTAACTATAGCTACTGTAGGTTCAACAGTTATTTGTTCATCATGTTAAATAGATGTCTTTATACTTTTGTTAACCACACTGGCTACAATAGAATGTTCCTTTACCTTAGCAGGGAAAGGCATTTTCTCAATATAAGGCTCATGCACAGCAGGATTAACAACATGCACTTCAATATTTCTAGCAGGAACACTATCTTTATAAGGTGCATGGAACTTGATCAACCCCTTCTTGGGAATATCAAGATATGAAGCAAAGGCTTTAAGACAATTTGCAAAGATTTGAGATTCAAGACCACAAGCATCACTAACATTACAGAAATCATCAGTTCCCATAAAAGCTTTAATGCATTCATAATCATAATTTATAGCTGACTTTCTGCCTTTGTCATTCTCCCATCCTTCAGTGTTTTCTTGAATACGGTCAAGAAGATCCCATTTAGCTTCTTCCTTCATACGTGCGAATGATACAGAACAAGAATCATCCAATAAATCCTTATCATGAAGAGAAAACCTTGCATAAAAATTATTGATAACATTATTACTCGGGAGCTCATGAACGGGACATTTAAGCATCAATAACTTCATTCTCCCACAAGCTTGGGCATTACTCTCTCCATCATGAGGCCAAAAATTATATATTTGATTCTGGTCTTTATGAATCTCACTAGGAGGTAGAATTTAGAATAAAAGAGAGGCACAATTTCCTCCCATCCAATAGATTCACCATTCTTTAGCATTTTAGACCATTCAGCAGCTCTACCCTTTAGTGATAAAGAGAATAATACCCTTTTAACTTGATCCATTGTAATACCTGGACACCTGAATAACTCGTATAATTCATGTATAAAGAGCAAATGATTACCGGGATGGACAGTTCCATCTCCAAAATAGCAGTTATCCATAACACATCCAACAATTTTCATGGGTATTTTAAAAGGATCCAATTCAGCATATAACAAGCCATCTACGACCCTAACAGTAACAGTAGTAGTACCCCTAAACAGAGAACCAAAAGGATTCTCCATAATGAAATAAAACATCAGACAGAAATAAAAACACCACTCACAGTAAAAGTTTCTCTTACCAATTCCACTTACCAATAGCGCTTCACTCCCCACCAACGGCGCCAGAAAATAGTCTTGATGACCCACAAGTATAGGGGTTGTATCGTAATACTTTCGATAAATAAGAGTGTCGAACCCAGCAAGGAGCAAAAGGTGTTGAGAAGCAGGTTGGATAGAGGATTCACTGTAAACACTAGCAAACATGTTTTTGGAGGTTTTTGATATAACAGATAAATAAAGTTTGAGTAAATAAAAGACAGTAAATATAATTGCACCGAGTGGCCTAATCCTTTTGAGAGCAAAGGACAAGTCAGTTGTTCTACTTATGATTACCAAACGTTCTCGATGACACATGGGAATTTCGTCAAGCGCTTTTGTTTCATACAGTTGATTAATATTTATTGTTTTGATACGTGTTGCGAGGGTGAACCTATGCTAATGCACCGCCCAACTAGAACTAATACATACTTATGATTAAACCCCTTGCAAGCATCCGCATATACAAGAAAGTAATTATGATAAATCTTACCACAACCTTAAACTCTAGGATCGTACACTCCCTCATGCATCGGTTTCCTAACGGGGGTTTAGGTTTATGTCACTCCGGCAACCACACAATTAGTAGCCAAATACACAATGCATCCTCCTAAGCCCATAAAGGTGAAGTATCATGTAGTCGACGTTCACATGACACCACTAGAAGAATAACACCACAACTTAAATATCAAACCACTAGATATTACTTCAACATAATCCCACTACTAACATCTTGACTTATCCCATGTCCTCAAGAACTAAACAAACTACTCACGAGACATCATATGCATCATGATCAAAGGTGATATAATGATGAATAACAATCTGGTCATAAAGTGCAAACACTGATAAATCTCACAAGCATCAACTACTAAGTAATCCACACCGGGAGAGAGATCTAGTGAAGAGCAACGATATAGAACCCTAATCGTTACAGCGGGATGGAGATGGATGGTGAGGGTGATGGTGCTGGTGATGATGATGATGATGATGACGATGATGATCTTGATGATGCCCGAATCGATGACGGCGACGATGGCGATGATTTCCCCTCTCCGGGGAGAAATTTCTCTAGCAGATTTCTCTCTGCTGGAGAGCTTTTCTCTCTCTATTGTTTTTTGCCCCGAGGATGCGGCGGAATATTTCCTTGATGGTTCTGTGAGGCTTAGGGTTCCCGGGGGGTCAAGTACGCGAAAGGAGGCGGCCATAGGTGGGCCAGGGTGGCCACACCACCCCCAGGCGCGGCCAGGGGGCGCCCAGGCATGGTGTGGGCCCCTGATGGCCCCCCTCCGGGTCTCCTCGTGGCTAGCTCCCACTTCTGGACTTGTAAGACTTCCCCGATGCCCCCTTCTTCTTCCGATCTTCTGAAATAAGGTATCCTGACGGTGCTTTTTCTATCAGATTTCTGGTCCCTGTGTTTATTCTCCAATAATTATAAAACATGCAAAATAAGATGAAATAACATAAGTAATGCATCATAATATGAAATATATAGATGAATAACAGAAAATTACAATATAAAATAGTGATACAAAATGGACGTATCAATTATCCACCTGCAAAAATTATACAATTGAGGAGTAACATTATGAAATTTATACATAATGATAGTGAACATGTTGCTCAAGCTTGGGAAAGAATGAAAATTATGGTAAAGAATTGTCCTACGCACGGATTAACTACGTGGATGATTGTCCAAACTTTTTATGCAAGATTAAATTTGTCTTCAAGGAATTCATTGGATTAAGTTGTGGGAGGAACCTTTATGAATCTTACATTAGATGCGGCAAATAAATTATTGGATGATTTGATGACGAAATATTCTCAATGGCACACAGAAAGGGCTCCAGCAGGTAAAAAGTTAAATTCTGTTGAGGAGGTCTTTTCTTTGGGTGATAAAATTGATATGATTGCTAATAAAGTGCCTAATGTTCCCTTGAACTCTCTGGTTGCTAATGAAAATGATCAAATTGATTGAATTTTATTGCTAGAAACAATTTCAACAACACTGCATAGAAATAATTTTGATGGAACAACTATAGGCCATATCTTCCTAATAATGATAATTCGTATGGGAATTCTTATGGCAATGTTTATAACAGTGCTTAAAGTTCCACCCCTGATCTATAAGTGTGCTCAAATAATTTATTTCTTCACAAAAAGTTTTTAATAAAAATGTTGAGGAAAAGTTTGAAAAACTAGATAATCTTGTCTTGAAAGTTGATAGTCTTGCTCATGATGTTGAAATTTTAAAAATCAGGACTACACCTATTAAGGCCAAGAAAATTGAACCTATAAATAAATTCTATACAAGTTCAAATTAATGAGAATCTGAGAATGTTAGTTCAAATTCGTGCTAGAAGAGAAATAGAAGAAGTTGTTGAAGAGAGCTTGTTAAAATTTGCACCATCCAACCTTTTGAAAAATTTAAAACTTTCAACACCCATGATCATGATAATGATCCTAAACATGGTATAGGTCAAACAAAGGGTACTGGAGAGGTCAATACTTATGTAAAAGGAGTCCCCAAGATTTGGAGAGTGTGAATCTTTCTAGTGAGAAAATTATTAAAAGTGGGCTTGATGGTAATAAGACTTTAGGAGAAACTCTTACCACTATATTTGAGGATACTAAACTTGATTTTGATAATTGTACCCTCTTTGACGTTATAAAGTTCTTACAAAAATGGCCAAAGATCCCAATGCTAGTAAGTTAAATATTGTTTTCACTAAACATATCAGTAATGCTCTTACTAAAGCTAGAGAAGAAAGGCTCAAACTTGAAGCCTTTATTCCTAGAAAATTACAAGATGCTTGGTAGCCTACTATTATAATAAGAGTGAATGATTTTGATTGCAATGCTTTATGCGATCTTGGTGTAAGTTCTTCCACTATGCCAAAAAGTTTATATGATATGCTTGATTTGAAACCTATTGATGTTAGTATTTTGGGAATCCATCTTGATTCCACCATTAAGAGACTTTCGGAGTTATGACAAATAAGGGGATAACCCTACATTGGCTGAAAGCCGGCCTACCAGGGTGGCCCATCGGTAGAGAAGCAGGAGGCTTCTCCGGGCGACCCAGCAGGCCGGAGCGCAGAAGAGGCAGATTCTAGAAGACACGAAAGGCGGTGCAATCCGGCATCCGACTTGAAGAAGAAGTTGGATGTTTAGTTTCCAATTTAGAGATGGATTCCTAACACGAATAGTTTCCTCTTTTGTAAGCCCTAGTTCGGTTGTATTCATCGTGATTCCATTCGCCAGGCTAAAGTTGAAAAATTATGTCTAGACTTACTTTTACAATCAAGGCCGGTGCTGGTGCGAGGTTCAACATATCTCCGATTCCTTTCAATTGCAGAAAGATTCCAGGTTGTGTCCATTCTTTTGTTTGAATGATCAGGCGGTGTTCTCTTGTAACTCATGATTATCCATATTTTTAGTAGGTCTTAATTTTCATGTGTGCTTTATTCTTCAAAAAAAATTATGCATATGCATTTGAACTATAATGTCCTATGGACGACTAAAATGCAGTCGGGGCGGATACTAAATTAGTACACCATGTGCTGGGAGTTGTGGCTCCACCTATATTGAACAACTTTGGGCGATATTTCTAATGTTTATCTCTGGTTTAGTTGTACCCAAAACAACCCATGTTAATTTGTTTTTACTCCATCTGGCAGCGCATAATTGTTTTATATGAATGTTGGGAATGAATCATACTTCATGCAAACAGAATATCACAATTGCGAGGTCTTTAGATACATGTTATGTCATTTTTAATGCAAGTTTACCCATATTTTTAGTAGTAATTTATTATTTATGCTCTTTGTTCTTCTTTTTGGATGATCTAACTTTTAATTAGCAGCGTCATGTGCAGGATTAAAAGAATGTTGGACCATAGTTAGGACGTTTTTTTCAACTTTCTGGAGCTTAGACCTGTGTGTTTATAATTTCCTGTAGACTTGTAGAAAAAAAAATGAGGTCTTAATTCTTCTTCCATCGATCATATATTTCATCGGTATGTACTCTGTTGCCCGACATCATGTTCCAGTGAGGTTATTATTTCGGTAAACCTCATTTACTATAAAATGAGTTAATTCTTCTTCCCTAACAAAGCATTATTGTGCGAATATTCAGGGCGACTGGGCAATTTTTAAGTAAATGCACCGGAAGTAAAACAGTGTGCTTTCTATACCTCTTATAAAGCAAAACCCCACTAATATGCATTAATAACTATTCTATCTCAACATGCAAGCTATCCACATCACCTATTCTCCTAACCAATCAATTATCCATGTCATCTACGCTAACTGCATGCAAGCTAGCACATCATCCTTATTTAAGCCATCCAATTATTCATATTAACAATTTAAAAAATATATACAATGATCAACTGAAATTTGAATGTTCACTAGAAAATATAATATAATGTACCATATCTCTTATAAACATTTATTACAATATACCGTAGTTTCTAAAACGATCCCGATGAGGGTATCTTCTAGTTTATTTCAATAGCTTACGTATTAAACAGGTATGCTTGCTTTTATAAATAGGAGCATTCACATTTCAATATAGCAGGATTTCCTTCAAGAAACTACCGTTGTTAGTACCAGGATTTATATCCACATGTTAGAGTTAGTTGGTATATTTTACTCACTCCGTCCGAAATTAAATGTCACAAAGTTTGACAAAAGTGGATGTATCTAGACATAAAGATACATCCACTTTTGTCAAACTTTGTGACACTTAATTCCGGACGGAGGGAGTACATTTTTATATACTGTCTGTCGCTTTTGAACACACTTGTGTCCCTTTTTTTTAACTTGGACATGCTCCAATTTGTGCATGATTAAATTAACTTTAATTTTTTGTAAAATTGATTGCTCTTGATATTTTTTCTTAAGTGTATCAGCACATAGGAGGAGTGAGCTGATACTACAAAGTTCGAACGCTATCCAAGGAAACCAGCAATTATTCTGGCTTTGCAGAAGCTTACGATGCTATAGCCAACTGCTATGCAGAGCTTGTGATCTCTAGCGAGCAGCAAAGTGTATGACAAGAACATACCAAGTTGTGTTATTAAGGTGGATATCAAACTCACAGTTTGTTATTCCAATTGTTATGGTCTGTCTGATTTCGCAAAGCTGTTGTGTTCTTTCTCATTCCACAAAGCTACATTTATCAAGCATGATTGCAGACTAGCAGTAATTAAGATGTCGTTTTAAATGCTCACATGTATGTGCAGCCATATGGATGTGTGCTTTAAATGAAAGTTTTGGGTGATTTTGACACGACAATTAATAAATTTTAGAATTCCCGTGCATGAAAAGAGCTAAGGCAAGCTTATGGGAAGGAGACCAGGAATTTCCCCCAGATTAGTGAAGTTGGTGACGCCGAGCTTCAGGTTGTTATTTGTGTCCGCTCCTTAATCTTGTGACGTTTGCCTCCTCTCACAGTGATCTTTTATGACAATCAAGCTCCAATATATTTTGATGTTAGAAAATAAGATCATGCTCGGACGAGATATAGATTCTCCATGGTGTTTTCAATTTCAACAGGAAGTAAACCTCAAAACACTTTATTATTTTGGGTCGAGGACTGGCTCGGAGACGGTGCCCTCTGCTACAAGATGCCCGCCCTCTTTTCGCATGTCGCCAGCCGTTCGCCTCCGTCGCCGCGGTGATCGAGGGAGGGCTCCGCGCCGTCATGGTGACCCGACTTACGACAGTGGGGGAACGAGAGTTCGCGGCCCTCTCGCACACCATCACTGCGGTGCGCCTCTCTGATGCCGATGACAGCCGCCAAGCGTGCCGCTGCCCTCGACGTGGGCGCGCTGTACCGCCTACATCAGTTCGGTGGAGTGCTGGCTCCCTTCGCTGCCTTTGTCTGGGATGAGTTTGCCCCATCTAAGGCGAAGTTCTTCGCCTGGCTCCTCGTTCAATCCAGGATTCAGTCCCGGGCGGCGCTGTTGAAGAAGAAAATACTGTCTGCCGAAGAGGCTGTCTGCCCTGCGCCGACCCGCTCGAGACAGCGAACCACATCATTTTTGGTTGTGGCTTCGCGGCGCGGTTCTGGACACACCTTGGCGCCCAATTCCCGCCGGACGCCGATGTCCGTGGCCTGCATGAGTAGGGAGTATCCGCCCCGGTCTCGTCAATCTTCCTCATCCTATGCTGCTGGAATCTATGGAAGCATAGCAACGGTTGCGCCTTTTGAGGTGATCGGCCCTCCCTCCCCCGCCTGCTCGCCATGTGCCGTGAAGACGCCGTCCTCTGGCGACACAGGGCGCCGCCGCGCATCCAGAGCTAGACTCACAACTGGGATGCGGTCTTTCGAAGCCTAGTATAGCGTGTTTGCTCTGTCTCCATGTCGCCCCCTCCTCTCCATTCTCCCTTTTCTACGTATCCCACTTGCTGTAAAACTTCTGGCTTTTGAGCCTTTTTATTCGATTGAAAATTACCCTCGATGACCATTACAAAAAACACTTTATTGTTTGATTTTTTTCTTTCCGTTTCGATTAGTATATACACGCAGACACATAAAATGTATTTCAAAATTTAGACTTACGATTTTCATGGAATTTTTCTGCTATGGTTAACAATGGAGACGTGTGTTGCGCGTGCAAGCTAACTAGTTTAAAAAAAGACCTTGCAGCGCAGTTAATTCTGATCCTGCCGTGGCACATTTTATGGGTGGCCAGGTGGGATGGAGTAGCTATTTCCAGTTCTGCTTGTACCGCTGCGTCAAACAACATTTTTTTGGCGGGTAAGACATGAACTTTATTAGACAGGAAGGGTTTCACTGCGATCAAGATCTAGTAACCGGAGAGCATCATCCGGCCCAGAGGTTAACCAAAACGATGTACGGTTCTGCACTCTCGCAAGATTTGCCAGAGAGTCGCTAACCCTAACCTGAATACGATCGACTTTAACAAAGTTGCAAACACTAAATTGAGAAGCTAAATCTCTAATATCATGAACTAAGTGAAAATATGGAGATCTGTCTTGGCCTGTTGAGTTCACTGCATTGTTAAGCATGGAACAATCCGATTCCACAATGATATGAAGTTGAGTCATCTGAAGAGATCTTTCCAGTCCTTTCTTGCACACGACTATTTCTTCTTCAAGAGGGCTTTGGCAGCTCGGTAGATGTGTACATGACATAAACATGGAATCACCATTAGAGTTTCGGAGAACCATCCCTGCCCCTGCAGAACCATCCCTTGTGTTAAAAGATCCATCCACCGACAGCTAAACCCAATTACTCGGTGGCTTACCCTAGGGTAACACATGTGCTTTGTTACTTGTGGTTTTAGGATTGTCAGGGAGACCCAAAAGCTGGATGTTTGCCCTTAAGAATAGTGTCAGTCGGTTTATCCTTGACGTCGCGCAGAAGCTTAATATAGTTGCACAGAAAACGTTTGAAACTTCGACAGTTGGTAGAGGTTTGTCATGTGTGGCCTCATTCCCTGCGTACCATGCACGCCATGAAGGGAATATGCCCGAGAGGCAATAATAAAATGGTTATTATCTTATTCCTTGTTTATGATGAATGTTTATTTCTCATGCTAGAATTGTATTAACCGGAAACGTTGATACATGTGTGCTTAATAAACAAACAATGGTTCCTAGTAAAGCCTCTCTTTTAACTAGCTCGTTGATTAATAGATGATCAAGGTTTCCTGATCAAGAACATTGGATGTTGTTAATAACGGGATCATATCATTAGAAGAATGATGTGATGAACATATACCCAAAGAGAATATAGCAATGGGATCAAGTCATTTAGTTTACATTGTTATATCAAACACACGAAGTAACTTATTCCTTAGACCATGAGATCATGTCAATCACTGATACCGGAAGAGTGTTTTGATGGCATCAAACGTCACACCGTAACAGGGTGACTATAAAGGTGTCGTTGAGTATTCGGAAAGTATTAGTTGAGGATCATGGATCAAGAGTGGGATTTATCCATCCAAATGACGGAGAGATATACTCTGGGCCCTCTCGGTGATATCACATCGAAACCGCTTGCAAGCACGTGATATGATCACAAGGATGTTATATCACGGGAACGAGAAAAGAGTACTTGTCAGTAACGAGATTGAACAAGGTATGGTTGATACCAATGATCGAATCTCGGACAAGTAAAATATCGCGAGACAAAGGGAATAGTTCACGACGTTGTTGGTTCACACGATCACGAGAGTCATCGTTGAATATATAGGAGTCATCACGGATCTCCAGATCCCGCTGTTGATTATTGATCGGAGAGGAGTCTCGATCATGTCTATCTTATTCGCGAACCGTAGGGTGACACACTTAAGGTTCGATGACGCGTTTGAGAGGATACGGAATATCGAAGAATATTTTGAGCAGCACCGAAATTGTTTCAGGGAAAATTGAAATAGTTCAAGGGGTTTTTCGTCGAATGGTTGTTAATAGAATCAACAAATGATTCGAGGTGCTTTATGAAAATGTTTGTTAATAGAATTAACAAATGCTGAAATAAAGAAATAAAAATGTTTTATTGATTTATTAAAGAAAAACTCTTGGATTTTCTAAGTGGGGTTTAAAGGAAAATGAGTGGGTGTGAGTGGAGTGTCCACTCACATCATGAGGGAAGAGGTGGGGGCACACCATGGGGCTGGCCGCACCCCCCTTGGGCTGCCTCCCCCCTCTCCTATAAAAGGAGGGTGAGAGCTCTCCCTCATCCACACACTTGTCTACTTCCATTTCCCTCCACCCGCTGCTCAATTTCATGGTCTCCGGCTTGGCGAAACCCTGACCGTGGGATTCTTCACCACCACCACGTCGTCGTGCTGCTGGAGTTCCGAGGGATCCTCTACTTCCGCGCCCCGCTGGAACGAGGGAACGGAGGTCGTCATCAACCGTACGTGTGACCAATCACGGATGTACCGCCGGATTGCGGTGCTCATCTTCTCGCTATCGGGATCGGTGTGAGTACGACTACGCCAACAACGAGATTTGATCTCGTACCATTTTGGGTCTTCGAGGGTATGTGTTCTCCTTAACCCTCTCGTTGCCCGTTGCACTTCATCTCCTAGATTAGATCTTGGCCTTTCGGGTGTCTCTCGCGTAGGAAATTTTTTGTTTTCTATGCAACGAACCCTTCAGTGGTATCAGAGCCGGATCTATGCGTAGATGTTTTGTACGGGTAGAACACATAGGTGTATGTGGGCGTTGATGATCATGTTATTACCTCCTTGATTATTTTATGATCTTAGTGGCATAGTGGGATGAAGCGGCCCGGACTAACCTTACATGTCCACGTACATGAGACTTGTTCCACAACTGACATGCAACTTGTATTGCATAAGTGGCTTGCGGGTGTCTGTTTCTCCTACTATAGTTAAGATCTAATCTACGAAGGGTTGTTAAAAATGTGTTTATCAACGTTGTGGTTGATGTTCGTAGGTATGAACGGTTCTATCCTCGAAAGCCCTAAGCCACGTAAAATATGCAAAAATAAATTAGAAGCGTCTAACTAGTTTTTGCTGGGCATGTGATGTGATATGGTCAATATTACAAATTTGATTATGAGATGATCTATTTTGTAAATTATTGATATACCGGAAGGTATCCATATGGTTGTCTTCTTATTGATGGACAATCAAGTTTGGGGTACCGTGGTACTTGGTACCATGCCGGTGGAATGATGGAGATCATACCATGATGCACATGATGGAGATCAAGTGCAAGGAGGACCATATCATATCACGTTAGCCTTACATGTGATGTTTGTGATGTTAATCCTTTTATGCATCTTGTTTTGCTTAGATAGCGACGGTAGCATTATAAGATGATGCCTCTCACTTAATATCAAGATAATAATGTGTTCTTCCTTAAGTATGCACCGTTAAGAAAGTTCGTCGTTTCGAGACACCACGTGATGATCGGGTGTGATAGACTCAACGTTCACATACAACGGGTGTTTTCAAGCCTATCATGTACATACATGGCCTTGAAACACACGCAGTACTACGGTTCTACTTGGCGAGCCTAGCATGTACAGACATGGCCTCGGAACACGTAACCGAAAGGTAAAGCATGAGTCATATGGATGATATGATGAACATGTCGATGTTCGCCTTTGAAGCTACATCATCTCACGTGATGATCGGTTTTGGTGTAGTGAATTTGGTTCGTGTAATCACTAAAGACGACTAAGAGGGATGCTGTTTTTGAGTGGGAGTTCATGGCTTAATTTGAATTAACTTGAACTTATTTATCATGAACAACAAATCAAAGTGAATTTGCGCAACTTGTAGTAGTCATTGGCATCCACATAACTACCTTACACTTAGATTGTTAATTGAGATATAACTGTTATGATCTGGTAAATACCATTCTAAGATTGATACCGTATTAGTGAAATTTAAAATTGAGTCCTATTGTAGATTTTTGGTATTTCCTACCTAGCTCCATATGGTTAATGATTGATTGATCTAGAGAGCAAATAATTCCTACTTAGAATCTAGAGTCATGGTTGCTTCCATATTACTTTATCTTCAAAAGAATGTTTTGTTGATCAAGGTGATTTTGGAACTAAAAGGAGTTGTTTTCAGAAACAATCAAGTGAAAGATATATTGATATCTGGAAACTTATTTGTAGCAACATGACTGAGTATAATTTAGCGTGACAATGTTTGCTTATATTATCTGAATATATGCAATGATTGAAGACGCTAGGCGTTTGAATATTCCAAGAAATTGGATGCTAAAAATTATCCTCTAAATCCCTTCTTTCGAGCTATAGTAGCTTAATCATAAAAATTGTTATGATGGGATGGATTAAAAGTATGGGTAAAGTCGTTTACCTTACTTGGAGATTGCTAAGAGTGGAATCTAGAAGAATGCTATTAATATGGTGATATTAGTAGAACAATCAAACTCAAAGTATGACTCAATGGGTGATAGTATATGACTAACACGCCAAAGAAAATGAGCTAGTAAGACTAGCATTGTTTGATGTTGAATGATTCTTCTATAAAGGGAAGGGAATATTGAAAATAGAATTACAAAAAGATATATGGCAGAAAAGAAGATAAATGGAAAAGTCCAGCTCAGGAGTATATGCTTGATATACAAGTTATAGATGTATTACTAGTTAACAAAGTATTTTTGGGTATTTTGATACCACATTGGTTGGTATGAGTTGTCATACAAAGCAACGCAATGCAAGAAATACAAGGGCCTAAAAGGAACTAGTAATAGATGTGGAATCGATTATGACAAGAACATAAATAAAGTGTTGTTGTGTTCATTGTCGTATCGAACCAAACAGTCAAGATTTATTTGAAGAACTTAATAATTTTTTATTTTGTTCTAGTCTTTTGTGAGAACAAATGAGATTGTTCAACCTATGACCATATTCCATAATTTATGGATATGTTAATATAAATCATGTTGGTAAAGTAAACATCTATAAGACTGAATGCTAAACGTTGCAAAACGTAAAAGATTTTCACTTAAATTGTGACACCACCATTTTAGTTCATATCGGAAAGGAAAACATGAAGGAACTCCATATTGATGGACTTCCGGAGTCATTTTATTTTGAATAAATTGACGCTTGTGAGACCCCTTCCAAAAGATGACTAGAATTCCGTTCATAGGCCAAAGTAGAATGGACGATTAATTTAGTGGAGATTATACATATTGATGTATATAGTCCATTATGTGTAGTCATGTATGGTGGATTAATTTTTCCTTCATAAAATTCTGTCGATGACTTAAGTAGATATGTGAATATATCTATTTAAAGGGAACAGAGTTTGATATTTTGAATTGGTTCAAAGGTTGTTAATATGAAGTAAAAATTCATTGTAACAAGATAATCAAGTATTTATGACTCGATCATAAAGAATAAATTTTGAGTTACAAGTTTAGCAAAACATCTGGGAAGTTGCAGAATTGTTCTACAACTTATATTACTCGAATTACCCCACATTAGTTTAGAGTGTTTGAGAGACAAAATCAAACCTTGTTTGACATGGTAAGATTAATAAAAATGCCATTATAATTTTGTAGTTTATACATTAGTGACAACCGTTTTTCCACTGAAAAGAGCACCATCATGATCCGCTGAAATTGACAACATATAAGATATGGTTTGGGTAGTGACCCGAATTGTCACTTTCTTAAGTTTTGGTATGCATAGCATGTGTAAAATGTTTACAACCAAAATAGGATAAATATATGTTTATAAGGTTATCCCATATAAAACATTGGGTATTTCTCCTATCACCGAACCAAAAGACAAATGTTGTTTGTCAGAAAGGGTTGATTTCTCGAGAAAGTAGTTCTTGCGAAACAAGTGAGTGGGAGCACAGTACTAACTCAACGAGATTAGAGAATCTTCGTTATCATGTCAAGAGTAGCGCAGCACTGGAAGTTGTTCCGGGGTTTACTATTTTGACTAAGTAGAAGATACTACAAATGTTGTAGAAACTTCAAATGAGTTTGCGAACTGTACCAGAAAAGTCCAAATAACTTTGTACTTAGAACAACTTATGGTTTCAGTGTAAAGTGTTGTTTTGACAAAAAAGGACCTGGACCTTATAAAGGAAGCAAATGATGGGCCCTGGCTTCGTAAAATTGACTATGAGTCATTATATCCGCCATAGTATCCTTGTATGAATATCAAGTATGTGACTTGGTAGTCCTTTCGATAGGCATGATGCCTAATGATAGCAAAAGGGTCTATATAGCGACAAAGACATGGATTTTACATCCTTTGAAAGTTGTACTTATCGAAAAGTTGTTTTCGACGAAGTTCAAAGAGTTCACTACTACAAGATTTTGATCTTCCGTAGTGATGCTTAGTCTTTGCAGATAGTTCTAGCAAAGTTACATATTATGATATGGCAGTTGAATAACAAAACCAACTCTCCTCTCAAGGAAGTTTTATCAAGGATGTGTACTTGACACAGTCTGAAAGTTTTTGTAAAATTCAAAAAGGTTGCTAGAAAGGTATGCACACTTCAATGGTTGAAGTGAGCATAACGAAGTTGAAATCTTTACCTTAATGAAGTTATCAAAAGAGTTTGATTCCATCATGAACGATAAAGATTCTTGTAAAGTTACAAGAAATTAAGTGGGAGCGCTATGACATATTTCCAATACTTTATGTAGATGACATATGGTTGATTGGAAAATATGTATTTTAAATTAACACGGTTAAGATTTTCATATTGATGAAAGACTTAGAAGATATTGGGCATCGATATCTATAAAAGATGGATTGAAGCGCCTGATATGATTGAAGCCAAATTACATAGATGAAATATTGAAGTAAGTCAATATAAAATTGATAAGAAGGAGTTCTTGTCACATGGAAAATAATTGAACAAGATTCATGTGTTTTGACACATGATGAGCATCATTGAAATTGAGATTTCTAAGTAATGTTTCCATGCTATGTACACAACCAGATGAGTCCTATACTATAAATGTTATAGCAGGATAATTCATATGATGATTAGACAACAGTGGGAGAGATCCTCGTGTCATTTTAGAAATGCTAAGGATATGTTTTCCTATATAGTAATGACAAAATATTAGTTGTAATATGTTACACTAATAATCTTGTCATTTATTCAAGTAATTTTATCTCAATTAAAATATGTGATGAACGGTAGCACAATAGGATGGAAGAAAGTTCCATGCTGGATTTGAAAGAGTTTCAAAATTAAAATATTGTGACAGATACTACAACAAAGGCTAAAGTATATCGTTGTGTTGACAACTGATTATAAGCGTATTTTGTGTCAAGGAGTTCTTTATTGAACTTGGTGAATTTCCAAGAATGCTGAAACTATGAAGCTACATTTTCATAAATGTTAGTAACATCAGTTTAAGCTGAGGAATTAAGGTATCACCGGAACTTGGTGAATTTCCAAGATTGCTAAACACTATGAAACTACATTTTCACAATGTTAGTGACAATGGTTTAAGCCAAGGAATTAAGGTTTCACCGATTGACCAAATATATGCAAAGCCATCTCATTGGAGAATGAGTGATGCGTGTAGACGCAAAGAACATGCAAATACAATAGGACCTGAACAGTTCAGATCTTTTGATGATGTTTACCACATGTGAAGCATGATAATAACACTGGAATGCCATATGTGTTAAGTGCTTACAGACTAGATTATTGACTCTAGTGCAAGTGGGAGACTGAAGGGAATATGCCCGAGAGGCAATAATAAAATGGTTATTATCTTATTCCTTGTTTATGATGAATGTTTATTTCTCATGCTAGAATTGTATTAACCGGAAACGTTGATACATGTGTGCTTAATAAACAAACAATGGTTCCTAGTAAAGCCTCTCTTTTAACTAGCTCGTCGATTAATAGATGATCAAGGTTTCCTGATCAAGAACATTGGATGTTGTTAATAACGGGATCATATCATTAGAAGAATGATGTGATGAACATATACCCAAAGAGAATATAGCAATGGGATCAAGTCATTTAGTTTACATTGTTATATCAAACACACGAAGTAACTTATTCCTTAGACCATGAGATCATGTCAATCACTGATACCGGAAGAGTGTTTTGATGGCATCAAACGTCACACCGTAACAGGGTGACTATAAAGGTGTCGTTGAGTATTCGGAAAGTATTAGTTGAGGATCATGGATCAAGAGTGGGATTTATCCATCCAAATGACGGAGAGATATACTCTGGGCCCTCTCGGTGATATCACATCGAAACCGCTTGCAAGCACGTGATATGATCACAAGGATGTTATATCACGGGAACGAGAAAAGAGTACTTGTCAGTAACGAGATTGAACAAGGTATGGTTGATACCAATGATCGAATCTCGGACAAGTAAAATATCGCGAGACAAAGGGAATAGTTCACGACGTTGTTGGTTCACACGATCACGAGAGTCATCGTTGAATATATAGGAGTCATCACGGATCTCCAGATCCCGCTGTTGATTATTGATCGGAGAGGAGTCTCGATCATGTCTATCTTATTCGCGAACCGTAGGGTGACACACTTAAGGTTCGATGACGCGTTTGAGAGGATACGGAATATCGAAGAATATTTTGAGCAGCACCGAAATTGTTTCGGGGAAAATTGAAATAGTTCAAGGGGTTTTTCGTCGAATGGTTGTTAATAGAATTAACAAATGATTCGAGGTGCTTTATGAAAATGTTTGTTAATAGAATTAACAAATGCTGAAATAAAGAAATAAAAATGTTTTATTGATTTATTAAAGAAAAACTCTTGGATTTTCTAAGTGGGGTTTAAAGGAAAATGAGTGGGTGTGAGTGGAGTGTCCACTCACATCATGAGGGAAGAGGTGGGGGCACACCATGGGGCTGGCCGCACCCCCCTTGGGCTGCCTCCCCCCTCTCCTATAAAAGGAGGGTGAGAGCTCTCCCTCATCCACACACTTGTCTACTTCCATTTCCCTCCACCCGCTGCTCCATTTCATGGTCTCCGGCTTGGCGAAGCCCTGACCGTGGGATTCTTCACCACCACCACGTCGTCGTGCTGCTGGAGTTCCGAGGGATCCTCTACTTCCGCGCCCCGCTGGAACGAGGGAACGGAGGTCGTCATCAACCGTACGTGTGACCAATCACGGATGCACCGCCGGATTGCGGTGCTCATCTTCTCGCTATCGGGATCGGTGTGAGTACGACTACGCCAACAACGAGATTTGATCTCGTACCATTTTGAGTCTTCGAGGGTATGTGTTCTCCTTAACCCTCTCGTTGCCCGTTGCACTTCATCTCCTAGATTAGATCTTGGCCTTTCGGGTGTCTCTCGCGTAGGAAATTTTTTGTTTTCTATGCAACGAACCCTTCACGCCATGTGACCAAGAGGAAGAAGTCAACCATATGAATCGGTATAGATTGAATAACTGCCTTAAACCAATTTGTCGCGGGCTGCATCAGATCAGCATCCGTAGGCAAGCTCCAGGAACGCCTCATCTCCATCCATAATGCATGTGCATGGGGGCAGGCGAACAGGGCATGTTTCGTTCCCTCTGATTCCGCGTAATTTGCAGTGTCCGGTGACACGCATGTGGTGGCGTCGTTTATTCTCTTTTGTGGCCAAGGCACCAGAAGCAGCCTTCCGAGCAAAAACTCTAACTTTTGAGGAACAGAGCATTTCCAAATTCTAGGCCAGCACGGGGTAGTGCTAGAGGTAGGGAACTCACACTGCTCCTCACTTGAATTAAGTGCTAAATGATATGCACTTCTCACCGAAAATATCCCAGATTTGTCAGGATGCCACACAATCAAATCCTCCTCAAGCCTTCTTGAAGGAGAGAATTTCATAATCGCCTCGACATCGATAGGATAGAAATTATTCCGAATCAACTCAGTCTTCCACGAATCATCAGTAGAGATGAGTTCGGATACCTTGCGAAAACGCTTCCTTCCCCTTGGAGTAAAGGTTTCGAAGTAGGATTCCCGAGGGATCCAATCATCTCTCCATATGCCGAACACTCTTGCCATTGCCAGTTCTCCAAATTAAACCTTTTTTTTAGAAGTTCCAGACCATGTGAGATTGCAGTCCATGTAGAGGATGGATTTCCAGAGAATACCGTATCCGTTAAGTGACCGTCAGGGTAGTACCTAGCCTTAAGAACACGTGCACAAAGGGTATCCGGGAACAACAATAAACGCCAAGCTTGACGGGCTAATAGGGCCTGATTAAACAGCCTCATATCTCTGAAACCGAGTCCACCTTGCGCTTTTGATCTATTAAGTTTGGTCCAACTAAACCAGTGTGCCCTTCTCCTCACATTTTCGGTGCCCCACTAGTAGTCTCGTACCAATTGGGCCAATGGCAGCTTGAAAACACCCATGACATCTATACTTCTTATAAAGCAAAACCCCACTAAGAAGCATTAATTATTTTTCTATCTCAACATGCAAGCTATCCACATCATCCATTCTCCTAACCAATCAATTGTCCATGTCATCCACTTTTTATATTTGTTAATCAATACTTGCAAGTTACACATCATCCATTTTTTAAACCATCAAATTATTTATATTTAAGAATTTAAATTATATCTATGATGATAAATTTAATTTTGTATATTCACATAGAAATCATTTCTCTTATAAACTTTGTTTACAATATAGTTTCTAAAACAGTCCCCGCGGCAACGCGCGGGGTATTATTCTAGTAGGTGAGAATTGACCGTGCCACTGCCTTGATAAAGACCTCTCTACCGCTCTGAGCCAAAAGGCTATCACCCCATCGAGGCAGCCTCCTACACAATCTAGACCGAAGCTTATCAAATTTACCTCCGTACTCTTTACCCAATCAGACAGGGTTACTGGTTCAAACAAGACAATACCAGTTCAGGAGCTTTGACGTCACTTCCAGCAAAAATACGTTTTGACTTCAACTGTTACGGTCAAGGCGCCGACCGTATAGATTACTCTTGTTTAACTACCGGTATCTGTTTCTCCCTGTTGCTTCTGCCGGACCGGACTGAACGGAGTCACGAACTGCTACAAACAAACAGTACGGACGAAACCGACGCGAGTATTCAGCTCAGTCTGAGTAGCGTGCAGCAGTGGCATCAATCAAGCTAGCTGGCGCCTGGCGGGTTACTGTTAAGCCTATACTGCTAAGTGACGACGCTACGAGTCGTGAGTAAGACAACGTGGAGGTATTGGTGTCGTCGCTCCTATAAACCCTGCAGATGATGCGCCTTCCGTCAAACGTTAATTAGTAACTGAGTACGTCATCAAGGCAACTAGGCGAGGAACATGTACTGATAGATACAGTTGTTCACTGACATGAAAAAATAGAATAAATAAAAAGAGCCCGCGCTCTCGATCGCCGATGATCTGCATCTTGCCGGTGTGCTCAAGCTCAAGTTGAGGCTCAACTTGGAGCATAGTTCACAAGATCGATCGATCCAGGAGCCCGGGCCTAGATCAGATGGACAGTCCGTGCATGCATGCATGCATGATGCATCTTACGTACGGTACAGATACAGATACTCTGAACTGGAAAACAAGAAACGCACTGTCCTTGCCTACTCATTACCTGCGCCAAAGACTCGAATCCCGATGCGCCGGACCCACCTGGCAGCCTCCCGGTTAACCCCCCGCAGATGAGAAACGATTAGCGGCAGCGGTGAGCTGCGATGACGTAGGGAGGATGCGGGGGGCGGGGTTGGAGACAAGCGCTCGCGTCCCGCGAGCCCCGTCCGTTGTCCCTTCCCGTGGCCCCTAGGCAAGCTGGCATGGAGGAGCTTGTTCCGTTCCGCGTCCTTCCCGTGCCCATCGCCTCCACGGACCACGACAAGCAACGCAACAAGAAGGAAAGAGTCTATTTTAAACCCTGAATTCGTAGAGCTTTGACGAAACAAACCCCCATCTCAAAATCCCTGTCGATTGCACCCTAAACTATGCAATCCCGGTCTAAATCGAACCTTGCACATGTTTGGTACACCGGGAATGTTACAATCCCGGACAGGATTGGAAGCTACTCTCACCTACATGCAGACCCCACGTATAAGTATCTTCTTCTTCAATCTTGTGGATGCAAACATGTGAGTGCGGTGTGGGGAATCACACTAGCCATTGCTGACTAGCTCCACTGCACTCTAGAAAAAAAATGATCCGTGATGCGGTGCCCTGTAGCCCCAAATTTGTTGCCCACGCTCCACTCCTCGTTCCCGCGCTGCTAGATTCGCCACCGCTGCTATGTGGTTCCTGCTGGCAGTAAGACGCTGCCGGGAGCACTGCAACCTATTCGCGTTCGCCGATGCGCACGGCACCTATGCCGTCTCAGCCGCCGCCGATTACGAAGAGACCGCATCCGCCTTACCGTCGGTGGGGCCTAGACAAAGGACGAGGCAGGTGAAGGGGCCGGAGCCAAAACCGGAGCTGGAGTACGCGGCTCCTCGCCGCGCTGCGGGTTCTGCTCGCCGACCTGCAGCTCCAGGCGCAGGCACAAGGACGGTGGTCAAAGAAATTGCCGGCGGCCCCAGATTGGACCAGGAGAGGTGAGGTAGAAGATACAGATGGCATGTGGGCCATCTTTGTCAGTGGGAGAAGCAAATTATTCAGTCTGGCAAACATGTCCAGGGTTCGATTTAGACCGGGATTCACAAGTTAAGGGTGCAAACGACAGGGATTCCGATGTGAGGGTTTGTTTCGGCTAACACCTACCAATTCAAGGTTTAAAATGGACTTTTTCCCAACAAGAATCATCATCCGTCGCGCGCGCCCGTGGCCTGTCGTCTCCTCGAGAAATTCGGTGCGTCTCACGCGCACCGGCACCGCCGGCCGGCCGCAGCTGCTCTCCTCCAGTCTGCATGTACTCCATACGCGCAGAGATTCCATACGCTTTTCACAGTTTGTCTCCTGCCGTCGTCGTGTACGTGTACGCGCATCAGCACATCATTGCATGGATCGATAGTCCACGGATACGATGCTGATATGATGCCTAGTAGTCGGCGCGCGATCGAGAAACCTGGTCGGATATTTTTCAAACCTTTGATGATTGTCTAGGGGATGCGATGCTAGCTAGCCAGCCGCTGAAGATAAGTGGCCTACTGATCACCTAATGGCCGTGCCAAATGATTGAGCGCGGGTAATAAATGGTGTTAGAACAGTACGGGTTTTGGCATTAGTAGGAGTGGGAGACATGGGCACGCACGAGCAGGAGAACGGGAACGGCACCGGACAATTCAAGCTGCCGTATTGACCCGGCCGCAATGCACGGGCGGGCGCGCATGCGAGACGGGCATTCTGTCCAACCACAACTGGCTGTCGTCCGTGGCGTGTACCGCAAGTCCCCACCGCTCCACTCTAAACTCAACCATCGCACGCCCGATCTATCCACTCTGAGTATGAGGTACTCGCACGCCGGCACGACTGCGTGCTCCAGCTTGTTGCACGCGGGAATCCGCGCTGGATGGTCATCGACTTGTAGTTTGTAGAGATAATAGCATAAAACCACCACATTTGTGCCTAAATTCCGAAAAACCACCACTTTACAACTTTTTCACCAAAATCCACCACTATTGCGTTGGTTTTTTGCAATTCGCGCTAAAACTCGATTTGAGGGCGATTGACACCATAACTGACATGCTGGACCCACCTGCAGGTGTGACGTGGAAGCGGGGGGAGACGCCCGTGAGCTGCCGTTAACGGCCGAGTAATAAGCGGGGGGGGGGGGGGGGGGGGGGGGGGGGGTGGGGGAGTAAGTTAGGTTTCAGTTCCCCATTTCTGCGCGCGCTATTCTTCCTCGCGCGCCCTGCTCCCCCAATGGCGACGCCTCCTCCCGCCGCCGGCGACGGCTACCCTCTCGGCGTGGACTTTGGCGGAGGCGACCATGGCGTCGATTCTGGCTGCGGCGGCTCTTCCCGGAGTGGATCTGGAGGCGCAGAAGGCCCGTGCCAGCCGCCGCCATCTCCTGCAGCCGGCGAGGAGTCACTGCAGCGCTCAACGGCGGCTGGGCTCGCGGCGTTCGAGTCCTCGCAGGCAGTCGAGCAGTGAGTCCCCTCTATTTCTTCTTGTTGCTGCAACTATTCTTAGATTAGCAGCTGCGAGTACTGTTAGATTAGCAGGATGGATTGGGTTTGATTAGTAGGGTTAGATTAGCAGGATTTGTAGTGTTAGGTAGTGATTTAGTTACTGAATATATGTTAGTGGTTTTCTGAATATATGTGCACTGAATTTAGTCTGTTACTGAATTTAGTGTTAAAGTCTGAATATATGTTACTGAATATACATTTAGTTACTGAATGTTGTGTTTACTTAATGTTTTTCTTACTGAATGTTTTTGCTTACTGAATGTTTGTGCTTACTGAATGTTTTTGCTTACTTAAGGTTTTTCTTACTGAATGTTAGTCTTAAAGTCTGTTAACTGAATTTACTGCTTACTGAATTTAGTCAATATTGTGTTTACTGATGTAGTTGATGTGTTTTTGCTGTTAGTAGTAGATGTGATTTTGTATATTCTGTTAAATTATTGTTAGGTGTCTAAAAATAATTTTAATGTGCAGAATGGATGATGAGATATGGGATATTTGGTTTCATTTCCCTACTGGAGACAATGTACAGAGGTTTAGTTGCAAGAGTGACATTACATTGATCAATTTGATGAACATGATTGAAGAACATGGGTTTGGATATGAGAACAGTCTGTATTATGTTAGGGAAAAGGGGGCAGGATTTGCAGGAATGGAAGCTGTTGACAACCATATAAAAGTGCAGGAAATGATTGCCCTGTTTCAGTATGACAAGGTGCTCCATTTGACTGTACTTAAGGACAATGCAGCAGAACCCTATGGACTGAACATGGTGGAAGTGCAAGCAGAGCCTCTTACTGAGGAAGTTAAACTTTGTGTGGACAAGGAAGGAGTAGCACATATTAGTCAGGATGAAAATTTCTTCCCTGTTGCAATTGATGTTTCAGATGTTCAATTCATTGGTACTCAGCATAGCTGTAACATGGCTAAGGGAAAAAAAACAGTAGTTGGTTATGAGGTGCCTGTTGATATCGTAGACTCTGATGATGATGAATTTCTGTTTGACATGGGTGAGTATAGGCCTGCTGAACATGATGCAGCATTAGCAGAGCAGCTAGAATTAGTGGAAAAATTCAAGAGGGCCAGGGAAAAGGACAAAGAAGGTGAAGAACAACTACTCAAGAAGCAGAAGAAGGATTCTTCAGTTCACTTTGAAGGTGACACAGATGTAGAAGAGTTTTATTCTGGAGAGGAAGAGTCAGAGCCTGAGGAAGTGTTTGAAGAGGATTTTTTGTCAAGCAAGAAGATTATTCTGCATCCAGGGCCATCATCAAGGTCTCATCATGAGCCTAAAGGTGAAGAAGATTGTTTCTATATGCCTTCTAGCGATGAGGAGTGCAGCTCTGATGGTTTGCCTGGGAGTGACAATGATGGATGTGTGAGAAAGTTTGTCCTGGCTAGTGGCAGGAAAAGAAGGCTCAAGAAGTTGAAGAAGAGAGTATACTATGATCCAGATAGGGCAGATGCCCATGAACAGTTTGCCATCAAATTATGCTTTAAAGATGTGTACCAATTCAGAGTAGCTCTGAGGAACTATCACATTGCTCAGCTAAGGAATTTTAGCTATCACAGAAACAATAGTGATAGGATTATTGCTCAATGCAGTGAGGAAGGTTGTCCATTCATGCTTACTGCTTCTACAATAGCTCATGAGAAAACTTTCTGCATAAGAAATTTCAAACCCCTCCACACTTGCCTGCCCCATGGAGAGAACACCAAGGTGTCAATAAATTGGTTTGCAAGTCAGTCTGAGCAAGCAATTAGAGCAAATCCTAACACTACTGTTGACACACTGATTGACAATGCAAAGCAGAAGTTTGGTGTGGAAGTGCCAAAGAGCAAAGCTTACAGAGCTAGAAGGAAGGCATTTAATAAAGTGATTGGTGACCAAAAGAAACAGTACACTAGGCTGAGAGATTACCTGCAAGCAATCTTGGACACAAATCCAGGTAGCAGGTGCATTGTTACAACCAAGGAGGTGCTGGGACACCCTAGTATGAATCCAAGATTTCATGGACTTTTCATTTGTCTAAATGCTTCCAAGCAAGGTTTTCTTAATGGTTGCAGGCCTTTCTTAGGTAAGATATGGCTTAATATATTACATAGCATTGTAGGCTAGCACAATAGCTTGTTCACTGTTTTGAATATGCTTATTATTGCAGGCCTAGATGGATGTTTCATCAAATTGAGCACAGGTCAACAAATATTGGCTGCAACTGGGAGAGATGGCAATAACAACATTTATCCAATTGCATTTGGTGTGGTAGACAAAGAAGATGCTGCTAGCTGGTTATGGTTTTTAACCCAGCTTAAATATTGCATTGGAGAAGCAGGAAAATTTGGCACTTACACAATTATATCTGACAGGCAAAAGGTACATAACAAATTTGCTTCAATTGTTTCCAACATGTTTCAATTGTGTGTTAGAAAATTTGCTTGCTGTGCTAACTGTCTTGTTTCCAATTTTTGGCAGGGTTTGCTGAAAGCAATAGGGCATGTTTTCCCTAATTCTCCTAGCAGATATTGCCTTAGGCATATCTTTGCCAATTTTGAGAGGGCAGGTTTTAAAGGAACAGAGCTTAAGAAAAACATGTTTGGGGCTAGCTATTCTTACATTAAGAGTGGGTTTGACAAGTGTATGGAAGCAATGAAGTCTGATTGTGAGCAAGCCTATAATTGGCTAATGCAGATTCCTGTTGAAGCATGGGCTAGGCATGCCTTTGACACAAACTGCAAGACAGATCTAGTGGTGAATAACCTTAGTGAAGTGTTCAATAGGATGATATTAGATGTGAGGAACAAGCCAATTCAAACAATGATTGATGGCATAAAGGACAAGCTTATGGTGAAATACAGTGGGACAAGAGAGAAGGCAGAGAACACTAGATGGGAGATCACACCTTTCTACTCTGAGCAGTTAGAAATTGCCAAAAAGTTTTCCAGGGAATGCAGGGCTAAGAATGCAGAAATTGGTCTGTGGCAAGTTAGCACTAGTGGGACTGCAGTACATGCAGTTGACCTGAGAGCAAGAACTTGTGGTTGCAGAAAGTGGGATGTAACTGGAATCCCTTGCAACCATGCAATATCTGTAATAGTTAAGCTCAAGCAGCATCCAGAAGACTATGTGCATGACTTTTTCAAGAAACCAATGTACAAGGAAGCCTTCAAGTATGTTGTTTACCCTGTTCCTGGAGCTGAGGATTGGCCTAGAACCAACACAAGAGATATTGAGCCTCCTGTCTTCAAAGAAGGCCCTGGCAGAAAACAAACAGTTAGGAGGAAAGGCCCTGGTGAGGTTCCAGCTCCTAGGGACACTTCAAGGATGGCTAGTATCACTTGCAGGAACTGCAACCTAGTGGGTCATAGGTACCTTAACTGTCCACAACAGTTAAGGCCAGAGCTACAACTTAGAAAACAAGGGCACATGGTTAGTTACTGTACTTTAGTTTTCATTGCACTTGCTTTCATCAGGAACTTACATATTTTTGTACCAGTCAACCAGGGAGGAGGGTTCTACATCACAGAGTACTTCTGCTGCACCAGCTACTCCTGCTCCACCAGTTCAAGCAGCTCCAGCAGCAAGGGCACCAAGAGGCAGTGCTTCCAGCTCTGCCCCTGGAAGTGCAGCTGCAGTTTCAGGTGCTGCTGAAAGTTCCAGGCCTTCATATGCACCAAGGGCAGCAAGTCCTTCTCCAAGTTCAAGTGCTGTATCAGGTGCTCCTGCAGCAAGGGCACCATTTTCTGCCCCAAGAAGTGTTCATGATGAACCAGCAACTAGAAGGGTGAGCACCAGGCCAAGTAAGAGGACAGGGAGGATGGAGAGTTATTTGAATGCAGGTAAGGCTTCCTCCTATAAGAAAAGTGGTCAAAAGAATGTGCTGAAAAGAGGAGAGGGAGGAGGACAGGGAGGAGGACAGGGAGGAGGACAAGGAGAAGAACAGGCTAAGGACTAGGTTCTGGATTAACACAATGTGGTGCAAAGAATTGTGGTTTGCCTATTTTGATGCTTAAGACTATGTTTTAATCTGTTTGAGACCACTTAATGTTCCTGTTTCTGTAAGACTATGCATCTGTTTGAGACCACTTTATGTTTTAATCTGTAAGACTATGTTCTATTTTGATGTTTAAGACTATGTTTAAATTTGTGTTGTTATCTGCTTTTGATCATTCTAGCATTATCCATTTTGTGTTGTCTAAACCACCCTATTTTAACTAGTTTAACATAGTGCCGAGAAACCCCGGGGTTCATCGACAACCCTAAACCACCATTTTATAACTAGTTTAACATAGTGTCGAGAAACCCCGGGGTTCATCGACAACCCTAAACCACCATTTTATAACTAGTTTAACATAGTGCCGAGAAACCCCGGGGTTCATCGACAACCCTAACCCACCATTTTATAACTAGTTTAACATAGTGTCGAGAAACCCCGGGGTTCATCGACAACCCTAAACCACCATTTTATAACTAGTTTAACATAGTGCCGAGAAACCCCGGGGTTCATCGACAACCCTAACCCACCCTATTATAACTAGTTTAATATAGTGTCGAGAAACCCCGGGGTTCATCGACAACCCTAACCCACCCTATTATAACTAGTTTAACATAGTGTCGAGAAACCCCGGGGTTCATCGACAACCCTAAACCACCCTATTATAACTAGTTTAACATAGTGTCGAGAAACCCCGGGGTTCATCGACAACCCTAAACCACCCTATTATAACTAGTTTAACATAGTGCCGAGAAACCCCGGGGTTCATCGACAACCCTAAACCACCCTATTATAACTAGTTTAACATAGTGCCGAGAAACCCCGGGGTTCATCGACAACCCTAAACCACCCTATTATAACTAGTTTAACATAGTGCCGAGAAACCCCGGGGTTCATCGACAACCCTAAACCACCCTATTTTAACTAGTTTAACATAGTGCCGAGAAACCCCGGGGTTCATCGACAACCCTAAACCACCCTATTTTATAACTAGTTTAACATAGTGGCGAGAAACCCCGGGGTTCATCGACAACCCTAAACCACCATTTTATAACTAGTTTAACATAGTGCCGAGAAACCCCGGGGTTCATCGACAACCCTAACCCACCCTATTATAACTAGTTTAACATAGTGCCGAGAAACCCCGGGGTTCATCGACAACCCTAACCCACCCTATTATAACTAGTTTAACATAGTGTCGAGAAACCCCGGGGTTCATCGACAACCCTAAACCACCCTATTATAACTAGTATAACATAGTGCCGAGAAACCCCGGGGTTCATCGACAACCCTAAACCACCCTATTATAAATAGTTTAACATAGTGCCGAGAAACCCCGGGGTTCATCGACAACCCTAAACCACCCTATTATTATAAATAGTATAAAATGCACAAATTCAATAAAATGCATACAACCACTAAATCAACCACACAGAGGATAAATTCACAACAGAACCAATTGCTCAATTAACTAACTTGTCTTAGGAGTACGACAACATCACAAATAGGTCCAGAATTAAAATGCAACACAAAGTCATTGCTTAAAACATCACATAGTTCAAGACAACACTGCCATTACATCTAACAGAACCCCCTTCACTCAAACTACTCATCACAGATAGACTTGATTGTCTTCAGCTTCTCCTTGTTTGCATCACTAACTTTCAGCAGATCAAAGATCATGTACTCCAGCTTCTTCTTCTCTTCCTTCAAAGTTTCTTTCTCTTCATCCCATTGCTTCTGCTTGTTCTTCATCACCTCTGCCTGAGTAATGTGCACATTCTTGCGCAATAGCAGTTCAGCCCTAAGAACTGACAGTTGCTTCTTCAAATCCTCCAATTCATCCTCATGACCTGACATAATTTTTTTGTAGTTTTCAGCCATCACCGTCTTCTCTGTCTGTTCAACAAATTTCTTCACATCATCCATAAGTTTGGCATAATCCTTCTCAGCCTTGTTTTTCTCAATATAGAGCTCCTCAAACATCTTTCCATTTTTAATCTGGTCCTCAATCCTGGCACTATTGCTCTCTTCATACATTTGCCACAACCTACAAATAGCATGCTTCATACTTGCTGGCCACTCTCCATCAACCCAGGATACAAATCCGCAGTTGTTCACTTGCTACAATGGCACAAGATGGCACAGAATGTTTCAGTTTTACAGTCTATTAATCAACAACATGAAGTGGACACTAAGTTTTACAGTCTGTTAATTCACAAAATTTTTGCATAAACTAGCATTATATACTGGCTTTAGAATGCTATACACTAACTTTATAAAAAGAGAAAGAAACTTAACAGTAGCTTTAACAGGGAAAATAACCTGACAGTATGCATTAACACAGTTAAACATTGACAGTACCTACACTCACACTAACACTAACAGTAGTAGCTATAAGAACTAAACTTAATTCACTCACACTAACAGAGTAATACACTCACACTAACCTAACAGTACTTGCTACACACTAAACACTAAAATTAACAGAGTAATACACTAACACTAGCTTCACAGTAACATTAACAGAGATTTGAACTTACATTTTCAACTGAACACATATGGAATCGCCTGCCTGTGTCAGACCCACCAAATGCCACACACCTTTGTGGCATCAGCTTGTGCCCGCGGCACACCTCGGTGCAACCCACCGCAAGACCTTTGAAACTGGGGTCTTCGATCGTATCAGGCGCATAGTCAGCCTCCACGACGTCCTATATAAGCAAAAAATCGAATGAATCATAAAAAAATCCAACAGATCGAAGCTAACTCGAAAATCCCCAAATCGAGCGAAACCCTAACCCTAACCCTAGAAATTGGGGAAACTTACCGACAGCACGTCTGTCTCCGACCACTCCTCGTCCCAGCTTGGCATTGCGGCCGCGAACGACGAGGAAGAACGGGCGGTGGCGGCAATCTCTCCTCGACGGCGGCGGGGGCGGCGGCACACCAGCGGGAGAGAGAAACAGACTGAATAGAGGACGAGGCGACCGGCGGGTGCAGTAACGGTTAACCACACGCGCCTGACAAGTGGGCCCCTCACACGGCCGTTAACGGCAGCTCACGGGCGTCTCCCCCCGCTTCCACGTCACACCTGCAGGTGGGTCCAGCATGTCAGTTCTGGTGTCAATCGCCCTCAAATCGAGTTTTAGCGCGAATTGCAAAAAACCAACGCAATAGTGGTGGATTTTGGTGAAAAAGTTGTAAAGTGGTGGTTTTTCGGAATTTAGGCACAAATGTGGTGGTTTTATGCTATTATCTCTAGTTTGTACGTACACGAGAAGAAAATTTGGAGATATATAACGGCAAAACATACGGCGACACTGTTTACACGGACTCACACACTACGTACAATAATAAGCTAGTGGTAAACCCAACACTAAATTCCTTTGACAACTAGCTCAAATCGGAAAACAAATGATACTGACTACTGGACAGGTAACACACACACGTTGGGACTTGCGCGTGGTACGTCCGTTTACACGCGCCATGCCGATGGCGAGCGGCGGTGGCGCGGAGGGGTCCTCGGCGGCCCGGGCGGCCTTCCAGGAGACGACGCCTCGCGGCGAACGTACTTGTGGGCCGGAGCAGCGGCGGTGGCGGGCACGGGGTCGTCGTCGTCGGAGGCCGTGAACACGGCGTCCCAGATCTCGGCGAAGGCGCGGAGGATGACGTCGTGGTGGTGCGGCGCGTTGAGGCTGAGGAAGCGGCGGAGCATCTCGCGGAGCTCCTCGGCCGCGACGATCCCGTTCTCCACGATCATCTGCACCATCGACCGCCGGAAGTCGCCCAGCGGGTCCTCCGACTGCTTCACCACCGCCACGCTGCCGTCGAGCCCCACTTCCACGCGCCCGTCAACGTCAAGCCCCGCCACCTCGAAGCTATCCCCGGCGCGGCTGTAGCCCTTAGCACCCGTCGTCAAGTCGCCGCCGCTCTTCATGGTCCTCACCTTCCCGTGCTCCCGCGGCGGCGGAGCCGAGAGATTCTTGTCGACGCGGTCCTGCAGCTGCCCCGAGAGTTTCTTGTCGCGGTTGCTCTTCCGCCCCCACGACGCGACGCTCTGCTCCAGCTCGCTGAGCTCGCGCAGCAGGCCGGAGAAACTCTGCTCGGCGGCCGAGCTCTCTAGCAGCTCGAACTGATCTGCCACGGCGTCCTCCCAGACAAACGAGGACGACGAAGCGGAGGTCAGGGTCAGCGTGTCCGTCGTGGTCGTCGACGCCGACGGGTTCGTCCTCCCGCGGCTGCGCGGCGTCTCCGTCGTCGTAGACGTAGCAGCGCCGGACGGCGACGGCGACGCGGAGACGGATACGCTCTTCGCGTCCTTGCAGCCGCACCCGAGCGTGAACCCCGCGCCGCCGTGGCGCCTCTTGACGGAAATGCCGCGGCTCAACATTCTTTCTGCTCTTGTCCTTGGGACTGAGCGTGCAGAGTGTGCTATGGCAGTACACCCCGATCGACGGGGTCTGTGTGTGTAGGTTTTCGACCTTTGGTCTCTGTTGCTGGCTCAGGATTTATATAGAGCGATACAATGGTGCTAGCCTAGAATCACTCACATGGGACCCAATTAACTCAATTATGCGAGCAGGGAAAAATGAAAAAAAAGATGACGAGAAGGATCAAAGCCGTCGGGTAATCCAACCGATCTCTCAACACACACACACCATGTCATCAAACAAACGATTCCCCTCTAACAGAAAGCAGCTACAGGCCTACAGTAGTGTAGAGTTAATTAGATGCCCGTGGGGATGTCCTACAATGCACTGTGCTTCTCGTCCGATGGTCCACTACTCCACTTGTCGAAAGCTCGGAAGGAAACACATAAGCCTGCGCGTGCGTGCCGACGTGCCGTGGCATGCCGGCCAACCGAGTCCCGTGGATGGCAGGCACGTACGGTTCCTTGTACTGTATCATGTTGCTTTTGGCAGTTAAACGTTAAGAGCTCGCAACGCCTGACTCGATTAAAGCTCAGTCTGTTTTGTCCTCGTGTTGGGTAGACAGCGCAGCAGCGACGGTGGTAATCTAGGTGTTCATTTCCAACTGAACGCCGACTCAATTTTTTTTTCCGAAATGGGTAGTACCAGCCTCTGCATCGAGCGTTGGGCAGACGGCGCAACGACGGTCCTGTTCATTTCCAAGTGAACGCGCGACTCAAGATTGACTCTGACCACATGAACTAGCCACAAAACTTGGAAAGTATCGTTGCAATGTTTATTAATCCCATGCATTAGACGAACTCTACTAAATTTTTAAACGGGTGGAGATAGCTACGCAATATATTTCAACATTCATGGGCAGGTCGACTTTTATTAAAAGCGTGTTGGCCAAACCATGCACTTCAAACATCTTCGTGCCCGTATCGTATTGAATTTATGCACTATTCAAAGAGATTACAAGTATGGACCAATGACAAGGGCTACACAATGTATTTCATCAACTCTTCCCTTGACAGTCCCAAACACTTCTTGTGTCCCCCTCCCCTTCTCCCCCCCCGGAGGAGAGGTCGAGTGATAGTAGGGGTAGATTAGATGTAGGTCCCGCCTCCATGGTGTCTCGCTTTGCTCCTCTCTTGCGATCACGACATCGTTAGATGGTGGTTGGCTTTCTTCTCCGGATGTCCTCCATGGTGGAGGAGACTTGGAGGAGATGGATTAGACGGAAGCTCATCTAACAAACGCGATGGTATACCATATGGAGCCGGTGTTGTGAGTCCTTCTCTCTTCGTGGACTGTCATGGAGGAGATGAAGGGCGAGGGATAAGAGTTCGGCCCTTCTAGAACCCATGCATCAAGGGGGCCAAGAACTAGCATTGGCAAGTTCCCCTCATCATTCTTCGTTGCATCAACAAGTCTCTAGTGTAATATTGGGTGGCTAGGGTGGAAAGCTGGTATCTGCAGGATTCGCCGGGGTAGTTCTAGTGCCCCTTTCTTCACCCTCCCCTCCAAATGGGTGCCCCCTACTCCCCTTCCATAGTGACAGCCGCAAAAAAGGGGATGATGATTCAAATGAGCGCCCCCTACTCCCCTTCAAAAGAAAGGAGGGCCTATGATCGATCATAGGCAGAGAAGGGGGTGATAATTCATAGGTGAATGTTCTTTCCACATTTTTTTTTTGAAATTCAATTAAAGAATCTTATAACTCGTCTTGCTTACCGGCTCGGCACGCATGCCATCTCTTCCATCGACCGAGTCTATACTTGCTCTTCTAATAGGCCCTCCTTGTCGGGTTGAGGCATTGTTGTTTCCCCTCCCATCTTTGCTAGACTTTCTTCTTAGAAGTTTTGGACATTTCTACTTCCCATTGGATTCAGCTATGGACATTCGCCGCTTTCCACTCACCGGTCTTACCATACATTGCAATAAAATAAAGTTGTGTGCATTGACTCGGATTTTCCCATTTCGAAAAAAAAGTATAACATGTTTATGTTTGTTATATGATACTATTAGATACAAGGCAGCTAGTGCCCAACTTTATAAATTAATAAAGCCCAGAGTGTACGGGAAACAGTAAGGGTACAACATGCTGAAGGCAAACAACTTAGCCAAAAGGAAAATGCGACATGCTGAGGCATAACAAATTAGCCAACAGAAATCAACTACGGCTGCAACAGCAGCGAGGCGAAGGCCACAATGTCAGGCGCCAGCCACTAGCTCGTTGCGCGGGGGAGGTTAAGCGCGTGGAGACGCCTTAACTCTTGGGCGATCCTTCCCAGCTCCAGACGGTCCTGCTCCTTTGCGGCGGGGAGCCACAACTGCAAGAATATAGCAATTTTGAATAAAACATCAGCAGGGGAGTTAATAACTTTTGACTCAATAGTCAGCTTATTTCTAACGAGCCACAAAGCCCAACTTTGGGCAAGAAACATCTATTCTAGCAGCCAACTTGAGCACCAGGAAATTCCATTGCTCAATCGAAAGCTTCCGGTCACTCACCGAAAGACCGATACATAAAGATGGTGGCTCGAAGCTCGTCTTGCGGATGAAAATCGCGAGATTAACTTATGGTTTGGCTTTTTATCATTGGCGCACGTATGAGCAATCCCCTAACAGAGGCTTGGCCTAGGGATTGTGCTCTTTCTGTTTGTTTCGGTCTTTTACCATAGTATTAGCGGTTGTCTGGTTGAGTTATTGTCGTGAGCCGCAGGTCATCGTTCTTTTTGGTCGACTTGTTCAGTTTTAATGTTGCGTTGGCTTTTAAATAATAAATAATATATAGTTTTATGCGTTGATAGATGTAGAAGCCGAAGGTTACCCTCGTTTCTTAAAAAGGCGGTGATGCATACTTAACCTAATTTTTCAATTTTAATGGTCTCTTTTAGCACATGCTCGCAATATATTATTTTTTCCAAACGACTCGCAATATAGTCTTGCCTTCGTATAAAAAAATATAAGATGTTTTTGCGCTTTCTAGATCAATGTATCTAGACGTGTATTTATAGATTAATGTACATCTTAAACTGAAACACGGCGAGATACGTGTAATTTAGAATACGTTAAAACATTTTACATACCGCTATACGGAGGAAGTACTAGTATTTTCTTTTCTCATGTCAGCTCGTAGGTGCGTGCACGAAGTATATTCGTTGCGAGATTATATTTTCATTTGCCTCTCACCAGTGTCACTTCACTGAACCACGAGAAATAAGTCATCTTATTGTCAAATCATAGGCTCCATCCACTCTGTATATGCTGATTAAGTGAGAGACCACGTACTTACACGGCACCTGGTTCCATCCGTGGGTGGTAGGACACCATACGTGCATGCATGAGATGCAACGTAGATACTTGAGCCAGATAGCGATATATCAGCTTTGGCCAGTGCAAAAGGCTTGCCCAGTTGTGTGTGTGGTCGCGTGCATAATTATGCAGGTCGGGACAGCTGGGCTTTGCCCATGCATGACGGTGTTGATCGTGAGAGCCTCCACGGGTACACTGCACACACACGCACATCCAAAATGCAGGATCAATCGAAAATAGCAGGAAATTAACGTTCTTAAGTCAAAGCTATCCGATAACACTGCTTCAACTGGAAATGGAAGGCACGGGATTCCTTGCCACTAGGGATGCAAAGTGGGTCTCACTTATCCCACAAATTAAAGGAGGGGAACGAGGTAACCGATAAACGGAAGCACGCGGAGATTCGCAGCGCCGCCGAAGGGGACAGACGGAGAATAGTTCGTATCTACATCATCTCAGCGGAAGGAATCGAGAATTGATCGGACGTGACGCGAAATCAGCGACTGTGCTAGCTTCGCTTGCTGCAGGGCCAAGCGTGGAAAGTTTGAAGTATGGTCAGAGATCTTTGCTGGGACTGGGAGGAAGCTTCTGCACGTAAGAATATGTACTCGACGTAGCATGCGATAGAGATCAAACGTGCGTGCAGCTCTTGTTGACTCGATCGATGCCCCCAGTCACAAATTTCTTGAACCAGGTCACAATGTATGTATATTCAACACGTATCTTCTTCTTCTTTTAAAGATGAGATCTAGCGCTAGCTTAAGCATGGGCGAAAACCAAAGAAGAATGGAACTGAATCCAAGGACGTACTCCCTCCGTTCAACAAAAAATGACTTCTATTTGTCTAGATATGAATGTACGTGGACACTAAAAGATGTCTAGATACATCCATATTTGGACAGTGGGAAGTCATCAGTATTGTTGAACGGAGGGAGTATAACCCAAATTCCAAATAGAAAGGGTACATACAGGCTCACACAGCTCCCAGAATTTGTTATATAGTACTCCCTCCGTTCTGAAATGTAAGACGTTTAAGGGTTTTGTGTACAAAATTCGTCACGTTATAATTTTTTTGGACTTTCCCAGAATACCCCTGCGTAGACAGCGCCCCTTTCACTCGCTCGCGTTCCTCTCCACTCCTCTCATCCACTCGCTCCGCTCACGCTCGCGTTCCCCGTCGCTTGCGTTCGAGCTCGAGCTCCCCGTCGCCGCCCTCTCGTCTGGCTCCCCGTCGACGCTCGCTCCCTCTGGATCTCCGTCCCCGCTCCCCACCGCCCTCACCGCCGTGTTTCTCCCCACCATCCCGTTTCCTCTCTGGAATCTGGAAGCCACAAATTTCATTTTTACGCCGGAGAATGGAGATGCTGAGGCCGTCGAGGATGGCGCGGAGAGATGGTCGGATCTGAGCGGGGAAGCAAGGGAGAGGTGGTGGAGTGCCTCAAGGACAAGGATGACAACATCTTCGGCAAGGGCGGCGCCGCATCATCTACCACGACCGGGCCGCACCTGGATCTTCTTCAACTCCGGTATAGGTAAGTTATGGTTCCCGCTGCTCTCTCCTTTCCACGTTGCTCTGTGGTGCCACGACCATCTCGCACCAATGGTTAATTTTGTTTACTTCAGTTTAGGTACAGTAGTAATGGTAATATGACTAGTTAATCTGTTGGCCTTGTAGTTCATCCTGTACCTTTGTACACAGCAGTGTGTAGTTCATCCCGTGGAGTACTCTGGAACACTATGTCAGGTTTAGTTGGTCAGGTCAGGTACTGTTGTTTGCTATGTAGTGCCACCTGATTACATTAGCCCCCTTCTAGTGAATGATGTAATTCCAATCACTTGAATAAAGGTTGCTTATACTGCTCTTTATATCATCTGATAATCTGAAGACTGAATTTTTTTATGATTTGCAACAGAAAATATACTAGGCTCCAATATTAGGCTCTTACTCATGGCATCTACTCATGCTTGTGTATGTTTTATTTTGGACAGAGTGAAGTAGCTGCTATAAACTGCAGTTTATGAACTTTCACGACATTTTATTCACAAATTGAGTAACCTGCACTCCGTTTCTTTAATGCCTGACATCCTTACAAAACAACCACTTAACCAATTTAACTGTATCATTTTTATTTTTGCACTCATCTTCGAGGTTGTTGAATCGAACTTCGTGTACCCTAGTGAGGGAATCCATAAGAGGTGGGATAATGGTTTACCGGATAACATCGACTGTTCCAAGGTGGGATCATACTGCATTGGTTTTAAGTGTACCAAGAAGGAGACCTAATGATGAAACTCAAGAGACACTTGGAACATATGTTTTCCCTTGTCAGCATGTGAAGGTCCACATCTTCCTTACCTATACCCTAGTAGTCACTTAAATTATTGCAGTACTGAGCGGCTATATTTCCTGTGCCGCTTGCTTGCAAGTGACAAAAAGGCTTTTCTTGTGCTTGCTTGCTTGGTGTTCTAGGGTTGCACCGTCCAAAATTAAGTGCTTCTAATGCCACTCCTTGCTTGTTAGAGACAAAATTTCATCATAATTGTTGCCTATCTTGCCTCATAGTCACATGGGAATAGAATAACCGCTTAGATGTTCATTGTTTGGTACAGTTATACCAAGCTTTGGAGTCAGATGTATGTACTGTTTGCTTGAGTATTTTTTTTGCTAGAGTAGTAAATTTTGCTTTCTTGGTATATTTGCTTGAATATGGAGTAGTAGATGCTCATGTTTGTAGCAGTAACTTCTGTAAAGCACGATTATGAAATTTTACTGAATTATTGCTTGTCAAATTACTGTACTCGTCATGCCATGTGTCAATGAGTACAGTACTGTAATGGCGCTAATCTACTCCAATGAAATTTTACTGAATTATTTACTTGTTCATCTACTTGTTCTGTTCACCTCAAATATTCTCTATTGTGCTCTTGCATTGTTAAGTACTTTCTCTCTGCATTGTTGAAAATGGTTGAACTGATTCACGTAACTGAATACTCTGATGGTCCTTTGGCATGATGATTAAACGAAGTGTCAATTTGGGTTGTGATATTCAGTAATACTCCATGATGATCGATATGATGCTTGACAGCAAGTGGCTGAATTCGAGTATTTATACCTGGAGCCACATCCCTGCCATCTTCTTCGGCATGACGATCGACATTCATGCCAGCCTCTTCTTCAACCTGATGATCGACATCCGTGCCATCCTCTTCTTCGACCTGATGATAGAAATCCATGCCATCCTCTTCTTCCACCTGGTCGACATGGCCTCCTCCGAGTACTATGCTCTTCTCTTTTTTCAGGTGGAGTGCAATAGAGGTTTAGAAGAACCATAGCTTGATGATTGATCTTGCAGGAGAAGAGAAGAGATGGATCTGCTCCGGCGACCTACTGATGCTGCTTCAGTCGCTGGCCGGAGGGTGTTGCAGCCACGGCGTGGGGCTAGGCGAGGAGCCCGGGGCTCCTGCTGCTGGTTGTGTCGACGAGAAAGCAAGCAGCCACGGCCTGGGTGATCTACTGGGCAAGATTGGCGGCAAGGAGAACCAAGCAGCCATGGGTTGGGGCTCGGGCTAATGCTTGTGTCGACGACAAAAAGCGAGGATAAGCAAGCAGCCACGTCAGGGGATGTGCTGGGCGAGATCGGCGGTGGGGATATGGTAGGGATCTGCCGGGCGAGATTGACAGGAGTTGTTGGCTGGGTGGCGGACGAGCCGCGATCTGGGAGAGATTCGGATCGTTACTTCCCTGTTTCGCTCGGTCGGACCTTTTCTTTTTGTCGCTAGCGATGGGCAGACACGTAAATTTTGCGATTTTGGAACGTTGTCGGAAAACGCCTAAACGTCTTATATTTCAGAACGGAGGGAGTAGTAAGTACTGTACATGGATTGTTCAAGAAGAATAACATTTATACGTGCTCCGTTTTGCCTGTCAATTGCGTACTTGCATTGCATCACCATCTTAAAATGCCAAAGGCAAATTTGCTCAAACTCATACAGCCCGTGTAGATGTTTAGGAAATGTGTGTAGCTTCATCAAAAGCAGCGAGAGAAACAAATGCGGGAGTCTTTCCCAAAACCAACCGCACAGTCACGCACCAGGTAGTGATCAAAGAAGCAGCGGCACGTCATGACGCAGTGCAGTGCAGCAAGCTAAGCGCCTGGCGGCGGCACCCTGGAGCGCTGGCAGGGGCCGGAGGCGAAGAGGGAGAGACACGCGACGAGCGGGGTGCCGAGGAGGACGAGCCCAACGGGCACCATCCACAGCCTCGCGTTCGCGCGGTGGAACGCGACCGCCCACCACACCAGCAGCGCGCCGCCACCGACGCCCACCGCCAGCAAGCCCGCGGCGACGAGCGACAACGACAACGCCGATGGCCGTGGCACGGCTGCTGCCGCGACGATGCCTGTCGCGTCACTCGCGAGCGCAGTCAGCGGCGGCGGCGGCTTGCGGGTCCCTGCTGCGGCCGCAGGCTCCATCGAGGAGGAGGCCCCCGCACGGTTTGGGATTGAAAAGCTTCCTCCGGGATGCGCCACGGTATATATACGCGCGCCCGGTCGAGCCGGTTTGACGCGGCTTGCTCTTTCAACATCGGTCCAAGTTGATCCATGGATTATCTGGAGTATCTTTCTTTCTTCAAGTGGCGAAAATGTAGCTTTCCTGATGTTTCCTTTTTCACTTTTTGCACATCTTGCGATTTTGGTCAGATTTGAGTTCGGTCGTAAGCTTGTTTCAACAATTTAGGCGTGAGTCATCGGTTGTGGAGAAATGCTCTGCGTTGAGGCGCGAGCCTCATGGCTTACTTTTCTTCGCACTACAGAGTAGGCCGCTGTTTTCTGTCAAAATACTAAATTCTCATGCGAGATTCTGCTGTGATTCTTGAAAAGGCAAGAGTCGATCAGAAACGGGTTTGAACCTGAAATACTGTAAATTCTTATGCGAGATTCTGCTGTGATTCCTTCGTTTCCTTCATCTTCACATACGTACTGGCAGATTGAACACCACACAAATTGGGCAGAAAAAGGACACGAGATGTTTTTACACCCTGCCCAATCCATAATCACTTGCACGCCATCAATCGAAATGGGTTGCTCACCGTCACCGGTGTTCCTCATCAGGTAACATAAATCTGAAATCTCAATGTAAGTACTCGCTATTTAGTGATGCTTCTTATAATCTGGATTGTCACAAATGAATACTTGAACTGTACACGCAAGGAACTCCACATCAGTACTACTACCAGAACCAGACAGGCTCATCTCTTCTACACACAGGCTACGAGAAATGCGGATGAGTTGACCACTAGACAGCTGCAAAATTAACGGAATCATCGAGTGAACCCTACCATGTCATACACAAGCTTGTCCTGCTTCATCAGACTTCTTCATGGACCTACTCAACTGAAACACCGGATTCCTGCAGAGTCTCCCGACTCCTTTCCTAAATTTAAATCTGTCAAACAAACCTTCCACGCTGTCGTTACTGAATTTGTGTCCAGCATTGTTATCTTGCCTACTACTAAAATCAATGTTCACGGGAGACAATCTGTTGTCACTTTTGCCATGGACCATACCGGTGTCAAACTTCTTGGGTTCCCCAATGCTGGCTTGCACATCATGGTCAAGCACGTGTTCTACGCTGAAGAGGAAGTGGTCAAGGGTAGCCCCACTAATCATGGGGCGTTCAACATTTGCGTGAGTTGAACAGATGGAGGGCTTGTCCGAATGATGTATTGCCTGAGGCTCATCTTTGTCGCTTGGGGAGCCAGAGTTGGACGTGAATAACCTCGCCATGGCAGCTGCCTCCTCCCTTTCTTTTACAGTCTTCAAGATCAATGTCTTGAGAAAGTTCATCACTTGGACTGCATGTATCAAAGCAGTCAAGGGATCGGCCATCTGTGAGAGAGAGGATATACGGTAAGTTGTAAGTCATATGGTTAGGCTGCAAAGTCAAATTTTCACATATCGAGAATATGGATAGGCTTCCGAGTAACCTGTGTCATGTTTGGCGCGAAAACCATAGCAATGTTTCGAGCATTCATCTTGTTGTAGTGTTCATGTTCCACAACATCTGCCATCAGATTGATGGCCCAATCGAGTAATGCTGCTTCCACTGGAGGTACAATGCTTGCAACAAGAGAACACTCTTCTTCAGTGTTGCAATGCAGCACTTGCTCTGGTGTCAATGAGTCTAAAACTCCATTTGGAAGTTCTCGGAACCATGCCTGCGAATCAGCAGCCATATTCATTATGTAATGAGACAAGTGAGAACCTGATAAACAAAAGGGAACAATTTCAAGAAAATCTAGATTTCTTCAAAGTAAAATTTATTACTTCCTTATACTGAGACAACCTTTTCCAACCGGAGGGGGTACTAATATATAGTTTAGGCATTGTATTACAGTGCATTTTGATTCCGAGTATGCCTAATATTTAAAGGCTCTCTAAGTGTTCAAATTGCAGAAACCATGATGTTGGCCTTGCAGATAACAGACAGGACAAGAAATTACGTTCAAGAAAGAGAGAAAAGGACATAAAAAAAGAAGAGAAATATCAGCAAAATAAAATTACTGTACCTTTATAAGGCCGGCGAGGCAATGCAAGTCAACTCCATCTGGAACAACACCTCTGTTTAGTTGCTCCCTGACGTGAAGTTCCTGACTGTTGTCAGCATTTATTCTGAAGACCCCTTCAGCCTAGCAGAAATAAGAAAAGAATTTTCATAACTTGAGTTGCCCAAATGTATTTGTAAGCTGTTCTGCTACTTGTTAGGTTTACCTGAAGGCCCCCAAGTGAATATAACTTCCTTTGCATGGTCAATAGTATTGTTGGCACACTGTTTCCTCTTTTATCAAAAGAGCATTGCATGGACGTTGGTGAAACTCCAAATACACTCACACTGTGTGGGGAAGTAGAGTTAGCAAACATACACCAAGTCACAGTTCAACAGATGGAAGGGACATTAGGTAACGCATGGTTAAATGTTTTTTAGATTGGGCCTGCAGTGAGTACTAGAACTAGGTATAATTTTTTGTATTTGGCTTAGTGGTGTGTCTTCTAGTTAGTCTCTCTGGGCGGTTGTTGTAACTTCCAAATTCTACTTCGCTACGAAGTGAATGGGCAGATCTCCGGCCCAATGTTTCATAATAAAGTTTGTTAACAAAATAAGTGGTAACTTAACTGGGAATTGAATGCACTAAATTCGTACATTTCCTCTTAAAGTTAAAAGGCCATTTTTAGATCAGCCAGTACTAGGACAATGGAAAACGTACATGTGGTGAGCAGTAACTAACTACTACAACAAAAGATGATAGTACATGAAGCATGTTTGCCTCTTTAGATATCAATGGATAGTATAAAGCTAGCCTCCGTTTCAAAAATAGTATGAAGCTAAAATGAACAGAAGGCCACAATATCACACATTCACTGACAAGCACAAAGGCCTATCTCAATAAAATAGGTATAGAATGTGGTTTAGAAGATTTCCTGGTGGTTGAGCAACCATAGTTCTGAAAAAGGAAACTGTCTAGGGTCATAACCGAACAGTCCAATTGGCTCAACTATTTTCCATTGGGCTCAAGTCAAGCAAATGTAAATGCTCAACAGAACAGACTAAAAAGCTACCATTCCGTGCTCATTTTTCCCTCGGTTAGGTGGACAAACTAGCTGGACATCACGTGACGTGACAAATTCAGGAATGGGTACCTAATAGCTCAACGCAAAATTCAGCTTAATCCACAAGTAGAGTAATACCGAGAATTCTTAATCTGCGTGGCGGAATCCGGGGTAACAGAGCACAGCCGCAAAAATCATCTGCGAATCTAGGAGCACGGCGGAATGCGGGTGGGGTCACTGTAGCAGCGAACTGAGTAACTGACCTGGCGCTGGGCGCGGGGCGAGGCACCTCGGGCTCGAGGTCGGCGGGGAGGCCGAGGAAGCCGACGAAACGGTCGAAGGTGACGTGCGAGACGTGGCGCACCTCGGTGGGGCGCCCTATCTGCATCCCGGAGGCCGCAGCGGCCCCGCTCCGTTCCTCGGCGCGCACGCTGGTGCAGAGCAGCAGCGACCTCCGCAGCGCCGCCGCCACCATGTCCACCACGGAAACCCCTCCCCTCGGCGCCGGAAGTATCAGCGGCGACGCGACCGGCGCCTCGTATTCCTCGTCCTCGTATGGCTCCTCCTCTTCTTCGTCGTCCTCGTCCTCGTCTTCGGTGTCAGAGCAGGGGAGTGGGATTCGGCGGCCGAGGGGGATACGGGACGAGGCCATGTTCCTAAATAAGCGGACAGCTAGGAAGGAAGGAAGGAAGGAATCCCAACTCCCACGGGAGAAGCAGATGCGCGGGGCGGGGGATAGGAGCCGGAGGTGGGAGAGAAGTGCTTGGCGAGCGGCGCTGGCGTGGTTTGTTCCTTGTGTTACAGCGCCTAGCGCTCTGCTCTGCCACGCTGGGTTTGCTTAAACTTTGGCGGCACAAGCTTAGCTCTCGTTTGCGATCTGGCTCGTAGCGCCTGCGTCATGTGATTACTTTTTGGGCTTTTTCTTTCGGTTGAGTTGCCACTTGCCTTCATGTGCTCCTGGTTAAACTTTGAAAAATTGTTAGCGGGGGGAGTAGACGGAGTATTGTAGTACTCCGTATCACGTATCATGTTTTAGCATTTTCTAGACAATATATATCTAGACATGTTTTAGTGTAAAATGCATATGAATCTATACACTAAAACATGTCTAGGTACATTATATCTACAAAATGCTAAAACATCTTATATTTTGATATTGAGGGAGTATTAATCACAGCGGGGCGACCAACGCCTACACCCTAGATCACCAAGTGAGAATGGTACAGTAGGCTTACGCTGTTTGCTTCTACTTTGTTCGTTTCTTTCGCTAGAATTCTTACGCGGGCGGTGACTGGGCAACCCAAAAAATTGTGCCAACCAATCGTGGTTCGTAAATTGCAACTCCAAATCCATAATTAACCATGCAACGTAGATCGTCCACTGACAAATAGTTCAACGGACTGAATACATAAAAGTGGACTCGACGGTTCATCAAAGAGGGGACATAGTTCAACACACACAAAGAGATTTCATCATCGGAGATACAAATCAGAGCGCCATCGGGCGCGTCGTGCCTTTCGAGTCTCCGTCTCTACATCAGACTTGGCTTTGGTGTCGGACACTTCGTGTTCCTTCTGCCGGGCGCGGCGTGCCATCCGACTCTGGGTTTCCACATGGCCATCCATCTCCCTCTTCTTGGAATTTCGCGTGTAGTCCACAAATGGAGAAGAAGTCTTCAAAATGTCCCAACAATCACGGAGCTGCCATTGGCGCGCCCGCCCCGAATCATGATTGAACAAATGGATAGCATCCATCTCCTACCAAATAGAAACGTTATTCAACAAATTGTAAAGTGCAATGTAGTAGAAAAACGATGTCTAGCAACTTGCACATCCCATTTCGGCATAGTAGCAGGCAAACTTGTTAACGCTGGCTTGGATGCAGGACCACCTATGGCGGAGAGACAGCTCGTTGCGGAGTACACCGGACTTTGATTAAAAACTTCATAAACCCTTCTCCAAAACTTAGGAAAACCGGCACCGCTTTGTCCGACCTAGGCCAACCAAGTTTTTCACAGCAAAACATCCTCCTGGCCAGAGTATGGCAGGCATCTTCCGCTCTACGGATCCAACGGGCTAAATTAAGCTATAGTTTCTACTTTGTGCACACCTATATTATACGATTCAACCGATGGAGATACATGTGGCGGCGGATGCAGCACTGCTCCATTTTCGGTGGTCGCGGAAGTCCGTCCATACGCGAAGCACGGAACCTCCCCAGCTCCGTCTCTGGCGGTCGCGGAATCAGCTGCCGGCGATGGGACTTTCTTCTCTTCTCCAGCTCCGCCTCAAACCTCCTCCTCCACCACCACAAGTGCATCCCCGTACATCTTGGTGCCATATCTGATGCCGGTGCCGGCCATGGTCGAGTGGAGATGACGGAAAAGAGATTGGCGCCGTCTATGGGAACGGCGGGCGCTGGATCTCCGGCATCTTCGGCCTCATCGACAACCAACTTACGCTGGAACCCCGGGACTTCGACTCCAACAAATCCGATCCGAATCGGATCAGTCATCGTCGCCCCTCACTCGCCGGAATCGCGCCCGGTATTTAGCGACTTGGAGAAGAGTATCACGTTGACGTTCGGGAGCTTCCAGTTCTATACCAACAAGGACGGAATTCTCCACTTCCCCGAGCAAACCAATCTCGAAGGATCGGGATCTGGGTCAATCTCTAATCCAGAAGTTGTCGATTCACGACCCCGCTACGCGGATCGCGACTTGGCGAAGAGCGGCGAATCTGTCCGCCTCAACACCAGCAACTTCCATACCCTCTCCACAGAGGAACCTTCTCGGGTCAGGAAAGCCTGCCTAACTACGCCTAGGACCCGCGATCCATATCTAGCTCAGGTCTGCATTGCAGGATCAGGAGGCCCACCCGAAGAAACTGAAAACAGCGGAAGAGAACGCGCTGCCATCGGCGTCTCACGAGCTGCTTGGGATCGGGCAAAGGAGGCCATCCGCACAAGCACACCACTGGAACCCGGAGCTCCTCACGAAGACATGACCGCCTACCACTACCATCTAGTGAGAGCGGCTACTGCAATAAAAGAAGCTCGGATAGATCTAGCCGAGCGAAAGAGATTAGCGGATGAGTCAAGCCAGCGCCGAGCCGCGCTATCCTTGACACCTTCTGTCGGGAACCGTCCCGCGAGAAAAGGAGACGCCTCAAAAGTCACGACCATGGATGGCGAGTCCTTGAGCGGGATCAGCAAATCACTCGGACCTTCCCTCATGCGTGTCGACGAGGACGGAAACGTCCATCCACAAACTCCCGCAGCCGCGGTACTAGTCGCAGCCACCTATATGCAGATAAATCAACAAGGGGAAAACGATCCCCATGCATAACAATACAAGCAAGTTCAGAAAGGATTAGGCATGGCAGCCGCAAAACTCGCCTCCTACGATCGCAGGAAAGCAGCCGCGCAGAAGGACAAGGAAGCACCCCGCGGACATACGGGCGCATCGCTTAGCAAGGAAAAATCGCCTCGTCGCGCACAAGGAAAAGAAGCCCGACGACGCGGAGATAGCCCGAGTGGCAGCAACATCAGCCCAAGGGATCAAGACCGTAGCCGCAGCCCGCAAAGTGGTCGAGATCGCAGCCCGTGAAGAGATCAAGATCGCAACCCGCGGAGAGATCAAAACCGCAGCCCGCGGCGACACAGCAGCCGCTCGCGACACCGCAGCAAGGAGCCAAGGGGAGACGTCAACCGAGAAGAACCCGGGTACAATGCGCGATCAGACATCGCTTAGCGCAAGGTTGATAAAGGTCGAGCTGCCAAGAACCGCGCGCGTTCCCCATCTATATCCTCCGACGACGAAGTCTGCGGAGCCTTATGTTTCGCTCGCAGCATCCGGGAGGCACCGCTACCAAAAAGGTTTAAGCTCTCCACGGAGGTGCAGAAATACGATGGTTCGCAAGAACCACAAGCCTGGTTGTCAGATTACCTCACGGCAGTAAAATGCCAACGTGGGAACAAAAACACGGCTATGAAGTACCTTAACCTACATCTCGTAGGCGCTGCGCGCAGCTGGCTCGAAGGGAGACCGAGGGCATGCTACAGTTCATGGGACGATCTAAACCTCGATTTCTGCAAAAATTTCCAAGCAACATACAAAAGACCGGCGACCATCGAGGAGTTACGAGCTTGTAAGCAGAAAAGTGGCGAGTCTACCCGCGAATATATTCAGCGATGGACCACACTCAGGAACACAACGGGAAACATATCAGAGGAGGTTGCAGTTGAAGCATTCGCCAAAGGAGCACGGCGAACCTCCTTCAGGGAAGAACTGGGACGGGCCGCACCCAAAACCATGGGAGAACTGATGGCCATAGCCGACAGATGGGCCAACGGTGAGGACGCGGTGCGTAATGAGAAAGCCTCATCACCAGCACGAGAAGACGATCGCCATGGTCGAAATAAAAGGAGAAAGCATTACGACCGCGATGATCGAGAAGAACTGGTGGCAGCGGAGTTCATAAGAAATCGCGACAGCGGATATCGCGGAAATCGTGAGTGGAAGCCAAAGCCAGAGGACAAAACCCCCGAGGAGGACCTCGATGGTTACTGCGCGCTACATCTATTTACGGATAAGCGCACCAGAAAAACTAAGGCAACACACTTTCTCAAGGATTGCCGAAAGTTCCTTGATATCCACGAAGCCTTCTCGAAGAAAAATAGAGGAGCAATCAATCAGGGCTACCCGCAGCTCCCTGGAGGAGGAGCCCAAGGATTTCACCAGCCGCAAGCCCTGCCCCCACCAGGAAATCAAAACACGGTGCTAGCTGCGCTACCAGCGCCACCCGCCCCAAACCAGGGAGCCAATGGATACCCAAATCCAGCAGGACTCCTAGGGATGATACAGAAAGTTTGCCCGTCCCGCAGGGCCCAGAAAACAAACACTCGACAGGTATTCATGGCTGTCCAGGCACCAACATTCCAACTCGAGTATTTAAAGATGGCCGATCAGCCGATAACTTTCTCCAAGGAAGACCATCCCCCCAGAGTCTATCGACCAGGGCATGCCGCACTAGTCATCCAGGCGCAAATAGGCAAATATGAACTCGCTCGAGTATTCATGGATGGAGGTAGTGGGATTAACATCATTTACGCGGACACACTCCGCAGAATGAACAGGAACCTGGACGGACTCGCGCAATCAGAGACATCCTTTCACGGGATAATACCAGGGAAGGCAATCCGCCCACTCGGAACAATAAACTTGGAGGTGGTGCTCGGCAACCGAAGCAATTACAGACGAGAATTTCTCGACTTTGAAGTAGTCGACTGACCCTCACAGTACCACGCCATTCTTGGCCGAACAGTGTTTGCTAGATTCATGGCAGTACCACACTATGCATACCTGAAGCTCAAGCTGCCGGGGGAACATGGTACCATCACCATCGACGGCGATTTCCAAAAATCCAATAAATGCGACATCGAGTTCAACGAGATCGCCAAATCCTTCGGGATGCAGGAAGAACTGGAGGAGATAGCAAAAACCACGGATCACTCTGTGATGCCTCTCACCAAGAAGAACGCCACAGAGCTCAAGTACAGCGCAAACATCGGCACTCGAAAACATCAGGTGCACCCGATCGAATCTACGAAAACGGCGATGGTGTCCACCACTCTGTCGCCAGCATAGGAAGGCGTGCTCGTTGAACTCCTCCGCGAGTACTGGGAAATTTTTGCCTGGCAGCCTTCAGATATGCCAAGATTACCCAGGGAGTTCATCGAGCACTCACTCGAAGTTTATAAGGATGCCAAACCTATCAAGCAGACAAGCCGACGGTTTCTAGAGCCAAAGCAAAAAGCACTTGGAGAAGAAGTGAACAGGTTACTCACAGCAAAATCCATCCGCGAGATAAAGATCTCCACCTGGTTAGCAAACCCGGTGCTGGTCCCGAAGAAAAATACTGACATCCTTCGTGTGTGCATCGACTACACGTCGTTGAATAAGCACTGCCCCAAGGATAACTTTCCCCTACCACGGATCGACCAGATCGTGGACTCCACAGCAGGCTGCAAGCGCCTCTCCTTCTTGGACGCCTACTCGGGCTATAATCAGATCATGATGAAAAAGGAGGACGAGGAGAAGACATCGTTTATCACACCCCACGGTGTTTACTGCTACACGACAATGCCCTTCGGGCTAAAGAACGCAGACGCAACATATCAGCGTTGCATGCAAAAATGCCTCGCCAAGCTCATTGGCAAGAATGTACAAGTGTACGTTGACGACATCATCATCAAGACCCGAGTAGAGGATACGCTCCTCGATGACATCAGAGAAACATTCGAGCGATGAACGCGTATCGAATCAAGCTCAACCCGACCAAGTGCGTCTTTGGCGTCCCTGTGGGACAACTTCTCGGGTACCTGGTTTCTGCTCGAGGAATTGAAGCCAACCCAGAGAAAATACAAGCGATCTTAACAATGAAGGAGCCAACCAATCTTCGCGGCGTACAACAGCTTGCAGGGCGATTAGCCGCCTTGAGCAGATTCATTGCACGATTGGGCGAGCAAGCATTACCCTTCTACAAGTTGTTGAAGAAGACAGATAAATTCGAGTGGACACCCGAAGAGAAATAGGCATTCACAGACCTAAAGCGAACATTACAGAGCAGGCGCGTTCTGGCAACGCCACAAGAAAGGGAGCCACTATACCTATACCTAGCCGCAACAAATCAAGTCATCAGCACGGCCATCGTGGTCGAACAACCGGAGGACGGCAAGGCATATGGAGTTCAAAAACCAATCTACTACATCAGCGAGGTGCTTTCGCCGTGCAAACAGCGATACCCCCACTACCAGAAGCTGGCATACGGGGTCGTCCTCACAGCTCAAAAACTCAAGCATTACTTCCAGGAGCATACCGTAACGGTGCTAAACGACGCATCACTCGGTACCATCATGAATAATCCCATGGCATCCGGAAGAATTGCAAAATGGAGTATCGAGCTCGGCGCCTGGGACAGCATATATGCAGGGCGCAAATCTGTGAAATCACAAGTACTCGTGGAATTCCTGAGCGAGTGGACAGAACTACAAATGCCAGGCCCTCCAGAATACACGAGCAACTGGATAATGTACTTCGACGGGTCGAAGAGAAACGAAGGAGCTGGAGCCGGGGTTGTACTGATATCCCCCAGAGGTGACAAGTTGCAGTACATCCTGCGATTAGATTTTCCACCCGACGACCCGGCATCAAACAATGACGCAGAATACGAGGCCCTCCTTCACGGCATGAAGATGGCGATCGCCTGTGGAGCCACCCGACTGATGATCTATGGAGATTCAAACCTCATCGTATAGCAGACAATGAAAGAGTGCGACGCAATTGCAGAAAATATGGTCGCCTATCGAGATATGTACAACCTACTCAAAGGAAGTTTCAAAGAGTGCGAATTAAAGCACATCGCGCGATCCAGCAATGAGGAAGCAGATAAATTGGCAAACATGGGTTCTACCAACACACTCATACCACCTGGAATATACTTCGAGAGGATGATCAAGCGCTCAGTCAAGGTCAAAAAGCCAGCAGAAGCACCCGCAACGTTGGTGACAGAGGTCAGCACGCAAACTGCTATGATTGAGCTCAGCCACAACATTTCAAGAATTTTTTTTTTCTGGTCGAACCAGTCTGGACGCAGAAATACCTCGACTACTTGTCAAACAAGCAGCTCCCAGCAGATATTCGCGAGGCCCGACAGATAGTACGACGCAGGAAAGCTTTTCGAGTGCTCAATGGGGAACTATACAATCAAAGCATATCAAGAATATTGCAGAGATGCATAGCACCCGAGGACGGCATGGAACTACTGCGAGATATACATCAAGGAGATTGCGGACATCACGCCAGCTGGAAGGCAATTGTGGGTAAAGGTTTTCGAGCAGGATTCTATTGGCTCACAGCGGCCAGAGATGCAGAGTACCTAGTCGACAAGTGCAACGCTTGTCAACGATTTGCACCTAAGCCGCACGCCCCAGCTACGGAACTACACATGATACCAATTTCCTGACCCTTTGCATAATGGGGGCTAGACATGGTAGGACAATTACGCAAGTCAACACCCGGAGGATATACGCACCTGCTCGTAGCAGTCGATAAATTCACGAAGTGGATCGAAGCCATGCCAGTCACCTCGGCCAGCGCCCAATGCGCCGTAAAATTCCTCGACTCCATTGTGTGCAGATTTGGGATACCACACAACATCATCACCGACAATGGAAGCAATTTCACAGCAAAGGAAACACAGCAGTTCTGCGAGGAAAAGGGAATCACACTCAGCTTCGCCTCAGTGGCTCACCCGCAAACCAACGGTCAAGTCGAGCGATCCAACGGATTGGTCTCAGCTAGAATAAAGAAACAACTACTCGATCGTCTGCACCAAGCGGCAGGTGAAAGCTCATGATCCCTCTAATGATTTTGGTGATGATGATAACACGGATATATCATATCTAACAATGTTGTTTAGACCGTGCAGCTAATATCTCAGATGATCATTGTTATATTCTCATCAAAAGATCAAAGAGAAGAACTATATTCTGGAATTACTGCCACCGGATTTTTCAGTATGCAGGCCGGAAATTCCGGAACTTAAAGGGCGGATTATCCGGCCCCCACACCGGAATTTTCCGGCCCCCTTCCTGGCATTCACGAAAACGACTAAGTATTTTTCTGCCCGCGCACAGAAGCCAGGGCGGAAATTTGCCCCGGAAATTTCCGGTGCAAAAATCCGGCCCTCTGGGACTTAGCAGAAATTGGATCATTACAAGTTGCCCGCGCACAGAGATGGGGGCGGAAATTCTGTCCAGAAATTTCCGGGCCCGGACATTTCAATTATCCGCCCCCCGGATATTTCAACATTCCGGTCATCAAGTCCTTAGAAATTTTTCATCATTGGTTGATGCCCGCGCACAGAAGGTAGGGCGGGTAGGGCGGAAATTTGCCCCGGAAATTTCCGGAGCAAATATCCGGCCCCTGGTCCTTAGCAGTTTTTTCATCAACAAGTTGATGCCTGCGCACAGAGATGGGGGCGGAGTATTGGGGCGGAAATTTCCGCCCCCGGATATTTCAATTATCCGCCCCCCGGAGTATTCAAATTTCCGGCCAAAGTACACCGGAAATTTCCGGTCCTTACACCGGAATATTCTGGTCCCGCAGGACTGCAACAGTCAGATTTTGGAGGAGCCTATAAATAGCTGTCTTCTTCCTCTAGATAGGCAGCTCGTCCATTCCCTCTCTCTCCTCCATTGTTGTAGAGCTCAAAACGCCCCGATCTCCCTCCTCCTCCAACCAAACTCGATGCCCTTCAAGAATCTCATGGAGGAGGACTAGATCTACCTTTCCACCAAGCCAAAACGTGTGTACCCACACCACAACTCTTGGGATCTTGTAATCTCTTGGTTGCTTTGTCATCCAAGGTAAACCCTAGTGCTTGTAGCTTCCACCTTGTAGCAAGAAGCTTCGATTGTTGAGAGCCTCCATCTCACTTGTGGAGTAGCCTCAACCCCTTGTAAAGGTTTGGTCAACGCCTTCAAGTCGACCTCATAGTGGAAACGAGAATCTCCCTCACCGGAGAAGCTCAAGGAGAACAAGGTGTGCACATCCGTGCTATTGAGGAGCGCCTAGGTGGCTCCCCACCTCTCCAACGTAGACGTACTTCTTTAAGAAGGAACTACGGGAAACATATCCTTGTCTCCGTGTTTTTCACTTGTTGTTATCTTGTACCGTTCCTTTATTTCCGCTGCTACTTGCTACGTACCACCTAGGGTGTTCACTTAGTTGCACATTTAGGTAATCAAGCATTTACTTTCTTAAAGCCCCCATTAAAAGTGAAAAGGAAGTAAAATTTGTAGGTCACCTATTCACCCCCCCCTCTAGTTGACCATATTGCACTTTCAATTAGTATCAGAGCCTCAGCTCTTTTATCGGGCTTAACCGCCTAAGAGTAATCATGGTCAACGGAGATGATCCCGAATCTTCTAAGGAGGAGCTCTCCAAAATGGCCGACACTATAGCCAACCTAGAGACAACGGTTTGTACCATTCAAACCCAATTGTCCAAGGTTAGCTCTAGTGTGGGCTCGGAGGTTTCCTCCATCAAGAAGATGTTGGAGAACATGATGGGTAGAACCAAGGGGCCGTCTCACTCTCCCCATGTCACCGATGAGGATAGTTCGGATGAGGAAACAAATCCGGATATTTCCGAAATCGAAGAGAACATTGCCAAAGCTAAGGCTAAAGCCGCTCAAAAGGCTAAAGCCAAAGCTAAGGAGAGTGACGGTGGCTCCAAGTCTCAAACGGCTAATGGTTCGGGGTCCAATTCAAAAGTTCCACCACCACAAAACTATGATTCTATCCACCCAATCATTTCCATGCCACACATCCTTAATGTTGGAGTTCCACCCATCCTTAACACTAACGAATTTTCCTCTTGGAAGTTTGAAATGGAATTTCACATTTCAGGATCGTGTACGGCATTGTGGAGAAGCGTGATCCATGGATTTCATCCTCATGATCCAAGCATCTTGACTCCAAGGGAGGATGTTGAATCTCAACTCAACAAAACTGCTCTAGTTATTATCCAGAAGGCTCTCCCAAGGGAGCATCTCACTCACATCCGCGGTTGCAAGACCGCCAAGGAAGCTTGGGACAAACTTGATACCTTGTTTCAAGGAAATGCTAGTATTCGGTCTTCCAAGTATGATGTGGCCATTGACAACTCCGAGAACTTCGTTATGCAAGAGGATGAAACTCCTGAAGAGCTCTATAGAAGAGTTGTCACTCTCGCCAATCAACTGAGAGATTTTGGCAAGGAAGAGATCACCGATGAGTGGATAAAGAGGAAATTTGTCAAGGCTATCACACCCTTCGAGAAGAATCTCGCCACTAGTATCCGGACAAGAGCGGACTACAACACTCTCAACTCCATTGGTGTTCTTAGTGAGTTCATCGCAATCTCTCTCTCACACAAGAGTGCGGATGATGCTCTAGCTCGCTCTAGAGGGATAGGAAAGTCCCCCAACCTTGCATTGAAGTCGAAGGCAATGGCTCGGGTTGATGAAAGTGAAAAAGATGATGATGATGAGGAAGACTATGAAGATACTTACACGGGAGCTCACAAGTGCATTGCCCTTGCTATGCATGGATATTGGAAGAGATGGGAAGCTCACAAGGCCGGATCTCCAAGGCCTCCACGAAACAAGAACTACAAGAAGAAGGGGGAGCGACCAAGGACATGCTACAATTGTGGTAGCGCTAACCACTTCGTGAAGGAGTGCCCCTTTGAGCCAAGAGAAGAAAACGAAGGCAAGCTCGTTCGCAAGAACAAGACCAATCCTCCTCAAAACAAGAACTTTGCAAGGAAGGTGCCAAGGGCTCTCTACGTTCAAGAAGGGGCGGTTCTTGAGACTTACATCTCCGGAGATGAAGGAGAAGATGAGGTAGTTGGAGTTGCTCACATCGCCAAGGCCACCGCATCATCACCTTCGATCTCTCTATTCGAATCCCCCAATGAGAATGTGGCTACCCGACCTACATGTCTTATGGCAAAAGCCACTTCGGTATGCTCTCCCAACTCCAAGACCATTGTCACTAACCCTCCTTCGTTATTGGATTGTGTTGAAAATGCTTGTGAGGAGGATAGTGAGTCTAATGAGTTAAGCATATGGCTATCTAGCCTTAAAGGTGAGACTAAGGAAAAGGTGAACTCCCTTTTGAGGCAACTTGATGAGGCTAACTCTCTTTTTGATGAAAAGGAGGAGATCATCATGACCTTAGAAAGCCATGGAGGTCACACTTGCAATGAGAAAGAGCTTGAAAGAGCACTTGATAATGAGCGTTCCATTCGTGCCTCACTTGAGGAGAAATTGTCTTGTCTTGAAGAAAACTTTGCCATAAGTGTCTCTAAGATTAGGAAGGAAAATGCTCAATCTCTTGCCATAATTAAAACTCTTGAACATGAAGAATTGAAGCTAGGAATTGCTCACGAGGAACTTGGCACTCGTCATGAAAAACTTGAAAAGGAGTTCATGTCTCTTAAGGAAATTCATGACAAGTTAACCAAATCTCGTGACAATCTTCTAGCTCAACAATCAAATAAGCAAGTTGTATCCACTTCACTTTCTAGCTTGAATGTCTTGCCTAGCAATGCTTGTAGTACAACTAATCTTGTAGGAAATGAGAAGAGTCCCCACGAGATTGCTTCCCAACGTGCCAACAATGGAAAGGAGGGACTTGGCTATATAGCCAAGTCAAAGAAGAAGTACAAGAAGAAGAACAAGAAGAGAGTCACCTCCCCCTCACAAGAAGTAATATTTGTGAAAGAGGGAGAGGTGACCAAAAGGAAGGAGACCAACACCATTGTGGGTGTGGTGAGACCTCTAGGGGGAGCACCACTCACAATAACTTTGCCGGAAAATATAATCCATCTTATGTTCTTATGAAGTCTAGAGATGGTCATGTATATGCTAAATATGTTGGTACTTCTTATGGTGACGATTATCATTGGAGTATTTGGGTTCCTAAGACCCTTGTCGCTAACATGAGAGGACCCATTCAAAGATGGGTTCCTAAGACCCTTGTCGCTAACATGAGAGGACCCATTCAAAGATGGGTCCCTAAATCAAGAAACTAATCTATTGTAGGGAAGTGCTTCCGGTTCGAGCAAATGGACGGTGGATAGTGGTGCATCCCAACATATGACCGGAAGCAATGACGCAATGAGTGATATTCATCCTCCATTACCTCATCTCAATTGCGTTACTATTGGTGACAACTCCGAACTAAAGGTATTGGGACGAGGCAAGGTAGCAATCTCAAATGACTTGTCAATTGAGAATGTTCTTCTTGTTGAGTCCCTTGGCTACAATCTCATCTCGGTTCTTCAACTTGCTAAAAGTGGTTTTACCTCTTTCTTTAATAAGGAGAATGTGATTGTCACTTGGGAAACGACTCTTAAAGTAGACTTTGTTGGGCATGTCGAGAACGGCATGTATGTAGTGGACTTCTCCAAAGGAGACACGTGTGCCGCGACATGCCTAATGGCTAAAGTTGATGTGGGTTGGCTATGGCATCGCCGGTTAGCCCACACCAATATGAGGACGTTGCATGACCTTCAAAGTGGCAATCACGTTCTAGGACTAACAAATGCTAAGTTTGCCAAAGATCGTGTGTGTAGCTCTTGCGTTCTAGGAAAGCAACATGGAGAAGCACATCCCACCAAGACGAACATCACCACATCAAGAATCCTTGAGCTCATTCACTTGGACCTCTTTGGTTCTCTATCATATGATAGTCTTGGAGGCAAGAAGTATTGCTTGGTGATTGTGGATGATTACTCACGATATTGTTGGGTGTACTTCTTCAAGAGAAAGAGTGAGACTCAAAAGCGGGTCATCGAGTTCATCACTTTGGTGGAAAGACAACATAATACAAGCATCATGGCTATCCGAAGTGATAATGGCTCCGAGTTCAAGAACTACACCGTAGAGGGATTTCTTAGTGAGGAAGGCATTGCTCATCAATATTCCACTCCCTACACTCCTCAACAAAATGGTGTGGCGGAGAGAAAGAATCGGACTCTTATGGATGCGGCTCGAACCATGATTGTGGAGTTCTCTTCTCCTTATAATTTTTGGGCCGAGGCCGTCTCCACCGCTTGTCACGCTAGCAACCGATTATATCTCCGCAAGATCTTGAACAAGACCCCGTATGAGATTCTCACGGGCAAGAAGCCGGACGTTTCATACTTCAAGGTCTTTGGATGCAAATGCTTCATTCGCAAGAGAGGGAAACGCTTGTCAAAGTTCGAGACTAAATCCTATGAGGGTATCTTTGTTGGCTATGCCTCAAACGCTCATGCTTATAGAGTCTATAACAAGTCCACCGGACAAGTTGAAGAAGCTATAGACGTGGTATTTGATGAGGATAATGGGTCCCAAGGGGGCCGTATAAATCATGGTATTGTAGGAGATGCAATTCCTCCCATCGTCATAAGAAGAATGGGGATTGGTGAAATAATCCCCATTGAGGGTTACCGGATGACGGAGGGAGAAGGACTATGCCCCACTCAAGTGGAGCCATTGACTACATCCATTGATAACCAAGCTACCCAACAAGATGCACCAAGCCCTCACGCTTCACCACAACGCCAAGCTAACAATCAAGGTCAAGCTCATGATGAAGGCCAAGCTCACAATGAGGAACAAGATACACATGGTGATGATACAACTAGGAACATAAGAGATCCACCTCCCGTTGATGATCAAGATCAAGGTGGTCATGTCTCCGATGATGAAGGTGATGATCAAGTACTATCCAAGGAAACTTTGGAGGATATGCTAGCTCGTAGGGCAAGGAGAAGACTAGATAATCTTGCTCGTGCCGGTCACACGGAGGACATGATTCTTGGACAAGTTCGTGGAAGGGTCGTCACAAGAAGGCAACTAGCGGATTTTAGCAAAGCGCATGCATTCGTCTCTCACATTGAGCCAAAGAAGGTCTATGAAGCTCTTGAAGATCAAGATTGGCTTGAAGCTATGCACGAAGAACTCAACAATTTCGAGTGCAACAAGGTGTGGAAATTGGTGCCAAGACCCAAAGATTGCAAGAACGTCATCGGCACTAAGTGGATCTTCAAGAACAAACAAGACAAGGACGGCATCGTCATCCGCAACAAGGCTAGATTGGTTGCTCAAGGTTTATCTCAAGTCGAAGGTGTCGATTTCGGTGAAACATTCGCTCCCGTTGCTCGTCTTGAATCTATTCGCATCTTACTTGCTTATGCCTCTCATCACAACTTTAAATTGCAACAAATGGTTGTTAAAAGTGCATTTTTGAATGGTCCCATCCACGAGTTGGTTTATGTCAAGCAACCTCCGGGTTTCGAAGATCCCAACCACCCCGATCATGTCTACAAACTCGATAAGGCACTATATGGGCTTAAACAAGCTCCACGTGCGTGGTACGAGCACCTTAAAGAGTTTTTGGTAGATCGTGGGTTCAATGTTGGTTTAATCGATCCCACCCTTTTCACCAAAAAGGTTGGAGGTGACTTGTTCATATGCCAACTCTATGTGGATGATATCATCTTTGGTTCTACTAACATCGCATTCAATGATGAGTTTTGCAAGCTTATGACGGATAAATTCGAGATGTCAATGATGGGAGAATTGAAGTATTTTCTTGGCTTTGAGATCAAGCAACATCCCGAAGGCACATTCATCAAGCAAGCCAAGTATACTCAAGACATGCTCAAGCGCTTCCACATGCACGATGCCAAACCTATGAAGACTCCCATGTCCACGACTATTGACTTGAAACCCGACCCGAATGGTAAGGAGGTAGATCAAAAGGTATACCGCTCCATGATTGGCTCTTTGCTCTACCTTTGTGCATCTAGACCCGATATTATGTATAGCGTTGGTAAATGTGCAAGGTTTCAAGCCTCCCCGAGACAAAGTCATTTTGAAGCGGTTAAGCGTATCTTTCGATATTTAGTTCATACCCCAAACTTTGGTCTTTGGTATCCCAAGGGTTCAAGCTTTCAGCTCATTGGGTATTCGGATGCGGACTATGCGGGAGAGAAGACGGATAGGAAATCTACATCCGGAAGTTGTCAATTTCTTGGCCGCTCATTGGTATGTTGGTCTTCCAAGAAGAAAAACTGCATTGCTCTCTCCACCACTGAGGCCGAATACATCTCCGCGGCGAGTTGGTGTGCTCAATTACTTTGGATGCGGCAAACATTGAGAGATTATGGCATCATCTTCGACAACGTTCCTCTCTTGTGCGACAATGAGAGTACCATCAAGATCGCCTACAATCCCGTTCTTCACTCCAAGACGAAGCACATTGAGATACGGCATCACTTTATTCGGGATCATGTTGAGAAGGTGATATTGACCTCTCCTATGTTGCGACCAAGGATCAACTCGCGGATATCTTCACGAAGGCCCTTGATGAACCAAGATTTCGGGGTTTGAGGAATGAACTAAATGTGATCGATGCGTCTAACTTCTCTTGAACCCTTGCATGAGTACTTTCACTATATGTGCTATCTAGTCTAGATATAGGCATGGACATAGGGGGAGCATAGTTCAACTCATGAACAAACACTCCACCTATCATGCGTAAAACAATCAAAACGTCATGCATATCTAGTCAATTTGTGACTTATTGTGCTTAAAACGTGAGTTATACTTTTGAGTCCAAGATACATCTTCGCGGCTCCTTGGTATCACTCAAACACGGTGGCTTCGGCCACCAACTTTTTCCTTTGAATTTGTATTTGATGTGATTTTGATGTTTTCTTCGTGTTCGTGCGTTTGTTTGTGGTTTTCATTTTTGGAGGCTCACGACTTGTTCCATCTTCCACAAAAACTCGGATGGCGTGGGAACACCGGAAATTCCGGCCCTCAGACATTTGTCCCAGAAATTTCGCCCATTTCCAATGTGCCCGCTCGCAGAAGGCACACCGGAAAATTGGAGCGGAAATTTCCGGGGTAAATTTCCGGGGCCCGGAATATTCCGTGCCTTAAGCCCCGGAAATTTCCGGGGTTCGAAAATGGACTCGAATAGTCCCCCAAATATCCCGCGTGCCCGCTCGCAGAGGGCACACCGGATATTTGGGCGGAATATTCCGGCCCAAATTTCCGGCCCCCGGAATATCCGGACTTAATACCGGAAATTTCCGGTGTGGTTGGTCTGGGGCTATATAAGGACGACGGGAGGGAGCAGTTCCAGATTGCTTCCCTCCCCTCGCCCCCACTCGCCTCCAGCCGCCGCGGCCGCCTCCGAGACTTCCGGGAGGCACCTTCGCCTCCCCTTCTCGTCATCTACTCATCTTTTGCGGATCAAGAGACCGCACGTCCGTTCCTGTTCATGGATCCTGGTATGTGTACGTTTTCTCCGCAATTTTGGATTGATTAGATGCGTTGTTCTCCTATCTAGTGTTCCTCATGGTATAGCACGGTTCTTTGTTCACACACGTATCACCTATCCTCTAGGATTCATCTTTGTACTAGATTCCTCATTCTAGATTCGTTCCAGGCCCAGATTCAGATCTGGATTCGAAAATTTCGCAGACCGGAAATTTCCGCCACAGGACCGGAATTTCCGCCCCCCGGAAATTTCCCTGAGGCCGGAATTTCCGCCCTGCGGAATTTCCGCATCCATGACCGGAATTTCCGGCCTGTACTGAATCTCGAACTGTCATCTCCTTGCTTCATTTTCTCAAGTCGTGAGCCCCCTTTTCTTATTCTTGTTTGGTTTTCTTTGCATCTTTTTCTGCCTTCCTCGCAGATGGTTCAAGCTCTAGGCCCGGCAAGCTGCTCAGTACCCGCAAGCGCCTCCGCCACCTGACAGAAAATGAAGAGGGGACTTATGTTGAGGATAATGAGACTCGCCGGCGTGCGAGGGATGCTGAGAGAGATTATGAGCGTCAACGTGATGCTGACAGGGCTGCCCGCAAGGTCGGCAGACAGCAAGGCAAGGCCACTCTCAACATGGGCACCATGTCCATTCTGGAGTTCAAGGCATGGAGGGCCAAGGCATGGTACACAGAGGGTCCTCAGGACCCCACCATTGATTCATGCTTTTGGCATGTTGAGCAGGAGACCCTATTCAAGCAGGTGTACACTGTGATGAGCAAGCCCGTGTGCCCCATGAAGGTGATCAACTTTGCTCATCTGGCTGCCAACCCCTCCTACTTCAATAACTCTTTTCAGCTAGCTGAGGTTCTTGGTCTGCGTCCGCTTATGGAGACTAGATGCTCCTACAATACCACATTCATTCAGCAGTTCTATGCCACACTTGTCATTGATGATTCTGAAGAGATTGGGATGTCCTGGATGTCTAGCCCTCACTTGCTCACAGCCAACTTCCATGACTTTGCTTCTGAGCTTGGGTATCCTTTTTCTGGCCTCAACACTCCCCAGGGTCACCGCATGCATATTCACGGGGTTGAGTATGAGAAGAACAAGCTGGCTGAGTTGTATGGCTCCACATGTGTGATTGGCTCGGCCAAAGGGCTGTATCCCATATATGACATCCTGCTGCGCATGTTCCGGGAGTCTATTGCCCCAAGTGGTGGCAATAATGATGCTATTCGTGGTGGCTTGGTCAACCTCATGCACCACGCCTTCTTGACCTTCACTGAGAGCGACATGACTGACATGGAGGCCCACAAGATTGATGTGATGGATTTCATCTTCCATGAGATCCACTTTGCTCTCTTCCACCACAAAGTGCCTCCATATGCTCCCTATATTATGAAGCTCATCAAGGCCCGCTATCCCGCAGCACTTCGTGAGGACCTGGAGCTTGAATGTGAGGAGCACAAGGACGTCACCCTGTACAAGAAGGCTGCCCACACTCAGCAGGCTGCACATGATGTGGGTGCCACAGGTCAAGGCCACCGTGATCCTCGCATGCGTCCTCCTCCTCCTGGCAAGAAGAAGTGCTCTTGGCTTGTTCGCGCAATTGAGAAGGTGTTGTGCATGAATGTGTGCCTCCACAAGGAGAACTACAGCGCCTATGTGGAGCGCCGCAGCATCCTCGAGAACCAGCATCACATCATGACTGCTCTTGGTGCCCCCAATGTGCCACCACTTCCTCCTCCCAGGATTGCCTACAAGAACTGGAACAACCGCGACATTGACTGGGACATCGGTGTGGATGATGATGAGGACATGGAGGATGTCACCAAGGATGAAGCAGAAGAGGAAGAAGAGGACACCCAGGCCTAGAGTTTGCTCCATGGGACATAGCTCTCTCTTTTCTCTTTTTGGTATCCTGATGCCAAAGGGGGAGAAGATCTAGATGATCGCGGGCATTTGCTTGGGAGGGTTTCGTTCTTCATTTGCCTTTTTTATCATTTCGTGCGTCTTTTCGAACTTCGTTCTATCGTACTCGTTATTCGTTGGTGAACTATTATTATTAGGAGGCATGTCTCCTATATATGCTATGTGTGATGTTTTCGTATCTTGCATTGTTAGTTTACTTCCCCGCAAATACCCGTGTTGTCATCATTCACCAAAAAGGGGGAGATTGAAAGCTCATGATCCCTCTAATGATTTTGGTGATGATGATAACACGGATATATCCTATCTAACAATGTTGTTTAGACTATGCAGCTAATATCTCAGATGATCATTGTTATATTCTCATCAAAAGATCAAAGATAAGAACTATATTCTGGAATTACTGCCACCGGATTTTTCAATATGCAGGCCGGAAATTCCGGAACTTAAAGGGCGGATTATCCGGCCCCCACACCGGAATTTTCCGGCCCCCTTCCTGGCATTCACGAAAACGACTAAGTATTTTTCTGCCCGCGCACAGAAGCCAGGGCGGAAATTTGCCCCGGAAATTTCCGGTGCAAAAATCCGGCCCTCTGGGACTTAGCAGAAATTGGATCATTACAAGTTGCCCGCGCACAGAGATGGGGGCGGAAATTCTGTCCGGAAATTTCCGGGCCCGGACATTTCAATTATCCGCCCCCCGGATATTTCAACATTCCGGTCATCAAGTCCTTAGCAATTTTTCATCATTGGTTGATGCCCGCGCACAGAAGGTGGGGCGGAAATTTGCCCCGGAAATTTCCGGAGCAAATACCAGGCCCCTGGTCCTTAGCAGTTTTTTCATCAACAAGTTGATGCCTGCGCACAGAGATGGGGGCGGAGTATTGGGGCGGAAATTTCCGCCCCCGGATATTTCAATTATCCGCCCCCCGGAGTATTCAAATTTCCGGCCAAAGTACACCGGAAATTTTCGGTCCTTACACCGGAATATTCCGGTCCCGCAGGACTGCAACGGTCAGATTTTGGAGGAGCCTATAAATACTTGTCTTCTTCCTCTAGATAGGCAGCTCGTCCATTCCTCTCTCTCCTCCATTGTTGTAGAGCTCAAAACGCCCCGATCTCCCTCCTCCTCCAACCAAACTCGATGCCCTTCAAGGATCTCATGGAGGAGGACTAGATCTACCTTTCCACCAAGCCAAAACGTGTGTACCCACACCACAACTCTTGGGATCTTGTAATCTCTTGGTTGCTTTGTCATCCAAGGGAAACCCTAGTGCTTGTAGCTTCCACCTTGTAGCAAGAAGCTTCGATTGTTTAGAGCCTCCATCTCACTTGTGGAGTAGCCTCAACCCCTTGTAAAGGTTTGGTCAACGCCTTCAAGTCGACCTCATAGTGGAAACGAGAATCTCCCTCACCGGAGAAGCTCAAGGAGAACAAGGTGTGCACATCCGTGCTATTGAGGAGCGCCTAGGTGGCTCCCCACCTCTCCAACGTAGACATACTTCTTTAAGAAGGAACTACGGGAAACATATCCTTGTCTCCGTGTTTTTCACTTGTTGTTATCTTGTACCGTTCCTTTATTTCCGCTGCTACTTTCTACGTACCACCTAGGGTGTTCACTTAGTTGCACATTTAGGTAATCAAGCATTTACTTTCTTAAAGCCCCCATTAAAAGTGAAAAAGAAGTAAAATTTGTAGGTCACCTATTCACCCCCCCTCTAGTTGACCATATTGCACTTTCAGCAGGGCATTGGGTAGAGGAGTTACCCTCCGTACCATGGAGCCTCCGCACAACCCCGAATTGATCAACAAACTACACGCCATTTTTCATGGTATACGGAGCTGAAGCAGTCCTTCCCGAAGATGTCAAGTTCAGCGCCCCACGAGTCGTCGCTTACAGCGAAGAAACCTCTCACAAGGCACTTGCGGAAGATGTGGATGCACTCAACGAAATACGCGACATTGCACTCGCAAGATCCGCGGTATACCAACAGTCGCTGCGCAACTACCACAGCCGCCGTATACGCCACAGAGCTTTCGTGGTAGGAGATTTGGTGTTGCGGCTCAAGCAGAAGGAAGGACACAAGCTCGAGCCACCGTGGGAAGGACCCTTCATAATACACGAAGTTATCCCGGGTGGCGCTTATCGACTGAAGAACCCGAAGACTGGTGGCATCTACTCCAATCCGTGGAACGTTGCGCACCTCCGCAAATTCTGTCCTTAGGATTATCTTGCTCGCAAAAATAAGGCTATACTAGCCATCTTGTAGCTCGAAGAAAATACATGGCTTCTCAGTCATATTAATAAAATACATGGTTTCTCAACCATAGCTACTCATGTTCTTGATCTTTACACGCTAAATAACAGGTCTACACCCCAAACACACGGGGGCTACGCCTAACTTAGCATCATAAGAAAATTTACAAATACAAAGGTACAAACAAGGTTGGCACCTTACAAAGTTTCAAGACAACTATACAAAAACAACAGGATACATACATCCTACAATTACATATGGCGACGAGCAGTTTCCTCGGCTAACACTCGATTAACCTCTTTAGAAGTCAGTCGAATAATCTCCTCTGCTGCAGGACGAACGACTATATAATGGGAGGTCATATCGACTGGAGCATTTGGGAGCCTAGCTACAGAGTTAAAATTGACCTCAGAATGCCACAATTGGACAAAAGCGAGTGCTACTAAGGACCCGCAGATCAGCTGTTGGCGGACGCACTCGCGAATTTCACCTACTCGACCGAAAGTTCTGAGCAGCTGGCTCAAGTCTTCTGGATCTCTCTCCAGCGGATAGAAAGCGCGATTCAAAGCTACCAGGGCCTCGTGACAACAATCAACGAGTATCTTCGCCTGGCCCACACAATACTTCAGAGTAGCCAGAACGAAGCCTTGACTGTGGTCGGACCATAAGTTGTTTGCATGTGGTTTTGAGCTACCGGCTTCATGATAAATATGGTTATCCACCCAATGTTTTTCACATTGACCGTCAGGCTCAAAAACTACAAAGAAAGCTACAGAGAGTCAAAAAAGAAAAAAGATGCAGTCAAACAAAATGCTAGGGGGCTCACGTGCTTACAAAGCATATCCTTGGCAACAGCTGCCAACTCTTCCATCACAAACTGCTCACGTTCAGCCGCAAGTTTCTGTTTAGACTTGGCTACATCAGCCACTCCACGCAAAGCTTTCAACTTGCGTTCGCCATCCGTGACATGATCACGAAGAGAAGCAAAGGTACTAGCAGCGGCAACAAGATCCAATCGTACAACAGATCCACTAGAAGACTCCACGACAACACCTATTACCTAGAAGGAGATAAGAAAAGTTAAGGAAGAATTCAAGACACCACATTCAAGAAATAAACCGCCTATTCGACAGGTTCTCGGGGGCTACTCCCATCGGGAGGAACTCATAACAATCAATCACAAGAAATCACATCTCAGATATCAAAAGAACATTTCGATTAAAGGCAGAATACGGGAATACATCCCAAGGTTCATTACATCAGAAGAGCAAACTAAATAAAGTCTATCCTATGGAACTACAGAAGTGATGCCACTCGCGACAGGTTGCCCCTTGTGACTAGCACGAGCAATCAAGTCGGATAACTTCTGAGCAAGGACTCCAGCCGGATCGCCGAAAGGATGAAGCGCTACCTTTCTGCCTGTGGTAGCATTGATGGGAAGGTTTGAGTACGCCTCGTCCAAGCCTGCGACTCCATGCGCCAACGCGAACTGGATGGCAGTCTTCGGCCCGCACTCAGACTGGGCGACCGAGTAGGCCTGAAGGGGATCATCCTCCAGGAAAACCTTCTGGAGACCATCCAGCGTGGGCGGAACCGCGACATCAACCAGAAGACGCTCGTGGAATTGCGTCAACACTCGAATGGCATTGCCAACGAGGGAGCAGATCCCACTCGCGTGCCTCTGAAGCTGAGCGCAAGAATCCGTCAGGGCGTCCACCCGTTGAACCCCGGGCAGCTCCAGCGCAACGCCAAGGACATCTGCAAAGAGACGTCATTAAACTAAAAAAGGCGACCGATCTAATCACAGCGCAACGGGAATTGTAGTGAGACTTACCAGCGAATTTCTGAGCCAGAGGACGAATGAAGCCAACAAGATCATTGTCCTGTTTGGTGCCAGCCTCCTCCAGTCGCTTCAGAGCGTCCTGGGCCTCAGCGATCTTTCCCTCGAAGTCAGTCGACTGCTTGCGAGAGGATTCAAGTTCCTTTCGAGCAGCCTCCAACTCAGCCTCAAGGGTGATCACCCGAGTGATAGCATCAGTCTTCTCGGCCTTCAGAAGATCTACTTGGGCTACACAACAACAAATTTCAGCCTAAAGGAATTCGCACGATCAGAAAGAATAAGAAGAAGGAACGGGTCAATTTACCTTGGAAACCTGGCCATCCGAGACGAGTCGATCACGATCCCCACGAAGGATTACGCAATCTGCCTCAGCCGAAATTACGCAGCGACCAATGGCTGCGAGAGAGTCAAGTAGAGACTGCAAAACACGAAGATGAAGAAGTCGGAGAAAATGGAAGGAAATTGAGCCTATTCACGACTGTAAACAGTCGAGTATAGCCTCGGGGGCTACTCCCATCGGGAGCACTGCCGTGCACCCAATAAAATCAAGAAATGAAAGAAGCTTAAGTTCTTGAGCCTGTAGCCAATCGCAAGCGATTGACCACAGCCTCGGGGGCTACTCCTATCGGGAGCACTGCCGTGCACCCGATAAAAACCATAAATGAACGAAGTACATAATGCAAGGAAAATGGTAAAGTTTACCTGGCCCTGGGCAATGCACAGAGGATCATCCGAGCTACCCGACACTTCTTTCGAAGCCAAGGCTCCACCCGCAAATCTAGGCAGCTTATAATCCGTAGCCGCAACTGTTGGGGCTGGGCTCTGCGAGTTCTGAATGGCCTTAGCAGTTGGGGTTTCATCCGCAGCAGCATATTTCCTCTTCGTGGGAGGAATAGAAGAAGAAAACCGGCCGGGGCTGATGGACTGAAGCCTGTCATGAAAGAAACAACAACATAAGGAAGAGCGAGAAGAAAACTTTCGACTAGAGCAAAGAAGGAAAGAAAAACTTACTCATCGTCGTCGTCATCCAGCATATCCGCATTCCAGGCGGTGTGGATCTTCGACTTGGGAGCGAGAGGAGCACGCACACTCAGTGGGGTCACGACGAGGGGATCTTTCTCAGATCCTCCACCCAAGGAATTATCCTTGGAAGTCGTTTCATCATCTCCCGCCCTGCGGCGCTTGCGGTGGTGGAGATCGCTACTCGATTCTTCCACGTCATCCGAAGAGCCGTGCTCAGAACTCGAATCGGCGTCGGAAACGCTGGTGTCAACGGGAACCTCCAGGTTGCTTGCCAACAAGTCCGAGGCTTCTTCACCAGAAACTGGCGGGTAGCAGGTTGCTACCTCTAAACTCTGCAGAAGGGAAACAAGAGAACAAGAAGAAGAAACTCAGTCGACAAACTCTCGAACAAAGAAAAAAAGTTAAGACAGAAAAAGAATTGAACTTACTTTGGATGGAGGAGGTCTCGAAGCTTCAAATGCTGCGATAGGGTAGGCAGGGAAGGTCTCGCCCACTTTCGGCTTGGTGATGGCCGCGATTTTCTTCTCGAATTCAACATTCGAAAGTTCTTCTCGGCTCACACGGCTGGGGTCTCCGATGCCCTGGTACTCCCACATGGTGGAGGGCCTCTCCTGTAGAGGTTGAATCATGCGCTTGAGGAACACACTCGCCACATGTAAGCCGTTCAGCGCAACCCCTGCGATTTGGTCACGAAGGGCTGCCACTTTGGCGAGTAGCGGGGCGACAATTCGGCTCTCTTTGGCTGAGAGCCTGTGCGCTCAGGACTTCCGCCGCTTCAAGACAGCGAACGGGTGGAATTCATGAGTTCCACCCGCGCTGTTATCGACGACGTAGAACCACTTCTTCCTCCACCCTTGCGCGGAGTCGATGAGGTGCATCTCGAAGTACGGGCTATCCGATTTCGCCTGGATTCCGAAGCCGCCAGTGCGCAGCGTCTCTCCAAGCTCAGTCTCTACTCGCGATCTCTCGCGGAAAGCCCGCACTTTGAATAGGTCCTTCCAAAGGCCCCAGTGCGGGCGGATGCCTAGGAAGCACTCGCAAAGTACGATGAAGCACGAGATGTGCTGCACCGCATTTGGAGGCAAATCGTGGAGCTGTATGCCATAGACATACAGCAAGCCAACGAGGAAAGGATGGAGGGGAGCGAGAGCCCGCGCGAGACGTGATACACAAATATCACGCGCTCGTTCGCGTGGGGGTTTGGTACCTCTTGTTTCTTGCCGAGACGAACTCGCTTCTCGGCCTCGGGAGGCAGCAGTCCCTCCCTCTGCATCTCCTTGATGCTCTTGTTCGTCGTGTTGGCCGAGCGCCAGTCGCCTAAGTGTGGGGCGGGTGGCGCAGGATCATCTTCAGGCACCTTCGAGGAAGAAGCAGCAGCGCTGCGTTTCCTTCCTCCCGCCATGGAAACTGGTGCGTGCTTGCAGAAGAGGAGATGAGTGCGAGGAAGAAGAAGGCAAAGAAGCAAATGACCGTAAGGTTTTTACTTTCCACCTAAGGACAATATATATATACACGGAGCCACTCGATCCTGGCCATTCATCAAGCAACATGGCACTCATCGCAGCTGCCACGCGTGAAGCGGAAACGAGGAGGCGGTGAAACCTGTTTCGTGCCACGATCTTAATAGTAGATCATGCGCAATTATTGCGCGCGGCTCGCGGAAAAACCGGAAACGACGTCTCGTTTCCGGTCAAAAAGCTGACAAGGTGAGCCAGCACATCTGTTTTCGCTCCGTCACGTCCCATCGGGAGGAGTCAGAGCAAAGTGCGCAATGACGTCATTGCGTGTGTCATCAAAACCGAGATTTTTCTCGGGTAGGATCCTAAAACCCGAAATTTCTTTCGTATGGACACATCAAGACGCGAAAACTCTTTCGCATAAACAACATAACACGAAATTTCTTTCGTTTGGACATCTCAAGACGCGAAAACTCTTTCGCACGAACTCCTTAACACGAAATTTCTTTCGTTTGGATACCTCAAGACGCGAAAAAACTCTTTCGCATAAATTTCAAACAAGAAGAAATTATTCACTCGCAAATTCACGAGGAAATGTCCACGGGTGAGCGGTCCCAGCCACTCTAGCATACGATGTATACGCATCTTTATCCTGGATCGTTCTGCCGATTAGGCACATCCGGATGCCGTATCCTCTCGATACGAGGGTAAGACCCAAAAGATCTTTCTTGAGGGCCTGGAATCGCACTCAAGCTGCGTCCTCCGGTAAATTTCCGTGTCAACAACATGAACAAAAATCCTAGCGGACGCGTCGGGTACCCTATTAGGTTAAGTTCGACTTGGTAAGACCTCCACGGCCCAGTCGCAATGATCACCTCACCAGATTCGAGTCGGAGGTCTTGAATCTGTGTAGGCCAGAACTGTTTTTGTCCTAGATGCAATTAATTGTCCCTGGGCTTTCGGGAGAGCCAAGCAACTGAGCCACATCCTTCTGCGAAAATAGCCAACACACAGGCACTTTTATTTTCTCGATACTCGAGTACAAGAAATGCCTCACATACATGATACACATCCTCTTCAAACGATTGAAGCCACCAGTCGAGAAGAAATCAAGACAAACTTTGAGCGTCCACCCGACAGATTCTCAGCCGAGTAAACGCTCGGGGGCTACTGACGAAGGGATGGATCCTAGGCCTGTCGGGTGAGCCTACCCGATCTCAGGCCTAAGGCCCAAGCTCCAAAAGAGGCGCCATGAACTGTTCTATAAGGCCCAATCGAAGCCCACCCGCGAAGCCTTGCGGGTTAAGAAACGAAACATGTAACCGACTTAGGTTTAGGGTTTGTATCCCCTCCGGGCACGGTTTGAGACCTGGCTATCTATATAAAGCCAGGAGAACCACCAGGGGGAGGACCAAGCAATACCGCACCACCAAAGCCTTGAGATCGAGATCGTACTCTCGACTTGAGCATCCCCCATTGTAACCGATCTACTCATTAATACAGATCGACAGAGGCAGGAGTAAGGATTTTACCTCTACGAGGGCCCCGAACCTGGATAAATCGTGCCACCTGTCTAGCCGACGATCGTCGCCAGCGCCTACACGTTCTCCTAATCGAAACCCTATGGGTTCACCCGAGTGACTTGTTGAGATGCAGATTCAACACATACCTTCTGCCGGGCGCGACGTGCCATCCGACTCTGGGTTTTCGCATGGCCGTTCTTCTCCATCTTCTTGAAATTTCGCGTGTAGTCCACAAACGGAGAAGTCTTCAAAATGTCCCAACAATGGCGGAGCTGCTGTTGGCGTGCCCGCCCCGAATCTTGATTGAACATCTCCTACCAAATAGAAACGCTATTCAACAAATTGTAAAGTGCAATGTAGTAGACAAACGTGTCTAGCAACTTACACATCCCATTTCGGCATAGTAGCCGGCAAACTTGTTAACGCCGGCTTGGATGCAGGACCACCTATGGCGGAGAGACTGCTCGTTGCGTAGTACTCCGGACTTTGATTAAAAACTTCATAAACCCTTCTCCAAAACTTAGGAAAACCGGCACCACTTTGTCCGACCTAGGCCAGCCAAGTTTTTCACAACAAAACATCCTCCTGGCCAGAGTATGGCGGGTCTCTTCCTCTCTACGGATCCAACAGGCTAAATTAAGCTATAGTTTCTACTTTGTGCACACCTATATTATACGATTCAACTGATGGAGATACGTGTGGCGGAGGATGCAGCACTGCTCCATTTCCGGTGGTCGCGGAAGTCCGTCCATACGCAAAGCACGAAACCTCCCCAGCTCCGTCTCTGGCGGTCGCGGAATCAGCTGCCGGCGATGGGACTTTTTTCTCTTCTCCAGCTCCGCCTCAAACCTCCTCCTCCACCACCACAAGTGCATCCCCGTACATCTTGGTGCCATATCTGATACCGGTGCCGGCCATGATCGAGTGGAGATGACGGAAAAGAGAGCGGAGTGAAAGGGGATAGGCGAAGAGTGGCACTAGGGTTTCCTCTGGAGTGTGGAATAACGGGATATATGTGGGGTCGGGTGGGCCAAATCGACGTGGCGGGCTTTCCGGGTGCTACCGGACCATTCCAAACACTCACCACATAAGGTCTAGGTTTAGGGATTGTTGGACTATTCAGACGTTTGGGCTGACTCTAGGGAGGGCGGTTGGGTGCTTGTTTTTATCCCGATCATCGCCCGAGTTGTCCGTCTGGACGTTTGGGGGGAGGTTTCGGGTGGCCGGTTGGAGATGCTCTAAGTAGTATCATGCACTTCGGTGTTTATTTAATCATTCGTACACCATTAGATCCCATAAAATTTGCATTTTCGCTCGAACAGATCTCACAAAAACTGCACCATGAAAATAATATTTTCTCTATTTTCATGTGAATATACAATGTATATTCAAAATGATCTCTAGTTTTAACACCAATCTAAATCAAACCAATGATAAATAAACAAAGAATCATTCCAAATGCAAAGAATGGTTTAAATCACGCATAATTAGATGAATAGAAATGAATAATGGCACTATCTCTCAAATAATTATCACTTGTGCTCAATAAGATCATCACGAAGCTAGGTATGCAAATCCCGATTTTCAGTCGCCTGATACACCTCAAGAAATGCTTGGATCCGGTCCAGAGTTTGGCGATATTTCACATGACTACCAATATTATCATAGTCAAAGTCTAGGCTCAAACCCATTCACAATCGATTCTTCGCATTAAGCCATGATGATACTTGTGAGGGATTTCTTTTCCCACAAGCGAGTACGATCTCGAGCAATAGCAAATCGAGCTTGCTTGCACCAAAACATCTCTCAATGTCCTTCCTGCAAGCTTCTCGACAAGCAGCAAACTAAACTTGTTTTTTACCTTGTGGGTTCGCGGTAGTCTTCAGAAATGAGAAATGTTATCCATGACGGATAGATGTTGTCGATTAGATAGTACCATTATCATATGCATGGTCATTGATCGTAAAGTTTCAAGTCGAAGCATCACCACTTGCAAAACTATCAATCATATGAGATCTCTACAAAACATTGATATCATGCCTGACAACCCAAATAAGCAATGCTAAAATCACAAGTCCTGAAGCCGTTGTTGCGGGTACGATAATTGGTCAATATAATGACCAGTATACTAGTTGTGCCATGTCGTCGGGCAATTTTTTCATTTCAATGCATGCAATCGATTGCTGCCAAGCGCGCTCGGCCAACCTCTTCATTCATTCATGGCCATAGCCTCTGTATTTCATGTTCATTAGGAGCTTTGCAATACTCAACATTCAAGATTTGATCATGGTCTCTCCAAACTTTCTCATGGAATTAAGAGTGGTGTCTTCTCTAATGCAAAGATACCCATGAGTGTAATCAGCTACCATACCTTTTATATATATACTCCCTCCGTCTCAAATTAATCGTCTCAAAGTTTGACAAAAATGGATATATCTAACACTAAATTATGTCTAGATATATCCACTTTTGTCAAAATTTTGCGACAATTAATTTGAGGCGGCGGGAGTATATGCTAAACCATGAAGATACCTATGAGTGTAATTAGATACAATACCTTTTTATAGAAAACTTTGAGAGATCCACGCATATGACCATGAATCTGAATCTGATGACAGAGTTATGCTTTGGAGATCCATTTTAAGACTTTAAAACTCATGGAAGGCTTAAGTTCAATATGGAAGATTGAACGGATCGTATGGGCACCTAGGGGGTGAATAAGTGTTACCTCCAAATTTTAATACTTTTTCGAATTAGGCTTGACAAAAAGGTAAATTTTCTAGATATGCAACTACGATGAATTTATCTATATGGCAAGAGATACACAAAGCAAGATACAAACACAAAGTAAAGCTAAATGATAGAGAAACCGGTAGAGGAAGCACACAGAGACAAGGATGTATTCTTGAGTTCCTCCTTTTGAAGGGAATACGTCCGTTGGAGGGGTGTGAGTTTTTTCACGAAGGCATACTCAACGCCACAAAGGCCTCGTCCTATTCTCTGATGAACCTCGCCACAAAGTCATAGTTCACCTTCCACTTTGGAATCCTTCGAGGCGGAATCAAGAACCTTTACAATGAGCTTGAGGCACACATCCACAGCCGAATCGGGGGCTCTCGAGAACACCAAGAATCTGCTACAAACAACAAGTGAGTAACAAGGAAGTTTAGATTTTCCACAAGGAAATGCTAGACACAAATCCCTCAAGTGAATAAGGGAGAAATGAAAAAACGGCTTGGTGAAGATATAGATCCATGTCTTCTCCTTCAATCCTCCAATAATCAATGAGTTTGGGTGTAGGGATTGGGAGATCTCAAGAGTTGGTGAGCTTAATTAATGGAGGATTTCAATGTTGGACGAGCTAACCCTAGGTGGAAGAATTGGAGGGGGTATTTATACCCACTCCACAAAATATAGTCGTTTGAGCTATTTCTGGTCTTGTCACACCGGAGACTCCAGCCTTCCAAAGATTCCGGTAAGTTTCTGGAGGGCTGGAAACTTTGCCCAAACTCTGGAGACTCCGGCAAGTTTCCAGACTAAGTCTAGTGGGTTACACCAAGTTGACCTTCGCGTAGGGAATCCTGAGGGCGGAGATTCCGGCCTCTGCAGACCGGAGACTCACGGCCTATTATTGATCAATGCTGGCCTGCATCGTTAGGCCTTGTTTACTTTAGGATATTTGGAGATTATTTTAGGGGATTATTCCGGATCCTGAAAAATCCCCAATGATCTGTTTACTACTTCGGTTTTGAAGGGAATAATCATTACAAATGTCCTACCAACCACCTTATTTTTGCATAGATTAAAAACTCTATCTCGTGCTAGTGTATTTGTGCGGGGGAAGTATTTTGAGAGATTTGTGAGGATTAGGTGCAACCGAAAAATTCACCAAATCCCCGCTCATCTTCGATCTCCTTGGACGTAAAAATACCCTTGTAATAAACAAGGCGATATGAGTGAAGGATTTGAGATTGGTTGGAGGAGTAAGGACATCTCCAACGGGGCTGCTCATTTTCCCCGGACAGGCCGGATTTGAGCAGCCCCGGACAAAACGAGGCCCCAGCGGGGCTGCTCATCTCAGGCCTGGGTCCGTTTTTTGTCCGAGGCTGCTCAAATCTGACCCAAATTTGGTCGAGAAATGAGCAGCCTCGGACAGTCCACGGACGCGTTTCTGTCCACGCAAACACGAAACCACCCCACATGTCAGCCCCTCTCTCTCCACCTACCCACCCACTCTCTCTCCTCTTTCTTTTTTCCACACCGCTGCGCACCGCGGAGCTCGCGGGTCGCCGCTCGTCCGCGTGCTCGCCGGTCGCCGCCCACCCAGCTCGCCTCGCGCTCGCCGGGCGCCGGTCACCCAGCTCGCCGCGCTTGGCGGAAGTCTTCCTGTCCTCTCTCTCGGGCTCATGTCCTCTCGCTGGGCTGGTGGCGCGGGGCTGCCGGCGCGCGATGCGGGGCTGGCCGCTGCTCCCGCTCGACGCCGTCAAGATTTGGGCGCGGCCTCGCGTGCTAGCTAGCTAGCTTCCCCAATCGATCGATCGATTTGGGCTGTGGCAGCTAGCTAGCTAGCGAGCACGTCCAGCCGCACGTCCAACACGTCCAGCTAGCTAGGCGTCCGTCCAGCTTGAGGTCCACGACGGCGAGCTCCATCGCGACGCCGCGCGACCACGACGGTGAGCTCCAGCGCGAGGCAGGCGGTTGCGGCCCCACCCCCGACGGGCGGCTCCTCGCTGTAGTCTCCGCGCAGATTCGGGGGACGCGGCGCGACGTGCTGTCCTCGGCCATCAACCGCCGCATCTCGTCGCTCAAGGAAACCTCGTCCCCGCCGTCAGACGACGCGTTCCACGGCGTGCAGGAGATCTACCTGCCCAACGTGAAGGTCACGGTCCGCCTCAAGGAGGCCATCGCCGCGGACGCGGAACAGGACGACGACGGGTACTCCTTCTCGGGCAGCCACATCAATGTCGCACCCTGATTTCTAGGGGATACTCACCGTACGAACTGGATAGCAGATGCTTGGATTATGGGGCATAACTGCTCCCACGTCCCAGCTTCCTGGTAGGCCTGCGCTTATGCGCGACAACACAAGCCCTGCTATTCCATCGTCGATGTAAACTATCCACTAGAGATCAAAGGCACTTCCGTCGACGTACTTCAAACCATACACACATGGTACGTCAACGGCGTTTAACAAGTGATATCACAACAGATCTCTACGACACAAAAGATTGAAATAAGTTGCAAATGGCTCTCATTAGAGCAGAGATAGCAAATACAATCATTCAGAGGGCACATGCCCCAACAATACATCATTACATCACAGCGGAAGCATTCGACATGTCTGAGTACAGACAAGAACCAAATAGGCCTAAGAGGCCGGAAACAAACAGACGGAGCCCATCCACGAAGTCTCGGATCCTGCCCGGGTCCGCTATCTACTCGTCAGCAGTCTTGTCATACTCCACGTAGTAGCCACCATGTAGATCTCCGGAAACGTAGGTCTGCGGAAACCACAGCCCCAAAGGGGTCAGTACATAAACGTACTGGCAAGCAAGACTCACAGTTCACCAAAGTGTAACCCGTCAACACCAAGCACAGATGCCTTGGGTTCAACGGAAGAGAGGGGATATAAAATATGCTGCAACTGGCTGCGCTAACCAACTACAGAGATTCTACCACTTCCGGCTAACAGAAAGGAGATAAGATCGAGGATTGTAACCAACTGAAAGATAACTTCAAACAAACCCATCCTGGATCTCGCCCCTTATCCAAAGAAGCAATCCGAGGATAACTCACACAGTTGTATTAAAGGTGAATCAAGTTATTGTGTCATCAACCTATTACTAGTCAAGTTATTAATCATTGGGTGTAACATGTTTGGTCATTATGTTTAAGTTGTCCTGAGTACTTGTTAGCCAGTACTTTCACCAAGTAATCCATAACCGCGGAAAACACGGCTTCTCGAGAAGATTATCCCTGCAGGGTTGCACCAATTTGGCCGTACACTCATGAATATCCCGCCAGATGGGAGATCACCCCACCAAGCGGGGCACTCAACACAACCAACCATTCTTCGCATCAAGCCCAAAGAACCTTGGGCGCACGGCTAATCGAGCCCAGAAGAAAATGGACCCTCATAGCACTCTAAGAACGTGTCCCCCTATATGCCGACTACAAAAGTCCACCCTGGCCTGGGCTCGCAAAAACATGCATGCGGCAAATGGAAAACACGAACTAAATGAGGCGATTTGGACGAGATGCGAATCAGGTCAAGTTGAGGGGGGCGCCCATACTCGCTTCCCAAATGCGGGTAGTGCGCTCATCATGGATCGGTAGACAAGACCCTTTTCCTATTAGGGTCGACACTAGCAGGCTTCAAAACCTCTCATGGGCCTCCTGCCGGTGCCTTATCATCAAATTTATTATTAATAGCAACATTAGCATGATTGATTGATTAAACATCGAGCCCCCACAACGTAATAGATATGGTAACAGAAAGTAACGGATAACAGACTCGAGCAAAACAACCTAAGCATGCTAGTAAGGCACTGGCTCAAACAATGGTTATAGGTATGGAGGTGAGGCAATATCAGGGTTCAGGGTATCATGTGATAGGTTCGCAACAGAAACAACTACTACTAAGGCTAGCAGAAATAGACAACGGAAAGTATCGGTAACCAATGTTTGAAAGGAACACAGTGGTTCATGTGAGTGATAACTTGCCTGCAAAACCCAGTAGCCTGGTACTGAGCTAGATCCTTAGAAGGGGTGTCGTAAGTATCGTCGGTCTCAACGTCGTCGTATATCCGGGAAGAAGCAAACAAACAAGGCAGAAAGATAAACAATCAATAGCATGGCATAGTGCACAAACATGGGATGATGCATGACCATTTAATTGATGCATAGCAATAAACTAGTTGACAAGATAACAACATGATTAAATGGACCCATATGCAATTGGATTGCATATGAAAAGCCCATGAATTATGGTTGAATTAATTGTTTTACAACTAATCAAATTGTGTAAGTGAATTAGCATGATGCATGGATGAGGAAAACAGCAAAATAACAACAATAGAACCAAATTGAAATAAGGTTTAACAAGTTTGGAAATTCAGTTATTAAGTTATGGAATTTTGGTTACTTAAAGGTGTCACACAAGCATTTGTTGTTTTCACCACTTTTAATTGTTCAAAATAGATCACAAAGTTTATATTTGAAAAGAAAACAAGATTTTAGTTGGATTACATGTTTCACTTGTTGCAAAAGGATTTCAAAGGAATTATTTAGGAATTAAACAAGTTAAACAAGAATTAAATGAATTTAATTCAAACATGAACTTATTTGAATTTTTATTTGTTCAAAACATTAAGTGAGATTCATATTTGAAAAGTTTATGCTTTTATGGTTTGAAAACATATTTTATATGTCCCAAAAGAATTTGTTTTGATCAAGTTATGAATTTAGCAATATTAAATGATTTAAACAAGGTTTAAATCATTTAACCAATTTTAATTATTCAAAACATGAAACAAAATTTATATTTGGAAAGATGGTTTAATTTTGCATGGAAAACATATTTCATTTGTGGAAATTGGATTTAAAATGAGCAAGTTATTATTTTGGCAATTTTAAATGCAATAATCAAGAAACAGTTGTTTTCAGCAATTTAAATTATTCAAAACAGCAAACAAAATTTATATTTGGAAAGTACATGAAAAATTGATTGGAAAACATATTTAGTTTGTTGAATTTGGAATTTTTATGAACAAGTTATGAATTTTGCAATTTTAAGTGAATTTGACAAGTTTTCAAATTTTGCACCAATTTAAAATATCCAAAACAGTAAACAAATTTTATATTTGGATAGATCATTCAATTTGGTACAGAATACATATTTAAAAAGTTAAAATTGGAGTTGGGATGAATTAATTATGCAATTTACAAGATTTGGTGCAAATCTGCCATTTTTAATGCACTAAGGACTTTGAAATAATTTTACAGGGGCCTAAAAGGAATGTACAGGGACTTATTGGTGATTTGTAGTTGTTCTGGATCTGAGTAAATAAAACAAAAAAAGGTTGTTTTAATATGCAGGGGGTGGGATTCGATCCCCCCACCTCCTGGGCGCTCAAGGATCAGGTAACCAGATGGGCTAGTTGCTGCTGTGCGACAGAGAAGGGGGCTCGGGGGGCTTAACCTTCTGCAGGCGGGTGTAACTGAACTAAAACGGAACAAAAGAGCAGAAAAGACTGGGGGGTGCGGGACTTGAACCTGGGACCTGTTGCTGCGCGCGCTGGGGATGCACCAGCTAGGCTGCGGCGCTGGTTGTAATAGAAGTGGATACAGGGGGGGGTATGAGGTGTGCTCGCGGGATATTTCCTGAACGTAACTGAACATGGATCGATGTTCTGTAACTAGACGTCGATCGCAGCGAGCGGCAGGGCACTCGCCGGTGGTGTCCCGCGGCTGCGGCGTGGGGGCGCTGTGAGGGTGCGGTTCAAGGGGAGATGAGGGAGGAGAGGGAGGAGGTCGGAGGGGACGGCCTCACCTTGGGCGGTTGGAGGCGATCAAAGGCGCAGGAACGACGATGGTGGCGCAGCGGCAGTCATGGTGGTCGACGAAGAGAGGGCGCCCGCGGCGCTCCTAGGCCGTTCCGGCCCGGGATTTTCCACGTAGACGACGGGGACGGCGAGACGTACCCATTCCGGGCATCAGCTTGCTCCAGTGGTGCCCAAGGCGATGGGGCGATGGGGAGGTCTGACGGAGTTGCTGCTGTCAGTTTGGGAAGGATACAGAGAAAAAGAAATCAAAGGAAACAGGGGAGGAAGAAAGAGGGAACGGCGGCGGAGGCAAGAGGGAGAGAAGGGAGAAGGGTAGAGGGGAGCCTAGGGCTAGGGTTCGAGCTCGATATAAAGGGAGGGGAAGGTGCGGATGGCCGTTCGCTGCTGCGTTGGTCGACGTGGACCTGTCCGATGCTCGTCCGTACCGAGGAAGAAGATGAGGATGGAAGGGGTACGGGCCTAAGGGGGAGTTGGGCTGGGCCATGCCCCTCTCCCTGCTAGCTGTTTTATTTTTATTTTTTCCTTCTATTATTTTTTTTTGCTGAAATGTAATAAGAGGAAAAGGAGATGGATTTGGGGTAGAACATTTTTAGGGAAAAAATTTGTTATAGTTATTTAGGTTGACATCAACCACTTGCCAAATTTTATTTTACAAAAAGTTCAAATATAAATACCATTTGTAATTTGATTGAGATTTGAAATAATTTGGGATTAAGTGAGTTATTATTAAAAAGAAACATATAATTGGTTTTTGGGCCCTCAAGTTATTTTGAAGCAAAATGGTTGGAGTGTTTTGTTTCATTGATTCAAATGGTTGTTGTTTGGAAAATTAAATGAATTGGAATGCAATTTAAATGAATTTTGGGTTTTAAGTGAAATATTGAAAGCAACAATTTAATTAGTTTGAACCTCAGATTAATGGAAACAAAATGATGGATTTGTTTTGCAATTTTTCATAACTTTCAACATGGTTGTTGTTTGGAAGAAAATCATAATTGAATTTGAAATGGGTTTGATTATTGGATGCATTTTTATAGAAACAAAACAATAGTTTTGAAATCTCACTTTAATGGAAACAAACAATTGTTTTATTTGAAATATCATTTTGGAAATTGTAACATCACAAGGATGAAACAAAGGGTTTGAATTTTGGTTTGAAATTCAAATAGAAAACAAAGGAAAACAGTTGGAAAACAAATGGAAACCAAACAAAACAAATGCAATCAACATGATGCCATGATGCAAAACATAAAATAACAGAGAGCAAACATTCTAAAGGCTATTTTTCAGACTTGGGATGTTACAAAACGCCCCCCCTTGAAGGAATCGCGCCCCGAGATTCCTACTGAGAAAAGAAAAGGTCCGGATACTTATTGGGAAGATCCTCTTGAGCTGTGACACGTGAAACACATCGTGCACCTTGGATAGACGTCAGGGAATTTGGAAACCACCGGAACATTTTCAAGTAAAGGGGAGAGATTTTGCACCAAGGGTGTATAGCTGAATGGAACTTGATTCATTTGGAGAATAGATTATTTGGCTAGAATGGTGGAACAGAGTTATTGACATCAATGCAACACCAAGAATAATCATCAATGTCAGAATCATCAACATGAGAGTAACGAGGAATATGTGGCCTCCCATTAGAATTGGATTGTTCTTACTTATGTTGGAAGTCAACATTTGAGATCCCGGGGAGTGAACAGGGTTTTGATTGCTTAGTGGAACCAGAATTGGGTTGTATGTTGTGGAAAAGATTGTTGACACCCAGGAAAGTGACGCTCCGGTATCAAAGAACACTTTAGCTGGATAAGAGTTTACGAGGAAGTTTTGATTAGACGCCGGTAGAAGAATTGAAATGGAAAACAACAACAAGATTTCAACGGACGAAAAGGATGTTGAGAAGAACAGGATATCAACATCGGGCAAAACGAGAACAAAACACTCCTGAGGTACTACGGAAAACCCATCCGGGCTTCTAAAGGATCAATATCTACTGCTTAAGGAATAGAGGATCTGCTTCCGGGGCTTACGCGCCTCCGTTCTCAATCGTGAGTAGGCAACATGATAAATCATGTCACAACCACCTCCATTCCTATAGTCTAGTAGATATAACCATCCTAGAGAGAACCAGAATACGTGAAATCCTAACTTGAAAGTTTAGATGAGAATAGAAAAACAACGTTGCACTTCCTTACCAGAAAAGGGAGGGTGGGTGGGGAAAAGAAGAAAAAGAACAGAATTCCTACTCCCACGTTTCATTTTGTTCCTATATAGCTACAAAATAGTTTCTAGACTCAACTGCGACCAGTAAAAAGGGATCCTACAGGCAGACAGGCTCTGATACCATTTGTCGCACCCTGATTTCTAGGGGATACTCACCGTACGAACTGGATAGCAGATGCTTGGATTATGGGGCATAACTGCTCCCACATCCCAGCTTCCTGGTAGGCCTGCGCTTATGCGCGACAACACAAGCCCTGCTATTCCATCGTCGATGTAAACTATCCACTAGAGATCAAAGGCACTTCCGTCGACGTACTTCAAACCATACACACATGGTACGTCAACGGCGTTTAACAAGTGATATCACAACAGATCTCTACGACACAAAAGATTGAAATAAGTTGCAAATGGCTCTCATTAGAGCAGAGATAGCAAATACAATCATTCAGAGGGCACATGCCCCAACAATACATCATTACATCACAGCGGAAGCATTCGACATGTCTGAGTACAGACAAGAACCAAATAGGCCTAAGAGGCCGGAAACAAACAGACGGAGCCCATCCACGAAGTCTCGGATCCTGCCCGGGTCCGCTATCTACTCGTCAGCAGTCTCGTCATACTCCACGTAGTAGCCACCATGTAGATCTCCGGAAACGTAGGTCTGCGGAAACCACAGCCCCAAAGGGGTCAGTACATAAACGTACTGGCAAGCAAGACTCACAGTTCACCAAAGTGTAACCCGTCAACACCAAGCACAGATGCCTTGGGTTCAACGGAAGAGAGGGGATATAAAATATGCTGCAACTGGCTGCGCTAACCAACTACAGAGATTCTACCACTTCCGGCTAACAGAAAGGAGATAAGATCGAGGATTGTAACCAACTGAAAGATAACTTCAAACAAACCCATCCTGGATCTCGCCCCTTATCCAAAGAAGCAATCCGAGGATAACTCACACAGTTGTATTAAAGGTGAATCAAGTTATTGTGTCATCAACCTATTACTAGTCAAGTTATTAATCATTGGGTGTAACATGTTTGGTCATTATGTTTAAGTTGTCCTGAGTACTTGTTAGCCAGTACTTTCACCAAGTAATCCATAACCGCGGAAAACACGGCTTCTCGAGAAGATTATCCCTGCAGGGTTGCACCAATTTGGCCGTACACTCATGAATATCCCGCCAGATGGGAGATCACCCCACCAAGCGGGGCACTCAACACAACCAACCATTCTTCGCATCAAGCCCAAAGAACCTTGGGCGCACGGCTAATCGAGCCCAGAAGAAAATGGACCCTCATAGCACTCTAAGAACGTGTCCCCCTATATGCCGACTACAAAAGTCCACCCTGGCCTGGGCTCGCAAAAACATGCATGCGGCAAATGGAAAACACGAACTAAATGAGGCGATTTGGACGAGATGCGAATCAGGTCAAGTTGAGGGGGGCGCCCATACTCGCTTCCCAAATGCGGGTAGTGCGCTCATCATGGATCGGTAGACAAGACCCTTTTCCTATTAGGGTCGACACTAGCAGGCTTCAAAACCTCTCATGGGCCTCCTGCCGGTGCCTTATCATCAAATTTATTATTAATAGCAACATTAGCATGATTGATTGATTAAACATCGAGCCCCCACAACGTAATAGATATGGTAACAGAAAGTAACGGATAACAGACTCGAGCAAAACAACCTAAGCATGCTAGTAAGGCACTGGCTCAAACAATGGTTATAGGTATGGAGGTGAGGCAATATCAGGGTTCAGGGTATCATGTGATAGGTTCGCAACAGAAACAACTACTACTAAGGCTAGCAGAAATAGACAACGGAAAGTATCGGTAACCAATGTTGAAAGGAACACAGTGGTTCATGTGAGTGATAACTTGCCTGCAAAACCCAGTAGCCTGGTACTGAGCTAGATCCTTAGAAGGGGTGTCGTAAGTATCGTCGGTCTCAACGTCGTCGTATATCCGGGAAGAAGCAAACAAACAAGGCAGAAAGATAAACAATCAATAGCATGGCATAGTGCACAAACATGGGATGATGCATGACCATTTAATTGATGCATAGCAATAAACTAGTTGACAAGATAACAACATGATTAAATGGACCCATATGCAATTGGATTGCATATGAAAAGCCCATGAATTATGGTTGAATTAATTGTTTTACAACTAATCAAATTGTGTAAGTGAATTAGCATGATGCATGGATGAGGAAAACAGCAAAATAACAACAATAGAACCAAATTGAAATAAGGTTTAACAAGTTTGGAAATTCAGTTATTAAGTTATGGAATTTTGGTTACTTAAAGGTGTCACACAAGCATTTGTTGTTTTCACCACTTTTAATTGTTCAAAATAGATCACAAAGTTTATATTTGAAAAGAAAACAAGATTTTAGTTGGATTACATGTTTCACTTGTTGCAAAAGGATTTCAAAGGAATTATTTAGGAATTAAACAAGTTAAACAAGAATTAAATGAATTTAATTCAAACATGAACTTATTTGAATTTTTATTTGTTCAAAACATTAAGTGAGATTCATATTTGAAAAGTTTATGCTTTTATGGTTTGAAAACATATTTTATATGTCCCAAAAGAATTTGTTTTGATCAAGTTATGAATTTAGCAATATTAAATGATTTAAACAAGGTTTAAATCATTTAACCAATTTTAATTATTCAAAACATGAAACAAAATTTATATTTGGAAAGATGGTTTAATTTTGCATGGAAAACATATTTCATTTGTGGAAATTGGATTTAAAATGAGCAAGTTATTATTTTGGCAATTTTAAATGCAATAATCAAGAAACAGTTGTTTTCAGCAATTTAAATTATTCAAAACAGCAAACAAAATTTATATTTGGAAAGTACATGAAAAATTGATTGGAAAACATATTTAGTTTGTTGAATTTGGAATTTTTATGAACAAGTTATGAATTTTGCAATTTTAAGTGAATTTGACAAGTTTTCAAATTTTGCACCAATTTAAAATATCCAAAACAGTAAACAAATTTTATATTTGGATAGATCATTCAATTTGGTACAGAATACATATTTAAAAAGTTAAAATTGGAGTTGGGATGAATTAATTATGCAATTTACAAGATTTGGTGCAAATCTGCCATTTTTAATGCACTAAGGACTTTGAAATAATTTTACAGGGGCCTAAAAGGAATGTACAGGGACTTATTGGTGATTTGTAGTTGTTCTGGATCTGAGTAAATAAAACAAAAAAAGGTTGTTTTAATATGCAGGGGGTGGGATTCGATCCCCCCACCTCCTGGGCGCTCAAGGATCAGGTAACCAGATGGGCTAGTTGCTGTTGTGCGACAGAGAAGGGGGCTCGGGGGACTTAACCTTCTGCAGGCGGGTGTAACTGAACTAAAACGGAACAAAAGAGCAGAAAAGACTGGGGGGTGCGGGACTTGAACCTGGGACCTGTTGCTGCGCGCGCTGGGGATGCACCAGCTGGGCTGCGGCGCTGGTTGTAATAGAAGTGGATACAGGGGGGGTATGAGGTGTGCTCGCGGGATATTTCCTGAACGTAACTGAACATGGATCGATGTTCTGTAACTAGACGTCGATCGCAGCGAGCGGCAGGGCACTCGCCGGTGGTGTCCCGCGGCTGCGGCGTGGGGGCGCTGTGAGGGTGCGGTTCAAGGGGAGATGAGGGAGGAGAGGGAGGAGGTCGGAGGGGACGGCCTCACCTTGGGCGGTTGGAGGCGATCGAAGGCGCAGGAACGACGATGGTGGCGCAGCGGCAGTCATGGTGGTCGACGAAGAGAGGGCGCCCGCGGCGCTCCTAGGCCGTTCCGGCCCGGGATTTTCCACGTAGACGACGGGGACGGCGAGACGTACCCATTCCGGGCATCAGCTTGCTCCAGTGGTGCCCAAGGCGATGGGGCGATGGGGAGGTCTGACGGAGTTGCTGCTGTCAGTTTGGGAAGGATACAGAGAAAAAGAAATCAGAGGAAACAGGGGAGGAAGAAAGAGGGAACGGCGGCGGAGGCAAGAGGGAGAGAAGGGAGAAGGGTAGAGGGGAGCCTAGGGCTAGGGTTCGAGCTCGATATAAAGGGAGGGGAAGGTGCGGATGGCCGTTCGCTGCTGCGTTGGTCGACGTGGACCTGTCCGATGCTCGTCCGTACCGAGGAAGAAGATGAGGATGGAAGGGGTACGGGCCTAAGGGGGAGTTGGGCTGGGCCATGCCCCTCTCCCTGCTAGCTGTTTTATTTTTATTTTTTCCTTCTATTATTTTTTTTTTGCTGAAATGTAATAAGAGGAAAAGGAGATGGATTTGGGGTAGAACATTTTTAGGGAAAAAATTTGTTATAGTTATTTAGGTTGACATCAACCACTTGCCAAATTTTATTTTACAAAAAGTTCAAATATAAATACCATTTGTAATTTGATTGAGATTTGAAATAATTTGGGATTAAGTGAGTTATTATTAAAAAGAAACATATAATTGGTTTTTGGGCCCTCAAGTTATTTTGAAGCAAAATGGTTGGAGTGTTTTGTTTCATTGATTCAAATGGTTGTTGTTTGGAAAATTAAATGAATTGGAATGCAATTTAAATGAATTTTGGGTTTTAAGTGAAATATTGAAAGCAACAATTTAATTAGTTTGAACCTCAGATTAATGGAAACAAAATGATGGATTTGTTTTGCAATTTTTCATAACTTTCAACATGGTTGTTGTTTGGAAGAAAATCATAATTGAATTTGAAATGGGTTTGATTATTGGATGCATTTTTATAGAAACAAAACAATAGTTTTGAAATCTCACTTTAATGGAAACAAACAATTGTTTTATTTGAAATATCATTTTGGAAATTGTAACATCACAAGGATGAAACAAAGGGTTTGAATTTTGGTTTGAAATTCAAATAGAAAACAAAGGAAAACAGTTGGAAAACAAATGGAAACCAAACAAAACAAATGCAATCAACATGATGCCATGATGCAAAACATAAAATAACAGAGAGCAAACATTCTAAAGGCTATTTTTCAGACTTGGGATGTTACAATCAAGGGCCGGGTCAGCTTCTTCTCCCGCTCGGCCTGCCGCGACTGCGCCGCCGTGCGCGCCTTCTTCCGCCAGTCCGGCCTGCCCTACGTGGAGATCAAACTCGACGTCTTCCCGAAGCGCGAGCCCGATCTCGCGTCCCGGGCCGGCGCAGCCGCGCGCGTGCCCCAGATCTTCCTCAACGACAAGCTCCTCGGCGGCCTCGTCGTGCTCAACTCCCTGCGCAACAGCGGCGAGTTCGAGTATGTCTTAGAAGTAGAATTAGCCGTGATAGGCACTGTGGGATCTTATTGGGTGAATTCTATTGTTGAGGACAGAAAAAAAAAGAACATGACTACAGTGGGATTTGGCCCCAATCTTTTTGACAATAACATCGGCTGGATTATTTTTGCTTTACTTCGAGAGAAAAAAAAAATGTAATTGACCAGAGTGGGATTTGAACCCACGCCCTTTCGGACCAGAACCTTAATCTGGCGCCTTAGACCAACTCGGCCATCTGATCTGTTTTGAGGAATTTTCGGTTCAAACTTTAATATCGAGTATCGTTTAATCAAGCAACAAAAAATAGAAAAGAAATTTGACCAGAGTGGGATTTGAACCCACGCCCTTTCGGACCAGAGCCTTAATCTGGCGCCTTAGACCAACTCGGCCATCTGATCTAGTTGGTTGAAACTTCGGTTCAAGCTTTAAATTGCTTTTAATTCAGGAACAAAAAATAAAAAGGAAATTTGACCAGAGTGGGATTTGAACCCACGCCCTTTCGGACCAGAACCTTAATCTGGCGCCTTAGACCAACTCGGCCATCTGATCGTTTTGTCAATTAGGAACTCCATACGTATTATATTTCAACATTCTGGCATTATGTGTGTGTGTGTGTGTTTTCTTTTAACGCAACATACCCATATACTAAAAGGCAAAACGAACACTCGATTAAACAAGACAATACTCTAGAAGAGAAGGAATTAAAAGGCAATCTTCTGTACTTGTCGTTTAAGAATCATAATAATGACAAGGAAAGTCTATGCTACTTTCTACATCTAAATAAGCACAAAAAATTCATATTCCTATGCCATGGTTATGAAAAATAATTAGGATATATCAAGAAATTGCATCTATGATAAATTTCCAACCTTTCTTTCATCACCTTTTCGGCTTCCCTAAAATTAAAACACAATGGCTCTTAAAAAAGTGCCCCTAAAGTAAACTGGTTTCCGGCCCAAGCAAGCTACCTCTAGACAACTGGAGTACTACCCAAACTATCTTCTCGTTTCCCTTATATACTATAAAATCGTACTATCATTTTTTTCGCGATATCATCATCGCGACCATCATTTTCGACCTCTTTGCCCTCTTCCTCCATCTCGACATATATCACGCGTAGCATGCTAACCGAAGGCTCAAATTATCAATAAATATCCATCAACATCATCCTACCACTCTTCTCTTACAATATGCACCGCACAACAATGCCACTTGGCCCATCTCTAACTTAGCCCGACAAAGTCTCCCAAGAGCATGGATCAAGAAGAAGCATGCATTCGACTTAAAAAATGCAGGAATTATTGGATTGGGATCTTTTTTTTTCCAGAAAAGGATTGTCAATTTTTTTAAACTTAATTTTCCTTCTAGTGAAAAAGAATTGCCTTAACTCTCGATCGATTTAACTAAATCTCAGTGGGTTGCACACAATTGTATATCATGTGTAAGTCTCAAGTCGGCATAAATCATGACGTAAATACACCGACTAAGAAGTCGACTGTGAGGGCATCTCCAGTCGTTCGCCCCCCCAGGTTTCAGATCGGCGCTTTTTAGCGTTAGCGCCGCCCCGCACCAAAACCTGGGGGGGCCGATTTCACCAGCCGTTCGGCGGCCCATAAAAGAGAACGGCGGTATTGTTTGAAACTTCATCTTCCCGCCCCAAAATATAGAGCCCTAGTTCGGCGATCACGGCAGCCCTGGTTTGGGCAATAATATTACAAAAAACGCCACAGGTGGGCGATCAAATAGAGTCTAGATCGAATCACACAGACGGGCGCGCGCGGCGTGGGCAAACGGAGGCGATCAGGCAGACGCGTCAGCCGGCGTCGGAGCAGGCGGCGAGCTCGGCGCAGCATCCTCCAGGTCGATGACGGCGTCCGAGCAGGCGACGGGCTCGGCATCCTCCAGGTCGACGACGGGCTCGGCATCCTTGTCGATGACGGTCGCGGCATCCTCCAGGTCAACTCCACAACTCGCGGCATCCTCTGGTGTAGCTGGTGCCACCAGACGACGTAGTCGGGGCCGGGGGCGCGCTGATGTTGGTCAGGATGAGGTTGCACTGCGCCAGGAACCAAGCTCTCACCTCGGGGGTCATCGCGGCCGGGTCGCCGCCCGTGAGGAAGGCGAGGTCATTGTTCCTCTTTGAAAGTGCACTATGGTCAACTAGAGGGGGGGGTGAATAGGTTGACTACCAATTTTTCTTTTCTTTTCCTTTTAAGGGGCTTAGTAAGATAAGATACGATTCTCTAGATGTGCAACTAAGTGAACAACCTATGTGAAGAGAGTAGTATGCGCAACGGAAGTAAAGCGTAAGGTAGTAAAGCAAACAACAAGTGTAAACAAGGAGACAAGGATATGTTTCACCGTAGTTCCTTCTCAAAGAGAAGTACGTCTACGTTGGAGAGGTGGGGAGCCACCTAGGCGCTCCTCAATAGCACGGTTGTGCACACCTTGTTCTCCTTGAGCTTCTCCGGTGAGGGAGATGCTCGTTTCCACTATGAGGTCGACTTGAAGGTGTTGACCAAACCTTTACAAGGGCTTGAGGTCACTCCACAAGGATGGAGGCTCTCAAGCAATCCGTAGCTTCTTGCAACAAGGTGGAAACTACAAGCACGAGATCTACTAAGGTTTCTAGGCCTCAAGTAGGATTCTAGATCTAATAGGTTGTGGTGGATGGATTTGAGATTCCTTTGGTGGAAGTGTGGATCTAGGTCTCCTCTAGCTCTCCACCAAGTTTGGGAGTGATTGGGTGGACGGAGAGGGAGATCTAAGAGGTTGAAGCTTTCATTAATGGCTAGGAGAGAGAGTGGAAAAAGCTTGCATTTATGAGGTAGGTGAAGGGGTATTTATACTCTTGGCCACGAAATAGCCGTTTGCAGTCCAGAGCACCGGAGGCTCCGGTGGTTTCACCAGAGGCTCCGGTGGGTCTTCTTTGCACTGCGCAGTTGCGCAGTGCCTTATCCTTTGCGCGCTGCTGAGGAGGCCGGAGGCTCCGGTGGATCGAGCGGAGGTTCCGCCCACCGGACCCGCACCGGAGGCTCCGGTGGAACCTCCGCCACTTTCCAACAGAAGGGGTGGCAGGCGGAGCTACCACCGGACCCTTCACCGGAGTCCATTTGCACTTGGGCCAGGGGGCCACCGGATGTCCACCGGAGCCTCCGGTGGAACCTCCGCCACTTTCCAACAGAAGGGCATTTTAGCGGAGGGACCACCGGATGCGCACCGGAGTCTATTTGTGCACAGGCTGAGTGACAGCAGCGGGCTGAGCCTCCGGTGGATTCACCGGAGCCTCCGGTGGATTTACCGGAGCCTCCGGTGGGTTCACCGGAGCTTCCGCCCGTGCACATTTTGGTTCCCTGGCTTCCTTTCTCTTAGCACTTTTCGAATATATCAAGCATTAGCCCCATAGATATAGTGAACCTAATAACCTGGGCATTTTCATCATTTGAACAAACATTAGATCAAACAATTATGTTGTCATATAATTACCAAAACGGACGATGATCTTTCAATCCCCCCCTTTTTGGTAATTGATGACAACATAATTATTTGCATGATTACGGACTCAATATGAACGGAGCTCCCCCTAAAGATATGCTCCTTTCATATTGAGATCACTAAGACATGATATAAACTAATAATATGACAATGATAACACATAGCATACATAACACATAGATAATATGAAACGAGGTTCACACATAGATAATATAGCGAGGTTCACGATAGATACGAATAAGATAAACAACCGAAGTTCCAAATAGTTCAAATCAAACTCCCTCAAGCAAAAGAGAGATGCAAATCAAAGAAAGCTTGAGGGACCATGCAAATGCCCGTTGCCTAATATATCTTTCTCCCCCTTTGGCATCAAGATACCAAAAGAGGGAGAGCCAAGTGCTAACGCCCCAAATCATTCGGAGGATGTGGGAGATGCTTCCGGAGCCGGGGAGGGAACACGGTGAGAGCTAGTGGCTTCGTCTCCTTCTTCCTCGGACCATTCAATGAGCTTGCCCTTGGAGTCCTTAGCTTGCCAAGCATCCCAATCTGTGATGCTATCAAGAACCGGGGATTCAATGGAGAGACCCTCTTCACGGAGACGTTCACGAGATGCTTGAGCCTTTTTACGTGCCTTGAGTTCCGCATCATAATGTGCCTCCCATTGATGTTGCTCAATCTTTTTGTTCAAGCAAAGTACTTTCTTGAGAGCCCGAGCCATCCATTTGAAGGCATTGCTAGAGGGAGGGGGTTGAGATGGACCCTCGGCTTCCTCTTCCTCATCCACAATGATGCGAGGCCTAGCCTTGTGCTTGCGAACAGCTGGAGTGGGATGCACAACGGGCTCGGTGTGATTCTTCATGAGAAGCCTCTCATCCGTATGAGAGATCCAAAGTGAATCATCCAAAGGATCATCCGGAAACCTAGCATTCCACACCTTCAATATGATCTTCATGATGAAAGGCCCAAAACAAGCATTCCTTCGGTTGGCAATGACATGCCACAACTCGTTCCAAATGTAGTCAAGGACATCAAGCTTGCGAGGAGTGGCATCCATACGGTATTGATGAGTAAGAAGCAACAAGTTCTTCATGAAACCTTGAATCTCATCCACATTGCCCGCCTTTGGATTGATAGTCTCTCTATAGACCCGTAACATGATGTCATAAGTGGGAAAGAGACCCTTGACGAAACCCACGGCATATTTCTTCCAATGATAGAGGGGAGTGAGGTCATCCTTTGAATTAGCTTGAGCGGAGTGAACTCGAAACCATCCATTAGCAAATTCTTCTCCGTTGGCAAAAGGACCAAAATCTGGGTAGCCACCAAGAATAGTGCCAACATCCTTCCAAGTGATGTCAAGTTGTTTGTCCTTGGTCATCCAAATGAGGTGGCGGTTGGTCTCATTGCCAAGATGAACTGTGGCAAGGAACTGACAGACGAGCTCTTCATCAAAGTCTTGTTGAAGGGTGATAATGGGACGGAGACCAAACTTCTCAATGATCTCAAGGGCCTCCCCAAAGTACTTGTGATTGCGTTCCATGTGACCAATACTTATAGCATGTTGGGGAACAACATTTTCCTTGGGCTTCCTCATCAAGATCTCCCTGAATATCTGTCCTTGGAAGGCGGTGTGAAAACGCGGATCCTTGCCCCGGAATTGGGGCATTTGGCGGTCACGGGCAATGACATATGGATTTTCCCTTCTTTCCTTTATAAATGTCGCATCGGACATCTTGGATGCGGTTGGTGCGGTGTTCTTCCTTGGCAAGGTCTTCTCGGGAGCCGGAAATCTCTTGCGCTTGCCTTGAGTACGGTCAAGTTCCTCTTGAATTTCATCCACGGGTTGTGGCTTGCGGCGGCCCGTGGACTTGTACCTTAGTCCTTTCCCTTTGGAGCCGGAAGCATCTAACATAAAAATCGAGAAGAGCATGAAGAACGAGTAAAGCTCGAGTCAAATAAGGCACGCACAAACCAAAGAACCAAGATATTCATGGTGTTAGGGTTGAATAATCTAGGGTTAGGGCAAACTTCCCATAGAACCGCAACGATTCAAGCCTAACATGCATTATCTAGGTTGCTAGGGTGAGTACTTGAGAAAATCCACTCCTAAAACTCCAAAACCACAAATCTAGAAGGCTAGAACATGAACTCCTATGCATCTCATCCATCAACTAGATGAGAGAGAGAGAGAGCACATACCGGCTTCATCCATGGTGGAGAAAGGAGGAGGGAAGGTTCCCGGGGCGTCCCTAGGCAAGGAGGAGGTCTCCCCGCGGTGGAGCACCCGAATCCGGCGGCGGTGAGCTTGGGGGCAGCGGCGGTTTGAGAGGAAGAAGATGGGGGCGTGGGGGGAAAATGAGATTGGATCTCACTTACCCCCGTGCACCCCAATCTTATCCGCAGTGATTTTTCCGCCGGCGGAGCCTCCGGTGGTTTCACCGGAGCCTCCGCTCCCGCCAGCGGAGCCTCCGGTGGAATCACCGGAGCCTCCGCCCCTGTCCCAAAACTTTAGGTTTTGGCCCGCTGAGCCACATGGACCCAGCGGAGCCTCCGGTGAGGTTCCGGTGGACAGACCCGGCGGAGCCTCCGGTGGATTCACCGGAGGTTCCGCCCAGATGAATTTCAGCGCGCCGAGATTGGAAAAACTCGAGCAATACTATAAGAGCAACGGTTTGGGCAAGTGGGGCTTGGGTTGGAAAAACGTTACTGTCATACGAGAGACATTGCTCGACGGGGTTCGCAAGAACCATAAAACAAGTGAAAAACCGAACCCGTACGAGTTGTCAAGATGAGGATATAAAGTGAGAAAATGATCAAAAACACCTCAAGGGTTGGTGGCCGAGGCCACCATGTTTGAGTGTGTAACTTGGCACCGCGAAGATATATCTTGGGTCCAAAATTACTACTCACAATTAAGCACAATGAGTCACAAATTGACTAGATATGCAATGATTGATTGATTTTCGCATAATAAAAGGAGTGCATACTCATGAGTTGAGTAGCGCTCCCCCTATATCCATGCCTACACCTAGACTCGATAGCAAGTATAATGAGGGTAGATATGCAAGGTTTCAAGTGAAGTTGGAGGAATCGATGACATTTAGTTCATTCCTCAAAGCTCGAAATCTTGGTTCATCAAGGGCCTTCGTGAAAATATCGGCAAGTTGATCCGTGGTGGAGACATAAGAGAGATCAATATCACCTTTCTCAACATGATCCCGAATAAAGTGATGACGAATCTCAATATGCTTCGTCTTGGAGTGAAGAACCGGGTTGTAGGCGATCTTGATAGCACTCTCATTGTCACAAAGAAGAGGCACCTTGTCAAAATGAATACCATAATCCTTCAAGGTTTGCCTCATCCATAGCAATTGGGCACAACAACTTGCCGCGGAGATATACTCGGCCTCGGTGGTGGAGAGAGCAATACAATTTTGCTTCTTGGAAGACCAACAAACCAAGGAGCGGCCAAGAAATTGGCAACCCCCGGATGTGGACTTCCTATCCGTCTTCTCTCCCGCATAATCCGCATCCGAGTAACCAATGAGCTGAAAGCTTGAACCCTTGGGGTACCAAAGACCGAAGTTTGGGGTATGAACTAGATATCGAAAGATTCGTTTCACGGCTTCCAAATGACTTTGCCTCGGAGAGGCTTGAAACCTTGCACATTTACCTACGCTATACATGATATCGGGTCTAGATGCACAAAGGTAAAGCAAAGAGCCAATCATGGAGCGGTATACCTTTTGATCTACCTCTTTCCCATTAGGGTCGGGTTTCAAGTCGGTGGTTGTGGACATAGGGGTCTTCATAGGTTTGGCATCATTCATATTAAATCTCTTGAGCATGTCTTGAGTATATTTGGCTTGTTTGATGAAGGTTCCTTCATAATATTGATTCACTTCGAAGCCAAGAAAGAACTCCAACTCTCCCATCATAGACATCTCAAACCTATCGGTCATAAGCTTGCAAAACTCCTCATTGAACAAGGTGTTAGTAGACCCAAAAATGATGTCATCCACATAGAGTTGGCATATGAACAAGTCACCTCCAACCGTCTTGGTAAAGAGGGTAGGATCGATTAAACCAACATTAAACCCGCGATCTACTAGAAACTCTTTAAGGTGCTCATACCACGCACGTGGAGCTTGTTTAAGTCCATAGAGCGCCTTATCAAGTTTATAGACATGATCGGGGTGGTTGGGATCCTCGAAACCCGGAGGTTGCTTGACATATACTAACTCATTAATGGGACCATTAAGAAAAGCACTTTTGACATCCATTTGTTGTAATTTGAAGTTATGATGAGATGCATAGGCAAGTAAGATACGAATGGATTCAAGGCGAGCTACGGGGGCAAAAGTTTCACCGAAATCGATACCTTCGACTTGAGAAAAACCTTGGGCCACCAATCTTGCCTTGTTGCGAATGACAATACCATCTTTGTCTTGCTTGTTCTTGAACACCCATTTGGTACCAATGACATTTTTGCAATCCTTGGGTCTTGGCACTAATTTCCACACCTTGTTGCGCTCGAAGTTATTGAGTTCATCATGCATGGCTTCAAGCCAATCTTGATCTTCGAGAGCTTCATATACCTTCTTGGGTTCAATGAAGGAGACAAATGCATGAGCCTTGCTAAAATCCGCCAATTGCCTTCTAGTGACCACTCTTCCACGAACTTGACCAAGAATCATGTCTTCCGTATGACCCGCTCGTTCAAGATTCTCTTGCCTTCTCTTTGCTCTTCGAGCCAATATCTCCTCCAAAGATTCCTTGGATATGGATTGAGAATCACCTTCTTCATCGGAGACATGTCCATCTTCATTTTGCCCTTGATCAATAATGGGTGATGAATCACCACTAGGTTGAGCATTCTCAACAATAATAGAATCTTGATCATGATTTAGGTGTGTTGCTTGGCCTTGTTCATTAGCTTGGCCTTGATCGTTAGCTTGAGGGCTTGGTGCATCTTGTTGGATTGCTTGATCATCAATGGGTGTAGTCAATGGCTCCACTTGAGTGGGGCATAGTCCTTCTCCCTCCGTCATCCGGTGTCCCTCAATGGGGATTATTTCACCAATCCCCATTCTTCTTATGACGATGGGAGGAATTGCATCTCCTACAACACCATGATCTATACGCCCCCCTTGGGAGCCATTATCCTCATCAAACACCACGTCTATAGCTTCTTCAACTTGTCCGGTGGACTTGTTGTAGACTCTATAGGCGTGAGCGTTTGTGGCATAACCAACAAAAATGCCCTCATAAGATCTAGTCTCAAATTTTGACAACCGTTTACCTTTCTTGCGAATGAAGCACTTGCAACCGAAGACCTTGAAGTAAGATACATCCGGTTTCTTACCCGTGAGAATCTCATAGGGGGTCTTGTTCAAGATCTTGCGAAGATATAACCGGTTGGTGGCGTGACATGCGGTGGAGACGGCTTCGGCCCAAAAGTTATAGGGAGAAGAGAACTCCGCAATCATAGTTCTAGCCGCATCCATCAAAGTCCGGTTCTTTCTCTCCGCAACACCATTTTGTTGAGGGGTATAAGGAGTGGAGTATTGATGAGCAATGCCCTCTTCACTAAGAAAACCCTCAACGGTGTAGTTCTTGAACTCCGAGCCATTATCACTCCGGATAGCCAATATGGTAGCATTGTGTTGGCGCTCAACTAGAGTGATGAACTCGATGACTCTACTTTGAGTTTCACTTTTCCTCTTGAAGAAATACACCCAACAATATCTTGAATAGTCATCCACAATTACCAAACAATACTTCTTTCCTCCGAGACTATCATAGGATAGTGGACCAAAGAGATCTAAGTGAATGAGCTCGAGAATTCTTGTAGTGGAGATAGATGTCTTGGTTGGGTGTTGCTCTCCATGTTGCTTCCCAAAGGTGCAAGAGCTACACACACGATCTTTAGCAAATTTAGCTTTGGTTAGTCCTAGAACGTGATTGCCACTTTGGAGATCATGCAACATTCTCATATTGGTGTGGGCTAGTCGGCGATGCCAAAGCCATCCCACATCAACTTTAGCCATTAGGCATGTCGCGGCACACGTGTCTTCTTTAGAGAAGTCCACTACATACATGCCGTTCTCGACAAACCCAACAAAGGCTACTTTAAGAGATGTCTCCCAAGTGACAATCACACTCTCTTTATTAAAGAACGAGGTGAAACCACAATTCACAAGTTGAAGAACGGACATCAAATTATAGCCAAGGGACTCAACAAGGAGAACATTCTCAATTGATAAATCATTTGAGATTGCTACCTTGCCTCGTCCCAATACCTTAAGCTCGGACTTATCACCAATAGTGACGCAATTGAGATGAGGTAGAGGAGGTTCAAGATTGCTTATTGCGTCAAGGCTTCCGGTCATATGTTGGGATGCACCACTATCCACTGTCCATTTGTTAGACCCGGAAGCATTTCCCTACAAGAGATCAATTTCTTGATTTAGGTACCCATCCTTCAATGGGTCCTCTTTTGTTAGTAACAAGGGTCTTAGGAACCCAAATAGTCCAATGATAATCATCACCATAAGAAGTACCAACGTATTTAGCATAAACATGTCCATCCCTAGATTTCATAAGAACATAAGATGGATTATATTTTCCGGCGAAATCATTATGAGTGATGCTCCCCCTAGAGGTATCACCACCCATAATGGCGTTGGTCTCCTTTTCTTTGGTCACCTCACCCTCTTTTACAAAAACAACATTTTGAGGGGGAGTGGTGACATTCTTGGATGTCTTCTTTGACTTGGAAATAAACCCAAGTCCCTCTTTACCTTTCTTGGCACCTTGAGAGCTTATTGCATCGTTGAGAATTCTTTCCTTCCCTACATTGTTAGTCGTAGAGGAAGAGGTAGGTGCAATAACAACGCTATTTGATGAAGATGCAACATGCTTATTTGATTGTTGAGCTAGAAGCTTGATTCGAGACTTGGCAAGTTTGTCATGAATTTCCTTAAGAGATTTAAACTCTTCTTTTAGTTTGTCATGTTCCTTGTCAAGTTTTTCATGAGCTATTCCTAGCTTCAACTCTTCCTCTTCAAATTCTTTAAGCAAAACAAGAGATTTGGCATGTTCTTTCTTAAGTTTGGCAAGAGATTTTTCATTGTCTTTCCTAAGCTTAGAAACACTAATAGCATACGAGTCTTGTAAACTAGATAGTCTTTCTTCAAGAGAGGCTCTCATGGATCTCTCCTTTTCGAGAGCCTTAATTAGTTCACCATCATGATTCTCATTGGTACCACCATGATTCTCCAAGGTCATGATGATTTCCTCTTTCTCATCAATGAGAGAGTTGGCATCATCAAGTTGCCTTAGGAGAGTTTTTACCTTTTCTTTAGTTTCACCTTCAAGACTACTCAACCAAGACCCTAGGTTCTTGGACTCCTCATCTTCACCAATGTTTTCAACACAATCCAATAATGAGGGAGAGGTAGTGTTAATAGACTTGGAGGTGGAAGTTATTACCGCGGTGGCTTTTGCCATGAGACATGTAGGTCGGATCGATGTCTTCTCATTGGGAGATTCAAATAGAGAGACCGATGAAGAGGAAGTGGTAGCTATGGCGACGTGGGCAACACCTACGACTTCATCTTCTCCTTCATCTCCGGAGTAGTATGTCTCCAATGTGGGGCCTTCTTGAACATATAGAGCCCTTGGAACCCTTCTAGCGAGGTTCTTGTTTTGTGGAGCTTTGTTCTTGTCCTTGCGAACAAGCTTCCCTTCATTCTCTTCTCTTGGCTCAAAGGGACACTCCTTGACGAAGTGGTTTGCACTTCCACAATTATAACATGTCCTTGGTCGTTCCCCTTTCTTCCTAAAGATCTTGTTCCTTGAAGGTCTTGGGGCACCGGCTTTGTGAGCCTCCCATCTCTTCCAATACCCTTGCATGGCAAGAGCAATACATTTATGGGCACCCTTGTATGTATCCTCATAGTCCTCATCATCATCATCATCATCATCATCAACTTCTTCAATCTTGGCCATTGCTCTAGACTTCAAGGCAAGGTTGGGAGACTTTCCATGTCCTCTAGAGCGAGCAAGAGCATCATCCGCACTTTTGTGAGATAGGGATATGGCAATGAACTCACTTAGCACTCCAATGGAGTTAAGGGAGTTGTAGTCGGATCTTGTTCGAATGCTAGTGGAGAGGTTCTTCTCAAATGGAGTTATGGCCTTGACGAACTTCCTCTTGATCCATTCATCCGAGATTTCCTCTTTCCCAAAATCTCTTAGTTGATTGCCAAGAGTGACAACTCTTCTATATAGCTCCTCGGGACTCTCGTCTTCAAGCATGACGAAGTTCTCGGACTTGTCGAGAGCAACATCATATTTTGATGATTGAATGCTAGCATTTCCTTGGAACAAGGAGTCAAGTTTATCCCATGCTTCCTTGGCGGTCTTCAAGCCGCGAATGTGCTCAAGATGTTCTCTTGGGAGAGCCTTTTGGATAGTCACAATAGCGGTCTTGTTGAGTTGGAACTCCACGTCCTCTCTTGGGGTCAAGTTGTTTGGATCATGAGGGTGGAATCCATGAACAACGCTTCTCCATAGAGCGGTGCAACAACCTGAAATATGAGACTCCATATCGAACTTCCATGATGAGAATTCGTTAGTGTTAAGCATGGGAGGATTTCCAACATTAACCATGTGTGGTATTGTAGCAATAGGGTGGATAGAATCGTAATTGGGAGGCGGTGGAACTTTAGAGTTAGACCCCGAACCGTTAGCCGATTGAGACTTGGAGCCCTCGGAGTTCCCACTACTCTTAGCCTTTTTATCGGCTTTTGCTTTGGCTTTCGCCTTAGCTAAAGCGATGTTAGCTTCCATTTCATCAATGTCCGGAATGGATTCTTCATCCGAGCTAACATCGTTGGTAGTGAGAGGTGCTTCCTCGGACTCCTTGGTTCTCCCCATCAATACCTCCATCATTTTCTTGATGCTAGAAACCTCCGTACTGACAGTAGAGCTAACCTTAGACATTTCGGCTTGGAGGATTCCAACCGAGTCTTGTAGGTTAGATATACTGTCGGACATCTTGGAGATTTCCGCACTAGAACTACCGGGGGTATTTTCATCGACCATTGTACTCTTAGGCGGTTAAGCCCTTAGTAAGAGCCGAGGCTCTGATACCAATTGAAAGTGCACTATGGTCAACTAGAGGGGGGGTGAATAGGTTGACTACCAATTTTTCTTTTCTTTTCCTTTTAAGGGGCTTAGTAAGATAAGATACGATTCTCTAGATGTGCAACTAAGTGAACAACCTATGTGAAGAGAGTAGTATGCGCAACGGAAGTAAAGCGTAAGGTAGTAAAGCAAACAACAAGTGTAAACAAGGAGACAAGGATATGTTTCACCGTAGTTCCTTCTCAAAGAGAAGTACGTCTACGTTGGAGAGGTGGGGAGCCACCTAGGCGCTCCTCAATAGCACGGTTGTGCACACCTTGTTCTCCTTGAGCTTCTCCGGTGAGGGAGATGCTCGTTTCCACTATGAGGTCGACTTGAAGGTGTTGACCAAACCTTTACAAGGGCTTGAGGTCACTCCACAAGGATGGAGGCTCTCAAGCAATCCGTAGCTTCTTGCAACAAGGTGGAAACTACAAGCACGAGATCTACTAAGGTTTCTAGGCCTCAAGTAGGATTCTAGATCTAATAGGTTGTGGTGGATGGATTTGAGATTCCTTTGGTGGAAGTGTGGATCTAGGTCTCCTCTAGCTCTCCACCAAGTTTGGGAGTGATTGGGTGGACGGAGAGGGAGATCTAAGAGGTTGAAGCTTTCATTAATGGCTAGGAGAGAGAGTGGAAAAAGCTTGCATTTATGAGGTAGGTGAAGGGGTATTTATACTCTTGGCCACGAAATAGCCGTTTGCAGTCCAGAGCACCGGAGGCTCCGGTGGTTTCACCGGAGGCTCCGGTGGGTCTTCTTTGCACTGCGCAGTTGCGCAGTGCCTTATCCTTTGCGCGCTGCTGAGGAGGCCGGAGGCTCCGGTGGATCGAGCGGAGGTTCCGCCCACCGGACCCGCACCGGAGGCTCCGGTGGAACCTCCGCCACTTTCCAACAGAAGGGGTGGCAGGCGGAGCTACCACCGGACCCTTCACCGGAGTCCATTTGCACTTGGGCCAGGGGGCCACCGGATGTCCACCGGAGCCTCCGGTGGAACCTCCGCCACTTTCCAACAGAAGGGCATTTTAGCGGAGGGACCACCGGATGCGCACCGGAGTCTATTTGTGCACAGGCTGAGTGACAGCAGCGGGCTGAGCCTCCGGTGGATTCACCGGAGCCTCCGGTGGATTTACCGGAGCCTCCGGTGGGTTCACCGGAGCTTCCGCCCGTGCACATTTTGGTTCCCTGGCTTCCTTTCTCTTAGCACTTTTCGAATATATCAAGCATTAGCCCCATAGATATAGTGAACCTAATAACCTGGGCATTTTCATCATTTGAACAAACATTAGATCAAACAATTATGTTGTCATATAATTACCAAAACGGACGATGATCTTTCACTCTTCTTCGCCGCGGTGCCAGTCCTGAGGAGGTCGATCTTGACCTGCGAGTTGGCCATGAGCGCTGCCCATCGCTTTGTGGAGACCTCGTCCCTCTTGACGGCATGGGCCTGGGCGTCGGCGATGAAGGTCTCGATCGACGCCTGGAGCTTTGCCGCTGCCGGCGCACCGTCCCTCGCCAACTTGGCTTTCTTGTGGCCCATCGGCGGACGCCCTTCGGACGCACCTGCAACCACAGCGTCAGGAACGTACTCCTTGCCCTTGCCGATCGACCGCCGCACCTCCGCCCACTTCTCGCACTTCTCGACGAGGACGAAGACGTGGAGGAACTTGAAGTCGGAGCCCTCGTCGTTCTTGTACGCCTCCAGCATCCGGACGATCTCCATCTCGCGGTTAGCGCCGCTCTGCGGCCTCATCGAGATCTCCTCCTGGATGCCGTGCCATTTGTTGCAGGACGCCTGGATGTTCGCCCAGTGGTTCGCCATGGCCTTCTGGCCGCGGTCGGTGATGCAACACGTGTAGTGGGGGTCGATCATGCGGCGCTCGTCGTACGCCGTTTTCACCCGCTTCCAGTAGTTGTCGGCGTGCTGGTTCGCGCCGACGACCGGGTCGTGGCTGACCGTCTTCCACGCCTCGGCGAGGAGTGCGTCCTCCCTGGTCAGCCACTTGATGAAGGGCTCGGCGGGGGGCAGTGGCACCTTCGGTTCCTTGCGAGGACGGCCAGGGCCCCGGCGCTTTCGGCCATCGCCGGTCTGTTCTGTCTCCTCCGGAACCACCGGCGTCTCGTCCTCCTCGTCCTCTTCGCCCTGCTCCTCCGTCGCCTGCGTGCCGGAACCTTCGCCGTAGTCGCCACCGCCCTGCGCGAAGAACTCCCCGCTGTGCTCGAGGAAGCCCGGGCTCGCCGCAGCCGCCATCGAGCCGGACGCGATGATCTCCTCCATGTAGCTGTCCTGGGGCTGAAGCCCGGCGAGAATCGCACGGCGGTGGGACGGGGAAGCTGCGTAGCCCGGCGCGGCACCATACATCATCGGCGGGTGGTAGGGGAAGGTGAGGTTGGGGTTGAAACCTCCCAGGGAGTCGCCTTCGACGAACCAGGCAGGCGGCGGGTGCGGTGACATGCGTGGTGACGGCGACGGCGATTGCTTCCAGCCGGCGAACCTTGGGCCGAGAGGGCTCTTCTTCTTGGCGAGCGACGCCGCGGAGGCGACCGGCGTAGGTGGCTCGTCCGGCGCGGTCTCCTCCTCCTCGTCCTCCAGCTCGTCTTCCTCGGCGGTGGCCTGCTCCTCCGCCTGCAGCTGCGCCATCAGCTGGCTCTGCCGCTGCGCTGCCTCCCTCCCCCGGCGCTTCATGTTGGCCGTTTCCACGCGCGACCTCTCGGCGATCCACTCCTTGTTCGACATGCCGGGCGGCCGCTCCTTCGGCGCCCTCGGTTTGCGCGGTTTCTTGGCCGGCTCGGATGCCGCGGGAATGGATACGGCGGTGGCGGCGGCGCGGGGACTTGTAAATCGGGCGGGAGCCATAGCGTCTAGATCTCGGGGGCGGGGGGAAATGGCGGGAATGGACCGGGGGAAGAGGTAGTTGTGGAGGGAAAGTGGAGGGAGGCGTCGAAAAAAGGGAGGGAAATCGTCTTCCGTCGCCGACAGGCGTGGCCCACGCGCGCATTTCGCCCCCCAAGCCGAACCCAGCGCGCTGGGTTCGGCCTGGGTTCGGCGGCGCCAAACGGCGCGAAAAACGGCGGAAAGCGGCGCTAAATCGCTTCCTGGGGGGGGCGACTGGTGCGAAACGGCGCCAAACGGCGCGAAAAACGCCTCTTGGGGGGCTCTGGGGGGACGACTGGAGATGCCCTGAGTTAACTACTCCATACGTATCGAAATGTAACATGTTTTACCGTTTACTAGACAATACGTATCAGACATGTTTTAGTGCAATATGCATATGAATGTGCGCAGTAAAACATGTCTAGAATCTAGATACGTTTTATTTAGAAAACGCTAAAACATTTTATATTTTGATATGGAGAGAGTGAATCTTAGTCAGGTGTACACTTGCAACTTTCGGACTAGCAGATCATCATGGCGCGAAATACAACGGATACTTGGAAACAGCAAAACCGGCTGAAAAAACACGCAGCAAAAGAAAGTGGAGCACGGTAACATAATCGTGGCAAGTCGAAGCAAAATGTATACTGTGTGAACTGAAAATCGCACTCGTACCAGAATTCAGTCTATTGATTCGCCTGTCTTGTGGCAGCTGATCCTCTCTCTCCCCACTCCGCGCCCGGAAGTGCCCAATGCCGCCGCCGCCGCCGCCTTCGGTCTTGCCACCCTTCCCCATCCCTTCAACCACATCATCCCCGTCCCCTCGACAAATCGCCGCCCTCGTGCTCAACCACCCGTCGTCCACCCTCAGCACCGCGTCGGCGCGCTCCCTCTCGGCGTCCCTCCTCGCCATCGCGCCCGCCCTGCCGACGCCCGTGGCCAACTCGGTCCTCAAGCTCCTGTGGCACCACGGCCCGCGCGCTCTCCTCTTCTTCCACTCGCTCCTCCACCTACCCGCCGGCGCGCACACCATCTCCCCCTGCACCATTGATCTCGCCCTCGACCTCTCCGCGCGCCTCCGCCACCCTCGCCAGCTCACCAACTCCATCCTCGCGCTCTTCCCGCGCCTCCGCCTACCCTTCACCCCGCGCACCTTCCCCATCCTCTTCGAGCGCTTCGCCGCGTCGCAGCGCAGGCCCGACATCGCCGTCCGCCTCTTCCTCTCGCTCCACCGCTCCCACCGCGTCACGCAGGACCTGCCCCTCTTCAACTCCCTCCTCGACGCGCTCGGGAAGTCGCGCCATGCCAGCAAGGCCGCCTCCCTCGTCCGCGCCCTCGAGGCCCGCTTCCCGCCGGACGTGGTGACGTACAACACCCTCGCCGATGGATGGTGCCGCGTCAAGGACACATCCCGCGCGCTCGACTTGCTGCGGCGGATGGCCGAGTCCGGCATTACCCCCACCAAAACCACCTACAATATCATCCTTAAAGGCTTCTTCCGTGCTGGACAGATACAACACGCATGGAATTTCTTCCTCCAAATGAAGAAGAGGGGAAGTAAAGATGAGAGCTGCAAGCCTGACATCGTTTCGTACACTACCATCATTCATGGGCTGGGTGTTGCTGGGCAGCTGGAGAAAGCTCGCAAACTGTTTGATGAAATGCCTAAAGAAGGGTGCACGCCTTCACTGGCCACGTACAACGCCCTCATTCAGGTGATATGTAAGAAGGGAAATGTGGAGGATGCAGTGACGGTGTTTGATGGTATGGTCCAAAAGGATTATGTACCAAATGTAGTTACTTATACTGTCTTGATCCGGGGCCTCTGCCATGCTGCAAAAATTGACCGAGCTATGAAGCTGATGGAAAGGATGAAGAACGAAGGCTGTGAGCCTGTCGTTCAGACATACAATGTTCTAATAAGGTATTTATTTGAGGAAGGGGAGATAGAGAAGGCCTTGTCTTTGTTTGACAGGATGAGTAAAGGGGAGGATTGCCTGCCTAATCAAGATACATACAATATCATAATAAGTGCAATGTTTGTGCGCAAGAGGGCTGAGGACATGGCAATGGCCGCGAAGATGGTGATGGAGATGGTGGAGAGAGGATACTTGCCTAGAAGGTTCATGCTCAATCGTGTACTGAATGGATTGATGTTGACAGGCAATCAGCAGATTTCTAGAGATCTCTTGAGAATGCAAGAGAAATATAGACGTCTGCGACGAGAAATAAGATTGTAATTGCCATTTGACTTCTGCATTGGTGTGAGCATTCAATTCTTTGTCTTTCGTGCATCATGAGGCTTTGGTACAGAACTAAGGTGCAACCTTCAAGTGCCTAGCAGTTCATACTTTTTTCGACCGCTGACCAAGGGAGAGTGGCAATCGATGTTGGATAAAGCCCTCAATTCTATTCCTCCATGGCAAGGAGGAATGATCGCTAGGGCAGGACGCATGACTCTGGTTAAATCAGTAATCACAGCTAGACCCTACACATCATCTTCTGATCATGGATGCACCAGTTTGGCTTTTGGAGGAAATTGATAAATTTTCGAGGGCTTGTTTCTGGGCTGCAAAGGATAAGGTGCAGGGTGGCCAATGCCTGATTGCCTGGGAGCTGGTGGCTAAACCCCATTGCTTTGGAGGTTTGGGTGTAAAGAATTTCAGGTTGCAGGGGATTGCTCTTAGGGTTCGTTGGGAGTGGCTTAGGCGAGTTGATGGTACCAAACCTTGGCAAGGCCTGCCAATGATCAAAGATAGCAAAGCAGCTGTGGTGTTTGACAGTTTGGTTCACACAAGAGTGGGAGACGGAGCTGAGACCTTCTTCTGGAAGGACAGGTGGTTGCAGGGGAGATCAGTGAGAGATCCGGCACTGCTCCTGCTTGGCATGGTCAGCACCAGGAAACTTAATGGTCGTATGGTGCGGGCTACAATTTTGAGGGCAATGCATGGATGCTGGACATTGCCCGGGAGTTATCTCATCAGGCGGGTCTGCAATTGCTTTCTCTTTGGTGTGCCATTAGAGGTATTGACAGAGATTGCTCAGCGCCGGATCAATTCTGCTGTCGATGGTCCGCTTCTAGGACCTACACGACACAATCAACTTACAAAACGCTGACTCATGGAGCAGTCAGGTTCACGGCTGCCAATTGCATCTGGAAGTGCTGGGCTCTGGCGAAGTGCAAGATCTTCGCGTGGCTAGCTGTGCAATATAGACTCTGGACTTCAGACAGGAGAGCAAGGCACGGGCTACAGTACAACACTTCTCTTTGCTTCACTTGCCTACAGGACAAGGACACGGTGGATCATATCCTCATGCAATGTATCTATGCGCAAAGGATAAGGGGTAGGGTGTTCCATGCCTGAATGCCCGGGAGCAGGTGGCTAAACGCCATTGCTTTGGAGGTTTGGCTGTGAAGAATCTCAGGTTGCAGGGGATTGCTCGTAGGGTTCGCTAGGAGTGGCTTAGGCGAGTTGATGGTACCAAACCTTGGCAAGGCCTGCCAGTGATCAAAGATGGAAAGCAGCTGTGGTGTTTGACAGTTTGGTTCAGATAAGAGTGGAAGATGGAGCTAAGGCGGTCCTGCTTGGCATGGTCAACACCAGGAAATTTAATAGTCGTACGGTGCGGACTGCACTTGAGGGCGGTGCATGGATGCTGGACATTGCCGAGGAGTTATCGTGTCAGGCGGCTCTGCAACTCCTGTCTCCTTGGTGCCCCATTAGAGGTATTGACAGAGATTGCTCGGCGCCGGATCAGTTATGCTGGCCATGATCTGCTTCTAGGACCTGCATGACACAATCCACTTACAAAATGCCGAGCGATCAGGTTCCTGGCTGCCAATTGCATCTGGAAGTGCTGGGCTCCGGCGAAGTGCAAGATCTTTGCCTGGCTAGCTGTGCAATATAGACTCTGGACTTCAGATAGGAGAGGCGGGGCACAGGCTGCAGGACAATACTTCTCTTTGCTTCACATGCCTACAGGACGAGGACACGGGGGATCATATCCTCATGCAATGTGTCTATGCACGGCAGGTCTGGTACAATTGCTTCGGTGCTATAAATATACAAGTGAATTTCCCTCAGCCCATAGATCAATTGGAGGAGTGGTAGCTTTGCAGCAGCGAGGCTTTCCGAGGGAAAGACAAGAAGTTTGATTCCCCGGTAATTTTGAAGCAAAGGAAAGCTTAGGGTATTTGCGAACCTTCAACAACAATGCAATGAGGATGTTCTGACATCGCGGATCCTAGAGAAAATGACTATGTGAACTTTGGGAGGAGCAGGAGAGAAGCGAGCAGCTATGAGAGAGTAGTCTCTGTGGGTATGTGTCGGTGTTACCTTCCAGTTTGGCTCTCAGGATCTTGTAAAAAATATTCTATCTTCTATAAAAATTTGGTATGCCTTTGGTCTACCCTAAAAAAAAAAGATACCCGTCGTACTATGATCACTGATCAGTTTGTTGTGCAAGCCACACTTGATTGTTGGTATGTGTTGTGAACCTGTTCATAGAGTCTGCTTTATTGTTTGTCCATGTCTGATTAGCAGTTTAATTTTTTTTATTTTGCCTTGTGTTTTATCTTTTTCATCAGCTCTGCATGTTCTGTTTGTAATTGGTGAAGGATTAAATCCCGAAGTTATGCCAAATTGCCAATCACAATCTATTATCCCATGGTAATGTGGCATGGAGTTACGAGATTATATAGTAGTAGGATGCTTCGTTTCTCTAGAAGCAAGATAAGATCTGGTCATGATCTATGCCACTAATCAATTATGGAATCCTAGATGGCAAACACATCATGATATTATGAGATTGTTGGTCATCAGATTGTCCATGAACAGAGTGACTGCACTGATGGCCAAATATTTGCAACAAAAATAGAGCTGACAGTGACTTTTATTGTAGCGTGTTGAAGGCAAGTATTTAGTCATGCTGGATTTTTTGTTTGTTCAAAAATTATTGTTGTTTGTCTAGGTATGCCGTGTGGCATCCGTACTGTTTGTTTTTGTTAAGAATGTTATGGGTTGAGCGAGAATGGACGGAGCAAACAGAAATGTGAAGTTAAACATTTCTTTGGTTTCACTTCTGCTTTGCAGGGTTGTGGGTGCTGGATTTCTATAGAGGAAAATTGCCCATTCCTGGCGTGACTGTGAGCCAACATTACAGACAGGCAGCAAGGTAGAGTCTCTGTTCAAGATAAATTTACTGATTTTGGTGTTTCCTCCATAGTTTTCTTGGCATCAAGCTTTGTCTTACATCTTGATGATTCTAGGTGCTGCAAGTGGTAAATTTCTGTCTGAACCTACTGTGATAGCTAGTCTCGTGTAGTTTTGTGTACTACTGTTCTGGCTCCAAGAACAGACTCTATTGACCCGTGACTTCTTTTTTATCCCCCCTTCCTGAAATATAAGGTTCTCGTGCTTTCTGGGAGTTATGTTTTACCAAGACTTTGTTCGACAATATGTGGATTACATGTTACAAAATTTATATTGTTGGATTCCTATTAGAGAACACTTTTAAATGGTATCAATTTTTGCAAGGTTCTGTCTGTGTTATCATATTTATTGCCACGTGGTAATGCAAATACTCAAACCATTAGCACCCTGCTAACTTGTATTTGAATGTCTGTGCAGCGTAGAAATCAAACAAGTCGTTCAACTCACCTGAGAATGATATGTATCTGTTCTCGGGATCGCTGATTCCTCAAAGCTAGCTCTTTATCAATTGAATGCTGAAAGTGGAGATAGTAAAGGACACCCAAGAGTCATTGGCTGGTGGATTATGTGGCGAAACATTACTTGGTTCTGAGTCATTGGCTGGTGGATTACGTGATGAAACATTACTTGGCTCTGATAATACATTGGTAGCATTGGATGTGACCAGGCCAGCCTTTTATATTGTTGAGTTCAAGGGTTAGAGGATCAGCTACAACAAGATGCAGATTTCTGATTTTGTTCAAGACTTGCCTGGAACGGTCAAACTTCTACATTTGATGTCCATTGGTACCAATAGCTTTGCAATCATCTTCTATTGTTTCTCTCCTGAAACTTCAAGGTATTAAGGGGTTGGAAGCAATCGATAGCTTTGACTGGCCAGCTTCTGTGAGTGATGTTCTGGCAATAACAGAGAAGGGTGAGGCTTTTGCTGTTGTGTTCTCTAATCAAATTTATTGTCAAAGTAACAAGTGATGTAAGCAACGAAATTATTAGGAAAAAGTTAATATAGATCCGCGTAGGGGTAGTGTTGAGAAGGTCTTCTTGAATAATTATGTCCTAACTGATAAATCTCATGGTTTTGGGGCTTTGGTTGTAGTGGATAGTGGAGGATCATTCGATCTTGTTAATCCAACAAGGTGTGTTTATCTGGAGCAGAGAGGATGGATTTGCTTCAGTTGTTGATGTAATGACCGTTGAGAAGGCTGGTGTGTTAGTTACGGATGTGGAACACAATCTCTTTGAATGGCTTAAGGTAATCCTGACTCAACTATTGTTTTTCTTTTGTGACATACCCAGAAAAAAATTCAATTCAGAAAATCTGTTACTGAAGCTTAGTCATTATTACGCCAATCCTGTAAAATTTGGTAACATGCTTGTATATTTGGCGTACAGATTTCTTTGCTAATGGTAGCACATGATTAAGTAATCCTGTGGATCCATCCATATTTTTCTTTTCAATGTGTGCGCCACCACAACATTTGCAGGGTTGTGACATTTTGTTGCATGCTCTTCTCTAAGTTTTTTATGGCACTTGACCCTCGAGTCTTATATAGGGACACATGCTGAAACTCAAAGGAGCTCTAATGCTTGCAATTGTTGATGAACTTGCTGCAATTCAAGCATTGAGAGTCAGAAGCTCTGGAAAAAAAAATGACCAGAGACCATATTGGAATCCCAAAAACTTCTTATTGTACTGACAATGGCTGGAAAAGTAATAGCTCTGCTTACTGGAGATGGACATATTATCTGGTCAAACTTGCCGCCGTCCCTTCGTGCTTCTTAATCTGGTGAAATGTCTTCTGCCTTGAGGTTATACCGATGGCAGGTTCTCCACCACCGTGTGATGCATGGGAACCAGTCCATACTTGTTGGCAGATTCTGTTGCCCCTGGAGGCCTGGAGTCCTCTCTATTTTTTATTCTTATTCTGGAGAAGAACTCAACTCTCAGAGGTTTGCCTATTCTGTTGTCCAAATTATCCCATTGACACTGAAGGATTCGTCTGAACATCGTCTTCATCTTATTGCTGATTCAAACTCCCGTGCTAACTTATATCCAAAATCTCTAGATGCCCTTAATTCATTTGTACCTGAGATGTCAAATATATATTTCTACTCCATGGATATTCAGAAAAAAGCTATTAGAGGATATTCATTACAGAAGTCATTTGACCTCAATTTGGATGACCAGTACCGCTTTAGTACAAAGGAGTTAAGGTCAATCATCTTTCCTTCTGATTCCACAAGCTGTACTGTGGGTGAATTAGTTGGTCTTCGCCTTGTTTCATAATGGTGGCAGTTTCGTTTGATTTGGCCAGGAAGCAATTGTCATGTACGTGGTGCAGAGAAGGTGAGTTTGCTACAATTTACTATGGAAAGTTTGGGCCTTTTATTCTAAGTTTTGGTGTGATTATGCAATCTATATCCAGTGCTCTGTATTATTTTTGAAGATAATAATTTTTCGTCTAAATTTTATGGAGCTATTTATACCAACATTTTTTTCATGTTTATAAAGAAGAATATGTTCATTATCATTTGGTTGGGAAGATGAACAAGCACGCATCCGAAGTATTGGTTCTGGAGAAGACTAAGGGTCCGTTTGGGAGCAACGTTTTTTTTGAAGTATTCCGGAAATACTTCAGTTTTCTGAAATACTGCAATATGGAATACTTCAAGGCGTTTGGGAGGAATAGAAACTATCGTTTCGAAACTGCAGTATTCTCTAGAAACTCAGTATTTTTGCCGTAATCTATACTTCAGTCCGGACCTCTTTTTTCCGAAACAGAGAAACAGAAACGCACGCTTCCTCCCTCACGTAAAATGCATCTGCTTCTTCCTGCTGCTGTCCTCTACGACGCGTTCGGCCATGTCCTAACCGGTCTTGATCTCAATCAAGGCACAACATAAAATGAAGAAAACTGAACAAGTATGCTGGTGGCTACAACATGCATGGCATGATCGGTATATGAGAGCAAAATAAGATGGAGGATACATGTACCTGCTAACGCCGACAGCCGAAGCGCGGAACCCAACGGAGTGCCTGATGCTATGACGATCGGTGAGTTATAATGCCGGCTTTGTCGTGGACACGGATGGGTGTTGATTAGATTCATTATTTATAGGACTGTTTACTTGTTGAAGCTGAAGCATTCAACTCGTGAGGAAGTCACGTACAGCCATGCACGCATCACTTGGTCAAAGGTGTCCATGCATGCACCGTACCACTCAGTCAAAACACTAGTAAAACGATACGTCGATACTTACCAAACGCCTTGCAGTTTTGCTAAAACTGAGGAATACTTTGGTAGTAGCAGACTGAAGTATTCATTGCCCGAGCACCCAGATACTTCAGTTTTGAGATACTTCGGTTTTGTAAAAACGTTGCTCCCAAACTAGGCCTAAGGGCCCGCTTGGATTGACATTTTTTAGTGAGTACGGCTGTGAAGTTTGCGGATCGTAACCGCCCCCGGAAACAGCGCTTGGATGGCTGTTTTCTCCTCCCTCCGTAATTTACGTAGCTGCTTTGCTTGCCTGGCGCTCGCGCGGAAATATTACGGATCTACTTGGTTCCGACTAGAAATCCGGCTGGTTTTGTGGGCACAACAAAACTGGCCCGTTAACTTTCCAGGCCCTGTAAATAAAACGGCAATCCAAGCGTGGCCTAAGGCCCCGCGGTTTTTAAGCATCGGGGATAAACTACACATCTGAACAAGCATATAATAATCAAACCAGTTACTGCTACCTACAATTGGGCGCCCCCTGCCGTTGGTCCACCTGATTATCCAAAAGCCTTTTTTTTCATTCGTTATCCCTGATGTTTTCTCCTTGTGTGCTACACAAATGGCTAGCCGTCAATCTGTCATACTGTTGAGGCTAGAGAACTTGAGGTGAACCACTAATTATCAAAATGAACTTCCACTCTCTCAACCCTTTCCTGATGCCGGGATAAATCATTTCTTCAAACTTATATGATACCGAGGATTTTTAATTGATATTTGAACGAAATCTTACAAACTAAATCAAAATTTTATAAATTTGAATAAGATTTAAACTAAACCCTAATTTGTAGGTCTAGGTTAACTGATGATGGTACGCCGTCGCACGTCGGATGTGTCGTGGACATTCGTACCTTGCTTGTGGCATCGAACTCGAGGAAGTTGCATGCCTCTAGGTGTCGCCGCCCTAGCGGTGCTCGATACTACTCTCAAGAGCCGCCCGACTGCCGAGCAACTGCGTCTTATTCTAAACTTCCACTTCCTCCTTTTCCAGTTGAGCTTCGTTTTGAAGACGCGGCACCGACGCGTCCGATGTGGCCACCTGCCTATCGAGTAACTGCCTCTGTTTGAAACTTCCACTTCCCATGCTTCCGGGAAGGTGTCGCGCATGAGCTGTCGCGCCTCATGGACCATTTACCGACTGTGAATGTAGAGGACGCGCCATGTAGGCTGCCTGCCACCCGCACGCCATGTACGATGCCTCCTCGCAGTGCATCTCTTGCAGAACTAGTTGTCGCGAACGCGCTCCACCCGCAACTCGCGGCGCATCTCACGGGAGAATTTCTCAGCCTCGTTCCGGCGACGTTGGAGCGTGGCCTCCATTCGTCGATGCTGACGGATCTCGCTCAACTCGCGGCAGTGAAGCTCTGCTGCCTCCTCACAGCTCAACCGGAGGTCAGGCATCTTGTGGCGACGAACCTTGGGAGAGGAGAGGAGACTGTGGGTGGTGGTCATTGTGAGGAGCGAAGATAGGCAAGCGCCTCGTTCTAAAGCCGACCGAAGGAGCTGGGTTGGGTGATGCCCGTTATAGTCGAGCACCGGTTCCCATGGCATGGCATTGGCGTCGACGAAGAGTGCTCGCCACCGCTGGGTAGCCATTGCGTCTCATACACGTGTTTAGGCGGCCTCACTTCGTTTTGTGCCCGCTAGGGGAACTGGTGCGCCATTAAAACGCACAGACGGGCCCTTCGTCGCCCGCAATAAGTTGCGTTGAACGCGTTTGTGTTGTTGACAGGACGGCCCCGTCCATCAGGATCCAACTTGGCGTGCAATTACCGCGGTTGCCAGCGCGCACAGTAGCGACCCAACAAGCGAGGCAGAATCGGGGTTGTTGGACACTGGATTGGGCCTGTCCGACAACTATGCCGCTATTGGGAGGCCCAATGGGGCGCATTTCGTGCCGGCACGCCCAATAGCGCTATCGGGGGCGCTCGTGGAGATGCTCTCACTAGTGCATAGTCATTAGGAAACATCATATCATTCTTGCTAAACGCTAAAGTTCATACTTCACGAAATATTTTTTATCATGTCCACTTCATATTTGGTCTACAACTTCCTTTTACACTACCATGCACAAATATACCTTCATTTTCCATATATTTTTTCGGAACATTTGTTATTTTAGAAGTACAAGTTATGTTATGTGTACTACTCTCCAAAAATATTTATCCAAAATACTCCCAAACTTGTTCACATGAAACATACTACATTATATTGTTAATGCCAAGTTCAGGCATTTTTTAGAAACAATTTGCCACTATCTACTATCTAGGATCTTATGAATTTTAGTTGATTATTTTATAATTCAATTTTGAACTAGATATATGCATATAAGTCAATAAATATAAGACAGAGAAAATCATATGTAAGTACTTTTATAACTTCTACAAAAAGGGGAATCCCTAAGTTATACATGCCTTTTTTTGTTCTCGAGCATCAAATATTTCCCATCTGTCATTTTTTCCAAGTGTCGAATATTCTCCAAGTGTACTAACATAAACATTGGGTACAACTAGTTTCAGTGTCCAGATTCCGTCAATCATGGTTGGAGTGGACACGGTCTATACAACTGTACCCCCCTCCCGTCTCATATTAACTGTCGCAAAAACTTTTAAAAACGGATGTATCTAACACTTAAATGCATCTAGACACATTCCCTTTGGTGAGAGTTAATATGAGACAAAGGAAGTGGTTGTATACATAATGTATGCTTTTTATTGAGTGCCAAGTGAAAAACACTAAGTAAAATCACGGTGTCTACTTGGTACATGTTGTTTACCAAGTGTCATGTGTGAAACGCTTGATAACGTTGAAATGCACCAAGTTTACTACTCCCTTCGTATAAAAATGTATCATGTTTTAACTTTTTTAGACTACACGTATCCAGACGTGTTTTAGTGTAAGATAGAATCTACAAACTAAAACATGTCTAGATAAGTGTTATCTAGATAACGTTAAAACATCATATATTTTGATACGATAGTTTGTGATAGGCTCAATAACTTCACGTTGTTTATCTTGTGCCCGATAAATTACATTCGAGAAAACAAGACAACCCATCGGTAGAAAATGAGATACCAATATCGCTCCCTTGTTGCTCAAAAAGTGTAGAGTGACCAGCATTACGAGCGGTTTATGCGCCGGATGCTTTGAAATTGGGAAACGTTACACTTCCTTCGGAGGAACGTGTCTCGCGGATCCTCCGCTCTGCTCGCACGCCGCGTGTCCCCAGAACTGGCAGAAACAACATGCGTTGCCTCACACCGTATCTTATTCGTTCACACGGCTCTCCTCCTCCACACATTTTTCCTTTTCCGTTCCTCTTTATCCTGCTGCCGTGGCGTGGCCGGTGCTACCTAGGCGCGGACGAACTGCTGCCTTGATGCTACATGCGCACGCAATAGCATAAATGTTTTTGCCGTAGTTATCTTTTTTTTTTGCTATGGTAGTATAAATTATTTGTTAAAAATATCTCCGATGAGATCTCCGGCGAAGTTAGTTTTTTGCTATAATAGAAGACATTTTTTGCTATAATTGTTTTTCAACTTTGCAATAATAGTACATTTTTTTACTATAATAGTACAATTTTTTGCTGTAACGTCTGTAGCGAAGTCAAATTTTTTTTTGCTGCAATTACTTTTTTTATTTTTGCTATAGTAGTACAAAATGTTTGCTGCGAGATCTCCGGCGAGCCCGCTTATGTTTTGTCCACTTTTTGGATTTTATTACAAATGTAACCCCCACCCAAAAAATGCTAAAAATACCCCCTGCCGAATAAAAATGTCAAATCTACCCTCGCGGAAAGCCAGCTAAGCGACACGTGTACATTCCGCCAACTGGGTTGGTGGGAAGTACAATTTGTCAGTTTGATGGCACGAGACCTCCCGCCAATCCGGTTGGCGGAATGTACTTTCCGCCAACCCAGTTGGCGGAATGTACACGTGCCGCTTAGCTGACTTTCCGCCGTGGTAGGCTTGGCATTTCCGTTCGGTAAGGGGCATTTTTAGCATTTTTATTCGACAGAGAGTTATATTTGTAATAAAATCCACTTTTTGCTACACTACGGCAAAAAAGGAAAGTTGTGCAGCAAAAGCGCGAGTTGTGCAGCAAAAACTTGAGTTGTGCAACAGAAGCGGATTTGGGGGGCTTTTTTGAGGGGACACGTGTCATGCTAGGAATGAGGAGGATCTGGGATTCTCTCCTCTAGAGGACGCTCAGCAGGGGCCTTTAGAATTAAATTGCCCCATGTATATACGAGATATTCTTACTACATCAATAACTCAACCGTTATTTCCATGAGAACAATCAGTAGTGAATCGTGGCCAAAGAACAACGGAAATACTCAGGCTGACCTATAAGGCTGGTGCCAACCGGGGCGATTAGGGGGGCGAGAGGAGGCCCTATCGCCCGGGGCGGGGCGACAGCGGGCGAGAGCGCGGGCGGTAGGCGTGGGCCGGGCGGCAGCAGGCTCGCCCGGCGACAGCGGGCTACCGCCCGGCTTACAGCCCGCGCTGGCGGGGCGATAGCGGGGCGAGAGGGCGAGAGCGGGGCGAGAGGGAGGCGATAGCGGCGCTAGTGGGGACGAGAGGGAGGCGAGAGTGGAGGCGAGAGTGGAGGAGAGAGAAGTGAGAGTGACACTATAGCCCGTGCACTGGCACCGTGGGGCGAGAGTGAGGTGAGAGTGGGGGTGAGAGTGAGAGTAAAGCTGACGTGGCGAGGCGAGAGTGGGGCGGTGCATTGGCACCAGCTTAACGACAAAGGTTAGGTTCCTCTTGCCAGACAGGCGCATGAGTAGCAGAGCCATCATATGGGCACATTGCGTGTGTGATTGAGCCAACTAGTACCAATTTCGTTGTTTAGCTCAATTTTATATGCAAACAGCCCACCACATTAATTAGGAGTATCCACACGTAAGCTAAGTGCTTTTGCTTTTTTCAGTCAACGTTGCGTACGTTTTTAAATTTTATAACAGTTGCGCCCATATTTTGTTGCACAAACGAGATGTTGCGTTGCTTTTTCTGGATGATTTTTCTAGAAAAATGCATGTGTTTACAGAATTCATTTAGAATAATATGTTTATGCGCTCTTTTACATGTTGTAAACATGTGATTTTTTTGTTTCTACCATTTTGTTGTTGTTGAAATAAGTGATACTTTTTGTTGCAAGTGAAACGGTGTTATTTTGTTGCTTACCAACTTTTTAATTAATGCAAATAAACATATTGTTTAAACTTTTTTGTTGCAATAGTTTGTGATTTTTTTTAATTGTTTAAACTTTTGTTGTTGCAACGCAATAAACATATTGTTTAATTTTTTTTAGCATTGCTTTTTTTTCGATTTTTTTTGGAACAGTTTGTTGCAATATTTTTTTGTACACGGGACGATAAATTTTGTTGCGATACGCGTGAATTTGTTGCAATGATATTTTTTCTGTAATTATCGAGATGACCGGGGGCAACGCGATATACCCCTTTATTTAAGTGGGCTGCTCTGGGGTGCGGGTTCTATATCTTAAAAATAGGGGGCTAAAATGCAAAAAAACGTTATGGTGATTGAAAATAGGAGGACTAAAATGCAAAAGTACGTTATGGTGATTGTGGGACGTTGGATGATGATCGGATGGCTCACGAGTGGACCTTAGATTGGCCTTGCCTAGACCGACCTGTGCCTGGCGCTGGCCAAAGAACAATCAACAATCAGTAGTAAATTGCCCGATAGTCCCTGCCGTGCCGAAAGCGGGATGTCCCAGTTACTACTATGGTAGCGCTGACGACGGTGCAAGACAGAGTTCAGCAATGGCCGTTGTTCCCACGCGGCAAAGGAGCAGCACGGTGCGGCGCGGGACTCCTTCGCGTTGGACCGCGGGGCCACACTGCAGGCACAGGCGTGAGTGCAGCAGCATCCAATGCAATGCCTCACTCTGCCCGAGCCGCAGACCGTCTGACACAGGTCAGCACTCTCCCGCCGAGCGGCCCCAGAAGAGAGACCACTCCCCCCGGTCACCCCGCCACCGCGGCGCCATCCCCCACAACCCCAACATGACAAGAAAAAAATAATCGCCTGGCCACACATGCGTCACAGGCGCGGCGCACGCACAGCAACGAACCAACCAAAGTAGGGACGCCCTACGCATGCCATCGAAACTCAGAAGCAGATGCCGAGAAAAAGCTACCACGCCACGCGACAAAATCCCTGCAGATTTCGTTACACCATTTTTCTTTTTTTCACCCCGCGCGCCATGACGAACGAACACGCCCGCGGTGGGGATGGGATAGGATACTGCGGAGCGATCAGGTTGCGCGCGCGGCGGCGTGGAGGATGCTGCCGGCGGGGGAGAAGCCGCTGTGCGCCGGGGCGGCTGCGGCTGCGGCTGCGGCTGCGGCTGCGGCTGCGGAGGCTTCTTCCACAGGCTTTCTTGAACGGCCGCGGCCGCGGTGGACGTGCCGCTCGCAGTACTTGTGCCCCTGCACCACGTCCCGGGAGCACCGCCACTTCTTGCCGTCCGTGCGCCGGCACCGCCCGGGCTCCGGCTCCATGCTGCTACGGTAGTCGAAGCACATGCTCCCCAGCCCAATCACTGCCATCGCCATTGCCGTTCATTCATTCAACACCACCAACAAAAATCAGTAAAAGAAAACAGGGGTCTTGTGGCAATGGCACGTACGGGACGGGAAGCGGTGGGGGCCGAAGGAGGAGGCGGCGACGCTCTTCCAGATGGGGAGCACCAGGTGCACCGGCACGGGCGCCCCCGCCGCGAAGTAGCGGTAGATCAGCACCTGGTGCTCCAGCTCCTGCTGCTGCATGAACGTCAGCCCCGACTTCGCCGTCGCCTGCGCTTCCACGCCACGGCTCTCGCCGCCGAGCCCCAGGCCCAGCCCGAGAACCAACGGCGACGAGACCGCCATGGTCACGACCCCTACATACAGAGCAAAAACAAAACATGGAACAACGGTAAGCATCGTGCACATACGCAGCCCGCTTGTTCTTAGGGCTTTCCTGGTTCACGTACCGGCATTCCGGTCCGCGGGCGAGAGGCGGGGCACCTTGGACGGTGGCTGCGCCGACGCCGAGTCGTCCTCGGCCATTCGGAGATTCCGGCGTGCGCCTTGTTGTTTTCCAACTCGCTTCAGGTTCTTGGCTCGAGAGAGGATGGAAGACGGGTTTGCTTGCTTCTGTCAGAGGAAGTGTGACGGAGTGGATATATTTATCCGCATGAATCCCCCGTCCTTCGGCTGGTCGCTCTCGTCTGTAACTTCTGCGCGCAGGCAACGGTAACTGTCAAACTGACGGGATACAGGAAAAGCCTAGAACAGTGGTGGACGCGCGTCAAGCTGGAAACGGAGGCGGACAGGAGGGCCCTCCTACCTCGACAGCGAGAGTTGACACGAAGAGTATTTTCTTCCGACCTTAAACAAATATTTGTTCCAAGGTTTTCTGACTCATGTTTTGCTAATTACTCCCCCCCTAAACAAAATATAAGACGTTCTCGGATTTTCGGATATCATGCAAAAACGAGAAACGGGACTCATTTGCCCGTGTCGGAACACAACAATACACATCTATGGAATCGGTACAACGTCACATCTACGCAGGAGGGCAGCGAAGAAGCGGGGGAAATTTGAATCTAGATCTCCGCGTCCCCGTCGGGGCGAGCGTCGTCGCGCAGTTCTTCCCGGCGTCCCTGCCCAATTTCTTCCCTGCGTCTCCATCAGGACCTCGCCGACACGAGCATCTCCGGGCGCGAACATCCCCAGGCACGAGCATCTCAAGGCGCGCCTCTCTTCCCTCACCTAGGTGCTCCTCGCCAAGGTGATCTCTCCGCCTAGGAGCTGCCCCCCTTCGCCGTCTGTAGGAGAACTGACCGACTGCCTCCCGAGGTGCTCCTCACCCCGCCCTCTAGAAGGAGCAAATCAGGGAGCCGCAACTTCCCAGGAAGAGTCTCCGACCGCCGCAACTTCCTAGGCAGCATCTCCGGCCATAGGCATGCTCCTCCCAGAGCTGTTGATCCCAGATCTGGTCCGGCACAGCAAGGCTCCCGCACGGACGCAGAACCAGATCATCGACTCCTTTGCTGATTAAGCTCAGCAGCACAAGATCATCAGTTCTTCTTCGGCACGGCTCAGAAGCAGCACCAGATCACCAGGTCTTCTCCGGCACGGGAGTGATCCTGCAAGAATTGGAGAACATGATCATATCGGTCATTGCACCATGTTACTTCTGGACCTCAACTTCCCCCCCCCCCCACACACACACAAAGAAGAAAGTAGCACACCTAGAGGAGCTCATATCGATCGCCCCGAAGAAGAGAACATGGATGGAGGTGGCCATGCCGATCATCCCGAAGACGATAAAATGGATCATCATGTGGACCAGGATGCATGTACAATCTTGTCCCTGCAAAGAGTAAAAATGAGTACTCCTAATCTAGTGCATGTATGAAGTGAACGAGCATAAGTATATGACAGCAAATAAGCGTACAACTGTGGTGGACGCGCGTCAAGAAGAAAACGGAGGCGGACAGGAGGTCCCTCCTACCGCAACACGGAGAGTTGACACGAAGAGTATTTTCTTCCGACCTGAAAAAAATATTTCTTCCAAGGTTTTCTGACTCATGTTTTGCTCAGTAATATTTAGTAATATTTAACGGTTTGATTTTTAACTTGTCGTGCTATTTTTCTAGTGGTGTCGTGTGAACATAGACTATACAGTACTTCACCTTTCAAGGGATTAGGGGAATGCACCATGTACTGCTTTTACATAAGGGGCGTAGGATCTCAGAGTTTATTGTTATGGTAAGATTTATCTTAATTATCTTCTTTTAGTTGCGGACACTTTCAAAGAGTGTAATCGTAAATGTGCATTTGTCTTGAATAGCACTAGCATAGATTCACCTATACAACACTTATCAAACTATGAGTGTTAATCAACGAAATGCGATAAAAGTAACTTCATAAATCCTCCAGTGTGTACTCAGAAACGTTTTAATCATCATAAATAACATCACCGCTTTGTCCTTTGTGCTAAAAAGGATTGGGTCACTTGCTGCAACATTCTTGCATTTATTTACTTGTTCTCTATTTACTCAAATACCCCAATCACAAGTTTTCAAAGAAGATTATCATTTATAATTTTCATGCAAGGCTCTCTCGTCATGATAAAGATATGCTTCATGCTTATTCTATGGGATCTTTTACAAGTAAGAAGGTTGAGGCTAAATGAGATTTTATTGAAAGAATTCAATACAATACTAAACATTGGGAGATTGATAAAGGTAAACAATAAGGTATAAATCATGAATATGATTGTATTAAGTCTTTTGTTGAAACTAATAGTTTTAATAAGCTTAGTGCTAAGTTTGGTCTTGATTCTTAGATCATTGTTGATTTCTGTAAGACTTTTGCTTAACATATTAATATTCCTAAAGTAATGTGGGACAAATATCAGTAGGCTTTTAAGGATGTAAAAAAAGGAGAGCTTTCTCCCTAATAAAGAGATACAAGTCCACACTGTTGATTTTGTTGTACATGGTGTCCATTTTAAAAAATACCATTTCCTATAGAATAAAATAATACTCTATGGTTGCTAGTATAGTAAATAAAAGTGATAGGAAAGCTAATGGACCTGAAGAGAAAATTAAAGTTGAACGTCATGTTGCTCTGGTTAAGGACCTTTTCACTGAAAATGTTGATTGAGGCTATATATATTTCTATGAACTGCTTCTAATATTGTTAGACGTAATAAAAATGCTAGAAGTTTTATGGTACTCCTTTTGTTTCGATCAATATGGGTTATCACATATATTATGGACTTTGTGATATTGGGGAGAGTTCAAGCGCTATCCCTTATTCACTTTACCGAGAAGTCATGAAAGAAATTGCACCTTGTGAGATCGAAGATATTGATGTGATTATCGAACTTGCTAATTGAGAAAAAAAATCACCAGTGGGTATCGTAAGAGATGTTGAAGTATTATGTGGTAAGATTAAGTATTCTACTGATTTCTTAGTAACTGGTTCTGTTGAAAATAAATTTTGTCCTATTATATTCAGTAGACATTTCCTTAATACTTGTGGAGCTGTTATAGATTTTAAGAAAGATAAATTATTTGTAAAATTTGACGATGAGCCTTATGAGTTTGATTTCTCCAAGTTTGCTAGATCACGTCGTGATAAGGAATTACATAATGAAGATTTTTATTATTAAAAGATTTTCCTATATTCTTGTCCCACCTAATGATCCTTTGCAACAATTTATCGATGATTATGAAAATGATATGTATATGCAGGAAATAGACAAATTAGAGTACATTCTCCTCAACCAACCAATGATGGCGTGAATCACACACACCCATTGGGAACCCCAAGAGGAAGGTATGATATCGCGTAGAAGCAAATTTCTCTCAGTTAGAAACCATGGTTCTCAATTCAGTAGGACTTCAAAGATGATCAATTAGGTAGATTTTTGTCTGGTGCTTCAACAAACATAGGCCTGCATACAAAGTACAAACTCTCTTTCGTCCCCAATTATCCAGAAAGGTTGTCAAGTTTCTCGTTTTGCTGAAAACAAAATTACTAAACGTATGGTGTGTTTGAACATGAAAATTAAAATAGAACATCGAGCTAGTGACGACAAAAAGCACGTAAAAAATGTAAAAGAATGGACCGGGGGGCATAGTTCCACTAGTAGCGTCTCTCCATAAAAGGATACACATGTTGGGTAAAATTACAACTAGGAAATTGACAAACCATGAGGTCATAAAAATTCTATTATGACAGGATAAAGTTCACAGATTCTAATCATGTAGACATTACGTCGAGGCATATAGAGTTATAGACCGCTATCGAGTATGCATGTATATCTAATAGTCCACCTCAAGAAAGCTATCCGACAAATATCTCTGGTATTAAGTTGCAAGCAACAAACAATTGCATTAATATCAATACATAATATAAGAATCTGTTCTCATCCCGCAAACAAGAACCACTGCTTTCCCCTTTGTGGCAACAACACATTCTTCCCCATGCACATTTCTTCCCTATGCACTCGAACCCACGCAACAAGGGGGCATGAACCCACTATCTAGCATAAAAAGCCCTCTTGGAGATGCATACAACTACATGGCCAGAGAAGCCATACACACCGGAGAGTGTGCAAGAACACACTAAAACACTAACAAGATATAAACCTCAAATAGAAGATATGAACAAATTGATCATAATTTCATCGGATCCCAACAAACACAACATGTATCAATTACATAAGAACGGTATTGATCATGTTAGGCAACTCACAAGATTGTGGAATGATAACACAAGGAGAAGAGATCACCATCTAACTATTGCTATGGACCTGTGGTCCAAGGATGAATTACTCACACATCACCAGGGAGGAAGACATGGTGATGAAGAAGCCTATGGTTACGACCCCCCTCCGGCAGGGTGCCGGAATAGGACTCCAGAAGACCTAGATTGGACTTTTGAGGTGACAGGACTTCTACATCTTTTTCATAGAAAATTCTCCGTCTCCTAGAGTTTCTGGGCAGAACACAATTTATATAATAAGAGGCGGTGTCGGCGGAGACCCACAGCCAACAAGCGATGAGGTAGCGTGGGCCCTCTTAGGCTACAATGTGGGTCTCCTAGCGGGATGGCCCTACCTCTCATGCTCCCCTTCGGGCCCGTCTTTGTTCTGGTTAAAAAATGACCTCCGTGGAATTTCAGGACTTTTTGCGAATATTTCCTATACAAACTTTCTAAAACAAAAGGACAGCAGAAAACGGGAATTGGCTCTAGGAACTGGGTTAATAGGCCAGTCCAGAAAAACACCCTAAAATATTGTAAAAACATCATAAAAGCATGTGGTAATTATAAGAAACAAGCATGGAACAATGAAAAATTATAGATACGTTTTGGATGTATCAACCCAGCTATCGTCAAGCATAATTTATCCATGGAGACATTAGGGACGCCTATGCCTCCTAAGGGAGATCATGTGTTTGATATTAAAATCCTTCCTAATACACTTAAATATGCCTATTTAGATAGAAAAAAGAAATATATCATGTTATTATCAATTCTAACCTTTCAGAATAGTAACGGTTATTGGAAGTACTTCGGAAGCACCGTGCAGATATTGGGTACACCTTGGATGATCTTAAAGGCATGAATCTTGTTTTATGTCAACACATAATTAAACTTGAGTCTCATGCAAAGCCAGTGGTTGATCACCAACGCCGGTTGAATCCAAAAATGAAATATGTGGTACAAATGAAATATTGAATCTTCTTGAAGTAGGTATAATCTTTCCTATTGCCGAGAGTAGATGGGTGAGTCCCGTTTATTGTGTTCCTAAAAAGGGAGGTATGACTGTTGTTTCTAATGATAAAAATGAGCTTATTCCTCAAAAAGCAATAGTTGGTTATATAATATGCATTTATTATAGAAAATTAAATAAATCTACTACGAAGGATCATTATCCTTTAGCTTTTATTGATCAAATGCTAGAAAGTTTATCAAACAACATCCATTTTTTATCTAGATGGCAATTCTGGTTTCTCTCAAATTCCTGTTCATACTCAAGATCAAGAGAAATCACTTTTACTTGTTCTTATGATACTTATGCTTATAAACGTATGCCTTTTGTTACAATCAAAAGATAATGAGATGCATATGAATTATTCTCTTATTATTGAATCGTTTGATTGTTGGGGATTTGTCTTTATGGGTCCTTTCCCTACTTTGCATGTAATACTCATATATTTGTTGTTGTAGATTATGTTAGTAAATGGGTAGAACCTATACCCACTAAAAGTGATCATTTTGAAACCTCATTGAAAATGCTTAAAAATAAATTTTCCTAGATTCGGTGTGTGTCGTGGTATCATGCATGGCAGCACCATTGCGCTAGCAATGGAGTTTAAAGAAGGGACACGGGGCGCAAGCTTCAGTATCCGTGCGGGATAGGGAGTCAAGCATGGTGAAGACACGATGTACCCAGGTTCGGGACCTCAGCCTTGTGAGGTCCTTACTCCTACAAGAATGAATTATGAGTGATGTTATCTGGTGTTACAATGTGCTCCTGGAGCTGTATCTGCTAGATGAATTCATCCTTTCTTAGAGAGGCCTCGACTTCCTTCTATAGGGGCTGGCAGTACGGATGACAAGCGGGGCCGGTTGTATGGCCAGCCGGCTTGGATCCACTAAAGGTCATACACAGTGTACTTCTTTCTAAGTATATCAGCACAATATATGATGGGACTAGACAGGGAGACTACTAATCATGATGCATGCAGCCAAATTTTAAGGGTACGGCCGCCTACTCCTCCAGTAGAAACATAGCTGACATCGTGTGCTATCTTGTCGCCCTTTAGCCCATGCCTTCGTTTAGCCCATGCTTGTCCCTGTTTGTCAGGCCCATCCGGCTGAAGTCATCAGCCGGCCGTAGTCAGGCGGCTAGGACCAGCCGACCTAACTGTAGCCGCCTGCTAAAGCACCAAACCAGTCGGCCATTCTTCTTAGTGTTGTCTTAATCTTGCAATTAGCCTAATCAGTGGGCAATCCCCCCGACAGTGTGGCTAGATACCTCATGACTGATGGAGGTTCTCATTTTATTCATGGTTGTGACGCCCCGAGATCGGGCACTATGCAGATTTCAGCATTCCCGCCAAAATCCACATAATAACCGATTCCAGGTTGCCACTTGTGATAACATTACAACAGTTCACAAATATTCCGTAACAACAACAGAAAAGATGTATACAAGACGACTCAAACGAGTCAAGGATACAACTGATACAATACAAAGATCCAAATAACAGCGGAACAAACAACATAGTGTCCGACTACGGACAAGATCCAAATTGGACTAAGAGTCCTGAAGATAACCGATGGCGTCCAATCCCTGCCCAGGCAGGCCGGTGGGATTCCCAAGCTAACGTCGTCAAACTTCAAACCTGTTGACTGCAATGTGGAATATGCAGCCACGAAAGGGATTCGTGGGTCAGTACGGTTAAGTACTGGCAAGTGGATAAACCATACTCACAAGATACCAGCGTAACCAATCATCACAAGATACAAATACTTTGGGTTCAACAGAAAGGAAAGGATTATTGCAAAGAAGCGGCAGCGGGCTGCACTAACTAACTACAGAGACTCGCTACAACATCCGGCTAAAAGAAAGGGATAAGATAGCGTATCAGAACCAACTATAACTACTCACCAAACAATACCCATCCTATGTTACCCCCTACTAAGGAAGCAACCCAAGGAAACTCACACTGTTGATTAAGGTGACATTCATTCTGATCGTGGAAGTAATCTATATTACTAGTCAAGTTATTATCGTTAAGTGTAAGTTGTCTGAGTACTTGTTAGCCAGCACTTTCACCAAGTCATCCATAACCGCGGACAACACGGCTTCTCGAGAAGATTTAACCCTGCAGGGATGCACCAATTTGGCCGTACACGTAAGAATAACCCGCCAGACGGGGGATCAACCCACCAAGCGAGGTACTCAACACAACCCAACTCTTCTTCGCATCAAGCCCAAAGAACCCCGTGCAATTGAGCGCACGGCTAATCAAGCCCCACGAAGAAAAGGGGACCCTCATAGCACTCTAAGAACGTGTCTCCCTAAATGCCGACTACAAAAGTTCCACCCTGGCGCCAAGGGTTCGCACCTGCATATGCATGCGGCAAATGGAAAACCCGAACTAAATGAGGCGATTTGGACGAGATGCGAATCGAATCAGAATTGCGGGGGGCGCCCATACTCGCTTCCCACATGCGGTTAGTGCGCTCATCATGGATCAGTAGACAAGACCCTTTTCCTAATTAAGTTCGACACTAGCAGGCCTCAAAACCACGCCGGGCCTCCTGTCGGTGCCTTATCATCAAATTATTATTACCCAAAACATTAACATGTTGTTGATTAAGTTGAAACCCAACTATCAAACTAAACAGGTGATAAGACGGACAACGAGACTTGAGCGCAAACAACACTAAGCATGCAACTACGACACGAGGGCCAACAAGGTAAACAAACAACAGTTAATAGGAAGTGGAAGGAAGGCTATATCATGGTTGCAAGGTAAACATATGATAGGATCGAGACACAAGCATCGAATCATAAGGCTAGAATAAAGGCAACGGAAAGAATCGGTAACAAGTAATGAAAGACAGCCATAGGTAGCAAGTGAGTATACTTGCCTGGAATCCAGCAAGTAGAGGTACATCTGAATAACTTGTCGTTGCTCACATCATCTCAACGTCCTATCCGCGAAGAAGCAACGAACTAGGACAAACACCGGATGCAACAATTACTACTACGGCAAAAGATCCAGCATGATCAAGATATGGATGCATGACAATTAATTGATGCATCAAAGTAAACCAGTTGACATGGTAAACATATTTAAATGGGACCATATGCAATTTGGGTTGCATATAGAAAAGCCCATGAATTAATGTTGAATTAAATGATCTACAAATAACCATCATGTGAAAGTTTATTAGAATGATGCATGGATGAGGAAAACAATAAGAAAACAACAATAGCTTCAATTTGAAAAGGTGTTTACCAAGTTTGGAATTTTATTTATTAAGTTATGAAATTTGGCTTCTTAAGTGAGTTACACAAACATTTATTGTTTTCACCCATTTTAATTGTTCAAAACAGATAACAAAATTTATATTTGGAAAGAACACAAAATTTTAGATGGATTACTATTTCATTTGTTGAATTTGGATTTTAGAGGAGCAAGTTATTAAATTGACAATTTTAAATGCATTAAATAAGAAACAGTTGTTTTCAGCAATTTAATTTATTCAAAACAGAAAACAAAGTTTATATTTGGAAAGCTTATTCAATTTTGCATGGAAAACATATTTCATTTGTTGAAAATGGATTTAAAATGAGCAAGTTATTAATTTGACAATTTTAAATGCATTAATTAAGAAATAGTTGTTTTCAGCAATTTAATTTATTCAAAACAGAAAACAAAGTTGATATTTGCAAAGTTTAGAGAATTTTGATTGGAAAACATATTTTACTTTTCAAATTTGGAGTTAAAATGAATTAGTTATGATTTATGCAATTAAATCAATTTAAATTGAACCGGAAGCCCAATATCTGATTTAGGAGGTTCGAGTTATTTATCTACCCATCAAGTTTAAATGTTGTTTAACATGGCGAGATAATATAAAGATGAGCTATGCAATTTTAAATGGAACCGGGACACTATTTAATTATTCCAACTCATTCCATATTTAATTATTAGATGACATTATTATTACCCGCACCCACAAGATGCAATGCAACACATGAATGATTTAATATGCACGATATAGATGACATTTAGAAAATAGGAATATAGGGGTTATGATTGGGGTCTGGGTTCGAACGTTGGAAGGAGCGTCTTCGGAGGTAACGCCGATGTCTTCGGAGTGTAGAGGAAGTAGACGTTGTAGTGGAAGTAGTTGACGTAGGGGAAGTAGCCGTTCTCAACCCACACGATCGTCGTCGTCGAAGTAGTCGTTCAACGTCCGAAGTCGATGTAGTCGTAGTAGTCGTGGGCGAATGCAACATAACCTTCAATGTCGAGGGGTAGTGGAAGTAGACGTTCTCGTGTCGTCGAGGAAGTAGTTGTTCTCAGGTTCCGAAGTAGAGGTAGTCACAACACATGGTCATCGTTGTCGTAGCGGTACTTGGCGATCCAAATATGTGGGAATCGATGACGATCTTGGCGGGCTTGGCGAATCCACCACAACGAAAAAAACTTGGCACGGTCGTGAACACGAATGGAGGCGGCAAAGCACGACGGCACCGTGACACCAACATGGACGCGGTCGTGCGATGTGAGCTCACATGGAAGAAACGAGCACGGTCACGCACGGGGCACGAAGGCCTCGGCCAAAAAAATGACGCCTGGACGCAAAATAGCCCGTGAAGCGCCAAGTGTTCTTGCGGACAACCTATCGAGCAGCTAGCAGGCGTCACGGACGGAGCACAAGGAGGTCGGCGCAGCTGTAGAGAGGTGGACGGCGGTAGCAGCCCTGGCAGGTCGGGCGCCGGCGTACGGCCCTTGGAGCAGCGGCTGGTGCTCGGCCGTCGCTGTGATGAGGGCGGCGGCAGCAGGTCTGGAGGCGAGCACCGGCTGCCGTGGGGCGGACAGAGGAGGGGGCACCTACCTGCGGGCGCCATGGAGGCTCGCTGGCCGGAGCTCACGGAGATGGAGGCGGGGCTCTCGTCGGGGAGGCGCTAGGAGGAGGCGGGTGCGGGGAAGGGAGCAGCAGCGGCGCCGGCTGCCGTCGGCCGGAACGGAGGGAAGAGAGGCGGAGAGGGAGATGGCGGCCGCCGCCACTGCCGCACGGAGGGCGTCGGGGAAGGGGAGCGGGCAGGGAAAGGCTGCGGCTTGAGCTTGTGGCTAGGGCAGCGGTTTGGTGGCGGGTGCGGCGGCTTCATCGGGTGGGGATCGAGCAGAGGGAGAGGGGCGACGGGAGGAAGCGCCGGTGGCGGGGCGAGCTCGGAGGAGGTGGACAGGGGAGGAGCTCGAGCTCCTGGCGGCGGGGTCGGTGACGAGGAGGACGATGGGATCGGGCGTTTTCCACGGTCGGGAGCGAGCAGAGGGAGCGAAGGAGGGAAGGGGATCGAGCGATCCCCTGGGTGCGTGCGTGCGTGTGTTCTGTGTGCGTGGGTGTGTGCGGTTGGTGAGAGAGAGGGACTTAGATGCAATTAGGAGAAACGGCGGGGGGCAAAATGAGAGGGAGAGAAAAGATTTAGGGTTTGGGGGAGGGAGTTCGGTGGGGGGCTGGCTGGGCCTATTGATGGGCTGGCCAGGTCCGGCTGCCACCTCCCCAAAACGATTTTTTTTCTGTGTGTTGTTATTCCTTCCAGTTGTGTTTTTGGGCACTTAAAAAATTAGTTTTGATGCAATTTAATTCCAGAAAACAAGGTTGTTGAATTGCAACACTTTTAGCAAGTTTTAAAATTCACGAGGATGCATGATGCGATGTTATGCAAAGAAAACAACAAGCGATGCTATAGGGGAAACCCCGGGCGTTACAACCGACACCACTAACAAGGGATTGCGCCCTCGCAATCCGCCCAACGCCAGGAGGGAGGGAAAGAGTCGGACTACGGGTCTTCTCGGTCCAAGTTGATCTTCTCGACACCACTAACAAGGTTTTCTCGACACCACTAACAAGAGATTCTTGCTCGGAGTGACGACGATGTTCTTCCACCAGGAATCTTCCGATGATCGAACTTATTAGGTTAAAGGCTCAGAAAACGTCCACCCACGTAGGATCCTAAAACTTTGAAAACAGACAAGAGGGGAGAATCCAAAACAAATAAGATGGGAGGGGAAATAGAATAGAGATAAGGAGAAAACAAGAATCCTATTGAGATGTTTCCAAAAATAGTTTAGCAGAACTAGTTTTTGACACTCTAGAAACACGACCGTTAGCGAGGTTATCCTACAGGCTTTGCGGACCCGTTTCCTCGATAACCATTCGTATCGAAACAATATCGGGAATCGGAAACCATGCTCTGATACCATTTGTGACGCCCCGAGATCGGGCACTATGCAGATTTCAGCATTCCCGCCAAAATCCACATAATAACCGATTCCAGGTTGCCACTTGTGATAACATTACAACAGTTCACAAATATTCCGCAACAACAACAGAAAAGATGTATACAAGACGACTCAAACGAGTCAAGGATACAACTGATACAATACAAAGATCCAAATAACAGCGGAAGAAACAACATAGTGTCCGACTACGGACAAGATCCAAATTGGACTAAGAGTCCTGAAGATAACCGATGGCGTCCAATCCCTGCCCAGGCAGGCCGGTGGGATTCCCAAGCTAACGTCGTCAGACTTCAAACCTGTTGACTGCAATGTGGAATATGCAGCCACGAAAGGGATTCGTGGGTCAGTACGGTTAAGTACTGGCAAGTGGATAAACCATACTCACAAGATACCAGCGTAACCAATCATCACAAGATACAAATACTTTGGGTTCAACAGAAAGGAAAGGATTATTGCAAAGAAGCGGCAGCGGGCTGCACTAACTAACTACAGAGACTCGCTACAACATCCGGCTAAAAGAAAGGGATAAGATAGCGTATCAGAACCAACTATAACTACTCACCAAACAATACCCATCCTATGTTACCCCCTACTAAGGAAGCAACCCAAGGAAACTCACACTGTTGATTAAGGTGACATTCATTTTGATCGTGGAAGTAATCTATATTACTAGTCAAGTTATTATCGTTAAGTGTAAGTTGTCTGAGTACTTGTTAGCCAGCACTTTCACCAAGTCATCCATAACCGCGGACAACACGGCTTCTCGAGAAGATTTAACCCTGCAGGGATGCACCAATTTGGCCGTACACGTAAGAATAACCCGCCAGATGGGGGATCAACCCACCAAGCGAGGAACTCAACACAACCCAACTCTTCTTCGAATCAAGCCCAAAGAACCCCGTGCAATTGAGCGCACGGCTAATCAAGCCCCACGAAGAAAAGGGGACCCTCATAGCACTCTAAGAACGTGTCTCCCTAAATGCCGACTACAAAAGTTCCACCCTGGCGCCAAGGGTTCGCACCTGCATATGCATGCGGCAAATGGAAAACCCGAACTAAATGAGGCGATTTGGACGAGATGCGAATCGAATCAGAATTGCGGGGGGCGCCCATACTCGCTTCCCACATGCGGTTAGTGCGCTCATCATGGATCAGTAGACAAGACCCTTTTCCTAATTAAGTTCGACACTAGCAGGCCTCAAAACCACGCCGGGCCTCCTGCCGGTGCCTTATCATCAAATTATTATTACCCAAAACATTAACATGTTGTTGATTAAGTTGAAACCCAACTATCAAACTAAACAGGTGATAAGACGGACAACGAGACTTGAGCGCAAACAACACTAAGCATGCAACTACGACACGAGGGCCAACAAGGTAAACAAACAACAGTTAATAGGAAGTGGAAGGAAGGCTATATCATGGTTGCAAGGTAAACATATGATAGGATCGAGACACAAGCATCGAATCATAAGGCTAGAATAAAGGCAACGGAAAGAATCGGTAACAAGTGATGAAAGACAGCCATAGGTAGCAAGTGAGTATACTTGCCTGGAATCCAGCAAGTAGAGGTACATCCGAAGAACTTGTCGTTGCTCACATCATCTCAACGTCCTATCCGCGAAGAAGCAACGAACTAGGACAAACACCGGATGCAACAATTACTACTACGGCAAAAGATCCAGCATGATCAAGATATGGATGCATGACAATTAATTGATGCATCAAAGTAAACCAGTTGACATGGTAAACATATTTAAATGGGACCATATGCAATTTGGGTTGCATATAGAAAAGCCCATGAATTAATGTTGAATTAAATGATCTACAAATAACCATCATGTGAAAGTTTATTAGAATGATGCATAGATGAGGAAAACAATAAGAAAACAACAATAGCTTCAATTTGAAAAGGTGTTTACCAAGTTTGGAATTTTATTTATTAAGTTATGAAATTTGGCTTCTTAAGTGAGTTACACAAACATTTATTGTGTTCACCCATTTTAATTGTTCAAAACAGATAACAAAATTTATATTTGGAAAGAACACAAAATTTTAGATGGAATACATATTTCATTTGTTGAATTTGGATTTTAGAGGAGCAAGTTATTAAATTGACAATTTTAAATGCATTAAATAAGAAACAGTTGTTTTCAGCAATTTAATTTATTCAAAACAGAAAACAAAGTTTATATTTGGAAATATTATTCAATTTTGCATGGAAAACATATTTCATTTGTTGAAAATGGATTTAAAATGAGCAAGTTATTAATTTGACAATTTTAAATGCATTAATTAAGAAGTAGTTGTTTTCAGCAATTTAATTTATTCAAAACAGAAAACAAAGTTGATATTTGCAAAGTTTAGAGAATTTTGATTGGAAAACATATTTTACTTTTCAAATTTGGAGTTAAAATGAATTAGTTATGATTTATGCAATTAAATCAATTTAAATTGAACCAGAAGCCCAACATCTGATTTAGGAGGTTCGAGTTATTTATCTACCCATCAAGTTTAAATGTTGTTTAACATGGCGAGATAATATAAAGATGAGCTATGCAATTTTAAATGGAACCGGGACACTATTTAATTATTCCAACTCATTCCATATTTAATTATTAGATGACATTATTATTACCCGCACCCACAAGATGCAATGCAACACATGAATGATTTAATATGCACGATATAGATGACATTTAGAAAATAGGAATATAGGGGTTATGATTGGGGTTTGGGTTCGAACGTTGGAAGGAGCGTCTTCGGAGGTAACGCCGATGTCTTCGGAGTGTAGAGGAAGTAGACGTTGTAGTGGAAGTAGTCGACGTAGGGGAAGTAGCCGTTCTCAACCCACACGATCATCGTCGTCGAAGTAGTCGTTCAACGTCCGAAGTCGATGTAGTCGTAGTAGTCGTGGGCGAATGCAACATAACCTTCAATGTCGAGGGGTAGTGGAAGTAGACGTTCTCGTGTCGTCGAGGAAGTAGTTGTTCTCAGGTTCCGAAGTAGAGGTAGTCACAACACATGGTCATCGTTGTCGTAGCGGTACTTGGCGATCCAAATATGTGGGAATCGATGACAATCTTGGCGGGCTTGGCGAATCCACCACAACGAAAAAAACTTGGCACGGTCGCGGACACGAATGGAGGCGGCAAAGCACGACGGCACCGTGACACCAACATGGACGCGGTCGTGCGATGTGAGCTCACATGGAAGAAACGATCACGGTCACGCACGGGGCACGAAGGCCTCGGCCATAAGAATGACGCCTGGACGCAAAATAGCCCGTGAAGCGCCAAGTGTTCTTGCGGACAACCTATCGAGCAGCTAGCAGGCGTCACGGACGGAGCACAAGGAGGTCGGCGCAGCTGTAGAGAGGTGGACGGCGGTAGCAGCCCTGGCAGGTCGGGCGCCGGCGTACGGACCTTGGAGCAGCGGCTGGTGCTCGGCCGTCGCTGTGATGAGGGCGGCGGCAGCAGGTCTGGAGGCGAGCACCGGCTGCCGTGGGGCGGACAGAGGAGTGGGCACCTACCGGCGGGCGCCATGGAGGCTCGCTGGCCGGAGCTCACGGAGATGGAGGCGGGGCTCTCGTCGGGGAGGCGCTAGGAGGAGGCGGGTGCGGGGAAGGGAGCAGCAGCGGCGCCGGCTGCCGTCGGCCGGAACGGAGGGAAGAGAGGCGGAGAGGGAGATGGCGGCCGTCGCCGCTGCCGCACGGAGGGCGTCGGGGAAGGGGAGCGGGCAGGGAAAGGCTGCGGCTTGAGCTTGTGGCTAGGGCAGCGGTTCGGTGGCGGGTGCGGTGGCTTCATTGGGTGGGGATCGAGCAGAGGGAGAGGGGCGACGGGAGGAAGCGCCGGTGGCGGTGCGAGCTCGGAGGAGGTGGACGGGGGAGGAGCTCGAGCTCCTGGCGGCGGGGTCGGTGACGAGGAGGACGATGGGATCGGGCGTTTTCCACGCTCGGGAGCGAGCAGAGGGAGCGAAGGAGGGAAGGGGATCGAGCGATCCCCTGGGTGCGTGCGTGTGTTCTGTGTGCGTGGGTGTGTGCGGTTGGTGAGAGAGAGGGACTTAGATGCAATTAGGAGAAATGGAGGGGGGGGGGGCAAAATGAGAGGGAGAGAAAAGATTTAGGGTTTGGGGGAGGGAGTTCGGTGGGGGGCTGGCTGGGCCTATTGATGGGCTGGCCAGGTCCGGCTGCCACCTCCCCAAAACGATTTTTTTTCTTTTTTTTTTCTGTGTGTTGTTATTCCTTTCAGTTGTGTTTTTGGGCACTTAAAAAATTAGTTTTGATGCAATTTAATTCCAGAAAACAAGGTTGTTGAATTGCAACACTTTTAGCAAGTTTTAAAATTCACGAGGATGCATGATGCGATGTTATGCAAAGAAAACAACAAGCGATGCTATAGGGGAAACCCCGGGCGTTACAATGGTTCTTTTAGATAATCTCTTGCTAAGTATTATGTTAATCAGAGAGTGTGTTCACCATATCACCCCCAAACTAGTGGTCAAGTTGAACTAAAAAATAGATAAATTAAAATGATGCTGCAAATAAATCTAAGAAGAATTGGTCTAAAAAAAACTCAATGATGCTTTGTGGGTTGATAGAACCGCGTGTAAAAATCCTATGAGTATGTCTCCTTATAAAATGGTTTACCGGAAGGCATGCCAATTGCCTCTTGAGTTAGAACACAAGTCTTATTGGGCTGTTAGACGAGTTAGTTCTGATTTTAATCTTGTTGGTGAGAAAATATTGATTTACATGAGTTCATAGTTGAATGGAGAGGTGAATATTATGAAAATGCCAAATTATTTAAAGAAAAGGCAAACAGGTGGCGTGATAAAAGAATTTTGAAGAGAGAATTTAATGTTGGGATAAAGTGTTGTTCTATAGGTCCTGTTTCAAATTCTCTACAGGAAAACTCCTCTCCAATTGGGAAGGACTGCATGTCGTTGAATAAGTCTACCAGTCTGGTGCTATCAAGATCAACAACCTCAAAGGTAATAAGCCACATGTGTTTAATGACGAAAGAATCAAACACTATATTTCTGGTGATCCCTTCGAGGTGGAAGCAGATATCATAAAAGTAATCACCCTGGAAGAGATAGTATAAAATGAATAACGGAAGCATCCAGAACCATAAAAGGAATAGGTAAGTGCCACGACAAGGAAAACTCCATGAAAATGCGTAAAAAATTGATACTAATAATTTTTAGGTAAATAAAAATTTTGGATCCGAAAAAGAGGCGGAAACGTACTCCGTGGAGGCCAGGCGACCTGAGGGCACGGGTCCAGCCCTGGCCGTGTCCCCTACCCGCCTGGGCTTCCTGGAGCTCGCCTCTGACTTTTATTCGACTCATTATCTTCCTTATGTTATGAATTTTTTTTCCTATATAATCCCCCGGATTGTCTCGGGACCGTATCTCGTGTTTTCATGGTGTTTTGTTACGAGTTTTTCCTGCAAGAAAAATCCACTAAACCCTAGCCACCGTGATGTTGGAGATATGCCCTAGAGATAATAATATCAAGTTATTATTTTACCTCCAAGTTCAGAATTAAGTTTATCTCATCATTCTACAACCGTTATAGCACTTGAAAATTGAGTTTTCAAAGGAAATTTTGTGTGCTGGTGTGAATACATGAACAAACAAGAATTCCGAATCTTGTATCTAATACTAGATTATGGTTTGTGAGATTATCATGTTTTCATGATCAGGGACTTAGTTAAAGTCTAGCAAAACATTAGAGTTTATTATTAGGGTAACAATAGTACTGAACCAACCCAAGTATATGATCTTGCTAAAATAGACTAAACAATTGTGATGTATTTAGCAAAATACATATGGAGTTGGCATTAACTATAATTACTACACTATGATAATATCTAGTGACCGCACAATCGGAAGTTATGCTTTGGATGTGTTCAACCGTCCACTGTAACAGGGGATCATAACGTTGACGTCTAGCTATAATCTAGATCGTGTAAAGGAATCGAGATTGTTCATTACCAGTAGTTAACTCATATATACAATAGAGAGATACATCCTCTAGTCCCTCTCAGTATCACCAATGTAAACCAATCTTCTAGCCATACACTATGTGATTTATCACAAGTATATTGGGGATATGGATGAGAAAAGAGGAAGATGTCGGTAACTAGTTTTATATGTGCTATAATCAAAGAGTTTCATCATATTAGATCATATAGTCTCACCTCGTGATATCATTAGTATCATGAGGTTAAGGGAATAAGTGCAATGAGTAACTTTTAAGGTTCCCTCGTTCTTCGTGAACACACAAGAGCCATCATGGGCATCCATAGCTCCGATGGTCGCTATTGTTTGATAAGTTCCCGAACATATTTGTGTGTTATTGAGCCTTTATAGGTTACAGCTTGACCCGTGCCAATCTTTAATTGAGATAATAAAGTTATTTATATTATTTTTATGAAGATTATATGTCGATATGATGTCACAGAAACAAGTCCGGTGTCAATCGGAGAGATTTTGGGGAAGTTACTATAAGAGAGAAATAATATCGGTGTTACGGAATTTTATATGAGAGGAAACATAGGACATGAGATGTCCCGAGATTTCTAAAATCGGTATATAATGTCTATGATTTTATCTATTGGGGTCACAAGGGTCACAGGGTTCGAGAAGAGTTTTGGGAAAAACTAAGATCCTAGTTGTGAGGATCTATGATTGTTGAGAACTCTTCTACGACTACGTAGATTCCGCTGCCCGGTGAGTCGTGATCCTGATCAATGTATGTATGTGCATGCATCATTATCTGCATAGTGATCTTGGCGATTACATAGGGGATTTTTTTAAAAATTCTGCAATGTACACCAATAGTGGTATCAGAGCACACTATGCGTAGATATGATTTAATCTAGACCACAATTTTATGCGGTACTTTCATAATTTTGTGCAAGTATATTAGAAGTTTCTCTAATATTCAGTTTATATTTATTGCTTTCCAATAAGCTATGTTTTTTTGTCATCGATGGCATGGTATATCTTTTTACATACTTCTAGCAATCTTAGGACGCTCCAGCTGCCCCTGGCATATCTTGCTTGATCCAAAGAAGTACTTTAGTTGCTTTGGGTCGCACCATAGTTGGTCTCATATAATGGCATGGTGGAAATGGCATGTGGATTGGATCTATACGAGGGTCATGGTTATGAATAAGTTTATATTGAGGTTCTAGACGTTTTTGTAATGTCTATGTTCCAATCACCCCGCAATGTCAATCTAGCAATGAGAATAAACATAACTCGTAATGCGTAGGTTATGAAGATAATTGATCATAGAACCTACAACCACGCTAAAACTTGCAGACGGCGTTAGAGGAGTCTAACTTGGTTTTGTATGGTGTGTGTGTGTGGTTTCGTATAGCTATCTTGTTAATGTATTTTGACATGATGGCCAATGCCAAAAGATTGTCGTTGTTTGACATGAATAATCAGGTGTTTAGCGCGGAGCTCAGAGGAAGTACATGACAAAAGAAAATGGTTGTTTATTTGTCATGGAAAGGCGTGAACAATTTTCACCATAGTAGAATTTCCCCAGATTTTCTGCTATGGTGAGAATAACAGAGATGGAGGATCCTTGTTGGAGATGCGTCAAGAATACCCGAAGAAGAAAGGCCATACCGAATCACACAAATTATGAATTTCCTCTGATGTTTATCCTTTGTTGTTTGCACCTTCATTGCGCAGTAGTCATTTATTAGGGTGATTCCTCACTTTAAAATATCAAGGTAGTTCGTGTTATCCCAATTGTAGCACCGTCAAACCGGTGTGGGTACGCGTTCATCACTCAGATACAAGGGTCAACATCCATCTTCTTGTCGGGAGGCGGGTTATAGTTTGTACACTTGGATACAAGATGCTTTCTATATGGCGGAGTCAGTTGGTTGTCTTGTTGTTCGGGCATGAATGTCATGAGCTCGGAACACATACATAAAAATATGAGTGAGAATCACATGGAATGATTGGCATAGTGGCCTACCCTTTAGGTTATGATTGTTAGGTGTATACATCGTTCTAATCATGATTTATCGTGGATCTCATTTCACTGAAAGTTAATTATGAGGAATATCAGTTTTAGTGGGAGCATATCTTAATTTCAATTTTACTGAATTAAGTAGTGCACTATAATTTTGAACTCAAGATTCTAAATAAACTTGTGTTATTGTAGAGATGAATCCATTTGAAAGTTATAACTTTAATCTCATAATAAGTCATGAGCCTTTGGCTGCTAATGGAAAAAAAATTGGGGAATGGTTTCATGATATGATGGTGGTTCCAGGGAACACCAATATGGATCAATTTGTGAATCACATGCCTAGAGATGAGGTTCATGAAGGATCTCATATCCAATGTGATGTGTTGATGCACCTAAAATGCATCTACTTTTCCAATCACTTTGCTTCATAATTTGCTCAGGAGTCTTCTCATATCTGAATAAAACCGCTGAATCTGACGTTGTTTTTGGCGAAGTCTCCTTTCTGGTTGTTTTTGTAGGAAATTAAATCGGATCAAAATACCACGTCAATTTTTATGGAAAAGAAGGACTTCGTGCAAAAGATGGACACGAGGAAGTGTCCGAGGAGGAAAAGAGGGGGTCCCACGCGGCCAGATTCCTTGGCCGCGTGGGCCCACCTATCTTGGGCCTCGGGCACTGCCTCTCCTTTGGCTTTCGCGTACCCCCTCATATATACGAAAAAGTGGTTGAACTAGAAGAGGATAGCTATTCACAAAACAGAGCGCCGCCACCACCACGATCTTGTTTTTCGGAGACAGATTGATCCAGGATTTCTTCCCTGGAGGAGGGATCCAGAGGCCGTCTTCGCCGCCATCTTCACCGTCTTCATCTCCATCGACCATGAGCTCCCTCACCACCACCATGTGTGAGTAGTCCATTGTAGGCATATGAGGTGGATGGGGATTGGATGGGATTGGTCATTAGTGATACCCGCTGTTCGAGATTTTAGGGGTTTATCTCGAGGATACTTTTGTATTGTGTTGATGCACTTATGCTATGGTTAATGCTTGCTACTAGGGCCCGAGTGGCATGATTTCAGTACTGAAATTACTTTGCCTCATCATATAGTTGAGTTTGGTATTTATCTGCAAAGTGTATTGCTTGCTATTATGTTGAGCCTGCGAACCCTAAAAGTGACATATAGAGAAAACAAGGGGGAGATGTCTTAGTTTGAGGATTCTATGTGTTCATGAAGTGTTAATGCATTGTTCCGGGCTATTCTAAAGGGTAGACCTTAATTACATGTAGTTCCAAGTTGGCCCCAGTGAAATGGGCAGGTAGGACAATAGATGTTGTGCAAATTCTCTTGGTTAGTATGCACAACTATTTTCAGAACACATACCTACATATATCGGAGTTAGAGAAAAGCCACAATGCTATTTGTATCTTATTATGTGATCAATGTTATTAATGCAACACCCCGCTGTCACCTCATGCCTACGTTTTAAATCTCTGAGTTACACTTTCACTTTTTCGGTGAAAACTGGGAAACCCTTGTTGCTATTGCTGTTTTATTTTTGTTACTTGAATCATATTAGTACTATCACCAGTGCTTGTGTGGGTTTATTGATATACAAGTGTGATTGAGAGTGACGTCTTAATTGCCAAATTCTTATCGGTATTCTTGTGTTCCCCTTGAGTCAAACTATAAATTTGGGTAGTACTTCTCAATGAAGATTTCAGCGATCCCCTATACTTGTGGGTATAAAGACATTTTCTAGAACCGTTGCCGGGGAGCCTAGCTTTATTGTTAAGACAAATTGTTATCATTTATTTGCTGCACTATGGGAAAGGATCCTCCGAAGGACATGAGGCCTTCTACTACTCGAAGAGGTACAAACTTGCCAAGTAGGCCAAACTTTTCACCTAATGTTACTTCTGCTATTGTTGCTACAAAGAAAGGTAAAAATATATCTAGTTCACCATTGTCTAAGATATCTACAAGTACTGGAAATAATGAGATATGTGGTAGCATGGACAAAGAAGTGACACCTGCAACACCTGAGTTACTTAAAATACCTGAATCTCCTATTATTACTAGTAATGTTGCATCTGAATTAGAAGATAATGAATATTGTGATGATAATTATGGTACTTCTTCTGAGGAAGAAGATGTATTTACTATGGATTTTATGGATTTGAATTTTGATAAATTGGATAAACTTGATAGCTATAAAGATTCTCCTCTTGATGATTATTTCCCTGTTACTAAGAATGTGAATGCTCCAGCTATTAAAATTAAAGATTATGAGTTTAGTGACAATCCTGAAATAATTGAAAAATCTGAGAAGTTTAAGTTTTATGGGAGAGACAATAAGTTTTTTTTTGAACACATTGTTGTTTTGCATGATTTAACCGTGTTATTTGGTAAAGATGAAATCCACCAACGCTATTATTTCTTAAAGTTGTTTCCTTTTAGTTTGGGAGGAAATGCTAAAACTTGGTATAATCATTTAGAACCTGGATTTATTACTAGCAAAGAGGAATGCTTGCAGCTATTCTATAATACATATTTCCCTACTGATAAGATCCATGGTTTAACTATTGAGATTAGCAACTTTTCACAGAAAGAGAAGGAGGATTTACCCCCAAGCTTGGGGGAGGTATAGTAAGATGGTTAGGAAATGTCCAACCCATGTCTTTAAAAGTAATGAAATACTTGATATATTTTACAATGGACTAACTGAAAATACTAGAGGCTATCTTGATAGTATTGCAGGTAATGTTTTCACGGAAAGGACCGTTGATGATGCAACTGAGTTATTGGAGACTATCTCTAGAAATTATGAAGATTGGAATATTGAAGAGATAGATGAAAGAGAGATATTTCTGGAGAACAAAAGAGGCATTCTTAAATTAAACGAAGATGCAATGAAAGAAGCTTCCAAGGCTATTAAAGAGAAGGGAATTAAAACCTCTCATCTCAAGGAATTATCTGAAATGGGTGTTAAACTTCCTATTGATCAACCATGTTTTCCAATCCAAGTTAATGTTGTATGCCCTATAGAAGGTAAAGAAAAGGTAATACAACCTATTGATGTGTCATATGTTAATGATTTTGCTTATCGTAATAATTCTGAAGAGCATGATATTAGAATGAGTATTATGGAGAACTCCCATAAAATTAAATTTCTTCGTGAAATTTAAATGCTAGTGTAGGAGAGGTTAAGAGAATTATTAAACACTGTGAGATGATGAATAATCAAGTTGAACAAATGTTTTCTCTTTAAAATCAATTATATGAAAATCTTACGGAGAAGAAACATGTTTGTGGAGTTAATACTAGAAGAGGTGCAAGTACTCAGGATCCTGATTATCTTGATGGTCATCCTAAGAGAAAAGAGCAAGAGGCTCTTAAAAAAACCTTATATAGGAAAGTCTCCCAATCAAAATGAGGATAATGAAAATTCTCAAGAACAATACAAGGATATTTCTATTTCTGATGATGAGACTGGAGATGATAATATTGAAGAAGAAGAATCACCTCCACCTGATGAAGAACAACAAGAAGAAGAAAATAATGAAGAACCTGAACCTATTGATAAAGAATACCCTCAACCATCTATTGAGAAGAATAAAAATAAGAAACATCCAAATCATCAAAAAGGTAAAGAAAGGGATCCATGGGTGCGAAGACCCATACCATATCCCCAAGAGGGAATGAAATCTTTGGATGATGCTAGATTTGAAAAGTTTCTTGAGATGATTAAAACTTTATGTCTACAAATTCCCCTTAATGATGCTATTAAAATTCCTCCATATTCAAAAATATTTGAAAGATATTATTACTAAGAAAGAAATATACCAAATGGTGCAATTACTGCTATGGTTGCTAATTACTCTTTCGAAGGAAAACTACCTAAAAAGTGTGGAGATCCTGGTATCCCCACTATTTCTTGTCATATTAAAGAAACGTATGTGAAATATGCATTATGAGATTTAGGAGCTGGTGTTAGTGTTATGCCCTTTTCTTTATATAATAAACTTAAGCTAAACAAATTGGTTCCAACTGAAGTTTCATTACAAATGGCTGATAAATCCACTATTGTTCCTATAGGTATATGTGAGGATGTTCCTATTTCCATTGCTAATGTGTTAATTCCCATAGACTTTGTTATATTTGAAATGCCCGAGGATGATAATCTATCTATTATTCTTGGAAGACCCCCTTTGAACACTACAGAGGCTGTGATAAATTGCACTGGGAGCAGAGTGACATTCAATGTTAAAGGCAATGAGCATACCATTTATTTTCCAAAGAAGAATCATGTTACAATGGTAAACAAAAGTGTTAATTCCATTCAAAGAAATACGTTTATGATTGGAAGCTTTGAGTTTGCATTACCACCTCCACCACCAAATTATGCTACCTTGATGATGGAACCATTCCAATCAAATACGAGGTATCTTGAGTTTTTATTTCACATATATATATATAATGAATCATGTGTTATATCTTTTACATATTATTAATGAGACTTGATCAACCTCATTACTAATGTGGAAATGATGCAAACTTGATTCCCCAAAAAACATTAGTTGCATTTTTTCCCTTTGTCTTAGAACTCCAAAGTATATGCATAAACATAATTTTTTCAGAGTTCAGAAATCCCAGAATATGAAGTTTGAAAAATTCCCTTCAGAAAAATTTCTCGTAAAATTCGAGAAAAAATTGGAGGTAGGTTATTTTACCAGAGAGACCAACAACCAAAAGTGGGACACCAGGAGGCCACCACGGACCAAAAGAGAGTGTCCCACGCGGCTAGATTCCTTGGCCGCATGGGACCCACTAACTTGGCTCCCAGGGGGTGTTAGGTGAGAGGATAGTGCCCATCTCCTTCCCCTCGACAGAAAACCATCTCCAGGTATTTTTCCCAAATTTTCCCGAGCTCCTTCTTCCTGTTATCCTTGGATCTCCAAGTTTAGGGAAGATTTTTCAAATCTATTTGGTGGGATTGCTCCTTGGTATGTGACTCCTCCACCCATCCAATTACCTTTTGTTCTTATGCTTTATATATGAAGTATTTTGCTGCACTAGGTGTCACCTAATATGCTTGAGAAATCCATGAGTTTGAATTTTTAGTTGATATTGATGCATGATATTGATGTGGAGACTCGTTATGGATGGATCAATGTTGTTTTAGAGTGCTACATCTTAATTATTGTTGTATTTTATTTTTGGACAGGAAGCTTTCACCATGAACAAGGGGTAAGGGATTCTTTGGGATTACTTCAAGAACAAGGAGTAGAGCTTCTAAAGTCACCAAGAATCGTGATGACAACCAACTTTGGGAAGATCGTGCAATATTCGCGGGAAAAAACTCGCGGTGCACGCGACAAGGTGGCAAGACCCCATTGTTCTTCGCCATTGGGGAATGGAAGATGAGTTCACCGCCTTCGTGACTGCAGCGGGCTTGCTCGAGTTCTCCCGTCATCCACGGGAGACCTTTCAAGAAATTTCGCGAGAGTTCCTCTCCACCTTCCGTTCGAAGGCCCCGACAGCTACAAAAATAGTAAGAAGATATATGAACACATTAAGGAAGAGAGAGATTTTGATGATAATGTTTGCACAATTGTGGGAGGTTCCCACTTGATTGATTTTTGTTTAAATTCTCTTATGGAGATGAGTGAGAGGTATGAGGATCATTATTTGTATTGTTATATGAGTTCTAATGGACAAAGAGTGTCAATTAGGGCCCCTCATACTGATCTTTTTGACACGCACAACGAGAAGTGGATTGTGGAGGGAGCACAACCGCAGGAGGAGCCCCAAAACCAAGCGCCACAAGGCTATCCATGGGGCTTTCATGAGCCGCGGCTAAGAGGGTACCAAGGGAAAGACCCTTATTTCTTTCAGGTAGGTTTGTCAAGTGGTGGATACGACTACCACCCGGGATACTAGCTTGATCGTAAGCTTGGAGAAGTACTTCTCTCCCCTTTCGCTCGTTGTTTTATATCACTTTTATCTTATTATGTTTTAGTTTATTGTTCTGAAAATCATGAAAAAACAAAAATATTTTATTTGTTTCTTTTTCTTATTTACTTATGGTCATTTACTTTATGATTCTAAAAATAAGAAAGAACAAAAACATTTTCGTTTTCTTGAATCCAATGCAAAAAACGGAGGTGCAGGAGTTGCTGAAATCTGCTCACCGTTTCATTTTTTTATGTAACTCCGACTGAGCTAAAATTTTAACCACTATTGCAACTTTTTATAACCTACGCACCCGTAAAATATGAGATCATTCTGAGGTGTTTAGGTAGGGTAAAAGTAGTACTGTATGCAGTAATGTTTTCTGGAAGATTTGAGCTTTTATTGCGCAGTTCAAGTTGGGAGAGGAGAATAACGATGATGAGTTGATGTGCATGAAGTGGATCAAAGGTATGACACCTTTGCCGTGCTTCTGCGGACTTTTTAATAATAGCAAGTGCGCACATCATAGTTTCTTTAACATCTAGGGAAGAGGTAGCAAATGTTTATCTTCTCCGTGGTCTAGTATGTTATATGATGATGAAAGGGAGATATTATTTAGTGATAACACTTGGATGTGGTTTGAGTAACTGTGGTTCTAAACAAAGGTCTACGCATCCCTTTGTGCTTGCTAAACTTGCCAACCAAAGAGAAAGTAAAAGAGCTTTTCAAAAGTCATATGCTTGACGAGTTTAGGGTTCAGAGTAAAGTTATATGTGCTGACACATACAAAGCTTTCAACGTTGCACTAAATTATATTTAGTTGATGTCATGTACTTGGGTCTGTGGATCCCTTTTCACAACAGGAAATGAAGGAGGAAACTTAGTAAGTTCAGGGAGTTTGTATAAATGGCTAGAGAGACACGTGTGGCGGCTAACCCAAGCCATGCTTTCATGGTAGAAATTTGCAGCACGCCCATAGTGAACAATCAATGATACATCTCACAATAAAAACATTAGTAAATAAAAGTGATGTTGAGACGTTCACTTTCTGCTTATCCTGTCATTCGGGCATGGGCTCGTTCTATGCACTGGGTAGGAGGTACACCGGGTGATACTCTTGATGACACTACTATTACTTACGATGAATGTAACCTGCACTTGCTTTGTGGCCTGAGTTGAATAAAACGTGGAGGTACTTGTATTCACAGGGCATGAGGCTTTCAACCTCTAGTTGGTCAAGCATATGAGTCATAATAGGGAATACAAGATGGTTCGATAAAACTGAGAGCAAGGTTGTAAGCACAATGAGTTCACTAGTTAATAAAAGAAAGAATCAAAAGATCTAAAAAATCTTGACATGGTTCAATCAAAAGCGATGCAAGAACCTTTGTTTATGTCTACAGTTGGGCAAACTCATCCAAGTGCTAACACTTCATGTTATTTCCCTTGCAAAAAATAAAAATGCTTTAACACTGATTAGATGTACCTTGGCTAGCATTTTGGTATTTGTTATGGAAATTGTGTTTTGAATACTTGTTGGTATTAAACGGTGTTACATATGCAATGCAAAGTTCTTGTAAAAGTCTTTTCATCGCTTCTGCACTATGTTTGAGTTGTTTGAGGACAAATAACGAGCTAAGCTTGGGGGAGTTGATGCACCTAAAATGCATCTACTTTTCCAATCACTTTTCTTCATAATTTGCTCCCGAGTCTTCCCATATTTGAATAAAACTGCTGAATCTGACGCTCTTTTTGGCAAAGTCTCGTTTCTGTTTGTTTTCGCAGGAAATTAAATAGGGGAAAAATACCACGTCAATTTTTATGGAAAAGAAGGACTTCATGCAAAAGATGGACACGAGGAAGTGTCCGGGGAGGGAAAGAGGGGTCCCCACGCGGCCAGATTCCTTGGCCACGTGGGCCCACCTATCTTGGGCCTCGGGCACCACCTCTCCTTCGGCTTTCGCGTACCCCCTCATATATACGAAAAAGTGGCTGACCTAGAAGAGGAGACCTATTCGCGAAACAGAGCGCCGCAACCACTACGATCTTCATTTTCAGAGACAGATTAATCTAGGATATCTCCCCCGGAGGAGGGATCCGGAGGCCGTGTTTGCCGCCTTCATCTCCATCGACCATGAGCTCCCTCGCCATCACCATGTGTGAGTAGTCTGCTGCAGGCATATGAGGTGGATGCGGATTGGATGGGATTGATCATGTAATGATACCCGTTGTTCGACATTCTAGGAGTTTATCTTGAGGATACTTTTGTATTGTGTTGATGCACTTATGTTATGTTTAATGCTTGCTAGTAGGGATCGAGTGACATGATTGCAGTACTGAACTTACTTTGCCTAATCACATAATTGAGTTTGGTATTTATCTGCAAAGTGTATTACCTGCTCTTATGTTGAACCTGTGAACCCTAAAAGTGACATATAGGGAAAACAAGGGGAGATGTCTTAGTTTGAGGATTCTATGTGTTCATGAAGTGTTAATGTGTTCTTCCGGGCTATTCGAAAGGGTAGACCTTAATTACCTGTAGTTCCAAGTTGGCCCCGGTGAAATGGGAAGGTAGGACAATAGATGTTGTGCAAATTCTTTTGGTTAATACGCACAACTATTTTCGGAACACATACCTACATATATCGGAGTTAGAGAAAAGCCCCATTGCTATTTGTATCTTGTTATACGATCAATATTATTCATGCAACACCCCGCTGTCACCTCATGCCTACATTTTAAATATCTGATTTACACTTTCACTTTTCCGGTGAAAACTCGGAAACCCTTGTTACTACTGTTGTTTTATTTTAGTTACTTGAATCATATTACTACTATCACGACTGCTGCTGCGAGTTTATTGACATACATGTGTGATTGAGAGTGACGTCTTAATTGCCAAAGTCTTATCGGTATTCTTGTGTTCCCCTTGATTCGAACTATAAAGTTGGGCAATACTTCCCAATGAAGATTTCAGCGATCCCCTATACTTGTGCGTATCATGTATGCGTTGTAAAGAAGCTCTTCACACATATGTTGATGTTGATCTGGTTGATCGGTTCCATAACCGTTATCCCTACCATTTGGTATAGGAACTGAAAGCTCTGTTTACACATCAAGTGTGCAATGAACGTTACAAACTGACCAGAGAACTTATGAATAGTCGGCTTGCATTTGGTGAACCCATAAAGTTGTTTGAAATCAGAATGATTAGTTTTGAAAACAAGGCTCAAAGATGTTGGTTTCGCAAAAATTTACAACTCCATTGCGGGGGAGTGGCCTGCTCAGATGATGTTTTCCTTACTTAAGGAAGCATAAGCTGATATTGAAGCATGCATGGACAAGGAGAGGCATAAGACTTATACCAAAACTATTGACATAGTTACAGCAAAATTCATTTAGTATGAGATACTAATTGATGCTCGCACTTGCACAAGTGGTAGGTACATTAGAAGGAGCAAATGCTAGAAAGAAGAGGAAGTTCTGAAATGGCATTGCAAATGCACTGGGAGTGTAGCTCGTTATCTCATGAATTCCAGGTCAATAGAGAAAATCAACACTAGGACTTCAAAATAATAGGTGCTAGGCACCTGTTAATTTTAAAATTCACATAAAGGATGGAGGTTTTTCCCATTGGCTAAATTTCATTGAATTGATCATATTGATGAAGTGGAATAGATGAAATAATTGAAGATTCAATGTTTCAAAAAAGTCAAGTGGGAGTGCTATGAATCAAAAGCTGAAATCAAAGAAATTTGATTGAAGTAGAAAGGACTTAATAAATTATAATATTATTGACAAAGAAAGTTTTCGTAGTCAAGATTACTCATGATCAATTTTGGGAGACTCAAAATTATCATTATAATGAAATCTTTGTGAGAAAAGGATTTAAGCAATGTTATAATAAATTGTCTAAATGTCTTGGTGTGATAAGTGAAAGCGTGAAACAAAAATAATTCTCAACCCACTAAGAAAATTATTTTGTTTGTTTGTTAAGGTTGGATCATTGTCATTGATTAACTTAGAGTTATTTTAATGAAAGATCCAATTAATCAATATTGCTAAAGTATGATGCATAATTGATTAAAAGTTTTTTCATAAAACCAATATGTTTATTGGTAGTAAATTTTCACTCTAACTCAAAGTGTCTAACACGTTAGATTAAGGATAAAAGTGTCTCCTGATGATATAGAGGTGGAAATTGTATTAACTTAAGATTGTGAATCTTTGGAGTAAGGATTGAATGAAAGGGACAACCTGCAAATGTTTCCAGTTCATCACCTTGTTTAGGAATTTACGTATGAGATACATAAAGTTTGAACTTAATATTGTATAAAGGTCTTGTGAGGAAATTTGATGTGATATTCACTTTGTGATGTAGTCATCAAAATTCCAAGACAATGGCCATGAAATGCAAAACAAAACAAACAAGATAATAGTGCTCATATATGACAATGAATTTTCATAGAGATCCAGGAAAAAGGAGATGTTCATGTTAACTCCAAGATTTCATCTTGAGAGTGGTTGAAATGATATTATATCATGGGAACATGAATATTTAAAGGGAAATAAATATGAGTATGTACAATATTCATAAAGCTAGTCTTGATTAAAATTGTTTTATCAAGTATGAATAAATGATAACGATGAGTTGAAAAACTTGTCATATCAATTGCTTGGTGTTGTTATTGGATCAATTGGCAAGAATAGTTCCTAAGTGTAATTAATTTTTGGATTACTGGTGTAATCTGAAATATTACATTATGCGTGTTAAGTCAGTCGTGTTGATGAAATAAGAACTTATTTCTTTTTCATTATGTAAAGCGAAGGGATTTAAAACTAAATGGGAGCTGAATATTATCTTTTAATCTGGCTGGGATTAATTAAAATAAAGTTACCACTTGAAATGATTTAAAAGAGTTTTAAATGAGTTTTCAGAATGTGTCTTATTAAATTCAAAATCTATGAGATAGATTAAGAAGTTTAATAAACATGAATATCATAGGTGTGCTAAGTGTGATTCTCAAAGAAATTTCGAATTACAATGAGACAATTTTTTTGTCTCAAATGTAAGCATGCCGTGATATTATGCGATAGACTTGACTTTCGCAGTCTTGGTGAGCAAAATAGAAATGATTGAGATCAAGTCAAAAAAATTGTGGTTTCACCAATCTCGTTGTCATGAATAGGCACACAAGAACGGGTTTGTTTCCGATGGCTAAATAGTTTAGCCAAACCAGTATAAAGGAGGACAAACTTAAGTAAAGGCTTTCTCAAATTAGTTAATTTTTTATAATTAAGCCTAAAAAAATTATGGTGATATGTTTCTCACATGAATATTTTATGGTGGTATTACAAAGTGAAAACCGACTCAGTGGGACTTTGTATAGATTCAAATAATATTTGAAGGGTACGTTGCATAGAAAACAAAAAAATCCTACGCGCGATAAACCCGAATGGCCAAGATCTAATCTAGGAGATGAAAGGCAACGGGGAGAAAGAGAGTCTTTAGGTAACATACCCTTGAAGACTCAAAGTGCTACGAGACCAAATCTCGTTGTTGGCGTAGTCGTACTCACGCCGATCCCGAGCGAGAAGATGTGCACCGCAATCCGGTGATGCCTCCGTGATCGGTCACACGTTCAGCTCGATAAAGACATCTATTCCCTCGATCCAGAGGGGTAGCGGAAGTAGAGGATCCGCGGAACTCCAACAGCATGACGGCGTGGTGGTGGTGAAGAATCCCGCGGTCAGGGCTTCGCCAAGCCGGAGACCATGGAATGGAGCAGCGGGTGGAGGGAAAGGGAGGTGGGCAAGTGTGTGAGGAAGAGGGAGCTCTCACCCTCCTTTTATAGGGGAGGGGGAGGCAGCCCAAGGGGGGTGCGACCAGCCATGGTGTGCCCCCACCTCTTCCCCTCTTCATGTGAGTGGAAGCTCCACTCACACCCACTCATGCTCCCTTAATTTTCCACTTAGAAAATCCAAAAGTTTTTCTTTAATAAATAAATAAAACATTTTTATTTCTTTATTTATATTTGTTAATTCCATTCACAAACATTTGCATGCAGCATCTCGAATCATTTGTTAATTCTATTAACAATCATTCGACGAAAAACCCCTTGAACTATTTCAATTTTTCCCGAAACAATTTCGGAGCTGCCCAAAACATTCTTCGGTATTCCGTATCCTCACAAACGCTTCATCAAACCTTAAGTGTGTCACCCTACGGTTCGCGAATAATATAAACATGATCGAGACTCCTCTCCGATCAATAATCAACAGCGGGATCTGGAGATCCGTGATGACTCCTATATATTCAATGATGACTCTCGTGATCGTGTGAACCTTTCAACGTCTTAACGATTTCCCTTTGTCTCGCGATATTTTACTTGTCCGAGATCCGATCATCGGTATCAACCTTACCTCGTTCGATCTCGTTACCCGACAAGTACTCTTTTCTCGTTCCCGTGATATAACATCCTTGTGATCATATCAAGTGCTTGCAAGCGGTGTCGATGTGATATCACCGAAAGGGCGTTGAGTATATATCTCCGTCATATTGGATGGACAAATACCACTCTTGATCCATGAGCTTCAACTAACACTTTCCGAATACCTAACGCCACCTTTATAGTCACCCTGTTACGGTGTGACGTTTGATGTCATCAAAGTATTTTTTCAGTATTAGTGATTAACATGATCTCATGGTCTAAGGAACAATGTTACTCCGAATGTAAGACATAACAAAAAAACTAATGACTTGATCGTATTGTTATACTTAGTTAGGGTCTAAGTTCATCAAGTCATTCTCCTAATGACATGACCCCGTTATTAACAACATCCAATGTCTATGATCAGGAAACCTTGATCATCTATTAATCAATAAGCTAGTTAAAAGAGAGTCTTCACTAGGAACGTTGGTTTGTTTATTAATCACACATGTATTAACGTTTCTGGTTAATACAATTCTAGCATGAGAAATAAACATCTATCATAAACAAGGAATAATATAATAAACACTTTATTATTGCCTCTCAGGCATATTCTCTCCAGTCTCCCACTTGCACTAGGGGAAATAATCTATATTACATAGTGATGAATCTAACACCCATTGAGTTCTGGTGCTGATCATGTTTTTCCCTTGAGAGAGGTTTAGTCAATGGATCTGCCACATTCAGATCCGTATGTACTTTGCAAATCTTCACATCCCCATTTGTGACATGTTCACGGATGGAGTGAAAACGGCGCTTGATATGCTCGAAATTCTTGTGAGACCTTGGCTCCTTAGCATTGGCTATGGCACCATTGTTGTCACAATAGATAACCATTGGATCCAACACACTCGGAAGCACGCCTAGTTTGGATATGAACTCCTTCATCCAAATTGCTTCCTGTGTTGCCTCCGAGGCAGCAACATATTCTGCTTCTGTTGATGATCTCGCCACCACGGATTGCTTGGAACTCCTCCAGCTTACTGCTCCTCCATTCATAACAAATACGTACCCGGACTGAGACTTAGAGTCATCCGGATTAGTGTCAAAGCTAGCATCGACGTAACATCTTGCTACGGGCTCTTCTTCACCGCCATATATGAGAAACATATCCTTAGTTCTTCTCAAGTACTTAAAGATATTCTTGACCGCCGTCCAGTGTTCGAAACCTGGATCGGATTGATACCTACTAGTCAAACTAATAGCATGTGCCACATCCGGTCTTGTACATAGCATAGCATACATGATAGAACCTATGGCTGAAGCATAGGGAATCTTATTCATTTTCTCTCTATCTTCTGTTGTAGCTGGACATTGAGTTTTACTCAACGTTTTGCCTTGCAACATACGTAAGAACCCATTCTTACTATCTTCCATTCTGAACTTCTTCAGAATCTTGTCAAGGTATGTACTTTGCGAAAGTCCAATTAAGCGTCTTGATCTATCCCTATAGATTTCGATGCCTAATATATAAGCTGCTTCACCGATGTCTTTCATCGAAAAACCACTATTCAAATAACCTTTTACGCTTTTTAAAAGTTCTATATCATTTCCAATCAACAATATGTCATCCACATATAGTACTAGAAATGCTACAGAGCTCCCACTCACTTTCTTGTAAATACAACCTTCTCCGTATGTTTGGACAAACCCAAACCCTTTGACCACCTTATCAAAACGGAGGTTCCAACTCCGGAATGCTTGCTTCAGTCCATAAATGGAACGTTGAAGCTTGCACACCTTGTCAGCATCCTTAGGATCAACAAAACCTTTGGGTTGAATCATATACAACTCTTCCTCAATGTCACCATTAAGGAACACCGTTTTGACATCCATTTGCCAGATTTCGTAACCGAAAAATGCAGCAACTGTTAACATAATCCTAACTAACTTAAGCATCGCTATTGGTGAGAAAGTCTCATTGTAGTAAACTCCTTGAATTTGTCGGAAACCTTTTGCGACAAGTCGAGCTTTATAGATGGTCACATTACCATCAGCGTCAGTTTTCTTTTTAAAGATCCATTTGTTCTCAACGGCCTTGCGGTCATCGGGTAAATCCACCAAAGTCCAAACTTGGTTTTCGTACATGGATCCTATTTCGGATTTCATGGCTTCAAGCCATTTGTTGGAATTTGGGTTCATCATAGCTTCATCATACGCCGTAGGGTCATCACCTCCATCTACTATGAAGTTTAATTCGGGATCTCCATACAGTTCAGGAGTTGTACGTTCCCTAGTTGACCTGCGAGGTGCGGTAGTTTCCTCTTCTGGAGTTTCATGATCTTGATCATTATCTCTCTCTTCAATTGACGGGGTCGGCACCAGAACAGCTTCCGGCGCTGCGCTACTCGCCATTCCAAGAAGAGAAGGTTCAGTAACCTCGTCGAGTTCTACCTTCCTACTATTCACACCTTTCGAGAGAAACTCCTTCTCCAAAAAGGATCCATTCTTGGCAACAAAAATCTTGCCTTCGGATTTGTGATAGAAGGTGTACCCTATTATTTCTTTAGGGTATCCTATGAAGACGCATTTTTCCGCTTTGGGTTCGAGTTTATCAGGTTGAAGCTTCTTCACATAAACATCGCATCCCCAAACTTTTAGAAATGACAGCTTAGGTTTGTTTCCAAACCATAATTCATACGGTGTCGTTTCAACGGATTTAGATGGTGACCTATTTGAAGTGAATGCAGCGGTCTCTAGTGCATAACCCCAAAACGATAGTGGAAAATCTGTAAGAGACATCATAGATCAACCATATCCAATAAAGTACGATTACGACGTTCAGAAACACCATTACGTTGTGGTGTTCCGGCAGGTGTGAGTTGTGAAACTATTCCACATTGTTTCATATGCATGCCAAACTCGTAACTTAAATATTCACCTCCACGGTCAGATCGTAGAAATTTAATCTTTCTGTTACGATGATTTTCAACTTCACACTGAAATTCTTTGAATTTTTCAAATGTCTCATATTTGTGTTTTATTAAGTACATATACCCATATCTACTCAAATCATCTGTGAAAGTGACAAAATAACGATATCCACCGCGCGCCGATACACTCATTGGTCCACACACATCAGTTTGTATGATTTCCAGTAAGTCTGTCGCCCGTTCCATGGTTACAGAAAACGGGGTTCTAGTCATCTTGCCCATAAGGCATGGTTCACATGTTTCAAATAATTCATAATCAAGTGATTCTAAGAGTCCATTAGAATGGAGCTTCTTCCATCGTTTAACACCAATATGACCTAAGCGGCAATGCCACATGTAAGTAGCAATATCATCATTTAACTTAATTCTTTTGGCATTCACATTATGAATATGTGTATCAATACTATCAAGATTCAAAAGAAATAAACAATTCTTCTCAGGTGCATGACCATAAAAGATATTATTCATATAAATCGAACAACCATTGTTCTCAGACTTAAAGGAATAACCATTCCGCATTAAGCAAGATCCAGAAACGATATGCATGCTTAATGCAGGCACCAAATAACAATTATTGAGGTTTATAACTAATCCCGATGGTATACGTAGAGGTAGCGTCCCGACGGAGATCACATCAACTCTTGATCCATTGCCGACGCGCATCGTCACCTCATCCTTTGCTAGTGGTCGCTTATTCCGCAGCTCCTGTTTCGAGTTACATATGTGAGAAACCGAACCAGTATCAAATACCCAGGTGCTACTGCGAGTACTAGTAAAGTACACATCAATAACAAGTACGTCATATATACCTCTATTCACTTTGCCGGCCTTCCTATCTGCCAGATTTTTGGGGCAATTGCGCTTCCAGTGGCCAGTGCCCTTGCAATAAAAGCACTCAGTCTCAGGCTTAGGGCCATTCTTGGTTTTCTTCTTAGGAGCAGCAACAGATTTTCCACCCTTCTTGAAGTTTACCCTTGGCTTGCCTTTCTTGTCTTTCTTGAAACTAGTGGTCTTATTGATCATCAACACTTAATGCTCTTTCTTGATCTCCACTTCAGCAGTTTTAAGCATCAAGAGAAGATCAGAAAGAGACTTCTTCATGCTTTGCATATTATAGTTCATCACGAAGTTCTTGTAACTAGGTGGCAGAGATTGGAGAACACGATGTATCCCTAGCTCAATGGGAAACAATATTCCCAAGGCTACGAGCTTATCAGCGTACGCAGACATCTTGAGTACGCGCTCACTAACGGAGTTGTTCTCTTCCATCATGCAGCTAAAGAACTTTTTTGAAGCGTCATAACTCTCAACTGCGGCATGGGTATCGAAAATCATTTTCAATTCTCCTATTGTAGCATAAGCAGTGTTGTTCTCGAAACGTTTTCGTAGCTCTGGCTCTAATCCATAGAGGATGCCGCATTGAACTATAATGTGGTCTTCTTGTTGAGTCAGATAAACATTTTTATCTTCATCAGAAGCATCATCAGCGGGCGGGTCACCTAGCGGTGCATCAAGCACATAGAGCTTCTTGCAAGTGGTGAGGAGAATCCTCGGGTTAAGTGCCCATTTGGTAAAGTTGCTTCCATTGTTCGCTAGTTTTTCTCTCTCCATGAACATATTGAAATTGAAGGTGGGTGTGCCATGATCTACAACATATTTGCAAAGACTATTTATACTAGGTTTATGATAAATTAAGTTCAAGTTAATTCTAAAATTATCCCATGAACTCCCACTCAAAAACAACACCCCTCTTAGTCGTCTTTAGTTATTACACGAACCAAATTCACTATACCGAAACCGATCATCACGTGAGACGGTGTAGTTGCAAAGGCGAACAACAACATGTTTATCATATCATCCATATGACTCGTGATTTACCTTTCGGTTACGTGTTCCGGGGCCATGTATGTACATACTAGGCTCGCCAAGTAGAATTGTAGTATTACGTGTGTTTCAAGGCCATGTGTGTACATGCTAGGCTTGAAAACACCCGTTGTATGCGAACGTTGAGTCTATCACACCCGATCATCACGTGGTGTCTCGAAACGACGAACTTTCTTAACGGTGCATACTTAAGGAAGAACACATTATTATCTTGATATTAAGTGAGAGGGATCATCTTATAATGCTACCGTCGCGATCTAAGAAAAATAAGATGCATAAAAGGATTAACATCACATGCATGTATAATGTGATATGATATGGTCCTTATTGCACTTGATCTCCATCTTGTGCATCATGGTATGATCTCCATCATTCCACCGGCGTGGCACCAAGGTCCGTGGCACCTCCATCTTGATTGTCCATTACAACATATCACATGGATATGATATACATCACACAGGCCATAAAAATAAGACAACCATATGGCTCCAGCCGGTATGTCAATAATTTACAAAAGATATCATCTCATACATAACGTTTGTAACATTGACCATATCACATCACATATCCTGCAAAAACAAGTTAGACGCCTCTAATTTATTTTTGCATATTTTACGTGGTTTGGGCTTACGAGGATAGAACCGTTCATACCTACGTACAAGAGCCACAACGTTGATAAAAAATATTTTTAACAACCCTTTGTAGATTAGATCTTAACTATAGTAGGAGAAACGGACACCCCCTCAGTCACAAGTGAGACAATTCTCGCGTACATAGTACACGTAAACTTAGTCTATGGCAGCTTCATCCTACTATGCCACTAAGATCATAAAATACTCAAAGAGGAAAAAACATGATCATCAACGCCCACATACTCCTATGTGTTCTACTCGTACAAATAATCTACGCATAGATCCGGATCTGATACCACTGAAGGGTACGTTGCGTAGAAAACAAAAAATTTCCTACGCGCGATAAACCCGAATGGCCAAGATCTAATCTAGGAGATGAAAGGCAACAGGGAGAAAGAGAGTCTTGAGATAACATACCCTTGAAGACTCAAAAGTGTTACGAGATCAAATCTCGTTCTTGGCGTAGTCGTACTCACGCCGGCACCGAGCGAGAAGATGTGCACCGCAATCTGGCGATGCCTCCGTGATCGGTCACACATTCAGCTCGATGAAGACCTCCGTTCCCTCGATCCAGCGGGGTAGCGGTAGTAGAGGATCCCCGAACTCCAGCAGCACGACGGCGTGGTGGTGGTGAAGAATCCCACGGTCAGGGCTTCGCCAAGCCGGAGACCATGGAATGGAGCAGCGGGTGGAGGGAAAGGGAGGTGGGCAAGTGTGTGAGGAAGAGGGAGCTCTCACCCTCCTTTTATAGGGGAGGGGGAGGCAGCCCAGGGGGGTGCGACCAGCCATGGTGTGCCCCCACCTCTTCCCCTCTTCATGTGAGTGGAAGCCCCACTCACACCCACTCATGCTCCCTTAATTTTCCACTTAGAAAATCCAAAGGTTTTTCTTTAATAAATAAATAAATAAACCATTTTTATTTCTTTATTTATATTTGTTAATTCCATTAACAAACATTTGCATGCAGCACCTCGAATCATTTGTTAATTATATTAACAACCATTCGATGAAAAACCCCTTGAACTATTTCAATTTTCTCCGAAACAATTTCGGAGCTTCCCAAAACATTCTTCAGTATTCCGTATCCTCTCAAACGCTTCATCGAACCTTAAGTGTGTCACCCTACGGTTCGCGAATAATATAGACATGATCGAAACTCCTCTCCGATCAATAATCAACAGCGGGATCTGGAGATCCGTGATGACTCCTATATATTCAATGATGACTCTCGTGATCGTGTGAACCTTTCAACGTTGTAAAGATTTCCCTTTGTCTCGCAATATTTTACTTGTCCGAGATCCGATCATCGATATCAACCATACCTCGTTCGATCTCGTTACCCGACAAGTACTCTTTTCTCGTTCCCGTGATATAACATCCTTGTGATCATATCACGTTCTTGCAAGCGGTGTCGATGTGATATCACCGAGAGGGCCCTGGGTATATCTCTCCGTCATATTGGATGGACAAATCCCACTCTTGATCCATGAGCTTCAACTAACACTTTCCGAATACCTAACTCCACCTTTATAGTCACCCTGTTATGGTGTGACGTTTGATGTCATCAAAGTATTCTTTCGGTATTAGTGATTAACATGATCTCATGGTCTAAGAAACAATGTTACTCCGAATGTAAGACATAACAACAAAACTAAATGACTTGATCGTACTGTTATACTTAGTTAGGGTCTAAGTTCATCACGTCATTCTCCTAATGACATGACCCCGTTATTAACAACATCCAATGTCTATGATTAGGAAACCTTGATCATCTGTTAATCAACGAGCTAGTTAAAAGAGAGGCTTCACTAGGAACGTTGGTTTGTTTATTAATCACATATTATTAACATTTCGGGTTAATACAATTCTAGCATGAGAAATAAACATCTATCATAAACAAGGAATAACATAATAAACACTTTATTATTGCCTCTCGGGCATATTCCCTTCAATATTGTGAGATGTTTTCTCACATATGTATTTGTAGTGGAATTACGAAATCAAATCTTTATTGATTTTAATTCAGACTATGATTCTTCAATTGATGATACCGTATATTTCTTTATTATCAACATTGGAGTATTATGAGTGGACTCTACAGTATATTACTATGGATATTTGCAACAAAATGTGAGACATTATGAATTGCAAGTTATTGGATAAAATTCATTTGAATTAGTGAGGTTTCAAAATACGGTAATACAATTCATTCGGAGATGCTTGAATTATCAATACTACTACGGAACCAGTGTCACACAATGCCAATTCCTATTAATTACAATGCAAATTTATCATAAGTTGATTAGATCAAAAGGTGAAATACAATGATCTAAGGACCACATACAAAGTGTGAGTAACACCGGATTTCCATTGGTTTATGGCATCAAACTAACTAGAGTATTATCGACTCTAGTGCAGGTGGGATACTGTTGGAGATATGCCCTAGAGACAATAATATTCAGTTATTATTTTATCTCCAAGTTCACAATTAAGTTTATATCATCATGCTACAACCGCTATAGCACTTGAAAAGTGAGTTTTCAAAGGAAAATCTTTATGCGGGTGTAAAGGCATAAACAAACAAGAGTTATGAATCTTTTCTCTAAGATTAGCCTATGGTTTATGAGATGATCGTGTTTTACTGATCATGGACTTGGTTAAATTCTAATAAAACACAAGAGTTTATTGTTAGGGTAAGAATAGTACTGAAGCGCCCAAGTATATGATCTTGATAAAATAGAATAAACAATTGTGATATATTTTGAAAAGTACATATGGAGTTGTCATTGACAATATTTCCTATACTATGAAAATATCTAGTGACCGCACAATCGAAATTTTTGGTTTGGATGTCTTCAACAGTCCACCATAATAGGGGGTCATAATGTTGACGTCTTGGTATAATCTAGAGCGTGTAAAGCAACTGAGTGTTGGGTTGCGCAACAGAAATTTAAAATTTTCACCAAACTTACTACACAACAACGAAGACCTTGTTATGGAGATACAAGTGAATATAAATTCCAAGATCTAGTTTCTAAGATCGTGTACCATACACCGTAGTAGCGGAAGAGGTGTCGATGATTATGTCAATAAAGCCTGTAGAAGATCCTCACGCACAAGCCTATGGGTGAGGATGTTGCCGACTCCCCGTATCCAGCACCGTGATCCAGTAGAGTGAGGTTCTCACGCGTTACCCCTCTAAGAGTATGCACACATACGTCAGGGAAAATACTGCAGTGCGCTTCGCCGTCGAGGACTTGACGCCGCATGTGTATATGAAGTTGGAGTCCTCAACACATGAGAGAGAGAGACTAATTAGAAGTTAGGTCTCATCAGGATAGGAATACTTCAACCTAATTAGAAGAATCTCTAATTCAATTAGAGTAAGCTCTAATCCAATTAGAGGAAGCTCCAATCTAATTAGAAGGGCTCTAATTATATTGATCTAATTAGTCTTCTAATTATTAGAGAAGGTCTAATACAATTAGAAGTGTTCTAATTAAAAGTTTTAATCAGTCTTATAATTATTAGAGAGGCTCTAATTCAATTAGAAGTGCTCCAATTAGAAGCTCTAATTATTTCAAAGAAAGAGAGACCCCTTGAGAGCCAATTGTGTGTTCTCTAAAGAGAGGAGGGGTGGGGATTATATAGTGGGACAATGGAGGGAACCTGCCATGGGGAGGAGGCCGATTTCCACTCGTCTCCCTTGGCCGCACCAATCCTCCTAGAGGATTTCGGATTGGAATCCCAAGTGGAGTCCAATCCCCCTCCTTTCTTCCCACTCATTTATTTCTCAAATAAATTAGGGAAAATATCCAAGGAAAGAAAATGCACTTTGTGAGACCATGGATCCCACCCGGCGACCCCTAAAATTAGGGATTGCCCAGAGGGGGAAATCTACCCCCTCCGACACTGCCTCTCCGGAACCCGTGACCCCTATAGATAAAATCATCAAACTTATTTAATGATGTCGAAAATATATTTCCGACATCCTGGGACATCTCATGTCCCCTTATATTGGCCCCATAAAGCGTGCATTCTCAATTTCTCTTTCATAACAACTCCGGAATAAATTTCGGTAGTAATAGAAATTGTTTCTATAACTTTGGGACATCTCATTCCCTCGTTATAAATTCTCTTTGATATATAAAATATATATATCACTCAGAAACACCGTTATAGTTATACTTCTAGTTGATTGGGACCTACCGATATACACAAAAATAAGCCCAAACTTAAGTGTGTTTTCCCTACAGGTTCTATAGTGTGTGGACATGAAACTGGAAACTCTTTCCTTTTCAATAATCAATAGCGGGATCGTGGACACCCATATTGACTCCCACATACTAAACGAATAAAAAATTGAACCTGTTGGTTATTATACAAATCTCGCATTACTCACGATACCGAACATACCCGAGACTATTGATTCCGGTATTGCCTGCGAAACAATCTCTGGTTCACGAATACTCCCTCCGTTCAACAATAGATGACTTCCATTTGTCCAAATATGGATGTATCTAGACATATTTTAGTGTCCACATACATTCATATCTAGACAAGTGGAAGTCATCTATTGTTGAATGGAGGGAGTACTTTTGTCTCATCTTGTTATGTGATAAGTTTCCTCATTCTCGTTACTGTATTATGATATCCCACATGATGTATCATCATCATGCATTATCTGCAGAACTTATGGATATCAAGAATACCGAGTGGACCAGGTATGTATCTCTCCTTTTACGGGGGAGTAATTTCCATCTCAGAACATCAAGGTAATATACTCCTTTAGAATTACCCAGTAGCTACCTTTATGTTCATCTAGTTTACAGTGTGACTCTTGACGGCACCAAAGTAAAAACTCCAGAATATATTATCCCAATAACCTCAGGGTCAAAAGATCCATTGTAATATAACCGTGTTGTGATATGATTCTAAGGACAAAGATGTCTTAGTGGAATCTCTTAGCATATCAAACTACTTAGGGAATACCCAGCCATATTTTTTCATTCCAACAATATGCTATTCATTGATGTTGACATAAACAATGTTCATGACTAGGAAAACACAGTCATCAAGCATCCAATAAACTAACCATAAAAGGCAATACTAAGGTTTGTTTCTGTGTTCATGTTAGTACACCTGAGCGTGAGTATTCCTCTGAATTTCATATTGAGGAACCACGTCAGTTATAGCATAGTAATATGAACCATAATTATGAAACAATTGTATAAAAATTATTTCCTTTTGGGCAAACATCCAACAGTCTCCCACTTGCACAATTGGCGATAATCCATCTGCATAAGTTCATCAAACATCTCGGACCTGTAAGTGAACACTCATGTAAAAAAATTGTTAGAGACATTTATAAAGAAGCCCTTGTGAGGTTGTATCAACCATATGTATTATAAAGAAACTCTTTCTTTCATAATACCCCTTGATCATAAGATCAACTCCAGTCTAGGCTATTCTAGGTGAAACCTTGGTAGTTCAACTACGAATAAAGTCTCACTGTTTATCATAGATCATCCTGCATCTCTCATGAAATATCACACCTAGTCCATATAATAAACTCATAGCCCAAATATTAAAAGTATTTAAACTTCTAAGATTCTACCCTTTACTGTTATTGTTGTAGTGTTCGTAAATTTATGCTTAAATTAATTAAGCAAATTCTAAAACCCTTTCTATTCATATAATCTCAAGATTATATCTTAATCCTTGGACAATAATTATCACATAAGTACCATTCAATCTTATGTATTTATCTCATAAGTTATTTCTTATAATGTAACTCTTACATTATAAGTCTATTCTCCATTCTTTTGAAGAAACATCTTCAAACTATTCTGGAGGAGAATACTCATAATAATTTGGAGCTAATTGAACTTTTACTAAATTCAGTTTTCCAATAATTATTATTTATAATTTTTTTGATAGAATGCATTTAGTAAGGAATTTCAGTTATGATAAATCATTTGATTGCTTCTCACTAATGTTTTTTAAGATTAGATCTTGCATTCAAAATTCCAATTCGTCCTGAGAACTTAGTTCTCTTAAGTTTCAAACTTTCATTCAAAACTTCATGCATTTATATATCTCATAGCACTTATATTAATTTTCTCTCAGGATTTTAATCCTGTGTGAATTAATAACTTTGCTATTTCATGTATCTCAGAAAATAATATTTTCAATGATACATCTTTTCTGTCAAACATTTTTTTAATGATTTCTAATAATTTAGATATCATCAAAATAAATCACACTGATTTAAAATAAAATTAGACTTGTCTAGTTTTCTAAGAAGTCAAAACAACTCCTGTTTTACTTCACAAATTATATTGCCACTCAAAATTTTATACCAACTGGCTTTTATTTGTATAAAAAAATTAGCCCTTATATAATAAACTCTGTATTTAACAAAAACCCTCGAGTTGTACTTAGTACACAAACTCGATTAATTTTCCTTCAAATGAATTTGTTTTTGTTATTTTCCCATATAAAATTATTATATAGATCTATAAAGCTTTGATACAGATCATCAGATCTTTAGCAGTCACTCCTGATCTTTTCATAAAACTATTAAAAAATATATGATTTATGATCCCTTTATTCCTACGGGAATACTTTCAAGTTTTTCAACTAGAAATTAATGATATAAAATACCTTTTTGACTCTAAGTCATTTAGATGTTTTAGCCCTTCTATTATCTTTACTAATTACATGCACATCCTTTATCCAAGTTGCCTTGAAACTTGTATGTGCTTTCATGGTTAAGTATTTTCCTTGATAAGCAGCCATGCCTCATACTGCAATGGCTCTCGGTTTTAGTTTAAATAATTGTCAATTGGAATTGCTTCCGCTTGCACAACTTTTATAACTATTTCCAGAAATTCATTAATCCCATCAAGAAATACTATCCTCCCATTGAATTCAATAAAGAATTAGTTCCTTAAGAATAACATATACCTAGTAACAAAACTTTGTCACTTATGATGTGGTTTTATATGACGATTTACAATGTAAAATTGGAACAACCAACAAAATATAACTTTTTCTGTTAATCTCAGGATCAAGTTTCAATATTTAAGAAAGTTTTAGATTCTAAGATTAATGTGTCTCCTTTTAGTTTGTCTTTCAAAACTATGACACGAAGTAAAGATAATAATTTTGTGCTAAAATAAAATTTAACTTACTATACAATTCCATGGGTAATATCAAGAACTTATTTGCAAAGGAATCCTTCTCAGTGTTTGACCTTGTCTCACTCAGTCAAATATGACTTGAAAACTTTCAAGACATCACTAATACATGAATTCTAAAATTTTGTGAAGTCATTTTTCTTGTTGACTTCTTGATCACAAAATATTTTAGAATAAATGTTATTTCATTATTTCAAAAGATTTGTAACCGAGCATCCACAAAATGATTGATCTATAATATTCGCATAAGCTAATCAGGACTTTGTCCTATCAATCTATAAGAGTATCATGTCGCAAAACATGTGACCTTATTACAATAACTTGAGCCGAAGCTCATAAATGTTTGGAATTATAGAAAGAAAAGTGGAGATGTCTTCATCCTTAGATGGTCCTTTATGCGCCTAGCTTGATGCTCCTCGACACCTTTTATTCTTCCGTCTCTTTACTTTCCGCAACTCCTATATCGAATGCATAAAATAATTTTAGCAATCAATACACCAGAGATACTAGTAAGAATGAAAAATATCATCCAGGTATAACTCTTATACCTTTATCACCTTTGGTGAATTTTTCCTTTTGCTCGAGGTATCTTTTACAATTCCTCTTCCAATGCCCTTTTTTTATAGAAAAAGCATTCAGACTTACTCTGTGCAGAAAACTTGGGCTTATTCTGTGACTTAGCACTTTTTCCCTTTATATTCTTTTTCTTCTTGAATAGTGTAGTCTGGGAACCATCAATACTTGATTATTTTTCCTCCTCACAGCAGGCTCATCAGTTTTCAGCATAGGAAAGGGCTCATTTTGTGTTTTCTCCATGTCATTCATGTTGTAATTCATGATGAAACCGTTGTAAGACGAGGAGAGTGAAGCCAACACCAAATTTGTACTTAGCTCAGCCGGGATTAGAAACCCCAAAGCTTGAAGCCTAGCCCTGTAACCAAACTTCATGATTAGATGCTCGCTCACTGAACTTCCTTCTGCCATGTGACATGACCATAGAGCCTTTGTTTTTTTCATAACGTTCAGTCTTGGCTTGTGTCTGGTACATGGCCTTGAGTGAAATAATCATGTCATATGCGGACGTATGATCAAATTGTTTCTGTAACTTTGGATCCATACATGTCACCATGAGACATTGAACATCTATTGAATCATCACTCATCAAGGTGTGTGCATCCTTTTCAGCATCATAAGCGTCGTCATCGAGATCCTCTTGAAGAGGAGCATCAAGGACATACTCTTTCTTGATACCCCTGAGAACAATTCTCAGGGCACAGACCCAATCTGCATAGTTACTTCCATTGTCAGCAAGTGGTTTCTCAAGTAGTGGGCAAAGTTTAAAAGCGGGTGCATTAAGAGTCATGGATCTACAAAATTTTAATAGTTCACTTAGACATATTTATAATTATTTTATAAACACTTGTTAAAATAATTAACTACGTTCTCCCACTAAACCTGATATTCACGCTCAACTTATAACCAAGGATGGATACATCTCAAGATTATAAGCTCAACGGGTAGGCCAACTTGCCAATCACTACCACCGTGATTTTCATTTCACCTTTCGGTGTGTATGCTCCAAGCTCATGACTATCATGCCTGAATGTCAAGACAACCAACTGATCCTGCTGCATCAAGTGATGTCATGCTGACCCTTGGATACAAGTCATCAACATGGATCAGCTTGATGCCCGCCTCCCAATCACAAGGACACGTTGACCCTTGGATACAAGTCACGATGGGCATAAAACCCAACACCCGATTCCCGAACCCGAAAAACCCGATCCCGAACCCGTACAGCCCGAACCCTAAAATCCCGAATACTATATTGGGAAGTAGTTTTGAAAACCCAAATTTTATTTAGCTAATTCGGGAACAAGGCCACCGTACCCGACAGTCCCGAATATCTCGAAACAATTCAGCAGCCCAGCAAAACTCACGCACACATAGAGAGGTGAGAGAAGGACCAACCCAAAATCTCAAAGGATTGCACGCTGGCTTCTAAGTCGAGTCCGCACCACGAGTCCACGAGGCAAAAATCCCTCACGAGCTAGTATCCATCTCAAGTTTCCTCCTCCCCAATCACAGTAATGGTGTTAATCTCAACTTTTTAAGCATGTACCTTACTCCCCAAGTCCCCACACCTGTGCACCGCCGGGCTGGCCAACTCAGCCAGAGCTTCCCTCGCACCATCGCTGTCGCCTTCATTGACCTCATATTCACACCAGACCAGTCGCATCACTACACGCGCCGGCTGTAACCTCCGGCTGCCGTTCTATACAAGATCTGGAGTTCTGGACAACAAGTTTTTCCGCCTCTATAGGATAAGCTTCTCCTCACCGACAATCTCCAGCCCTCGCCGACAACCTCTTGCTCCAACCAGCATCCATCCCTCACATCGCCCCTACACCATGATTTTTCTCTTTTGTGTGTCCAGTTTCGGGCAGATCAGGATATCCCGAACCCGAACCCGAATTTTTGGGTAGCAAAAATTATGGAGCAATCTCGGGTATCATTTATGGAATCCCGAAATTTCTAAAACCCGAATTTCCCGACCTGATTTTTTCGGGAAACCCGAACGCCCAGCGTGAGATACAAGTGATGACCACGAACCCCAATTGGTTTGACGGTGCTACCATTGGAAAAGAATGATCTACCTTGATATTTTATGAGGAATCACCCTAATAATCATGTCTACTACATAATCAAAGGGATAGAAAGAAAACATAATAAAACATGCATGAGTAAAACTTGTGATGTCCAACGGATCCTGCGTTGGCGGTGCCATGTCGAGGTTCACGGCAAGTGCAATCCTTCTCCTTTCCCATCATCGCCATGATCGGGTTTAGGATGGTTTGCTAGCTACAAAACAGTGTTAGGTAAAGCATCTCAAAATTCTAAACTTCAAGACTATACCACCTAACGTTTCTTGCAAAACAGAGTTAGACGTCCCTAGCGTTTGTTTTGCATCTTTTAGCGTGGCTGTAGGATCTACGAAACGAAGCGTTAAGTAACATATGCTTCCATACGGCATGATTATTCACATTGCTAGATTGATATTGATGGGTTATTGAACACATACATTACGTAAAATCCTAGAGACTCAATCTAAACTTATTCATAATCATAACTCCCGTGTGGATCCAATCCACGTGCCCCTTCCACAATGTTGTTTACGAGATCGACTATAAAGAGTCCTAAAGCTATGGAAGCACTTTTTTGGACTAGACGAGATATGCCACAGGCAACTTGAATGTCCTAGGATTGTCAGAAGTTTGTAAAAATCTCGATATGCCATCAAAAACAAAACAATACAGCTTATTGGGAAGCAATTATAAATAATTTGAACGTTGGAGAACTTTCTAACGTACTTGCACAAACTTATGCAATGCCCACACTCATTGGTGCTCTAGATAAGATCTTGTATCTACGCATAGACCGCTCTGATACAACTGTTGGGTTGTGCAACAAGAATTTAATGTTTTCGCCAAACTTACTACGCAACAACCAAGACCTTGATATGCAGATACAGGTGAATATAAATTTCAAGATCTAGTTTCCGAGATCGTGTACCAGACACTGTAGTAGCGGAAGAGGTGTCGATGACGATGTCGATGAATCCTGTAGAAGATCCTCACGCATAAGCCTGTGGGTGAGGATGATGCCGACTCCCTGTATCTAGCACCGTGATCCAGCAGAGTGAGGGTCTCACGTGTTCGTCAGGGAAAATACTGCAGCGCGTCGCCGTCCAATTAGAGGAAGATCTAATCAATTAGAAAATTTCTAATTTAATTAGAAGGGCTCTAATTATTAGAGAAGTTCTAATCTAATTAGAAGTGTTCTAATTAGAAACTCAAATTAATCTTCCAATTATTAGAGAGGCTCTAAGTCAATTATAAGCGTTCTAATTAGTCCTCTAATTCTTCTAGAGAAAGAGAGAGGTTTGAGAGCCAATTGTGTGTTCTCTGAAGAGAGGAGGGGTGGGGATTATATAGTGTGACAAGGAAGGGCACCTGCAATGGGGAGGAGGTCGGTTTCCCCTCCTCTCCCTAGCTTGGCCGCATCAATCCTCCTAGAGGATTTTGGATTGGACTCCCAAGTGGAGTCTAATCCCCTAATTTTTTTTTCTTTTTTCACTCAATTATTTCTCAAATAAATCAGAGAAAATATTCAGAGAAAGCAAATGCACTTTGTGAGACCATGGATCCCACCCAACACCCCCGAGCCCCCACCCCCCACCCCTTCTCCTTCTACATGAACTTCAAACCATCACTACCTATGGAGCACCGGATCCAACCTAAAAGGAAGTTAAAATATACCACGGTCACAATCAACCGGCCGGATCCAACCACAAACAAAGAAAAAAGTGGATGGCATGGGGAGGATCCTGCCGCATCCTACCTCAACCAGCATCGGATCCCTACAGCGCCATCACAGCTTACGATTTTCGGCGGCGGTGGCAGCATCTGCGCGTCGTTGAGGAGAAGGAAACCCTAGAAGATCAGGTCGAGAGGGTGAATATCACAGAGATGCGGAAGCATATAGGGTCGGCTCAGCAGGCAGAAAGGAGGAGCAGGGCACCGCTTGTAGCTCACGTAACCAGCGGAGACCCCCAGTTCGCCATGCACGTACGGTGGCCTTCGCATCGCCCTCGTCTTCACGCTCAGACAATGTGTGAAAAACGACCCAGATTCAACGGAACGAAGCAGAGTTGATCAGAGCCGTCCACGCGCTCCATCAAACACTATCGAACGTGTTTGGCCGGGAGGATCCCTGAGTGCAGGGGCGGAGCCACACCCCAGGCAACCCTGGCCTTGGCTCGGGTTGTGACGATGGTGTTTTGCCTTGATGAGCAACTGTAGCATCCACTGTACATGTACTGTAGCCACAGAATAGTGAAGGTTGCCCGGGGCGTAGGAATTTTCTGCCTCCGCCACTGCCTGAGTGGCCTCACTTCCTCAGTCCAATTGAACAATGGGATGTGTGTAGCGATCGATGCATATGCATGTTAATCAATGTGCAAATTTCTGTGTGTAGAAAGTATTTTTTTAGTTGTAAACACAGTTGTATATTTACAAATTAACATGATCATATGGAGTGTAAAACACCTAGTAATTTACGTGTAGATTTTTTTTATATGTACCACTCAGGTATATTGGCTAATTTACAATGACCTCCCAAGAAATCACGTATATCCAATGTAAGAACACTATATCAACGTATACAAAACTTTTGTATATACCATTGTACTTATCATGTATATTTTACGTGTAGAAAAATCTTATGTATATATACCACTATAAATATCGTCTATATATAGTACTCCCTCCGTCCCAAAAGACAGATGTACCTAGATATATTTCAATTCTAGATACATCCATTTCAATGATAAGTACCTACTTATTTTGGGACGGAGGGAGTATATGAAACTAGTAATTTACCTATAACACTGTAATTTTTCATGTATATACATTGTACGAACCTAGTAAAACCCAAAAATTGCAACAACAAAAAAACCTAGCCGATAAAATGAATCATGAGACAAAAAAAAGACTCGCCCACACGACACGGCCCTCTCAGGGTAAAAAAAAAAGAAATAAAGAAAATAGACACGATCGATCTGGCCTTTAAAAAACCGCGAGGCAAAACAACAAAGCCAGCAATACCAGAACTAACCAAAAAGGGGCAAATATTCAGACCTTGACGTAAAACAGGCGTCTGCCACGGAAATGAAAAAAAAAATCTGAAAACGAATTAGATTTAGCAAAACCTTATTAATACTTTTTATACAACACTTGGAATTGCAGACGATCCTTTTTTTTTTTAAGATTGTATAAATTTTGCCGAAATACAAGGTTCCTTGGTCCGGTCATTGTTAACCCGATGTAAGAGGAAGAAAAATAAGAGCAACTACTTAAATGAGTGAATTCCACTTTTTACTCTACAGTTGCGCATGTGTGACACTTATTACCCCATTTAGTGTGACAAACTCAGAAATACACCATTTATAAGAAAATTAACACGGTTTTACCCCCATTTTGGCGTCCAGCATTTTTCGTTAGAATAGGACGACATCTTAGAACTATGTGGTGCGTCAAAATATTTAAAAATTGGAGCGCACTATCAACGATAATGTCCAACCTTCTCTTAATCATCTGTTCAATTCCTCGTTGTTGTTCTTATATTTTAGGCTCAATCGTCAGCTCACAACTTTCCTAATGGGAATGCGTAAAAAAAAGAGGGTAACCTAAACAGTTTTTTATTAGAGGGGGTAACTAATGTCACGAATGCGTAACTTGGGAGTAAAGAGTGGAATTCACTCTAAATATTATGATTTGTTACAAGAGGTCTAGAAGGGGTCATTTTATTAGCGCGGATCAATGTTTCAATGTCGTTTTCGAGGCCGAACTCCATGGAGCTTTGTTTCTGAAAAATTCAAAATCCACATTTTATATTTCAAAAAAAAAATTTCTAGGTGTAGATAATGTCGAGAATGAAAATTCGTTGCATTTTGGCCTTGGAAAAAAAATACGATTGTGTAGATTTGGTGATCGGTGAACAATGCATAGTTTTAACAACTTCAAAATTTGCTAGATTTATATATTTTTTAGCCAAGAAATAATATGAATTTTTGCACATAAAATTCGCCCATGGATAGATCCTGACATTATCTACAACTAGGATTTTTGTTTCGATTTTTTCTCGAACATAAAATTACAGATTTCGAATTTTTGAAAATACCGAGCTATACGCACTTTCCGATCCGGTTAACTCCTATACAAGCAAAGGGAAGCGATCTGTGGCTTGCCGTGCTGGTCCTGGGCGTGGACGTATGCTGCAGATACTGGAGCAAAGGACAGGACATGGCCGTGTCGATCCTGCCATCGACCAGTTTGGCCGCACCCACGGCATGATTGGGGGCTGGTCGTCTCGTGGGGAAGGCGTTGCCCCGCTGGCGACCTCATTGACGGGGACCAAGCACAGGGCAAGGTACTCCATGGACATGGAGTAGGGTATAGCTACCCGAGTCCAGGCAGGCATTGCAATGTAGGGTAGGCACTATAGTTTCCCGGTGCTGACCGCTGACATCGATGAAGACAGGATGAGCGCACGAAATCGATTAATGCCAAAGAAACTAACGACAACTGTTACACCATTAAGACACAAATGTCCATAAACACAATCCGGATATAATTTTCTGAGGATGCAATTTAGGAACTCACAAGCAGGCAACATTGTAAGGATCCAAAGACATTTCCTACTGAACTTCATAAATGATGATGTGTGATACAATACAACCGAGGAGTCCTCGCTTCGGTCCGTCTCCCATTGGTTTCAGATGATACAATATTAACACCATCCATGTGTTCCGTGTAATAATAACAAGGGGTACGACTTCCTACGAGAAAAATCTCTTCTGCAACAACAATGCACACGGCAGGTACGGAATGGAACACCATGCATGCTTATTGGATTGGCACCGGTGGGCAATATAAATGTAGTACTATCGAACAAATAAACATAAACACGAGGCTGCGTGCGGACTGTTCTATTTTGTCAAGCCTTGGACGTCTTCTTGTTCGGTTCGAAAACATTTTTTATCAGCGACTCCTTGATTGACATAAGTTCTGGGAACTCCGTCTTCAATTTGACGGTGTCAAGCTCATTGTTGCTCCTTGGCGCTACTATTACCTTGGCCTGCTCCTCCAAGTTGAAGTTCTTCCAGGTGAAGTTTGGGTCGATGTAGTCTCTGTACATCTCCAATATCTCATTGTGGCTCACCACACCGGGGTTTGTGAAGTTCCAGATTCCAGTGAGGTTCCTCTTCGCCATTTCGATTGAGATGGGGAGAAGTTCATCCAATATTGTCATTGAGTTCGGGATATCCACAACCTTGTCGTAGCGGCTGATTTTTGTGATGAAGTTGCGAGGGTTGGACAGATCGGATGAAATAGGCATCCTTACACGGAGGGTGCACACATTTTCGTAGTTTTTTAGCAGTTCCTCGACCTATTAGAGGTAGATGTTAGCTTCACCATGAAAACCTCTTCCAGTATAATCTAGCTAAAAGTAGCAAATATCATGAATATGTGAGACGGCGAGATAGAATGGTAACGCACACACATACGCACAATGGCACAAATAACTGGGTATGTTTCTCACCAAAAACAAAATGTGTTATTTCTGCTCTGTGAGATTTAATAAGTTGTTTCTTTGGAGTTGTAGATTACTGATCGTAGCCGCCATTTGTCAATAGGAATATTTATAGAGGATAATAAGTTGAGCAGTTTTAATTTCTAATGATGACATCTTTGGCGGCATGACCTGTTGGTGGTAAATCAAGACCATTGATTAAGGGTGATATTTTTTTTAAACTATTAACAGGCTACTCATGTTACAGTTCATGTTAACAAGGAGAAGTAGTAGGGCTGGCTAATGAAATGTTAATATATTGGACAGTGATCACTCTATCTAGACTAGCTGTGTCTATATGACATCAAACTTATGCCAAATGTGCGTATATTTATAATTGGTAATTGAGTTTAAGCATGCCTTTGATTCACAATTGGGTTGAATGATTGCATAAAAGTTTGTTATACTTTATTCATCTAAGGCTTCAGATCGTGAAGTTGGTTAGTTGAAAACAGAGCAAAGTCTAACTGGTGAAATCTAATTGTTAGAGCTAATTGTAATGCACCCATGCCACATCAAAATACACCGTCTCTTAAAAAATCACTGTTTGTTTATCATGTGAACAATTTGCTCTATTTTAGTTAGTTCCCTTTACCAAAAGTATCTTTGTAATGGTACTAGGTGACTACCGCCTTGAAGAGTTGTAGGATGTAATATGCCATTACAAATTATTAGGTTATGGCATATTACCTTGTGACTTTGCCCATGGAGACTAGACTACGACGAGCGTCTTTACCTTGTGATACTAAACACACTCCCAAACTACTAATCTAATTTTCTTAACAATAAGATTAGGTTATGCCCACTAAACTAGACTCTTTCCCAGGCCTCACATCACACTTCTCGTTATTATCATTTAAAATTTTCACCCAGTTTAACATTCAGTAGGTTAATTTTGCATTCAGTAGGTTACTCCTTTTTTCCATCCAATAGGGTGTCAGACCACATTAGTTTGAGTGTATTGTGCTTATAATGCAATTCAAGAATTTAAACACCAATAGAGCAACCATCCTAAAATAAGATGAAATGACTTTGGTTTGGATCATTGAAGTACAAAATATGACAAATATCTAGTACAAGCAGAAGTAACCAATGCAGGATGTTCATCCGATGGAAAGTCGCTAATCACTTTGCATGATCAAGATTGTGCAAGCTCAGGGAAGGGCGTGACACAAATTCAAAGGAACATGCTATTATCAAAACTCTGAACTAGTGTGCATGGATGGGGAAAATCTACTCTGATAATTCAAATAGATCCAATCACTTAATTCACTAAGTAAGCATGATTTCGTTGACTTTATTTTTATTAAATCAACCGAAGATTGGATCTAATCAGACGATAGTCAATGAAATGTTAGTGCTCGCATGAAAATAACTGAATCACAGTTGAGGCCTTAACTGCGCATCAACAGAATGGCAACCACAGGCAAGCCACATTCAGACCGCTCAGCAAAGTTTCAGCTTGTAATCGAGATTAGCATTGTACTCTACAGTCACCTACGCGGATAACCGGAGAGTAAAGCAAGTTAACGTGAGTAAATTGAGCAAAATTGTCCCGATCTGTTCGCACTTTACTACTCTAGTCAGAGTAGAGACACCTATGCGGGAATAACCTGAGCGTAAAGCAAGGCAACATGAGTACAGTGCATACCATAGCCTTGGTTTTGGAGTAGAATGATCCAACGAAGTTGGGGGTGTCCTCCTCCTTGAACCCGACCCCTGAGCCGAGCGGGTGCTCCGCATCGTACTCGAAGATGCAGCCCGTGGCGTAGTTGATGAGCACGAGGCCCCGGCCGCGGCAGACGTCGGCGAGCGTGAGCGTGCCGCAGACATTGGCGCGGATGGTCTCTACCTTGTGCGTCTCGCACCAGTCGACGTTGGGGCGGCCGGTGACGCCCGCGGCATTGAAGACGTGGGTGGGGCGGACCTCGTCGATGTCGGCCTCGAGCTGGGCGCGGTGCTCGAGGCGGCCGGCGCCGTAGGCGTAGGCGATGCCCTGCGCGGTGCAGAGCTTGCCGAGGAGGCCCCCGATCCAGCCGGTGCGGCCGTAGATGAGGAACTTGAGCGCCGCCGCGGGCGCCGCGGAGAGCGAACGTATGAGTTTGGGAAACGCCACACCAGGGGCGATCTCACGTTATGATTATATAGAAGTACAAGCCGGTTACATGCCTTGGCAAGCAAGGAAGATCCCAACGGGATCATGACCGAATCGTAGCTAATCAGGTCAGCTATACATGCCTATACAGGTCATCTATACAAAAGGTATACGTTAACATCCCCCCTCAGTTTGTGCGTCTGAAGAGATGAGGCACAAGCTGGACCGAAATTCGGAGAAGAGCTGTGAAGAGAGGCCTTTTGTCATGATATCAGCATACTGGTGTTTGGATGGCACGTGAAGAACCTTGACCTGACCAAGAGACACTTTTTCTCGGACAAAATGAATGTCGATTTCGATGTGCTTGGTGCGACGGTGCTGAACTGGATTAGATGCCATGTAAACCGAGCTGACATTGTCACAAAAGACAATAGTGGCAGTCGTCAAGGGGTGATGGAGTTCACCAAGTAGCTGACGGATCCAACAACATTCCGCTACTGCATGAGCAACAGCCCGATACTCAGCTTCGGCGCTTGAGCGAGAAACAGTGGTTTGGCGTTTAGAGGACCAAGAAACCAAGTTATCTCCAAGGTAGACACAGTAGCCTGACGTGGAACGTCGAGTGTCCGGGCAACCGGCCCAATCAGCGTCGGAGTAGGCTGTTAGCGACATCGACGACGAGCGAGAGAGGTGCATGTTGAGGTCGAGGGTCCCCTTGATGTACCGCATGATACGCTTGACCAGGTTCAGATGAGGCTCCCGAGGTGCATGCATATAGAGGCATGCTTGTTGAACAGCGTGCGCAATGTCAGGACGCGTGAGCGTCAGATACTGCAAGGCGCCGGCGTAACTCCGATACTCCGTAGGATCTGAGAGAAGAGAACCGGCCTGAGCTGAAAGCTTGCACTTGACGTCAATCGGAGTGGCACATGGATTGCAGTCGAGCATGCCGGCGCGCTGAAGAAGTTCCAGCGCGTACTGTCGCTGGGAGAGAACCATGCCGTCCGCTGTCCGGCTAACCGAGATGCCGAGGAAGAAAGACAATGCGCCAAGATCAGTCATGGCGAACTCGGAGTGCAGCTGGTGCGTGAGGAGTCGAAGAAGCTGGCTCGTAGAAGCAGTAATGATGATATCGTCCACGTACAATAGTATGTACGCAAGATCCTGTCCGCGTCTGTAGATGAACAGAGAGACGTCGGACTTGGAGGCGACGAAGCCGAGCCGGTGCGCGAAGAGGGCGAACCGCTGGTACCAGGCGCGCGGGGCCTGCTTAAGTCCATAGAGGGACTTATGAAGACGGCAGACGTAGTCGGGGCAGCGAGCATCAACGAAACCAGGCGGTTGCTGGCAATAAACCTCCTCGTCAAGATTGCCATGGAGGAAGGCGTTCTTGACGTCGAGCTGGTGAATCGGCCACGAACGGGAGACCGCAAGGCTGAGGACGATGCGGATCGTGGCCGGCTTGACGACGGGGCTGAACGTCTCATCGAAATCGATACCCGGCTGTTGAGAGAAGCCGCGTACCACCCAGCGAGCCTTGTAGCGAGCAAGAGAGCCGTCCGAGTGAAATTTATGCTTGAAGATCCACTTTCCTGAAACAACATTAGCACGAGCGGGACGTGGAACAAGTGACCAAGTCCCGTTGTTAACAAGAGCCTCATATTCCTCGTTCATGGCGCGACGCCAGTGCTGGTCGTTTAGGGCACCCCGGTAAGTCTTAGGAACAGGAGAGGGAACGGAGTGAGAGGCAGTGAGATTAAGGCGATCGATAGGCTGAAAAATGCCTTGTTTTGCTCTAGTGGCCATCGTATGGGTGTTAGATGGAGAGGGTGGCCGATGGACGACGATCGGAGGCGATGTGTCGGGAGACACGGATGCAGGAGAGCTCGATGCGCCGGGCGAGTCAGACAGGGGTGAGCTGGATGGGCCGGGAGACCCAATGGGCGAGTCGGGCAATCCAGAGGGAGGCCCACGCGTGCCGATGGGCGATAGCAGGCCCGGGGTGGAGGTGATGGCACCATGCATAGAGGGCTGCGGGTGCGCATGCATAGCGGGTGCGTGAGAGATTACGACAGGCGTAGGGGTGGTGTGCGTGGCGGCAAGATCGAGGAGAAAGTCGAGGGCCGCGACGTCATTTGGTGGCTGATTAGAGATGTGAGAGAAGGGAAAGACGGATTCGTCGAAGACGACATGGCGCGAGACGATGACCCGTCGAGTTTGGAGATCCAAACATCGATATCCTTTATGATTACTAGGATAGCCGATGAAAACACAAGCAACTGAGCGTGGAGATAGTTTGTGTTTGGCTGTGGCGGATTGGTTGGGATAGCATAAGCATCCGAATACACGAAGTGCACCGTAGTCAGGTGTGGTGTCGTGAAGGCGAATGTAGGGTATGGCAAACCCAATGGGTTGGGACGGGCGCACGTTGACAAGGTGTGTCGCCGTGGCCAGTGCTTCCGCCCAATACGACGGTGGCATAGATGACTGGAAGAGAAGCGTGCGCGTGACGTCGTTGATTGTACGTATGGCGCGCTCGGCCTTTCCGTTTTGAGCGGAAGTGTAGGGGCACGAGAGACGGAGGCGGATGCCGTGAGAGGTAAAAAACGAGGTGACAGTAGAGTTGAGGAACTCGGTCCCGTTATCAGCTTGCATAGCAACCAGTGGCCGAGAAAACTGTGTACGGGCATAGGATATAAAATCGATGAGTATCGTGGCGGTATCCGATTTCCGTTGGAGAGGATAGGTCCACATAAAGTGAGAAAAATCATCGACGATAATCAGATAATATTTCAAACCGGAATTACTCAAGACAGGAGATGTCCAAAGATCACAATGGATTAATTGAAACGGTTCCACACTCATAGAAGTTGACCTAGCGAAGGGCAAGCGCACATGTTTGCCAAGTTGACAGGCGTGGCAAACATGTGAGAGTGCTTTATTACATGGAATAAACGACTGCTTATGAAGATGCGACATGGTGTCGCGACCCGGATGACCTAAACGACGGTGCCATAGCTCGGTGGAGGTGGTGGCGAGGAGTCCATGGGCATGATGGTGGAGGATGGATGAAGGGAAGACGTAGAGTTCTCCACGGCTATTGCAGCGAAGAATCACGGCCTTGGTGCGAAGATCCTTCACAGAAAAACCAACCGGGTCAAATTCAATAGAGCAACGATTATCAATAGTAAAACGGCGGATGGAGAGAAGATTTTTGACAAGGTGAGGAACAACTAAAACATTGTGAAGAAAGAGTGTGCGTGCGGAAGCAGGTATAGATGTATGGCCGACATGAGAAATAGGCAAGGTAGAACCATTGCCGACGGTGACAAGAGAAGAAGGAGAGGAAGGTGCTAGACTTTGTAGCATACCAGCATCGGAGGCCATGTGTGCGGTTGCCCCGGAGTCCATGACCCATTCACCGACGTGGGGTGGGGTGGCCGCATTGTTCAAGGCAGCCATGAGCGCGGAGCAGTCCCAAGCCTGGGAGTTGTTGTAGACGGGAGCAGGTGCGCTGGTGTAGCTAGGAGCTGGGGAGGTGTTGTAGCCCGGGGACGGCGCGCTGACGAAGCCTGGGATCGGAGGCGGGTTGGTGCCGAAAGCCTGTCCATGCAGAGGCGCCAGGGAGGTGAAGGCCTGCGCGGGAGGGAGTGCAGGTGGCCGCGATCCAAGGAGGCCGGGACCGGGGTTGGGTCGCATGGCGGGGGGTCCCTGCATCTGCTGGGCCTGACCCGTATACGGGTTGAAGCAGACCCAGGGTCCGACAGGCGTAGGCGCGCCACCACCATTGCCGCCATTGCGGTTCCCACCGTTCTTCTTCTTCTTGCCGTAGAAGTTGCCTCCACCGTTCTTGTTGCCACTGGAGTTGCCGCTGCCATCGCCACGGTTGGTGCCGGAGCTCCCGGCGCCGTTGGAGCTGTAGAGGGCGGTCTGATTCGCCACGGCCTTGGAGTTGGCGAGCTGGGTCTCACGCAAGGTGAGAAGGGAGCGCGTCTGGGCGAAGGAGGGCAGCGGGTTCTGCATGGTGACGATCGTGGTGATGTCGGCGAAGCGAGGGTTGAGGCCGCGAAGACAGTTGAGGACGAGCGTCTGATCGCTGACGGGAGTGCCGACGTCGCGGAGGGCGTCCGAGAGGGCCTTGAGGCGGTGGCAGTAGGCGGTGATGGAGAGGTCGCCTTGCACGAATCCGCGGAACTCCGCCTCGAGGTACACGGCGCGAGTCATCTGGTTGTCGAGGAAGAGGTTGGTGATGAGCGTCCACGCCTCCTGAGCCGTCTGATCCTCTGCCATAATGATGTCGAGGATCTCATCGGAGATGGAGCCGTAGAGCCACGACCGGACAATGTAGTCCTCGCGAGTCCAGTCCGGCGTGCGAGCTTCAGCGGCGGTGATGGAGTTGACGTGGCCGAGTAGATCATACTTCCCGAGAAGGACGCGGATCAGCATCCTCCACTTCGTGAAGTTGGAGGTTTTCAAGTCGAGGGTGACCGGCACGTGGGTGCGGACGCTGGCCACGTTCACCGCCGAGGATGCAGCAGGCGTGACGGCGTTGACGATCGCGCCGGACGTGGAGCTGTTGGTGGACGGCAGGGTGGCGGAGGTGAGGGTGCTGGCGGAGGCCATGGGAGGCGGCCGGCTGGAGATTGGATCGGGAGTAGGGTTTTGGGAGATGGGATCGTTGCTCTGATACCAAGCGAACGTATGAGTTTGGGAAACGCCACACCAGGGGCGATCTCACGTTATGATTATATAGAAGTACAAGCCGGTTACATGCCTTGGCAAGCAAGGAAGATCCCAACGGGATCATGACCGAATCGTAGCTAATCAGGTCAGCTATACATGCCTATACAGGTCATCTATACAAAAGGTATACGTTAACACGGAGGAGCCGTTGGTGGAGATCGTCATGGCGCGGCGAGATCCGGCGGGGACGGGAGGGGAGTGGAAACGGGGCACTGACGGCGAGATCGAGATCGGGATGGAGACGAGATTTGCAGGGGGGCGACGAGATTATATATAAAACGGAGGCGAGCTGCTGATATTCTTGCCTCCCCGGGTGAATGGGGGCGGAGTGGTGGAACACCGACGGTGACGCTGCAGCGCTGTCCGCGATCCATATAAATCTTCTTTCTTTTTTAGCAACGTGATCCATACTGACTATCGGTTTTAGTGCATTCGCCTCGCAGCGGGAACGAAATGCCGTCCACCGACGCCGACAGGTAGGCGAGGCGAGTGAACCAGTTGGCTTCTTCGAAATTTGTATTGTATTGGCCACGTGATTATGTGGTGGGGGAGATCGGAGGAGGGCCTCAACTGATCCTTTTACTATTCTCGACAGGGTCCCTAATGATAGCATTGTATACTTTTTGTTTTTTTAGCATAATATTTGGAACCTCCCCATAGGGAAAGTCCATTGATCATGAAGATCCTAACATAATGCTCATGATTCTGAAGCAAAGCGTGAAGATCAAGATATTGTTGAGATGCAATAGCATATAGGGAGATGTAAAAGCTAATATATGTCTTGCATGGTTCACTTTCCTGTTTGATGGAGATTGCTTTTTCATTTTTGGTCAAATGGGCATAGCCGATGGATAGCAACTCGAGCAACTTGGCCAACCGCAAATAAACCGGCATTTTTCGATTCTGCGGGAAAACAGCCCCGACCTGATTACGCAACACGACTTGATCCGATTCTGATGAGCAGAAACCAACAAAAAATAAAATCACACTACGCACCCGTAAGCTCTCGACCGGCGTCGTCAACCGATCTCCCATCTATGGCCACCTCCGGCCAAGCCAAACACGCATCCGGAAAGCTCTTGGTGCCCTTTCTCCGTCCATCCCAAAAGATTGACTCCCGAGTTGTCCTGCACGAGGGCGGCTCCGAAGGACCCCTCATCCAATCTAGAAGGTTGACGCTTGATCTTCCCCCACCGGCCGCTGCCACCGACGGTGGCGGCCACGCCAGGCCTGTCGAAGACGACGGGCGGGGCTGGCGTAGCCTGCCGGATTCCCTTCGTACTAGGGGTTCGACTCCTTGGCGGTGCAGGTGGAGGTCTGGTAGCGGGACGACGACGCTCCGCCATGCGCGGAGTTCGTCGTCGCGCAGCAGGGAGGCGTAGATGGGCTGAGAGGGGCGAGCATGCGGTGACGGCCGGAGGTGACGGCGTGGAACCTACGGCGATAGCGCTACTGCGCATGCCCGGGGTGTGTTGCGACGTTTCTTCTATCGATGTCACGTATGCCTGATCTGCTTGATCTGTTTGCCGGAAGCTGTCCAGCGGCGTGGGGGGCTGCTGGCGTGCTCGAATAAAGGCGGCGGTCCTAGGGTTCCTCTTGCGCCAAGACGAAGAACTGCCTCACGCATGTCCTCTTTCTAAGTATATAATATAATGTGCACAACTAATCAACTTGGGCAACATCAAAATTCCTACTACCGGGCGCAACCCTAGTGCAGCGGTGAACTGACGAGCTGGGAACATGTCGAGTGGGAGATAACATGCGAGTACGTATGTCCTAAGAATGGTCACTTCACATATTTTTTAGACAAGTTGCTTCGTGTTTGTGTTGGGCCTAAATATTCGACTAGAATTTTTGGGCATGCAAGGTTGCGCTAGCACAATGCAGTAAAAACGGAAAGTTCCATATCGCCGGAAACGGAATTTCCGTTTCCGTGGTCGTTCCACCGGAATACGCTGCTCCGTTTCTGTTTCCGCATAAAAGTTCCTGTTTCCGTTTCCGTTCCGCAAAATTTCGTTTCCGTTTCCGTATTTTTATTCCTTTTCCGTTTTCCGCAAAAATGTCAGAAATGTTCCGTGCCGTTTTCATCCCTACCGACAGTGGTCTTGCTGAAGACATTGTTTTGAGAGCAGGGACTATCTCCAGGGTGAAAAGATCTTCAATCAGGCAACAACGTCGTTTGGGCATTGTTTTCTTCTTGTAGGCGTTGCTTTTGGAGAAATTGGACATCAGATGTTTTGTTGGTGGTGGTTGTGCTACTGTTCCAAGACTGGAACTCTGTAGCGGAACTTTCCTTATTTAATTTTTCTTCTTTTCGGTTGTGTGCATCTATAATACCATTAGGGTATTGAGTTGGTGCAGAGGCTAGGTGTAATTGGTATCGTCGATGCCCAATCCCGCACATACATGTTTTTTAGCATCATTTATTAGGTTTGCCGCATACACTCTTTTACTTGGGGCAGAGGGGGAGGGGGCATTTTCGGCTTCATTTTCCCGCTCACATGCCGCCAATTCATGTTTTCGGTGTGCTTTCCTCCCTGCCCCCTCCCTCGCCGCCCAAGCGTTGCCATAGACCCCATGTCTATTTTGTGACCGCAATTGACCGCTCCCACACCGGCCATGTCTCCCTCCACCAAGGACTACACTAGACTCTAGCAGAAACGAGAGGGAAAGTGTTGGGAATATGCCCTAGAGGCAATCATGTATGATGTAATTCCCAATGTATTCATAAAGTTATTAAGTTGTCCTTTGGTTTGAACATCTGATATATGTCATTGAATATGTGATTCGATTGTGGAACTATGTATTCATGTTGTTCATACTAATTGTCCTTGGTCGTTAAGGTTGTGCTGGACACACACCCTAGACTAATGTGAGTGTTGGCTGATGACACGGTTCCACTTGTCATGGGCATGGTGATGCCATTCCAACGTTCACGGACTTGGCTAAAGAGTTTAGCAAGTCAGACTGACCCATAGTAAGATGCAACGAGTACGTCGTCATTTGCATGTATCAATCAATGTAATCCTTAGACCTGAGGTTGTCGCACAATCCGAGTTGTGGATCACCGACTTAGGTTCTGTCAAACGCTGTTCTGTGACAAGGCAGCTATAAAGGCAGAGTTCGGGTCGAATGAGAAGCAAGCTGCGTGATGTGGATAATCAAGATGGGATTTTGCCCCTCCGAATGGAGAGATATTCTCTGGGCCCTCTCGAGTGATATGATTCAGGAAGCATGCCCATGCGCGACTCAGTTAAGTGTTAACTGTGACGGTTGACTAAGAGTTAGTCAGATGAATCACATATCACGGATCGAGAAGAGAGTCGAACTATTTAAGGGATGACGATAAATCGCCTATAGTTCGACAAGGTATATCGTGAGGCAAAAGGGACTAAGATGAATATCACATTGAAAGATATGTCGTAATGACTCAATGGGACTTGGGAGTCGGCACGTTCTGCTAGGAGCCGCTACCGATTGATCGATTGAGAGTTGGACTCCAATCGTGTCCAAGTCGCCATGAGCTTGCAGGGTCGCACACTTAAGAGCGGGAGCAAGTGTATTGGTCGGGTTGGACCCGAACCGGAAATGGACTGATTTTGTGGGTCGGACTCACAGAGGGAATGGGCCACAAGTGTTGTGAAGCCCACTACCATTCGCTATATAAAGAGGGGCGCAGGTTGCCCAGCGCGCAGGTGAGTCCACTCCCATGCATTGGGAACCCTAGCCCTACTCAGTCCAGCCGTCGCACCAGACCTAGCAGTCTGCCGTCGGAGCTCCTCCTCGTACGTGTGGATACCGGCAGAGGTGATGTACGTTCAGCACTTCAAGGATCGGCTGGATCGGATCATGGGACTGCACTGCCCCGACGCGCTTCATCGATAATCCGCAATCGCGCGTCTAGTGGTAATCATCGTGGCCTTCTACCTTGGCTAGATCTTGGAAGTACCGCGTAGGAATTTGTTTTGTTTATCTCTACGCGTTCCAACAGAAAGCACATCGTCGCGGCGGCGGGTGGACGGTGTAGTTGTGTCCTTTGAGTTTCCTCTGGCATCGTGGCAAATCTCCATCCTGGATCTTCCACTCCGAGAAAGGCGAAGAAGACGGCGACTCGTAGACATCCTGCACCTACAGTGAGGACCGCTACCTCTACTGTCACCTCCACCTATGGTATCGGCGCCCACAACATGTTGGACGAATCAACGTAGAGGTATAAGTGACACCCTGAATCTCCAAAATGTGTGTCAAATTTGTTTGGATGCTTAGTTTTTTATTTGGAATGAATAGTTTCAATGTGGCACCTCCTTCGTACATGTGCATGTCGGATGATGTTGAGTTCCACCATGGCGAAGTGCCACTAGATTCATTCAATCGATAATTTTGTGTTGATGTGGATAATGTGTTTGTTGCCTCTCAAACCAAAGTCGATGGGAGATCAAACAGAACCATGAATTTCACAGATTTAAGGATATTGCTTTGGTGAGGGCATGGGATATTGTGACACTTGATTTTTGGAGATATGCCCTAGAGACAATAATATTCTGTTATTATTCGATTTCCAAGTTCAGAATTAAGTTTATGTCATAATTCTACAACCTCTATAGCACTTGAAAAGTGAGTTTTTAAAGGAGAATCTTTGTGCGAGTGTGAAGACATGAATAAACAAGAGTTCCTAATCTTGCCTCTAAGATTAGCTTATGATTTGTGAGATGATCACATTGTGTTGTTCTTGGTGGACACACGGGAGCCATCATGGGCGTCCACGGGCCCGTTGTTGGTTATTGTTCGGTAAGTTCTCAAACGTGTATATGTGTTATCGAGTCTTTATAGGTCACACTCTTAATCCATTCCAACATTATATTGAGAGAAAATATTATGTTGTTAGTGGTTTTATAAATATTCTATGTCGATACGATGTCACAAAAACAAGTACGGTGTCAATCAGGAGCGGTTTTGGGGATGTTACTATAAGAGAGAAATTATGTCGTTGTTAGGCAGAATTTATATGAGAGGTAAAAGCGGACTTGATATATGCCAGGATGTTAGAAATAGGTTTCTAACATCGGTAGATAATATCGATGATTTTATCTATTAGGGTTATGTGGTTCTGAAAGAGGTTCGGGGGACTTTCCATAAAGGAGGTGAGTCCCGGGAGGGGGCAGATTTCCTCCTCGTGGGCAAACCCTAATTTTGAGGGCTGCCAGGTGGGCTCTAGTGGGTACACAAGTTGGTATTCATCGTCCTGGTATTTTCCCTGAATTTATTGGAGAGAAAGGGAGAAAAGAAAAAGGGAGAAAAATAAAAATGGAAGGAGGGAGGTGGAGTTTGACTCCACCTCACCCAATCTGAGTTGGGCTAGGGGAGGTTGGTGTAGCCACCATCATGGTGCGTCTCGATCAACTAGGACTCCTCCCCCTCCCTTTGGCGAGTCTCTCGTCCCTCCCACTATATAAAGAATCCCAAGGCTCATAGCAAAATGCACAATCGGCTCTCAAGCCTCTCTCTCTTTCTCTAGTAGAATTAGAGGGTCTAATTAAAGCTTCTAATTAGAGCCCTGATACGTCTCCAATGTATCTATAATTTTTGATGTTCCATGTTGATAGTATGCCAATTGATATATGTTTTGTTTACACTTCGTAGCATTTTTATGCATTTTCTGGGACTAACCTATTGACAAGATGCCACACTAACAGTTCCCGTTTTCTGTTGCTTTTGTATTTCAGAAAAGTTGTTCAGGAAATATTCTCGGAATTGGATGAAACAAAAGCCATAGTCCCTATTTCTCTGTCATGTACACGGAGTCCTAAGGAGACTCGAAGGGGGCCAGGAGGCAGCCACACCATAGGGCGGCACGGCCTCCGGCTTGGCCGTGCGGCCACGTGGTATAGGCCCCCTGGTCGCCCACCGACATCGCCCTTCCGCCTATATGTTGCCTTCCTATGGAAAACCCTAAATACCTAAGCCTCCATCCACGAAAAGTTATGTAGCCTCCGTCGTTGTCAACCCTAGTTTGGGAGGGTTCTGAAGCTCTTCCCGGCACCCTAGCGGACAGGGGACTCATCACCAGAGGGCTATTCAACACCATGCATGCCTTCGGAGTGATGTGCGGGTAGTTCATCCTTGGACTACGGGTCCATAGCAGTAGCTAGATGGTTGTCTTCTCCAATTTTTTGCTATCACGTTTAGATCTTGTGAGCTGCCTGATATGTCTCAAACATATCAATAATTGTTGATGCTCCATGCTTGTTTTCTATCCAATACATTTATGTTTTCACATGTTTTCCGTCGTTTTCTGGACATTTTCATGGACTAACCTATTGACAAGATGTCATAGAGTCGGTTTTTGTTTTCTGCTATTTTTGGTTTCAGAAAAGTTATTCTGGAAATATTCTCAGAATTTGATGAAACAAAAGCCAAAAGTCTTAGAATTCCCGACACGTGCAGGAAGTCGAAAGGAGACCCGGAGGGGGGGGGGGTGGAGCCCCCACACCATGCCTGGGCACGGGTGGCCCCTGGCCGCGCCTGGGGGTGGTGTGGGCCCCTCGGGCGCCCACCACCATCGCCCTTTCGCCTATCTGTTCCCCTCGATGCATAAATCCTAAATATATTGGCCCCCTTCCACAAAAATTTCCGTAGCTCCACCGTCGCCGCCAACAATTTTTGGGGGATAGAAATCTCTGTTCCGGCGCCCTGCAGGGACGGGGAAGTGCCCCCGGATCCATCTCCATCGACTCCACCGCCATCTTCATTGCCGTTGTTGTCTCCTATGATGAGGAGGGAGTAGTTCTCCTCCGGGGGTGAGGGCTCTACCGGTAGCTATGTGTCTCATCTCTCTCTCCCATGGTGTGATCTTTATGTGATCATGAGCTTTGTAATATAGTTGAATAAGTAGATGTTACTCTTTATCTGTTATGCTACTCAAGTGGTTTTGTTATGATATCTCTGTAGACACTTGGATCACGGTGTAAAGGTGACAGTGTGTGCACCATGTGGTTTGGCATGATATTTATATCTTGTGTCGTATGACCCTATGAAATTGTGGCGTTTGTTTAGAACTAATTTGGGGCGCTCATAGTGACAGCGTGGGGTGCCCTAGAGAGTGAATACAGACTTGAGGAGTGTTGTTACAGCCCTACGCATCGATTGGTGTTCGTTAAGAGTGGTTCGGAGTAGCATAGTGAAGAGATGAAAATTATGTTATTATTGTTGAGAGTGTCCACTAGTGAAAGTATGATCCCTAGGCCTTGTTTCTAAGCATTAAAACACCGTTTACAATCAGCTCTGCTGCATGTTTGCTTGCTGCCATTTTATTTCAGATTTCTATTATCACTTATAACCATCCATACTACTTGTATTGTACTCTCTCTTCGCCGAACTAATGCACATATACAACTGACAATTGTATTAGGTGTGTTGGGGACACAAGAGACTTCTTGTATCGTAATTGCAGGGTTGTTTGAGAGGGATACCTTTGACCTCTTTCTCCCCGAGTTCGATAAACCTTGAGTGATCCACTTAAGGGAAATTTGTTGTTGTTCTACAAACCTCTGCACTTGGAGGCCCAACATTGTCTACAAGAATAGAAGCGTGCGTAGACATCAAGCTCTTTTCTAGCGTCGTTGCCGGGGAAGTAAGGTAAAAGGTACTCACATCCTCGGGTGTGAGTGCTCAAAGTTATTTCCTTTAAATTCTGCAATTATATCATTTGTTTCTTGTTTTTATTGTCACTAGTTAGGCGTTTTTTTACTTGTTCCTTGTTTTTATATTTACTAGTTAGGATTAATGGAAAACAACAAAAATATGAGAGAGCTTTATAATATTTATCTTGAGTTAGGACATGAAGTGTTTGAAGAGAAAATTAAAAATCCTATGGAGCTTTATTTGCATGCTAGTAGCAATGTTATTAATATGAATTCATTGAACACCGTTATTGATAATGCTATGGAAAAGTGTAAACTTTGGGAAGCTGGTTTTGATGAATATGAAATTTTTAGTCCCCCAAGTTTTGAGGAGGAAATTTTATTTGATGATACTTTGCCTCCAATGTACGATGATTACAATGATGAATATGTTATTTTCAGTCCACCTACTATTGAGGAGAAAATTAATTATGACTACAATATGCCTCGTATATTTGATGATTATTGTGATGAGAATGATAATGATAGCTATTTTTTTGAATTCGCTCCCACTACTATTATTGAGAATGACTATGCTCATGTGGAGAGTATTAATTCTTTTATGAATGTGGCTCATGATAAGAATGTTTTATGTGATAGTTATATTGTTAATTTTATTCATGATTCTACTAAAAGTTATTATGAGAGAGGGAAACATAATTTTATGCATCTCAACAATATCAAGTTTCCCCTCTTTATGTTGAATTTTTTAAGTTGCACTTATTTTGTCTTACTATGCTAGCCACTTTGTGCTTTATTGACTTGTTCTTATACAAGATTCTTTTTCATATGAAGTGGGTTAGACTTAAATCTGTTTCACATTTGCTTCTTGATGCTCTGTTTTTCTTCAACTCATATTTCTTATGTGAGCATCTTCTCAAATTATCATGCCTAGCTAAAAGGCTTTAAAGAAAAGCACTTCTTGGGAGATAACTCATGGTTTAATTTTGCTTTGTTTTCTCTGTTTTCTTTGAGTCAAGGGGCTGTATACTTCTGTAGCAACTCCTTTGTATCCTTATTTTCATGTATTAGTTGTGTCAAGTAGATTTTCTAGCGAAACTTGGAGTTGGTTTTGGATTTCTGCGCATGCAACAGATTTCTGCTGTCCACATTATAAAATCGTAAAAATCATAGAAAGATCAAAATGACCTGGAAATGTTTATTCTTATTCCTCAGCTAATTCCGAAACTTTTTCTAGCTTTGTGTTTTTTCTATTTGAGCAACATAAGTGCCCCGAAAAAATTCGTCTTTACAGACTGTTCTGGCATTGGCAGATTCTGCCATTTTTCTTGCATTTGCTCTTTTACTATGTCAAGTGGATTTATTTGCTTCACGAAACATTAGTGGATGTAGCTAATGTTTAAAATTCAATAGCACTTATGCCCATGCAGAACCCATGATTTGTTTTATTGTGCACTAACCCTCTAATGCGAATTACTTTGAGTGTGGTGTGAAGGAAGTTTTCAAGGGTCAAGAGAAGAGGGTGATATAATTTGATCAAGAAGAGTGCAAAGCCAAAGCTTGGGGATGTCCCCGTGGTTCATCCCAGCAAATTCTAAGAATACTCAAGCGTCTAAGCTTGGGGATTCCCAAGGCATCCCCTTCTTCATCAGCAACTTATTAGGTCACTTCTAGTGAAACTATATTTTTATTCGGTCACATCTTATGCACTTTACTTGGAGCGTCTGTTTTTATTTTTTTTCTTTTATTTTCCTTGCTGCAATAAACTTAGTTGGAACCTACCATTCTTGTGTGGGAGAGAGCCACGCTCTGTTTTCATTGCTTAGAACACTCTAGTTTTCACTCTTATGGTTCTGTGAGTGCTCACCTTTTGCTAGTACTGCGTCTAGCTCTCTGATCTTTGGCTAATATTATCTATGAGAGTTGTTTCAAACAAGTTAATTGGTGTTCGAGAAGAGTACAGTATTTCATGCTTGTAACGGTGCAAAAAGAAGCTTGTATAGACTGTGGCTAGACTTTTTCATGTCATGTTAGATGTTATTTTAATTCTATGCCTAGTAGTTATTTTTTGTAACATGACTTGTTTCAAATAGATGAGAGTCTTGTGCCATTGAAAGAATCATGAGTTGTTTTTATCACATTGAAGCATAAATTTGTGGTGTTCTCCTTTGAATGCTTTATTTGGTTGACTTGGCGCATGCTTACACCATGTTTTTTACGACAAACCAATCACTTATAGCCTCTGTGATCATTTAGTGTTTGACTTGTAATACCACTTATGCTTTGATTAATAATGTTTTTGTCGCTATGCATGATTATGGCCATTATGCTCTCTTGATTTGTCGTTCCCAGTCTTTGCCAGCCTCCACTTGTACTGAGTATGATCTCTACTCGTGCATCAAACTCCCAAAAACCAAAGTATGCGAAATGTTTCCACCATACCTACCTATATGTGGTATTTAACCGCCACTTCAAAGTAAATTGCTCATGTGTTACCTTTAAAACTTTCAAAATTACTCATGATTTGTGCTCATGTTTTAGCTCATGAGGACGTGAATAGAGAATATTTATCGCACTTGTTGATTGGATTTGACACCCTGGACTAGTGGCTTCATCCGCTTATCAAATTGCTAGAAGAGCTAGCAGCGGGGTGCCCAGCCCCAAACTTAATACAACAAATTCTCTTCACTATTTTTGCCGCTGATTTATCAGTCAAAGCATAATTGTGTAAACAAAAGAGAAAGAGGGATGAACTTCTACCCAGATGCGTCCTTCTATGGGAGTCACTCTTGTGAAGTCTAGTTTGCTTGTGACGTACTGTATTTTCGGTTTACCATTCATTGACATAAGCATACACATCTCTCTAAAAAATATTTTCAATACCTCTGTTTAACAAAATAAAAGCTCTAGCACATGAGTGACCTTGCTCCCCTCTGCGAAGGGCCTTTCTTTTACTTTTATGTTGAGTATCCATATTCTAACTTTATGCACAGTTGAGAGAGCATAGTTCTCATTCTGAGTTTAATGTGCATTTGTCCCAGAAACATTATTAATTGATTCAAGATGTGTTATTATTTCCTCTCAAATTATTTGTTCTAGTCATCCACTTTATTTTTGAAGGTGTCCTAGCATTTATGTTTTTCCCCACTCTTAAGGACAAGCAAAATATCGCTTTTCTATGTTTTCTCTATGCTCGAAACAAACGTATAACTTTCAAGTGCATTCTTATTCATGATCTTCTATTTGTGTTACATTTCATGATGCAAGGTGATTGCTAAGTTTCATTGGTAAATTTCTATCTATCATGATTGTGTTTAAAGTACTATGATCTCAGCTATACTTATGCTTTTACAATTTAGATGATAAAGTTTATGTTGATAGCATGTCACCTAAAAAATTATTATTTTATCACTTACCTACTCGAGAGCAGGAGTTAAGCTTGGGGATTCTTGATACGTCTCAAACGTATCTATAATTTTCGATGATCCATGCCTGTTTTCTATCCAATACCTTTATGTTTTCACATGTTTTCCTTCGTTTTCCGGACGTTTTCATGGACTAACCTATTGACAAGATGCCAGAGAGCTAGTTCATGTTTCCAGTTGTTTTTGGTTTCAGAAAAGTTGTTCTAGAAATATTCTCGGAATTGGACGAAACAAAAGCCAAAAGTCTTAGAATTCCCTACACGTGCAGGAAGTCCAAAGGAGACCCGGAGGGGGGACCTGGAGCCTGATACGTCATAAACGTATCCCTAATTTCTGATGTTCCATGTTGTTTCCTACATGTTTTCTCCCTTCTTTATGTCATTTTTATCGATTTTCCGGACTAACCTATTGACAAGATGCCACAGAGCCAATTCCCTGTTTTCTGTTGTTTTTAGTTTCAGAAAAGTTTTTCTGGAAATATCCCCAGAATTGGAAAGTTCAAAGCCCAGAAGTCCTATTTTTCTCGGAAGCATCCAGAAGACCGAAGAGGAGACGAAAAGGGGCATCAGTGGGCCCACACCATAGAGTGGCGCCCCCTTGGCCGCGCCAGGGGGTGGTGTGGGGCCCCTGGACCTCCACCGCCTTTGCCCTTTCGCCTATTTAATCCCCCCGGATGGAAAACCCAAAAGAGACATCTACCTTTTCCGCAAAATACATCTGTAGCTCCGCCGCCGCCACCGACAAGTTTTGGGGGACATATCTTTGTTCTGGCACCCTGCCGGGACGGGGAAGTGCCCTAGGAAGTCATCTCCATCGACTCCACCAACATATCCATTGCCGTTGATGAGGAGGGAGCAGTTCTCCCCGGGGTTGTGAAGGGAATATGCCCGAGAAGCAATAATAAAGTGTTTATTATGTTATCCCTTGTTTATGATAGATGTTTATTTCTCATGCTAAAATTGTATTAACCGGAAACATTAATACATGTGTGATTAATAAACAAACCAACGTTCCTAGTGAAGCCTTTCTTTTAACTAGCTCGTTGATTAACAAATGATCAAGGTTTCCTGATCATAGACATTGGATGTTGTTAATAACGGGGTCATGTCATTAGGAGAATGACATGGTGAACTTAAACCCTAACTAAGTATAACAATACGATCAAGTCATTTAGTTTTGTTGTTATGTTTTACATTCGGAGTAAAATTGTTCTTTAGACCATGAGATCATGTTAATCACTAATACCGAAAGAATAATTTGATGACATCAAACGTCACACCGTAAAAGGGTGACTATAAAGGTGGCATTAGATATTTGGAAAGTGTTAGTTGAAGCTCATGGATCGAGAATGGGATTTGTCCATCCAATATGGCGGATAGATATACTCACGGCCCTCTCGGTGATATCACATCGACACCGCTTGCAAGCAAGTGATATGATCACAAGGATGTTATATCACGGGAACGAGAAAAGAGTACTTGTCGGATAACGAGATCTAACAAGCTATAGTGGATACCGATGATCGGATCTCGGACAAGTAATATATTGCGAGACAAAGGAAAATCGTTACGATGTTGAAAGGTTCACACGATCACGAGAGTCATCGTTGAATATATAGGAGTCATCACGGATATCCAGATCCCGCTGTTGATTATTGATCGGAGAGGAGTCTTGATCATGACTATAATATTCGCGAACCGTAGGGTGACACACTTAAGGTTTGATGAAGCGTTAGAGAGGATATGGAATACCGAAGAATATTTTGGGCATCTCCGAAATTGTTTCGGGGAAAATTGAAATAGTTCAAGGGGTTTTTTGTCGAATGGTTGTTAATAGAATTAATAAATTGTTCGAGGTGCTGCATGCAAATGTTTGTTAATGGAATTAACAAATATAAATAAAGAAATAAAAATGTTTTATTTATTTATTAAAGAAAAACCTTTGGATTTTCTAAGTGTGAAATTAAGGAATTTTGAGTGGGTGTGAGTGGAGCTTCCACTCACATGAAGAGAGGAAGGGGTGGGGGCACCCATGGCTGGCCGCACCCCCCCTTTGGGCTGCCTCCCCCTCTCCTATAAAAGGACGGTGAGGGCTCCCTCTTCTTCACACACTTGCCCACTTCTTTTCCCTTCCACCCGCTGCTCCATTCCATGGTCTCCGGCTTGGCGAAGCCCTGACCGTGGGATTCTTCACCACCACCACGCCGTTGTGCTGCTGTAATTCCGGGGGATCCGCTACTTCCGCAACCCGCTGGATCGAGGGAACGGAAGTCTTCATCAAGCTGAACGTGTGACCGATTACGGAGGCACCGCCGGATTGCGGTGCACTTCTTCTCGCTCGGGATTGGCGTGAGAACGACTACGCCAACAACGAGATCTTATCTCGTACCACTTTGATTCTTCGAGGGTATGTTATCTCAGGACTCTCTATCTCCCCGTTTCCTTTCATCTCATAGATTAGATCTTGACCATTCGGGTTTATCGCGCGTAGGAAAAATTGTTTTTTCTATGCAACGTACCCTTCAGTGGTATCAGAGCAGGATCTATGTGTAGATGAATTGTACGGGTAGAACACATAGGAGTATGTGGGCGTTGATGATCATGTTTTTGCCTCTTTGAGTATTTTATGATCTTAGTGGCATAGTGGGAAGAAGCGGCCCGGACTAACTTTACATGTCCACGTACATGAGACTTGTTCCACAACTGACATGCAACTTGTATTGCATAAGTGGCTTGCGGGTGTCGGTTTCTCCTACTATAGTTAAGACCTAATCTACAAAGGGTTGTTAAAAATATATTTTATCAATGTTGTGGTTTTTGTACGTAGGTATGAACGGTTCTATCTTCGTAAGCCCAAGCCACGTAAAACATGCAAAAATAAATTAGAGGCGTCTAACTTGTTTTTGCAGGACATGTGATGTGATATGGTAAATATTACAAACGTTATGTATGAGATTATATCTTTTGTAAATTATTGAGATACCGGCTGGAGCCATATGGTTGTCTTATTTTTATGGCTTGTGTGTTGTATATCATATCCATGTGATATGTTGTAATGGACAATCAAGATGGAGGTGCCACGAACCTTGGTGCCACGTCGGTGGAATGATGGAGATCATGCCATGATGCACAAGATGGAGATCAAGTGCAAGAAGGACCATATCATATCACATTATCCATGCATGTGATGTTTATCCTTTTACGCATCTTGTTTTGCTTAGATCGCGACGGTAGCGTTATAAGATGATCACTCTCACTTAATATCAAGATAATAATGTGTTCTTCCTTAAGTATGCACCGTTAAGAAAGTTCGTCGTTTCGAGACACCACGTGATGATCGGGTGTGATAGACTCAACGTTCGCATCCAACGGGTGTTTTTCAAGCCTAGCATGTATAGACATGGCCTTGAAACACACGCAATACTACGGTTCTACTTGGCGATCCTAGCATGTACAGACATGGCCTCGGAACACGTAACCGAAAGGTAAAGAATGAGTCATATGGATGATATGATGAACATGTTGATGTTCACCTTTGCAACTACACCGTCTCACGTGATGATCAGTTTCGGTGTAGTGAATTTGGTTCGTGTAATCACTAAAGACGACTAAGAGGGATGTTGTTTTTGAGTGGGAGTTCATGGGATAATTTTAGAATTAACTTGAACTTAATTTATCATAAACATAGTCTAAATAGTCTTTGCAAATATGTTGTAGATCATGGCACCACCTACCTTCAATTTCAATATGTTCATGGAGAGAGAGAAATTAGCGAACAATGGGAGAAGACCACAATATAGTTCACTGCAGCATCCTCTATGGATTAGAGCCAGAGCTGCGAAAACGTTTCGAGAACAGCACTGCATATGCCACAATGGGAGAATTGAAAATGATTTTTGATACCCATGCCGCAGTTAAGAGTTATGACGCTTCAGAAAAGTTCTTTAGCTGCATGATGGAAGAGAACAGCTCCATTAGTGAGCACATACTCAAAATGTCTGCGTACGCTGATAAGCTCATAGCCTTGGGAATATCGATTCCCATTGAGCTAAGGATACATCGTGTTCTCCAATCTCTGCCACCTAGTTACAAGAACTTCGTGATGAACTATAATATGCAAAGCATGAAGAAGTCTCTTCCCGAGCTTCTCTCGATGCTTAAAACTGCTGAAGTGGAGATCAAGAAAGAACATCAAGTATTGATGATCAATAATACCACTAAAGGCAAGAAAGGCAAGCCAAGGGTAAACTTCAAGAAGGGTGGCAAATATGTTGCTACTACTGAGAAGAAAACCAGGCATGGCCCGAAGCCTGAGACTGAGTGCTTCTATTGCAAGGGTACTGGCCACTGGAAGCGCAATTGCCCCAAGTATCTGGCAGATAAGAAGGCCGACAAAGTGAACAAAAGTTATATATGATATACTTGTTATTGATGTATACCTTACTAGTACTCGCAGTAGCACCTGGGTATTTGATACTGGTTTGGTTGCTCACATATGTAACTCGAAACAGGAGCTGCAGAATAAGCGACCACTGGAAAAGATGAGGTGACGATGCGCGTCGGCAATGGATCAAGAGTTGATGTGATCGTCGTCGGGACGCTGCCTCTACGTCTACCATTGGGATTAGTTATAAACCTCAATAATTGTTATTTGGTGCCTGCATTAAGCATGAATATCGTTTCTGGATCTTGATTAATGCGGGATGGTTATTCCTTTAAGTCTGAGAACAATGGTTGTTCGATTTATATGAATAATATCTTTATGGTCATGCACCTGAGAAGAATGGTTTATTTCTTTTAAATCTTGATAGTGTTGATACACATATTCATAATGTGAATGCCAAAAGAATTAAGTTAAATGATGATATTGCTACTTATATGTGGCATTTCCGCTTAGGTCATATTGGTGTTAAATGCATGAAGAAGCTCCATTCTGATGGACTCTTAGAATCACTTGATTATGAATCATTTGAAACATGTGAACCATGCCTTATGGGCAAGATGACTAGAATCCCGTTTTCCGGGACCATGGAACATGCGACAGACTTACTGGAAATCATACATACTGATGTATGTGGACCAATGAGTGTATCGGCGCGCGGTGGATATCGTTATTTTGTCACTTTCACAGATGATTTGAGTAGATATGGGTATATTTACTTAATGAAACACAAATCTGAAACATTTGAAAAGTTCAAAGAATTTCAGTGTGAAGTTGAAAATCATCGTAACAGAAAGATTAAATTTCTACGGTCTGATCGTGGAGGTGAATATCTAAGTTACGAGTTTGGCATGCATATGAAACAATGTGGAATAGTTTCACAACTCACACCTGCCGGAACACCACAGCGTAATGGTGTTTCCGAACGTCGTAATCGTGCTTTATTAGATATGGTTCGATCTATGATGTCTCTTACAGATTTGCCACTATCGTTTTGGGGTTATGCACTAGAGACCGCTGCATTCACTTTAAATTGGGCACCATCTAAATCTGTTGAAACGACACCGTATGAATTATGATTTGAAAACAAACCTAAGCTGTCATTTCTAAAAGTTTGGGGATGCGATGTTTATGTGAAGAAGCTTCAACCTGATAAACTCGAACCCAAAGCAGAAAAATGCGTCTTCATAGGATACCCTAAAGAAACAATAGGGTACACCTTCTATCACAGATCCGAAGGCAAGATTTTCGTTGCCAAGAATGGATCCTTTTTGGAGAAGAAGTTTCTCTCGAAAGGTGTGAATAGTAGGAAGGTAGAACTCGACGAGGTTATTGAACCTTCTCTTCTTGGAATGGCGAGTAGAGCAGCGCCGGAAGTTGTTCCAGTGCCGACCCCGTCAGTTGAAGAGAGAGCTAATGATCAAAATCATGAAACTCCAGAAGAGGAAACTACCGCACCTCGCAGGTCAACTAGGGAACGTACGTCTCCTGAACTGTACGGAGATCCCGTATTAAACTTCATGGTAGATGGAGGTGATGAACCTGCGATGTATGATGAAGCGATGATGAGCCTAGATTCCAACAAATGACTTGAAGCCATGAAATCCGAAATATGATCCATGTACGAAAACCAAGTTTGGACTTTGGTGGACTTACCCAATGACCGCAAGGCCGTTGAGAACAAATGGATCTTTAAAAATAAAACCGACGCTGATGGTAATGTGACCGTCTATAAAGCTCGACTTGTCGCAAAAGGTTTCCGACAAATTCAAGGAGTTGACTATGATGAGGCTTTCTCACCAGTAGTGATGCTTGAGTCAGTTAGGATTATGTTAGCAGTTGCTGCATTTTTCGATTATGAAATATGGCAGATGGATGTCAAAATGGCGTTCCTTAATGGTGACATTAAGGAAGAGTTGTATATGATGCAACCCAAAGGTTTTGTTGATCCTAAGGATGCTGACAAGGTGTGTAAGCTTCAACGTTCCATTTATGGACTAAAGCAAGCATCCCGGAGTTGGAACCTCCATTTTGATAAGGTGATCAAAGGTTTTGGATTTGTCCAAACATACGGAGAAGCTTGTATTTACAAGAAAGTGAGTGGGAGCTCTGTAGCATTTCTAGTACTATATGTGGATGACATATTGTTGATTGGAAATGATATAGAACTTTTAAAAAGCGTAAAAGGTTATTTGAACGGTAGTTTTTCGATGAAAGACCTCGGTGAAGCAGCTTATATATTAGGCATCAAAATCTACAGGGATAGATCAAGACGCTTAATTGGACTTTCGCAAAGTACATACCTTGACAAGATTCTGAAGAAGTTCAGAATGGAAGATAGTAGGAAGGGGTTCCTACCTATGTTGCAAGGCAAAACGTTGAGTAAGACTCAATGTCCAGCTACAAACAGAAGATAGAAAAGGATGAATAAGACTCCCTATGCTTCAGCCATAGGTTCTATCATGTATGCTATGCTATGTACAAGATTGGATGTGGCACACGCTATTATTTTGACTAGTAGGTACCAATCCGATCCAGGTTTGGAACACTGGACGGCGGTCAAGAATATCTTTAAGTACTTGAGAAGAACTAAGGATATGTTTCTCGTATATGGCGGTGAAGAAGAGCTCGTCGCAAGATGTTACGTCGATGCTAGCTTCAACACTGATCCGGATGACTCTAAGTCTCAGTCCGGGTACGTATTTGTTATGAATGGAGGAGCAGTAATCTGGAAGAGTTCCAAGCAATCCGTGGTGGCGAGATCATCAACAGAAGCCAAATATGTTGCTGCCTCGGATGCAACACAGGAAGCAGTTTGGATGAAGGAGTTCATATCCGAACTAGGCGTGGTTCCGAGTGCGTTGGATCCAATTGTTATCTATTGTGACAACAATGGTGCCATAGCCAATGCTAAGGAGCCAAGGTCTCACAAGAATTCCAAACATATCAAGCGCCGTTTTCACTCCATACGTGAACATGTCGCAGATGGGGATGTGAAGATTTGCAAAGTACATACGGATCTAAATGTGGCAAATCCGTTGACTAAACCTCTCTCAAGGGCAAAACATGATCAACACCAGAACTCAATGGGTGTTAGATTCATCACTATGTAATATAGATTATTGCCCCTAGTGCAAGTGGGAGACTGAAGGGAATATGCCCAAGAGGCAATAATAAAGTGTTTATTATGTTATTCCTTGTTTATGATAGATGTTTATTTCTCATGCTAGAATTGTATTAACCGGAAACATTAATACATGTGTGATTAATAAACAAACCAACGTTCCTAGTGAAGCCTCTCTTTTAACTAGCTCGTTGATTAACAAATGATCAAGGTTTCCTGATCATAGACATTGGATGTTGTTAATAACGGGGTCACGTCATTAGGAGAATGACATGATGAACTTAAACCCTAACTAAGTATAACAATACGATCAAGTCATATAGTTTTGTTGTTATGTCTTACATTCGGAGTAACATTGTTCCTTAGACCATGAGATCATGTTAATCACTAATACCGAAAGAATACTTTGATGACATAAAACGTCACACCGGAAAAGGGTGACTATAAAAGTGGCATTAGATATTCGGAAAGTGTTAGTTGAAGCTCATGGATCGAGAATGGGATTTTCCATCCAATATGACAGATAGATATACTCAGGGCCCTCTCGGTGATATCACATCGACACCGCTTGCAAGCAAGTGATATGATCACAAGGATGTTATATCACGCGAACGAGAAAAGAGTAGTTGTCGGATAACGAGACCGAACAAGGTATAGTGGATACCGATGATCAGATCTCGGACAAGTAATATATCACGAGACAAAGGGAAATCGTTACGACGTTGAAAGGTTCACACGATCACGAGAGTCGTCGTTGAATATATAGGAGTCATCACGGATCTCCAGATCCCGCTGTTGATTATTGATCGGAGAGGAGTCTCGATCATGTCTATAATATTAGCGAACCTTAGGGTGACACACTTAAGGTTCGATGAAGCGTTAGAGAGGATACGGAATACCGAAGAATATTTTGGGCAGCTCCGAAATTGTTTCGGGGAAAATTGAAATAGTTCAAGGGGTTTTTCGTCGAATGGTTGTTAATAGAATTAACAAATGGTTCGAGGTGCTCCATGCAAATGTTTGTTAATGGAATTAACAAATATAAATAAAGAAATAAAAATGTTTTATTTATTTATTAAAGAAAAACCCTTTGGATTTTCTAAGTGGGAAATTAAGGAATTTTGAGTGGGTGTGAGTGGAGCTTCCACTCACATGAAGAGAGGAAGGGGTGGGGGCACCCATGGCTGGCCGCACCCCTCATTGGACTGCCTCCCCCTCCCCTATAAAAGGAGGGTGAGGGATCCCTCTTCTTCACACACTTGCCCACTTCTTTTCCCTTTCACCCGCTGCTCCATTCCATGGTCTCCGGCTTGGCGAAGCCCTGACCGTGGGATTCTTCACCACCACCACGCCGTCGTGCTGCTGGAATTCCGGGGGATCCTCTACTTCCGCAACCCGCTGGATCGAGGGAACGGAAGTCTTCATCGAGCTGAACATGTGACCGATTACGGAGGCACCGCCGGATTGCGGTGCACTTCTTCTCGCTCGGGATCGGCGTGATAACGAATACGCCAATAACAAGATCTTATCTCGTACCACTTTGAGTCTTCGAGGGTATGTTATCTCAAGACTCTCTATCTCCCCGTTGCCTTTCATCTCATAGATTAGATCTTGGCCATTCGGGTTTATCGCGCGTAGGAATTTTTTTGTTTTCTATGCAACGTACCCTTCAGGCTGAGGGATCTACCGGTAGCTATGTGGTTCATCTCTCTCTCCCATGGTGTGATCTTCATGTGATCATGAGCTTTGTAATCTAGTTGAATATGTAGATTGATCTTCATCTGTTATGCTCCTCAAGTGGTTTTGTTATCTCCATAAACACTTTCATCACGTGATAAAGGTGATAGTGTGTGCACCGTGTGGTTTAGCATGATATTTATATCTTGTGTTGGAAGATGAACCTATGAAATTGTGGCGTTTGTTTAGTACTAATTTATGGCGCTTGTAGTGACATTGGGGTGCCCTAGAGAGGGAATATAGACTTGAGGAGTATTGTTAAAGCCCTACGCAATGATTAGTGTTCGTTATTTGACCGGAGAGTGGTTCGGAGTTTCATAGTGAAGAGATGATATTTATGCATTCAGTTATGTTTTCATTGTTGATAGTGTCCTCTAGTGAAAGTAGGAGCCCTAGGCTTTATTTCCAAGCATTGAAACACCGTTTTCCGCCTGTTCTACTACATGTTTGCTTGCTGCCATTTTTATTTCAGATTGTTATTATCACTTATAATCATCCATACTAGTATTTTACTCTCTCTTCGCCGAACTAGTGCACCTATATACCTGACAAGTATATTCGGTGTGTTGGGGACACAAGAGACTTCTTGTATCTTGATTGCAGGGTTGCTTGAGAGGGATATCTTTGACCACTACCTCCCTGAGTTCGATAAACCTTGGGTAATCCACTTAAGGAAAACTTGTTGCTGTTCTATAAACCTCTGCACTTGGAGTCCCAACACTGTAAACGAGAATATAAGCATGCGTAGACATCAAGCTATTTTCTGGTGCCGTTGCCGGGGAGATAAGGTAAAAGGTACTCACATCCTTTGTGAGTGCTCGAAGTTATTTCCTTTAGATCCTGCACTTATATATTTTTTGTTTCTTGTTTTCACTAGTAAGTCTTATTTTTACTCGCATCTTGTTTATATTTTTACTAGTAGTCTTAATGGAAAACAACAAAAATATGATAGAACTTTATAATATTTATCTTGAATTAGGACATGATGCTTTTGAAGAGAAAATTAAAAAACCTATGGAAGTTTGTTTGCATAATAGTGATAGCAATGTTATTAGTATGAATGCTTTGAACACTATTATTTCTAATGCTATGGAAAAGTCTAAGATTGGGAAAGCTAGTTTATATGAAAATTGTCCTTTTAGTTCCCCAAGCACGGAGGAGAAAATTTGCTTTGATGATGATCCTATGCCTGTTACATATAGTAGTGATCATGATTGGGAAGAGCACACTACTTTTGATATTGAAAATGATGATATAGAAAGCTCTAAACTTGTGGATGATGTGTTTGAAAATCCTTTTTCTATTGATGATTATATGCTTGATACATCTCCTCCTAGTAAAAATGATGATATGTTTACAAACGAACACATTTTGGAGGATAACTATTATATTTCTTATGATGATATTATTCTTCCTATATACGATGATTACAATGATGAATATGATATTTTCAGTCCACCTACTATTGAGGAGAAAATTAATTATGGTTGCAAAATGCCTCCTATATTTGATGATTATGGTGATGAGAATAATAATGATAGTTATTTTGTTGAATTTGATCCCCACTACTATTAATAAGAATGAGTATGCTTATGTGGAGAGTATTAATTATTTTATGCATGTGGCTCATGATAATAATATTTCATGTGATAGTTATGTTGTTAATTTTATTCATGATGCTACTGAAAGTTATTATGAGAGAGGGAAACATGATTTTATGCATCTCAACAATATCAAGTTTCCCCTCTTTATGTTGAAATTTTTGAAGTTGCACTTGTTCTGCTTTCCTATGTTTGTTGCTTTGTGTTTTCATGACTTGTTTTTCTACAAGGTTATTTTTCATAGGAAGTGGGTTAGACTTAAACTTGTTTTACATTTGCTTCTTGATGCTCTCTTTTTCTTAAATTCGTATTTCTTATGTGAGCATCTTATCAAATTATCATGCCTAGCTAAAAGGCTTTAAAGAAAAGCACTTCTTGGGAGATAACCCAATGTTTTTATTTTTGCATTGTTTTTTATGTTTTGTTTGAGTAAAGGGGTTGTATACTTCTGTAGAAACTCCTTTATATCTTTATTTTCATGTTTTAGTAGTGCCAAGAAAAGTTTCTTACGAAAGTTGGAGTTGGTTTTCGGATTTCTGCGCAGGAAACAGATTTCTGCTGTCCACTGTTAATTACGTATAACATCACAGAAAATTCTTTTTGTGCTTAATCCTGTTTTATATACGCAACTTTTCTTAGTTGACCACTTTTTTATTTGATCAACAGAAGATTTTCGAAAAAATCAATATTTACCAGCTGTTCTGTTTTGACAGATTTCTGCCAATTATTGCATCTGCATCTTAATCTCCTTCTTTTGGTGTTCTTTTGAGAAAAAGAGTTTTAAAAGAATTTGTGACAGTATATAATGTGTTTTTTGGTGCTAGTCTTGTGTTTAAACTGAACCATGTTATTTTATTATTTCGATTGCACTAACGTTGCTAATGAAGATTGTGAGAATTTTGGTGTGAAGGAAGTTTTCAAGGGTCAAGAGAAGAGAATGATACGATGTGATCAAGAAGAGTGAAAAACCTAAGCTTGGGTATGCCCGGGTGTTACATCCCATCCAATTCCAACAAGACTCAAGCGTCTAAGCTTGGGGATGCCTTGGGCATCCCCTTCTTCATCGACAAATTATCAGGTCATTTCTAGTGAAACTATATTTTTATTCAGTCACATCTTATGTGCGTTACTTGGAGCGTATTTTATTTTTTCTTCCATTTTGTTTAGTTTTATTTGCTTTAGTTTATGGTTGGATCCTATCATACTTGTGTGGAAGAGAGACACGCTCCGTTTTCATTGCTTAGAACACTCTAGTTTTCATTCTTATTGTTTTGTGAGTGTTCACCTTTTGCTAGTACTGCGTTTAACCTTTGTTTGCATGCATCTCTTATCAGAGATTTTAGTTTTAGTATTGTTATGTGAGTACTCTCATGTTTTCTTGCTGTATCATAAAGAGTATTTTTGTTAAAACATATCTTGTATGGTGCTTGTTGGGAAAAGAAACTGATGCACTATGTAGAATTTATAACAATACTAGTAGAAGCTTGTATAGACTGTGGCTAGAACTTTTTCATGCCATGCTAAATGTTATTTTAGTTTTAAAGCCTTGTTGTTATTGAGTATCATGAATAGCCTTAAATAGCTGAGAGCGTTTAATATGTCTTGAAAGATTCATGAGTTGTTCTTGTCATAGTAAAGCATCAATATATGTTATTCTCTTTCGAATGTTTTATTTGGTTGACTTGGCTCATGCTCATACCATGTTTATGACTACGAACCAGTCACGAATAGCCTCCATGACCACTTAGTTTTTGAACTTCTGATGTCGCTTATACTTTAATTAATGATGCTTATGTCGTTGTGCATGATTATGTCTCTTATGCTCTCTTGATTTGTCGCTCCCAGTCTTTTGCTAGCCTCCACCTGTACTGAGTATGGAATTCTACTCGTGCATCCAAACTCCAAAAACCAAAGTTTCCCATTGTGTACACCATACCTACCTATATGTCGTATCTAATTGCCACTCCAAGTAAATTTCTCATGTGCTACCTTTAAAACTTTCTAAAAATCATTACTGTTTTGTGCCCCTGTTTTAGCTCATGAGGACGTAAATAGAGAATCTTTATATCACTTGTTGATTGGATTTCACACCCTGGACTAGTGGCTTTATCCGCTTATCCAAATGATAGAAGAGCTGGCAGCAGGGTGCCCGGCTCCAAATTAATACAAACAAATTCTCTTCACTATTTTTGCCCCTGATTTATCAGTCAAAGCATAATTGTGTAAACAAAAGAGAAAGAGAGATGACCTTCTACACCAGTTGCGTCCTTTACAATGGGATACGCTCTTGTGAATCCAATTGGCTTGTGACGTACTGTATTGTCTGTTTACCATTCGTTGACATAATCATACACCTCTCTTAAATATATTTTCAATACCTCTGTTTAATAAAATAAAAACTCTAGCACATGAGTAATCCCTGCTTCCCTCTGCGAATGGCATTTCTTTTACTTTTATGTTGAGTATCCATCTTCTAACTTTATGCACAGTTGAGAGAGCATTTTTGTCATTCTGAGTTATATGTGGATTTGTCCCATAAACATCAATAATTACTTCATGATGTGATATTATTTGTTCTTAAATTATTTGTTCTAGTCTTCCTCGTGAACTTTGAAAGTGTCCCGACATTTATGTTTTGTCCCACTCTTAAGGACTAGCTAAATACCACTTTGCCATGCTTTATCTATACCTGAAACAAACGTTTATCTTTCTTTGCATTATTATCCATGATCCTTTATTTAAGATACTCTTCATGATGCAAAGTGATTGCTATGCTTTATTATTAAAGTTCTATTTATCATGTTTGTGTTTGAAGTTCTATGATCTCATCGTACATATGCTTTTGCTTTATAATGAGAAAGTTTATGATAGTAGCATGTCACCTCAAAAATTATTTTGTTTTATCGTTTACCTACTCGAGGACGAGTAGGAACTAAGCTTGGGGATGCTTGATACGTAATACATGTATCCCTAATTTCTGATGTTCCATGTTGTTTTCATGTTGTTTCCTACATGTTTTCTCCCTTCTTTATGTCATTTTATCGATTTTCCGGACTAACCTATTGACAAGATTCCACAGAGCCAGTTCCATGTTTTCTGCTGTTTTTAGTTTCAGAAAGTTGTTCTGGAAATATTCTCGGAATTGGAAAGTTCAAAGCCTGGAAGTCCTATTTTCCCCGGAAGCATCCAGAAGACCGAAGAGGGGCATTAGGGAGCCCACACCATAGGGTGGAACGCCCCCCCTTGGCCGCGCCAGGGGGTGGTGTGAGGCCCCTGGACCTCCACCACCTCTGCCCTTTCGCCTATTTAATCCCCCTGGATGCAAAACCCTATCAAGACATCGACCTTTTATGCAAAATACATCGCCGTTGCTGTATCCTATGATGAGGAGGGAGTAGTTCTCCCCCGGGGATGAGGGCTCTACCGGTAGCTATGTGGTTCATCTCTCTCTCCCATGGTGTGATCTTTATGTGATCATGAGCTTTGTAATATAGTTGAATAAGTAGATGTTACTCTTTATCTGTTATGCTACTCAAGTGGTTTTGTTATGATATCTCTGTAGACACTTGGATCACGGTGTAAAGGTGACAGTGTGTGCACCATGTGGTTTGGCATGATATTTATATCTTGTGTCGTATGACCCTATGAAATTGTGGCGTTTGTTTAGAACTAATTTGGGGTAAAGGTGAATATTTGTGTCGTATGATATTTATCATGAGCTTTGTAATCTAGTTGAATATGTAGATTGATCTTCATCTGTTATGCTACTCAAGTGGTTTTGTTCTCTTCGTAAACACTTTGATCATGGGGTAAAGGTGAGAGTGTGTGCACCATGTGGTTTAGCATGATATTTATATCTTGTGTTGTAAGATGAACCTATGAAATTATGTCGTTTGTTTAGTACTAATTTATGGCACTCGTAGTGACATTGGGTGCCCAGAGAGGGAATATAGACTTGAGGAGTGCTATTAAAGCCCTACGCAATGATTAGTGTTCATTATTCGACCGGAGAGTGGTTCGAAGTAGCATAGTGAAGAGATGATATTGATGCATTCAATTATGTTTTCATTGTTGAGAGTGTCCTCTAGTGAAAGTAGGATCCCTAGGCCTTATTTCCAAGCATTGAAACACCATTTTCCGCCTGTTCTGCTACATGTTTGCTTGCTTCCATTTTATTTCAGATTGTTATTATCACTTATAATCATCCATACGACTTTTATTTTACTCTCTCTTTGCCGAACTAGTGCACCTATATACCTGACAAGTATATTGGGTGTGTTGGGGACACATGAGACTTCTTGTATCTTGATTGCAGGGTTGCTTCAGAGGGATATCTTTGACCTATACCTCCCCAAGTTCGATAAACCTTGGGTAATCCTCTTAAAAGAAACTTGTTGATGTTCTACAAACCTCTGCACTTGGAGTCCCAACACTGTCTACGGATATTACGTTGTGGTATCCAAGACAAATCATTTTCACCTTGGTATTCTGTTTGAAGTAAAGAGTTAAACCTCAGTGTCACAAGTTGTTCAACCTTTCTTTCCCAAAGGATTTCAGATCTTGTGCAAATTTCATATTCTAAATCCTTTCAAGAACCATCGTCCATAAACTTGAAACCTGCTTTTATTTCCCTCTATTACCTTGACATGTTTCATGTCCGCTAGCTCAAGTGTTGTCGAGAATAGCTATGAGATACTTGATCTTCGTGAAGATCAAATTTTCCAGAGTTGTTCCCTCTTACCTAAGGTGTAGCCGATGGATATCTTGGCAGTGCTACAGATCAAAGTCTTAAGAAGAGAACTGTAAGGTTCGAGAAGATCGTTCCAAAGCGGTGTTTTATATTGCACACCCCATTCCACCAAGCCTTACATAGATACCAGAAAAGGTGAACTCACTCCTCTCTCTATATGCCTTCGGTGTCTTGGTGAATGGTGCGCTACCTCATGAAAATACCCTATGTGTGCTCAGGTTTGATCCCACAATGGAGCCCCAAGACGATGCCCAAGAAGCTCAAGAACATGCCCAAGATTCTAGGAAGGATGGCCAAGAAGATGGCCCTGAGGAAGAATAAGAGAAGGGAAAAGGACATTTCCCTAGGAAACCCAGCCTCCAGGCCGGCCTTGGCCGGCTCCCCTGCGTCCCAGGCCGACGACCACACAGAGCGGCCCGACCTTCAGCCCGGCCTAGTCCGACTTTCCTACGCGTAAGTCCGGCGACCCAACAGAAGGCCTCGGCCTCCAGGCCGGCCTCAGCCCGGCCAGGCCGGCTCCCCTGCGTGGGAAAGGAAAAATTACCTTTTAACTCCTCACCTACCCTCTTGGCTATATAAGGAACCCCTTGGACTAGATCTAGGGTTAGAGATGAATTTAGACATTTGAGCTTTGCTCTTGAACCCCTCTTGTGAGGCTACTCCTATAGTTTGTACCTAGAACCGTATAAAGGCTACTCCTATGATGTGTATCTAGGATCCTATCAAGCCTACACCGGGTTACCTATCCTTTCCCCTTGGGAATCAGTTAGGTACTTTCCAATCTATCTCAACTAACCCTTGATGTTCTATTGGCGTGGTGGACCGGCCACGTGGCGTTGAAGCGGTTTCTGAAAAGGTGAGTTCGATTGGATCGATCGTCCCGTACGCGGCCGTTGCGGCTTAGATAACGGGACATTTGGGATTTTAGTTCTTGCTAGTTATCTCCCCTTTGTTTTCCCCACGATTCCCCCTTGTTTTCCCTCTCGTGTTCTTTGTGCTCTTTGTTCGTTCAGGTTGTTATTTTGATATTACTAGCATGTCTAGGTGTTGTTTTCTCAGTTATATGGATGATATGTTATAGATATAGCATGTTAGAATAATTCTTGTTTGATGTTCTATTATGGTTATGCTTGTATACATGTCTAATAGTCATAGTTTTTCCATTTCTAGTTTTAGTGGTTGTTTTTCTCCATGATTATTTTAATGTATTGAGTGATTCCATGACATTTTTTTATTATATATATGCCTCTTTTATTAGGTTTCTTAGTGATTGATTATATTATTTCTCCATGTTTAGAAAAGCATGTGTTACTATGGGCTTGTAGTATTGCTTGTTACTATTTTCATGTGCATGTGTAGTTGGTTCTAGTTGTTTTCTTGTTATTTTGTTCATCGTCATGAATGAACAAAGAGTAATCTAACCTTATATGGCCATGTTATGACAGTGGCACACCCACTGGACTCATGACATTTTGGTTAAGGATCCATAGCATCAATTCTAGTGTTATTTGTGTGTATTGTATGCGCATGTTTTGCTTGTTGGTGTCTACCCTAGTGCTTTTGTATTTTAGTGTATTTGGTTGATGAATTTCTTGTTGTATGTTTACTTTGTTAACAAGTGCTTGCCTTTTATGGTTCTAATTGCATGTTTTTATTTTTATTTTACGATGTTAGATAACAAAGACGGTATTTCCCAGAGAGGTTTTTATTGCCACTTTTTTTTCAAGAGCAAGACCAAGACCAGTGTGAAGGCAAGGCACTCTAAATGCTTGCTTGTTGTTTACTTATCATTATCTATCATGCATGTTTTACTTCTGAATTTTTACAAAAGTCGATTCGAAAACTATTTTTCTAAGTGGACAATACCACTATCTATATTATGTATTTAATATGATTTATCCACTATATAATCTTGGTGTTACCAAGCCCTTTAGACATTTTAGTTTTATCATCTAAATAACTTAAGTCCCTTCATTGAAATTTTTAACTTGGTGTTTTTGGCAAACAAAAGCTTTGGAAAAACCCCGAGGAAAGGTAGGACCTTGTCCGAGGAAGGTTTGTGAAGGAGGAAATGTTTTCACCTTGTTTTCCAAAAATAACACGTAACCTAGTTTTCGCCGGACAACCAATCTGTAGCGCTACATTACCTCAATATGGGAATGGGGTATAGCTCAAAGCTTTTCGGTGTTATTCTGTGTCTACCTCAAAGTGGTATAGGGGTTAGAGTCCCGAAAACCGAGTTGTCGCCAGGAGGGAGAAACGGGACATGCAGAGTGTGGGGATTAAGTTCGTCACCTGTTGCAACAGTTGGGTCTCCTACCATGGCGGTGTGTTGTTAGGGGAAACCGGATCGATACGGCCGACACACTCGGTGCCGGGAATAACAATCCCAGTTGAAGAGGTAGCCATTTACTAGCACTTTCATAGTGGGTATTTAGGACGAGTTATCTGATGTTCGCATACTGTCGCGGACAGTCCTTGGTGGTTCACGGCGGATGTACTAGATCTTGTGGATTGTGTACACCTCTGCATAGTAAAACTATTCAGAATAGCCACATCCTCGGATATGGACAGTTGAATGGCCATGTAGCTAGCATTGTGTCAATTTTTTCAAAAAGCTTGAAAAGTGTTTTGGAATTGTGAGGTACTTGTAAAGGGAATGATAGTACCTTTGAGGTACCTGAAAAGGATGGTCTTGGAGATATGATCTTCCAAGAAGTTTTGAAAAGGAAAAAGACTTTCTTTTATTTAGAATGATTTATCAAAACCTTGTGGACATGCTTTTTCTACAAGAGAAATTAAATATCTTTTGAAGCATCTTCTTCAACAAAGAAAACTAAAACTTGTGCAACTATGATGGGTATCAAACTCATCATGGCTATTTGAACCCTAATTACAGCCTTCCTACCACCTCTATATATGCATACTTGCATGTTTAGTTTTCATTTGGGTGTCTTGCGAGTACAATCCAATGTACTCATATTGGTTTCGTCCCTGGCTATTGTCTTAGCCATACTTTGAGCAGTAACCCGGAGAACCTGGAGATGATGGTGTCGCTGACGAATGTGAGAACTAGGAACGTCTCCGAGTCAGTAGCCTTTAGGTAGTCAAGGCATGACTTGGGTTTTACCACGAGTTTGTTTTGAAGACTTCAGCTGTGTAGTGTGTTTTCCTGCCCCGCGTGGCAGTTGTTTTCAACTGGGTCATGTGACCAGTTGTGTAAGTCGTGTATTCGTGCAGTGGATGTTGTAATGCCAACTCGAGTATGTTGTTCACGACTAACTGATCATGGGATCGTGAATGTATGCATACTGGAGCTCTCGGACTGCAGGTCTGGGGTCCCCACAGAGTTGGTATCACAGCCATCCTGACTTTAGGAGACCTTAGTTAGCATGGACGTCACATAGGAAAAATAAAAAAAATATTTTGGTAAACTTATATTAATACATAAATTGTTTTTATCCAAGAAACTCTAAGCATAGCTTTCACTTTTTCTCAAAACTTATTTCCTAGTTTTTGAAATAGGAAACTGGAAAATAGAAGCCCTCCTTTTTTCTTCTTTGTTTTCATGGCCCAAAATTTTTGTAGAAATGAATAAAAATGAGTTTATGAAATTTTGGCCCTTATTTAGAGGTTTTTAGGAGTTAAATTAAAACTCCCTCTCGTATTTAAAAGTTTACCAAAAAGTTTTTCTTCTGTTATCTTTTCTATTAAAAATTACGTACTTGACGATGTCCTCCCAGGAAGACCTTAGTAATTAGCAACCCGAAGAAAAAGAAGATTCCTTCTGAAGACCTCAACATCAAGGTGAATTCTATGCAAAGACCGAGGAATCTGCTACAACCTCCAACACTGAAGTGATCTCACCGTCAAGTTTTTCCAACTTGAGTGAGATGAAGAACATCCTCGAGACCAGAAGACTCTACCAAGTATCAAGATCAACAAAGACAATCTAAAACGACGTTAACAACATGAAGACTTCAACAAGCCTTGGTCGACACCGACCCATAGGATTCGATAGGTTTTGCTCAGTTGTTTTGCTTGAGCTGCCCGTTCTTCAGCGGTATTAGACGTTTGCTGGTACTAAACGTACCTTGTTTGTTGTTTGCTTGTGTGTTGTTTGTGTGGTCTATTCTTGTGTGTTGTTTTTACTTGCTCCCTTTTTGTGTGTGCTTTTGAACTGTTTTCTTGTGTGTTTAACACGCACGCCTTTTCGGCAAAACAAAGTCACCACACTTTTAACCTCTTCCTTTATTCCTGTTTGTTTGCAAAAAATCTTTTTTCCCTATTATGCCATAGTTACACTTTTGATATCTCTTCAAAGGCCTGACTTAGCAAAAAACCCCTTTTAAAAAGTTTTCTTCCCCATCCCCTCATGAGAAGTGCCACGCGTGGAACACTCTCTACTTCAACCCGAGAAGCTCAAGGCTATGCAATCTTCTTCAAGACGGATAGCGTACATCACGCGCCATTTTGTGCAACTACATCAAGAGTCATCCAGAAGGACTACGAATTCAGATTCAAGCCCGAGATGAAGCGAGTTGTTTCTCGCAACTCTAACAGAAATTTTTACCAGTCTAACATAACTAACTTTAGACTAACTTCTAAACCAAAGGTTGCAAATGTACTAGTTAATTTCCCAAGGGAAAGCTAACTACGTGACGCTACAACCACTTAAGAAGACACATGAAAATGCTCCATGAAGATGAAGACCTAATGAAGTCTTCCACGACATGCCTTTACCACGAAACCACCAAGAAGATGAAGATCATCCACCGACCCCCTACCTAGAAAAATCAAAGGGGGAAGCATCTGTACTTCAATGCGGACGACCACTTAAGAAGCAATGAAGCATATATGAGTTCCTACCAGCTTTCATAGCAGTAATCGGAGAGAGTCAAGTCTATGGACGTGACGCCTTGTGAGGCCAGATTGTTGCCATGAGTAACTATCTACGATACTCCTAAAATAAGACCAGATCTAGAAAAAGACAGAAGGTCTATGAATCATCCTAACCCGAATCTTTCTCAGCTTGTGCCACCCTCCCAACAACAACAACAAAAAGGACATGAAGTGTCAAGTGAAGATATCCATATCCTCGAAAAGCAAAATTCTGACAACATCAACACATTGAGTTCTCAAAAGACCACTCGTCAAAAGATCAACATTTTAAAAAGTGAAGAAGCCTGAAACTCTTGTTTGTTGATACACTCTTATAGTACCCACTTACAAATCTCGGGGATGAGATTCATTTTAAGGGGGGAAGAGCTGTAACAACCCAATTTTTGGAAGACAGGAAAAACGTGTTTTCAATAACCCAAAAATCAGGGCCAACAAAAACTTTTTGAAATGTTTGACTAATGCTTGTGTTCTTTTATTTTTGCTTGTGTTTGTGTTTGTTAACACCTAAAAATAAAACCAATGATCATAACTTTCTTAAAATTTAACCCTTATGATCAAGTCATGACAAGAAAACTTATCACCTTCTTCTATCACCTTATTTTGGCCAAACCCTTTTGAAAATGATTTGGTTTTAATAACAACCCAAAGGCCAAGCTTTGAGAATAAAACAAAAAGTATGTTACAAGACTACATGAAAATTATTTTTGGAGGTAATTATATCCTACCTGTTTTCAACCAAGATATTTTTGCATGTATTGCAAAAACCACATCTCACTTTCTCTTTTGCAAAAACTATAAGTGGGGACTATATTACCCCTGTGTTTTACCTCAATTATGTTATTTTGGATATAACAAGATTTGAGTTGAACTTATTTACAAAATCCTCTTGTCATGGTGTGTCTTGATCACTACCTCTTATCTTGAGAAAAACATCCCGGAAAATAAAATTGAAGAACTCAGATTTGCTTGAGTGATCTGGTTAGTCTTGTTATTTTTTTCCTTATTGTGCGATCTTATTTTATGTTTGCCTTGAAGTATTCATTTATGTTTGTTGATTATTTTGTGTTGTTCTAATTTAATAAATCTATAAATAACAAGACCATGCATCAATATCAGATTCCATCTTATCTCTATCTCAACTTATGTTTTCTTTAAAACTTCCAACTTTGAAGACCTGCCTCTATGTCAAATCTTGATCTATTCATCAATACATCATCATAAATATCAGTGTCTATAACTATAATATCCATCCAAGTGGTTCATTTGGATATTGAAACTCTTTTGAATTTTATTTCAAGGTCCTTTTGAAGGCATTCCCTAATAATGATCATATCCATGTTATCATGATGCCTCTTGGCAGCCTTTTTAAAAATCACTCCTCTCTATTTTTAACTCCGTCAACCTACCCTTTCCATCTTCATGACTTATGTATCACCGCCATATGGTCCATTTAGTTTTCAATGGCCATTTGATTATTCATCTCTCATGGTTTTTGGCCTATTAAATAAACCCTTGTTTTCACCCTTTTTCCACTTGGAACCTCAAATGTTTTCAAAAGAGTTATTTATTAAAAATCACTTTTGAGACCTATATTATATACTCTCTCACCCCAACTAAAAAAATATCTGTTTTAAAAGCATTTCACTATTTATTATTTTTCATTTTCCAAAAGGCCAGAAATGGACTTTTAAATATTTTGTGAAGAAAAGTATTTCCTAAAATCTTGGAAAAATTACCCAACATGCATATGTCATGTGGGACTTATTTATACAAAAAAAATTGTAAGTTGTGTTGAAAATTTTGGAGAAAACATTTGAAACAGTTTCTGCTATTTTTTTATTCCCAAAAATTTGTGAAACAAATATTTTCAAAAACTCTTGAGGCCACCATCCCAAGACTCCATTTTCACCCTCTATCCAATGGACATGATATTTCATATGTGTTCCATTCAAAATAATTGTGAAAACAAGCAAAAAAACTCATTGGTATATCTGGTCACTAGTGAGTACACTCTTGTTCTGATCAATAATTGGACTCTCTCTACCTCTCTCCCGTTCTGAGAGATGAAAACCATCCTCCCCAGCCTTCTATACATGGTCTACATTACCCTAACTCTCTCTCCTAGCCTCCAACATGAGGACAAGGCAATGATCACCCACCCATTTTCTAGTCCATCTCCACAGTGCATTCCAGGAGCAGCCCTTATGCCACAAGGCTCCTAATGCAACATGTGAACTCCCTGGAAGAGCCCCTCCCCTTCTCCTTGTCTCCTTCCTCCTTTCCCATGAGCTGGACATGGTGCCCAGGATGCACGTGACACGTCCCTTGCGTTCCAACACCTGGGCCGCATGCGGCTCCTCCACTCCTTGTCAACGAGCTCCACGAGCCTCCCAAAAGCACGCTCGTGATCCCCATTCGCCCCCTCTCACTTTCCTTCTCCCTCTAGTTCCTATCAAACACCTGCGGGTGCCGGGGCTCATTGTCTATTCTCCACCACTCCGGACCTCCTCCTCCACTCCTATCGCACATTCTCGGACTCCTCGCCACAGAGACCACACCAGACATGCGCTACGGCGCTGATATTCCAGTGAGCTCCCCCGCCATATCCACCATGGACGCCGCGAATTGAGCACCAGCGTTGGACCGAACTAGTCTTTCCCCTTGTATACAACCATGTATCACAAGATCCTCTCCTCCTCAATCGAAGCCTAGAACCAAAATCCCCATCCATTATCTGCCTAATTGCCGGAATCAATGCCCGGACTCACCTCCGGCAAGTCTGCATTGAGCCGTCAGCTCGGGCACTCCCCGCCTCTCTGCTTGGTTCCCATAACTCCATAGCACTCCCGCCAGGCTTATGCCCCTCCTAATTTTAGGTTTGAATCCTCACATGAATGGCGCCATCTCCGACCTGCACGATGGCTCCTGGTCTCTTCGGGAATCCTCCCCCGGACCTATCCCATCAAGCACGCTAGGGGGAAATCGATGGGAGATGCCAAGACGAGCCTCCTGGTGCTAGTCTCTCTTGCTGGATCCCCCTGGAGCCACCGGCGGCAAGCTCTCCGGCCATCGGTGGAGGCTCATGCGGAGGCCGCCGTGTTTTAAGTCGCCGCCGGAATGGGTCGACGTGGCTATCTCTGAGCCATCGGATCCCGATCCAGCGCTCGCGGGCCTTGGTCATCCGTTTGACCGTTTCCGCACGCAGGAAACGCCCGTGGGCCGGCCCATCTCCTCTCTACTCTCTGGACAGCGAAACTCGGGAGTAGATCCGGCCAATTTTTTTTTTTTCTGCAGGTTGTATTTTTCTTTTCCTCCAGAGCTAAATCTTGGTGCACTGGTTTAATCTATTTAAAATTGCTTAATCTGCAAATCTTGCCAAACCAAAAACCACAGTGGTAGATCTATTGTTTCTTAAGCACGTCCAACTTGTAGATCTGTATTTTGTGCAATATTGTAGGAAAAATGGCATAAATGACAGAAGTATTCTTTTTCACCAATTAATTAATAACTGGATTTTTAAGTGTCCAAATCTTGCAAACTAAATTGTTCTAAGTATCCCTTGATGATACCTATCTTTAGAAATTAACCTTTTGTTGACTTGAGTTATTGTGGGAAAATGCCATGCATGGTTGTTTTAGGCCAGAGAGCACTTCTATGAATTGTTTAATTTATTTTATGGTGAATTTTGATGTGAATCAATTTTTGTTGGTTTTCTAGTGACTAGGATCACCTAATGCAAGATTTTAATGATTTTAGGAGTTACATAATAGCTTTGGTGAATTATTTAGTGTTTAGCCCTTTTCTGCCATTTATTATTATGTCATATTTAATTATTGCATTATTATGTTATTGTTATAAATGTGTTTCCTAGCATGTGTAGGGTAGTAATCCATCATTTAGATGTTCTTTGTGTGTGTCAATATCTTGTTAGGAAATTGTGTGTGAAAGTCGTGTTTGTTATAGTTTAATTCTCATAGGGTTGTTTTCCTAGTAAAAATAAGTTAATATTTGATATTTTCATTTTAGTATGATAACTTGGGTAAATTCTTTAGTATTGGTTTCCATAGAATATCTACTATTATTGTGTCATGTTATACTTTATTTCATTCTTGAGTCAGCTCTAGATCATTTTGACATGCAATGTTAGTTTTAGGTGTTTTCTGTCATAATTGTTATTTGTATGCTTAATTTTTGATACATTGCTTAGGTTGTTATTTTGATATTACTAGCATGTCTGGGTGTTGTTTTATTTTTTATATGGATGATATGTTATAGATTTATCATGTTATAATAATTCTTGTTTGATGTTGCATTATGGTTATGCTTGTATACATGTCTAATAGTCTTTTTTTTCATGTCTAGTTTTAGTGGTTGTTTTGCTCCATGATTATTTTCATGTATTGAGTGCTGCCATGACATGTTAGTATAGATATGCCTCTATTATTAGGTTTCTTAGCCACTGGTTATATTATTTCTCCATTTTTAGAAAAGCATGTGTTACTATAGTCTTGTAGTATTGCTTGTTACTATTTCATGTTCATTTTTAGTTGGTTTTAGTTGTTTTCTTGTTATTTAGTTCATCCTAATGAATGACCAGAGAGTCATCTAACCTTATATGGCAATGTTATGAGAGTGGCACATCCACTGGACTCATTCCATTTTGGTTAAGGATCCATAACATCAATTCTAGTGTTATTCATGTGTATTGTCTGTGCATGTTTTGCTTGTTGGTGTGTACCCTAGTGATTTTGTATTTGCGTGTATTTGGTTGATGAATTTCTTGTTGTATGTTTACTTTGTTAACAAGTTCTTTCCTTTTTATGTTTCTGATTGGGTGTTTTTCTTTTTATTTTACGATGTTAGATAACGAAGATGGTATTTCCCGAAGAGGTTTTTATTGCAACTTTTGTTTATACCCGTGCAAGCCACTCTAAATGCTTTCTTCTTGTTTATTTATCATTATCTATCATGCATGTTTTACTTCTGAAGTTTTACAAAAGTCGATTCAAAAACTAATTTTCTAAGTGGGCTATACCACTATCTATATTATGTAATTAATATCCTTTATCCCCTATATAATCTTGGTGTTACCAAGACCTTTAGACATTATAGTTTTATAATCTAAATAACTTAATCCCTTAGTGCAAATTTTTAACTTGGTGTTTTTGGAAAACAAAAGCTTTGGAAAAACCCCAAGGAATGGTGGGACCTTGTCGGAGGGAGGTTTGTGAAGGAGGAAATGTTTTCACCTTGTTTTCCAAAAATGACACATAACCTAGTCTTCGCTGACAACCAAGCCGTACTATAACATTACCTCAATATGGGAATGGGGTCTACCTAAAAGATTATCGGTGTTAGTCCGTGTCTACCTCAAAGTGCTATAGGGGTTAGAGTCCCCAAAACCGAATTGTCGCCAGGAGGGAGAAACGGGACATGCAGAGTGTGGGGATTGTCGCCAGGAGGGAGAAGCAGTTGGGTCTTGATACGTCATAAACGTATCCTTAATTTCTGATGTTCCATGTTGTTTTCTTATTGTTTCCCACATGTTTTCTATACACTTTATGTCATTTTTATCGATTTTCCAAACTAACTATTGACAAGATGACACGGAGCGAGTTCTCTATTTTCTACTGTTTTTAGTTTCAACAAAGTTGTTCTGGAAATTTTCTCGAAATTGGAAAATTCGATGCCCAGAAGTCTTAGAATTCCCGAAAGTTCCACGGAGTCTCGAAGAGACCTGGAGGGGGGACTCAGAGGGCCCACACCATAGGGCGGCGCGCCCCCCTTGCCGCGCCAGGGGGTGGTGTGGGGCCCCTCGGCCTCCACCACCTTTGCTCTTTGGCCTATTTATACCTACCGAGACGTAAACCCTAAATATATTCCACTTCGTCCCCAAAAACACCCGAGGCCACCGTCGTCGTCATCCTGAGACCAGGAGGGTTCTCGAGCTCTCCCCGGCACCCTGCCGGGAGGGGAATTCATCACCGGAGGGGTCTACACCACCATGCCCTCCTTCGAAGTGATGCGTGAGTAGTTCATCCCTGGACTACGGGTCCATATAAGTAGCTAGATGGTTGTTCTCTCCACTTTGTACCTCATGTTTAGATCTTGTGAGCTGCCTAACATGATCAAGATCATCTTTATGTAATGCTACATGCCATGTTTGCTGAGATCCGATGAATGTTGAATGCTATGTCTTCTGATTGTGAATCTATCATGTTATCTTCATGCATATGTTATTTATGATCTTGCATGCTCTCCATTATTAGTAGATGCTCTGGCCAAGTAGATGCTAGTAACTCCAAGAGGGAGTATTTATGCTCGATAGTGGGTTCATGCCTCCTCTATATCTGTGCTCGAGTGACAGAAACATGGAGGATGGAGGATGTGTTGTTGCCATTAGGGAGAAAACAACAATGCTTTGTCTAAGGATGATTTTATTGTTTACATTACACACTTTGCTTAATGCAATTATCTGTTGCTTGCAACTTAATACCCAACGTTTGTTCGGATGATATTCAGAGGGTGGATTATTAGTCATAGATGTAGTTGGATTACGGTTTATGTATTTTGTTGTAATAACTGCATGAATTACATAGTAATATTTATTTCTTGCATATGCACTATGGTGAAGCCTCCATTTCTGTCAATTGCCAAGCTGTAAATTGTTCACCACACGTGTTATTTATCTTTCACGGAGAGACACCACTAGCGAACTGTGGAACCCGGTCCTTTTTCCTCATAATTATAAAACACATGTTGCTTTCATACTGCTTTCATACTGTTACTACTGCTTTCATATTATTCTCCTACTGTTTTCCACACCATATGTTTAACCTCTTTGTGTTCAGCAAAACCGGTGAGATTGACAACTTCACTGCTTCGTTGGGGCAAAGTTATTTGATTGTGTTGTGTAGGTTCCACGTTGCTTCGGAATCGGTAGTGCGCCCTGCCATCTCAGCTGCTTCAACCTTCTGAAGTTACTCCTTCCTCCTACTGGTCGATTGAACCTTGGTTTCTTTCTGAGGGAAACTTGCTACTATCCTCTTCATACCTTCCTCTTGGGGTCACCCAACGAACGTGTGTTACACGCGCATCAGTTTTCCTGCCATGTCGGTGTGTTGTCAGGGGAAACCGGATCGATACGGCTGACTCACTCGGTGCGGTTAGAACAAACCGAGTTGAAGATGTAGCCATTTAGTAGCAGTTGCATAGTGGATAGTTAGGACCAGTTATCTGATGTTCGCATACTACCGCGGACAGTCCGTTGTGGTTCACGGTGGATATACTGGATCTTGTGGATTGTGTACACCTCTGCAGAGTAAAACTAGTTGATTGGCCATGTAGCTAGCATTGTGTCAATGTTTTCAAAGAGCTTAAAAAGTGTTTTGGAATTGTACCTGGGAGGTACTTGGAAAGGGAATGAGTGTAACTTTGAGGTACCGGAAAAGGATGGTCTTGAAGATATGATCTTCCAAGAAGTTTTGCAAAGGAAAAAACTTTATTTTGTTTAGAATGCTTTATCAAAACCTTGTGGACATGCTTTATCTACAAGAGAAATTAAATATCTTTTGAAGCATCTTCTTCAACAAAGAAAACTAAAACTTGTTCAACTATAACGGGTCTTAAATTCATCATGGCTAGTTGAACCCTAATTACAGCCTTCCTACCACCTCTCTATATATGCATACTTCCATGTTTATTTTTCATTTGGGGTGTCTTGCGAGTACAATCCAATGTACTCATATTGGTTTCGTCCCTGGCTATTGTCTTAGCCAGACTTTGAGCAGTAACCCGGAGAACCTGAAGATGATGGTGTCGCTGACGAATGTGAGAACTAGGAACGTCTCCGAGTCAGTAGCCTTTAGGTAGTCAAGGCATGACTTGGGTTTTACCACGAGTTTGTTTTGAAGACTTCAGCTGTGTAGTGTGTTTTCCTGCCCCGCGTGGCAGTTGTTTTCAACTGGGTCATGTGACCAGTTGTGTAAGTCGTGTATTCGTGTAGTGGATGTTTTAATGCCAACTCGACTATGTTGTTCATGACTAACTGATCATGGGATCGTGAATGTATGCATACTGGAGGTCTCAGACTGCTGGTCTGGGGTCCCCACACTTACTGCTTTGATAAATCGTGTTTCTTTAGGAGGTATAAACACCTCCCCTTTCAATGTGAGTGTAATGATAATGTTACCATATCTTCTCATGTTAAGGGAAATTATGAACTATATGATGTGGAACAAATTGAAGAATTTATTGCTTGGAAGGGTGCATTCGAAATTGCTTATTTGTTTAGAAATAATGATGGTGCACCTTATAAATACGAGACTTATGATATACTTGAATTTTTCTTTGATAATTACACGGAAGGAAATGGCTATATTCTTAAATATCTTTATAAATGCTCTCAAATAAAGGAAGATACTAATGCCTCGCAGGAGCCTATGGAAGAAGAAATTGCTGAATCTCGAAACTCATTTGATGAAAAAGAGGAGGAGAGTGATGATCAAGAGGAGGAAGAATGGAACCCATGTCTACCTCCCAATGAGAATAACTCTTTAACTCATACCTTGTTTTATTTCAATCCATGATACTTTGATAAATCTTATGATAATCCTTAATTTATTCCAACTATTCATATGCATCATAATGAAGAAGTTTGTTTAGAAAATTTATACGATAATGCTCTAGATGATGGTCCAATTTTACTTGATGTTATAAATTATATTTATACTGAAAATATGATTGCTACAATGTGTCTCATACCTTTTAAGAGTGACCAATCATCTTGTTTTGCTATTGCTAAAAGTGGGACAAAAGAGGACTTTATTCTTAATTTTGATCCCACTATTTTTTAGCTTGATATGAATTGTGTGCTTTTAGACCATGAAAAACATGCTTTATGTGATAATTATGTTTTTTAGTTTGTTCATGATGCTACTGAAAATTATTATGAGAGAGGAAAATATGGTTGTAGGAGTTTTCATGTTACTAAACACCTCTCTTTTTGTTGAAAGTTTTGAAATTGCTCTTGTTCTACCTTCCCATGATTTCTAGTTTGTGATTCTTTAATTTATTTCTTTACAAGATTCCTATGAATAGGAAGTGGGTTAGACTTAATTTTTTTATACATTCGTCTTGGTTCTCTCTTTTGCTTAACTCATATTTCTTATGTGAGCATCTTCTTGTTTTCTATGCCTAGCTGAAAGGCGTTAAAGAAAAGCACTTCTTGGGAGATAACCCATGGTTTTATTTTTGCTTTGTTTTTATCTGTTTTCTTTGAGTAAAGGTGTTGTATAATTCTGTAGCAACTCCTTTGTATCTTTACTTTCATGTATTAGTTGTGCCAAGTAAAGTTTCTAGCGAAAAGTGGAGTTAGTTTGGGATTTCTGTGCAGTAAACAGATTTCTTTTGTCCACCATAAAAAATCGTATAATTCATAGAAAGACCAAAATTACCTGAAACTTTTTGTGATTATTCCTCAGCTAATTCAGAAACTTTTACGTTCTTTACGTTTTTCGATTTGAGCAACTTAAGTGTTCTGAATTTTTTTGTCATTACAGACTTTTCTGGTTTTGGCAGATTCAACCATTTTTCTTGCATTTGCTCTTTTACTATGTAGAGTGGATTTATTTGCTTCAAAAAACATTAGCGGTTGTAGATAATTTTCAATAGCACTTGTTCCCATGCAGAAACCATAATTTGTTTTATTATGCGCTAACCCTCTAATGCGAATTACATTGAGTGTAGTGTGAAGGAAGTTTTCAAGGGTCAAGACAAGAGGGTGATATAATGTGATCAAGAAGAGTGCAAAGCTAAAGCTTGGGGATTCCCCCATGGTTCATCCCTAAAAATTATAAGAAAACTCAAGCGTGTAAGCTTGGGGATGCCGTGGGCATCCCCTTCTTCATCAACAAATTATCAGGTCACTTCTAGTGAAACTATATTTTTATTCGGTCACATCATATGAATTTTACTTGGAGCGTATTTTATTTTTTGTTTTTCTTGCTGCAATAACATCATTGGAACCTACAATTCTTATTTGGGAGAGATACATGCTCCTCTTTTTCACATGAATACTCGTTATGCTCGTTTTCTTAGTTTTTTCTTCCAGCTGCTGCAAAATTCCCTTTTAACTCCTGTTTTTCATGCATCTCTTATTCAGATCTGTTAGTTTTAGTACATTTGTGTTATTACTCTCTTATTTAGTTTCTATATCTCTTGGAGATTTTTTGTTTAGTATAAAATGGTTGGTGTTGGAAGCAGTAGTACAGTTTTAGTGCTTATAACGGTCCAAATAGAAGCTTGCTTGGATTGTGGCTAGACTATTTCAGGTCATGCTAGATATTAATTTAATACTATGTTTAGTGGTTGTTATTGTAGCATGACTTGTATCAAATAGCTGAGAGTGTTTAATGTGCCACTGAAAGAATCATGAGTTGTTTTTATCACATTGAAGCATAAATTTGTGGTGTTCTTCTTTGAATGTTTTATTTGGTTGACTTGTCGCATGCTTACACCATGTTTATGACTACAAACCAGTCACCTATAGCCTCTATGATAATTTATTTTTTGACTTGTGATACCAATTATGCTTTGATTAATAATGTTTTTGTCGATATGCATGATTATGGCCATTAGGCTCTCTTGATTTGCCGCTCCCAGTCTTTGCTAGCCTCCACCTGTACTGAGTATGAGCTCTACTCGTGAATCCAACTCCCAAACACCAAGGTATGCGAAATGTGTTTACCATACCTAACTACATGTGGTATTTAACCTCCACTCCAAAGTAAATTGCTCATGTGTTACCTTTAAAACCTTCAAAATTACTCATGTTTTGTGCTCCTGTTTTAGCTCATGAGGACGTGAATAAAGAATCTTTATCTCACTTGTTGATTGGATTTCACACCATGGACTAGTGTCTTCATCCGCTTATCTAATTTCTAGAAGAGCTGGCAGCGGGGTGCCCAGCCCCAAACTTAATACAATAAATTCTCTTCACTATTTTTGCCCATTATTTATCAGTCAAAGCATAATTGTGTTAACAAAATAGATAGAAGGATGACCTTCTACCTAGATGCGTCCTTCTATGGGAGCCTCTCTTGTGAATTCTAGTTGGCTTGTGACATACTGTATTTTCTGTTCACCATTTGTTGACATAGACGTACACACCTACCCCTAAAAATTAGACATTCCTTCATGGTATGTGATTGTTGGAAGGCACCCGAGGATTCAGTTAGCCATGGTTTGTGCAAGAAAGATTGGGAGTAGTGTCAAATATTTTATGCTTTCTCTGTTTAACAAAATAAAAAGTTCTAGCACATGAGTGATCCCTACTTCCCTCTATGAATGGCCTTTCTTCTACTTTTATGTTGAGTCTCCATCTTCTAACTTTATGCACAGTTGAGAGAGCATAGTTGTCATTCTCAGTTTAATGTGCATTTGTCCCAAAAATATTATTGATTGTTTCATACCTTTTTAGTTCTTGCTCTTAAATTATTTGTTCTACTCATCCCTTTAAACTTTGAAGGTGTCCTGGCATTTATGTTTTTCCCCACTCTTTAAGGCCAAGCGAAATATCACTTTGCTATGTTTCTTGATGCTGGAAACAAACGCATAACTTTCAAATGCATTATTACTCATGATCTTCTATTTGTGTTACTTATCATGATGCAAACTGATTGCTATGTTTCATTGTTAAAATAATATATATCATGCTTTTGTTTAAAGTACTATGATCTCAGCTTATATATGCTTTTACAATTTTGATGATCAGTTTTATGTTGGTAGCATTTCACCTAAGAAATTATTTGTTTTTTTTTGTTGTTTACCTACTCTATGACGAGTAGGAACTAAGCTTGGGGATGTTGATACATCATAAACGTATCCATAATTTATGATGTTCCATGTTATTTTCATGTTATTTTCTACATGTTTGCTATACACATTATGTCATTTTTATCGATTTTCTGGGACTAACATATTGACAAGATACCTCAGAGCTAGTTCCTGTTTTCTGCTATTTTAGTCTTAGAAAGCTGTCGCGCACACAGATTCTAGAGGAGACCCGGAGGGGGCCTGATAAGTCATAAATGCATCCTTAATTTCTGATATTCCATGTTGTTTTCATGTTATTTCCTACATGTTTGTTATAAACTTTATGTCATTTTTATCGATTTCCGGGACTAACCTATTGACAAGATGCCACAGAGCCAGTTCCATGTTTTCTACAGTTTTTAGTTTCAGAAAAGTTGTTCTAGAAATATTCTCGGAATTGGAAAATTCAAATCCCCGAAGTCTTAGAATTCCTGAAGGTTCCATGGAGTCCCGAAGAGTCCGGGGGGGGGGGGGGGCACAGGGGGGCACACCATAGGGCGGCGCCCCCTGGCCGCACCTGGGGGTGGTGTAGTCCCCTCGGGCGCCCACCGCCATCGCCTTGTCGCCTATTTATTGCCCCCGACATATCAACCCTAAAAAGATACTACTTTGTCCCAAGAAACACCCGAGGCCGCCGTCATCGTCATCCCGAGACCGGGAGAGTTTTGGAGCTCTCCCCGGCACCCTGTCGGTAGGGAAAATCATTGGAGGGGTCTACACCACCTTGCCCTCCTCCAAACTGATGCGTGAGTAGTTCATCCCTGGACTACGGGTCGATACCACTAGCTAGATGGTTGTCTCCTCCACTTTATGCCTCATGTTTAGATCTCGTGAGCTGCCTCACATGATCGAGATCATCTTTATGTAATGCTACATGTTGTGTTTGCTGAGATCTGATGAATGTTGAATGATATGTCTTCTGATTATCAATCTATCATGTTATCTTAATGCATATGTTATTTATGATCTTGCATGCTCTCCTTATAATTAGATGCTCTGGCCAAGTAGATGCTAGTAACTCCAAGAGGGAGTATTTACGCTCGATAGTGGGTTCATGCCTCCTTTGCATCTGTGCTCGAGAGAAAGAAACGTGACAGATGGAGGATTTGTTGTTGCCATTAGGGAGAAAACAACGATGTTTACTTCGTTTACATTGTTTACATTACACACTTTGCTTAATTCGATTATTTGTTGCTTGCAACTTAATACCCAACGTTTGTTCGGATGATATTCGGAGGGTGGATTATTAGTCATAGATGAAGTTGGATGACGGTCTATGTATCTTGTTGTAATGCCCGCATGAATCACATAGTAATGTTTATGTCTTGCATATGCACTACGGTGCAGCCTTCATTTCTGTCAATTGCCCAGCTGTAATTTGTTCAGCACACATGTTATTTATCTTTTACAGGGAGACACCACTAGTGAACTGTGGACCCCGGTCCATGTTCTTGTACTAATAATACACACACTGCTTCCATTGTTTTCACACTGCTGCTACTGCTTTCATACTGTTCTCATATTGTTTTCCACAACATACGTTTAACCTCTTTGTGTTCAGCAAAACCGGTGATATTGACAATCTCACTGCTTCGTTGGGGGAAAAGTGATTTGATTGTGTTGTGTTGGTTCCACGTTGCTGCTGAACCGGTAGTGCGCCCTACCACCTCAACTGCATCAACCTTCAGAGATTGCTTGTCCTCCTACCGGTCGATTCGACCTTGCTTTCTTTTCTGAGGGAAAACTTGCCTCTTCACTCTTCACAACCTTTCGCTCAGGGTTTACCAACGTCAGCCATCAATATTTTTTCTGGCGCCGTGGCCAGGGAGGAAGAGAATTTCTACAAGCGGAGCGTCTCACGTCCAATCTCTTTACTTTGTTTTAGTTTTTCTTAGTTTATTTTATTTTGTCTTGTTTGCTTCCCTATATCAAAAACACAAAACAAATTAGTTCTTATTCTAGTTGTAATTTTTATCCTTTTTTCTTGCTAAAATGAGTATTCCTAAAGTTGAGGTTCGTTCTTTTAAGCAACAAGGTGGTGAAAGTTTGAAAGATGCTTGGTATAGGATAAGTGATGCTCACCATAGATGCACTAAGAAATATTCCACTTTAATCTTTCTTAGGAATTTTTATGTTGGCATTACTAGCTAGTATAGGTATGTTCTAGACACTCTTACAGGCGGTAATTTTATGGGAACACCTGCTTTGGAAGCCTGTAATTTAATTGAAAGTTTAGTTGGAACACCAGTTACTAAGGTTGTTAAAACTGAGTTCACTTTAGATGATATTATGAAAAAGCTATTCTCTTCAGGTTTAGCAGCCATTTTATTAATCAAAGAAGATTGTGCTTCAGACATGGATGAAATACAGGTTTCAGCGTTCAAAATTTTAACTTGCAAACCAGAAATTTCCCTATTTAAATTCTCAATTTGATGAATAATAGTTTTCAACACAGCAGATTATTCCTCCATGGTTTTAGTGAATAATTTATATTGCTCATATTGCATTTACATAACGTTCTTAGTGGCTCTTTCAACTTCTAACATCCTTTCCTCACTAGGCATTCCAGATCTACCATAAGAATAAGTATTGCCACTATTAGAAGGATATGGCTTATAATTGTTACTACCAAAATTATTTCTATAAGCATTGTTGTTGAAATTATTATTTTTAATGAAGTTCACATCAACATACTCTTATTGAGAAACCAAAGAGGCTAAAGGAACATTATTTGGATCAACATGAGTTTACCCATTCACAAGCATAGACATAATAGTATCAAGCCTATCACTCAAGAAAGAGGTTTCTTCAACAAAATTTACTTTCTTACCTTATGGAGTCTCTCAGTGTGCCATTCAGAATATCGTCATATCATCAAGAAGCTTTGTTGCAGCACCCAAAGTGATGGACATATAGGTACCTCCAGCATCTGAATCCAGAAGGTTTCTTGAAGAAAAATTCAGACCTGCATAAAAGGTTTGGTTGATCATCCAAGTAGTCAGTCCATGGGTGGGCCAATTTTTTTCCCAAAGATTTTATTCTTTCCCAAGCTTGAGCAACATGCTCATTATCAAGTTGTTTGAAATTCACAATGTCACTTCTCAAAGATATAATCTTAGCAGGAGGATAATATTTTCCAATGAAATCATCTTTGCATTTAGTCCAAAAATCAATACTATTTCTAGACAAAGATAGCAACCATTCTTTAGCTATTCCTCTCAAAGAGAAAGAAAAAAAATCCAGTTTAATAATACTAGTCATCACACCCGTGCCTCCGCACGGGCAAACCGTTTTTAATGTTTATTAGTGCATGTAGAATCTTGTAACAATTACCGACATGGGAAACTTATAATAAATTTTGTTACCTACTGAAATCATTTTTATCTTTATTGGTTAATTATATAAAGGTGGAAAAGGTTCCAAACTACTATGATCTTTTTTTGTTAGTATTTTTTGCATGGATGTAATGTTTTCATTGGTCAAATCTGTGACAAACACAACTATGTGTGTCTGAGATCTGCGCAAACGATACAGAATTTGTAAAACATGTAGTATAAATTAATGTAGGGATTTTTTTAAACGTTTCGTGTCTACCTGTGGACTATGCGATCCAAATATAATAATTGTATAATTATTGTCTTTTTTGTTCCACATATAAATGCAATGAAGTTTGATCTTCACTTTTCAGAGACATTTTGATTATCAATTAACTATATACATAACAATTGTATTTTTTCTTTGGATTTATTCATCATGAGTATTTCAATACATTTTATTGACTATGGCATATCTTATATATTGTACAGTAACATCATAATATCAGATAGCTTAGATATATGTTTATTTATAGATTATTAATATTGGAATGTCAACATATATATATTCTAAGGCAAAGTACGGATTCGCAACAGTTTTTTGTTGGCATATTCTTATATGACATAGGTAAAAACGCGGATGTGTTTATGAGATGATACACAAAAGTTTTAATTTATTTTCTTATATGAGTATATATCAGTCGGAATTGCATATGATAGAATTGTATTACTTTTGTGGCCTAATCTAATATATACGTGACTTCCTTTTTTAAAGAAAGTCATATGTGAGATTATCATCACGTGCATCAATGTATTAGCAGCAATCCCATCTCTAGAGAAACATTCAGATAAACCCATGATTTCAATAGTAAATACTCTCTTGACGTCATTGTGCAGCATGTGCTCAACTGCTCATGTAAAAAGTAGTAGCAGAATAATTGACCTGATTTATTGCACCATGCATACTAATATTAATCTAAAGCACATGGATAACGCTTCCTCCAATTAGTTTCCTCAGTTTGCATGCATCCGTACACTAACGGTATGGTATGCATGTCAACTCAAACAATTTTGTGGAGATGCCGTCGCCGGCCAGCAAGTCGGCCGGCTGCCTCCTCGCATGATCATACTCCCAAGCGCTTCTCTTTGGCTAGTATATAGCGTTCTCATCTTGAGCTCAAGCGCTTGCTATATGTATCCCACTCGAATTCATAGAATGGCCGCCGCCGGTCAGTACTCGGCAACAGCCATCTGAAAGAGTAAACCTCATGTACGATTAGCCGTGTCAACGTTTCACTCTATCGGATAACAATAGGAAAACGCTTATTCTAGGGCGACCTACACGAGGGAATCGTAGGTCGCTCGTTCGCTTCGCATGCGTTACCCCCTATTGGGCCTTCTGCTCCTTTGTTGGCCCAATATGCTATAGATTTTTTTTTGTCTCGGTCAGTTTTACGTCTTTTGAACCGAATTGAAAAGACCAAACTAGTAATTAGGAGCAGCGCACATATGCTAAGTGTTTTCACCGTGTTCGCCCAATGTTGCGTACGTACTAAATTTTTGTAACAGTTTTGTCCATATTTTGTTGAGAATGCACAAACAAGATGTTGCAATTTTTTTTTGGATATTTTTCTCTAGACAAATACATGTATATTTAGAATTCATTTGGAATGATATGTGTACGCGATTTTTTTTGTTGCTATCGATTTGTCTTTTTGTTGAAATAGGTGATGGTTTTTGTTGCAAGTGAAACAGTGACAAATTATTTTGTTGCTTACCAACTTTTCTAATTGATGCAAATAATTTTTTGTTGCAATAGGTTGTGATTTTTGTTGAATTGTTTAACCATTTTTATTGCAACGCAATAACATATTGTTTAACTATTATTTGTAACATTACTTTTTTTGAAAAAAAATAGAAAAAACTATTGCAATACTTTTTTTTGCGCACGGGGCGATAATTTTTGTTGCGACACAAGTGATTTTGTTGCAATGGCAGTTTTGCTGTAATTATCGAGATGTTCGGGGGCAGCACAATATACCCCTTCGTTTAAGTGAGGCTGCACTGGACTGCGGGTTCTATATACGAAAAGTAGAGGGGCTAAAATGCAAAAACACGAAACGTTATTTGTGGCCGCACGATGGCGATCCGACGGTCCACGAGGGGACCTAGATCTGGGCGCTCTAGGGCGACCTACGCCTAGCGTGACCCATAACAATACGGTCATGATCTTCCCACCTCTGCGATAACTAATCTTATTTCGTAACAGATCGGTATTTTTCTTTGTTAAAACACATGCCGCATATTTTTTTTTCTTTCCATCCATAGCTCTCATGGGTTCCGTAAACTGCCAGGACTCTCATGGCCGATTAGATAATCTGAACCCTCTACAAATTAAACCTCCTAATATCAATAGATTAGATATAATTTCTCAAGTATTAATGTGGTGTTTCGAAGGGAGTCTCCAATTAGTAAATATAAGATATAAGATCTTCATCTATATCTTTATACTTTTGCATCTCACAAAGTTAAACAAAATTATTAAGGTGAGCAGCAATATCATCAGTACTAACACCAGAAAGTTGCTCTCCAATAACAACATTTAACTAGGCAGGCTTAATTTCATAAAATCCGCATTAGGAGCAGGTGGAGAAATAGGTGTACAAATAAAATCATTGTTGTTTGTGCTAGTGAAGTCACACAACTTAGTGTTCTCAATGTTACTCACTTTGGCAATATTAAAACAGGATAACAAAAATAACAACTATAATAGGAACTAATTTTTTTTTGTGTGTTTTTGATATAAAGAAGCAAAAAGAAAAAATATAATAAAAAACAAAACAATAACAAAGTAAAAAAAAGTTGGAGGTGAGAGACTCCCCTTGCAGAAATCCTCTTCCTCTCCCGCAACGGTGCCAGAAAAGAGTTTGGTGGCATGTGAACACACGTTCATTGGGAGACCCCAAGAGGAAGGTGTCATAAGTACAACAGCAAGTTTTTCCCTTAGTAAGAAATGAAGGTTAAATTGGATCAGTAGGAGAAAGAAATCACTTCTGAAGATTGTTGACAGCTGATGTTGGCAGGCCGCACTACCAGGATCAACAGCAACATGGAATCTACACACAACACAACCAAGATACTTTGCCCCAACGAACCAGTGAGGTCGTCAATCTCAATGGTCTTGCTGAAAATAAAGGATTAGATGTACAGTGTGGAAAATGATGTTTGTTTGAAGTGAATGAAATGAGAACAATGTTTGAAGTGAAAAAGAACACTATTTGCAGTAGGTTGTATTATCAGTGTAAAAGAATGGACCGGGGTCCACAATTCACTAGTGGTGTCTCTCTATAACAGATAAATAACATGTTGGGTGAACAATTACAGCTGGGTAATTAACAAATAGAGAATGCACTGTAATGCACATACGTGACATGATGACTACTATGAGATTCATTTGTGCATTACAACATGATACATAGACCGTTATCCAACTGCATCTTGACTAATAATCCATCCTCAGGACGTCATCCGAGGAAACTTTAGCTATTAAGTTGCAAGCAACAGATTATTGTATAAGTAAAGTGTGTAATGTAAACAACACAATTATCCTTAGACAAAGCATTGATGTATTACCCCTAGTGGCAACATCACATCCACAATCTTAGAATTTATTGTCACTCCCAGATTACTGGAGGCATGAACCCACTATCTAGCATAAATACTCCATCTTGGAGTCACAATCATCTACTTGGCCAGAGCATCTACTAGCAATGGAGAGCATGCAAGATCACAAATAACATATATGATAGATCTATAATCAACTTGACACAGTATTCAATTTTCATTGGATCCCAGCAAACACAATATGTAGCATTACAATAAGATGATCTTGATCATGTTAGGCAGCTCACAAGATCTAAACATGATGGCACAAAATTGGAGAAGACAAGCATCTAGCTACTGCTATGGACCCATAGTCCAAGTATGAACTACTCACGCGTCACTCCGGAGGCAGGCATGGTGATGAAGAGCCCTCCGGTGATGATTCCCCTCTCCGGCAGGGTGCCGGGAAGAGCTTCATAACCCTCCCGAACTAGGATTGACGATGGCGGCGTCTACGGAACTTTTCGTGGATGGAGGCTCGGGTACTTAGGGTTTTCCCGAAGTAGGCAATATATAGGAGGAAGGGTGATGTCGATGGGTTCCCAGGGGACCCACACCATGTGGTGGCACGGCCAGGGGCCTCGCCACCCTATGGTGTTGCTGCCTCCCTGGGCCCCTTTGGATCTCTTTCGGACTCCATGTACGTGACAGAAAAATAGGGACTTTGGCTTTTTTTCGTCCAATTCCGAAAATATTTCCAGAACAACTTTTCTGAAATACAAAAACAACAGAAAACGGGAATTGGCACTATGGCATTTTGTTAATAGGTTAGTCCCAGAAAATGCATAAAAATGCTATGAAGCGTATAGAAAACATATAGCAGTCGGCATAATATCAACATGGAACATCAGAAATTATAGATACGTTGAAGACATATCAAGATGCAGAAGGTCTGGCTGATACGGTCAGGGGTATGGTGAGTGCTCACTATATTGTGACACGTTAAGTTAGTACGGGACTCTATGGTTCCGGGAATTGGCACGATACGGTCACTGGTATGGTGGAATCTCACCGTGCTGTGACTCGTTAAGTCTTTCTCCCTTGTACACCTCGCAGATGGTCTGGTAGATACGGTCACTAGTACGGTGAGTGCTCACAGTATCGTGACTAGTATCACGTCAAAAAAATATTGCATATTGGGATCTGCAAATATATATATATATAGGTAAATTAACAGATGCTCCATGGTGCCCATACTCCTGTATGAAATACTGTTCAATTTGTACAGGTGTACATTGTGTACACCTTGAATACCTATACATTGGTTTTGTATGAAATATATATACACTTGCTGGCTACAAAGGAAAATTGCTGGCTACAAAGGAGGGTAGCTACACACCCTCGCACTACTGTCCGATAGCTGCTAGGAGATTCGTGTTGGTCAAACCACAGAGTAATTAAAGAAACAACAAGCACTTGGATTACTATCCAAACAGTCATCGCATGTTCAGATTTTTTCTTCTGTCCAGCTCCTCAGCCCCAGCTTTCTTCTTGCCGCCAGCTCAGTGACCATGCGTCTGCCAGCACTGACAAACAGTAGCAGCTCTTTATGTTTGGAAAAACTGGTACCATCTCGTAGCAGCATGTACGTGCAAAAAAATATGCCACTTTAAAAAATCGGGTACAATATAGCCACCTCCCTCTTTCTTTATAACTTGTTTTAGCTAGCTCAGTTCTTTTATACAACAGTAGCGATTGATCTAATAGTAGAGAGCACGTGCTAAATATACCATGGCTAACGTAGGAGAGTAGCAAAAAGCAATTTGTATTTTAATCTGACAAAAAGTGAGAACCAACTTCCTTTTTGTCACCACATCAAACTAGTCTACAAACTGATACGCTAGTTATTCTATCATATTCTCTCACGATACCAACACTACTAACTTTATTTAGATAGTACTAACACTATGAATTAGCTAGGCCTATCTAACCGATGCTTGACGAGAAATATAACGGTAATAGTGGTTGAGAAGAACGAATAAAAACTTGCTTTTCTTAACGTTAGGTCCGAAAACAATTTTATTGGATTGGAATGGTGGATCCTATCTAATTTTTTATAACATGTGGCCTATACATTTCTTTTTTATCAATCAAAGTTGTCTCTCCATCCAACAAATAATGGCAGCTCTTTATTAGCACGTACACGCTGGTACGAGATGTTACCAGTTTTTTGAGACAAGACGATATATCTTTTTCCTCCTAAAACGATCATCACGTATGCTCTAAATATACCTTTTGCTTCTGGGCTGGCGAAAAAGCTAAATTTGATGTCGATCGAAAGGAATTCAAAGTTCATGTGGACCCCAACATGTATCTCCAAACCCGCTGTTATGTCGTACTGCTGTCTCGCTAATTACACCATCTAGTGACTAACATGGTCAAACGTTCTTACAGATTCCTTTAGATAGCACGAATCTCCGAGGCACGATCTAGGGTCTTGGATGATGAGGTAGCTACCCTCCTTTTCATTAAATCCACACTCATATATATATATATATATATATATATATATATGACAAATTCAGGCTACTCCCGGGTGTACCTACACCCACATGTGTTTAGTATGATGTATGTAGTATCTATCATACCGGAGAGTATGTACAGGTAGTATGCAGTATATATTACTAATTTGACAGTATATATACTACTTTTTATGTAGTATGTGTAATTTTTCAACATACTCCTTTTATACGTACATATATACCGGTATTTTGAATATATAGTGCAAACTACATGCTCAATTCTATAATTTTCACGAAATTTGTTTTGGAGTATCTTAGATATTGTATATGAACATACTCAGACCGAAAAAGTATGACACATACCTCCGTATGCCAGTATATGAGACGTGGGTGTAGCTACACCCGGGAGTAGAAACCATTTTCCCTATATATATCGAATAGCTACGCATGCAGATAACACCGTCGGATTGTTTGCTTCAAGATAGGTGCTAACAAAGATATGATAATTAAAGAGTTGGGTTGGTCCAGAGTCGGGATGAAGTTAGAGATGGAATGCGTTTTGGTACAGACGGAGGTTAAGTATCCGTTTGCTTGGGATGGGACAAGTGTATAAAGGCAACACGTTTTTCGAAATGTCTGCGGCGTGCCTCCCCTTTTGGCTGAACACAAGTTTTATACATGCACCTGTTTTCGATGTGGCCCTACACGCAAGGGTACGCGTAATATCGGATGCACTTCTGTAGTCCAAATTATGTAAGCCATGATGTACATTATGGCTGGCGTCCACCTTATAATAAAATGCGCAGCAATGTCAGTTTCGCGATTTTTACTTGTCAGCCAGGAACTGATGCATCCCCTTTTTCGTCTATCGAGGGACGCACGACCCATGTCAGCCAGGATTTTCTATATGTTTTTCTCTATGTATTGACGGATGCATGAATCTGGAGAAACAGAAGATATGGACGAGATGGAAGAGAAAGAGTAAATCACGGAGTATTTTTCTAGTTAACACCATCATTAGTTCAAGATTTTACATGCGCACCCCACGCAGCCCTAACATATGCACATGCAAGATGCACGACACAGTTGGTCACATAAATATCGGTCAGAATAAACTAGGCCTGGTCACATCCACACAAAGTAGCCTAGTAAAAAAACATACAAACCAGGGTACGGATTTAGATAAAGCTTCTTTCCAAATTTGGCGCCCCCACAATAGATTCTTATGCACTACAAACGGCGTTACTTCAACAACGGAACCGCATCAAATTAATGAATGATCAGGGGAAACTAATATAATGATGCTACTGCTGGCACGGATCTCTAGTTCTCTATCGGACGGCATGCAAGCTACGGGCTGCTACCACCGGTGTGAGGAAATCCTCACCCATATATATATATATGCCGCCACTTTGCCAGTCAGTATGGTGACAAGTCACCGTACTAGGGCTCTTTAAGTGATTTTCTTTTGCTTTTTTTGCTTATTTTTTCTTCTCTTCGTCCAATTCAGTCAAACATAGTAAGTTCCAATTCCTCATATCCAAGATAGATATTTCTATATATAATTCTAACATACAAAACTTGTGAGGCGTGACCTCCTTTTAGGTTTTACCTCTTTCTCCTTTTCAAATGGGCAACCCTCTCTTTTGAAATAAAATTTTCATTCTTACCTTTGGTTCCTGTTCTTTGAGAGCATTTATTGAGTTTATTATTTGTGATGGGGTGATGTATTTGTCTCTTTGTTCACCTTTCTTCAGGAAGTCGAATAATCTATTGGTCATAAACATCGAATGCTATCTTCCCGTTTACACAATCCACGAAAGCTCCCACGGTACTTAAAAATGGTCTTACTAATATGATAGATAGTTTATCATCCTCAGGAATATCTAGTATAATACAATAAGTGGGTATAGGCATAATGTGTTCATCAAGTCTAATTAAAACATACTCTATCACTCCCACGGGTTGCTTCCTTGCTTTATCTGCCATTTGTAAAGTTCTAGTTGTTGGAGAATGGTCTCCCAAATTTAAATTTTTATATAAATAGCCACTTATTCCCACTCCAAGATCGCAGAGTGCATTACCAATTTTTGTTCCTCCTATATGACAAGTTATAATGGGCGTACCTGGATCTTCTTTGTTCTTCGGGTATTGATCCCCCGTTGGGTAACTCTCGGTCAAAGCCGCAGTTTCAATTGGAGGAATGACTCTTTTTCTATTGAGAATCTCTCAGGAATTTCTTATAAGGGGGGACTTGCATAGCTTTAAGAATAGGCACTTCAAAGTTAGTTTGTTGAGAGCATCAAAAAATGATTTGTATAGGTCCTCATCACTCATATCTTTCCTTCTATGTTGGAAAGGAATATTTTTCTTTGATTTATGATGAATTTTCTGTGAAGAGTCTGGTTTACTTAATGCCTTGATTTCTCCTTAACCTTTGACTTTTTATTCATTACCTTAGCATTGGCTCCTTCTCGTTCAACATTTTGTTCTTCCTCTCCTTCGTTTTCACTGTCATTGTCAGAACCAAATGGATATTGTGTGTTTTCATTACCTTCTCCGGCGATTGTTCTCCTTGACGTTCTTCATTGAACTTTTTAATATCTTGAGGATCTATGAGATCTTTATCTCTCTTTATCGTTTCTTCTTCGTACTGCCTCTTTCTTGCTTGATCCTTCTTGTACCAGTACAGTCCTTTGGGTCCTTGTGTCACTTTATTATATCTTGTGACAACATTAGCTGATACCGAATTCATAGGGAAATCTTGTTCAAGTATGAGAGCCTGAGTTTTATATATTTTCTCACACTGGATACCAATCATGCATGCATGTTTATATAATTGCTTTGTACTATGCCCCATGTCCTCTAGTTCTTCTGGCATTGGTTCTATTACTTTTTTATGATAATCAACATGGTTTACAAATTCTTCATTTATCTTGTTTTTCTTATATCTAAAGGAATTAAAAGTTTCAAAATTTTCATCCTCTTTCTCATATATCTAAAGAGTTTCTATTTCCTTACCTTTTCCTCTGATGGGATACCATTTACCTTCGAATTCTTCTTCAATTCATTGTTTATAACATATTGGCCTCTCCATTGGGCAATTTCTTCCAGAAAATTAATGGAATAAGATTCATCAGTTTCACCTGGACACCATTTGTGTGCATTAGTGACCATGGTTTCTAGGAGTTTTCATCCTTCACTCTTGGATAGTTGCATAAAGCAGCACCCGGCACTGCAACCAAGATTTTTTTTTTCATTTAGTCCATAATAAAAGATATGATATAAAGTTTCTTTACTAATTCCTCCAACGGAGTTTCTTTTTATAAGGTTGAAATACCTTTCAGTGGCTTGAACAAAATTTTCGTTTTGCTCTTGATAAAAATTCAAAACTTCTTGTACCACTTCCATTCTTTTAGAGTTCGAAGAAAATTTAAGCATGAAATTTTGACCAAGGTCTTCCAGTCCATTATAGACTTGTGAGGGAGTGATTTAAACCACTCCTTAGCTCTTCCTGCCAAAGAAAAAAAACTTTAGTAAAACAAATTCTTTTGTCAATCATTCAGGTTTGCGTGTATCACAATAAGTTTCTAGTTCACTCAAATGGAGCCTTGATCTCGTCCTTCTTCTCCTGAAAAAGTAATTTGCATAGCATGCATAATAATATATGGATCAATATTATAAGTTGGGTAACGAGAGTCTGGATTAATGATAGGATTTCTTACATAGCTTCTTGATGGAACACTATACTCTCTCAGAGCCTTTCCCTTCTTAGGTGCAATCACCATTTTATCAAATAAATTTTCTATGTCTATGTTTTGGGATTTTTCTATTGTCAATAAGTGTTGGAACTACTTCCCTCGGGTACCTGGAAGAATAGTAGGGTAGGTAATTATTACCTGATCATGTTTCTCCCCTGTCTTCAACAGAAAACATCTAAACAAATCAAATATGCAATATATCAAAAGACAAAACCCTCTAAGCTTAGCTCCCTGACAACGATGCCAGAAAATAGCTTGATGCCTGCAAGTGCACATGTTCATTAAAGCATCATTTCGTGGAAGTATGATCTCCCAATTTATATTGATCCCATGACAGATGGTCTAGTAAAACGTTTTTAAGACTGCCTTTGTCACACACACAAGGTGTCAGACTTATGTGAACTAACTCACAAAAATACTAATTCGTTTAAACCTACAAAAACAGAGGGTGAGTTGCCTAGAAATAAGAACATAATAAATTACTAGTAATAATAGCGTAAAGAGATAAATACTTTAAATTTGTGTTGTATTGCTTATGGATGAAGTAGGCGCGGAGAGATTTTTGGTTCATGGTTCTTGTGAATGTGCCTAATGGAGGTAGCGGATATCTGATACATATTCTCTTCTATTGAATGGTCGGTCAATGAGTCACCCTAGAATAGTTAAACGTATCCATACTTGGATCTGTTTATAACCATTTTCATGCATCCATGTTCCATTTCTATGGTCAGTTGAGCTATTTAAAACCAATAGGTTAGACCAATGCATTAATTTTGGTGGCTTCTCATGATCCTCGTGATGTTTTCACTCCTCGTTGATATATCCACGTGTCACTTAGGTGGTCACAGAATTGTTGAACAACAAGTATATGTTTATGTAGGTCTCGAATAGCATCATGTAAACACACAATCCTATTAAAATATTGAAAATACTCTCACACATAAGATGGAATAAACTAGCATAAACACATATCACCAATATCCTTCATCTCCCACACCTTGGGAATTCTACTCGCGCATGAGTGATATAGCAAACATGAAGTCAATAATTAAAAGTGGAAAGTTCATATCTAGATTACCGTAGCAAGCCACAATAGTTCTCGGATCAACAATCACCAAACTAAAGTTCAATCTATATGAGAGTTCACAAAACCTATTCTTATTACAGCGATGATCTCAATCTATCTATGGGATGGTGGCATGGATGATGTTGTGCTGGTGTTGAAGAGAATGGTCTTCGATAGGATCAGGTTGGGCTTCTCCTCTCTGGATCTTCTTCTTCTTCCTTCTGAGTCTTGTGGTGGCGGCTGCGTATGTTTTTTTTACTCTAGCCTCTTCAGGAAAGTTGTTCCTTTTGATGTGCTGGAGGTGGTGGAGAGTGGTATGTTAGGTAATGACTGTACCAAGGTCGTTAAAAGCTTCTGAATTTACTTTTTTTTTACAAATGCTTGCTTTCCTCCAATTATCATGAATATGAATCATTTCCTTCCTTCTTAGTGGTATTCCTTAAAACTCCATGAAGAAATGAAACATCTCCAAACATAGTAATGTTTGGGTTAGTGTAAGAGTGAAAACCATATAAAAATCCAACAAACCAAGGGGGAATGGCTAGATAAAATAACACAAAAATAGAGCCATCAACTTTGCGAAGTAACATGAACTTACTCAACAAACCAACAAATTCAGCAATTTTCTTCGTATAACTCGAGGAATCAATATGGACGTCCACGATCCCGATGTTGATTATTTATTGGGAAATTTTCTCGATCATGTCTACTTGTTATGGAACCTATAGGGGTCATACACTTAAGACGTCATAGTCATTTGTTCACATTGGATGGTCTGGAGAAAGAGCGGGTATCATCCGGATGTTTCTGGTGTGATAGAATTAATATACAGAGAGATTACAAGGGACATGAGATGTCCCGGGATGTCGGGAATATGTTTTCGATATCTTTAGATAAGGTCGATGATTTTATCTAAGGGGTCACGGAGTTCCGAAAGAGTTTCATAGGATTTCCCATAAAGGGGGGGGTGTCGGAGGGGGACAATTTCCTCCTATGGCCAAAGCCAATTTTGGGGATGCCGGGTGGGGCCCATGATCTAACAATGTGCACCACCATACCCTGGGATTTTCCCTAATTTATTTGATAAATGAATAAGGTGGAAAAGTAGGAAGAAGGAAAAGGAAAAGGAAAAAAAGGATGGAGTCTGACGGTGCGGCCAAGGGGAGGAGTGTCCAAACTGACCTCCCCCCAAAGGTAAGAGCCCCCCTTTGTCCCGCTATAAATCCCACCCCTCTCTCATTGAGAGAACACACAATTGACTCTCAATCCTCTCTCTCTAGTTGATTAGAGGGTCTAATTATGGTCTCTAATTATATCCCTCTAATTTAATTATAGATTCTTATAATTGGGTTTTGGGGTGTCCTCTACCGATTAGATCTAGCTCTAATCGCTCACTCTCTATCTTTCCAATGTGTTGGGATTATTCCACATCAATTGTGAACCTATAGCGATCAGCCTTGGACGGAGAAGCGCCGCAGGACTTTGACAGACAGATGTGTGCAAACTCTCAGAGGGGTAACACGTGATGCCCTCACGCTGCTGGATCCTAAGGAATAATACGGGAAAACGGCAACAGTCCCAACGATAGGCATAGCCGGGAGACTCTTCAATAGGCATCACCGACATCACCATCGACATGAATTAAAGGATTAAAATCACATGTATGAATAATATGATATGATATGGTCCTTCTTGCACTTGATCTCCATCTTGTGCATCGTGGTATTATCTACATCATTCCACCAGCGTGACACCAAGGTCCATGACGCCTTCTTCTTGATTTTTCTCCAAAATTACTACATATCACATGGATATGATATACGACACACATGCCATAAATAATAAGACAGCCATTAGGCTACTCCCAGTATGTCATATTTTACAGAGATGATCACATCATGTTTGTAACATTGGCCATATCACGTTACAAGCCTTGCAAAAACAAGTTAGACGTCTCTAATTTTATTTTGCATGTTTTACACGGTTTAGGGATTTCGAAGATAGAGCCGTTCTTACCTACGAACATGAAATCACAATGGTAATAATAAAATTATTAACAACCCGTTGTAGATTATATCTTAACTATAGTAAGAGAGATAGACACCCGCCATCCACTTATGCAAAACAAGTTGAATGTCAGTCATGGAACAACTCTCAGGTACACGGACATGTAAAGTTAGTCCGGGCTGATTCATCCCACTATGCCATTAAGATCCAAAATACACAAAGGAGGCAATAACATGATCATCAATGCCCACATACACCTATGTGCTCTACTCGTACAAAACATGTATGCATAGATCTGACTTGGATACCACTGAAGGGATTCGTAGCATAGTAGACAAAAAATTCTACGCGAAGGACAATCGACGGGCCAAGATCTAATCTTGAAGATGCGAATAATGGGTAGCATGAGTCCTAGAAAAAATTACCCTTGAAGACTAATTACCCACAAGTATAGAGGGTGTATCGTAGTACTTTCGATAAATAAGAGTGTCGAACCCAACGAGGAGCATAAGGTGTTGACAAGCAGGTTGGATAGAGGATTCATTGTAAACACTAGCAAACGGGTTTTTGGTTGTTTTCGATATAGCTGATAAATAAAGTGGGAGTAAATAAAGTGCAGTAAATAATATTGCAGCGAGTGGCCCAAACCTTTTGAGAGCAAAGGACAAGTTGGTTGTGTTACTTATGACTACCAAACGTTCTCGATGACACATGGGAATTTCGTCAAGTGATTTCGCTTCGTTACAGTTGATTAATATTCATTGGTTCGTGAAGTGTTGAGTGGGTGAACCTTGAACGTGCAACGATGTCGCCTAGAGGGGGTGAATAGGCGATTAAAACTTTTCCGGCTAAGGTTTGCTAAATGCGGAAATAAACAAGGTGTTTAAATGAACAAGCATACAACCTAAATATTCTAGGGTAAACTAGGTGCACCAACAACTTATGTTAAGCAAGACAAGTAACACGGTGATAGCAAGATATATAACTTCAAGCACGAAAGCTATCACAATGTAAATTGCATAAGTAGAAAGCTCGGGTATAGAAATAACCGAGACACATCGAGACGATGATGTATTCCCGAGTTCCTCCAACAAGGGGAGTACGTCTCGTTGGAGGGGTGTGAGCTCGCCACAAAGGCCTACTCAAAGCCACAAAGGTCTCACCCTATTCTCCAATGAACCTCTCCACAAAGGCCTAGTTCACCTTCCACTATTGGCAACCTTCAAACTCGAGGCACGCATCCACAACTTAATTGGAGGCTCTCGATGTCACCACAATCTTGGGGAACACATCCACAACTCAATTGGAGGCTCCCAAGAACACCACAAAGTCGTATAGGGTCCAAGACCCAAGAGTAACATGCTCAAACTTTCAACTTCCACGAATCCTCGTGGAGAGAGCAAACCGATGCAAAAGGCAAGAGCACAAGTGCTCAAATCCTTCACTCTCAAATTCCAACAAAGATACAAATGCTTATGGGGGAATAAGAGAGGAAGAACAATGGAGGAGAAACACCAAGAACTCCAAGATCAAGATCTACTAGGTTTCCCTCACTAAGAAGGAAGATGGATTGGTGGAAATGTAGATCTAGATCTCCTCTCTCTTTTCCCTCAAAGATATGCAAGAATCATGGGAGGAATTGAGAGAAGTGCAAGATTTCCAAGGTAAATAATGGAGGAGAGAGAGGAGAAAATTTCGTGCTTAGAAAACCTAGCTATTTGGGGAAGAATGGGGCCTTTTATAGGTCCCCATGAAATAGAGCCGTTGCAGGAAAAACTCACACCGGAGACTCCGATCTGAACCGGAGACTCCGGGCACTCTCCGGACGTCAGAACTCCCCCATAGTGTATGCATTCCTCATGATATGAGTGAATTCAAGGGCATATATCGAACTATGAATAGATGGAGGGAGATCAAACTAAATTGAGGATCCAATGATTTACAAAGAAAGTCAAATTGAAGGAAACTTTCACAACGAAGCAACCAACCAAAGGATTCGAAGAAAACCGATTGACCAAAAACAATATTATGAAAAGATCAACCAAGTGTTCTAGAAAATCAAGAGGGAGATCCCCAAGGTACATGCACAATGTTAGATTTGAATTACTATATAGTGTTCACAACATGGAATCATCACTCCATGCTAGATAATTTTGAACACAAACAAGAGCAAGAGAATAGATGGGAAGAGAAGCAAAGCAACTTGCAAACAAACAAAAGTTGAGCAATTAAGATCAAGAAGCGACAAATAAAGACTTGCTCAACCGAAATAGATGGGTGTGACAAGGAAAAACATTTTTAGGAGACTAATAGGATGATAAAATCATCAACATAGTCTTTCAATATATGAGGCACATAGTGCATATCATGTCTTTCTCATGCACACAAACCAACACGGATAAAATACATAGGTACACAAGCTTATTAAGATGCAAAAGTAATACCAAATGAAAAGCAAAGATTGTGCCTTTTAGGAACCACCAAGGAATATAAAGCAATAAAAGGTGGTCACTAAAGAATAAGAATATCAATTAAAGATGTAACTATTCTCGTGTTTATAAGTTTCTAAGTGGACACCAATCACACAGATATATATCCATAAACAAACATGCACACACAAAATAGGTACAAAGGTGAAGAACATGATATCCAAGGGAGGTTCATAAATATACCAATAAGACTTTTTCTTGAAAGAAAAGTACTAAGATTATTTTTATATTAAGGGGATATAGATGAACAATCAATAAACTCATCAAAGCATCACAAATATCACAAGGAAAAAGTGATAGTTGGAATGATTCGAAAAGGTAACGTGTATCACAAAAGGCAAATGGTTTTGAGAAAATATCACTATTGCATATGAGATACTTCGAGTATAAGTTGCTAGATTAGTATACTTGGGATCGGTGAATCATGAAAATGCTTATAAATATCCTCTTTTGATATGTAATCATCCTGGCTTACTCATATTTGCAATAAAGATGCTTTTGATAAGACATTTGCAAGAACCAAATGAAATGCAACAAATGGAATTCATGCCAAGATGCAACCTGCACAAGGTTGAGAGCTAGAAATGTATGCATGAGATAGATACTTGTTACCGAGATAGACATTGGTGATGAAGAGGATGCGAAATCATAAATCATCGTAGTTTGACTCCTATAATCCCATGGTGAGAACACCTTCCTTATGAATGAGGCAAGAAACAAATGTATCTCCATTGTACCTAAAAACAAAATTCAAGTGCAAAATGGTTCCCAAACTTATTGGGACAAAAGTATTTAGAACAACTACAATACATAAGATAATCTCCACAAACATATGTCCATATTAATATGAATTTGAATTTCATGCACATCTTAGCCATTTAGGATTTGATGGAGTTTATCCTATATATTGGATCAAGGAAAGTAATCATGCCAAAAGATATACATAGTAAATACACACGCACAAAACTTTCAATAACCAAACAAGATAAAGTTTGGACAAAAACACCAATTAAACCAAGAAGGCACTCACATGAGTGAAAAGCAAGAGAGTTGTCCAAATTATATCAAAAACAAAATCAACACGTGATTGAGGAAACAAAATAGAGAAGATACCAAAAAAAACATCAAAGAATAAACAAACCCTCTACACTTTTCATGAGGGCACACAAAGTACCAAGACGAGAAATGTGCGTCTTCCAAAGAGACAAGTCATTGGGATAAAATACAAATTTAAAGACAACAAGTGTTCAAACGCATATAGGATAGCTCTTCCAAGAATAGTGCATTATTTATGATCTTGCATTTGAATACAAAATTCAAACAACGTAATCATTACTATCCATATATATTGTTCAAATACTAGTAAAGCTCAAGAAAAACAATAAGATGCAATACCAATTTAAAGAACGGTGATCTACTCAAAGTAGGATAGATTCCACAAGAATAGTGCAACCCTAAGAAGTAAGACTTTGAATGTAAGTGCACAAGAATGGGATTATTTCTTTTCCAAACTCAAGAAAGAATAAAACTAATTTTTATTAGAGCAAAAGGATACAAAAGGTACAAGGAAGACACAAGGGAGTTTAAACCAAAATAAATCCTTAACAAGAAACAAGACAATTTTTTAGCAAAGGCCAAAGTAAATATGATGAATAAACTTGCCACAAATTATTATCACTTGTCAAAGACAAGAGATGTATGGAGATATTTCTCGGTGGTATATGATTTGTTCACAATCATATTCACAAAACATAAGCATGTAGTAAAAGATAGGAAATAAAAAAATATGCTTAAATAGAGATTCTTGAAGGCTTCAAATAAGAACCAAAAAAGAAAACCACCAAGAAACTCTTAGAAACAAGATACCAAATGAAGAGAGACAAAACACATTTAATAAAACATGGAACTTGTTTGAGCAACATGCCACATAAGAACAATATTATTGACAATATCAATTCTAGGTGGCAATACCTCACATGTTCACATTTATAGGATTGTAATATGCACATAGCTTATTACTCCCCCATAATGTGATAATACATTTTTTAACAAGAGGCAAATAAAATAAATCCAACTAGAGAAAGTTAATGGACAATAGAATTTGAATTTCTCATGAGAAAGACATACCACATAGCGACTAGATAATATTGATATATCAACACTAAGTGGTTTTCCTCATGTACACACATTTTTAGGATAGTAAAGTGCCAAGAGAATATTACTCCCCCAAAATGGGATAGTCCATTAATCTCTCAAAAAGCCAACTAAAATAAGCAATAATTTCAATGAAGGCTGAACACAAAGCACACAAGTACATGTAGTGCAAACCAACAAACATAACTAGATTACTCAAGATAGGTAAGTACTAAGCACACCATATACAAACACATGCTAGAAACAAAACTAACACATGCAAGGCCAAGGGGGCAAGTAACTTTCAATGAATATATGAATTAGATACAAGTTACCACAAGGAGGAACATTGGATGAGAGATATATATAATCCAAATGACTTGGCTTGAGGAAATATAATTGATGAAGATCCCTTAATTCTACATGAGATATCCAGGTCTCCAATGCCCTCCAACAACACCTATTTATCAAGTTTGAGCTTGTTGGTCCCCAAACAAGTTGGGTCCTAAGAGGTTAGTCACAATAGGTTTGGCAACCCAAATGGTTCTTTTCTTGACATCACTTAGAGTACCAACATACTTGGCAAACACATTGCCCACATTATCCTTCCGAATGGAATACACATCATCAACAAGGATAGGGTTAGATAATGTACCATTAGTGCATGAAGAAGCAAGGTTTCCCTTCTCACGACAAAGGTAGCAACATCGAATCTTCTCTTTCTTCTTAATAGGATCCTCAACTTGAGGAGCATTGGCTTGAGTCTTATTAGGAGGTGGTTGTTGTTAAACTCGTGGTTGAGCATGAGATTGAACAAGGGGTCGCTTCCCTAGTTGCTTCTCACTAATAGTCTTCTTCTTCAAAGGGCAAGTTCTAACATGGTGCCCTTCAATCTTGCACTTGAAGCAAATAATCTTGGACGGATCTTTTACTTGTTCTTGGCCCTTCTTCTTGTCAACCTTGGACTTGTTATTTATATTGGAGTTGAATCCAAGTCCACTCTTGTCATTGGGAAGTCTTCGCACTCTCAACATCTTGTTAAGGGTGAACTACCTTCATGACTCTTTTCCAAGTCTTTCTTCAAAGAATTTACTTGGGCCTTGAGCTCTTTAATTTCCTATACATGGTTAGAATCAACACAAGAGCTAGAGGAAGTAGATGCTTCATTGTTAGAGAAACAAGTCAAGGAAAGAAATTCATCACAAGATGTACAAACATTATGAGAGGATGAATTACTAATACTAGCACAAGGCAATATAGCATTACAAGAAGAGATTGTGCTAGTAAACACATGAGGCTCACAAGATGTTACCTTTGTAGTGATAGCCTCAAGATCTAACTTTAGCTTAGTATGGGATGCTAGAAGATCCTCATGAGAGCTAGATAGCTTTACATGGATTTCTTCCAATGTCCCACACTTGCTAGTCATCAACTCAAGTTGAGCCCTTAGCTCAACATTCTCCTTCAAAATAGATGCTTCACAAGATGTGGAGGTAGTAGCACGAGCATCATTGGAAATAGAAGAAGACAACTTCTCAAGCTCATTATTCAACCTAGAAGTTTCGTCAATTAGTTTAGCATTACCAACAACAAATTCAACCTTTTCCTTTTTAAGCACTTTATATTTAGCAATAGTATGGTCACATCCTCTCGTGAGAAAGGATATTTGTTCATTATAGAGCTACTCAAAAGATTCAAGTTTCTCCTCAAGAGTAACTGGGATCTCATGCTCTTCCTCAAGGGCTACCTGGAACCCCACAATTTCATCTACGTACCCATGTTCTAGGCTATAACATTTATCAAGGCTAGTGTCCATAGCCTTAATAGTGTCATCACTCTCAACAAGGGTGCCCATGATTTCAAAGATAATAGAAGAGGAAATCTTATTCTTTGTGAGAGCATGAAGAACTATTTTACCTTTCTCATAAATGGAATCACCATTATCATTTTCTTCTTCATCATCATCAATATATGAAGAGGGTTCCAAAGGAGGGGATACCTTTGAATCCTTAGCCATAAAGCACATATGAGAAATGGATAACGATGATGAAGATTCACTTGAAGCACCATTAAGGTCCATGTCTTGTTCCACAAAAATGTGGGATTCCTCTACATTATTAGCCACACAAGTACTATAGGAAATGGAAGCATTGTTTTCATGAAAACAAGACATAGGAAGCATATCATCATGAGATTTAGTTGAACAACTATTACATGATATGCAAGGACTATCAATACTAGAATGTAAGGAATTTTGAGTGCTAGAAGAGATTAAGTACGAAGATAGAATATCGCAATGAGATAGAGATGAAGTATACTCAATAGTAAATTCACTATCTACAATGCAATTTCTATCACCACTCACCATATCATTACCTTGTGACCAATCACATGTTGGTGGAGTGGAGAAAGATGTGAAATTATCACGGCCGGAAGTGGATGGGGAACAATCATCCTCAATAATTTTGGACACATCATATATATCTTGAAGTTTTGTCCAAAACTCACGAGCGTTCCGAAAATGCTTGATTGATTCAATGACTACATTGCTCAAAAAACACAAGAGACCAATAGATACAAGAGTATAGGGATAAGAGTTTTCCTCGTCCTCTAAAGATAAATCTTGATAATCCTTAGGAGGAGGAAAATCCATATCTACAATTGTCCTTACATACTTTGGACCCATGTCCGTAAGAAAATTAAGAATGCGAATTTTCCAAACATCATAATTTATACCATAGAATATAAAAGAGGGATCGTGCTCTATTTCCCTAAACGACATCGTACTCTCTAGGATGTAAAGCCTAAAATAGAGCCGAGGCTGTGATACCAATTTAACATGCAACGATGTCGCCTAGAGGGGAGGTAAATAGGCGATTAAAACTTTTCCGGTTAAGGCTTGCTAAATGCGGAAATAAACTAGGTTTTAAATTAACAAGCATACCACCTAAAAATTCTAGGGTCAACTTGGTGCACCAACAACTTATGCTAAGCAAGAAAAGTAACACGGTGATAGCAAGATATATAACTTCAAGCATGAAAGCTATCACAATGTAAATTGCATAAGTAGAAAGCTCGGGTATAGAAATAATCGAGGCACACGGAGACGATGATGTATTCCCGAGTTCCTCCCACAAGGAGAGTACATATCATTGGAGGGGTGTGAGATCTACACAAAGGCCTACTCAACGCCACAAAGGTCTCACCCTGTTCTCCGATGAACCTCGCCACAAAGGCCTAGTTCACATTCTACTATTGGCAACCTTCAAACCCGAGGCATGCATCCACAACTTAATTGGAGGCTCTCGATGTCACCACAATATTGGGGCACACATCCACAACTCAAGTTGACGCTCCCAAGAACACCACAAAGTCGTCTAGGGTCCAAGACCCAAGAGTAAAAATCTCACAAACTTTCAACTTTCCATGAATCCTCGTAGAGAGAGCAAACCGATGCAACCGATGCAAAAGGCAAGAGCACAAGTACTCAAATCCTTCACTCTCAAATTACAACAAAGAAACAAATTCTTATGGGGGAATAAGAGAGGAAGAACAATGGAGGAGAAACACCAAGAAATCCAAGATCAAGATCTACTAGGTTTCCCTCACTAAGAAGAAAGATGGATTGGTGGAAATGTGATCTAGATCTCCTCTCTCTTTTACCTCAAAGATATGCAAGAATCATGGGAGGAATTGAGAGAAGTGAAAGCTTTCCAAGGTCAAAAATTGAGGATAGATAGGGGGAAATTTGTTCTTAGAAGACCTAGATCTTTGGGGAAGAAGGGGGCATTTTATAGGTCCCCACGAAAAAGAGTCGTTGCAGGAAAAACTCACACCGGAGACTCCGGTCTGAAAACCGGAGACTCTGGTCTGAACCGGAGACTCCGGGAACTCTCCGGACCCTATACAGCGGGTGACACCATTGGAGAAACCCCTGGGGGTGTTTTTGGTCCAGAGACTCCGGATAGCCGGAGATTCCGACCCTAAGTCTGGAGATTCCGGACTGATGAAAACGGCAGAAACACCAATACTAAAACGCTCATAACTTTTGCGTCCGGACTCCGTTTTCGATGATCTTTGGCTCGTTGAGTTTGCAATGAAAAACTCCACAAGATAATGCAGAGAAAAATCACTTCACAACAATGTAAATTAAAACCAAATGTAGAAAGGTTAAACCTCTCTAAAAAGAACAACCGGTAAAACCTTCATCACCGAAACGAACATAGCTTTTGCGAATGAACTCCGAAAGAGGTGAATCCAATTGGGTTGGAAACATAACAGAAAGGAGTATACAAAAAAATGAATGGAGAAGTTACCACACATGGAAGTTGTGGAAACATTCTCAAAGCTGAACCGGATATTTCCACCACCGAAAACGCAACAAGTTTTTCTTACCAAAACCGTTTTTGATAAACCTTGGCTTGTCATGAAGATCACGACAAGCACCAAAACCCCAAGGAGATAAAATACAAATAAGAACCAAGAAAGATGATATGAAATAATATAAAGGTTAGAGATCTCCACAACGATTCGGTCAAGTTACTCACTTGAGATCCCCTCTTGATAGTACGACTATCTATCGTAAAACCCAGTCTCCCAAAAAGGCACGAGACCTATCAAGATTATACCTTTGCCTTGAGAATTCCACTTGATCTATATGATGACAATCTTGACTCTCTCAAGTTGGATCTTCTTTCTTGATCATGCTTGCTAGCACATTCTTCGCTTGATGAAGACTTGCAAGTTGCTCCCCCATACACCAATATGGGAGAGACTAGCTCCCCCATACACCATTATTGGAGAGACCCTTCTGGCCAAATCTTCACAGGGCCAGAAACTCCAAATGGGCGGCAAGCATCAAGTAGGATTTATTCGAGGTGCTTCACTTGAGCTTCCACGTCAAGCTTGACGACGAACACCGCTTGACGACAACATAGACCGTGGGCTATATGAAATCTTCCTTTTGATGCATGCATGTGGAAAGATACCTAACCACACATAGATATGCCACACACATATATTATGGGTTATTTCACAAAGCTATACGATCAAATTCTTACCAAACCACGAGATACACAATCCCACTTGGTACATCTTGTAGATTTGTGTGTTGATCACTTGCTTGATCAACCTTGTATCTTTTTATTCTCACTCCAAATGATGATGTCTTGAAGATAATCATGAAAGATCACCTAATGCTTTCCTTCAAGACACACTACAATATGCATAACTCAAATCATGCCCATTATTCGTATAAACCCTTGAATATGACAATGGCCATCACGGAAGCTAATAGAGTTCAACACATGAAATCCATTATTTCCCATGGACAAGATCTACAAGGATAAATCAATGCAAACATCAGTCCACAAGGATTGTCATTAATTACCAAAACCACATATGGGGGCACCATGCACTTTCAAACCTATGCTAATGCACATCCAACTAGGACTAATACATACTTGTGATTATACCCCTCGTAAGCATACGCAAATATTAGTAATTAAGACAAATCTAACCAGAGCCTTGAAACTCCGGGATTCCACGCTCCCTTGTGCATTGGTTTCCTAACGGGGGTTTTATGTTTCTGTCACTCCGGCAACCCCCACAATTAGTAGCCAAATACACAATTGATCCTCCTAGGCCCATAAAGGTGAAGTATCATGTAGTCAACATTCACATGACACCACTAGAAGAATAGCACCACAACTGAAAATATTGAACCACAAGATATTACTTCAACATAACTTCACTACTAACATCATGAATTCTCCCATGTCCTCGAGAACTAAACGAACTACTCACAAGACATCATATGGATCATAATCAGAGGTGATATAATGGATAATAACAATTTGGTCATAAAGTGCTAACACCGATAAATCTCACAAGCATCAACTACTAACAAGTAACCCACACCGTGAGAGAGATCTAATGTAAAACAACGATAGAGACCCCTAATTGTTACAGCGGGATGACGGTGGATGATGAGGGTGATGGTGCTTGCGGTGATGATGATGATGACCACGATCTCGATGATGCCCGGAGTGATGACGGTGACGATGGCGATGATTTCCCCTCCCCGGAGAGGAATTCCCCCCGACAGATTTCTCCCTGCGAGAGAGCTTTTCTCTCTCGGGTGTTTTCTGCCCCGAAGCGGCAGTGGAATAATTCTTCAATTATGGTATGGTACTTAGGGTTCCTAGTGAGTCAAGTACGCGAAAGATGTCAACCAGAGGTGGGCCAGGGTGGCCACACCACCTGGCGGCACGGCCAAGGGGGGCGCCACCTCATGGTGTGGGCCCCTGGTGGCTGCCCTTCTGGCTGGACTGCTAATCTAAACTTCTAAGACATCTCTGGTGTCCCCCTCTTCTTATGATCTTCTCAAATATGGTATCTCGATGGTGCTTTTCCATCAGATTTCTGGCCCCGGTGTTTATTCTCCAAAAATTATGAAACATGCAAAATAAGATAAAATAACATAAGTAATGCATCATAACATGAAATAGATCGATGAATAACAGAAAATAACAAAATAAAACGGTGATGCAAAATAGACTTATCAACTCCCCCAAGCTTAGACCTCGCTTGTCCCCAAGCAAAACTGAACTCAGTAAACATGACCACAGGTTTATGGAGCGAGGTGTCGATAAATAAAATACGGACAAAAGGCATCACATCTAACAAAGAACAAGTCATTTTTTACAGCAACTTCCTCTCATATAATCAAACTTGAAATAAGCAGAGGAACAATAATGGTGCAAAAAGTAAATCAAATTTGGTAAAGGCAAACTTCGTTCTTGGCCAGAGAACAATTAAGAGTGTACTTATCTTTCGATCAGAGTCTTTATACTAGAGCTATATTGTTGAGTTTATCATGCTCAATTATAAAGGTCTCTTTGCAAACATTGGTAACTTTCTAAGTGGTATTCAAACAGATAAAAGCATTTGTAGAAACAAGGGGAAGGATAAAGAACATGATTGAGTAAATCAACATGTAGTTGGATGAATCACAACAATTCAAATGCTTGCTTAAGACAGAAGGAAATAGGTTTACCGACTCAACATAAATGTAAAAGATAGTCCCTTCACAGAGGGAAGCATGGATCACTCATGTGCTAGAGCTTTTATTTTAGTAAACAGAGATATAAAATGTTTGACACTCCTCCCATCCATCTTACAAAAGCCATGGCTAACCGAATCCTCGGGTGCCTGCCAACAATCACAAACCATGGAGGTGTGTCTAATTTAGAGAGGTGTATGCTAGTGTCAACGAATGGTAAACAGAAAATATAGTACGTCACAAGCCAACTAGACTTCACAAGAGAGGCTCCCATATGAAGGACGCAACTGGTGTAGAAGGTCGTCCCTCTTTCTCTTTTGTTTGCACAATTATGCTTTGACTGATAAATCAGGGGCACAAATAATGAAAAGAATTTGTGCCTTAGTTTGGGGCTGGGCACCCCGCTGCCAGCTCTTCTAGCAATTGGATAAGTGGATGAAGCCACTAGTCCAGGTGTGTGAATTCCAATCAACAAGTGATATAAAGATTCTCTATTTACTTCCTCCTGAGAAAAAACAGGAACACAAAACAGGAGTAATTTTGAAGGTTTTAAAGGTGGCACATGAGAAATTTACTTGTAGTGGCGGTTAATTACCACAAATAGGTAGGTATGGTGGACACAAATGGCAAGGTTTTGGAGCTCAAGGTTTGGATTGGACGAGAAACATTCCCTCTCAGTACAATTTTTTTGGCTAGCAAGGTTGGGTAGCAAGCATAAGAATTGAAGTAAAACAAACAAAAACATATATGATAAAGCCAATCATGCAATCTTCCTTGAAGGTGCAAACAAACTTATTTGAGAATACTAAGCTTATGAGCTAACAAGAAAGAAAGATCATGGAATAATTTATCTAAATGAAACTCGCTCTTTTCGACTTAAGTCTCAACGTATTGTTGCTACTGACCAATTCTAAGTTTGCCACAACAAACTAGATTATCTCTAATCTCCAACATTGGTACCAATACTAATAATAAGATCAATCACATAACAAAAATTGCGAACTAAAATAAAGTAGAAAAGGTACATGATGAAACTTCTCATTAATATTTCATTACAGCAACTCAAACCAAGGGATACAACGATAACCAACTAAGGAGTGACAATACAGCAAACCATACTATATGATATTTTTTGTACTCATTATATGACTTTACTAAAAGGTAAAAATGAGTGAAAGATAAAGGTGATACGCGACACTCCCCCAAGCTTGGAACAAGCCAAGGGGATGCCAATACCAAGGACGAATCAATTCTTCGGTGGTGGTGGTGAATCCTTCGCGATGAGCTTATCAATTTGATTCCTTCAAATCTTCCAATGCGTACATAAGCCTACGCATCACCTCCGTATTTATCTCAGTTTGGTTCACGTGCTTGTTAGATGGTGAATCCCATCCATACAGATCTTCCTTCCTTGCTTCCTTGGATTGAGAGCTTGCTTCTCTTGTGGCCGGTGTCCTTGAAGCTAAACAGTGACATGGGGCCTTTCCACCAGTACTCATTCTCGCTGTTTTCTTGCGAGGTTTTGAAACCACTTCAATGCTTGTGATGGTGATGCGTGGATGTACTCGTAAGTCTTCTTCTACATCTCCTTCAGCTCCACTATCAATCTCCTTCTTCGGCTCCCAGTCTTGGAGATCTTCTTCCTTCGGTCCCTTCCCCTTGTTGTTGTTGGTGGAGACCATGTTGCTTCTAAAACTGAAAACAGACCCCGGCCGAAATAGCTCGAAACAGAAACACGATGAGAAAACAATATACGGACCTCGGGGGGTCCGGGGGATTATATAGCAAAAATATGCGCAACGAAAGGAAAGTCCAAGTAAAAAACGAGTCGGAGAGGGGCTCCGGGGCTTCCACACCATAGGCTGGCGCGACCAGGGGTGGGCCCGCGCCCCCCACATGGTGTGGTGCCTCCTGGCACCTTCTCCAACTCCTCTTCGGCTCGTATTTTTCATATTTTTCAAAAATCAATAATTAATAACTGAAAAGGTAATCCGCGGACTTTTTCTTAACAGAACTGTTACCTATTCCAAAACAGATTCTGCAGATTCTGGAATCTTCCCTCCGATGAATTTCTCCGGAGTCATTACTTGAATAACATCACCATCTTCATCATAATAATCCCTAGAAATATAATGCTTGAGTATTTACCCATTTACCACTTGTGTAGTGTTATCCTTGAGGGAAGAAATTTTGATTGCCCCTGAACGATACATTTCTTCAATAACATAAGGTCCTTCCCATCTGGAGAGTAATTTTCCTGCAAAAAATCTAAGACGAGACCGATACAATAGAACCTTCTCACCAACATGAAACTCTCTTTTAAGGATTCTTTTATCATGCCATTGTTTAACTTTCTCTTTAAAGAGCTTGGAATTTTCATAAGCTTCACATCTCCATTCATCTAAATGATTCAAATTAAGCATTCTTTTCTTACCGGCAACTTTAAAATCTATTTAATTCTTTCGCTGCCCAGTAAGCTTTGTGTTCTACTTCTAAAGGCAAGTGACATGCTTTTCCATAAACCATTTTATAGGAATACATACCCATAGGATTTTTATAAGCAGTTCTATAAGCCCATAAAGCATCATTCAACTTATCTGACCAGTTCTTCCTAGATTTATTAACAGTCTTTTGCAAGATAGATTTTATTTCTCTATTTGATAATTCTACTTGCCCACTGGTTTGAGCATGATAAGATGAGGAAATTCTATGATTAACATCATATTTAGCAAGGGTTTTTCTAAAACCACCATGAATAAAATGAGAACCTCCATCAGTCATGAGATATCTAGGCACACCAAACCTAGGGAAAATAACATCTTTAAGAATTTTTAACGAGGTTTCTCCATCAACACTTTTTAGTAGATATAGCTTCTACCCATTTAGTAACATAATCAATAGCACAAAGTATATGTGTATAGCCATTTGAAGGAGGAAAAGGACCCATAAAGTCGAATCCCCGGCAATCAAAAGGTTCGATAACAAGATAATAACTCATAGGCATTTCATTACGTCTAGAAATATTTCCTACTCTTTGACATTCATCACAAGATAATATAAATTTACGTGCATATTCAAAGAGAGTAGGACAATAGAAACCTGATTGTAGAACCTTTTGTGCGGTTCTATCTCCAGCGTGATGTCCTCCATAAGCACTACTATGGCACTTATTCAATATTTCACGTTGTTCATGATCTAGAACACATCTTCTCATAATACCATCTACTCCTTGTTTATATAAATGTGGGTCATCCAAAAAATAATGCCTAAAATCATAGAATAAGTTTCTTATTTGTCGAGCTGTAAATGTTGGAGGCAAATACTTTGAAACAATAAAGTTAGCATAATCAACATACCATGGACTATCTTGGGGTTTTACCTTAATTGCGGCCAATTGTTCATTTGGAAAACTATCATTAACAGGAATAGGATCAAAACTAATGTTTTCCAATCTAGGCAAGTTCTCGGCAACAGGATTTTCAACACCCTTCCTATCCACAATACGCAAATCAAACTATTGTAAAAGCAACACCCATCTAATAAGCCTAGGCTTATCATCTTTCTTTTCCATATGGTATCTAATAGCAGCATGATCAGTATGAATAGTAACCTTTGAGTCAACAATATGAGGCCTAAACTTATCACATGTAAAAACTACAGCTAAGAACTCTTTTTCAGTAATAGCATAATTCTTTTGAGCACCATCAAGAGTCTTACTAGCATAATGAATAACATTCAACTTCTTAACTATGCGTTGTCCAAGAACAACACCTACAGCAAAATCAGTAGCATGACACATAATTTCAAAACGTAAATTCCAATCAGGAGGTTGAACAATAGGAGCAGTAGTTAAAGCCTTCTTTAAAGTTCCAAAAGCTTCCTTTCAATCATCATCAAAAACAAATGGTACATCTTTTTTAAGAAGATAAGTAAGAGGCTTTGATATTTTAGAGAAATCTTTAATAAACCTCCTATAAAAACCAGCATGACCAAGAACGGTACGAATACGTTTAACATCCCTAGGACAAGGCATTTTCTCTATGGCTTCCACTTTAGCTCTGTCAACTTCAATACCTCTTTCAGAAATTTTATGTCCGAGAACAATTCCTTCATTAACCATAAAGTGGGATTTCTCCCAATTAAGAACAAGATTAGTTTCCTCACATCTCTGCAAAACTTTGTCAAGGTTGTCCAAACAATTATCAAAAGAAGTTCCATAGACGGATAAATCGTCCATGAATACTTCCACAATTTCTTCACAAAAACCATAAAAAATAGTAGACATGCATCTTTGAAAAGTAGCAGGAGCATTACACAAACCAAAAGGCATACGTCTATAAGCATAAGTACCATAAGGACAAGTACAGGTTGTTTTCTCTTGATCTTGTTTCCTAACAGCAATTTGAGAAAACCCATAATAACCATCAAGAAAGCAAAATGAGTTTTCTTAGACAACCTCTCTAAATTTGATCAATAAAGGGTAAAGGATAATGATCTTTCTTAGTAACTTTTTTAACCTTTCTAAAATCAATGCACATTCTATAACCAACTACTACTCTTTGTGGAATGAGCTCATTGTTTTCATTAGGTACAACAGTCATTCCTCCTTTCTTAGGGACACGGTGCACAGGGCTCACCCATCTACTATCAGCAATAGGAAAAATAATACCAGCATCAAGAAGTTTTCATACCTCATTTCTTACCACTTCCTTCATCTTAGGAATTAAACGGCATTGATGTTCAACAACTGGCTTTGCATCAGGTTCAATATTAATAGCATGCTGACATATAGTAGGAGAAATTGCCTTCAAATCATCAAGAGTATATCCAATAGCTCCACGGTGTTTCTTCAGAACTCCCAATAATCTTTCCTCTTCTTCACCTAAAATTTAAGCACTAATAATAACAAGATATATTTTCTTATCATCAATATAAGCATATTTAAGATCATCGGGTAAAGTTTTAAATCAAATACATGATCCTCCTTGGGTGGTAATGTGGTACCTAAGTCGTCCACATGTAAGTTATGTTTCAGTATCACTGGTTGACGAAGAAGAATCAATCTCATTTCTCTCTTCCATAAATACCTCACTCTCGTGTTCCTCCATATATTGCTGCAAAGCATTGTTAGGAGCAAGAGCAATAGAAGAAAGTTGTTCAACTTTAAAATTCTAATCAGATAATTTAGATTCATAAGGTGCTCTAGCAAATTTGGAGAAATTGAACTCATAAGATTTTCCATCAAATTTAGTCAAAATCTTCTCTCTTTTAGAATCTACAATGGCACCACAAGTGTTCAAGAAAGGTCTACCAAAAAAATTTAGGACAAGTCTTACTAGAAGCCTTACCAAGTACTAGAAAATCAGTGGGATATTTAATTTTACCACACAAAACTTCCACATCTCTAAAAATACCAATAAGAAAAACAATTTCTCTATTAGCAAGCTGAATAATCACATCAATATCTTCAAGCTCAGAAGAACCAATTTCATGCATAATTTCTCTATAAAGATCATAAGGTATGGCACTAGAACTAGCACCAATATCACATAAACCATAATAGCAATGATCACCAATCTTAATAGAAAGCACAGGAACACTAGTTTTCTTAGGTCTATGAGGATGTGAAACAATGTTAGAAGCATCCTCACAGAAGACAATGTCTTCATCCTCCACATTTCCACATGCAAGATCTTTTACTATTGCTACTGCATGTTCAACAGTCATTTGTTCATCAGGTTCAATAGCTTTCTTATTACTCTTATTAACCACACTAGCCACCATAGAGTGTTCTTTCACTTTAGTAGGGAAAGGCATTTTTTCAACATAGGGCTCAGGAATAGCAGTATTAATAGCATGCACTTCTATATTACTAGCAGGAACAATATCTTTATAAGGTGCATGGTACTTGTGATAATTCTTTTTAGGAATATCAAGACAGGAGGCAAAAGCTTTAAGACAGTTTGCAAAAATTTGAGAATCAAGACCACAAACAACACTAACATCATAGAAATCATTGGTTCCCATAAAATATTTAATGCATTCATAGTCATAATTTATACCTGACTTTCTACCTTTGTCGTTCTCCCATCCTTTAGTGTTTTCTTGAATACGGTCAAGAAGATCCCATTTAGCTTCTGCCTTCATACGTGTGAATGATCTAGGACAAGAAGCATCCAATAAATCCTTATCATGAAGAGAAAGCCTTGCATAAAAATTATTGGCAACAATATTACGGGGGGGGGGGGGTTGATGAACAGGACATTTGAGCATTAGTAACTTCATTCTCCCCCACGCTTGGGAAATACTCTCTCCATCATGAGGCCAGAAATTATAGATTTGATTTCGGTCTTTATGAATCTCACTAGGAGGATAAAAATTAGAATAAAAGAGAGGAACAATTTCCTCCCATCCAATAGATTCATCATTCTTCGGTAATTTGAACCATTCAACGGATCTTCCTTTAAGCGATAAAGAAAATAATTTACTTTTAACTTGATCCATTGTAATACCTGCACACCTGAATAACTCGCATAATTAATGTATAAAGAGCAAATGATCACCGGGATGGACAGTTTCATAACACATCCAACAATTTTCATAGGTATTTTATAAGGATCCAATTCAGCAGATAACATGTCACTTACTACCTTACCAGTGATAGTAGTAGTACCACTGAACAGAGAATCAAAAGTATTATCCATGATGAAATAAAACAGCAGACAGAAATAAAAACAGCACTCGCAGTAAAAGTTTCTCTTACCAATTCCACTTACCAATAGCGCTTTACTCCTTGGCAACGGCGCCAGAAAATAGTCTTGATGACCCACAAGTATAGGGGTTGTATCGTAGTACTTTCGCTAAATAAGGGTGTCAAACCCAACGAGGAGCATAAGGTGTTGACAAGCAGGTTGGATAGAGGATTCACTATAAACACTAACAAACAGGTTTTTGGTTGTTTTGGATATAGCAGATAAATAAAGTGTGACTAAATAAAGTGCAGTAAATAATATTGCAGTGAGTGGCCCAATCCTTTTGAGAGCAAAGGACAAGCTGGTTGTGTTACTTATGACTACCAAACGTTCTCCAGGACACATGGGAATTTCGTCAAGTGCTTTCGCTTCGTTACGGTTGATTAATATCCAATGATTCGTGAAGTGCTGAGTGGGTGAACCTATGCTAATGCACCGCCCAACTAGGACTAATACATACTTGTGATTATACCCCTCGTAAGCATCCGCAAATACAAGAAATTAATTAAGATAAATCTAACCACAACGTTAAAACTCCGGGATTCTACGCTCCCTCGCGCATTGGTTTCCTAACGGGGGTTTAGGTTTCCGTCACTCCGACAACCCCACAATTAGTAGCAAAATACACAATTGATCCTCCTAGGCCCATAAAGGTGAAGAATCATGTAGTCGACGTTCACATGAGACCACTACAAGAATAGCACCACAACTTAAATACCGAACCATGAGATATTACTTCAACATAACTTCACTACTAACATCATGACTTCTCCCATGTCCTCAAGAACTAAACGCACTACTCACGAGACATCATATGGATCATAATCAGAGGTGATATAATGGATTATAACAATCTGGTCATAAAGTGCTAACACCGATAAATCTCACAAGCATCAACTACTAACAAGTAATCCACACCGGGAGAGAGATCTAATGTAAAACAACGATAGAGGCCCTTAATTGTTACAGCAGGATGATGGTGGATGATGAGGGTGATGGTGCTAGTGGTGATGATGATGATGATGATGACGATCTTGATGATGCCCGAAGTGATGACGGTGACGATGGCGATGATTTCCCCTCTCCGGAGAGGAATTTCCCTGACAGATTTCTCCCTGCCAAAGAGCTTTTCTCTCTCGGGTGTTTTCAGCCCCGAGGTGGCGGCGGAATAATTATTCGATGATGGTATGGGGCTTAGGGTTCCCTGGGAGTCAAGTACGCGAAAGATGTCAACTATAGATGGGACAGGGTGGCCAAACCACCTGGCGTCGTGGCCAAGGGGGGCGCGCCATCTCATGGTGTGGGCCCCTGGTGGCCCCCTCTAGATCCCCTTCTGGTTGGACTCCTCCTCTGAACTTCTAAGACATCTTCGGTGTCCCCCTATTCTTCTGATCTTCTCAAATATGGTATCTCGACGATGCTTTTTCCATCAGATTTCTGGTCGTGGTGTTTATTCTCCAAAAATTGAAACATGCAAAATAAGATAAAATAACATAAGTAATGCATCATAACATGAAATATATCAATGCATAACAGAAAATAACAATATAAAACGGTGATGCAAAATGGACGTATCAAAGACACAAAGCGTTACGAGATCAAACCTCGTGGGTGATATAGTCGAACACTTACCGATCTCAAGGTCGTAAAGATGTGCGCTAGAATTCGGCAGCGCTTCCGCAATTAGTCACACATACGACTTGATGATGACCTCCGTTCCCTCGATCCTGTGGGGCAGCAGAAGTAGAGGATCCACCAGAAACTCCAATAGCACGATGGCGTGGTGTGGTGGAGAAACTAGACGGTCAAGGCTTCGCAAGATGATGACCACGAGGTGGATTAGCGGGAGGAGGGATGGAGAGATGACACAAGTGTGTGTAGGATAGGGAGCTCTCACCCTCCTTTTATAGGGGGGAGGCAGCCCAAGGGGGTGGGGATGCGGCCAAGCATGGCTGCCCCCACCCTTCCCTCTCTTCATGTGAGTGGATGCTCTACTCCCACCACTTTAATCTCCACTAAAAGATCCCATGGGTTTTTTCTTAATAAATAACTAAAACATTTTTCTTTCTTTATTTTAATATCTGTTAATTTCATTAACAAACATTAACACATAACCCCTTGAGTTATTTGGTAATTCTATTAACACCCATTTGACAAAAATCCCCTTAAACTTATTTCAAAATTACCCGAAACAATTACGGTGTTGTCTAAACTTTTCTTCGATATTTCGTATCCTCTCAAATGCGTTGTCAAACCTTAAGTGTGTCACCCTACCATTTGTGAATGATGAAGACGTGATCAAGACACCTCTCCGATCAATAATCAACAGCCGGACCTGGAGATCCGTGATGACTCCTACATATTCAACGATGAATCTTGTGATCATGTGAACCGTAAACGTCGTAACCAATTCCCTTTGTCTCGCGGTATTTCACTTGTCCGAAATCCAATCATTGGTATCAACAATACCTAGTTCGATCTTATTACCGACAAGTACACTTTTTCTTGTTGCGTGATATGACATCCTTCTGACCTAGTCACGTGTTTGCAAGCATTATTGATGTGATATCAGCGAGAGGGCCTAGAGAATATCTCTCCGTTATTTGGATGGAAAATTCCCACTCTCGATCCATGAGTCTCAACTAATACTTTCCGAATACCCAGCGTCATCTTTATAGTCACCCCGTTACGGCGTGACTTTCGATGTCATCAGAGAACTCTTCCAGTGTTAGTGATTGACATGATCTCATGGTCTAAGAATTAGGTTTACTTCATATATAGGATATAACAATATAAACTTAATGACTTGATCGTATTGCTATACTTCCTTTGGGTCTATGTTCATCACATCATTCTCCCAATGACATGACCCTGTTATTAACACCATCCAATGCTAATGATCAGGAAACCTTGATCACCAGTTAATCAACGAGTTAGTTAAACGAGAGTTGTTACTAGGAACTATTGTTTGTTTATTAGACACGCGTGTATCAAATTTTCCGGTTAATACAATTCTAGCGTGAGAAATAAACATCTATCATAAACATGGAATAATATAGTAACAACTTTATTATTGTCTCTCGGGCATATTACTTTCAGCACGCGGGTGCAAATTACCAGAGGTACATCCAGAATTGTCTCAACAAACAGATTGGGCGCAATGTACACGCCTATGTGGACGACATAGTGGCCAAGTCGCAGAAAAGGAGCTCACTCCTTGAAGACTTGAGGGAAACCTTTGTAAACCTTCAAAGATACAATATGAACCTTAACCCAAAAAAGTGTGTTTTGGGGGTTCCAACAGGAAAATTGCTTGGTTTTATAGTATCGAAGAGAGGAATTGAAGCAAATTTGTAGAAGATACAAGCCATAAGCCGTTTGAGAAAGCCATCCATGATTAGATATGTGCAACGACTCAACGGTGTGTGACGGCCCTCATTTGTTTTGTATCGCGACTTGGAGACAAGGCCGTACCGCTCTTCAAGCTGCTCAAGAAAACAAACAAGTTTTTTTTTTGAATGAAGAGGCACACGCTGCCTTTGAATCTTTAAATATAACATTATCAATGGCTCCAATCTTGGCAGCACCAACAGAGAAAGAACCAATGTTGTTATACATCGCAACAACCACAAGAGTAGTGAGTTCCGCGGTAGTCGTGGAAAGAAAGGAAGAAGAAAATGAGAATCCAGTTCAGATACCGGTCTACTGTGTCAGTGAGGTACTTACCACATCAAAGAAATCATAGCCACAGTGGCAAAAGTTAGTGTTTGGTGTCTTCATGGCTAGTCACAAACTGAATCATTATTTTCAAGAGCACCCCATCACGGTAGTCATCTTAGCACCTTTGTCTAACATCATAAGGAACAGAGAAGCCACGGTGCGAGTCGCCAAATGGGAAATCGATCTTGGTCCGTATCACATCAGTTACAAGCCAAAGACGGCAAAAAAATCACAAGTGTTGGTAGAATTGGTCGCAGATTGGACAGAATTGCAAGATGTGCCCAATACACGAGAGACAAAGTATTGGACAATGCACCTTGACGGACCTAGGTAACTTGAAGTCTCGGGGGTTGGGGTCGTCTTAACCTCACCCAAAGGAGACAAGCTACCGTATGTGTTGCAGATACGTTTCAATTGCACAAACAACATTGCGGAATACGAGACACTATTACAGGTATTGCGGGTCACAAAGGAGATGGGTATCACAAAAATAAAATGTTTTGCCAACTAGCACAACAAGTCACAAGAGCTTGGGATTCGAAAGACGCAAATATGGCAGCATACATGAGAGCGGTCGACGCTGTTGGAGGCCACTATTTCAGCAATACTTCATGGCAAGACAAGTAATGATCACACCAACCTTTAGGGATTTTCCAAAGGTGTGTTTCCCCTGAGATATGCTAGGAAGATCATATATCAGCTCAAGCATTAAAAGTGATACCAATCACTTGAGCATTTGTAGTATGTGGACTTGATATGGTTGACCCCATCAGAAAATCAACAAGACAAAATACACATATTTTGGGGACAGTAGACAAATTTAGGCCTCCTTTGATTTGAAGAATTTTCTTAGGATTCCTGTAGGATTCAGTCCGAGCGGATTTTTCCCTATTGAACGCGTTTGATTCGTTGGAATGTATCCAGTAGGAACAAATCCTGTAGGAATTCGATAGGCTATTTCCACAGGGGGAAAAGAATGAGGTCATACCTAATGGAAAAATCCTTTGGAAGAATGCTTATGAGTTCCTGGGTTCCTATGTTGCAATCAAACATCCATCTGTAGGAATTCATGTGTCTGCAGGATCAGATGGGTAGGACATTCAATCCCTTTGCGTTTCCTATCCCTTCGGTTTCCTAAGCCTATGAATCAAAGGGGGCCTTACAATGTGGATAGAAGGGGAACCAATGAAAAAGGTGGATACAGCGACATCAATCCACTTTAACAAGATTTCAGGTCATGAACGGATCGCGTTTCACATCTAGATGGTCTTACATTTCTGGTGTGTTTGGTTGGTGCGCGCTAGCCTTATCAAACATTAGCAAGAGTTGGCTTGCCAAATATTCATTAAGAAATCCTCCGTCCATATTTGGCCAACTATTTGGCAAGAATCTACGAGAGAGAAGAGGTGACAACCATTGGCAACAAAAAATTGGCCGTAGACCAAACAGTGACCAAACTTTGAAAGGGAGCCAATTCTTTGGCGGGGCTACTTGGCCACCAAACCAAACACGCCTTTGGTCTACCCGATCACCCCAACATCCGTTGCATGAGATCGAGCAAGCCAAACCACTATTATCCTCTCTTTTCTTTTAGATGAGAAAAGGCCATCATGACGTACTTTATTTATCAGGGATAATGGTTTGCAATTACAGCTCGACATAAATAGGAATGCCACTCCCCCGACCAATCTCGGAAAACTTATCTACTCCCTCTGTCCTTAGTTTATAGGGCACATGTAGCAAATCTCTAGTACCAAGGTGTTAGTTGATTGAGCCTAATATCTGGCATGCATTGGTGGAGGGAGGCAACAACCCACTAATTAAAAGAGAATTAATGCAAAAAAAATACCTAAGAGGTGAGACAACATGATTTTGAGATTGTGCATTACAAATCAGGACGGAGCGAGTAGTTCCTGAGCTGCCATATTGAATTTTCCTAGAACAATGAGCAAACCAGGGTCAGTTACCATTGTTAATGTTACAGCCAGTTTAGAGGCATATATACTCCGTATGTACGCAACAGTCTGTGTTGCGGTTTTCTCTCTACACAAATTTTGTGATATTTGTAAATTCTTGCTTTTGAAGTAAAGTATTCAGGTATCTAGGTTCTGCCATCCGATGATTACTTGCAAAAGTGAAGTTCCCCTGTTGAGCTTGTCACAATGTCGCTCCTTCACTACTCGCTCCGTTCTAAAATAGACGATTTCCATTTCTCAAACATGCATATATATATATGTATGAAAGTCATCTATTTTAGAACGGAGGGAGTAGTTCTGTAAGCATGTGTAACTGTGTGTGCGCCTTCAGCAGTCACGTTGCTTGTATAGTTGTATGTGCGTGCGGTCCTATCGTGCAAGCTGGGATTAACATCACTTATAACGACAGCCAGAGTGTCCACCATTTATATATCTATATAAGAAGAAAAAACAAGCACCACTGACGAAGGAATTTTCCATCTTTTCTAGACCTATAACCCACCAAGGAACTTGTGCAGCACGCGTCATGGAACAAACGAAAAATTGCACCCAAATGCACAAAACTAACTGGTAGTAAATGCACTAATTTGCATGCAGGAGCGTTGAGAAGGCAGCACTCAAATGAATTATTACGACAACACTGAACCTCCAAATAATAATGCAGGCTAATCATACACTGCCAATCAAACAAATTTTTATGCCATATCATTCACAACTGGGATGGATCGAAAACATGTCTTCTTTCTGCAGCATCAAACCAATCTCTCTCGCAGCTACAGTATTATTCAAACTACAATTGCCAGCTAAGTGGTACAATTAATATTCCTCTCATGTCCTCTTCCTAGACCATGCTCGGAATTCAGCTAACAGAAACAAGACCATGCTCGGAATTCAGCTAACAGAAACGCCAGAATAGTTCTGGCGTCAATTATTGATGTCTTCTTCTTCCCAGACCAAGCTCGGATTCAGCTACCGGAAACGCCAGAATAGTTCTGGAGTAGATTATTGACGACGGGCAACATCAGTTCGCTTCCCAGTTACACTGGAAAGCTGTCAGTTAAACTCCACTGGTTAGTAAGTATATAGATTATCATCTTGTTAAGCAACAATAAATCTACACATAGCACGAACAGTTCAAAAGACATACACATCAAAAGACCTCACTTGCTATGGAACTTGCTGTGCTGTATTAGTAGACAAAACTTTATAGTACTACTCTAGAAATTATGTTTTTGTTACTGTTTCAGGCTTCTAAAAGACAGGGCCAATTTCCTTCTTAAGGCTGTATATGAGTTCAAAGGTAGGAAAGCTGATTATTTTCTAGCAACTGCGAAATTAGGTCTTCTAAAAGAAGTAGCAACAGATCAAAGGACGTTGCTAGTCCTAAACCAAGATGTGACGCCGAGCAAGTTTTTTCACCGCCTGCTCTTACACGGCCTGTCTCGCCTATCTCACTGCACACAAGCCTTGCTCCTCCCCAGCTCGGTGTCATGTCGCAATGGCCACCAGACGTTTGCAGGTCCACTGACAGGAGCTTGGACTCATCCGCGCCTACTGCTAAGCCACCATACACCCTCTACAGCTGCTTAGACATCAACTAAGCCACACCACCTGTCCTCTACCCTGCCCCAAAGGTTTCTCTCTGATTGTGGGTACTTAACTTTCAAAAAGAAGATGGTGCATGTGTCCATGTGATGTTGAAGGATTTTTTTTGTCTCCATCAGGTTGCTAACTCAAGTTGCTTGCTTTCTGTAGTTATACATTGGTCTTATTGACATGGTGCAGCAAAATTAATCAAGGAATCACTTATCACATGTGCATTATAGCTCTTCGATGAAATGCCTAGCTGGTAAAAAATATCGCGTTATTTTCATGTTGTTGCAGGATGTGAGAACATGTAGCAGGCATTGAGCACCTGTCTTTCTTTTTATGTTAATTATGGTACTATAAGCATATTTTATGGTCTCCTCTTATTTTACATGAATTTGTAATTTTATTCTCCTGTGCAACTTTACTTCCTGATATTATCTGCACCTGTAGGCTCTTAGGTGATTATTATTCAAAAAATTAAAAATGATGACAGGATATGATTGGAAAATTTTCGTTTACTTTCACATGCAGCAATTGTGATGTTCTACCCCCTAGGGTTCTCGCCATTGCCGGCCTTGCTGCCTCAACTATGTGTGCACGGAGTTACCCAGGCTACAATATGCAATTCAGGTCCAACAAAACAGATATGACATATTGAGGGTGTGTTTGGTTGAGCTGTAGATTCCTGAAAATCAGCTGCGGAGAATCTGCTGTGAGCTGACAACTGTGGGAAAGCTAGAAGTTATTTGGTTTAAATAGCTGTCAACTGTGCATTTGATAGAAAATGTCTGTAATATCCCTAAGATCTGAGAGATTATATATATATGATAATTTCTCACATAACAAATATTTGTACACTCTTAGACATGGAAATGACCATTTTGGCAAGAAATTTCATTTATTCATATTTTATACATATAGCTTCGTCGATGGGGGCATCAAGCTGGTAGAGCATGGGAATGGAGCGGTGTTCAGCGCGGGTTTGATTTCAGGCCAGTGCGCTGCTGGAGGCCGCCGGCGAGCCTGCTGGAATAGGCCGGTGGCGTTGTGGCACTATCCTAGCTGCCGCTTCTTGGTATGTGTGGTGTCCTTGTGGGGAAAATAATAGAGAGAGAGAGTACGGTGGGTGGGTGGGAGAAGAAAAGAAATAAACGAACCGATCACTTCTTCACTTAGCGGTGGCATATCGTGTAATTTACCAGTTTTGGCTCGACGCAACGCAGCGAAATCTGGGGGTATGCCTGATTCCATTTTGCACTACAGGAATCCGCTGCGTTATGAGAATCTATTCCGTCCTGGTACCCGTTTGGTTGAGATTTCAGATTCCATGCAGTGAATCTGGGTGTGGAATCCCAACCAAACACACCCTGAATTGGTGCCTTTAGTGCATTAAAATTAAAAATAACAACTTCCTCTTGAAAGTGAACTGCAGGTTTTAATGATTTATTATGTTAGATTTCGTTTAATTTACAAAGTTGCAGACTCTTTCCTCTGAAATGCGTATCTGCACCTATTTGTTTTTTCTTCGGGTAAAGAATTTGAAATTCTTTTGTGGTTGTTATGGTTCGAGCTGAGGGTGTATTTGCATTCTCACCTTGTTACTCGAAGCGCATGTTGCTACATCTAGTTCTACTATGTAAACGGTACCAACAAAAACACACCGTCCCATACTATTCAAGTGTTGCGAAATATCAATCATATACCCATAAATGTTTCACTGACTAAAAAGATGACGAGGAATAACGAAATCAAACTATATCCGGTTAGACATCAATACAAAACCAAACAAAGGTAAATAGATAATTATTGTGTGCAAGAATTCATACCTATTTGTGGATCTTATTAAAACTTGGAGTGATCCATACAGGCATTGGCCAATTCAACCAAGATTGGGGAGACACAACATTATTGGTACTTTCATCCTCCAAATTATAAATACCAACATCCCGACAAATCTCATGCCCATCCATCATCGAGTACTCATCATCATCGGTAAAATAGACATGGTTTGGCAGCAGTCTTGGGTAGTCCTTTGTGGAAAGGCAATAAGTACAGTTGTGCCCGATGAACAATGCATCATCCCCCAACGTCTGCACATGAACTGTCTGCTGGCTGTCAAAGTCAGCCTTGTATATTTCAATACGAGTTGTGTGTATCTCATCTACATCATCACGTGTGCTCTTCTTTATCCTCCATACTTGCAGCACATCGCCAGACGATGTCTTTGCCATGTACACAGTATGTGCAATAAATGGCGAGGTGTCGTTGAAAATCATGTCTCGCGTGGTTTGAGAACCTTCAATGACGTAGCGATGGATCCCGCCTAGGAGATTCATCGCGTAGAGAGCACCGTCATCACCAAATGTGCAATCAGAGTACTGTGGTGGTTCATGGGGTGAGGAAGCAATCCAGTGCCACTTCTCCTCACCGATTCTCGCAAAGGATAGATCCCTATGTGGGTTGTGAATCAGCACGACCGTGCAATCCCCCAAGGAAGGATCGCAGGACAGTACGACCTTGAGATACAAGAATCCCCGGAGCTCGTCCACCGCATAGGGCTGTGGTCCATCGTGGTAGAGAGAAAGATCGTACCTTTCGAGGTTGCCGGCGGGGTCGAAGACGGGGCTTACCTGCTTGATGGTGACGACGGAGGGGAGCGCGACCTGCTCCCCGGTGACGGGGTTGAGGAGGTGGAGCTCGGAGCGCGAATCGGCGGTGACGAGCCACCCGTGCGACGACCCGACGATGTTGCGCTGCCCGATGGGAGGGTCCGGGAGGCGCGCCCTGTAGGACTTCTTGTCGGCGAAGCTAAGGAGCTCGGCGGCGCGGGTGCCGGCGGCGGAGGATGTGTAGAAGAGGCACGGGGTTTGGGGGCGGTTGTAGATCCCTAAACGGCGGAGAGCACGAGAGGTTGCGCGCCAGGAGGTGCAGACGTCGGCGGCGCGGAAGAGGTCTGGGAATTCGAGCCCGCCGAGGACGGTGGTGAGGACGTCTGACGGCAGCTTGGACCAGTCCGGGCCGGCCGCCGTCGATTGCTCCATTGGGCAGGGATCTGGTGGAACAGGGGAAGCGTTTAGATTATATAAGAGAAGGTACAATAACACCATGTAAGCGGGCTATAAGGATTTAAATAATAAATTTATGCTTAGTTGGATAAGAGAGAAGAGGAGAGAGAAGAGAAGCGGGCTACAAGATAGTAGCCAGCTCTTGCACGTGCTCATAGGCACTTTGTGAGAGTGTAAGATGGGCCATGTGTTGATAAAACAGTGCATGCATATAGTATACTATTGTACATGTTGGCTATAAACTGGCTATAAGATGACATGGCAATGCCTTATAGCCAGCAGCCGGCTCTATTATTAACCATGCTCTAAGCCGACGATGCAGGGGCACATCGCTGGCGGTGCTCTATCAGAGTAGGAATAGGAGTATTTTCTCATCAGTAATGCTACACATACGGAATCATCCTACGGACATATCCTACGGAATCTGATGGAGTTGAGGGCAGCGCCAGTCAATTTTAGATCCCTCCATATCGTTAGATCTCCATCCAGTGGCTACAAATCAACAAATCTGATTTTTCATTTTAGTCTCTGACGTTTTTAGAAACTGAACCCACACTTCACAATGGACTCAGTTAAGCGAAGAGGTATATCGTGTTGTCCCCGCTCATCTTGATAATTACAACAAAAATGTCATTGCAACAAATTCGCAGGTATCGCAACAAAATTTATTGTTCCGCGTACAAAAAAAAATATTGCAACAAATTATTCCAAAAATATTCGAAAGATAAGTAATGTTACAAATAATAGTTAAACAATATGTTATTGTGTTGCAACAAAAAAGTTATAACAATTCAACAAAAATCACAACCTATTGCAACAAAAAAATACTTGCACAAATTAGAAAAGTTGGTAAGCAACAAAATAATTTATCACTGTTTCGGTTGCAACAAAAATCATCACCTATTTCAACAAAAAGGTAAATCGATAACAACAAAAAAATTACATATTTACAACATGTGAATGAGCGAATAAACATATAATTTCAAAATGAATTATAAATACATATGTATTTGTCTAGAAAAAACATTGCAACATATTGTTTGTGCGTTCTCAACAAAATATGGGCAAAACAGTTACAAAATTTAAGTACGTACGCAACTTTGGGCGAACACGGTGAAAAAACTTAGTGTTATATGTGGCTGCTCCTAATTAACATGGTGGGCTGTTTGCACACAAAATTGGGCCTAAAATATAAATTGGACGTAGTTGGGCCAGACACACATGCGTAAAAAGGCCAAACGCTTCCGATCGCTGCTCGCTCGTTGGCTCGCTCGCTCGCGCAGGAGCGACCTACGCGAGGGCGCACTAGGTCGGCCTAGGGGAAACATTTTCCTGGAGTTAAACAGGGAGTGGCCCGAGGCTGAAGTTCATGGGGCATGCGAGAGCTGCGGAACGAATGAGAAATAAACACGTACGTCTGTAAGGCAAAATTCTGTAGGTATGCATCCGTAAGTCTAGCATTTTCGTTTTCTCTGAGCCGAGATTTTTGAGTAACAAAAAAAAACTCAGGCGGTCTTTCTCTCGCAGTCTAAATTGTCTAAATTTTTTGAGTCAGCACCAATTCTTGCAAGGGAAACGTTGATGTTCCTCCGGATGATGATCCTCCGCGTAGACACATAAGCTGGCACGCGCGCACGTCTTTCCTCCCGCACCCCACGTGAGTGGGCCCCCGCGCATCACGCCTTATCTCCTCCTGATACCCCTCTCCTCCACTCCTTCCTTCCCATCTCGTCCTCGCGCGCGCACACGGAACTTGCCCATGGAGCCCAATCCGAGCCACCCTATCGTTGCCACATCCTGTTTCTCTACCGCGCCTCCTACCCCCTCTCCTCTTCTTGTCGATGTGTCGCCACTCCAGCCATGAGCGGCGGTCTGTGCTCCTACAAAGGAGGGTCGGTGATGCTGCCATGGAATAGTGAGGGGAGGGAGCCATGCGAGGATCCCATGGGCGTTTGCCGGTGCTCCCAGGGACGTCCGGTCGTGCTCCCATAGGAGGTGGTGATGTCGGCGCTCAAGGCGGTGCTACCATCTCTCACGGGGACAACCGCCTCCATCTCCGTCTCCGGCGTCGACGACCGCCATGCCGGCCTCCATACCTGTCTCTGGACCACACGCCGCCGTCGTTTACTCTCGCGGGGCGCGGCCTGCCGCTGCTCCCATCTCCGTGGTGGTCGCCGGCCGACCAGCGTCCTTGCTCACCCGAGCACGGCTAGCTCGCGGACGTCCTCGACCACCTACTCCAGCACCTCATCCTACTTCTCCTGGGCGCGGCCGTCCTACTGCTATAAGGTGTGTCGCGCGTTGGCGGTGGAGGAATTTGCTACGGTGTCATTTTTATTTTGCTATTTTTCCGTAAGGGTGGCGGTGGAGAAATTTGCTGCATACCTGTATTTTTGTTGCTATTTTTGTACAATTTATTTGCTTTGAAAACTCCGGCAATATCTCCGGCGAGGTCAACTGTTTGCTACAGTAAAACAAAAATTTTTCCTATAATTATTCTAAAATTTTGCTCTCGCAGTACAAATTTTTTGCTATGACTTTTTCCGGCGATGTCTTTGGTGAGAGCGTACCAGCGCCGTCTCCGGCGAATTTAATTTTTGCTACAATGGCACTTTTCTAATTGCTACAGTGTCTCCGGCGAGATCTCCGTTGAGGTCTCAGGCGAGGTTTGATTTTTTATTTTATTTTCTGGAATGAACCGTTTTTCGCTACATAGGAGCAAAAGAGGACCATTTTTTACTACACAGACTAAATATAAGATTTAGACAAAATGAGACACGTGTCGGCATGAGGACCCGGGGGATGGAAAATTTCTTTCCCCCAGGGGACGCTTAGCGGTGTCCTTCTTGCAAAGGATAAATCCCTATGTGGGTTGTGAATCAACGACCCGAGTTTTCCCCTGTTTTGTACTCCATCCGTCTCAAATTAAGTGCCACAAAGTTTGACACTAGTAGATGTATCTGGACATAATTTAGTATTAGATGCATCCACTTTAGCCAAACTTTATGACACTTAATTTGAGACGGGGGAAGTAATACTACTAGCAAAGTGCCCGTGCGTTGCAACGGGACGACGAAGCTTTTTGCAATATAACACGTGCTATAGTAATACTAATTTTTATTCCATTTTTTCATAACAGCTAAACAACAAAATGAAGATAGAATCTAAATTGTAAAATCAACGAATTTTTTCATTGCGCCATAACTATAAGGCCCAAAGTTTTCCCCACGGCTCACAAAGCAAAGTCGATGTAGAGTCTTATCATTGGTTGATAAAGGACCAACAAAAATAAGCATTGCATATACATTGGATGATGATGAAGAACAATAGTGGGCGAGTGATTTCTTCTCCTCACCTAAAAAAAAAATCAGGCGTATTTGAAATTTCAGAATCTTATGGAGAAAAATTAGTATCCAGTTGTCCTTCACACAAATAAGTAACCACTTAATATAATAATTGAAATTAGGAAACCCCAAAGAATTCATCTTTTCATGCACAATAAGCTATCAAGAAAGCATCGTACTTGGTCTACGCACGGTACTAAGATTAACAACATTTCTTTAAACAGAATCATGTGATACCATGATTAACCTCCTCTTCAGTGGATAAAGATAGAGAGGCTTCACTTCTATCGTTCATTATATACAAATTATGCTTAAAGCTAAATTATTATAGTAAACATGAAGCAAAAAAAGCATAGTTAAAACAATACATTTTGCTCCTCAGTTTGTGACGGAAAAAGCAGATAGTTTCTAATGAAACAAAATAGTGCGCCAACATACCGGGCAAACAATTGTCCTAGTTTAGACAAAGGTGTTAAACATAGCAGTATGTGGTCAAAATATGATGCACAGTCTACCAAATATTGAAATGGGATTCATATCCTCAAATATTTAGAAACATGAAAGGAAATGAAAGGCTCACAGAAGGACCACTAACACCAAGCACAGCACACACCCAACTTAAATGCGGAGTTTTTGCACTTACGGGAAGGAATACATGAGGTCTGTAAGCGTGGTCTTTAGAACCTTGGCATCATTAAGAGCGGGAGAGACCTCTGATTATACGCCTATCTTCGCGTTCTCAATGTATATAGATTGTACATGCATGTTTGCTTATAGAACATCTGCAAGCTTAGCGGATACTGTGAACAACATAAATTGAGCCTCTTTAGTCGGACCTCTAAGTTTACACCGAACCATCAGCTACATTGACATGCTCATTCTCTTTTATACGGGCAGTTCCAGTATTTTTTTTAGCTTGTTAGAACTCTGAATCTGAATCTTGTTATGATGCAGAAAACACTTAAGTAGAGAAAGGTCTGAAATAGCGCTAAGTGAGCTGAGCATCAGGTTCTATATTAATGTTTAATGAACTGAAGAGAACGCAATAGAGGGACTCAACACTGGGACTAAGTAGCAGTAAAGAGCCAGAAAAAAAGGAAAGAGGGCGGAGCTGCAGAGATACCGGTTAGAGAAAGCAGCAGCAGCATGCACACCAAGAGGAGCAACAACTCAATTAAAAAGCGGAAACCATGGTGGCGCCACTGGCCTTCCCCTTCAACTCCCACGTGGCGGTGATTATCTTTCTTGTGGGACCTTTCTTGTACGGCACCGTCAGGAATGACACTGTTGTTCCTCACCCAGACTGACCCCATCATACCTTTGCGATTTACCGACCACCCTCTTGTGCATCCTGTCAGTCATGCCGACGAGCCTTTACTTGTCGATCCTATCTTCGAGCAGCCGGACACGACGTACTCCATGCCGCAGGAATCCCCGGCAACTGGTCTGCGGGTGTAAGATGGGGCAATCATAGCAGTACAGTCCATCAATGCGGAGATATGGAACAAGGCATGTTAATCTACCCAAAAAAAATCAAAACATGAATCATCAACTACTCGGATCATGCACCAAGAAATATTGTGCACACCATTTATGAACGTAATCTTGCATATAATTATAAGCATGTTTGATGCACTCAACAAAAGCCGCTTTCAGGATTATGGGTCCTTCAAGTGTGGTTCACTATCTTCTAAGAAAATGTTTCTCTAATATAAAATAGGGACCAGGAAGGAATGGCACTGGCCACAGATGGCGCGGAAGCATGAAATAAATATGCGATGCCTGTACAACAAACAAATCCAGGGCCATATTATGCACTGCTAATTAACTTTGCACAATTAAGGGGAAAAGTGCAAGGTTGCTCATACAGCTAACCATATCTGACAGTATAACGTTGCAAAGAACACATGAACTCCGGGCTAATATAGTTTAATTCGTTGCCTTTGGCCTGATGGGAGATATCCATTGATCGAACCAAACATGAGCACCCTAAATAAAACAACATACATACATATTTGGGGTTTAAAAAAGTCAGACTTAGCTATAATGCCACGAGGCTGATGGATGAGAGACAAAAGCCTTCCAATCTTCCATGAAGTTGATGAGAAGGAAGTCGCCGAGGCCGTGGAAGAGGCGTCGTCTTGTCCCAGCGAGCCTTTCCTCCTCTAGTGAAGCGGCGACCTCCTCCACGTCTTCGGCGGAGGTACATGACCTGCTCGAGCTCCAAGCAACAAAAAGATAAGCTGCTTCAAGGAATTGCCTCAAACACCTGATAGGCATTGTGCATCATATTATGACGAAAAATAAAGAGTGAGCTCCTTCCACGAATTAGTACAAATATGATGCACGCTTCAACTTTCGCTGTCCCGGCCTGGCCACTGGACATGACTCCGTCGCTGTAGGCTGACGCTCGCCGCCTTCTCCTCCTTTTGTGCCCCCTTCCCGAGGTGTTGCACGTCAGCCCGACCGACGTGGGCGCGGCGGGGTTCCTCCAAATGTCCGCGCCTGATGCGGCGCACAGGGACGCGGTGGAGGTCCACCTAGTCGACGGCGGACCCAAGGAACAGGGGGCGGCGGAGGACTTCCTGCTTGGCGGCCGGTCTAGGGAACAAGTTGTAGGGGGAGAGGATCGGGTCAGTGTGCTGAGGGTGCGTTTTTGTGGTTGTGCATCACAGAGGTGGCAGATGATGGGATGGGCGGGGCGGACGGCGGCTGAAGTGTCGGGTGGAGCGGTGGCGGCGCCGGTGGCACTGGTCGTGGAGGACAAAACGAACCCGTATGTCTCGCTTCGCGGTGGCACTAGTTGTAATATTACCGAACTTACAGGGGTAAAATCATAAATACAAAATGACATACATACGGTCGCTAAGCCATACTATATAGTCCGGGCATGATTCGCTCTGTGGAGGTCACCGGCGGAGCCTTCCGAAACATGACCATCCAGCCAGATCGATGGGGACCAACATCCGGCAGATCTTCATCTCGCCGAATAAGAACCAAGGACCACCACCATCATTCAAAGTCAGGCCATGGCCCCCACGCCTCCAACCTTCCCCGGGGATTGTGCCGTGCCGACGCTGCACACACACGGAGCACACACGGAAGCCAGCGCCGCTAACATTGCCACGTAACTCATAATCGTGCGCGCATCAGCGTGTTGGCCTGCAACGACAAAAGAGACTCGTTGACAACAACGATGACATGCTGACTTCAAGATGCCCTTGCGTCTGTTGTCCAGCTTCGTCGTGCATCTGTCTGGCCATCCGTCTGCAGGAATTTTATCGCCATCAAGAGCGTTCCCTGACTGGGAGCTCGCTGCAGGCGCCATAGCACCTCCAGATGGGGAGGGAGAGCACAACCAAATCGGTCTTGATCTCCTCCGTGAAGCAAGCTGCTGCTTATAGGGCCGCTGAAACGCAACCACCTGCGCAACAACATGCACGCGAGCCACCCAAACAGTACACGGCCGCCTCCATGGCTTGCACCTTCGCCGATTTGCCGCTCGCCGCTGCTGCCGTGTGCTTCGCAGCCTCAATCCATCCGGTGACCCGCTGCCACCATCGGTCGCACAAGCTTAGCCCGGCTGCGTCGACTGGCGGCGGCGGCAGCAGAGGAAGCGGGTGATTCGATCTGGACTGGCTGAGTATTTCCTCACCTCCCCGCCCATGCTGATCCGGTGGAACGGCACATGCGCTCGGTGCTTCGATCACGCTGTGTGCGCGGGGACAAATCAATAGAGGTAGCGAACAAGAAGATCCATGTTGATTGCCGTGTAGCAAAGGCGAGAGTTAGTTTCTAACCGGAGAGCGTTGACCAGGACCCAACGGCTGTGCCTAGCCTGCATATCCAGCCCGTCCACCTCATAGTGCTGGAACACCATGCTCAACGAGTTTTTTTGGCCATCCACGTCTTTGTGGCCCGTAGAGAGCCCGTTCCAGGAGCCTACGCCAGCAGAGCAAGCTGAGCAGCCAGCGCACCGCCATCGATTCTGCCCAGGTGGCCGACAGCCCATCTCCTCGTCGTCTCGGAGATCGCTGCCACATGAGAGTCGACAACGACGACAACACAAGTTCTAGATAGCTGATTGGACTAGACGGAAGCGGACCGTGCACAGAGGATACATTTTTAACCTACTCGTATTACACAAAGCCAACAATGGTTGCCGCGCGCAAGATGTTAGAATTGCAGGCAAAACATGCGTCGGTTTCTTATTCTCTGGGAGGATACATTTAGCCTATTACTACATGTAATTAGTAGCGGTGTAAAAAAATCAATGCAAAATATTTTATTTTTTGGATTGTTTAGAAAACAATATGAGTTGATGAACAGTGCAAAATTCGCAAAGTTTCATATTTCTCGGAATTTTACAATGTAGACTGGAACACAAACTATTTCGGATTGAAATTTTGCAAGACCGTAGAATACATCGTTGTCAACATCCAATTTTTTTCGGAATTTTTAAAACTTTAAAATATCGATTTCAAATAAATTCAAAAAAAGGCTCCATGGCGGACGGGTTCGCAAAGCGACTTTTCGAGCTCTCCTCCCACTTTTTGGGGAGAAGATCTTCGTGGAGTGGGTTGAGGTGCCGATGGCGTATGCGCACATGTATGAGGTGACCTGGCCGAGGGGGTGGGAAGAGGGTTGAGTGAAGGCGCGCCTAACCATGGAATCCCCTGAAGCTGGCTGGTTTATGCGTCATGCCACAGATGTACCAGTGATAAGTTGCTTTGTGCGTCTTACTATAAATATGTTTTCTCTCCCGTTGCAACGCACGGTCACATCTGCTAGTGTAAATAATATGCCTCTCCGTACAGATCCAAATTACCGAAGAAAAGAAGTAGTGTCTCACAGTTGGACCATGGAGCCTTACGTCTAGGACTCCATGTCCACCCGCAGATTTTGGCAGGCAAACCTTCACCCGTTTCACTGAACATAGGCCTTGCTTGTTGATATCTTTGACATTCCAAAGAAGTCGCCTACCGTATTTTTTCTAATAGTCTACAATTGATAAGGGTAGTTTCATAGTATCACACAAAGAACACAAAACGCATTGCCAAAATAATGGACTAGACAACCACAAGGTTTCCGCCGAAGGATTTGCCTAGTTGTGCCCTTTAGAAGCCCCAATTATATGATAGGCATAGTTTCACTGTACAACCAGAGCCGTAGATAGCTCTTGCATTCTTTCAGCAGAGATGTTGCTAGGAACCATAAAGTTTTTATGATAATTTACCATCATGCCAGCAGAATTCGAGAAACTTCAAAAAAGTAGGCAGTATGAACAATATTTCTAACCCATTTCTTCCACTTTTCACAACCAAGGTATTGCAACATTGACAGAACATCTCTAATACATTTCCTTCACATAGTTGAATAAACTTCAGTACATGGCACAAGTGATTTTAACCACAAACATGGGAACAACGGAGTGAAGCATAGGCTCCCATAATTGTGCAAAATAGAATTTCACCTATTACAATTAGTTTGGCCGAGCTGTTGGGTGCATGATCACTAAAAGAATCCTCAGGGAAAACTAGCAAATGCAACAGTAGTACGCAGGAGAACACAGGCCAGGCGAGCGTCTACCCTGATCCTTCGGTTAGCATCCTCTCCTTTTCGATTTTGACTCCCATGTACCTGTCATATTACAGACGAAAACACGGGCGCGCATATCAGTTGATCCATCGTGGCAAAAACTGAAGAGACTCAAAACTGTTACTACTACAAAGAAATAAGAGAATGGTACCTGCCGAGCATCATGACGGTGGCCTGCGGGTTGGTCCCCGGCGAGGCATTGAAGGTGGAGCCGTCGATGACGCGCAGCGCTTCAATGCCGAACACCCGGTAGTCGCGGTCGACAACTTTGCCGACCTGGCACCCGCCGTGGTAATGCCAGATGGTCATGACCGTGTCCCGGCAGAACCGCTCGAGCGCCGCGGGGTCGCTGCCGCCGCGCACGCCGCGCATCAGGTTCACGGGGAACTCGGCCGTGACGTTGAGCATCGCCGGGAAGGCGAAGTTCGGGTACGCGAACCGCGCGAACGCCCTGGAGCGGATGACCCGCTCGATGGCCTCGATGCCGGCGACGCAGCGGCGGAGGTCGTCCGGGTGGGCGAAGTAGTTGAAGCTGACGATGGGGTTGTCGTCGGGGTCCAGGTTGCGGAGCGCGAGGCTGCCCGTGGACTGCGGGCCGAGGACCTTCTCCAGGATGAACCCGCCGCGGAGCGCCGCGTCCGGGACGCGGCTCATGGCCTCCACGGCGCGCGCGATGGCCTCCGGCGTGCGCTGCTTCGGGGGCACCGTCGCGAGCTGGCCCGTCTGCGGAGAGAACATGCCGAAGCTGCGGGCTTGCTGCGCGCCGGTGCTGGAGGAGGCGGAGCGGGTGTTCCAGTCGGACCCGCTGGCGCCCTCGATGTAGCTGCCGAACCTGGTGATGCCGACGACCTGGATGAGCGACAGCTCGACCGGGGAAGGCGACGGCACGTAGATGGCGTTCATGGGGTTGTCGGACATGCCCTGCCCGACCTCGGGGTTGTCGACGACCACGTCGAGGCCGAACGACCGGAGGTGGTCGGAGGGCCCCACGCCGCTGAGCATCAGCAGCTGCGGGCTGCCCAGCGCCCCGGCCGACAGGATGATCTCGTTGGCGTCGCCGCGGTTGAGGTACGCCACGTGGATGATGCCCAGCGAGTCGCGGAACACCACGCCGCGCGCCACGGGCTTGGTCCCTGCAAACCAAAATCTTGTTATTGGCATCCGAACTCCACGACCAAATTATTCGCGCCACGGCAATCGTGCCATACCGTTAAGGCGATAACAAACTTAACGGTCAATTGCAAGTGCATCTTTAAACAAGATTATGCGGTGATGACATGGTCTTCTCACCTTTGTAACTGAACAAGATCCTGGCCACTCTAGCCCGGAGAAGCACGTCGATCCCTTCGGGGCGCGAGTACCGCAGCAGGTCGGCCGCCGTGTGCCGCCGCCCTTCCGGGTCGAAGATGGAGCCGCCGACCTTGGTGCCGGGGATGTGGTCGTACGTGAACCCGTTGTCCGGCACCACCCCGGTCTCCAGCAGCCCCCGCCGCACGGCCGCCTGCCAGGGCCCCAGCTCCGGCTGGAACGCCACCACGTCCTCCACCCACCGGTACGCGCTCAGCACCTCCCTGGCGTCCCAGCCGACGGCCCTGGCGTACCCGGCGCCGGCGCGCGTGAAGAAGCCCGCGTTGATGCAGCTGCCGCCGCCCAGCACCCGGGGCCGCGCGTTGATCACGCCGTCCTCCGACACGAACCGCTGCGACGGGGACGAGGCCGACGTGTCCGAGAGCACGTCCGAGAAGTGCGCCATGTTCAGCACGCGGTCGTCGTCGTACGGGGAGCCCCCGCGCTCCAGCAGGAGCACGCGGTAGCGCCTCGAAAGCGTCGCCGCCAGCGGGCAGCCCGCCGTGCCGCCGCCGATGATGATGTAGTCGTAGTAGGCCACCGGCGGCGCGTGCATCGCCTCCCTCATGAACGTGTAGTTCTGGCCGCGTGCTGTCATGTACGCACACACGCTCGCAAGAATCAGTAAACATCTCATAAATCATAATGCAAAGGATAAAGACACGAAGACTGGTCGATCGAGAGCAGAAAAGATTGATCACCTTGTGGAGAGAGGCAGAGGAGCACGAACAAGCCCGTCACGATGAAGAGTGCCATTGTTTGTTTTGACTTGTGTTTTGGTGTGGCTGACCTGCAGGACTAGGTGTGCTTATATACTGTACTAGCCAAGCAATCAAAAGAAACCGTTGGTGCATGGGTCGGTAGTTTGTTTCATTCATGCTCCGCAGCCTTTGTGTCAGCTAAAATTCTTCCACGGGTTCGGATATGACAATTGGCTTTGTCCCGTACTTGTCTGCTGTTTCTGCAGGCAAACGCAGGGTCGCTGTGGAGAATGTATAGCTCAAATACGTCACCACCTCTTTGAGACTGTCACTGCGCATATCTTTAGGCCACGCTTGGATTGCCGTTTAATTTCACGGGCCTGGCAAGTTCACGGGCCAGTATTGCTGTGCCCACAAAAACGGCCGGATTTTCTACCGGACGTGAACAGGTCCGTGAAATTTCCCGCATGGGCCAGGCAAGGAAACGTGCGACGAGAAATACTGGGGTGGAGAAAAACAGCGATCCAAGCGCACCTTCCTGTTGTAGTTGCGATCCGAAAGTTTCACACCCGTATTGACTAAAAAACGGCCAACCAAGCGAGGCCTAGTCTGTCAAGGTACATGCCTGTGTCAGTCAAAGGGCCGAAAATGCAATGAATATGTATTTGTAAATCTGAGAAACTCAAACTACTCCGTATCCGTAAAATATGCCGCTCACTTAATACAAAGTTTTTACTAACTTAATATGAAATGAGCAATATTTTTTATGTATTGGAGGGAGTATATATTTTTTGAAACAGGGATAAAACCTTTACCCCAATCTATGGATTAAAAAGTTTGTAAGAAAGTAAATTTTGGAAGCAAAGTATTATTACAAGCCAGCTACTCTCCCACAAACGAGACTCTTTTTTAATTTCATCTAGAGTAACTAACAGCGGTGTGCTCTTGTTATGGAAGAATCCTGGGTTGCGCTCATTACAAACCTCCCAAGCGGTGAGCAAGGTGACGGAGGAGACGGCCTTAAGGTTCACCCAAGCACTCGTATGTATGTTGAGAAGGCCAGACCGATCCTTTAGAAGCTTCTAAACCCTTCGCATGAGGCAGCAATGGACAAATAGGTGTGTGACCGACTCTGTTGTTTGTTTGCAAAAAAGGAGACAATCCACAATTCCGCCGCCCTCTTCTTGCAAGTCGGTCTGCCAATCAGATCTGATTTTGGTTCGCAAGCCAAGCGAAGAACTTGGTCTTGGGAGGGCCCCAAGCAGTGGCGGAGCTAGCGATTTGTCAAAGCCTGGGCACACACTTCGTCAATGATTCTGTTAGTATAATGTTCCCGCTCGAGACATCTTAAGTAATCTACAAAACTATTGATAAAACTGTAAATTTTAAATAAAATGAGATGGAGAAAGGGGAAATTTTATTTCAGGACAATTTATTAAGATTAAGTAAAATATACTTGAACAAATACCTTGTGTTTGCTCACTCCTACCAAGAATTTTCACAACATCCGCAAAAAGTTCTTTATAATTTTTATGTAAATAATATCTCGAGGCAAGTCTTTCCTTTTAGGATAAAACAAAAGATACAAATAATATAGCCACTAAATTACTAATTTCTCCCAAGAAACATGACCTATCATGGGCCCATCCAAGCCTGCTAAATTATGCAGCTTAGGTGGATGGCGGTGCAGCATCCTTTTGAGGCCCAAATAGAGCTGTCCAAGAAAACAACCGAGAGATGGCAAGTCCCAAGCGAAGGGTGGGACGCATTTTTCAGCCCAGGAGGCAACATGTCGTCTTCTTCAGGAACATATCACGGCTGCAGCCACCATGTGCATCGCAAGGGTCGCTGGAATTCCTATATGCAGCTGTGTAGAGCTCGGGCACGTGCCCTAGGTGGAGGCATGGTAGAATCGCGCCTGGCCCCAAGTCTTCCAAATCGTCTTGCCCATGTTAGAGAAGATAGTACCCATGAATTGCATATTGTATGTCGACCTTGCCGATTATTCCCCGTCTACTGTGAGCTTCCAAAGGATGTCATCGTTTACGTTGTGCACAAGTTGCACATTGCTAAGAAGGATCCAAAGGGCCAAGAATTGAGAGAAGTGCTCATTGGTGAAATCCTCATCAATGCGCATATTTCCCACCCAACTAATTTCGAGCAGGCTTTGCTAACAGAATAATTATTTTTGCAAGAGGATGTGAAAATGAGGGGAGCAGTATATTTTTGCACCCGACCCTCCAACCAAGGAGCATGCCAAAAAAGCTTCTTGAGACCATTTCCCACGGAGATCTTGGTCGCGGCGTAGAAGATGTCCATGTCCTCGTTGGTGCAAGAGTTTCCATAACAGACCCAAATTTTGGTGGGGTCTTTCCATTCAAGCCATGTCCAACGCAAACGCATGGTCATTGAAAACATTCCCAAGTGAAGCATGGCGAGGCCCGGCCCCTAGGCCCTTTGAGCGGCATAGTAGCTCCCAATTCACCTTGCACTTGGCCCCTACAGTAGTATCCTTAGCAGACCAAAGGAAAGTGTGTTGAATCTTGTTCATGAATTTTATTGCCCCTGGAGAGATGACAAGATGCGTCAAGTAACAAATGGTTTGAGAAGCGATAACCGATTTCACAAGAGCCACCCGGCCGGACGTGAAAATAAACTTGCCATTCCAAGAGGGAAGCTTGCCGACACATTTATCCTCAATATGTTGAAAATCCACTCTTTTAAGCCTCCAAACCTAAAGAGGTAGCCCAAGATAGATCAAGGGAAAATAGGCCCTAGATGCCGGGATGCCCTCAAGAATCTCGTCAAGGTTGATAATGTTGCATTTGATAGGCACCACTGAGGCCTTGTCAGAGTTAGCGCAAAGACCGGTGACCTCCTCAAAGGCCTTAAGGATTGTGACCAAGTTTCTAATGTCCTCCTTGATAGGTGCCACAAACACTACCATGTTATTCGCGTAAAGAGGGGTTCTCAAAGTGGCACCCTTCCCACGAAGCTTGTGGAGAAGCCCATCCCTTGTTGAATTTTCCAAAATTTACGTGAGGGGGTATATGGCAAGAACAAAAGGTAGGGGGGATACTGGGTCTCCTTGTCTAAGCCCGCGGCGGTGCGTGATGGGGGGACTGAATATGAAATTAAGGAGCACACAGGAAGAGGCGGTTGAGAGCAAGGCGGTGATCCAATTTCAGAAACGACTAGAGAAACCACGACGTTGGAGAAGGTCTAGAATGAAAACCCATCAGGTAGAGTCAAAAGCTTTGTAGATGTCAAGCTTGAAGAGGAGCCCATGGATCTTGCCCTTGAGGAAACATTTTGCTAGGTTCTTGGCATAGAGAAAGTTGTCGTGTATGCTTATTTTCTTGATGAAAGCACTTTGGGTGTTGGAGACAAGATAATTCGTAAGTGTCCCAAGCCGGAGAGCAAGCATCTTGGAGTTATTTTTTACAATTGCGGGGATGAGACTAATAGGCCTAAAATCGGAGACCTCTTTGCCCCTTATTTCTTAGGCAATAGAGCAATGTTGGCGGAATTCAACCAATAGAAATTTTTGAAGTGGAGGTTGCCAAAAAGATTGACTTCCCTCGTGATGTTATCATTGATAGTATCCGAAGATTTCTAAAGAAAGCGCTCGTGAACCCGTCGGGGTAGGGTGCCTTGTCACTCGGAATTGGGTTCACCTCCTCCCCGGAGGCTCAGAAAAGGGATCTCCAAGGTTTTGCAATTTGGTTCCTCAAAAAAGAAGCTCATCCCAACTAAAATGTTGCCTTCTAGACAACCCACGGCCTAAAACCGAGTTGAAATGATTGTGTATGATATATTATTTAGCCCCATGACCGTTGACCCATCCATGGTTGAACTTGAGATGGTGGATGTGATTTTTTTGCCTCTGGGAGTTGACTCTCATATGGAAGAAATTTTTGTTGGCATCGACCTCTTTGATGGTTGCAATTATCGCACTTTGTTTCTTTCTCGCCCTCTCCACCACAGCCAAAGCAACCACCTTTGTTTTAAGTCTAGCCCGAAGGTCCCTCTCATTTGTCGAGAAAGCCCTATTATCTTGCACCAAATCGAGTTGGAGAATGACAAGGGGCCCTATTCTCTTGCACCAATTTTGAACTCAACTACAAGTTTTTAAATACTCACTCTCATTCATAATAAACCCCTAATGAACTAGGGTTAGTTCAAAATTTCAAAAATTATTTTTGGTCAGAGGTAGTACCTATTCTGATGCTCATGTGTGCATCTACGTCATCAAATAATTTTTTTTAAGGAAATACTAATACAATGTTTATGGTAAATGGTGAATGCAGTTCTACCGATTATTTGAATTATCACATTGAGTGCACTTAGTCCTCTTACTACAAACTTACAATCATGTTATTCCCCTCCCAGGAGTAGATTTTTGCATTTGGTGCGCAACGAAGTAAAATGTCCATTTATATCAAATTTATTCTACAAGAGGATTTTAACACTACACATCAAAACAACTATTTAACGATTTTTATATTTGTGACTATAGATTTGTTAATATTGATATAATGCTAGAACTTCTAAATGAAACAATAATACACGCATTGATGTATTTGTGTTAACCATTAGAGCTCCATGTTTTCTGCATTATCTTCCTTTGCGATTTAAATGCCATAATCAAAATAACTCTAGAAATGTGAGGATGTATTTTTACTTAATTAACTTATGCAACTCTCTAATTATTTGGTTTGAAGGGTTCAATCATTATCTATTCCTCTGTTTCTAAATATAATATGCTTTAGTTTTTTCCAGATTCATGTGTATGTATCTATACAAGTTATAGTGTATATGTTCATCTATCTAGCACACATCTAAAATATCTTATATTCAAACGGAGGGAGTACATGTGTGTTGACTTTAGTGATTAATGGTAATGCTTTCTGGCGGTGAGTAAAACACAATGGCACAATTTATGTATTACTCCCTCATTCCATATCAGTTGCAGCTCAAATAAATATATCTAGACCGCTAGATACATCCATTTGAGCGGCAACTGACACGGAACGGAGGGAGTTCTTCAGCAAGTACTTCCTTCGTATCACAAATAGATGAGGTTTAAATGTTTAAGTTTTTTACTATAAAATGTTGTTTCGAATATTTTTATTGAGAAATTTTGAATCATATGTTTAAACTTGTCTCTAAGGTATATTCATACTCCCTCCGATCCATATTAATAGGTGCGAAGTGAATGTATTTAGACATGTTTTATTGCTAGATACATCCACTTTAGCACCTATTAATATGGATCGGAGGGAGTAATATAATTGTGTTTTATTTATATATCTATTATAGTAAAATTACCGATCAAATGTAAATCTTAAAGACCATGATAGTGTCCCAAACTCCAATTATTTTTCATATGGAGGGAGTCCCCTTTCTCACTATATCCCGCACTTTGTAACCTATTAGTTATATTAAATTTTTTGTATGGAGTTCACAATGTAAATTCATGTCAAATGTCTTAGATTTGTTACCCGTTTTTAACTGTGTTATCCTACTAACTTAGAAAGTACCATGGACCTAAACGCAATTTTGCACTCACTAAACCATAGGTTTTGTCTAAAGCCGTGATTTGTCCTATCAAGCATGGTAAAGAGGAACACAAAAAATACATAGTACATACCACCTGGTATAAATTGACAATAGGGATTTTGTCATGTTTGGCGAGGCGAAGGGGGCAAAGACGCCCTACTTGAAACCAAACCACACTATGTTTTACCTAATGTGAATTATTTATTAGGTTTTTCTTATCGGCATGGTGGCAACAATCATGGGTTGGTGCAACTCATCGGTAGTCGATATACTTGCACCACATAGACTCTATATATATATATCCAAGGAAGTTGTGGTACATATGTGTTTTTTTCTTTAATTTTCTCTCTTCCTCGCAATTGTTACATGTGTGTCCGAGTACTAGTCAGGCATTTATACATAAAGCATAAGGGATGAAAAAATCGATATTAAATAAATATATGAGTAAATGATAAATATAAGGGTACACCTCTAAGAAAATTAGTATTCTTACGTCTAGAATATGATGAGAGAGGGAGAATGGATCCTAGGATCATGTTCTCCGAAGCTGAACTCTATATTTATAACAATTGTTTGAAGTGTCAAACATTTTTTAACTTGAAACAATGTAACTCTTTTACATGCGTGTATGTTTTCATAATCATAAATAAAAGAAAATTTTGATATCCTCATAGTATAAGACAACTTAGTACTATACAAAAAAAATACCAAGTTAGATCCGATATAGGCATGTATCAAGTGATTTTATGGTAAGACATAGTATCAAAATCTTATGACTTATTCTTAATCTACTAAAGAAAACGATTGGGGAATATCTAAATTCACCCAAGTCCCTTCTATTTCTGTATGGCATATGCATAGCCAATTCTAACAACATATCCATATAAGCAATTAAAAATGAGGTACGAGAAAAACATAAAGTCAAGAAAAGAATTCGAACATAGAGAATTTTAAGATCATGGAGGATTAGGTGGGGTAGTAAAAGTGTGTCTAAAGTACCTATGGGGTTTTGAATGATTAATGACGATGCAATTAATGAATTAACCATATGACTAAGTGTTGTAGGATTTAATTTAGCTTCTACTTGGATAATATCTTTGATGATATCTAAAATATGAGAAAAGGTTTGGCTACATTTGTAATTTTATATTTATTTGAGTGTGAGCTATGTCGTACTATAAAAGGAGGCACTTGGTTAGTAAGAGGTATATGATCCATTGTATAATCTCTCAAATATTTATTTATATATCCAACAATTTTATCTCAATTTTCCAAATAAACACATTCCTTATATCCAACTGAAAAACCTTGCCCGAAACCTCTGGGTAAGTGAGAATGACAAACATGGCAAAATAATCACCCTTTTGACACTATTATTTTCATACAAAATTTCCATGTGGAAGATCTCCTGTAACATTTGGGTGTTTTTTGAGTTGTTGTGGAGAGGTCGGTACCACATGGGACCGTGTTTGGTACATCCGATAAATCGTTTCTGGCCTGACTGAACAAATCTTGAACTCGATTGATACTTCCAGATAACTTTCTTCACAACTTCCAATTTTTATTGAGTAAAGGATGGTTTTACCCTTCCCTATATATAGCTCCCATCAATTTTGTTTTCAAGTGAATAAAATAAGAGGGACCCTTGCCTAAGTTGAAAGCTTCAAACTCATATACTTTTAACATACTCTCCATACTACGATCAAATCCTTGTGAGATATTTCGTGGTTGAGTGATTCTTTTGAGATATCTTTGCAAGGGCTCAGCACAAGACATGTTGTTGTTTCTCTTTGGAGGGTGTGTGCCTCCTATCTGGCTAAGTTGTACGGTTACCTGCAGGAATTTAAAAGTTTATGTCTTACGTAAACGCCAAGATCTATCTATGAAGACAGGACACACACAATATTCTAGATCTTGTACTTATAAACACCGCAACATAAGAAGGAGTTTGTTGTTGAGGTTGTCGGTGAAGCCCGGTGAAGATTCTCACGTCCAAGCCTGGAGGTGAGAATTTTGCCGACTCCCTCATTAAGTATCACATGTGTAATCCCTCTTCTAGTATCCACGCATCCACTTGCGCCAACCCTTAAGTGCTCCACCGTCCAGGATTCGGCGCCAACGAAGAGAGACAACCTTTCGACATAGTAGTGTTATATCTAATCAACTAGGTTAGATCTATATGATACAGAGGAATTCTCAACACATGAGAGAAGGAGAGAAATTGTATGTCGTCTAAAGGGGAAGGACATCTCAAAACCCCCGAAGAGAAAAATCCAACTCAATTGTGTGTCTCACCCCATGGGGGTGGGGGTTATATATAGCGGGAGGGAGGGAGCACCTGCCTTCGATAGGGGGATTGGTGCGCCTTCCCTAGGCTGACTGCATCCCCTCCCCAAGTCCAATTCAGATTGGACTCCCCCAGTTGGGCGTCCTCCTTCCATACTGCTACCTCCTTCTTTTTTTCTTTAATTTGGGATTTCCATAAAATCACCAAAATCAAACAAGGAAGACTAGGGAGATGTGGGTGCCTTCCAAGGTGGGTCTATGATGAAGTGCAACCCTTTACCTCAACACCACCAAGTACTCCAAGTGGTCCATTGACAAGATCACACACAAATGTTATACAAGATAGGGTGAACTCACTCTATCCCTCTACGAATTCGAGGACTCGGTGAATGGATCGCTACCTCATGCAGATATGCTATGTGTGCTCAATTATGAACCTATTGGTGACTCCCAAGACGATGCCAATGATACTGAAGAAGATTAAAAAGAAGATTGGCCAAGACAGAGAAGATACGTGAAGATCAGGACATCGGTTCTAGCACTGAATGAACCGTCCAAAACCGGTTCTAGCACCATCCCAACCGGCCTCACAGCCAATGCAGACCGGTCAGGATACCAGCACTATAGAAGGGTTTCCCGCATGTGGCCCGGTTGAATCGACCCCGGCCAGTCCAAGCGTTGATTCCCGAGCCGGCGCTACAAAAGGGGATTTCAGCCCGTGGCTCGGCTAAACCGGCCCCGGTCAGTTCCAGTGTCGGCTAAATTAACTTACCAACTAACATACCAGTTGACCTGCCAGTGGAAGAGGGTTGATGCCTTGTATCTCCCCCACCTACCAGCATATGCTATAAACAGAACCTCCCCTTCCCCATCTAGGGTTAGAGAAGAATTTGACATTTGTGAGCTTTTATCTTTACCCCTCTTGTGAGGCTACTCCTATGATTTGCATCTAGGATTGTATCAAGGCTACTCATTTAGCTACCAAACTATTGGATTGTATCAAGGCATGTCTTGTGATTGCTACTCTTTTCCCTTGGGATTATAGTAGTGGCATATCGATCTTTCTCAACTAACCCTTGAGATTATATTGGCTTGGTGGACTGGTCGGGAAGGTGAATCAGTTTCATCCAGAGTAAGTTTGACTTGATTCGTGAGACCTAGAGGCTACCTTCGAGGTGTGTTGCCGGGAGATCGAGTCGGTAGGATTTTAGTTATATTGGTTCTTGTGGATTCGACTTGGCTTCCTTAATCCCTTCGTGTTCTTCGTGTTGCTCATCCATCCTCGGTCAATTCGTGAAGATCGGGCATCCCACGAGTATGCAATAACATAAGTCCGGGGCATATGCGGCAGCACCACACCAGGTGTAGTGCAGCCCTAGGGCATCTAGTCCCCCCCCCCTCCGGCATCCCCCTCCCCATTCTCTGGTTTTCTCCGATACTTTTCTAGAACCTTGTTAACCCTTTAGATAAAATCACCGGCTCTATCCACTAATGTCAGAAACACTTGCTAACATCTCGAGACATCTCATGACTGCCCCTATCTCTCCTAAAAAGTTCTCAGCCTTTCACCGACATTATATGCCTCTCATGATAACTTCTCCAAAACACTTCTGATTGACATCGGAGATTTTCCTGAGACATCGGAATGACTCCGACCACTCCTATACACTACTATGACTACAAATCACTCTCAATTAAATATTGCCACAACTTAAGCGTGTGACCAGAAAGTTTTGGCAATGCGCAAACATGTCTAGAGTACTTACCAAACAATAACCAACAGCGAAACCGTGAACATCCTTGATGGATCTTGTGTATTCACGAATAATGAGGGAACCTTTTGTGTTACTCATTATGCTTATCATGTTAACTTAATCATACCGATCATATCACGAGATGAGACAATATGCACTGCGTGATTGATGGTGAGATTAACAACACACCCATTGGGGAACCCCAGTGGAAGGTATGACGCAATAGAGTTGTAAATTTCCCTGAGTGATGAGATCAAGGTTTATCAAACCAATAGGAATTTAGAGTCTTCAGCAAGGTGCTAGAAATTCGAGTGTTGACTAGCGTGTACCTACACACACAAACTCCCTTTGTCCCCAACTTACCAGTAATCTTGATCTTCATGTCTTGCCGAAAATAAGAGTTAAACGTATAGTGTGGTTGAAAGAAATAAAGGTAAATCGGTACATACAACAAGTAATGATGAAAAGAAAGTAAATGAGGTTGTATACAATGTAAAATAATAGACCATGGGGCATAGTTTCACTGGTGTTGCCTTTTGAAAAGATAACAAACAAACATGTTGGTTGAACAAATTACAGCTAGTCAATTGATAGACTTGGAATGCCAAATAATCATGACAAGTAGAGTTCTTTTAAATATTCATGGAGACATTACGTCAGATATATGTAGACCGCTTCCAGCCGAATCAAGTAGAGTTCCTTCAAATATTCATATAGGAATTACGTTAAACATATATAGACAGCTTCCATCCGCATCTATAACTAAAAGTACACCTTGAGAGCGTTTCTATGCTTGCCCCTCGTTGGTATTAAGTTGAAATAATAACAAAAAATATGCATTAATATCAATACATAATGTATGTAAAATTCATAATAAAAAATATACATAAACACCAATGTTTTTCCCTTAGTAGAAACATCACATACTTGGTCTTAGTCATCGCTTTCACTCGAGCCCAGACACGAAGGAGGCATGAACCTACTATCGAGAAAAAAAAACTTTGTTGGAGACACATGCAAGTACTTGGCCTAAGCAACCACACACACCGAAGAGCATGCAAGAACACAATATAACATTGATATAGTAATAGTAACAAGATCTTATAAGAAATATGAACAATCTGATCATAAGTTCACAATTTATTAGATCATAGCAAACACGACATGTAGCAATTAATTAACGGTGATCTTGATTATGTTAGGCAGCTCACATGATCTAAAACTGGTAGCACAAGGAGAATAGACAAACATCTAGCTATTTCTATGGACCCAAAGTTCAAGGATGAACTACTCGCGCATCACCTTGGAGGCAATCATGGCGATGAAGAAGCCTTCGGTCATGATTCCCTACTCTGACAGGGTGCCAGAATAGGGTTCCAGGAACCCTAGATTGGAATTTCAACGTGAAGTCGCCTGTGGTGAAGTTTCGTGGAAAATATGCATGTTCCTCATGTTTTTAGGTCAAAGGGGGTTAAATAGGCGAATATGCGACATGAAGAGCTAGAAGAGGTGGACAGACGGGCTGAGGCGTGGACTAGGGCCCACCCCCACCCTGGGATCTCGTCCCCTCCTAGTGGCCCTCCTTCGGCTTCCCTTTGTACCCCGTCTTTGTCTTGCAAATATATTTATTTTCCTACTTTTCTAGAATTCTCCTCGGACTTTTCTCTCCATATCTTCTGAAATACAAAAACAACACAAAATAGAAACTTGTGTTGGGCATCTTCTCAATAGGTTAGTTCGGGAAATTCCCTAAAATGATATAAAATTATAGTGAAAACATGTGGCAATGAGATAAAACAAGAATGAAGCAATAAGAGTTTATAGATAAGTTTTAAACTTATGAGTGATCGAACCATTTGATTATTGCACATATAAAAAATCGCACCGATATTATTCTCTTTTACTCATTCATATCCCAGATGTCCTTTTTGATAAATCACAATGGTCTGACCAGGCGATTGGTTGACATTGGTGGTATTGGGTGGGAACAGTCTCCATCGTATGGAGGAGTTAAGTACCATTCTATAATAACCTCAGTTTAATTACACACTTAAGGTCATAACCAGAAGTCACCGTTATAGTCTCCTGTTACGGTAAACCGTTGATGATAACAAAAGCACAGCTAAAGTGTGCGTCCACTAGGTTTTCTCATGATATAGGGACTTAGCTAACGAAAACTTCATAATAACTTTGGTAATTGGTTAACATTAGTTTGTCTCTCTTAGAAAAATTATACACTTGGGTCGTCTCGGTACTATTGTTACCCTAACAATATACCCTCATAGTTGTTTGACTTATACAAAGTCCATAACCAGGAAAATATGATCATCATACAACATACAAGCTAATCTCAGAGACAATATTAGGAACACTTGTTTTGGTTATATATCTACACATGCATGTAGGTTTGATACGTCTCCAACATATCTATAATTTATGATGTTCCATGTTGATATTAAGCCAATTGCTACATGTTTTCTCCCTTGTTTATAGCATTTTTACACGTTTTTCGGGACTAACCTATTAACAAGATGTCACAGAGAGAGTTCCATGTTTTCTGCTGTTTTTAGTTTCAAAAAAGTTGTTCTGAAAATATTCTTGGAATTGGAAATTTCGAAAGCCAGAAGTCCTAGAAGTCCCGGAAGCATCCAGAAGTCCCGAAGAGCCCCGAAGGGGGGCCACACCATGGGGTGGCGCGTGTCCCCCTGGCCACGCCACCTAGGGGTGTGGCCCCCTTGGCCACCTCTCGGCATCGCCCTTTCGCCCATATATACTCCCCGAGGCATAAACCCTAAGAGAATCGACCTTTTCCACAAAATACATCCGTAGCTCCGCCGCCGCCGACAAGTTTCGGGGGACAGATCTCTATTGTGGCACCCTGCCGGGACGGTGAAGTGCCCCCGGAAGCCATCTCCATCGACTCCACCGCCATCTCTATTGCCGTTGCTGTCTCCTATGATGAGGAGGGAGTAGTTCTCCCCCGAGGCTGAGGACTCTACCGGTAGCTATGTGGTTCATCTCTCTCTCCCATGGTGTGATCTATATGTGATCATAAGCTTTGTAATCTATTTGAATTCGTAGATGTTACTCTTCATCTTTTGCTACTCAAGTGCTTTATTAATATGAACTTTGGAGTCACCTTGTCCCGCGGTGTGAAGGTGACAGTGTGCACACCGTGTGTGTCTCCTCTATGAAATTGTGGAGTTTGCTTAGTACCTTCTAGGGCGCTCATAGTGACAGCGTGGGGTTAACTAGACATGGGAATACAAACTTGAGGAGTGCTGTTACAGCCCTACGCAATGATTAGTGTTCGTTATCCAACCGGAGAGGGTTAAGAGTAGCATAGTGAGAGAAGCTATCTAGTTATTCATTTATGTGATCATTGTTGAGAGTGTCCACTAGTGAAAGTAGGATCCCTAGGCCTTGTTTCCAAGCATTGAAACACCGTTTTCCGCCTGTTCTGCTACATGTTTGTTTGCTTCCATTTTTATTTCAGATTGTTATTATCACTTATAATCATACATACTACTTGTATTTTACTCTCTTTTCACCGAACTAGTGCACCTATATACCTGACAAGTATATTGGGTGTGTTGGGGACACAAGAGACTTCTTGTATCTTGATTGCAGGGTTGCTTGAGAGGGGTATCTTTGACCTCTACCTCCCTGAGTTCGATAAACCTTGGGTAATCCACTTAAGGGAAACTTGTTGCTGTTCTACAAACCTCTGCATTTTGAGGCCCAACACTGTCTACAAGAATAGAAGCGTGCGTAGACATCAAGCTCTTTTCTGGCGCCGTTGCCGGGGAGGTAAGGTAAAAGGTTTTCACATCCTCGGGTGTGAGTGCTCGAAGTTGTTTCCTTTAGATTCTACAATTATATTTTTTTGTTTCTTGTTTTTATTTTTACTAGTTAGGCTTAATGGAAAACAACAAAAATATGAGAGAGGTTTATAATATTTATCTTGAGTTAGGACATGAAATGTTTGAAGAGAAGATTAAAAAACCTATGGAACTTTATTTGCATGCTAGTGGCAATGTTATTAGTATGAACTCTTTAAACAACATTATTGCTAATGCTATGGAAAAGTCTAAGCTTGGGGAAACTAGTTTTGATGAATATGATACTTTTAGTCCCCCAAGTTTTGAGGAAGAAATTTTCTTTGATGATACCTTGCCTCCAATATATGATGATTATAATGATTGTGGTATTCTAGTTCCACCTGTTTACAATGATGAATATGATATTTTCAGTCCACCTACTATTGAGGAAAAAATTAATTATGATTAAAATATGTCTCCTATATTTAATGATTATGGTGATGAGAATAATAATGATAGCTATTTTGTTGAATTTTCTCCCACTACTATTTATAAGAATGACTATGCTTATGTGGAGAGTATTAATTCCTTTATGCATGTGTCTCATGATAAGAATGTTTTATGTGATAGCTATATTGTTAATTTTTGTCATGATGCTAATGAAAGTTATTATGAGAGAGGGAAACATGGTTTTACGCATCTCAACAATATTAAGTTTCCCCTCTTTATGTTGAATTTTTTTATGTTGCACTTATTTTGTCTTCCTATGCTAGTCACGTTGTGCTTCGTTGACTTGTTTGTCTACAAGATTCTTTTTCATTGAAAGTGAGTTACACTTAAATGTGTTTTATATTTGCTTCTTGTTGCTCTCTTATTGTGCTTCAACTCTTATTCTTATGTGAGCATCTTTTAAAAATCATTATGCCTAGCTGAAAGGCGTTAAAGAAAAGCGCTACCGGGAGACAACCCGTTTTATTTCTCTGTTTTCAACCAGTTTTTCTTTGTTTTATTTTGTGTGCTTTGCACCTGGGTGTTGTCTATTTCCTTAGAAACCCTGCTGTATCTTTTCTTTTGTGTTTTTGTTGAGCCAAGTAAAGCCTCAAGTGGAAAGTTGAGCCTATATTTCGGATTTCTGCGCAGGAAACATATTTCTTCTGTCCACTGTTAATTCCGTTAAAAGTCACAAAAATTCAAAATGACCTGAGTTTTTTTGTGCTTAATACTGAGTTATATACGCAACTTTTCTTAGAAGAACACTTTTTTATTTGAGCAACGGAAGATTTTTGAAAAATCTTTCTTTATCTGTTGTTCTGTTTTGACAGATTTCTGCCATTTATCGCATTTGCATCTTAATCTCTTTCTTTTGGTGTTCTTTTGAGAAAAATAGTTTTAAAAGAAGTTGTGAAAGTAGCTAATGTGTTTTTGAGTGTTAGACTTGTGTTGAAACTGAACCATGTGAATTTATTATTTCAATTTCACTAACGTTTCTAATGAAGATTGTGAGAATTTTGGTGTAAAGGAAGTTTTCAAGGGTCAAGAGAAGAGGATGATATGATGTGATCAAGAAGAGTGAAAAGCCTAAGCTTGGGGATGCCCCGGTGGTACATCCCAGAAAATTCCAAGAAGACTCAAGCATCTAAGCTTGGGGATGCCCAAGGCATCCCCTTCTTCATCAACAAATTATCAGGTCACTTCTAGTGAAACTATATTTTTATTTGGTCACATCTTATGTGCTTTACTTGGAGCATATTTTATTTTTGTTTTTAGTTTGTTTGGTTTACTTTGCTGTGATAAATGGTTGGATCTTATCATAATTGTGTGGGAGAGAGACACACTCTGTTTTCATTGCTTAGAACACTCTAGTTTTCATTCTTGTTGTTGTGTGAGTGTTCACTCTTTGCTAAGTACTTTGTTTAGCCTTTGTTTTCATGCATCTCTTATTCAAAATTGTTAGTTTTAGTAGTGTTATGTGAGTACTCTCATTTTTTGCTTGCTGTAGCATTTGGAGAGTTTTTTGTTAAAGCATGTTTTGTATGGTGCTTGGTTGGGAATAGAAATGCTTATGTGGTAGTTGGTATAGTGGAAAAATTCGCATGGTCTTGTAGATCACTAAACCGCTTCACTTGAATCACCGCTGTTGTTTTGAGATATTAATTTGCTTAATGTATAAACGAGAAGGACTAGTAAGTATAAACTTTTAATGGTTGGTCTAAGAAACTTGAAACTGTGCCACACTTAAATTACCAGCTGATAGAAACAATGGTATATGATTGCTACGAGTGATACATTTCTGATCGGCCTTTTGTTACGCTCTACGGTCGGGGTAGCCAACAGTGACTTGTCACTGCCACGGACCCTCTTGGAGTGATTTGTATTGTGCCTTGTAAGATTATTTGCTTGCTGTAATCTTTTAACTCGTTAGTCTATGTTGCTGGCATTTCCACCATCCATATTTTCTAGCCTCTTCGGTACTGTGCATTGCCCTTTTATCACATTGAGAGTTGGTGCAAACTTCCCAAGTGCATCCAAATCCCATGGGAGGACTTTGTTCTCCTACACATAAGCCCATATATTCTTCCTCAAAACAGCCACCATACCTACCTATCATGACATTTCCATAGCCATTCCGAGATATATTGCTGCACAACATCCACCTCCATTATGTTACTTGATGATGCGCTTCATGGTTATTTATGCATACTGCTACACTGGCAGGAGCATGCAGCTAGAGACATCAGAGATATTTCTTTATGAGTTATGAGTACTAAAAGTGTGATGATTCATTGTAATATAGGATGTTGCCCCTACCGGTGAGGATATATAAATAAAAAAAATGAAAAAAATGAAAAAGCCCAAAAATAAAAAAAAGAAAGGGTCAAAGAGAGAATAAAGAGAGAGGGGGCGCATCACTATCCTTTATATAGCACACTTGTGCTTCATGTTTAGCACCAATACTTCAGTTTGGAGAGAGTTTTCATATTATCATTCATTCATAACTATGTGGGGGGACTTTACATTATAGAACTTGGCTTGTATATTCCAATGATGAGCCTCCTCAAATGAGCTCTAGGTCTTCGTGAGCAAGCAAGTTGGATGCACCCCCCACTAGTTCCATTGGAGAGATTTCATACACTTATAGATCTATGTGTTCGTTGTGTGGCAGTCCCTACTCCTTGCATATCTTCGGTTGTAAGACTTTCTCTTGTCTAATGACAACTTTTAGCTTTGTGAGCCTTTCTTCCATTGACCTTCCAAACCCCCCATAATGTTCTCTTTGCCATAACATCCCGGTGCGAGGGACCAACACAGAACACTTTCTTGTTTTTAGTGCGCAAATAGTTTAAGATTCAAACATTGCATTGTGTGGAAAGCTTGACTTGATCCTAACAGGGGTTGTGAAGATCGTTTGACGTGCATGATATTGTTGTTATTGAAAGTTTAAATCATCTATAATAAACTTTGAACGGTTGATAGTTTTTTATTATTGATTCATTAAAAGTTTTACTTCTTTCTTTTTTGTTTATGCATAACTTGTTGATATCAAATATAGATCACAACTTTAGTTCATTTGATCCTAGTTTACATGTTCTACTTTACATATTATGATCAAGATTGTGTGGTAGCATGTCACCTCATAAATTATTTTGTTTTATCGTTTACCTACTCGAGGACGAGTAGGAACTAAGCTTGGGGATGCTTGATACGTCTCCAACGTATCTATATTTTTTGATGTTCCATGTTGATATTATGCCAATTGCTACATATTTTATCCCTTGTTTATAGAATTTTTAACATTTTCCGGGACTAACCTATTAACAAGATGCCACAGAGCTGATACGTCGAAAACGTATCTCCTTTTCCCAACATTTTTCTTATCTTTTTCCTCTAAACTTGTGTGTTTTGGATACAACTAACACGGACTAACGTTGTTTTTAGCAGAATTACTTTGGTGTCTCGTTTTTATGCAGAAAAATCAACTTTCGGGAAATTGCCCAGAAAAGACCCCATTGATGTTTTCACCCCGGAAAACCCCGGGAGCCAGAAGGGGGGCCAGGAGAGGGGCCACAGGGTGGCCAGCAGGGGCGGAGCTTCAGCCCGGCATGCCCGGGCAGCTGCCCGGGCTTGGCTTTGTCTGGCAAGCCTGCAAACGGTTGTTAATTAGCGCTAATCTCGCTGATTGCCCGGGCTATACTCCAATCGACTAGGCCTTTTTTCCCTTGTCCTATTTTCTCGTTCAGTCCAACGTAATAACTAGGAAAGAGATAAGCCCACAAGAAGCTGGCCCATATCCTACATTGGTGTTTACCCACGCACGAACTGAAGTTACGGAAGTCAAGCAAGTCCTTCGCCTCCTGGACTCCTCGTACAAGACTAAATCGCGCACACAGGCGACCGCGGCGCCGCCGGCATGTATCATGACGATTCGGCTGCAATCTGCAGCTTTCAGATCGGGCCAGTGACCGGCTGCGCTCGCCCGCTTCGTTACCATCCGATGGCAGCGTCAGTTCGACGTTTCTGATATGTATAGGCAGAATTTAATCTACAAATTGAGGAAAAAGGTTTGTTCGTCTCCAGACGATAGCAACCTATTTATGTTGTTGATTGCTGAATCATTGTGTTGAATATTTATTTTTACTAAATGCGGAGGTTTTTTATTCGAAAGCCAAACAATTGGACTGAGGCGAGCCTTAGCACCGGTTTAGGCAATGATGTCCAAAGCCCAAACACCGAGAATGATGTGAGCAAGATTTATCTTCTAATGTTGTCCATGTAAATGGATTTAATCCGGATGAAATTGTTTGTGATCAAAATTTTCGCAGATAAATTGCTTCATATGCACCGGATATTCATAATCAAGTGAGGATGACATACATATTCAACGGACATTCCCAATCAATAGTGGAATTTCCTCGTACTGATGGAAGGATATTTTCTCGGCAATTAAAATTATCAAGTCTGAATTGTCCAACAAGATAAATGACGATTGATTTAATCACTTGATGATATGCTACACCGAGCGGGAGATATTTAAATCACGTGACAATGTCATTATTCTTCGACGGTTCCAAGCCTTGAAGAATCACAAAGGGATTTTGAGTATTTGAGAGGTACGTGTCATATATTCTATTCTGATGTGGCATTTGGGTATGTAAACTTTTTACTTGTGAGTTGTGACTCGTATTATTAGTGAGCTATTATCAAACCAGTTTTAATTCTAGTTTGTGGTTACTAAGTATTATGATTGTAGATTGTCCAATTTATTATTTAGATTTAGATTTTTTTTTTTTGATTAGCTCATTGTTTGCCCAGGCTTCTATTTTTCCCTCGCTCCACCACTGCGCGCCAGCATAGGGTGTGGGCCCCCCCAGGACCCCCCTCGGACTCCCCTTTCGACTACAAGTAGCCTCCAACCCTAAAACCCGAGGGGATACGTCATATTCCACAGAACACAACAGGGTGCGGCCGTCGTCCCGAACCTCGATCCGGGGATCAGAAGTTCCTATTCTGGCACCCTGCCGGGACGGGGAATTGGAGGAGATCATCGCCATCGTCATCACCAACGCCTCTCCATCGACCATCCATGTTTCCCCCATCCATGTGTGAGTAATTCCCCGCTGTAGGCTGAAGGGGATGGTAGGGATTGGATGAGATCGTTCATGTAATAATATCGTGATTGTTAGGGCATAGTGCCTAGTATCCTCTATTAGTGCTATTGACATTGTTGCAACTTGTTATGCTTAATGCTTGCCACTTTGGGCCCGAGTGCCATGATCTCAGATCTGAACATGTTACTGAATCATGATGATAATTATTGTTTCTTGATCATACCTGCAAGTTGTTTACACATATCGTTGTCCGGAACCCGAGGCCCCGAAGTGACAGAAATTGGGACAACAGGAGGGGATGGCTGTGATGTGAGGATCACATGTGTTCATGAAGTGTTAATGCTTTGCTCCGGTGTTCTATTAAAAGGAACACCTTAATTACCAGTAGTTCCCTTGAGGCCCCGCTGAAAACGGGCTGGTAGGACAAAATATGTTGTGCAAGTTCTCATTGCGAGCACGTACGACTATTTACGGAACACATGCCTATGGTTACTTAGTGCTTGGATGTTTTATCATATTTATCTGCAATGCCCCTGACATGATCATTATTTGAACTTTCTTATCCATGCAACGCCCGTTCATCCATCCCTATGCCTACAGTATTTAATCCGCTGTTTACTTCAAACACTACTGATGTTGCTGTTTTCATTCCACTGCTGCTATTATTTCACTACTGCTACTACTATAAAACTGTTACTGTTGATAAACCACTGCGAACAAAAGTACTTCCAGATGCAGGTGAATTGACAACTCACTTTTTAAGGCTCACAAATATTCTTTGGCTCCCCTTGCGTCGAAACAATAATTTGAGTTTTACTTCCCTCGAAGACTGTTGCGATCCCCTATACTTGTGGGTCATCAAGACTATTTTCTGGCACCGTTGCCGGGGAACATAGATATATTTGCGAGCTCACCAGAGAGTATTATTATCTACTGCTATCATTCATCATGGGTAGGTCTCGTGATGGAAGAGTTCCTATATTACCATCCACTACAAGAAGAGGTACAACTCTGAACACCTCTGTTGCTCTTGATTCACCGTCTGTTATGAGTAAGCTGCTTACACCACCACATGCTACACATGCTACTTCTGCTGAATCTGAAAATGCTTCTGATACTTTTGATGATGCTTCTACTGTGCTTGATGAGAGTGGTTCTCTCGGTCCTTTCTTAGATGCTACTATTGCTAAAGCTAAAAATATTGCAAACACTTGAACTCCTGATAAAATTCCTGTTACTCCTGCTTTTTCACTTGCTTTTTCACCTGAGTTTGATGATGCTTATATTGAACCGAGTGATGATCTTATTGATGAAATACATGCTTCGAAGGATAAATATGCTGCTATACGTCTTATGGAAAGTCGTGTTGTTAGATATAAATTATCTCCTGGTGCTAAGTTTGCCACTTCTCCTATTTATATTAGGGATAAGGATTATAATTTCTCTCTTGATTTATCTTATATATCTATTGTTAAGAAAGAACCTTTTTGTGGTACTGAAAATGAAAGTGCTATGAAACATATGAATGAGCTCTCCTCTTTGAGTAGTTTATTCTCTAATGATCTTAAGAAACGTAGCTACTTTGTTGCTAAAATATTCCCTTTCTCATTAAAGGATGAAGCTAAAACTTGGTTTAACAATTTGTCTCCTGGATCTATTGATAGTCCTATTGGTTTGGTTAATGCTTTCTTTCAGAAATATTTTCCTGCTAGTGCTCAACATGCTGCTTTACAAAGTATATTTAATTTTAAGCAATTGGAAGAAGAGAAATTGCCTGTATCTTGGGCAAGGTTCTGTTCTTTAGTAAGGGCTACACCTAGGCATAAGCTAGAAGATAATAAACTTCTTGATATATTCTATAATGGACTAACTGTTATATCTAGGACATACCTGGATAGTTGTGCTGGTTGTGTTTTCAGGCAAAGAACTCCAAAAGAAGCTGAGGAATTAATGGCTAAAATAAGCCAAAATCATGATGATTGGACTATGGTTGAGCCTGATCCGACCCTTACCCCAGTACCTACACCAACACCAACACCCAAGAAGAGGGGAATGATTGAAATAAATGATGAAGTGATGAGAGAAGCCAAGAAATCTCTTAAAGAGAGGGGTATTAAATCTGAAGATGTGAAGAATCTTCCACCTATAGAAGAATTATGTAAGTCAATCCCTCACTCACCATCCATTGAGGTACACTCTCTCCAATATTTTGATAGTAGAGATATTCCCTATAGGAAACCTCCTGATCAATGCTTAGATGAATTTGATAATTATGTTATTAAGCAAGATAATTTTAATAAGAGAGTGTGGAACCACCTTATGGAGAACTCTAGAGCTATTGATGATTTGCATGGTATTATAGAAAGAACCTCTAATGATGTTAAAATTCTTGTTAAACATTTTCAAATGGTTCAAACTCAAATTGATCAACTTGCTAAAGTACAAAAAGATTTTGCTAGTTAATGCTTCTAAAGAAAAACATGCTTATGAAATAAGAACTAGAAGTGGTATTGCTACACAAGATCCTTTATATCCTGAGGGACATCCTAAAAGAATTGAACAAGATTCTCAACAACCTAATAATGATGTTATTCATACTAAGAAGAAAAAGAAGAAGAAACATAAAACTGTTGTAGAATCATCTGAACCTGCTAAAGATCCTAATAGTATATCTATCTCTGATGCTGAAACTGAAAGTGATAATGAAAAGAATGATGCTTCTGATAAAGAAGAACCTTTAGCTGAACCTGAAAAGCAAACTAAAACTTCAAAGTATACTAAGGAAGATTTCATTGCTAATAAACATGGTAATGAGAGAGAAACTTGGGTACAAAAACCAATGCCTTTCCCTAATAAGAAACACAAATCTAAGGAAGAAGAAGATTATAACAAGTTTTGTGAATGGATGTAACCTTTGTTCTTGCAAATTTCTTTAATTAATGCTATTAAATTGCCTCCTTATGCAAAATATATGAAAGATATTGTCTCTAACAAAAGGAAGATTCCTAATGAAGAAATCTCCACTATGCTTGCTAATTACTCTTTTAAAGGCAAGGTTCCTGAGAAGCTTGGAGATCCTGGTATACCTACTATTCCCAGTTCTATTAAAAATAATTATGTTAGAACTGCTTTGTGTGATATGGGAGCTGGAGTCAGTGTCATGCCTTTTACTCTCTATAAAAGACTCCTCCTAGAAAATTGATACCAACTAATATATCTTTGCAAATGGATGATAAGTCTACTGCCATTCCTGTGGGTATATGTGAGGATGTTCCTGTTCAGGTTGCTAATAATTGTCTGATATTAACTAACTTTGTTGTGTTGGAAATGCCTAAGATGATAATATGTCTATTATTCTTGGAAGACCTTTTCTTAATACTACAGGGACTGTTATTGATTGCAATCAAGGAAAAGTTACTTTTAATGTCAACGATAAAGAGCACACTGTTTATTTTCCTAAGAAGATTGATAGAAAATATGGTCTAAATTCCATTGAAAATGTTGAGACCATCAAGATTGGAGAATTTTATTGTCCCATTCCAAAGCCACCCAAATAATATGAAATTATTATGATTGGGACTATGCCTATCAAGGTTGAGGTAACATGAGTATTTAGTGAGAAACAAAGTTTTGTTTCATATAAAATTATTTTGGTAGCAAGACTTGATCACCCTTGTTAACAAAATGATTTTAAATGAAATGGGCAATGTTTTCACTATGTTTTCACCTTCCCCATATTGTCTTAACCATGTTTACTTCTGTTATCACATTATTACTTGAGTGCAATCATGTTTTCCATCATCCTTATGCATATTTTCCTGATGTTTTCACTCTGATTACTGAAGTTATGCATGTTTTCACCACCCATACTTTTGTTTTCACCACTACCACCTTTGTTTTCTTTGGATATTATTTCATTGGAGTGTCATAAAACCTCTGTAGTTTTGGTTTTGGTTTTGTTTTCCACCTTTTCACTTTCGTTTTCCCGGTTTTTATTAATTATTAAAATTCTGGAAAAACCTCAAAAATAAAGTTTCTCGGAAAATTCCAGAAAAATTATAATAAATTTTTACGTCAAAAATGAGGCAGAAAGCCACCTGGGAGACCCCAGGGGGACCCACCAGGCAGGCACACCCCAGGGTGGCGCGGCCTGCCCCCTGGTGGCGTCAGCCCATGGTGTGGGCCCCCTGCCCCCCACTAACTCTCTTCCCTGCCAAAGTTCCTTCTCTCACCTCCCAAACTCAACACATTTCCTGGAACCCGAGTTCTTGTTGTTCTTCCTCGAAATTTTTCGATCTCTTTGCTAAACCCATCTTTTGTGCTGAAATTTGGTGCATTTGCTCTCCGGTATGTGACTCCTCCGATGATCCAAGTAGAATTTTGTTTAGTGAAGTATTTCTTGAGTATTTTGGTACTGTAGGTGACAGCTTATGTGAGTTTGCATGCTTGATTTGAGTAGAAATAATATAGTTTTGATGTATGTTTATCTCTCATATAAGTCCCTATGGTAGTCTCCACCTTATAGTTGCTTGAAATTAATTTTTATGATGATTGTTGAAAAATTTCAGAGATGGATAGGTTCAACTTTGGTGAGATATTTAGGAGTGATGCTCCTAGAAGGACAAGGCCATTACGCTCGTCTACTTCAGCAAGGCCCTCATATAATGAAGACGTTATGGCGTCAACTATTAATGATGCAGAAGATGACGGTATCATTTACCCATCTAGCTTTCCTTGACACACATTTTTAAGAAATGCAGGTCTTTTAGATGATTTTCTTATGCTTGTTGAAAGAGTTGGTCTCACCAACTTTATGGAGGATGAAAGCCCTCAGTATGCCACGCTTACAAAATCTTTTGTTAAGAGCTTTAAATTTCAGAACACTCAATATGGTCCAACTGTTGCATTCAAATTATATAGTAGTCATGTGTCTTTGTCCTTGGTGGAGTTTTGTGCTATTATAGGTATCAACGCCGCCGGGACGGCAAGAAGGATTCAAGATAGACCAGCAGACCTCCAGGGGATCTACGAAGAGATCACCAACGATGATGGGCGCTCATCCCAGCGTGGGAAGATAAGGAACATTCGACTTCTTAGATACTTTAGTTACTATATTGGTACTAGTATTCTTGGTAGGGAGAACACTAGAAATGTTTCTAGTTATCACCTTGCTTTCATTGATGCTGCACTGAACCGTAGCACAAAATATAACCTTGGTGCACTTGTTGCACGCCGCCTTGCCGCTGCTGGGCTTATTTTTGGTGGCATTATTGCTACACGTGCCGCAACCGCTTTGCATGTTTCCATTGATACTAATGATGAAATTATTGCTCCACATAGGCTTAACCTTGCTGCTATGAAGTCCCATCAGTTTGTCACTTCTAACTCTACTAATGAACGTTTAATATATAGAGTTTTGTATATGGATGGAGAAGAGCAGAAAGTTACTTTGTCGTAGCGTGTGTTATTTAAGATTGACAGGTCACCATGGTCGCTCTCCAAGGAGAAAATAGACGAGCATCTGAGCACCATGGAGTTTTACCGACAGCAGGAGAGACGAGACGCGCCTCCCGAGGACCACAACACGCAGTACACCGACGCATCCTCGAGCACATATCAGGGGGAGGTTTCCTCCTCGGCGTATTACGGGGGCGGCACCTCTTGGTCCCCTTGGTGATTGATCTCCACTTAGGCCAAAAGCCTAAGCTTGGGGGGAGGTATACGACATCACACTCATTTATATATCATGTTCGGTCGGTTCTTTGTATATCCATGTTTATCATTTCTTTCTTTTGTTTTCGTTTCTCTTTGTTTCTTTCGCTTGTTTTCGTTTCTTTCGCTTCTTTTGTTTTTATTGTTTTGTTTTCGCTTTCCAAAACACAAAAATACCAAAAAGATTTCTCTTGTTTCTCTTTGTTTGCCTCTTTAGTTTCTTTATTTGGTTTGCTTTATCTTTTAGTTGCGATTTAATATTCAAAAACCCAAAAATATTTTCTTTTGTTTGTTTGTTTGCTTTCTTTTGTTCTTGTTTCATTTTGAAACCCCAAAAAGATTTTTGCTTTGTTTGTTTGCTCTCTTTTTGTTCGTGCTTTAATTTAAAAACCCAAAAATATTTGTTGTTCTTCTTTGGTTTTGTAAAGTTTGTTTCAGAGTTCAACAGCCGTCCGTGATTCCATTGGAGATTGGTTTTCATTATATATTATTCGAGCCACAAGTGAAGAGCAATAATGACGATATACGACAATTCAAGTTGTGGTGAGAGGCTGGTATGAACTCTATTTTCTTTCATTTTTGTACATATATTCATCTATGTGAGCATGCTTAGTTTGTTCGTATAAGATATATGTGACTTAATGGATGCTTAATAGTTCATGCTCTCTCATGTTTTGTTCCAATATATTGATAGTAAATGACTTGTCATATAAATATTTGTTCGCATTGTTCTATTCATAGAAGGGTATGACATTGTGGTAGCCTCCTCTCACTGTTTCATTTGAATCGACTTGGCACATGCTCACGCATGCTAAGGCTGAAAACAAAAGGCCAATAAGCCTCGATGATTTATTTTTCCTCGAAGTTCTAGTATCAATTTTATGCCTCAGTTAATTTTACTTTGTCACAAACATGATTATGATAGTTGTTGCTCTCTTGATTGTCGCTCCCTGTCTATTTGCTAGCCTTCACATGTACTGAGTATGAGCTCTACTCGTGCATCCAACTCCCAAAAAACCAAAGTTTGCCAAATGTGTCCACCATACCTGCCTATATGTGGTATTTAACCGCCACAACAAGTAAATTGCTCATGTGCTACCTTTAAAACCTGCTAAAAATTATTCCTGTTTTGTGCCCCTGTTTTAGCTCATGAGGACGTAAATAGAGAATCTTTATCTCACTTGTTGATTGGATTTCACACCCTGGACTAGTGGCTTCATTCGCTTATCCAAATGATAGAAGAGCTGGCAGTGGGGTGCCCAGCCTCAAATTAATACACACAAATTCTCTTCACTCTTTTTTCCCGAGATTTATCAGTCAAAGCATAATTGTATAAACAAAAGAGAAAGAGGGATAACCTTCTACACCAGTTGCGTCCTTCACCATGGGAGCTGCTCTTGTGAATCCAATTGACTTGTGACGTACTGTATTGTATGTTTACCATTCGTTGACATATGCATACACCTCTCTCAAAATGTTTTCAATACCTCTGTTTAATAAAATAAAAAGCTCTAGCACATGAGTGATCCATGCTTCCCTCTGCGAAGGGCCCTTCTTTTACTTTTATGTTGAGTCTCCGCCTTATTCTTTGAGCACTTTCTTGAGAGCATAGTTATCATTCTTAGTGTAATGTGTTTGTCCCAAAGTACAGTTGATTGTGATATAACTTTGATACTTGTATCTTTGATATCTTTACTTATAGTCTTCCCTTGAACTTGAGAGGTGCCCTGGCATTTATGTTTTGCCCCACATTTAAGGGCAAGCGAGATACCACTTTATCAGACCCTATTATGAATATTTCAATCTTGCAAATAGTTATGCTTCATGTTGTTTATTATTAATATGTTGTTATCTCTTCATGGTTTGCATAGCTATTAAGTTTCAGTATCTTGCATGTATCTTATCATGAGCATAATTAAGTATTTGATCATAGAGTGAGTATATTTACATCATATGAAACAAATGTGTTCGTAAAATTCTTTTATCACACTCAGTTGTCACTGAATTGCTTGAGGACAAGTAATAAGCTAAGCTTGGGGGGAGTTGATACGTCAAAAACGTATCTCCTTTTCCGAACACTTTTCTTATTGTTTTCCTCTAAACTTGTGTGTTTTGGATACAACTAACACGAACTAACGCTATTTTCAACAGAATTACTTTGGTGTCTCGTTTTTATGAAGAAAAAACAACTTTCGGGAAATTGCCTAGAAAAGAACCCATTGATGTTTTCATCCCGGAAGACCCCGGGAGCCAGAAGTGGGCCAGGAGAGGGACCACATGGTGGCCACACCCCCCTGGCACGGGTCTCCCTGGTCGCGCCAGCATAGGGTGTGGGCCCCCTAGGACCCCCCCTCGGACTCCCCATTCTACTACAAGTAGCCTCCAACCCTAAAACCCGAGGGGGTACGTCATATTCCACAGAAACACAACAGGGCGCGGCCGCCGTCCCGAACCTCGATTCGGGGATCAGAAGTTCCTATTCTAGCACCCTGTCGGGATGGGGAATTGGAGGAGATCATCGTCATCACCAATGCCTCTCCATCGACCATCCATGTTTCCACCATCCATGTGTGAGTAATTCCCCGTTGTAGGCTGAAGCGGATGGGAGGGATTGGATGAGATCGTTCATATAATAATGCCGTGATTGTTAGGGCATAGTGTCTAGTATCCTCTATTAGTGCTATTGGCATTGTTGCAACTTGTTATGCTTAATGCTTGACACTTTGGGCCCGAGTCCCATGATCTCACATCTGAACTTGTTATTGAATCACGATGATAATTATTGTTTCTTGATCATACCTGCAAGTTGTTTACACATATCGTTGTCTGAAACCCGAGGCCCCGAAGTGACAGAAATTGGGACAACCGGAGGGGATGGCTGCGATGTGAGGATCACATGTGTTCATGGAGTGTTAATACTTTGCTCCGGTGTTCTATTAAAAGGAACACCTTAATTACCAGTAGTTCCCTTGAGGCCCCGCTGAAAACGGGCTGTTAGGACAAAAGATGTTGTGCAAGTTCTCATTGTGAGCACGTACGACTATTTATGGAACACATGCCTATGGTTACTTAGTGCTTGGATGCTTTATCATATATATCTGCAATGCCCCTGACATGATCTTTATTTGAACTTTCTTATCCATGCAACACCCGTTCATCCATCCCTATGCCTACACTATTTAATCCGATGTTTACTTCAAACACTACTGTTGCTGCTGTTTTCATTGCACTGCTGCTATTATTTCACTACTACCGCTACTATAAAACTGTTAATGCTGATAAACCACTGCGAACAAAAGTACTTTCAGTTGCAGGTGAATTGACAACTCACTTGTTAAGGCTCACAAATATTCTTTGGCTCCCCTTGTGTCGAATCAATAAATTTGGATTTTACTTCCCTCAAAGACTGTTGCGATCCCCTATACTTGTGGGTCATCAAGAGCCAGTTCCCTGTTTTCTGCTGTTTTTAGTTTCAGAAAAGTTGTTCTGGAAATATTCTCGAAATTGGAAAATTCGAAAGCCAGAAGTCTTAGAAGTCTCGGAAGCATCCAGAAGTCCCGAAGAGCCCAGGAGGGGGGCCACAGGGTGGCCGCACCATGGGGTGGCGCGGGTCCCCCTCTGGCCGTGCCACCTAGGGGTGTAGGGCCCCTGGCCACCTCCTGGCATCGCCCTTTCGCCCATATATACTCCCCGAGGAATAAACCCTAAGAGAATCCGCCTTTTCCACAAAATACATCCGTAGCTCCGCCGCCGCCACCGACAAGTTTCGGGGGACAGATCTCCGTTCTAGCACCCTGCCGGGACAGGGAAGTGCCCCCGGAAGCCATCTCCATCGACTTCACCGCCATCTCCATCGCCGTTGCTGTCTCCTATGATGAGGAGGGAGTAGTTCTCCCCCGGGGCTGAGGGCTCTACCGGTAGCTATGTGGTTCATCTCTCTCTCCCATGGTGTGATCTATATGTGATCATGAGCTTTTTAATCTATTTGAATTCGTAGATGTTACTCTTCATCTTTTGCTACTCAAGTGCTTTATTAATATGAACTTTGGAGTCACCTTGTCCCGCGGTGTGAAGGTGACAGTGTGCACGCCGTGTGTGTCTCCTCTATTAAATTGTGGAGTTTGCTTAGTACCTTCTAGGGCGCTCATAGTGACAGCGTGGGGTTAACTAGACATGGGAATACAAACTTGAGGAGTGTTGTTACAGCCCTACGCAATGATTAGTGTTTGTTATCCAATCGGAGAGGGTTAAGAGTAGCATAGTGAGAGAAGCTATCTAGTTATTCATTTATGTGATCATTGTTGAGAGTGTCCACTAGTGAAAGTAGGATCCCTAGGCCTTCTTTCCAAGCATTGAAACACCGTTTTCCGCCTGTTCTGCTACATGTTTGTTTGCTGCCATTTTTATTTCAGATTGTTATTATCACTTATAATCATCCATACTACTTGTATTTTACTCTCTCTTCGCCGAACTAGTGCACCTATATACCTGACAAGTATATTGGGTGTGTTGGGGACACAAGAGACTTCTTGTATCTTGATTGCAAGGTTGCTTTAGTGGGATATATTTGACCTCTACCTCCCTGAGTTCGATAAACCTTGGGTAATCCACTTAAGGGAAACTTGCTGATGTTCTACAAACCTCTGCACTTGGAGGCCCAACACTGTATACAAGAATAGAAGCGTGCGTAGACATCAAGGTTCTCCTTTGAATACTCACTATGCAATTACAACAATAGTTATAACATAAATATACAAAATCTAACAATAAAATTTAATGTAAATAATAACTTAATAGTATTGTCTCTAGAGCATACCTCCAATAAAGGTGTCATTTGGAAGCATTGGTTATTGTTGTAAAGGTGCCAAGAAATTGTGAAAGCCACCTACTTTGTGTAAGGATCTATCCTTAGTGATTAGGCAGGGTTTTTGCTGTCCTAGACCAGTAAGGGTATAAGTGGGTCTTGGTTACCAAGGAATTACTTTTTGTCAATCTCCCTCCACCGACAATGTAGTATATCACGAACTATCGAATCCCCGTGGATAAATTTGTGTGTTTGCGATTCTCCTTAATCATTTTTTTGGCAATATACTTTTCTGCAAGACCATCTTTGTAGTATGCGTGCTTAGGGTGTCGACGCATGCAAATAGCAAATGAATTAAAGTTCATTTTTTGCAATAGTATATACCCCCTCCCCATTCCATAATCAATAGAAGATCGTGCACTATGCATCACTACTTCTTTCATATTCCTCATGGACCCATAGACCAATACTGGAAGGAGTGGGCACGCTTCGCTGCGCCTGATTTGGCCGCTGAAGCTAACCTGATTCTTTCTTCGGATTTTCTGTGTTATTGTGGTGTCGTGGACTAAACCGGTTACCTTTTTCTTCTTTTCCCCGACTAGTGTTGTTAATGTTGCCTAGCCCTTTGTGGAGCTTTGTGGACAGTGTGATTGAAATGTGTACGGTGATTTCCACCTCGTGTCCATTGGGATTAGGTAGCGGGAGTCGATGCGCCAGGATTATCATGATAATCCGTCAATGACATGTTTCACTATCTAAGTGGTACTGTATATTGTCTTGAAAGATTCGCTGTGCAATGGTAACATGAAAATACCATCCAATAGTATATTCTTAAAGTTCATTAATAGGAAACAATATTATTTACAACACAAATTTTGTTCCTGTGAAACATAAGATGTAAAAAGAGATACTTGAGACAATTAAGTTGAAAAAACTATTGAACCTGCGCCCGTAATGCATTTAAACTATTTCTATAGAAAAAACTTCACTCGAGGAAAATCATGGAGCATGCACTTGTTGATTAGTATCCATCATGGGGTGAAGGGGCACCAGTTGCGCGACACGAGGTGGTGGAGGGCGGATAGAGAAGAAACGTCATTCCCCCTGCTGGTGAGATGAATAGTCCACGTCCAACGCGAATTGTAGGAGGAGCGGAAAACATAAAAGGAAGAATCACCGAGGAGCTAAAGAACGACGTCGACAACGCTGCCTCGACCATCATCGGTCAAAATCAAACACCGCCACTGAGGCACATAAGAACATAAACAAAGAGAGGAGAGTAGAGAGAGAAAGAAGGATCCACACGACCTAGACCTCGTATGGAACGAACTGACCAACACAGACACGCGGCAAACATACGGGACACTAATCAGCAACCAACACAGACACGCGGCAAACATACTCAGCATGGAAAGAACTTTAGCTTCAACCGATTCTAACCCAACGGAGCTTTAAAAAAATAAATACCTCAAAAATTCGACTTTAGTTTCAACTGAGTCTAACCCAACGGATTCTCCTTTTCGGAAAGGTTTGATGCGGGTTAAAAATGACTTCTTAAGTAGAGGGTTTTTTACACTTGGGGATAGAGTGGACATGAGCTTTTGGGGAGATATTTGACTTGGTGACGCTCCTCTAAAAAACCAGTATCCATCTCTCTATAACATTGTTAGAATGAAGAAACCTTCGGTTCAAGATGTTATGTCTAATGTTCCTCCGGTGAATTTGAGCTTTAGGAGGAACATAGTAGGACTTTGTGGGATGCATGGTCTCATTTGCGTCTAAGATTGATGGATGTGAATCTATCAGAGGATGGGGACTCTTTTGTTTGGAGTCTAATGAATAATGGAGTGTTCACGGTTAAGTCTATGTATGAGGATTTAATGAATGACCATACTAGATATTTGCACAAATATCTTTGGAAGCTAAAGATCCCTCTTAAGATAAAAGTTTTTATGTGGTTCGTGAATAGTAAAGTCTTGCTCACCAAAGATAATTTAGTTAGGAGAAACTGGCAAGGATGTACTAAGTGTTCTTTTTGTGACTCAGAGGAGACTATTGAACATTTATTTATCTCTTGTACTTTTGCTAAACTTATTTGGAGAGTGGTTTTTTCCACTTATAATATCACACCATCTACTAATATTGCAAATATGTTTGGAAAATGGTTAAATGGTGTTGATAAGACAAAAGGTAGAATCCGAGTTGGAGTTTGAGCCTTGTGTTGGTCAATCTGGAACTGTCGGAATAATTTAGTCTTTAATCATGCTTCAAATGCTCATGTATTGCAGGTTATTTCTATGGCGGCTCATTGGATCAAGCAATGGGCGCTTTTGCTGCCGGTGGACCAGCGAGAGCTTTATGGTCAGGAGTTTTTCAGCCAGGCTTCGTGGCAGCATTTTAATCGTTTACGAGATGCATAGTTCGAGTTATATGATGTTATTTTGTTGGCTGATTGGGGTATCCACTTTATGTTTCATTTGATTGTACTGGATTCTTAACACTGGGTTATTCGCAATAAATAGAACGGTGTGCATCAATCGATGCAGAAGTTGAGGCTTTACCCCCATTTCGAAAAAAAAAAACATGAAACGAACTGACTATGCAATCAGCATTACTCAGTTGCAACACCAGGTGCATGCATGCTACAATGATTAGGCCTGTAAAAATAGGCAATAGCTAAGGCCTGCTCTGTTACAAGCTTTTTGAATGCATCAAGCAACGGTGCAAGCATGCCAGGAGCATGAGGAAAGAAAGCCTAACCACCGAAACGGCAAAATCGACCCGCTCCCTTCGCTTATTCACGGCCCTGGCCTTGCCGTGGCGCTTTCTTCTCCAGATCTCTACATACCTCTTGCTCGACGCGGCACCTTTGTACCTTACAGGCGTGCTGGCCAGAGTACATTTCGTGGTTTTCAGCATTGGATTGGCTGGATCGGTACTTGCTTTTTATTTGACGTGTATCTGCTACAACAACATTTGGTAGCTTCCATACATGACAGACGCAGCATCTAGCACTAGCAGCGACGGCCTAACATTTACAGCGTCACTGCAAATTAAGCTTCAGACAGCAGCTGGGTGTCGCGCGGCCAGCAGTGATTCTCCATGTTCATCGAGGGGATCACTCCTCAATACAGGCTGTTGTATGTGCCGAATGTCGCGGCGATGGAGGCTAGGCAGATGACCAACGACGGGAGCAGGGTGGCGTTCAGGAGTTGGCTCTGCCCCAGATACCCCGCTGCGGTGATTGTCACGTCCGCAGTGACACGGGCCAGCGTCCCGGCCTCCGTCGAGAGAAGCCCGCCGTTGTAGGTGCCCCGGGAAAGCCTTGACGACATCACCCGGGAAAGGAGGGACAGGTTGACCCCTGCGATGTTCAGAGAAGGCCAGAAATTAAGGCAATGCTAGCTTCGAATAAGAATTGTTTAACACCTGTTTTCAGACTTGAGTTGGTGGTAGATTGTTAGGGTTCTTCTTACCTTCAAGCACCTCGGCGAATACAAACGTGATGAGAGCCGAAGATACGTATTGCGGAATGGAGTAGCTAGAGGTGAAATGGAAGCTCGAGACGATGCCGATCAGGACCATTATTTCGGACGCCACCAAAATTTGCCTTCAGGAAGGAAAAGAAGGCATGGAAAAAGATTGTAAACAATGAGAATTACAGTGGGCAAGACAAGAATATTGCTCTAGTATCTCCTTTGTAAATTTTAATAAAACTTACCTGTCTTCAAACAGATTGGTAACGTAGCTTCCAACGATGATGTTCACCGGAAGAACTGTCAGCCCAAGAACAGCCAGAAAGATGGCCACAGTACTGGTGGACCAGTTAAAATAGAACGTAGTGACAACACTCGACTCCGAGAGTAGAATTTCCATTGTAAACTTGAGCATAAAGTAGATCAATAACTGAACCTGATATATAGTGAAGAGCATATATATATGTAAGTCAATGCATGCGAGGCTGGTACATCCAACAAAAGAAGATCAGATTCGAGAGGGGAGGAGGAAACCTTCACAGAGGGCGTGAGCAATCTATATGCTGCAGCAAGCGATGTTGCTGGTTTATGACATTCCTTAGTTCTTCCTTCATTTTCGTCATTATCCTCTACATTTTCATCCTGCGTCTCCTTTGCCTCTGTGAGCAAAGGCTGTGCTAAACCATCCTCCAAATTATGACTTGGGCGATGGCCTGTTGTGACAAAGAATCGACTTAACAATTACACAAAGCTTTGTGACCATGGCAAGAGTTGCTATTAAATTTTGTTTCAAAAAAAAAAGAGTAATCATCTGCTTGTAAAGATGAAATTAAGGGAGTTAGTTTACCAGAATGAGTTGACTGTGTGTTGACTGCATTCTCTCTAGCAATGTGATCCGGCTCTTTAAATGAAATCCACAGCCAAATCAAGTTGACAACCCAAGCAATGCACATGACCCACCCAGGCAAGGTGTTCTGATTAAATGTGACTCCATAGATCTTGAACTCTGTCTGCAGCAAACCTGCAAGCGCAGGACCGCAGGCCATTCCAAGTGCACTAGCACTGACAAATCCTGCAGAGGCTTTCAGCCTGATTTTGAGAGGCACACAGTCGCTGATATACCGACGGTTCACAGCTCTGGCAGAGCCCAACCTGAACACAATCTTGCAAATGTGACCAACCAGACAAACATTTTACGATATTGCACCCTATCAAAGCAGAAAACTGAGCATGACACAAGTAAACTAGAGAATAGAAAAGAAACACGTACCCGCAGAGTAGCCGGCCAAGTATGAGAACAGTTATGGAATTCAGATCATACGCCAAAGCATACAGCAGGTTCCCTGAAAACAGCATGATGCTGCTGAAAACGAGGGGTCTGAAGTATGACCTATTCGACCAGGCACTGAAATAAACCGAAGAGAACACTTGGGCAACTGCCATCGACCCGATAATCACACCGCAGACGGTTGCTGCTGCGCCAAGGCTCACTGAATAGTCATCTGCGGTCGGAACGATGATATATGTGTTCACCATGTAGAGGAATGTATTCACTAGGTTGAGCATCAGCGACATGAAATGGTAGCTCTGATCATCAACAAGATCTTCTGAGCTAGTTTGCACATCTTCTGGAACAATGAGCGCATGTTGCCCGAGGAATTTCAGGAAGGTTGTGGAGTGCGTAAGTTTCTGTACTGAATGATTTATTTGTTCTATGACAGGGTCCTGCACATAACAGAAGGAGTACAGATTTCTTTGTTAGGGCATATGACAAATTTAATGTCTGATTGCAGAACCAGCAGAAGACCCAGAAGGGACCTTCAAGGTAATTGATGGGTGGTCATAGATTGACGAAAAGCTTCCTTGGTGATTTTGCAGAGATGCGAGGTTGCGTGTCAAAGCACCAGCAACAGCTACAATACCCTGCATTCACAACTTCATCATAAGTGCAAAAGATGATGAAGGATAAAGGGACTCACTTAAGGACATCCACCATCAAAACAAATGTACTAAAGCCCTACATATGAATCGAAGATGAAAGAAATTGACATTACCACTTGCTTGAAGATTGGCTGAAGCTGAGAATAAGGATGGTTCGCACGAGTTGAGACGTAATAGTCCGTAAATCTATAGCCAAAGCGCTTATCGAACTTCTTAAGTATCTTCCGGATTCCAGTAGCATTCATATCGACAAATCTAAGGAGCTTCACAAGATCAAGACCAACTTTCCTATAAGCCTCTCGCAGTTCAGAAACTTGTGATATATCGGACTGTTCCGTAAGCATGGCACGCTGTTCTCCCAATTTCTCGATCCTGCTAGCAAGATGACCTTGCTGTTTCAGTAGAAAGAGCACAACCTTTTCTATCTGCAACGAAGAAACATACATGAACACAGATGGTGTGAGGCAACAAAAGGATAAACATTATGGTTTAAAGGAATACTTCAGCAGCTCAGCTGAGTTTTACCTGATCGTCAAGCATCCTGGAGAACTCTTTAAGAACCTGTTCATGGTTTCTTCCACCATTTTGTGTCTGCTGGACATACTGTTTTACCTTTTTCTTCATCATTTTGTAATTAATGTAGTACCTAGAAATAGTTAACAAAGAAGTCATGAGGTTGCAAATCATCATAGACCAAGCTTATCTAATTAAATATACAAAAATGTAACATCTAGTTTATGCAGATCTGATCAAATAAAACTGTGACACCTAGTTTATGCATATCTAACCAAGTGAAACTGTAGCACCTAGTTTATGCATATCTAATTGATGTAGTCAGAACAGTGAAATGTTAGGGAGCTTGATTTCGGAGTAGCAAAGCAACATACTCTTTCCATTCTTCCAACTGGTCCGACACCAATATCTTCCCGAAATTAACCATCTTTGCGTGTCAGTACCTGAAATAAAATACAACAAAACTGTTAGCATAGCAATAGAGGCTAGAACCAATCAACTCAAGTACAGTATTTTGATTCAGTTAACACTTCAAAATACCGGCCAGATTATTGGTTCAGATGCCAGAGGATATTTAGATAGACATATACCGCTGATATGTAGCTTTCAGCAAAAGATCTTGTCGAGCTTAAGACAAAATACACACGGGAAGTGCCAAATCCAGGCATGTCAGTGCTTAAATGGACAAAAGACATAGCTTTTAATAAGTGGAGGACCTAAGATAATGTTAACATGCCTGGAAAAAAGCTTAAGATATCCGAGACAGCTCCAGAAAAGGACGGGACACGTAGCAAGCTGGCACAGAATCGTCCAGTGACATAACCAGACAAAAACCCTGGAGAGGGCAACTATTCAGAAACACATAATAAATGGCTCAAAGGTCTCCCAAGAGCTGGGCAGCTTTTGTATGGCACTCCTTATGCAAGTAGGCAGAATTCCTTTGCTGATAGGCCTCTCAAAGCACGTGCCTATACGAGAGACAGAGATCACTCACATAGCACTGTGCTAGAAAGGTGCATGTGTTTTCCTTGTTTTTGTTATGTACTCTCGTTAGTCAGTGTACTACATGAAAGTGAACCTTCCGGCTAAATGATGAAGAGTAAACGACCCAGAGAGGCTGAGAGTGACACATCAAAAAAAAATATTGCTAGGAAAATAGGGTGTTCTGCTTCTCTTGTCAGTATCATGCTTCTCTTCATTCTTAAATAAACTTAGGAAACCATCTCTTAACTCAGGAGGTCATCCTTGTGATACTCCAACGATTTTGTGAACCATAGCCAAATGCAATCTTTTCTTCTTTATTGCTCAACAGAGCTTAATATTCCTGTACTCGGGTGAAACTTACTACTTAACTGTGTGCACCAATTGGTGCAGAGGCCGGGGGTTTTCCTCCTTTTTAAAAAAAGCAAAATATCCCAAATGCAATGTGGCGAGACAGTGGGAGCGTGAAAGGTATTCTGGCATTATCAATCAGAAAAAGGCGTTCGAAATTTCGCTCACAAGATAAAAAAAAGGTGTTCCAATTTAAATGAAATGAACTTGGGTGAATCCAAAATTAAGGCCCGTAGAGACACGCCAAGCGAAACGAGTCTCCAATCTTCTGGATACAAAAGAGTATAATTCTGTTTTTCTAGGGTTATTATAATTCTGTTTCGAACAGGAGGCTGGAATTAGAATAGATTGGTTACCGCGTGTGTTCTTCGGCGGCTCCTTCCTTCCCTGGATCGGTCGATCCCTTCCTCTCTCTGTCTCAGCGGAACAATCTCCTCAATTTAGATGGCCATCAACAAATCAACGAACCGATCGCGCCTGCTCACAGCAACGGAATTAATCACGCATTCAGAATACAGCTTGCACAGACCAAAATCAAAAGGAACAACAAAAAGAAAACCACATACGCGTGAAAGGATACAGACGCAGCGATCCCTTGCGAACGGAGACACCCAGGCGCGAGGAGATGAAGCGGCTGGAATTTGGAAGAGGGAGGTGCAACGGCAATGGCAATGGCGTAGGCGTATCTGTAGCAGTATCCGCGAATGCAATGGCTAGGTTCGGCTGTATCTGTGGTGGGCTTGGGAGGTGCGAGCGAGAGGGGACGAGAGAGCTGCTTATATAGCGGCGACGGGCGAAGCGGGGAAGGAGGACGGAGGAGTGCATGGAGGGAGGGGGTCTCGCCGGGGATGTGGCCGGGACAGGGGCGCTTTGGCTCCGGGCGGTCGCTCTCGTGGTCGCCGATGCGGACGTGGCGGATTCGATCGGCACGGGCCGGGGCCCCGTTTTGGCATAGCATGGCCGTGGCTGTGGACAAAAACGCCTCTCGCCTCGCTGCCCCTAGTTTTTGTGTGAGGTAACACGGTCATTTTGATGTTTTTTTCTACCGTAACTGGATCGCTGATCTTAATTAAGTGAATGAACTAGGGTTTTTTCTAACACCAGATGGCTTTTCCGTAACTGGATCGCTGATCTTAACTAGTAAAAGTGCACGTGTCACACACGTGTAATATTAGAAGATATTTTTATGTCAATTTAATTTTTGATTAAAATGACCATAACAAGACAAATTAATCAAAATGACAGAAAAAATCACCAAAATGACACAAATTTGGTATATATTAATTATAATAAAATGACAACCATATAAAATGCCAAGAAGCAAAAAAAATGGAAACAGCTAGAGATCACAGATTTATCAAGAGGTGAATCGACCAGGCAGGTTCACATGCTTATTAGTAGCTTAATCTCAATAACAAGACCTGCAGCCATATGTACCGTACAGATCCCAATATACTTTACAAATTATATATTCCTATCACAAAAGAGCTTGGGCCTGTATCATCTAAATCGAGAACTAAGCTGAATATGGGCGTTGCATGAGACCCATAGTGCGGCCAGCACCTGCAATATGCCGACAGTGAACACGATTACAGGACGACAGTTGTGGGCGCTGCATGAGTCCCATGGTGCGGCCAGCACCTGCAATATGCCGACAGTGAACACGATTACTTCAACCATGAGGAACACATGCTCACTGCTACTTGGGGGGTTTGTTGGGCAGAGCTATGAAGGTTGTGGCGATCAGCAAGGCCAAACAAAGCTGCGTGCTTCCAGTTGCCGTCCTTGTTGCAATCATGTACAGATGCATAGGAATGAAACAGCAATGTAAAAACAACAAATGCTCAGTGATTATGGCATGGGCCTTAAAAACAAAGTGATTAGCAAAAATATGATACTGGGAAATTTCAAAGATAAAGGACCCAAAGAAGAACCGGCAACACGAATGTGAACTATATGATCAATAGTTTAATACTTAATAGAAGTAGTGGATAAATTTGGAAATGACCTCACCTGTCAACCACGAGAAGATAAGCATTTTAACAGAGACCTCACATGTCCACCATGAGAAGATCAACATTCTTACAGAGCACTGTTCTGCCCATAAAGCATCTGAAATAAGATTACACAAAAAATTAAATGAATCATGGCCATTCAACTTCATATATGTAGCAGATGTATGGAGTGCCGAGTGGCCCATAGTAATTATCCATAGCTCAAATACTTACCGTTGAACTTTTATCATACTGCAATGGACTTCAAAAATATTTTTTTGGTTTAAAATCCACTCAAATGCTATATTGTTCAGTTTTAAGATTTTATCAAAATTTTGGCTGAAGAGTTCTTGCATTTATCAAAGATTTAAATCAACTCCGATTAAGCTCAAAATTTTACAGTATATCAAGTATAGTTCTACATTGCTTGTGTAAGACTTCAAATTTTTCTAAGCTTGTTTGGTTAACCAAATAAATTGAAAAACATACCAATTTTGACGACTTTGTTGTATTTGACCTTGATGTATTATATTAGCAGGGCTGCTTGTTAGGCTAGTAACCGTGCAACACTCATCCCCTTGTAGAGTGGACATGCTCGATGGATGGAGAGAAAAATTACTGCAGCTCATAGAAGACTCAACACATGAACACCTCACACATTACTGTTGTCCAATATAGAGCAATTTATCTGTAATTTAAAAAATCATGATGCCACATTTTATCATATATACCAGTTATATGGTACAGTGAAGTATCTACATGGAAATGTGTTGAATCTGGTTGACGAATTTGAGATGCATCGTTTTGTTGAAAACTGACGCGATACCTACAAATTAAGTATCTCTTAGCAATCAGCATTCAAAAAACAAGACACATATATGTTTCATGCAGGTGTTATGTATTGCAGCTGGGTGGTTCCCAATTATGCAGTCGCTGCTGTATGATGTATTGTGCTATCAATGATATGCGGCATTGCCAGTTTTTAAGCTCTCGTCGATGCTTTGAAATCACACCTTTATTTTTTGCATAATACTCTCTATTCCTGTGCCTATTGACCTCTTTGGGATCGGTATATAAGGCACATTTTAGTATGTATCACCATTGTAAGTATGATACGCCGCGTCCGTTACAAATCACCTTGTTTTTGCAGATTTGTTGTGTCTTCAAACGAAGTGCACTTGCCGGATGACATGTGTATGTTTGCTTCCTCTGTCCGGAATAATAATACCTCCTCCCTGTCATTGTAATAGCATCAATTAATATATTGGAAAAAGACCTTTTGCTTATCGTCTGTACTAACATTTTATTCAAAAAAATAAAAATTTATGTATAAAACTTTCTCCAAAATTTGAGTTTCCCACCAACTACATACTCAATAGTACTACAATGATTTGAAATTATATTTTTCACGGATCAATGTGGCTCATTTATAATTAATATCAAACATCATTGCCATTATGTAGCATCAACTATATAATCTTATCGAAATGCACACTTTCCCAATAGATAGTGCTCCAAACGATTATAATCTTTTGTAACTAAATTCCTCTAGATCATGAATATAGAAGAGATAGGTCAAACACATCCAAAAATATTAAGCAAATACTGATGGCTACAAACCAGGGCCAATCACATTTGTGAATGAGATATCTCGCATCCACAATTGCAATTTGGTAGCCTCGGCCTGGGCAACGGCAACGACATCAATGTTTCCATATTGTAATTAATATAAGAATATGACAAGATGTAATTGCCAAAACAACAAGATCTTTTTTCGAGCATCAATTTGAGTAAAATATATCGTATCTCATTTTGTCCTTCACACGTATAGCTAAACTTCATTTTTTGTTGTTCCAACTGGGAAAAGTTAACTGTCGGATGTGAGCAAACTCCAAGATAGCTGCGTATCAGAAAAGGCTCCAGGATGAACACATATAATATGCTATCAGATTCCTGGTAATGGGGAGAGGCAATCTTCATATAATAATAATATGCATTAAAATGGTCATAATTATCTGATTATTTATCAGAACCAGAACATTTGACTGAACTCCTTCAACTTAATGTCATCTCATACATTGTTGAGATAATCAGACAAGGCAAGTTGTTCATGAAGCAAAAAATGGTTAGAATGACGGCTTAGAAAATGACACAAGAAATACCAAAATAGCCACATTCAATCGTGTTTCCATTTCGTTCTGGACAACAACACACATCTCGTACACTGACAACACAGGAAAAAAAAACCTAGATTCAGTGTTGCTGTAAGAAGTTATGCTGTTAGTCTGCGAGAGTGAAATCTATATGAGGAGATATGGAAGAAAACTTGATAATCAATTGATGCCAAATTAGTTCCAACAAATATTCGTTACCATTTTCTTCAACAAATCAGAAAGTAAATATAATCATCTATCAAGCATTTGATCTACCTGATGGCAGCTCAAGCGGCCGCCGGCAGCTCGTGCGGATGGAGCGGCAGCGAGCGGTCGCTCTCTTCCCCGTCCAGTCCTACCGTATCTGGGGAATCACTCCCTCGCCGCCTCCTCGTCGGTCACCGGCCGCGATTTAACAGCCCTCCGGCAAGCAAGAGGTCGATTGGAGCGGCGGCCTTGGCCTCGGCCGGCAGTGCGCCGATTGGAGCACCGAGCGGTTGCGGGACTCGCTCCCTCGCCGACGCCACGCCGGTCGGAAGCTCGCCGTCCCGCTGTGGTCCTCTGGCAAGAGTGGATTGGAGCGTCGGCCTCGGCCGGCGGTGCGCCGATTGGAGCGGCGGTCGGCAGAGCGAGCGTGGGGATGGAACCTGAGTGTGCGGTTGTGTGGACTCCCAGCGTTGAATTTTGTTTTTGTTTTTTTTGGTCTAACTGATGCCTGCGTGGGATGGAACCTGAGTGTGCGGTTGTGTGGACTCCCAGCTTTTTTTATATAACTGACGATGGTGCGTGGACTGTGTGGGAAATTGCAAAGTGTTGAAGCAATCTGGGTCGTTTGTATTAGTGGAGATGGATGGCTATTATCATTTGGATGGTACCCCACTGGGTTGTTTTATATTAGTGGAGATTAAGTGAATGAACTAGGGTTTTTTATAACACCAGATGCAAATAGATCCAATCCATTTGACTGTACTAACTAGAGTTCCAAGTTAATTAGATAATAGAGATAATTTCAGTTTTTACCACAACACTGTGCATTTGTGACAATATTAATGAAAATTATATCGAAATATTGCATATAGAAAAAACTTAATACGATTTTACCTTTGTTTTAGCATTATTTATGTTGTATTAGATTTGACCGGCATGTTATGTCGATGTGGCGCAACAAAATATGTAAAGAGCGGGGGTATCAAGGACGATCATGTCCAACATTCTCTCCACCATCTATTCCATTTTTGTTGTCATTTTTTATCCTCAGTCATCATCTCACACCTTACCCAACAGACATGATATGGATGTACAATATGTAGGCGTTGAGTTAGGCGTATTGCATTTGTTGCCTATGCATGGAGTATGTGTATGTGGTTAAGTTGGGGGGTATTTATAACCCACAGAAAATATATTAAGGTATCTATTGTATGTGCACCTGATTTTCCGCGGTTGAGTTTTTGTGTGTGTTGTCTCGTGAGGTTTTGAGTGGACCGCTAGAATTCCCTTTAACCATTTATGTCTCATTTAGAAAATGCATTTTTTGTGGATGCTAAAGCACTCCATAATTAAACTACTTTACATATTTCCCAAAACAAATCCACAATAATGTTCTCGATTAGGTCTAGCGAGACGAATGTTAGCACTAACGACCATGTACATGCAATTAATACTCAAGTATTTCAATATATCTTCTGAAATATACACCAATATATATGCTACTAGGTGGATTGGTCTACACCCAAAAAAATGTATCGCCACCACGAGAGTTGAGCGGGCGAACCCTACCCAGTCGCCGATGTGCTCCTCCTCCCCCTCCCCGCTCGCTGCTCATGGAGGTCGCGACAAGGCCATGTGGCGCCAGGGATTTGGTAGAGCTTTGTCTCATGGAGGAAAGAGCAGTCGACTTGGGGATTTTCTTTTTAGCATTTTATCGTGCCAAGTCAGGGCAGCTCTGATCTCTTACAGTTGGACCGTTGTGGGAGGTGTCGTGGTGGGACGACAGTGCAGTAGGATGGGATAAGGAGGTCCTCTTGCTGCTCCCATGGTGGCGCAATGACCAAGTGAGGAAGGGGGCGAGCGTGCGGCTTTGTTGCTTCTAGATCCGTCGGTGTCTTCGGTGGTAGTCCCGCTGCAATGTCTAGGCGACAACGGATGTGTGCTATGTGTGTTGTATGGCCGGCGCGTTCTGAAAGCAAGTGCTCTAATAGGTTGGCGCCTTGATTCTTTGGTGGCGGCGGACACCGTGGTTGTGTGGACATCGTAGTGGCCGAATCTTTGATATGGTGGCGGCCTTCAACACAGTGTGTCGAGATCAATGGTGATATGAGACGTCCTCTTCTTGGACCCAGAGTTTTGGGTCCGGCGGTGGTATTGAGCGCCCCCTCTACTTGAATATCAGGTTCGATCTGACTGTGCTACACACGGCGTCTTCTGAGGTTTCAAGTCATGACTGGCCGGCAGGTGCTACACACGGCGTCTCATGTGGAGGTGTCAAGTCATGCATATTTCTGCTGGTGTTGCGCATGACGTCTCTTACGAAGGCATCAAGTCATGTCTATTGTTTCACGATCGAAGGTGGTGCGATAGTGACAGTAAGTATGGCAGTATGGGATGTCACCAGCTTCCGGTATCTCCTCCGGCGGTATCCGACTAGCGAGGCGTCGTTAGCTGGGAAAGTAACGATGGTAGAGGCAACTTCAGCGGTTATTATGCCCACTCTCGTGGAAATACCAGATCTTTGATCCAGCAATGTTTACGCGCGTCCACGCCGTTCCCTTTATGGATGAGGATCCCAATATTGCTTTATAGTTGGACTCGTCATCATCGGTGCTTCGACCGGCGACCCTTCTTGAAGACTTAGGCCAGCAGTTGCGTACTTTTCATTTATTTCTTCTTTACCATAGGGTTAGCGATAGCATGTCAAAATTATTGTCGTGGGGCATAGGGTCTCGGATATTTTTCTAGGTCTAGGTCGACTTTGTTTGGCTTTGTTGCATGGCTTTTCCTAGCTGTGCATGGCTTTTAATAATATATATGGTTGTGGTGACCTATACAACTGAGAAAAAATCGAATATGAAGAAATCGGGAAACTTTTTTTTTTGCAAGAAATTAGATCAATCTTTAAAGATGGTCCGAGTCAGTTAGGTGATTGTTTTTGTATTGGTATATATATTTTTTACGATTGTATTTTTTGGTCACATACAGTATAGAATAGGAGGAATGGGCGAATGGTGATTGTTCTTCTTTTACCACCATTCACGAATATAACGGCCGTTGGTGTCATTATTAACTACAGACTACAGTACATCATTTCTTATATCTTCGCGCCTTCTTTCAAATCCAATAGTCGTTCTCACGCCCCCGTACTTTCTGATGGAAACCTAGTGTTGAGTGTCCGCTGTCAGTGTTACGGAATAAACCGGAGAATATCCTAGATTCCTTTTCGTCTCGTCCTCTTTCGGCCATAGAGAATTGACCGATCGGCCACACAAGGTCCTCTTCTTATTTTCTTTATTACTATCACAGTTGCTAGCGAAAAGTTGTGGATGACTTTTTTTCTCCAAGAATCTCCAAAAGTGTGGTGAACGTGCTAGTTAGCTATTGGGTCACAATGACCTACTGTTCTACAAATATCTCAAAGCCACTTGCGGATTGCAATACATTGTACCGGTGCTATTAGTACCTTTGCCAATAAAAAATGGTACTGGTGTTTGTGTGGCGTGGACATAAACTCAAGCATAAAATACTGCATCCACTAAAATTGCATGTTTTACAAACTCGTACAATAATTAAGCTCCGGAGAGAAAACTATTTGTGTAAAGATGTTTCCCGAGGACAGTACTAGCATAAAAACAAGTTCAATAGTAGGCCCAACAATAGCTATAAGAACTTGTCATGTTGTATATAGTCCACCATATAGACAACATGTACGATAGTTGTTAGCTAGAAAAATATGTTAGATTTATTAAGACATGGTTCATCTCCCGCTCTCACAAGGTTGTTAAGAGCACTGTAGCTGATATAAGAGCTCACTCATCTTCTCTCATCTCACTCTCCTCCATATCATCACAAAAAATGCTATTTTAATTCTTATAGCATGCTTACATAAGCTTAGGGGTTGGACACTATGTTTGGTACATAAGTGACAAAACTTAAAAGGACAAAGCAAAGGAAAAAAATATGGAAAATTTCTTTTCTTTTTCCAAAAAGTGGTAGCGCAGCCTCTACATCGGAGTGATGCATATGGCCGCTTTATTATTATTATTATTATTCATCAAAAATTTCATACCGGAGAACATATATTTTTTATCAGTTGTGATTAATAAAAACTTCATGATCACACATCAAAGTAGGATTTTGCTTCGTACATAACTGAGTAGACTCCTTGGATTTTCATGTCGCAAAATTTGGGACAAAAAGACATATATAAAATAAGAAAGCCCTTTAATTGTTGATTGGGTTTGTTTTGGTCCCCAGTAGACTCTAAAACGAGGACAATGGCATTCAAGTAAGAGAAACAGGAATATTTAATTTCTTGATCTAGTCAAAAGCAGTATGGCCGATGATACGGCGATCATCCTCAAATGTAGAGACTCGGTTAGCAATAAAAACATACTCCCTCCGTCTTAAATTAATTGTCACAAAATTTGACAAAAATGGATGTATCTAACACTAAATTATGTCTAGATACATCCACTTCTGTCAAACTTTGCGACACTTAATTTGAGACGAATGGACTACATAAATCTTGTAAACTTAAAATAAATTGAAGTTTGAGATTAAAAATAAAAAAATCAACAAATTTAGAAGAAAAATAGGTACATTTATACCAAACCTAAATTTGATTTAACAAGGAAAAAGAACCTTGGTACAAAAACCAAAGAATTTGAGGAAACACACAAATAATGTGGACAGATCACTTTAATTTTCCTATTCTTCCTTGCTGCTTTTCTTTTTTTCCCCTATTTTACTTTATATAACTTCCCTACGTTTAGAAATTCCTGCATTTCGCAAACAAAGGAATATATGGAATTTACGTTTATCTTCTTCTTTTGTTGCTGATGAGGCTACCTTTTGTGAAAGCACCGTCTGATCACTGATTATACTATTTTGGCAGGAGTCGAAGAATAAATATGTCAGATGTTGACCATGAAGGGTCAAATTTATAAACTCTGCCAAAATTAAGAGACAAAAGAAATACAGTATACTTTTTCATTCTGTCTTATCCCCAAATGTACTGCGACCCCTTATCTCAGAAAAAAAAATCCCAAACATATTCAAGGGCAAACACTTGTTCAGCTGCTCTTGATATTATCGTGTGTGATGTGGACTTATTCACCCACTTGCACTAAAAACGCTCATTCAAGGCTCCATATACCAGTATTCTAGAGGGAAAAAAGCTTCGTACGTATAGCGTGTCCCACGTCTCACTTGTCTTTTTGTCCTTGAGAAACATCGTGTCCTCACTTATTTGCCAAATGTGGCGACTTGACCCTCTTTTTTTTTTTTTGCCTTCCAGCAACTTGATTCCCGTGCCAGGTCATGATATGTATTTCGGCATATGTTTGCTAAGGCTGGTGCCAATGCACCGCCTACTATTCACGGGCTATAGCCCCCGCCACGTCACTTTCTCTCACCACTATCACCCCACTCTCACGGGCACGGTGCCAGTGCACGGGCTATAGCCCCCATTACCATACTCCTCTCCCCACTATCGCCCGCGCTATCGCCCCCATTGGCACCGCTACCGCCCCTCGCTACCGCCCCGCCCCCGCGCTACCGCCCCGCCTATGCGGGCTATAGCCCGGGCGGCAGGGGCTATAGCCCGGGCGGTACCCCCACCGCCCGCCGCCGCCTAACGCCTCCCGCTACCGCCCCCTATCGCCCGCCTCCGGGCGGTAGGGGCTCTACCGCCTCCCCCTAAAGCCCCCATTGGCACCAGCCTAAGGAACACGCTGAACTCACACAACAAAATAACTATTTTTGAACGACAGAGAGCGTGCCCAACCACCCAGTGACAAAGCTTAGTTAGTGCCGACAGGGGCCATGGCCACAGCTAATTTTATTTTACATTATCATCTAATATTTAACACTGTTTAGGATAAATTTGACATAATACCACTAATTAGCCCCCTTGACTATGTTCAGGGCACAGTTAGCCCCTCTTAATTCTTGATGAAGCTCCGCCACTGCAACCACTGAGGATATACTATGGGTTAGGGCCCGCCTATATGGGTACTTATCTACACAAGAAAACAATTTGTAAGTGACCCCCCTCTACACCCAAACAAAAAAAATCCGAAAAAAAATCCACGAGCGACAACTACAACCACCGGAGGTCTGGAGCGAGCCAAAGGTGCACCGCCGTCCTCGTCCCTCCATCACCGGCAGACAAATATTGACATAGTAAGATTGTTATAATAGACAGATGGGAATTAACAAAAAAATTAAACGAGGCAAAAGATTTGCCATTTTCATTGAATAAGAAGTTTTTAGAAGGTATTACATAGCGTGGGCCGGCAAAAAACCCTGACCCAAAAAATACAAGGTTACTCTCGCGACATCAAATTACTCAAGCCTTTCGCCCCCGCAATAGACCACATCCTCGCCTCCTCTTTGATCTTGCAAACAATCATCGCCATCGTGGAGTAGTGGTTTCAGAAGACCCTAGCGTTCCTTTCCTTCCAAATCTCCCAGGATATGAGCATGGCCATAGAGACTAAACCTTTCGAATTGTGACTTTGACCATTGATCACCTCCACCCACCATTCCTTCACCGAGGGGACATGGTGCCAATCCGAAGGGGGTATGCCATGAATACCCAACCACCCCTTGATACCGCTCCAAACTCTAGTCGTGAACCTACATTTGAAGATGAGGTGGGCCGCCGTTTCTTGTTCTTGGTTACAAAGTTTACATCTCCCACAATTGTCCCAACCTCTTCTCGCCAATCTATCCGCCGTCCATATTGTATTTTGAATGATCAACCAAGCAAAAAAAAAAAAAAAAACTTGCACTTTGACGGAGCCCAATGCCGCCAAATGACTTTTGGCATGTCCGACGTGGTCAGATTCATAAATTGCGCCTTGTATGCCGACTTGGAGGAATAACATCCATTGTTGGAGAAATTCCATGTGATGGAGTCCGGCATGCCTTCGGTAAGGTGGACATGCTCAATCTTGTCCCAAAGAGTTGTGAATTGCGAAATGTGCTCCACCATTTTCTATGTTGATTTTAGAGACCCACAAATTGTTGTTGAGGGCTTTGGCCACCGTAGACCCTTTGTTTGTCGAGATGTTGTAGATGAGGGGGGCGATGTCTTTGGGACAGCCCCAATCCACCCAAGGGGAGTCCCAAAAAAGGGCCTTCTTCCCATTGCCAGTGGCCACCTTGGTAGCCGCCGCGAAGAAGCTTAGATCATCATCATTGCAAGGAGTCCCTAGCCCAATCCAAGGCTTGGTGTCGTCCACCCATTGGAGCCAAAGCCATCTTAGTCTGAGGGCCCTTGCAAACTTGTTTAGGTTCAAGATCCCGAGCCCTCCTCTCTCTCTAGGCTTGCAAACCAACTCCTAGTTTACCTTGCATTTACCTCCCGACACTTTGTCACTTGCCGCCCAAAGAAACGCTCTCCTAATGCCATCAATTCTCTTCAAAAAGTCCATCGGAAGGTCAAGAACGGTGATGGTGTATATGACCACACTAGTGAGAACCGCTTTGACAAGGACCGTTCTCCCGGCAATAGTGGTGTGTTTCCCAATCCATGGGAATAGCTTACTCGCCGTCTTATCAAGATGGGAATTAAATGGTTAGTTTAACTAGCAGATAACTTTCATCGCAAAAATATCTCGAGCAGATTATACTTTAGCAAAGAGCTTTAGTAACGAATTGCTGGAGGTGGCTGAATGGTCGAGGAGCCACGTAAGCGCTGTCGTTCGTGTCTTGCACATGGATGACTGTTGAACGCTCGATAAAAGTGATGGCTGCTAGCCTGCTACCACTGCACTAGTGCGGGGAATGTACCAAAGGATATTCCCTCGTTTTTACCGTCACTTTCCGGAGATCGTCCTCGTGGATAGGGAAATTGCAGGCAAAGGTAGTACACGCAAGCGCCATTCAGCAGCCACTAGATCGGAATCCCAATAGTACAGTGGTAGTTTTAAAACTGAAGTTGACAATAGCCCGGGCAGTGGATACATCTGTTTCTTTGGGAAAAAATGTACAGTACATCGCCACATCTCGTCTTACTACTGTTCCAACAGCGCCAGGGCCACACGTCAATCTTCAAGCCAGGTAGTTTAGACTAGCAGCCGATTGGGAGAGCCATGGCCCATGAGCAGTCGTTGGTGTCGATTGCTGCCACTTGTTCGTACCGCAAGGAACTAGCACACTTGGTGTGATTGTGACACACTGACACCACATGCGCGGATTGGCATCATTGCTAAATGATCGAGGCCGCATGTTCATCGTCCCCTCTGCAGTTCTTTTCCAAACTTTTCAATACCAGTATTTTCCACACACAGTGGCATGCCAAAACTGCAATCAATCTAGTCCAAAGTGATCTATTTTTCTTCCTGGAAGTTCCAATGTTGACTCCGTAGGATCGTGCGATCAAAAGGTCAGAGATCTTTGTGGCCGAACAAAATCTTTTGTATTAATACATCCTTTCGAAGCTATCAGCAGATCGGAGAGAAGTTCTCAGACACATCTTGGTTCCAGTGCTTTACAAATTACAAGGAAATATTCCCTCCCAGGACAGCCACGAGCGTCCATGCTGATGCTACAAAGCCTCTGAATGTATTCCAACTGCGAGCCAGTCCAGCTGAATCTCATATCCTTGGACAATAAATTTAGGATATAATAGAAAAATGAACTGGCCGTCAAACCACACCTCAACTCCTTATACGTATCTTTGAGAAATCCCCTCATAACATACAACGGGAAACTAATCTAGAATAGACTATTCATCAGGTTTGGGAGGCATCAATAACCCATTGCCAAACCTTCAGCTCACCGGTACCATCCCCAGTAAAAAATAAACCACCAGGGCCACTTTGTATTGCTCTAATTTCCTGCTTGGCGAATATTCTGCCCCTGTCGCTGAACCTATAAAACAAACAAGAGTAGCTTCAGACAAAAAATCGCAAGTATAGCATAAGGAAATGATCATAGTAAGGTATCTTTTCTTACGATGGCAGGTCGTAGAGGCGGACAGTGTTGTCATTTAATGAACATACTAGCACAGGTTTTGATTGTGCATCAGGCATGCCAGTAAGAGCAAGGGCACCCTATAAACATGACAAACCATTAGATCACACAGATACAGCAAGACATAAGAAAGGAGGTGCATCACATGCATGTTGCCAAACTTTCGGTAAGGTAGATGATGCACAAAAATGAGCAGATTCTTAAGAAGGTTGTGCTGACTCTTGACAGAAGTGTTTGTACTATAGCCTACACTAAGGTTTAATAAGGAGCTAGGTGCTAAGCGGACATTTTACCAGTGACCAGCACCTGGTTAAGTGGCATCTAACCACGCCTAGGAGTTTTGCCGTGGCAACAGCCCATTTGGCCTACTAGCACGTGTCAAAGAGAGATCAGAGTAAAAACAGATGTAGAGAAAAATAGGGCCCATAAGTGCACAATGGGCCAGCCCACAGGAGCTTCCTTATATATAACCAAACAATTGAGAGTTTCAGACCCATCTGGATGTTGAACATGAGATGAGCTACAGAATCATTGCATCAGTATGTGCTTGGTGACTAGGAAGAGTGACAAACAAGGTCATCCACAGGAGCGGAACAGCTTTTCTAACTAAAGGGGGAGAAAGTATTAAATGGTGGCTCAAAAATCTTGAAGGGTAAAATTACCTTTGAAATAGAAATTCTCTGGCAGCTTTTCCAAAACAGAAACCCCTCAGGAGGCCTACTGAAACGGAAAAACTGACAGGGAAATATGAACTGTAAATTGTGTGGGCAAGTGCAAGCCCAAATATCATGCTTTCGAAGCCACAAATCACATGATACCTTTTGTTCTCTACATTTAAGTTGGGGGCTAGGCGGGCGGTTACAAGAAACAACATGGTCCCTGTGTAAAGACAACTTAGACTGCACGCAGTCTGCAGTTCTCACTTCTTCTATGTGGCAGTTTACTAAGTCCAGAAAAGGATCAAATTGTTCTAAGAGTCAGAGAAGGTATCTACAATTCTCGACCACCTTCTTGATGAAGAATCTTAGGCATTTCAAAGCTGGTGGCTACAGAGGAAAGTAAACCTCTATGAAGATGCATTCTATCTGCTGGCTAATAGAAGCCTGTTTTCTGTAGTTCTTTCTTTTCAGAAGCCATAATCTCCTAGTCAATGTATGTTTATTTCTACTTGGGCTGTAAAATTCCAAGCCATAATTATCAAAGCTGGATCAAGAGTCTTGCATGTTTGTATAGACGACCTTTCTTAGTTACGAAAGGGTAATAGCTTGTATACCAACCAAATAATAGCGAGTAAAAATTTGACATAAAAAATACTCCCATTGTCCCTATTTACATGGCACCCTCATTTTCGGTGATTTAACTTTTGGCCAATAACACATAGGAAATATGTTATAAACATTATACCATTCGAAACTTGTTCGAATATATGAATTCAATACTACCTCCATTCCAAAATATAAGGCTTATTTTGTTTCTTTTGACCGAGACTTTGACCTACTCATTTAACATATAACTTATGTGATAGAACTCATAATCATAAGAAAGTACTTTGAGTAGGAATACCACAATATCAATTATATGTCATACAAATTACATATTAATAGATTAATTATTGTTCAGATGGTCAGTCAAAGCAAATGAAATACGCCTTATATTATGGAATGGACGTAGTATAATTTTTGCAGCACATAACCTATGTTTTCTTGGTCAAAATGGAACCTTAAAATACGTGTGTACCATGTAAACAGGGACAGACAGGGTATTTAAATAATACTATTATTGAACCGTACTGGTCATTTGACGGGTTCACTGACTGCTCGCGTTTAAATATCTATTTTCCAGGGAGACAAAAGTGTTTACATGGATGTAGATTCCTGTACATTGTATAGATGTTCAACTTGCATGCAAAATTTTCTGAAGATGTCTAGCATATGGTAATTCAAAAGGAAAGCCTAATGGTAAACTTGAAAGACTGTAAACAAGGTCTCATAAGATTATTAACCGAATATATAAATTGGGCAGGACATAAGTAAATAATCAAGAAGGCCAAGAAGGCTGGATCAGATGTTAACAGGAAAGGGTGACAGGTTTTTTTATAAAATAGAGAAAATCATGTATATGGTTGTAAATAAAATGCAATGGCACAACATAAAAGGAGTAGGAGTGTCGGATCACATACATTCTCCTCTTTGTGTGTATATGTTACTTCTAAGTTTCCACTTTCAGTAGCTGCCCAAACCTAAGGAAAACATAACTTCAGTATGAAATGCATTGTAAAGGATTAATGTGTAATATGAACAGAAGAATTTGCAGAATTTTTCAATAACAAAAAAAAGACCAGGAGAGAGAACTAACTTTTATTGTTTGATCCAAAGAACAAGATAATAGAAACTGATCCCAGCACAGTAGAGACATAACTACATTCGTATGATCAGAAAGAGTCTGTATGCACTGCAACGTTGCCAGATCCCAAACCTGAAACATTTACCCTTTTATTATTCTTTGTAGAATGGAGTAAACCAAAGTGACAAGAAAATGTTCTGGTTTCTGGTCTTCATTGAACAGTGTAGTGCACAATAAAGTACCGTCTGTGATATGAAGCAAAATAATCCAGGTGTCTGATAGTCATGCACATTAAAATGAAATAGGGCACTTAATGGCGAATTAAGGGGTTGTTTGGTTCCTAGCCACACTTTGCCACAATTGCCACACCTCAGGTTAGGCAAGTTTTACCAAGCTAGGTGAGTGTCCAGTTCTAGCAACACTTGAGCAAGATTCTTTTTGTGACAGGCCACATATGCCATGCGCTTACATAGTGTAGCCAAGCAGAAATGTGGCTAAGAATTTGTTTACCTAAGGTTAGGCAAGTTTGGCAAAATTGTGTGGCCAACTATGGTAAAGTTAGCTTCCAACCAAACAGTCCCTATGATTGGAGACACCAAAAGTACTACGAAAACTTTCAACTGTAGCATCAGGGAAAAAACCGAGTACAGAAGCATCAGACACCATTTGTAAGTTTCCATTACTTGTTTTCCTACTGGAGCTCTTACACTGTTGTAGATGATTTTTTTCCCAAACTACTAGTTACCATTTACCAATGCTCTACAAACTGGTTGATATGTCACCACAAAATGTGCATGTAAACTGACAATAAATTATCGCCTACTCCAAAGCTAAGTTACAGATGATGCAGGTCAGCAACACTCATTGTAAGAGTACATAACCAGATGCAGTGCACCACCATTGAATGCTAGCTTTGTTTTAGAACTGCATTTATTCTGACTACATGGTAGCACAAAAATCAAGCAAAAATCTCAGGCACAATTCGCTATACATATGACTCGTAACTCCACATGGAATTAATAAGCAACATATGCCTCTCATAAAGTAATGACAGAAGACATAAGTGTACCGCTGCGTAATATGTACAATAGATGGGGCTACTGAACTTGTGCATTGCAAACTTCCACGCTCCACCATTACAAACACAGCGGATAAAACTAATATGATGTTCAGCAAGTTGGTAGCATAAAGCGATGGAAACGTTACAGGCTAATAAATATTCATGATCTGACGTGCATCAAAGGCTCCTACATCAACTGTATCTAAGAATGTGTGAACAATAGTGCACAAGTCCTTAGTCCTTACTCTAATAGTTTTATCCATGGAACCAGAGTATAGCCTCATGCCTCCTACTATTAACGAAACAACAGCAAGCTGGTGCCCTTCAAGAGAAGCAGCTGGCTCAAAACAGTTTGTTACTGCGCTAAATCTCCATGCCAAAATCCTTCCATCCTGCACCAAGTGTAATACAAGAAAATGCATCAATGACGAAAATATATTTGCCAAGATAAATGTTACTCAATAAATTCCAATATATAAGGTGCAGACTCTTTACGAGATTCAAGTTTGATCATAAATTTAACCAATGAAATTTGAGTTAGGTGTCACAAAAATGATACCATTGAATTCGTATTCAAATAAGTTCCTAATGGTATTTTTTTTAAGTCACGTGACTCGTATATTATTGGTCTAATATGCAGTCAAATTTAAATCTCAAAAGGCGTGCACACCTTATATTTCGGAACAGATGGAATAGAAATTAGAACCAAAGAACAAGCCAAAAGGAAGGAAGTTTACCTGTGTTGCAGCAAAGAGTAGCTCATTGCCAATTGCAAGTGCATAGACCTGTCCAGTTGGGCCAGTAAGGTTCATTTCTGCTTGTGTTTGCATATTCCAGACCTACAACAACCGGTCATACGGTCAGACACACATATGAGCAGCACTAGCATTGGTTCAAAATCAAAAATCTCGAGCGCATTTCCTACCTTCACAGCATCAGGTATTCCAACAAACAACCATGGTCCCTCGCTGATCATGCATCCAACCTCACCCCCCACTTTGAGGACACCGGCACACTATCACACACCATATAGAAATTAAAGGTACTGAAAACTGTCATACAGAACACGCAATCCTTCCAAGGATACAATTCAATGATGCCTCAGCTACCTGCCCAGTTTGGCAATCCCAAAGGCGCACTGTTCCATCCTTACTCCCAGAATACAGCTTGTCTGACCCAGTAGGCAGTGCGATCCCTGTTACAACCTGAAAGGACGCACGACATATTGATCAGCAACTTTTTCAAATTTCACAAGACGGTCTAAATCTGTAGATGAAGGGGGTACCTTCTCGTGGCCCTGGAGCGGGGTGAGCAGCGTGATGCTATTGCTCATGCAGTATGTGTGGAGGAAGCGGCACTTCTCGCCGTACTTGCAGTCCCCGATGAGGAAGTACTTGCAGGGCCTGTCGGGCACCCTGTCCCTCACGCCGCTGTCGGCGCCTCCGGGACCCCTCCCCCATCTATTGGAGCCACCGCCGCTGCGGCCCCCTCCTCCTCCAGAGCTGGGGTTGCGCCAGACGTGCCCGCCGCCGCCGGGGCCATCCCTTTGGTTCGGGCGCCTGGAGATGACGGTGGCCTCGGGTAGCTCGCTATGGAGGTAGGGGCAGGGGAAGCGATTGCATCGCCCAGCGCGCCAATGGTGGCAGACTTTCCCAGAAGTAGACGACGAGGCGGCGCCGGGGGCCGGGCCCAGCCGGTTGTGAACGCGCTTGTTACCGAAGCGGCCGTCGTCCTCGTATTCCATGGGCGTCGCCTAGGGTTTGTTGGGCTCGGGAGGTGGCGGCGCGGTCCGGGGAGGAAGGAAATCGGAAAGTATTGAGGGTTGGGAAGGAGCAGCGGCGGGGAGGTTGGATTTATTGGGGAATAGGTCGCGTGAAGTCGACGCGGCGAGGGCTCGCCGGAATGGATTGGAAGATCCGGATCGGAGCGGGGGAAGGAGGCGGTAATGGGCGCGGCCCTTTGTCGGGTTAGCTCGCGCGTGGAAGGATGGGCCGGATTGTACTACGAGCACGAGCCCGGTGTCCCGTAGGCAGGGAGCTGACGTCGCGGTAGCAAATGGCCAGATTTGGTACGCAAGAGCAGGTCTACCGCCGCTTTGTTTCGCACTAGTGCACGCACGTGTAATATTAGGACATGTATGTATTAATAGAAAATTCTAGAGTAGCTAGCAATATTACACTCGGAGTTGCTCATAAGGGTAAGGTGTGTATGTGTGCGTTCATAGGGGGTGAATGTATGCATGTGTGTATATGATCGCTTGCGTTTATACTATGTTTCTCCAAAAAAAAAAGCAAGCAAAATTTCCAGAATTCGGAAACTTATCCCTACCGATCATCAACTATGCATTCACATAATATGTTCAAATAACTTTCCAATCCAATTTGCACTGAACAATGCAAGCACAAATCCAGTTTTTTTCCAGCCATAATGATAGCTAGACATAGAAGCACCATACATCGATTTTGTATGATTTTATGATGAAATATGATTAGTGAAGTAACATATCTCTCATATCATATTTAAAATATAGAAGTATATTGCTTACACTGTTCAGAACTTGCGTTCAATTCAGCCTGGCTCCCTGATATTGTGCTTCATACACATTTCGGCATGTCTCCCTAACATTTAGCTTGATAATCCCTCCGTTTGATAATAGATGACTTCCATTTGATTAAATATGCATGTATTTAGGCATGTTTTAGTGTCTACATACATTCATATCTAGAAAAATAGAAGGCATCTATTGTTGAACGGAGAGGGTACTTAATTTCCCTCATGATACACAATTAATTTTTTTACTGTACAACCTAACAACACAACATTTAAAGTATGGATGCAACAGATAAGTTGCCTTTGGTAGTTAGTACTACAGTTAGTGTTTTTTTTTCCAAAATCATGTCCAGTGAAGAGGGGTGGCGAGTTTAAGTTATCCATTGACGCAAGCCCAATTATTAGGCCATAGTTGCTAAGTATTAACTAAGTCTTTACAAAACCAAGATAACCAAGGCTCGGACATCACCATTACCTGAAGGAGGCGTGTCGGTGACACCACGCATCACATCGCTCAGGGGCCCTCTGGTGTAGAGTAGAACTAGAAGATCTGGGCGTTGTGCTGCGTCCGCTCGTGTTGTTTATGTTTGAGTATTTTGTTTGATATCTCTGCACGACCCATTAGTGGAGATATGACCTAGATCCAATAATATTCAGTTATTATTTTATCTCCTAGTTTATTATTATGTTTATATCTTTATACTACAACCGCTATAGCACTTGATTAATAGGTAATCAAAGAAAAATCTTTATGCGGATGTGAAAACATGAACAACAAGTTTTCTTAATCTTGTCTCTAAGATTAGTTAGTGTGTTGTGTGATGGTCACATTTTTTTGATTATGGACTTGGTTGAAAGTCTATCAACGCATTAGGGTTTATTGTTAGAGTAATAATAGTACCGAACCAACCCAAGTATATGATCTTGCTAAGAGACAAAGTTTTGATATATTAACAAAATAACATATAGAGTTGTCATTGGCAAATATGCCTATACTATGAGAATACTATTGAATATATTAGTAATTTAGCATATGTGTTAATCCCAAATACTACCAAGTAAATCATGACAATAGAAAATAAATTAAGCATGCAAATATCTAATGTAGCATAGGAACAAATCCGATCTACGGCAAACGCTAGACAGATAAATTGTGGGAATATCTCATATAGAGCGAACAGGTATATACGTACTGGGCAACGGGAGCAGAACCGCTAGAGTTGTTGTTGATGTTGCCGCCCATGTCGTCGAGGAAGGGCTTGCCGAGGTCGGGCACGAAGTCGTTGTTGGGGAAGTAATCGCCATCAGCAGTCGCGTGATTGCTCTCCCCAAAAACAGGATCACCCCTCTCCCGTACATGACCACAAGAAGCGGGGTTCCGGAGGCCTGTTGTCCCTTCTCGCCGTGCACACCGGACGGAGGGATGGAGAAGAATTTTATGGCGGCACAAGGCTTTGGAACGGTGCGAAACCATATGAGAAAGCGGACTCTAGGGTAGATGATGGAGGGATAATAACCCGGTATACTAACGTCAAGGAGTAACTCGGCCCAAAGGACGTTGTACGAGACCCGGCTTAGGGAAAAGGAGCTTCTAGAAGGCCCAGGAGTGTAGGCCTCGTAACCCGGATTGTGGGTTCCGATAAGGAAGTTTAGGGTTTTATAAGCAGTGTCCGGGTAGGATTCCGGGTAGGCCTTGGATAGCACGCCAGGGGATCCGGGGATTATATAAGCCGGTCCCCTAGGGTTAGATCGACGAGTTTATCAGAGACACAGGTTTGCGAGATAGAGATTGTGAGATATCGAGCATCCATTGTAACACACGTATCGAGATAGTATATTCAGATCGTAGACTCGACGACTTGATTGTCGGCTACCGGATCGCATATCATCATGGTTTCCCTTGGGCTAAACCCTCTCCCAAACACCAGAGTCGAATTGCCCCAAGACAAGTTACCCCCGGTAACGTCTGCCGTGATTATCCCACGACAGTTGGCGCCCACCGTGGGGCCTACGTCCAAGGGTGTTTACATCACGGGAGAAGTTCGGGAGAACATGAAGAACCTCTTCGTCGGCGAGATCTACACCAACCCCGAAGGAGAGAAGATGGTGGACGATTTTGGCTGGGGGCCAGAGTCGGATCTGCTCGAATCCGGATCTGTCGTCACGATCGGCCGGGTCAACGTCTTCGTCGGCATAGTACGTGCGTTCGGTTCAATCCCTGACGATTTTGGATTTGATTCTGTGTCAGGAGAGGCCACCCACGTTCAGTCGGACGGAGAAGAATCGGTCGGGACGGTGGATCCGACAGAGGAGCCCACCGCGAAGAGGGAACAGCCGGAGGAGCCGGCATGGACCCCGCGTGGCCGGGTCATAAGGGAGGATGATACCGAGTCTATCCTGCACCTGCTAGAGGACCGGTACGAGGAAGATAGCTACGATGAAGAGGAGTATGAGTCTTCGCCAAGCATTGCGCGCCAGGTCGCGGTCTACACGGCCCCTGCAACTAATCTCAATCAAGGGAACGTGACTACGGCCGCAGTCGGAGCGGCGCAAGCATTGGCCCAGCAGCAGAATCCGGCTGAAGGAAATCCGGTTCTGACCCGGGTTGACGGAGAATCGGCTTCAGTCACCAGCCGAGCGGCGGATAGCGAGATGCATGAAAATATGTTTGGGTTCTTGGCTCACAGGACGCCGGGGGCAGGTCCCTCGAATCCGCAACACCCGGCCCTGTTCAGTAACAATATTGTCTTGGACCCAACAGTGTTAGCTACTGTGATAACCCCGGAAAACGCCGCGGCACGTGCCAGGGACTTGGAGGTAGCATGCCGCGCGCTAGAGCAACAAAGAAGAGATGTAGAAGAAGAAAAGTAAGGGGTAGCCACGCGCCAACGTGAACTGGACGCGCTGGAGAACCGGCTCCGAGCCGAGACAAGCAGGGTGCATCAGAGATATCAGACAAGATTACCGGCGACGGGAGGAGTCATAAACCCTAACGCGCTATTCATCACACCTCAGGATCAACCGATTCCGGCTGTGAATCAGGAAACTGTGCATCAACCGGCAACGGGAGCAGGACAGCCGGCGAACGTGCAGGCCGGGTTACCCATACTGCAAACTGGGTCCCCTGCCGGCAACACAGCGCCACCACCACCACTATCACGATTTCGTACACCACCAGGTCACTTTAATAACCCCATGGATAATGTATATGCTGCAACGTTAGCATTGAATCAGATCCCCGTAAGAGAGTCACCCCATGCGAAGCAGACCCGACGGGCGATCGATTTATTGCGTACGGCAGTGGCTCAGCAGGTTAATTACCCGGATAACAGGAGTGGAATGCATGGAACACCTTATATCAGCCAGCAACACGGCAACGCCGACAATATGCAAACAAGTTCAGCGCGCCGGAGGGCAGAGCAGCAGCAAATGCCGCCTCCTCCCCGCGTACAAGCAGCACCAGCGGTATCGGCAGCACAAGCTATTGTGGATAGTTCCAGGGCTAGGAGAGCCGCGACCGGGTCTGCGGTGCATGGACCAGCGGCAGCGCCACGTCCAGCCGTACCCCCCGCAGCATCGCATGTTTCACGGGTGAGGCCAGTTGTAAGGACCCCAGACCGGCAGTCTGAAACCCTACGTATGCATACATTCACGATCCCAGAAAGATCAGTCGTGAACAACATACAAAGTTGGCACACAGAAATACATCATCCATTACACGAATACGTAAAGGTATTACACAAATGATCACATGATCAAGTTTAACACAACTGCCACAAGAGCAGGCAACTTAACAAACACAGCGGAAGACAATTAAAAACACAACGTAGTTGAGCCCAAGTCACGCCTTAACCTACAGGCTGCTGACCCGGAGACGATCCTAGTTCGCAAAGCCGTCAACTCCGTACTTCTCTTCATAGATCTCCTTCGGAGGCTCCTTCTCAAAGTCTGGCAAGTAGATACCAGGGGCGAAACCATAATGAGTACATTTGAATGTACTCAGCAAGACATCCATCATGTCACTTACCAAACATGCAACTATGCTTATATGGTGGAATAGGTAGGCTATAAATAGGGTTCACTACCAATGGTGTTCATATATGATGACACCACAGTTGCAGTCAAGTTTATTTGTATCTTCGTTGAAGAAGATACTTCAGAAGAAAATAAAATAATATAGTTTTATTTCTCTGGTAGATATCACATGTACAAGAGGTTTTGTAAAGCTTTGTTAAAGAATATTTTCTCTTTGCAAAACTTCTTGGAATCAGTTTCCAGAATTCTTGCTTAGAGTAGAAAAGGTTTTCTTTGCAAAACATTTTGTTTTGTATAACAGCATCTGGCTTTTCATCATCGACGATACCTCCACGGTATAAGTTTCCATTCCTTTCCGAACTTCACAAGTTCAACACTTCCTTTCCAAAAATTCCTTTTCAAAAACTTCCTCTTTTGAAAACATTGACACAATGCTAGCTACATGGCCATTCAACTGTCCATATCCGAGGACGCGGCTTCTTTGGAAAAGTTATACTCTGCAGAGGTGTACACATCCACCAGATCCAGTACACCTCCCGTGAACAATCACGGACTGTAACAACAGTATGTAAACATCAGGTATCTGATCATAACCATCCACTATGTTCAAGCTAGAATGTGTCTATCTCTCAGTTGAGTTTTACCGGTCACCCCCAGCACCGAGCTAATCCCTGCCAGCCAGGATGCCTCAACTGATGCGACCGGAGGGAAAATTAATCCCACACTTTTTATGTCTCAACTCTTGACAACAATTCGGTTCAAGGGATTCCGTCCCTTATAGCGTTTGAGATAGAACACACACTAACAAGGACAAACTTCCAGTTAAGCCCCGTGCCCATGTTGGGGTAGGGTGGCAGTACGGTAAAGGTTGTCCGGCGAAGACTATGTTATGTGTCATTTTTGAAAACACTACTTTCTCAAAAATGACCACTTCCACATTCCTCCGGAGAACAAGGATCCGCCTTTTCTCCGGGTTTTTCCGTAAAGCCTTTGTTTTGTAGAATCACAATTTTAGGGTGTCCACTTAGGGACTAGTATATTTGATGGTAATAAATACCATAGGGTGGCTTATGGGCTTGGTATTACCAAGTTTAACTACTGGCATGATAGTAACCTATAATATAGTATAGTAGTAAATGCCACATCAAAAATAGTTTTGATAATCAAGTTTTTGTAAAACTTCAGAGGTAAAACATACATGATAGATAATGATAAGTATTGTATCAGCAAGCATCAGGATGGCTTGCCTGGTATCTCCTTGTGTCCCTGGTTTTTGGAGTGACTGGAACTTGAAACAGAGCTTCACGACACTTCCTTCCTCTTCGTTTTCTAACGTCGTAAAAAGAATAAAGGACACACATTCAGAACCAATCAAGGCAAGCAACCATATGTAAAAATACATACAGCAAGGAAACTAATAATAACCTATCACACAATTATTAATGGAGCAAACAATCAAACAAACACACTTGGCAGAAATGCCATTTAATAAGACAGCTCAAGGTTGGAGGAACATATCTCACAACCTCAATATCATGGATTCAGTGGGTGTGCCACTCTCATACCAAGATATTAATAAACCCAAAATACACTTAGTTTCACCAATGGTAAGACTACTAAAAGTATATAAAACATGCACAAAAATAATCATGGCAATGGGTCTATCAACCAAACCACAAAAAAAGAAAAAGGTAGCTATCTTACTAAGCCCAAATTCTCATAAAGAATAAATAAGACACATGATTTGCAAAAGTTACCTTTACAAATCAGTGAGCCTACGCAAGTGCAACAAGGCAATAGACTCATCACAAAACACACAATTTCTCATAGTGAGAACAATAGAAACAATGACTAAAAGGAGGAATCCTATAGTCATGTTTCTACTAAAAGTTTGCTATGCAAGCAAGCATAATAATTAAAGTACTAAAATGCAAACAAGGAAACATGTTATCATTATGGGAAATGAAAACATGTCCTCATGCAAGGATACACAAATATCTACCAAACACAAGTTGGCAGGAAAAATAATTCAATACAAAAACTGCTAAGGAAACTAGTACTACTCCAACATGAAGAATCAATGGATGCATTTTCAATCAAGTAATTGAAATACAACCAGAGGGTCCATGTCATAAAAACAGTAGTGAAAAATATCTATACTTGCTATAACAAAAATATCCCATTTAATAAAGCAAGGCATTAATTTACATGGCAACTCCTACATACTAGTAGTAATAAACAGGGCATTACTAGAGGAATCAAACAACACTCCAAGAATGGATTTTTCCTAGCAAGCCACACATGATTATAACCACTTACAAACAGAAGCATACCCATTTTTGTTTAGCACAAAAATTCCCAAAGCAAAAATACTAGGCACTCATTAGTTATAGAACTATATAAAAGAAATACATCTAGTTTGGGGAAATAATGTTTCCACCAAAAATGCAATGACACCAGTGGGTGTTCCACTAGCATAACAAAGCATTAAGAGGTCACAAAGCCTCTGGTCACACTTGCTAAAAATTAACAAAAGACTAAACTAGCATCTAGTGCAATAACCATACTAGCAGAAAATAACAGGGTGCTAACATAAGCAAGGTAATGCTACTCATGCTATTGTTTTCACACAAGTGAAAAATCTAGGGGTCAAGTACTCATAAGAAAATCATCAAAATGCTACTGGTCCTATGAATACAACACAAAAATATGTGGCTACACAACCACAAATGCTTATGTCAAAAATTCCACACATGAGGGAATTTTTCCATAACATTCTCATAGTAATGACTAAATTACTCATGCTTCTCTACCAACTCAAATGCAAGCTAGAAGAGGTGATACTAACAAAATATAAGTACCAACATGGTACTGAATCTAATATCTCAACACAACAATTCAATCACTTGCACACAAATTAATCAATCAAAAATTATATGCAAGTAATAAACTAGAGATAAAACATATGCTACTAATATAAATCCTATTTCTTCTCCACTCAAGTCCACACAATCTAACATGCTAAAATAGTTAAGTAACACTTAGAAAACAAGTTCACACAACTTCTACATGCTATAAAACAACATTGCAACACAAAAATATAATCACACAATTTAAATAGTTAAAATGCCAAAATGGCAGAAACAAGCCATCTAAAGATCTGTCCACCAAATTTTCTAGGAAGCTCTAAAAATTAAACCCACCTAGGTTTGGATATCCCTAAACATGTACAATACCATCCAATTTGGTTTGCATCAAAATTCATCTTTAATTAATTTATAAAAATCACCAAAGTGCTCTCTGGTGTTTTACCAAATTGCATGCCATTTCAAAAATACTAGTAATTTGGAAGCAAGGTTAATTGATCCTGTTAGGAAATTTCAAGGGCTTTCCAATTCAATTGGCCTCACTTCATTCTGAGTTGTGAAATAAAAATGGTGCTCATTTTGGTGTTTCTGGTACCTGTTTCCAAAACATTTTTCATTTCAAAACTATTCATCCAAATGTAGATCTACAAGTGGGAGGTGGTTTAGATTTAGTTTCTTTACATCTGTGAATTTTGGTTTGGTCAAATTCATATTAAAGGTAGCATTTTAGAGCCAAAAGTAAACAGGTAACATTCTGTAAGAATAAAATTGGAAAATCATGTGTTGTTGGGCTAGATTCACAAATGGGCCGGCCAGATCTGGAAGCACCGCGAGCAGATCCACCCAAAGCCACTGACCAGCGGGCCAGGACGCCACGGGGGCTGCCACGTGGGCAAGACCAGGCCCACGGGTCAGTTTGACTGCACAGCGCGGGGTCAAGGGGCGCTGATGCAAGCGCGACGTCACCGCGACGTCATCGCCGGCGGCAAAATCTCCGGCGAGCTCGCATCTGCGTTTTCCGGCCACAAAAATGCGATTAAAACACATGCTAACGAAGCACTCGTTGCGGGGAACCATCTGCGCCCGGTCTCGTTTCCTGGGAGGGAGTCGGAGAGCGGCGGCAACGGCGCGCGGCGGCGGCCGGACGCGTCCACGGCGCGGGCACGGTTTAGAGCGAGAGGGAGAGGGGAAAAGGGGACGGGGGACGCGAATGCTCACCACGAACTCGTTGGTCCACTCGGTGACGGAGGAGGAGGCTCGAGGCGGCGGCAATGGCTCGCCGGAGCTCCGTCGGGGCCGAAGAGGAAACTGGACGGCGCGGCCTCCTCGGTGCGCTTCGGCTCGATTCTTTTGGCGGAGAGGACCAACTCGACGATGCGGAGCGAAAGGTGCCCACGGTTGCCGGCGGCGAGCTCGGCATTAACCGAATCGACGGCGACCTCCATAGCTAGGGTTTCGGGTTGAGATGAACTAGAGAGAGAGAGAGAGAGAAAAAAACTAGCTCGAGTGGGGGGGAGAGAGAGGAAGCAATGAGCAGACAAGGCACATGGGGGGCCTCTTTATCCCCAAGGGTTGCTTCTACTCGAATCCATTGCTAGGGCACTGCTGCTACAGAGAGCTAGAGGAAGAAGAAGGTGGGTGACTCGGATTGCATTTAGGTCCCTAGAAAATTACAACAAGGTCCCTGTGTTCTCTGAAAAAGGATGTTTTCACCAATCAAACAAAGTCAAAAATTGAAACCCTTTTGCCCAAAATTCTTATTAGTCTAGATGCACAACCTATATGAAAATTGGCTCAATTGGAGAAACTTTATAATTCAAAGTTGTTCAAATTTGAATTCTTACATAAATGGACATTGAATTTATTAACCTACTTAGGAGCTTCAAAAAATGATAATTTTTGGCACACATTCTTTATTTGATGTGTTCCTTGTGTGGTAGAAAATTCAAGTCATTTTGAGTTACTTTATAGAACAAACTTGTTAAAATTTCAAAAAGGTGCTGTCAAGAAAACAGGAGTTTTTGGCAACTTAAATAATTCAAAAACTTGTGCCCTTTTGGTTTTCATCCTTATTTATGTTATAGAGCATGTGGTATTTATTTCATGGTATTTGGAAAAAGTTTGTAGAACAAACTTGTTCAAAATCCCAAATGTTGCTGTGGAGAAAAACCATGTTTTCAGGACTTTAAAGAATTCAATTTTTGGTCTCCTCTTGTGTGTGTTCCTTATTTGATATAAGGAAGCAATGGAATTAATTTCAGATCATTTTAAGGAATTTTCCAATAGTAACTTGTTTGAGTTTTATGTTTCTAGAAATATTGGAAATTCAATTTAATAAGGCACTTGGCTTTTCTTTAACAATGCTTTGCCAAAATATTTATGTGACTTGAGATAGCAAGTCAATGCTCCCTAATACCTTTGTTTTTAAGCTTGCAAGGTTGGAAAAACATTTGATAATATTTTGGTGAAGCATCTAAGAATGCCTCTTTTTCTGATAATCTTTTAGGGAAATTTTATTTAGTGTTTCTTCTCTCTTAAATTTAGAACTTGGAATAATATTCAACAAGTAGTAGATTCATAAGATAGTTTTTGGAAAACTCTTTGACCAATATTTACTTTAGAAAATATTGTCAAGGTCATTGGAACAATATGTTGAATATTTTTAGTTTACTGCTTTGCTATCTTTTTAAGTTTGTTTAGTTGCACTCAAACAAACACAACCAAAGTTTAATTGTCAAGCAATTAGCAAAACAACTGTGTTATCAGGTATTCCAAAATTGGGATGTGACACCAGTACCGACTAATCTCGCTGGGCCCAAGTGTCTGACGGATAACATAAGGGCTGAGCCTTACCCGGATAAATTCAAGGAACCGGGTAAAGTAGTGAACTATGAGCCGACTATGGATCCAGAAACGTGGTTGAGCAGTTACGAGATGGCTATGTCAATTCGCAACGCGTCTGAAAACCTTCAGGCCAAGTTCATGTATCTAATGATATCGGAAGGAGCAGCAAAGTTGTGGTTCAACAATTTACCGGAAGGATCTATCAAGTCATGGGGAGAGTTAAAAACTGCGTTTATCAAGAACTTTCACGGAACATGCAGGAAGTTGTTTACCATCGACGATCTGGAACAGTGTGTATAAAAGAAGGGAGAGTCGGCGCGCAGCTGGGTGCGCCGGGTTATGGAGATATTGCATTCGTCTACAGATATTCAACCGAAAGATGCATTGCAGGCTATGGCCAAGACATGCAAGTATACACCTTTAGTGCAAAAATTAACTCGCATGAAATCCAGTCGGAATGCTTCAGAAGTTACGATGGGAGAGCTAATGGATGCATGCAACAAACACGCTGCAACGGATACTACAGAAGAGGACGTCGATGACAAGAAAGCAAAAGCAAACACAAGTAACAATGGAAGAACCGGCAATGGATCAACGCCGGGTAACAATGGAGGTAACAATGGGAACAACCAGAACAAGCGCCCGTTTGAGGGAAGCTCCGAGTTTGTCGCTAGTACAGAAGCCGGGTCTTCGAGACCCAGGGCAGAAGGAAATTTCAATGGAGGAAACCATAACGGAGGAAATTATCAAGGGCCGCCAAGGCCGGGTAACAATTGGGATATCTTCAAAATGGCGTGCCAAAGCACAGCAGGAACGGCAGGCCGGCTAACCACTCATTGGAGCAATGCGCGGATCTACAAAGATGGAAGAATGAGGAAATAAACAAGGCTATGCGAGGTGCAGGTAGGGGAGGAGGACCGGGTCCGGGTGGAAACCCGGGCAACGGCCCACCCCCAGCCGGTAACCCGGCAGGCGGAAATCCGGGTAATAACCAGGGGGAGCTGGAGGTTTCCAAGCCAACCCCAAGCAATTGGGACAGTACCACATGCATACCACAGGAATTTCCAACAAGGATAAAAAGATACTGAAAAAGGCGGTAAACTCAGTTGCCTCGGCCGTTCCGAGATACCTGAGATGGTCAGAGCAGGATGTAACATGGAGCAGAAGGGATCACCCGGAAAGGATAGAGCACCCGGGAGTCTTAGCATTGGTGGTTGCGCCGCAGGTTAATGGTTATGAGCTGAAAAAGGTCTTAATGGACGGCGGTAGGAGCATCAACATCTTATATTGGGAAACCTTTCTACGCATGGGTCTCAAGGAGTCCCAGCTACAGAAGAGTCCAACAGTTTTTCACGGGATAGTACCGGGTCACTCAGCGTGCCCCGAGGGAAAAATCACATTGGAGGTAGCCTTTGGAGAATCGAAGGATAATTTCCGGGTTGAGTGGCTCACCTTCGAGGTGGTCAAGTTGCGCAACCCGTATCATGCGCTATTCGGAAGGCCAGCTTATGCTAAGTTCATGGCCAGGCCGTGTTATGTGTATCTACAGCTAAAAATCCCGGGTCCCAAGCAGACCATCACCATACATGGGAGCCGGGATATAGCGGCTGAGTGCGATGAAGGAGATGCGGCAATGGCTGAACAAGCTTGCAGAAAAGAGGAACTCAAGTATTACCGGTCTCAAGTAGACCCGGATGACAGAACAACGTTAAAAAGGCCGAATACTGAAGACGAGAGAGCGAAGTTCAAGGCAGCGCAGGACACCAAAATGGTGGCTTTTGTCGAGGGTGATCCCTCTAAGCAATTTGCTATAGGATCTAACTTGGACAGCGAGCAGGAAAAAGCACTTGTGGAGTTCATTCATTCGAATCAGGATGTGTTCGCTTGGACGCCTAGCGATATGCCGGGTATCCCTACAGAGCTGGCAGAGCACAGTTTGCACGTCGATCCCAAGTCCAGACCCGTGAAGCAGGGACTGAGAAAGATGAATGAGGAAAGAAGAAGGGCTATCGGCGAAGAAATCACTCGGCTGTTAACAGCCGGCTTTATCATGGAAGTATTTCACCCGGAGTGGCTAGCAAATCCGGTTCTCGTGATGAAAAAGACCAATGAGTGGAGGATGTGCATCGATTATACGAGCCTCAACAAGCATTGCCCAAAGGATCCGTTTGCGCTTCCAAGGATAGATCAGATCATAGATGCAGTGGCAGGAAGTGACCTATTGTGCTTCCTGGATGCATATTCCGGGTATCATCAGATCAAGCTCAAGAAGGAAGATTGGGAGAAAACATCGTTCATAACCCCTTTTGGAGCCTTTTGTTACAAAACCATGACCTTTGGATTAAATAACGCCGGCGCAACCTATCAGCGGTGCATTCAGAAGTGCTTTGAGGATCAAATTGGAAGCAACGTGCATGCTTATGTAGATGACGTGGTGATCAAGACCAGAAAGGCAGAGACATCTATCGATGATCTGAAGGAAACATTCAAGAACCTGAGAAGATATCAGATGAAACTTAATCCGACAAAGTGTGTATTTGGAGTCCCAGCAGGGAAGTTACTCGGTTTCATTGTTTCAGAGAGAGGGATTGAAGCAAATCCGGATAAAATCAAAGCGATCCAGAGTCTGAAAAAGCCGGAAAACCTGAAGCATGTACAGAAGGTTACGGGGTGCGTAGCAGCGCTGAGCCGGTTTATATCGAGACTCGGAGAGAAGGCAATACCCTTGTACCGGCTCTTGAGGAAATCTGATAAGTTCGTTTGGGACCAAGAGGCGGATGAGGCATTCGAGGCACTAAAAAAGCAACTATCTGAGGCAACAGTCCTAGCAGCCCCGGGTCCTAAAGAGCCCATGTTATTATACGTTGCGGTGGGGCCCCGGGCGGTTAGCGCAGTGGTTGTCGTTGAGCGTAAGGAGGATGGAAAAGATCACCCGGTCCAAAGGCCGGTTTATTACGTCGGCGAGGTATTATCAGAAACAAAGCAGCGCTACCCGCATTGGCAAAAGTTGGTTTTCGGGGTCTTCATGGCCAGTCGGAAATTGAAGCCGTATTTTCAGGAACACCCCATAACAGTGGTTAGCTCTATACCAATGTCGGATATCATCAAAAACTCGGATGCAACAGGCAGAATAGCCAGGTGGGCGATCGAGATGGGAGATTATCACATCAACTACGAGCCCAGGTCAGCAATCAAATCTCAAGCTCTAGTTGATTTCATTAACGATTGGACTCACACAGGCATGCCCACCATGGCTCCAAACTCCGAATCCTTGATAATGCACTTTGATGGTTCCAAGCAATACGAGGGATCAGGAGCTGGAGTGGTGCTAACATCACCCAAAGGAGACAAGTTAAGCTACGTGTTGCAAATTCACTTTGATTTTTCCAATAACGTGGCCGAGTATGAGGCCCTATTGCACGGCTTAAAGGTAGCCAAGAAGATGAACATTAAGAGGATACGATGCTTTGGAGATTCGGACCTTGTGGTACAGCAGGTCTCAGGAACTTGGGATAGAAAAGATGCAACTATGGCAGCATACCGCAGAGAGGTGGACAGGGTTGCCGGATGTTTTTTCGGGTATGAGGTGGAGCACATAGACAGAAGAAAAAACGAGGCAGCAGACGCACTCGCCAGACTCGGCTCGCGCAGAGAGCCGGTTCCGCCTAATGTTTTCCTGGATGAGTTATGGCAACCATCAGTTAAAACCGAGTCTGGGGAAGAACTGGCAAATCAAGACCCGGATTTGGAGCTCGTGGCCACAGTACGTGTTGTTCCCGAGTGGACAGAGCCGTTCCTGGCCTACCTATCACGGGGCGAGTTACCACAGCAGGAGGTGTTAGCACGACAAATTCTGAGGCGAGCAAAAGGATATTCTATCATCAATGGGGAGTTGTACAAAAGAAGTGCAGCAGGAGTCTTTTTGCGTTGTGTAGCACCAGAAGAAGGCCGACAGATCCTCAAGGAGATCCATGAAGGTGATTGTGGGCATCATGCATCCACAAGATCCCTCGTGGCCAAAGCTTATCGACATGGTTTCTTCTGGCTCACGGCCCTAGCAGACGCGGAGCGCTTGGTGGCAAGGTGTGACGGATGTCAAAGGTACGCTCGCCAAACCCATGTGCCGGCTATGGAATTGCGGACTATCCCGTTAACTTGGCCGTTTGCGGTTTGGGGTATGGATATGGTTGGCCCCTTCCACATGTCACCTTGCAAAAAGACACATCTTTTAGTAGTTGTTGATAAGTTTACCAAGTGGGTTGAGGTCATGCCAGTTACCAATTGTGAAGCAATTACAGCAGTCAAGTTCCTGAAAAGGATTATATATCGGTTCGGATATCCCCACAGCATAATTACCAACAATGGAACCAACATGTCCCTTGGCGAGATGGAGAAATTTTTTGCCAACAACGGAATCCGGCTTGACATAGCTTCCGTAGCTCATCCACAAGCCAATGGACAAGTGGAGAGGGCGAATCAGGAGTTACTTCATGGATTAAAGCCACGATTACGAGTCACATGTATCAGAGCTGCTGGAGCATGGGTTGAGGAGTTACCTTCAGTGGTTTGGGGTATTAACACTACACCTAACAGATCTACTCAGATGACACCGTTTTTCATGGTTTATGGCGCAGAAGCGGTGCTGCCGAGTGATATCATCCACGACTCGCCTCGAGTATCGGCTTACGTCGAGGTGGAGAACGAGAAGACCCGGCAGGACGCCGTGGACATGTTAGAAGAACATAGGGAGCAAGCTTTGGAGAGATCAGCCATATATCAGCAGGATCTGCGAAGATATCATAGCCGACGCGTGAAAACCCGGGTCTTCCAGGAAGGAGACCTGGTTCTGCGCCTGGTACAATCAAAGGAAGGAAAACAAAAGTTATCCCCACCATGGGAGGGACCGTTCATCATAAGCCGGAATCTGCACAACGGATCATATTACTTGATAGATGCAAGGGAAGAGTCGGCAACGGCTAATGACACCGTCCATACCACTTCATCTATGCAAGAGAGAGAAAGACCTTGGAACGTAGCTCAGCTGCGTCCCTACTATACCTAGTCTAGATCAGACTCACAAGTGAAAATTACACGATGTAACAGGCAGCAGGTTTCACACACACTCTTTTCCTATCCAGGGTACCTAAGGGGACTGGAGGGTTTTTAATGAGGCGGCTTGCTGACCTAACTTTTCTCATATCAATAAAGAGATGGTTAAACAACATATTCTTTCCTTTTCATGTGTTTTTTATTAAGTTTTTTATCGTTGTTGTGTTTTTATGTCTTCTTCCAGGTAAGTATTATTTATTGTTCTTAGTACATTAATCTCTTTCGTAAATTGCATATATTTAGGTCTTGGGGGCCGATTGCTTGAATAGCACAGTTACAAACTCAAAGACCCGGCCACGATGCCTATGAGTTATAAGGGCCGATTACTCGCAAACGAGTACGGCTGCAAGCTTATAACCGGACAAAGGAGCCAAACTTTCTTGACTTCTCTTACTTAAGCTCGATGTGAGTCGCACTAAAGTGGCATGATTTGCTCGCATATGATCACAATCAGTCATGATGCCCAATGGGACTTGCCTGACCCTGTCTTCGTATAGATGTAGCAACATGATTATCCACGCGAAAGCCGGCTTACAGTACAAGAGAGCCAAAAGGGTCATCTAAACTACAAGTTATGCAGAGTACAGGGTTAATAACCGGAAACTCACAGTTTATTAAGCATAACTTTAAAACCTATGTGAAACGGCTCTAGGTTTTGGGCTTAGCAAAAATGATTTGTTCTCTTTAAAAGACCTAACACACTAGACTCGGAATTTCGGGCCTTGGGGACTCGGGAATTTGAAAACAGAAACAAATTATCTAGCTATTCAGCTAAAAAATCCCAAAAATCCGAGTCTTGGGGACTTGAGGACTTAGGAAAAAGTCCACTAGTCAAAACCCACGAGACCCGGAAACCGAGTCTCACAAAAGGAACCATAAAGAAAGCCGGAATATCAAGAATAAACAAGCTCAAAAGCAGATAGATGTCAAACTCATCCAAAGGCCAGAAGGGCCACGAAAGCTATTAAGGTATCATAGTGCATTACAAGCCACGATAGCAGTATCATAAAGCGCCCAAGCGCGCTATCAAAAGAATAATTATTTTACAAGATCATTGGCCGAACGAGGTATTAAGACGGCATCAGTCAAGAGTTTACTCGGCTTCCTGGGTTGAATCTACAACCTTACCCTTGTCTTCCGGGTCTTGGTCTTGTGTTTGCTCCTCGGAGGCCCTCCTGGCATTGTCACCCGGATTGGCAGTATCAGGGCGAACAGGCGGGCGGCCAGCCGGCGTAGAGGAGGAGGGCACTGACTTCAACTCGGCTTCCCTCTTCGCGGCTTCCTCCCTCTTCCTTGCCGAGTCAGCATCCCACTTTTCCAAGATATCAAAGGGTAAAGGCATATCCTCCTTCACAGGTTTACCCTTGGCGTCGTATGAAGTTACGAAGTTGCTTAAATCCAGAGAATCGGCAAGTGTAGTCGCCGAGTGACGCACTTCGGACTGCACAGCCTTGAAATCCTTGACGTCGAATCTAGAACCATCAGCCTTGAATTCTGGAAACCCGGCCACCAACTTTGCCCGGTCAAGCTTTGGAAAGTAAGCTTTAGCCAGCATAAGCCCCCGGGTCATCCCAACCCGGCATGCCGAGCGTTTCTAGAGCTCAATCCATGCGGGAACAGTGGAACACACATGGATCAATGTTTCCATACCCGGATATCCATCAGTTGGCCACTGTATGGTGTCTAGGATCCATTTAGTGCCGGCGCAGAACCTCCGGAGCACATTCTTTAAATTCTTTACCTTCTGGATATCATCCTCTTCTCAGGGCGCAAGGTTAGCGACTGCAAAGTAAACAGTAAAAGGTTATGACAAAATATTCCGAGTATCATGGATCAAGAAAAAACCGAGTCACGAACCAGCAAGTAATAGTATCTCACCAAGTAGGACACGATAAGTGTCAGCAACTTGGGCTGATAACTTCTTTAGAGCAGCCTGAAAAGTGGTGTACTTCTTCTTGTACTTCGCAACATCTTTGTTAAGCGTCTCCACCTAAGCTTCAAGCGCCTCACGCAGCCGTACCTCAGTCTCGAGGAGTTGATTGGTCTTGGCCAATACCTCCTCGGTCCGGGCCATTTGTGCCTATAAGGGACGGAAGGGTAAAGTTCAGTCGGATATCATAATAACCCAAGTATCCAAGAGGTAGTACCAAGTACAACTTCGACAAGTTATACTCAGAACTTGGGGACTAGATGGATACTATGAAATACCAATCAATGTTACCTGATGTTCAGCAGCCATGCGCTCCAACATATTTTTCTCTGTGGCCTTCACGGCGAGGAGGGCGCTCATCATCTGGTCGAAGGAATTATTACCCGGGTCAGAAGACCCGGGATCCTGGTTACTCGGAGACCGAGCTCTTGCCTTGGCAGGGGAGGGCACTCGGGTTGCTCGAGTGTCGGAATTCAGCTCGCCTCCCCCTGTGCCAAGGATTGTGACCTCTTCGTCCTCATGCGCGTGCGAGGCTATTGGATACTCGGCTTCTCGATCAGCCGGATTCTTCGGTGGCACTTGCTCCTCCTCGCCGCCAGCCGCGGCCATTGTGTTATCAGTCGGGTTCTCCTTGCCCGGGTCATCAGTTTCCATGTCGTCCTGGTCGCTGACAGTGACTTTGGCCCTGGGAATGATACAAGCAAGCGGTTAGTATGAAGCTAGATAAAATCATGGATGAGTATTAGAACAGCAAGAGAAGAACCTTACCCGGAGTTCACCACGAAGTCCGAGGGAAATTCACTGTTGGACCCGGAAGAAGCTGACAAAGATTGAGAAAGTGAGACGCGGAGTCGTCCCGCTAAGGGCTGATTGGGAGAAGGAAATCTCCGGTACTCGGGATGTGGTTGAGAAGTACCGGCGTGCGGAACCGGAGTCGGTGGGATACCCGGGTTAAGCGTGGCGTCACCCGGAGTGTTCCGGGTCACCCTGCGCTTGATCATGGGTGGTTCCTTCAAATATGACCAGTCGGATAGTTTACGGTTTAGCTCGCACATATTAGTGAAGGAGTATGGTTTGGAAGCAAGGGAGTGATATGGGACCTTAAAGACGACCCCTCGGGGTTTCCTCTTAGCTCCGACCTCGGCGACCGGTTCAGCTTCACTCTCGTCGCTTTGTGTTTCTACCCCATCTTCCGGGTCTTCTTTCTCTTCCTTATCCTCCAGCCCTGAATCACCGATGAACACAGTCGGAAAACAGGAAGTGTGGAGTGACAAGTTAGCAGGAATTGGGTTGGGTGAAAACCCGGAATGTACCTTCTTCCGAGTCAGCTGCATCTTCATCTTCTTCTGGATCTTCGGAGGAAGGGGAGGTCTTGATATTCCAAAAAGCATTATCGGCCTGAGGTAAAGGCATAAAAGCGAGAGTGGGTAATCGTATCAAGCATAAGGGCAAGGATGAAAGTAAAAGTATAAGTGCCGGATCTTACCGCGGGAGCCGGATTCTCGCGTGTATAGGGATTCAACCCGGTAATGTTCCGGATCACATCCAACTTCTCCGTCAAGAAACTCTTGATAGTCTTGTTGGTATCGCCAGCTGGGTAATTCTTTGAGGAATATCGGAGTGCGTCCATGACGTGCCCCGAGTAGTCACACATCAGCTTGGCGCGAATGGAGTTGGGCTGGATCCGGAAGTCCACCCATGTCTTGACCAGGTTAAGCCCAAGGAGGCTTTGGGCAGAAAGAACGGCTATTTTTGATAGAAGGGGCTGGATGGCTTCCCTGTCCGACTCAGGGGGAAAGCATTGAAGGTATCGGAGAGATCTAGGAGACCCTCCGAGTAACCCGGAAATTTCCTTTCGCCGGGTGGGGAGGTGTCTCGGCAATAGAAGAAAGAGAGCTGCCAGTGTTTTACGTGTGAGTTTAAATTAAGAGTCGGCATGGGGGAGTTTTTGCGGCGCTGGATGGAAACCCCGCCGCAAGCCAAGAGCGCCCCGTCACCGCTTTCGCGGCACGGTTTGTATTGGAAGAGCTCAATAAATAAAGCCAAATTTGGCGGGATGCACAAATAAGACTCGCACAGAACTATGAAGTGGGTTATGTTCAACATAGAGTTAGGCCCTATGTCGAACACCCGGAGGCCGTAGTGGCTAAGGACCTCGCGGAAGCAAGAGTGACCCGGGGGCGAAACGCCCGGATCACGTGCTCGACAAAGCATATTACCTCGTCGGCATTGGGGGTGGGCCGGGTCTCGTCACCCGGAACCCTCCAATGAATCTCCTTCTGAGGAGGAAGGATGCCTGACTCGGCCAGCTCCTCCAGCTTGGCCTGGGTCACGAAAGACCGCGCCCAATTAGCGGATATGGACTGGGTCGTCCTTGCCTTATCCGGCTGCTTCCCTTTGTTCCTAGGAGCCATCGGTTTGTTCTGCAAAACACAAAGCAAAGTGCACGAAACATTAAGACTCGGAGATCATGAGTTATCCGGGTATTCACCAGCAGTATCAGTGAGAAGCATGTATCATTGAAAAGCGTGGAAACTATGAGTTGTCCGGATATCACTGGGCAGAGTGAAAATTGTAAACTATCCGGATATTGACGAGCAGTACAGAAATTATGGGATATCTACGTATCGGCAAGTATTTATGGAAAAAGGTTGATTGCCCATATATCTAGTGCAAGTAAAAGAACCGGGGGAGGTGGATTTTCCAGGTTCAAACGCAGCCGCGGAAATTTGGGCGAACTAAATCCAGATTGGAAAATTCATGGATGATTTCGTTGTGAAATTAATGATTACGAGCGATAGGGGAATGATGTGTGGTCATCTATTAAGCGATTGGACAGGCTAGCATGGAGCTACGCGACCTAATCCGGCGCGGGGCAAGAAATGACCCGCGGCGGACCTAGATCTAATCTAGGTCAAACGGAGAGATTGCAAGATTAAATCAATGGATATAGGGAGTTTACCGGCGTGGATTGGAGGAGGACGCGACGACGGTAGATGACGCAGTCGTGGTGCCCTCGGGTGACTCCCGGCGGGCAGGTCGAGGGTGCGGCGGCGGAGACTGGCGGCGGCGCGGGACGAACCGTGGAGGAACGCAGCTAGCGGCGGCTCTCCTCCGGCGGCGTGCGCGAGGTCTCCGTGGTGGTGCTCTAGAGGCTCGATTGGGGAAGCGCTGGTGAGGAGGAAGAAGGAGTGAACCGTTGGGGTTAGGTCACGCCCCCGGGTACCTATTTATAGGTACGGGTGAGTAAACCTAAACCAACGGGCGGGACCCGAAATTTTTGGATAAGGGGTACCCGTCCTGATTTTCTGGGATACGCGTTAAGTGCTGTACGGGATATCCGGAATGGATAGGAAGCGAATCTCCTCCGCGATATCAGGATCAATTAACGAGTGAAGTAAGCCGGGTCTTTGGCATTTTCATCAGGGCATTGACCCGGAAGAGTGAAAGATAAGTTCAGAGGAAACCGGGTTATTATATGGACCACCGATGGAGTTAGGCCTAGCTGTTTATCAAATCAACTTAACCCGACCTCTATGAATTTGTATGTTTGTTATTTTTGCAGGGAATAGCATGCGCTTCAAGGAGGATCCCGTGAAGCCCAAGCTATTCTGGGGACTACTGATGGAGGGATGATAACCCGGTATACTAACGTCAAGGAGTAACTCGGCCCAAAGGACGCTGTACGAGATCCGGCTTAGGGAAAAGGAGCTTCTAGAAGGCCCATGAGTGTAGGCCTCGTAACCCGGATTGTGGGTTCCGATAAGGAGGTTTAGGGTTTTATAAGCAGTGTCCGGGTAGGATTCCGGGTAGGTCTTGGATAGCACGCCAGGGGATCCGGGGATTATATAAGCCGGTCCCCTAGGGTTAGATCGACGAGTTTATCAGAGACACAGGTTTGCGAGATAGAGATTGTGAGATATCGAGCATCCATTGTAACACACATATCGAGATAGTATATTCAGATCGTAGACTCGGCGACTTGATTGCCCGCTACCGGATCGCATATCATCATGGTTTCTCTTGGGCTAAACCCTCTCCCAAACACCAGAGTCGAATTGCCCCAAGACAAGTTACCCCCGGTAACGTCTGCCGTGATTATCCCACGACAGTAGACGTCTACCAGAATATATACTACGGGTCGGAGGAGACGTGGGAGGAACTCCACGTTCGAGTCGGTTCGGTTCCACGATCCAAAATGACCGGAAACGACTCAGTCATTATTGCGTCCGTTAATTACCAAAAAATAATGACTCATTAATTTTCCCAAACCGTAAAATAAAGATGCATAGCATGGTGCTCGGCTCATTCCCGCAACCTGCGGCGAATCGTGACGTGACTTGTCGTGTCGTGACGAGGCGAGGCGAGCGACCAAGGAGGAGCGCACGTGTGACATCCCTCTCCTCATGTCACACCAACCCATACCGGTGGTAGAATGCCTCAGCTTATAAATTGGTGTACATTAAAAACAAGTATCTACGAGTAGTTTGTGAGCCCATTGGGTCTATCCATGTGGCGAGACTGGGCTGGGCGCTGGTTTTGGTGTCCACTTTTGTCTCTCGGTTTCGTTATTTTGTCGGCTTCGTTCCGCGAGTCTTGTTACCTGGCCAGGATTTTCTCCTCTTTTCCCTTCCCCTCACGTCTCTCTAGGGTTGGTCCCTCCCCTGACGCCGCCGCCGCTGCCACCATAGCCCACTCCGTCCACCACTCGCCACATGCGACGCCTTCCCGGATTTCCGCCGCCACTGCTGCGCCACCTCCTCTCCGTGTCCGTCTCCAGCACCAAGGCGTCGTCTACGCCATCATCGTCGCACCAACACCCACCGATGTGACAAGGGTAACCGACAAACGGGCGAGGAGGTCACAGGCAGGGCCATGGCTAGGCGGTCGCTGGGCCTCGAGACGGTGACGATTCGCGAGGCAGGTGGCGATCGCCTCTGCCCGCTAAAATGGATCATGTCGACCACCACAGATGGCCGCGCACCTCCTATGCTATCCATTTTGGCTGGAAGAAATGGTAATGGCATGGGAGCCTTCTTGCCCGAGCTCTAAATTTCGTGAGGCACGGGAGGTTGGGACCCTGCATGTTTGCTCTTCACTCATGTCCACCATATGCTTGTTGAAATGCTCTCTTGCAATATGTAGGCATATAGGTGTGTAACTCTCGGTCGAACGGATTTAGGAATCAGCAATAGTCGCATATTCTAACTTTTGTTTGTTTACAATGTACTTCAAGATTTGATTGCCCTAATGGAGATTTATTGATAAATTATGAAAAAGACTCGGTGACAAGCAACTTGTGCAGTCCTTCTTATTTCTTATCTCTGGTTTGCCCATTATTCTCTTCATCCATCACCAACCACTAGCGTGATTTAGATCCGCTTTAATTGTTGGATATGAGAACATATTCTCTTCATATGCCATTATACTTATTGTCTCTAACCATTTTCAGGTTCACATACACAGAAAGATATTTATGATCGATGACTACATGCATATTACAAGACACAAATCAGGTACACGTCTTGTAGATTGATGATGAAATAAAAAAGGAATTCTATGTCTGGATGCGTGGACTAAATTTGAGCTTTTCTGTTCCTCTTATGTAAATTCAGTAGAACCACTTTACTGTATGGATATTAATACTAATACTTGTTTTCTTGCAGTTATACTGGAAAGTCAAGTCACTCGACTACCTTGCACTATGCTCTATGTTGGCTAAATTTTCGACCGGATATTTAGGTTTGAGAGGTATAACAAAAATAGTAAAACTGATTGTTGACTTGTAGATGGTGAGATATTTTATTTTCCTTTTTGTTACTCTCTCGCTCTTGCTTTGCTGTTGTTAGATCTTTATCCTGGAGAATGTTGTAACATGATTCATGGTAATTATAGCCTGGTCTTGAAGTGAGAAGAAGAGCAAAATGTTACCTAATATTTGGCTTTAGTGGTGTTGGTCACTCTCTTTTTCAAGATAATGTTCTCATGTGCTTTCATGCATCAACGTAAATAATTAGTAGCTTTTAGCCTTTGCATTTGCCTTCTGTTTTGTTTTATTTTAGTGTATGCTTATTTTCTATTTGCTCAACCAAATGTATTTCTTATCTTATGGTTGAAACAAATCTATACGCTACAACACAACGGAAAAAAAAGTGTTTTTCCTTTTCTATTATCCTAGCATTTTTCTTATTTATTACTTTGGATATTTTTTTTAGGTACAGCTTGCAGAGTGACATCACGGTCCCTTCATTCCTCGGGTAAATGTAAAACTTTGTACAGTCCTAAATGTTAATTGAAATTATAAATGAAGTGGAATGTCCGCTTATTTCATCTTTTTCTTCTTTAATTTTTCATTTACTGTCCGAAATAGGTGATGTTATAGAAAATAGCTTCGAGCGTTTTTGCTCCATACACTAGATGGCATGGCTTCAAGGCTTTGATGGTGTTTTTATTTATGCAGGGAAATCGGAATAAATTTCTGAAAACTATTTTGTTGTTGTGGTGCAGGGATGGTTAGTTTGATGATATGGATTTTTTTATATTTTATATCACACTTTCTTCTCCGATTAATCGGGTTTTAAACCTGATACCCGTAGCTTATAGCTTAGAATAATAGACACGCTGTTGTTGTGTATCAGAACAAATTAGAACATCGATGCAATGATTCGTATGACATGTTTGGATATGGGCAGTGGAGATGGTAGTTGTGACCTACCCATGCTCTGGTCATGGTTGGGAATGTTGCGTGTAGAAAATTTTGTGACGATGCTCTCTGTGTCATACCGACCCTTCATCAGTTCCTCGCCGGATCGGACAAGGCACCGACCGTCTAGGGCGTCAAGTTTGTGACGAAGCTCTCTAAATTATGATGAAAATCCAGGCCACAGCTGCCACTTAGCTATATGGTGAGCCACCCCACCTTCTCTCTCTCCTTCCCACAATCCCACTACTGTGACAATGAGTACCCTGGTCCCCTTTCCCCTTGCCAACCTGATAGACGATGGTGTACATCCATATCATAGGAGCCGCGCGTTCGACCTCTCCCGTGTGGCAGAAAGTGGCTTCTTTTCTTCGATTTACTATTTTGGCATTTTGTTTTATGGATATGCATCAATTATTTGTGTGGGGGCTTGCTTAGTACATGATTCGTTGGAGGACAAAGATTTGGTTGTTATGTGCCCTATGTGGATATTTTCATTATTGCTGATACCCGTTAATTCTTATTTTTGCTTTATCTAGGATGTTTAACGCCGCGAGTTTCTACTAAGCCCTTTGATGGAATCATGACAGTATGTCACCAAACAACCTGTAGAGAATGTACTTGCAGCTGATGATGCCAAGTTCTCATGGTTTTGTCTTTTGGCCATGCATATATTTCCCCCTTATCAGCTGAGTTTTTTTCCCTAACTAGCCCCAGGATCTCTAATATAATATATGTGGAATTCTGGTAACAGATAATGGCATTGGAATTCTTAATGCCGTTTGTGTTGCTGTGATGTGGAGTGTTTGAAAATCAAGAAACATTTATGGCAATCTTTGGTTTAAATATCAAACATGTGTGGTGGTTAGGTAGGTCTAGAAAATGGAAAATTATTTCAAGATGCTGGAACTCGATCGGTTTTGGCTATGGTACAGAAGATCGAGACACACCATTACCACTGAATGAGATCATTGTTGTAGACTGTTTTTCTGATGAACTGGAGATTATATTGATCTGCCTGTGAAGATATTTATTTATGTGGATCTTCTGGAATGTCCGCATGTGCTTGTCAAGGAGACCATTGAGCTTTCCATCTAAGTCGTGCTTGAGGTATGATACTTGACACCAAATTTTCTATTATTCAGTCGGTACATTCACATGCACATTTATCTGTTAACATTGAGGAACCAACGTAAGAATGAGGTCACCTTTTTTTTGCTTCATGTATGGTACCGCTGGCTACTAGCATTCTGTATTTTCAGCCACCACTTCATCACGTCAGGCTCCATTGCAGAAGTGTAGTGATCTATCTTTTATGGATGTCTCTTCAAGAAGTAGTGGGTAGCACTATAGTGCATGGAGAAGGCAACGGATTTCATTGTTCTTCCCTTATTAAGGTATATTTACTTTTGTTAAATATATTGTTGATTCAGGGGTTCGAGCACAATGTATATTTCAATTTCATATTATTGAAACCCCATGTATGTCATTCTTTTATATTACTGATCCATAGTTTTTCTGGCCTTATGCTTAGAAGGAAGGTACAAAGTTTAAGTAGTTACCGTGTGTGTCAATCTGCTTATTGCCTACAAGCAATATTTTCTTGTTTGTTTGACATCTTTTTTATTTACCATGGGAAGTAAAATAGTGCCATATTGCGTACTTTTGATCTTGTTTAGTTTTCAGTTTAAACTACCACAAAGACGAAATATCTCATGCCAAAAAACTATAGTTGTTTCAGGTTCACATGCTTGTTATGTGTATTCAACAAGTGTACTTTTGATAGAATCTTTCTTATCAACATTAGTTCACGTACCTTAGTACCCAGGAAATTCATCAACTGAGTTGAATTGTGGTCGAGAGATATTCTACCTTCATATATTAACGAAATAGTATTATTTTGCTAATCCTACAATGAACTTAGTTCAAGTACCTTAGTATCAACTTTTCAGAATCTGGTGCAGATTCGGAGTGTCTTTTAGCTAATTCTGTTAGCCAATGGATAAATTATATTTTATTTTTTCAATTTACATCAGCTGCTATGCTTTAATTGTAGGCTTGAAGCTTGATTTTAATAATTTTTAAAATATATGTCCTTGCTACATATTATATCTATGTCCAATCTGATGTGAACCTAGGGAAAAAGCATTATTTTATTTGATGTGCAGTATGCACAGAAACTATGTATTCTTATGACACGTGGTTTAAACCTACCTTTCCTTTGGTCCTTCTTTACTACCGCAACATTATGATTTATGTTTTTTCGAGTTTGCCATCTCAGCCGGTCCGCTTTATTTCACCAAGATTTTCGGTCCAAGTAAAAGACTATATGCTCTCTTCATCAACTCACTATCCACTTGTGTAATTGTATCGGGTTACATGGTTTATCTTGCTGAGTATGTTGTATAGAGAAAAATGACACTTGAGTGACTACGCCTACAATTTATTTTTTAGTGGAGAGACAGAACATAAAACTTTGCATAGGTTGTTTTCTTATATATTTTTTAGATCTTAAGCATGCCATGTTGCCCAATGGCCCATTTCTCTCTGCTACCTCTTGTGGTGATAACCACTATAACACATCTTAATTTTGGAGCTTGTCTCAAACTCTCAATGTTAGTGTCAAGATGCTGGAATGCACGTCGATTCTTCATTATTCATCTATGCACTTTTACAATATTTTGCTAACTAACTCAGGCTAGCATCAAAGCTGGTTATGTTTTTGGAATATTTGACATGATGGGATGCGTGTAGCTATATCGACTCTTGAACTATACGACTACATTTTTGAGTTTATCCCATGTTGTCAATGTTAGCATGGATTGCCAAGGCCTTGTATTGCTTACATTGTTTTTCATTCTTATAGTTCCTTCACCTTAATTTTCTGGGTTGCAGGTGACTATAAAATTGAATTGTTTCTAATGTAGAAATTGATGAAGTCATGGTATTAAGAAGAAATCGACCTGTTAGAGAGAGGATAGAAAAATACCATGGTTGATACTGATTCATATGGAAGCCATCAGAGTAACAAAAAGTATATTTTCTCAATCTACCAATATTCGTTGTTTGTTGAAGAAAGTCTGCGGATGCTTTACTTATTTTAACTAGAGGTACTTGATCTGTACTTAAGCCGAACCTGCAGTTTTATGCTATATGTTACTAGAGAAAAAATTGTTTGTGTTCAACAATTAAATAGCAACGTGTTAGTGCTTAATGGTTTTTTTTTATTTTCTGTTCAAGGGTTTTTCTCAATTTCTTTCTAATCATGGCACCTCACACTGGAAACATGCAATGTAGCGTTCCCACATTTAAATAACGTAAGAACACCTATGTTAGTATGCTAGTCTATGGATCAATTGCTAGCACCACAGTACAAAATAAAATATCATGCAAATGCGTCGAATTCTATTACATCGCATAATCCAGTCTTTACAAAGTAACAATACAACTTGCATAGCCTTAGAAGACTAGCAGGAAAGAAAGTATACAACATAAACCATAGTACAACATTGAGCCCATCTTATTCATGTGCCACATGAAAAAATATGTTGGCGGTAGACTCGAGGTCCTAACCGAAATCTTCACACGTCTTCAGATTTATCTGTATGATGGAATATGCAGCCAAAAAGGGGTCAATACAATTTAATGTATTGGAAAGTAACACTATGGTGGATATAAATGGCAAGACTAATATTTCATGCTTATTTGGATGAGTGAAACTTTGTCTAAGTTTGCATAAAGCCAGTTTTCTCCTATCACTTTTGGAAAACAAACCTTTCTTTTCAAAGGGTGGCATCATTGGACTTAAATCCAAGCACCACAACTACTGTTCACTTGGTCAAAATTTTACTTATTGAAAATGGTGATGTGATTCGTCCGTCCATCCTTGTCCAGCTGCTCGATGTTGTCCATAACCGGGGACATGTCTAAGATCTTAGTTTCTAACTCTGCAGAGGTTGTGCACTTTCACCCTTGTACTATTTTCACCCAAACATTCTATACATGTTGAATGTATTAAGGAAAGGAGAGAATTGAGTCCAAGTCTTTCAGAAGCATGAAAACTACCAACCAGCAAGACCCGTTCCACCTATAATTCTGCTACATCTGCTTGTCAAGCCACAGGTAGAATCCACACAACTTAATCGACTAAGCCAGAGCCCATATGACGAAAGGCTGCACTGGAAGCAATCTAAACTTGGGGAACATCAAAATCACTTTGTTCCTGGGTGGCATTCCTTAAGTGAACACCCCTCGGGGTGACACTCAACTCTCATCATCCATGCAACCAAATCCACCCAGGTGGTTCATTGAAGTTGTTACTTAGAATTTTTCCACAACATCAAGTAAAAACAATTTGTAACATTGCATAGAATCTATCAAGTTCTAAGTATATAAGGATAAGATAAATGGATGGCTACACACTACTAGGATAATAGCATAGCATAATATAACTTGGTAAAATTTCCTATCATGCATACTACTCAAAAATCAACTAATGCATATAGAAAATAATGGATAGTTGATGGTGTGTTACTTGCCTTGTTGAAGTTGGTGAAGAAATCACACTCTCTTCACAAAAGATCGTTGTTGTCTGTACAATATATACATTGGAAACACAATAACAAAATAAACAAGCATCCTAGCAATCAAACACATAAGTGAAGAAAACAAACAGAGCAATTAACATAACAAAGGGGTTGAACCAAGTTGGCTAGGACAATGTCAAGATTTGAGTTGGAAGGTTAATTATCTCTTGGTTCAATACTTGTTAAGGAAGTTCCAAGGGTTTACTTGGGATGGACTAGGTTGAGTTTGTAGAAAACTAACTTTATTATAACCATACTTTTCGAGGAAGTTCCAAGAGTTCACCAAGGGTGATCATATCACTGCTTCAACTAAAGTAGGACATAACAATGTGTAGCATTTAGTCATTTTTATCAAGACATTTGAGTGATCTAAGTTAGTCTTTCTATTTTGTTTAGGGTAGGTCTAGATTTCACTAACTTCATAGAAAATACCGGAAAACAAGACAAATTATTAGGATTTTCTATTTGGGTCAATGGTTGGACAAAAACAACTTGTTATTCTTCAACTTGTGTGGATGGCTCCAAGTCTTCACATGCTTGTCTTCTTGAAGATCCTCTTCGTGCTTCTATTGTAGTCTTGTTCCTTGGGTGGATTCTTCTCTTGGCCTTGGTGGATTCTTCATGGCTTTATCACTAGTTGGTCCAAGGTGGGATGGGCACAAAATAGCACTAAGTCAACTTACAAGAGGGATGAAATAAGAAGATGGAGGGAGGTAGATGTTTTCTTCTTGATTTCTTCATACACTTGTACATTCCTTGAGTTGCTTCTAGTTGTTGTGGAGTCTAAGTCCTTCCTTCCATTTCTTCAATGATCTTCCTTGTAGCTCTTCATGTTGCCATCAAGTTGAAAATGAAGTACCTCCTTGTGCTTGAGTCTTGATCTCCATTTTGCTAAGTTGATGAGTTCTTGAAGCAAGAATGGGGAGTGGAGAAGTAGATAGGAAACCATGTTACTAGTATTTAAGGTTCACTAATTGGTCTTGTATGTGATTGACACATACTAGGGACTTGGGCTTCGCTCCAATTTAGCCATAACAACAAAGCTAATCAAGGATAGAAACAACTCTAAGACTTAAACAACTAGGTGGACTACTATGAGGGAAGTTTGGCTAAAATTACATGGTCATGGTACATGGGTGTCAAAAATGTTTAGTTATTGATGTCTCTCATTCAATATTACCAAAAGGATCAATTTTGCAAAAGGAACTCTATTGAAAATATTTATAGAAATAAATATATGTCAAAAAATACTCAAATATTTCACTTAACTCTAACTTCAAATTTAACTTGTTCAAAAATTATTTTGGAACAGAGGATATGAAAGTACACATCCTAAGGTTTCAAATATATTATATTTGCATTTTTTTATTTGTAGAATTTGAATTATGCCAAAATTCATAAAACAAGCATATTTAAAATTGAACCAATTTAAGTTTGTCAAGTTTGAATTTGAACCATTCTAAAAGATTCTATAGATCCAGGGTATTTCAAAAAGTCCAAGTTTGCTAAACTTGGAGTTGTGGTTGAAAAATTATGATGGTTCAAAGTTCTAGGGACTAATCTGCAAAAATTTACTATTTATTTCTATTCGAGAAGAAAATCCAGAAAAAGAGTTGGGCTGCTAAGCGCTGCATTGGGCGGCAGATAAGGACTGAGCTTGGGCCGGTTTCACGTTGCGCCGAGCGAGGGTTAGCATTATAACGTGCAACTGACTGGGCGCTAAGTTGGCGCGATGTGGTTGGTTGATACCTCTTCGCTAAGTGGATCTATTGGGGACAGTTGGATTCAGATCCAACGGTTGGAATTAAAGGAGGGGGGAGAGAGGGGCTCACCGCCGGCGGCTGGCCGGAAATGGCGCTCGGTGGTTCTCCGGAGAGTAAAAACGATGATGGCGAAGATGCAGATGCTCTCCGAGCGAGTGGACTCCACGAGGAGATGCGGCATGACACGGAGAGGCTAAAAATAGGCTCGGTGATCCTTGGAGAAGCTAGGGATATGGCGCTATGAAGATCCTGTGGTGGCCGTGGACGTTCTCCTCCTACGATCTCGTCCTCGATGATTTGCTGCAAATAAAAGAGGCACGAAGGTTCAGTGATGTGCGCGCACGCGTGGGAAGGAAGGGGGTGGCCACAGCGTGGCTTAGGATTGCTCACCATGTCGGAAAACAAGGAAAAACGGCGGCGGAGCGGACGAACTCCGACGAGGGATTACTGTGGCATGGGGGCACGATTCGTAGAGGAGAGAGAGGGGAAATGGAGAGGAGCTCGGGGGGGGGGGGGTTATAGAGACGAAGAGGGAAGGGAATGATGGCCATCATGGCGAGAAATCGACGGGATTGGAATCGGCCGAAACTCACGCAGTTTCCAAACGGGGAAGAAGATGATGAAGTCATGGATGATGTCATCATTTTTTTTCTGTTTAATCAAATCTTTAATAACTTTTGTTTTAATTATCCAATTAACCTCAAATAAATTTCGAAAATCTTGAAATATTAATATATTTCAAACAATATCATTTTTGTAAACATTTCACCATATTTTTATTTTTGAATATTGAAAATTGAATAATTCCTTAATAGTGATGGATGTGATTTTTAATTTAGAAAATACAAGATATAAGTATTAGTCAAATAAGATTTCAATGGCCTTCTGTAAGTTGGAGACTTATTTTTGAAAGTCATTACAACTTATTTTCATAATTTTATATTTTTTAAAATAGGGGTAACCCTAATAGAAACTTATGCTAGTTTTAAAATAGAAAAATTATTAAAGTGAATATTTAGGAAGATAGAAATTTGATAAAATGCGAACATACGCCAACAAGCTTCAGAAGCACATAAATAACTGCACGAAAAAAGGTTTACATGTAGGCAGATAGCACACTAAAATATAAAACTGAACTGCACGACACATAGAAAATTTAGGTAAAAGAATATGAAAAGAATACCTGCATTTGACACACTCTTCTATTTCATCTATGCCTATAGCTGGGCCAGAACTGGTTCCTACATGTGATGGAAAAAAAACCGCACGAGCCCTATCATGACCCTTGGTGTCGAATCTCTGACTGTACAAATCCCTTAGGTGACTCGTCAAATGTGCGACTAGAGATACTTTGAATAGGGCGTCTTACTTCTTTCCTTGTACTCTTGCAGGCTACTGGATTTGTCGTAGAATTCTCAGATGGACTTGCTTCCCGAGCTGATCCACTTGTTGCAGCTGTTGGGACTTTGGCGGGTCTCCGTGATCGTGTAGCCGATGGCGAGCGCAAGCTGAAATTATTGCGTGGGGTAGCCGATGTGGCAAAGTCCAAGCAAAAACTGGCGACTGAACGCGAACAGTTTGTGATGGACGAGCTGGCTTCCCTTGCTAGGGAACTATTGTGTAATTAATACAGCCCCAAGTCTTCTTTGTCTTGCTTCCTTATCTGATCACGCATATTTTTCTTCAGTTGTTAAGCCGGATGATAGGGAGGAAAAACAGTGGGTGGAAAACCACATTCTTCAAGAAGCTGGCAGCTCAAGGCCTCATGCGAATAATTTTTGGTCTGATCGCAGCCGAGGTTTTGTGTTAGCTACTTTGAAGTTCCGTGTCTCCCAGGTAAAAGTTCTTGTGAGTTCTTTTCACGAGGTCTTGATCGCGATAAACGCTGCATTCTACCCGCTTGAAAGGGGTCCTGAAGATTGGAGGTATCTCCTTGGGCTCTTTGGGCAAGAGGGAGAAATTCGCGAGTGCGTGCGCAACCAGATGATTTGCGGTGCGGTGGTGGCTCTCTCCTTTGTCCGAATATGGCATCCTGAAGTAAATTTTAACTCCGTAGATAGACTCCCAGATGGACCAATCGATGATATTTCTCCGCATTACGATGTTGTTCGTCCTGCAGCGGAGAAAATCATTCGACTGACCTCTGAGGAAATAGATAGAGTGTTGGCGACTGAGAATGCTTATCGCCATGACTGATTGTTGAATGTGTACATTCTGTCATGCTGTATAGCTTGTAAAACTGTTTATAAGGTGTGTAACCTTGTGTGTATAAATTTTCTTGTGATGCTTAGTTGTAGGCTTAGCCCCCGTGTGTTTGTGGGGTGTGTACCTATAACTATTTAGCATGTAAGAAGATATAATCTTCGAGTAAATATGGTTGAGAAACCATGTATTTTATTGCTATGACTGAGAAGTCATGTATTCGGGCTACAAGAGTGGCTAGTATAGCCTTATTTGTTGTGATAATAAGTAAACCTAGGGATAAAATTTGCGCAGGTGTGCGATATTCCAAGGATTGGAATAGATTCCTCCAGTCGACGGATTCTTCAGCCTGTAGGCTCCGCCTGGGATGACTTCGTGTATGATGAAGGGTCCTTCCCAGGGTGGCTCGAGCTTGTGTCCTTCCTTCTGCTTGAGCCGCAGCACTAGATCTCCAACCGCGAATGCTCTGTGGCGCATGCGGCGACTGTGATAATTTCGCAGTGATTGCTGATATACTGCTGATCTTGCGAGCGCGATGTCACGCATCTCGTCGAGTGCATCCATATCTTCCGCGAGTGCCTTGTTGGAGGTTTCTTCGCTGTAAGCCACAACTCGTGGGGCGCTGAATCTAACATCCTCGGGAAGGACTGCTTCTGCCCCGTATACCATGAAAAATGGTGTGTATTTTGTGGATCGGTTTGGAGTTGTGCGGAGGCTCCATAGTACGGAGGGTAGCTCTTCTGTCCAATGTCCTGCGGCGGGGTGTAGACGATCGAGTAGGCGTTTCTTGATGCCGGCCGAAACTAAGCTGTTTGATCTTTCGACTTGACCGTTCGTTTGCGGGTGGGCAACTGAAGCAAACTTGAAGTTGATGCCCTTTTCCTCGCAGAACTGTTGTGTTTCCTTTGTTGTGAAGTTTGTACCATTGTCTGTAATGATGTCGTGTGGCACACCAAATTTGCATACAATGGAGTCGAGGAACTTGACGGCGCACTGGGCGCTAGCCGAAGTTACTGGCATGGCCTCGATCCATTTGGTGAACTTGTCGACTGCGACCAGCAAGTGTGTATACCCACCCGGCGTGGACTTGCGTAGTGGTCCAACCATGTCCAGCCCCCATTGTGCGAAGGGCCAGTCAATGGGTATCATGTGCAATTCCGTAGCAGGTGCATGTGGTCTTGGTGCGAATCGCTGACAAGCATCGCATCGTTCGACCAGTTCCTTTGCGTCGGTAGCTGCTGTTAGCCAGTAGAATCCCGCTCGGAAAGCCTTTCCCATGATTGTTTTCCAGCTAGCATGATGTCCGCAGTCTCCTTGGTAGATGTCCTGGAGTAATTCTTTGCCATCTTCGGGTGCGATGCAGCGCTGAAATATACCCGAGATGTTTTGCTTGTATAATTCTCCGTTGACTACCCGAAAGGATTTGCTGCGTCTGACTATTTGTCGAGCCTCGCGTGGATGGCCGGGAGCTGTCTATTGATCAGGTAGTCGAGATATTTCTGCGTCCAGACTGGCTCGACCAGAAAAACCTGTCGTGATATATTATGGGTAACCTCAATAATGGCGACTTGCGGGCTGACCTCTGTTTCTAGCGCTGCGGGTGTTCCTGCAGCTTTCTTGACTTTGACCGATCGCTTGATCATCCGTTCGAAATATATTCCTGGTGGTATGGGTGTATTTGTGGAACCCATGTTTGCCAGCCTATTTGCTTCTTCATTGCTTGATCTTGCAATGTGCTTCAGCTCGCACCCTTTGAAACTTCCTTCGAGTAGATTGTACATGTCGCGGTACGCGACCATGTTTTCAGCAATTGCATCACATTCTTTCATTGTCTGCTGCACAATGAGATTGGAGTCGCCGTAAATCATTAATCGAGTAGCTCCACAGGCGGCTGCCATCTTCATCCCATGCAGCAGGGCTTCATATTATGCGTCGTTGTTCGATGCTGGATCATCGGGTGGAAAGTCTAATCGTAGGACGTATTGCAGCTTGTCTCCCTGAGGCGATATGAGGACAATTCCAGCTCCTGCTCCTTCGTTTCTTTTGGACCCGTCAAAGTACATTATCCAATTGCTCGTGTACTCAGGTGGTCCGGGCGTTTGTAGTTCTGTCCATTCGCTTAGGAATTCCACGAGTACCTGAGATTTGACTGCGTTGCGTCCTGCATAGGTGATGTCCCAGGCGCCCAACTCGATGCTCCATTTGGCTATTCTTCCGGATGCCATGGGTTTGTTCATGATTGTCCCGAGTGACGCATCATTAACCACTGTGATGGCGTGCTCCTGGAAGTAGTGCTTGAGATTTCGGGCTGTAAGAACAACTCCGTATGCAAGCTTCTGGTAATGAGGATATCGTTGCTTGCATGGCGAGAGTACTTCGCTAATGTAATAGATTGGTCGCTGAACTCTGTACGCTTTGCCTTCCTCGGGTCGTTCGACTACGATTGATGTGCTGATGACCTGGTTTGTGGCGGCTAGGTACAAGTAGAGTGGCTCCCTTTCTTGCGGCGTTGCAAGAACTCGCCTACTTTGCAACGATCGCTTTAAGTCTGCGAATGCTTGCTTAGCTTCTGGTGTCCACTCGAATTTGTCTGTCTTCTTCAGCAGCTTGTAGAAGGGTAACGCTTGCTCTCCCAATCGTGCGATGAACCTGCTCAGGGCGGCCAATCGCCCTGCAAGCTGTTGGACTCCGCGTAGATTAGTTGGCTCCTTCATTGTCAAGATTGCTTGTATTTTCTCTGGGTTGGCTTCGATGCCTCTGGCGGATACCAGGTACCCGAGAAGTTTCCCTGCTGGAACGCCGAAGACGCATTTTGTTGGATTGAGCTTGATCCTGTATGCGTTGAGGGCATCGAATGTTTCTCGAATATCCTCGAGGAGTGTGCTCTCAACTCGAGTCTTGATGACTATGTCGTCAACGTACACTTGTACGTTCTTGCCAATGAGCTTGGCGAGGCATTTTTGCATGCAACGCTGGTTTATTGCGCCTGCATTCTTGAGCCCGAAGGGCATTGTCGTGTAGCAGTAGACACCGTGAGGTGTGATGAATGCTTTCTTTTCTTCGTCTTCCTTTTTCATCCGGATCTGATTATATCCCGAATAGGCGTCCAGGAAAGAGAGGCGTTGGCAGCCTGCCGTAGAGTCCACGATCTGGTCGTTTCGCGGGAGGGGAAAGTTGTCCTTGGGGCAGTGCTTGTTTAACGACGTGCAGTCGATGCATACCCGAAGGATGTCCGTGTTCTTTTTGGGGACCAGCACCGGGTTTGCTAACCAAGTGGATATCTTGATCTCCCTGATGAATTTTGCTGCTAGCAATCTGTTTACTTCTTCTCCAAGTGCCTTCTGCTTGGGTTCTGAAAATCTTCGAGTAGTTTGTTTGATGGGTTTGGCATCTGGAAAGACTTCGAGTGAGTGCTCGGCAAACTCCCTGGGTATTCCTGGCATATCTGGTGGCTGCCAGGCGAAAATTTCCCAGTACTCACGGAGGAGTTCGACGAGCGCACTTTCCTATGCTTGCGGAAGGGTGGTGGAAACCAGCGCTGTCTTCGCAGAATCTGTCGGATGCACTTGATGCTTTCGAGTGTCGCTGTTAGCGTTGAACTCCAGTTCAAACGCGTTTTTCTTCGTGAGGGGCATCACGGAGTGATCCGCGGTTTTTGCCAGCTCTTGAAGTTCTTCTTGCATCCCAAAAGATTTTACGATCTCATTGAATTCAATGTCACATTTTTTGGATTTCTGAAAGTCTCCGTCGATGGTGATTACGCCATGTTCTCCAGGTAATTTGAGCTTCAGGTAGACGTAATGCGGTACTGCCATGAATCTGGCGAACGCTGTTCGACCAAGAATGGCGTGGTACTGTGAAGGCCAATCGACAACTTCGAAGTCGAGGAATTCTCTTCTGTAGTTGCTCTTGGTGCCCAACACAACTTCTAGGTTGATTGTTCCGAGTGGACGGATTGCTTTTCCTGGAACTATCCCGTGGAAGGATGTTTCTGATTCCTGGAGGCCGTCCAAGTTCCTGTTCATCCGACGGAGTGTATCCGCGTAGATAATGTTGATGCCACTGCCACCATCTATGAATACGCGGGCCAAGTCATAGTTGCCAATTTGTGCTTGGATGACAAGGGCGGCGGGTCCTGGTCGATAGACTCGTGGCGGGTGGTCTTTCATCGAGAATGTTATTGGCTGGTCCGCCATCTTCAAGTATTCTTTTTTTGTTGGCGGTGACTGCACGGCCATGCACAATTGCCTCGTGTTAGTCTTTTGAGCTATGCGGGATGGACATACCTTCTGGATCATCGCGAGTTGCCCTGCTGGATTCGGGTACGCGTTGCCCCCGGAGTTTTGAGCTGGCGGTGCAGGTAGCGCGGCTAATGCCATGTTTGGATTTGCTGGTGGAGGTGGGGGTTGTGGCGGCTGGAATCCTTGGTGGCCTCCTCCTGGAAGCGGTGGGTAATTTTGCGTGTGTGCAGCTCTTTTCCTGGCGAGTGCTTCTGAGATATCAATGAACTTTCGGCAATCCTTAAGAAGGTGCGTTGCCTTAGTTTTGCCCGTGCGCTTATCTGTAAATAGATGTAGCGAGCAGTATCCATCGAGGTCTTCCTCGGGTGATTTTTCTTCAGCTTTTGGTCTCCACTCGCGATTCCCACGGTGACCGGAGTCGCGACCTCGCGTGAATTCCGCTGCGACCAACTCCTCTCTGTCTTCGTGATCGTAATATTTTCTCCTCTTCCTCCGACTATGACGGTCTTCATCATGCGCAGGTGATGATGCCCTCTCATTGCGCACCGCATCTTCTTCGTTAGCCCATTTTTCGGCTATGTTCATCAGCTCCCCAATAGTCTTGGGTGCGGCCATGCCCAGTTCTTCTCTGAAAGCCGTTCTTCGGGCGCATTTTGCGAAGGCTTCAATCGCTACTTCTTCTGAAATGGTTCCTGCAGTATTCCTGAGCGTAGTCCATCGCTGCATGTACTCGCGGGTGGATTCGCCACTTTTCTGCTTGCATGCTCGCAGTTCTTCAATGGTGGCTGGCCTCTTGTAAGTCGACTGGAAATTTTTGCAGAAATCGCGGTGCAAATCATCCCACGATGCGTAGCAAGATTTTGGTCGTCTCTCCAGCCAACTGCGAGCCGCGCCGGCGAGATGCAAATTGAGATATTGCATAGCCGTGTTTTTATTCCCACGTTGGCATTTTACTGCCGTGAGGTAATCGCTTAGCCATTGAGAGGGCTCGAGTGAGCCGTTGTACTTCGTTACTTCCGTGCTAAGCTTGAATCTTTTGGGTAGGGGCGCCTCGCGGATACCGCGGGCAAAGCAGAGAGCGCCGCAGGTTTCGTCATCCGAAGAGCCAGACGAGGAGCGCTCGCGATATCGCGAAGCCCTCGCCTTATACACCCTTTTTGCGCGAGATCTGATCGCGCGTCGTACTCTGGCCGGTCGCGGTCAGTATCCTTCCTTGGCTCCTTGCTTCGCTTTCGCGAGCGGCTGCTATGGTGCCGCGAGCTCTTGTCTCTCGGACTGCCTTCGCTGCTACTTCGACTGTCATCACGGCGCCGCGCTTCTTTTCCTCGACCACGACGCGGTGACCTGTCCCTTCTTGGCGAAGAACTCCTATGTTTGCGGGATGCTTCCCTATCCTTGTCCTTCTCCTTCTCCTGTTCCTTCTCCAGCTGCTCTGCGGCCTTCTTTCGATCATAAGCGGCGAGCCTTGCGGCCGCCAGCCCTAATCCCTTGCGCACTTGTTTATACTGTTCCGCCCGAGGATAACTTTCCGTCGGTTGGTTCATCTGCATGTAAGTTGCTGCGGCTAGAACCGCGGCAGCAGGAGTTTGCGGGTAGACATTGCCATCGTCGTCGACTCGCATGAGAGAAGGAGTGATTGATCTGCTGGTTCCGGCTAGGGACTCATTGTTCCTGGATGTAGATGCATGTCCCTTCCTCGCGGGTCGGGTTCCAACCGAGGGTGTTATGGACAGCCCGGCTCGCCTTTGGCTCAACTTGTCCGCCGCTCTTCTTCGGCGGGCCAGATCTATCCGAGCGTCTTTGATAGTCGTGGCTGCTCTCACTAGGTGATAGTGGTAGGCAACCATGTCTTCGTGTGAGGCCCCGGATGCGAGTGGCTTGCTCGTTCGCATAGCCTCCTTTGCTCGGTTCCAGGATTCCCGTGAGACGCCGATTATGTTGCGCTCTGCCGCGCTGTGTTCTGTTTCCGAGGCTTGTTCCGATCCTGCCGTGCAGACTTGAGCCAGTCGAGGCTCGTGCGTCCTAGGCGTAGGTCGGAAGTTTGTTCGAATTCTTGATGGTTCCTCTGTCGAGAGGGTATGATAGTCGTTGGCGTTGAAGCGGATGGACTCGCCGCTTTTCTCCAGATGACGACGTGAGTCGACAGCTCCAGATTCAGTTTCCGATTCATCCGAGAAGTGGAGGATTCCGTCCCTGTTGGTCACGAATTTTAGGCTCCCGAACGTCAAGGTGACGCTTTTCTCCAGATCCTCGAATACCGGGTGCGATTCCGGCGAGTGAGGTGTGACCACGACAGATCCGATCCGTATAGGATTGTTCGGAGCCGTAGTCGATGGTTTCCAACGAGAGTGCGTTGTCAATGAAGCTGAAGATGCCGGTGATCCAGCGCACGTCATCCCCACGGTCGGCGCCAATTGTCGAATCTCTGACTCTACAAATCCCTTAGGTGACCCTATCGGGTTTCGACTAGGAGAAGTCATGAGCGCTGGTGGAATCGTCGGCTAGACAGGGGGCGAGATTTACCCAGGTTCGGGGCCCTCGTAGAGGAAAAACCCTTCTCCTGCCTCTTGTCGATCTGTATTGATGGAAAGATCGGTTACAATGGTGGTGGTCGAATCGAGAGTAAGATCTCGAGTTCAAGGTTTTGATGGTACTGTGTTGCTTGGTCCTCTCCCGGGGGGGGGGGGGGGCTCTCCTGGCCTTATATAGATGGTCAGGTCTCGAATCCTACCCGGAGAGGACTCGAACTCTAACTAGGTCGGTTACATGTTTCCTATCTTAACCCGCAAGTTAGAGCGGGTGGGCTTCACGTGGGCCTTCTGGAGTATTCCAAGGGCTCCTCTTCTTGGGCCTTTAACCTTGGGCCTGAGAGGGGGTGTCCTTATTCGCAGGGTCCAGGATCCGTATATTCGTCACTTGATAAGATACTTGAACAGATATTTCAACAAATTATATTTGTTCCACCACTCTACGTTTAGGTGGCCCTGGTATTTCTTTAACAAAAGTAAATTGTATGGAATTATGAAAGTGTTATCCATTCTGACACCATTTTTCATGATATAGCGGCCATCTTGTTGACGGTGATAAATAGGAAAGCCGAGGTTATATACAAATGTCCCATCATTAAAAGCCTTAGGATACCTTTTAGATACATTTTCTTTCATGCATGGGAATTTAGGATTGTCTTTTCCGCAAGGACCATGCATCATAAACTCGTCTACAAGGGCATATCCAAGTGGATCTGTATGAAAATATGGTATTGCGGCACAGACAAACCTATCAATCGTGCCACCGGTAGCATCTCTAGTTTGCTCTTTTAACCAAACAAGAACAGGAATATGTGGTAGCCCTCTCTTTTGAAACTCAATAACATAAATATCTGCATAAATAAGACAACGAAACAAGAAATTAAATCAATGAAATGAAACAAACTATGTTGTAGTAATAATACCAAACAACAATAATCCCCAAACATGGAAGCATAAACAAACATCTGCTACAATAACTCACATTCGTTTATAGAGCCAAAAGCAGATCCATCTTTAAGATCAGATATGAATTCTTCGGCCTTCATTCAAAATACGTAAAGTAACATCGGGCCTATCCGCATAAGCCTGACCTGGTTCCATAGCGAGAGCATCCGAAATCTCTGGCCACTTGGGGTTGCAAGTAAAAGTGCAAAAAAGATCAGGGGCCCAAAATACCGACATATGGCCATACCATCCAGATAATTAAGAACCATATATCTCCTACCGCCCGTAAAACTGGAATGCAAAAGATACTGAACACCAAGATTCTTTCGTGTTGAACTTCCCTCACCGACAGCATCATATATACCTTGGTATGTCTCTGAACGAAGTGTATCTTGATTCAGTCGAGGGTACAAGAGCCGATTAGCTTCAACACAAGAGTAAGCATCAACTATTCCTTACTGAGATAGACGGTCACAACAAATAAAGGGATTGGACTCGTTCAAGCGGTAATGGAAGTGATAACAATAATACTCCAACATGGATACTTCACTTCGAGCGCCGACAGATGAATCCTTAGTTTGCAAATATTTGATCCCAACATGATACCCCGGGTCACCATGTGGAAAAAGCTAAGGATATTGCAATGACATGAGAGAAGGGTTTAAAGGTGACACCTGGTCCAAATAACCCACCCTTAACTGCACCACAACATCGAATCTATAAACATATGTTGTCAAATCGCCAACAATCAAGGTAGCCAATTCAGATATAGTAGGAAGAGATTATCGTTTCCACTTCCCTCTTGTCCGAAGAGCCTAATTGAAACATCAGGAGCATCAGGCGAAAATAGCCTCTCACTTGCCAAGCAAAAACGATGAACCAAGGGATTGTGACAGTCATGAAGCATACGCTTAAGACACTCAACAATTTGCCTACCTGACTCACCAACTGCACGACGCGAACGGGTAGCAGCACCAGCAGACCTAGAAGGAGCAGACTCCTGAGACGACCAGGAGGGAAAGAAGCAGAACCACCAAGAGTGTCAATATTACTCTCGCTAGCCACCTCTTGCCGGAAAAGAGCCATATGATTATCTATTCATTAGCAGTATCGTAAACATAAATTTGTGCAAACTCCGGGCGGCAACCGTCGTTAGGGATCAATGAACCAATCTTATGGTGAACAGTACCACATATCTTAAAAATATAAGGCCCAGGGCCTATATTAACCGTTCTGTCAATATGCACACCAAGAGATGTAAATGCAAACATAGAATTGTACTGACGAATAGACCTCATAAAATGTTTACACGCCCGCCATCAAATGTCATGAGCTCTCGCAAAGGAAAAGGCCAGGACGGAGGAACATGTAGCGATACTTTCCCGCCTCGGCAACATCCGTTGTAAACAACACAATGGCGTTTGCTAGCACGTTTACACCTCTCTTGAAACGAAAAAGAAGCACATATGGTGAGGAGGACCATAATAAGACCGTCCTGGCACTGAGGCTGCAATTTGTATGCAAAACCTCGATAATCAAGTATAAATATAAAACATAAACAACGATATAAAAGTTATTAGCCAGAAATACGTACACATACCTCTAAGAAAATAAATAAATTCGTCACGTAAAGGCAACTGCACATGCACTGGCAAAGCTAAAAAAAAACGTAAATTAAAAAGAAGATGTCATTACATAGCATGCGTGACGAGAGTACCACTATAGACAACATATATAACGCATGATAATAGGAATGGAAAAATACACTGTATTATCTCTTTCTTAACAGGAAAATAGTAAAATGCATCAAGATCTATTTTTCCACGTTGTAAATCGAATACCTTGCTTGACACAACGCTGGTGTCGCTGGACAAGCCGATGTCTCCGCTGATTGTCCACAACACGCTACAATGGCACGTACGGAAGTCCAGAAACTATTCAAAACAAAACAAAATTAAACAAACCAACGAAAACGAAATTGCTAGGAAATTAGCACGGACGGGTAAACAATATCATAAAATAAAATAAAAAACACAAACCTTGTGCCATAGAAAACAACATGGGATGGAATACACGTGAAGGAGCAGGCAAGAGGGAAGATATGAAAGATGAAGACACAGACGATAAAACATTAGGCGACATATTGGTAGAAGGTGGAGCACAAAAAGCAACACTTGATCCATCTGTAAAAAACCTAATTAATGAAAGCCAGAACTATTTTTTGGTTAAAAAACTCACGCATAACAATGAAAGGTGGCACGCAATGGGTCGAAAAAGGTCCACACAAAGCGGAGGAAGGATGGAACGAACCACGGCTGTCGCAGCTTGAAGAAGCAGCCATAGACAGGTCCGATGAGAAGTCACCGAAGGCGCAGAAGAAAAAGGACCTGCACACAAAGAGAGTTTTGAAAAACAAATAACACCATACAAATTAAAAGGAAATCAAGAACAAATGGCCGCGCGGTATGCTTACGGCGGGAAATAATTTGCACAACAGAAGACCCTTCACCGCCTTCACACGACACCATCAGCGCTTCCCAACACGAACAGAACGACGAGAAATCAAAACAGAATCGGCCCCATCATGACCAGGAGGCGAATACGAAGAAGGATCAAAAGAAGGATCCATAGAAATGCAAATAATACGGTGAAAAAAGGCAAGTGAAAGAACAGACAAGACAAAAAAAAACAAGAACGACAAATTAAAAATAGAAAACAAGCAAGGCTAAAAAGGAAAATGCAAAAAATGAATTGGGAAAAGAGCCGTATAGGCCGCAAATTAAAACAAACTGAAGAACATCAACCAAGAAAATGAACGTGCAAACACAAGAAGAAGCAAGAAGGAACATCATAAGAACAAAAACGGGGGAAAGCAGAAACATGAAGAGGAAAACTTGAGAGCAGAACTATTATGAGAAAAAAAGGAAGCACGAAAGATGGCATTGCCAAGAAAGAAGAAAAAAATACCATAAGCAAAACGCGAACCTATCACTGCCAGAATAGATTAAAGAACAAACCAAAAAAAAGTGTACGTAACAAGACCACACAAGCTGCAGCCGGCTGGAGGCGAGAACTAAAAAAATCAAGAACATGGAACGTGGACAGAAGAAAACCATGTAAAAAGGAACTAGAGAATAGGCAACCGAGTGAGAGCCATAGAGGAAAAGAAGACAACCGACAAAAAAAAGGAACTAGAGAGAAGGAAACCGGCAAAAAAAAAGGAGGAACCGGAGACGAGGGCAACAAAGCACGCAACAAGGCACTAAAAAGTTCACGTAGAAGAAGGAAAAACAAACGCATGAGCTACCGGCTAGGACCGAAAGTAATACGACAAACCAGCGCTAGAAGACAACATTAGAAGGCATACAAATGCAACGACCAATAGAAACATCACACGTCAATTGAAGAACCCATAGGTGGCATCGTTTGATTGGTTGCGAGAGCTCCTATAGCTACGATCGGGAGAAACTCACGGGTTTTAAGATGGAACGCCAAGAAAGAAGAGAAAAATATACCATGAAAGAAGCAAAACGCGAACCTACCACTGCCAGAATAGATTAAGGAACCAGCCAAAATACGTGTACTAACAAGACCACACAAGCTGGAATCAATTGGAGGCAAGAACTAAAAAATCAAGAAAATGGAACGTGGACAGAAGAAAACCATGTAAAAAGGAAAAAGCGCAACATGCACGAAAAGCAGCCACAAGAGAGCAAAAAACAATAGGCAGAAAAGAGGCATCCGAGTGCGAGACGTAGAGGAAGAGAATATAACCAGCAAAATAAAAGGAACTGGAGAGAAGGAAACCGGCAAAAAAAAGGAGGAACCGGAGACGGGGGCAACAAAGCACGCAACAAGGCACTAAAAGGTCACGTAGAGAAGGAAAAACAAACGCATGAGCTGGCTAGGACCGAAAGTAATACGACAAACCAGCCGCTAGAAGACAACATTAGAAGGCATACGAATGCAACGACCAGTAGAAACATCACACGTCAATGAAAGAACCCAGAGGTGGCATCGTTTGATTGGTCACGAGAGCTCCTATAGCTACGACCGCGAGAAACCCACGGGGTTTAATATAGTAGTGTATGAGACACGCCTTACCATGTTTGAGCATCAACCTTTCTTCATCGTCACCTCCAACAACCGTCAGCGGGGTGCATAATTTGTTACCAGCTCCCATATACATATCACCATAGCTAATTCTAATCTTTCTCTCCAAGTATCACCATAGCTCATTCTATTTTTTTCTCTAAGTACCACCATAGCTCATTCTAGTAGCTCATAGCAAGAATTTTTTTCTATAATTATATTGGTTAGCAATTACTTCACAATAAATATTATAAACCAAAGGATCTCATAGACATCAAACTAATCGGAAACATGGAACATAAAGAATTGAAGACAAATGCAAAAGACGAGGTGCATTTTTGACATGTTGATAAAATTCATAAGGGGCTCTAGATGGTCTTTTTATGCGTGGTAAGATGTGAAGCATAGGATATGCAAACTCAACCCACCTGCATGTATATGTGTCGTTGCTCCGGAGTCTAGTATCCAATTTGAAGGAGGTATTTTTTTATTTTAGAAATGGAGGTTCTACCCCCAGCCTCTGCATCAAAATGATGCACACAGCCGGTTTTTATCTAACGATAAAACATAAATCCTCATGTCTTACAAGTAGATACATCAATCGACTAGACCTGAATTCACCAATCCTAGCAATAGCTCGCTACCAACAAAACTGATGAAGGGGGTGGTCAAACATAGAGCCGATACCCTGAGAACCCACCAACACGCATCATCTGAAAACCAAAGGCCTCACCATGCCTCCCGACAGCGAGCAAGGGGCACAACTGATTCAGCACACTGCAGCGCACACCGAGGTACACGCTCCGAGAGTTGCCGCCGCCGTCTTCCGCTCACCCGTCTTCAGGACAGAGATCGAGGCATTCACCATGTCAGACCTGTCGTCGATACCACCGTGGCACCAGACAGAACCACCGCCCTGCGCGCGTCCATCATCCCGCGTCCAACACCGAGACCCCGCAACATCAAGCTACCGAGAAACGCCGTCGTCGATGCAGTAAATGAAACACCGCTTCATCTTTAGGTCCCTCCAGCCACTGCTCCAAAATGATGCCCTCATGAGGGAGAGCGACACCAATGCTGTCACCATCATCCAATCTGGATAACCCAGATTTAGAGTTTTCCCCGGAGCACGCCAAAGCGAGGTATCGTGAACTGCAATGACGATGCCATGGAAGGTAACGACGTCGAAGACGCCACCATCGTCCGCCATGACCGCAGTCGGCGCAATTTTCATCGGCAGAGACGCGACCCATCCTTCAGCTAGCTGGATCTGCGCGGTGTCGCATCACGAGAAGCACACCACCGTCGGGAGCTCGGCAGGAACCTCCAAGCGCCCCTCACCGACCCCTTCACGAGTCATCGACCTCCAAAGGATCACCTAAGACATATCGGAGCGGGGAACCGATCTGCGTCCACCACCCTTGCCGGAACTCCGGCTAAAGATGACCACCGCCGCCAGCTGACCAGGGCGCCTCCCTTGCCGCCGCCTCCACCTTGGACACCCGAAACAGAGGCTGGATGGAGGGGATCCAGCCTGTCGCCTTCTTGCGAGCCACCGGCACCACCACGATGCCCAGCAGACGGGCTCTCCGGGTGCCCCCCGCACCATCCTGCTGCCAAGATGCAAGAGAAATCCCGCCCGAGCCCATCTAGGCCCGAGCAGGACGCTTCTCGTCACCGCATCAACATGGGGATGCCACCGTCGCTCGTCGATCGGGATGGCTACCCCCGGCGGCTTTGGCCGCGCCTCCAACAACGCCCCACGCCACCTTGCCGCCGTCGCCGCGGATCGACGGCCAGCCGCCCTTGGAACCGCTCCCGGCCGCCGCACGAACGGAGAAGTCCCCGCCGCCACCGTCACGGGCTACGCACAGCCTTTGCTGGCGCTACCTCAGGCCGCGACGAAGAGGGAAGGGGACGGGGGGAGGGGGCGAGAGGTGGCAGCGCTGATCGCCCCCGGCCGCCTAGGGTTAGGGAACGGGGGGAGGGGATTTGAAGGAGGTATTGCATTAGAACTACAAGCCTTTATGCATGTTGAAATGGTAAAATTACCAAGACTTTGTTTTTTCATGCTCTTCTTGGCACTTTTTGCGCTCCTCTTTAATTATCCTTTTGTTCTTTTTCAAGTTTTATCTAAATAACGGATTCAAAATTGGAGCCTACAGCGAGACAAATCCAATTTGTTTTGGGCAAATTCAAGAACAAACTCCGATTAATTTCAAAGTCCCTCGAAAGAGTGCAAGAAAAATATGTAAAAGCAAGGGATAAGGATACGGCACGGAGGTTGGTCGCACAACCACAACCGGGAGGGAAGCCGCACCGGGTCCCTCTTCTCCACCGCTGCAGCGGCGCATAGTCCAAAATGGCAACGCCGGGTGGTAGTATCAACACCTCCTCGTGGCGCCTCCCAGCTCTGCAAAACCTCTCAAATCCGAAGAAACCACGCGCCTCCGGCTCCGGCTCACGGCCGAGACCGTTACATCCACGACGCAGCAAGAAACACGCGGTCGCGGTATCATCCACCGGCCAAGGAGAGCAGCAATCCAGCCTTCCCTTCGCGGCGGCGCCGGCTCAGTCCGAGGCCGACACGTTCAGCGTCGAGTTCCTGACTCGCGACGGCTGCCGACTCGGCATCTCCAGGTACCCGGACTTCGCGTACAACGCCGAGGGCGGCCGCGGCGTGGGAGCCGGCCGTGGCGCGAGCGCGAACGGCACGGTACTCGTCGATTTCGACGTGTCGACCCTGTACATCCCAGCGATGTCCGGCGCCACCACCAGGTTCCTCGGGCTGCCGCTGCCGCCGTTCCTGAAGATCGACATCTTGCCAGAGGCTCTGCGCGGGAGCATCGACCGGACGACTGGTCAGGTAACTCCTCTCCTCTGCATCCATGTTTTGTTACTAATCCAGCTGGAGAGATTTGGTTTGGTAGTAGTTTTCCGGTGACAGAGTATGAGAAGATGTTCTTGCCTGGAAATTAAACATTCAGAGGAAGCGATCGTGCCATGAACAGCGTTCTGTCTGCGTGTGTTTCACCGTTTCAGGTTGACCTGAAGTTCAGGTCGAGGTTCTGCTTCTCGGTTGGGAGCATCTACCAGGCGCCGCCGTTGTTCGTCGACACAACACTGACTTCCGAGGAGTCGAGTGGAGCCATAAGACGCGGGACTGGGGAAAGATTGGACGGAGAAGGGAGATGCAAGCTGGTCGGAGTGGCCGTCCTCGACCCCATTGACGACACGTTCATGAACACCTTTCTCAACCTGCCCACCGAGTGCATTGCTTACCTGAGTGCCACCATCTCCATCGCCAGCGCTAGCTGATGGAACCGGTTCTGTGCTCTGCAAATTTCGAAAGCTTGAGGTGAAACGCATGAATCCACAGTGCTTTGACTCCTTGCTGCTGCGTGTAGAATCGATTGCATAACTCATATCCAGTTAGTGTATCCTTATGAAAGATATAATAAAGTAGGCTTACTGTTTTCTTCTTTTTTTCCTCGCGTATCATATTATTGTACCTATGATTTTTTTGACATTTTCTAGTACAAATATATTCTCGATTTCCCATGTTATTTTGACCAATTCGTCATTTTCTTACAAATATAGTTTTCCTCGTTTTGGGTACACATTCTGTACTTAACATAGTTTTTCTTCTGCATTTTTTAACTTTTGTGTTTTTCGCCCGAAATTTGTGTTGACAGTTTCTCTAGAATTTTCCGAATTTTGTGTTTTTAAGCCCGAAATTTGTGTTGACAACTTGTCCAGAATGAAAGCTTTCTCAATTTCATCGCGCATCTGAGTGGTGCAAATACAATTTCTCACCTCTCACATCTCCGTACAAAGGTGAAGAAAAGGCATAAAACTATTATGATCTAGAACTACATTAATCACATATATATGATATATTCCAGTAATTCTTGGTTATTCACTTGCTGACGCTTATGAAATCAATATGATACCTGCTTTTCTATCATGATTTGTTTTCCAGGTTAAGTAACTACTAGCCCATTGATTTCATCCCTCAAGTTTTATAGTACCAACTTCAGAAAGGTCCGGTATATACAAAACCTTGCAAGACAGCTAGGGTTTAGTGAAACGCACACACCCCAACATGGGGGGTCGTCCGGTTATATATTAGCAATCATAGAGTTACAACAGAGTTACATATACGTAGAATTTATTTATGCATAGCATAAGTCATGCTAGTATTAGGCTCCCAGGAAAAAGGCGATTAGGGCATTCGCCTCCTGCCGGCGGCCGTGGCCGATCTGCTCGGTCTCCCGTGGCCTTAGGGCCATGGAGACTTGGTGGATCTGGCTACTTGCCGGCGGGAGGGCTCCGTTTTCAGCTGTTTTTTTGTGTTTTGTTAGGGTTTGTGTCCCATCGAGGAAGACGAGGCGGCGGCTCCTTGAAGTTGGAATAAGATCCTCCCCGCCTAGCCCCCGTTTCGGTGATGCGTCTAACATCATCCGAGGGCGTGTGGAGGTGTGTCTCCGGCGGATCTCATGGGATTCGGTCGGCGTTTGTGTTTGGTGGATCCACTTGGATCTAGTATTTGCTCGTCTATGTTCGTGTGTCTACAAATTGGATTCTTCTGATCTACGCTTCTCTTCATCGGCGATGGTTGCTGGTCTGGTGCGCTGGTCCTTTGTGGCCGTAGCACGACGACTTCCCGACTGTCTACTACAACAAGGTTTGCCCGGCTCCGGCGACGGAGGGGCGATGACAGCGGCGCGCCTTCGGCTCGCTCCAGTGCTTTTAGTCGTCGCTAGGTGGTCTACGGAGCTGGATGTAATTTCTATTATTTCTAGTGTTCTTTGTACTGCCATGATTGTTGATGAATAGATTGGAAGTTTTCTCGCAAAAAAAAGAGTTACATATACGTACAGGGTACAACACCTAAATACGTATTCTATCAGCCCCCCTCAATCTCAACTATGGGAAACATATGGAGATTGCGCTTACACTCCCGAAACAAGTGAGGTGGCAACGACTTTGTAAAAATATCGGCTGGCTGATCTCTTGAAGCAACAAACCGGACTTGCAACAATCCTTGAGCAACTCGTTCTCGGACAGAATGAAAATCAACTTCAATGTGTTTTGTCCGTGCACGAAAGACTGGGTTAGAAGAGAGATATGTAGCACCCATGTTATCACACCATAAGACACGTGGAGAGGTCTGTCGAATAGCAAGTTCTTTAAGCAAAGCTTCCACCCAGATCAACTCAGCAGTTTCATTAGCAACAACCTTATACTCAGATTATGTGCTAGAGCGAGACACAGTAGCTTGTTTCCAGAACTCCAGGCAATCAAATTTTCACCATGAAAGAGAGCATGTCCCCCCATGGACCGTCTGTCTGCCACATCTCCAGCCCAATCGGCATCAGAATAAACATCCACAGAACTAGATACTAAAGGCCGAAGGAAGAGCCCATGATCAAGAGTTCCATTAACAAACCGAAGAATCCTTTTAACAGCACACCAGTGTGATTCTGTGGGCACATGTAGAAACTGACAAACACGATTAACGCCAAAAGATAAATCAGGCCGAGTGACAAGGAGATACTGTAAACCGCCGACAGTACTCTTATAAGCGGTAGCATCCTCATCACGCAAAGGGGAACTGTCAGGAGGAAACAGTTTAACGGAGGCTGATATTGGTGTGTCTGCAGGTTTGCAATTGATCATACCAACACGCTGAACGAGATCCAAAGCATATTTACGCCGAGTCATTGTGAGACCACCAGAACGTCGAGCTACCTCAACACCAAGAAAGTAATGAAACAAACCTAGATCCTTAACTGCAAACTGTTGACGGAGGCCAAGTAGTAGACGATCTATAGCCTGGGATGAGGAGCTGAGGACAATAATATCATCAATATACACAAGCGGATATACAATGACGACAGTCCGCTCTATAATGAACAAGGATATGTCGGCAGGAGACACAGGAAAACCATGTTGTCGTAACACTGTAGCAAGTCGTGCATGCCATGCACGAGGAGCCTGTTTAAGACTGAAAGTGCATTTATGCATTTGATCTCTTTAATGTTTTGGAGTTTCTAACAACACAATTGAGTTTCTAACAGTGCGTCTAAGTAACATCAAATTGACGCAAAAAGGAAGAGTGAAGAAAGACAAAACCAACAAAATTGACTCTGTTCAGCGGTAGTACCGCTACTCCCAAGAAACGGTAGTACCGCGGGTGGTACCGCCAGAAGTACCGCCAGTATGAATTTAGCTACTGCATCCAGTAGTACTTAAGCGGTAATGGCCTAGTACTACCGCTGGTACCTTGTCTCTTTCGGAGCAACACTTCCCCCAGCGGTAGTACCCCTACCATTAGTGGTAGCACCGTTCCTTCCAGGAAGCGGTAGTACGGCTGGAACTACCGGTCAAAGTACCGCCAGGGAAGATTGAAAGTGCATTTCATTTTCCTGTTGTTTTGTGTGTTAGTTAACAATACTCAGTACATTATTTATCAAGATGTTGAGTGTGCAGGTGTTATACTTAACATCTGCATCGATCACCAAAAAGATCGGTGAAGATTGGCCACTGAGATTTGGGACAGAGATGAGCCGGATTATTCTAACCGGATTATTCAGGGCAACCGGATATTCCGGTTAGGATGGTCTCAGCCCTGTTTGGGACAGAGATGAGCCGGAATATTTGAACCGGATTATTCAGATGGAACCGGATATTCCGGTTGTGGTAGTTTTGCTCAAAATCGGCTAAGGACTGAAGCTTGGTGTCATAGAATCCAACCGAATTATTTGAACCGGATTATTCCACTTCAACCGGATAATCCGGTTCAGGAGCCAGAGCGGGACAGAAGCTAGCTGGATTATTTGTACCGGATTATTCGCTCCCAGTCTGATAATCCGGTTGAAGAACCTCCTTCTCCCCCAGCTGGGGAGAATACTGAGCAAGAAGCCGAGCACCAAGACCTTGCCGCCCTTGAGCGGCAAGATGCGAACCCCGAGCAGCAGGAAGAACACGCTGCAGCTCACGAAGACCCCGCGGCCACGCCGCGGGTAGAAGAACAAGATGAGGCCAGACCTGATCCCGCTGCCGAGCAGCGGGTTGAGAAGACGGTGGTGGAGCCCGTGCTCCAGAGCCAAGCGCAGCCGGACGCTGCGCAGGGTAGCCGGCCCCCTGTGCCGCCTACCCCGCAGGCCACTCCACCAAAACAAAGCTCCACCAAGACTGCGACCAAGACCGCATCTCTGTAGCCGTCTCCTCCCACAACCAAGACTGCATCAAAGGCTGCTGCCAAGAAGACCGAGAAGCCTGAAGCCGCGCCCGTCCGCAAGAATCCGTCGCGCCAAGCTGCGCGCGATACTGCTCTGATGCCACCGCCCAAGTCAACTGGAAAACCAGCTGCGAAGAGCACGCAACTCACCATCGGCGCTTCCGGTGGATCTGCTGGCGCAAGCGCAGGGTCAAGTGCACAAGCCAGCTGGCCCCAATACGTGCTGTCTGGATCCCAGCAATACGGCATCTCCTTGTCCAAGGGCGAGAAGAAGATCTCCGCTCTGAAGGGCGGCCCAGCCCAGGCAGTGGACTCCAAGCTGAAGGCCAAGAAGCCCATCGAGATCTACTCGCGCGAAGCGGGTGAGGATGATATCATCTCTGAAGGGCTGATGCAGGTTGTGGACCGAGTTGGCTTCATCGACAAGGTCTGGGAGAGTGCTGCCCATGGCATCAAGCAGTGGGCCGGCAGCGTGCTGGGCGAGGAACTTGACCACTACCGCCTTGATTGGAACAAAGCCGATCTCGGCGCCAACCCAATGACCATTGCCTCCGACACCAGCACGCTGGCCGCCAAGCTGTACGTCCTCCGCAAAGCAGCCGAGGACGTGGAGCAGACATACGCTGTAAGTTTCTTTTGCTTGTTCCGAGTTGCGGTTTCTTTTCTCCTTTGTTCTTCTTCTCTCCTTAACCACCACTCAGTCCCCGAGATTCGGGCCGAGTAGACGGACACTGTAACATCCCATTTTTGCTACCAAAGTGTTGTGGTGTTGAGTTCATATCATACATGCATGAAAACAAAAGTTTAACTCGTGTTTGAAATAATTTAATTTGCGAATTTAAATGGTTTCAGAAAATCTCACAAAAAGTACTTAAAAAGGGGTTCCAAAATTTTGTTCTGAAAAGTATTTCAATTTCACCAAAGCAACACATGGTGAGAGTGGAAATTTTGTGAGGTTTCCAAAATGTAATTTTGCCAAATTTTCTTCTTGCAAAAAGGCCCTCAAAAACCCTGTTTAAGTTCTGTTCTAGTAGAGAAAAGGACTCTTCTGCAAATCTCAGTTTTTCCAGGGGGTTTTCGAAATTTCTTCTTTGTCTTCTTCCTCGTGACAGTAGGAGCTCCTGCGTGCCCTCACCGCCGGCCTCGCACGGCCACCTCCTGCTTGCCAATCGAGAGCGAGGAGAAGTCTCAAACGTTGGCCCTGCTCCTCTCCTGCATATCCTCTCTCCCTCTCGCGTGCTTAGGCTTCCGCCCTTCCCCCTGTGCTCCTCTTCCGAGCCGAACCCTAGCTCGGGTTGGCCTCCATGGCGCCACCAACTCCGGCCGCCCCGAAGCAAGATGAGCCCACCCTTAGCCTCGTCATCCTCCCTTCTACCTCCTGCCAAACGGAATCGGGTCGAGTCCATCGACAACAGGTGAATCGCGTGATCTTCTCCAAGTCCGGCCGTCCTCCGCCGAGCTCGATGCCGCCGATTCCGGCGCCCCCCTCGCCCCCTGACCACGCCATCATCTTCACTGCATCGTGGTGAGCACTCCCATGACCTCCAATCGCCTCCTCTCCCTCTGGTTCGCCCTACCACCGCCGGCCATCGACCGCCGCCGCGCCTCTGGTCGTCGCTGGCCCTTCCGGTGGCCATCCGGACAGCCGCCGCCGCCCAACGGTCGTCCTCAACTCCCTCAACCTATGCCCCAAATCAATTCCTCGGATTATCCTTCGAGGCATTCGAATTTCAGAGAATCAGAGAGGATCCTCCCTGGGTGATGCAAGGATGACGTCACAGTGACGTCATATCTCTGTTTTATCTTATTCCAGAAAATGATTAAAAGTGGGAAATTGAATAACTTCTGTTATGGTTATCAGAAAAATAAAATAAAAATATGAAAGTGTTCAGAAAAATAAACTCTACCCAAATATGTCATTCTTGCACATGTTTGACAAAGTTTAATTTTGGCCATTATTTTAATGTTGTTTAATTCAATTAAATTAGAGAAAATAAGTTTTTAATCAATAAAATTAGAAAATTAAAAGTTATATACCAAATTGCTCAAAATGACATTTGGAACCTATTTATGATGTTTTCAAACTCTTTTGAGCACTTTAATTTGCACTCACTTCCATAACCGTCCGAAACCCCCTCCGGGGTCTATTTCGGGACTTTTTCACTAAAACTGCATCTCTGACATATGAACCCTAGCAACCCATTGATCCTGTTTAGGGCTTCTTTCAGTGCATTAACTTGCTCATGCATACATATTGCGCATTACATCGATGCCATGTTTGATTGTTGTTTCTCTTCCGGTGTTTTGCTTCTGATCGGTAGAACGCGACCCCGAAGAGAAGATCGACAACGCCATGACGAATACTTGATCTTAACCGACAAGTCAAGCACTTATTCCTGAAGACGTTATCTGGTTTTCTTGAAGCAAGGCAAGCATAACCTCTTATCTGCCCATATATGATTTCGAAAGACTTTTGATTCTCGTACAAATGCATTCGATTCCAATGTATATTGAGTCAATAGATAGAGTTATCCTATTTATTTGCATAACCCAGATATCATGATTCAATGCTCCTAGCAGACATAGGGTTTGTTTGTGTGTATCGCCAGAGCCTCAAATATGCCATGCTTAGTCATACATGCCTGTTGATCTCTGCTCCATCCGGTTGATGAATCAGAGCCGCTAATGAACCTAGTATGATAGTATGTTGTGGAAAGTTAATAGAACTTGTTAAACATGACTTAAAGGTGTGGATGACGAGACCACAGAGGGTCTGTGGTGGTTGTCTCGTTCATGCCCCTAGGAGCGAGTTCTCGTCTTCAAGCCAAGACTGAGCGTGCATCCACACGGGGGATTGGATTCCCCTCGGTCTCAACTTGCCTAGTTTGTTCCATGAGTTGCCTAGTTCGGGCGTTCCATTTGGATTTGCTGGGGATATTAAAACCTTTTCGAAACTAGGACGTGGTGGTGTATCGGCGCTCTGCGGGTAGGTAACCGTCGAGCATTGCGCACAACGATAGAGACCCGGCAGGAGATGGCCACTCCCTATTGGCGGTCCATCTCTACTCGGAGCGACTCATGGAATAGGCGAAGCAAGGGAAAGGTCGTGGTCGACCTCCATCTGCCGGCACTTCCCGGAATAGTGCCAACGTTCTGGCATTAAGAGTTGGTTGATACGTGTGGTTAAAATTGTACACCCCTGCAGGGTTTAATCTTTTTGAAAAGCCGTGTCCGCGGTTAAGGACGACTTGGTGACGGATTCTGTGATCATAGACAACTTAAACGGAATGATTAAAACTTGCTGATAACGAATGAAGGATGCCTCCTCGGAGATGCCGAGAGGGGTTACCTTGTAGCATGAGTTACCGGAACAACTTGATGTGGTGATCTTTGAAGCACGAGGTGCTGAAATGATGTTGGTGGATGAAAAAGATGATGATTTCAGTAGTTGAATCGCTTTCTCATCTGTTTTCAAAATACTCCATGAGACGTGCTATTCCTCCCTCAACTTGGAAAACAAAGATGGCTTTACGCAAAATAACCTTCATAACTCTTTCTAAAAGAAGCAGATATATAATAGGTTAACTAAGTCTTGTTGAGTACCTCCCGTACTCATGTTTGCTTCAACTTGGTTCAGGTGGAGTTCCTCGGTTCGGTGGTGTTTCAACGTGGACATCGACGAGTAGTTCGGGGTTCCCAGGTAGCAGCCTGGAATCTATGGGCTGGGACGTCGCCTTATGTTGCGGCCTCTTAGGCCTTTTTGGTTCTTGTTGATTAGCAACATAATTTGCCTTCCGTTGTCTGATGTACTGTTGGGTCGTGAGACCTCTGTTTGTAAGCTATACTCTAGTAACACCTGTTTAATACAACTTCATGTTTAGAGTACTGCTTTGATCGGTTGTTGGTTTCGAGCTCATTGTTATACAGTTTTGGCTATGCCTGCATAGTTGTCGCAGTCGAGGGGTTGTGGAGCCGATGATCCATGTCCGAGCCCGCCTGTCGATGTGATCGGCCTGGGGCGAGGTAACCCCAGTAACCCTCGATTGTTGTTGCACTTTCTGGACACATAGCAGCTCTGTATAACTTTGATCCCGTTCCTTCAGTTTCATCCGACTCGTGGACGCTTGGGTATGCATAATTGGTTATGACTAGCATGGATACAAGGAGTAGTAGACCGGGGATCCGGACTACGTGCCGATGAATCCGGTCTGCCTGCCGTTGTTTGTTGCGGCCGGGGCTGGTAACCCTGAAGCCCTTGTGAGTCCATGGCTAGGAGCACATAACAGTATGTATATCTCTGGGTCCGGGGTCTGACAAGTCTTGGTATCAGAGCAGGACTGCCTGTAGGAAAACCTTATTGCTTGGTCGATGTCGAGTCTAGTGTTTGTGAAAACTACTTTGAAACCTCAAATGAGTTGTGAAAACCTTCTTAGGATTCTTTTTACTCCTTACCTGGTATCGCTCTGACTCTGGGTCATCTTACCTGTTTTGATTTGAAAAGGTTTTGCTATCCTTCTAGTCATTCAAAACTTAGGTGCCTTCTTTGGCAATGACGTTTTCACCCAAGTTGACCTAGTGTTAAAGTTTCTAGAGTCGTGTGTGTTTCTTACTCCGTTGTTTCTCTTAAACTGGGGGATTTCCTTTCCATCCTAATCTCTCAAAGTTGTCCGGATTCCACATTCCTTCATGTTTCAAAGTTCTAAATCCTGAACCTCGAGATTTCCTTCTCATCTCGAATGTATCCGTTATCCTCTGCTCAAATTTCTTCCGGAGCTACGTATGTCTTCTTGGAAAGATACTCCGTGATTGCTACTCATAGTGCCCTTCAAGGCACTCAGATAGTAGTTGCTCATTTGTTTCGATTTCTAACCTTTGGACTTGAACCGAAGGTCCCGGAATGTGCTGAGTTGTGGTGGGTTGAATCATGTGGTCATAACCATGTGATGCTCACACCATCAGTACAGGATGCTGACCTTTAACCCAAGTTCCGTTTCTTTGGATCCTGAGGAATCTGTTTTACCTCGGGATGGCTAGGTGATTTCAACCCTCCTAGCCATAGGCTCTCTCTAGGAATCAAAATGATCACAACAAGAGTGTTCTTGGTGATTCCCATATCCTTGTTCTTGACTCTTCTATATCAATTCTTTTGCATGGGTTTTACAAATGAGTATGACCCTGTGCATCATCTTGATCTTCGGATCTCCTCCGAGCATGATTCCCCCTTTAGTTGCTCTCAAATCCCCATCCGTTGTTTTGGACATCAAGTTGCATATGCGTGTCGGACATACCCATGCATAGCTCTTGTTTTCCTTCAGAACATTTCACCTTGGAATGTCAGGAGAAACAAACTCCAGTACCTCGTTCATCTTACGAACCAGGTCAAAGTTTTGTAATTCTCAGATTAAAGAAGTTTCATTAGCTTCTAATCTGTTCTACCTTCGAGAATCACACTCTTTCATATCACGAGGCTGTGTTAAGTTTCATGGCCTTAATGATGAAGTGATGCTCTCACACATCTTGACCCCGACTTCCTCCAAGCTTGAATGCTTGAGATGGATTGGTCTGTTCTTTGACATGTGTATCAGCTATTCCTAGCAATTCTTATTGCTTTGAAAATCTAAGAAACATCTGTATCCTTCTTAGCATTATTGGTCACCCGGTCTCTACTGGATGTTGACCGTGTTATCAAATCCGTTCATTCCGGTGCACATTCTTGGTCAAAGAGCTGGGTTCATACAAAAGCTCTCATGTTCATATCAGTTGCCTTGAAAAGCAAAATTCCTTTCGAACTCCAAGACATACCGGTGGGTTGTGATATTCTGGTTGTCTTTCTAGAAGTATCACCAGGTTGTTACCTGACCGTGATGTCTATACGAGGGGTAGTTTGAACTACTCTTTTCTCCAAGAAACTCCGCTGGACACCCTGGACTAGTAGGTTGAGCTTAAACAACAACTTGGAAAGTTGAAAGACAAGAGCTCCTCCTAACTGGGTCCTTTATTAAGGGATGCCTAGTTTCCTTTGTGTCGAAGCAGGATAGTATCTCCTGAATGGACATGCTATCTTTCTAACCTTGGTTTGATTTGGGCTATCGTCAAATCAAGGCCAGATTCAAGGATTATCTTGGTTGTGTTTTTACTCATGGTATTTTGCCGAGTACACCTTCATGTCCTTTGGTCTGACCAATATTCTGCCTTGTTCATATATCATATGAATCCCTCCTCTTGGAGTGTCTGATAAGTGTGTTTTCGAGCCCATCGATGACATTCCTATTTTCTCCAAGTTGCGATAGGCTCATGTTGAACAACTGGTAACAATGTTGGAAACTTTCGAGAACCAACTTTGTGTTATCACGAAGTTGTGTTCTGGATGTTCGAAGTGGTTTACTCCAGTTCATGTACTTAAGGTGAAAGTTGTCGCCGTGGATTCGAGTAAAGTTTTCTTGTTCCTTCGGGAATAATCCCCAGACGGTCATGCATGTGTGGAGTATTCTTGAGATGGTTGGTTTTTACCTCCATTCACTTAAAGAAGTTCGCATCCACGCTAAGCCACTGACCGATTGTTCGTAAAAGAGAGGAAGTTTAAGAACTTCGTTATCTTTGTTATCATCTTCCCAACCAGGACTCCGATGTGTTCTTTTACAAGTAGTTCATGTAGGTGCAACCGTCTTTCGCAAGTTGCTAATACATGAGTTTTGCAATCTCGCTCATCTTCTTGAGCGTGGCATCATAGTCCATATCTTGAGAATCCAGCATATGTATCTCGTTGGTAACCGGTGCAATCCCGCTGATCAAACATACCGAGTCTGAGTTATCAACTCACTAACCAGAGCTGAATCTCAAGCAGCAACGATGGTTGGTGTTTTCTCAAGGATATTGAATTAGGTTCATTTGAAAATCCGGCATGGTTGATGTTGTGGCTGGCACAACTAGCCGGAAGGCCTAACTTTGTAATCCTTTAAATTTCTCAAGGATATTGAATTAGGTTCATTTGAAAATCCGGCATGGTTGATGTTGTGGCTGGCACAACTAGCCGGAAGGCCTAACTTTGTAATCCTTTAAATCCGTAAGAACAACCACTCCCCGTGAGAATTCTTGTGTGGTTCATTCTAACAAGTTTTCTCTCCCCGTCCTTCCAAACCGGAGATCTACATTCACTTGATTACCTGTAGAAGGCTTGCATAAGCTTGATAATGGTATCAAGAACCTCCAGGAGAACCTGGAAGTTGATTCTTCCAATGTCTCCTTGTCAATCCTCCAAATCTTCCTTTCAATGGAAACAAGTTCCCAAGGAGAATCATCTCGTGGTGTTTTGTAACCGCCCTTGATCAGTTCCCTATTTCAACTTGTTGGTACTTGAAGTTCCGTTCATCTCACACGTTGTGTGAACTTGTCAGTTACTCCCTCCATGGGATCTTAACCATGTGGTAGATGTATTTCTACGTCCAATCCACAATAGGAAAGAGATTCCCTATTTTCTACTGGTGTTTCAATCCTCGTTGGTTATCCATTCTTATGGTGTGACCAAAAACTCCTCCTTAATTACGGTGTTCCAACATCCTTTGGTTACTCATCTTATGCCGTGAAATAACATCCCGATCCCTGATAAGGATTTCAAGTAAGTTGTTACGGAATGGTCGAAAGTTCCTTCATCTTCCGTGTCCACTCCGAAGAGTGAACATGATCTTGTATCAAATTTCTCTCCGACGCACGATTACAGTGTTTTCTCGTGTTCTTCCTCGTCTGTGGATATTATGTCGTGGTATCCAAGACCATCCTTTTCATTCTGGTTTTCTGTTGGAAGAAACCTCGACGTCACAAGTTATCCATCCTTTCTTTTACAAAAGGATTTAAAGTCTTGTGCAAAGCTCATGTTCTAAATCCTTTCAAGAACCATCGTCCACAAACTTGAAACCATCTTCTACCCACTCCATTACCTTGATGTGTTTCATGCATGATAACTCGGCAGTCCTTTACGAACATTCTTGTTATGAGTTGTCCATGAGATACTCGATCTTCGTGAAGATCATTTCCTAAGAGTTTCCCTCTTACCTAAGGTGTATCCGTGCAACACTTAAAGATGCTACGGATCAACCTCTTCAAGAAGAGAACCGTAAGGTTCGAGAAGATCGTCCAAAAACCGGTGTTCCTTCTTTCTTCTCCTTCAGGAATCTCGGGACGAGATTCTTGTAAGGGGGGTAGATTTGTAACATCCCATTTTTGCTACCAAAGTGTTGTGGTGTTGAGTTCATATCATACATGCATGAAAACAAAAGTTTAACTCGTGTTTGAAATAATTTAATTTGCGAATTTAAATGGTTTCAGAAAATCTCACAAAAAGTACTTAAAAAGGGGTTCCAAAATTTTGTTCTGAAAAGTATTTCAATTTCACCAAAGCAACACATGGTGAGAGTGGAAATTTTGTGAGGTTTCCAAAATGTAATTTTGCCAAATTTTCTTCTTGCAAAAAGGCCCTCAAAAACCCTGTTTAAGTTCTGTTCTAGTAGAGAAAAGGACTCTTCTGCAAATCTCAGTTTTTCCAGGGGGTTTTCGAAATTTCTTCTTTGTCTTCTTCCTCGTGACAGTAGGAGCTCCTGCGTGCCCTCACCGCCGGCCTCGCACGGCCACCTCCTGCTTGCCAATCGAGAGCGAGGAGAAGTCTCAAACGTTGGCCCTGCTCCTCTCCTGCATATCCTCTCTCCCTCTCGCGTGCTTAGGCTTCCGCCCTTCCCCCTGTGCTCCTCTTCCGAGCCGAACCCTAGCTCGGGTTGGCCTCCATGGCGCCACCAACTCCGGCCGCCCCGAAGCAAGATGAGCCCACCCTTAGCCTCGTCATCCTCCCTTCTACCTCCTGCCAAACGGAATCAGGTCGAGTCCATCGACAACAGGTGAATCGCGTGATCTTCTCCAAGTCCGGCCGTCCTCCGCCGAGCTCGATGCCGCCGATTCCGGCGCCCCCCTCGCCCCCTGACCACGCCATCATCTTCACTGCATCGTGGTGAGCACTCCCATGACCTCCAATCGCCTCCTCTCCCTCTGGTTCGCCCTACCACCGCCGGCTATCGACCGCCGCCGCGCCTCTGGTCGTCGCTGGCCCTTCCGGTGGCCATCCGGACAGCCGCCGCCGCCCAACGGTCGTCCTCAACTCCCTCAACCTATGCCCCAAATCAATTCCTCGGATTATCCTTCGAGGCATTCGAATTTCAGAGAATCAGAGAGGATCCTCCCTGGGTGATGCAAGGATGACGTCACAGTGACGTCATATCTCTGTTTTATCTTATTCCAGAAAATGATTAAAAGTGGGAAATTGAATAACTTCTGTTATGGTTATCAGAAAAATAAAATAAAAATATGAAAGTGTTCAGAAAAATAAACTCTACCCAAATATGTCATTCTTGCACATGTTTGACAAAGTTTAATTTTGGCCATTATTTTAATGTTGTTTAATTCAATTAAATTAGAGAAAATAAGTTTTTAATCAATAAAATTAGAAAATTAAAAGTTATATACCAAATTGCTCAAAATGACATTTGGAACCTATTTATGATGTTTTCAAACTCTTTTGAGCACTTTAATTTGCACTCACTTCCATAACCGTCCGAAACCCCCTCCGGGGTCTATTTCGGGACTTTTTCACTAAAACTGCATCTCTGACATATGAACCCTAGCAACCCATTGATCCTGTTTAGGGCTTCTTTCAGTGCATTAACTTGCTCATGCATACATATTGCGCATTACATCGATGCCATGTTTGATTGTTGTTTCTCTTCCGGTGTTTTGCTTCTGATCGGTAGAACGCGACCCCGAAGAGAAGATCGACAACGCCATGACGAATACTTGATCTTAACCGACAAGTCAAGCACTTATTCCTGAAGACGTTATCTGGTTTTCTTGAAGCAAGGCAAGCATAACCTCTTATCTGCCCATATATGATTTCGAAAGACTTTTGATTCTCGTACAAATGCATTCGATTCCAATGTATATTGAGTCAATAGATAGAGTTATCCTATTTATTTGCATAACCCAGATATCATGATTCAATGCTCCTATCAGACATAGGGTTTGTTTGTGTGTATCGCCAGAGCCTCAAATATGCCATGCTTAGTCATACATGCCTGTTGATCTCTGCTCCATCCGGTTGATGAATCAGAGCCGCTAATGAACCTAGTATGATAGTATGTTGTGGAAAGTTAATAGAACTTGTTAAACATGACTTAAAGGTGTGGATGACGAGACCACAGAGGGTCTGTGGTGGTTGTCTCGTTCATGCCCCTAGGAGCGAGTTCTCGTCTTCAAGCCAAGACTGAGCGTGCATCCACACGGGGGATTGGATTCCCCTCGGTCTCAACTTGCCTAGTTTGTTCCATGAGTTGCCTAGTTCGGGCGTTCCATTTGGATTTGCTGGGGATATTAAAACCTTTTCAAAACTAGGACGTGGTGGTGTATCGGCGCTCTGCGGGTAGGTAACCGTCGAGCATTGCGCACAACGATAGAGACCCGGCAGGAGATGGCCACTCCCTATTGGCGGTCCATCTCTACTCGGAGCGACTCATGGAATAGGCGAAGCAAGGGAAAGGTCGTGGTCGACCTCCATCTGCCGGCACTTCCCGGAATAGTGCCAACGTTCTGGCATTAAGAGTTGGTTGATACGTGTGGTTAAAATTGTACACCCCTGCAGGGTTTAATCTTTTTGAAAAGCCGTGTCCGCGGTTAAGGACGACTTGGTGACGGATTCTGTGATCATAGACAACTTAAACGGAATGATTAAAACTTGCTGATAACGAATGAAGGATGCCTCCTCGGAGATGCCGAGAGGGGTTACCTTGTAGCATGAGTTACCGGAACAACTTGATGTGGTGATCTTTGAAGCACGAGGTGCTGAAATGATGTTGGTGGATGAAAAAGATGATGATTTCAGTAGTTGAATCGCTTTCTCATCTGTTTTCAAAATACTCCATGAGACGTGCTATTCCTCCCTCAACTTGGAAAACAAAGATGGCTTTACGCAAAATAACCTTCATAACTCTTTCTAAAAGAAGCAGATATATAATAGGTTAACTAAGTCTTGTTGAGTACCTCCCGTACTCATGTTTGCTTCAACTTGGTTCAGGTGGAGTTCCTCGGTTCGGTGGTGTTTCAACGTGGACATCGACGAGTAGTTCGGGGTTCCCAGGTAGCAGCCTGGAATCTATGGGCTGGGACGTCGCCTTATGTTGCGGCCTCTTAGGCCTTTTTGGTTCTTGTTGATTAGCAACATAATTTGCCTTCCGTTGTCTGATGTACTGTTGGGTCGTGAGACCTCTGTTTGTAAGCTATACTCTAGTAACACCTGTTTAATACAACTTCATGTTTAGAGTACTGCTTTGATCGGTTGTTGGTTTCGAGCTCATTGTTATACAGTTTTGGCTATGCCTGCATAGTTGTCGCAGTCGAGGGGTTGTGGAGCCGATGATCCATGTCCGAGCCCGCCTGTCGATGTGATCGGCCTGGGGCGAGGTAACCCCAGTAACCCTCGATTGTTGTTGCACTTTCTGGACACATAGCAGCTCTGTATAACTTTGATCCCGTTCCTTCAGTTTCATCCGACTCGTGGACGCTTGGGTATGCATAATTGGTTATGACTAGCATGGATACAAGGAGTAGTAGACCGGGGATCCGGACTACGTGCCGATGAATCCGGTCTGCCTGCCGTTGTTTGTTGCGGCCGGGGCTGGTAACCCTGAAGCCCTTGTGAGTCCATGGCTAGGAGCACATAACAGTATGTATATCTCTGGGTCCGGGGTCTGACAGACACTCAACCGAGTTGCCGTCTTCTCGGGCTAAATCTTCCAAGTTTTTTCTAACTCTTTTTCTTCTTGTTCACAGAATAGCCTCTTGAAGAGGACGAACCTGTTTCGGCGGCTGCTCTGGAATCACAGCATCGCGAGGAGACGCATCGCGGCCCTTGAGGCCGAGCGCAAGGACGATGCTGCGACGGAGAAGGCGGCGCTGGACCGTGCCCTCCAAATTTCTGACATTGAGAGTAAGCTTCTAGCTATTCGGTCAATGAGTTTTGTGTTTACGCCCGCGTTTGCTTTTTGCTCTAACTCCGTTTACTCTGCAGACAAGTTCAAAGAATTGCAAGAGCAGCATGAGCACTGCCACGTCTTCACCGCCTCCGCCGAGAGCAAGATCAAGGAGCTGGAAGGTGAGTTGCCGTCTTCTCGCTTGTTTTCTCCTTTTTCTTGGTTATTCTGCTCACCGTGCTGTTTCTTTCCACGGAAGAGTACAAGAAGTTCCGTGAGGAGCATCTTGATTGCTTGAAGACCGCGGAGGTGAAGCATCAACTGGAGAGCCAAGAAACAGAGCTCAAGAACCGACGCGACGCCGAGTTCGAACAGCTGCAAGTCCAATTGAGGACTGCTCTCCAGGACGCCATAGACCAAGCCGCCGAGAAGGACAAAGTCAAGGCAGTAGCCAAGGCCAAGGAGAGGGCCCTCGAGGCGGAAATCGAGGTGCTGAAGAAGTGCAATGAGGATCTCATGCACCAGCTTGGCACCACACGCCAAGTCGAGGATAGGCATATCGCCGATGAGGAGGCCTGGAAGAACAAGCTGCATGCGCTACTCGTTGATCTCAACAGTAAGTCTGCGCTTCTCTGTACTTAGCTGTTCCCTTCTTCTTCTGCTTGGCTTGGTTTGCTTCTGCTCTTTCTGCTTGGTTTCATCCCTTCTCTGCTTTCATATCTATTTCTTTCTGATCGCACTCTCAGACGTCTTCCCTGATCTCTGCGCGGCTAGCACGCCTGCTTTGGCTAAGGCGCAACAAGTCCGAGCTGAGAAAGGATTGCCCATAAGCACCAAATCTTCAATCGATGACGACCTCACGAGCATCAAGTCGCAGCTCCGTCAGCTTAAGGGCTTTAGCTCCAGCCTGGTGTCCACAGCCTTCAAGCTTCACGATCTATTCTGGCCTCGTGAATCTGCGCCCAAGACCCTTCGCGCGCTCTCCGAGAAGCTCAATGGTGCAAAGGCCGAGCTGAAGAAATGGCGTGCATCCGCAGCTCGGGCAGGCGCCGATCTGCTGCTTCGCTTCATATGCAGCTGGTACGAGAACCTCAACCTCGACACCATTCTCGAGTTGCGCCAAGGCTCCAAGTGGTCAGATGACTCCGACTGCGTTATTCGCCGCAAGGCAGTAGCGTACGAGATCGCCTCCTACGCGGACACCTCCCTCTTCATCGTCGGCCCCACGGAGCCTGACACCGAGGCGGAAAGCGAGGGTGAAGATGAAGATGAAGATGAGGACACCGAGTCGGAGGGCTTGAGTGCCTTCGAGGTTGATGACGAGGAGGAAACCGGGAAGGGGAAGGGGAAGGTTGCTGCAGATAGCGACGAGGAGTCGGAAGACGAGGACCGGGATGCCAACATCACCACCGAGATGGTGATCCAGCAACCTGCTCCCGAGTTGGGCTCTTCGTCTGGCGCGGCACTCGACGCTGCAGCGCTACTCCGCACCCAGTCCGCTGCTTCCACTTCGGCCACCGATCCCATCTCGGTGGCCACTTCTACCTCTGAGCAAGCCACCGCCATGGACGCTGATGATGAGGCTGACTCCGAGAAGACCAACTTCGAGAAGACCGCTGCGGTCGACACCGCCACTACTCACGATGCTGCTGCCTGAAACTTTGTCTTAAAACTTTCATGAGATCCCCGGGATGCCGGGTGCAAATGTATCAAACATTTAAGTCTTTGTTGCTACTCCTTTTTTATTCCAGTTTGAAGTTTGCTACTTGATATTTGAGCGATTCTGGCTCAATGCCGGGTTGCGTTAGTATGCAAGTCCCCGAGTTGCATTTTTTATCCGCTCTTTACTTTTTATCTCAGCTCTTACCTGCAACTTGTTGCTTTGTTGGTAGTCGAGTCACAAGAGTTCAAAGTAGGAGTTTCAAATACTTAGCCACTTAGAAAAATTCATAGTAACGCTGCCCACCACTTAGCCGGAAAGAAAAAACAGCAAAAAACACTCTACTCGGTTGCCACACGCTTCCTTTCCTTTGCAATTTTTCATGTGTTCATTGAATCTTTGGCTTGTTCTCGGGCTTGCCATGAAGCCGGGTTGCGGACAGCAGCAGAGTCGCAGAGTGTCCGGTGAGTTTAAACACACTACTTTGTATGCTTTTGAAATTCTAAGTGGTTCAACCGAATAGACAAAGTAAAGCAGAGTAAACACAAGGAACAGTTTGGACGAGGGCATTCCCCGAGTTCAATTTCAGATTGCCGAATAGAAGTTTAACTCGGATAAGAGAGTACATACACAATTTGCTCACGAGTGAAAACGTCGGAGTAGAGCTACATTCCAAGGGCGCTTGGATTCTTCTCCTGCTCTATCCGGCCTGTTCTTCTGGGATGGCTGTGCGTCAACAAGGTAATAGGCGTCATTGTGTAGAGCCTTGCTCACAATGAACGGCCCTTCCCACGGAGGAGATAGCTTGTGCATCCCGGCTGTGCGCTGCACGAGCCTAAGCACCATGTCTCCTTCTCGGAAAACCCTTGGGTTCACTTTCCGGCTATGATAACGCCTCAAGTTTTGCTGGTAAACAGATGAACGTGACAGAGTTAGCTCTCTTGGTTCTTCCAGCAGGTCAACGTCATTTTCTCGAGCTTCTCTAGCCTCTGCCTCCGTGTAGAGCGTTACACGGGGCGAGTCATGCTCTAGGTCAGTGGGCAACACGGCCTCAGCTCCATAAACCAGAAAGAATGGCGTGTAGCCAGTTGACCGGTTAGGGGTAGTCCTTAGACTCCACAACACCGCTGGCAACTCGTCTAGCCAACACCCAGGTGTTTTCAACAACGGCTCAATCAGCCTTGGCTTTATGCCTGACAGCACCATGCCATTTGCTCTTTTCACTTGCCCATTGGAGGCAGGATGCGCAACAGATGCAACATCTAGCCGAATGTGCTTATCTCTGCAGAACCTCGCAAACCTGCCTTCAGTAAAGTTTGTGGCATTATCCGTGATAATGATGTTCGGGTAGCCATACCTCAGGATCACATCCTTTAGGAAACTCACAGTAGTGGCTCCATCACACTTCCGAATAGGCTTTACCTCGATCCACTTTGTGAACTTGTCCACCATGACCAGAATGTGAGTCATGTTGCCTCTAGCCGACTTGAAAGGACCCACCATATCCAAGCACCAAACAGAAAATGGCCAAGTAATGGGAATGGTCTTCAACTCAAAAGCTGGCATATGAATCTTACTTGCAAATCTTTGGCAGCCATTGAACTTTCTCACAATATCTTCAGCTTGCTTCAGGGCAGTGAGACAAAAGAAGCCATGCCGAAAAGCCTTGTTGACCAGAGCCCGAGAAGAGGCGTGATGCCCGCATTCTCCTTGGTGTATCTCCACCAATATTTCTTCTCCCTCTTCTGGCTCTACACAGCGCTGCAGCACACCAGTGGGACTTCTTCTATGCAGCACATCTCTGAGGATTGTATAGCCCTTGGATCTTCTCTGAATTTGCCTCGAGGTAACCTCATCACTCGGCAAGGTGCCGTCCTTTAGAAAGGATAATATGGGCAGAGCCCAACTCGGTGTCTCCCGGATGGGAAACACTGGTTCGTCCACTTCCATTGGATCAGCCACCACTTCTTCTTCTTCTGAGCCGGGAACGAGTCCTCGAGATCTCGTGCACGCAGCGAGAACTCCCTCAATGAATGCGACAATCCCCGAGTTAGGAGGGGCACTCCCCGAGTAAGAAGGGACAGTCCCCGGGTTGCAGGCGCCAGTCCCCGGGATGGAGACGGCAGTCCCCGGGTTCTCTTTTGCAGCCTCCCAGTCAATCTCCATCGGGACAGCTTCTTCACCAGGCAGAGAAGGAACAAAGATTGATTCCGAGTTGGGGGATGGCTTGATAGATGGCTTCCTCAAGTGCTCCAAGGCAACCCCAGCCGGGATGTATTGCCGAGAAGACCCCAACTTGGACAGCTCATCAGCTGCCTCATTCTCTGCTCGGTGTATGTGTTGGAACTCACATCCTTCAAAGAATCCAGTCATGGTTTGCACCAGGAACCGACATGAAGCCATGTTGGCATCCAGAGCATCCCAAGTACCCGAAACTTGCTGCACAACGAGATCCGAGTCGCCATAGCATATAATGCGCTGCACGCCAACCTCCTTGGCCACCTTCAAGCCGTGTACCACGGCCTCGTACTCTGCTACATTGTTGGATGCCTTGAAGTGGATTTGCAGCACGTACTTGAGTTGATCTCGCTTGGGTGACGTGAGCACCACGCCAGCACCCAAGCCTTCCTTCACCTTGGAACCATCAAAATGCATCTTCCAGTAATTGGATACCGTAGTAGGAGGCTCATACTGCACCTCATCCCAATCCACCAGGAAATCCGCAAGAATTTGAGACTTGATGGCTTCTCTTCTCGCATACGCAGGAGCGTATGCGGCCAGCTCTATTGCCCACTTGGCTACTCTGCCACTTGCTTCCTTGTTTCCCATGATATCCGAGATGGGAGCAGAGCTCACCACAGTGATGGGATGCTCTTGAAAATAGTGCTTCAGCTTCTTGGCGCCCAGGTACACGCCGTAAGTCATCTTCTGGTAGTGCGGGTAGTTTTGCTTGGAACTGGACAACACCTCGCTCAGATAGTAAACATGCCGCTGCACAGTCTTGCCTTCTTCTTCTCTTTCCACCACAATCACCACACTGACTACTCGGTTAGTCGCAGCATTGTACAGCAGCATTGACTCTTTGGATAGCGGAGTAGCCAAGATTGGAGCGCTACCCAGCATGTCCTTCAGTTCCTTGAATGCCACATCAGCTTGCGGTGTCCAGACAAACTTGTCATTTTTCTTCATCAATTGATACAGAGGCAAAGCCTTCTCGCCCATTCTGCCCAGGAAGCGGCTCAGAGAAGCCAAGCAACCAGTGAATTTTTGCACATCCTTCAGGGATCTCGGCAAAGACATGCTCTCAATAGCTTTTATCTTTGAAGGATTGGCCTCAATGCCCCGACTGGATACCAAGAAGCCGAGTAGCTTGCCAGCCGGGACGCCAAATGTGCATTTAGTCGGATTCAGCTTCATCTTGTACTTGCGCAAGTTGGCAAATGTTTCCTCAATGTCACTAAGCATAGTATGTGTTTTATTCGTTTTGATGACAATGTCATCTACGTACACCTGCACATTTTTGCCAATTTGATCATGCAAGCATTTCTGCATGCATCTCTGATAGGTAGCCCCCGCATTCCGCAACCCAAAGCACATGACACGATAGCAATAAGCCCCGTACGGGGTAATAAAGGCAGTCTTTATTTGATCAGCAGGGTTGAGAGCTATCTGATGAAAACCAGAGTAGGCATCTATGAAAGACAAAAGCTCACAACCAGCAGTGGAATCGATCACCTGATCTATGCGGGGTAGCGGAAAGGGATCTTTGGGACAGGCCTTGTTCAGGTCGGTGTAATCCACGCACATGCGCCATGCGGTATCCGCCTTGGGGTCCTCCTTCTTCTTCTCAACCATCACCGGGTTGGCTAGCCAGTCAGGATGCAAAACCTCCATGATGAAGTTGCTTATCAACAACTTGGTGATCTGGTCACCAATGGCCTTCCTTCTCTCATCGCCAAAGCGGCGCATCGCCTGCTTCACTGGCTTGGCATCATGCCGCACATGTAGCGAGTGCTCAACCAACTCCATCGGGGCACCTGGTAGATCCTCATTGGACCAGGCTAACACGTCCCGATTCTCACGGAGGAAGTGGATGAGCTCGCTTTCCTATTTCTCTCCCAACCCGGTGCCAATGATGGCAACACGGTCTGGGAACTCAGGGTCAACCTGGACTTTCTTCGTCTCCTGGGACGCCTGGAATGCAGTCCCGTACTGGGAACTCGGCATGCCGGGCGCACCACCTTGCGCTGCTTGCGCCATCGACACCACCTCGTACATCTTCTTCTTCTCGGCAGCAATGACCATGGATTCCGCTAGCTGGGAACCAGCAGAGGCACACTCCAAAGACCTCTTGTAGTCACCCGAGATGGTGATCACTCCATTAGGACCAGGGACCTTCATCTTCAGATAGGTAGCATGGGTAGAGGCCATGAACTTGGTGAGTGCAGGCCTACCGAGTAGGACGTGGTAGGGGCTCTGAAGATCAACCACCTCGAACCGGACGTACTCGGTGCGGCAGTTTTCCCTGGTGCTGAATAGGACATCCAACCAGATGCGGCCGATTGGAGCACAAGATACCCCCGACACAATTCCATGGAATGTGGTCTTGCTGGGCAGCAGCATGTTCTCGCCAAGGCCGAGCTTCTTCAATGATCCAGATACAAGATGTTGATGCTGCTGCCGTTGTCAATCAGCACCTTGCTGAAACGAACATTCTTCTCGGGTCCCAGAAAAGTGGGATCAAGCACCAAAGCATAGCGACCCGGGTTGGGCATCACCTTGGGGTGATCAGCCTTAGACCAAGTCACCTCCTGGTCGCACCAGCGCAGATAGTTAGGCACTGCCGGGATGACGGCGTTTACCTCCATCGCACGCCTGTGTTGCGACTGCTTGTCGACTGGCTCGGTGAGGAAGATCATGTAGCTCTCGTGGTGCTCTTGGTACTCGTTGCGGTCTCCACCACCATTGTTGTCGTTGTTGTTGTTACCTTGGTTGTTGTTGTTGTTGTTGTTGTTGTTTCTGTTGTTGTTGCGGGTGTAGTAGTAGTAGTTGTTGTTGCTGCGGTAGCGGTCGTTGTTGAAATGGCGGTTGGCTCCTAAAGCCACATGGTTGACATTTTCTCTTCTCGGGAAAGCTGCAGGCCGAGGAGCGGGTGCCCGAGCTGGCTGCACATTGGCATTCGCAGCTGGCAGAGGAGGGGGAGGAGGCAAGACCTCGTTCTTGATCTGTTCCCACCAGCTGCATTGCCGAGTAGTGTGGTTGGCAGGCCTGGCAGGATGCCGAGTGTGGAAACTGCACGGACCATCCTTCATCTCCGTGAAGATGAAGTTTGGGGCAGGACCCGAGTTGCCGCTACCCTGCTGGGAAGCACTGTATGGTTTCTTGACGCCTTGGCCCTGATTCTGGTTTTGCCCGTACTGGGCTCCAGCGGTTTTTTGCCTCTGGCTACTCCCAGCAGCCGTGGTCACAGCATTCACCTCCTCGGGATCATACCGAGTATCAATCCGGTCACCCCTGCGCTTGTTGCGGAAATCACCACGCTTGTTTCTGTTGTTGTTGTTGTAGTTCCTTCTCGGCTCGGGGGAGTCCATCAGAGGCTGAGTTGGATCGCCGAGTGCATACATGTCAGCAATCTTGATGGTCTCCGTGAGTGTACTTGGCATCTCGCGCTGCAGCTTCTGCCATAACATGCTGCCATGCCTGCAGCCCTGCGCAAACCAAGTGATGGCTTGGGCCTCATTCACACCTTCACAGGTGTTCCTCAAGGTGCTCCACCGAGTAAGATACTCGCGGTCGGTCTCGTCTTCCCGCTGCTTGCAAGCGGACAACTGATGCGGCCTATTCGGCCTCTTGTATGTGCTGGTGAAGTTGCTGATGAAGGCCTCCGAGAAGTCCAGCCAGCAATTGATACTCTCCTTGGGCAGGTTGTTGAGCCACGTCCGAGCTGGACCCTCAAGCATTTGCGGAACATACCGCACAGCCCATCTCCGGTTCCCGCCTGCAATGTGCACGGCTGTGACATAGTCACTCAACCAGTCTTCTGGCTTGGTGCTGCCATTGTAGCACTTGGTCCCCCTGGCCAGCTGGAAGTGGTTCACGGAAGGCTCGTTCATGATACGAGCACCAAAGCACTCTGGGCCAGGCGGCCCCTTGCTCTCGAGTTGTGCGGACAGATTGATCCTGTCCAGCTTGAACCTCGCATCACTGGGTTCCAGCATGCGCTCACCAAGGCGATCAGCAATATTCCTGGGGTCAGCATAACCGGCTAGCCCCATCGCCGAGTAGCCATCATCATATCTGTTCTCCTGCACGACTGCGGGTTGCACCACAGGGTTGGCTGCTGGTGCAGCCGCACGCGGCTGTGCTGCAGCAGGCTGCTGCATCCTCTGCCGAGTAGGCTGAGCAGCAGGACACCGAGAAGGCCCCGCGTTGTCTCCGCTTTGTGCCCTACTCTGAGCTTTATGGGCTTGATAGCTTGCTCCTGCAGTAGTGTGTTTCTGACCGGATTCTCGCGGCACAGCGCGCTGTTTCGCGGCGAGAACCGGGTCGTACACCTGCATCTCTCTATGTTTCCCAGAGCGTTCACTCTGGTCCCTCTCGCGGCTGGGATGCGGGGATGAGGCCTGATCGTTAGATCTGACCGCATGCGAATGCACCACCTGAGAAGCACCAGCACCCGGATTGGCTTTCCGGAACTCTTCATTCTGCCTAGCAGCCTCTAGCACCAGCTCATTGAGCCTCTCCTGCTGCCTAGCACGCGCGTCGCCAGCTAGGTTTGGCAACTCTGCGGCTACACCCTCTGCAGCTCTAAGGGTTTTGGCGGGGGTGCTGTATCTGGGCCGGGTGGAGGTGTTTGCGGTGGCAGATTGGCTAGGAGCCTCTACAACTGTCGCCATCACTAGTGGAAACAGGGCCATTTGTCCCGGGTCGTAAGGGCCAATTATCCCGGTTGTGCAACCGGGATGGGCTAGCCGGGACAAATGGCCCTCCCCATTGGTCCCGGTTGTGCCAGGACCCGGGATGGTAAGGCTGGCCCACTGGGCCAGGGACGGCGAGGGAGTTCGTCCCGGTTCGTTTTAGGGACCGGGATGGATGCCTTCTTAAAAAAAAAAATTCCGCCCTTTTTCCCTGCCGCGGCAGGGTTTTTTTTGGTTCGTTTTATTTTTTTTTGCTCCTGCCTCGCAATCGCCAACCGGCCTCCGCTTCCCCAACCGCGTCCAGGCCCACGTCTTTAATTAAGCCCACATTGTTGGTCAAAAGGGCCCACTGGCCCGCGTCTTTTATTATATTCGGTCAACGACTCGCGGGGCCACTGGCCAGCGACCTAGTGGCTGGCCTTCCCGGTCCCTTAAATTAAGACCACGGACGGTCAAAGGGCCCACTCCCGCCTCGTCTTCCCGCCCCTCCACTTTCCCACGCGCGCGTGGCCAGCTGCAACCGCCGCACGCCTCGGCTCCCGCCCCGCATTCATGGCCGCCTGCAACCGGCGCCACGTTCCGGCCGCCGGTTGGCATGCCATCCCCCGCCTTGGGTCCTTTTTAAAGAGTCCCCGCCGCCCGTACAACCCATCCACCCCGGCCGCGTCCCAGCCAAAGGAACCCTAGCCGCCATGTCGTCCCGCTGGTTCGGCAAGCGTCCACGAAACGACCACGAATCCGGCTCCTCGAGCGACGCCGGCCAGAGGGGCTCCGGCGTCCCACCCCCGCCGGCGGAGGCCTTTGGCTTCGGCCCTGGAGGCGTTCGCATCGGCGGGGCGCCGCACGTCCCCGCGCCACTTCCGGCGGCACGTCCGCCGCCCCGCGCCGCGCCCAGGGGCAAGCGCTTCCGCCGGTATATCCGGAAGGAGGAGGCCGAGTGGTACTGGGACCACGCCACGCCGGTCTTCTGGCCGGACGACCACCTCCGGGAGGGGTGGCACCTCAACCCCCAACGCATCCCCGTGCCGCCGGCCCCGACCAACGTGGCCGCGCTCGAGGAGATCGACCGCCGGCGCCGTCTCCTGCCGGCCCACCTCCTCAGGGAGCGCGCGTACGCGCGCAGCTCCCCCTACTGGGCCACCTGGTTCCAGCAGGAGCACGAGCAGCGCCGACGCTCCTTCATCCCCGTCCCCCACGAGGAGGTGAACGTGGACGACTACCCCGCGCCACCGCCCCGCCGGGAGAAGGAGCTGTGGCTCCTCGAGGATATCGAGGACTTCTCCGAGGAGGAGGACCCCAAGCTCCGGGCCAGCTTGGAGGAGGCCTGCGAGGCCTCCCGCCGCAGCCTCATCGAGGACGAGGTCAAGCGGTGGGAGCGGGTCGTGGCCGCCGCCGCCGCCTACCCCCTGGTGGCACGCGCTGTACGCCGAGTGGGAGGCGTCCGAGGACCAGCCGCCCCCCGCAGCCGCTCCCCCCCGGCCTGGAGTACGGCATGTCCTGGGCCTGGACCGGGGGCGTCTGGTCGTCAGAGGAGCTGCCCCCGCCACCGCCGCGGCAGCAGGAGGAGCTGCCCCCGCCACCGCAGTACGCGCCCCCGATGCCTCCGCAGCCACCGGCGGGCCCGCCCCAGCTACCTGCCCACCCGTGGCAGGCACCCCCCTACCAGTGCATCTCCTCCGACGAGGAGGACTAGGCCGGCGCCCCTCCCCCCCGCTAATATACTAGGACCCCCCCAAGAAACGGCCGGCCGCCTGTGGCCGCGCCGCCGCCCCTAGATGTAAGCACGGCCGGCCGCCTGTGGCCGCGCCGCCCCCCCCCATGTAAGCACGGCCCTCGGGCCTTTTAATATATGTTTGTTCGTGTCCAGTAACGCGTCCCTAGTTCACCCCCTAGTCCCGCCCGCGGAACCTCGCCGGCGGGATCTTCCTACCCCCTCGCCGGCAGGGCTTCGCCAAGCCATGTCCGCTGTCCTGGGTGGTCGCTCGGCCTGGAGAGAGGGCCGAGATATTTATACAACCGGGCCTCTAGTCCCGGCCCGTGCCACCAACCGGGACTAGAACCCCTTTGGTCCCGGTTGGTACCACGGGCCGGGACCAAAAACATATTTCGAATTTTGGGGGTGGCACCCTGCGCGCCCAAAAGTTTTTAGCGCCAAAATTTGAAAATTGTTAAGTTTGCACATTAACAACTTCTATATACTTTCGAATTTTACAAAAATTCTAACATGAAAAATACTAGAATTTGCATAACTAATTTAAATCCATTTTTTGTTTAACTAAATAATTTTTCTAACTATTGAAACTATTAATTATTTTACCATTTGTATATAATTTGAATATAAAAATGTTACACTTTTTGTTTTCTCTCGTGATCTTCCGAGTTAGTCCAGAGCATACAAGGCATCCCGGGTGATTTATATAAAGTTCGACAAGCGAGTTGTACCTTATTGACACGGTGAATTTGAGATCTTTGTCTAGAACAGAAAAACCATAGTTTTTCTTCGAAGGTTTACTCTGCGCATCCACACGTATTTTCCCTTTATCCCGACCCCCGCTTGAAAACATAGTAACTTCCGTGTACGCGGCAAGCCTCAGCGGGAGCAGCAGACTTAAAGCAGAGACGGGCGGTCGGGCGGGGGAGACCGCGCCGTTGCTGTCGCGCTTTCCTCTCCTCTGCTCGTCCGCCGTCGCCGTCGCGCTCCCCTCCGCCTTCAACATTTGGGATCTTCGTTGTTCAGTTAAACGTTTCTCCTCCAAAAATTTATCATATCTGTTAAAGAAGTACCGAAGCTCAGATTGTACTTGGCCAAGACCTACTAAAATCATGAGCGAAAGTTTCCGAACAGTGCAATATATCCCTTAATACTTTCGTTGCATTTTGATATATATCCGAGCGGTGGACAGTCCCTGGCCAAGCAGAAGCAATTGCATCCCCTATCGATGTAAAGCGGTCAGTCAAAACTGTTTTTGGCTGTTTATGCTGGTTAACTCCAATGAATAACAATAGAGGCCTGCCATAATCACTTGTTCTATACCGTGTGTCAACACATACTACATCTCCAAAGTAGTTATAATCCTGCAATATCTGTCAGGATTGTATCCGTACTATCACTTCGAAGTGTTCCTGCAATATCTGCCTACAGTTATCTCATACTCGGATATGGGTCATAGTTGTCAGCTTTTTACCGGTCAATACAAAATACTGATCAAACAGAACTATATGATCATGTATTCCACACTTATTATTACACATCACCAACAGACGGAGGAGAGAGAAACAGAAAAGTGGGTGGGTGTGCCGCTGGTTGGAATAATAATGAAGTCAGGCTGGTCATAGTTGTCAAGCACTCAATGCTTGCCAGCTTTTGACCGATCAATACAAATTATTGGTCAAACTTGCACCTACTCCATTCATAATCACAGAATATGTATAAATATCATTTTGGCTAACAAAATCTCGTTCATACTGCGTTATAAGAACTATGATCATGTATTCCACGTTTATTATTACACATCACCAACAACATCCCTATCTAGTCTTCTGAATTTTCTTCGTGTCCCTTGCTTATGATCGCTTCGGCCGTAACCATGGAGCATCTTCATTATTTAACGGGATGGTGGGGTCAGCTTTCACTGTGAAGGGTGGAATTTCAACAAACTTATTATAATCTTCTGACATGTCTGTCGTGTCCTCAATTCCCACGATGTTTCTTTTCCCTGAGAGAACTATGTGACGCTTCGGCTCATCGTATGATGAATTTGTTTCCTTATTTTTTCTTTTCTTCGGTCTGGAAGACATGTCCTTCACATAGAAGACCTGAGCCACATCATTGGCTAGGACGAATGGTTCGTCATTGTAACCAATATTGTTGAGATCCACTGTTGTCATTCCATAAAGCAGGTCTACCTTTACCCCTTCTCCATTCAGGTTGACCCATTTGCACTTGAACAAAGGGACCTTAAAAGAAGGTCCATAGTCAAGTTCCCATATCTCCTCTATGTAACCATAGTATGTGTCATTTTTTCCATTCTCGTTTGTTGTATCAAAGCGGACACCACTGTTTTGGCTGGTGCTCTTCTTATCTTGGGAGCTCGTGTAAAATGTATTCCCATTTATCTCGTACCCTTGAAAACTCCCAATAGTCGAAGATGGTGACCCTGCCAACATGTATAGCTGATCTTCAACAGTGGTGTCATTTATAAGACGTGTTTGCAACCAACTTCCGAAAGTCTCCATGTGTTCGCGTTTAATCCATGAGTCATCCTTCCCCGGGTTTGCAGACCGTACAATATTCTTGTGTTCCTCGAGATACGTAGCCATGAACATAGAATTTTGTAGAACTGTGTAGTGTGCTTTGGTCAAAGAATGCCCGTCCCTAGGTATCATTGTTTTCTTTCCCAGCGTTCCTTTTCCCCTCAGTCTCCCCTCATGCCGCGATTCAGGAACACCAATTGTCTTCAGGTCAGGAATAAAGTCAACACAGAACCCAATGACCTCCTCTGTTCCATAGCCCTTCGAGATGCTTCCTTCTGGCCTAGCACAGTTATGAACATATTTCTTCAAGACTCCCATGAACCTCTCAAAGGGGAACATATTGTGTAGAAATACCGGACCAAGAATATGAATCTCTTCACATAGGTGAACCAGGAGATGAGTCATAATGTTGAAGAAGGATGGTGGGAACACCAACTCAAAACTAACAAGACACTGGACCACATCCCTCTGTAATCTTGTCAGACTTTCTGGATCGATTACCTTCTGAGATATTGCGTTCATGAATGCACATAGCTTCACAATGGGTACTCGAACATTTTCCGGTAGAAGCCCCCTCAATGCAATCGGAAGCAACTGCGTCATAATCACGTGGCAGTCATGAGACTTCAGGTTTTGGAATTTTTTCTCTGCCATGTTTATTATCCCCTTTATATTTGACGAGAAGCCAGACGGAACCTTGATACTGTAAAGGACTTCAAAGAATATTTCCTTCTCTGCTTTAGTAAGAGCGTAGCTGCTTAAGTAATGGCGCCTATCTGTGTGCTTGTTGCTTGGGTCTTTCATACGTTGCTGGTCCTCCCGTGCTTCTGGCGTATCTTTGGACTTCCCATACACGCCCAGGAAGCATAGCAGATTGACACAAAGATTCTTTGTCACGTGCATCACGTCGATCGAAGACCGGACCTCTAAAACTTTCCAATAGGGTAGCTCCCAAAATATAGATTTCTTCTTCCACATGGGTGCGCGCTTATCAGGGCCGTACGGAACTGGTTGGCTGCCAGCAGCCTTACCAAAGATTACTTCTAGGTCCTTGACCATATCGAATATATCATTACCACTACGCAGCTCAGGCTTCTTCCGGTTATCTGCCTCACCTCTGAAATGCTTCCCTCCTTTCTTTCTTACGGGATGCTTGATCGGAAGAAATCTACGATGCCCCAGGTATACAACCTTTTTACATTTATCCAAAAAAACACTGTCAGTATTATCTAAACAGTGTGTGCATGCATTGTATCCCTTGTTTGTATGTCCGGAAATGTTACTAAGAGCAGGCCAATCATTGATGGTTACGAAAAGCAACGCCCGTAGGTCAAATGGCTTTTGTTCGTTCTCATCCCACACACGTACACCTGGTTTTCCCCACAATTGTAAGAGTTCTTCCACTAATGGCCTTAGATACACATCAATGTCGTTGCCAGGTTGCCTCGGGCCTTGGATGAGAACTGGCATCATAATGAACTTGCGCTTCATGCACAACCAAGGAGGAAGGTTGTACATACATAGAGTTACAGGCCAAGTGCTATGACTGGAGCTCTGCTCCCCAAAAGGATTAAAGCCATCTGTACTTAGGCCAAACCATAAGTTTCTCGCCTCTCCTGCAAAGTCTGGAAAGTCTCTCTCGATCTTTCTCCACTGCGATCCATCGGCGGGGTGCCTCAACTTTCCGTCTTTCTTACGGTCTTCTTTGTGCCATCGCAACAACCTAGCATGCTCTTTGTTTCTAAACAGACGTTTCAGCCGTGGTATTATAGGAGCATACCACATCACCTTAGCAGGAACCCTCTTTCGGGGGGGGGGGGGGGGGCTCGCCGTCAACATCACCAGGGTCATCTGCTCTGATCTTATACCGCAGTGCAGTGCATATCGGACATTCATCCAAATTCTCGTACTTCTCACCGCGGAAGAGGATGCAGTCATTAATGCATGCATGTATCTTCTGCACATCTAATCCTAGAGGGCAGAGAGCTTTCTTTGCTTCGTACGTACTCTCAGGCAATTCGTTATCCTTTGGAAGTTTTGGCTTCATTAGTTGAAGTAAACTCTCAAATGCCTTGTCAGTCACACCGTTCTGTGCCTTCCATTTCAGCAACTCCAGTGTGGTACCGAGCTTTGTGCTACCATCTTCGCAATTTGGGTACAACAATTTTTTGTGATCCTGTAACATGTTGTCCAGCTTCAACCTCTCCAATTTATTTTCACAGTCTTCCCTTGCATCAGCAATAACTCGGCCAAGATCATCATCGGGCTCTTCTGATGCTTGTTCTTGATCACCTCCTTCTTCTCCATTCTCTTCCATTGCAGTATCGTCGTATTCAGGGAACAAAGGATCTTCTTCTTCTTCTTCATCGTCTTCCATCACAACCCCTCTTTCTCCATGCTTCGTCCAGCAATTATAGCTGGGCATGAAACCTCTCCGAAGTAGATGGCCGTGAATGATTCTTTCGGAAGAGTGCTCTCTGACGTTCCGACAATCAACACATGGGCAACACATGAAGCCATTATCTTTGTTCGCTTGAGCTACAGCAAGAAATGCATTCAGGCCTGCCATATACTCGGAAGTGCGTCGGTCACCATACATCCATCGCTGCCATGCATCCAGCTGCATCGTATAATTAAGTTTATCAAAATACATTACAATAACATATTAATACGACAAATACTACTTTTTTATGTATCAGTTACAGATGAAAAAGATAAGTTTGTTAACCTCGGTCGAAGATACCATTTTCAGTGAGCTTATGTGCGGCTCGGGAATTTCGTCGAACACCTCGTGTGCATAGTAAAATAAAACACACTAACACCACACTCTCTCACACCTCCAAGCAAAAAAAAAAGATGGAAGGGGGGAGGGGCTGGGCCAGTATATATAGGGGAAGGGGGGCATTGGTCCCGGTTCGTGGACTGAACCGGGACAAATGTTCATGCGCGTGCTACGTGGCATGTGGCTAGGCATTGGTCCCGGTCCGTGGCACGAGCCGGGACCGATATGTCCCCCACGAACCGGGACCAATGCCCCCAGGCGATTCCTGTTGCCCCGGGCGCACGAACCGGGACCAAAGCATGGCATTTGTCCCGGATTCGGTTGCAACCGGGACAGCTGCCCCCTGGCCCCCTGGACGAGAGGGGTTGTTTCCACTAGTGCATCTCGGCGCCTAAGTTGCGACGCGTAGCGCCTACCTTGCTAGACTTCCTAGCAATAGGAGTAAAACCGTGTGCCTTGTTGTACTCGTTCTGATCTAGGCTAAGCTCGAGCCTAACCTTTTCCAACTCTAGCTGCTCGGAGAGCAACTCCTGGCGCTGCCGGTCGAGCTGCGCCCTCATGGTCAAGAGCTCAAGCTCGGTAGGAGGCGGCATGCCCATCCGCACGGCGGATGCCGGTATCGTCGGTGTAGTGGAGAGGGGGATGTTGCAGTCCTTCTCGTAGGGCTTGCGGGTCTTCCCGCCAGCACTCGAGCCAGCGAGATCCTCGATGACGCCCGCGGCAGCAGCCGCGCCCTTTCCGGCATCGGCAGCCAGGCCGGCCACCATTACCTCCACGTTGTCCGCAGAACGGCCAATCGGCCTTCCGCGGGCAGCAATCACAGCAGGAGGGTCGTCCGCGACCAGCACCTCCTCCGGGAACTCGCGGACGATGGCGGTGGCGACGTAGACGAGATGCGAGCCGAAAGAAAGCACTGAGCCGCCTGCTGGCAGGGGCCTCCCGCCGAAATCTCCGGCGTTGTCGGTGACGAAGTCGAAGGAGCCGAATCTGTGGACAAGGCCACAGACCACGCGCTCCCCAGTAGCAGAAACGTGCCCCGTCCGAACATGGACTCCAGCCAGCGCTGCTGTCTGCCCCACGGTGGGCGCCAACTGTCGTGGTGGTATCACGGCAGATGCCATGGGATGGCTAAAGTTGGGGCCGATGGACGCTGGAGGTGATCGGGGAGGGATCACACGGCGAGTAGCCGCGTGGGATGGATCACAAACACTGTAAACACCAAGATCTTACCCATGTTCAGGGCCCTCGTGTGGAGGTAACACCCCTACTCCTGCCTCTCTCTTTATATGTGTGTTACCGAGTAGCCATAGTACAATCAGGCCTTCAGCCGAGTAGCCACTCTTCTCTCTAGTTCTTTCTACGTGAAGCCAATGCTCAATGTCTTAGCCAACGCAGCGAACCTCTCACAGGAGGAGGCAGGGCACCTTATATACTGGTGCCCAGCCGAATAGAAAACAACTATAAGGTACAGCGAGATGTGATAGGAGTCCTGCAGAACCGCGCACGCCTCCGGGTTGTCGCTGACACTCGACCCGTAAGTCGTTGCGCCGTTCGGAGATGGGACCTGTCCACCCTTGTTAGTGAGATAGAGTAGGCCCCTAGCCTTGTCCTGTCCCCTCTGTCAGTGACAGGACTAGACAGGCGCCTACAGCACTGTAGCCACGCCGTGGTGCGGATAGTCATGTACTCCGTAAGTTGAACCGCACGCTGTACTGACACAGGATACGCGGGATCCTGTGTCAGAATGGCTCCATTGACTTCTGGTCCGAGTAGGAATCCATTCCCTCTACCCGGACAACTTCCTCTACTCGGAAGAATATAACTTCCTTGATTCTTCCTCCTGGCCATTGGTAGGTACGACCGAATAGCTGTCTGCCGGGTAGCAAGCACCGGGTAGCCAGCTACTCTGCCAAACACTTCTTCTGACCTTGCCTTTAGCACTTGCCTTACCCCTACTCGGGGGTAACCCCCCGACACGCCCACTGCCATCGCCCTTTCGCCTATTTATTCCCCCTGATGCGTGAACCCTAAAAAGATACCACTTTTCCACGAAAAACACCCGTGGCCCCATCATCGTCAACCCGAGATCGGGAGGGTTTCTAGAGTTCTCCCCGGCTCCCTGCCGGGAGGGGATATCATCACCGGAGGTCTGTACACCACCATGCCCACCTCCGAAGTGATGTGTGAGTAGTTCATCTTTGGACTACGGGTCCATAGCAGTAGCTAGATGGTTGTTCTCTCCTCTTTATGCCTCATGTTTAGATCTTGTGAGCTTCCCTACATGATCGAGATCATCTTATTGTAATGCTACATGTTGTGTTTGCTGGGATCCGATGATTATTGAATGCTACATATCTTGATTATCAATCTATCATGTTGTCTTAATGTGTATGTTATTTATGATCTTGCATGCTCTCCGTTGTTAGTAGATGCTCTGGCCAAGTAGATGCTAGTAACTCTAAGAGGGAGTATTTATGCTCGATAGTGGGTTCATGCCTCCTTTGCATCTGTGCTCGAGTCACAGAAACATGACGGAAGGAGGATGTGCTATTGCCATTAAGGAGAAAACAACGGTGTTTACATTACACACTTTTGTTACTGCGATTATCTGTTGCTTGCAAGTTAATACCCAAAGTTTGTTCGGATGATATTCTGAGAGTGGATTATTAGTCATAGATGCAGTTCGATAACGGTATATGAGTCTTGTTGTAATGCCCACATGGATCACATAGTAATCATCATGTCATGCATGTTTCATTGTCTATCAAATGCCCAGCTGTAATTTGTTCACCACACATATTATCTATCTTTTATGGAGAGACACCTCTAGTGAACTGTGGACTCCGGTCCATTTTCTCATACTGATAATACAACCACTGCAATTACTGTTTTCACAATGCTACTGTTGTTTTCACATTATTCTCATACTGATTTCCACACCATACATTTAACCTCTTTGTTATCAGCAAAACCGGTGAGATTGACAACCTCACTGCTTCGTTGGGCCAAAGTGAATTGATTGTGTTGTGTAGGTTCCACGTTGATACTGAACCGGTAGTGCGCCCTACCACATCAACTGCATCAACCTTCAGAAGTTGCTTGTCCTCCTACTGGTCGATTCAACCTTGGTTTCTTTTCTGAGGAAAAACTTGGTGCTGCACTCTTCACACCTTGCGCTTGGGGTCTCCCAACGAGCACGTGTCTACACTCCATCAAGATTTTCTGGTGCCGTTACCGGTGAGGAAGAGAATTTCTGCAAGGGGAGTCTCTCACTTTCAATCTCTTTACTCTGTTTTTGTTTTGCTTAGTTTATTTTATTTTGTCTTGTTTTCTTCTCTTTAACAAAAACACACAAAAAAATTAGTTCTTATTCTAGTTATTATGTTTATCATGTTTTAGTCCTACTGACGTGGGAATGACTCCAGGACCTATCGAGTGGGCCTACCTGGTCCAAGGCCCAAGACTAAAGCCCAACGCAAGGCGGTACCCCGCAACTCTAGGAGGCCCAGTGGAAGCCCACCCGCAAGACTTGCGGGTCAAGATGGAAAGTCTCCACCGCCTTATGGTTAGGGTTTGTAACCTCCTCGGATACGGTTTGAGACTCGGCCACCTATTTAAAGGCTGGAAGAACCACCGAGGGGGATCCAATCTATTTTCCACCACCATAGGCATAGCTCGAGATCTATCTGTCAGCTTGCGCACGCACCTTTGTAATCGATCTACTCATAATACAGATCAAAAGAGCAGGAATAAGGGTTTTACCTCTACGAGGGCCCCAAACCTGGGTAAATCGTGCCCCCATGTTAGCCGACGAAGTTACCAGCGCCTATCTTGTTCTCTTACTCGAAACCCTGCCGGATCATCCGCGGGAATTGCCAATATGACTAATCGACAATTGGCGCGGTCTGTGGAAAAGGCGGGCGCTGCATCCACGGCATCTTCGGCCTCATCCTCACAGAGCTTCAGCTGGAGCCCGGGATCATCGACTCCAACGGAGCCGATCTGCTTCGAGTCGCTGATCTACACGCCCACTCGCCGGAATCACGTCCGGCATTCAGCGGACTTCAGGAGGGCATAAGCCCGACTTTCAGCGACCTCCGCTTCCGCGCCAGCAAGACGGGAATTCTACGATTCCCCGACCAGATCGAACTCGATGGATCAGAATTTGAGTCCGTCTCGAGCCCGGCGACCCTCGAATCGCCATCTGGCAACACCAGTCGCGACTTAGCGCCCAGCGATGGATCCATCCGCCGCAACACGCGCAACTTCCATACCATTGCGACTGAAGAACCCTCCAAATTCGGTGAAAACCACCGGCCTACGCCTAGGACTCACGAGCCATATCTGGCCCAAGTCTGCATGGCAGATTCAGCCGAACAACCTGAGGAAACAGAGGAGAGCCGAGCAGCGTGGGAACGCATCAAGGCCTTGCGAGCCTCTTGGCTCAAAGCGAAAGCAGTGGTATAGTCTGGCCAACCGATAGAACCTGGATCCTCTCAAGAAGACCTGACGGTGTACCACTACCACCTGTTGCTGAAAGGCCGACAGTTGGCAGAAGCCCGCAAGGAACTAGAAGCACAGAAGGAAGCAGCGGAAGCCTTGAGTGCGCGCCGCGTGGCGCTTTCCAAGACTCACTCAACGGGGAACCAGCCCCCAAAGAAGGGAAAGTACGTCTCAAAAACTTCTCGCATGGACCAAGGGTCCCTCAGAGAGGTCAACAAGACCTCCGAGACTTCCCTCATGCACGTTGACGATGAGGGCAACATACACCCGACGACTCCCGCCGCCGCGGTCCTGGCCGCAGCTACGTACTTGCAGGCGAACCAGCCACCCGAAAACGACCCCCGCGCAGAGCAACACCGACATGTCCAGAGGGGGCTAGGCATGGCCGGAGCGGCAATCGCCGCCCAGAACCGCAAAAACACAAAACCCCTTAAGCTGATAAAATACCTCGGGTGGACAGAACGCCTCGCAGACGCGAGACTACGTCACCAAATAGAGGAGATAAAGGATTAGCTCCTCGCCCTAGGGGCAAAGAGGCCAGGCGCCGTGGCGACAACCCGCGCAGCGATGACGATAGCCCGCGAAACCGTGACAGCATCCCAAGGCACTACGGAAGCCGCTCGCGACATTGCAGCAGGGAGCCGCGGCAAGAAGATAATGCGAGCGAACTCAATACGACGCGCGTGGAGATACCATGCAGAGCAAGGTCGACAAAGCTCGAGCGCGCAGGAATCGCGCCTGATCCCTATCCACCTCCTCAGACGAGGAAGCTTGCGGTGCAATGTGCTTCAGCAGCAGCATCCGCGAGGCACCAATGCCCAAGAGATTCAGGCTCACAACGGAGGTCCCAAAGTACGACGGCTCGCAAGAGCCCAAGACATGGCTTTTAGACTATCTGACTGCGGTGAAGTGCCAGCGCGGGAACAAGATAACAACCATGCAGTACTTAAACCTGCACCTCGTAGGTGCTTTTCGAAGCTGGCTCGAAGTAAGACCGCGTGCGTACTACAGATCCTGGGACGATCTCACCCGCGACTTCGAGAAGAACTTCCAGGCGACATATAAGCGGCCACCGTCTATCGAGGAACTGCGAGCCTGCAGGCAGAAAACGGCGAGTCTACCTGCGAGTACATCCAGAAGAGGACCACGCTCAAGAAGACAGCGGGGAACATATCAGAGGAAATATCAGTCGAGGCCTTCACCAAGGGCGCTCGATGCGCCGCCTTCCGAGAAGAACTGGGGCGATCCGCACCCAAATCAATCGGGAAATTAATGGTGATAGAGGACAGATGGGCGAATGGCGAAGAGTCCCTGCGCAACGAGAAAGCTTCCTCACCCGCACATGACGAGAACCGTAACGGAGACTGCCGGAGGAGGAAGAGAAAGCACTACGACCAGGATGATCAATCGGAACTGGTAGCGGTTGAGTTTATAAGAAACCGCGACAGCGGATCCCGCGGAAATCGCGAGTGGAAGCCAAAACCAGACAACAAAACTCCCGAGGAAGACCTTGATGGATATTGCTCTTTGCATCTGTTCACAGATAAGCGCACGGGCAAAACAAAGGCCACTCACCTCCTCAAGGACTGTCGAAAGTTCCAAGACATCCACGAGGCGTACACGAAAAAGCACAGGGCGGCCATTAGCCAGGGATACCCGCAACTGCCGGGAGGACACCAACCACCACCCCTCCCTCGGCCTGTAGGTCACCACAACATGGCTCTAGCCGCCCTTCCCACACCAGCTAATCCAACCGCAGCAAATCAAGGAGGAAACGACTACCCAAACCCCCACGGGCTCCTAGGCATAATACAGAAGGTCTGCCCGTCCCGACGAGTTCTGAAGACCAACACTCACCATGTTAACATGGCAGTGCAAGCACCACCGTCCAAGCCTGAATACCTGAAGATGTTTGAGCACCCGATAACCTTCTCACGAGAGGACCACCTGCCACGGGTGCATCGACCGGGGCATGTGGCGCTCGTCATCCAGGCGCAAATAGGCAACTACGACCTAGCCCGGGTGTTCATGGACGGCGGCAGCGAAATCAACATCATATACGCGGATACACTCCGTAAAATGAACAAGAACTTGGAGGGACTCGCAGCATCAGAAACATCCTTCCAGGGGATAGTACCGGGTAAAATGGTCCGACCACTCGGAACAATCAACTTGGAAGTGATCCTCGGAGACCCGCGCAATTACAGGAGAGAATTCCTTGACTTCGAGGTAGCCGATTGGCCATCTCAGTACGACACCATTCTCGGCCGAACAACGTTCGCGAGATCCATGGCAGTACCTCATTATGCCTACCTCAAGTTGAAACTCCCGGGAGAATACGGTACAATCACCGTAAATGGCGACTTCCAGAAATCACACAAGTGCGACAACGGATTCCATGAGATCGCGAAATCTTTCGGGATGCAAGAGGAGCTAGAGGAATAGGCAAAAACCACGGATAACTCCGTGATGCCACTAACCAAAAAGATCGCCCCACACCTCGAGTTCAGCCCGAGTACCGAAACTCGAAAGCATCAAGTGCACCCGACAGAATCCGCGAAGATGGCGACGTGTCCACCACCCTATCACCCGCATAGGAAAGCGCGCTCGTCGAACTCCTCCGTGAGTACTGGGAGATTTTTTCCTAGCAGCCTTCAGATATGCTAGGAATACCCAGGGAGTTCGCCGATCACTCATTGGAAGTGTATAAAGATGCAAAGCCGGTCAAACAGACCACTCGACGCTTCTTTGAACCAAAACAAAGAACACTTGGAGAAGAGGTGAACATGCTCCTAGCCGCCAAATTCATCAGGGAGAGCAAGATTTTCACCTGGTTAGCAAACCTGGTGCTGGCCCCGAAGAAAAACACAGACATCCTTCGTGTGTGTATCGACTACATGTCCCTGAACAAACACTGCCCCAAGGATAACTTCCCGCTCCCGCGGATCGACCAGATTATCGACTCCACAGCAGGCTGTCAACGCCTCTCCTTCCTGGATGCCTATTCGGGATACAACCAGATTAGGATGAAGCAGGAGGACGAGGAAAAGACAACATTCATCACAACACACGGTGTATACTGCTACACGACAATGCCTTTCGGGTTTAAAAACGCAGGCGCAACATATCAGCGCTGCATGTTAAAATGCCTCGCCAAGCTCATTGGCAAGAACGTATAGGTTTACGTTGACAATGTCTTCATCAAGACTCGAGTGGAAGACACGCTCCTCGAGGAAATAAGGGAGACATTCGACGCCCTCAACGCATACAGAATCAAGCTCAACCCGACAAAATGCGTCTTCGGGGTTCCCGCTGGCCAACTGCTCGGCTATCTGGTCTCCGCCCGAGGAATTGAGGCCAACCCGGAGAAAATTCAAGCAATCTTGACGATGGAAGAACCAACAAACCTCCACAGAGTCCAACAGCTAGCAGGGCGACTGGCAGCCCTCAATAGGTTCATCGCAAGATTGGGCGAGCAGGCGCTCCCCTTCTACAAACTGCCGAAGAAAACGGACAAGTTCAAGTGGACGCCAGAAGCAAAAAAGGCATTCATTGATTTGAAAAGAGTGTTGCAGAGCAAGCGCATACTGGCAACACCGCAGGAAAGGGAACCTCTCTACCTTTACCTAGCCGCAACAAATCAAGTGGTCCGCAACAACAACAACGGCAACAATGGGAGCGGAGGCTCCAATCAGTATCAAGAGCACCACGAGAGCTACATGATCTTCACTTCTGAGCCAGTCGACAAGCAATCATAGCACAGGCGTGCCATGGAGGTCAATGCAGTGATTCCTGCTGTCCCTCACTACATGTATTGGTGTGACCAGGAGATCAGGTGGTCCCGAGTAGATCATCCCAAGGTGATGCCCAATCCGGGTAGCTACGCCTTGGTGCTGGATCCTACCTTCCTGGGTCCCGAGAAGAATGTGAGGTTCAGCAAGGTGCTAATCGACAACGGCAGCAGCATCAACATCGTGTATAAAGACACGCTCGAGAAGCTTGGCCTGGCCGAGAACATGATGCTGCCCAGCAAGACCACATTCCATGGTATTGTGCCCGGGATCTCGTGCAACCCGATTGGCCGAGTGTGGATTGATGTGCTATTCGGCACCAGGGACAACTGCCGCACAGAGCGCCTGCAGTTCGAGGTGGTTGATCATCAGAGTCCTTACCATGCTCTACTCGGCAGGCCTGCCCTGAGCAAGTTCATGGCCTCTACCCATGTTGCATATCTGAAGATGAAGATCCCTGGTCCCAATGGCATAATTACTATCTCTGGTGATTACAAGAAGTCCATGGAGTGTGCCTCTGCTAGTTCCCTGTTGGCGGAGTCGATGGTGATTGCTGCCGAGAAGAAGAAGATGTATGAGGTGGTGGCCATGGCGCAATCCGCGCAAGCTGGCGCGCAAGGCGTGCCGAGTACCCAGCATGGGACCGCATTCCAGGCATCTCAGGAGACCAAGAAGGTCCAGGTCGACCCCGAGTTCCCCGACCGCGTAGCCATCATTGGCTCCGGGTTGGCGGAGAAATAGGAAAGCGAGCTCATCCACTTCCTCCGTGAGAATCGGGATGTATTCGCCTGGTCCAATGAAGATTTACCAGGAGTCCCGAGGGAGTTGGTTGAGCACTCATTACATGTGCGTCCTGACGCCAAGCCAGTAAAGCAGGCTATGCGCCGCTTCGGAGATGAGATAAGGAAGGCCATTGGTGACCAGATCACCAAGTTACTGATAAGCAATTTCATCATGGAGGTGTTGCATCCGGATTGGCTAGCCAACCCGGTCATGGTCGAGAAGAAGAAGGAGGATCCCAAGGCTGCCACTGCATGGCGCATGTGTGTCGACTACACCGACTTGAACAAGGCATGCCCCAAGGATCCTTTCCCGCTACCTCGCATCGATCAGGTGATCGATTCCACTGCTGGTTGTGAACTGTTGTCTTTCATAGATGCCTACTCTGGTTTTCACCAGATTGCACTCAATCCTGCTGATCAAATAAAGACTGCTTTCATTACCCCGTACGGGGCTTATTGCTATCGTGTCATGTGTTTTGGCTTGAGGAATGCGGGTGCAACCTATCAGAGATGCATGCAGAAATGCTTGCACGACCAGCTCGGCAAGAATGTGCAGGTGTACGTAGATGACATTGTCATCAAAACGAATAAAACACATACTCTGCTTGCCGACCTGGAGGAAACCTTTGCTAACCTACGCAAGTACAAAATGAAGCTGAATCCGAGTAAATGCACCTTTGGTGTCCCGGCTGGCAAGCTACTCGGCTTCCTAGTGTCTAGTCGGGGCATTGAGGCCAATCCTTCAAAGATAAAAGCTATTGAGAGCATGTCTTTGCCAAGATCCTTGAAGGATGTGCAGAAGTTCACTGGTTGCTTGGCATCTCTGAGCCGTTTTCTGGGCCGAATGGGCGAGAAGGCCCTGCCCCTGTATCAATTGATGAAGAAAAGTGACAAGTTTGTCTGGACTCCGCAAGCGGATGTGGCATTCAACGAGCTGAAAGCAATGTTGGCTAGTGCTCCCATCTTGGCTAGTCCGCTACCCAAGGAGCCTATGCTGCTGTACATTGCTGCGACTAACCGGGTAGTCAGTGTGGTGATTGTGGTGGAACGAGAAGAAGAAGGCAAGAGTGTGCAGCGCCCAGTGTACTATCTCAGTGAAGTGCTGTCCAGTTCCAAGCAAAACTACCCGCACTACCAGAAGATGACCTACGGCGTGTATCTGGGCGCCAAGAAGCTAAAGCATTATTTCCAAGAGCATCCCATCACGGTTGTGAGCTCTGCTCCTATCTCGGATATCATGGGTAACAAGGAAGCGAGTGGCAGAGTAGCCAAGTGGGCAATCGAGCTGGCCGCGTATGCACCCGCATACGCGAGAAGAGAAGCCATCAAGTCTCAGATTCTGGCGGAGTTCCTGGTGGATTGGGCCGAGGTGCAGTATGAACCTCCTGCTCCAATTTCTAATTACTGGAAGATGCACTTTGATGGCTCAAAGGTGAAGGAAGGCCTCGGTGCTGGCGTGGTGCTTACGTCACCCAAGCGAGATCAACTCAAGTATGTGCTACAGTTTCACTTCAAGGCGTCCAACAATGTAGCAGAGTACGAGGCAGTGGTGCATGGCTTACGAGTAGCCAAGGAGGTTGGCGTGCAGCGCATTATATGCTATGGTGATTCAGATCTGGTGGTGCAGCAAGTCTCTGGTACATGGGATGCTCTGGATGCCAACATGGCATCATATCGCTTCCTGGTGCAGTCTATGACTGGGTTCTTCGAAGGCTGTGAGTTCCAACACATTCACCGAGCAGAGAACGAAGCAGCAGATGAGTTATCCAAGTTGGGATCTTCTCGGCAATCCATCCCGGCGGGAGTCGCCTTGGAACATTTGAGGAAGCCATCCATCAAGCCTTCTCCCAACTCGGAGTCCATATTTGTTCCTTCTCTGCCAAGTGAGGATTCTGATCCCATGGAGATTGACTGGGAGAATGCTACAGGAAACCCGGGGACTGCCGTCCTCTACTCGGGGACTGCCACTCCCTACTCGGGGACTGCCATTCCTTACCCGGGGACTGCTGTCCTTAACCCGGGGACTGTCGCATTCATTGAGGAAGTCCTTGCTAATCGGTCTGGGCTTCAGAGAAGTGCTCCCATCCCTAAAGAGCAACCAGAGGTACCCGTCCCAATGGAAGTGGACGAACCAGTGTTTCCCGCACGGGAGACACCGAGTTGGGCCATGCCCATATTATCCTTTCTGAGGGACGGTACTCTGCCAGAAGATGAGGTGACTGCAAGACAGATTCAGAGAAGATCCAAGGGCTACACCATAGTCCGAGATGTGCTGCACAAGAGAAGTGCCACTGGCGTGCTGCAACGTTGTGTGGACCCAGCAGAAGGAGAAGAGATCCTGGTAGAGATACACCAAGGAGAATGTGGGCACCATGCCTCTTCTCGGGCGCTAGTCCAGAAAGCTTTTCGGCATGGTTTCTACTGGCTCACAGCACTGCAGCAAGCTGAAGACATAGTGAGGAAGTGCAATGGCTGCCAGATGTTCGCAAGTAAGATTCACATGCCCGCTTCCGAGCTGAAAACAATTCCTATCACCTGGCCATTTGCTGTCTGGTGTTTGGACATGGTTGGGCCTTTCCAGCCGGCTAGAGGCAACATGACTCACATCTTGGTCATGGTGGACAAGTTCACCAAGTGGATTGAAGTGAAACCTATTCGGAGGTGCGATGGGGCCACAGCTGTGAAATTCGTGAAGGATGTGATCCTGAGATATGGCTACCCGCACAGTATCATCACCGACAACGGCACAAACTTTGCTGAGGGAGCAATGGTGCGGTTCTGCAGAGATAAGCATATCCGACTAGACGTTGCGTCAGTCGCGCATCCCGCTTCCAATGGGCAAGTTGAAAGAGCAAATGGAATGGTACTGGCAGGCATAAAACCAAGGTTGATGGAGCCGCTGCTGAAAACACCTGGGTGTTGGTTAGACGAGTTGCCAGCGGTGTTGTGAAGTCTAAGGACTACCCCTAACCGGTCAACCGGCTACACGCCATTCTTCTTGGTATACGGGGCTGAGGCCGTGTTGCCAATAGACCTAGAGCATGACTCCCCCCGAGTAACCCTCTACACTGAGGTGGAGGCGAGAGAAGCTCGAGAAGACGACGTTGACCTGCTTGAAGAAGCAAGAGAGCTGACTCTGTCACGTTCGGCTATCTACCAGCAAAACCTGCGACGTTATCATAGCCGAAAGGTGAACCCAAGGGTTTTCCGAGAAGGAGACATGGTCCTTAGGCTTGTGCAGCGCACAGCCGGGATGCACAAATTGTCTCCTCCATGGGAAGGGCCTTTCATTGTGAGCAAAGCGCTGCGCAACGATGCTTACTATCTTGTAGATGTGCGCCCACCACAGGCGAACAGGGCAGATAAAGCTGGAGAGGAAACCAAGCGCCCTTGGAATGTAGCTCTACTACGTCGTTTTCATTCGTAAGCAAAGATGTGTATGTACCCTCTTATCCGAGTTGAAATTCTACTCTGCAATCTGAAATTGATCTCGGGGACTGCCCTCGTCCAAAATTGCTCTAAGTATTTTTACTCGGCTTTACCTTTTGCCTATTCGGTTGCTCTACTTCAAAATTCAAAGGTACATTGAGTACTGTGTTTAAACCTATATGCCAACTCTTCGACTTTGCTGCTGTCCGAAACCCGGCTTCATGGCAAGCAAGAGAACAAGCAAAAGGTCCATGAGCACAAGAAAAATTACTAAGGAAAGGAAGAGTGCAGGAACCGAGTAGGGTATTTTTATTACTGTTCTGTGACTTGTCTTTTCGGCTAAGTGGTGGGCTGCGTTACTATGATTGTTTCTAAGCGGCTAAGTATTTGCAGCTCTACTCTTTAACTCTTGTGACTCGAATACCAAAAAAGCAACAAGTTGCGGGTAGAGCTGAGACGAAAAGAGAGAGTGAATAAGAAACGCAACTCGGGGACTCGTATACTAGCGCAACTCGACATCCAGCTCAGGTTGAACAAATTGATTAAATTGAAAATAACAAGTGAGAATAAAATTGAGTAGCAACGGAATAAAGTAGTCTGATACATCTGCTCCCGGCATCCCGGGGATCTGATAAGTGTTTGAGTAAGAAATTTGCAGGATAAAAATCAAATTCAGGTCGACGGGGTGTTCTCGGTGCTCGCCTTGGTTGCTTCATCTTCCTCAGTGGCCTTGGTGGCGTCTGCCTCTATGCTGGCATCAATAGTCCTCGCTTGCTCGGCGTCAGGCTCGATGGTGAGCTGCTCAGAAGTTGCGGTGGCCACCGAGATGGGTGTTGTCGCAGAGGCAGAGCCGGTCTCGGGGGCGTGGGGGCGTACCGTGTCGTCGAGGGCGGCTCCTGAGGAGGTGCCGAACTCGAGGGCAGCTGTGTCGATCTCCTCGGCCTCTTCATCGCTACTCGCGACGACTGCGGCCTTCCCTTTCCCGGCCGAGCCCCTGGGTGAATCGAAGAAGCCCAACTCGGGATCTGTTTCTTCATCCTCCTCCTCGTCCTCCTCCAACTCGGTGTCGGGTTCAGGGAGGCCATCGATGAAGGTTGCCGTATCAGCGCACTCCGCAACCTCATGCGCAATCAGTTTGCGCATGGTCACGCAGCTGGGATCCATCTCCCACTTGGAATTGGCGCGCTTCCCGCGGATGACCTGCATGTTCAAATTCTCATACCAGGAGGCGACGCAGAGCAGCATCAGATCAGCGCCTGCCCGAGCTCCCGAGGCGCGCCACTTCTTCAATTCGGCCTTCACGTTGCGCAGCTTCAGAGCAAGGCCACAGATAGTTGTTGGCGCGGCGTCCTCAGGCCAGAAGAGCTTATGGAGCTGGAAGGCGGTGCGCACCAGGTCAGTGCCCACGCCGGCTAGGCGTTCGAACTGCCCTCGCATCACCAGCAGGCTATCTTCGATATCAGCTCTGGTGTCTGCAGCCTCGCCCTTCTCAATACGAGCTGCTCGGGCCTTGGCCAAAGCAGGCGCGCAAGAGGACACGATGTCAGGGAAGATTTCTGCAAGAAGCAAATGAGAAATTCAGTAACAGGATTAGAAAAGAGGCAGGACCGAGAAGAAGAGATGCAGAAAGGAGAAAACTTACGATTCAACTCGTGGCGCAGCACCTGAAGCTGGCTCTTCCATGTTTCTTCATTGGATACATGCTTCTCCTCGAGCAAGCGGATCCCCTCCAGCTGAGTAAAGAGCCCAGCATTGGCTTTTGTCAGCACCTCGCATTCCTGCTTGAGGGCGTTTATCTTGGCATTGGCCGTTGTCTCGGCTTTTGCCTTCTCGACGATGGCTCTGTCCCTCTCGGCACCAAGGTTGACAGCATCCTGGAGTGCCTTCTGCAGCTGGAGTTGCAGCTTCTCCATCTCGGTAGTATGCGCACTCTGCAGAGCTGCAGATTGGCTTACTAGTCGCACCTCCACCTCTGCAGGTTTAAGGCAATCCTGATGCTCTACAACAAACTTCTTATGATCTTCTGAAAAGAGCAAAGCACGGTTAGCAGAGAAGCAAAGGAAACAGACACAAGGGCGAACCGAGTAGGCAATGGTTTACCTTCAAGCTTCTTGATGGTGGCCTCGCCATTCTCGACAAAGGCACGGCAGTTCGAGTGCTCGTCAACCAGGGCCTTCAGTTTACCTGCGGAGTAGAAAGGGTTAACGCAAAAAAGCAGTAGCGGGCGTAAACAAAAAACGCAAGAACCGCATAGCGAGAAGCGTACCTTCCACCTCAGACAGCCTCATGGTGCTGTTCATTACTTCCTTGTCGGCTTCCTCGGCACTCACTTTCTCTTTCTCCAAGGCAGCAATGCGCCTCTTGTCAATGGCATGATTCCAGAGAAGTTGACGGTGCAAGTTCGTCCGCTTCAGTACGCTGTTCTGAAAAGAGAAAAGAAATAGGAATCAGGCAAAGTAATTGAGATTCAACCCGAGAAGGCGGCTACTCGGGAGAGTGTCCGCCTACTCGGCCAGAATCTCGGGGACTGGGTGATGGATAAGGAAAAGAGGAAGAGTACAAAAGAAGCGAAGATGCAACTCGGAAAAGATAAGTTAAGGCTTACCGCGTAAGACTGCTCGAGATCTTCTGCGTTCTTGCGGTGCACAAACATCTTGGCAGCCAGAGTAGCAGAGGTGGTCGAGACGGTCATGGGTTTGCAACCCAAATCTACCTTGTTCCAATCCTGACGCATGTGGTCGATGTCGCCCAAATCGATGCCGTTCCAGTTAGGGTTGCCGAGAACCTTGCTGTCCCACTTGGCGTCGATGAAGCCAATCAGGTCGAGTACTTGCTCGAGGCTTTGGGACGTTATCGCCTGGTCTTGAGCTCCCCGAGAAGCAATGGAGACGGATCTGTCCTGGTTTGGGGCTGGGGGCCTAGAGTCCACCGCCACGGCTTTTCTTCCCTTCTGGATAGCAAGAGTCCGGTCTGTGGGGGAGAAGCCGACTGGTGCTGTTGGCTGACCTTCACCATGTAATCAGGGTAGAGGGGCTGATCAGCTATGGTAGCGGCGGCAGGAACCGCACTGGGATTGCGGATAACCAGCTGCCTGGACTGGCCAGCTGATGTCGGCGGCGGCTTGTCGGCAGCTTTCTTCTTTGCTTTCTCCTTCTGAGCAGTTGGCTTCTTGGAGATTGGCTTCTCGGGTTTCTTCTTCTCGGTCTCTTTCTTCTCAGCCTTCTCCTTCTCAGCTCTCTCCTTCTCGGCTGCCTCCTTCTCGGCAGCATCTTGCGCACTCTTCCTGGTAACCGGCTTGGCTGAAGGGCCAGTTGCAGCTGTGGGTTGTGGCACCAGGGAGGAGTCTGGCTGGGCGCCACCTTGGTCAGTTGGTGGCGTCAGGGACGCGCTGCCGGATGCGCCATCTGGTTGGGCACTACTCTGCGCGGCGACTGGTTGCATGCCGCTCAGAGGGTAATGCCCAGTCACGTCCTCTGCACGCTGTTCGGCAGCAGGATCAGGCTGGGAAATGTCCATTGCTTCCACCCGCGCCTGGGGCGCAGGGTCTTCTTGTCCAGCAGCCCCTGTTGCTGGCTGCTCCTCTCCTGTTTCCTGCCGCTCAAGGGCGGCGTCTTGGTGCATCTCTGTATCTTGATCTCGGTTCCCCTCGGCGGTGTCGGCCGGAGGGGAAGGTGGCTTCTCCTGATGAGCAGCATCCTGCTGCTCTGGCTCGGCGTTCTGGGCGTCAGTGCCCTCTGTTGATGCATTGGCGGCATTGTTCTCGTCGCCATCGAGGTCGATCAGATTGTCGACATCGATGGCAGCCTTCTTCTGGGTCTCGGTGGATGCAAGAGCAGCACTCGCATCTAAGGGAGCTCTGATAAGGGAGGTAAAATCAGGAATTAGAAAAGGGCAGAGGAAATCAAGAGAAAACAGTGAAGCAAAAGGATTGGGAGTCAACCGAGAAGAACAGGGTAAACGGAAACATGCAACCGAGAAGAAACTTACGCTGTGGTAGAGGGAATTGTTCGCCTCGTTCTCTTCACGACCTTCTTGGTCGTCTTCTCGGTCGCCTTCTTCTTCTTGGCGGGGGGCTCTAGAGCGCCGCTGCCGGTCCGCTTGCGGGTAGCAGGTGCGGCAACTGATAGAGGATTGACCTCAAGGGCTCTCTCGTCCTCATCCTCGTCATCATCCTCAGCATTTGCAGCATCTGTAAAATAGGGAGGAAGGAGAACACTTCAGAAATAGCAGGCAAAGGGCTTGTGTTTTTCGCAGAGGGAAAGCGCGAATTCAGTTACCTTCTAACTCGTCATCAGACCAGTCGCGGAGAGATGTTTCGGCAGGCTGCTTCTCTGTCGAGGGGGAATGAGGAAGATTGATCGGATCCACGGTCTCGAGGGAGGCCTGGTCATCTTCTTCTCGGTCATCTGACCAATTGCCCTCGAAGCGCTCACAGCTTTCAGCTAGCTGGCGGTCAAGGACCTGAAAGACAGAGAAACGTTGCAAATTAGCCGAGTAGCGAGAAAGCATTCTACTCGGATGGGCGTGCACACACAAAGCACACTGAGCCTAGGGAAATTTGCTAAAGTGTCCTACTCGGCAAGGCGTGCAAACAACAAGCATATTAAGCCTAAGTATTTCTTCTAAGCATATTACCCGACAAGGCGTGCAAACATCAAGCATACTAAGCCTAAACAGTCCTGATAAGTGCTCTACTCGGTGCAGAGTGCAATTGCTAATTGAAGTAGGAAGAGGGAGATATCTACTCGGATTGCATAAACTGGAAGCAGAGAAAGGAGAGCGTACCCGGGGAATCGGCTTCGTGCGGCTGAAGGGGATGAACCCGTATTGCCAGTTATCTCGGAGGCCCGTGGTCAGGATGGACCTCGCGTGCTCGGCGACTTCCGCGTTGATGAGCTCGAACGTGGTCGTTCGAGTGCAATCGCGGGGGCCTCCCAGATAGCACATTGGATGGACGCGCTGCTGCAGAGGCAGCACCCGGTTCCGGATCCAGCATGCGACGGGGTCGTCGCTCTTGAGGCCCTCTCCGATTAGCGCCGCGAGCCGCTCCTCCATCTGCACGGCGTTGCGGTCATTCGAGGGCTTCGTCTTCCAGTTCTGCCCAGTCGGAGCTCGGTTGCTCCAGGCGGGCAGGTTGATGCGGTCCGCCACCGGTCCTCCTTCCGTGGCGGGGATGTTCTTCACGTACAGGAAGGATTTCTGCCACATACGGACGGAATCCAACCCCTTGATGCGAGGATGGTTGGTTCCCGCCCGCTGCATCATCATGGCGCTGCCGGTGTCGGTTACCCGACTACCAGTGGCCGCGCCATCCTTCTTCCCCTTGCTCTGCAGACGAAGATGGAAGTATTTCAGCCATGTCTGTACCGTGGGGCGGATGCCGAGAAAGGCCTCGCACACCACGGTATGATAGGCGAGGAAGACGACCGCATTCGGGGGAAGGTGGTGCATCTGGAGACCGAAGTGATCCAGGAAAGAGCGGAGAAAATCGGACGCTGGCAGGCCGAATCCTCGCGCGAAGTACGCGAGGAAGACGACATGCTCGCCCTCCCGCGGGGCCGGAACGAGTTCGCCGTCGGACGGCCTGCACTGAACACCGGGAGGAACCCTCCGGGTGTTCACGAGCCAGGAACAGTCATCGACGGTAACGTCAGAACCAGCCCAGCCGGCGCGAGCAGCCATGGCTAGGAGTGAGAAAACGGTGGAAGTATTGGAAGAGTGGGGTGGAGAGAACGAATCCACATCAGCGCAAGGAGTTGCGCGGCGGCGGAGAGCTCAGCGGCGGAGAGGAAACAGGGCAGAGAAAAAGGAAAGTGCGGAGGAGGAAGAAGGGGAAGTTACCGGTGGGGGTATTTATACCCTCGCCTCAGGCTACCGTTACCATCGGGGTAGTGGGATCGATCGTGGCCACGATTCCCGTGTGGTGGGGCCTGTGGCCGGATAGAAACGCACGCAAGCGCGGAACATGCGCGTAACGGCCACAGTTGATCCCACGACCAGATCGTGGGATATTACTGCGCTTGATGGGACATAACGAGCCGGTGGGCCCGCTCCGTAAAAACTGGGCGCGTGGCACGTCGTGTCCTGGGCAGCGAGACGTCGGGGTCGCGGATGCTTGACACGTGTCCAGTTGCGACACGGAAGGCTGGATTGTGCTCTGCGCTGCAGAGATGCTAGAGGAGAAATTCTCTAAGTCTTTTTACTCGGTTACAGAGTAAAAAGCTGGTACTACTCGGAAGACATGAAACTCAAGGTACTTTCTAGAATACTACTCGGAATCTCTTACTCGGCATCTTGAGGTTCAAGGGTTGTGTTGCAAAGATTGGTTTTAAGCTGGCAGAGCCTAGTGAACAAGTTCGCAAGACTCTACCAGCTTCGGGGACTGCTGTCGGGGGGTTACCCCCGAGTAGGGTGTGACGCCCCGAGATCGGGCACTATGCAGATTTCAGCATTCCCGCCCAAATCCGCATAATAACCGATTCCAGGTTGCCATTTATGATAACATTACAATAGTTCACGGATATTCCACAATTACAACAGAAACAGATAGGTACAAGATGACTCAAACGAGCCGGGGTTACAACTGATACATTACAAAGATCCAAATAACAGCGGAAGAAACAAACGTCCGGCTACGGACAAGATCCAAATTGTACTAAGAGTCCTGAAGATAACCGAAGGCGTCCAATCCCTGCCCAGGCCAAGCCGGAGGGATTCCCAAGCTAACGTCGTCAGACTTCAAACCTGTTGACTGCAATTTGGAATTTGCAGCCACGAAAGAGATTCGTGGGTCAGTACGGTTAAGTACTGGCAAGGGGGATAAAACCCATACTCACAAGTTACCGGCGTAGCCAGTCATCACAAGATACAAATACTTTAGGATCAACGGAAAGAAAGGGGGTTATTGCAAATAAGCGGCAACAGGCTGCACTAACCAACTACAGAGATTCTGTTACTTCCAACTATCAGAAAGGGGATAAGATCGAGTGATAGTAACCAACTGAAAGATAACTTCAAACAAACCCACCCTGGATCTCGCCCCTTATCCGAAGAAGCAATCCGAGGATAACTCACACCGTGGTATTAAAGATGAGTCAAGTTATTGTGTGAATAACCTATTACTAGTCAAGTTATTAATCATTGGGTGAAACATGATTGATCATTATGTTGAAGTTGTCCTGAGTACTTGTTAGCCAGTACTTTCACCAAGTAATCCATAACCGCGGAAAACACGGCTTCTCGAGAAGATTTACCCTGCAGGGGTGCACCATAGTAACCGTACACGCAAGAATAACCCGCCAGATGGGATGCCTCCCACCAAGCGGGGTACTCTACACAACCAACCCTTCTTCGCATCAAGCCCAAAGCACCGCGTGCTGTGCGTGCGCGGCTAATCGAGCCCCACGAAGAAAAGGGGACCCTCATAGCACTCTAAGACCACGCCGCCCTAAATGCCGACTACAAAAGTTCCACCCTGGCCTCGGGTTCGTACCTGCATATGATGCAGCAAATGGAAAGCCCGAACTAGTACGGCGATTTGGACGAGATGCGAATCGAGTCAGTTGAGGGGGGCGCCCATACTCGCTTCCCACATGCGGGTAGTGCGCTCATCATGGATCAGTAGACAAGACCCTTTTCCTATTAGGGTCGACACTAGCGGGCCTCAAAACCACAAAGGGCCTCCTGCCGGTGCCTTATCATCAAATTTATTATTAACAGCAGCATTAACAGGATTGATTGATTAACATTCGAGCCCCCGGTACGGTAACAACAATAATAGTACGATAGTAAAAGAAGTAACCGACAACAGGCTCGAGCAAAAGCAACCTTAAGCATGCTAGATAAGAACAGGCACAAACAAAGGCTGTAGGTATGGAGGTGAGGCAATATCAAGGTTAAGGGATTCATGTGATGGGTTCGTAACAGAAACAACTACCACTAAGGCTAGCAGAAAAGAATCAACGGAAAGAATCGGTAACAAGTGATGAAAGGCAGCCATGTGGCATGCAAGTGAGTATACTTGCCTGAGATCCCGCAAGGTAGCAGAACTTGTCGTTGCTCACATCATCTCAACGTCCTATCCGGGAAGAAGCAACGAACCTCGAACAAACACCGGATGCAACAATTACTACTACGGCAAAAGATCCAGCATGATCAAGATATGGATGCATGACAAGTTTAAAGATGCATCAAGGTAAACTAGTTGACAAGATAAACAAATTAAAATGGACCCATATGCAATTTGAGTTGCATATGAAAAGCCCAGGGATTTTGGTTAGATTATTTGTTTTCCAACTAATCAACAGATGAAGGTGGATTAGCATGATGCATGGATGAGGAAAACAACAAAATAACAACAATAGAATCAAATTAGAATAGGGTGTAGCAATTTAGAATTTTATTATTACTTTAGGGAATTTTTGGGTGCCTTAAAGGGAACACACAAGTATTTGTTGTTATCAACCATTTAAATTGTTCAAAACAAATAACAAAGTTGATATTTGAAAAGGTTATCAAATTTTAGTTGGATTACATGTTTCACATTTTGAAATTGGACTTTGGATTATTTAATTATGAATTAAACAATATTAAACAATTTTTAATTGAATTAAACAAGATTTAAATTGTTTAGGCAATTTTAATTATTCAAAACAGAAAACAAAAATTATATTTGAAAAGGTTATTCAAAATGGTATGGAAAACATATTTTATTTGCATTATTTGGATTAATAATGAATTACTTATGAATTTTGGCAAAATACAATTGAATGATTTGAATTTAAATTTGAATTGCAATTTGAAAGTTCAAAACAGGAAACAATTGGTACCATTAGATAGAGAATTAAATTTGGACCAGTGTGCATATTTTACTTTTAATTTTTGGAGTTATAAAACAATTTTTATTGGCATTTTGGTTCTAGGGGCCAATCTGCAATTTTTAACGGACCTTGATTAAAATAAACGTGCAGGAAAAGTTTTTTTTGTTACCGCGGTTAACCTACCCGCAGCCACTGACCGTGGGCCAATGGCCAGCGTGGCGGGTGCGCGATGAGCTGGCAAACTGGGCCACCGACTGGTGGGCCTCCTGCCCCTTCGCGCGGAAGAAAAATCGGAAAAAAGGGGGTTGCGGCCGCGGGGTCTCGAACCCGGGCCGCTAGGCTGTGCGGAAGGGAGCGATACCAGTGCGCTACTCTGAACGTTTGGTACAGAGTGCAGTTTCTGTGAAGTTCAGGTAAGGGGACCGACGTGGTGCCTCTCGCTGACGAACTGAAGGAAGGAAATCTTCCTCGTTCGATCGCAGGCACGAGCGCGGTGGCGATCTGCGGATGCAGGCGGTGGGCAGTGTTGGGTGCAGTGCGGGTGCGTAGTGCCTGTACAGGAGAAAACGCGAGGGAGGAGGAGAAGATGCCGATCGCACATGCTGCTGCTCGAATTGGTTCTGACGAACAAACACATCCAGGAACAGAGAAACGAGCGACGAACAGAGGAAGAGGGCGGCGAATCGGGGCATTACCTCGCGATGGAGCCTTCTGCGATCTTGGAGCTGGAGGGTTGCGGTTTCCATTCCCACGGACGGAGGACCCTCGAGGTGGCCGTGGCGAGCCCGCCGCGCCCAACCTCTGACGGCGACGGGAAACAGTGGTGGTGCACGAGTTTGGTTACAGGAACTGAGGAAATCGGGGGTGGGAAAAAACAAGGAGGGATGGCGGCGCTAGCTAGGAGATGTGGTTAGGGTTAGGCTAGGGTTTCCAAGGGAAAAGAGGGGGATAGATAAAGGGAGGGGGCAGTTGAGGTGGGGAGCTCGGGACAGCGACAGGCGCTTCTCCCCACCGGCGTCCGTACGAAGAAGACAGCGACATGGGCTGCTGGGCTTAGGGGTGGGCTGGTTGTAGGTGGGCTTGGCCTGCCTCTCAGCTCACCCCTCTCTTCTCTATTTTTTTTTTTTTGTAATATTTTTGTTGGTAAAAGATAAGAGAGAGATAGGGATAGAATTTGGGGAAAATTCTTTTATAAATTATTTTGTGTTAATTTTCCAAAACAATTAAAGCAAGAGGTCACATTGTTTCACAATTTTGAATATTTAATTTGGTTTAGAGGTTTTAGGTGAAATTCAAACAATGTTTGATTTGGGAAAAATTTGGAAATAGGCAAATTCCATTTAATAAGTTCAAACCCTTATGCAAACATTATTGAAAAAAATTGTTTTGCAAGAATTTAATTGGTAAACCTCAATTTTGGATCATAACAACTATGATTTTATTTGAAATTCAATTTGCCATTAGGGTTTTGATAACAGGGACAAGTTTTACTTAGCAGGCAATTTGTTTAAAACAATTTCAACTATTGAAAACAAATGGTGATTTAGTTTGCAGGTTTGAAGTTGGAAATTTTGAGCAAGGGTGAGAGTTAAATTGTTTTGAAATTTTCAGTTGTGATGCAAACATGGTGCAATGCAAATGTGATGCATATGATGCAAACAAAACAAACAGGTAACACCACAGGTGTTACAGACGACACCACTAACAAGGGATTGCGCCCTCGCAATCCACCTGCTAACCCGGGAGGGGAAAGAAGTTCGACTATCGATTCTTCGTGCTTCCAGTTGATCTCCTCGACACCACTAACAAGGGATTCTTGCTCGGAGTGACGACGATGTTCTTCCACCAGGAATCTTCCGATGATCGAACCTATTAGGTTAAGGGCTCAGAAAACGTCCACCCACGTAGGATCCTAACACTTTGAAAGATAGACAGGGGGAAAACTCCAAAACAAATAAGATGGGAGGGGAAATAGAATAAAGGTAAGGAGAAAACAAGAATCCTATTGAGATGTTTTTCCAAAATAGTTTAGCAGAAATAGTTTTTTGACACTCTAGAAACAACGACCGTTAGCGAGGTTATCCTACAGGCTTTGCGGACCCGTTGCTTCGATAACCATTCGTATCGAAACAATATCGGGAATCGGAACCAAGGCTCTGATACCATTTGTGACGCCCCGAGATCGGGCACTATGCAGATTTCAGCATTCCCGCCCAAATCCGCATAATAACCGATTCCAGGTTGCCATTTATGATAACATTACAATAGTTCACGGATATTCCACAATTACAACAGAAACAGATAGGTACAAGATGACTCAAACGAGCCGGGGTTACAACTGATACATTACAAAGATCCAAATAACAGCGAAAGAAACAAACGTCCGGCTACGGACAAGATCCAAATTGGACTAAGAGTCCTGAAGATAACCGAAGGCGTCCAATCCCTGCCCAGGCCAAGCCGGAGGGATTTCCAAGCTAACGTCGTCAGACTTCAAACCTGTTGACTGCAATTTGGAATTTGCAGCCACGAAAGAGATTCGTGGGTCAGTACGGTTAAGTACTGGCAAGGGGGATAAAACCCATACTCACAAGTTACCGGCGTAGCCAGTCATCACAAGATACAAATACTTTAGGATCAACGGAAAGAAAGGGGGTTATTGCAAATAAGCGGCAACATGCTGCACTAACCAACTACAGAGATTCTGTTACTTCCAACTATCAGAAAGGGGATAAGATCGAGTGATAGTAACCAACTGAAAGATAACTTCAAACAAACCCACCCTGGATCTCGCCCCTTATCCGAAGAAGCAATCCGAGGATAACTCACACCGTGGTATTAAAGATGAGTCAAGTTATTGTGTGAATAACCTATTACTAGTCAAGTTATTAATCATTGGGTGAAACATGATTGATCATTATGTTGAAGTTGTCCTGAGTACTTGTTAGCCAGTACTTTCACCAAGTAATCCATAACCGCGGAAAACACGGCTTCTCGAGAAGATTTACCCTGCAGGGGTGCACCATAGTAACCGTACACGCAAGAATAACCCGCCAGATGGGATGCCTCCCACCAAGCGGGGTACTCTACACAACCAACCCTTCTTCGCATCAAGCCCAAAGCACCGCGTGCTGTGCGTGCGCGGCTAATCGAGCCCCACGAAGGAAAGGGGACCCTCATAGCACTCTAAGACCACGCCGCCCTAAATGCCGACTACAAAAGTTCCACCCTGGCCTCGGGTTCGTACCTGCATATGATGCAGCAAATGGAAAGCCCGAACTAGTACGGCGATTTGGACGAGATGCGAATCGAGTCAGTTGAGGGGGGCGCCCATACTCGCTTCCCACATGCGGGTAGTGCGCTCATCATGGATCAGTAGACAAGACCCTTTTCCTATTAGGGTCGACACTAGCAGGCCTCAAAACCACAAAGGGCCTCCTGCCGGTGCCTTATCATCAAATTTATTATTAACAGCAGCATTAACAGGATTGATTGATTAACATTCGAGCCCCAGGTACGGTAACAACAATAATAGTACGATAGTAAAAGAAGTAACCGACAACAGGCTCGAGCAAAAGCAACCTTAAGCATGCTAGATAAGAACAGGCACAAACAAAGGCTGTAGGTATGGAGGTGAGGCAATATCAAGGTTAAGGGATTCATGTGATGGGTTCGTAACAGAAACAACTACCACTAAGGCTAGCAGAAAAGAATCAACGGAAAGAATCGGTAACAAGTGATGAAAGGCAGCCATGTGGCATGCAAGTGAGTATACTTGCCTGAGATCCCGCAAGGTAGCAGAACTTGTCGTTGCTCACATCATCTCAACGTCCTATCCGGGAAGAAGCAACGAACCTCGAACAAACACCGGATGCAACAATTACTACTACGGCAAAAGATCCAGCATGATCAAGATATGGATGCATGACAAGTTTAAAGATGCATCAAGGTAAACTAGTTGACAAGATAAACAAATTAAAATGGACCCATATGCAATTTGAGTTGCATATGAAAAGCCCAGGGATTTTGGTTAGATTATTTGTTTTCCAACTAATCAACAGATGAAGGTGGATTAGCATGATGCATGGATGAGGAAAACAACAAAATAACAACAATAGAATCAAATTAGAATAGGGTGTAGCAATTTAGAATTTTATTATTACTTTAGGGAATTTTTGGGTGCCTTAAAGGGAACACACAAGTATTTGTTGTTATCAACCATTTAAATTGTTCAAAACAAATAACAAAGTTGATATTTGAAAAGGTTATCAAATTTTAGTTGGATTACATGTTTCACATTTTGAAATTGGACTTTGGATTATTTAATTATGAATTAAACAATATTAAACAATTTTTAATTGAATTAAACAAGATTTAAATTGTTTAGGCAATTTTAATTATTCAAAACAGAAAACAAAAATTATATTTGAAAAGGTTATTCAAAATGGTATGGAAAACATATTTTATTTGCATTATTTGGATTAATAATGAATTACTTATGAATTTTGGCAAAATACAATTGAATGATTTGAATTTAAATTTGAATTGCAATTTGAAAGTTCAAAACAGGAAACAATTGGTACCATTAGATAGAGAATTAAATTTGGACCAGTGTGCATATTTTACTTTTAATTTTTGGAGTTATAAAACAATTTTTATTGGCATTTTGGTTCTAGGGGCCAATCTGCAATTTTTAACGGACCTTGATTAAAATAAACGTGCAGGAAAAGTTTTTTTTGTTACCGCGGTTAACCTACCCGCAGCCACTGACCGTGGGCCAATGGCCAGCGTGGCGGGTGCGCGATGAGCTGGCAAACTGGGCCACCGACTGGTGGGCCTCCTGCCCCTTCGCGCGGAAGAAAAATCGGAAAAAAGGGGGTTGCGGCCGCGGGGTCTCGAACCCGGGCCGCTAGGCTGTGCGGAAGGGAGCGATACCAGTGCGCTACTCTGAACGTTTGGTACAGAGTGCAGTTTCTGTGAAGTTCAGGTAAGGGGACCGACGTGGTGCCTCTCGCTGACGAACTGAAGGAAGGAAATCTTCCTCGTTCGATCGCAGGCACGAGCGCGGTGGCGATCTGCGGATGCAGGCGGTGGGCAGTGTTGGGTGCAGTGCGGGTGCGTAGTGCCTGTACAGGAGAAAACGCGAGGGAGGAGGAGAAGATGCCGATCGCACCTGCTGCTGCTCGAATTGGTTCTGACGAACAAACACATCCAGGAACAGAGAAACGAGCGACGAACAGAGGAAGAGGGCGGCGAATCGGGGCATTACCTCGCGATGGAGCCTTCTGCGATCTTGGAGGTGGAGGGTTGCGGTTTCCATTCCCACGGACGGAGGACCCTCGAGGTGGCCGTGGCGAGCCCGCCGCGCCCAACCTCTGACGGCGACGGGAAACAGTGGTGGTGCACGAGTTTGGTTACAGGAACTGAGGAAATCGGGGGTGGGGAAAAACAAGGAGGGATGGCGGCGCTAGCTAGGAGATGTGGTTAGGGTTAGGCTAGGGTTTCCAAGGGAAAAGAGGGGGATAGATAAAGGGAGGGGGCAGTTGAGGTGGGGAGCTCGGGACAGCGACAGGCGCTTCTCCCCACCGGCGTCCGTACGAAGAAGACAGCGACATGGGCTGCTGGGCTTAGGGGTGGGCTGGTTGTAGGTGGGCTTGGCCTGCCTCTCAGCTCACCCCTCTCTTCTCTATTTTTTTTTTTTTTTGTAATATTTTTGTTGGTAAAAGATAAGAGAGAGATAGGGATAGAATTTGGGGAAAATTCTTTTATAAATTATTTTGTGTTAATTTTCCAAAACAATTAAAGCAAGAGGTCACATTGTTTCACAATTTTGAATATTTAATTTGGTTTAGAGGTTTTAGGTGAAATTCAAACAATGTTTGATTTGGGAAAAATTTGGAAATAGGCAAATTCCATTTAATAAGTTCAAACCCTTATGCAAACATTATTGAAAAAAATTTGTTTTGCAAGAATTTAATTGGTAAACCTCAATTTTGGATCATAACAACTATGATTTTATTTGAAATTCAATTTGCCATTAGGGTTTTGATAACAGGGACAAGTTTTACTTAGCAGGCAATTTGTTTAAAACAATTTCAACTATTGAAAACAAATGGTGATTTAGTTTGCAGGTTTGAAGTTGGAAATTTTGAGCAAGGGTGAGAGTTAAATTGTTTTGAAATTTTCAGTTGTGATGCAAACATGGTGCAATGCAAATGTGATGCATATGATGCAAACAAAACAAACAGGTAACACCACAGGTGTTACATAGGGTAAAGGCAAGTGGTAAAAGCAACTGTCAGAAGAGAGGTTTGGTCGAGTAGCCGCCTACCCGGTTGACTGTTACTCGGTCTCACCTCAAGATGACCAGAAGGAGATATCAATCAAGTTCTGTCCATTCGAGTAGAAGAGTTGGCCCGAGTAAAATTGGCGGGAACCTACTCGGGCCAGAAAGTCAAAGGAGCCGTTCTGACACAGGATCCCGCGTATCCTGGGTCCGTACTTGGCAGTATTCGAACAACTGTTCATCTGGGACCGGCCTGCCTGACAGTGACAGCATGGAAGCAGGCCGTCGCAGGATAAGGGGGCCCTACTCTGTGTTTGGCACAGTGATACCAGTCTGTCCCCTTGTTTTTTCCAACGACTTTCCAGATGCAGCCAAGATTAGGAACCAAAGCTGTCAGCGGGAACCCGGAAGAAGGACGATGTGCACACTATGTCGACACTTGTCTATGTTTGGACGTATCTGGCTGGGCACCGGGTATATAAGGTGCCCCGCCGCCTCCTGTGTGAGGCATCGCGCAAGGGATCGCATGCTAGAACACCTTGTGACCTAATTCTTGACCTAGTTCATCACGTAGAGAGGAGAGTGGCTACTCGGTAGCAAGAACATTGTACTGTGGCTACTCGGTGAGACACCAAAATACATAGAGAAAGGCAGGAGTAGGGGTTTTACCTCCTCACGAGGGCCCTAAACCTGGGTAGATCGTGTTGTTTGCAGTGTTTACTTCGTACCTCACGCGGCTACTCGTCGCGTGATCCCTCCCCGAGCACCTCCAGCGTCCTTCGTCCCCACATCTTTAGCCATCCCATGGCATCTGCCGTGACACCACCACGACAACTCACCATGTTAACATGGCAGTGCAAGCACCACCGTCCAAGCCTGAATACCTGAAGATGTTTGAGCACCCGATAACCTTCTCACGAGAGGACCACCTGCCACGGGTGCATCGACCGGGGCATGTGGCGCTCGTCATCCAGGCGCAAATAGGCAACTACGACCTAGCCGGGTGTTCATGGACGGCGGCAGCAAAATCAACATCATATACGCGGATACACTCCGTAAAATGAACAAGAACTTGGAGGGACTCGCAGCATCAGAAACATCCTTCCAGGGGATAGTACCGGGTAAAGCGGTCCGACCACTCGGAACAATCAACTTGGAAGTGATCCTCGGAGACCCGCGCAATTACAGGAGAGAATTCCTTGACTTCGAGGTAGCCGATTGGCCATCTCAGTACGACACCATTCTCGGCCGAACAACGTTCGCGAGATCCATGGCAGTACCTCATTACGCCTACCTCAAGTTGAAACTCCCGGGAGAATACGGTACAATCACCGTAAATGGCGACTTCCAGAAATCACACAAGTGCGACAACGAATTCCATGAGATCGCGAAATCTTTCGGGATGCAAGAGGAGCTAGAGGAATAGGCAAAAACCACGGATAACTCCGTGATGCCACTAACCAAAAAGATCGCCCCACACCTCGAGTTCAGCCCGAGTACCGAAACTCGAAAGCATCAAGTGCACCCGACAGAATCCGCGAAGATGGCGACGTGTCCACCACCCTATCACCCGCATAGGAAAGCGCGCTCGTCGAACTCCTCCGTGAGTACTGGGAGATTTTTTCCTAGCAGCCTTCAGATATGCTAGGAATACCCAGGGAGTTCGCCGATCACTCATTGGAAGTGTATAAAGATGCAAAGCCGGTCAAACAGACCACTCGACGCTTCTTTGAACCAAAACAAAGAACACTTGGAGAAGAGGTGAACATGCTCCTAGCCGCCAAATTCATCAGGGAGAGCAAGATTTTCACCTGGTTAGCAAACCTGGTGCTGGCCCCGAAGAAAAACACAGACATCCTTCGTGTGTGTATCGACTACACGTCCCTGAACAAACACTGCCCCAAGGATAACTTCCCGCTCCCGCGGATCGACCAGATTATCGACTCCACAGCAGGCTGTCAACGCCTCTCCTTCCTGGATGCCTATTCGGGATACAACCAGATTAGGATGAAGCAGGAGGACGAGGAAAAGACAACATTCATCACAACACACGGTGTATACTGCTACACGACAATGCCTTTCGGGTTTAAAAACGCAGGCGCAACATATCAGCGCTGCATGTTAAAATGCCTCGCCAAGCTCATTGGCAAGAACGTATAGGTTTACGTTGACAATGTCTTCATCAAGACTCGAGTGGAAGACACGCTCCTCGAGGAAATAAGGGAGACATTCGACGCCCTCAACGCATACAGAATCAAGCTCAACCCGACAAAATGCGTCTTCGGGGTTCCCGCTGGCCAACTGCTCGGCTATCTGGTCTCCGCCCGAGGAATTGAGGCCAACCCGGAGAAAATTCAAGCAATCTTGACGATGAAAGAACCAACAAACCTCCACAGAGTCCAACAGCTAGCAGGGCGACTGGCAGCCCTCAACAGGTTCATCGCAAGATTGGGCGAGCAGGCGCTCCCCTTCTACAAACTGCTGAAGAAAACGGACAAGTTCAAGTGGACGCCAGAAGCAAAAAAGGCATTCATTGATTTGAAAAGAGTGTTGCAGAGCAAGCGCATACTAGCAACACCGCAGGAAAGGGAACCTCTCTACCTTTACCTAGCCGCAACAAATCAAGTGGTCAGCATGGTAATAGTTGTCGAGCGGCCAGAGGATGGAAAAGCATACAACGCTCAGAGACCAGTGTACTACATCAACGAGGTACTTTTTTCGTGCAAACAACGATACCCCCACTACCATAAACTCGTGTATGGGGTGGTCCTTACAGCCCGCAAGCTCAAATACTACTTCCAGGAACATACCGTCACGGTGCTAAACGACGCATCACTCGGTGCCATCATGAACAACCCCATGGCATCCGGAAGAATCGCAAAGTGGAGCATCGAGCTAGGCGCCTAGGATATGAAATAGACAGAACGCAACGCCCTCAAATCCCAGGTGGTCGTAGAGTTCCTTAGCGAGTGGACAGAGCCGCAAACTCCAGGACCCCCAGAATACACGAGTAACTGGATGATGTACTTCGACGGTCGAAAAGAAACGAAGGGGAAGGAGCCGGCGTAATCCTCATATCACCAAGAGGCGACAAACTGCAGTACGTTCTACGCCTCGACTTCCCCCTGGACGACCCAGCCTCCAACAACGACGCCGAGTATGAAGCGCTTCTGCACGGCATGAAAATGGCGATTTCCAGCGGCGCCACTCAACTGATGATATACGGAGACTCCAACCTTATCGTGCAACAAACAATGAAGGAATGCGACACCGTCGCAGACAACATGATCGCTTATCGCGACATGTACAACCTGCTCGAAGGAAGCTTTAAGGGGTGCGGACTCAAGCACATTGCTCGATCAAGCAACGAAGAAGCCGACAGATTGGCAAACATCGGGTCAACAAACGCCCCAGTCCCGCTAGGAATTTACTTCGAGCGGTTCATCAAAAGGTCGGTCAAACTGAAGAAGCACACGGAGGTGCCAGCAGCAACAGAAACAGAAGCCAGTCGACAATGCGCCATCATCGAACTCGCTCACAACATCTCGAGGCAAATCTTCCTAGTCGAGCCAGTCTGGACGACCAAGTACCCCAACTACTTGATGCGAAAGCAGCTCCCGGAGGATATCCCTGAGGCAAGGCAGATCGTTCGCCGCAACAAATCTTTTCGGGTGGTAAACGGTGAACTCTACAAACGGAGCATATATGGAATCCTCCAACGGTGCATCGCACCCGAGGACGGAAAGGAACTACTACGGGGCATACACCAAAGCGACTATGGACATCATGCCAGTTGGAGAGCCATACTGGCAAGGCTTTTCGAGCAGGATTTTACTGGCTAACAGTAGCCAAAGACGCCAAGGAACTGGTCGAAAGATGTGATGCTTGCCAACGCTTCTCGCCCAAGCCATACGCACCAGCCACAGAGCTCCACATGATCCCCTTGTCCTGGACATTCGCTCAGTGGGGGCTCGACATGGTAGGACCATTGAGGAAGGCAACACCCGGAGGATACACTCATCTGCTGGTCGCAGTCGACAAATTCACCAAGTCGATCGAGGCGGTCCCAGTAACGTCACAGCACGCGAAGTGCGCAGTCCAATTCCTCGAAACAATCGTGCACCGATTCGGCGTACTTCACAGTATCATCACGGATAATGGGACCAACTTCATAGCGAAAGAGACGAAGGCTTTCTGCGTAGAGAAGGGGATAACTCTCAGCTTTGCCTCGGTTGCACACCCTCAAAACAAACGGGCAAGTCGAAAGATCCAACAGATTAGTTTCGGCTGGCCTCAAGAAGCGACTACTCGACAGATTGCATCCCGCAGCAGGACATTGGGATGAAGAGTTACCGTCTCTCTTATGGAGCCTGAGAACAACTCCAAACAGATCCACAAACTACACGCCATTCTTCATGGTTTACGGCGCCGAAGCATTCTTGCCAGAGGATATTCGATTCAGCGCTCCGCGAGTCGTTGCATACAGCGAGGAAGCCTCCAACAAAGCACTCGCAGAAGACATGGACGCACTGGACAAACACAGGGACGTCGCACTCGCAAGATCCGCCGTCTACCAGCAAGCACTACGCAACCACCACAGTCACCGCATCCACAGCAGATCCTTCGTGGTAGGCGACCTGGTGTTGCGACTCAAGCAAGAAAGCGGACACAAACTCGAGTCACCATGGGAAGGACTCTTCATCATACATGAGGTCATCACCGGAGGCACCTATCGCTTGAAAAACCCAAAAACAGGCGGCGTCTACTCCAACCCATGGAATGCGGCGCACCTAAGAAAATTCTATCCCTAGGAGAGTACCTTACTTGCAAAAAAGGCTGTTCCAGCCACATTGTAGCCCAAGCAAATACATGGCTTCTCAGCCATCGCAATAAAAACATGTTTTCTCAACCATAGCTACACAGACTATCCGGTCACAATTTTTATGTTTTCTTTCCTTTTTTCCTTTTACATGCTAAACAAACGGTCACACCCCAACACATGGGGCTACGCCAAACTAGCATCAACAAATCTCCGAGGCATAAGCATGACATATATCTTACAAGATCACAAGGTACACACCTTATAAACACCTTAACTGACTAAATTAACATACAAATTTACAAGGTACACATCTTAACACACCTTAAATTGACTCGCATAAACATACAAGGTATATACACCTTATCAATTACAGTTATCGCCAAGCAGCAGCCTCTAGAAGTAGTCGCTCGGTCTCCACAACGGTCAACCGAATGATCCGCTCCGCCGCAGGTCGCACAATCTCATAACGAGGGACAAAATCTACACGTGGTCCTTGGGTATCAGGGAGTCGCGCCACAGAGTTGAAGTTGACATCAGGGTGCCACAGACGCACAAAGGCAAGTGCCACATGAGCGCACAAATGAGCTGCTGACACACGCACTCTCGAACATCCTCCACCCGACGAAACAGTCTTAGCAAGCCACTCAAGCTATCAGGAGCAACGTCAAAGGGGTAAAATGCTCGATGGACCGAAGAAAGGGCCTCCCGACAAGACTCAACAAAAACTTGCGCCTGGCTCACCCGGTACTGCAGGGTAGCCAAGACAAAACCTCTGCCGCGGTCAGACCAAAAGTTGCTCGCGTGAGGTTTGGAGCTGTTCAATGCACAAACAATGTGATTATCTACCCAGTGACCCTCACACGCTCCATCAGGCTCAACAACTGCATGGACAGAAAACGCGCCAGATCACAAGCAAGAAAAATACCAAAAGTACTTGGGGGCTCGCAGAAATTACAAAGCATGCTCTTCGCGATGCTCGCCAGCTCCTCCATCACAAATTGCTCGCAATCCGCAGCAAGTTTCTGCTTGGACTTGGCAACATCCACCACACCCTACAGAGCCTTGAGCTTATGCTCACCATCTACGACACGGCCACAGAGCGTGGCAAGCATAATTGCATCGGTGATCAGCGGCTCAGTCGAAGGAACAACACCGCTCGACGAGCCATCGCCAGCGTCTACAACCTGGAACGAACAAAAGAAACACGACAATTTCAGTCTTCAAGCTACACCCCACTCGATGAATTACAAACAGATATATCCTCGAGTGCTCGGGGGCTACTCCCATCGGTAGAATACAAAGTAAGTCACAATAAATGGTGACACTTTTAAGCACTTCGATTGAAAAGAAAAGTATGAGATGCTTCCCGAAGTTCGTTACACAGATTGACATACAAAGGATAAAACGACACGCTTCCTAAGTAACTATCGACTTCCGAGAGGTAGCTCCGCTCGCAGCAGGCTTCACACCACGGCCGCGAGAAACTACCTCGGAGAGCATCTTTGCTAGCTTCCCCACACGATCGCCAAAGGGTCGAAGCGCTCCCTTTTTGCCCAGCGCGTCTCGAGGGAGCTCCGAATACACCTTCTCCAGGTCACCCGAGACGTTGTGCGCCAAGGCAAACTGGATCGCCGTCTTGGCTCCACATTCGGTATGCGCGAGGGAGTACTCCTGAAGGGGATCAGCTTCGCCAAGGAAAACTTGCAGGAGACCACCAAGAGTTGGCGGAACCGATACATCCACGAGCAATCGTTGGTGCAACTGCGACATCACTCGAGCAGCATCACATAGGGCGAAGCAAACCTTGTTCCGTGCTCTTGCAGCTGAGTGCACGTGTCCGTCAGAGCGTCGTATCGTACCCCTCCGGATAGTTACAAATTAGCTCCAAGGGCGTCTAAAACAGAAAAAGGAGCGAATCGATATAAGCAGGGTAAAAAAGCAAGTCACAAAGGAGAAACAATTGCGGCTAACTTACCGGCCAGAGATTGGGCTACGGGGCGGAGAACGCCAACCAAGTCGTTGTCGTGCGCCGCACCCGCGTCGTGCAGCTGCTTCAAGGACTTATGAGATTCAGCGAGACAGTCGGCTGCGCTCTTGCGAGTGGATTCCAACTCCTTTCGGGTAGATTCCAGCTCCTTCTCAAGATCTTTCACCCGAGAGTTAGCCTCGGCCTTCTCGGACTTCAAGTGGATAACCTCGTCTGCGACATGGAGTGCGCACACAAAATAACAGTTGCAGCCAAGAGAAGCGGAGCCGAAATAAGAAGCACGTGTCAACTCACCCAATAAAGAACGGGCATCTTGGACGAGCTGGTCGCGCTCTCCCCAAAGAGAAGTACACTCCACCCCAGTCGTGAGAAGGCGGCTCCCAAAAGCCGCCAGGGAATCAAGGACAGCCTGCAGAAATTCTTTGCGGGTTAGAAAGATATCACTTGAGCCTGTACGCGACTGTACACAATCAAGTATAGCCTCGGGGTCTACTCCCATTGGGAGCACTGCCGTGCACCCGATAAGAACCAGAATCAAAAAACAGACAAGAAAGCAAAAGTCTCGACTTGAGTTTATAGCCAACTGCAAGCAGTCGACCATAGACTCGGGGGCTACTCCCATCGGGAGCACTGTCGTGCACCCGATACCAAAAATAAGAAGACCTCGGCTTGCCCTGCGCGGTCGACAAGGGTTCAGCCGAGCTAGCCTAAATCTCCTTGCTCGCTGACGCCCCAGCATCTCCAGGCCGCCCGCCTGCCAAACTAGGCATCGCGTACTCCGAAATGTCGACCGCCTTCGCTGGGCTTGGGGGTCGTCGAGTGGGACTTGAAGCTGGAGCTGGATTCGCCATAGACTCCTTCTGTTTCATGAACGGAGCCGAGGACGCAAACTGATCCGCGCTGATGGTCACAAGGCTAAAAACAGGAGTTAAAAACAGAAAAGAAGAGAGCAACTCCGTGACAAAGAAAAAAACACGGGACTCACTCGTCCTCATCATCATCGTCGAGGTTGTCCGGGTCCCAGGTAGTGGACATCTTCGACTGGTGGATGGCGGGAGGAAGCACGTTGAGGGGAGTTGCCCGGATGGGATCAACCTCCTCGACACGATCGTCACTCAAGGAGTTATACTTGGAGGTGACCTCAGCCTCCTCCGCCTTGCGACGCTTGCGATGAAGAAGTGGCTCTTCCTCCTCTTCGTCCTCCTCGTCCACCTCCTCTCGTTCAGAACTGGACTCTGCGTCCGTGACGCTGGCTTCGAGAGGAGCCTCGAGGTTGCTCGCCAATAGATACGTCATAAACGTATCCTTAATTTCTGATGTTCCATGTTGTTTTCATGTTATTTCCCACATGTTTTCCTTACACTTTATGTCATTTTTGTCGATTTCCCGGGACTAACCTATTGACAAGATGCCACAGAGCCAGTTCCTGTTTTCTGCTGGTTTTAGTTTCAGAAAAGTTGTTCTGGAAATATTCTCGAAATTGGACGATTCAAAATCAAGAAGTTTTAGAAGTCCCGGAGGGTTAAGGAAGTCCAGAAGAGATCCGGAGGGGGGCCACAGGGTGGCCACACCATAGGGTGGCGCGGCCCCCTGGTCGCACCACCAGGTGGTGTGGGCCCCCTGGCCACCCCTAGCATCTCCCTTTCGCCTATATATGCCCCCTGACGCATAAACCCTAAGGCAATCGGCCTTTTCCACCAAAAACATCTGTAGCTCCGCCGCCGCCGACGACAAGTTTCGGGGGGGGGGGGGGGACAGAAATCTCTGTTCCGGCACTCTGCCGGGACGGGGAAGTGCCCCCAGAGCCATCTCCATCGACTCCACCGCCATCTTCATCACCGTTGTTATCTCCTATGATGAGAAGGGAGTAGTTCTCCCCCAGGGCTGAGGGCTCTACCGGTAGCTATGTGTTTCATCTCTCTCTCCCATGGTGTGATCTTTATGTGACCGTGAGCTTTGTAATCTTGTTGAATAAGTAGATGTTACTCTTCATCTGTTATGCTACTCAAGTGGTTTTGTTATGAGATCTTCGTAGACACTTTGATCACGGTGTAATGGTGACAGTGTGTGCACCGTGTGGTTTAGCATGATATTTATATCTTGTGTTGGATGACCCTTTGAAATTGTGGTGTTTGTCTAGTACCTTCTAGGGCACTCAAGTTGAAAGTGTGGGGTTAACTAGGCATGGGAATGCGACTTTAAGGTGTGCTTTGTAGCCCTACACAATGAATTGGTGTTTGTTATTCGACCGGAGAGTGGTTCAGAGTAGCATAGTGAAGAGAGATATTTATGCATTCAATTATTTTATCATTATTTAGAGTGTCCACTAGTGAAAGTAGTATCCCTAGGCCTTGTTTCTAAGCATTGAAACACCGTTTACAATCAGTTCTGGTACATGTTTTTTTGCTGCCATTTTTATTTCAGATTGCTATTATCACTTATAACCATCCATACTACTTGTATTTTACTCTCTCTTCGCCAAACTAGTGCACCTATACAACTGACAATTGTATTAGCTGTGTTGGGGACACAAGAGACTTCTTCTATCATAATTGTAGAGTTGCTTGAGAGGGATATCTTTGACCCCTCTGCACTTGGAGGCCCAACACTGTCTACAATAATAGAAGTGTGCAAAGACATCAGTAGCACGTCACTACGTCCTAGTTCTGCAAAGGAAAAGGAGGAAAAGAAGGTGGTTCAATCGATAAAAACCCAAAACAAAAATGAAATACAGAGTAAAGAGGACGGATAAGAAATTTACCTCAGTCGGAGGATGCTCGACATCAAAAGGGGTGAGAGGGCACGTCGAGTATCTCTCTCCTTTTTTCAAGCTGGTGATGGTCACGATCTTCTTTTCGAATTCCGCATTCGAAAGAACATCATCGCACGTTCGGCTCCGGTCGTTGACACCCGTGTACTCCCACAAGGTAGTCGGCCTATCTCGAAGAGACTGGACCCTCCGGCGCAGAAACACACCCGCCGAATGCATCCCGTCCAACGGGGTTCCCTGCTCCTTGTCGCAAAAGCGCGCCACTTTCGTGAGTAGAGGAGAGTCTACCTTGCATTCCTCGGCTGACAGCGAGTGCGTCTAGGACTTCCTCCGCTTCAAAACGGCGAACGGGTGGAATTCTGGAACGCCACCCGCACCATTGTCTTCAAAGTAAAACCACCTCCAACGCCACCCTTGAGCTGAGTCGAAAAAACTCATCTCCAGGTAGGGGAAGTCCTTATTCGCCTGGATCCCAGCGCCTTCGGTCCTCACCAGCTCTCTGACCCTTTCACCTGGCAGGGGCTTCTCCCGAAAGATCCGCACCTGGAAGGTGGCCTTGCAGAGCCCCCAGTGCGGCCGAATGCCGAGGAAGCACTCGCAAAGCACGATAAAACACGAAATGTGTTGTATCACGTTAGGAGGGAGCTCGTGCAGCTGTATGCCATAGACATACAACAGCTCGACGAGGAAGGGATGGAGAGGAAATGACAAACCTCGGGCAACATGCTCTGAGAAAGCGACGCGCTCGGTGGCGAGCGGATTGGGCATCTCCTCCTTCTTCGTCGACATCTGGACGCGCTTGGAGTCCTCGGGAGGGAGCGGTCCCTCCCTCTGCATCTCGATGATGCATTTCTTCGTGGCGTTAGACGGGCGCCAATCGCCCGTCCTCTTCACCGGGGCCTCCGTGGAGGTGCTCGCAACCTCCTTGCCGGACACCGCGACCGTGCCGCGCTTCTTGCCTCCCGCCATTGGGACCTGGTTCATGCCTGCAGAGGGGAAGGTGTGCGCCAGAGGAGGAAGAAGATGAATGAGGGTCGGGAAAGTTACCTTTTCCCTAAGACCCGTTATTTATACCAAGGCTAGGCTACTACGAGCCATTGATCTACTGACTTGGAACGCATCCCTGCCGCCATGTGCGAAGCGGAAACGAGGAGACGAGGGGCGGTTACCTTCGCATGATCTTTTACTTAAGATCGTGCATAATTACTGCACGACCAACGGATAAACCGGCATGGGACCGCACATTTCCGGTCGAAAACCTGGTAAGGTGCACCCTGCACGCTCTGCCCCACTGCGTCACGTCCCATCGGAAGCAGGCGAGTGCGCGGTGACGTCACTGCACGCCTGACGACACGAAATCTCTTTCGTATGGACACTCTGACACGAAATCTCTTTCGTATGGACACTTTGACACGAAATGTCTTTCGTATGGATACTTTGATAAAAAAAATATTTCGTATGAACTTCATGACACGAAATCTCTTTCGTATAAGACAAAAAAAAGAAGACTATCTCGCTCGAAAGCTGCAGAAGATAGCGCTTACGGCGCATCCAAGATAAAACCACGAGTATGCGGCTCCCGCAACTTTACATCACGGTGTGCTAACACATCATCTTAATCCCAGGTCGTTCGGCCGACTAGGTGTGGTGACCCAGCACACCACTGCATGTGTAGTGCGCAAGTCGGTGATATAATACTCACAGGAGGACTTATCCGTGAATACTACATCTCTCAGAGTGGTACAACAGAAACACAGCGGGTCCAAGCAAAGCTATAGGATACAAACTTCATTACAAAATCTTGAGAATCTCATTGATGAATCAAGAAGATCTCCTGCAAATGAAACATCAGAAGAAGCAATTCGGAGCTCCAGGCTGGAGAAGAACTCTAGCTCAGAACTAAATCTACTATGGCTGATGTCAGCCCTAAACTACGGCTTTTAACATCTAAGTCCAATTATGAACTTCACCTACACCTTGATAGCTTCTCCTCCACCAGCGTTGTTGATGACGAAGCTTTACTGGCTAAGTAGAATAAGACTCCACCTAGCTTCATAAGGTAGCGATGGCTTCACGATGACGACTTCCATAGGCTTCAACTCTAAGCAGGGGGTCAAACAGGAATGAATGAGTAACGAGCGTTACTCAGCAAGTTCATGATATATAGTGGGTAGTTTGATGCACTAACTACAGCTTTAGACTCGAAAGAGTCATAAGCTAATGCAAGGTTTTGTACAACTTTCTTCAAGAGGTTTCTTTTACTTCTGAAAACTATGCCCGCCAGACCATCACAGGACTAGAACTTCATGGAGTTGCCTTTCCTGTAGCGTTCGCAGCTCCTTCCCGGAACAGGGGGTAACATGCCACATCCTTTTACACTCTGCAGAGGTGCGTTACTTTACCCATGGACGACCAAGACCATGTTGCACAACCAGGCTCGAGATCCTGTCCACGCCCACATAGGTGTGGGGCCCGGCTGTTGGTCCAAGCCAAACCGTGCTTCTCCGCACAACGCATGCCCACCCATTTCTGCCAGCAGGTTGAACGCCTGATTCCACCCCTCACGATGGAGATCTACGCGCCCCTGGCAGACACTCATAGACCCCAGAGCCCGTGGGACGTAAGGGCTCCCACCCATGTGCATGTAGTCTCGCAAGACCTACAACGTACGTCTCTGGCAGTCCGTTGACATGCGAACGAGAAAAGTATCACGACTGACTTACTTCCCCCATAGAAGACCCATGGTTAACGCGAATTTACGGCGCACCGAGTTCTGACGGCATTTGTGAATAGTTCCTAGGTAATACGTTCCCATGCAGATGGAACCTTCCTTTGACCTATTCATCTTACCATGGTTCCATCCGCCCACCAAACAGAACACTACCACTCGGGTAGTCATTCAATTAGTCATATTATTATAAAAATAGGATCATGCATTCTTTTGAGAACATGTGGTAATACGATAGGGTTTTTGCAAATAGTTTGTTATGAAGTACTGCAAAGGATATGAGCAAGTGATGAACTTGCCTGAGATTGAGACAATAATAATAATCCAAGTCTTCGGGGTTTGAGGGTCTCGTAGAAAATCCCGACTTCTGAAAGATAGCAAAGTAGTCCCGGTAAGGACTACAGAAAACACTGGCAAGATGATACATGCATAGTAATGAGATACATCGTGAAATACCCTGGAAAACACCCCAGCTTACAGATGTAAGCCATGTTTGAACGATATCGTACTCACACAATTGTTAGGTGACTTAGAGTTGCTTCATTACTGGTGGTGATGTTGTTATTTCTTGTTTTAGAGTTACATGGGTTTCACTTTTACTTGACAAACAATTTTTATTATGTTTAAGTACAAGTGTTTATCACTTGATTAAATAACAAAACAATAATACATGGAAAATAATTATTGAATAGATAACAGACACATTTTATTTTATGTTCAAAAGTGTAGAGCTAATGAAAAAAAAGTTTAGTTTAAAATGATGAACTAATACAACTAACTCTATCATCACAATACTTGCTAATAACTTGTGATGATAGGTTTTATTAGGTGGGAAAACATGAGATTTTTATCAATAAGGAAAATAATGAGATGATAGTCATCTCTGGTTTTTAATAGACATTTATAGGCTTTCAGTAGACTTATAAAAGTAAGTTTAGAAGTTAAGTAAAATGTTTTACAATTGACATATTTGAGTTGGAAATGTTGTTCTCTTTAATTTGGTATATCAATTGATGTTTTATGAAAATATTTGGATAAGTTATTATTTTATTAAATTTAAATGAATTAAATGACTAGGCAAGACATTGCACACATGAAAACTTGGTCAAATGACCATGAAAACATCATAGATGAGTTCCATTAGTCATTTGGAGCATTTTGGTATATAACTTGTATTTTTCTGATTTTATGAATTATTTATTAATTTTCTTAATTTTAAATGATTTAATTTAATTAAAGAAAATAATTAATTTTAAAATTTTATTAAACATTTCTTTAAAGTTGATAAACAAGTAGATTTTATTTTTCTAATCATTTTTCATATTTTATTTATATTTTTCTGATTATTGAATTAAAAGTTATTGAATTATGAAGTTTTATTTAATTTCTGCCAGAATTCAAATTGACAGGTGGGCCAGCCTTGTCATATTCAGTTTTAATTAAAAGGAATAAAAGGAAAAGGGATATTACGTCATGATGACGTCATGCCTGTGTCATCCGAATTGGGAATTCCTACCGTGAATATCAAATCGATGGATCCTTCGCAAATTGGTAGGATTCGTTGGTACTAGTAGGTGGAGGATGACTTGTGGAGTCTAGGGGTGGTGGCGATTGGACCATACGGCGGCGAGTGTATCTGCAGCGGACGGCAGCGGTTGACGGCGCTACAACGAACCCGGAAACGATAGACCAAACGGAAAGCACCATAATGCTCTATGGCTTACCAGGAACTCAGTGGAATAGACGATGAGGCACGGCGAGGTCCCAATCACCGGCGGCGAGTAATTTCCGGTGGCAGCCGGAGATAAAGGAACGACCAAATTCCGACGATATAGACCATCTTGGACCGTGGTCTTGCTCGAGTCGAGGGAGTAGGACCTAGCGGTTCTTGTGGTACTGCAGGTTGCTCGCGAGGTGGCCGGAAACGACGGCAACGGCCGGCGGCTGAGAGCAGCTAGGGTTAGGGTTTGTTTTCGAGTTCAGGGAGAGAGAGAGACAGCGAGAGAGTGAGAGGGAAAAGTGCGGCACGGCCTCTCGGCCTGGAGGTCTTATCCTCCCGCGAGGCGGCAAGCAGGTCGTTTTCGATAACCCCCTGAAAGTTTCTAAAATTACAACCAAGTCCTTTTATTACTAAAACTGGGAAGAAACCTATGTTTTCAGGACCTTTTTGTGAAGATAAAAATTAATAAAAAATATATTTGGAAAGCTTATCAAATTTGCAATCTCACCATGTTTTGTTTTGGTGAATTGGAGAATATTTGTATTTTTTTATATAGGGTGCTAGATTAAGTGATTTTGTTGTTTTCTTCTCTTTTAATTTTATTTAATGGCTTTAAAATTATGGTAAAGCATGTTTAATAAGATTACACACTCCATCTTGTGGATACCAAGGTGGTGTATCATAGTTGGACACTTATAGTTATAATCCCTTATGGAAAATGGTTTGATAACACTAGTGAGTAGTGTTTTTATATATGGTGATGAAATTCACCCAATTAGGGTATTTTATTCCATGACATACCAAATGCTATTGAGTAAGAAATGGATTTGTTTTCTTTTATGGACTTTGCTATTTTCCTAATTGAGACTCTGAGCAAGATTGGTTGACATTTTACTGAGGTATGTATAGTCTATGTTTACTGTTTTCAGTACTTGATCAAATGGAAAACATGTGTGGTTTCGGAATCTTATTTGTTTGTTTTCCACATAGGTTCCAATTGGAAATATTTTCTCATGTTTGTTTAAAGACATGTAATACTTAACCTGGTTATGTGCAGATGAATCTTTGTTGTTTTCAGGTAGTCTTGTTTATGAAAAGGATTTGGAAAACAAGGTATCAGCTTGTTTCCATCTACCTTCACATATCAAGACATGTGGATGTAATGGCTTGTTATTATTTTCTCTCTTGATAATTGTTTCCATTAAATATATAATTATATATTCCTCATCTCAGATGAGCTTGACAGAGGTTATTGGTTCTCTATTCTATCCTATTGATTCACTGGATAATCTCTTATGATCCCTTACTGAGGCAGTGTTGCTTCTTGTGGTCTTCTGTTGCTTCATGTTCTTCTCTCTAGTTGCCACTAGTCTTCAGACCTTGCCTTGGTTCTTTGCAAGTAATATCATCCCTTGATGGTCTCTTGACTTAAGAAATTCACCACTAAAGCTGATATGATATATGGAGTGGTTCCTAGATACTAACTTCAGTAGTAAATTGTAGCTCCTAATGAGATGAGTTCATTTGAATCTATAACCATTTCATTCTTGTGGTGTATTCAATTATGATGAAGATTATCTTATTGAAACTCAGTTGTTTTAATGCTTACATGAATATTCTGTTCACAAGGTTGATCTGACCTTGTAATCAAATTATTCTTATATAACATCAAACACTTGGATTTCAACATGTTGCTTGTTTTCTTCCTTATGTTGGATTCTTCCTTACTTATAAATGGTTCAAGTTATAATGTGGTTTATTATTTTCTCCTTGTTATTCTATTCCCTTTATGGATCATGGTTTTATATATAATAGAATGTAGGTGTATTTTATAACATCAATTTTCCCCTATGCATATCAGAAGAATTCGTTGACAAGTTTGCAAGGCTTGCCCTCAAATTACTTTTCATATACAAATGGCTGATAGGTACAAGGTTATCAAACCTTATGTTTATTTGTATATGACACTCAATTGTTAGAGCCTACAAAAGTGATTTGTTAACAAGGTTGCAAACTTGTTACCAAACTACTTCTATATAACACCAACATTGGAATACCACATTGTTTCTAGATAGTTTAATAAGGATTGATCTTGGTGTATGATTTTCCAAATTCTCTAGGATAGATTGAGTTAGCACTTCTAAGACAACCTAAAGAATTCTTCTGTAGATCTTCTTGTGGTAGTTCTTCCTTTCTTGTGGGTTGCTTCTCTTGCAGAATGACTTAGAGAAGATTGGAAACAAGATAAACTAGACAAGGTAAAAAGATCTTGATTAAGAGTTAGTTCATGCTTTTATTATCCTTCCATATACTTCTTATTTTATTTCACATAAAATATGGGCTTGTTCATATATGTTTGGTGTTACTTAGCTATCCATTCAATTCCTCTAGTAGAGGTTATATCTTGTTGTTATTCATTACTTGTGTCCAGAGTTACTTTAGTTGTTGAATGATGATTTGGTTTGATGTGTGGAGTGTTTGTGGAATGATGACTTAAGATAGTACATAGATCAAATGGTTCATTGATGTGTTGAGATCTCATATGCTTACTTATATAAGATGATTGAAACAATGATCATGTGAAGATTATTGAATTGTATGACTTAGGTCATAGTTGTTATTTGTTTTCTCTGGTGTCATGATTTTACTTTATATTCTTCCCTTGTAATCTTTGTCAGGCACAATGTAGACACATAGATTTGGAAAGATCATGTGTAATGGTCAAGTTTTTATAGTAGTTGAAGAAGATTTGATTATTTCTTTAGATACTTCTTTTATGGTTGAGGAGATATGTACATATTCGATAAATATGTTATTAATGATAATTAAGTTATTTCCCACTTGTGGGACTTGGGTTAACACTTGTTTGTATGAGTAGTGTTCTATTGATTCTTTGTTATGTACTGGTGATGGTTCACCTGATAATTATAAGATGGTTTATAGAGATGTTATGTAGATTGATTGATAACCTAAGTAGTTCATGTTTTAGGGAGTCTAAAATATTTGTTGATGAGATTATTCCACCAAGCATTACTAACTTGTGGAAGTGTGGTCATTAGTTATGAGATTTGGATACCCACCCCTCTTTGAGTTCTAGATACCTAGTGAATTATCCCAAGCCACTTATAGACTTGAGGTTAGACTTATTGAGAGTTAGTGTTGGTCATAACCAACTATGGTTTGTGTAATCAGATGATTTGGTTTCTTAAGATACTTGCTATAAATATCATTCCAAAAGTACTCTTGATTAGATGAACTAGACCTATTTCATCATGTCAAGTGAAACTTTGGTCACTTTTGCTTTGTTTAAACTTTCGCGCCAAAATTTCCCGTACTTTTAGATGCATGCTTTGCAAATGCACATATTATATTTAGATCCTTATAACTTCCCAAACACTGGGATGTTACAGTATCTCCCCCTTAACAAGAACTTCGTCCCGAAGTTCAACCTCTCTCACGTAAAGATAGGTAGAGAGAACTTATGTAGTCCGTTGAATCTTCACATCTGTTTCTTGTGTTGACCTTGGCATGTGTAGCCTCTTGTCTTGATTGTTCACCTTCCACTGTCTTGCGTAATGATCTAATACTAAGCCTGTTGTTATGACAACTCTGTTTGGTTACTAGGCCTTCCTAATGGTATCACGAAGAACACGTGGTATTAGCACCATGTAGTGGATACCAAGTTTTATTCTCCGATGAATAGGTATGGTAACCTACCTCTCACAACTTTCTGAAAACATTTGGTATATCCACCAGGCGATGAGTAACCAATAAGATTCTTCCGGTACACTAGATGTTGTCTATGGTTTGGACTCCATTTGGTTCAGTCTAATGGTCTCGAGAGAAAGATTTTTCAAAAAAACTTATACAAAGTAGTGTACACTGACTAAGACTCACCTATTAGTGAAAATACCTTCGAGTCTCCTCGAGTTTTAACTCTTTCCTTTAGGTGACTATAACCTATTCCACTAGTTACTTCCTATGGTCCTTCTATATCTTTGGATTTTGACTTCTAAAGGGTGACTCTATAAGTTAACTTATCGAACTTCTACATATTTTCTTCTAGGATATAACTGCTCATGTTAACATCTTGGCATCACTTGTGATGCTCACCATGTGTTGATGAAGTATCTCACCAGATCCAAACAAGATGTGGAATGTGGTCCATTCCCATCAGTGTCTTCATTGTCATCTTCCTTCTTGAATTACTGGTCTTCTAGAGCTTTGGTGGTTACTTCCATCAGCTGAGATTTCAGACCGCTCTCATACTAATCCTATACCCTCTAGACCAGTAACATCAAGAAAGAACTCAGTGTTTTTGCACATGCATTTGCACATCAAATTCAATCTTCATGTACGGATCTAGTCAATCAAAGATCCAAATAAGAAGCAATAAATCCCAAATGCATTTATCACTCATGCATCAAAAGCCCGTGGAATAATAATACTTAGAGTAAAACATCTCAAGTACCAAGGCTCTTAAATGCTATACACTACAAGTAGGTATATAGTACCTTATAATCCTATTCTACACAACCACTCTTTGCCCAAGTAATTACTCCAATTGCATGCCTTAGTGCAATGGAATAAACCAAGACAAAATGATCCTATAGTAGTTGTTGTCTAACTTGGTTCCATATAGGACTAAGTACTATGCATTTGAATTACTTCATCTTGATTATGATACGCTTCTCATGGTATATGTTGATCCTTCATGGTGTTGATCACATCGTAGGAATAGTAATGTAGCTTCCATCAATGCTTATGCCTTCTCCTTATTCTATTCTATACTATTGTGATTCACCTCTGTACCTGATAACTAAGGATATGGTATATACCCCATAGTTACCATGGTCTAATGATTCTTCATGATTCTAAATCAACCCTTCTTGATGACTCCTATACTTACTCTACACCATGTTCTACTCCATCCTATTAATTCATAGAGTGGGGTAATCATACGTGTGACTTGATCATCTCTGACTATGTCAGAATTCTTTTTCTTAATGGAACTAGTACTTACTAAACTTCTAACTATGGATACCTAGGTATTAAGAAAATAGATAAGTATCTTTACTCAAGTTGAGTAAGAAGATTCTATACAAGTATGATTGCATCATTCTCAAGTGGATGATCATCATAGTGTAGGAAGTGGGGTTTAGATAAGATGGCTTCCTATAGTATTTACCAACCTACAGATCTCCTAAAAGGTTTTAAACCTAAGGTCGCTTCGCTCTGATACCATCTGTGGTGACCCAGCACACCACTGCATGTGTAGTGCGCAAGTCGGTGATATAATACTCACACAAGGACTTATCCGTGAATACTACATCTCTCAGAGTGGTACAACAGAAACACAGCGGGTCCAAGCAAAGCTATAGGATACAAACTTCATTACAAAATCTTGAGAATCTCATTGATGAATCAAGAAGATCTCCTGCAAATGAAACATCAGAAGAAGCAATTCGGAGCTCCAGGCTGGAGAAGAACTCTAGCTCAGAACTAAATCTACTATGGCTGATGTCAGCCCTAAACTACGGCTTTTAACATCTAAGTCCAATTATGAACTTCACCTACACCTTGATAGCTTCTCCTCCACCAGCGTTGTTGATGATGAAGCTTTACTGGCTAAGTAGAATAAGACTCCACCTAGCTTCATAAGGTAGCGATGGCTTCACGATGACGACTTCCATAGGCTTCAACTCTAAGCAGGGGGTCAAACAGGAATGAATGAGTAACGAGCGTTACTCAGCAAGTTCATGATATATAGTGGGTAGTTTGATGCACTAACTACAGCTTTAGACTCGAAAGAGTCATAAGCTAATGTAAGGTTTTGTAAAACTTTCTTCAAGAGGTTGCTTTTACTTCTGAAAACTATGCCCGCCAGACCATCACAGGACTAGAACTTCATGGAGTTGCCTTTCCTGTAGCGTTCGCAGCTCCTTCCCGGAACAGGGGGTAACATGCCACATCCTTTTACACTCTGCAGAGGTGCGTTACTTTACCCATGGACGACCAATACCATGTTGCACAACCAGGCTCGAGATCCTGTCCACGCCCACATAGGTGTGGGGCCCGGTTGTTGGTCCAAGCCAAACCGTGCTTCTCCGCACAACGCATGCCCACCCATTTCTGCCAGCAGGTTGAACGCCTGATTCCACCCCTCACGATGGAGATCTACGCGCCCCTGGCAGACACTCATAGACCCCAGAGCCCGTGGGACGTAAGGGCTCCCACCCATGTGCATGTAGTCTCGCAAGACCTACAACGTACGTCTCTGGCAGTCCGTTGACATGCGAACGAGAAAAGTATCACGACTGACTTACTTCCCCCATAGAAGACCCATGGTTAACGCGAATTTACGGCGCACCGAGTTCTGACGGCATTTGTGAATAGTTCCTAGGTAATACGTTCCCATGCAGATGGAACCTTCCTTTGACCTATTCATCTTACCATGGTTCCATCCGCCCACCAAACAGAACACTACCACTCGGGTAGTCATTCAATTAGTCATATTATTATAAAAATAGGATCATGCATTCTTTTGAGAACAGGTGGTAATATGATAGGGTTTTTGCAAATAGTTTGTTATGAAGTACTGCAAAGGATATGAGCAAGTGATGAACTTGCCTGAGATTGAGACAATAATAATAATCCAGGTCTTCGGGGTTTGAGGGTCTCGTAGAAAATCCCGACTTCTGAAAGATAGCAAAGTAGTCCCGGTAAGGACTACAGAAAACACTGGCAAGATGATACATGCATAGTAATGAGATGCATCGTGAAATACCCTGGAAAACACCCCAGCTTACAGATGTAAGCCATGTTTGAACGATATCGTACTCACACAATTGTTAGGTGACTTAGAGTTGCTTCATTACTGGTGGTGATGTTGTTATTTCTTGTTTTAGAGTTACATGGGTTTCACTTTTACTTGACAAACAATTGTTATTATGTTTAAGTAGAAGTGTTTATCACTTGACTAAATAACAAAACAATAATACATGGAAAATAATTATTGAATAGATAACAGACACATTTTATTTTATGTTCAAAAGTGTAGAGCTAATGAAAAAAAAGTTTAGTTTAAAATGATGAACTAATACAACTAACTCTATCATCACAATACTTGCTAATAACTTGTGATGATAGGTTTTATTAGGTGGGAAAACATGAGATTTTTATCAATAAGGAAAATAATGAGGTGATAGTCATCTCTGGTTTTTAATAGACATTTATAGGCTTTCAGTAGACTTATAAAAGTAAGTTTAGAAGTTAATTAAAATGTTTTACAATTGACATATTTGAGTTGGAAATGTTGTTCTCTTTAATTTGGTATATCAATTGATGTTTTATGAAAATATTTGGATAAGTTATTATTTTATTAAATTTAAATGAATTAAATGACTAGGCAAGACATTGCACACATGAAAACTTGGTCAAATGACCATGAAAACATCATAGATGAGTTCCATTAGTCATTTGGAGCATTTTGGTATATAACTTGTATTTTTCTGATTTTATGAATTATTTATTATTTTTCTTAATTTTAAATGATTTAATTTAATTAAAGAAAGTAATTAATTTTAAAATTTTATTAAACATTTCTTTAAAGTTGATAAACAAGTAGATTTTATTTTTCTAATCATTTTTCATATTTTATTTATATTTTTCTGATTATTGAATTAAAAGTTATTGAATTATGAAGTTTTATTTAATTTCTGCCAGAATTCAAATTGACAGGTGGGCCAGCCTTGTCATATTCAGTTTTAATTAAAAGGAATAAAAGGAAAAGGGATATTACGTCATGATGACGTCATGCCTGTGTCATCCGAATTGGGAATTCCTACTGTGAATATCAAATCGATGGATCCTTCGCAAATTGGTAGGATTCGTTGGTACTAGTAGGTGGAGGACGACTTGTGGAGTCTAGGGGTGGTGGCGATTGGACCATATGGTCGCGGAGTGACCGGCGGCGAGTGTATCTGCGGCGGACGGCGGCGGTTGACGGCGCTACAACGAACCCGGAAACGATAGACCAAACGGAAAGCACCATAATGCTCTATGGCTTACCAGGAACTCAGTGGAATAGACGATGAGGCACGGCGAGGTCCCAATCACCGGCGGCGAGTAATTTCCGGTGGCGGCCGGAGAGAAAGGAACGACCAAATTACGACGATATAGACCATCTTGGACCGTGGTCTTGCTCGAGTCGAGGGAGTAGGACCTAGCGGTTCTTGTGGTACTGCAGGTTGCTCGCGAGGTGGCCGGAAACGACGGCAACGGCCGGCGGCTGAGAGCAGCTAGGGTTAGGGTTTGCTTTCGGGTTCAGGGAGAGAGAGAGACAGCGAGAGAGTGAGAGGGCAAAGTGCGGCACGGCCTCTCGGCCTGGAGGTCTTATCCTCCCGCGAGGCGGCAAGCAGGTCGTGGCATCGACGTGGGAGGAGGTCGCACGCCTCTGGCCTTGTGGTCAGAGGTTGAAGAAGAAAGAAATTCAATGCCCATTTTCGATAACCCCCTGAAAGTTTCTAAAATTACAACCAAGTCCTTTTATTACTAAAACTGGGAAGAAACCTATGTTTTCAGGACCTTTTTGTGAAGATAAAAATTAATAAAAAATATATTTGGAAAGCTTATCAAATTTGCAATCTCACCATGTTTTGTTTTGGTGAATTGGAGAATATTTGTATTTTTTTATATAGGGTGCTAGATTAAGTGATTTTGTTGTTTTCTCCTCTTTTAATTTTATTTAATGGCTTTAAAATTATGGTAAAGCATGTTTAATAAGAGTACACACTCCATCTTGTGGATACCAAGGTGGTGTATCATAGTTGGACACTTTTACTTATAATCCCTTATGGAAAATGGTTTGATAACACTAGTGAGTAGTTTTTTTATATATGGTGATGAAATTCACCCAATTAGGGTATTTTATTCCATGACATACCAAATGCTATTGAGTAAGAAATGGATTTGTTTTCTTTTATGGACTTTGCTATTTACCTAATTGAGACTCTGAGCAAGATTGGTTGACATTTTACTGAGGTATGTATAGTCTATGTTTACAGTTTTCAGTACTTGATCAAATGGAAAACATGTGTGGTTTTGGAATCTTATTTGTTTGTTTTCCACATAGGTTCCAATTTGGAAATATTTTCTCATGTTTGTTTAAAGACATGTAATACTTAACCTGGTTATGTGCAGATGAATCTTTGTTGTTTTCAGGTAGTCTTGTTTATGAAAAGGATTTGGAAAACAAGGTATCAGCTTGTTTTCATCTACCTTCACATATCAATACATGTGGATGTAATGGCTTGTTATTATTTTCTCTCTTGATAATTGTTTCCATTAAATATATAATTATATATTCCTCATCTCAGATGAGCTTGACAGAGGTTATTGGTTCTCTATTTTATCCTATTGATTCACTGGATAATCTCTTATGATCCCTTACTGAGGCAGTGTTGCTTCTTGTGGTCTTCTGTTGCTTAATGTTCTTCTCTCTAGTTGCCACTAGTCTTCAGACCTTGCCTTGGTTCTTTGCAAGTAATATCATCCCTTGATGGTCTCTTGACTTAAGAAATTCACCACTAAAGCTGATAGGATATATGGAGTGGTTCCCAGATACTAACTTCAGTAGTAAATTGTAGCTCCTAATGAGATGAGTTCATTTGAATCCATAACCATTTCATTCTTGTGGTGTATTCAATTATGATGAAGATTATCTTATTGAAACTCAGTTGTTTTAATGATTACATGAATATTCTGTTCACAAGGTTGATCTAACCTTGTAATCAAATTATTCTTATATAACATCAAACACTTGGATTTCAACATGTTGCTTGTTTTCTTCCTTATGTTGGATTCTTCCTTACTTATAAATGGTTCAAGTTATAATGTGGTTTATTATTTTCTCCTTGTTATTCTATTCCCTTTATGGATCATGGTTTTATATATAATAGAATGTAGGTGTATTTTATAACATCAATTTCCCCTATGCATATCAGAATAATTTGTTGACAAGTTTGCAAGGCTTGCCCTCAAATTACTTTTCATATACAAATGGCTGATAGGTACAAGGTTATCAAACCTTATGTTTATTTGTATATGACACTCAATTGTTAGAGCCTACAAAAGTGATTTGTTAACAAGGTTGCAAACTTGTTACCAAACTACTTCTATATAACACCAACATTGGAATACCACATTGTTTCTAGATAGTTTAATAAGGATTGATCTTGGTGTATGATTTTCCAAATTCTCTAGGATAGATTGAGTTAGCACTTCTAAGACAACCTAAAGAATTCTTCTGTAGATATTCTTGTGGTAGTTCTTCCTTTCTTGTGGGTTGCTTCTCTTGCAGAATGACTTAGAGAAGATTGGAAACAAGATAAACTAGACAAGGTAAAAAGATCTTGATTAAGAGTTAGTTCATGCTTTTATTATCCTTCCATATACTTCTTATTTTATTTCACATAAAATATGGGCTTGTTCATATATGTTTGGTGTTACTTAGCTATCCATTCAATTCCTCTAGTAGAGGTTATATCTTGTTGTTATTCATTACTTGTATCCAGAGTTACTTTAGTTGTTGAATGATGATTTGGTTTGATGTGTGGAGTGTTTGTGGAATGATGACTTAAGATAGTACATAGATCAAATGGTTCATTGATGTGTTGAGATCTCATATGCTTACTTATATAAGATGATTGAAACAATGATCATGTGAAGATTATTGAATTGAATGACTTAGGTCATAGTTGTTATTTGTTTTCTCTGGTGTCATGATTTTACTTTATATTCTTCCCTTGTAATCTTTGTCAGGCACAATGTAGACACATAGATTTGGAAAGATCATGTGTAATGGTCAAGGTTTTATAGTAGTTGAAGAAGATTTGATTATTTCTTTAGATACTTCTTTTATGGTTGAGGAGATATGTACATATTTGATAAATATGTTATTAATGATAATTAAGTTATTTCCCACTTGTGGGACTTGGGTTAACACTTGTTTGTATGAGTAGTGTTCTATTGATTCTTTGTTATGTACTGGTGATGGTTCACCTGATAATTATAAGATGGTTTATAGAGATGTTATGTAGATTGATTGATAACCTAAGTAGTTCATGTTTTAGGGAGTCTAAAATATTTGTTGATGAGATTATTCCACCAAGCATTACTAACTTGTGGAAGTGTGGTCATTAGTTATGAGATTTGGATACCCACCCCTCTTTGAGTTCTAGATACCTAGTGAATTATCCCAAGCCACTTATAGACTTGAGGTTAGACTTATTGAGAGTTAGTGTTGGTCATAACCAACTATGGTTTGTGTAATCAGATGATTTGGTTTCTTAAGATACTTGCTATAAAGATCATTCCAAAAGTACTCTTGATTAGATGAACTAGACCTATTTCATCATGTCAAGTGAAACTTTGGTCACTTTTGCTTTGTTTAAACTTTCGCGCCAAAATTTCCCGTACTTTTAGATGCATGCTTTGCAAATGCACATATTATATTTAGATCCTTATAACTTCCCAAACACTGGGATGTTACACTAGGCACATCCGGATGCCGTATTCTTTCGAGTATGAAGGTAAGACCCAAGGATCTCTCTTGTGGGCCTAGAATCGCACTCGAGCTGCGTCCTCAAGTAAACTTTCCGTGTCAACAATACGAAGAAAAACCGTAGCGGACGCGCCGGGTACCCCCTATAAGGTTAAGTTAGACTCGATAAGACCTCCACGGCCCGGTCGCAACGATCTCCTCGTCGAGTTCGAGTCGAAGGTCTCGAATTCGTGTAGGCCAGAACTGTTTTTTGCCCGAGATGCAATTAACTGGCCCTGATCTTTCGGGAGAGCCAAACAACTGAGCCGTACCCTTATGAGAAAAAAGTCAACATAAGGCACATTTATCACTCGATACACGAGTACATCCCAGATAGGGTACACACCCTTGAAGTTAGGTATTTGAGTACTCAGTCGCAAGATCCAGAAATGAACTTTGAGTGCTTACTCGACTAAATTCAGTCGAACAAACACTCGGGGGCTATTGATGTGGGAATGACTCCAGGACCTGTCGAGTGGACCTACCTGGTCCAAGGCCCAAGACTAAAGCCCAACGCAAGGCGGTACCCCGCAACTCTAGGAGGCCTAGTGGAAGCCCACCCGCAAGACTTGCGGGTCAAGATGGAAAGTCTCCACCGCCTTACGGTTAGAGTTTGTAACCCCCTCGGATATGGTTTGAGACCCGACCACCTATTTAAAGGCTGGGAGAACCACCGAGGGGGATCCAATCTATTTTCCACCACCATAGCCATAGCTCGAGATCTATCTCTCAGCTTGCGCACCCACCTTTGTAATCGATCTACTCATAATACAGATCAGAAGAGCGAGAGTAAGGGTTTTACCTCTACGAGGGCCCCGAACCTGGGTAAATCGTGCCCCTGTTAGCCGACAAAGTTAGCAACGCCTATCTCGTTCTCTTACTCGAACCCTACCGGATCATCTGAGGGAATTGCCGATATGACTAATCGACACTTGCTTTATCATGCTTGCTAGCAATGTTTGATGTCTTTGAAAATAGATCTTATAGACAAGGTGGGTTCACTGATGAACAACAAAAATATTATAAGGAACACCTCTTGTCATAAAAAGCATACACTTATGGGAGAAAATTAACAAATTGCATAACTATGCTAAAAACTTGTGCTCTACTTCTAATGTTACTTATTGCTTTGATAAATCTTGTTGCTGTAGGAGGTATAAACACCTCCCTTTTCAATGTCAGTATATCGATAATGTTACCATATCTTCTTATGTTGAGGGAAATTATGACTTTTATGATGTGGAATAAATTGAGGAATTTATTGCTTGGGAGGGTGCATTCGAAATCGCCTATATGCTTGAAAGTATTGATGATGCACCTTATAAATATGAGATTTATGCTATACTTGAATATTGCTTTGATAATTACAAGGATTGTAATTATTACATACTTAAATATCTTAATAGATTCTCTCCCCTAAAGGAGGAGACTAATGCCTTGCGGGAGCCTATGGAAGAAGAAATTGCTGAATCTGGAAGCTCATTGGATGAAAAAGCGGAGGAGAGTGATGATCAAGAGGAGGAAGAATGGAGTAGCTACCCATGTCTACATCTAAATGAGAGTAACTCTTTAACTCGTACCTTATTTGATTTCCCTCCATGCTTACCAAAGGAGGATGAGTGTTATATTGACAATTGTGATGATCCTATTGATTCTTTTGAAATATCCCTTTTTGATGAAATTGATACTTGCTATACTTGTGACCTTGATACTAATATGCATGAAACTTGTGAGAAAGATATTGCTACTGTTATTTATGATAATCCATGCTACTTTGATAAATCTTATGATAATCCTCTATTTATTCCAACTATTGATATGCATGATAATGAGGAAGTTTGTTTAGAAAATTTATATGATAATGCTCTAGATGATGGTCCTATGTTACTTGATGTTATAAATTATAATGCTACTGAAAATAGGATTGCTATAATGTGTCCCATACCTTTTAAGAGTGATCAATCATCTTTTTTTTCTATTGCTAAAAGTGGGAAAGAAGAGGTCTTTACTTTTAATTTTGATCCCACTATTTTTGAGATTGATATGAATTGTGTGCTTTTAGACCATGACAAACATGCTTTATGTGATAATTATATTATTGAGTTTGTTCATGGTGCTACTGAAAATTATTATGAGAGAGGAAAATATGGTTGTAGGAATTTTCATGTTACTAAAACACCCCTCTTTTTTGTTCAAAGTTTTGAAATTGTTGTTGTTCTACCTCCCCTTATTTCTAGTTTGAGCTTCTTTAATTTATTTGTTTACAAGATTCCTATGCATAGGAAGTGGATTAGACTTAAATTCTTTTATACTTGCTTCTTGATGCTCACTTTTTCTTAATTCATATTTCTTATGTGAGCATCTACTTGATTCCATTTTTCTAGGCCTAGCTAAAAGGCGTTAAAGAAAAGCACTTCTTGGGAGATAACCCATGGTTTTATTTTTGCTTTGTTTTTCTCTATTTTCTTTGAGTCAAGGGGTTGTATATAGCAACTCCTTTGTATATTTATTTTCATGTATTAGTTGTGCCAAGTATATTTTCTAGCGAAAGTTGGAGTTGGTTTTGGATTTCTGCGCAGTAAACAGATTTCTGTTGTCCACCGTAAAATATCTGATAAATTACAGAAAGATCAAAATGACCTGAAACTTTTTGTGCTTATTCCTGAGCTAATTCCAAAACTTTTTTGTTCTTTATGTATGATCAACTTAAGTTCCCCGAAAATATTCGTCATTACAGACTGTTCTGGTTGTGGCAGATTCTGCCATTTTTCTTGCATTTGCTCTTTTACTATGTCAAGTGGATTTCTTTGCTTCAAGAAACATCAGTGGCTGTAGATAATGTTTAAAATTTTCAATAGAACTTGTGACCTTGCAGAACCTATGGATTTTTTTATTGTTGCACTAACCCTCTAATGCGAATTACTTTGAGTGTGGTGTCAAGGAAGTTTTCAAGGGTCAACAGAAGAGGGTGATATAATGTGATCAAGAAGAGTGCAACATCAAAGCTTGGGGATGCCCCATGGTTCATACCATAAAATCTTAAAAAGACTCTAGCATCTAAGCTTTGTGATGCCCAAGGCATCCCCTTCTTCATCAACAATTTATCGGGTCACTTCTAGTGAAACTATATTTTTATTCGGTCACATCATATGAATTTTTACTTGGAGCGTCTTTTATTTTTCGTCTTGTTTTCTTTTGTTTTCCTTGATGAAATAATATTTTTGGAACCTAGCATTATTGTGTGGGAGAGAGGCACGCTCCGTTTTATCATTTGAATACTCGTTATGCTCGTATTCTTAGTTTTTCTTCTAGTTGCTGCAAAATTCCTTTTTAGCTCCTGTTTTTCTTGCATCCCTTATTCAGAGTTGTTAGTTTTAGTAGAGTTGTGTTAGTACTATCTTTTTTCATTGCTGTATCTCTTGGAGACTTTTTGTTTAGTACAAATTGATTGATGTTGGAAAGCAGTAGTAAAGTTTCCGTGCTTATAACAGGTGCAATTAGAAGCTTGTATAGACTGTGGCTAGACTTTTTCATGCCATGCTAGATGTTATTTTAATTCTAAAGCGTAATGGCTATTTTTGTAGCATGACTTGTCTCAAATAGCTAAGATCGTTTAATGTGCCATTGAAAGAATCATGAGTTGTTGTTGTCATATTGAATCATAAATTTGTGGTGTTCTCCTTTGAATGTTTTATTTGGTTGACTTGGCGCATGCTTACACCATGTTTATGACTACAAACCAGTCACTTATAGAATCTACGATCATTTTTTAACTTGTAGTACCACTTATGCTTTGATTAATGATGTTTTTGTCGCTGTGCATGATTACGGCCATTATTGCTCTCTTGATTTGTTGCTCCCAGTCTTTCGCTAGCCTCCACCTGTACTGAGTATGAGCTCTACTCGTGTATCCAACTCCCAAAAATCAAAGTTTGCCAAATGTGTCCACCATACCTACCTACATGTGGTATATAACCGTCACTCCAAAGTAAATTGCTCTTGTATTACCTTTAAAACTTTCAAAATTACTCCTGTTTTGTGCTCCTGTTTTAGCTTATGAAGACGTAAATAGAGAATCTTTATCTCACTTGTTGATTGGACTTTCACACCCTCGACTATTTACTTCATCCGTTTATCCAATTGATAGAAGAGCTGGCAGCGGGGTGCCCAGCCCCAAACTAATACAACAAATTTTCTTCACTATTTTTGCCCCTAATTTATCAATCAAAGCATAATTATGTAAACAAAGGAGAAAGAGGGATGACCTTCTACCAGTTGCGTCCTTCTATGGGAGCCGCTCTTGTGAAGTCTAGTTGGCTTGTGACGTACTGTATTTTCTATTTGCCATTTACTGACATAAACATACACCTCTCTAAAGAAAGGTATTCAATACCTCTGTTTAACAAAATAAAAAGTTCTAGCACATGAGTGATCCCTGCTTCCCTTTGCGAAGGGCCTTTCTTATACTTTTATGTTGAGTCTCCATCTTCTTACTTTATGCACAGTTGAGACAACATAGTTGACATTTTGAGTTTCATATGCATTCGTCCCAGAAACATTATTAATTGATTCATGATGTGTTATTATTTGCTCTCATATTATTTGTTCTAGTCTTCCTCTTAAACTTTGAAGGTGTCCTGGTATTTATGTTTTGCCACACTCTTAAGGACATGAGAAATATCCTTTGCTATGTTTTCTCTATGCTTAAAACAAATGTATACCTTTCAAGTGCATTATTATTCATGATTTTTTATTTGTGTTACTTTTCATGATGCGAAGTGATTGATATGTTTCATTGTTAAAATTATATCTATCATGCTTGTGTTTAGAATACTATGATCTCAGCTTACTTATGATTTTACAATTTACATGATCAAGTTTATGTTGGTAGCATGTCACCTCAGAAATTATGTGTTTTTATCGTTTACCTACGCAAGGACGAGTAGGAACTAAGCTTGGGTACGTTGATACGTCATAAATGTATCCTTAATTTCTGATGTTCCATGTTGTTTTCATGCCATATGCTACATGTTTTCCTTACACTTTATGTCATTTTTATCGATTTCCTTGGACTAACCTATTGACAAGATGCCACAGAGCCAGTTCCTGTTTTCTGCTATTTTTAGTTTTAGAAAAGTTGTTCTGGAAATATTCTCTGGAAATTGGAAAATTTGAAGCCCGGAAGTCTTAGAATTCCCGAAGGTTCCACGGAGTCCCGAAGAGGCCCGAAGGGGGGCCACAGGGGGCCACACCATAGGGTGGCGCCTCCTGGCCGTGCCATGGGGTGGCGTGGGCCCCTCGTGCGCCCACCGCCATCTCCCTTTCGCCTATTTATTCCCCCGATGCGTGAACCCTAAAAATATATCACTTTTCCACGAAAAACACCCGAGGCCGCCGTCATAGTCAACCAGAGATTGGGAGGGTTCTTGAGTTCTCCCCGGCACCCTGCCGGGAGGGGAAATCATCACTTGAGGGCTCTATACCACCATGTACTCCTCCGGAGTGATGCGTGAGCAGTTCATCTTTGTACTACTGATGTTCCATGTTGTTTTCATGCCATATGCTACATGTTTTCCTTACACTTTATGTCATTTTTATCGATTTCCTCGGAATAACCTATTGACAAGATGCCACAAAGCAATTTCCTGTTTTCTGTTGTTTTTAGTTTCAAATATGTTGTTCTGGAAATATTATCGGAATTGGAAAATTCGAAGCCCGGAAGTGTTAGAATTCCCGAAGGTTCCACGGAGTCCCGAAGAGGCCCGGAGGGGGGCCACACCATAGCGTGGCGCCTCCTCGCCGTGCCGTGGGGTGGTGTGGGCCCCTCGCGCGCCCACCGCCATCTCCCTTTTGCCTATTTATTCCCCTCGATGCGTGAACCCTAAAAAGATACCACTTTTCCACGAAAAACACCTGAGGCCGCCGTCATCGTCAACCCGAGATCAGGAGGGTTCTGGAGTTCTCCCCAACACCCTGTCGGGAGGGGAAATCATCACCTAAGGGCTCTACACCACCATGCCCGCCTCCGGAGTGATGAGTGAGTAGTACATCTTTGGACTACGGGTCCATAGCAGTAGCTAGATGGTTGTGCTCTCCTCTTTATGCCTCATGTTTAGATCTCGATCTCGTGAGCTGCCCTACATGATCGAGATCATCTTATTGTAATTCTACATGTTGTGTTTGCTGGGATCCGATGATTATTGAATGCTATGTCTCTTGATTATCAATCTATCATTTTGTATCCATGTGTATGTTGTTTATGATCTTGCATGCTCTCAGTTGTTAGTAGATGCTCTGGCCAAGTAGATGTTAGTAACTCCAAGAGGGAGTATTTATGCTCGATAGTGGGTTCATGCCTTCTTTGCATCCGTGCTCGAGTGACAGAAATGTGACGGATGGAGGATGTGTTGTTGCCATTAGGGAGAAAACAACTATGTTTGCATTGTTTACATTACACACTTTGCTTTCTACGATTATTTGTTGCTTGTAACTTAATACCCAAAGTTTGTTCGAATGATATTCTGAGGATGGATTATTGGTCATAGATGCAGTTGGATAACAGTCTACGAGTCTTGTTGTAATGCCCGCATGAATAACATAGTAATCATCATGTCATGCATGTTTCATTATCTATCAATTGCCCAGCTGTAATTTGTTCACCACACATGTTATCTATCTTTTATGGAGAGACACCTCTAGTGAGCTGTGGACCCCGGTCCATTTTCTCATACTGATAATACAACCACTACAATTACTATTTTCACACTGCTACTTCTATTTTCACATTGTTCTCATACTATTTTCCATACCATACATTTAACCTCTTTTTTATCAGCAAAACCGGTGCGATTGACAACCTCACTACTTCGTTGGAACAAAGTGAATTGATTGTGTTGTGTAGGTTCCATGTTGCTGCTGAACCGGTAGTGCGCCCTACCACATCAATTGCATCAACCTTCAGAAGTTGCTTGTTCTCCTACTGGACAATTCAACCTTGGTTTCTTTTCAGAGGGAAAACTTGATGCTGCAATCTTCACACCTTGCATTTGGGGTCTCCCAACGAGCGTGTGTCTACACTCCATCATTCATCTGAGAATACGGTGAGGCATTTGTGGCGTTGAGTAGGCCTTCATGGCAAAACTCACACCCCTCCAAAGAGACGTACTCTCTTAACAAGGAGGAACTCGGGAATACATCTTGTCTCCGCGTGCTTCCGTTATCGGTTACCTCGTTCCCCCTCCTTTACTGTGTGCTTCTATTGTGCTGCCATGTTGATCTATTTGGCGTTGTGCGTATGCTCCAAAGCACGGAAGGTAATTCTTCTACGCATGCTCCAGCTGCTCTATGAAGAGGAGATTTGAGTCTTGGCAGTATACCTTGCAAGATTGAACTATTTATACGTTCAACCTGGCCATCGGATTATAGGTGTGCCACTGATGCTAGATCAATGCGGATTCCCGTTTGCCGGTAATATTTTGCCAGCTCTCCAATTGCAAAGTTTGTCCCATTATCCGTGATAATGCTATGTGGGACGCCGTATCTCACTATGTCTATGATAAAGTTTCTGGAACTCACACTGTCAAGATTTTTGATGAATTTAGCTTCCACCCACTTGGTATACTTATCTACTACAACGAGTAGATGTGTAAGTCCGCCTCTCGCAGTTTTGAATGGCCCCATCATATCTAGCCCTAGTACCATAAACGACCATGTTATGGGAATAGTTTTGAGTCCTTGAGCCGCCATATTGGTCTACTTGGCATAATACTGGCATCCAGCACATGTATTAATTATTTGCTCTTCGTTTGTCTTGCCTGTGATCCAGAAAAACCCTGCTCGGAATGCTTTGTTAACTATGATTTTTGATTGAGCATGATGTCCGCAATCTCCGGCATGAATTTCTTCTAGATTTTCCGTCCTTCTTTCGACGCAATGCAACGCTGGAAAACTTCTTATGTATTGCGTTTATACATGTAACAATTAATTACTGTGTATCCTTTGCATCGGCGCTTTATCTGCCTTTGCAAGACTTCGTCTGCTCCGTCCGGGAATTTCTGATCGACTAAGAAATTTAGGTATGGTCCCGTCCAATCCGGGATTACGAGCAAGACCTCAATTGACTCGGACACTAAGGGATAGTCAACATCTCCCCCTTTTATCGATGGTTCGTACAAAATGTTGAATGAAAGCACCAGGTGGTAATGTTTTCACCCTTTCCGAGCCCATTCGGGCTAAAGCATCCACGTTCCAGTTTTCTTCCCGCTTTACATGATTTACTTTGAATCCTAGGAAGCAAATGGCGAATTCGTCGATAGTTCTTCGATATTATGCCATTATGGGGCTTTTGGCATCCCATGTCTGGTTAAGCTGGTGTTGTACTAAATCCGAGTCTCCATAGCATAGTATGCGTTTGACGCCTATTTCTTTTACAATATGCAAGCCATGAAGTAGTGCCTGTATTCTGCTACATTATTACTGACATTGAAGTGGATTTGCAACACATACTCCATTTTGTCGCCTTTTGGAGATTTTAGCACCAGATCCACACATGCGCCTTCTTTCATTTTGGATCCGTCAAAATGCATTATCCAATATTCTGACTCCGACATTGGTGTGTTTTCCATGGCTTCTGTCCAATCGGCTACAAAGTCTGCCAACACCTAGGATTTAATTGCCGTCCGGGGTTGGTACTTAATGTCGAATGCAGCGAGCTCAATGCCCATTTGGCGACTCTGCCTATTGCATCCACATTGTTTATGATATCCCCTAGTGGTGTTTTGCTTGTCACTGTTATGGAGCGTCCTTGGAAATAATGACAGAGTTTTCGCGATGCAAAAAATACGCCATATGCCAGGTTTTGATAATGTGGGTACCTTTGTTTTGACTCCGAGAATACTTCACTAATGTACTATACCGGATGGTCTGGAATACTTTGTTCATCTTCCTGCTTTTCTACTATTATCACTGCGCTAATAACCATGTTTGTTGTTGTTAAGTACAACAACATTAGTTCTTCCTCTTTTGGGGATGCCAAAGTCGGAGTTGTCATTAAGTTTCCTTTAACTGGGCTAACGCTTTGTCTGCTTCTTCTGTCCACACAAATTTGTCAGATTTCCTCAACTATTTGTATAATGGCAGAGCTTTATCACCGACCCGGCTTATAAACCTGTTAAAGGTGGCTGCGCAACCCATCAACCTCTGGATGTATTTCAGGCACGTAGGCGTTTTGATGTTCAAGATTGCTTTGATCTTTTTTGGGTTTACTTCAATTCCTCTATGAGAAACGACAAAACCAGAAGTTCTCTTGAGGGAACCCCGAATACACACTTTAATGTATTTAACTTCATTTTGTAAGTGCGCAGATTATCGAAATTTTCTCACAAATCTTCAAGTAGCGTATGCTTTTCCTTGGAAATGACGGCAATGTCATCCACGTAAACGTGGACGTTTTTGTCTATTTGGTCATGCAAGCATCTTTGCATGCAACGCTGGTATGTGGCTCCAGCATTCTTCAGGTCAAAAGGCATGGTTATGTAATAATACATTCCATAGGGCATTCTCAAAGATGTTTTTATTTAGTCTTCTTCTTTCATGCTTATTTGATGATATCCGGAACAGGCGTCCCAAAAGCATAAGAGCTCAGAGCCAGCAGTGGCATCTATTATTTGATCGATTCGCGGTAAGGTGAACCTATCTTTCGGGCACAATTTGTTCAAAGCGGTATAATCTATACACATCCTAAGGACAATAGTATCTTTCTTTGGGACTAGTACCGGATTAGCGGACCATTCGGTATGAATAACTTCCCGGATAAAACCAGCTGCTAAAAGCCGGATTATTTCCTTGCCAATAGCCTTCCGTCTTCTTCCGTCAAAGCGACAGAGACCTTGTTTGACGGGTTTTGATCCTCGAATGACCTTCAATTGGTGCTCAGCAAGCTCCCGGGGTACACCTGGCATATCCGAGGAACTTGATGAGCTTGCTTTCCTATTTGCCAGTCATTCCGGTTCCCACTACGACGTATTTAGTCGGGTCTTTGGGGTCCAGGACGACCTTTTTTGTATTCTCAGATGCTTTGAAGCTGTTGGTTGGCTTCCGGCTTTCTTTTCCTGCCGGCATTTCTATCGGTGATACCTTCTTTGCCAGCTCTTTTAGTTCCTCCTTTGCTATAACCTTCTCGGCACAAAGGGCATTTCCCAGCTCTAGCTCATTTGCAAGCGCAAAATCTCCTTCAATGGCGATTACTTTGCCTCTTGGACCTGGCATTATTAGTTTGTTGTAGATATAACATGACCTAGCCATGAATTTGACAAAAGCCGGACGTCCGAGTATCGCATGGTATACGCTTTCGAACGGTACTACCTCAAACGAGATCATATCCTGGAGGAAGTGATCCGCCTTTTTGAAGGTTACTTCTCGGGGAATTTCTCCTAGGGAAGTTGCTTGTCTTCCAGGAACAATGCCGTGAAATCGTACATTGCTATGCCTGAGCTGGGTTTGTGAAAGATGCAGTTTTTTCAGAGTGCTCAAGTACTTGGTGTTGATCCTCGATCCTCTGTCCATCAGCACTCTTCTGAGCCTTGTGTTTTGCGCAATAGGGCTTACTATCAGGGCGTGTGTGCCGGGTTCAGGGATATTACTGGGATGATCCGACTGATCCTAAGTAATTGGAGTCTTTGCGTACTTTAGGTACTTTGGAGTTGGTGGAACGACGACATTAATTTCCCGCCATGACCGCTTCACTTTCTTGGCTGATGGTGTCGCAAGGAAAGTTCGGTTGCATTCTCCTTCGACCCTTGGGAACTTGGGTTCGCCTTTCCGTTGCTGCTCCTGGATTTTGTCGTCAGTGTCACTCGCCTTCGTCTTTTTCAGCTTCCGGCTTTTACTTGTTGAACTTCCTTTTGGAATCCTTCCCTTTGCTCCCGGATCCAGCGCTGCTCTTCATATGCTTGTTAAGACGGCATTACTGGTTTTTATGGTTTGGCTTTCCAAACTGTGTGTGATGAACGAAAGGTTCCCCTTTGATATTTTCCCACTCTTCCTTAGAGTAGGAGATAGGTTCCCTGCTTTCCACGCTTTTCCCTTTCCATCTGCTGGAGTTGTCTTTTCCAAAGGCGACATTTACCTCTTTAGGCTTTTGCTGCACCTACGGATTTGTTTTCTTTTCGAAGTGAGCCGTCTTTTTAGCTTGCACAAGTGCGTATGTATTTCTGCCTCTTGCTCTGATGTCATCTTCGGCTGATGCGTGCTCATTGGTGGTTGTTAACATGGAACCTAGGTCCCTGTGTGTTTTTGAACCAACCATGAACGGTACGAGGCTAGGTTTTAGACCATTGACAAAATCATGCATTGCTTAGACATCACTTACTCCAGATCAGCTATTCTTCATTGCAGTCCACCTTGAAATAAAGTCAACATATGACTCGTCTATATTGGACGCAGCGGTTTAACTGGTTAATTCTTTTGGTGGGTTTGTACATGCCACGGAAATGCTGAGCAAAAACTCTAGCCATATCCTCCCAGCTATCCACCATTCTTGATGGAAGTCCATTAATCCAGTCACGCGCTCCATCCAGCAACATCAGGGGCAGGAACTTCACAGCTTCCAAATATGTCCCTTTTTTAATCTGGACTGCGGTATAGTAATATGAGAGACATGTGTCCGGGTTTGTGCTTCCGGTATACTTTTGATAAGTTGGACAGACTTTGGCAAAGCCAACATGTACATTGATGTTCTGGATCCTGTTAGTGAAACACTTTGGCCCAAATACAAATAATCTCTTTCCGCTTTATCAGCGTAAATGGAACGACTAAATGAATAGGGGGGGGGTCTACTTCTCTCTGGTCCATTGTTGTGTGAATATGCTCGTCTAGGTTCATCCCTGTATTTTTCGGCATCCTGTCCTTTGGAATAAGGCGGAGTTCTACTTCGCATACCTTCCTTATTCCTTGGTGGGGTTAGGGATCTCTCACGCCTGTGAGGGTATTCGTATTTTCCGGCTTTATCGTTCGGGTTTCTTGGAGGCGGAATTTCTTTTCCGTCTTTCTGGTTTTTGTCTTCCCGATTGAAAGTGCACTATGGTCAACTAGAGGGGGGGTGAATAGGTTGACTACCAATTTTTATTCTTTTCCTTTTAATTATGGCTAAGCAAGATAAGATAAGGTTCTCTAGATGTGCAACTAGATGAGCAACCTAAGTGATACAAGATAAGATACGCAACGGAAGTAAAACGAAAGGCAACAAGATAAACCCCAAGTGTAAACAAGGATACAAGGATATGTTTCCCGTATTTCTTTCTCAAGAGAAGTACGTCTACATTGGAGAGGTGGGGAGCCACCTAGGCACTCCTCAATAGCACGGTTGTGCACACCTTATTCTCCTTGAGCTTCTCCGGTGAGGGAGATTCTCGTTTCCACTATGAGGTCGACTTGAAGGCGTTGACCAAACCTTTACACAAGGTTGAGGACACTCCACAAGATGTATGAGGCTCTCAACGGATCTGAAGCTTCTCGCAACAAGGTGAAAGCTACAAGCACAAGATCTACTAAGGTTTCTAAGCCTCAAGTAGGATTCTATATCTATTAGGATGTGGTGGATGGATTTGAAATTCCTTTGGTGGAATCACGGATCTAGGTCTCCTTTAGCTCTCCACAAAGTTTCGGAGTGTTTGGGTGGTTGGAGAGGGAGATCTAGGAGGTTGAAGCTTTCATTAATGGCTAGGAGAGAGAATGGGAAAAGCTTAGGAATTTATGAGGTAGGGGAAGGCTTTAAATACCCCTTCCCCCAAGTGGCCGTTGTGCAGTCCACGCAACACCGGAGGCTCCGGTGTTTCCACCGGAGGTTCCGGTGGTCTTAACATACGCGCACACGCGCAGCTCATTTTCTTCAGACTGGATCCTGCAGGGCGGAGGCTCCGGTGGCTCTGGCGGAGGTTCCGCCCACCGGAGGCTCCGTTACATCCTCCACTCTTATGCACCCGAAGGGGGTTTTAGAGGAGGCCGCACCGGAGGCGCCACCGGAGGCTAGCCCCACAGTGGGGCAGTGGAGCCAGCGGAGGCTCCGGTGGTTTCACCGGAGGCTCCACCCACCGGAAGTACAACAGAGGCTCCGATGGAGCCTCCACTCTTATGCACCCAAAGGTGTTTTTAGCGGAGGTTCCACCGGATTCTCCACCAGAGGCTAGCGCCTGGATGAGCTGGTAAATGCATGGGGCGGAGGTTCCGGTGGTTTCACCGGAGCCTCCGTTGCTTGCAAAAATGGCTCCCTAGCTTTGTTTCTTCGAGCTCTTTCCATTCGAAACATTTTTATAACCAATAGAGATTGTATACTTGATGAACCTGGGCATTTTCATATATATCAAATAGGACCTGAAAGTACTCTCAAATAGTCATTAGTCCAATAGTTATGTTGTCATTAATTATCAAAACGGAAGATGATCTTTCATTCTCCCCCTTTTTGGTAATTGATGACAACATCCCTATTTGCATAATTATAACACACACAACATGGACGGAGCTCCCCATAGAGATATGCTCCCTTCATGTTGAGAGAATTAAACAGTATAGATCTAAGCACATATAATAGTGAGCATATAACAAGTGATAAAATTAAGGTACTAAGTTCACAAGCTAACATAATGCATAACGAGGTTCACAACGCACAATAATTAAACAAACGAAGTATCCAAATAGACAAATCTCTCAAGCATAAGAGGCAAATTGAAAACATGGCTTGAGAGAGAACCCATGCAAATGCCCGCTCCTAAGTAGATATCTCTCCCCCTTTGGCATCAAGATACCAAAAGAGGAAGGAGACCGATGCTAACGTCCCAATGATCACTCGGAGGAGTTATCCAAGCTTGGAGGACGGGCACGGCAGCGAGAGCTGGTGACCTCTTCTCAAGGTTCCTCATCAGAACACTCAATGATCTTCCCCTTGGAATCCTTGGCTTGCCACGCGTCCCAGTCAGTAATGTTATCTTCTCTCAGGGACTCCACAGATTCTCCACCATCACGACGAAGCTGTCTCTCGGCCTTTGCTGCCTTGCGGTGCTTAAGCTCCCTGTCATAGTGAAGTTCCCATTGGTGCTGCTCGACCTTCTTGTTCACTCGGAACACTTTCTTGAGAACCCTTGCCATCCACTTGAAGGAACCGTCACATGGAGGAGGACGAGAGGGACCAACTTCCTCGTATTCGTCTTCCTCATCAATAATGACCCTGGCTTGGCCTTGCCTTTGCGAGCAGCGGGAGTGGGATGCACAATAGGATCGGTGTGGTCCTTGATGAGAAGCCTTTTCTCCGTATGTGGGATCCAATTAGCATCATCAAGAGGACTGTTTGGGAACTTGTTCTCCCACACCTTCAAGATGATCTTCATTATGAAAGGCCCAAAGAAAGCATTCTTCCTTTGTATGATGATATGCCACAACTCATTCCACAGATAATCGAGCACATCAAGCCTCTGAGTCAGACCGGAGATCCGCTTCTCATGAGTAAGAAGCATGAGATTCTTGAGGAAGCCTTGGATCTCATCAATGTTCCCCTCCTTTGGGTTGATGGTCTTACGATAGATGCGGAGCATAATATCATACGTGGGATAGAGACCCTTGACAAACCCAACAACGAACTTCTTCCAGTGATAAAGATGAGTGAGTTGATCCTTGGCGAGTGATTGATCATTGGGAGCGTGAACACGGAACCAACCCTTGTCAAACTCCGGGCCACCGGCAATGGGTCCATGATCAGGGTAGCCGCCAAGAAGGACTTCAACCTCGAACCACTTGATAATGAGCTGCTGTCCCTTGGTCATCCAGATAATATGACGCTCTGTCTCATTGGCGAGGTGCACTATGGCCAAGAACTCACAAACCAATCCCTCATCATAATCTTGTTGGACTTGCATACTGGGAGCAAGTCCAAATGCATCAACAATCTCGAGTGCTTCTCCGAAGTATTCGGGCTTCCTCTCCATATGATAGCATGTTGAGGAGCAACATTCTTCTTGGACTTCCTCATCAAGATCTCATGATAAATTTGGCTTTGATACACGGTGTGGAATCGAACATCCTTACCCTAGAACTATGGCATCAAGCGGTTGCGTTCAAAAGTATATGGGTTCTCGCGACGATGCGCCAAGAACCCTCCCTCGGACACTTGAGAGGCCGATTTCTCCTTGCGGGGCAAAGTCTTCTCGGGAGCCGGGAATCTTGTCTTGCGCTTCGGCTGAGATGGGTCCAATGTTTCCTCGATTTCATCAACCCTTTGAGCCTTGCGACTAGCCACGCTCTTTGTGTGATTGCCCTTGCCCTTTCCCTTGGAACCGGAGGCATCTATGAAAGAGAGATAACAAGAAAAGCATGAAGAAGAGGTAATGCTCAAGTTTATGTGACACACAAATCCGAGAAACAAAGATATGAAGAACATTAGGGATGAATGACAAGGGGTAGGGCACATGAACAAATCCACTCTAAGAACCAAAGTGATTCAAGCCTAATACTCACAATCTAGGTTTCTAGGGTTCGTACTCGTGATTTCCTACTCCAAAACCTAAATCCACGCATCTAGATGTGAAGAACATGTGGCTCCTAGTGCTTCCCCATGCATAAACTAGATGGGTGAGAGAGAGAGAGATCATACATACCTGCATCCATGGTGGAAGGTGAGGAGGAAGAAGATTCCGGAGCGGTCCAAGGCAAGGAGTATGGCTTCCCGGCGGTGGAGCACCCTTCCCGGCGGCGGAGACGTGGGGGGTGGCGGTGGTTAGGAGGAAGAAGAGGGAGGGAGAGTGGGGGAAAATAAGATCCAAGATCTTGTTGACCCGCTCGCCCTAGCCTTTATCCCGCAGAACCGCAGCGGACGGAGCCTCCTGTGGTTTCACCGGAGGTTCCGTCCCCTGGCCACAGAGCGCAGGCAGTACAGATCTGCCGCGCGAATTTCGCACCAGCGGAGGTACCGGTGGGCTCCGGTGGACAGGCGTAGTAGAGCCTCCGGTGGTTTCACCGGAGCCTCCGCCCGACCTAGTTTTTGCGCGCCAAGACTAGAAAAACGAGAGCATTCGGATAGGAATAGTCTTTTGTGCAAAGGGAGCTTGTGTTGGAAGATTGTAACTATCATACGGGTGACATTACTCGATGGGGGTTCGCAAGATGCAAAGTAATAAAAGCCGAACCCGCACAAGTTATCAAGGGGGAATATGATGTGCGTGAAAAAGCCAAAATAAAAACAACTCCGAGAGGAGGAGGTCGGTGGCCGGAGCCACCATGTTTCAGTGTGTACTTTGGTACCGCGAAGATCTTGGGGTCCAAGAATACTACTCACAATTAAGCATAATGAGTCACAAATTGACTAGATATGCAATGATGAATTGATTTTTGCATAATAAGAGGAGTGTATACTCATGAGTTGAGTGACGCTCCCCCTATGTCCATTCCTACAAACAAACATAATAGCACCTATAATGAAGGTACATATGCAAGGTTTCAAGTGAAGTTGGAAGAATCGATGACATTTAGTTCATTCCTCAAAGCTCGAAATCTTGGCTCATCAAGGGCCTTCGTGAAGATGTCGGCAAGTTGATCCTTGGTGGATACATATGAGAGATCAATATCACCCTTCTCAATATGATCCCGAATAAAATGATGATGGATCTCAATGTGCTTCGTCTTGGAGTGAAGAACGGGGTTGTAGGCGATCTTGATAGCACTCTCATTGTCAAAAAGAAGAGGCACCTTGTCAAAATGAATACCATAATCCTTCAAGGTTTGCCTCATCCAAAGAAATTGGGCACAACAACTTGCCGTAGAGATATATTCGGCCTCGGTGGTGGAGAGAGCAATGTAGTTTTGCTTCTTTGAAGACCAACATACTAAGGAGCGGCCAAGGAATTGGCAACCCCCAGATGTGGAATTCCTATCCGTCTTCTCTCCCGCATAATCCACATCCGAATACCCGATGAGCTAAAAACTTGAACCCTTGGGATACCAAATACCAAAATTTCGGGTATGAACTAAACATCGAAAGATTCGTTTCACCGCTTCCAAATGACTTTGCCTCGGAGAGGCTTGAAACCTTGCACATTTACCTACACTATACATGATATGGTATAGATGCACAAAGGTAGAGCAAAGAGCCAATCATGGAGCGGTATACCTTTTGATCTACCTCTTTACCCTTGGGGTCGGGTTTCAAGTCAGTGGTTGTGGACATGGGGGTCTTCATAGGCTTAGCATCATGCATATTGAATCTCTTGAGCATGTCTTGAGCGTATTTGGCTTGTTTGATGAAAGTTACTTCATGATATTGATTTACTTCAAAGCCGGGGAAAAACTCCAATTCTCCCATCATAGACATCTCAAACCTATCGGTCATAAGCTTGCAAAACTCTTCATTGAACAAAGTGTTAGTAGACCCAAAAATGATGTCATCCACATAGAGTTGGCATATGAATAAGTCACCTCCAACCGTCTTGGTAAAGAGGGTGGGATCGATTAAACCAACATTAAACCCACGATCCACTAGAAACTCTTTAAGGTGTTCGTACCACGCACGTGGAACTTGTTTAAGTCCATAGAGTGCCTTATCGAGTTTGTAGACATAATCAGGGTGGCTGGGATCCTCGAAACCCGGAGGTTTCTTAACATATACTAACTCTCTAATGGGACCATTTAGTAAAGCACTCTTAACATCCATTTGTTGCAACTTAAAATTATGATGAGATGCATAAGCAAGTAAGATGCGAGTGGATTCAAGACAAGCTACGAGGGCAAAGGTTTCACCGAAATCAACACCTTCGACTTGAGAAAACCCTTGGGCCACCAATCTTGCCTTGTTGCGAATGACGATACCATCTTTGTCTTGCTTGTTCTTGAACACCCATTTGGTGCCAATAACATTCTTGCAATCCTTGGGTCTTGGCACTAACTTCCACACTTTGTTGCGCTCGAAGTTATTGAGTTCATCATGCATGGCTGTCGCACCCGGACTTCTAGAGGATACTCACAGCCCGCTAAACAGTAGATAATTGGCTTACGGGGCTTACCGGCACCCGCATCTCAATATGAGTAGGCCAACACGTAAACGTGTGACAACCAACATCTACTGTTCATCGTCTGCGTAAACCATCCCATAGAAATCCGACTACTTCCATTGACGTACTTCATAACATACACACATGGTACGTCAACGGCATTTGAACAAGTGATATCACAACAAATCTCTAAGACACAAAGAAATAGAAATAAGTGGCAAATAGCTCTCACTAGAGCAGAGATAGCAAATACAGTCATGCAGAGGACACATGTCCCAACAAGTCATCATTACATCACAACGGAAGCATCCAAAGTGTCTGAGTACAGACAAGATCCAAATAGGCCTAAGAGGCCGGAAACGAAAAGACGGAGCCCATCCACGATGTCTCGGATCCTTCCCGGGTCCGCTATCTACTCGTCAGCAGCCTTGTCATACTCCACGTAGTAGCCACCAAGGGTATCCTCGGAACCGTAGTCTGCAGAACACGCAGCCCCAAAGGGGTCAGTACAGACGAGTATTGGCAAGCAAGACGCACAAGATACCAAAGTGTACCCGTCAACACCTAGTACAGATGCCTTGGGTTCAACGGAAGATAGATGATACAAAAGTGCGGCAGCGGGCTGCCTAACCAACTACAGAGACACGCTACAACCTCCGGCTACAAGAAAGGGATAAGATAGCGCATCGGAACCAACTATCACTAACCTCAAACAAACCCATCCTGGATCTCGCCCCTTATCCAAAGAAGCAATCCGAGGATAACTCACACAGTTGGATTAGTGAAGGTTCAAGTTATTGTGTCAATAAGCCTATTACTAGTCAAATTATTATTAATTAGGTGTAAGTTGTCTAATCCTTGTTAGCCAGCCCTATCACCAAGTCATCCATAACCGCGGACAACACGGCTTCTCGAGAAGATTTAACCCTGCAGGGATGCACCAATTTGGCCGTACACGTAAGAATATCCCGCCAGACGGGGGATCAACCCACCAAGCGAGGTACTCAACACAACCCAACTCTTCTTCGCATCAAGCCCAAAGAACCCCGTGCAGTTGAGCGCACGGCTAATCAAGCCCCACGAAGAAAATGGGACCCTCATAGCACTCTAAGAACGTGTCTTCCTAAATGCCGACTACAAAAGTTACCACCCTGGCGCCAAGGGTTCGCACCTGCATATGCATGCGGCAAATGGAAAACCCGAACTAAATGAGGCGATTTGGACGAGATGCAAATCGAATCAAAGTTGAGGGGGGCGCCCATACACGCTTCCCACATGCGGTTAGCGCGCTCATCATGGATCTAGAGGACAAGAACTTTTCCTGAGTTCGACACTAGCAGGCCTCAAAACCATACCCGGCCTCCTGCCGGTGCCTTATCATCAAATTAGCATTACCTCAAACATTAACAGGTTGTTGACTAAAAATCGAGCCCCAGAACATAATAAATATGGTAACAGAAATAACGGACATCAGACTCGAGCATAAACAACCCTAAGCATGCTAGTAAGACACAGGCAACAAGCCACGAGGTTATAAGTGTGGAGGATAGGCTATATCAGGGTTACAGGACAACATGTGATAGGATCGGAACACAAGCAACGAATCTTAAGGCTAGCAGGATAGACAACGGAAAGTATCGATATCCAGTGTGGAAAGGACACAATGGTTCATGTGAGTGAATACTTGCCTGCAAACTCAGTAGCCTGGTACTGGGCTAACTCCTCTGAAGTAGTGTCGTAAACCTCGTCTGTCTCAACATCGTCGTCTATTCGAGAAGAAGCAAACAAACAACGCAGAGAGACAAATAATCAATAACATGGCATAATGCACAATCATGGGATGATGGATGACAATTTAATTGATGCATCAAAGATAAGCTAGTTGACATGGTAACATAATTAAATGGGCCTATATGCAATTTGGATTGCATAGGGAAAGGCCCATGAATTAAGGTTGAATTAAATGTTCTACAAATAACCATCATGTGAAAGTTGATTAGAATGATGCATGGATGAGGAAAACAATAAGAAAACAACAATAGCTTCAATTGATATGTTGTTTACCAACTTTGGAATTTTATTTATTAAGTTATGAAATTTGGCTTCTTAAATGAGTTACACAAGCATTTGTTGTTTTCACCAATTTTAAATGTTCAAAATAGATAACAAAGTTCATATTTGGAAAGTACAAAATTTTTTATATGGAATACATATTTCATTTGTTGAAAATGGATTTAAAATGAATTAATTATGAATTAAACAAGTTTAAACAAGATTTAAATGAATTTAATTCAAGTATGAATTTATTTGAATTTTTTATTTGTTCAAAACATTAAATAAAATTCATATTTGTAAAGATTATACTTTTCTGGTTTGAAAACATATTTTATATGTTCAAAAGGAATTTAGTTTGACCAAGTTATGAATTTAGCAATTTTAAATGATTTAAACAAGATTTGAATTATTTACCCAATTTTAATTATTCAAAACAGGAAACAAAGTTTATATTTGGAAAGCTTGTTCAATTTTGCATGGAAAACATATTTTATATGTGCCATTTGAATTAAATTTGAATTAGTTATGAATTTGACCAAATTTGAATGAGTTGTTTGAATTTGAATTTTTGAACCCATTGGAAATGTTCAAAACAGTATACAAATGGTTTTAACATGTAGAGAATTAAATTTGGTATGGAAAACATATTTTATTTGTTAAATTTGGATTTGAAATGCAAAAGTTATTTGAATTTGAATTACAGGGGCTATTCTGCAATTTTTAAAGTGTTAAAATTGTTCCAGGGGCTTAGGTGCGAAAAAAAGAAATTCAGAAAAGGTCCCTGGAACCTTTTCTACGCAGTGCCAGCGTGCACTGGGTCACTGCCCGTGGGCCAGCCCCCTGCTGGCGCCTGCGTGGCGCGCGCGTGGAAGCTGGCGTGGCCACCACTGCCAATGACAGATGGGCCCACGCAGCCAGCGTGGCAAACAAGAAAAAGGGGTGGCTTTAATCTGCGCGGGGGAGGGATCGAACTCGCGCCCTCGCGCTGCGTGCCGTTGGATCTTGCCACTGGGCTGGCTCGAAGGTGGTGATAGGAGAGAAACGTGCGGGGTTTTGAGGTGGGCTGCGGGACTGTTAACTGAAACTGAAAAAATTCAGTTAACCGAACCTGCAGAAGCGGACGGTGATCGCCGGCGACGAGCGCTGCTGTGGCCGCTGCCGTGTGCGTGCAGTGAGCGCGTGGGGTGCGTGCTGGACGTGCGTGTTTGTGCGCGTGCTAGGTGCCAACACAGAGGCCACACCGGGCCCCGAGGGAGCTCTCCTCGCTCGGACATGGCGCCATGGCGGACGCCGGTGACAGTCCGACAGTGGAACGACGAACCAGGAAGCAAAGGAGGGAGCTTTGGCCGGGAATCGACAGAGGAGTTCACCTTGGGGTGGTTGCGGTGGTCGTACGGGGTTGAGGGAGATGGAGATGGCGACGCGGTGATGATCTTCAGAGCAGCCGCGGCGGTGTCGAGCTCGTCGTCGAGGATCAGCGGCGCCCGGGGCTCAACGGAGATGTGGAAGGTATCGAGGAAGAAACGGGGGTGCTGCTCGTGCCCCTGGCTTGGCCGGAGATGCTCCCTAGCGTGCTGTCGACGGCGGCGCCATGCTCTGCAACCTTCCCCCAACGATCGCCAGAAAAGCAGAGAGAAGGAAGGGAGAGAGAGAGAGGAGAAAATGGCGGCGGCGGCGGAGATGGAGGAAGAGGGGAATGGCGCTAGGGTTTGGGGCCTCGGGTGGTAGATAAAGGGCGAGGAGAGGGAGCAGGTGGAGGGCGCGGTGGTGCGCCCTGCTGTCGTCAGGTGACGAGCGCCGTACGGAGGAGGGAGAAGGGGCCGCGGGCCGCGCTGCGCGCTGGCTGGGGTGGAGGTTGGGCTGGGCTGGCCCAGCTGGCTGGCCTGGTCTGCCTCCCCCAGCCCGATTTTTTTATTTTTTCTCTCTGTTTTTTTTGCAGAAAAGAAAAAGGGAAGAAAATAAGGGGTTTTGGGGATGAAAAATTTTTGGTGATAACTTTTATTAGTTATTTATTACAAAATCCCAGCTGTACAACTTTTTGTTTTCCAAAAATTTAAATTTTGTTGCTGTTTGTAATTTAAATGCATTTGATGGAAATTTGCAATAATTGAATTATTGAAACTTAATCAAGTTAAAAGTTTGGAATTTCAAGTTTATTGGAACCAAACAAATGGTTTGATTTGAAAGTTTTATTTGAAACATTGTAACAGAACAAGTATGAACAAGGATTTGAAATTTGGTTTGAAATTCAAATGGAAAAACAAATGAAAACAAATGCAATGCTTATGATGACATGATGCAAACTTAATTTAAACAAGAGGCAAGCATTGTAATGGTGTTTTTCATACTTGGGATGTTACAATGGCTTCAAGCCAATCTTGATCTTCGAGAGCTTCATAAACCTTCTTGGGTTCAATGAAAGAGACAAAAGCATTAGCCTTGCTAAAATCCGCCAATTGCTTCCTACTGACAACCCTTCCACGAACTTTCCCAAGTATCTTGTCCTCTGTGTGACCCGCTCTTTCAATATTCTCTAGCCTTCTCTTTTCTCTACGAGCTAGTATCTCCTCCAAAGATTCTTTGGATATTGCTTGAGAATCACCTTCTTCATCGGAGACATGTCCATCTTCATCTTGGCCTTGATCATTAGCGGGTGAAGGATCACCACTAGGTTGAGCTCTCTCAACAATTATGGGACTTTGATCATGACTTTGATGAGAATTTTGGCCTTGATTACTTGCTTGACCTTGATCATTAGCTTGAGGGCTTGGTGCATCTTGTTGGGTAGCTTGGGTACCAATGGGTGTAGTCAATGGCTCCACTTGAGTGGGGCATAGTCCTTCTCCCTCCGTCATCCGGTAACCCTCAATGGGAATTATTTCACCAATCCACATTCTTCTTATGACGATGGGAGGAATTGAATCCCCCTTGGGAGCCGTTATCCTCATCAAACACCACGTCTATAGCTTCTTCAACTTGTCTGGTGGACTTGTTGTAGACTCTACAGGCGTGAGCGTTTGTGGCATAGCCAACAAAAATACCCTCATAAGATTTGGTCTCAAATTTTGACAAATGTATACCTTTCTTGCGAATGAAGCACTTGCAACCAAAAACCTTGAAGTAAGATACGTCCAGTTTCTTGCCCGTGAGAATCTCATAGGGAGTCCTGTTCAAGATCTTGCAAAGATATAACCTGTTGGTAGCATGACAAGCAGTGGAGACGGCTTCGTCCCAAAAGTTATAAAGATAAGAGAACTCCGCAATCATTGTCCTAGCCAAATCCATCAAAGTCCGGTTCTTCCTTTCCGCAACACCATTTTGTTAAGGGGTGCAGGGAGAGGAGTATTGGTGAGCAATTCCCTCTTCACTAATAAACCCCTCAACTGTATAGTTCTTGAACTACGTACCATTATCACTCTGTATGTCCAATATGGAAGCATTGTGTTGGCTCTCCACTAGAGTAATAAACTCGATGACCATATTTTGAGTCTAACTCTTCCTCTTGAAGAGATACACCCAACAATATCTTGAATAGTCATCCACAATCACCAAGCAATACTTCTTTCCTCCGAGACTATCATAAGATAGTGGACCAAAGAGATCTAAGTGAATGAGCTCAAGAATTCTTGTGGTGGAGATATTAGTCTTGGTTGGGTGAAGTTCTCCATGTTGCTTTCCAAAGGCGCAAGAACTACACACACGATCTTTAGCAAACTTATATTTGGTTAGTACTAGAACATGATTGCCACTTTGAAGGTCATGCAACATTCTCATATTGGTGTGGTCTAACCGGCGATGCCAAAGTCACTCCACATCAACTTTAGCCATTAGGCATGTCGCGACACACGTGTCTCCTTTAGAGAAGTCCACTACATACATGTCGTTCTCGACAAACCAAACAAAGGATACTTTAAGAGTTGTTTCCCAAGTGACAATCACATTCTCTTTATTAAAGAAAGAGGTAAAAGCACAATTTGCAAGTTGAAGAACGGACATCAAGTTATAACCAAGGGACTCAACAAGGAGAACATTCTCAATTGATACATCATTTGAGATAGCCACCTTGCCTCGTCCTAATACCTTAAGTTCGGAATTGTCACCAATAGTGAAGCAATTGAGATGAGGTAATGGAGGTTCAATATTTCTCATTGCGTCATTGCTTCTGGTCATATGTTGGGATGCACCACTATCCACCGTCCATCTACCCGGCCCGGAAGAACTTCCCTACAAGAGATCAATTTCTTGATTTAGGTACCCATCCTCCAATGGGTCCTCTTTTGTTAGTAACAAGGGTCTTAGGAACCCAAATAGTCCAATGATAATCATCACCATAAGAAGTACCAACGTATTTAGCATAAACATGACCATCTCTAGATTTCATAAGAACATAAGAGGGGTTATATTTTCCGGCAAAGTCGTTGTGAGTGATGCTCACCCTAGAGGTATCATCACCCACCACGGCGTTGGTATCCTTCTCCTTGGTGACCTCTCCCTCTTTCACAAAGGAAACATTCCGAGAGGAAGAGGTGACATTCTTGGTTTTCTTCTTTGACTTGGCAACGAAGCCAAGCCCTTCCTTTCCTTTCTTGGCTCCTTGAGAGCTTCTGGCGTCATTGAGAATTTTCTCTCTTCCTACAACGTTATTAGTAGTACAAGAGGTAGGCATGATGACAATACTATTAGAGGAGGAAGTCACTTGCTTATTAGATTGTTGAGCTAGAAGCTTATTTCGGGATATGGTGAGTTTGTCATGGATTTCTTTAAGAGACGTGAACTCCTTTTCTAGTTTTCCATGATGCTCAACAATTTCCTCATGAGCTATTCCTAGCTTCAACTCTTCTTCTTCAAAGATTTTAAGTAAAGCAAGAGATTTTTCATTATCCTTCCTAAGTTTGGAAACATTAATAGCATAAGTCTCTTCTAGACTAGATAGTCTCTCTTCAAGAGAGGCTCTCAAGGATCTCTCTTTCTCAAGAGCTTCTACAAGCTCATTGTCATGATTCTCATGAACACCACCATAGCTCTCCAAGGTCGTGATGATCTCTTCCTTCTCATCTATGAGAGAGTTAGCATCATCAAGTTGCCTCAAGAGGGCCTTTACCTTTTCCTTCGTTTCACCTTCAAGACTACACATCCAAGAGCTAAGATTGTTGGTCTCCTCATCATCCACAATGTTTTCAACACAATCCAATAATGAGGGAGAACTAGTAGCAACAGACTTGGAGGTGAAAGATATTACCGCGATGGCTTTTTCCATGAGACATGTAGGTCGGACCAATGCCTTCTAATTGGGGGATTAAAATAGAGAGACCGATGAAGAGGAAGTCGTAGCTATGGCGACATGGGCCACACCTACGACTTCATCTTCTCCTTCATCTCCGGAGTAGTATGTATCCAAAGTGGGGCCTTCTTGAACATATAGAGCCCTTGGGACTCTTCTAGCGAGATTCTTGTTTTGTGGAGCTTTGTTCTTGTCCTTGCTAACAAGCTTCCCATCATTTTCTTCTCTTGGCTCAAAAGGACACTCCTTGACGAATTGATTTGCACTTCCACAATTGAAGCATGTCCTTGGACGCTCCCCCTTATTCTTGTAGATCTTGTTTCTTGAAGGTCTAGGAGCATCGGCCTTGTGAGCCTCCCATCTCTTCCAATAACTGTGCATGGCAAGAGCAATGCACTTGTGAGCACCCTTGTATGTATCTTCATAATCCTCATCATCCTCATCTACTTCTTCTATCCGAGCAACCGCCTTAGACTTCAAGGCGAGGTTGGGAGACTTTCCAACTCCTCTTGAGCGAGCGAGAGCATCATCCGCGCTCTTGTGAGATAGGGATATGGCTATGAACTCACTAAGAACACCAATGGAGTTGAGGGAGTTGTAGTCCGATCTTGTTCGAATGCTAGTGGAGAGGTTCTTCTCGAAAGGGGTTATGGCCTTGACAAACTTCCTCTTGATCCACTCATCGGAGATCTCTTCTTTTCCAAAGTCCCTCAATTGGTTGCCAATGGTGACAACTCTTCTATAAAGTTCTTCGGGACTTTCATCTTCAAGCATAACGAAGTTCTCGGACTTGTCAAGAGCCACATCATACTTTGAGGATTGGATGCTAGCATTGCCTTGAAACAAGGTTTCAAGTTTATCCCAAGCCTCCTTGGCGGTCCTGATACCGCAGATGTGTTCAAGATGTTCTCTTGGGAGAGCCTTCTGGATAGTGACAAGAGCGGTCTTATTGAGTTAAAATTCCACGTCTTCTATTGGAGTCAAGTTGTTTGCATCGTGAGGATAAAATCCATGGAGAACACTTCTCCACAAGGTGGTGCAAGACCCTGAAATATGAGACTCCATATCGAACTTCCAAGAAGAGAATTCATTAGTGTTAAGCATGGGAGGAAGTCCAACATTTAGAATGTGCGGAATTGTGGCAATAGGATGGATAGTGTCATAATTGGGAGGTGGTGGTACTTTTGAGTTAGACCCCGAACCGTTAGCCGATTGATACTTGGAGCCTTCGGAGCTCCCACCGCTCTTAGCCTTTTTATCAGCTTTTGCCTTGGCTTTCTCCTTGGATAAAGCAATGTTAGCTTCCATTTCGGCGATGTCCGGAATGGACTCATCATCCGAGCTAACATCATCGGCGGTGAGAGGTGGTTCCTTGGACTCCTTGGTTTTCCCCATCATGGCCTCCAACATTTTCTTTATGCTAGAAACCTTCGAGCCAACACTAGAGCTAACCTTGGGCAATTCGGTTTGGAGGGTTCCAACCGTTTCTTGTGGGTTAGTTATAATCTCGTCCATTTTGGCGATTTCCGCACTAGAACCACCGGGATCATTTTCATGGACCATTATACTCTTAGGCGGTTAAGCCCTTAGCAAGAGCGAGGCTCTGATACCAATTGAAAGTGCACTATGGTCAACTAGAGGGGGGTGAATAGGTTGACTATCAATTTTTCTTATTTTCCTTTTAATTATGGCTAAGCAAGATAACATAAGGTTCTCTAGATGTGCAACTAGATGAGCAACCCTAGTGATACAAGATAAGATACGCAACGGAAGTAAAACGAAAGGCAACAAAATAAACCACAAGTGTAAACAAGGAGACAAGGATATGTTTCCCGTAGTTCTTTCTCAAGAGAAGTACGTCTACGTTGGAGAGGTGGGAGCCACCTAGGCGCTCCTCAATAGCACGGTTGTGCACACCTTATTCTCCTTGAGCTTCTCCGGTGAGGGAGATTCTCGTTTCCACTATGAGGTCGACTTGAAGGCGTTGACCAAACCTTTACACAAGGTTGAGGACACTCCACAAGATGGATGAGGCTCTCAACGGATCCGAAGCTTCTTGCAACAAGGTGAAAGCTACAAGCACAACATCTACTAAGGTTTCTAAGCCTCAAGTAGGATTCTAGATCTACTAGGATGTGGTGGATGGATTTGAAATTCCTTTGGTGGAATCACGGATCTAGGTCTCCTCTAGCTCTCCACAAAGTTTCGGAGTGTTTGGGTGGTTGGAGAGGGAGATCTAGGAGGTTGAAGCTTTCATTAATGGCTAGGAGAGAGAATGGGAAAAGCTTAGGCATTTATGAGGTAGGGGAAGGCTTTAAATACCCCTTCCCAAATGTGTCCGTTGTGCAGTCCACGCAGCACCGGAGGCTCCGGTGGTCTTCACATACGCGCACACGCGTAGCTCAGTTTCTTCAGACTGGATCCTGCAGGGCGGAGGCTCCAGTGGCTTTGGCGGAGATTCCGCCCACCGGAGGTCCATCGGAGGCTCCGCTCTTATGCACCCGAAGGGGGTTTTAGCAGAGGCCACACCGGAGGCGCCACCGAGGCTAGCCCCACAGTGGGGCAGTGGAGCGAGCGGAGGCTCCGGTGGTTTCACCGGAGGCTCCGCCCACCGGAAGTACACCGGAGGCTCCGCTAGAGCCTCCGCTCTTATGCACCTGAAGGTGTTTTTAGAGGAGGTTCCACTGGATCCTCCACCGGAGGCCAGCGCTTGGATGAGCTGGGAAATGCATGGGGCGGAGGTTCCGGTGGTTTCACCGGAGCCTCCACTGCTTGCAAAAATGGCACCCCATCTTTGTTTCTTCGAGCTCTTTCCATTCGAAACATTTTTGTAACCCATAGAGATTGTATACTTGATGAACCTGGGCATTTTCATATATGTCAAATAGGACCTGCAAGTACTCTCAAATAGTCATTAGTCCAATAGTTATGTTGTCATTAATTATCAAAACGGAAGATGATCTTTCACCGATCCTTATCGAAACGCGGTTTTGCATTGCTCTCGCCTTTCGGCGGATGAGACCCTGACCTGGACGATGCATTCTTGTTATGCAGGATTTTCCTGTCCTTCGTAGGATCTTCATTCTTTCCCTTTGAACTTCCTGAATCTTCGGGTTCGCTTGGATCGGGCGCTGCAGCGGCACATGTGGCGGTTTTTCATAAAGCAGGATCATCATGAAACTTATCAGTACGTGCTTGGCCTTGCTGATATTGTTGTAATGCTTTTCCTAAGAAAGCATACACTCTCTAAAGCTTTTCGTCATTGGAGTAAAGGTCGTCATTGAGGATGGCAAACACAGCTTCTGCATTCTCAGCTGCAGTCTTATGAATGCGTTCTCCCTTAACATTTGTGATGTTAACATGCCTTTGCCAAGACGGGTTTTCAAACCACTTTTTGGCTGGCAGTTCTTCCGACTTTGCTATTCCGGGTAACCTCGTAGGTTTGATTCCATGCATGTTCTGGCATTCATATTCCTCAATTTCTTCCTGCTGCAATTTGACGACAGCCTGGGTTTTGCGGAGGATTTCCCGAGTCCGGAAAATATGTTGTTGTTGCCGTATTATGGCTTGCTTCCTGGCTTCCAGCACTTCTTGTGGTTCTTTTCTTGCAACCGGGGTTTGAATTAGGTCGATAACGTCCTGTTCCGACATTTAAGGAACATGTACTACTTCGGTCTGCTTCTTTTTCTTCTTTGTCGTCTTTACGCTACTACCTCCTCCGATTTCCAGGTTTTTGTTGGCTATGTTGGCCAATTTGTCCATGTTTTTCTTCTAGGACTTGGTAAATAGCTTTTTGACGGTTTTCTTCCTTTTCTTGGAGGATGGCGGCTTTTTCTGAGGTTCATCTTCCGTAAATTCCTTAACATCGGGATATGGCGGGCTTTCCTCGCCGTCTTCTTCTTTTTTTTCTCCTCATCAGCTGGCGGAGGTGTTTTGGGATATGCTTCCTCTTCTTCCTCGGCATCCTACTTTGCGGTCGGTTTAGCCATGATTACTTTGTGAAATCTTCTCTGCATGTATTTGATCTTTCTTTCGAAAGCATCTTCATCATCATCGGAGTGTGAGTTGCACCCTACAGATCCGGTTTACGAATCTAGTTTTGCTTCAAGAGCTGCTAAAATAGATTCGGCTTCCGAGCTTGTCGCATGATTGGAGGATTCCGGGCCATCCACCTTTTCAGTGGGATCCCTGTTTTCTGCCTTTTCCACGGGATTTTCGCCGTCCGTGTTTTCGGCGATCTCTGTTTGCACCATGCCAACGAAGTGCGATCTGGGTGTAGGCATCTCCTGAGAGGGAGCAAATCTAGACATGCGTCGGCGATATTCAGTTAATGAATCTTGGTTTGCCCCAATGTATGAATAAGGCATATCCGAGATGAATCCGGCGTGAAAGCCGTCTTCTACTGGGCATAGGGCGGGTGGGATAAATTTACTTCCAGCACGGAAACCCATTGCTTCCGCCGTTAAACCTATGAAAACATTAGCAGATCCAATAGGAAGGACGCAAGCACTTACCAGTTGATTCCATGTCGGCATATCAGATCCGTTGTCGATGAAGCGTCCGACGTTCCCGTCGAATTCCAGGCTTCTGACAGTCATCGTGATGCCGAGTCCGCCGAGTATTCCCGCTCGAAACGTGACTCCCGACGCCGCTGGCCCCACGGTGGGCGCCAACTGTCGAGTGTTCTTAGTTAGGTTCATAGCAAGGGGTGCCATAAGTCTGCTGATAGAGCCGTGGGTGGAAACATGGGAGAGTGGAAACGAGGACACGATTTACCCAGGTTCGGTACGTCGCAACTAAGGCGGGATTCCTACTCCTGCAATCTCACTAAATCAGGGCTGAAGCCTGAAGTATACGAAGTAGAATGTGAGTAGGGTTTCGCTAACTCGGCGAGTATGAACTTCCCGTCGAGTTAGCTTCTAGCTATTTTATCTCTCTTCTGTCTTTCGACAGCTCCCGTCCGACTTTATATAGATAGCCGGACTAGGGTTTACAGGAAGGAAACCTAGAGTACTACGGAAAGTATTCTATTCTTGGAAAGTAAGGCATCCTACTTCTTCTCCAAGACGACCATGTATTGGACCATGATCCAGGTTCTTCCAGAATCTGGCTTCCTGTGCGTCAGCTTACTGGGTCGGCCAATGGACTTTGTTCCGTTACCTACGGGCCACCCTGGTAATCCGGCCTTTGGCCGATGCTGAATATACCCCCATTTAGCATATATCCGACACTAAAGGAGCTGATCTCGGTTACATCCTGATACCTTTGGTGGATCAGAAGAAGACAGACGCATAATGACCTTTGGTGGATCAGAAGAAGACGGACGCATAATGACCTTTGGTGGATCAGAAGAAGACGGACGCATAATGCGGACGTACCGAACCCCTTCCGCTGCAAGATATCAAGTCTCTCGATAACCGCCAATGCTGCAAAGGTGGTAAAATCACATGCAAATACAGCTCCAGTGAAATGGACGAGACATGAAACACGGCAGGTAAAACTAAACATTGATGCCTCCTTCCATGTAGATGATTTCACAGGAGCTACTAGAGATATGCTTAGATATTACCGGGGAAAAATTTATTGCAGCATCTAGCATGTTTCTTCCTCATATTTCCTCGTTGATGATGGCGGAAGCGGTGGCAATGAAGGAAGGTCTAGGGCTGGCCCACAGAATGGGGTGTAACTCGATCATTGCAGAAGGTGATTCGCCGTATATTATTGATGCTTGTACTGGTTATGATTCATGGTGGAATGAAGTTGCCGCTGTCCTTGCTGACTGTGTGGTTATGACATCGCAAATTAGACACGTCTCTTGCCAATATTGTTCGAGGGAAGCAAATAAGACTGCACATGGAATAGCTAGGAGATGTTTTAATTTGAAACTTTCATGTAATTGGGTCGATGAACCCCCTAGCTTTCTTCTTATATCCCTCCTTAGCGATGTAATTATTGGTTAATCTCCGAGCAGCAAGTTTCAGACACGCTATTTTCCTTATCAGGGTAACTAACATGACTGTACGGTTTTTAATGAGTCGGCTTGCTTGCTTAATAGTGTTTTTTACCTAAAAAAAACTTGCGATGCCGGGAAGCCTTGAGACTTCAAGGTCTGACTTGGCCCTAGATTCAGTAGACTAGGAAGACGAGGAACCAATAATTCGCCAACCATGTCCAGTTCCTGTCGCGCTAAGGCTAGTCACAATGGGGAGTAACATAGACTAATAACATACACGTTCTCCTAGGCTATGTTACCACCTTCGTAGTGGGTAGTAACCAACATGTGGTGTCATGCAAAGGTCTATTAATTAGGTTGTAGACTCAAAGTTTATTGGGATATGTGATGTTACGGTAAGTAGCTATGTTATCACTACCCTCTCTTTCCTCATTAATTATTTGTCACGATCAGTTTTTTGTCCTATGTGACATCTATGTTACTACTAAGTTACTGCCCATTTTGACTAACCTAAATCTCCCAAGCAATATTGCCTTGTTGCATTTAACCGCAGGGACGCACAGCCAATCGTCCTGGTGCGCCGCCAATCTCTGCGTCCATGATCCACTAAAAGCGTTGACCCAAAGGTTGCTGCCACCACGAAAGAGCTCATGCACAAGGGGCCGGAGTGTCCACAGAAGAGAGGCCGCCGCCGCCGTGGCTGAGCCAACGACGACGGCAGGCCTGGGGAAGCCTTTGACGGAGTTTCAGGAAGGCTGGATATAATCGCCTCCAGAGTCGCCTTCCGTAACTCCCGCGAGGCCGTTTCATATATTACTAACTGAAATATAATTCGAAATGAAGCTATAGATTTCTTTAGCTATGTGTTTTTTGTGCCATTCACATGCTTATTTGCATTAATTGGACATTTTGTAACAAGCCAAATAATTTATTTTACCACAAACAAAGCAATTTTTTATTTAATTTTTAATTAAATTTGATGTGACAATTTAGATGTTTATGTTGTTTCTATTACTCCCTCCAACTCGATTTAAGTGTCGTGATGGGTTTAGAAAATTGTAGGTAGCTAGGTCGTTTTCTGCGTCACATATTTCGGATCAGAGGGAGTATATATTTTTCCTTTTATCGGTTCCTTTTTGGAAGGTTTGCTTCCATATAGCTTTGAAGTTTATGTTGAAATTTGGCCAACGGAGTAGTTCCATGCAACTGATAAAATAGCATGACATACATTCGTTCCTCCACCTGGCCTAGCATATCCAAGTGAGACAACCCGATGTGACAACGGCAACCAATCACAAAGCACACCCTCTAACCAGCTCGACGTGGTTTGTCCAAGGGATTTATATTAGACTAAAAAGTTACCGACAGGTAATCATCACCCCCACGTATTGGTGTAACCGACACAGCACAGTGTGGACAAACATTTCTCGTTGCAGCTTTACCGGACTACCGAAAAGCCTCGACTCGGGAGACTGGGTAAAAAAGGCGACAAGATGCCAAGTGAGCTGGCAAAACGCAATTGCTTTGGCTATAAACTTGCCGCCTGAGACCGATCGAGAGAGCTTTCAGCCTTGCACTCCTCGCGCTAGTGAGTGGTGACCATAGAAGTGACCTCGACTACGGACCACTATTTCTCCCGCGGCTTGCCAGCCTAGCCGGCCTAGAAGCTTCTTTGACATCGTCAAGGCCAATTCTGGTAGCCGTTACCTTCAAACAACGACTTACTTATATATTATTATTTTGAACATGTGTACGTCCCCTAAGGCATACGTCACTGGAAGCCAACCCTAGCCGCCCCCTTCCTCCCGAGCCGCCCCCTCCAGGCGACTTCGGAGGCGCCCGCACCTCCCTCCCTCCCGAGGCCCTCCTACCCCCCGACCCTGCCGTCGCTGCCGCCTGTCGCCGGCGGTGGTGGCGGCGCCCCCGTTACCAACGGTGGGCAGGAGAGGTGCTCCGTGGCGGCGCTCCATGGACGCGGTGGAGAGCCGGCGGTGGGCATGGGGCGGCGCGGCCTAGGGCTGGCGCTTGAGCCTCCCGGCGGGAAGGTGGTACGGCGGGGGTGCTGCGTCGCCGGTGGGCGCCTGGATAAGATCCGGGAATCGCTTGGGGACGCGGGGATTTGATGCCTGATCTAGCGATCTTGGGTATCGGATCCGGCCTTGGCCGGCCGTGGTAGTCTGGCTACGACCTTGGTCACGCCGGCGATTTAGTGTTGGGCAATGGTCTGCCCCTTCAATGATGCTTTCCTACTGGGAGTGGTTTCGCGGTGTCGGGCCGCGAGGCTAAAGAATAATGGCGGTGGTCCTAGGGTTTCCTGTCGCGCGAAAATGAAGATCATGATGTAGGTCTTCTTTGATCAAGCCGGGGTGTCGACCGAAAGGCTCCACCGGCGACTCCCATAGGCAACGCCTGAAGATTGCTGGATCGGTGGAATTTGGTCGCAATGCTCAGTCATCGAAGGCGAGATTGGAGGACTAGAAACGGTGTTCGAAATCTTTGCATCGATGGGGAACTGGCTTGGAGTTACAAGATTCGTGGCATCTGTATGTCAGAGGGGGAGACAATATGTGTGGAGTCCAAAGTCCTACCTTTCAGGGTGAAAATCCAAGGTCTGGCCTTAATTGGTTGTGCCTGGCACTGGTCTTCTTGGAGCCGTTGTTTTGAGAGTGAGGATTATCTTTAGGGTGAAAACCCAAGGTCTGGCCTTAATTGGTTGTGCCTGGCACCGTTCTTCTTGGAGACGTTGTTTTCGAAGAGTTGGACGTCAGCTGTTGTTTAGGTGGTGGTTGTGCGGATACCGCGAGGACTGTAACCCTGTAGCGGGACTTTTCTTCTTTTTCATTTCTTCTTTTTATTGTCTTTCGGCTGTGTGCATCCATTGCGTTGTTACAGAGGCCGGGTGTAATTTGTATCTCCGCAATATTAATATACTTCCCTTTATAAAAAAAAGGCATGCGTCACTCTTACTCATCCGAGCAGTAAAATAATACTCCCTCCGACTCAAGATAAGTATCATAGAAATAGGTTAAAATGGACGTATCTAGACTTAAATTCACCTAGATATATTCATTCGAATTACAGTTATTTTGAGAAGGAGGGAGTACAAAAACGCATAGAAACATAAATATAGCAAACGAGTCGCTGGTGTCCTACATCTTCCTCACTAGCACTGCGTGTGCAAATCCTGTGGGGTTACCACCGTGGGAGAGGAAAAACTACGCACCTTTGCCAAAAGCCGTTGTTTAGCCGCAACGGGCACCACCTCCATGGAGCTGTACTTAAAATCATTTTTTCCGTCGGCCAAGGCTCACTGATCTCCTTCGACCTGGAAAAGGGCTCGTCGGCGCACCACCTTGCTCGAGGTGGCAAGATCCCTCTCCTTGAAGCCACATCCCTCAACAAAAGCAACTATCATCCTTATTGTATGGCATGCGGTCGCCGCTGCATAAGACCGAAGTGACGACCGTCCATCACGCCAAAAGCTTCACAAGCTCCTCGTTGGCGCCCTTCTGAGCACCTTGATACGTCATAAACGTATCTATGGTTTCTGATGTTCCATGTTGTTTTTATGCCTTATGCTATATATTTTCCTTACACTTTGTGTCATTTTTATTGATTTACCGGGACTAACCTATTGACAAGATGCCACAGAGTCAGTTCCCTGTTTTCTACTGTTTTTAGTTTCACAAAAATGTTGTTCGAGAAATATTCTCGGAATTGGAAAATTCAAAACTAGGAAGTATTAGAATTCCCGAAGGTTTCACGGAGTCCCGAAGAGGCCCGGACGGGGCCCACACCATAGGGTGGCGCGCCCCCTGGCCGCGCCTAGGGGTGGCGTGGGATCCTCGGGCGTCCACCGACATCCTCCTTTCGACTATATATTTCCCCCGATACGTCAACCCTAAAAATATACCACTTTTTCACGAAAAACACCCGAGGCCGCCGTCATCATCAACCCGAGATCGGGAGGGTTCTGGAGCTCTTCCCGGCACCCTCCGGGAGGGAAAATCATCACCGGAGGGGTCTACACCACCATGTACGCCTCCGGAGTGATGCGTGAGTATTTCATCCCTGGACTACGGGTCCATAGCAGTAGCTAGCTGGTTGTCCTCTCCACTTTATGCCTCATGTTTAGATCTCGTGAGCTGCCTCACATGATCGAGATCATCTATTTCTAATGCTACATGTTGTGTTTGCTGGGATCCGATGCTTATTGAATGCTATGTCTTTTGATTATCAATCTATCACATTATCTTGATGTGTATGTTATTTATAATCTTGCATGCTCTCTGTTGTTAGTAGATGCTAGTGACTCCAAGAGGGCGTATTTATGCTCGATAGTGGGCTCATGCCTCCTTTGCATCTGTGCTCGAGTGACAGAAACGTGACGGATGAAGGATGTGTTGTTGCCATTAGGGAGGCAACAACGATGTTTACTTTGTTTACATTACACACTTTGTGTACTGCGATAATCTGTTGCTTCCAACTTAATACCCAACGTTTGTTCGGATGGTATTCGAAGGGTGGATTATTAGTCATAGATGCAGTTGGATGACGATCTATGTATTTTGTTGTAATGCTCGCATGAATCTCATAGTAATATTTATGTCATGCATGTTTCTTTATCTATCAATTGCCTAGCTGTAATTATTCACAACACATGTTAGCTATCTTTTGTGGAGAGACACCTATAGTGAACTGTGGACCCCGATCCATTTTCTTATACTGATAATACACACACTGCTTCCACTGTTTTCACACTGCTACTGCTGTTTTCATATTGTTCTCATACTGTTTTCCACATGATACATTTAACCACTTCGTTATCAGCAAAACCGGTGAGATTGACAACCTCACTGCTGCGTTGGGGCAAAGTGAATTGATTGTGCTGTGTAGGTTCCACGTTGCTGCTGAACCGGTAGTGCGTCCTACCACATCAACCGCATCAACCTTCAGAGATTGCTTGTCCTCCTAATGGCCGATTCAACCTTGATTTTTTTTCGAGGGAAAACTTACTGCTGCACTCTTCACAACCTTCCTCTTGGGGTTTACCAACGTCAGCACTCATCACACCTTCGTGGCGTGGACAGAGCGGGGGGAACTTATTCCTATGCCGGGACGTCGTCACCGCCTTGTCACCGTCGCATACTTCATGTTCGAAAAGTTGGAGATTTTTTCCCATAAAGGGCAGCATATTTCTAATATACTCATTCATGCATAGCTAGATATTTGGAGACTTTGAGATTCTAATTTTGATTAAAAAAATAATGATATCAAGACGATATCATATTCTGGCTTCTGGAACAATATGATGTCACGAGTTAATCAAGACATCGTGATTACATATAACCAAAATTATTACAAAACAAAAATGACCTCCAAAAGCTGCATGTAGTGAATTGCAAGAGAAAGCATCAACATCAACCACCGAAAATGGAAAAACTCAGACTATGAAAACTGTTCGCAAACATGCGACATGGAGATAATGTTGCACTAGCGCGCCATCATTCGTCTGATCCAACCATCCGAGATATCCCTAGATAATGCCTTTAACAAGAATTAACATGCAAACTTAAGGAAATGTGACCTAGAGGCAATAATAAATTCTATTATTTATTTACATATTCGTAATTAATGTTTATATTTATGTGCTATAATTTCTATGGTTCTTTAATGTGAGATTCAGAGGAAACTCATATGCATATGTGAAAACATAAATGCAAAATAGTTTCCTATTCTCACCTAAGACTAGCTCATGTGTTGCACGATGATCCTATTTTCCTAATAATGGAAATGTTAAATACACAAGGATAGTGACAATAGTGATAGCACATTGTTGGCGAAACAATTGTGCTAGATAGACCTGTTGGAGATATGCCAGAGAGGCAATCATAGACATTATGATATATCTATGTATCCATGATTTGTAATAATGTGCTTTGAATAATATCTTTGTATTGATTGAAAAGTATATGACTTGTTTGTGAAACTCTTATTTACATGGTTATTCTAAATATTTCCCTAGTCGGAGTTCATCTGAGGACACACCTGAACATTAGACTAGCACATGTATTGGTTGATGGCTATGTTTCGCAAGTCATATACATTGTGATATCAAACTAATAATGTGAACTCATATTGTGAACATGGTGTTGGCCTGACCCACCTTGAGACATTACAACAATATTAATAGTTCTCTCTATGCACGTTGTGCTTGCTTTGTCCTTAGACCTGAGATTGTCACATGTTCTTGAGATATGAATCGACCTACTTTGGGGCTATCAAACGCTACACCGTGACAGGATAGTTATAAAGTTAGCTTTCGGTTTTGTCATGAAGCATGCTGCAAGACATGGTCAGTCAAAATCGAATTTGCCCCTCTCTTCACGAGAGAGAGATATTTCTCTGGGCCCATCGAGTGAACGGATCCAGAAATGCATGGTCATGCTGAATAAGGTTAATAGTTAACCTAGTAAGGGATTCCGATTCACTGGATCGAGAAAGAATGATCAGCTAGGAGCATGATCAAATATCGTGAGGCAAAAGGAATAGCATAAACATGTGATGGTTCGTCCGATGTGATCTTTATGCATGTTTGGGAGTTGAAACGTTTTGCTAGAAGCCGCTACCAACTATTGGACGAGTAGGTGTACTCGTGTCATGTCTAAATGTGCGGGAACCTATAGGGTCACACACTTAATGCATAAGAAGCAGATTCGGATTGAACCCAAAATGGGCCGGAAATGGACTCCAGAGTGGGAAGTTTAGTGGCAGCCCATTATGGGGACGTCTATATAAAGGAGAGGAGGTTGTGTCTTTTAGTGTTGCTAGTTCCGCACCACATTCCACCGCAACCACCACGCCCTGTCGTCCGTGCGGACCTAGCAGTCCGGAGAGCGGTGCTTCCACGCCGCACGTGTGAATAGCGATAGAGGTATTGCATCTGTAGCACTTGGACGAGCCGCCAAGAGGATCCGTTCATGGCAGCGACGGGATCCGGAGAATTTGTACGACTATCCTGCCCCGACCCGCTTCACCGAGATCGGCACAACGCGTCTAGTGGTAATCTCGTGATCTATATCTTGCAGCGGATCTTGGTTGACGCGGTAGAAATTTTGATTTGCGCTAGCGTAGCCTACCCCGTTTTCCTACAATACCAAACTAATTGTTATACTATGAGATGAGATTATCGCAACATTGTTAGTATCATCATATAAGTGTTAACTTATACTAATGTCCTTAGATCAGGAAAATATCAAGTTCCTACATGGCAGAAATTTTACTTTGGGATTGTCAAATGTCATCCTTCACACGATGATTATGCCAACATTATCCATGTACTTCTAAAAAGTATGTCTAGGACTCGATAGTTTAATACTTGGATTTGCTCCTGCAACGATGGAGGGATACTCTTTCGTCCCTCAAAATATTACAGTATCCATCCCCATCTAGTCAGACACAATGTGATGTGATCACGGTGATACCAGAATATAGAAATGAGAAAAGATAACAAATTGGGAACGAGGATAACTAGATACCGTATTCAAGTGTTGCTTCACATGGATACCAATATAATATCTCCTCGATTTTGTTATGTATCATCAATCTTGAGCACTAGGGTTATTAGGGGCACGAAAGACTGCGAATAGTTTCGAGAACATCAAAATAGTTTCAAAGAGAGACCGAAAAAGTTCGTGTATCAGGAAAGTCCCGGGAAAACCGACACCGTAATGATCTACGAAGGTTCCAAAGAATTCTAGAACACTTTAAACATTCCGGAAGGCACCACAGGCTTCTTGGGGTACATGAAGGGTAGTAACGCCCTCTTTGATGCACATGGAATTAAAAAGTCGTAACCCCCTTTTTGATGCGAACTAAAGGGTCATAACCCCCACATTGACACGTTGGCTATTGTAGTGAACCCTCCTCCCCCCACACACATACATCCTTTCCCTTTTGCTTATATAAGGAGAGGAGGTTTCGTCCTCTCTCTCTCTCTCCAACATATGGAGTAAGTCTGTCAAGCCTCCAATTTCTCTTTGCCGTGGATGGCAAAGCACTACTAGATTGGTGATCACATACGCATGGATATCGACAGAGGCATCGTACGTTCGATCGTATAGAGGAGGGAACATCCTCGCGGATGGGAGGGATACACCTAACCGCGAGAATATGCATCAACATATTTTCACCAACAATCTATATCGTCTACACGTTGTTGGCAACGATTTATATCTATCTTCGCATCTTCATAAATTAGATCTTGGGTTTTATACATAAGATTTTTTTTGTTCTCTACTACGTTTTCCAACACAAACTGAATCATTGCTAGGTGGGACAAATAAAGGTCACAACTACAGTCTTCACTCTGGAGTTCGAGGCCCCCAATCAAGAGTACCACCAAGCTCGTCGCTCCATGTACTCCCTCTCCCACATCCAACAAAGAAGCCAAATCTTTCACCAAGATTTTCATGCGGTAACAATCACTAACACACGCAACTCTGATGTGGAATTCACCATGCGTCTAGACTTGCCTAGGAATACGAGGTGTTGAGCCATTAAACACTTGACACAATCGATAAGACATATCATTGTCGAGTTCGTGTCACCTCCCAAAAGCCCAATAAGGGGCCATCTGAAAGCCACATTCCTTAAGATGCCATTAGTAGCCACGTGAACCCCAAGACCTGAACTTCCATCAGTAGCCGCCACAACCCAAACTAACACATGTCGACAGGAGCCATAGAGAAGAGGCTGAATCCAATGCATCATCAATATTAGATTCATCGGTCACAATTCTAAGAACAGTGTTGTGCATGGACTAAACAGAGTCACACAAGATTTTTGACCACCATGCAATATGTACATATCGTTGCTTACATCGTTGTTACATCAATCATGCCCACATTGCATCCTTCACGTAGACAAAGGGGTCTAAACTTGCAGCCTGTGGGCTAATTTCTCGCCGCCACCCACCGAGGGATGGTTATAGAACCGTCACAAACTGAAGAGGGCCAGAAAAATATGCCCCGTCACCGCCAGTGATGTTTGGGGGAGTCTAGGCCGGAGTTGGTAAGTCAAGTTATGGTTGCTTTCTCATAATACCACAATTTAGTTATACTTTTGTACTGGGTTAATAATTGTAGATTCCTCTTTAGTTCGCAAAATATGGTTGGTGTATGCAGTTAGTTTGCAAAATATGGTTGATGTTTGCAAAATAAAGGTTAATAACTATAGTTTCCTCTTTAGTTGCAAAATATGGTTGTGTGTTTCTTGTGAGGAAAAACATACCGAGGTTTGTGGATTCACATGAATTCTCTCTCAAAAACAGGGTGACGCAAAATAATAAATATATATATGAGAAAAATAATATATACAAATGTGTAATGATATGCTTGCCAACTGTGATAAATACCCATATAGGTGTCTCGTTCTCATGTCAGTATACTATGCATTCGTGACAACATAGGTAAATACCTCCATAAGTGTATGCATTGATGACACGCCATATATTAATTACATGTACAGACACAAGTGGTTTTACTCCTTTTGTCGCTGAGCTAACCAGACCACACAGTACGCTTCGACTGATGCACACCATTCTCACTATTGTCATGTCTTCTAAAGTGATCAAGTCTAGCATGAAGCACACCGTAATAATATGTTTCTACAAATGTGTCAAATACAAGCATGATGAAGGTATTGCACTGAATAAATCAGCTCAAAAATAATGATTCACTGTAAAAAATTCGAATAGATGAAATGAGTCTCAAAGACTGATGCTTATCTTGGCAATAAGTCTCACTTCCCATTTGTACTTTCATTGATGCGGCAGGAAGGTTTTCATGAAATGATTCGCCAAGAGTGGATGTCTGTCAACACTAGCGTTGGTAAAATAAAATCCGTCATTTGCGTTAGTTCTTGAGAGGCTGCGCAAAAAACCTAAGTGGTGAGTATAAAAAGTGGAAAGAGAAAATAACCTTGCTTATGGACCAGTTAGACATCAAACAGTCCGCTAAGAGGGATGCAGATGAATGTTTAGCTAAGCTTAAGTGGGATAAAGAATCTAAATGGGCTCAGAGGGACAAGGTGAAGTATATGCAGGAAGGAGGAAATAATACTAAATACTTTCACTTAATAGCGAATGGAAAGCATAAAGAAAATTGGATCTTTCAATTAGAATAGGATGAGGTCACCACTGCAGGAGAAACTAATCTTAAAATATTCATTTCAGAGTATTATAATAAATTATTTGGAGCACCGGCGCCTAGTAATATTTCTTTAGTTGAGGAAATGACTAGTGATATGTCTCAAATTTCTTCGGATGAGAATACTACTTTAACGTCTCCGTTTACGAAACAAGAGGTGTTAGAATTTATTAGTCAAGTGGAACATAATAAATCCCCAAGAACAGACAGGTTTCCTGTGGAGTTTTATCAAAACTTCTGGGTGGTTATCAAAAGTAATCTAATGATAATGTTTGCCCAGCTACACAATGGTGATTTACCTCTATTTAAGCTAAACTAAAAGAAGGATGCTAGTCGCATAAACCCTAAACAATATATGACTATTTGTCTTTTAAACGTGAGCATCATTTTTAAAAAAAATTGTACTAACTGGGTAACATCTATTGTGAGTAGAGTTATTCGGCCAACCCAGACATCGTTTATTCGAGAAAGAAACATTTTGGAATGGGTGGTTGTTTTACATGAAACAATTCATGAGCTAAAAAGAAAAAACATGGATGTCGTAATGTTCAAAATTGATTTCGAAAAATCATATGATAAGCTTAACTAGTCCTTTATGCAACAAGTTCTACGTATGAAAAGATTTGCACCACGATGGTGAGAATGGATCGCTAGTTTTGTGCAGCGAAGGAGCGTAGGGATGAGAGTCAATGATGACATCGGTAATTATGTTCAAACTTTCAAAGGTTTGAGACAAGGGGATCCCTTGTCGCTTATATTGTTTAACCTTATAGTAGATATGTTGGATATTATTATCACACTCACAAAGGATGATGGTTAAATTGGAGGATTGAGACCATCTCTTGTGGATGGTGGGGTGTCAGTTCCCTAGTTGCTGATGACACAATTCTATTTCTCGAATATGATTTGGAAAAGGCAACTAAAATGAAACTTATCATGGCTTTGTTCGAACAACCCTCACAATTAAACATTAACTTCCATAAGAGTGATATATTCTATTTTGGTTAGGAAAAAGATACACAAGATGTTTATTGCCACATATTTGGATGTGACGTGGGTAATCTACATTTTAAGTATCTTGGTATCCCCATTCATTACAGAAAATTGTTGAATCAGGAGTGGAAACCGATGGAGGATCATTTTGAGCGTGAAATGAGATCTTGTGCCGGAAATATTTTATCTTATGGGGATCGCCTTGTATTAATAAATTCATTCCTAATGAGTCTACGCATGTTTTTATTGTCTTTCTTCGAAATACTTAAAGGGGTTAGGAAAAGACTAGATTTTCATCGCTCACGTTTCTTGTGGCAAAGTGATTCTAAAAAGAAGAAATACCGCCTCACTAAATGGAACATAGTATGCAGACCGAAAGATCAAGAAAGGGTTGGGCATTGAGGTGCTTGATTAAAAAAAAGTGTTTATTAATCAAATGGTTGTTCAAGTTGTAGCATAAAGATGGGGTATGACACGAGATGATTTCTAATAAATACTTAAGGGATAAAATGTTGACCCAAGTGCAGGTGAAACCTACTGTCTCTCCTTTCTGTAAGGGTATCATGGGAGTTAAAAATGACTTTTTTCCGCATGGGTCGTTTAAACTGAGCAATGGCCTCCAGATTTGGTTTTAGGAGGACGTATGGCTAGGTGATGAACCGTTATCACGAACGTACCCTTCTCTTTTAAATATTTCATACCACAAACATGTTACGTTTGCGAAAGTTCTTTCAAACATACCTCTTAATATTCTGTTTCGAAGACCTGTCATAGGTGATAGGAGAACGCACTGGCTTCATATGATGGAAAGGCTAATGCGAGTCTCGTCGTCACATGAGTCTGATTCTTGTAATTGGAACTTGACAACCAATGGCATATTCTCATATAAGTCTCTGTATGCTGATTGCTTAATGGGAATACAGGATTCTTACGAAAGTACTTATGGAAACTGAAAACAACACTCAAAATAAAAATATTTTCGTGGTTTCTGAACCGCAAACTTTTGTTAACAAAGGATAACTTGCTTAAGAGAAGATGGCCGGTAAAAGTGTGTATTCTGCGACGATGATGAGTCCGTTGATCACTCGTTTATATCTTGTTCATTTGTCAGAAATATTTGGCATTTAATCCATTTCACTTTTAGTATATGATATGTATCCTCCAATAGTCGTTTCCAATTTGTTTGAAAGTTAGTTAAATCGAATTGATAGGAAACAATGAGCATTTTCCCATAGGCATGTCGCCTTTTCTCTGGGTAAGTTGGAATTGCCACAATGGTGCGTTTTTTAACAAAGAGGACAATGTTCATTATTTGAAGGTTGCCAATAAGACGTTTTACTAGATCCATATATGGTCCTTCCTTCTCCTTTTTGATTACCGAGGGCTCATGGATACCGGATGTGTTCAACTGATGGAGCTCGTTCGGACTATCTTTAGAAGGGATTTTGGATGGCTAAATGTTACGAGATTAGATGTCTAGAGCTGTCATTTTTGAGTGACTTTATGTTCACTTTGAGCAATCCATGAATTGTAATTTGTTATACATTTGATACTGCTTGCAGTTTTATTAATATAAAACAGCTGTGTACGTGCATCGATTCGATGTAGAGGCCGGCGGGCTAAGTTCCCATTTCGAAAAAAACATACAAATAGTTGACCGGAATCATGTACTCAGTTCATTCGTTCTAAGTAAATGATAGTGCATAGAGATTCGATCAAGCTACTGCGACAAACCTATAGTTCGAGGTTGGACTAGCTACTCTCTAGTGTCTACTCGATCAAACTTGGTGTGTACATAAAACAAGGACGCCACGTTGATACAGACGGAGGGAGTTTATAAGTGATTTTTTGTTGTTGTTGTTGCAAATAAGTGATTCCATTATTTTGACAGAGACAAAACGACACTGCTTAAACAAAGACCGACAAAGAGACTTGTCTCATGCATAATAAACAAGGAAGATACATAGTTAACGCCAACACTCCTTCGGAGTTGGAACACTGACAACCCTGCATGCATTGATGCATGCACCATCTACTAATCTCAAGATCAGGCCTTGTGCTTCTTCTGATCGCAGTTGATCAGAGAGCAAATATACATTCGTACGTACATTACCAGAAAAGTTGAGAGGACGAAACAAAGGAAGAGGAAAAGAAAGGGGCAACCATGCAGTACATGTCTTCTGTACTGGATTGCTATATTAAGCTGCACATGCATTAGAAGTTCTTCGCGCCAACACAACAAGCATGATTCAAATGCCGAAACGCGCGCATGCAATCAGTAGCTCCACAGGTTGACCTCGCCCGCGCCATCGTCGCCGTCTACCGCGAAATTCGCCGACGAACCTGCCATGGGAGGAGGGGCGATGAGCATCCCTTGCGCCATGTCGAGGTAGCCCTGCATCCCGAAGTCCATCATCCCGTCGTCCATGTCGTAGTACGGGCCGCTGGCGAACTGCGTCGCTGGTGCAGCAATTGCTTCCTCGGATGCCGCATTGTTGCTCTGATCGGGTGCCGGAAGGAATGCCTCGGCCGCCTCCGCCGCGGCGCGCCGTATCTCGTCGGGGCCGGCGCCCAGAGGCGGGACGCGGAGCCGGCGAGGCGAGTCGGCGAAGTTGAGGCAGGCGGCGCGGCCGCGCAGCGCCAGCGCGGCCACGTCGTGCGCGCGCGCCGCCATCTCGGCGGTCTCGAAGGTCCCGAGCCAGATCCTCTTCTTGCTGTGCGGCTCCCGCACCTCGCAGATCCACCTGCCGGGGTTCCTGCGGCGCACGCCCTTGTACACCGGGTGCCGCGTCTCCTTGAACTTGGTCCGCCCCGCCCGCCGCTTGGGCGGCGCCGACGACACCGTCATGTACGTGGAGAAGCCGTCGCTGTCGCCGCCCGCCGCGGCCACCGGGGACGGCGTCCCCGACGAGGAGTAGTCGCTGCTGAGCGCAACAACGTCCATGGATAGGGAATAGGATAGCTGCTGGAGTACTGTGAGCGGAGAGGGAAGAAGTGTTGGCGGGTTGTTTTGGATTTTTGGGAGGGAAAGGTGGGTGTTTATATAGTTTAGCGCGTGGAGCGCGACGTGGTCGACGCGGTGATGGCATGAGAGGCGCCAGCCAGGTAGCGCGACTCCCTGCTGGGACGGTGTTGGGCTCGGGGGCGTTTAACTGGGTCCGAACCAGCTGGAGCTCGCTGGGGTGCGGATGGGGACCCACGCAACGCGCAGACATGGGATGAATGTGGGCCGGCCGGATGGGCCACGCTCCTCTTGGGCAGCAGCAGAGGAGGCTGTCGGCTGTCCTGTGACATCGACGTGTCTTGAAAACGAAACTCGCCGTGAGCCCGTGCGTGCGCACCCGTTGGACAAAATAGTGTACCGCTCCCTCAGTCCGAAATTTGTTATCATACACTTATTAAAACATGAATGTATCTAAACTTACTGTAGTTTATAGATATATGCATATTTTAACAAATCCACGACACCAAATTTGGGACGGAGGGAGTAGTATTTTTGTTGGGGGAGAATAGTGTATAAGGCGATAAAATGAGAATGGAAATTTTATTTGCACTCGATATTTGCAAGCAAGCATCGGGTGATTTTTTTTTCTTTTGCATTGTCAATGATCTGATACAGGAATTCTTACATAAGACTTATACCATCTAGACTTCAAACATAACAATATCTAGTCTGATCTCTCTGCTATCTAGTCTAGGTCCACCAGATCCTCCCGGGCCGCTCGCGCGAGGGCGGCTCCGGAGGCGAGCAGAAACCCTAGCGAGCCCGCTCATCCCTCTTCCTCCGGCCGCTGCCACCAGCGCCGGTGGTGGCGGCCACGCCCTGGCCATCGAAGGCGGGAGGGGGGGTGGCGCGCCGGCAGGATTCCTTCGCGCGGGGGGGGGGGGGCGATTCCATGGTGGTGCAGGTGCGAGACCAGCCCGGGGGTGGCAGCGCTCGCCAGCTCGCGGTCTGGAGGCGGCGGCATGAGATCTGAGGAGGGCTTGGACCAATCTAAGGGCGGCAACGACATTCCCTTTGGGGTGCGGCGGTATCCTGGTTGGCTGGTCCTGTTGCTCTCTCGGTGGCCAAGCATGGCTCCTGCTGGATCTTGTGTTGGCTCCCTCGTTCCGATCGCTAGGAGCCGACCGATAGCGTGGGGGTTGTGGGCTCGGACCAAGAATAAAGGTGGCTGATCTTGCAATTTTTCGAGCGTCATGTCGCCGATCTACTTCAGTCGGGCCTCCTCGATTGAGACAACGACGTGTTTCGGTCTTCCTCTCGGTGATTCTGCCATTTTTCGCATGGCACAACTAGATTTCTAGATTGGAATCGATCCGGTCATGCGCTCCCCTATTTCAGGTCAGTTGCGCCATGTGGGAGTGGTGTTAAGCTTCTCTTCTTAACGGTGCCACGGGACATATCTTATTTAGATTTCTATGGCATTGACAGAGGTGGAGAAAGTCATGGTGATTTCGATCGGCGGGTTGTCTTGGTGGAAAGGTGTAGTGGTTGCGATGAAGGATGGCGACACAGGTTCTTCCTGTGTGGCGGGTGGTGGGCACTTGCAACAACAGCCTTGGTAAGAGGGGGCGACAACATATGTGGACTGCTTTTGTGGTGGTGCTTCTCGAGTACCGAGTGACGAGTTCCAAGGTGAAAGACTAAGGTCTGACCTTGATTGATTGTGCCTCACAATGGTCTTGCTGAAGACATTGTTTTGTGGATTCTAATTTTCTTCAGGGTGAAAGCTCAAGATCTTTTGATCAGGCGACGATAATGTTGGTGCTTTGTTTTCTTCTCGAAGGCGTCGTCTTTGGAGATTTGCGGTCCGGATGTTGTATTCGGTGGTGGTTAGAGTGTTGTTGTAGCAACGGGCTCTTTGTTGCAACATGTCTTTGGTTTACGTTTTTTTCTTTGTTGTGTGCATCCGTGTTGTCTTTTGACAACTTGTTGGTGCAAAAACCGGGTGTAATTGGTACATTTGATATAAATATATTCTCTTTATTAAAAAAGAGTTCAAACATAGGTACGCTGGGCACCAATGAGCTGTTTATCTTCTGCTAGATTTGGCGAGCGACAGGTGTGCGTGGATGACAATTTCTTTCTGCCGGGGAACGCACTGCAACGGATCGAACCACGCCGCAAAGGATCCCCGCAACGCGGTTGTATGGCAGTTATAATGGACTTGGTCTTAAGCTAGGGTGCCAATCGTGAGAGACAGTGACCGTGGTTCGTTGCTGCTGCTGCCTGTCTCCGTCTTCCAGAGCCGGGCTGGATTCTGGGCTCGCTTGTCCTCTGGGCGTGTTCGGGAGTGGCGACAGTTGGTTTGCGGTTAGGTGGTTAGATGATATGTACTCGTACGTTCCGTGTATTTAATGATTCCGTGCGGATTTTCTGCTGCTAAACATTGAACGTAGCCCTCGTGCCACTTGACTCTTTCTAGATGTAGACGTCGCTAAAGATCGAGAAAACGGTCCCTCCTTTTCAGTTGTGATGACCGTGACCGTAGAGGACCGTGCTACTAGAAGGAAGTTGCTGGAGCCAGGAGGTCTGCTTAGATTCAATTGACAAAGGACCGGATCATTGTCCTACTGACTAATATTTGTTTCATGCGAGTGGAAGGCGTGACAGCGAGTGAGAGAAGCCCATCGGTCCAGTTTCTCTGATATAAGGAAATATATTAATATCGCGATTTTTTTGTTTTTTGCGAAAAGTCCAACCGATTTATTGATTATCGACAACGGTACAAAGAATTCTAAAAGTAATAAAAAATACAATTAGGTTTTCAACTCTGCACTAGTAAGCTTAGAGCTAAAAAAAAGAAAATAGAAAAAAAAACCATCACTGTGATCATTCACTCGCAGTAGCAAAACTCTAACCGCCGTAAAAAATATCACCCGGATAATAAAAGGGGTTTCTCAAAAAGCAACACCTTCAAAAAGGGAATAATGCACAAGTGCTATCTTCGCCCGATCAAATATCTTAGGTTTTCACTCTAGAGAAACTGCGAGCTCATAAAACAATATTTTCAACAAGACCATTGCCAGGTGCAAACAATAACTGTTAGACCTTGGGTTTCTAAGCTGAAAATCAAGACTTGGTATCATGTTGAGAATGGGCATGAACAATGCCATGTAAGCCAACGAATATGTGTAACATAGTCTTCATCGCATCTTCTTTCAGTAAAGGCCCACACATTCTCCTTAATATAGGGATGGGATAAAAGGACTCTCAAGAAGGAAACTCTCTTCCCGTCTTGCGTAACTGACAACTGCAAATCAAGTCGAAAGGGTTGCGGCCTGGAGGGGGCAGGAGCGATGTGTGACCATGGGCACAAGGGCCCCTAAAAGTCCTTCCCGTTCCGCACAACACACCTCCGGAAGAGTGAGCGAAGGGACATTAACCTGGATTCGGCCCTCCTCTCTACTATCAACTGGCTAGACCTCTGTTTAGAGCAACGCGTGTGATACGTCCCAAACGTATCTATGATTTTTGATACTCCATGCTTGTTTTCTACATGTTTTTTCTATGTTTTACTTTGTTTTCTATCATTTATTGAACTAACCTATTAACAAGATGCCCAGTTCCAGTTCCTGTTTATTTATCGGTGCATTGCAGAAATAGGTCAAGAAACAAAGTGCTCGGAATGAGCTAAAAAAATTGTGGATTTTTTATTCCCCGGAAAACCCTAGGAGCCAGAAGGGCAGCCCAAGATGGGGCCCACGTCACCCAAGGGACACTGGCCACGGACAGGCCCTTGCCCGCGCCTGGGAGGGACTTGGGTGACCCCGACACCGTCTCGCGTCGCCCCTTCTCTTATAAATTCACGCTTGACCTAAAAACAGAGAAATAGTCGATGATTTTTTCAGAAAACGCTTACGAGCTCCGCCGCCATCGAAAACCCTAATTCGGGGGGAGGGAGAAGTTCCTGTTCTGGCACCCTGCCTAGATGGGGAAGTGCTCTCGGTGCCATCTCCGTCGGTTGTTCTTCCTCCGTGATTCCCCCCCCCCCCCCGGGGGACTATGGGTTCATAGCAGTAGCTAGTTGATACTCTCTCCCCCTTGATGTTCAATACCACGATCTCTTGAGCTTCCTCATGTGATAGAGATCCATCTGATGTAATGCTATTATTGTGTTTGATGGGATCTGATGAACCATGGAATTATGATTATTTTGTTCATGTCATTATATGAGAATCTTCACTTAGAGTGTCTTAATGTGTTCCTGCATGCTCTCCTATGTGTATGATTATCTTGATCACATAGTTGTATGCATATCCAAGAGTGAGTATTTATGCTAGATAGTGGGTTCATGCCTCCTTGTTGCCTGCGCTTGAGTGACAGAACCTTGCATGGGGGAGGATGTGATGTTGCCACTAGGGAGAAAACAACGGTGCTCTTGTCTACGGACGAGAACCATTGCTTACATTATCTATTGCAATTGTTTGTTGCACACAAAGCAATCACTTCGTTGTTGCAACTTAATACCAGAGAGATTTGCTGGATAGCTTCTTGAGGTGGACTATTAGATATAGATGCGTGCTGGAGCCTTGACGTAATGCCTACTATGTTAGAACCCGTGAACTATATCTCGTCATAATAGCATTGTTATGTCCCCATGATTTTTCAATGGCCTAGCTGTAATTTGTTTACCTAACACTTGTTCTATTGTATGGAGAGTTGCCACTAGTGAAACTATGAACCCTGGTCCATCTTTTACTATTATTGCTACTGTTTTTAATTGATTTTACTACTTTTTCCCTTGCTGGTCTGTTTATTACAGATTACACATATCACTTGTTTCACTCCGTATTATACCACATTCACTATATTTTCGTTGAACCAGTGCATCTATTCAATTGCCATTGTATTAGGTGTGTTGAGGACGCAAGAGAAACATCACAACACCACTCCATCCACTGTTCTATTGCACCTTGTGTTACTAATATCATTTGCTAAGTGCTTCTTACGTGTGTCTGAATTGATAACTCAGCTGCTAAGGCTTATAGGTATTCTTTGGATCCCCTTGTGTCGAATCAATAAATTGGGTTACACTTACCCTTGAGGACTATTGCGATCCTCTACACTTGTGGGTCATCAATACTATTTTCTTGCACCGTTGCCGGGGAGCATAGCTTTATCTATAAGTTCTCTTGGGAAGTACACTCTTGCTTTTTTACTTATTTATTATTCTTTCTATCAATGGTTAATTTCATTGAAACAGATCTTATTGGCAAGGTGGGTTCACGTAAGAACAAAATATTATAAGGAACACCGCTTGTCACAAAAAGGGATACACTTATGGGAATAAATAAATAAATTTGGATGATTATGCTAAAAACGTGTGCTCTACTTATAATGTTTCATATTCCTTTGATAAATCTTGTTGATGTAGGAGGTATAAACACCTTCCTTTTCAATGTGAGTATAATGATAATGATACCATAGCTTCTTATGTTAGAGGAAATTATAAACTTTATGATGTGGAACAAATTGAAGAATTTATTGCTTGGAAGGGTGCATTTGAAATTGCTTATTTGCTTGAAAATATTGATGATGCCCCTTATAAATATGAGATTTATGATATACTTGAATATTGATTTGATAATTACAAGGATGTTAATGGATATATAATGAAATATCTTAATAGATGCTCTCCCCCAAAGAAAGAGACTAATGCCTTGCAGGAGCCTATGGAAGAAGAAATTTCTGAAACTGGAAGCTCATTGGATGAAGAAGAGGAGGAGAGTGACGAACAAAAGGAGGAAGATTAGAGTAGCTACCCATGTCTACCTTCTAATGAGAGTAAATCTTTAACTCATACTTTATTTGATTTCCCTCCATGCTTACCAAAGGAGTATGAGTGGTATATTGATGAATGTGATGATCCTATTGATTTTTTTGAAATATCCCTTTTTGATAAAACTGATACTTGCTATACTTGTAACCATGATGCTACTATGAATGAAACTTGTGGAAGTGATTTTTCAACTGTTATTTACGATAATCCTTACTACTTTGATAAATCTTATGACAATCCTCTATTTTCTACGACTATTGATATGCATGATAATGATGAAGTTTGTTTGAAAAATTTATATGATAATGCTATAGATGATGGTCCTATGTTACTTGATATAATGCTATTGAAAATGGGATTGGAGAGGTCTTGAATTTAGCTAGAAGGAGTCCCAAACCTTTGGAGAGTGATCAATCATCTTGTCATAATATTGCTAAAAGTGGGTTGTAAGAGGTCATGATTTTAAATTTTGATCCCACTATTTTGGAGCTTGATATGAGATGTGTGCTTTTAGATCATGACAAACATGCTTTATGTGATAGTTATTGTTGATTTTTTTCATGATGCCACTGAAAATTATTATGAGATAGAAAAATATGGTCGTAGAAATTTTCATTGTACTAAAATATCTTTCTTTATGTTGAAAGTTTTGAAGTTGTTCTTTTTTCCCCTCCTAAGCTAATTTCTTTGTGCTTCTCTGATTTATTTATTTACACGATTCCAATGTATAGGAAGTGGGTTAGACTTAAATGTGTTTCATATTTGCTACTTGATGCTCTCTTTTTGCTCAACTACTATTTCTTATGTGAGCATCTTTGAAAATTGCCGAGTCTATCTTAATGGCTATACAGAAAGAGCTCTTGGGAGACAACCCTTGTTATTTTTTTTCAGTTTTAAGTTTTTTTTTCTTTCAGTTTTGAGTATTTTTCTATCTCCTTTATTGGTAGGGAACATGAATTATAAAAAAAGTTAGGTGTATTTCTTATCTAAAACTTTTCAAAAAGAGAAGTGATTAAGAAGGTGAGCATCGATGAAATAGGGGTTGATCTTGAACACTTGTGTTCATGCATGTGGAAACAATGTAAATCTTCTCATGGAAACTTATCAGCTAAAAATATGTGTTTGTTGTGTTTTATTCGATTTTTTCATAAAAATAAAGTCCCTTAAAAACAAATGCCTAGCTAAAAGGCGTTAAACAAAAGCGCTTGTGGTAGGCAACCCACTTTTGTTTTTCTTCGTTTCCTTTTTTCTTTTATTTTCTTTTGTTCTTTTTGTGTCTTGGAAGTTGTTACCTATGTAGCAACCGCTCCTTATCCTTTTTATTTCGTTTTTGTACCAAGAGTAACCTCTAATAGAGAGGTGGTGCGATTTGGGAAAGTTGTTGTTCTGAAACAGATTTCTGGGCTAACACCAAAAATATTATTTCTCTCGGCCAGAACATCGGATTGGTTTGAAAAAAATAGACACATGCCCCAGGTTGTTATCTAACTTTCATTAGTTTCACACTTTTTGATTTAATCAATAGAAGATTTTCGAAAAAAAATCATCTTTACCTGTTGTTTTGTTTTGACATATTTGTGCCGATATTTGCATTTTCCGTTTAATCTTTTTCTTTTGTGTTCTTTTGGGGGGAGAGCCTCAAAATAATTTGTGACAGTAGTTAATGTTTTAAATTGTTACACTAACATTGCTAATGAAGATTTTGAGAAGTTTTAGGTGGAGGATGTTTTCAAGTGTAGGGAAAGAAGTATGATGTGATGAGATAAAGGATGGACAAAAGCTCGAGCTTGGGGATCCCCATGTCACCCCAAGACATATCTTATAAGTACAGGCATCAAAGCTTGGGGATGCCCAAGACATCCCCTTCTTCATCAACTAAAATATCAGGTTTCTTTCAAAACACTATATTTTTATTGCTTCACATGATATGTGTTATTCTTGGAGCATCATTTTATTTTGATTTCAGTTTTGTTTTGTTTTGTTTTATTTGCTATAATAAATGGTTGTATCCTAGCATATTTTAGTTTGTAGAGAGACATGCTCCATTTTTATATCTTAGAACACTCTAGTTTTCACTCTTATTGTTCTGTGAGTGTTCAGTTTTTGCTACTACTGTGTTTAGCTCTTGTTTTGCATTCTTATTTTGCTCAGAGCTTGTTGGTTTTCTTAGTATATATATGATTAGCTATCTGGTCTTTGATTATTATTTTCTTTGAGAGTTGTTTCAAACAAGTTAATTGGTGTTAGTTGGAACGGGAAAATGTCGTGCATGTGGTAGTGGTACGAGAAAAAACTGCATAAACTTGTAGATCATTAAATTGTTTCACTTGAATTATTGTTGTGATTTTGAGATATTAATATGCTTAATGGGTAAAATTGAAAGTTTAGTAAAGCAAAAAAAATTAATGGTTGGTCTAAAAGCTTGAAACTATGCCACACTCGAATAATCAGTTGAAAGTACGATTGTATATGACTTCCAATATAGATAGAAACCATGATCATTTTTGTTATACGGTACGGTCGGGGTAGATAACAGTGACTTTTCATTTCCATGGACCCTCTTGGAGTGATTTTCATTATGTTTTGTAAGATCGTATTGGTAGTTGGAATCTTTAAACTTGTGAGCTCTATGTTGCGGTTTAATGGCACTTCCACCAACCATATTTGCTAGCCTCTACGGTATTGTGCATTTGCTTTTCTAACATTGAGAGTAGGTGCAAACTTCTCCGATACATCCAAACCCCGTGGGATGACTTCATCATGTTCTCCTACAGATAAGCCCAAATATCTTCCTCAAAACAGCCACCATACCTACCTACCACCGCATTTCCATAGCTGTTCCGAGATATATTTCCATACAACATCCATCTAAATTATGTGACTTGATGGTGTGCTTTAATGTTATATTGCATCCTGCTACACTGACATGAACATTCATTTTGATACATCAGAGACGTGCTATATTGCATATTGCTACACTCGCAGGAGCATTCAGTTTGATACATCAGAGAAATTTTATTATGAGTTATCAATACTAAAAGTGCGACAATTGATTGTAATATAGATTGTTGCCCCTGTCGGTGAGGTTCAAAAATAGCCCCCCCCCCCCCCCCACACACACACAAAAAAAAGAGGGGCCAATGAGAGATAATAATAAAAAAAGAATTAAAAGAGAGAGGGGGCAGCATTACTATCCTTTATTTCACACTTGTGCTTATGTTTAGCACCAATGCTTCGCTTTGGAGAGAGTTTTCATATTATGACTTGCATAACTATGTAGGCAACTTTAAATTATAGAACTTGGTTTGTGTATTACAGTGATGAGTCTCCTCAAAAGTTCTCTAGGTCTTCGTGAGCAAGCAAGTTGGATGCACCCCCACTAGTTCTATTGGAGAGCTTTCGTACACTTATAGCTCTATGTGCATCCGTTGTGTGGGAATCACTACTCCTTGCATAGATTCAATTATAAGTGTTGTGTTAGACTATCTTCCATTAACCTTCCAACCCCCTTCCCCCCCACCCCCCCCCCCCATAATGTTCTCTTAGCCATAAAATCCTGGTTCCAGGAACCAAAACGAAACACTTACTTATTTTTAGTGCACAACCAGTGAGTTGATTTTCTACGTGCATATTGTTATCACTTGACTTGGTCCTAACAGAAATTGTTGTGAGTGTTTGATTCATTGGATAATTACATTATTGCGCTTGAAGATTAAATCATCTTTAATACTTTGCACGGTTAATTGTCTTTTAGTATTGATTCATTGAAAGTTTTTACTTTATTTTTCCAAATGGTTTATACATTACTCACTTGACATCAACTACAAACTTTAGCTCTTATTCATTTGATTATAGTAAATGATTTACATTATTATTTGATCAAGATTATGTTGGCAACATGTCACATTAAAAATTATTTTGTTATCACTTACCTACTCGAGGGCGAGCATGAGTTAAGCTTGGGGATGCTGATACATCCCAAACGTATCTATAATTTTTTATGCTCCATTCTTGTTTTCTATATGTTTTCTCTATGTTTTAATTTGTTTTCTATCATTTATTGGACTAACCTATTAACAAGATGCCCAGTTCCAGTTCATGTTTATTTGTCGGTGCATTGCAGAAATAGGTCAAAAATCAAAGTGCTCCGAATGAGCTGAATTTTTTTGTGGAATTTTTATTCCCTGGAAAACTCCAGGAGCCAGAAGGGCGGCCCAATATGGGGCCCACATCACCTAGGGGACACTGGTTGTGGCCAGGCCCTTGCCAGCACCTGGGAGGCACTTGGGTGACCCCAACACCTCCTCGCATCTCCCCTTCGCTTATAAATTCACCCTTGACCTAAAAACAGAGAAACAGTCGATGATTTTTTAGAAACGCATCCGAGCTCCGTCTCCATGGAAAACCCTAATTTGGGGGACAGAAGTTCATGATCTGGCACCCTTTCGGGACGGGGAAGTGCCCCCGATGCCATCTCCATCGATCGTTCTTCCTCCCTGATGCTTCGTGAGTAGTCCCCCCGTGAACGATGGGTTCATAGCAGTAGCTAGTTGGTACTCTCTCCCCCTTGATGTTCAATACCACGGTCTTTTGAGCTGCGTCACAAGATAGAGATCTATCTGATGTAATGATATGTATTGTGTTTGCTAGGATCTGATGAACCAAGGAATTATGATTATCTTATTCATGTCATTATATGAGAAGCTTCACTTATATCCTTAGAGTGTTTTAATATATTCTTGCATGCTCTCCGATGTGTATGATTATCTTGATCACATAGTTGTATGCATCTTCAAAAGGGAGTATTGATGTTAGATAGTGGGTTCATGCCTCCTTGTTGCCTACGCTTGAGAGACAGAAACATGCATGGGGGAGGATGTGTTGTTGCTACTTGGGAGAAAACATCGATGCTCTTGTCTACGGACGAGAACCATTGCTTACATTACGTATTTTTCTTATTGCAATTGTCCGTTGCACACAAAGAAATTACTTTGTTGCTGCAACCTAATACGAGAGAGATTAGTTGGATAGCTTTCTTGAGGTGGACTATTAGATATAGATGCATGTTGGATAGCAGTCTATATGCCTTGACGTAATGCCTACCATTTTAGAACCCGTGAACTATATCTCGTCATAATAGCTTTGTTATGCCCCCATGATTTGTCAATTGCCTAGATGTAGTTTGTTTACCCAACACTTGTTCTATTGTTTGAGGAGTTGTAACTAGTGAACCTATGAACCCCAGTCCATCTTTTACTATTACTACTGTTTTTACATGCTTTTACAGTTTTACTACTTGTTTTCTTGCTGGTCCATTTATTATAGATTACACATATCACTTGTATCACTCTGTATTAGACCACATTCACTATCTTTTCGCTGAACCAGTGCATCTATACAATTGCCATTGTATTAGGTGTGTTGAGGACGCAAGATTTGCTAAGGGCTTCTCAGGTGTGGCTGAATTGACAACTCGGCTGCTAAGCCTTATAGGTATTCTTTGGCTCCCCTTGTGTCGAATCAATAAATTGGGTTACACTTACCCTCAAAGAGTGTTGCGATCCTCTACACTTATGTGTCATCAGCGTGAACTCTACTTCTAACCATTAATAAGATGGACCGGGTCAAGGGCTCCTTCCCAGCTACTCTCACACTCGGTTCCGTTTTGTCGAGAGGAAAGGTTCGAAGAAATGAGTCAAAAAAAAGGTATACTAAGTGATCAATCAAGATCACGTCTCAAAACCTACATACAAATCCAGCACATTCCGTTATTTCCCATCCTAGTCTTTTGCGACACTTCTAGTTTACTTATTTTGTTAGGTCTCGACTTCTCCGCTATGATCTCATACTGGTACAGGGAGGAGAACTAAACTATAGGAATGCTTCTCTGGAATGAATTCATTGGTTTGAATTCTTTTCTACGTCAAAATGCATACGAAATGACTGGGCGTGAAGGGCACATAGGCGGTGAATCGGCTTCAAAGTGAAAGTCGCCAAAAAATGGCGTAATTCTCTCGAAACCAATTCACTGGTACGTAAGATCTACATAGACGGTGCTAAAAACAGTCAAATTAATCGACCTAGTAATTAATTTATCGATCTACAAGGTAGCTGAAGTTGGTTAGAAGCTCCGAATTTAGCCATAGAAGAAGGATTTTCCCCAGTTTTCTTTCAGAAGAAGCGAGAGCCATTTTGCGGGAAGGCGCCTTCTAAACAACTCGGCGGAAGGGAAAGGGCCTACATATTTGCTGCGGATTTGTCCCTACCTACACCCGTAGCCATTGCCCTAGCGGTCCTGCCACCATGTCGCAGAATAGGAGCTCGTGTGGAACCTTGGATTTCTGGCTGATTTCGTAACTTTTCTTTCTGTCTTTCAGTTTGGGTATAGGAAGCAAGCAACCAGTTGGTTTGTAGCTTTCGGTCATTCCCGTATCTGTGAATTGCTCTTCATTTTAAGTATCCAATAAGCTTTTCACCAAAAAAAAATGGAATGCAGGGAATGAATGACCTTAAGCTTCCATACGCAACAGAAATTCAGACCACCTTCCTCATTAAATGGCTGGCAGACCTCCCTGGTGTTAGATTTTGCAGTAAGAATTTTTTCAAATGGTTCTGTATCTGGATTGTTGATCCAATACACCCCTCCTCCATAACTTCAAATCCTCCGATCGCGACCATTGTGAGTTTCTCCACCTCCATCAATACCGTGGGAAATAAAGATTTATACATGTCCGATGCCACCGACAAGAAAGGGAAGCTTCACGCCGCGCCCGCTTGAAGCCACAGTGCTGATAATATGGGTGCACGTGATCGGATCCTTTCTGATCCAAATATTTGTTGGAATTTGGACCCATATTTGAGGTAGCGCAATAGTAAATTCTAAAATCTCAACATGGCCCATGTGTGTAGCAAGTGATGGAAGTGCAAAGTTTAGTCCCACATGGAAATCCACCTTATAAGGTGGAGTGTTATATCACTTGGTAAGTGAGTGAGAATAGGAGAGGCACTCGCACACTCCTCCTCCTCCACCGCCGCTCGCCCGTTGTCGTGTCCTAGATCACGGACACCAGGAGTGCGGAGCACCCTTTTTTACGTTTGGCAAAGGGGCGCTAGGAAGGATCCCTTGACTCTCTTGCTATTCACAAGCAATAATAGGGACATGGTGGTTTTGTTACCCATGTTCAGGCAGCTCGGAGGCTAACAGCTCTACATCCTGCATTGGTGGTATTCATGGCGATAGAGTATGACTACAAGGTTGTTCCCGGGTGTTACCGAGCCACTGACGGAGGAAGAAGAAGCAGAGTCGATCCTTCTCTTCTGTTGATGACCTAGCCATCCTTTTATAGACAAGGGGAAGCCATGGGTGGTCATGAAGAAGAACTACTCTTCAGCCTTTGGCAGGTGGATCTCCTTGGCAGGGGACAGACAGTTGTGCCTTTCTCATTGGCTCCGCACTCGTCGAGGTTGGTGAGGGCCAAAAGCACTCCTACTTTTGGCGTTAACTAACTGACATGGAGTATACGCGTTGGACTGGTTGTCACCTGCTGATATCATCATCGTCTTGGCGTGGCATGGAGAAGTATTGATCTCCAAGTCTTAGGTGGGAGGAGTGCATACCTCCCTTGTGGCTCAGGCGGTCCCCAAGGTTCTAGAAGCATCGAGAGATGCTTTACCTCAATCGAGTGCAGCCCTTGAGAAAGAACCAAAGTCATTGCCTATGTCTTCCTAGGTATCAGCCCGCCGTGATTCCCGAGAGTGTCCTCTGTCAGCATTGCCCGGTGTCGCCAGTCCGCCAAGCATAGGGGAAGCACTCTCGGGCGTCACGGTAACCAGATCTTGTCTTCTACGGTTGTTCTTGGGGGTTATTTGCGGGTAAACCCTTACACACGAATTTCGATGAATTCCTTGAGTTGGACGCGTGTGAGGTGGGTCCAAGTGGAAGTGTCCCACTTTAGCCGCGGTCGTGGATACCTTGTATGGTCCTGACATATGTTGCTTCGTTATCGGGAAGAGTAGCCCCCGTGCATGGTCTTGGCAGATGTTTCTTTGTTGTTGGGTTTGTTCCCTCGAGTTAAAAGTGGGACCACTGGGTCTTGTCTTGTCATCCGAGCAAGGTCTGCACGCAAGCATCCCTGTGGCAGCTGCCAGTGAGGAAAGTGTGTTGTTGAATCTGCCTTCTCGATTTTCGCCCAATTATGGAGAACAATCGATCATGGGACGCAAGGCCCGGCGGAGTTATGTCCGCGGTGGGGGAGGAGTCCTTAAGAGTATATAAAAGGGAGCGAACCAGACTGGATTCTCCAATATTCACCTTGCTCCTCCCTCATTTGCTTCAGTTTTCTCCCGAATTTGCCTCTTCCGAGGTTTCTCACCGCCATGTTTCATGGAGCGCACGGTGATGGTCGTGCAAGTGGAGGTGGCCGCGGTCGGGGTGGAAGAGGGAATGGTAGAACCCCTCTACCATCCCCTCCACCACCAAAGAGTGCTGCTCTGCTAGAGTTGCGGGGTTTGAGTTCTTAGTGTATTTGTTATTGAAGTCGTGGAAGAGGATGTCGCTCCCTACGACATTTGTTGTGGAGCTAGCAGGCCGTGAATCTCCATCATTTAAGTTACAAATGGAGGACTACCCCAATGGTCCCTTCTAGGTGAACACGGAGTTCAATCAAGAAGGCCGCCTTTTCATAACATGGGGATGGAACCAGTTCGCTCATATGAACTGGCTAAAGAAAGGAAGCTTCATCCAGTGCAAGATCGACAGGGAAGAGGAGCTTCTTTTCAAGATCTTTGACGACACCATGTGCCACTCCGACTGCTGCACGGGGAGCTGTGAAGAGGAGGAGGAGGAGGTTGCGCCCGTTGGCGCCGAGTAGTTAGGTTCCAAATTAATCTAGGAGGATCCCCCTTCTGGTAATTTGAAATTCGAAATCATCTTGCATCTTCCTTACTTTAGTGAAATTTCTCTCCTTTGCTAGCGCGCGCACGTTCTTTCACTGCCCAGGCATCCTCGGGAAGGAAATAAATGGTTTACGGTGCCCAATGCCACGCATCATGCACATTTTGCCTCGTGCTCTTGTTAGCTTAGCAGTGATAGTAGAAATACGCTTCCCGGGATGCGAGTTAATGCTTAACAAATTTGAGAAGGATAACTATAAATGCCCAACTCCCGGGGTCGAATCCCAATCCGCCCTTGCACTTCACACTATCACGTTCTCGGGGGGGGGGTCCTTGGGTCGCTAAGTAATGTCGTGCCATGTTGAAAGAACATATCTTGCCTAAATATGTTTTGTTTATTTGATCACAACATTTGTATGATCTAACTATATGCTAATATTTCTAGGCCATCTTGCTATTTTTATTGATGGTGGTTGTTTCCCAAAACGGGAGAAAGGAACGAAGAATCAACATAGAGGTGGTTGCAGAAAACTCCAGGCCGGAGTCTCTGGTGTTCCTAGGATGGAGTCTCCGGACTCGGGATTTCATTCAAAGAAGGCCAAGTCGTATATTGCATTGGAGTCCCTGTGGAGACTTGGTGGAGTCTCCGGCCAGGACAGAGTATTCTTTCTGCCAGGTCCAGAGTCACCGTCCTTAGTATTTTCCTAGCGCCAAGTCCAAGCCATGTCACGTACTGATATTGGTCCGGAAAGTTGCCGGAGTCTCCGAAATTTTGGCAAAGTTTCCGGCCCTATGGAAATTGTCTGGAATCTTTAAAGGCTGGAGTCTCCGGTGTGACAAGTCCCCAACAACTCCAAGCAGCTACATTTTGCGATAGGGTATATATAAATACCCCTCTCCTTCTTCCACCTCAAGTAGCTCGTCCAGAAAAGCAAGTCCACCATTGTTGAGATCACCAAAAGCAAGAGATCTCCCAATCCCTCCACCCAAACTCGTTGATCTTTGGAGGATTGAAGCAGAAGGCCCTGGTCTACATCTTCACCAAGTCCTTCATTTCCTGCTCATTCACTTGAGGGATTTGTGTCTAGGGCTTCCTTGTGGAAAACCTAGGCATCTTGTTACTCACTTGTGTTTCTTGTAACAGATTTGTGGTGATTTTTGGAGTCCCCAGTTCAGTTGTGGGTGTGTACCCCAAGCTCATTTTAAAGGCACCAGATTCCTCCTTGAAGGATTCTAATAGTGGAAGTCGAACTAGGCCTTTGTGACAAAGTTCATCGGAGAATAGGCTGAGGCCTTGTGGCATTGAGTAAGCCTTTGAGGTGAAGCTCACACCCCTCCAACGAGACATACTCCCCCCAAAAAGGAGGAACTCGGGAATACATCCTTGTCTCCATGTGCTTTCACCTAGGTTCCTTCTATCCTTTAGCTTTACTTTGTGCTTGTTTCTTGTTTAGTGTAATCCTTGTCATATAGGTAAATTTGCATAATTGCATATCTAGAGAATTTACCTTCGTGTCAAGTCTAAATTGAAAAATTATTAAAATTTGGAAGTAGCACCTATTCAACTCCCCTCCCTCTCTAGGTGCCCATACGACCCTTTCAATTGGTATCAGAGCCTTGGCTCTTTATTTCGGGCTTTACCGCCTAAGAGAGTATGGGTACCGAAGAGGATGCGACCGGTGTGTCCAGCTCTTCGGCTACGATGGAGGATCTGAAGAACATGGAAATATCCTTGATTTCTTCCATGAATTCTCGAATGAATGAGATGAGCGGCAATCTTGTGCAACTCATGAAAGCCCAAGGCACCGTGCCTTCTCCTAATCCGGAGGTGTCCACCTCAAAGGAAAAGGGAGGGGATGAACAACATAAAAATGAGGACCCCCTTAAAACTAAGAATGGGAAGGAGGAGTTACTCACCCAACCCACATATTCCACACCCTCATATAAAAAAATAGAGGTGACCCACCTGAGTTTAATGCATGTTCTTTTTCTCAATGGCAATATTTCATGAGATCTCATTTGAACAGTTGTTGAATTGAGCTATGGAGAATCATTGAAGTCGGATACAGGGCAGTTGATCCTATCAACTTGACAAGAAGAGAGTTGGTTGATTGTCAACTCAATGTCGTGGCATTGCACATGATTTAACAAGCCGCGGAAGAAAAGGTCATGCCACACATCCAACAATTCTCCACCGCCAAAGAAACATGGGATGCTCTTATCACCATGTTTTTTGGAAGTGAGAGTATGAAGAGAAATAGATATGATGCATTCATCAATGAGGCTCTAGGATTCTATAGGCATGATGGTGAAAATCATGAAGACATGTATCAAAGGCTCAAGACCATTTCCACTTCCTTTAGTGGCCTCGATACCACACATATTGATTATGATTGGATCAAGATGAAGTATGTGAGTGTCGTCATGCCATTTGAGACCATTGACTTGAAGATTATCCAAGGAAGACACAACTACCATCTTATGTCTTCTAATGAAGTTATGCAAGAAATTGCATCATTTAAAGTAGCCTCCAAGATTTCTCAGTACTCTCATGCTCGTGCTATTGGAATGCAAAAAGGAGCCTCTCTTTCTTTGAAGGCCAAAGTTGTGACCAAAGTGGTAAATCAAGAGGATGAGGTTGACTCGGAAGAGGAGGTGGCTCCTCTAAAACCCAAAGAGGTATGAGACGGTTCATAAATATTACATGGCTCTTGCGGCCTTAAAGTTTTGGAAGAATCCTGACAAGGCCAAGGCTAATGTAGAAGAAAAGACCAAGTCAAGTGGTGCCAAGGAAGGAGATCAAAGAGTGAGTTCTTGCTTCAATTTTCAAGACAAATATCACTTCATTGCCGAGTGTCCTTTTGATAATGGAGAAGCCCGTGGAGGAAAGATTATTCCTAAGTACGAAGATTACTTTCAAGGAGCCTTTCTTCAAGAAGAACACTTTCAACAAGAAGCCATCTTGAAGGATTGTGTTGCTGACTCAAGAAGAGTATGCTTCCGGTGATGATGATGATGATGATGATGACGATGAAGAAACCACAAGTGAAGTGGCCGCCATTGCAATTGAATCTTCATAACCTCCCTCACACTTCGAATCCCCCAATGAGAACCTTCCCGCCCAATACGCAAGATGTCTTATGTCCAAGGCCTCCGAGGTATTATCTTCTTCCCCCTCTAAGACTCAAAATAAAAAGAATGATCTTGCTAGTCTTAGTGTAGAAGATCAAATTGTCTCTATGGATCTCTTCATGCCTAACTTATGAGGTGAAACCAAAAAGCACTTTGAGGTTCTCTTGAGTCTATATGGAGAGGCTCAAGAACTTATTGAGAAGAAGGGAGAAAGTGAAAGAGAATATGCTAATGAAATAGCTTCCCTCACTGTTACTCTTGAGGAAGAGCAAGAGCCTCGAGTCTATCTTGAATATAAACTTGAGACTATTGAGGATTCATGTAATGTAATCATGTCCAAACTCATTAAGTAACATGGCCATGCTATTGCTAAGTATAAATTGGCTAAAAAAGGGTTGAATTTGGTGTTGGTCATGGTAAACTAACAGAGGACCTAGAGAAGCTCACCAAGGGTCACAAGGCTTTGGAGAGTGAACAATCTACCCTCACCAAGCCACATGAACAAATTCAAATTCAACTAGCTCAATTTAATGTGCCTAGTCCTCTACTTCTTGTGATCATGCAAATATTCTTGAGGAAAATGCTAGGTTGAAAGACGAGCTTGCAAGAATTAAGGGCAAGGGCCCTGTTGATGATCTTGTGCAAGTGAAAATACCACAAAATGGGAAAGAAGGTCTTGTTTTTTTTTTAGAAAAGGGGGTATACCCCAGCCTCTGCATTGAGTGATGCACACAGCTTTTATTACTTATTGAGTTCCAGAGTGATGCACACAACTTTTTTTAGAAAATGGGAAAGAAGGTCTTGGTTATGTTGCCAAGAACAAGAAAATAACAAGAAGAAGTAGTAGAAGAAGAAGAAGGCCAAACCCACACGAGCAAAGAAGAATGTCATTGCAAGTGGTGTTGTCATTAGGGACGAAACACTCGTAATAAATCTGCGGGAACTAATAATCCTAATTATATTCTTTTTAGAATTATTATGGTGTTGTCTATGATGCATATGTTAGTCCTACTTTTTATTTCATTCACTAATCTATTTGGGTTCCCAAGACCCTTGTGGCTAACGTAAGAGGACCCTTAAAAGATAGGGACCTAAATCAAAGCAATGATTTCTTGTAGGATTATGCTTCCGATGGGTAAAAATGGGTGCTTGATAGTGGTTGCACAAGTCATATGACCGGAAGCAAGGAGCTCATTATGGAGTTGAGACCAAATATAAATCAAGAAACCGTCACATATGGAGATAAATCAAAATTTGAGGTAACGGTTCTCCGCAAGGTGGTAGTTGCTCCAAATATCACTCTTGTAAATGTCATGCTTGTCGAGTCCCTCAGTTTCAATTTAGTTTCAGTTCGTGCTTTAGGGGAGATGAGTTTTTCCATCTTCTTTGAATCTCATCTTGTGGTACTCTTGTGGATCAAGACTCTAGAGGTCGCTTTCATTAGGCATGTCGAAAATGAGTTGTATGTGGTAGAATTTTCGGGGCCAACCAACACTCAAGCGATGTGTCTATTCATAAAGTCCAACGTGGGGTGGTTGTGGCATCGCCGCTTATCCCATGTCAATATGAGAACTTTTGAAAGTCTTCACAAGGGTGGCCACATCCTCGGACTAAAAGAAAATGTTTCCTTTGCCAAAGATCGTGTTTGCAGGGATTGTACTGAAGGAAAAAATGCATGATTCTCCCCACCCAAGCAAGACTATGATTTCATCAAAGAGGATATTGGAACTCCTTCATATGGATCTCTCTAGTGTCGTTCCCGAAGCTAGTATTTTTGGGAAGAAATATTGTCTTGTGATTGTTGAACTATTCAATATTTACTTGGGTTTAGTTCTTGAAGTTGAAGAGTGAGACCCAACAAGCCATCATCGACTTATCCAATGAAGTTCAACATCAACACACTGTTCCATTATTGGCCATAAGAAGTGACAACGACTCTGAGTTCAAGAACTACACTCTAAATGAGTTTCTTAGTGAAGAGGAAATCTGTCATCAATATTCCACTGCCTATACCTGTAATAGCCCAATTTTTGGAAGACAGGAAAAACTTGTTTTCAATAACCCAAAAATCAGGGCCAACAAAAACTTTGTATATGTTTGACTTATGCTTGTGTTTTCTTTTCTATTTGGTTGTTGTATGCATTTGTGTTTGTGTTTATTAACACCTGACATTAAAACCAATGATTATAACTTTCTTAAAACACAACCCTTGTGATCAAGTCATGACAAGAAAGCTTATCATCTTCTTCCATCACCCCCTTTTGGCAAAAACCTTTTTGAAAATGTTTTGATTTTAGAAGAAACCCAAAGGCCAAGTTTTGAGAAAACAAAAGATAATTTACAAAACCATATGGAAAGTATTTTGGAGCTAATCATCTCCAACCTGTTTTCAACCAAGATGTTTTTGCAAGTATTTCAAAAGCTCCTTCTCACTTCCTTCTTTTGCAAAAACAATAAGAGGGGACTATGTTACCCCTATGTTCTACCTCAATTTTATCCTTTTGGAAATAACAACTTTTGAGCTGAACCTCTTTACAAAATCCTCTTGTCATGGTATGTCTTGATCACTACCTAAAATGAACACTTGAGAAACATCCTAGAAATTAAATTGAAGAACTCAGTTGCTTGAGTGATCTTGTGTGTATTGTTATTTTTATCTGCTTGTTGTGTGATCTTATCTTGTGTTTGCTTTAAAGTATTTATTTATGTTTGTTGATAAGTGTGTGCTGTTTTAAAGAGTATAAAACCTAGTAATAACAATACCAAGCATCTATATCATATTCCATCTCATGTCCATATCATTTTCTGTTTTCTTAAAAATCTCCAACTTTGGGGACAGACTTATATGACAAATCTTGAGCTAATCATCATAAATCTCATTGTATATATCTATGATATCCATACAAGTTGTTATTTTGTATATTGAAACTCTTTGGTATCCTCTTTCCAAGTCCTTTAGAAGGCATCCCTAGTTGATCATATCTCCTTTATTATGAAGCACTTTGTTCATGGCACTCCAAATCACTCCTTATTGTTTTCAGGCCCAATGAACCTACTCTTGTAATCTCCATTACCTATACATCACCTCCATATGTTCCATTTATTTTCCAATGGCTATTTAATTATTTATCTCTCATGGTTTTAAGCCTATTAAATAAACTCCTGTTTTCACCCTTTTTCCACTTGGTGTCTCAAATATTTTCAAAAGAGTTGTTTATTAAAAATCACTTTTGAGACCTATATTATGTACTCTCTCATACCAACTCAAAAATATTTGTTTTAAAAGCATTTTAATATTTGTTATTTTCCATTTTCCAAAAGGCCAGAAATGGACTTTAAAATATTTTGTGAAGAAAAGTATTTCCTAAAATCTTGGAAAAATTACCCAACATGCCTATGGTCATGTGGGACTTATTTATGCAAAAACAATTGGAAGTTGTGTTGAAATTTTTGCAGAAAACATTTAAAAACTGTTTCTGCCATTTTTGAATTCCCAAAAAATTTGTGAAAGAAATATTTTCAGAAAACCTTGAGACCACCACCTCTAGACTCCATTTTTAATTATCTATCGAATGGACATGATGTTGCACATGTGTTATATTCAAAGTTGTGGTGAAAACAATCAAAAACCATATCTGCTATTCCTGGACACTATTGGGTTCATACATGTCTTGATCAATTATTGGGCTCTCTCTGCCTCTCTCCTATTCTGGGAGATGAAAAACACCCTCCCCAACCTCCTAGACATGGTCTAGATGATCCATTACCTCTCTCTCTCTCTCTCCAACTCAGCCAACCAAAAATGGACAAGGATTGGTGATCACCCCTCATTCTCACCCCCACATTCTATGTCCAAACCAGGAGCTGCCCTTGCGCCACAAGACTCCTTATGACACATGTGAACTCCCTGGCACAACCATTTCCCTTCCCCTTGTCTTCTTTTTCCTTGGCCTCGAGCTGGACATGGCGCCCAGGACGCGCACGACACGTCGTCCACGTTCCAACACCTGGGTCGCATGGCATAGCACCAAAACTTGTCAAACAACCTCGTGAGCCTCTAAGGAGCACGCCCGTGCCCTACTCTTGTTCCATCCCACTCTCCTTCTCCCCCAAAATGTTGTCGAACACCTGCGGGTGCACCTCGGAAGAACTCACAACCCGCTCTCCTCGGACCTCATCTTCCCCTACTCTTTCAGCTGGAGAACCTCCACACACCCTCAAACCTCTTAGGCATTCTGAGACTTCCCCTCCTCAGCGTGAGCCGGCGCGCCATGGTCACCACGGTCCGCGCTCACCGAGCTCCAGCGAGAGCCATCTCTGAGCCACCCCCCTTTGTTGTCACCATGTCTAACCAACCCCTCTTCATCTCGATCGAGCTCGGGAAGAAAGAGCTCCCTCAAAATCTTCCCAAATTGACGGAATCGAGCTCAACCTTGCCGTGGACGAGCACCTCGTCGAGCCACCTAATCAGGCTGTCTCCACTCCCCTAATCTCTTCCTCTTGGTCCTTGGGATCTCCGTCGAACTCATTCTCATCTCATTCTTGGACGTTGTCCCTTGCAGGTGCGGGCGCGGCATGGGCCTAGGTTCGCCTCCGCGGGTTCACGCGGGGATCACTGCTAGGGCCCTCGGGTGAGACCATCGTTGGGGGCATCTCTTCCGCGACCCCGTCCTGGTCCTCCTGGTGCTCGCCGCGTTTCCAGGAGGCCACGGGAGTCAACGGCGGCAAGCCCGCATGAACTCAGCGACTGCCGGAGGGGACTCCGCTGTATTCTCTGGTCATCGCCGGCTGGTGCAGACGAGACCTCCTCTCAGCCGTCGGATCCGCATCCGACGCGTCATTTTGAACCACGGACTGATCTAACATCAGCCGTCGATGGGGGATCAAACGGTGGCTTACCGTTTTGCCCCGCGCGCGCTGGCCAGCGGGCCGGCCTGCCCCTGTGCGGCCCGATTCCCTCCAGATCCGGCCCGTTACTTTTTCTGCAGGTGGTATTTTCCATTTTCCTGGAGATCTGTTTCTGTATGTTTGGTTTAAATCAAAATGAAAATGTAAATAAGCAAATATTGACAAACTAAAAATCACAGATGTAGATCTACTAATTTATAACCACCTCCAACTTGCAGATCCATGTTTTGTGCTATATTTTAGGAGAAATAAAATAAATGGAAGAGGCACTCATTAACGCCTTTTATTTAATAACTTGAGTTTTCTGTATCCAAAACATGCAAACTCAACTGTTCTGAGTATCCCTTGAAAATGTCTGTCTGTGGTAGTTGACCTTATGTTGACTTGAGTTGTTGATTGAAAATGACATGCATGTTAGTTTTAGGCCAGAGAGCACTTCTGTGAATTATTTAATTTTATTGGTAATGATTTTTTAAGTGAATCCAATTGTGTTGGTTTTCTAGTGACTAGGAGCACATTATACTAGATTTTCATGATTTTAGGAGTTACAGAATATGCTTGGTGCATTATTTAGTGTTTAGCCCTGTTCTGCATATTATTAATATGCCTTTATTAAATTGTGTTCTATATTGTTTTTGTTATAAAATTGATTCCTAGCATTTGTAGGTTATTAATACATGATTGAGATGTTTTTTGAGTGATTCATTAGCATGATAGGGTTTGGGTGTGGAAAACCATGTTTGTTATAGTTTTATTCTCATAGGGTGTTTTTCCTAGTAATAATAGGTTAAATTATTGTTATTTTTCTTACTACTATGATGACTTGAATAAATGCTTTAGTATTGTTTTCCATAGCATAGATACTGTTATTATAGAATATTATACTTGCTTGCATGCTTGAGTGATCTCAAGATCAAATTGTCATGCTATGATAGTTTTAGACGTTTTTCTGCCATAAGTTGTTATTTGCATGCTTAAATTTGGAGGCATTGATTAGATTTTTATTTTGATATTACTAGCATGTATAGGTGTTGTTTTCTCTGTTATTGGAATGCTATCTTACAGATCCATCATGTTAGAATAATTCTTGTTTGATGATCTCTTATGGTTATGCATGTCTGCTTGTCTAAATAGCCCTTTTTCATGTCTAGTTTTTAATAGTTGTTTTGCTCCATGATTATGTTCATGCATTGAGTGATGCCATGATATTTTTGGTATTGATTTGTCTCTGTTATTAGGTTGTTTAGCTAATGGTTATATTATTTCTTCATGTTTAGAAAAGCATGTGTTACTATGGGCTTGTAGTATTGCTTGTTATTATTTTCCTATGCATGTGTATGTGTTCCTAGGTTGTTTTCTTGTTATTTTGATCATACTCATGAATGACCATAGAGTCATTTAACCTTATTTGAGCATGATATGAGAGTGGCACACCCACTGAACTCATTCCATTTTGGTTCAGGATCCTTAGCACCTATTCTAGTGTTACTCATGTGTGTTGTCTGTGCATGTTTTGCTTGATGGTGTGCACCCTAGTACTATTGTTTGTGAGTGTACTTGTTTGATGAAATGCTTGATGTATGTTTACGTTTTGTCAAGTGCTTGCCTTTGTTTGGTTCTGATTGGGTGTTTTCCTTTTTGAGTTTACGATGTTAGATAACGAAGACAATATTATTTCTCGGAGAAGTTTTTATTGCAACTCTTGTTTATTTCAAGAGCAAGACCAAGACCAGTGCCAAGGCAAGCCACTCTAAATGCTTGCTGTTGTTTTACTTATCATTATCTATCATGCATGGTTTACTTCTGAAGTTTTACAAAAGTATGATTCAAAAACTATTCTTTTAAGTGGACTATACCACTACCTTTTTTTATGTATCTAATATGCTATATCCACTATATAATCTTGGTGTTACCAAGCCCCTTAGATATTTTAGTATCATCCCTTCATTCACTTAAGTCCCCTCGTGGACATTTTAACTTGATGTTTTTGGAAAGCAAAAGCTTGGAAAAACCCCGAGGAAAGGTGGGACCTTGTCCGAGGGAGGTATGTGAAGAAGGAAATGTTTTCGGCTTGTTTTCCAAAAATGACACATAACCTAGTCTTCGTCGGACAACCAAGCCGTGCTGCCACATTACCCCAATATGGGAACGGGGTCTAGCTAATTTCTTGTCGGTGTTAGTCCGTGCCTACCTCAAAGTGCTATAGGGGTTAGAGTCCCCCAAACCGAATTGTCGCCAGGAGGGAGAAACGGGACATTCACAGTCTAGGATTAAGTTCACTACCGGTTGCAGCAATTGGGTCTCCTGCCATGGCGATGTGTTGTCAGGGGAAACCGGATCGATACGGCTGACTCACTCGGTGCCGGGGAGAACAAACCCAGTTGAGTAGGTATTCATTTACTAGCACTGACATAGTGGATGGTTAGGACCAGTTAACCGATGTTTGCATACTGTCTCGGACAGTCCGTGGTTGTTCACGGCGGATGTACTGGATCTTGTGGATTGTGTACACCTCTGCAGAGTAAAACTATTCAGAATAGCCGCATCCTCGGATATGGACAGTTGAATGGCCATGTAGCTAGCATTGTGTCAATGTTTTCAAAAAGGATGGAGAGTGTTTTGAATTTGTACCTGGGAGGTACGTTGAAAGGGTATGATTGTACCTTTGAGGTACGGGATAAATGATGGTTTTGAAGAGGTGTTTTTCCAAGAATTTTTGCAAAGAAAAACTTTCTTTTATTTAGAAAGCTTTATCAAAACCTTGTGGACATGCAATATCTACAAGAGAAATAAAATATCTTTTGAAGTATCTTCTTCAACAAAAACAACTAAAACTTGTGCAACCATGATGTGTCTTAAATTCATCATGGCTAATTGAACCTTAAGTACAACCTTCCTACCACCTATATATCTATGCATACTTGCATGTTTAGCTTTCATTTGGGGTGTCTTGCGAGTACATTCCAATGTACTCACAATGGTTTCGTCCCTGACTATTGTCTTAGCCAGACTTTGAGCAGAAACCCGGAGGACCTGAAGAAGATGGTGTCGCTGACGGCTATGCGAACTAGGATCTTCTCCGAGTTAGTAGCTTGTAGGTAGCCAAGGCATGACTTGGGTTTACCACGGGTGTGTTTTGTAGACTTCCGCTGTTTTTAGTGTGTGTTCCTGCCCTGCGTGGCAGTTGTTTTTCGACTGAGTCATGTGACCAGTTGTGTAAGCCGTGTATTCGTGTAGTGGATGTTGTAATCTGCAATGCCAACTCGAGTATGTTGTTCACGACTAACTGATTAGGGGATCGTGAATGTATGCATACTGGAGGTCTCGGACTGCTAGTCTGGGGTCCCCACAGAGTTGGTATCAGAGCCATCCTGACTTTAGGAGACCTTAGTTAGCACGGACGTCAGATAGGAAATAAAAATATTTTGGTAGAAACTATATTACTGCCTAAAATGTTTTTATTTATGGGATCCTAAGCATGGTTTCCATCTTTCTCATATTTTCAAAAAGATTATTGACTCGTTTATAAAACAGAAGTTTTGAAGAAAAACCTAGAAAATAGTAAACATGCCTTTTTGGTCCTTTGTTTTCATGGCTAAAAATATTTTGCAAATAAATAAACATGAGTTTATAAACCCTGGTTTTTATTTAAAAGTATACCAAAAAGTTTTTCTCTGTTATTTTTTTTTTAAAAAAAATTACATACTTGACGATGTCCCAATAAGACCTTAGTAATCAACAACCTGAAGGAAAAATAAACTTCCTCCTGAAGACCTCAAGATCAGAGTGAATGCTACACTAATACTGAAGACCTGTTACAACCTTCCACCCTGGAGTGATCTCACTGTCAAGCCATTTTTCAATCCAAAACAAGATGAAGGAAATCCTCGAGATCAGAAGACCCTTCCAAGTATCAAGCTCAACAACGACAATCTACAACGATGTTAACAATATGGAGGCTTCAACCACTCTGGTTGACTCAGACCCATAGGATTTGTCAGGTTTTGCTCAGTTGTTTTGATTGAGCTACCCGTTCTTCATCGATTCTAGACGTTTGCTGGTGCTTAAAGTACCTGGTTTGCCTTTGACTGAGTGTTGTTTACTAAATTAATTGTGTTCGTTGGATTGCCTTGCTCTGTTCTGATTGATTAGTTTTTCCACAACTCTATTTATCAGTATGAAAAACTTGCCTTTTTAATCTTTTTGCACCAGTGTTTCAACATATTAACAAGTTAGTGCACCCACATCCCTCTGTTTTCCCCAACACCCAGAAGCAGAAGAAGAATCATTTCAGAGCTACAATTTTCACTGGAACTTCAAAGGGATACATGATTCAAGGGATAACATTGCACTTGACAAATGAAAGTTTCAGAAAGTAAGATACAAGTCTGGTTCCAGCACAGACCACTACACCTACTCCTGTGTAGACACTAACATTGCCTAGCCCTCGCTGGCTGGAACCTGGCCTGACGGCGAGCCAGTCTCACCTGACGCCGAGCACCGAGTCAGGCGACAACGAAGCCCCTCGAGTCTTCCTGGCCTTGTGCCACCAGCTTGGACCTCCACCACCGCAGCCACCGGCGCCACTGCTCGTCCTTCTTCCACCGCGGTATCGCTCCTGGCGCTAGACCACCAGTCGTAGATGCCCCAGACGGTGCAGACCACAGCTACCACGATCACCGTGACCCACCCCACCAGGCCACAGCTGAAGAATAGCACGATGACGAAGTGCTCCAGGGGATTTGATCGCTCCAGCAGGGTGACGTACTCCTTGAAGAAATCATCGATGAGTTGAGAAATGAAACCCATTGTGTGGTGCGATTTAGTGAACCTCGGTGACCCCTTTTATAGCAGTAGGAGCAGAGCCCTCTCCTCCATCGAGCACTACGCGGGAAAAGCCGAAGAATTCAGCTGCAGTACTCGCAAACGACGCGAAATCACCGGCGCATCCCTCCACCAAGTGGTCGAAGAATCGACATGTCGCACTCACAGCAGTCTCATAGCGAGGTGTCAGCCCACCCTGAGCTCACAGTGGGCGGGACGCCCTGATGCCAAGGGTGTGCACACCAGGAGAGAAGGCCAGGCAAGAAGAAGAAGAAGAAGAAGAAGAAGAGAGAAGGGCATCGACTGCCAAGTGGGCCTGGTCCCACACATCGGTGTATGACTCCAGAAAACTCCGGGTGTACCAAGCTTGTCACTCCCTTTCAAATCGTGAGAATTTTTTTGACAAGATCACTAGTTGTTTGTAGCCTCTACCCCTAGACAACTAGGTCTCTATGACCCCCTTGGTGAGTAACCAGTCTCATCTTCAGGCTTGAAGAAAAATTTTGGTTATCTTAAAACCTGAGAAAAACTTAAATTTTTTGTTAAAAAGAGTTTTTTTTGTTTGTTAAGAAAACCCTCTTCCTTGTTTTCCCTTACGAATCTCGAGGACGAGATTCATTTTAAGGGGGGAAGAGCTGTAACAACCCAATCTTTGGAAGACAGGAAAAACTTGTTTTCAATAAACCAAAAATCAGGGCCAACAAAAACTTTTTATATGTTTGACTTATGCTTGTGTTTTCTTTTCTATTTGGTTGTTGTATGCATTTGTGTTTGTGTTTATTAACACCTGACATTAAAACCAATGATTATAACTTTCTTAAAACACAACCCTTGTGATCAAGTCATGACAAGAAAGCTTATCATCTTCTTCCATCACCCCCTTTTGGCAAAAACCTTTTTGAAAATGTTTTGATTTTAGAAGAAACCCAAAGGCCAAGTTTTGAGAAAACAAAAGATAATTTACAAAACCATATGGAAAGTATTTTGGAGCTAATCATCTCCAACCTGTTTTCAACCAAGATGTTTTTGCAAGTATTTCAAAAGCTCCTTCTCACTTCCTTCTTTTGCAAAAACAATAAGAGGGGACTATGTTACCCCTATGTTTTACCTCAGTTATATCCTTTTGGAAATAACAACTTTTGAGCTAAACCTCTTTACAAAATCCTCTTGTCATGGTATGTCTTGATCACTACCTAAAATGAACACTTGAGAAACATCCTAGAAATTAAATTTAAGAACTCAGTTGCTTGAGTGATCTTGTGTGTATTGTTATTTTTATCTGCTTGTTGTGTGATCTTATCTTGTGTTTGCTTTAAAGTATTTATTTGTGTTTGTTGATAAGTGTGTGATGTTTTAAAGAGTATAAAACCTAGTAATAACAATACCAAGCATCTATATCATATTCCATCTCATGTCCATATCATTTTCTGTTTTCTTAAAAATCTCCAACTTTGGGGACAGACTTATATGACAAATCTTGAGCTAATCATCATACATGTCATTGTATATATCTATGATATCCATACAAGTTGTTATTTTGGATATTGAAACTCTTTGGTATCCTCTTTCCAAGTCCTTTAGAAGGCATCCCTAAATGTTGATCATATCTCCTTTATTATGAAGCACTTTGTTCATGTTACTCCAAATCACTCCATATTGTTTTTAGGCCCAATGAACCTAATCTTGTAATCTCCATGACCTATACATCACCTCCATATGTTCCATTTATTTTCCAATGGCCATTTAATTATTTATCTCTCGTGGTTTTAAGCCTATTAAATAAACTCATGTTTTCACCCTTTTTCCACTTGGTGTCTCAAATATTTTCAAAAGAGTTGTTTATTAAAAATCACTTTTGAGACCTATATTATGTACTCTCTCATACCAACTCAAAAATATTTGTTTTAAAAGCATTTTAATATTTGTTATTTTCCATTTTCCAAAAGGCCAGAAATGGACTTTAAAATATTTTGTGAAGAAAAGTATTTTCTAAAATATTGGAAAAATTACCCAACATGCCTATGGTCATGTGAGACTTATTTATGCAAAAAAATTGGAAGTTGTGTTGAAATTTTTGGAGAAAACATTTAAAAACTGTTTCTGCCATTTTTGAATTCCCAAAAAATTTGTGAAAGAAATATTTTCAGAAAACCTTGAGACCACCACCTCTAGACTCCATTTTTAATTATCTATCGAATGGACATGATGTTTCACATGTGTTCTATTCAAAATTGTGGTGAAAACAATCAAAAACCATATCTGCTATTCCTGGACACTATTGGGTTCATACATGTCTTGATCAATTATTGGGCTCTCTCTGCCTCTCTCATGTTCTGGGAGATGAAAAACACCCTCCCCAACCTCCTAGACATGGTCTAGATGATCCACCACCTCTCTCTCTCTCCAACTCAGCCAACCACAAATGGACAAGGATTGGTGATCACCCCTCATTCTCACCCCCACATTCTATGTCCAAACCAGGAGCTGCCCTTGCGCCACAAGACTCCTTATGACACATGTGAACTCCCTGGCACAACCATTTCCCTTCCCCTTGTCTTCTTTTTCCTTGGCCTCGAGCTGGACATGGCGCCCAGGACGCGCACGACACGTCGTCCGCGTTCCAACACCTGGGTCGCATAGCCTAGCTCCAAAACTTTCCAAACATCCTCGTGAGCCTCTAAGGAGCACGCCCGTGCCCTACTTTTGTTCCATCCCACTCTCCTTCTCCCCCAAAATGTTGTTGAACACCTGCGGGTGCACCTCGGAAGAACTCACAACCCGCTTTCCTCGGACCTCATCTTCCCCTACTCTTTCAGCTGGAGAACCTCCACACACCCACAAACCTCTTAGGCATTCTGAGACTTCCCCTCCTCAGCGTGAGCCGGCGCGCCATGGTCGCCACGGTCCGCGCTCGCCAAGCTCTAGCGAGAGCCATCTCTGAGCCACCCCTCTTTGTTGTCACCATGTCTAACCAACCCCTTTTCATCTCAATCGAGCTCGGGAAGAAAGAGCTCCCTCAAAATCTTCCCAAATCGACGGAATCGAGCTCAACCTTGCCGTGGACGAGCACCTCGTCCAGCCACCTAATCAGGCCGTCTCCACTCCCCTAATCTCTTCCTCTTGGTCCTTGGGATCTCCGTCGACCTCATTCTCATCTCATTCTTGGACGTTGTCCCTTGTAGGTGCGGGCGCGGCATGGGCCTAGGTCCGCCTCCCGGGGTTCACGCTGGGAGCACTGCTAGGGCCCTCGGGTGAGACCATCGTTGGGGGAATCTCTTCCGAGACCCCGTCCTGGTCCTCCTGGTGCTGGCCGCGTTTCCAGGCGGACACGGGAGTCAACGGCAGCGAGCCCGCATGTCCTCAGCGACTGCCGGAGGGGACTCCGCCGTGTTCACTGGTCATCGTCGGCTGGTGCGGACGAGACCTCCTCTCAGCCGTCGGATCCGCATCTGACGCGTCATTTTGAACCACGGACTGATCTAACCTCAGCCGTCGATGGCGGATCAAACGGTGGCTTACCGTTTCACCCCGCGCGCGCTGGCCAGCGGGCCGGCCTGCCCCTGTGCGGCCCGATTCCCTCCAGATCCGGCCCGTTACTTTTTCTGCAGGTGGTATTTTCCATTTTCCTGGAGATCTGTTTTTGTATGTTTGGTTTAAATCAAAATGAAAATGTAAATAAGCAAATATTGACAAACTAAAAATCACAGATGTAGATCTACTAATTTATAACCACCTCCAACTAGCAGATCCATGTTTTGTGCTGTATTTTAGGAGAAATAAAATAAATGGCAGAGGCACTCATTAACGCCTTTTATTTAATAACTTGAGTTTTCTGTATCAAAAACATGCAAACTCAACTGTTCTGAGTATCCCTTGAAAATGTCTGTCTGTGGTAGTTGACCTTATGTTGACTTGAGTTGTTGATTGAAAATGACATGCATGTTAGTTTTAGGCCAGAGAGCACTTCTGTGAATTATTTAATTTTATTGGTAATGATTTTTTAAGTGAATCCAATTGTGTTAGTTTTCTAGTGACTAGGAGCACCTTATACTAGATTTTCATGATTTTAGGAGTTACAGAATATGCTTGGTGCATTATTTAGTGTTTAGCCCTGTTCTGCATATTATTGCTATGCCTTTATTAAATTGTGTTCTATATTGTTTTTGTTATAAAATTGATTCCTAGCATTTGTAGGTTATTAATACATGATTGAGATGTTTTTTGAGTGATTCATTAGCATGATAGGGTTTGGGTGTGGAAAACCATGTTTGTTATAGTTTTATTCTCATAGGGTGTTTTTCCTAGTAATAATAGGTTAAATTATTGTTATTTTTCTTACTACTATGATGACTTGAATAAATGCTTTAGTATTGTTTTCCATAGCATAGATACTGTTATTATAGAATATTATACTTGCTTGCATGCTTGAGTGAGCTCAAGATCAAATTGTCATGCTATGATAGTTTTAGACGTTTTTCTGCCATAAGTTGTTATTTGCATGCTTAAATTTGGAGGCATTGATTAGATTTTTATTTTGATATTACTAGCATGTATAGGTGTTGTTTTCTCTGTTATTGGAATGCTATCTTACAGATCCATCATGTTAGAATAATTCTTGTTTGATGATCTCTTATGGTTATGCATGTCTGCTTGTCTAAATAGCCCTTTTTCATGTCTAGTTTTTAATAGTTGTTTTGCTCCATGATTATGTTCATGCATTGAGTGATGCCATGATATTTTTGGTATTGATTTGTCTCTGTTATTAGGTTGTTTAGCTACTGGTTATATTATTTCTTCATGTTTAGAAAAGCATGTGTTACTATGGGCTTGTAGTATTGCTTGTTATTATTTTCCTATGCATGTGTATGTGTTCCTAGGTTGTTTTCTTGTTATTTTGATCATACTCATGAATGACCATAGAGTAATTTAACCTTATTTGAGCATGATATGAGAGTGGCACACCCACTGAACTCATGCCATTTTGGTTCAGGATCCTTAGCACCTATTCTAGTGTTACTCATGTGTGTTGTCTGTGCATGTTTTGCTTGATGGTGTGCACCCTAGTACTATTGTTTGTGAGTGTACTTGTTTGATGAAATGCTTGATGTATGTTTACGTTTTGTCAAGTGCTTGCCTTTGTTTGGTTCTGATTGGGTGTTTTCCTTTTTGAGTTTACGATGTTAGATAACGAAGACAATATTATTTCTCGGAGAAGTTTTTATTGCAACTCTTGTTTATTTCAAGAGCAAGACCAAGACCAGTGCCAAGGCAAGCCACTCTAAATGCTTGCTGTTGTTTTACTTATCATTATCTATCATGCATGGTTTACTTCTGAAGTTTTACAAAAGTTTGATTAAAAAACTATTCTTTTAAGTGGACTATACCACTACCTTTTTTTATGTATCTAATATGCTATATCCACTATATAATCTTGGTGTTACCAAGCCCCTTAGATATTTTAGTATCATCTCTTCATTCACTTAAGTCCCCTCGTGGACATTTTAACTTGATGTTTTTGGAAAGCAAAAGCTTGGAAAAACCCCGAGGAAAGGTGGGACCTTGTCCGAGGGAGGTATGTGAAGAAGGAAATGTTTTCGGCTTGTTTTCCAAAAATGGCACATAACCTAGTCTTCGCCGGACAACCAAGCCGTGCTGCCACATTACCCCAATATGGGAACGGGGTCTAGCTAATTTCTTGTCGGTGTTAGTCCGTGCCTACCTCAAAGTGCTATAGGGGTTAGAGTCCCCCGAACCGAATTGTCGCCAGGAGGGAGAAACGGGACATTCACAGTCTAGGATTAAGTTCACTACCGGTTGCAGCAATTGGGTCTCCTGCCATGGCGATGTGTTGTCAGGGGAAACCGGATCGATACGGCTGACTCACTCGGTGCCGGGGAGAACAAACCCAGTTGAGTAGGTATTCATTTACTAGCACTGACATAGTGGATGGTTAGGACCAGTTAACCGATGTTTGCATACTGTCTCGGACAGTCCGTGGTTGTTCACGGCGGATGTACTGGATCTTGTGGATTGTGTACACCTCTGCAGAGTAAAACTATTCAGAATAGCCGCATCCTCGGATATGGACAGTTGAATGGCCATGTAGCTAGCATTGTGTCAATGTTTTCAAAAAGGATGGAGAGTGTTTTGAATTTGTACCTGGGAGGTACGTTGAAAGGGTATGATTGTACCTTTGAGGTACGGGATAAATGATGGTTTTGAAGAGGTGTTTTTCCAAGAATTTTTGCAAAGAAAAACTTTCTTTTATTTAGAAGGCTTTATCAAAACCTTGTGGACATGCAATATCTACAAGAGAAATAAAATATCTTTTGAAGTATCTTCTTCAACAAAAACAACTAAAACTTGTGCAACCATGATGTGTCTTAAATTCATCATGGCTAATTGAACCTTAAGTACAACCTTCCTACCACCTATATATCTATGCATACTTGCATGTTTAGCTTTCATTTGGGGTGTCTGGCGAGTACATTCCAATGTACTCACAATGGTTTCGTCCCTGACTATTGTCTTAGCCAGACTTTGAGCAGAAACCTGGAGGACCTGAAGAAGATGGTGTCGCTGACGGCTATGCGAACTAGGATCTTCTCCGAGTCAGTAGCCTGTAGGTAGCCAAGGCATGACTTGGGTTTACCACGGGTGTGTTTTGTAGACTTCCGCTGTTTTTAGTGTGTGTTCCTGCCCTGCGTGGCAGTTGTTTTTCGAGTGAGTCATGTGACCAGTTGTGTAAGCCGTGTATTCGTGTAGTGGATGTTGTAATCCGCAATGCCAACTCGAGTATGTTGTTCACGACTAACTGATCAGGGGATCGTGAATGTATGCATAATGGAGGTCTCGGACTGCTAGTCTGGGGTCCCCACAATACCTCTCAAAACAATGGTGTAGCTGAGAGGAAGAACCGGACTCTTATGGATATGGCAAGGTTCATGTTGTTGGAGTTTAAATCTCCTCCCTATCTATGGGCCTAAGCTATCTCTATGACATTTCATTCATCAAACTAGGTCTACTCCGCAAAGGCTTAAACAAGAATACATATGAAATACTCACCGGCAACAAACCAAATATCCCCTACTTCCGGTTATTCGGTTGTACGTGTTTCTATTTGGTAAAAGTATTTCATTTGTCTAAATTCCAATCTAAAAACCCTTGAGGGTACTTTTGTTGGTTACAGTGTCGAATCCCACACTTATAGAGTCTTTGACAAGTACTCATGGATTATCATTGGATCTAGTAGTGTGTTGTTCGAAGAAAATGATGGCTCTCAAGTGGCGCAATTTCATGTTTCTGATGTAGATGTTTAAATGCCTCAAGATGCCATAAGAAGAATGGGCGTGGGATTTTTCTGCCCCACTAAGGGACACCTTTTGGAAGATCGAGAAGAACTATACTCTACTCAAGTGGATCCCTCATATACTCAAGAGACTCGTGCAATAAAGCAAGTGATGCACCAACCGAAGAACAAGTTCAATACCCTACTATTATTGATCAAGTTGCTATGCACAAACCAAGTACTCCTATTATTCATGCTGGCCAAGATCAATACCAAGATATATCTTCTTCGTCTTGTGATGAAGTTATTCCGAATGATGATCAAGGTTAACATTGTGGTCAAGACAGGGACCCAAATGATCAAGATGTTCAAGTGATTCCTCCTTGCTCAAATGAGGAGATCGAATCCCGTCATGAAGCTAGAGTTTCTAGATCTTTGAAGCGTCTAGATTACACTCATGATAAAGTTATGGGTGACTTAAGAAGTAAAATGAACATAGGAGGTCAATTGGCAACCTTTAGTGAACATCAAGCACATATCTCCATGGTGAAACGAAAGAAAGTGCTTGAAGAGCTTGAGGATCTAGATTGGTTGATGCATGATGAACTCAATGACTTCAAGCGCAACAAAGTATGGAAGTTAGTTGAGAAGCCCAAAGAGTACCACAATGTTATAGGCACAAAGTGGATATTCAAGAACAAGCAAGATGAATTTTGGATGGTAATAAGGAACAAGGCAAGATTGGTAGCTCAAGGTTACTCTCGAGTTTAAGGCATTAACTTCAATGAAACATATGTTCCTGTGGCTCGCCTTGAGTCCATATGTATCTTTATTGCATATGCATCTCATTACAACTTTAAACTGCAACAAATGGATACAAAGAGTGCATTTCTTAATGGTCCTTTAAAAGAGTTGGTATATGTTAAGAAACCATCGGGGTTTGAGGACTTAAACTTCCCTAACCATGTCTACAAGCTCGATAAGGTGCTCTATGGACTTAAACAAGCACCACATGCGTGGTATGAGCACCTTAGAGAGTTGTTGAAAGATCATGGATTTGAAGTCGGGCAAATTGATCCCACCCTTTTTACTAAGAGGGTTAAGGGGGAGATTTTCATATGCCAGCTATATGTTGATGATATTATCTCTAGCTCATTTAACCAAGCTTTTAATGATGAGTTTTCAAAGCTTATGACTAATAGGTTTGATATGTCTATGATGAGAGAATTGAAGTTTTTCCTTGGCTTTGAGATCAAGAAATTGAGAAGAGGAACCTTTATATCTCAAGCCAAATATACCCAAGACATACTCAATAGATTCAACTTCAAAGGTGCAAAAGAGGAGACCACTCCAATGCAAACCAAGTGTCATCTCAAGCGCAATATCGACGGTCAAGATGTGGATCAAAAGTTATACCGCTCTATGATTGGTTCTTTTCTTTACCTTTGTGTATCTAGATCCAGTATTGTGTTGAGTGTAGGGGTGTGTGCAAGGTATCAAGTGGCTCCCAAAATTCCATTTGATGGTGGTTCATATGATCTTTTGATAGTTGGTTCATACCTCAAGGTTTGGTTTGTGGTGCCCAAAGGGGGCAACTTTGACTCTTTGTGGGCACACAGACTCAGATTGGGCTGGTGATCAAGATGATAGGAAGTCAACTTCCGGAGCTTGCCAATTCCTTGGCGGGTCCTTGGTGACTTGGTCCTCTAAGAAGCAAAATTGTATATCTCTCTCTATCACCAAAGCCGAGTATGTGGCAGGTGCTAGTGGATGCACTCAACTGTTATGGATGAGGCAGACTCTAATGGAATATGATGTCCATTGTGACAAAGTGGCTCTTTTTTATGGCAATGAGAGTGCTATCAAGATTTCTCATAATTCAATGAAACATACGAGAACGAAGCATATTGATATTCATCGTCACTTCTTTAGAGATCATGTTGCCCGAGGAGATATTGAGCTAGCATATGTCCCCACCAAGGATCAACTTGCTGATATATTCACGAAGCCCCTTGATGAAACAATATTCATCTTTTTGAGGAATGAGCTAAATATCATTGATTCAAGGAGCTTGACTTGAGTATCTTTCATACACACCTATAGTTAACTATTTATTTGGTTTAGGTGTAGGCATGGAAATTGGGGGAGTGTTGTCCTAACTAATTGTAATCTCCCTCCCCCCATAATGCCCATAGAAAAAAATCATTTATACCTCTATTTTTATTTCATAAATTGTGAGATAAAATGTTGAGTAGTGGTAGTGCACCCAAGATATATCTTCGCGGTGTCACATCATGAAACTATTACATGGTGGCCTAGGACACCAACCTCTTCATTTTGAAGAGTTGGTTCTTGTTTGAGTCTTACTTGGATTTTATCGCATATCTTTTGCTTTTGGTGAGTTTTTGTTGGTTTTATGGAAAACATACTCAATCATGGCATTTATTTGATTGCATCTTGCAAGTATTAGGTGTGAAGTATCATCCCCAATTTTAGTTCCTAATCCCAGGCCAAATCTTACCTAAAAAAACATACTCATCTTGCCATATACATGTCCCAAACAATAATCCGCATTTTCTAAGGTTTTGGGGCCGGAGATTCCGGTGTCTCACACCGGAGACTCCGATCTGACCAGAATCTCTGCTCTAAACTTGGAAACTCTGACTATGCTGGAGACTTTGGTCTTTAGGCCGGAGACCCCGGTCTGAGCAATTTCCTCAGAGTGATAAAGGGGATCGGGATGAGGAGTTACATCAAAACTCTCCGCCCACCCCGGACCCCAACTCACTCCTGCGTCGCCGCCACACCTTGGAGGTGCCTTCCGGACACTGATCTTTTCTGCCAGACTCCACCGTCGCCGGCAAACTTTCACCTATTCAGTGTGGGCGCTTTTCCTCCACGTCTAGGAGAAAACCATGGCGGGTCAGGGTAAATATTCTATCCTCTCTCTCTAGTTATAAACCTAGGTGGATTTTGGGTGTTTTCCTTCCTCTCCCATGGTAGATAATGATCTTGGCGACAATGTAGACACGAGAAATCATCTAGGAATAATTTGCACCAAGTTTGCATCTTTAGTCAAAATTTCTAGCCACATTTGAAACAAGTAATTGTGCTCGATTTGACTTGAGGACCATTAGAGGTGGTGGTAGAAGCCACTTGTTTCTTGAATGGTTGCAGAGACTTGTTGGTAGCATTAGGAGCTCTAGTAGTACTCTTGGTGTTGGTCGGCGTTGTCACTTGTGTCATTGGAGACGAAGAAGAAGGCCTTGAGGCAAAGAAAGCCTTTTGCTTGTTGTACTTGAGGTCTTACGCAATTTGGTGTTGAGAGCTTGATGGACAAGGGCAACGATGTTGTCATATGGTTGATACTCGACAATCTTCCTTATAGGATAGTTGAGGCCATTGAGGAAGCGGGCCATTGTTTGTTCTTGAGATTCTATCACGTGAACTCGAATCAATACGGTCTCCATCTCCTTATAGTACTCATCAACCGACTTCAAACCTTGTCGAAGTTCTTGAAGCTTTTTTAAGAGATCAGGCTTGTCGTGTGGAGGAACAAAGCATGCATTCATGAATTTCTTCATCTCATTCCACGTTTCAATTGGAGCAATCCGGTTTTGAACTCTTTCCGCTTGGAGACGATCCCACCATAAGAGTGCATAGCCTTCAAACTCCAAAGAATCCATATCAACCATCTTCTTGTCACTAAAGTTTTGGATGCCGAAGATCTTATCTACCTTGAGAGCCCAATCAAGATATTCTTTGGGATCATTTTCACCATTGAACTTTGGAACATTGATGCGAAGGGCACTCGTGTTGTTGTCTTCATGTTGTCGATGGGGTCGCTCATGTGGGTCTTCATCATAGAGAGGAGGTGAAATATCATATGCGTCATCCTCATTGACTTGGCGTTGGCGGTCATGACAGGGAGGATGACGCCGGTGGTCATTAGGAGGTGGTTGTTGGCGGTGACGTAGTCGTGCTTCTCGGCGTTCACTATCATCATTGTCACGGCATTGATGTTGAGGTCGTTCTTGTTCACGGTGAGGGTGTTGCGGAAGTTCTTGTTCTTCGCGAGGGTGTTGAGGATGCCCTTGGTCTTGGCGGTCATTGTGGTGGGGACGCGCATTGCGCCTAGGTGGCCTTCGATGTTGACAATCACCTTCCACGAAGTCATTGTGACCATAGTCATTGTCGTGGCCTTGTGGAGGTGGTGGACGATGTTGTCAAAGGTCCGGTCGTTCAGGTTGATGTTGAAGAGGGTCACCACGGCCTTGGCGATGTCGAGGTGGTGGTGATGGCGAGCTATCATCGTACCAATGTCGTCGAGGAGCTTCTCGCGAAGGAGGTGGCGGTGGTGGTTGTTGTTGAGGTCCTTGTTGTGGTTGTCCACCATCCTCCATGTTGGGGTTGCAATCATGGCAACGAGCTTGGTGATGATCTTGAGTGTGGTGGCTTGAACGTCTAGACCTTGAGGACGATGATGATCCACGACGGTTGGGAAGGTTTGCCAAGTTGATGTTGATGCGCGTCATTTAATCATTCAATCGAGCCTCTTGTGCTTGGAGTCGACGTTCGTAGCGCTCCAATCCGTCCTTCACAAGTTGGCGGAGTTTGAAATGGTCGTTGTGGGTGACGAAGTTGTGGTAGGCGTTGTCGTTGTCATTGAAGAATGGGTTTCCTTCATCTTCCGATCTTGGACTTGTGAACACTCCTTCCCTAGCCATCTCAAAAACACACAAGGGTGATATGAAGAAATGGATGTCTCACTTACCCAACGTTAACTTTTTTGTCGTATTTAGGCTAGTGGACGAGCCTAGGTGTAGGGCGGTATGTCAAAAGTGAGTCTAAAAAGATCGAAAGAAAACCACAAACGACAACACACACACACTTTATGTGGAAGGCAAATGGGCGAGAAAAGTGGCAAGGAAGAACAAAAAATCCGAAGAAAAGTTTGTTGTCAAACATAGAGAAGAACCGAAATGAAATGTTAGAAAAAGAACCAAACCTAGTGGAGGGAACAAAAATGGAACACACACACACACAAGGGATAAATGGGGTTAGTGTGACCAATGGACGAGCGGAGACGAAATGTTCCTATCAAAGACTAAGCTTAATGCCACACCAATGCAAGGAGGACGCTAGCTCAAACCGCAAACTATAAGAGGCAACAAGATTCGCACCGTGGCAATCAGTCACTCTCTTCTCTTTTGCAACGCGAAGCTACACGTTCCTACAAGTGATAGCAATTGGCATCTATCTTTTGCTTCTTTTTCTCTTCTTCTCTTTTTTTATTTTCTCTTTTTGATGATTCCAAAATGCCAATTCCTACTCAAAACTATGCTCTCACAAGTGCCAAACACGCACTCTCGGTGCCACTAATGCGATGCCATGTGATGTAAAAGAGCTAGTCCGAATGGGCAAGGTACACAAACAATGGGTTAGTTCAAGCGGAAGCAATTATACCTATCTTGTGGATGATCTCGGACTTGCGGCCGGTGGTTGTCAATCCGTTGGTGTAGATGCGTAGATGATGTTGTGGGCTTCGCGTGGAAACTTGAATCACTCAAATCGGATCAACAACGACAAAGAAAAACACGTTTGAAAATCTGTCCAAGAATCGAAGAGCAGGATTTTTCTGAGATTTTTTCTCAATTTCGAAATTCTTTCCAAATCCAAGAAAATTTTGGACAAATTCGAAGAAAGTGGCTGAATATAAATGTGGGGAATGGTATCAAGCAACAAATCAACGGATCAAATCCACTAAAAACTCAACAAATCCACAGATCGGTTGAAATCCCTTTTTGGCTATTTTTGGTGAAATTTTTGAATTTATGGTGGTATAAGAAAAATTTGGTGGAAAGGAGGGTAGTGGGGGTCGAATTTGTGTCAATCTAGCTCTGGATACCATATGATATGAAGGGTTAACCTCTCGGGTAGCCCGATCTTCATGAATCGACCAAGAACACGAAGAACGAACGATGAACACAATGAACACGAGAGGGGAACAAGGGGGAAATCGGGTGAAATCAAGGGGGAAACATGTGAAATTGAGGGGATATAACTAGTAAGAACCGAAGAACCCCAAATGTCCCGTCAACTAAACCCCGAGGGCCGCCTACGGGACGATCGATCCAACTGAATTCACCTTATCGGAAACCGCTTCACACCCGTGGCCGGTCCACCACGCCAATAGAACCTCAAGTGTTAGTTGGGGAAGATTGGGCAATCCCTAACTGAATCCCAAGGGGAAAGGATAGGTAATTGAGGTGAATCTTGATACATTCCTAGATACACATCATAGGAGTAGCCTCACAAGAGGAGTCACCTCACAAGAGGGATACAAGAGCAAAGCTCGAAGTTCTTAATTCATCTCTAACCTAGGTCCAAGGGGTATCCTTATATAGCCTAGGGGGTAGGTGGGGTGAAAAGGTGGGATTTCACCCACTTTTGCGAGCTTGCAGGGCAACTGGCCTCGAGGCCGGACTGGCCGGGCAGCTCGGGTTGGTGGCCGACCTGGGGACGCAGGGAGGCTGGCCTAAGCCGGGGAAGAGGCCGAGCTGCTCGGGTAGGGCGCCGGCTTGGGCGCGCAGGGAGGCCAGCCTAGGCCGGACAGGAGCCCGGTCGTCTCTGTTAGGTCGTCGGCCTGGAGGCCGGGTTTCCTGCGCCCTTCCTCCTCTTTCTTCTCTCCTTCTTCGGTGCCTTCTTATTGGGCATCTTCCATGTCTTCTTGGGTGTCGTCTTGGACACGTTCTTGGGGTTCCTTGCGGGGTCCAACTTGAGCACGCAAAGGGTGGATCCATGAGGTAGCTCATTATTCACCAAGTCATTGAAGGCATAGAGAGAGAGGATTGAGTTCACCTTATCATGTATTGTCTTAGCTCGTGATCTTATCATTGGTCCACTGCGTGGAATGGGTTATGCTGCATCATGCCTTGATGCTTGTTCTTCACGGGTTCCCCCTCCTTGGATTGCCTTACTCCGGGAACCATGCAGTAGTGTCTTCGAAAGGCATCGTCAGTAACACAATAATGTACCCCCTCTCTGGGTCTTGGGATTGTCCTTCTAGGGCAGCTCTAAATAAATATGGTGTCTCTGTGCGAATCTACGATGCCATGATTGTTCTGTCGTAACACTACTCGACATAGTCGTGAACAGTTATTAGAGTAGCGCGACAAGACTAGGTGTTGCGTGGGCGGCTTTTCCCAACGCACATGCACCTAGACTGCCCGGGGCACTACGAGTATCTCCACTAACGAATTACCTAAGAAGGAACACTTCCATGTTGGGGACAAAGGCTCACATAAGTTTAAATTACTTATCTTCGACCCGCGAACATTTAGCAAGTTTTTCTCGTGGGCTCCCCTACTACAAAACACGGCCTAGTACGTCATTCGTGCACACAACTTGAATATTCCATGAAGTGTTACTACCCTCCCTCGTGCAATAGCTTGGGAATTGGGGTTAAGATTTCTGTCACTCCGACAACCCTACTATAAGAAAACTAAATACATGATGCATTCCCCTAGACCCATAAAGGTGAAGTATCATGTAGTCTATGTTCACATGATACCACTAGAATGATAACACCACAACTTAAATATCAAACCATTAAATATTATTTATGTCGGGGGGCTACCCCCGAGTAGGGGCAAGACTGGTGGCAAAACAGTGATCAAAGTACGGTTTGCCGGGTAGGCGGCTATCCGGGTCTCCGGTATCTGGTAGACGCTACTCAGTGACATGTACTGAAGGTCAAGAGAAGATACAAGTAAGGTTCTGGATCGACCGGGTAGAACTCAGGTGATCCGAGTAGACGTGAAGCTGTCCTACTCGGGCATAAAGTCAATGGAGCCGTTGTGGGAGATCCCGCGTATCCCGCAGCCGTACAGGCGTGCGGTTCAACTTACTAGGAACATGATTATCTGTGCTGAGGCGTGGGTAGGAGCATGTTGTCGGGGGTAACCCCCGAGTAGGGTAAAGGCAAGTGCTAAGGGCAAGATCAGAAGAGGATGTTTGGACGAGTAGCCGGCTACCCGGTACTTGCTACCCGGTCGACTGCTACTCGGTCCTACACATAGATGGCCAGAAGGACGAATCAAGAAAGTAATGTTCCTCCGAGTAGAAGAGTTGGCCCGAGTAGAAATGGCGGGATCCTACTCGGGCCAGAAGTCAAAGGAGCCGTTCTGACACGGGATCCCGCGTATCCCGGGTTCGTACTTTGGCACTGTTCACAGCACTGTTCATCCGAGGACGGCGTGCCTGACAGCGACAGTGTGTCAGCAGGGCGTCGCAGGATAGGGGGGACCTACTCTGTGTTCATGGCAGTGATAACAAATCAGTTACTTGGTTTTGCCCAACGACTTTCCGCACCGGACAAACTTAGAAGCCAAAGATGTCAACGGGAGCTCGGAAGAAGGACAGTGTGCACACTATGTCGACATCTGTTTGTATTTGGTTGTATCCGGCTGGGCACCGAGTATATAAGGTGCCCTGCCCCCTCCTGCGCGAGGGACGACGATCCGATCCCAGACTTGGTTCAGATTCTTGACCTAGTTCATCACGTAGAGAGAAGAGTGGCTACTCGGTAGCAAGAACATTTGTACTGTGGCTACTCGGAGAGACTCGAATATAAAGAGAGAAAGGCAGGAGTAGGGGTTTTACCTCCACACGAGGGCCCTGAACCTGGGTAGATCTTGTTGTTTGCAGTGCTTGTTTCATACTTCACGCGGCTACTCGTCGTGTGATCCCTCCCCGAGCGCCTCCAGCGTCCTTCGTCCCCACAACTTTAGCCATCCTATGGCATCTGCCGTGACACCACCACGACAGTTGGCGCCCACCGTGGGGCAACCAGCGGCGCTGGCTGGAGTTTCCGTTCGGACGGGATCGATTTCGGCTACCGGAGAGCGCGTGGTTTGCGGCCTCGTCCACAGATTCGGCTCCTTCGACTTCGTCACCGACAACGCCGGCGATTTCGGTGGCAGGGCCATGCCGGAGGGCGGCTCGGTGCTTTCTTTCGGCGCGCACCTCGTCTACGTCGCCACTGTCATCGACCGCGAGTACCCCGAGCTGGTGCATGTCGCGGAGGATCCCCCCGCCGTCATCGCTGCACGCGGGAGGCCTATGGGCCGCTCTATGGACGTCGCGGAGGTGATGGTGGCTGGCCTAGCTGCTGACGCCGGAAAGGGCGCGGCTGCCGCCGCGGTCGTCGTCGAGGATCTCGCTGGCCCGAGTGCTGGCGGGAAGACGCACAAGCCCTACGAGAAGGAGTGCAACCTTCCCCTTTCCACTACTCCGACAATCCCTGCGTCTGTTGCGCGGACGGGTATGCCGCCTCCTACTGATCTCAAGCTCCTGACCATGAAGGCGCAGCTTGACCGGCAGCGCCACGAGGTGCTCGCTGAGCAGGCGGAGTTGGAGAAGATTAGGCTAGAGCTTAGCCTAGATCAGATTGAGTACAACAAGGCTCACGGTTTCACACCGGTTGTTAGGAGAGCTAGCAAAGTAGGTGCTACGCGTCGCAACCTAGGCGCCGAGATGGCAACAGTTGTAGAGGCTCCCAGTCAGTCCGCCACCGCAAACACCTCCACTAGACCCAGATACAGCACACCCGCCAAAACACTTAGAGCTGCTGAGGCCGTAGCTGCCGAATTGCCGCATCTAGCTGGCGACGCGCGCGTTAGGCAGCAGGAGAGGCTAAACGAGCTGGTGCTAGAGGCTGCTAGGCAGAATGAGGAGTTCCGGAAAGCCAACCCGGGTGCTGGAGCTTCTCAGGTGGTGCACTCGCACGTGGCTAGATCTAACGATCAGGCTTCATCACCGCATCCTAGCCGTGAGAGAAGCCGGAGTGGGCATTCCGGCAAGGGTAGGCAGATGCAGGTGTACGACCCGGCTGTCGCCGCGAAACAGCTCGCTGTGCCGCGACAGTCCGGTCAGAAACACAACACTGCAGGAGCAGGTTTTCAAGCCCATAAAGCTCAAAGCCAGGCCCGAGATGGAGAGCGCCCAGGCCCTTCTCAGCATCCAGTTGCTCAGCCTACTCGGCAGAGGCAGCAGCCGCGTGCGGTGGCACCAGCCGCCAACCCGGTGGCACCAGCCGCCAACCCGGTGGAGCAGCCTGCAGCTGTGCAGGTGGACAGATATGATGATGGCTATTCGGCCATGGGATTGGCTGGCTATGACATCCTGGATCATGTGGGCGAGCGCGTGCTGGCGCCTGGAGATGCAAGGCATCAGTTGGACCAGATCAGTCTATCTGCACGGCTCGAGAACACGGGGCCTCCTGGCCCTGAGTGCTTTGGCCCGCGCATCATGAACGAGCCTTCCGTGAAGAACTTCCAGCTCGCAAGGGGCACCAAGAGCTACAATGGCAGCACCAAGCCGGAAGATTGGCTCAATGACTATGTCACCGCGGTTCATATCGCGAACGGCAACCGGAGATGGGCAGTGCGGTACGTTCCGCAGATGCTAGAGGGTCCAGCTCGCACTTGGCTCAACAATTTGCCCAAGAACAGCATCAATTGCTGGCTGGACTTCTCGGAGGCCTTCATCAGCAATTTCACCAGCACTTACAAGAGGCCGAATAGGCCACAGCAGCTGTCCGCTTGCAGGCAGCGGGAAGACGAGACGGACCGCGAGTACCTTACTCAGTGGAGCACATTGCGGAACACCTGTGAAGGTGTGAACGAAGCCCAGGCCATCACTTGGTTTGCGCAGGGTTGCAGACATGGCAGTATGCTGTGGCAAAGATTGCAGATGGAGATGCCAAACACTCTGGCGGAGACCATCAAGATCGCGGATCAGTATGCACTCGGTGACCCTACTCAGCCCCTGATGGATTCCTCCGAGCCGAGAAGAAACTTCAACAGCAACAAGCGCAACGAGTTCCGCAATAAGCGCAGGGGTGACCGAATAGATACTCGGTACGACCCTGAGGAAGTGAATGCAGTGGCTGTTGGAGCTGGGGGCGGCCAAAGGCAAAAACCTACTGGAGCCTACGGGCAGAACCAGAACCAGGGCCAAGGAAACAAGAAGCCATACCGCGCTCCTCAGTCGGGTAGCAGCAACTCGGAACCAACAATGAAGTTCGTCTTCGATGACATGAGGGATGGCCCATGCAGTTTCCATACTCAGCACCCCTCGAGGCCTGCTAACCACACTACCCAACAGTGCGAGTGGTGGGATCTGATCAGGAATGAAGGCTTGCCTCCTCCTCCTCCTCTGCCATCCGCGAACGCCAATGTGCAGCCTGCTCGCGCACCCGCAGTTCGGCCTCCAGTGTTTCCGAGAAGAGAAAACGTGAACCAAGTGGCTTTAGGAGCCAATCGCCACTTCAACAATGAGGGCTACCGCAACAACAACAACAACCACAACCGCAACAACAACAGAGGCAACAACAACTACAAGAGCAACAACAACGGCAACAATGAGGGCGGAGGCCGCAACCAGTACCAAGAACACCATGAGAGCTACATGATCTTCACTTCTGAGCCCGTCGACAAGCAATCACAGCACAGGCGAGCCATGGAGGTCAATGCTGTGATCCCTGCTGTTCCTCACTATATGCATTGGTGCAACCAAGAGATCACGTGGTCCCGAGTAGATCATCCCAAGGTGATGCCCAACCCGGGTAGCTACGCCTTGGTGCTGGATCCTACCTTCTTGGCCCCCTAGAAGAATGTGAGGTTCAGCAAGGTACTGATTGACAACGGCAGCAGCATCAACATTGTGTACAGAGACACACTCGAGAAGCTTGGGCTGGCCGAGAACATGCTGCTACCCAGCAAGACCACTTTCCATGGCATCGTGCCGGGAGTCTCGTGCAACCCGATTGGCCGAGTATGGATAGATGTGCTATTCGGCACTAGGGAAAACTGCCGCACAGAGAGCCTGCAGTTTGAAGTGGTCGATCATCAGAGCCCCTACCATGCCCTACTCGGCAGGCCTGCTCTGAGCAAGTTCATGGCCTCTACCCACACTGCGTATCTGAAGATGAAGATCCCTGGTCCCAATGGCGTGATTACCATCTCTGGTGATTACAAGAAGTCCATGGAGTGTGCCTCTGCTGGTTCTCAGTTGGCGGAGTCCATGGTGATTGCTGCCGAGAAGAAAAAGATGTACGAGGTGGTGGCTATGGCGCAATCCGCGCAAGCTGGCGCGCAGGGCGTGCCGAGTACCCAACACGGGACCGCGTTCCAGGCATCTCAAGAAACAAAGAAGGTCCAGGTCGACCCTGAGTTCCCCGACCGCGTAGCCATCATTGGCTCCGGGTTGGCGGAGAAATAGGAAAGCGAGCTCATCCACTTCCTCCGTGAGAATCGGGACGTGTTCGCCTGGTCCAATGAAGATTTACCAGGAGTCCCGAGGGAGTTGGTTGAGCACTCGTTACATGTGCGTCCTGACGCCAAACCAGTGAAGCAGGCTATGCGCCGTTTCGGAGATGAGAGAAGTAAGGCCATTGGTGACCAGATCACCAAGCTGCTGATAAGCAATTTCATCATGGAGGTGCTGCATCCGGATTGGCTAGCCAACCCGGTCATGGTCGAGAAGAAGAAGGAGGATCCTAAGGCTGCTACCGCATGGCGTATGTGCGTCGACTACACCGACTTGAACAAAGCATGCCCCAAGGATCCTTTTCCGCTACCTCGCATCGATCAGGTGATCGATTCCACTGCTGGTTGTGAACTGCTGTCTTTCATAGATGCCTACTCTGGTTTTCACCAGATAGCTCTCAATCCTGCTGTTCAAATAAGGACTGCCTTCATTACCCCGTAAGGGGCTTATTGCTATCGTGTCATGTGTTTCGGGTTGCGGAATGCGGGTGCCACTTATCAGAGATGCATGCAGAAATGCTTGCATGATCAACTCGGCAAAAATGTGCAGGTGTACGTAGATGACATTGTCATCAAAACGAATAAAACACAAACTCTGCTTGCCGATCTTGAGGAAACCTTCGCTAACTTGCGCAAGTATAAAATGAAGCTGAACCCGAGTAAATGCACCTTTGGCGTCCCAGCTGGCAAGCTACTCGGCTTCCTGGTGTCTAGTCGGGGCATTGAAGCCAATCCTTCAAAGATAAAAGCTATCGAGAGCATGTCTTTGCCGAGATCCCTGAAGGATGTGCAGAAGTTCACTGGTTGTTTGGCATCTCTGAGTCGTTTCCTGGGCCGAATGGGCGAGAAGGCCCTGCCTCTGTACCAGTTGATGAAGAAAAGTGACAAGTTCGTGTGGACTCCGCAAGCGGACGTGGCTTTCAAAGAGCTGAAGGCAATGCTGGGTAGCGCTCCCATCTTGGCTAGTCCGCTACCCAAGGAACCAATGCTGCTGTACATCGCTGCTACCAACCGGGTAGTTAGCGTGGTGATTGTGGTAGAACGAGAAGAGGAAGGCAAAAGTGTGCAGCGTCTAGTATACTACCTCAGTGAAGTGATGTCCAGCTCCAAGCAGAACTACCCGCATTACCAGAAGATGACCTACGGCGTGTACCTGGGCGCCAAGAAGCTGAAGCATTATTTCCAAGAGCATCCTATCACTGTTGTGAGCTCTGCTCCCATCTCGGATATCATGGGCAACAAGGAGGCGAGTGGCAAAGTAGCCAAGTGGGCAATTGAGCTGGCCGCGTGCGCTCCCGCGTATGCGAGAAGAGAAGCCATCAAGTCTCAAATCCTGGCAGAATTTCTGGTGGACTGGGCTGAGGTGCAGTACGAACCTCCTGCTCTAGTTTCCAATTACTGGAAGATGCACTTTGATGGCTCGAAGGTGAAGGAAGGCCTTGGCGCTGGCGTAGTGCTTACATCACCCAAGCAAGATCAACTCAAGTACGTGCTGCAGATCCATTTCAAGGCGTCCAACAATGTTGCAGAGTACGGGGCCGTAGTGCACGGCTTGCGAGTAGCCAAGGAGTTTGGCGTGCAGCACATTATATGCTATGGCGATTCAGATCTGGTGGTGCAGCAAGTCTCTGGCACTTGGGATGCTCCGGATGCCAACATGGCATCATACCGCTTCCTGGTACAATCTATGACTGGATTCTTCGAAGGCTGCGAGTTCCAGCATATTCACCGAGCAGAGAATGAAGCAGCAGACGAGCTATCCAAGTTGGGGTCTTCTCGGCAGTCCATCCCGGCGGGGATTTCCTTGGAGCATTTGAGGAAGTCATCCATCAAGCCATCTCCCAACTCGGAATCCATATTTGTTCCTTCTCTGCCAAGTGAAGGATCCGTTCCCATGGAGATTGACTGGGAGAATGCAATAGAGAACCCGGGGACTGTCACTCCTCACTCGGGGACTGCCACTCCCTACTCGGGGACTGCCACTCCTTACTCGGGGACTGCCACTCCTTACTCGGGGACTGCCACTCCATACTCGGGGACTGCTGTCCTCAGCCCGGGGACTGTCGCATTCATTGAGGAGGTTATTGCCAATCGTTCAGGGCTTCAGAGAAGTGCTCCCAACCCTATAGAGCAGCCAGAGGTGCCTATCCCGATGGAAGTGGACGAACCAGTGTTTTCTACACGGGAGACACCGAGTTGGGCCATGCCCATATTATCCTTTCTAAAGGACGGCACTCTGCCAGAAGATGAGGTGATCGCAAGGCAGATTCAGAGAAGATCCAAAGGCTACACCATATTCAGAGATGTGCTGCACAAGAGAAGTGCCACCGGCATGCTGCAACGCTGTGTGGACCCAGAAGAAGGAGGAGAAATTCTGTTGGAGATACACCAAGGAGAATGCGGGCACCACGCCTCTTCTCGGGCATTGGTCAAGAAGGCTTTTCGGCATGGCTTCTACTGGCTCACAGCTCTACAGCAAGCTGAAGACATCGTGAGGAAGTGCAACGGCTGCCAGATGTTCGCGAGTAAGATCCACATGCCTGCCTCCGAGTTGAAAACCATTCCCATTACTTGGCCATTCGCTGTTTGGTGTTTGGACATGGTTGGTCCCTTCAAGCCGGCTAGAGGCAACATGACTCACATCTTAGTCATGGTGGATAAATTCACCAAGTGGATTGAAGTGAAGCCTATTCGGAAGTGCGATGGAGCTACGGCCGTGAAATTCTTAAAGGATGTGATCCTGAGATACGACTATCCGCACAGCATCATCACGGATAACGGTACAAATTTTGCTGAAGGAGCAATGGTGCGGTTCTGCAGAGATAAGCACATCCGACTAGATGTCGCATCCGTTGCGCATCCCGCCTCCAATGGGCAAGTGGAAAGAGCAAACGGCATGGTGCTAGCAGGCATAAAGCCAAGGCTGATTGAGCCGTTGCTGAAAACACCTGGGTGTTGTCTAGACGAGTTGCCAGCGGTGTTGTGGAGTCTAAGGACTACCCCTAACCGGTCAACTGGCTACATGCCATTCTTTTTAGTATACGGGGCTGAGGCCGTGTTGCCAATAGATTTAGAGCATGACTCCCCCCGAGTAACCCTCTACACTGAGGTGGAGGCGAGAGAAGCTCGAGAAGATGACGTTGACCTGCTCGAAGAAGCAAGAGAGCTTACTCTGTCACGTTCAGCTATCTACCAGCAAAACCTGCGGCGTTATCATAGCCGAAAGGTGAACCCAAGGGTTTTCCGAGAAGGAGACATGGTCCTTAGGCTTGTGCAACGCATAGCCGGGATGCACAAGTTGTCTCCTCCATGGGAAGGGCCTTTCGTTGTGAGCAAAGCGCTGCACAATGATGCCTATTATCTCGTGGACGTGCGTCCATCACAGGAGAACAGGGCAGATAAAGCTGGAGAGGAATCTAAGCGCCCCTGGAATGTAGCCCTACTCCGTCGCTTCCATTCGTGAGCAAAGATGTGTATGTACTCTCTTATCCGAGTTAAAATTCTAATCTGCAATCTGAAGTTGAACTCGGGGACTGCCCTCGTCCAAAATTACTCTGTGTGTTTCTACCCGGCTTCACTTTTGTCCACTCGGTTGCTCTGCTTAAAATTTCACGAGTACATTTAGTATTGTGTTTAAACCTACATGCCAACTCTTCGACTCTGCTGCTGTCCGAAACCTGGCTTCATGGCAAGCAAGAGAACAAGCAAAAGGTCAATGAGCACAAGAAAAATTACTAAGGAAAGAAAAAGTGCAGGAACCGAGTAGGGAGTCTTTTACTATTGTTTTTTGTTAACTCCTTTTCGGCTAAGTGGTGGGCTGCGTTACTATGAGTGTTTCTAAGTGGCTAAGTATTTGCAACTCCAACTTTGAATTCTTGTGACTCGAATACCAAAAAAGCAACAAGTTGCAGGTAAGAGCTGAGATAAAAAGGAAGAGCGAATAAGAAATGCGACTCGGGGACTTGCATGATAACGCAACCCGGCATCGAGCCAAAACTGCTCAAATTGACTAAATTAAAAATATCGAATGTGAATAAAACTGAGTAGCGAGCGACAAACATAATTGTTTCGATACATCTGCACCCGGCATCCCGGGGATCTGATAAAAGTTTTAAGGACAAAGTTGCAGGAGGTGCTCAGGTGGAAGTAGCAGCATCCTCGATGTTGGCCTTGGCGACATCAGCTTCGGTATTGGTCCTGGCGGCATCAGTTTCGGAGGTGGCCTTGGCAGTATCAGCTTCCGAGTTGGTGGCGTCAGTCTTCGCCGCATCAGCTTCTGGGTTGGTGGCAGCCTGATCAGAGGTGGCCGTGGCCACCGAGATGAGGTCCGTCGCCGAGGTGGAGGCAGCAGTTTGGGTGCGGAGTAGCTCCGTGTCGTCGAGGGCAGCACCTGATGAAGTGCCGAATTCGAGCGCCGCGGTGTCGATAGTCATCTTCTCGCTCTCGGCCTCATCTTCGCTATCCGCGACGACCGCGGCCTTCCCCTTCCCGGTCTTCTCGCTAGCACTGTTGAAGCAGCTCAGGCCTTCGGACTCAGTGGCTTCCTCGTCGTCATCTTCATCCTCGTCGTCACCCTCGCCCTCCACATCTGTGTCGGGCTCGGTGACGCCTTCGATGTAGCCCGCGGTATCCGCGTAGGATGCGATCTCGTACGCAACCAACTGGCGGCGAGCCACGCAGTCGGTATCCTTCTCCCACCTCGAATCCTGGCGCATCTCGAGGATGAGGTTGAGATCAAGATTATCGTACCAGCTGCAGACGAAGAGGAGCAGCATATCAGCGCCTGCCCGAGCTCCGGATGCTCGCCACTTCTTCAGCTCGGCCTTAACGCCATTCAGCTTCTCGGCAAGTCCACGGATGGTTGTTGGCGCAGAGTCTCGAGGCCAGAACAGGTCATGGAGTTTGAAGGCAGTGCGCACCAGATCGGTGCCCACGCCCCTTAGGCGCTGGAGCTGCCCCTGCATGTTTGCGAAGCAGTCTTCAATCGAAGCTTTAGTATCCATGGGCTGGCCCTTCTCGGTGCGAGCTGCTTGGGCCTTTGAAAGAGCAGGTTTGCAGGCCGAGCAAAGGTCGGGGAAGATTTCTGAAAAAGCTATCAAAAAGATTAGAAACAGAGACAGAGAAGAGAAGCGAATCAGGCAGCAGAGAAGCAAAAGGAACAGCGAAGCGCGGGGAAGCGGGTACTTACTGTTCAGCTCGCAAAGTAGCGACTGCAGCGTCTTCTCCCATGACTCCTCGTCGGCAACGTGCCTTTCTTCCACCAGCCGGAACTGGGCCAGCTGGAGCATGAGATCCGAGTTGCTCTTCCTCAGCGTATCGCACTCCAGCTCGAGAGCCCTTTTCTCGGCCTTGGCAGCTGCTTCGATCTTCTTCTTCTCGGCTGCTAACTTGTTCTTCTCGGTAGTTATATCGAGGGCATTTTGAAGAGCGGTTCGCAGCTGGAGTTGGAGAGGTTCCATCTCGGTGGTGTGCTCTTTCTTCAACTCTACAACCTGACTCGCCAACTGCTGCTGCACCTCGGCGGGTTTGAGGCAGTCGAGATGCTCCTCGACAAATTTCTTGTGGTCTTCTGTGAAGAGCAAAACACGGTCAGCAACGTAGCAAAGATGGGAGGAAGGAAAACAAGCCGAGAAAAACACCAACTCACCTTCTAGCCTTTTAATCGTAGTCTGACCGCTCTCAATAAAAGCGCGGCAGTTCGCATGCTCCTCTGCCAAGGTCTTAAACTTGCCTACAGGAAGGAATCGATTAGAGCAGAAAGCAAAAGCGGGCGTAAACACAAAACGCAGGAACCGCGTAGCTAAAAGCTTACTTTCGATCTCGGAAATCTGGAGGGTGCGATCCATGACCTCCTTTTCCGTCGCTTCATCAGTCTTGCGCTCCATTTCGAGGGCCTCAAGGCGCCTTCTAGCGATGCTGTGGTTCCAGAGCAATCGCCGGAACAAGTTTGTTCTCTTCAAGAGGCTATTCTGAGAAGCAGAAAGAAAACAAATCAGACACAAATCGTGAAGATTCAACCCGAGAAGACGGCAACTCGGTTGAGTATCCGTCTACTCGGCCAGAATCTCGGGGACTGTGTGATGGATAAGAAGAAGGAGAAGAGTAGAAGAGAAGAAAAATGCAACTCGAATTGGGTGAGCGAAACTTACTGCATAAGCTTGTTCGATATCCTCTGCGGCCTTGCGGTGGACGAACAGCTTGGCGGCAAGCGTGCTGGTCTTGGACGAGATGGTCATGGGATTGTAGCCCATGTCCGCTTTGTTCCAGTCAATGCGCATATGATCCAGATCGCCCAAAGCCAAGCCGTGCCAGGTTTTGTTGCCAAGGATGTCGCTGTTCCATTCGGCGTCGATGAAGCCTACCCGGTCAATCATCTCCTCGAGCCCCCTGGACGTCACCTCGGCCTCCTGGACCTCGCGCGAGAAGATTGAGAGGGATCTGTCCTTGTTCCTGGCTGGCGGCTTGGAGTCCACAGCCGTGGCCTGTTTGCCTTTCCTGATAGCAAGTTTCTTCTCGGCCGCGGTTAGCGGGATGCTGTGTTGTTTGCTCATTTTCACCAAGTAAGGCGGGTAGGTAGGCGGATCTGGCAAACTTGGCCCTGCGGCTGCGTCAGTGGCCGTGCCGGAATCACCAATGATGAGCTGCCCGGCCTTGGCGACGGTTCTTGCAATTGGTTGGGGCGGTGGCATCGCGGCAGAGTCCTGCGCAGCGCCACGAGGAGGATTCTTGCGAACGTTGGCGTCAGGCTGGGCAGATTGCTTCTTAGAGGCCTTCTTCTCGACGGCCTTCTTCTCGACGGTCTTCTTCTCGGTGTCTTTCTTCTCGGGGGCCTTCTTCTCGGCAGCCTCCTTCTTGACTGGAGGGCTCGCTGTAATCTTGGTCTTCTTCATCGGCGGGGAGCTCGGTGCGGTGGATGAAGTGCCCTGCTGGGTAGACGGCACCAAGGGCTCGCTACCCGGCGCAGCATCTGGCTGCGCGTGGCTCTGCAGGTCCTGCTCCATCTCATTAACTATCTCAACCCGCTGCTCGGCAGCGGGACCTTGCTGTGTTTCTTCTGGTCTCTCTACCCGCGACTGGGCCGCAGGGTCAGTTTGGTCAGCAGCCCCTGTTGCTGGCTGCTCTTGGTTCTCCTCCTGCCGCTCAAGGGCGGCCTGGTCGTGCTGCTCGAGGTCTTGTTCTGAGTTCTCTCCGGCTGTGGCAGCTGAGGGAGAAAGTGGTCTCTCGTCGTAAGCAGTGTCCTGCGCTTCTCGTTCTGCGCGGGCCTGCTGCTCCTGCTCGGCGTCGTGGGCATCAGTATCCATGTGCTGGACGTCGTCCTCGTCTTCCCCTTTCACAGGAGAGAGCGCACGCGCCCTGTCCCGTGCCGCGATCTCATCCTCGTCAGAAAGCTCGATGAGCGCATCTACATTGATGGCGGATCTCTTCTTGGACTTGGACTTGATGGGTGCGGCAGCAGCATTAGCATCCAAGGGGGCGCTGAAGAGAAGAGAAAATTCAGAAAAGGAAGAAAGGCAGAAGGAACCAAAAAGCAGCAACAGTGATGCGCAACTCGGAAGAAAGTTACTTACCCTGCACGGGAAGGCGGTAGCCGTCTCCCCTGTTTAACCTTCTTCACGGCCTGCTTGGGTTTCTTGCTGGGGGGCTCCTGAGCACCGCTACCTGCCCTCTTGCGAGTGGCGGGAGCAGCGACTGCAAGCGGATCGACGTTAAGGGTGTCCTCGTCCTCACCCTCGTCCTCGTCCTCTTCCTCAGCGGCGGCATCACCATCATCTGCAGAAAAGGAGAGAAGAACAGTTAGGAAACAGGAGGAAGTTGGGTTGCGCTACTCGCAACCATGAAGGTGAGCTCAATCACCTTCGTCGTCGTCCTCGGACCAGTCCCGAACGGACGCGTCCACATGATGCTTCTCCGTCTGAACGGCATGAGAGATATTGAGCTTGTCCGCAGCGTCGTAGGAGACCTCATCGTCCTCCTTTCGGTCTTCTTCCCAGTTAGCCTCGAAGAGCTCCTGGCTTTCAGCGATCTGACGAGCAAGGACCTGGAAAATAGGCAAGCACCACAAATCAGTCGAGTAGCATAACGGCATCATACGCGGCAGGGCGTGCAAACACAAAGCACATGAAGCCTAAGCAAAACTGCTAAGTGTGCTACTCGGCAGGGCGTGCAAACACAAAGCACATGAAGCCTAAGCAAAACTGATAAGTGTGCTACTCGGCAGGGCGTGCAAACACAAAGCACATGAAGCCTAAGCAAAACTGCTAAGTGTGCTACTCGGCAGGGCGTGCAAACACAAAGCACATGAAGCCTAAGCAAAACTGCTAAGTGTTCTACTCGGCACAGAGTGCGGATACTAGGCATAGCAAGCTAAGAAGGCTATCTACTCGGAATTTGTATACGGGAAACAGGGTAAGGAGTACTAACCCGCTTGATTGGTTTCGTGCGGCTGAACGGCACGAAGCCGTACTGCCAGTTGTCCTTGAGGCCGGTGGTCATGATGGAGCGCGCCCAGACGGCAACGTCCGCGTTGCTGAGCGCGAACGTGGTCGTCCGAGTGCAGTCCCGGTGGCCACCCATGTAGCACATGAGGTGTGCGCGGCGCTGGAGCGGAAGCACCCGTCTGGAGATCCAGCAAGCAATAGGGTCGTCACTTTTGAGCCCCTTCTCGATCAGCTTGGCAAGGCGCTCGTCCATCTGCTTGAGGTCGCTATCCATTGGCGGCTTGGTCCTCCAGTTCTGCCCGGTGGGAGCAGTGTTGGCCCACCTGGGCAGATTGATCTGATCCACCACGGCAGCTCCCTTCTCGACAGGGATGTTCTTCACGTAAAGGAAGGTCCTCTGCCACTTGCGGACAGAGTCCAAACCTTTGATCCGCGGGTGGTTAGTCCCGCCACGCTGCACCATCATGGCGCTGCCGGTCTCCGTCATCCCGCGGCTGCCCTCCGCGCCATCTTTCCTGGCCTTGCTTTGCTTCCTAAAGAAGAAGTATCGGGACCAGGTCGTCGAAGTGGGCCGTACGCCCAAGAATGCCTCGCATACCACGGCGTGGTATGAGAGCATGATGATGGCGTTTGGCGGGAGGTGGTGCGGCTGAAGGCCGTAGTGGTTGAGAAAAGATCGGAAGAAATCAGAAACTGGGAGCCCGAATCCTCGCGCGAAGTGCGCGAGGAAGACGACGTGCTCGCCCTCCTGCGGAGTAGGGACGAGCTCGCTACCAGGATGCCGGCAGCGAACACCGGGAGGAACTCGCCGGGTGTTCACCAGCCATTGGCACTCCTCCGCGGTGACCTCAGATCCGGCCCAACCGGCGCGGGCGTCGTCGTCACGAGCCATCAACTTGGAGAAAAGGTTTGGTGAGGAATCGAAGGAATTGGGTGGAGAAACTCGTGGCGGCGCGATGAGATGCGCGGCGGCGAGGTGCTCTGCGGCGGCGGAGAAACGAGGAGGCGAGGGGAAAGTGAGAGCAGAAGAGGAAGAAGGAGTTACCGAGGGGGTATTTATACCTCCCGTCGGGTTGCCGTTACGATTTGAGGAAGTGGGATTGATCGTGGCAGAGATCGTGCGGCGTGGGCCGTGTGGACCGGTTAGAAACGCACACAGCGCGGAACGCGCGCGTAACGGCCACAATTAATCCCACGACGTGATCGTGGGTAATCACTACCTTTGATGGGACATAACGAGCTAGTGGGCCCAGGCCGTAAAAACTGGGCGCGTGGCCTGTCAGATCCCGGGCACCGAGGCGTCGGGGTCGTGGCTGCGTGACACGTGCCCAGCCGCAGTACGGAAAGCCGGATTGTGCTCTGCCACGCAGAGATTTCGATTCGAGATTTCACCAAGTCCTTTTACTCGGCTACAGAGAAGAGAAGCGGTTCTATTCGGAAGAAGCTTAAGACAAAATCAAGGGCTACTCGGAGGTTTTACTCGGCATTCTAAGGTTCAAAGGCGATACTGTCAAGGTTAGTTTTAAGCTGGCAGAGCCCAGTGAACAAGTTCGCAGGACTCTACCAGCTTCGGGGACTGCTGTCGGGGGGTAACCCCCGAGTAGGGTAAAGGCAAGTGCTAAGGGCAAGATCAGAAGAGGATGTTTGGACGAGTAGCCGGCTACCCGGTACTTGCTACCCGGTCGACTGCTACTCGGTCCTACACATAGATGGCCAGAAGGACGAATCAAGAAAGTAATGTTCCTCCGAGTAGAAAGAGTTGGCCCGAGTAGAAATGGCGGGATCCTACTCGGGCCAGAAGTCAAAGGAGCCGTTCTGACACGGGATCCCGCGTATCCCGGGTCCGTACTTTGGCACTGTTCACAGCACTGTTCATCTGAGGACGGCGTGCCTGACAGCGACAGTGTGTCAGCAGGGCGTCGCATGATAGGGGGGACCTACTCTGTGTTCATGGCAGTGATAACAGATCGGTTACTTGGTTTTGCCCAACGACTTTCCGCACCGGACAAACTTAGAAGCCAAAGTGTCAGCGGGAGCTCGGAAGAAGGACGGTGTGCACACTATGTCGACATCTGTTTGTATTTGGCTGTATCCGGCTGGGCACCGAGTATATAAGGTGCCCTGCCCCCTCCTGCGCGAGGGACGACGATCCGACCCCAGACTTGGTTCAGATTCTTGACCTAGTTCATCACGTAGAGAGAAGAGTGGCTACTCGGTAGCAAGAACATTTGTACTGTGGCTACTCGGAGAGACTCGAATATAAAGAGAGAAAGGCAGGAATAGGGGTTTTACCTCCACACGAGGGCCCTGAACCTGGGTAGATCTTGTTGTTTGCAGTGCTTGTTTCATACTTCACGCGGCTACTCGTCGTGTGATCCCTCCCCGAGCGCCTCCAGCGTCCTTCGTCCCCACAACTTTAGCCATCCTATGGCATCTGCCGTGACACCACCACGACACATGTCAAGTCCTATCACTGACAAGGGGGACAGGACATGTCAGTCTGACACGGTGGACAAGACCTGTCAGGCGGACGGTGCGGTGACTTTCGGCACGGGAGGCGTGCGACGTTTGCACACTGGTGTTGTCACTTCGAGTAGTTTTAATTGTAGTTTACTCGCTGGCCACCAGTATATAAGGTGGACAACCCCCTCCTGCGCGACGGACGTTGGACCAGAGAGCATTTATTACGAGTCTTAGTGCTACACAGAGTGAGAGCTAGCGGTTGGCTACTTGGCAGAGAGTAGAAATTGTACTGTGGCTACCCGGTTGAGCTATATACAGAGAGGTAGACAGGAGTATGGGTGTTACCTCCACACGAGGCCCCTGAACCTGGGTAGATCTTGGTGTTTGCAGTGTTTCTAAGCGCGTCTACTCGACGTGCGATCCCTCCCCGAATACCTACAGTGTCCATCGGCCCCAAACATTAGCCACCCTATGGCATCTGTCTTTACCTCACCACGATAGTTGGCGCCCACCGTGGGGCCAGCAGCGGCGCTGGCTGGGGTGCATATTTGGACCGGACCGGTTTCTCCGTCGGGGGAGCGCGTGGTTTGTGGCCTTGTCCACAGATTTGGCTCCTTCGACTTCGCCAGCGACAACGCCGACGATTTTGGCGGCAGGCCCTTGCCTGCAGGCGGCTCCATCCTTTCCTTCGGCGCGCATTTGGTGTACATCGCCACCACCGTCATCCGCGAGTACCCCGAGGTGGTGCTCGTCGCTGACGATCCCCCCGCTGTTCTCGTTGTCCGCGGGAAGCCGGCTAGCTGCTCTGTGGGCAGCGTGGATGTGATGATGACGGGCCCGGTCATCGACTCCGGGAAGGGCACAGCCACTGCGGCTAAAGTCATCGAGGAGTCGACTGCTCCCAGGGGTCACAAGCCCTACGACATGCCGCGGAACCAACCTGGTTACGTGGATCCTTCTACATCGACCGTGATACCGGCTGCTCGTGCTGGTGTCGTGCAGCTCGGCATGCCTATCGCCACGGACGTGGATCCGGCTGTGGTGAGGGTGCAGCTCGAGCAACAGCGACTCGCCTTGCTGCAGGAGGCCCAGGAGCTGGAGAAGGTTAGGCTGGAGCTTAACTTGGATCAAAATGAGTACAATAGAGCGTATGGCTTTACTCCTATTTCTAGAAATCCTAGCAAGGTAGGGGTTATTCGGCGCAACTTAGGCGCTGAACTAGCTAGAGATGGTAGAACTGCTAGCAAGTCTGCCAGTCAAAACACAGCTGGTAGGCCGAAATATAGTTCTCCTGCAAAAACACTTAGAGTTGCAGAAGCAGTTGCTTCTGAGTTACCGCATCTCACTAGCGAGGCACGTGTTCGGCAGCAGGAGCGGCTCAATGAGCTCGTTCTGGAAGCAGGTAGGCAGAATGAGGCCTTTCGGCAGGCCAACCCTGGGGGCGGTGCGCCTCATGTTGTTCACTCGCATGGGGCAAGATCTGTGGACCACGCCTCGTCGCCGCTTCCCGGTGGAGAGAGGGCCCAGAGTGTGAACTCTGGGAGAAACAAACAGATGCAGGTGTACGATCCGGCTGTCGATGGAAAACAGCACGCTGTAGTGCGTCAGCCCGGCCAAAAACACAACGCTGCAGGTACTGGCCATCCGGCCGCCAGAGTTCATCAAGAGGGGCAAGGAGGAAACCGAGAAGGCCCGTCTCGGCAGCATATTGTTAACCCTGTCCAACATGTTGCTCAGCCGAATGTGGTTGCTGCTGTGGCCAACCTGGTTGCTCAACCCGAACCTGTGCCTCAAGACCGTTACAACGACGGGTACTCGGCCACTCCAGTGAGCCGGGTACGCCGACCCAAGAGATCTCGCAATCCGGTTGGGAGGAAGAATGCTGGAACCAAGTGATGCCAGATACAAGCTGGACCGGCTCTACCGGTCTGAGGAGATAGAAGCAAAGGACCAGCCAGGGCCAGGTTGTTTTGGTCTCAGGATCATGGGGGAGCCGCCCGTGTCCAAGTTCCAGCTGGCTAGAGGAACCAAGACCTACGATGGAAGCACCAAGCCAGAAGACTGGCTGAATGATTATGTGATTGCCGTGTACTTCGCAGGTGGCAACAGGAGATGGGTTGTTCGATATGTGCCCTAGATGCTGGAGGGCCCTGCCCGGATCTGGCTCAATAATCTGCCGAGAGACAACATCAATTGTTGGCTTGTCTTCTCGGAAGTCTTCATCAGCAACTTCTCCAGCACTTACAAGAGGCCAAATAGGTCGCAGCAGCTCTCGACGTGCAAGAAAAGAGAAGAGGAAACTGATCGGGAGTACCTTACTCGGTGGAGTACTCTGAGGAACACATGTGAGGGTGTGAATGAGTCACAGGCCATTGCGTGGTTTGCGCAAGGCTGCCGACATGGCAGTATGCTGTGGCAGAAACTGCAGAGGGAGATGCCGAGTACCCTCGCCGAGAAAATCAAAATTGCTGATATGTATGCTCTCGGTGACCCTACTCAGCCTCTGCTTGATTCCTTCGAGCCTAAGAGGAAGCACCATGATGGATCCCGGCGTCATGACCGCCAGGATTTCCGCAACAAGAGAAGGGAAGACCGTCCGGATATCCGCTACGGGTCTGACCATGTAGCTGCTGTTACTTAGGATCAGGGTGCTGCCGGGAGCAGCCAAAGGCAAAAAACTGCTGGATCCCAATACGGGCAAAACCAGAATCAGGGCCAGAACTTCAAGAAGCAGTACAATGCTCCTCAGCAGCCCAATGCTCCCCAGGAATCCGAAGACCCAGCAAGGTTCATCTTTGAGAACATGAAGGATGGACCGTGTAGCTTCCACACTCGGCATCCGAGTAGGCCGGCCAATCACACTACCCGGCAGTGCAGCTGGTGGGACAGGATCAAGAGCGAGGCTTTTGGTCAGCTGCCTCCTCCTCCTCCTCTTCTGCTCTCAGGCTCTAATGTGCAGCCTATCCGGGAAGCTGCTCCCAGGCCAGCCGAGAACCAGAGGAGGGAAAACGTGAACCAAGTGGCTCAGGGAGAAAACCGGAACAACAACAACTATAACCACAACTTCAACAACAACAACCGCCACAACAACTACTACACCTGCAACAACAACCGCAACAACAACAATGCCAACCATAACAACAACAATGATGGTGTTGGGGACCGGAACCAGTACCAGGAGCACCACGAGAGCTACATGGTGTTCACCACTGAGCCGGATGACAAGCAGTTTCAGCGCAGGCGCGCGATGGAGGTGAATGTCGTGATGCCATCTGTGCCTCACTACATGGAGTGGTGCGACCAGGAGATAGTCTGGTCCAGAGCAGATCATCCCAAGATCATGCCCAACCCGGGTACATATGCTCTGGTAGTGGACCCCACTTTTTTGGGGACCAAGAAGAACGTGAAGTTTAGCAAGGTGTTGATCGACAACGGGAGCAGCATCAACATCATGTACCGAGATACCATGGAGAAGCTCGGCCTTGCCGAGATCATGCTGCTACCCAGTCGGACTACATTCCATGGCATCGTGTCGGGAGTATCTTGTGCTCCTATCGGGCGCATCTGGATGGATGTGCTTTTCGGCACCAGGGAGAACTGTCGGACCGAGTGCCTACAGTTTGAGGTGGTTGATCTTCAGAGCCCTTATCATGCTCTACTCGGCAGGCCTGCTCTGACCAAGTTCATGGCCTCTACTCATGCGGCCTACCTAAAGATGAAGATCCCTGGTCCCAATGGTGTCATCACCATCTCGGGTGATTACAAGCGCTCCCTGGAGTGTGCATCTGCTGGATCTCGGCTTGCCGAGTCCATGGTCATTGCTGTCGAGAAGAAGAAGATACACGAAGTGGTGTCTATGGCCCAAGAAGCTCAAGTCGGTATGCCTGGCATGCCCAGTTCTCAGTATGGGGCTACCTTCCAGGCCTCCCAGGAGATGAAGAAAGTGCGTATTGACCCGGAGTTCCCGGAGCGTGTGGACATCATTGGTGCCGGGTTGGAGGAGAAATAGGAAAGCGAGCTCATCCACTTCCTCCATGAGAATCGGGATGTCTTCGCATGGTCCAATCAGGACCTGCCGGGTGTCCTGAGGGAGTTGGTTGAGCACTCGTTGCATGTGCGCCCTGACGCCAAGCCGGTTAAGCAGGCAATGCGCCGCTTTGCGGTTGAGAAAAGGAAAGCTATTGGTGACGAGATCATAAAGCTGCTGACAAGTTGATTTATCATGGAGGAGCTGCATCCAGATTGTTTGGCCAATCCGGTCATGGTGCAGAAGAAGAAGATCACAAGGCCGCTATAGCCCGGCGCATGTGCGTGGACTACACTGACTTGAACAAGGCCTGCCCCAAGGACCCGTTCCGGCTACCCCGCATAGATCAGGTGATCGATTCCACTTACGGGTGCGAACTTTTGTCTTTCATTGATGCCTACTCTGGTTTTCACCAGATTCCTCTGAACCCGGCTGATCAAATAAAGACTGCTTTTATTACCCCGTACGGGGCTTATTGCTATGTTGTCATGTGTTTTGGGCTGAGAAATGCTGGGGCTACTTATCAAAGGTGCATGCAAAACTGTTTGCATGACCAGATAGGCAAGAATGTGCAGGTGTACGTAGATGACATTGTCATCAAAACGAAAGAAAAACACACTCTGCTGAGAGATCTTGAGGAAACATTTGCCAGCTGTGCAAATACCGGATGAAATTAAATCCAACCAAGTGCACATTTGGCGTCCCGGTTGGCAAGCTATTCGGCTTCTTGGTATCCAGTCGGGGCATTGAGGCCAATCCTTCAAAGATAAAAGCTATAGAGAGCATGTCTTTGCCGAGATCACTGAAGGATGTGCAGAAATTTACCGGATGCCTGGCTTCTCTTAGCCGCTTCCTGGGAAGAATGGGCGAGAAGGCGTTGCCTCTTTATCAGCTCATGAAGAAAAGTGACAGGTTTGTCTGGACACCAAAGGCTGATGTGGCCTTCGAGGAACTCAAGACCATGCTGGGTAGCGCTCCCATCCTGGCAAGCCCCTTGCCCAAGGAGCCAATGCTGCTGTACATTACGGCCACCAACCGAGTAGTCGGTGTGGTGGTGGTAGTGGAGCGAGAAGAGGAAGGGAAGACCGTGCAGAGGCCGGTGTATTATCTCAGCGAGGTGATATCCATCTCCAAGCAGAATTACCCTCACTACTAGAAGATGACATATGGCGTATACCTGGGTGCCAAGAAGCTCAAGCATTATTTCCAAGAGCATCCCATCACGGTGGTGAGCACCGCTCCCATCTCGGAGATCATGGGTAACAAGGATGCGAGTGGCCGAGTTGTCAAGTGTGCGATTGAGCTAGCCGCGTACACCCCTTTGTACGCGAAAGAGAAGCAATCAAGTCACAAACCCTGGAAGATTTCTTGGTGGATTGGGCCGAGATGCAGTATGAGCCTCCCTTGCCAGAAACCAATTTCTAGAAGATGCATTTTGATGGCTCCAAAGTAAAAGAAGGGCTCGGTGCTGGCGTGGTGCTCACCTCGCCCAAGCGAGATCAACTCAAATATGTGCTGCAGCTCCATTTCTCGGCGTCCAATAATGTAGCCGAGTATGAAGCACTGGTACACGGCCTGAGAGTATCCAAGGAGATTGGAGTCTGGCGTATTTTTTGCTATGGTGACTCAGACCTGGTATTTCAACAAGTCTCGGGGACTTGGATGCCTTGGATGCCAACATGGCGTCCTATCGGTTTCTGGTGCAAAGCATGACTAGATTCTTTGATGGGTGTGAGCTCCATCACATCCACCGAGCTGAAAATGATGCAGCGGATACTCTGCCCAAGTTGGGATCTTCTCGGTAGTTCATCCCGCCTGGGATTGCCTTGGAGCATTTAAGGAAGCCATCAATCAAGCCATCTCCCAACTCGGAGTCAATATATATTCCAGGTCTACTGGACTCAGAGGTTGTTCCTATGGAGATTGATTGGGAAGGCGCAAAAGAGAACCCGAGAACTACTCCATCCAACCCGGGGACTGCCTCTGCAAACCCGGGGACTGTCGCATTCATCGAGGGGATTATTTCTCAGTACTCGGGGACTCGGGGACTCGTATCCAACTCGGACCAAGTCATGACAGCTGATCCAATGGAGGTGGACGAACCAGTATTTCCCATATGGGAGACACCGAGTTGGGCTTTGCCCATATGATCCTTTCTAGCGGATGGCACATTGCCGAGTGACGAGGTCACAGCCAGACAAATACAGAGAAGATCTAAGGGCTACACCATCATCAACAAAGAGCTGCACAAGAGAAGCCCTACCGGCGTGCTACAGCGCTGCATTGAGCCAGAAGAAGGAGAAGAGATCCTAAGAGAAATACATCAAGGAGAGTGTGGGCATATGCCTCATCTCGGGCTTTGGTCAAGAAGCGTGCCAGCATGGATTCTTTATGCTCACTGCCTTGCAACAAGCAGAAGATCTAGTGAGAAAGTGCAATGGGTGCCAGAGATATGCAAGCAAGATTCACATGCCAGCTTCCGAGTTGAAGACCATCCCTATCACTTGGCCCTTTGAAGTATGGTGCTTGGATATGGTAGGCCCTTTCAAGCCAGCTAGAGGCAACATGACTCACATCTTGGTCATGGTGGACAAGTTCACCAAGTGGATTGAAGTGAAGCCTATCCGGAAGTGTGATGGGAACACAGCGGTGAGCTTTCTGAAAGATGTCATTCTGAGATACGGCTACCCGCATGGGATCATCACGGAAAATGGAACAAACTTTGCGGAGGGAGCCTTTGCCAGGTTCTGCAAAGAGAAGCGGTTTCGACTAGACGTTGCGTCAGTCGCCCATCCGGCTTCCAATGGGAAAGTTGAAAGAGCGAATGGCATGGTCCTATCCGGAATAAAGCCAAGGCTAATTGAGCCACTACAGCAAACCCCTGGTTGTTGGATGGACGAGTTGTCGGCGGTGTTGTGGAGTCTAAGGACTACCCCTAACCGATCAACCGGATGTACACCATTCTTCCCGGTATATGGAGCTGAGGCCGTGTTTCCCACTGACCTTGAGCATGACTCACCCAGAGTAACCCTCTATACTGAGGCGGAGGCAAGAGAAACCCGAGAAGATGATGTGGGCCTACTTGAGGAAGCAAGAGAGTTAACTCTGTCCCGCTCAGTTGTATATCAATAGAATCTGAGGAGGTATCATAGCCGGAAAGTGAGCCCAAGGGTTTTCCGAGAAGGAGACATGGTCCTTAGGCTCGTGCAGCGCACAGCCGGGATGCACAAGCTATCCCCTCCGTGGGAAGGGCCTTTGATTGTGAGCAAGGCGCTGCACAATGATGCCTATTATCTCATCGATGCACAGGGACCACAGAAGAACAGGTCGGATAAATCCAGAGAGGAATCCAAACGCCCTGGAATGTAGCTCTACTCCGCCGTTTTCATTCATGAGTAAAACATTATATGTATCTCCTTACCCGAGTTAAATTCAAGTCGGCACTCCGAATTCGAACTCGGGGACCGCCTGTGCTAAAACTTGCTTTGTGTCTTTACTTTATTTCCTTTGCCTACTCGGTTCTTCTACTCAAAATTTCGCGCGTACGTTAAGTAGTGTGTTTAAACCCAAGGGCCAACTCTTCGACTCTGCTGTTGTCCGCAACCCGGCTTCATGGCAAGCAAGAGAACAAGCCAAAGGTCAATGGACACATGAAAAAACTACTAAGGAAAGAAAAGCACAACAACCGAGTAGGGTGTTTTTACTTCTCTGTTCTCTTTTTGGCTAAGTGGTGGGCAGTGTTAACATGAAAATTTCTAAGTGGTTAAGTATCTGAAACTTGGTTTTTGAAATCTTGTGACTCGGCTACCAAAAAAGCCACAAGTGGCAGGTAAGAGAAAAGACAAAAGAACTAAGTGAATGAAAAAAACAACTCGGGGACTTGCATTTTAACGCAATCCGGCATTGAGCCAGTCTTGCTAAAAGAAACATTTAAAACTGAGTAGCAAGAGGAACCATAAAAGTTTTTGTTACATATGCACCCGGCATCCCGGGGATCTGATAAGTGTTTGAAGATAAAAGTTGCAGGAATTTAAACTACAGTGGATGAGGTAGTGTCCGTCTCGGTGCTGGTAGGCGCCACGGGATCGGTTGTGGAAACAGGCTCGGGTGTAGATGAAGTTGGAGTAGCGGAAGCCGGCTCAGATGCAGAGTTGGTGGCTTGAGCAAAGGAAGCGCTGGGAAGAGGGTAGAGCTCGTGGGTGACGTTCTCGGTTGAGGCCCCGGTCGCGCCCAACTCGGGAGCGGGATCGTCGATCACCATCTCGGTGGTGACAATCTGCTCCTGTGCGGCGGGCTGCGACTCAACTCGGGCCTCGTCCGAGCCAGCTGCGGGCTTGACAATTTCCGGGTCAGTCTCCATCCCGGATTCCTCCGCGGTGTTGCGCTGCTCGGTCCCCTCTTCCTCGGTTTCCTCGTGCTCCGCCTCCTCGTCGCCCAAGTTGCTGTCTTCGCCAGCATCTCCTTCGCCCTCGGCTTCTTCCTCCTCCTCGCCATATTCCTTGATATCAGTATCCGACTCGGTGGGGCCGTCAATGTACTGGCTGGTTTCAGCATAGGAGGCGAGCTCGTAGGCCACTTCTTTTCGGCGCACGACACATTCATCCCGGCCAGTCCACTTGGAACCATTCCTGAGGGAGCCAATCCTGTCAAGGTCTAGGTTTTCATACCAAGATAATATGAAGTGCAGGGCTTCATCCGCTCTAGCCCAGGCTGCGGAGGCACGCCACTTCTTCAATTCTTCCTTGACGTGGTCCAAGTTGGCTGCCAACTCGTTGATTGTATCCGGAACTTGACGCTCTGCCCAGAATAACTTGTTAAGATTCATGGCAATGGAAACCGTGGACGTGCCCAGACCATTGAGGGATGTCACCCTAGTCTTGATGTTCAAAATGTGATCATCCATGCTGGCGGAGTTATCAGTATCAAGAACGGATGTTGCAGTGGCCCTTCTGGCTTTCTCCACAGCAGACTCAGCGGCTTCATAGAGGTCCGGGAAAGTATCTGGGTCAGGGCATGCTAGTTTGAGTCAGAGAAGAGAACCGGGAAGAAGAAAGACCAAATAAAAGAAATAAAAAAGGCAAATACCAAGTAGAATGAAGGATAGTCAGAACTTACAGCTCAGTTCCAAGACGAGGGCCCCTAGTCGGGACCTCCATTCTTCAGCAAGTCGGATATGCCGGTCTTGAACACAGCGCGAATCGTTGAGCATGCCCTCGAGAGCTTGATTTCTCTCTTTCAGAGATCTAATCTTCCTCTCGAGCTCATGCTTCTCTGTGGCAGCCCGGTTCCCCACTGTTGTCTTCTCGTTCACCGCAGTAATCGCAGTCTTGAGCGCATCGGTGAGCTCGAGTTGGAGTTTCTCAACTTCCGCCTTCTCGGCGTCCAGCTCCTTCTGCAGTTGGGCTTCTCGGACCTGCACTTGATGGTGCGCTTCGGCCGGGGTGAGGCACTCCTGGTGTTGCTCTCGGAAGGTTGTGTACTCTTCTGCGAGGAGAGCCGCAAGTTAGCAAAGTGAGCAAGCAACAGAAAATAAGTGAAGAAAAGAGAAGGATTTGTTCACCTTCCAAGGAGGAAATTTTGCTCTGCGCTGATGCAGCCATGACCTTGCAGTCTTGGTGCCTCTCAACGAGCGCCTTGAGCTCACCTGCAGAGAAGACAATGATTGAGAAAAAAGCAGAAAACGGGCGTAAGCAAAAAGCGCACAAACCGAAATGCTAGATGCTTACTTTCGACAACGGATAGCTTGATGGTAGTGTCCGTGGCATTCTTCTCCGGAGCATCCCTCTCGCTCTTCTCAAATTCCAGCACCCGGTTCCTATCCCTGATGGATCGGTGCGACCACAGCAGCTGGCGGAAAACCTTGGTCCGGGCCTCGATGCTATCCTGTAGGGAAGAAGGAAATTTTGTAAGTTTGGAAGATTTGGCCCGAGTAGATGGCAACTCGGTTGAGCTTTACCTACTCGGCCCGAATCTCGGGGACTGGGTAGATAGAAGAAGAGGAGAAGAAAGCTGGCAACTCGGAAAAGCAACTCGGGAAAATCAAAAAAAGGAAAGGCACTTACCACGTAGGTCTGTTCAAGATCTTCAACTGTTTTGCGCAGGCACAACAGCTTGCCAGCCAGGGTGCTGCTGGAGGAGGCCACTGCCATGCTAACAGGACCGATATCATCCTTGTTCCACGCTTGTCGGTAGTTGTCAAGGTTCCTCAACTCAACACCGTCCCATGCGGCGTTGCTGAATTTGGTGCTGTCCCAGGCCTTCTCAATGAATCCTATCCGGTCAAGGATGGCCTCTATGTCTTCTGGGAGCTCCTCTTCGTCCTCTGCGCGGGGAGCGTTATCTCGGATGGTCAGGGAGGTGCTCTTTCCCTTGGATCCGGAGCGCTTCATGGCTTTCCGCTCCTTCAAAGCGGCCAACCGCCCGGCCTCTTGCGACATATTAATATTATGCCGCTCCTGCAGCTCGACCCAATAATCTGGGAAGGTGGGAGGCTTCTTGGTGACACTGGCGCCCGAGCCAGGAGCTTGTTTCTCAGCAGGACAAAATTTGATATTGGTCTGTACCAATTTGGTGTTTGGATTGGGGGCCTTTGCCTGCTTGAGCTTATTAAGTGGCCAGTCGGCCTTCTTGGGTGGCGGCAGCTGCTGTGCGGGTTGTCCACCTTGTTGAGCACCTGGCTGCTGGGGCGCTGAAGACTGAGGGATCTGCTGCTGCTGCCCGGTCTCTTGCTTCTCGGTGGGTTGCGGACCGGTCTTCCCTGCGCCTCGTTTGGGTTGTATTCTAGTTGGCTGCAAAGCCGTCTTTGTTGTTGAGGGCGTTGGCTGTTTCTTGGAAATGGGCTCGGGAACTTGCTGCGGAGGCGGAGGCGGAGGCACCTTCTTAGTTGGCGGCGCTTGCGGCTGGCTAACCGGCGCAGCATCTGGCTGTACTTGGTCTTGAGGTGGTGGCTGCTCCACAACCCGGTCCTTCGCGGGCGGGGTCCTTGGCCGCTCCTCGACAGGGTTTTCTTCCCGCTGTTCGGTAGCAGGATCTGGCCGTTCCATGGCGGATTCTTCTGTCTGCTCCATGGCGGTGTCATCTTGCCGCTGCTCGGCGGTATTATCTATAGGCTCCTTAGCGGATGCAGCTGGTGGCGTTGGTGGCCTCTCGACAGTGGGCTCCTGGGCAGCCTGCTGGGTGCTGGGCTGCGGCTACTCAGGAGCATGTTCGGTCTCCATCTCGGCGCCGGCGTTCTCGGTGCCAAGGTCATGCTCTTCTCGGTGAGGGGAGGACATCTGCGTCCTACCCTCTGGTTGTTGGTTCCCCTCATCATCGGAGAGCTCCACGACATCTCGTGGCGCGCTTCTCTTCGGGGATGGTGCGGCGGTGGCCTCAGCATCAAGTGCATCGCTGAGAGAAGACAAACAAAGAAGAAATAAAGTCAAAAGGGTGCAGATAAGAAGAAATCCAGGAAGAAAACAGAGAGGATTGCGAAAGGCAAGTACTCGGTTCAACTCAGAAGCTCTTACCCGTCAACAGTGGGGCGCTTCTTGCGCGTAGCAGTCTGCTTGTTGCCTGCCTTCTTCCTTATCCTCTTGGCAGGGGGAGGAAGTGCCCCGCTACCCGTCCTCTTCCTGGTCTCGGTGGGGGCGGCCACAGACACAGGAGCCACGTCCAGTGGTTCCTCCCCCTCTTCCAGTTCCGGTTCTTCTGTGATTGAAAGAAGCAAAGATGAAAATAAGAAAAGAGAAAGTCAAGGTACGCTGCAAGCGAGCAAGCAGGTGAACTCGGTCACCTTCTTCATCATCTGACCCGGTCCCGAATAGAGGCGTAGTCTCAGGACTTACCATCTTGACCGGAATGGGGGATACAAAGTGTATCCTGGATGTCGTACGTTGCCGCGTCATCCTCGGTCCGGTCTGGCTGCCAGTTCCTCTTGAAGACGGCGTTGTCTTCTTGTTTCTGGCGAGCGATATGCTGGAAGGTGCAAATACAAAGCATAATGAGCTAAGTCTCAACAGAGAAATCATACTCGGCCTAGCATGCAAGTTTAAAGCATAAAATGCTAGGGCCTGAAAGAAAGAACCGAGTAGGTGTTCTACTCGATCTGGCGTGCAAGTATAAAGCATAAAATTCTAGGGCCTGGAAGAAAGAAACGAGTAGGTTTTCTACTCAGTCTAGCGTGCAAACACAAAGCACAAAATGCTAAAGTCCTAGAAGAGGAACGCGAGCAGAAGCTCTACTCAGCCTGACAAGTGAACAGAGGGAATTTGTGGCTAAGTCCTAAACAAGTATACTAATGAAAGCTCTACTCTGGATAGCGTGCCAACATAAAGCATATAAAGCTAAATTCTAGCAGAGGAGCCCTACCCCCGGTGTGAAGTGCAAACATAAAGCATGATTGGAATAGGAGGCTAAGACAGTTTCTACTCGGTATAAGGCTAAGAAGCAAGGTACTGAGATCAGCAAGGGCGCAGAGAGGAGAACTTACCTGAGGGATGCGCTTGGTGGGGCTATACGGCACGAAGCCGTAAAACCAGTTGTCGGTGAGCGTCGTCCGGAGAATGTACTTGGCCAGATCTCCACCTCCGCTTTGGAGAGCTCGAAGGTGGTCGTCCGGGTGCAGTCGCGGGGGCCGCCCATATAACACATCTTGTGTACCCGGTATTGGAGCAGGAGTACCCGGCGCTCCACCCAGCAGGCCACCGGGTTATCTTGGAGGAGTCCTTCCTCCACCAACTGCTGCAGGCATTCGTCAACCTGGACGGCATCCCTGACCGTCTTCTTGGGGTTGTAACCCCAATTCTGTCCCACGGGAGCAACATTCCGGAACTCGGGAGTTTGATCCGTCCACAACTTCTTCTCCTTCTGCGGCAGGGGAGTTCTTCACGTAGAGAAAACCCCTTTGCCACATGCGGCAGGTCTCCAGGCCGAGTACCCGCGGGTGGTGTCCAGTGGAACGCTACAGTATCATGGCGCTACCCGTCTGGGTCATCACCTTCGGGGCAGTAGGATTGGAAGGATTGGGGACACTCTGCTGGCGGAAGAAGAAGAATTTGGCCCAGGTATGGATAGTGGGATAAACACCCAGGAAGGCCTCGCAAACTGCGGCATGGGTGGAAAGCATGGCTACCGCATTGGCGGGTAGGTGGTGAGGTTGAAGGCCAAAATGGCGGAGGAAATCTTGCATGGATTTGGAAATAGGGAGTCCAAATCCACGCTTGAAGTGGCTAAGGAAGACCACATACTCACCGGGTTCAGGAGCAGGGACGAGCTCTCTTCCGAGAAGGCGGCAGATGACGTCGGGAGGGACACGGCGCGTAATGACTAGCCACTGGCAGTCCGCCGCCGTGACATCGGAGCCCTCCAAGCCGGCACGCGCTGGCGCCACCTCCTCCTCGTGCTGGTCTCCGGCGACGTGTTCGATCTCCATGGCGGTCCTGTCGATGGAGAGGCGGGCGCGTCGAGGACGGAGACGAAGTCCGGAGGCGGAGGCGCACGGCAATGTTCTCTCTCTCCCTCTACGCGCGGAACGGCGGTGCGCTGCGAGCTGGCGGCGGCGCTGGTTTCGGCGGCGGAGGCGAAGGCGAAGAGGGAGGCGCAAGGTGGGGAAAGTGTGAGGAAAAGAGTACGAAGGGCGGCACGGGGGTATTTATCTCGCCACGGCTGCAGTTGCCAATTGAGATCAATCGTGGGCAAAATCGTGCGAAGTGGGGATTAACTGCCTGTTAGAAACGCACACGGCACGAAATGCGCGCGTAACGGGCGCAGTAAATCCCACGAAGCGCGTCGTGGGCTCTCGAGTGCACGCTCGAGGTGACACAACGGGATGTGGGCCCTAGGCGCAATGGTGGGCGCGTGCCATGCAGTAACGTCACAACCGAGGCGGCGGGGGTACGACTGCGTGACACGTGTGCGCCTTGGACACGAGAAGATAGAGCCGCTCTGGTTTGAGCGGCAAACTGCGGGAAATTTCACTAAGTGTTGGGTTCTCGGTGGAACCCAGCATCACGTGGGCTACTCGGTTCCGAGAAGAAAACTCCAAAAGGCCATGGTAAGAAAAGTTCGAGTAGAGATCATGGGCGTCCGAGTTGAGGAGCAACTCGGCCACACTTCATTATGGAGACAATTTAACTAAAGCTGGCAGGGCCCAACGAACAAGTTCGCTGGACTCTACCAGCTTCGGGGACTAATGTCGAGGGGCTACCCCCGAGTAGGGGCAAGACTGGTGGCAAAACAGTGATCAAAGTACGGTTTGTCGGGTAGGCGGCTACCCGGGTATCCGGTATCCGGTAGACGCTACTCGGTGACATGTACTGAAGGCCAAGAAAAGATACAAGTAAGGTTCTGGATCGACCGGGTAGAACTCAGGTGATCCGAGTAGACGTGAAGCTGTCCTACTCGGGCATAAAGTCAATGGAGCCGTTGTGGGAGATCCCGCGTATCCCGCAGCCGTACAGGCGTGCGGTTCAAGTTACTAGGAACATGATTATCTGTGCTGAGGCGTGGGTACAATGAGGGTAGACGCCTGTCAAGTCCTGTCACTTACAAGGGGGACAGGACATGTCAGTGACCTACCCTAAGGGCCTGACAGGATGGACAAGACCTGTCAGGCGGACGGCGTGGTGACTTTTGGCACGGTGTCAGCGGGAACACGGAGGCGTGCGACGTTTGCACAATGGTGTTATCACTTCGAGTACTTTTAATTATAGTTTACTCGCTGGCCACCAGTATATAAGGTGGCCAGCCCCCTCCTGCGCGAGGGACGTTGGAATAGTGAGCATTTATTACGAGTCTTAGTGCTACACAGAGTGAGAGCTAGCGGTTGGCTACTCGGCAGAGACTAGAAATTGTATTGTGGCTACCCGGTTGAGCTATATATAGAGAGGTAGGCAGGAGTAGGGGTGTTACCTCCACACGAGGGCCCCGAACCTGGGTAGATCTTGGTGTTTTCAGTGTTTCTGAGCGCGTCTACTCTACGTGCGATCCCTCCCCGAATACCTACAGCGTCCATCAGCCCCAAACATTATCCACCCTATGGCATGTGTCTTTACCTCACCACGACAAGTTAACATAATATGACTACTGGCAATAAAATTTCTCCCGTGTCCTTAAGAACTAAACAAAATACTCACAATAGATCATACAGATCATGATCAGAGGTGATTTATGAATGAATAACAATCTGTTCATAACAAGAATTTTCTAATTAAACTCAATAGCATCAACTACAATGGAGTAGTCAACACCGGGAGAGAGATCCCAATGAATAGCACAAGTTAAAACCATAGGTATTACATCGGGGTGAGGTTGGATGATGGTGATGATGGTGGAGATGATGTTGATGATGATCCCAATGACTCCCGGTGTGATGATTATGACAGCGGAGACGATTTCCCCCTCCGGGGGGTAATTTCTCGGCAGATTTTTTCCTACCGGAGAGCTTTCTTCTCTTTGTCTCGCTTCCGTCCCGAGACGGAGGCGGAAAATTAATTGGAAGTGCCCCCCGATGATTTTAGGTCAAAGGGTAGTGGTATGCCAAAGGGGCACTAGAGGGGGCCACGGGACCCACAGGTGACCCCTGGGGTGCTGCCAGGTGGGCCTACACTCTCACGCTGCCCCTTCAGCTGGGTGGCCCCCTTTGGGAGATTTTTTTTGCTCCGTGGCTTATTTCCTTTAAAACCGACTTTCTTATTTATTGTCAATATTTTACGGACTCTAGAAGCATGACAACCTTACGGGTGTTTTTTCGTGCTGATTTCTGACTCTCATAAATAATTCCCGGAAAGTGCAAAACATGCAAAATAATGAAAAATAATATTAATAATGCACCCCAATACGAAAGATATCGATGAATAAGAACAAATTATGATATAAAATAGTGATGCAAAATGGACGTATGAGACACCACCTTGGATGGGTTGCTTCTTCATTCTGATACCATGTGTGTGCTTAGGTACGATGCTGACGATGGCCTAGAGGAGAGGACAAAAAACACCGAAGAACATGAACAAGAGGAGGGACACAAAAAAGATAAGATATAAGAAGGCAGTAGCCTCCGAGCATGTTCGGCAAAAGCCGTCAGACTTCCTGGCACTTGGGATTTCCTACATGGCGCGCCTAACACACATCTAACATGTCTGAGGATCTTTTGTAACTCTGTCGTACTGTCCGACGAAACCACTGGAGATGTCTGGTGCCGAGAGCTGGGAAACACCATAGAAGCACTGTCAGACATGTCCAACATCTGTTGTCGGACTGTCTGTGAAGAAAATGTCTATGCTAGACTGTCCGACGACCTCCTTCCTCCATGTTGTTTCGGCCTCTCGGCCTTGTATCCCCCACTTGCCCCCTTATTTCATACCAAGATTATATATAGGGAACCTCCACCTCCTTTGGGGACTAGAATAGATATGAAAACCCTAGAGCTTGATACTCCCATGTTTTTTTTTGTGGATCCTCCGAGACCTCTCAATTGAATTTCTATGTTTAGTTGTACAAGACCCTTCCTAGTGCAAAATCTCTCTATTGGGTTATTCTACCTCATGGTCTCTCGCCCTCTAGATTCTACCACACACTCGTTGATCTATTATGTCAGGATTCTACCGCAAGTCGGTCTCTCCCTTCGTGATTCCATTGGTCTGGTTGGTCCGCCGGTGAGGGAAACATGCCACCAACAGCTAGGTAGGTTTGTGGTTGTGATTCGTTTGTATCTTCCACTTGTGTTCGTCGTGTCTGTCGCTCGTTCTTCATGTTCATCGCTAATTTTGTCTTGTCCGTGGAGATTGGGACATACCGCAACAGGATGGGAGCACGAAACGTTGCTTTTGTGACTCCGGCGAAATGATTTAGCCTTTTTCTATCTTGTTTCTTTTTTGCTTGCTTTGTATGAAGAATAGTTCATGTGGTTTTAAATTACCCCACTAACTAACATAACGAATATGTTCAAGTATTGATTGAATGGGGGTCAGCAAAAGATTAATGCTCATATTCGTGAGAGTTTAGGCTTTGTGTCTGCCTTGATGAATTGTTGGAATGCTATTATTTTTAACAAAACCAGAGTTTCTAATTTTTGTCAGGTTCTCCTTAATGCTACATATTGGATGCAGGTCTTCTATATGCACCCTTCAGAGGAGCCTGAGTTCAGCCGTTGAAGACAGCCGCTTGGAAATATCCGACCAATGGTCCTGGCAATCGTCTGTGATTCATATAGGTGCTATCAAAAAAAAATTATTGTTCTGGTTAAGGTTTTGTATCCACTCTTTGTGCTCTTTAAAAACATGGATGATAACTATGCAATAAAAATGTTAGTGTGTATCAATTGACGGAGAGGTTGGCAAGATCAGTTAAAAAAATCTTAGCGCTTGTAGAATATACATAATTGTTTCTACTCCCTCCGTACTAAGTGAGATGACACTTTTTAAGAAAACGCAGAGGAGCCCCCGGGGGATCGCTCCCTCCCAGCCCCCGCATTGCCCACGCCCCCCGGGGAAACGTCACAGGAGGTTCCAGGCCCACCATGTTCGCAGCCTTTTTTTCTAGATGGCATCTGAACTTATCCCGTTCGCTGTCTCTCGATGAACCAGGAGGCCGGCAGCACCTCGCCGCCCAGCGAGCCGACTGTTATCCGTCGCGGCGTTCCGGCCGCCGCCTCGGACCGCCGTCGCCACGCCCTCAATCTCTGTTGGGTGGAGCTCCGTCGTCGCCAACTCCGAGCTTCCATGGCGCACGCCGCACGCCATGGATTCTCTCCGTCCTTCCCTTATTTGCGGGACGACACGGTGGTGCTCCCTGGCCAGCGATGGTGGCCCTGGCCGGCGGTGGTGCTCCTAGGCCGGCGGGTGTGCTCTGTCGGCAACCTTTGGATGTTGTAGACCACGGCGATTTTTGCTAAAATAGCATAATTTTTTTGCGGCACTTGTTATTTTGGTTTGCTATCATAGCACAAATTGTTTGCTAAAAAATATTTTTCGGCGAGAGTCTCAGGCCATGTCAACTTTTTTGCTAAAATAGTAAAATCTTTTTGCTATAATTGTTCTCCAATTTTACTATAGTAGTAGAATGTTTTTGCTACAATGTCTCCGGCAAGGTTTCTGGCGAAGGCAAAAAAAACTACAATAGCATAATTTATTTTTTGCTGCAATTATTTTTTGTTTTTGCTATATTAGTACAAAATGTTTGCTATTTTTTCTGTTAAATTTTGTCCACGCGCCGTTTTCTGCTCACTGCAGAAAAGCGGGAGTTGTGCAGCAAAAACGGGAGTTGTGCAGCAAAATCGGGTTTGGGGGGCTGTTTTAGGGGGACACGTATCAGCTAGGAGAGGGGGAGGATTAGTTTTCCCTCCCCCAGAGGACGCTCAGCATGCACCCACTTTTTATGGATCGGGCGGAGTACATGTCTGCAGAAGTGTTTAATTAGAGATGTAAACGGATCGGATTTTACCTTTACCATATCCTGCACCATATTTTTTCGGCGGATTTAGAGCGGAACGGATATTGACTAGTTGCGGATTCGGATGCGCATATTTGTAATCACGGATTCGGAATGTATACGGAGCGGATTCGGGACGGAAAAAAAAAATCGGATATGTACGCAAAATACATCATCAAAGCATAGAATCATTTTTTTTTTGTTAAATAATAACATAACAAAGTTTTACTCTATAGTATGTACAATTACTATATAACTGAGTTGTTAAACATACATACTCTGAAACTCAATAAATAATTATTCTCTATTATATTAGACATTTCGATAGAAAATCGGATTATTCAGATTAAACCCATCGGGTTATCCTATTTATTTTTCGGATAATCCATAATCGGATGTTATATTACATACCATATCCTATACCGTATCTGGGTGTCAAGTTCGGAATCGGATATCCTTATCCGACAGATTCCTTCAAAGCGGATATGGACTCTTTAAAACGGTTTCGGTATCCGATATGGTGCGAAAATTATCCTAACCATTTACATTCCTATGTTTAATACTCCTGCTAAGCTAACCAGATGCACTCGACCTATCACCCAACCCAAACGGATGACTTAAACGTGTAAAGTCCGGCTTTAGTCTTGTTCGTTTAAAAACAAGGGCGGCAGTTGTAAATTTCATTGTTAATGCTTAACAAGGCTGGCACATTTTATTTTCACTATAATTTTTGTACCAACATCCAATGATCCAAAATTCCAAATGAGGGTAGCTGAAAAAAGCAACATATATAACAGGTGCTAAGAAGACTAGATAAATAAATATTTTATTAATAATTCTCATTTCGTCTGATCATTTGATTAAACTCCAAATCTCAAAAGGTCAATGTACAGTACAAGACCGAGAGAGAACACGAAAAGAAGCAGAGCTCAGATGCTCTGCTCTGCTCTAGACATCTCGGAGGCGCGGTCGCGGCGCGCTTATCATCACAGACGCCCATCAAAGGAGCAAAGGGCAGCAGCGCCGGCTGGTCGGCTGCATCTCGCGTGACCTCACCGGCGCTTGTGGCCGCCGCCGCCGCCGCCGTTCTGGTGGTGGCCGTCGCCGCGCTCTCTGGACCGCCGCGAGTGCCGCGTCGGCTCCTCGTGCTCCCGCCTGGAGGAGGACGGACGCCTCTTGAAGTGCTTCTCCTCCTCGCTAGACTGCTCCTCGTCGTCGTAGTCGGCAGCCGCCGGCCTCCGCCTCTCCTCCTCCGCCACGGCCGGCGTCTCCCGGTGCTGGTGGCGGTGGTGTCGGGTGTTGCTCTCCTCGGCGGCAGCGACGCTTCTCTTGGATGAAGATGAGGACGCGGGGGGCTTGTCGGAGGACGACCTACGGTTGCGCTTGGATTCGGAGGTGTTGGCGTCGCCGGGGAAGCTGATGCGGGAGAAAACGCTGGCCTTGGCCTTGGACCGCTGGTCTGCCGCCGCAGCGGCGGCCTTCGCGTGCTCTGCCTCGTGCCGCGACGCAGGTGGCGGCGCAGGTGGGAGGGGCAGGTCGTCGTATCGGTCGGAGGAGGAGCGCTTCTTGCCGGAGCTGGAGGAGCGGCGCGGGGAACGACGCGAGTGCCGGTCGGGACTGAGTGTCGGCGGCGGCAGTGCGCGCTCCGTCCTGTCCGCCTGGGACCTCGACCTCTGCATTCAACAAAAAAGAAAACATGGGACCACATGTCAGAATAATGCTAACTACCAACTTCCCACAGGAACTTGGCTAGGACCCCTAACCAAGCGATCCAAATCGTACGGCCAGCAATACTCCATGCATTGGCACGACCGCCTACGGCCCAGCCATGGGCACACCCTGGAGCCGTTGGTACAGCACAAACTACGTGGCATTGCTTTGGCAGCGTAATCCTAATTATGTAGAAGTAAAAAAAAGAAAGATTGTCGCTTTCATCCGGCGTCGTGATACCTTTTACCTTTTTGCAAAGTACTAGTACTATCTACCTCGCATCAGGGATCAAGCATTGTGTAACGACGATTAACTGAAGCAAGAAAGAGGATGATAAAACAATGTTTTTTTTCAAAAAAAATGAAAAGAAAAAAGGGGGAAACTTGCCAAATAAAATAAATAAATCAATCTTGAGAACAGTCCCATGCTAAGGAGGAAAATAAACCCGACTAAGATATATATAAACAGATGTGTTTCTCCCAAGTATATGGATGCCATCCTGTAACCCAAACCGCAACGACCACAGCAAAGCAAGTGCAGGACACTACTAGCAGGCAGAGGGACGATATGGTATCGCCGCCAGCAACAGCTGCTTGTGTGACCCCGAGCAACTGAGCAGATCGGACTTGCAGGTGCCAGCCAAGAACACAGCAGATCGAGCTGGCATTCGCCGCTGCGAACACTTGCACGCTGAGGGATCCAACATATTTTGCCTTTCCTGCTCGGTAAATATCAGAATGGCAGAAGGCATTCTTCTCTTTCTTCTTCCTGTTCAGTGGTGCTGACTTCTCCAATGCTGACGCCGTCGCCCACAAGTTTACCTTGGAACTCATAGTACATAACTTTGCAAGATAATAGATTGACAGGAAAAGACATACATCCTTAGGTCTCATCGAGGTACTATCGTTTACGGCTCCTGACGATTCCCTTGCTTCCCTTCGATAATCCTTGTTCCGATCTCGATCCCCATCACGGTCTCGCTCCCTCGGCCTCTCCCGCTCCCGCTCCCTTTCCCTCTCGCGGGAGTGTTCACGTTCTCTCTCCCTGCATAAGTAGATTAGTGTTGATAACTCGGCGAAATAAAGAGGGACTTGAAATACTATGGCAACTGAGCATTCAGCTTAGGACAAATATCACAGGTCCTCATGCCATATTAACATGTCAACTGCTAATCCTTTATGATCATTAAAATCTGTTGGATAGTCAAGGTTGTGAATCTAGTTTACTAGATGCAACCAAAATGATTAGATGTACTTCCTCCATCTCTGAAAGAAGGCGTATAATTTTTCTCAAAGTCAAATAATGTAAAGTTTGACCAAGTTAAAAAAAACTGTCGACAGCTATAATACTATATAGATATAATAGAAAAATATACTCCGTGACGTATCTGTTGTTTGGCTTTGGAAAAAAAAACGTAATCTTTCAGGAACGGATGGAGTATAACAGGTTTAAAATTTGAGGAATTGCTAAATTATGATATGGGCTAACTTATAGAACCAGACATAACTTCGGGCATTGGGCGCAATACAATTCACATAGGAACTTCAAACTATATCACATGCTTATGAGTAAGAGAAAAACAAGACCAGAGTTTCATCTGATTGACATTTTAGGCCAGATTCACTTTCCACGGATTCCTTTTATGATCATTAAAATATGTTGGATAGTCAAGGATGCAAATCAGGTCCTTCACTAAGTGCTTTTCCGCTTCGTCATACAACTTACAGAGTTATGATATTGGCTAACTTACAGAACCAGACAATACATCAAGATATGGGGCGCAATAAACCCTAGATGGTTCCCGATTCATATAGGAATATTTTATGTGCTCTAAGACTCTAATTTGACGAATCTGAGCCTGCAACATCCATATGTTGCCTTTGCTAAGGTGTTGCTTGACAAGTAGGTTTGAGCCTTTTACTTTGTGCAGAATTTGGATATATGGAACATCAAGGCCGCAAGGTTGCACGAAAAGGTACTTGCAATAATCTGTATCCGAGCAAAAGTTGGGTCATTGTATCAGATAAATTTGGTGTGCTACTTTAGAGCCCTCATTCTCACGCAAGCCCAAAGCTGGGGAAGGAGTTTGGGCAATAAATTGTTTCATCGCGGGCAAGGATACTGAGTCGCCATGTGGCAATCTCCAGGAGGCGTTCAATGTTGTGCTTGCAACGGCTGAGGCTACGGCGTGCATGGGCCAACTAAGCCTGAAGCAGATTCTTGAAGGGTGAGGATAACGAAGTCGGATGAGGCTGACATGTTGGACAGTCACCTTTCTCTTTTGTATTGCTAGCTCAAATATGTGTTGTTGGTACTCCCTCCGATCCATATTAATGGTCGCTAAAGCGGATGTATCTAGACATATTTTAGTGCTAGATACATCCGATTTAGCGACCATTAATATGGATCGGAGGGAGTATTTGATTGTGATGCAATCTATTAAAAATAAACAGTTCATGCGGAAAAAAATACACCAAAGTAGTTAGTTTGGGTGGGGAGCATAATCTGTCTCGTTAGGGTATCACTTATAGACAAATGCACTAGATAAATCTACAAGTACAAGGTAACTGATGGCATTATTTTTGTCAGCATCGGATAAGAACAAAGTGTATGAATCGAAGTATCTAAGTTGTATGAAATTAAAGCATATGATTTGAAATGTCTAATCACCTTCCGTTGAATCGATCCATTTCACGTCTCCTCCCATCAGGTTTCCTGTGTTCAAATTCGTCCCTTCTCCCAACCGGTGGTCCCATGTTCATTCCCATACTGTTAACAGCTAATTCAGAAAGATCCCTGAAAATGATTTATTCAAGAGTTTCATCATTTCAGCAGTGGCCATTGTGATAGCCAATCTGTGGAAACACTAGGAGAGTATGTTGCAATCTGCTAGCCAAAGATGCAAAACATGGTGATAAGACTCATCTACCACCAAATTGGCGAAATACAGCCCCCAAATTTGTAGGCTATGTACTCCTCTAAAATTCCACAGGTCACTGTTTCTCAGAAAATCAAAATGATGCTAAAGGATATACCTAGGAATTGGTGGCATCATGTATCCTGGGGGCATAAATGGATCTTGTGGGAGAACTCCCCCACCAAAAGGATCAAATGGACCTGGTGGATAACCCATGTAAGGCATGGGACCTGGAAATGGTGCACCCATGTAATCCATTGGCAGAGGCATCCCTCCTCCCCAGTAAGGGTTAAAATTTCCTGTTGGTCCCAAAGGCATTCCAGCAAAATTTTCCGCTCCAAAATCTGGATAATTATTATTCCATTGCTCCTCGGCTGTAAGAAGAGTAAGAATTTTTTAATAAGTACATGTAAAATTAAGTTTAACCAATAAACATACCGCAAAAAAAACATGATTATACATTTCATTCATGTAACATAGCATGTTTGGTGATCTGAACTTACGATTCCCTGGTGCTCGTACCTTCTTCTTCTTTTTCTTCTTTACTGCTGAAGCCACCAGAATAATCACATTATTTGAATGAAAATAAATAGTTCAAATATCAAATATGCACACACTTCATCCGAAACACGCGCAAGATGCATTTCTGGCTAATTTGATGCCCAAAAATGTTGCAAGTCTCTATCAATAAAATTAGTGGGGAGGCTGCATCACAGGAAAGCTTAGATGAAAACTAACAGGGCTGAAAGATTATCACCTTGTTCGCCCGCAGGCAATTTTTCCTGTGACTCTTTTGTGACATGAGTCACTTCTGGTGTTTTTTCATTTTTGGCATTTTTAGGGTCCAACGTCCCTTCAGCGATATCTGGAACCGTGGTAGTCTTCTTATCTGAAGAACTCACATCAACGTCAGCTTTAAATCCACTATGGCTCTCAGCGTCCGGAGATTCTTCTATATGTGTTGGTGATTTAGGCTCTTCCTTTGAAGCAGCAGAAACAGCAGGAGATCTAATCTTGGGCTGTGCAGGTAGAGCCGACTCCATGTCTAGGAAAGATAATGTCATCAGTTTCTAATTCTTAGACAGACAGTCTGATATAGCCGAAAGATTGCACGCACATACCCTGTATTTGCACCATGCTTCCCGCATTTTCTGTACTGCTAGTTGGTGGTGCCTCTAATATGCGGCTTATGGTTTCTCTTAAAGTTTTATTGGGAAGAAGATCATCTGCTAATATGCTTGTGGCACCACAGACACACATTGACTTGTTAATTATGTAATCCCTAATGCCTGCCAACAAAACACAATATTTCAATGCACTGAAGAGCATGTTTGTTTGAAACATTAAAGTGAGGAAAACGAAAACAGGGAAAATGCAATGTGGAACATCGATAATGTAGAAGCATATTTGTATTATATGACATCAATATCGATGACTACAGCGTGCAAAACAATTGTTTCTTAAAGCACGACTTACATTTATCACAGAAACTCCTAAAGCAGCATTTACTAGTTAGAACAGCATCCTTCATTACTTCCTTACACAACGGGCAACGCAGCTCTGGTGGGAGATCACCGACAGAGCGGGTGGTGGGTAGGCCCTCTATCTCCCTCTCAAAAGCCGCTCTGTCACAAAACAAATTAAGGTGTTTGATATTTGCCTCCAAGTAGATCCAGCACAACTTATCATAAACGTAACTAAGAAAGAAATTTGAACTCACTCATTTGGCTTCAAAACAGCACCAGCACCACTTGGCAATGCATATGAGCCATCTGGAGTTGCCATCAACATGGATTTTGGAATGCCAGTTGGGGGTTTCATCCTTCTCACGTCATATCTAGTATCACCATTTGTTGGGCAATGCTGAATGAAATGGCCTGCAAACCACTATTGCTCAAGTGAAACAGGACTTAATATTCAACTGAGAAAGATTTGACAAGTGAACATACCAGGTACTTTACATCTATGGCAAATATAGCCAGGAGGAAGTGCCCTGTTGTCCAGCCGACCCATCCCACGTCCTTAGGAATATAAAAGGTTATAATTAGAATTAATTAACTATTTAGTGTCAGAACAATGATGTCACTAGGTAGTCATGTTGCAAAGGTTTGGATATAGCACTTGTCTCACAAAGATTGATGCTACTTCTAAGCTCTACATATTCTTGCGAACCAAAAATCAACAAAAAAGATGTAAAGTATTACCAAAACCACGCCCAGCCATCATTCTTCCCCCCATCCCTCTGCCATACCCTCTTCCAGAGCCATACCCATCAGGGATTTGGCTGAAAATATGATCATCCAGTTAAATTATTACAACATTTAATTAATATTATACCCTCTATGGATAATAAAATAGTCATTCAGCCAGTCCAGCAGATCACTCACCTATAGTCAACAGCCGCTGTATCAATAAGAGCTTTTATTTTACTATCTTCATCAACTTGATTTTCAGAAGCGTGAACTGCCTGGCTAGCAGGCTGAGAAGGAACCGAATCACAAACGTATAAAGAGTTGCCAAACTCATCATCCCACTCAGATTCTTCAGGCTGCAATTTCAATACATTGAATATCAGTTCGTGTGATTAATAGCCAACAGTAGTAGCTCAAAGCTCAAAACGTGATTGTAGCGGCAATTACTGTAGGAGATAACAGTATCCCAGACTATAAGTTATTCTTACATATTTCATAGATGAATCACCAAGAAAACCGCTACCGGAAGGCATGACTTCTTCTACCCTATTTTCTGCAGCTATGGCCCTGCAAAAGATGGATGCCGACCTTAAATTAAGGAGTCTTCACTCCTGACATGGATCATATTCAGTGACATGATCTGGTCAAGTCTGTTCAGAAAACTGCTGTGTGTTTGACTTTTGATGGATGAGCAATGTGAATTATCAGGTATGGTGTGGAGTAAGTATGAAATCAGAGAGCAAGACAGTACTTTTCTGGTTCGGTGACGATTGGCATCCTTGGGCGTCCTGGTATCCGTCGAATCAATACCGATGTGTTCTTTGGTATCATGGTAGATTCATCAGCATACTCTGTAAATGCAAACATCGCAGCAAATAATTTAAGTAGTGCCTTAACTGTATATTCACATCCCATCCCCCACCCCCCACCCCCAAAAAAAAAATTTGCAAGCTAAGTACACTGCAAACTAATTCTAAGTGTTTAAGGTGAAAATGTATTTCAATCAAACTGCCTAATTGTAAGGGTTTAAGGTGAAAATGTATTTCAATCAATGCCGTACTGTACGATCTGGTATGGTTGTTTGCTAAGCAAGCAACACAGCATTTACATCAAAACAAACTTATTAGTCTTCAATGAAATACTTGGTTCATGTGATCAGCATCCCAAAAGACATTCAAATTGCTACACTTTGCAAATAAATATCATGTCGAAATATTATAAATTCAATGAGAATCTAAGCCTAACTGGTAGTTAATCCTTCACATCAATCTTGTAGGTCATGTCTTAGAAAGCTCAGAACATAAGAAAATTTTGAGCCCGGAAACAAATTATACCCACTAGATAGGGCCACAATTCCATACATCTTGAGTGCATGAATCAAACAGCCAAGAATTTACCATACAAAGCCAACAACTTTACAAACTGGTCCTATCACAATATTATCTAGTACTAAAATCTTGTATACATTCACCCATACAAGAAATCAAACAAAAGGTTCTTTGCTGACAAAGAACCAACCTTCATCAGTCTGCGCATTGGAGATCATGAGGTCGAAATCAGTGCCTCTGCCAAGGTGCTTCGACTCAAAAATCATCTCCTTGAGGTTCATGACCGAGATGAATTGCCCCTCGATCGGGATCGAGTCATAGTCTCTGGCACTCTTGAACTTGTAATAGACAGCCATAGCGGCGGATCTAGACCGTGTGCCGGGTGTGCACCAGCACACCCAATTTGTGCGGCGCACGCAAAATTTGTGGAGATCAGTGGGGTTTATCTAATCACTGGGTGACAAAAAGCTCACAGCTGGCCCGAGATTGCGGACGGTGTTGAGACAGCAGCGACGCGATGAGGTAGACCGGGAACGGCGATGGCGGCGACGCGCGCGAGAGGCGGAGGGGGTTGGGAGAGCAAGCGTCGGCGGCGAGGCTAAGCTAGGGCACGGCGGTGGTAGAGTGGAGGAGATATTCTAGAGCCGCATCGGGTCGGATTGAAGCTTGCTTGGGTAGGTCAGGGCTGAGAGAGGAAGATGGTGACTGGGAGGGGAAAGAAGGGTACACCCGTACGGGGCGGTGGAGAGGAACGAGGGAGCAGGAGATGGATCCCAGGTCCCACTATCCTACCCTCTGGGTAGAGAGCAAATATTTCGTTCAGAAAATAATGGCTCCTCTGATTTAGAGGAAATATGCATTTGATGTGATGATTTTATTGCATGGAATCTAAATAAGAATGGGATGTTCTCGGTCCAATCAGCGTACCATGCGAAATGGGAACACCGGTTCAAACATGAGTTACAAAACCTATCTACGGCCGATGCTTCACTATCACTAAAGACCTGGTCACTTCTTTGGAAGCTTAAGATCCCTAGCAAAGTCCACATCTTTATTTGGAGAGCTATTCGAGGAATTATTCCCCTCAAGGGTGTCCTAGCCAGCAGACACATTGCACTAGTTGATGTCTGCCCCATTTGCAAACAAGGTAACGATGACGTAATACACTTTCTAACCTCTTGTTCTATGGCGCGGGGAGGAAGCCGCTAAGAACGTTGCGTCGGGTGCGATTGTATTACAACGGATTCTAAATATGCAGAGTAAGACCCTACTGATACTGCTTGGACTCCAGGAAACAGTGGCGATCAGGGCATGGTATGTATGGTGGATTAGACGGAAAATCGAACATGATGAAAAGCACCCTGCTGCATCGCGATGGGCGCAATCTATCTTGGCTATCACTAAGAATTCGCTAAATAGCAAGTCGAAGAAAGCAGGAAAGGGATTGACAGCCTGGACTAAACCCCTGGGTAATGCTGCTAGAGTAAACATGGACGCAGCTTTTGATAATGTCACTGGTTGAGGAGCGGTGGTGGCAGTGGCTAGAGATGTGTTTGGGAATTTCATGGCTGCTAAGGCAAGATTTATCCAGAATGTGGTAGACTGTAACACTATGGAGGCCCTAGCTATGTTGGAAGGTCTAAAACTTGCTAATAGTATGGGTTTGCAAAACTTAGAAGCTGAGGGGGACGCCTCCGAGGTGATTAATCAGTGCAATGGTCAAGATCGGTGGTGGGACGCTGCAGCAGCTATCTTCGCCCAATGTATGGATGAAGCAACTAAGCTTGGGAAAGTGAGGTTTAGTCATTGCTTGCGCGAGGCAAACTCAGTAGCTCATGAATTAGCTGCTTATAGCTTTAAACAAAAATTAGATTGCAATTGGCTTGATGATCCACCAGACTTTGTTGTGGACAGATTATTAAACGATGTAATCCTATGATGTGGTGGCAGTAAGTTTCTTACGCACTCTTTTTCTTACCAGGATACCTATGGGGACTGGAAGGTTTTTATAAGGCGGCTTGCTTACTTAATAGAGTGTTTTGAATTTAAAAAAAAAGATTTAGTTTTCAGAAAATGCCACTGTTCATTTGTTTGATCTAGAGGAATGGTGGAGAATAAAATTACAGAAACTTTTCATTCCTATCTCGGTTTCAAGGGAAAACTTGGAGGAAACAAAAATCCACTCAGAGCTTATTTTTAAATTCCTGTGTACAAGGAACAAGCAATGGACAAATGTCATCCTTTCTTATCCCTGTCTATTTTCTATTCCTTTACTTTCCCTATCCTACAAATCAAAGAGGCCCTAAACAAAATAAACTAATACATGTGTTTGAACTAAGGTCTCTTAGGGCTCATTTGATTCAAAGGAAATTCATAGGATTCTTATAGGATTTTATCCTATAGATAGTTTTTCTACGTTGGTTGTCTGATTTGTAGGAATGATTCCTATATGAATTTTCCCATAGGAATTTGTGTACTACATCCAATAGGAATTCTAACATTCACCCCAACCTCTCTTTACAATTCCTTTACTTTTCCTTTTCCATCAAACATAATTGTTATTCCCATAGAATTCAACTAGACATGACACTCCAATCCTATGAATTTTCTATTCCTACATTTTTCATATCCTGTGAATCAAATGAACCCTTCATGGTCTCTAATTCGGCGTCAATCTAAGAGCATCTCTATCAGTCCGCTTATATCCCGCGGAATGGCAAAATAACCACTAGTTTACTATTTTGCGCAAAAAAATGATCTGAACAAACACCGTATTCGACCCCGGTCTTTAAAAAAATGTTGTGTGCAGCAGAAAAATCTCGTCTCCAACCTTTACAATCAAGGGGTGGGAGGATGACCCGATGGTGCACTCTATCACTCGCAAGATTTGGCAGGAGGGACATTTCCGCGTGCGCGCCTGATGGCATGAAATCACACACCCGTTGGGAGACCCCAAGAGGAAGGTACGATGTAGTCAGCGGCAAATTTTCCCCGGTTAAGGAAAAGGAACCAGGACGATCAATCCAGTAGGACTTCGAAGTCTCTCAGTAGGTTGCTTATGGAAACAACATCAGAATATAGTTGTTGACGAGAGCCAAGCGTGGACCTGCACACAGACACAAACTCTCTCTCGCTCCCAACTTTTCGAGAAGGTTGTCAATCTTCCCGTCTTGCTGGAAACTGAAGAGTTAATTGTATCGAATGGTTGAAGAATATTAAATAAAAACAGAATAGCGACCAGGTGATGACGAAAAGTAAGTAAACGGACGATCAATCCAGTAGGACTTCGAAGTCTCTCAGTAGGTTGCTTGTGGAAACAACATCAGAATATAGTTGTTGACGAGAGCCAAGCGTGGACCTGCACACAAACACAAACTCTCTCTCGCTCCCAACTTTTCGAGAAGGTTGTCAATCTTCCCGTCTTGCTGGAAACTGGAGAGTTAATTGTATCGAATGGTTGAAGAATATTAAATAAAAACAGAATAGCGACCAGGTGATGACGAAAAGTAAGTAAACGAGATTGTAACCAATTAGGAAAATAGGACCAGGGGCCATAATTTTGAAGGGGTTCTATGCAGAAATACAAAAAAATTCTACGTAGAGAACACCAAAACTAGTCAAAATCTATCTACTAGTAATACGGTAATGGTTACGGGGTGCTTCGGTAGCATGCCTCTTGTAGACCGAATAGCGGGGATTACGCTCCCGCACAAGCGTTGACGAGAAAGACGGCGTAGCCGACCTCAGGGTCGTGAAGAACTTGACGAGTTGATGACGACCACGATGCAACGATGGTGTTGCTAGCGTTGATGAACAACGCCTCCAAGTACTCGCACATGTACGGTGCTTGATGTCGACTCCCGGTCTCTGATCCAGCAGAGGTTGTGGAAGTAGATCTCATGGACGGTATTTCTCTCAAAATGGCGGTGTTTTGAAGAGGAAGAAGACATACGCGCACAATCCAACTTTGGGGACCGCGCACTGGGGAGAGAGCGAGAGATATCGGGCGGAGGGCAAAACTCAACCGGCTATTTTCTGGAATTTTTCCGAATTTTCTGTGTTGAAAAAGAGCATCCCTCCCTCTCTTTGTATAGGTGGAGGGAAGGGCACCTCCCTTTAGCTCTCCAATGTGGGACTAAAGGGGAGGAGGGGACTCGCCCCCCTCCCTTAGCCGCATGGGCCTCAAGGGCCCATAAGGGGGGTCGAACCCCCTTGTGGGCTGCCCCCCTATTTGTTTTTATTAATTATGTAATATTAATTTAAATTGATATATTAATAAATATATTTAAAGATTTAATATTTTAATTTCTTTTAGTATTAAATTAATATATAGATATATTAATTCATAATTAATATCTTTATATATTATTTCATAAAAACGGCTCCGGAACCCCTTTCGAATCTCTTTGAACTTCTTCGGCATTTTCTCGGAACCATTCCTATTTTTTCCCATTCCTTTACTCCGATAATTATGATGTTTCCTATAATGATCTTCGAGCGTCATCAATCCCTTAAGTGTGTTACTCCTGGTTCGGGAATACTCCGGAAATGATCAAGAACTCTCTCCGATCAATGATCAATAGTGGGGCGTAGATAACCATAATGACCCCTGTGCATTCCAACACGTCATTGAATCGTGTTTATAGCGTCCTATTTCTTTTGTTACTTAGATACATATCTTGTCCGACATATGATCATTGACATCTCCATGTAATGTTGAATCTCATTACCGACAAGAATTGCTTTACTCGTTTCCGTGATAGTACATCTACATGACCTAGTCATATGCTGCAACTATATAGATGAAATTTTACCGAGTGGGCCCTAAGTATCTCTCTGTCACGTGGATGAAAAAAAATCCCGATCTCGATCATACGCATCAACCCATCTCTTCGGAATATTCGATGCACACCATAATCACCCTTTTACGATGTGACGTTGATACAATCAAAATATCCTTCAAGACATTGATTAAAATATGATCTCACGGTGTGGGGATTATGATATTATATCTTACTAATATTACAACGATGAACATTGTGACACAATCATGTTGCAATAATTATAGTGGGTATGTACATCATTTCATTCAATCAATAAAATGATTTAATTGTCAATTGACGTAATTGTCACATGATCGTTAAAACCTTCGTTCGACAATGCCCAATGAACTAGTCTGTGTAGATGATAAATAGGGACTCTGGTTTGTTTATATATTTATCACACATGTATTAGCGTTTCGTGTTAATACAATTATTATAGCATGACATAAAAACTTTATTATAAACTTTAATGAGATATAATAAATAAAATCTTATTATTTATTTTCCTCTATGGCATATCTCCTTCAGTCTCCCACTTGCACTAGAGTACAAATAAACTAGTTGTGTTTTCTTTAATCATAACACCTTATCAGTTAAGTGTTTCTAATCATGCTTGCTCATAGAAGATCTTTTTGCCAATGGTCTGTACAATAAAGTTATGTATGTTATTTGCAGATCTTTTGATGTCACCTTGTTTGACATCAATGCTTATTACGATAATATTCAAGAATATAATTAATTGGCAACTAAGTGAAACTTATGTTTCTCTCTGTGTTCTTGATCAATTAAGTACACTAGAAATAAACTTACTTGGAGAAACCAACTTTCTCTACCAATAAATTATATTTCATTCCTCTCGAAGTATTTAGATACTTCTTTAAACAATATAGATCCTTATATCTTATCTAGCATCACCTTGATGTTTCCACCATGCTTCAAATCCATTTCAATCATCCAACTTGATGTTTGAAACTTTTGAACGTAACATTTACCATTAGATCCATCAATCCTTACATATTCCTACTTCTTATGCTAAAAAAATTACAAGAAATTTCTATAGCATTTGTTCTTCCTATGAACAGATGAATTTCACCTAATTCATTTCAGCATATGTTCTTCCTAAAAAATATATGTCACATTATGTTGATCTTAAAACATGGTTTTATATGTTGCCAACTATGATTTGTTTCATAGTGATGCATCATATCCTATAATCATCAAGTAAATGTTTTATATTTCCAATCAATACCCTCTCTATTGGTTTATTCCATTCTGACTCCTCGGAATTTTATAAAGCATCTCAACAATTAATGTTTACCATCAAACTTCATTTCCTTCTATAACTACTCCTTATTAATTCCACTAGTACAACTTATTGTATGTTATTCACATATAAGGATTTAGCTACCAATCAAATATTGTATGTGTATATTTGATTAGGCAAGCTTTTTAGCTCCCACTCAAATATGATACTACATATTTAAATAGATGAGCTACTTGTCTCCCACTCAAATATGATATCCTCATATTCAATCATGCAATCCATTCAGCTCCCACTTAATTTCATGCAAGTCCTTTTGATAATTTCAACTCCTGAAATTTCTTGATTATTCATCAAGTCGAAATTGCAAGCTATGATATATCGGCACTTTGCTAATAAATCCAATTAGACACAAACATGTCTACATCCAATGTAGTCAATTTTGTATTGATTTTATCTAAGACTTTATGACAAAATTATTTTTATGTCCTTAAAGTTTCATTATTACAATTTAACATTTATAGGGAAGATTAAGTAAATCTCTATTACTTAATGAGATCTAAGTAACGTTTATCTTGAAATCTCTAATATAACTTTAATTAGAGGATATATGACTTTTAGTCATTTTTCGTATTTTGGATCATTAATTTTCTTTGTAGTCCTTAGGTGTATCATGAAATTAATGTGCTATTTGACATAAAAATTTCTTGATGCCTATTGTGTTCTAGTTGCATCGTTAAAATTATTTTGTGTCCTGACAGATAATATTGATGTTTACTATATTCCCCTTTTTGGGAAAAAGCTTTTCGGCGAAATGTTATGATCTCTATCATCAATTTAATTTCCATCCTACAGAGTTTCATTTCTGGAATGTTTTTGTTACGCCACTCAACATTTTATGGATACAAGGTCAATCACCTCGTTCAAGCTCACCCATTTTTTCATTAACATTTTCCATGGAGAATACATTTTCTCACAAAACACCAATTATATCAACACATGTGCCTTTCATTAATATTTGGTTATCGAAGATATAATCATAAACAATTATGAATGTTCTATAAAGAACTTATTCATTTATGGTTCCAGACTTATCAAATAATTCTTGAAATTACGACATCTCGTAAATCGTATGTTGTCGTTTTCACAAATTCTAGATAAACCCTTTTCTAAAGTGGTTGCTAAATTATTTTCAACGAATTACTCTAAACAATGTTTGATCTTTCTAAGAGATAATAATAAGACCATAAATTGTCACGATAGATTATAATTATAATGTTTATTCATATCAACAACTCGATGTGCATTATAATTTGTGATTTCTTACAAGTCTTTGCGCTAAAAATAGTAACTCAAAATTCATGTCACTTTGATCAAATCGTAGAGACTTGATTTTCTTGTCAATGTTATTCCCACCTTTAGTCTGAAATACCTTTTTGATCCAATCAAAGGTTTTTCAGACCACTCTTCCACTTAAGAGTCAAATAAAGGTTATAACAATGATTTCCACTACTTGTTGAATTCACTTAATCAATATAGATGAATTTCAACCATTCTATTTATATTGACAATCAACATGCGGAGATTTTTAATCAAATACATGGCTTGTACATTTTCAGTAGATCAACAAGTCTAGAAATCTTATACAACACCAAAATCATGAGTAAAATTACTAGTGTTGTTTCTGAAATGATGTCATTATTAACTTTGAATAATTTTCTATCACTTCTATTTATTTATAAATGTACATCACATTATAATTGAGATCGTGATAAGAAAAAAACATTACTATTGAGATATGACCACAAAAGAACTTTATTCATAATGATAATAAAAGAACTCTTGTTACCATATATTAACAACATGTTTCGAGAATTGCAAGACATTGTCAATAAAAGTAACAATCTCACTTATTACAAAAATCTTATTTCAAATCCTCTAATAAAACGATAAATGTAGAAGGAGAACGTCGCCGTCCATCAACCATTGCTTGCCATCAATGCACGTTGTTGGCTCATCAAACCATCTTCAAGCAGCAAGGCATGTTTTCATAAAACAGATTAAGTATCAAATACTCATAAATTGCAATAAGTGTTTAAAATAGCATTTATAACTGATATCTCAAATATACCTTCTCCGTCAATGATATGTGGCACCTTGTCGGGGGGATTGCCCACGGGTTAAGCTAAGTATGATATCGGGGCAACGCTAAGAACAATGGTCGGTTGGTTTGGCGCTTTACTGGCCAACTACGGTTTGGCCGGTCGGGCATGGCCGCCTGACTGCGGCCGGCTGATGACTTCGGCCAGGTGGCTGTGACGAGCAAGGACGGGATGGGAAAAAGGTAGGCATGGTCTAAAGGGCGACGAAACATTACACCTAATGTCAACTATGTTTATACTAGAGGAATAGGCGGTCGTACCCTTGAACTTTGGCCGTCTGCGTCATGATTAGTAGTCCTCCTGTCTTGTCCCATCATGTACCTTGCTGACATCCTCAGAAGGAAGTACACTGTGTATGACTGTTAGTGGGTCCCAGTCGGACGGTCGTACAGCCGGCCCCGCGTGTCAGTCGGACTTCTAGCCCCTATATGAGGCAGTCCAGGCCTCTCTTAGCAGGGTGAATTCACTTAGAAGATACAGCTCCAGGATCATTTTGTAACACCATATATGTCACCACCTAGTTCATCCTTGCAGGAGTAAGGACCTCACAAGGATGAGGTCCCGAACCTGGGTACATTGTGTCCCCTTCACGCTTGACTCTGTATCCCGCACGGACACCGTCGTTTGCGCTCTGTGTTCCTTCTGTAAACTCCCTTGTTAACGCAATGGTGCTGCCGTGCATGATACCACAACAGTTGGCGCCCACCGTGGGGCATAGAGCGACATCCGGAGTCTCGTTCCGCGCGGGACCCCATCTGGCTAGAGTTTCGCTTTGTGCGGGTCTTCCGGCCGTCTCCGGCGAGCGCGTCACCTCTGGCCTCGTCATGACGTTTGGCGTCGTCAATTGCGTCCTCAACAACGTCGGATGCTTCGCGGAGGAGGAGCCCATCCGAGAAGACGGCTCCATCGTCTCCTTCGGCGAGCATCACATCTACATCGCTATCGTCCCCGAGTATCCTACCAAGGTGCTCGATTGCTCAGACTGTCTCCCTGAGGAGGCATCTCGCCGAGCCCCATATCATCGCGGAGACCATGGTCATCATCGGCCCAACCGCCAGCCAGGCGCCGGATGGCACCTGTCCGACTGGCCCCAGCAATGGAGGGTTCGCTGAGGTACTCAACATGCCCATCACCCCCAGCGCCGACCCGGCGAAGGCGGCATAGGAGCTAGAGAAGGCGTGCCTCGTGCTTTTGCGCAAGGCGGAGGAGGTGGCGGCCAGGCAGCGCCAAGTGGAGGCCACCGTCCGCGAGTACAATGTTTCCCATGGCTTCACTCTAGCGCCAAAGGTACCCAGCCGGAGAGAAGAGGTGCACCATCGTGGCGGCAATCTCCTCGGCGAGATGCAAGGGAAGCAGTCGGGCGGCCGGTCTACAGCACCCCGACGCAGAACATGAGGGCGGCCTAGGCGACCGCTCAGGAATTGTCTAGCCTAGAAGGGGAGGAGTTGCACCATCAGTAGCAACGTCTCCAAGACCTCGCGAGGGCCGCCAAACGGCAGCAGGCGGCATATGACGCCTCCACCACGCGCTCGGGCGACCAAGAAGGAGACATCGGATCTTACGGCGGCCAGCAAGCCTGTACACCACACCACCATTGCAGCACCCACCGGCAGCTGTTCTCCAGAGGACACCGCTAACGCAGCGTCAACTCCGCCTCCAGGGATGAGCCGCATGCCCCGCCGGCTGTAGGCAGCAACCGGAACAATGACCAACGCAGAAGGCGATGCCAGCCAGCAGTGCAAGCTAGCCGGGCAAACATGCCGCCTCCACCGCCCTCACTAGGGAACTGGCCCCGAAAACCCGAACCGGCCAACCGGCGAGGCGGTGTCCAGGAACGCCTAGGCTAGAGAGGCCCCACGGTCAACCACAACCTCCGCGGCCGCGTCGATAGGCTTAGGCTTGAAGACGAGCCAGCAGATGGCCCCGCCTACCTAGGGCCACGCATCAAGGGAGAGCCCTTCCCGGCGAAGTTCTCGCTCCCCCGTGACACTCCCAAGTACAATGGTTTCACCGAGCCAGAGGACTGGGTGATAGACTATGTCACCTCCGTTGCCATCGTAGGCGGCAAAAACAGGGTGGCAGTCGGCTACGCGTCCCTCGTGCTCCAGGGGTCGGCCCGGGCGTGGCTTAACAGCCTCCCAGCCAGCAGCGTCACCTCCTGGCTGGACTTCGAAGAGGTCTTCGTCTACAACTTTGCCAGCACTTACCGGCAGCCAGGACGGTCGCAACAATTGGCTCAATGTGTCCAAGGAGAGAAAAGAGACGGACCATGGGTACCTCACTCGGTGGACCACCCTGCACAACACTTGCAAGGGAATTGACAAGAAGACCACCATCGGGCACTTCGCAGCCGGATGCCGGGAAGGCACCATGTTGAAGCACAAGATCTATAGGGCGGACCCCCAGACCATGGTGGAGATCCTAACCATTGCGGAAAAGTATGCCATGGCCTACGTGGCCATGAAGGTCACCATCCGGCTGGATCGATCCGACCAGCTCATCAACGCTCAGTCGGCCCAGAAGGACGCAGCCGACCAAGCGTCCTAGCCGGCCAGTCCAGCTGAAATGACCGCGGCTACAATCAAGGCGGCGGGAACCGGGACAACCAGAAAGGAGGGTGATTAGAAGGCCAATGAGCGATATGACAGTCGGCTCATCGTAGCCGCAGACGGCGGACAGGAGGACAGTTCGGCGGCAACCGCTACCCTAGGCAACGAAACAATGACCGCCCGTGGCAGAAGCTAAAGTACACCTTCGAGCAGATGCTTGACTCCCCTGGCCAGTACCATAGTGGACCTGGCAAGACGGTCACTCACACCACCCAGAATTGTAACTAGACGACCCGCCTAAGCAAGAGCGAAGGGTTGCCGACTCCGCCTGCCCGGAACCCTCAAGGCGGAAACCGTGATGACCCACAAGGCAGTCGGTAGGCTGATCCAGCCAACGAAGCCCGCAACAACTACCCCCGCCAATACGGCACCTATGTCATCTCCGCCATCCAGCGCAATGACAAACGCATTTCCCGCACGCGTGTGGCGGAGGTGAGCGCCATTGTCCCTGATGTGCCCCGGTTTCTCGACTGGTCAGAGCAGCCCATCACGTGGAGCCGGGAGAACCACCCAGACTTCCTGCCAAGCCCCGGGAGTTATTCGCTCCAGATGGACCTCATCATTGTAGTCGACGAGCGCGCATGCACCTTCTCCCGAGTGCTCATAATTGGGGCAGCAACATCAACATCCTTTACAAGGATACCGCCGACAAGGTGGGCCTCACCGAGGCAATGGTGCAGCCCAGCTAGACAATGTTACACGTCATCATGTCGGGCAAGCTATGCTCCCCCATGGGAACCGTCCGCCTGGACGTCATATTCGGAAAAGAGGAGAACTTCCGCCGCGTGCCCATCTGGTTCGAAGTAGTGAACCACCAAAGCGCCTACCATGCCATACTCGGCCGGCCCGCCTTGACCAAGTTCATGGAGGTCCCCCACTATGCATATCTGAAGATGAAGCTACCCAACTCTCATGGGATCATCACCGTCTGCGGTGGCTACAAGCGGTCCATCGCCTGCGCCTCCTACGGCTTGGAGCTGGCCGAATCCGTTGCACACGCCGAAGAGCTCCAGCAGATCCATCGCGAAATCAGCAACGAGCCTCTAGGAGTGCCGGGGGCCAGGCGGGTGAGCCGCAGTTCCAAGAGACCAAGGACACCAGGAACATCCCCCTTGATGCCAGCCGGCTTGACGAGAAGCTCATCACCATCGGACAAGTCTCGACCCGAATAGGAAAGTGTGCTCGTCAACTTCCTCTGTGACAATCGTGATATCTTCGCATGGTCCCCCAAGGACATGTCGGGTGTCCTGTGGATTTGGCCGAGCACTCACTTCATGTCAGGCCAGATGCAAAACCAGTCAAGCAAGGCCCCTGCCGCTTCACGGAAGAAAGAAGAAGGGCCATCGGAGAAAAGATCGCCCGGCTGCTTGAAGCCGGATTCATCATGGAAGTCCTCCGCCCAGACTGGCTCGCCAACCCAGTCCTAATCATAAAGAAGAATGTCACGTGGTGCACGTGCATAGAATACAACGCCTTTAACAAGGCCTTCCCCAAGGATCCATTCTCCCTGCCATGAATCGATCAAGTCATTGACTCTAGTGCCGATTGCGAGCTCCTCTCCTTTCTGGATGCATACCGCGGCTATCACCAGATCAAGCTCAACCGGCTGAGCAAATCAAGACGGCATTCATCATGCCCTACGGGGCCTACTGCTACGTCACCATGCCGTTTGGGCTGAAGAATGCGGGGACACCTACCAACGGTGCATGTAGAAATGCTTGCACGGCCAGATCGTCCAAAATATCCACACCTACGTGGATGACATGGTGGTCAAGACCAAGAAGCGGCGCACCCTCCTCGAGGACTTGGAAGAAACCTTCGCAAATTTGCGCCACTTCAAGATAAAGCTCAACCCGGAGAAATGCGTCTTCGGGGTGCCAGCCGGCCAGCTCCTTAGTTTCCTCGTATCAGAGCGAGGGATCGAGGCCAACCCGGACAAGATCTCCGCCATATAGAACATGCGGCGACCAACTCAGCTGAGGGATATCTAGAAGTTTGCCGGATTCCTAGCCTCCCTCAGCCGGTCGGGGGAGAAAGACCTCCCGCTTTACCAGTTGTTGAAGAAGATGGACAAGTTTACCTGGACCTGGGAGGCGGACGCGGCCTTCCTCGACCTCAAGCGGACATTCACTACCTCCCCGGTATTAACACCTTCGGCCCCGAAGGAGCGCATGTTGTTGTACCTCGCAGCAACCGGCCGGGTCATCAACGCCGTCTTGGTGGTCGAGCGCCCACAGAAGGACAAAGAGCAGCCGGTGCAGAGGCTGGTGTACTACATCAGCGAGGTTCTCTCATAGTCCAAGCAGGACTACCCCACTACCAAAAGCTGGTCTACGACGTGCACTTTGCCGCCAAGAAACTCCGCCACTACTTCCAGGAGCACATTATCACCGTGGTGAGAACATCCCCACTTTCGGAGATCATTGGCAACAAGGACGCAACCGGTCGCGTCGCCAAATGGGCTATCAACTTGGCGGTGCACAACATGGTCTACGAGCCATGCACCTCCATCAAGTATCAGGTCCTCGCTGATTTCCTCGTCGACTAGGTGGAAACCCAGTACATGCTGCTTGTCCTTGATTCCTCACACTGGAATATGCACTTCGACGTCTCCAAAATGCATGGGGTCTTGGGAGCTAGCAAATTCCTGACCTCTCCCACGGGAGACCGGCTGGAGTACGCGCTGCATATCCACTTCAAGGCCTCCAACAGTGTGGCCGGGTACGAGGCCCTTGTCCATGGCCTCAAGCTGGCAGAGGAGATAAGGATCCACCGCATCCTCTGCTTCGGAGATTCAGACATGGTGATACAACAGGTCTCAGGAGATTGGGATGCCAAGGACGCCAATATGGCCACCTACCGCTTCTTCATCCAGCAACTCTGCGCCTGCCGGTGCGAAATCCACCACATCCCTCAAGCCCACAACAAGATGGCAGACATGCTATCAAAGCTTGGGTCCACCAGGCATGCCATCCCGCGTGGCGTCTCCCTCAAGCAATTGCACAAGCCGTCCATCACGCCATTGCCAACCTGTGAGTCCATCATCTTGTTGGCTAGCCCTAACCAGACGCCTGAGTCCATGGACCCCGGGGCTATCGCCTCAATCGCCTAGCCGGCGAACCGGCTGACTCAGGGGTTGCTGCCTCCCAGCCGCATGTAGTCACCGTCCCGAAGCTGATTGACAAGGAAAGCATGGGGACAACCGGCTCGATAGAAGCCCTTCCAACCAGAACAATAAACCCAGGGGCTACCCAGCGAACGCACATGAGGTGCTTGTCATACATGTCATGCCATCATGGGGCAGCCCATCTTCGACTATCTCACCCACAACCAGATCCCCCAGGACGAAGTCCTCAGCCGGCAAATCCAGCCTCGCTCCCGCGCCTACACCATCATCAACAACCAGCTGCACAAGTGCAGTGTGTACGGCATCTTCCGGTGCTGCGTCAACCAGAAGGAGGGAGTCTGCCTGCTCCAAAGAATCCATAGAGGCGAATGCGGCCACCATGCCCCATCGAGGGAAATAGCCTCCAAGGCCAACCGATATGTTTCTTCTGGCCAACCATCCTAGCCAACTCCGAGGACTTGGTGCGGGCCTGCAGCGGCTGGCAATGCTTTCGAGCACAGAAGCACACGCCATCCTCAGGCTTGAAGACCATCCGCATCACCTGGCCCTTCGCTGTGTGGGGCCTCGACATGGTTGGTCCGTTCAAAACGGCAAGTGGTGGCATGACCCACTTACTGGTGGTGGTGGACAAGTTCACGAAGTGGATCGAGGCAAGACCGATCAAGCGGTTGGCCGGCCAGACTGTCGTTAACTTCTTCCAGGACACCATATACCGCTACGGCTACCCCCACAGCATCATCATCGATAATGGAACCAATTTCTCTAAGGGGGCATTCACCAAGTTCTGCGGAAGAAAGGGCATCCGGCTGGACCTCGCCTCTATGGCGCATCCTCAGTCGAACAGCCAGGCGGATAGAGAAAACAACCTGATCCTAGCCAGCATCAAGCCCCGGCTGGTCAACCCACTTGAGCGGGTGCCCTGCTGCTGGCTCAAAGAGCTACCATCTGTCTTATGGAGCCTACGCCCCACCTAGCGCCTAGGCCCACCCCCAACCGGTCAACCGGCTACACGCTATTCTTCCTCGTCTATGGAGCGGAAGCAATCCTGCCGGTTGACATCGAGTTCGACTTTCCCCGAGTTATCCTCTACATGGAGAAGGAGGCCCAGAAGGCAAACCAAGATGGCGTCGACCTGTTGGAAGAAGCGCGCGAGATCGACTGTCCAGATCGTCCATATACCAGCATAATCTTCGTCGCTACGACAGCCGGCAAATTCGCTCTCTCGCATTCTGCAAAGGCGACCTTGTCCTCTGGCTGATCCAAGACACTAAGGGCCTACACAAGTTGTCTTCCCCATGGGAGGGAACTTTCGTGATCAGCAAAGCTCTCCACAAGAATGCATACTACCGCGTCGATGTGCGCAAACCACAAAGGAACCAGGCGGACACCTCCAGATAAGAGACGGAGCGCACATGGAATGCCGAGTTCCTACGCCCATTCTATACCTGAAGGGCGATGTAACACCCTGTATCCAGCCAATGAAAGAACCGGTAACCTCGAGCAAACACTCGGGGGATACCCTCGCATCATGAAGCACTTGTTTATTCTTTCATAGATCTGACCGCACCCGGCCGGTTGTCGTCTCAAACTTGGTGATCCAGTGTGCCGGATGCCAAGCGCTTCCTTTGTGGATCCGGCTGCAGACCGCAACCCAGCTGAACAGACGGCCAGAGCGCAAGCGGGAGGACCGCACACGAAAATCCCCAAGGGACAAGAGCCAGCCGGCATGACGCCTAAAAATTGACGACCTCGCTTGCTCAAAACCCCGTCCCAATGATTAAAACAATTGTGCCCCCTGCCAGCCGGCCCTCTCTTCGGATCCGGCTGCAGACCGCAACCCGGCTGACACACAGGCAAGAGCAGGGGTCAAAAGGCGGGGTGCACAAAGGAGATTTCGGGGGACACGGACAGGGAAAGTGGAGTCCTAATCAAACGAGAACGAAAAGCTAAAAATGCAGTCGAACCAAGTCGCGTCTTGATTATCCCTATTCTAACAATTTTAAGCTAAGCAAAAGAAAACCAGTCGGCCCGAGAGGTGGACGGCACTCGCCAGAAGGCCCAAGCCACAACCGGCCCACCACACCGGGGGGCTCAATCGGCAGCTGGCCACCCACACTCGGGGGCTCAAACGGCGAAGTCCTCACTTTACATGGATCCAGAGCGAGCAAACGGCTACCTAACCACGGGGGCTTGAACGGTAGCCGGTCTCTCTAGAAACAAGGACCATACGGCTAAGAAACTCGAACTAAACGTTCGCATGGATCCTATGCGAGCAGCCGGCTACCCAAACTTGGGGGCTCGAACGACAGTCGATCCCTCTGGAAACAAGGACCATACGGCTAAGAAACTCGAACTAAACGTTCACATGGCTCTGATCCAAATGTTGGTAAACCCCAAGTGGAAGGTTGTGAAGAGTGCAGCGGCAAGTTTTCCCTCAGAAAAGAAACCGAGGTTGAATCGACCAGTAGGAGGACAAGCAATCTTTGAAGGTTGTTGCGGCTGAGGTGGCAGGGTGCACTACCGGTTCAGCAGCAACGTGGAACCTACACAACACAATCAAATCATTTTGCCCCAACGTAATAGTGAGGTTGTCAATCTCATGAGTTTTGTTGAACACAAAGAGGTTAAACGTATAGTGTGGAAAACAGTAGGAAGAGTATGAAAGTAGTAGGTGTTTTATCAGTATGAGGAAAATGGACCAGGGTCCACAATTCACTAGTGGTGTCTCTCCGTGAAAGATAAATAACATGTGTGGTGAACAAATTACAGCTGGGAAATTGACAGAAATGAAGGCCGCACCGTAGTGCATATGCAAGACATAAAGATAACTATGTGATTCATGCAAGCATTACAACAAAATACATAGACCGTCATCCAACTACATCTATGTCTAATAATCCACCCTCTGAATATCATATGAACAAACGCTGTGTATTAAGTTGCAAGCAACAGATTATCGCCGTAAGCAAAGTGTGTAATGTAAACAATGTAAACTAAGTAAACACCGTTGTTTTCTCCCTAATGGCAACAACACATCCTCCATCCGTCACGTTTCTGTCACTCGAGCACAGATGCAAAGGAGGCATGAACCCATGATACGTCATAAATGTATCCCTAATTTCTGATGCTCCATGATGATATTATGCCAATTACTACATGTTTTCTCCCTTATTTATAGCATTTTTATACGTTTTTCGGGACTAACCTATTAACAAGATGCTAAGTGCCAGTTCCCTGTTTTCTGCTGTTTTTGGTTTCAGAAAAGTTGTTCTGCAAACATTCCCGGAATTGGACCCCACAAAGCCCGAAGTTCCTATTTTCCCCGGAAGCATCCATAATACTGAACAGGAGTCAAAGACGGGCAACAGGGGGTCCACACCATAGGGTGGCGCGGGTCCTCCTGGCCGCGCCACCTATGGGTGTGGGGCCCCTGGAGCTCCACCGCTTTTGCCCTTTCGCCTATTTAAGCCCCCCGGATGGAAAACCCTAAGCACCTGATCAAAATCCCCGAAAAAGTTCCGCAGCCGCCATCACCGTCAACCCTAGACCAGGAGGGTTCTGGAGCTGTTTTCCGGCACCCTGTCGGAGAGGAAATCATCACCGGAGGCCTCTACATCACCATGCCTGCCTCCAGAGCGATGCGTGAGTAGTTCATCCCTGGACTACGGGTTCATAGCTATAGCTAGATGGTTGTCTCCTCCTCATATGCCTCCATATTTAGATCTCATGAGCTGCCTATCATGATCGAGATTGATCTTATGTAATTCTATATGTTGTGTTTGCTGGGATCCGATGAATATTGACCTTATGCCAAGTTGATTATAGTCTTTATTGCATATGTTATTTGTGATCTTGCATGCTTTCCGTTGCTAGTGGTTGCTCTGGCCAAGTAGTTGCTAGTGACTCCAAGAGGGAGTATTTATGCTTGATAATGGGTTCATGCATCCTTGTTGCCTTTCTCGAGTGACAGAAACGTGAAGGGGGAGGATGTGTTGTTGCCATTAGGGAGAAAACAACAGTGAGAGTGCATGCGTGCATAATCATTGCTTACATTACACACTTTGTTTAATGCAATTATCTGTTGTTTGCAACTTAATACCTAAGGGGGTTCACATGATAACCCGAGGGGATTCACATGATAACCCGATGTGTTACCTTTAAAACGTTCAAAATTACTCCTGCTTTATGTTCCTGTTTTTGCTCATGAGGACGTAAATAGAGAATATTTATCTCACTTGTTGACTGGATTTCACACCCTGGACCAGTGGCTTCATCCGCTTATCCAAATGATAGAAGAGCTGGCAGCGGGGTGCCCAACCCCAAATTAATACAAACAAATTCTCTTCACTATTTTGGCCCCTGATTTATCAGTCAAAGCATAATTGTGTAAACAAAAGAGAAAGAGGGATGACTTTCTACACCAGTTGCGTCCTTCACCATGGGAGCCGCTCTTGTAAATCCAGTTGACTTGTGACGTACTGTATTTTCTGTTTACCATTCGTTGACATTAGCATACATCTCCCAAAATATAGACATTCCTCCACAAATGTCAAACTTTTAATACCTCTGTTTAATAAAATAAAAGCTCTAGCACATGAGTGATCCGTGCTTCCATCTGCGAAGGGCCTTTCTTTTACTTTTATGTTGAGTCTCCATCTTCTAACTTTATGCAACATTGAGAGAGAATTTTTGCCATTCTTAGTTCTATGTGCATTTGTCCCATAAGTGTCAATAATTACTTCATGATGTGATATCATTTGTTTTAAATTATTTGTTCTAGTCTTATTCATGAACTTTGAAGGTGTCCTGTCATTTATGTTTTGCCCCACTCTTAAGGACTATCGAAATATCACTTTTCCACGCTTTCTCTATACCTGAAACAAACGTTTACCTTTATTTGCATTATTATTCATGATCCTTTATTTGAGTTACTCTTGATGATGCAAAGTAATTTCTATGCTTTATTATTATAGTTTTATTTATCATGCCTGTGTTTAAAGTTTTATGATCTCAGTGTGCATAAGCTTTTACATTAGATTGATCAAGTTTATGTTAGTAGAATGTCACATCAGAAATTATTGTTTTATCGTTTACCTAATCAAGGACGAGTAGGAACCAAGTTTGGGGATGCTTGATACGTCATAAACGTATCCCTAATTTCTGATGCTACATGATGATATTATGCTAATTGCTACATGTTTTCTCCCTTCTTTATGTCATTTTTATTGATTTTCTGGACTAACCTATTAACAATATGCCACAGAGCCAGTTCCCAGTTTTCTGCTGTTTTTAGTTTCAGAAAAGTTGTTCTGGAAATATTCTCGGAATTGGAAAGTTCGAAGCCCGGAAGTCCTATTTTCCCCGGAAGCATCCAGAAGACCGAAGAGGAGCCGAAGAGGGGCAGCAGGGGGGCCACACCATAGGGTGGTGCGGCCCCCTGGCCGCGCCAGCTATGGGTGTGGCCCCCCCCCCGGCCTCCACCGCCTTTGCCCTTTCGCCTAGTTAAGCCCTCCGAATGGAAAATCTTAGGCACCTGATCAAAATCCCCGAAAAAGTTCCGCAGCCGCCGTCCGTCAACCCCAGATTAGGGGGTTCTGAAGTTGTTTCCGGCACCCTGCCGGAGAGGAGATCATCACTGGAGGCTTCTACATCACCATGCCAGCCTCCGAAGTGATGCATGAGTAGTTCATCCTTGGACTACGAGTTCGTAGATGTAGCTAGATGGTTGTCTTCTCCTCATATGCCTCCATGTTTAGATCCCGTGAGCTGCCTATCATGATCGAGATTGATCTTATGTAATTCTATATGCTCTGTTTGCTGGGATCCGATGAATATTGACCTTATGCCAAGTTGATTATAATCTTTATTTGCATATGTTATTTGTGATCTTGCATGCTCTCTGTTGCTAGTGGTTATTCTGGCCAAGTAGTTGCTAGTGACTTCAAGAGGGAGTATTTATGCTCGATAGTGGGTTCATGCCGCCTTGTTGCCTTGCTCGAGTGATAGAAATGTGAAGGGGGAGGATGTGTTGTTGCCATTAGGGAGAAAACAGCGATGATAGTGCCCGCGTGCATAATCATTGCTTACATTACACACTTTGTTTACAGAAATGTTATTTTAGTTTTAAAGTCTTGTGGTTATTTAGGAGCATGATTAGCCTCAAATAGCTGAGAGTGTTTAATATGTATTGAAAGATTCATGAGTTGTTCTTGTCATAGTAAAGCATAAATATATGGTATTATCTTTCGAATAGTTTATTTGGTTGACTTGGCGCATGCTCACACCATGTTATTACTACAAACCAGTCCTAATAGCCTCCATGACCACTTAGTTTTTGAACTTGTGATACTACTTATGTTTTAATTAATGATGCTTTTTGTCGCTATGCATGATTATGGCTCTTGTGCTCTCTTGATTTGTCGCTCCCAGTCCTTTGCTAGCCTCCACCTATACTGAGTATGAGCTCTACTCGTGCATCCAAAATCCCTTAAACCAAAGTTTTTCCCATTGTGTACACCATACCTACCTACATGTGGTATTTAACTGCCACTCCAAAGTAAGTTTCTCATGTGTTACCTTTAAAACCTTCAAAATTAATCCTGCTTTATGTTCCTGTTTTTGCTCATGAGGACGTAAATAGAGAATCTTTATCTCACATGTTGATTGGATTTGACACCCTTGACTAGTGGCTTCATCCGCTTATCCAAATGATAGAAGAGCTGGCAGCGGGGTGCCCAGCCCCAAATTAATGCAAATAAATTCTCTTCACTATTTTTGCCCCTGATTTATCGGTCAAAGCATAATTATGTAAACAAAAGAGAAAGAGGGATGACCTTCTACACCAGTTGTGTCCTTCACCATGGGAGCCGCTCTTGTGAATCCAGTTGGCTTGTGACGTACTGTATTTTCTGTTTATCATTCGTCGACATTAGCATACATCTCCCAAAATATAGACATTCCTCCACAAATGTCAAACTTTTAATACCTGTGTTTAATAAAATAAGAAGCTCTAGCACATGAGTTGATCCCTGCTTCCCTCTGCGAAGGGCCTTTCTTTTACTTTATGTTGAGTCTCCATTTTCTAACTTTATGCACAGTTCAAAGAGCATTTTTTCCATTCTGAGTTATATGTGCATTTGTCCCATAAGCATCAATAATTACTTCATGATGTGATATCATTTGTTCTTAAATTATTTGTTCTAGTGTTCCTCTTGAACTTTGAAGGTGTCCCGGCATTTATGTTTTGCCCCACTCTTAAAGACTATCGAAATATCACTTTGCCATGCTTTCTCTATACCTGAAACAAACGTCTACCTTTCTTTGCATTATTATTCATGATCCTTTATTTGAGTTACTCTTCGTGATGCAAAGTAATTGCTATGCTTTATTATTAAAGTTTTATTTATTGTGCCTGTGTTTAAACTTTATGATCTCAGCGTGCATATGCTTTTACATTAGATTGATCAAGTTTATGTTAGTAGCATGTCACCTTAGAAATTATTGTTTTATCGTTTACCTACTCAAGGACGAGTGGGAACTACGCTTGGGGATGCTTGATACGTCATAAACGTATACCTAATTTGTGATGCTCCATGATGATATTATGCCAATTGCTACATGTTTTCTCCCTTATTTATAGCATTTTATACGTTTTCTGGGACTAACCTATTAACAAGATGCCAAGTGCCGGTTCCCCGTTTTCTACTGTTTTTGGTTTCAGAAAAGTTGTTCTGCAAACAATCTCGGAATTGGACCCCACAAAGCCCGAAGTTCCTATTTTCCCCGGAAGCATCCAGAACATCGAAGAGGATTCAAAGACGGGCAACAGGGAGGCCACACCATAGGGTGGCGCGGGTCCCCCTGGCCGCGCCACCTATGGGCGTGGGGCCCCTGGAGCTCCACCGCCTTTACCCTTTCGCCTATTTAAGCCCCCCAGATGGAAAACCCTAAGCACCTGATCAAAATCCCTGAAAAAGTTCCGCAGCCACCATCACCGTCAACCCTAGATGAGGAGGATTCTGGAGTTGTTTTCCGGCGCCCTGCCAGAGAGGAAATAATGACGGGAGGCCTCTACATCACCATGCCTGCCTCCGGAGCAATGCGTGAGTAGTTCATCCCTGGACTACGGGTTCATAGCAGTAGCTAGATGGTTGTCTCCTCCTCCTCATATGCCTCCATGTTTAGATCTCGTGAGCTGCCTATAATGATCGAGATTGATCTTATGTAATTCTATATGATGTGTTTGCTGGGATCCGATGAATATTGACCTGATGCCAAGTTGATTATAGTCTTTATTGCATATGTTATTTGTGATCTTTCATGCTTTCCGTTGCTAGTGGTTGCTCTGGCCAAGTAGTTGCTAGTGACTCCAAGAGGGAGTATTTATGCTTGATAGTGGGTTCATGCCTCCTTAATGCCTTGCTCGAGTGACAGAAACGTGAAGGGGGAGGATGTGTTGTTGCCATTAGGGAGAAAACAGCGGTGAGAGTGCCCGCGTGCATAATCATTGCTTACATTACACACTTTGTTTAATGCAATTATCTGTTGCTTGCAACTTAATACCTAAGGGGGGTCGGATGATAACATGAGGGTGTATTATTAGTCATAGATGTAGATGGATATCGGTCTATGTATCTTGTTGTAATGCCCACACTAAATATCATAGTAATCTTCATGTCATATTTGTGAATTGCCCAGCTGTAATTTGTTCACCCAGCATGCTATCTTTTATGGAGAGACACCACTAGTGAAACTATGAACCCCGGTCCATTTTCCACACTGTTAAACAAACCACAACCTTTTCCTGCTTTCTTTACTTACTGCAAGTATACACTGTTTTCCACACTATACGTCTAATCTTTGTTTTCAGCAAGACCGGTGAGATCCACAACCTCATTGTACTGTTGGGGCAAAGTATTTTGGTTGTGTTGTGTGCAGGTTCCACGTTGTTGCTGACACCAGTGAAGCGCGAGCACCACCGTCAGTGGGATCAACCTTCCGAAGATTCTCTTTCTCCTACTGGATTGATAACCCTGGTTCTTAACAAAGGGGAAAACTCCTACCGCTGTGCTCATCACACCCTCCTCTTGGGGTTCCCAACAACACATAGCATGGAGGAGAAACCCACTATCGAGCATAAATACTCCCTCTTGGAGTTACTAGCATCTACTTGGCCAGAGAATCTACTCATAACGAAGAGCATGCAAGACCATAAATAACATATGCATGAAGATAATATGATAGATTGATAATCAGAAGACATAACATTCAACATTCATCAGATCCCAGCAGACACAACATGTAGCATTACATAAAGATGATCTTGATCATATTAGGCAGCTCACAAGATCTAAACATGAGGTACAAAGTTGAAAGAACAACCATCTAGCTACTGCTATGGACCCGTAGTCCAGGGATGAACTACTCACGCATCACTTCGGTGGAGGGCATGGTGGTGTAGACCCATCCGGTGATGAATTCCCCTCCCGACAGGGTACCGGGGAGAGCTCCAGAACCCTCCCGATCTCGGGATGACGATGACGACGGCCTTGGGTGTTTTTTGGGACGAATTGGGATATCCTTAGGGTTTACGTCTTGGGGGTATAAATAGGCGAAAGAGCAATGGCGGTGGAGGCCCGGGGGCCCCACACCACCCCATGGCGGCGGTTAGGGGCGCGCCGCCCTATGGCGTGGGCCCTCTGAGGCCCCCCTCCGGGTCTCTTTGGGACTCCGTGGAACCTTCGGGAATTCTAAGACTTCCGGGCTTCAAATTTTCCAATTCCGAGAATATTTCTAGAACAACTTTTGTAAAACTAAAAACAACAGAAAACAAGGAACTCGCTCTATGTCATCTTGTCAACAGGTTAGTCCGTAAAATCGATAAAAATGACATAAAGTGTATAGCAAACATGTGGGAAACAATAAGAAAAAAATATGGAACATCATAAATTAAGGATACATTTATGACGTATCAAAATCCCCAAGCTTAGTTCCTACTCGTCCTCGAGTAGGTAAAAGATAAAAACACATAATTTCTGAGGTGACATGCTACCAACATAAACTTGATCATCAATAACGTAAAAGCATAAGTAGCTGAGATCATAGAACTTAAACACAAGCATGATAAATAGAATATTAATAATAAAGCATATCAATAACCTTGCATAATGAGAAGTAACACAAATAAAAGATCATGAATAACAATGCAAAGAAAGATATACGTTTGTTTCAAGTATAGAGAAAACATGGCAAAGTGATATTTCGCTAGTCCTTAAGAGTGGGGCAAAACATAAATGCCAGGACACCTTCAAAGTTCATGAGGAAGACTAGAACAAATAATTAGAGAACAAATAATAACATATCATGAATCAATTAATAATGTTTTTAGGACAAATGCACATAAAACTTAGAATGGCAACTATGCTCTCTCAACCGTGCATAAAGTTAGAAGATGGAGACTCGACATAAAAGTAAAATAAAGGCCCTTCGCAGAGGGAAGCATGGATCACTCATGTGCTAGAGCTTTTATTTTATTAAACAAAGGCATACAAACTTGACACTCCTCTGAACCATATTTCACAAACCATGGCTAACCTAATTCTCGGCTGTCTGCCAACAACCACATACAGTGGAGGAGTGTCTATATTTTAAGAGAGGTGTATGCTTATGTCAACGAATGGTGAACATAAAATATAGCACGTCACAAGCCAACTAGACTTCACAAGAGCGGCTCCCATAGAAGGACACGTCTGGGTAGAAGGTCATCCCTCTTTCTCTTTTGTTTACACAATTATGCTTTGACTGATAAATCAGGGGCAAAAATAGTGAAGAGAATTTGTGTTATTACTTTGGGGCTGGGCACCCCGCTGCCAGCTCTTCTATCATTGGATAAGAGGATGAAGCCACTAGTCCAGGGTGTGAAAGTCCAATCAACAAGTGAGATAAAGATTCTCTATTTACGTTCTCGTGAGCTAAAACAGGAGCACAAAACAGGAGTAATTTTGATAGTTTTAAAGGTAACACATGACCAATTTACTTTGGAGTGGCGGTTAATTATCACATGTAGGTAGGTATGGTGGACACAATGGGAAAACTTTGGTTTTTTTTAGTTGGATGCACGAGTAGAGCTCATACTCAGTACATGTGGAGGCTAGCAAAAGACTGGGAGCGACAAATCAAGAGAGCATAAGAGCCATAATCATGCATAGCGACATAAACATCATTAATCAAAGCATAAGTGGTACCACAAGTTCAAAAACTAAATTATCATGGAGGCTATTCGTGACTGGTTCATAGTCATAAACATGGTGTGAGCATGCGCCAAGTCAAACAAATAAAACATTCAAAGGAGAACACCACAAAATTATGCTTCAATATGACAAGAACAACTCATGATTCTTTCAATGGAACATTAAAGACTATCAGATATTTGAGGATAATCATGCTACTAAATAACCACAAGGCTTTAGAACTAAAATAACATCTAGCATGATATGAAAAAGTCTAGCCACAATCTATACAAGCTTCTACTTACACCGTTAAAAAATCTACCTCAAGCAGCAGTTTCTTTTCCCAACAAGCACCATACAAAACATGCTTTAACAAAATCTCTCTAAATGATAAAGCAAGAAAACATGAGAGTACTCACATAAAACTACTAAAACTAACAGCTCTAAATAAGAGATGCAATGAAAACGAGAGCTAAACAGAAATTTTTGCAGCAACTAGAAGAAAAACTAAGAATAGTAGCATAGAAAGTATTCAAACAAAAAATGGAGCGTGTCTATCTCCAAAAAAAAGAATGCTAGGGTCCAAATATATTATTCAGAAAGGAAAACAAAAGAAAACAATAGAAAAATAAACATACGCTCCAAGTAAACTTCATATGATGTGACCGAATAATTATATAATTTCACGAGAAGTGACTTGATAGATTGTTGATGAAGAAGGGGATGCCTTGGGAATCCCCAAGATTAGATGCTTGAGTCTTCTAAAAATATGCTTGGATGAACCACGGGGGAATCCCCAAGATTTTACCTTGCACTCTTCTTGATCACATATATCACCTCTTCTCTTGACTCTTGAAAACTTCCTTCACACCATACTCAAACAGTAATTCGCATTAGAGGGTTAGTGCAAAAATTAAAAATCCATTGGTTCTATATGGCACAAGTGCTATTGATACTTTTAAACATTAGATACAGCCATTTATGTTTCGTGAAGCAAAGAAATCCACTTGACATCGCAAAAGAGCAAATGCAAGAAAAATGGCAGAATCTGTCAAAACTAGAACAGTTTGTAAATATGATTTTTTTTCAAGGCACTTATGTTGCTCAGATAGAAAAACTTAAAGAATTAAAAAGTTGCGTAATTAGACGAGGAATAAGCACAAGAAATTTCAGGTCATTTTAATTTTCTGTGATTTATAAGATTTTTTACGGTGGACAGCAGAAATATGTTTCCTACGCAGAAATCCGAAAACCAACTCCAACTCTCGTCAGAAACCTTACTTGGCACTACTAAAACATGAAAACAAAGATACAAAGGAGTTTCTGAAGAATTATACAACCCCTTGACTCAAACAAAACATAGAAACACAAAGCAAAAAAATAAAACCATGGGTTATCTCCCAAGAAGTGCTTTTCTTTAACGCCTTTTAGCTAGGCCCATAAAATTGGAATCAAGTATTTTCAAGTGAAGAAGCATCCAAATTGAGTTTCGACAATTACTTAATAATACATTGTATTTTATCTAAGTGAATTTTAGAGGCTCCTCTATTAGAACTTTTAGGCTTACTATTCTCATCAAATAAATTCTCAGGAACAATCCAATCAAAATTCTTCTCTTGGGCTTCATGAAGTGCCACCAATTTAAAGGGGATTGGTATTTTATCCCCCTTTTCATTATTAGATTCAGTTTTTTCAAGAGCACCAACAATATCGACACATGATCCAAGCATATTGAAACAATCAAATACTTTTCTAGCTTCTATAGCACCATCTCCAAATTCTTTAATCATGGTTTCTAAGATAAATTTCCTTTTCTCAACATCTTCAATGTTATTCAAGTTGAGGAACACATGTTGTAATATGGGATGAAGATTAACAAACCTAGCTTCTAACATGTGGACTAAAGAGGTTGCATCAGTCTCATGATTTGGGGCAAGTTCTACTATGGATTTTCCCTCAAAATTATCATGCTTACTTATGTGATCAAAGAATTCTTTAACGGTATCCTTTCCAAGTATAGAACCACTTCCTACCGGCAAGTCTTTCAGGGTAAACTTACGAACAACATGATGAAAAATAACAATGAGGTAACAAAAGTAACAAATAGAATAAGAACTAAAGTTTTTGTGTTTTTGATAAAGAGAAGCAAACAAGACAAAATAAAATAAACCAAGCAAAACTAAAACAAAGTAAAGAGATTGGAAGTGAGAGCCTCCCCTTGCAGAAATTATCTTCCTCTATGGCAACGGCGCCATAAAACTCTTGGTGCAAACGTTGGTAAACCCCAAGTGGAAGGTTGTGAAGAGTGCAGCGGCAAGTTTTCCCTCAGAAAAAAACCAAGGTTGAATCGACCATTAGGAGGACAAGCAATCTCTGAAGGTTGATGCAGCTAAGGTGGCAGGGCGCACTACCGGTTCAGCAGCAACGTGGAACCTACAGAACACAATCAAATCACTTTGCCCCAACGTAACAGTGAGGTTGTCAATCTCACCGGTTTTGCTGAACACAAAGAGGTTAAATGTATAGTGTGGAAAACAGTAGGAACAGTACAAAAGCAGTAGATGTTTTATCAGTATGAGGAAAATGGACCGAGGTCCACAGTTCACTAGTGTTGTCTCTCCGTGAAAGATAAATAACATGTGTGGTGAACAAATTACAGCTAGGCAATTGACAGAAATGAAGGCTGCAACGTAGTGCATATGCAAGACATAAAGATTACTATGTGATTCATGAGGGCATTACAACAAAATACATAGACCGTCATCCAACTGCATTTATGTCTAATAATCCACCCTCCGAATATCATCCGAACAAACATTGGGTATTAAGTTGCAAGCAACAGATTATCGTCGTAAGCAAAGTGTGTAATGTAAACTAAGTAAACACCGTTGTTTTCTCCCTAATGGAAACATCACATCCTCCATCCGTCACATTTTTGTCACTCGAGTACATATGCAAAGGAGGCACGAACTCACTATCAAGCATAAATACTCCCTCTTGGAGTTACTAGCATCTACCTGGCCAGAGCATATACTAATAACGGAGAGCATGCAAGATCATAAATAACATATGCATGAAGATAACATGATAGATTGATAATCAGAATACATAGCATTCAACATTCATCAGATCCTAGCAAACACAACATGTAGCATTACATAAAGATGATCTTGATCATGTTAGGCAGCTCACAAGATCTAAACATGAGGTACAAAGTGGAGAGAACAACCATCTAGCTACTGCTATGGACCCGTAGTCTAGGGATGAACTACTCACACATCACTTCGGAGAAGGGCATGGTGGTGTAGACCCCTCCGGTGATGAATTCCCCTCCCGACAGGGTGCCGGGAAGAGCTCCAGAACCCTCCCGATCTCGGGATGACGATGACGGTGGCCTCGGGTGTTTTTTGGGATGAAGTGGGATATCCTTAGGGTTTATGTCTCGGGGGTATAAATAGGGGAAAGAGCAAAGGCGGTGGAGGCTGGGGGGGGGGGGCACACCACCCCATGGCGCGGCCAGGGGCACGCCGCCCTATGGTGTGGGCCCCCTGAGGCCCCCCTCCGGGTCTCTTCGGGACTCCGTGGAACCTTAAGGAATTCTAAGACTTTCGGCCTTGGAATTTTCCAATTCCGAGAATATTTCCAGAACAAATTTTCTGAAACTAAAAACAACAGAAAACGAGGAACTGGCTCTATGGCATCTTGTCAATAGGTTAGTCCGGAAAATAGATAAAAATGACATGAAGTGTATAGAAAACATGTGGGAAACAATAGGAAAACAACATGGAACATCAGAAATTAAGGATACATTTATGACGTATCAGGCTGCTATGCGAGCAACCGGCTACCCGAACTTGGAGGCTCGAACGACAGTTGATCCCTCCGGAAACAAGGACAATACGGCTAAGAAACTCGAACTAAACGTTCGCATGGCTCCTATGCGAACAGCCGGCTACCCAAACTCGGGGGATCAAACGACAGTCGGTCCCTGTGGAAACAAGGACCTAACGGCTAAGAAAAGGCTCATATGCGAGCAATCAGATACCCAAACTCGGGGGCTTGAACGGAAGGCGGTCCCTCTGGAAACAAGGACCTAACGGCTAAGAAAAAACTCCTATGCGAGCAGGCGGCCACCCAAACTCGGGGGCTCGAACGGCAGTCGGTCCGTCTAGAAACAAGGACCTAATTGGTTAAGTATCAAAAGGCCCCTATGCGGGCAGCCGGACACCCAAACTCGGGGGCTCGAACAACATCCGGTCCCTCTAGAAACAAGGACCTATACGGCTAAGACCCAAACACTTGGTAAGAGATTCGGCCCGCCTGCTGTACGAGCAGCCGACCCAAACCTTGGGGGCTGCACCCGGTGGGTAACGTGAACCACCAGAAGAGAAAAACTCACAAATCAAAGAAAATCTCATGAATAAAAATGTCAGGCGGACGAACACTTAAATATAAGGAGGCGAAGCTCCAGAGTGAAGTGCACGATGACACGACACGATGTTCAATACATAAACCCACTCGCCATCTCGGGGCAGCAAACTAAAGTGGAAGGTCTATACATATCCACCCGCCATCCCAGGATCTTCACTAATCAGCCTTCGGCGACGGAGGAGCCCGCTTGGCGTCGGCGACCTTCGGGGATGATCCTCCTCGAAGCACGCTAGGTATACATCATCCTTTTCCCTCCTCCCCCTTGCTGGTTTCCGGCTGGCGAACCACGTGGTCGGGGATGAAGATATCAAAGTCGAAGAAGTCCGTGAGATGGCAGGTGGCCTCCTGAAGCTCGGGTTCCTCCCGGAGCTTCTCGTAGGTGGTCCCGGTTCATGGGCCGCTGGTGGAGTCCTTCACGTCAACCTCCGGGTACCAAGAACAGAGAATACATAAAGTCCACTCCGCTCCCCCGCGGGTGGCGGACTCTTGCAGCCGGGTGATGGCTTCATCTCCGTCCTCCAGGCGGGCCGCCAGCTCGCAGATGTGCCGAGGCACGTCCTCGTCCTTCTAGAGCTGCTGAAATAGCTTGGTGGCAGCATCGACCAGGGCCTTGGCCTCCTCGCCATAGTCTTCACCATCTGTACAACGTTGATCTTGAAGTCTTCCATGGAGGTATCGGAGGCCTCCACGCCAAGGTCGGCAAGCGCCTGCCGCTTGGCCTATGCTGCCAGCAAGGGATAGTAATCTGCACCAGAATAGAGCTAAGTACCCTAGCTGGACGAAAAAGAGATGACCCAACTGGAAAGAAGACTCGCTTCGAAGCTCAAGGCGGGTGTTCTTCAGCTCCGCAGGAGGACGTCAATGCCCTTTTGACTTTTTTCGGCCTGCTTGGCATGGTTGGCCTCCTGCACCTTGTTGGCCTCTTCCAGGGTCTCGAAGGCCTCCTTTTGTGCCTTGTTGACCTCGGTGAGGTCCTTGACGGCCGCCTCCAACTCCGCATTGGCCTTGGCCAGCCGGGCCACCTCCTGCTCCTGCTCCTGGGCAAGTTCGGCCAACCGCTTAACCTCGGCCTCCAGCTAGCCGACAAAGGAGGCCTCCTTCAGCCGGCCACTCAGGTCATGGCTCTCCTCTGCAACCCCAAGACCGACCCCCAGGGTAAAAACACGCATCAGGCGAACAAGACAACACAAATGGGTAGACTACTCTTGGCGGCCTCCAGGGCCTCCCGGAGGTGCTTGATCTCTTCAGAAGAAGAGTGGTTCTTGTACTATGTGAAGAGAGAAAAGAACGAACAAAGTCAAGAAAGGAGCCAAGTGTCAGAAAAAGAAAACAACGACAGTAAGAAAAGAGCATACCTTCAGCAGCTCTCAGAAATGCTGGAAGTCCTCTTGTTGGACTTCCAGGTCCTTCTTGATGACGCGAGCGAAGGGGACCACCTCCATCGGCTTCCGTATTGCGCCGGCTGTGGGCACGACCTACCTAGTCTAGGCATAAACGGCTAGGGCACCACGAACGTCGCCCCTGCCGCCTCGAGCGCAGGCGGCACCATGGATGGCGAAACCACCAAGGGAGCGGCCTATGCCTCCGACTGAGGGTCCACACGGGCCTCCGCTAGAAGCTCCACCGTATGCACCTAATTTTCCTCCTCCGGCACCACATGGGCAGCCTCTGGCGCGCCGCCTGATCCGCGTCCGCCTCGGCGTTGCTCGCCTCCTCGACGGTCGGATGAGGCTCCACCATGTAGTCCTCCACGGACAAAGGCTTGCCCGACTTGAAGCCACCATCGACCATCGTGGTGGTGACATCCTCCAGCCCGCCGCCGTTGCCGTGTCACCCGTATGGGTCACCTCAAACACCGTCCCGAGGGACAGGATCGGAAACGTGCCCTCATCGGCCTGGCCTCCTGCGCCTTCCTCGGCGCATACTTCCGGCAACAAAGGTGGTGCCGGGGTCTTGGATCTCCCTCGCCTCAATCTCTTGGGCGAACTGTGCAAGCAAAGGACAAAAGATAAGAGGCAAAATCCTCAGCCGGGAGACGCCGCGAAAGAGAACACTTACCCATCAATGGAGGGAGGATCTACCGGCCTCTTCTTCTTCTTCAAAGACCCAGCGTCGGTGTCGTGGCCCCCTCCTCCGGCTTTGTGGGCTTGGCCCGCTTAAGGGGGCCGGCCGAGGTGGATCCTGCGGATGACGGATCGTCAGAATCTGCGATCGAGATGAATTCACGAGGGGGGATGACTCTCCCATGTATTCAGAATTACCCGGGTGGAGTGGACCGCGACGGGGGATCTCATCTCCGCCCTCCTCCCGTTACTTATCCTCCTCGCCCGCCTGGTCGGCCGCGTCCGCTGTCGCCTGTTCGGCTGCATCCGGCACCGCCTGGTCGTCCCCACCCGGTGCCTCCTAGGCTACGGCCCCGTCGTCCACCTGCCGCCTAGGCGGACGTGGAAGATCCAGCTCGAAGACGGGCCAGTCAGGCCCATCCTCGAGCTCCTGCGCCCCGAACAACTGCGAACAATCACTAGCCGGACTGAGGTACCCGGCAAGGAAAAAAGGCAGGCGACAACGAGAATAGATGTAAGAAGCTTACATGAGGAGGTGGCCTTGCACAGCTGTAGGGCACCCGCCCCTAGGACCAGCCGGAGACGACTTTCGTATTCGTCACCATCCAGAGCCAATCGTTCAAGTAGTATGTCTTGCGGAAGCGGGTGGACGGGGCGGGTCCTGTCGGACCGTCCATAGAGGTGGCACATCTTGTGCGACCACGACTAAAGTGGCCACACCCTCTGTGATAGGCAGCAGAGGCTTAGATCACGGGCCGTCAGGCCCTTTCCGGCTAGCTCTTCCACACGGCTGCACATCTTGGCGAGGTCCTCCATGTCCTCGCCGATCTTGGCCTCCCCACGGCTGTTCGAGGGTGTGACGGATGCATACCGCGGAAGGCTGATGCGATCCTCGCCCTCCACCGTGTTCCGCACGTAGAAGAAGCACATTGCCAGTCATTGATGCTCTCCTGCGTTGGAAAATGCGCGTTGTTGCGTGACTGGTTGTAGACGATGGCGCCACCGCATGACAATGGCCGAACCCGGAAGAAGTACTGCCGACTCCACAGCGGCACCATCGGGCACACGCCCAGATATACCTCGGAGGCGGCCACGAAGGCCGAGATCTATGAAATGGAGTTGGCCCGGAGGTGGTGCAGGTAGAGGCCAAACTCAGTTAGGAGGTCGTGGAAGAATGGGCTCGCAGGGCGCGTGAACCCGTGGTCGAAGTGGTCGAGCACGTACTCCCCCTGGCGCGGCATCATCATCTCCTCCTTGTCGGGCGCACGCACGTCTACATGGCCGGGCTAGCCAAAGTACCCTCCTTAATGGCCTTCATGAGGCTGGCGTCGGTGATGTTGGAGCCCTGCTACGTTCCTTGGGGCGACGGTGAAGGCGAAGAGCGGAAGGCGCGGTCACAGAAGACGGTGGCTGCTCACGGAGGATTTCTCCTCCAGCGCGGCGGCGGAGAAATCCCAACGGGAGAGATTCCGGTGTGCACGAGGAGGAAAGCAAGAGCAAGAGGAAGCAGGAGGGACGACGGAATACAGAACCCCTCGCTCGAGGGTCCGCGCTCCCTTTTATAGACGGGAACCGCCGCTCGGCCTCCCAATGGAAACCGCCACGTCGTGGGCCACTCCCTCACGAGATCCAGAAACTGCCGCAGACGGCCGCAGGAAATCCCGGATGCGGGAACTGAGGGGTCACTGCCTTCACACTGGGCGGTGTAGAGCGATGGGACGTGGCTGACATCTGCCATGACCCACGTCGTGACATCACACTTCCAGCCAGACAAACGAAGAAGCCGAGACACCCCCATTCGGCAAGGCTCAGCCGGACATAACAGAAGTAGATCGTATCAAGTGCACGGGGAAGAACACGCAGAAGACTTCTTCTCCGTGCCGGCTCTAAAGATCCAACGTGTTCGAGGGCTACTATCGGGGGGATTGCCCACCGGTTAAGCTAAGTACGAGATCGGGGCAATGCTAAGAAGAATGGACGGCCGGTTTGGCACTTTACTAGCCTAACTACGGTTCGGCCGGCCGGGCCTGGCCGCCTGACTACGGTTGGCTGATGACTTCGGCTGGGTGGCTGTGACGAGCAAGGACGGGATGGGCAAAAGGCTGGCATGGGCTAAAGGGCGCCGAGACCTGACACCTAATGTCAACTATGTTTCTACTGGAGGAGTAGGCGGCCACACCCTTGAACTTTGGCCGCCCGCGCCATGATTAGTAGTCCTCCTATCTTGTCCCATCATGTACCTTGCTGGCATCCCGAGAAGGAAGTACACTGTGTACGACCGTTAATGTGTCAGTCTAGATTCCACAGACGGTGCCAAATGTCGAGTACCTGACTTGTCATATTCCCTGAGTGACATACTGGGGGTTCGGGAATAGGAGACATATAAGTGCTGGTGGACTCGACGACAAACAAGGGGGCACAATTTTACCCAGGTTCGGGGCCCTCGAGGAGGTAAAACCCTTACTCCTGCTTGTCTGGATTGTATTGATTTGGTGTTTACAATGGCAGGCGCCTTGATCGAGAGACTGGATCTCGAGAGAGGCAGCACATACGGTGGGAATAATGATTGGATGCCCTATCCAGGGGGTTCTCCTAGCCTTTATATAGGAGGCTGGGTCCCGAATCCCTGCCCGGGTAGGTTTACAAAACCCTAACCTAACGTCTCTTGTTCTTCCAGTTCTTGACCCGCAAGTCTTGCGGGTGGGCCGCAGTTGGGCCTTCTGGAAGGTTGGGGGTGCCTCTTCATGTTGGGCTTCTGTGCATATCTTAGACTGGATAGGCCTATTAGGAGGACTCGGGAAGTATCCCCACATCAGTAGCCCCCGAGTGTTTATTCGACTCTAGAGATCCGGGTAAGCACTCAAAGCTTGTTAGAATTCTTGCGGCTGAGAAGGTTAAGCCTCTCGAAGGATGTGCAAATCCTGTGTGAAAGGGACTCGAGTATCGAGCCGATAGGTGCGTTGTTTATTAGCAATTTACACATGCGGCTCAGTCGCTTGGTTCACTCGACGGATCGGAACCAGTTAATTGCACTCGGGCAAAATATGTACTATCCTACACAAATTCGAGTCCCCGAATCGAATCCGGATAGGTGATCATTGTGAATTGGGCCGCGGAGGACTTATCGAGTCGAACTTAACCTTCAACACGGTACCTAGCACGTCCACCAGAATTTTTCATCATGCCGTTGGCACAGAAATTATTAGTGAATGCAGCATAAGTGCGATTCCTGGGCCCAAAAGGCAGATCCTTGGGTCTTACCTTCACGTTCGTAGAACGCGGCATCCAGGTGTGCCACAATGGCTATACGACCCGTGGGTTAAGAATGATGCGCGATGTGTTTGTACATCGATGTCGCGATTACTACTAGAGTGGATGCGCACTCGCGATTTATCCTTCAGGAGTTTGGCGAGTTCTGCTTTACGATCTTGCTGCACAGGATGCGGCAAGTGCCACTACGTCTTCAGTACTCGATATTCTTGTGTTGCAAGTTAAGGCGAGCCTTTTCCTTCTAGTCTCGTATGAAAATGAATCCGCGTGCTGGCGCCGCGATGACATCCTGACGCACTCGTCTGCTCCCGATGGTTGATGACGCAGTGGGATGAGACGTGGTGGGACTGCTGGGCCAGCTTTTTGACTGAAAACCGTCCGTCGTTCAAAGGTTTTCCCGCATAGTGCACAGTAAATTACGCGTGGGTGAATTTAACGATCGTGCATAGCAACCGCCCGTAAGCGCTTCACCTTCACATGACAAGTGGAGGTCGGGATTGAAGCCACGTGTCTTTCTTCAGCGAAGATCAATGGCCCGGGCTGATCCGGCTGTATTTTCCACCATCTTCTTCGTCGGTGCGCACTCTCCATGGCCGGTGGTGGCAAGAGCAAGCGTGCCGTGGCGGCGACGTCGGCCAAAAGCGGAGGCTCCACTTCGTCGGCCCATCCGAAGAAAACCGACGAGTGGCGTTCTTCGACTGTGACCCTGAAGAGCCCGCGTCAGACGCAGAAAGACGGGGTGATTCCCTCAGAGAGCTTGAAGCGGGTGCGGAAGCCTGGGAAGGAGGAAGACATCCCTATTTCGTGAGGTAACAAGCGAGTTGTATTCACGGAGCATGTTGCACGGGGTCTCTCCTCCCCCTGCACCCATTCCTCAATGGGCTTCTTTGTATCTATGGCATTCAGCTCCATGACCTCCCACCAAAGGCTGTGCAACACATCATGTGCTTCATCGTGTTGTGCAAATGGTTCCTTGGCATTCACCCACACTGGGGGGTTGTGGAGGCATATTTTCGCTGTGAAGATCCACCGGGAAAAGGTCCCCGCGAGCGAAAAGAGGCCCGGTGAGCCACTCGCAACCGGTGGCTTCGGGATCCGAGCCCACAGTGAGTCGCCCTACTTCGAGATGAAGTTCGTCGAATCATCTCAGGGATGGTGTAGGCGATGGTTCTATGTCCAAGACAAAGACGTGCATGGCGTGCCAGAGTTTAACCCTTTTGCTATTCTGAAGAGGAGAAAGTCTTGGAGCCACACTATGTCGACTGACGAAATCAACGTCGTGGAGCCTTTCCTGGAGCAAGACGTGGAGCTTCGCAAGAAGGATAGAGGGCCCTGGATCAATGGGGTGCAGCTTGCTAGTGTATTCCTACTTCAACGCGTGCAACCTCTACAAAATTTCCCTAGTACCCTGTGGGAGTACTCGGGACCTTCAGATCCGAGACGGACTCATGAGGACGAGCTTTCGAAGGACGAGTTCGAGACGAAGATTTGTGGCATCACCAGCCTCAAGAAGGGAGACAAATTTTCAGTTGTTCCCGTGATAGCTTTCGATTCCGAACATCCCCCGACCATGGTGACTTTCTGCGTTTCCTTCTAATGTTCTAATTATTTCGAGAATGTGATTGATCATTGAGTTCCCCTTTTTTCTGCAGAATCAGAACATCAAGATTTGCTACCCACCACTTCCTGAGGCGGATGGCGGTGCTTCTGATCTTTTAGTGAGTAACTTCGAGGCCCCTCTCGACACTAGTGAAGAGAAGGATGAGTACGAGTAGGAAGAGGAAGATGATAATTTTCCTCGTATTCCCCTGCGAGCGCAGTAGAAAAGATGAGAAGGAAGTGACTTCCAAGGATGCCTCCTTGAGTCAGGAGTTGGTCGAAGAGATTGACCCGAAGGCGGTACATTCGGTAACTCCTTTGAGCATGATCCCTCCACTGGCCAAGAAAGGCAAAGGTTCCCGTTCCTTAGGACTTGGACGCCTTTGAACAAGAAGATGACAAGTGAGTCTCTTTTCCTTTCTCCGTTGTACCAATTTATCTAGAGCCTCTTTCTTAACATATTTTAGGTGTATATGATGCTCAGTAAGGACCAATTTGCTTCCTCGGCTCAATCTTCTAAGCTGAAAAAAGATGCCAAGGAAGTTGAAAAGGCTTCAAGTCCACCTACACGAGTTTCGAGTCTTCCTGCCAGAGTTCCGAGTCCACCAAAGGCAGTGGTGGATACTGACTTAGACTCGCTCGGCCTCGCAGGTGAACAGTCAAAGGATCCTGCTGAGCCTGAGGTGTCAACGAGACATGAAACTTCGGGCAGTTCGCCTGATTGTTTGTCGACTCCAAACGGCGAGGTGAGTTCTTCTTGTTTTTCCTTTGACGTAATTTTCTTTATTGGGTGCACGTTAGTGCTCCCGATGAGAGTAGCCCCCGAGTCTACAGTCGACTGTTTATAGTCGGGTGTAGACTCAGATACTATCTTTGCGACTATAGTTAGTTCTTCTATCGGGTGCACGACAGGGATCCTGATGGGAGTATCCCCCGAGTCTATGTTCCACTGAATGTAGTCGAGTATAGACTCAGATACTGATTCTAATGCCTCTGATCGTTTTATGCCCCGGGTTGTGCTTGACTCCTTGACTGCTTTCGGACATCGTCTCGTGGTTGCGGAAGCTGACTGTGCCGCTCTTCGTCGGGAGCGTGACCATCTCCTCCTAGATCTCAAGGTTTCGAAAGGTGAGTCTTAAAGTTCTGCGAATGATATAATGTTTGTTCTTCTTATTTTCTTTCCTTGAGCGCGTTTTTTATTTCTCAGACGAGAAGACTGATGGAGTGTAGACACACGCTCGTTGGGAGACCCCAAGCGCAAGGTGTGAAGAGTGCATGAGGAAGTTTTCCCTCAGAAAAGAAACCAAGGTTGAATCGGCCAGGAGGAGGAAAAGCTACTTCTGAAAGTTGATGCAGTTGATGTGGTAGGGCGCACTACCGGTTCAGCAGCAACGTGGAATCTACACAACACAATCAATTCACTTTGCCCCAACGTAGCATTGAGGTTGTCAATCTGACATGTTTTGCTGATAACAAATAGGTTAAATGTATGGTGTGGAAACAGTATGAGAACAATATGAAAACAGCAGTAGCAGTGTGAAAACAGTGGAAGCAGTGGTTGTATTATCATTATAAGAAAATGGACCGGGGTCCACAGTTCACTAGAGGTGTCTCTCCATAAAAGATAGCTAACATGCGTGGTGAAAAAATTACACTTGGGCAATTGATAGATAATGAAACATGCATGACATAAAGATTACTATGATATTCATGCGGGTATTACAACAAAATACATAGATCGTCATCCAACTACATCTATGACTAATAATCCACCCTCCGAATATCATCCAAACAAACATTTGGTATTAACTTGCAAGCAACAAATTATTGCAGTAAGCAAAGTGTGTAATGTAAACAATATAAACGAAGTAAACATTTTTTCTCCCTAATGGCAACATCACATCCTCCATCCGTCACATTTCTGTCACTCAAGCACGGATGCAAAGGAGGCATGAACCCACTATCTAGTATAAATACTCCCTCTTGGAGTCACTAGCATCTACTTGGCCAGAGAATCTACTAACAATGGAGAGCATGCAAGATCATAAACAACGTACACATGAAGATAACATGATAGATTGATAATCAAAAGACATAACATTCAATAATCATCGGATCCCACCAAACACAACATGTAGAATTACAAATAGATGATCTCAATCATCTGAGGCAGCTCATGAGATCCTAACACGAGGCATAATTATAAAGAGGAGAGGACAACAATCTAGCTACTGCTATGGACCCGTAGTTCAAGGATGAACTACTCACGCATCACTCCGGAGGCGGGCATGGTGGTGTAGACCCCTCCGGTGATGATTTTCCCTCCCGACAGGGTGCCGAGGAGAACTTCAGAACCCTCCCAATCTCGGGTTGACAATGACGGCGGCCTCGGGTGTTTTTCGTGGAAAAATGGTGTCTCCTTAGGGTTAACTATCCGAGAGGGTAATATAGGCGAAAGGGCGATGGCGGTGGGCGCCAGAGGGGCCCACACAGCCCCCAGGCGCAGCCAGGGGGAGCGCCGCCCTATGGTGTGGCCCCCTCTGGGCCTCTTTGGGACTCTGTGGAACCTTCGAGAATTCTAAGACTTACGGGCTTCGAATTTTCCAATTCCGAGAATATTTCTAGAACAACTTTTCTGAAATTAAAAACAGCAGAAAACGGGAACTGGCTCTGTGGCATCTTGTCAATAGGTTAGTCGATAAAAATGACATAATTTTAAAGAAAACATGTAGAATATGGCACGAAAACAACATGGAACATGAGAAATTAAGGATACATTTATGACGTATCAACATCCCCAAGCTTAGTTCCTACTCGTCCTCGAGTAGGTAAACGATAAAAACACATAATTTCTGAGGTGACATGCTACCAACATAAACTTGATCATCTGAATTGTAAAAGCATAAGCATAGCTGATATCATAGAACTTTAACACAAGCATGATAAATATAATTCTAACAATAAAACATAGCAATTACTTTGCATCATGAAAAGTAACACAAATAAAAGATCATGAATAATAATGCACTCAAAAGCTATACGTTTGTTTCAAGCATAGAGATAACATGCCAAAGTAATATTTCGCTTGTCCTTAAGAGTGGGGGAAAACATAAATGCCAGAACACCTTCAAAGTTTAAGAGGAAGACTAGAACAAATAATTTGAGAACAAACAATAACACATAATGAATCAATTAATAATGTTTCTAGGACAAATGCACATTAAACTCAGAATGGCAACCATGCTCTCTCAACTATGCATAAAGTTAGAAGATGGAGACTCAACATAAAAGTAAAAAAAAGGCCCTTCGCAGAGGGAAGCAGGGATCACTCATGTGCTAGAGCTTTTTATTTTGTTAAACAGAGGTATTGGAAACATTTTTTAGAGAGGTGTATACTTATGTCAATGAATATTAAACAGAAAATACAGTACGTCACAAGCCAACTAGACTTCACAAGAGTGGCTCTGATGGTGCGGATCTTGCACTCGTTGGGAAACCCCAAGAGGAAGGTATGATGAGCACAAGAACAGTTTTCCCTCTGAATGAAACCAAGGTTTAATCGACCAGTAGGAGGAATGAGTAACTTTAGAAGGTTGATGCAGCTGAGATGGAAGGGCGCACTACCGGTTCAGCAGCAACGTGGAACCTACACAACACAAACAGTTCGCTTTGCCCCAACGAAGCAGTGAGGATGTAAATCTCACCGGTTTTGCTGATAACAAAGAGGTTAAATGTATGGTGTTGTAAATAATATGAAAACAGGAGCAACAGTGTGAAAACAGTGGAAGCAGTGGAAACATTGTGTGTATTATAAAAATGCGAAAATGGACCGGGGTCCACAGTCACTAGAGTCATAAAAGATAAATAACATGTGTGGTGAACAAATTACAGTTGGGCAATTGACATAAATGAAGGTTACACTGTAGTGCATATGAAAGACATAAAGATTACTATGTGATTCATGCGGGCATTACAACAAGATACATAGACTGTCATCCAACTGCATCTATGACTAATAATCCACCCTCCGAATATCATCCGAACAAACGTTTGGTATTAACTTGCAAGCAAGAGATTATCGCAGTAAGCAAAGTGTGTAATGTAAACAATATAAACTAAGTAAACACTGTTGTTTTCTCGCTAATGGCAACAACACAACCTCCATCCGTCACGTCTCTGTCACTCGAGCACAGATGCAAAGGAGGCATGAGCCCACTATCAAGCATAAATACTCCCTCTTGGATTACTAGCATCTGCTTGGACAGAGCATCTACTAATAACGGAGAGCATGCAAGATCATAAATAACATATGCATGAAAATAACATGATAGCTTGATAATCAGAAGACATAGCATTCAACATTCATCAGATCCCAGCAAACACAACATGTAGCATTACATAAAGATGATCTCGATCATGTAGGGCAGCCACGAGATCTAAACATGAGGTACAAAGTGGAAAAGACAACCATCTATCTACTGCTATGGACCCATAGTCCAGGGATGAACTACTCACGCATCACTTCGGAGGAGGGCATAGTGGTGTAGACCACTCCGGTGATGAATTCCCCTCCCGGCAGGGTGCCGGGGAGAGCTCTAGAACCCTCCAGATCTCGGGATGACGATGACGGCGGCCTCGTGTGTTTTTCGGGACGAAGTGGGATATCCTCAGGGTTGACGTATTGGGGGGTATAAATAGGTGAAAGGGCGATGGCGGTGGACGCCCGAGGAACCCACACCACCCCAGGCACGACCGGGGGGGGGGGCGCCGCCCTATGGTGTGGCCCCCCTCCGAGCCTCTTCAGGACTCCGTGGAACCTTCAAAAATTCTAAGACTTCCGGGCTTCGAATTTTCGAATTCAAAGAATATTTTTAGAACAACTTTTCTGAAACTAAAACCAGCAGAAAACAGGGAACTGGCTTTATGGCATCTTGTCAATAGGTTAGTCCCGGAAAATCGATAAAATGACATAAAGTGAATAGAAAACATGTAGGAAACAACATGAAAACAACATGGAACATAAGAAATTAAGGATACGTTTATGACATATAAACATCCCCAAGCTTAGTTCCTACTCGTCCTCGAGTAGGTAAACGATAAAAACACATAATTTCCGAGGTGACGTGCTACCAACGTAAAATTGATCATCAATAATGTAAAAGCATAAGTAAGCTGAGATCATAGAACTTCAACACAAGGATGATAAATAAAATTTTAACAATAAAGCATAGCAATCACCTTGCATCATGAGAAGTAACACAAATAAAAGATCATGAATAATTATGCATTGAAAGATATACGTTTGTTTCAAGCATAGATATAGCATGGCAAAGTGATATTTCACTTGTCCTTAAGAGTGGGGCAAAACATAAATGCCATGACACCTTCAAAGTTCATGAGGAAGACTAGAACAAATAATTAGAGAACAAACAATAACACATCATGAATCAATTAATAATGTTTATGGGACAAATGCACATTAAACTCAGGATGGCAACTATGCTCTCTCAATTGTACGTAAAGTTAGAAGATGGAGACTCAACATAAAAGTAAAAGAAAGGCCCTTCGCAGAGGGAAGCAGGGATCAACTCATCTGCTAGAGCTTTTATTTTATTAAACAGAGGTATTGAGAACATTTTTTACAGAGGTGTATGCTTATGTCAATGAATGGTAAACAGAAAATATAGTACGTCACAAGACAACTAGACTTCACAAGAGCGACTCCCATAGAAGGACGCATCTGGGTAGAAGGTCATCCCTCTTTCTCTTTTGTTTACACATTTATGCTTTGACTGATAAATCAGGGGCAAAAATAGTGAAGAGAATTTGTTGTATTAGTTTGGGCCTGGGCACCCCGCTGCCAGCTCTTCTATCAATTGGATAAGAGGATGAAACCACTAGTCCAGGGTGTGAAAGTCCAATCAACAAGTGAGATAAAGATTCTCTATTTGCGTCCTCATGGGCTAAAACAGGAGCACAAAACATGAGTAATTTTGAAAGTTTTAAAGCTAACACATGAGCAATTTACTTTGGAGTGGCAGTTAAATACCACATGTAGGTAGGTATAGTGGGAACATTTGGCAAACTTGGTTTTTGGGAGTTGGATGCACCATTAGATCTCATACTCAGTACAGGTGGAGGCTAGCAAAAGACTGGGAGCGACAAATCAAGAGAGCATAAGAGCCATAATCATGCATAGCGACATAAACATCATTAATCAAAGAATAAGTGGTACCACAAGTTCAAAAACTAAATGATCATAGAGTCTATAAGTGACTGGTTCATAGTCCTAAACATGGTGTGAGGATGCGCCAAGTCAATCAAATAAAACATTCAAAGGAAAACACCACAAATTTATGCTTCAAATGACAAGAACAACTCATGATTCTTTCAATGACACATTAAACACTCTCACTTATTTGAGACTAATCATGCTACTAAATAACCACTAGGATTTATAATTAAAAGAAAATCTAGCATGATATGAAAAAGTCTAGCCACAGTCTATACAAGCTTCTACCTGCACCGTTATAAATTCTACTACAAGCAACAGTTTCTTTTCCCAACAAGCACCATACAAAATATGTTTTAAGAAAAACTCTATAAATGATGAAGCAAGAAAACATGAGAGTACCCACACAACTCTACTAAAACTAACAGCTCTGAATAAAAGATGCAATGAAAAACAGGAGCTAAACAAAAATTTTGGAGCAACTAGAAGAAAAACTAAGAATACTACCATAACAAGTATTCAAACGAAAAAGCGGAGCGTGTCTCTCTCCCAAACAAAGAATGCTAGGGTCCAACTATATTATTGAAGCAAGGAAAACAAAATAGAAAAAAGGAAAACAAAAGTAAAACAAACAGACGCTCCAAACTTCATATGATGTGACCGAATAAAAATATAGTTTCACTAGAAGTGACCTGATAAATTGTAGATGAAGAAGGGGATGCCTCGGGCATCCCCAAGATTAGATTCTTGAGTATTCTTCGAATTTTCTGGGATAAACCAAGGGGCAGCCCGAAGCTTTGCCTTTGCCCTCTTCTTGATCACATTATATCACCCTCTTCTCTTGACCCTTGAAAACTTTCTTCGCACCACACTCAAAGAGTAATTCACATTAGAGGGTTAGTGCAACAATAAAAAAATCCATGGGTTCTGTATGGGAACAAGTGATATTGATACTTTTAAACATTAGCTACATCCAATTATGTTTCATGAAGCAAACAAGTCCACTTGACATCGCAAAAGAGAAAATGCAAGAAAATGGGAGAATCTGCCAAAACCTGAACAATTTGTAAAGACGAATTTTTTCGGGGCACTTACGTTGCTCAGATCGAAAAAATTTAAGAACAAAAATGTTTCAGAATTAGCTGAGGAATAAGCACAACAAATGTGAGGTCATTTTGATCTTTTTGTGAATTATGCGATTTTTTACGGTGGACATAAGAAATCTGTTTCCTGCGCAGAAATCCAAAACCAACTCCAACTCTCGTCAGAAACTTTACTTGGCACAACTAAAACATGAAAGTAAAGATATAAAGGAGTTTCTACAGAAGTATACAACCACTTGACTCAAAGAAAACAGAGAAAACAAAGCAAAAAATAAAACCATGGGTTATCTCCCAAGAAGTGATTTTCTTTAACGCCTGTTAGCTAGGCTCAGAAAAGTGGAATAGAGTGTTTTGAAGTGAAGAAGCATCTAAGTAATAGTTTGTTCGAATAATATAATCAAAAGGCAACTTAATTCTCTTTCTAGGAAAGTGTTCCACACCTTTCTTGAGTGGGAATTGAAATTTAATATTCCCCTCTTTCTTATCAATAACATCACCAGCAGTTCTAAGAAAAGGTCTTCCCAAAACAATTGGACAAGAAGCATTGCATTCAATATTCAAGACAAAAAAATCAACGGGGACAAGATTTTTATTAACCATGATAAGAACATCATCAACTCTCCCCAAAGGTTTCTTTCTAACATTATCAATAAGACGAATATCCAAATAACAATGCTCCAAAGGTGGCAAATCAAGAATATCATAAATTTTCTTAGGCATAACAGAGATACTAGCACCAAGATCACATAGAGCATTGCAATCAAAATCATTTACTTTTATTTTAATAATGGGTTCCAAACCATCATCTAGCTTCCTAGGGATAGAGGCTTCACATCACAATTCATCCTCTCTAATTTGCATGAGAGCATTTGTAATATGTTTTGTGAAAGCCATATTCATAGTACCAGCATTAGGATAACTACCAAGATTTTGCAAGAACTTAATCACTTCAGTTACGTTGCAATTATCAAAGTCAAGGTCATCTTTATCAAAGATATGGGACCATTGTCTCCCATGTTTCTAAAAATTTCAGCACTTTTATCACGAACATTTTTAGTAGTTTTGAATTTTTAATAGCAGAAGTGGGAGTATTTCCAACAACAATTAATTTACCATTGATAGTAGAAGGTTTACTAGCACGAGAAGCTTCAGTTTTACTAGTGGTGGTAATGGTGCAAACATTAGCTATATTATTCTTTCTAGCTATTTCATCTTCTCTTTCCCATCTAGCATGTAATTCAGCTAACATCCTAACATTATCATCAATTCAAATTTTGATAGCATTTAGAGATTTTCTTTGTTTAACATCATGAGGCATAACCTTTAGTTTCAGAAAATCAACATCAGTAGCAAGGCTATCAACTTTAGAAGCAAGAACATCAATTTTGCCAAACTTTTCCTCAACAGATTTATTGAAAGTAGTTTGTGTACTAATAAAATTCTTAACATGTTCTCAAGATTAGAGGGTACACTTTTGTTGCTGTTGTAGGAGTTACCATAATAATTACCATAAGCATTACTATTATTGGGAGGATATGGCATGTAATTGTTGCTACCAAAATTATTCCTATAAGAATTGGTGTTGAAATTATTTTTTTTAATGAAGTTCACATCAACATGCTCTTCTTGAGAAACCAAAGAGGCTAAAGGAACATTATTTGGGTCAATAGGAGCATGGACACTCACAATCATAGACATAATAGCATCAAGTTTATCACTCAAAGAGGAGGTTTCTTGAACAGAATTTACCTTCTTACCAGTTGTAGCTCTCTTAGTGTGCCATTCAGAATAATTTACCATTATATCATCAAGAAGCTTTGTTGCTGACCCCAAGGTCATCATAAAGGTTCCTCCAGCAGCTGAATCCAGAAGGTTTCTTGAAGAAAATTTAGACCTGCATAAAAGGTTTGGATGATCATCCAAGTAGTCAGTCCATGAGTGGGACAATTCTTTACTAAAGATTTCATTCTTTACAAAGCTTTAGAAACATGCTCATTACCAAGTTGCTTAAAATTCATAATGCTACTTCTCAAAGATATAATATTAGCAGGAGGATAATATTTTCCAATGAAAGCATCTTTACACTTAGTCCAAGAATCAATACTATTTCTAGGCAAAGATAGAAACCATTCTTTAGCTCTTCCTCTCAAAGAGAAAGGAAACAATTTCAGTTTAATAATATCTCCGTCTACATATTTATATTTTTGAACCTCACATAGTTCAAAAAATTTATTAAGATGGGCAACAACATCATCAGTACTAACACCAGAAAATTGCTCTCTCATAACAAGGTTTAACAAGGCAGGCTTTATCTCATAAAAATCAGCAGTAGGAGGAGGTGGAGCAATAGGTGTATTAATGAAATCATTGTTGTTGGTGCTAGTAAAGTCACACAACTTAGTGTTCTCAGGAGTAGTCATTTTAACAAGACTAAAAACAAAATAAAACTACAGCTAGAATAGGAACTAATATTTTTGTGTTTTTGATAAAGAGAAGCAAAAAATAAAAAATAAAATAAACTAAGCAAAACAAAAACAAAGTAAAGAGATTGGAAGTGAGAGACTCTCCTTGCAGAAATTATCTTCCTCCCCGGCAACTGCGCCAGAAAATAGCCATGATGGTGCAGATCTTGCACTCGTTGGGAAACCCCAAGAGGAAGGTATGGTGAGCACAACAACAGTTTTCCCTCAGAAAGAAACCAAGGTTTAATCGACCAGTAGGAGGAAGGAGTAACTTCAGAAGGTTGATGCAACTGAGATGGCAGGGCGCACTACCAGTTCAGCAGCAACATGGAACCTACACAACACAAACAATTCACTTTTCCCCCAATGAAGCAGTGAGGTTGTCAATCTTACCGGTTTTGCTGATAACAAAGAGGTTAAATGTATGGTGTGGAAAACAGTATGAGAATAGTATGAAAACAGGAGCAGCAATGTGAAAACAGTGGAAGCAGCGGAAACAGTGTGTGTATTATCAGAACGAGAAAATGGACCGGGATCCACAGTTCACTAGAGGTGTCTCTCCATAAAAGATAAATAACATGTGTGGTCAACAAATTACAGTTGGGCAATTGACAGAAATGAAGCCTGCACCGTAGTGCATATGCAAGACATAAAGATTACTATGTGATTCATGCGGGCATTACAACAAGATAAATAGACCGTCATCCAACTGCATCTATGACTAATAATCCACCCTCCGAATATCATCCGAACAAACGTTGGGTATTTAGTTGCAAGCAACAGATTATCGCAGTAAGAAAAGTGTGTAATGTAAACAATTAAACTAAGTAAACATCGTTGTTTTCTCCCTAATGGCAAGAACACATCCTCCATCCGTCACGTTTCTGTCACTCGAGCACAGATGCAAAGGAGGCATGAACCCACTATCAAGCATAAATACTCCCTCTTGAAGTTACTAGCATCTACTTGGCCAGAGCATCTACTAATAATGGAGAGCATGCAAGATCATAAATAACATAGCATGAAGATAACATGATAGATTGATAATCATAAGACATAGCATTCAACATTCATCAGATCCCAGCAAACACAAGATGTAGCATTACATAAAAATGATCTCAATCATGTATAGTAGCTCACGAGATATAAACGCAAGGTACAAAGTGGAGAAGACAACCATCTAGATACTAATATGGACCCGTAGTCTAGGGATGAAGTACTCACACATCACTTCGGAGGAGGGCATGGTGGTGTAGACCCCTCCGGTGATGAATTCCCCTCCCGACAGGGTGCCGAGGAGAGCTTCAGAACCCCCCCGATCTCGGGATGACGATGACGGTGGCCTCGGGTGTTTCTCGGGACGAAGTGGTATATTTTTAGGGTTGACATATTGGGACATATAAATAGGATAAAGGGAGATGGCGGTGGACGCCCGAGGGGCCCACACCACTCCCAAACGCGGCCAGGGGGCACCGCCCTATGGTGTGGCCCCCCTCCGAGCCTCTTCGGGACCCCGTGGACCCTTCGGGAATTCTAAGTCTTCCGGGATTCAAAATTTTCAATTCCAAGAACATTTCCAGAACAACTTTTCTGAAACTAAAAACAACAGAAAACAGAGAACTAGCTCTGTGGCATCTTGTCAATAGGTTAGTCCCAGAAAATCGATAAAAATGACATAAAGTGTATAGCAAACATGTAGGAAACAACATTAAAACAACATGGAAAATCAGAAATTAAGGATATGTTTATGACGTATCAAGCTCCCATAGAAGGACACATCTGGGTAGAAGGTCATCCCTCTTTCTCTTTTGTTTACAAAATTATGCTTTGACTCATAAATCAGGGGGAAAATAGTGAATAGAATTTGTTGTATTAGTTTGGGGCTGGGCGCCCTGCTTTCAGATCTTCTATCAATTGGATATGTGGATGTAGCCACTAGTCCAGGGTGTGAAAGTCCAATCAACAAGTGAGATAAAGATTATTTATTTACGTCCTCATGAGCTAAAACATGAGCACAAAACATGAGTAATTTTGAAGGTTTAAAAGGTAACACATGAGCAATTTACTTTGGAGTGGCAGTTAAATACCACTTGTAGGTAGGTATGGTGGACACATTTGGCAAAATTTTATTTTTGGGAGTTGTATGCACGAGTAGAGCTCATAGTCGGTACAGGTGGAGCCTAGCAAAAGACCGGGAGCGACAAATCAAGAGAGCAATAATGGCCATAATCATGCATAGCGACAAAAACATCATTAATCAAAGCATAAGTGGTACTACAAGTTCAAAAACTAAATGATCATAGAGGCTACAAGTGACTAGTTTGTAGTCATAAACATGGTGTGAGAATGCGCCAAGTCAACCAAATAAAAATTCAAAGGAGAACACCACAAATTTATGCTTCAAAATGACAAGAACAACTCATGATTCTTTCAAAGGCACATTAAACACTCTCAACTATTTGAGACAAATCATGCTACAAAAATATCCACTACGCTTTAGAACTAAAATAACATCTAGCATGACATGAAAAAGTCTAGCCACAGTCTATACAAGCTTCTAGTTGCACCGTTATAAGCACGAAAACTGTACTACTGCTTTCCAGCACCAAGCACTTCATAATAAACAAAAAAACTCTCCAAGAGATACATCAATGAAACAAGAGATTAATAACACAACTCTAATAAAACTAACACCTCTAAATAAGAGATGCAAGAAAAACAGGAGCTAAACAGGAATTTTGCAGCAGTTAGAAGAAAAACTAAAAATACAAGCGTAACGAGTATTCAAACAAAAAAGCGAAGCGTGTCTCTCTCCCACACAAAGAATGCTAGGTTCCAACTATATTATTGCATCAAGGAAAACAAAATAAAAACAAAAAGATGCTCCAAGTAAATTTCATATGATGTGACCGAATAAAAATATAGTTTCATTAGAAGTGACCTGATAAATTTTTGATGAAGAAGGGGATGCCTTGGGCATCCCCAAGCTTAGATGCTTGAGTATTCTTAGAATTTTCTAGGATGAACCACGGGGGCATCCCCAAGCTTTGACCTTGCACTCTTCTTCATCACATTATATCACCCTCTTCTCTTATCCCTTGAAAACTTCCTTCACACCACATTCAAAAAGTAATTCGCTTTAGAGGGTTAGTGCAACAATAAAAAAATCCATGGGTTCTGCATGGGCACAAGTGCTATTGATACTTTTAACATTAGCTACGGACACTGATGTTTTGTGAAGCAAATAAATCCACTTGACATCGTAAAAGAGCAAATGCAAGAAAAATGGCAGAATCTGCCAAAACCAGAACAGTCTGTAAAGACGAATTCATTCGGGGAACTTACGTTGCTCAGATCAAAAAACATAAAGAACAAAAAAGTTTCGGAATTAGCTGAGGAATAAGCAAAAACAAGTTCAGGTCACTCGTATCTTTTTGTATTTTATACGATTTTTTACGGTGGACAGCAGAAATCTGTTTCTTACACAGAAATCCAAAACCAACTCCAACTTTTGCTAGAAACTTAACTTGGCACAACTAAAACATGAAAATAAAGATAAAAGGAGTTGCTATAGAAGTATACAAACCCTTGACTCAAAGAAAACATAGAAAAACAAAGCAAAAATAAAACCATGGCTTATCTCCCAAGAAGTGCTTTTCTTTAACGCCTTTCAGCTAGGCCTAGAAAAATGGAATCAAGTAGATTCTCACATAAGAAATATGAATTAAGAAAAAGAGAGCATAAATAAGCAATTATAAAACAAATTTAAGTCTAACCCACTTCCTATGCATAGGAATCTTGTAAAGAAATAAATTAAAGAAGCTCAAACTAGAAATCATGGGAAAGTAGAACGAGAGCAACTTCAAAACTTTCAACAAAAGGAGAGTTGTTTTAGTAACATGAAAATTCCTACAACCATATTTTCCTCTCTCATAAATTTTTTCAGTAGCATCATGAACAAACTCAACAACATAATTATCACATAAGGCGTGTTTTTCATGGTCTAAAAACACACAATTCATATCAAGCTCAAAAAATAGTGGGATCAAAATTAAAAATCAGCTTTTTTTTCCACTTTTAGCAATAAGAAAACAAGATGATTGGTCACTCTTAAAAGGTATTGGACACATTATAGCAATCCTATTTTCAGTATCATTATAATTTATAACATCAAGTAACATAGGACCATCATCTAGAGCATTGTCAAATAAATTTTCTAAACAAACTTCCTCATTATCATGCATATCAATAGTTGGAATAAATGGAGGATTATCATAGGATTTATTAAAGTATCAAGGGTTATCATAAATAACAGTAGCAATATCATCCTCACAAGTTTCATTCATAGTAATATCATGGTCACAATTATAGCAAGTATCAGCTTCATCAAAAAGGGATATTTCAAAAGAATCAATAGGATCATCACAACTATGAGTTAAAGAGTTACTCTCACTGGGAGGTAGACATGGGTAGCTCCATTCTTCCTCCTCTTGATCATCACTCGTCTCCTCTTTTTCATCCAATGAGCTTCCAGATTCAGCAATTTCTTCTTCCATAGGCTCCTGCAAGGCATCAGTTACTTCCTTTGGTAGAGAGCATCTTTTAAGATATTTAATTATGTAGTAATTATAATCCTTGTAATTATCAAAGCAATATTCAAGTATATCATAGATCTCATATTTATAAGGTGCATCGTCAATATTTTCAAGCAAATAAGCAATTTTGAATGCACCCTTCCAAGCAATAAATTCCTCAATTTGTTCCACATCATCAAAGTCATAATTTCCCTTAACATAAGAAGATATGGTAAGATCATCATTATACTCACATTGAAAAGGGAGGTGCTTATACCTTCTACAGCAACAAGATTTATCAAATTAATAAGTAACATTATAAGTAGAGCACAATTTTTTAGCATAGTTATGCAATTTATTAATTTGCTCCCATAAGTGTATCCCTTTTTGTGACAAGCGGTGTTCCTTATAATATTTTTGTTGTCCATCCGTGAACCCACCTTGCCTATAAGATCTAGTTTCAAAGACATCAAACATTGCTAGCAAGTATGATAAAGCAAGTAATAAGCAAACTAATAAGAAATTAAAAATGATTGGAGGTGAGAGACTCCCCTTGCAGAAACTCTCTTCCTCCCCGGCAAGGGCGCCAGAAAAGCTTGATGGAGTGTAGACACACGCTCGTTGGGAGACCCCATGTGCAAGGTGTGAAGAGTGCATCAACAAGTTTTCCCTCAGAAAAGAAACCAAGGTTGAATCGACCAGTAGGAGGAAAAGTGACTTATGAAGGTTGATACAGTTGATGTGGTAGGGCGCACTACCGGTTTAGCAGCAACATGGAACTTACACAACACAATCAATTCACTTTGCCCCAACGTAGGAGTGAGGTTGTCAATATCACCAGTTTTGCTGATAACAAAGGGGTTAAATGTATGGTGTGGAAAACAATATGAAAACAACAGTAGCAGTGTGAAAATAGTGGAAGCAGTGGTCGTATTATCAGTACGAGAAAATGGACTGGGGTCCACAGTTCACTAGAGGTGTCTCTCGATAAAAGATAGCTAACATGCATGGTGAACAAATTACAGCTGGGCAATTGATAGATAATGAAACATGCATGACATAAATATTACTATGATATTCATGCGGGCATTACAACAAAATACAAAGATAATCATCCAACTGCATCTATGACTAATAATCCACCCTCCGAATATCATCCTAACAAACATTGGGTATTAAGTTGCAAGGAACAGATTATCGCAGTAAGCAAAGTGTGTAATGTAAACAATGTAAACGAAGTAAGCATCATTGTTTTCTCCCTAATGTCAACAACACATCCTCCATCCGTCACGTTTATGTCACTCGAGCACCGATGCAAAGGAGGCATGAACCCACTATCGAGCATAAATACCCCCTCTTGGAGTCACTAGCATCTACTTGGCCAGAGCATCTACTAACAACGGAGAGCATGCAATATCATAAATAACATACACATGAAGATAAGATGATAGATTGATAATCAAAAGACATATCATTCAATAATCATCCGATCTCAGCAAACACAACATGTAGCATTACAAAAAGATTATCTCGATCATGTGAGGCAGCTCACGAGATCCTAACATGGGGCATAAAGAGGAGGGGAAAACCATCTAGCTACTGCTATGGACCCGTAGTCCAAGGATGAACTACTCCGGTGATGATTTTCCCTCCCGGCAGGGTGCCCGGGAGAACTCCAGAACCCTCTCGGTCTCGGGTTGACGATGACGGCGGCCTCGGGTATTTTTCGTGGAAAAGTGGTCTCTCCTTAGGGTTAATTATCCGAGGGGGTGATACGTCTCCAATGTATCTATAATTTCTGATGCTCCATGATCATATTTTGCCAATTGCTACTTTTTTTCATCCCTTATTTATAGCATTTTTATACGTTTTCCGGGACTAACCTATTAACAAGATGCCAAGTGCCAATTCCCCGTTTTTTGTTGTTTTTTGTTTCAGAAAAGTTGTTCGGGAAACATTCTCGGAATTGGACCCCACAAAGCCCGAAGTTCCTATTTTCCCCGGAAGCATCCAGAACACCGAAGAGGAGTCGAAGACGGGCAACAGGGGGGCCACACCATAGGGTGGCGCGGGTCCCCCTGGCCGCGCCACCTATGTGTGTGGGGCCCCTGGAGCTCCACCTCCTTTGCCCTTTCGCCTATTTAATGCCCCCGGATGGAAAAACCTAAGCACCTGATAAAAATCCCCGAAAACTTCCGCAGCCACCGTCACCATCAACCCTAGATCAGGGGGGTTCTGAAGCTGTTTCTGGCACCCTGCCAGAGAGGAGATCATCACCGGAGGCTTCTAGATCACCATGACCGCCCCCGGAGTGATGCGTGAGTAGTTCGTCCTTGGACTACGGGCTCGTAGCTGTAGCTAGATGGTTGTCTTCTCCTCATATGCCTCCATGTTTAGATCTTGTGAGCTGCCTATCATGATCGAGATTGATCTTATGTAACTCTTTGTGATGTGTTTGCTGGGATCCGATGAATATTGACCTTATGCCAAGTTGATTATAGTCTTTATTTGCTTATGCTATTTGTGATCTTGCATGCTTTCAGTTGCTAGTGGTTGCTCTGGCCAAGTAGTTGCTAGTGACTCCAAGAGGGAGTATTTATGCTCGATAGTGGGTTCATGCCTCCTCACCACCTTGCTTGAGTGATAGAAACGTGAAGGGGGGGATATGTTGTTGCCATCAGGGAGAAAACAGCGGTGAGAGTGCCCGCGTGCATAATCATTGCTTACATTACACACTTTGTTTAATGCAGTTATCTGTTGCTTGCAACCTTATACATAAGGGGGTTCAGATGATAACCCGAGGGTGGATTATTAGTCATAGATGCAGATGAATGTCGGTCTATGTATATTGTTGTAATGCCCGCACTAAATCTCATAGTAGTCTTCATGTCATATTGTGCACTACGGTGCAACCTCTATTCGTCAATTGCCCAGCTGTAATTTGTTCACCGAGCATGCTATCTTTTATGGAGAGACACCAATAGTGAAACTATGAACCCCAGTCCATTTTTCCACACTGTTAAAGAAACCACAACTATTTGCTGATTTCTTTACTTACTGCAAGCATACATCATTTTCCACACTATAGTCTAATCTTTGTTTTCAGCAAGACCGGTGAGATTGACAACCTCACTGTACCGTTGGGACAAAGTATTTTGGTTGTGTTGTGTGCAGGTTCCACGTTGTTGCTGACATCGGTGAAGCGCCAACACCACCGTCAGTGGCATCAACCTTCCTGAGATCCTCTTCCTCCTACTTTATTGATAACCTTGGTTCTTAACTGAGGGAAACTCTTGCCGCTTGCTCATCACATCCTCCTCTTGGGGTTTCCAACGCTTGTAATCACAAAGTAGCAAGGAGTTTCTGGCGCCGTTGCTGGGGAGGAAGAAGTCGTTTGGCAAGGGGAGTCTCTCACTCTCAACTTCTTTATTTTTTTTATTGTCTTGTTATTTATTTATTTTTGTCTTGTTTTGCTTCTCTATATCAAAAACACACAAAAAAAATAGTTTACTTTGTAGCTGTTATTTACTTGCTTGCTTTTATGTCTAGTTTTGTTCCTGTCATTATGTCACCAGAAGAAACAATCTTTACTTTCAAACAAGGGAATGGTGAGAACTTCAAAGAAGCTTGGTCTAGAGCTTTTGATTCCTATTGCAAAATTGAACCTAAAGTGACTCTAAATCTGTTTATTCGGATCTTTTACTTTGGTCTTGTTTTTTGCTATAGATATGCTTTGGATACTGTGGTAGGAGGTGATTTCCTTAATTGTGATAAAGATCAAGCTTTCAATGCTATAAGAAAATTAATTGCAACCTACATCTTACCCAGTAGTTCTGATAAAGCCTTTGCAGATATTTATGCTAGATTAAATACTCTTGAGTCACATATTTCAATCTTAAAAGAGGGATATAGCCAAATTCGTGAACATCTTAATCATATCCCATAATATTTTGAATCAACAAATATGATCCCTTTTGTTAAAGTTGTTATAAATGGTGAAACATTTCATGCTTGTTGTGATATCATGTCTGAATCTTGTCTTATGCCTATGGAAATTTGTGAATCTTTGAACCTTTGGGGGCTAGCTGATGGAGGGGAAGAAATTCCTCTCATTAATAACACCACTATATTTCCAATTAGGATAGCTGAGGGAGTGTTTACAAAAATCCTAGGAAAAAATAGTCTCCACTGATTATCTTGTTATTGAATGTGCAGAAGGAGGAAAAATTACCATCGGAAGATCTCTGCTGAAGCTCTTAGGAGCAACTATTGACATGGGAAAAGGTACCATGACTTTCGTTCCCAAATCATGTTTGGACCATAAGTTCCCTAAAAAGAATAAATTTAAGAGAGGTAAACGCAATCTTCGTAACAATGTTGATGCTTCTTCACTTGAAAATACTTGAGTTGCCCTTTTATGCCTAGCTGAAAGGCGTTAAAGAAAAGCGCTGCCGGGAGACAACCCGTTTTATTTCGCTGTTTTCAACCCGTTTTCCTTCGTATTATTTTGTGTGCTTTGCACATGGGTGTTGTCTATTTACTTAGAAACCCCTGCGTATCTTTTATTTTGTGTTTTTGTTGAGCCAAGTAAAGCCTCTAGTGGAAAGTTGAGGTTATATTTCGGATTTCAGCGCAGGAAACAGATTTCTGCTGTCCACTATTAATTCCGTTAAAAATCACATAAAATAAAAAATGACCTGAGTTTTTTTGTGCTTAATCCTGAGGTATATACGCAACTTTTCTTAGAATACCACTTTTTGATTTGAGCAACAGAAGATTTTTGAAAAAAATCGATCTTTACCTGCTGTCCTGTTTTGACAGATTTCTGCCATTTATTGCATTTGCATCTTAATCTCTTTCTTTTGGTGTTCTTTTGAGAAAAAGAGTTTTAAAAGAAGTGGTGACAGTATCTAATGTGTTTTTGAGTGTTATAATTGTGTTGAAACTGAACCATGTGAATTTATTATTTCAATTGCACTAACGTTGCTAATGAAGATTGTGAGAATTTTGGTGTGAAGGAAGTTTTCAAGGTTCAAGAGAAGAGGATGATATGATGTGACCAAGAAGAGTGAAAAGCCTAAGCTTGGGGATGCCCCGGTGCTAAATCCCAGCAAATTCCAAGAATAATCAAGCGTCTAAGCTTGGGGATGCCCAAGGCACCCCCTTTTCATCAACAAATTATCACGTCACTTCTAGTGAAATTATATTTTTATTCGGTCGCATCTTATGTGCTTTACTTGGAGCGTCTTGTATTTCTGTTTTCAGTTTGTTTTTGTTTTTTCTTTCAGTTTTTTTTTTAATTTTTCAATAATCTTGGTTGGACCCCAGCATTCTTTTATTGGAGAGTGACACACTCCGCTTTTTCATGAGAATACTTTGTATTCTTAATATCTGTCTAGCTGCTGCATTTATTTAGCTCATGTTTTGCATGCATCTCTTATTATAGTTGTTAGTTTTAGTAGTGTTATGTGAGTACTCTCATGTTTTCTTGCTGTATCATAAAGAGTATTTTTGTTAAAGCATGTTTTGTATGGTGCTTGTTGGGAGAAAGAAAACTGTTGCTTGAAGTAGAATTTCTAACAGTGCTAGTAGAAGCTTGTATAGACTGTGGCTAGAACTTTTTCATGTCATGCTAAATGTTATTTTAGTTTTAAAGCCTTGTGGTTATTGAGTAGCATGATTAGCCTCAAATAGCTGAGAGTGTTTAATATGTATTGAAAGATTCATGAGTTGTTCTTGTCATAGTAAAGCATCAATATATGGTATTCTCTTTCGAATGTTTTATCTGGTTGACTTGGCGCATGCTCACACCATGTTTATGACTACAAACTAGTCACGAATAGCCTCCATGACCACTTAGTTTTTGAACTTTTGATACTGCTTATGTTTTAATTAATGATGCTTATGTCGCTATGCATGATTATGGCTCTTATGCTCTCCTGATTTGTCGCTCCCAGTCTTTTGCTAGCCTCCACCTATACTGAGTATGAGCTCTACTCGTACATCCAAACTTCCTTTAAACAAAATTTTTACCATTGTGTACACCATACCTACCTACATGTGGTATTTAACTTCCACTCCAAGTAAATTGCTCATGTGTTACCTTTAAAACCTTCAAAATTACTTCTGCTTTATGTTCTTGTTTTTGCTCACGAGGACGTAAATAGAGAATCTTTATCTCACTTGTTGATTGGATTTCACACCCTGGACTAGTGGCTTCATCCGCTTATCCAAATGATAGAAGAGCTGGTAGCGGGGTGCCCAGCCCCAAATTAATGCAAATAAATTCTCTTCACTATTTTTGCCTCTGATTTATCAGTCAAAGCATAACTGTGTAAACAAAAGAGAAAGAGGGATGCCCTTCTACACCAGTTCCGTCCTTCACCATGGGAGCCGCTCTTGTGAATCCAGTTGGCTTGTGACGTATTGTATTTTCTGTTTACCATTCGTTGACATTAGCATACATCTCCCAAAATATAGACACTCCTCCACGGTATGTGATTGTTGGCAGGCACCCAAGGATTCGGTTAGCCAGGGTTTGTGAAAGATGGATGGGAGGAGTATCAAACTTTTAAATACCTCTGTTTAATAAAATAAAAGCTCTAGCACATGAGTGATCCCCGCTTCCCTCCGCGAAGGTCCTTTCTTTTACTTTTATGTTGAGTCTCCATCTTCTAACTTTATGCACATTTGAGAGAGCATTTTTGCCATTCTGAGTTCTATGTGCATTTGTCCCATAAGCATCAATAATTACTTCATGATGTGATATTATTTGTTCTTAAATTATTTGTTCTAGTCTTCCTCGTGAACTTTGAAGGTGTCCTGGCATTTATGTTTTTCTCCACTCTTAAGGACTATCGAAATATCTTTGCCATGCTTTCTCTATACCTGAAACAAACGTCTACCTTTCTTTGCATTATTATTCATGATCCTTTATTTGAGTTACTCTTCGTGATGCAAAGTAATTGCTATGCTTTATTATTAAAGTTTTATTTATCATGCCTGTGTTAAGTTTTATGAACTCAGTGTGCATATTATTTTACATTACATTGATCAACTTTATGTTAGTAGCATGTCACCTCAGAAATTATTGTGTTTTTTCGTTTACCTACTCGAGGATGAGTATGAACTATGCTTGGGGATGCTTGATACGTCTCCAACGTATCTATAATTTCTGATGCTCCATGATCATATTTTGCCAATTGCTACTTGTTTTCTCCCTTATTTATAGCATTTTTATATGTTTTCCGGGACTAACCTATTAACAAGATTCCAAGTGCCAGTTCCCTGTTTTCTGTTGTTTTTGGTTTCAGAAAAGTTGTTCTGGAAACATTCTCGGAATTGGACCCCACAAAGCCCAAAGTTCCTATTTCCCCGGAAGCATCCAGAACACCGAAGAGGAGTCGAAGACGGCCAACAGGGGGGCACACCATAGGGTGGCGCGGGTCCCTCTGGCCGCGCCACCTATGGGTGTGGGGCCCCTGGAGCTCCACCGCCTTTTCCCTTTCGCCTATTTAATCCCCCAGAAGGAAAAACCTAAGCACCTGATAAAAAATCCTCGAAAAAGTTCCACAGCCGCCGTCACCATCAATCCTAGATCAGGGGGGTTCTGAAGCTGTTTCTGTCACCCTGCCGGAGAGGATATCATCACCGGAGGCTTCTACATCACCATGCCCGCCTCCGGAGTAATGCGTGAGTAGTTCGTCCTTGGACTACGGGTTCATAGTTGTAGCTAGATGGTTGTCTTCTCCTCATATGCCTCCATGTTTAGATCTCGTGAGCTACCTTTCATGATTGAGATTGATCTTATGTAACTCTTTGTGCTGTGTTTGCTGGGATCCGATGAATATTGACCTTATTCCAAGTTGATTATAGTATTTATTTTCTTATTCTATTCGTGATCTTGCATGCTTTCCGTTGCTAGTGGTTGCTCTGGCCAAGTAGTTGCTAGTGACTCCAGGAGGGAGTATTTATGCTCGATAGTGGGTTCATGCCTCCTCAACACCTTGCTCGAGTGACCGAAATGTGAAGGGGGTATGTGCTGTTGCCATTAGGGAGAAAACGGCGGTGATAGTGCCCGCGTGCATAATCATTGCTTACATTACACCCTTTGTTTAATGCAGTTATCTGTTGCTTGCATCTTAATACCTAAGGGGGGTCGGATGATAACTAGAGGGTGGATTATTAGTCATAGATGCAGATGGATGTCGGTCTATGTATATTGTTGTAATGCCCACACTAAATATCATAGTAGTCTTCATGTTATATTGTGCACTACGGTGCAACCTCTGTTTGTCAATTTCCCAACTATAATTTGTTCACCGAGCATGCTATCTTTTATGGAGAGACACCACTAGTGAAACTATGAACCCCGATCCATTTTTCCACACTGTTAAACAAACCACAACTATTTTTGTAGCGTTCCAACTTTTAATAAAGATGGAATACCTGTGTTACTGTGCTAGTCCCTGGATAATTTTCTAGCACCACAGTACAAAATGAAATATCATGCAAATGCATCAAATTCTATTACATCGCATGATCCAGTCTTTACAAAATAGTATTACAACTTGCATAGTCTTAGAATACTAGCAGAAAACAAAGAAATACAGCGGAAAACATAGTACAACATTTAGCCCATCTTCTTCATGTGCCACAGGCAAAACATGTTGGCGATAGTCTCGAGATCCTAAATGAAATCCTCACTCGTCTTCAGAAACATCTGCAATATGGAATATGCAGCCACAAGGGAGTAAATACAATTTAATGTATTGGCAAGTAACACTATGGTGGATATAAATGGCAAGACTATATCTACATGCATATTTGGCTTGGTGGAGTTTTGGCTAAGTTTGCATAAAGCAAGTTTTCTCCTATAACTTTTGTAAAACAAACTTTTCTTTTCAAAGGGTGGCATATGTTCACTTGATCAAAATTTTACTTATTGAAAATGGTGATGTGATTCTTCCGTCCTTCCTTGTCCAGCTGCTCATAGTTGTCCATAACCGGGGACACGGCTAAGATCTTAGTTTGTTGACTCTGCAGAGTTTGTGCACTTTCACCTTCAGACTCAAATCAGCCCAAACATCCTATACACCCTGAGTGCATTAAGGAAAGGAGAAGATTGAGACGAGATCTTTCAGACGCAAGAATTAATCCTAATGGCAAGACCCGTTCCACCTATAATTATGCTACATCTGCTTGTCAAGCCCAGGCTGAACCCTCGCAACTTAATTAATCAAGACATAGCCCATATGACTAAAGGCTGCACTGGAAGTAATCTAAACTTGGGGAACATCATAATCACTTTGTTCCTGGGTGGCATTCCTTCAAGTGAACTCCCCTCGGGGAGACACTCAACTATCAACAGCCCCGCAATACCAATCCACCCAGGTGGTTCATTGAATTTTTTACTTAGAATTTTTCCACAACATCAAGTAAAACAAAATTTGTAGCAAGGCTAAGCATCCACTAAGTAACAAGGCTTCAAAATAACAAGGTATCAGGATGGCTACACACTACTAGGATATAGCATAGCATAATATAACTTAGTAAAAATTTCCTATCATGCATACTACTGAAAATCAACTAATGCATATAGAAAATAATGGGTAGTTGAATGATGTGTTACTTGCCTTGTTGAAGTTGGTGAAGATATCACACTCTCTTCACAAAAGATCGTTTCTCTCCGTACAATCTATTCATTGAAAACACAATAACAAAATAAACAAGCATACTAGCAAGCAAACAAACAAGTGAAAAGAACATACAAAGCAATAACATAGCCAAAGGAGTTTAACTTAGTTGGCTAGGACAAGGTCAAGGTTTGAGTTCAATACTTGTTAAGGTAATTCCAAGGGTTTACTAAGGATGTTTAAGTTGAGTTTGTAGTGATCAAAATTTATTGGAAACATACTTGTTGAGGAAGTTCCAAGAGTTCACCAAGGTGATTTATCTATATCAACTAAAGTAACACATTACAAAGTGTAACACTTAGTTATTTTCATCAAAACATTTGAGTGATCTAAGTTAGTCTTTCCATATTGGGTTAAGGTAGGTCTAGGTTCAACTAACTTCATAATAATGGAGATAACAGATAAAGTCTTGGGGTTTTCCATTTGGGTCAATGGTTGGACAAAAACAACTTAATATTCTTCAACTAGTGTGGATTTCTCCAAGTCTTCACATGTTTGTATTCTTGAAGATCATCTTCATGCTTCTATTGTAGTCTTGTTCCTTGGATGGATTCTTCTCTTGGTCTTGGTAAATTCTTCATGGCCTTCTCACTAGCTGGTCCAAGGTAGGATGGGCACAACTACCACTAAGTCTATTTGAAAAGAAGGAAATAGAAAGGATAAAAAGAGAGAGGAAGATGTCTTCTTATTCATTTCTTCATACACTTGTACTTCATTAAGTTGCTGTGGATTCTAAGTCTTCCCTTCAATTTCTTCAATGATCTTCCTTGTAGCTCTACTTGTTGCCACCAAGTTGAAAATGAAGTGCCTTCTATTGCTTGAGTCTTGTTTTCCATTTGCTAACTTGATGAATTCTTGAAGCAAGGATTGGAGAGTGGAGAAGTAGATGGAAAACAATAGTAATAGTGTTTTAGGTTCACTACTTGGTCTTATATGTGATTGGCATATTCTAAGGACTTGGTCTTGGCTCCAAAATAGCCATATCAACAATGGTAACCAGGATAAAAACCATTATAAGACTTAAACAACTAGGGGGACTACTATGATGGAAGTTTGGCTAAAATTACATGGTCTTGGTCCAAGGGTGTCCAAAATGGTTAGGCAATGATGTCTCTGGTTCAAGGTTACCAAAAGGATCAAATTTGCAAAAGGAACTATATTGAAAATATTTATAGAATTAATTCTATGTCAAAAATACTCAAATAGACAACTTAATTCTAAATTGGATCTTATTTTGATAAAAAATTATTCTGGGACATATGGTATGAAATTACACATCCTAAGGTTTCCAAATATATTTTATTTACATTTTTTGGATTTGTAGAATTTGAATTATGCCAAATTCATCAAATAAGCATATTTAAATTTGAACCAATTTTTAAATGGTCAATTTTAAATTTGGCCAGTTCCAAAAGTTTATAAATGTTGTGCTGATTCAAAAAATTCCAAGTTTGCTAAATTTGGGCTTATGGATCAAAAGTTACGACAGATCTAAGATGTAGGGGCTTTTCTGCAAAAACTACTTTTTATTTTCTATTCGGAAATAATTCCAGAGACAGGCTGGGCCGAAAACGGCTTATCTGTCGCGCAGGGCAATGGATAGGAATTGGGCTTGGGCCATTTACGCGCTACGCTGAGCGATGGTTAAGAGAATAACGCGCGCCGACTTGGCGAGCTCCGATTGGCTGATACCCCTACGGTAAGTGATCTAATCGTGGCCGTAGGATCAAGATCTAACGGACAAAATTAGATCCAGGGCCTAGGGTTCTCACCTCATCGCCGGCGATGGAGAAGACGGTGGCCGAAGGGATAGGCTGTCGACGGTGTTGGCGCTGGAGGGGGTCTCCGGGCTCGACGCGGGCATGGAGAGGCGCGGCACGGCGAGGCTAAGCCGATGGTGTCAATGGTGGCCTTCCACAGTGCGCCAAACGACGGCGCCAAGAAGATCCCGGGGCCGATGAAGAGGAGAACTCCGGCGAGCTCGAACTCCGACTAAGCTGCGTAAAAAAAATCGAGCGGGCCTGTTAGAAGGTGCGTACGGGCAAGGGGAGCAGATTGAGGCCAAAACCGGGCGGAGATGACCTGCGGTATCACCGGAATCGGAGAAAAGTGGCGGTGGCAGTGCTTACTCCAGAGAGCAAATTGGGAGGCATGGGGGCGCTATTCGACGAGGGGGAAGAGGGGAAATGGAGCGGGTACCGTGGTCTTTAAGGAGGGCTAGAGAGGGGAATCAAAATCATCCTTAAACGCTCGCAATCAATCGGACAAAATCAATGCTGAAACTGCCGACAGTTTCCTTCCGAGCTTGAAGACAGGTGATGTCACCCATGACATCATCTTTTTTTTCTTCTTTTATTCATATCTCTAGATTTAAAAATCCAAATGAGCTCAAACCAGTTCCCAAAAATTTGTAAAAACATTTTCTTTCAACCAAAACAAGTGTGTGTTGTTTTTCAACACATTTGAATTTTTCAATTTTGAAAATATGAAATAATACTTATAGTGCTTTATACCATTTTTAAGAGAATTTTTTTTAGAAGTGTGATTTTATAAAATTTCAGAGACATTCTATGATTCAAATACAAATTTTAAAGTCATTTCCATACCTTCTCATATATTATAATTTTAAAATAAGGGTGCAACCATAATAGCAACTTTATACCATTTTCAAAACAGAAAATAATAAATTGAATATTTGGTAAAATAAAACCAGAGGCATATCATATTTGAAAATATGTTTTCTCTAAGTCACTTTTACCCAAATAGTTTGGTGGAAGAGATTTGGTTACTTAATACTTAACAAAGTAGTTAATATGTGGTATAGTTGATTTTGGCTTTGAAATTACTTTTCAATAAATCATATAATTTGATAGATGATATATTATTAATAGATGGGAGTTGAAAACAACCATTTGGAGAACATATTGTTAACAAAACCATTTAATACGCTTAAAGTTAGATAAAACATTATGTAGTCACATAACTATTTTCAAGTTCATATAATATTTGTTAATGGTGAAAATATTCTTGAGGTTTGCAATTCTCAAGTTTTTAAAGCCGTGAAAACATTTTCAATATAGTATTTTGAGTTCTAAACATTCTATAGTATAAGGCTTGCTAGATAGAAGCAATTACTTTTAAATAAGAAAACTTAGTTGAAAGAGGTTTAGGGTTATGGAAAACAGAGGCATAATGGATTTTAAATTTCTATAACATTGGAATCACAAAATTATTTCCTTTGCGTTTGGGTTTTATTTGTTTTTGGTGGATTTCTTTAATAGAAACTAAAAAGTTTCAATTTTTTGTGATTTTTGCACTTTCCAAAAATCAGGGATGTTACAATTTTCTGCTTTCTTTACTTACTGCAAGCATACATCATTTTCCACACTATACGTCTAATATTTGTTTTCAGCAAGACCGGTGAGATTGACAACCTCACTGTACCGTTGAGACAAAGTATTTTGGTTGTGTTGTGTGCAGGTTCCACATCGTTGCTGACACCCGTGAAGCGCCAGCACCACCGTTAGTGGCATCAACCTTCCTGAGATCCTCTTCCTCCTACTGGATTGATAACCTTTTTTATTAACTGAGGGAAACTCTTGCCGCTTGCTCATCACACCCTCCTCTTGGGGTTTCCAACGGTTGTAATCACAAAGTAGCAGGGGGTAATATAGGCGAAAGGGCGATGGCGGTGGGCGCTCGAGGGGCCCACACCACCCCCAGGCGCGGCCAAGGGGCGCGCCGCCCTATGGTGTGGCCCCCCTCCGGGCCTCTTTGGGACTCTGTGGAACCTTCGAGAATTCTAAGACTTTCGGGCTTTGAATTTTCCAATTCCGAGAATATTTCCAGAACAACTTTCTGAAACTAAAAACAACAAAAAACAGGAATTGGCTCTGTGGCATCTTGTAAATAGGTTAGTCCTGGGAAATCGATAAAAATGACATAAAGTGTAAGGAAAACATGTAGCATATGGCATTAAAACAACATGGAACATCATAAATTAAGGATATGTTTATGACGTATCAGAAACTCGAGCTGATACGGAGAGGACTGAAGCTTTTCACCGAGTGAAAGATCTCGAGAAGGAGCTAGGGTCCGTTCGGAAGAATTCCCTTGAGCAACTTGCGAAGTCTCTAGAAGATTTGAAGAAGCTGGAGGAGGAAGGCCAGTCTCATGACAATGATCTGATTGAGTCACTTCGTCCTGTAGCCGAGGCTTTGTCAGGTAGGTGACCTTCAAGTTTTTCGATGTAGTAGTTCTTTTAAAATCTTTCTTTTGTTCTTATGTATCCTTGGACTTTGCAGGTGCGCTCGGAGTTCCTCTGGCGATTCCTGGCCAAGTCAGGCTTGATGCTTTGATGGACATCTGCGCCCAACTGAAAGAACACGGGACGAAGGCAACATCCATGATTCAAGAAGATTCTAGAGTTCTTACATTGTTGCACAGTAAGCGTTTCGTGGGGAGGGAAGCTCCTTCAACTATGGACGGCCTTCTACATGCTTTCCTTGGATAGGATGACCCCCCCACGAATATTCTCTTGCTCAGACCGAGTGTGACGCGAAGACGATGATCCAGATAGCTTTGGCGAATGGTGTCAAAGGAGATCTGGAAAGGATGTACTCGGAATCCCAAGGGACAACACACGCAAAAAGGTAGCTATCAAACCTTTTGCTGCTCGCCCTGAGAAGTTAGCTAGCATGCTGTCGGGGTTAATGGCTCGTGGTAGCAGTGAAAAACCTACTGCATGCGAGGCTACCTCCGGCAAATCACTATCCCCTAGGGTTGAGAGGACTCCTCCCTTTATTTTTCTGCATGTAACGAACTTATTGTATGGTTGAAGTACTTTGTTTCATTTTTTTAATATGAAAGCTTGGTATGTTGGTTGATTCTGTTCTTTGTTTGTCCTGTATTCTCCGATGGGAGTAGCCCCCGGGCACTCAAATTTTTTTGTGGTGCAAATGTCGAGTGACTTGAGCCGTGCGACTCAGTATTTTGCACTTTCTCATCTTTTTGGCAGGTGGTTGTAGGCGGACTTGGCTCTTCGAGTACTCGTAGGGTTTCTATTTTGACTTCTCCATCCGATACAAGTGTCACTGTTTTCCTGCGTAGCCGTATTGTTGAGGGTGAGCAGAGGTTGAAGGCTTTCCAAGGCGTTGCAGACGTGGTTCGGTCGAAACAGAAACTTGCAGCTGAGCGTGAACAGTTTCCGATGGAGGAATTGGCGTCTGTTGCGAGGGATTTGCTATGTAAGTGGTCCAAGCCCTTAAGCAATTCGATTTTTGTTTCTTCTTTTGATGCTTTCCTCCATGTTGCAGGCATTGAGCCCGATACGAGTCCAGAGGGGCAGTGGGTGAATAATCGGATTGTTGTTGAATCCGGGAGTTTGAATATTCACGCCTGCTACTTCTGGTCTGATCAGGGTAGGGGTTTTATTATGGCGACTCTCCAGTATCGGGTGCGACAAGTCCGATCTTTTGTCGATTCATGCTAGGCACTTTCTTCGGTGTACTAGACTATGTATCCCCTGGATGCTTCTCCCGAACGTATGAGTGCGCTTCTTAGGAAATTTCATCGAGTCGAAGATGTTCGTGAGTCTGTGCATCAACAATTGGTTTGTGGGGCTCAGGTTGCCCTTTCCTTCGTGCGTGTTTGGCACCCTTCTTTGAATTTTAATGTTATCGCTCGATTTCCTGCTTCACAAGGGGACTCGGTGGATTTTTGCCTTCATTATGAAGCGGTGCGAGCCGCCGCCGAGTGCATTATATCTTTGCCAGCGGATGAGACAGAGCGATTACTCCGAGAGGGTGTGAGTCTTCGTTAGTTTCTTCTTGTGTCTTTCTAAAATATAAGGTGTGTTCCTTGTGTTTGTAAATTTTAAGGTGTGTATAACTTTTAATTTGTAAGGCGAGTAAACCTTGTAAATCAATAAGTGTGTTTGGTTCGTACACCGCTGGTTTGTTATGCTAGTTTGGCGTAGCCCCCTTGTGTTGGGGTGAGACCTTTTTTAGCATGCTGTATGGTGATTGACAAAGAATAATGAAGTGAGGAATCGAAGATTCTTTATATGGATGGATGAAAATCCATGTACTTGTTCGATTTGCACCCATGGCTGGAAACAACCTTATTTATAAAAGGAAAACAATATCCTAGGGGTAGAATTTGTGCAGGTGCGCGACATTCCACGGGTTTAAGTAGACGATGTCGCTCTTCGAGTCCTTCAGTCGATAAGTGCCTCTCATTATGACTTCGTGTATTATGTAGGGTCCCTCCCAAGGGGGAGAGCTTGTGGTGGTTTTCTTGCTTGAGTCGCAACACCAGGTCTCCTTTTACAAAGGATCTACTACGAATTAGGCGACTATGGTAGTTGCGGAGCGCCTGCTGATAGACGACAGATATGGCAAGTGCGATGTCTCGTGCTTCATCGAGGGCATCCATGTCTTGAGAGAGTGATGAGTTTGAGGATTCTTCGCTGTAGGCGACCACTCTTGGTGCGCTGAATCGAAAATCCTCAGGGAGCACTGCTTTTGCGTCGTAAACCATGAAGAATGGCGTGTATTGTGTAGATCAGTTTGGGGTTGTCCTTAGGCTCCAAAGTACTGATGGTAATTCCTCTGCCCAATGTCCGGCTGCACTATCCAGGCGTGTGAATAGGCGCTTCTTGAGGCCAGCCGAAACCAATCCGTTGGATCTTTTGACTTGACCATTGGTCTGTGAATGTTCCACGGATGCGTAGCCGAGTGTTATTCCTTTTTCCTTGTAGAAAGCTTGAGTTTCTTTCACCATGATGTTGGACCCATTGTCTGTGATGATGTTATGGGGGACACTGAATCTACAGACGATGGAGTCGAGGAATTTTATGGCGCACTTGGCGGCTTGCGATGTCACTGGTACGACTTCTATCCACTTTGTAAATTTGTCGACTGCCACGAGCAGGTGGGTGTACCCTCTAGGTGTTCACTTGCGCAGTGGTCCAACCATATCTAGTACCCATTGAGCAAAGGGGCAGGACAATGGGATCATGTTCAGTTATGTTGCTGGCATCTGTGGTTTTGGTGCGAACTTCTGGCATGCTTCACATCTTTCGACTAGTTTTTTTTGCATCGCTGGCTGTTGTAAGCCAGTAAAATCCTGCTCGAAAAGCATTTCCTGCAATGTGTCTCCAGCTAGCATGATGTCCGAAATCTCCCTCATGTATGTACCGCAACAATTCTTGTCCATCTTCTGGTGCAATGAACCTCTGAAGGATTCCCGAAATGTTTTTCTTGTATAACTCGATGTTTATCACCTGGAAGGATTTGCTGCGTCGAACTATCTACCTTGCTGCATGTATGTTTTCTGGAAGTTGCCGTCGGAGGAGGTAGTCCAGGTATTTATGCGTCCATACTGCTCTACCAGGAAAACTTGCCTCGAGATGTATCCCCGATAACCTTGTGATAAATCACACTGTGTCTAGCCAAACGATATGTCATCGGTGATACTGAGAGGGTCTAGAGCGTGCATGTCTCCATCGTCTAGAGGATTTAAGTACTAGTCTTGAACGATCTCAGTTTCATTATACTTTCTAGGTCATACCGAGATATTACTATTATGATCCTCAGTTATGGCAAGACGGTTGATGATATCCAAAGTATAACTTTCGATCGTGTGGTCGTTAGATATTCTCATAGTATAGGAATTATATTCAATTACAAATTCTTATGTATTTGCTAAAATACATGATGTCTGTTTAGTCTCTTTTAGTAGCAACATATACTTGGATCGGTTCAATACTATTATTACTCTAACAATAAACTCTTACGTTTTGCTAGACTTTTAATCAAGTCCATCATCAAGAAAATATGATCATCGCACAAGCCATAAGCTAGTCTTAGAGATAAGATTAGGAAATTTTGTTTGTTTATGTCTACACACCCGCACAAAGATTTGTCTTTGAAGAGAGAATTTATTATTTGACACTCTCTTAAAATCATGTTCCTTATTTGACACTGGAGAAATTTACTTCCCTATATGACACTTTAGTGCATTTTGCACACATAAGAAAACCTTTTTTTACCCTGTAATTAAAGTGACCAGAAATATGTGCAAGCAAGTTGCAGCCACTCGTCGCGCTTGGCCGTTGCGATCGTCTAGTCGCACATTATTGCTGGCTTGCCGCATTGCGCCAGGCCACCGCCCAGGCCGCTCGTCGTTGGCAGCTGTGATCGACAGATCGCAGATTTATGGCTCGTCCGCGTGGCCGCGGTTATTTTCTACGGCTGCATCTATGCTGCGTGCGAGTTAAAACGTGGAAAAGGAAGAACATCTCTGGCAGTGTGGCTTTGTGCCAGTTATGAGTCTGCGGGGCTGATTGTTGGACACTTTCTTTCCGCGGGAGATCGTTGGGAATCTATGGCATTGACGTGGCCTAGTACAGGCTATTGGGCCACTAACAAATACGTTTTTTTACGTGAAGTTTGGTATTCGTATGCATACAGAACCACATTATTGCACTGACCCACATCAATGCATTGGTAACACATGGATCTTCACTAGTTTGCATATATGGTACATAGCAACATCTGGTACCAACAAAACATATTAGCTAGCATGTAAAATAGGCTTTTGGGTGCAGCTATTTTTTTGTACATTTTTTTCACATTATGCACATTGGTAAAAAGGTATTTTCATGTGTATAAAATGCACTAGAGTGTCATATAGTGAAAAAAATTAAGACTATAGGTCATATAAGAAAAAAAAATTTACCCAATGTCAAATAAGGAATATGATTTTAAGGGAGTGTCAAATAAGGAATTCTCTCTTGAAAATTCACTTTTCAAGTACTATAGCGGTTGTAGCATGATTACATAAACTTAATTCTGAACTTGGAGATAGAATAATAGTTGAATATTATTCTCTCTAGGGCATACCTCCAAAAGTCTCCCACTTGCACTAGATTCAATTAATACTCTAGTTAGTGTGATGACATAACACCTATGAAAATCCGGTGTTACTCAGACTAATCATGTGGTACCTTAGACTTTTGTCTTTCACCATTTGATCTTATCAACTTGTGATAAAGTTGTGTTTGGATTTATTAGGAATTGGATTGTGTGAACCTGGTTCTGTGACAGTATTAATAATTCAAACATCTCCGAATAAATTATCGCACCGTCGTTTGAAACCTCACTAAGTCGAATGACTTTCATCCAATAACTTGCTATCTACAATGTCCAACATTGAGTTGCAACTATCCATAGCAAATTACTTTAGAGTCCGCTCATAATACTCTAATTTTGATATTCATACAACATATGGTATTATTAATTGAAGAATCATAATCTGAATTAAAATCTATAAAGATTTGATTTTGTAATTCCACCACAAATACATATGTGAATACTTCTCACAATATTATTTGTAGCTATACAAAATTTCATTACGTCATTTTATACTTAGCAATATCACTGTTGAATATTTATGTGAGAAACTTCTCACCACAATATTCCTTGGTTTTATCACAAACAATTAACTCCATAACAAAAACAAGATAATAGTTTTTTTATTTTGCATATTGTAGTCATTGTCTTGGAACTTTGATGACTATATCACAAAGTGAATATTACATCGAATTCCTCATATGGCCTCTATTTAATATTAAGTTTGAACTTCTCATACATAAATTCTTGGATAAGTTGATTAATTGGAAACATTTGCATGTTGCCCCTTTCATTAAATACTTCTCCAAAGATTCACAATCACAAATTAATATAATTTCTACATCTCTTTCACGAGAATACACTTTTCTCCTTAATTCAATGTGTTTAAAACACTTGGAGTATAGAGTGAAAATTTACTACCAATAAACTTATTGGTTTTATGCAAAAATCTTTAATCAATTATGCATCATGCTTGAGCAATATTGATTACTAGGAATTATCATTAAAATAACTCTTAGTTAATTAATGACATAGTTCCAACCTTAACATACAAACAAAATAATTTATTTAGCATGTTGAGACTTATTTTCGTTTCACGCTTTCACTTATTACACACAGACATTTGACAATTATAACATTGCTTAAATCCTTGTCTCATAAATATTTTACCATCACGATAATTTTTAGTCTCTCAAAATTTATCATGAGTAATTTTGACTAATTTTTTTTCTTTGTCAACCATGTTATAATTTCTATTAAGTCCTTTTTTTCTTCAATCAAAATTCTTTGATCCCAGTTTTTGATTTAAAATACTCACTTTGACTTTTATGAAACATTGAAACTTCAGTTATTTCATCTATTCCATTTCGTCAATATGATTAAGTTATCATACTGAATATTCAATGGAATTAAGTAAACTGAGAATACATCCATATCTTTATGCGAGTTTCAAAATTAACAAGTGCCTAGTACTTAATGGATTTTTGGATACATTAAGTATTTTGGAGGTCATATTTCAACCTTGAGTAATCAAATAAAATACTTATCTCCTATTTATTTAAGAAGCCATAACACTATTACTCATATTTGAGCAATAATTTGAATCAAAATATTCAAGACTTAAAAATAAAACAAATTGACATAAAAATTAAAGAAGATCATAAACTTTGAATTCCCAAGCTTGGAATTCCAACACATATTTTATAATTCAAACTTAGCAAGGTTCACGAACATAAAATATTCATTACATAATGATTAAACTCAAAATAATTATTATTTCGAAGTTCTAGTGTTGATCTTCCCTATTGACTTGGACTTCATGATATGACCAGCTAACTCCAAGTGCATTTTCTATGTCATTCCAGAACCTCCTTTTCTTTGTAGCATTTGCTCCTTCCAAAGTACCTACCATTGGTGCAAGTAAGAGCATTATGTAACATGCCAATTTTTTCTAAATTAGGTGTGTGGTGTTGTGTTCATCTCATACATGCATGAAATAAATTTTTTAATCATGTTTAAACCAATTTAAATTGTGAATTTCAACGGTTTGAGAAAATCCCCACAAATACTACTTAATGTGGGATTCAAAATTTTGCACTAAAAAATAATTCAATTTCACCAAACAAAAAAATGGTGTGGTTGAAAATTTGAGAAGGTTTTCAAATCTTATTTTTGCCAAATTTTGTTCTTGCAAAAAGGCCCTGAAAACATGGGTTTATGTCTGTTTTTCTAAAGAAAAGGGCTCCTTTGTAAAATTTCCAAACCCAGGGGGTTTCGGGTAAAATCCCCTTTGTCTTCTACCTTCTGCCAGTAGGAGAGCCAGCCGCCCACGGCGCCCTCTCCACGTCCTACTTCCCTTTCCCCCACGGATAAGAAGTTGAGGAGAAGCATCGTGCCCTCCTTATCCTCCTCCTTCCCCCGAGCTATCTCCCTTTCTCTCTGTATCTCCCCTCTGAAGGCCAAACCCTAACCGCCGCCACGATTTGACGCCGCCGGCAACTGGAGCCCTGCCTCGCCGTGATGAACCCATGGGAAGCCTCTCCGTCGTCGTCTCCCTCACCTCGATCAAGACAGGGAGCATGGATGGCTCGAGTAGCCGCAATTCCGCCGTTGTTCACCTCTCCGGCCGCCGGGTGCCATGGAAGATTCCGACACCGCCGCAGCTCCCCGGCCTCGTCGGCTCTTCCTTCACATTCTTGGGTGAGCCCAGGATCCTCCCGGACCCCTCCTTTTCCTCCCTCTCCCTCCGAGTCAACGGGTCGCCAAGGACCACCGTGGGCCGCCGCCGCGCAAGCTCGCCGGCGAGCTTCCGACACCCCTTTTTGGGCGGCGCCACCACCCTCCAACTCGTCGTCGTCTCCCCTGTTCAGTGGTGGCTTTTGATTTTTCGTTGGCGCGCTGAATCGCAGGATTGAGCCAAGCTAGAGCCGTTTTGGCCATTGATGATGTCATCCCGACGTCATCCTGATGTCATAAGCATGTTTTGTCCTTTTATCAGAAAATGTTTATTAATTACAGAAAATGATTAATTCAATTAATTCATTAACTAATGTTTTACACCTCAGAAAAATATGGAAAAATATTCAAAATGTTCAGAAAAATATACTCTACCTGGATATGTCATTTTCATACATGTTTGATAAAGTTGAAAATTGAACATTATTTAATGTTGCTTAATTCATTTAAAATGGAAAATAAGTTTTTAATCAATAAAATTAGAAAATTAAAAGTTATATATAAAAGTTCTCAAAATAAAAAATGCAACCTGTTTATGATGTTCTCAAACCTATTTGAGCAATTAAAATTGTACTCACTTCCAGAATTGCCCGAACTACCCTCCGGGGTCTATTTCGTGATAATTTCAATAAAAATGCATAACTAACATACGAACCCTAGCAACCCATTCAACCTGTCTAGGGATTTATTTCAGTGCATTAACTTGCTCATGCATACATATTGAGCATTGCATTATGCCATGTGTTGAATGTTCTCTTTCTATCCAGTGTTTGTTCTTATCGGTAGAACGCAACTCCGAAGAGAAGGCCAACAGTTCCATGACGAATACTTGATCTTAACCGACAAGTCAAGCACTTATCCGAGAAGACATTTCTATTGGTTTTTTATAACCAAGGCAAGCATAACCTCTTATCTGCTCATATATGTTTTCCAACAACATTTGATTCTCGTACTTTGCATTCGATTCCAAAGTATTTGATGCTAGTAGATATAGTTCACCTATATACTGCATTGCCTCAATGTCCTGATCCACTACTCCTAGCCGCCATAGATTTGCTTGTGCGCATCGCCAGAGCCTCATATCTGCTTCGCTTAGCTTTACATGTTGTTACCTCTGCTCCATCCGGTTGATGAATCAGAGCTGCGATAATCTAGTATGATATGATGACGGGATAAGATGAGCACTGCGCAGTTAACTTGACTAAGGCTTGGACGGGAGGCCACTTGGGAAGTGGTTGTTTGTCCTGTACTTGCCAACCCTAGGAGTAAGGTCTCACCGAAGAAACCAAGACTGAGCGTGCAACCACACGCGGGGCCTAACAGACCACGCTCGACCAACTAACTTGTTTTGCTCTATCCGCGAGTCACGTGCTTTTGGGTGTTCCATCTGCGTGTGAGTCAAAAACCTTTTGGAGGTGTTTAGGGCGTTACCGGGACAAGGGATAGACGTACACGGATCTTGATCCCGACTCACAGAACATGTGCCGTCAGGAGGTGGCCAACTCCTTGTTGACGGGGTGGCCCTGTTTGGGTTGACTCATGGATAGGGTCGAGCAAGATAAAGGTCGTGGCCAACCACACTCTGCCGGCACATCGTCGGAATTGTGCCAATAGCTTGGCATTAAGAGTCGGATGGTACGTGTGGGTAAAGTGTACCACCCTGCAGGGATAAATCTTTCGGAAAGCCGTGTCCACGGTTAAGGACGACTTGGTGGAAGATACGAGGTCATAGATAACATGAACGAGAGACTAAAACTTGTTGATAATGAATGAAGGGTGCTTCCTCGGAGATGCCGAGAGGGGTGATCCCTGTAGCATGTGAGATGCTGGGAATTTCCGTTGGTGGTTTGAAAAGATGATGATTACAGTAGCGAGTTTCTCATCTGTTTTTAAAACCTTCTATGAGACGTCCTATTCCTCCTCGATTTGGAAAATAAAGATTGCTTTACGCAAATCAACCTTCATAAAACCCTTTATGAAAACAACAGATATATAATAGGTTAACTAAGTCTTGTTGAGTACCTCCCGTACTCAGGTTTGCTTAACTTTGGTTCAGGTGGAGTTCGTCCCTTCGGTGGTGATTCAACGTGGACATCGACGAGTAGTTCGGGGTTCCTAGGTAGCAGCGTGGAATCTATGGGTTGGGACGTCGCCTTATGTTGCGGCCTCTTAGGCCTTTTTGGTTCTTGTTGATTAGCAACATAATCTGCCTTCCGTTGTCTGATGTAATGTTGGGTCGTGTGACCTCAGCTTGTACAGCTACTCTAGTAACACCTGTTTAATAAAGCTTTCATGTCTAGAGTGCTGCTTTGATCGGTTGTTGGTTTCGAGCCCGTTGTTATACAGTTTTGGCTATGCCTGCATAGTTGTTGCAGTCGAGGGGTTGTGGAGCCGATGATCCATGTCCGAGCCCGCTTGCCGATGTGATTCGGCCTCGGGCGAGGTAACCCTAGTAACCCTCGATTGTTGTTGCACTTTCTGGACACATAGCAGCTCTGTATAACTTTGGTCCCGTTCCTTCAGTTTCAACCGACTCGTGGACGCTTGGGTATGCATAATTGGTTATGACTAGCATGGATACAAGGAGTAGTAGACCGGGGATCCGGACTACGTGCCGATGAATTCGGTCTGCCTGCCGTTGTTTGTTGCGACCGGGGCTGGTAACCCTAAAGCCCTTGTGAGTCCATGGCTAGGAGCACATAACAATATGTATATCTCTGGGTTCGGGGTCGTGACAAGTCATGGTATCAGAGCAGGACTGCCTGTAGGAAAACCTTACTGCTTGGTCGATGTTGAGTCTAGTGATTGTGAAAACTACTTTGAAACTTCAAATGATTGTGAAAAACCTTCTTAGGATTCTTTTTACTCCGTATCTGGTATCGCTCTAACTCTGGGTCACCTTATCTATTTTGATTTGAATAGGTTTTGCTATCTTTTCTAGTCATTCAAAACCTAGGTGCCTTCTTTGGCAAGGACGTCTTTTTGCCCAAGTTGACCTAGTGTTTAGTTTCTCGAGTCGTGTGTGTTCCATGTTCCGTTATCTCCTGATTCAACTGGAAGATTCCTTACCATTCGTAATCTCTCAAAGTTGTATGGATTCCACATTCTTCCATGTTCTAAAGTCTCAAATCCTGAACCTCGAGAACGGCTTTCCATCTCGAATGTATTCCTTGTCTTTTGACCAGGTACTTATAGAGCTATGTTTGTATTCTTGGAAAGATACCTTGGGATTGCTATTAGTAGTGTCCTTTAAAGGCACTAAGATAGTAGTTACTCCTTTCTGTGGGTTCCTAACCCTTGGACTTGAACCAAAGGTCCCGGAATGTGCTGAATTGTAGTGGGTTGGACCGTGTGGTTTCTTAACTATCCGATGCTCACGCTATCAGTACATGATGCTGACCTTTAACCCAAGTCTCGTTCTGTTAACCCTGAGGAACATCTTCTACCTCAGGATGGCTAGGTAATCTCAACTCCAATAGTCATAGGTTCTCTCTTGGAACCAAAAGGGATCACAACAAGAGTGTTCTTACGATTCTCACGTCTTGTTCTTGATTCAGCTATACCTTTGTTTTTGGCATGGGTTCTACAAATGAGTATTATCCTGTGCAATCAACATGATATTAGGATTTTTCCCGAGCATGATTCTACCTTTCAGTTGATCTCAAATCCCCATCCGTTGTGTTGGACACAAAGTTACATATGTGTGTTGGATTCTTCCAATGCATTTGCTCTAGTGTTTCGTCAGAACATTCCACCTTGGAATGTCAGGAGAAACAAACTCCAGTACCTCGTTCATCTCAAGGACCAGGTCAAAGTTTTGTAATTCGCAGAATAAAGAAATTTCATCAGCTTTTGTTCTGTTCCACCTTCGAGTATCACACTCTTCTATATCAAGAGGTTGTGTTGAGTTTTCATGGCCTTATTGATGAAGTGATGCTCTTACACATCCTTACCCACCTTCACGCCAAGCTTAAATGCTCGAGAATGTCGGGTGTGCCTTGAGGTGTGTATCCGATATTCCTAGCAATTCTTATTGCTTTGAAGATCTAAGAAAACATATGTATCCTTCTTAGCACTATTGGTTACCCGGTCTCTATTTGAAGTTGACTGTGTTACCAAATCCGTTCATTCTGGTGCACCTTCTCGGTCAAAGAGTTAGGTTCATGCCAAAGCTCTCAAAACCATATTGTGTTGCTTTGAAAACCAAGATTCCTTTCGAACTCCAAGACATTCTGGTGGTTTGTGATATTCTGGTTGTCTTTCTGGAAGTATCACCAGGTTTTACCTGACCGTGATGTCTAAACCAGGAGTAATTTAAACTACTCCTTTCTCCAAGAACTCTGCTGGATATCCTGAACTAGTGGTTGAGCTTAAATAATAACTTGGAGATTTGAAAGACAAAAGCTCATCCTAACTTGTTCCTTTGCAATGGGATGTCTAGTTCTCATCCTGTTGAAGCAGGATAGTATCTCCTTCGTGGACATGCTATCATCCTACCCTTGATTTGATTTGGGCTATCGTCAAATCAAGATTAGATTCAAGGACTATCTTCATGGTGTTTGCACTCATGTTGTTTTTCCTGTATACACCCTCATGTCCTTTAGTCTGACCAATATTTTACCTTGTTCATGTATCATATGAATTCCTCTTCTTGGAGTATTTTGGTAAGGGTGTTATTGAGCCCATCGATGACATTCCTACTTTCTCCAAGTTGCAAGAGGTTCATGCTGAATAATGGGCATTAATGTTGGAAACTATCGAGAACCATCTTTGTGGAATCACGAAGTTTGTGTTATGGATGTTCGAAGTGACTTCCTCTGGTTCGTGTGCTTATGGTGAAAGTTGTCGCCATGGATTCGAGAAGAGTTTTCTTGATTTCCCTCGGGAATAATCTCAAGTTGGTAATGCATGTGTGGACTATTCTTGAGATGGTTGGTTGTTACATCCATTCCTTGAAGAAGTTTGCATTCACACCAAGCCACTGACTCATCGTTTGTGAAAGAGAAGAAGTTTAAGAACTTTGTTATCTTTGTAATCGTTTTCCCATCAAGGACTCCGATGTGTTTTGTTGCAAGTAAACCATGTAGGTGCAACCGTCTTTTGCAAGTTGCTAATACATGAGTTGTGCAATCTCGCTCATCCTTATTTAGCTAGACATTGTAACTCATATCTTGAGAATCTAGTAACTTTATCTTGTTGTTAACCGGTGCAACCTCTTCGATCAAACATAATGAGTATGAGTTATCAACACACTAACCAGATCTGAATTTCAAGCAGCAACGATGGTTGGTGTTTCCTCAAGGGTATTGAATTAGGTCCATCTGAAAGTACGGCATGGTTGATGTTGTAGTTGACACAACTATCTATAAGGCTTAATACCATCTCTCCTTGAATCCGCAAGAACAGCCACTCTCCGTGAGAATTCTTGTGTGGTTCATTCTAACAAGTTTTCCTCACCGTTCGTCCAAACGGAAGTCCAATTTTCACTTGATGACCTATAGAAGGCTTCTCATGAGCCTGCTGTCGGTATCTAAAACATCAAGGAGAACTTGGAAGTTGATTTGTCCAATGTTTCTCTATACATACTCCAAACCTTTCTTTGAGTGGAAATAAGTTCATCATGAGAACCATATCGTGGTGTTTCGTAACCACCAATGATCAGTTCCTTTTTCAAGTTGTTTGCACTTGAAGTTCTGTTCATCTCACACATTGTGTGAATTTGTTAGTTACTTCAGCCATAGGATCTTAACCATGTGGTAAACGTATTGCTACGTCAAATCCACCATAGGAAAGAGATTCCTTATTCCCTTCCGGTGTTTCAATCCCCGTTAGTTATCCATCCGTATGATGTGACCAAGAATTCCTCCTTAATTACGGCGTTCCAACATGTTTTGGTTACTTATATTCCGTCGTGAAGTAACATTCCAATCCTTGACAAAGTTTTTGACAAAATTTGACGGAATGAAAGTTCCTTCATCTTCCGTGTCCACTCCAAAGAGTGAACATGATCCTATATCAAAATTCTCTCTGACACACAAATTACAGTGTTTTCTCGTGTTCTCCCTCGTCTACGGATATTACATTGTGATATTCAAGACAATCCTTCCCATCTTGGTATTCTATTTCGACGAAACCTCGATGTCATAAGTTGTCCAACCTTTCTTCTCCATAAGGATTCAAAGTCTTGTGCAAAGCTCATATTCTAAGTTCTTTCAAGAACATTCGTCCACAAACTTGAAACCTTCTCCTATTCCCTCCGATACCTTGATGTGTTTCATGCGTGTTAACTCAAAAAGTTCTTTATGAACATTCCTCTCATGAGTTATCCATGAGATACTCAATCTTCGTGAAGATCAATTCTTAAGAGTTTCCCTCTACCTAAGGTGTAGCCGCTGAATATCTTTGCAAGTGCTATGGATTAACCTCTTCAAGAAGATAACCGTAAGGTTTAAGATGATCGTTCAAAACCGGTGTTCCTTCTTTCTTTCTCCTTCGGGAATCTCGGGACGAGATTCTTGTAAGGGGGTAGATTTGTAACATCCCAATTTTTGCTAAATTAGGGTGTGTGGTGTTGTGTTCATCTCATACATGCATGAAATAAAAATTTAAATCATGTTTAAACCAATTTAAATTGTGAATTTAAATGGTTTGAGAAAATCCCCACAAATACTACTTAATGTGGGCTTCAAAATTTTGCACTGAAAAAATAATTCAATTTCACCAAACAAAAACATGGTGTGGTTGAAAATTTGATAAGGTTTTCAAATCTTATTTTTGCCAAATTTTGTTCTTGCAGAAAGGCCCCGAAAACATGGGTTTATGTCTGTTTTTCTAAAGAAAAGGGCTCCTTTGTAAAATTTCCAAACCCAGGGGGTTTTAGGTAAAATCCCCTTTGTCTTCTACCTTCGGCCAGTAGGAGAGCCGGCCGCCCACGGCGCCCTCTCCACGTCCTGCTTCCCTCCCCCCCACGGATAAGAAGCTGAGGAGAAGCGGCGTGCCCTCCTTCCCCTCCTCCTGCCCCCGAGCTCTCTCCCTTTCTCTCTGTATCTCCCCTCTGAAGACCAAACCCTAACCGCCGCCGCGATTTGACGCCGCCGGCGACTGGAGCCTTGCCTCACCGTGATGAACCCATGGGAAGACTCTCCGTCGTCGTCTCCCTAACCTCGAGAAAGACAGGTAGAATGGATGGCTCGAGTCGCCGCAATTCTGCCGTCGTTCACCTCTCCGGCCGCCGGGTGCCATGGAAGATTCCGACACCGCCGCAGCTCCCCCGGCCTCGTCGAATCTTCCTTCACATTCTTGGTGAGCCCAGGGTCCTCCCGGACCTCTCCTTTTCCTCGCTCTCCCTCCGAATCAACGGGTTGCCGAGGACCACCGCGGGCCGCCGCCGCGCAAGCTCGCCGGCGAGCTTCCGACACCCCTTTTTGGGCGGCGCCACCACCCTCCAACTCGTCGTCGTCTCCTCTGTCTAGTGGTGGCTTTTGATTTCTCGTTGGCGCGCTTAATCGCAGGATTGAGCCAAGCTAGAGCCGTTTTGACCATTGATGACGTCATCCTGATGTCATAAGCCTGTTTTGTCCTTTTATCAGAAAATGTTTATTAATTACAGAAAATGATTAATTCTATTAATTCATTAACTAATGTTTTACACCTCAAAAAAATATGGAAAAATATTCAAAATGTTCAGAAAAATATACTCTACCTGGATATGTCATTTTCATACATGTTTGATAAAGTTGAAAATTGAACATTATTTAATGTTGCTTAATTCATTTAAAATGGAAAAATAAGTTTTTAATCAATAAAATGAAAAAATTAAAAGTTATATATCAAAGTTCTCAAAATGACAAATGCAACCTGTTTATGATGTTCTCAAATCCATTTGAGCAATTAAAATAGTACTCACTTCAAGAATTGCCCGAATTGCCCTCCGGGGTCTATTTCGGGATAATTTCAATAAAAATGCATAACTAACATTCGAACCCTAGCAACCCATTGAACCTGTCTAGGGCTTTATTTCAGTGCATTAACTTTATCATGCATACATATTGAGCATTGCATTATCGGTAGAACGCAACTCCAAAGAGAAGGCCAGCTGTTCCATGACGAATACTTGATCTTAACCGACAAGTCAAGCACTTATCCGAGAAGACATTTCTATTGGTTTTCTTATAACCAAGGCAAGCATAACCTCTTATCTGCTCATATACGTTTTCCAACAATATTTGATTCTCGTACTTTGCATTCGATTCCAAAGTATTTGATGCTAGTAGATATAGTTCACCTATATACTGCATTGCCTCAATGTCGTGATCCACTGCTCCTAGCCGCCATCGATTTGCTTGTGCGTATCGCTAGAGCCTCATATCTGCTTCGCTTAGCTTTACATGTTGTTACCTCTGCTCCATCCGGTTTATGAATCAGAGATGCGATAATCTAGTATGATATGATGACGGGATAAGATGAGCACTGTGCGGTTAACTTGACTAAGGCTTGGACGGGAGGCCACTTAGGAAGTGGTTGTTTGTCCTGTACTTGCCAACCCTAGGAGTAAGGTCTCGCCGAAGAAACCAAGACTGAGCGTGCAACCACACGCGGGGCCTAACAGACCGTGCTCGACCAACTAACTTGTTTTGCTCTATCCGTAAGTCACGTCCTTTTGGGTGTTCCATCTGCGTGTGAGTCAAAAACCCTTTTGGAGGTGTTTAGGGCATGACCGGGACAAGTGATGGACGTACACGGATCTTGATCCCGACTCACAGAACAGGTGCCGTCAGGAGGTGGCCGACTCCCTGTTGACGGGGTGGCCCTATTTGGGTTGACTCATGGATAGGGTCGAGCAAGATAAAGGTCGTGGCCAACCACACTCTGCCGGCACATCGTCGGAATTGTGCCAATAGCTTGGCATTAAGAGTCGGATGGTACGTGTGGGTAAAGTGTACCACCCTGCAGGGATAAATCTTTCGGAAAGCCGTGTCCACGGTTAAGGACGACTTGGTGGAAGATACGAGGTCATAGATAACATGAACGAGAGACTAAAACTTGTTGATAACGAATGAAGGGTGCTTCCTCGGAGATGCCGAGAGGGGTGATCCCTGTAGCATGTGAGATGCTGGGAATTTCCGTTGGTGGTTTGAAAAGATGATGATTACAGTAGCGAGTTTCTCATCTGTTTTAAAAAACTTCTATGAGACGTGCTATTCCTCCTCGATTTGGAAAATAAAGATTGCTTTACGCAAATAAACCTTCATAAAACCCTTTATGAAAACAACAGATATATAATAGGTTAACTAAGTCTTGTTGAGTACCTCCCGTACTCAGGTTTGCTTAACTTTGGTTCAGGTGGAGTTCGTCCCTTCGGTGGTGATTCAACATGGACATCGACGAGTAGTTCGGGGTTCCCAGGTAGCAGCCTGGAATCTATGGGCTGGGACGTCGCCTTATGTTGCGGCCTCTTAGGACTTTTTGGTTCTTGTTGATTAGCAACATAATTTGCCTTCCGTTGTCAGATGTAATGTTGGGTCGTGTGACCTCTGCTTGTACAGCTACTCTAGTAACACCTGTTTAATAAAGCTTTCATGTCTAGAGTGCTGCTTTGATCGGTTGTTGGTTTCGAGCCCGTTGTTATACAGTTTTGGCTATGCCTGCATAGTTGTTGCAGTCGAGGGGTTGTGGAGCCGATGATCCATGTCCGAGCCCGCCTGCCGATGTGATTCGGCCTGGGGCGAGGTAACCCCAGTAACCCTCGATTGTTGTTGCACTTTCTGGACACATAGCAGCTCTGTATAACTTTGGTCCCGTTCCTTCAGTTTCAACCGACTCGTGGACGCTTGGGTATGCATAATTGGTTATGACTAGCATGGATACAAGGAGTAGTAGACCCGGGATCCGAACTACGTGCCGATGAATCCGGTCTGCCTGCCGTTGTTTATTGCGGACGGGGCTGGTAGCCCTGAAGCCCTTGTGAGTCCATGGCTAGGAGCACATAACAGTATGTATATCTCTGGTTCCGGGGTCGTGACACATGAATTAGTATCTCGTACTAAATTACTTTTGCTGGAACTATGTCAATAGTGATGGTATAACTCTTATACCTATATTGGTCCATGTAGGATCTCCGGCTTCAATATCAGCTTCTACTTCCTTAAGCAAGTCAAACATCATCTAAACTGGTCACTTGTCCGCAGTCATATTGTAAATCTTTACAAAACTATGGAATATAGGTGGAAATGATCCTAGCACGATGTCACATAAATTCTCATGTGTTAATGGAAAACCAACATCTCTGAGTTTTTTTTCTAATCTGATAATCCTAATTTCAAACAGCTCTATGGGTACACCCAATCCAAGCCGACTATTCATCAGTTCTCTCGTCATATTATAATGCTCATTGCGCACTTGATGTGTGAATAGATATTTCAGTTCCTTTACTATTTAGTAGGGATTATGGTTGCGAAACTGATCAACCAGCTCACCATCAATGCATGTGTGCAAGAGCTTCTTGACAATGCACACGTGTAGCATTCCCACATTTGAAATAAATGCAAGAACATCTGTGTTACTGTGCTAGTCCCTGGATCAATTGCTAGCACCACAGTACAAGATGAAATATCATGCAAATGCATCAAAATCTATTACATCGCATGATCCAGTCTTTACAAAATAACATTATTACAACTTACATAGTCTCATAAGACTAGCATGAAACATAGAATTATAAAGGAAAACATAGTACCACGATGAGCCTCATCTTCTTCATGTGCCACAAGCAAAACATGTTGGTTGTAGACTCGAGATACTAAACGAAATCCTCACTCGTCATCAGATCCATATGCAATATGGAATATGCAGCCACAAGGGGTCAGTACAATTTATTGTACTAGAAAATGACACTATGGTGGATATAAGTGACATTACTAATACAACATGAATATTAGGCTGAGTGGAGTTTTGGCTAAGTTTGCATAAAGGAAGTTTTCTTCTATCTATTTTGTAAAATAGTTTTTCTTTTCAAAGGTTGCCACCATTGGATGAAATCCATGAGCACCACAACTATTGTTCACTTAACCAAAATTTTACTTCTTGAAAAGTGGCGTTGATATTCTTCTGTCCATCCTTGTTGAGCTTCTCATAGTTGTCCACAAAAGGGACACGACTAAGATCTTAGTTTTGTTTACTCTGTAGAGTGTGTGCACTTTCACCTTTAAAATTAACCATCCCAAACATCCTATACACCCTGAGTGCATTAAGTAAAGGAGAAGATTAAGACAAGATCTTTCAGATGAAGAGTTCAACCCCATGGCAAGACCTGTTCCACCTGTATTTTGCTACATCTTCTTGTCAAGTCGACAAGTAGAACTCTCACAACTTAGTTGAGAAAGACAGAGCCCATATTGACTAAAGGCTGCACTGGAAGCTATCTAAACTTGGAAAGACATAACAATCCCTTTGTTCCCGAGTGGCATTCCACAAGTGAACACCTCAGGTTGAACCATAAAAATGGCCCTGAGGAGACACTCCACTCTCAATAACCCATCAACCAAGTCCACCCAGGTGTTTCATAAAGCTTATGAATTTTATTTTCAACATCCAATAAAACAATTTTAATGGCATTGCTAAGTACATAATAAGCTCAAAGGTGTATTCACTAACTTGGATAAAAGACGGCTACACACTACTAGGATAATAACATAGCATATAACTTAGTAAAACCTCCTATCATGCATACTACTCGAAACATCTAATGCATAGTAAAACTAGATGGGTGGTTTATGTGTGCCACTTGCCTTTTTTGAAGCTGGTGTAGAAGTACACTTTCTCCACAAACAGAATGTTTCTCTTCATAGAATCTAAACAAACCAAACAAGTAGCAACAAACAAACATTCACAAATAATGAAAGAACAAAGTTAACATTCAACAAACATATCCTAAAAGGTTTTATGTTAGTTGGGTCAAGGCAAGGTCAAGTCTATCATAATAATTTAACTTACTAAATAAACTATTGTGATTGGGTTCAAGGTCTACCAAAATGGATATTGATTGGTCAAGCTTTGGGTTTGAAAGATTCAAACTCAATTGGTCATATTTGTCGAGGAAGTTCCAAGAGTTCACTAAGGTTTGTCAAGTATTATCACATCACTCAATATGCAAAAGAAGTGTATGAAACAACAAGGTTTGAGGTTGAACACTTAATTTCATTCATAAAGAAATTGAAGTGTGTAACATCCCAGTGTTTAGGAACTAACGAGGGGTGGAAATAGAAATTTGTGCATCTGCATGCATGCATTTGAAAAACCTGAACACATTTTTCGCAAATTAAAACCCTGGAGTGATTGGAATTGATTCATCTTCATGCCTTAGGGTTTAGAGAAGAGGAGTGAAGGGAGATGATTTTGACATGATCTCTAGGTATTTACTTGTTTGGAATGTGAAATCTTACTTTGAGATTTAAATGACATTTGTATTTGAATTTGAATTCAAATTAAATATTAAAGATATAGAAATAACAAGTCATTAAATAAAATAATAAATCAATAATCCAATTCTTTATAGAATATAATTCAATCCAGAAATTTTATAGAATAAAAATAAAAAGCTTTATTAATTCAACAAAATATTACATTGTGTTCACAAATATATTTAAAAGAAAAGAATTACAAAAAGGAGAAAGTACAAGTATTTTCCTAAACTAATTCTTGTATTCTTCTAATCTTCAATTGTTTCCTTTCCAAACTTGGTACCTGCAAAACAAAAGAGAAGAAACATGAAACAAATATTAGATTGAGTTTGACAGTGTGTTGCACTGTTAAACACATCATTGGGTATAGAGGGATCAAGTGTAATATTGTTTTTAGCAAATAGGACTTAGTACAACCTCATTGGATGAGCAAGAAATCCACTTGGCAGTCAAAATTAATGAATTCGCTAGGATAAGACCAAGTCCAGTCGAAGCCAATCTTCCGGGCAAAATATCTGGGGCATGCAATCACACACACAGGTGACACACCCATGAACAAGCCTATGTTGTCAAGACTATAGCAAGCACAAACAAAGCATATTCGCCGTACAGTGGAGGAGCAAAGTAGCAGTTCACTTCCCACACAACTAGATCAAGCTCTCAGCTGAGAACATCTCAACAAAGCACCCATGCACTTTCCATTTCATCCATCTAGACCACCAAATCCTTATGAAATTCATGGACAACATGGGATAGCTCAAACCAACAGCAAGCACAAGCCTGGTGCTGGAGGAGCAGGCCAGCAAGTAGATCCACAAGCACATCACCAACCACAACAACAACACACCTCAAGGTGGATTTCTTATACAATCTCTAGCAAAGAAAATTTCTCTTATGCACAAGGAGTGGGCTGGGTATTTTTTCCTCAGTCCAGCATAGTAGTGCTACGCTAAGATCATCCTAGTTGTTTGAATCAAAGATAATATCTATTCTTATTTAAAGAGGAAAAGCCTTAGAGAAACATCACATGCCAGGACATAAAAATGAAATAGCATTTGTTCTTATTTAAAGAAAGGGACTCGTCCTTTGCATCACAAGACTGGGTCATTATCATCAAGTGTGTATCTTCTCTTAACAAGTTAAAATACCACCAATTTAAAACGGAGATTGTTGGGCACAAATCCTAAATGATTTTGCACCTCAAACACAACTCACACTTCCACAATTAGCACCACCAAATCTTAGGGCTCACAGAAATAATTAGACATATAAGCATGTCCATTTACATAGACTAAATGTCAAATTATCCTTGAAGTGGCACACCTCTAAACAATTGGATTCAGACAAACACACACACATATGTATTTTTCAGGGGCCATGGATTAAATCTGCCAATTTGACAGAAGAACAAGGGTAGCATCAGGGCATGGCACTAACAACAAGAATCACTAGGGCATAGTTTGTAATCCAACACAACACTGATCACAAATAGGAGGAAATTAGCTCTGGCTCGATGGCCTAGCTCCAGAGCAAGGGGAGGAGAGGCAGAGAGAGAGAGAGAGAGAGAGAGAGAGGAAGAGGAGAGTAGGATCCCGGGGTTACTCACCGCAGGTGATCACCTCTATGGTCAAGACCATGGCGTGGGTGTAGAGGTGCTGAAGACGGCGATGTCGACGAAGCCGTTGCAGAGTGTGGCGTAGCGGTTGAGTTTGTGGAGGGTCATCCCACCGGCACCAGCGTCACAACAGCGGCAACAGCGAAACCGATTTGCACTGCACAGTCACCGTGGAAGCACCATGGGCGCAGCACTGCCTCAAGGCTCGGTGGAGCATCACAGGAGCAGCACGAGCACGACGATGTCTGTGCGATGCCGAAACCCTAAACCTAGGGTTAGATGAGGCACGACCGTTCTAAGTGGCGAATCACAAATCAATGCATAGGATCTTGTAGAGGATATGATGGCGCGTCGTTTGCTCCCAAGCACAACGACGGAGGTTGCCGGAGGTGGCCGGAGTAATTCGGCGACTGTGGGTCGATTTCGGTCGCGGCCGCGAGAGAGGAACGAGACGGGACAGAGAGGAGAGGAGTGCGGTGGAGTGGTTCGGGCCGAACGAGTGGCTTCGAGCCAACCCACTGATGGAGTTGGCCCACCTGTCAGGTGGGCGGGCATAATGGTCATTTGACCGGTTCTAAATAAAAATAAAAATAAGAAATACAAATAAATAAATATCAAACAATTCAATTAAGTAAGTAATCAAATTAAATCAATTTAAAAATATAATTGACTGTACTTTAATTTATCTATAATTCAACACTCTATTTTTAATAAAACAAATAATACTAAGTTGGTAATTCACACAAAAAATAATAAACTAAGAAAAATAATTATAATCCTAATTTCTTTTATTAAAAATAAAAGGCTTATATCATTTAAGGAAAATTTTCTTATTCCAAAAATTAAAGTATATCATTTAATTATTCCTTTTATTTATGAATTCACTATTTAAGAGAAATAAAAGAAAGTAGAATTTAAAAAATTTAAAAATAATTTAATTCCACATTTTCTTAATCGGTTAAAAATCAATTAAAAGAAAGTGCATGCATATCATTATTATGCATAATAACATCATTTGCTTCTTTAAACATTGTCTTTACTAGACAATGATGGTATTTTGTAGAACGAGGAAGTCATGGGCTTCATTAAGCATCAGACTCCATTACTTTTCAGTCTCAAGGCAAGTTCATCACTTGATCATATCGTTCAAAATATTTCTTAACAATTATTTGTAGAACTTTATTCCAATAGAAGGCATAAACCATATTTTTATAATAATATGACTAATTATATACCTGCCGAGGGGTGGTATTCTGTATGGCTGGAAAATGGAACCATGGTAAGAGATGTTTGGTGGAGGTTACAATTGCAAGGGAAAGTATTATGTAGGAGATAACAACCAATGCCGTCAGAGTTATTGCGCCATAAATAATGCGTTGAACATAGGACTTGTATGGGGCGAGTAAGCCATCTATGATCTTCCCCCGTTCACATGTCAACGGGCAGTTAGAGCCGTATGCTACAGGTCTTGCGGGACTACATGCACATGGGTGGGATCCCTTAATGCCCACAGACTCTGGTGTCTATGATGGTCTGCACGGGGAGCCTAGGTAGTTCTACCTTGCAGGGTACATTATTTGGGTTAAACCTGTGTTGCATGAAATGGGTGGGAATGTGAGGTGCATAGAAGCGCAGTGAATGGTTTGGATCAATAGCCGGGCCCCACACCTAAGTGGGTATGGACAGGAATGATCGCCTGGTTGTGCAACATGGTCTTAATCGCCTTTGGGTAAAGTAACGCGCATCTGCAGAGTGTACACAATTGTGACATGTTACTCCTAGTTCCAGGAAGGAGTTGCGAACCCTGCAGGAAATGAACTCCATGAAGTTCTAGCACCTATGAAGATTTGGCGGGCATAGTTTTCCGTATAAAATCAATCTCTTGAAGAAACGTTTTCACTCAAAATATGCATTAGTTCGAGACTCTTTAGAGTCGAGGACTGTAGATAGTGCATCAAACTACCAATGTTACATAATGAACTTGTTGAGTAATGCTGATTACTCATTCCTTCCCTTTGAACCCCTGCTTAGGCTATGAGGACCTAGAGGAGGCATCCTTGAACATCATCGGAGGTCAATATGGTGACTACTATGAGGAGATGAATCTTTCAAGCAGACTTGAAGGGGTGGACTACATCATCCAGTATGGAGCCAATTCGGAGGAGGCAAAGTTCGACTAGGGTTAGCTTGGTCTAGTAACTAAGCACAGTCGAATCGAGCAACCTTGAAATTCTATATTAGGATGTTGAGTTTCCATGTATGCATTAATTTACTTTTTAGTTGGTGTTATAAAACTTTAGTAATGAGGTGACCTCATCCTAAGAATGTTCTCTCGTATGCATAACTATGTTTTGTAATATATGTTTGTATGGCATTTGGACCCGCACTGTTTCTGCTGTACCACCCCGAGGGATGTAATATTTGTGGAACGGTGTTCTTTAAGTGTTATCAATGACTTGCGTACTACGATATGCAATGGTATGTTGGATCGCCGCAAAGTGTTTGGGTTAGGCTTTCCATTTTGGTTATGGATTGGTCTAGGCTCATCACACAAATGTCCAAGGAATTATTGTGACATGGTCTTGGGTTTCGCCAGTTAGAAGAAAACTATAATCAACACTTATTTCCTCTCGTGGTGGTCTACTACTTGAAAAGGCTAACCATCCTTTTGTTTTATTATTCATGGGGTGTTGTCAATACTCCGTCTTCACAGTGGTCTTCGGGGCTTTAGTCTTCTATAATTCCTCTTGAAGTGCTTCTACCACCTTATTTGCTTCCTTGAGATCCTTCTGGGTGTCGTGAATTCTCCACTTGATTCTTTCTCTATGGGGTCACTAATCAACTTTATGTTGATGTCTTCAGTCTTGGCTTAGTTTTCAGATCCATATGCTAGTGAAATATGTGGTTAACACATATTGGGTGTTGGTCTTGATCAAATTGATCACACCATAATTTTTCCTAATAGGGTTTCAGTTTCACCAACACCATACAAATATCGAAGTGTCTAACCACTATGAAGGGGTTTTGGGCCAAACTTGCATGGAAATGGTTCAAGGGTGCGAATTTGCTTAGGTGCTGGTCTCTCTGGTCCAAGGTTAATATTTGGAACAAATTTGCATAAGAAAATATATTCTAAATATTTATAGGATTTATTCTATGTAAAAAAAAAAATACCCAATTGGGCATCTAAAATCTAAATAAATTCTAAAAATTTCCAAAATTTAATATGGACAAAAGGGTATGTTAGCAAACATCCTAAGGTCTCCAAAAGTATTTTATTTGTAATTTTTGGGTTTATGGAATTTAAACTATGCCAAAATTCATCAAAATGGCTGATTTGAATTTGAACAAATTTGAAATTAAATAGTTCTAAAATATTCTACACGACAATAGATTTTTAAAAAGTCCAAGTTTACTAAATCTGGCTTTCTGGATCAAAAGATATGATGATTCTAAGTTCTAGGGTCTTTTTTGTAAAACTGTCAATTAATTTCTATTCGGGAAAAATCCAGAGAAAGTCTTGGCCACGTGGCTAGCTCTGATTGGCTGCTTCTGCTGACTGGGTGTTGACGCTGCGATGACTTGGCTTGCTGACTGGGCAGACACGCGCCACATTCTTATTTGCTATACCGATTCGATTTAAAACATATAATCCTAGCCCTTGATTTAGATCGGACGACCAAGAGGAGAGGGAGCCCACTAGGCGGCAGGATCTCGCTGGAATGGTGAAATACGGAGGCGCTGCGGCTCGGGATCGACGTCGACGATGCTCCGGGGGTCTTCTGGCACGGCGAGGGGATGACAGCGCGGACGCGAGCTTCCTCAAACAGCAACAGGTGGCAGACGGAGCGACAACGTCTCCAGCGTTCTTCGGAAATCCTTTGCGCGGGCGAACGACTACGCAAAAAAAAATCGCGCGAGGGCATCAGGGGATGCGCAGAGGCCAGGGAAACAAAGGGGACCAAACGAGGGCGGCGCAGACCGTCTGCTTTTGTCGGGATTGTAAATTGTTACCGCGGACCCGTAGATCTCCGGCGAGCAAAATATGCGGTCTGGGGGCATGAAACGGGTGGCTACGGGAGGGGAGGTAGAGAGGGGGGATTTAAGGTGAGCGACACGGATGGAGTTAACGTGACCTTAATCGCCGGAATCAAACTCCGAATAAACAGCTGTGGGGGTTACACTCCATTGAAGACGATGATGATGTTACTGATCACGTCATCTGTTCTTTTCTTTTTATTTTTACTTCCTATTTTCAAATTTTCTTTATAACTTTTGATTTAAAATCCAATTAGCCTCAAATAAGTTTAAAAAATTGTAGTAAAATTATATTTCCACTAAGGACATCCGTGGACAACTTTGGATACGTTTCAAATTTTTAAATTTGAATTTTCAAAATAGGACTGATTTATTCAATAGTTATAAAATGCTTTTTAAAATAGAAAACCCCAATAAATAGAAATATAGCTTTATAAAAATAAGAAAAGTTCTAAAAATCCAATTATTGAGTTTATAAAATATAAGAACTTATTTTGTGCCCCCACAAAATATTGAAACTCATTTTTAACATTTAACTCATTGATAAATCATTTAAAACAAAATACTAACTTTTGAGATTTTTATATTAGCAATTAAATATTATCAAGGCTAAAGGTCCTCAAGTTTTCAAATTTCAAAATAATATTTTCAAAGCAAAAATATAATTCAAAACATTTTGGTTTTAAAGCATTGGTTGAAAATAGTTTTGTCTCTTTACAAAATATTCATTTGAATAAAATTAAGGTTTATAAAATAGAGCCATTATTTGGATCAACAATTCCTATAACATCAAAATAAGATATAAATTTTCTTTTGTATGTGGCTTATTTGTTTTTGGGGACTTTCTTTTAGTAAACAACAAAAGTTTTAATTTTTAATAGATTTTTGAAATTTTCCATAAATCAGGGATGTTACAATACGTCACATTGGATATGAGGTCATCATGATCCTCATATCCAGGCATGTGACCCACAAAGTGATCCGTGTGGGAGTTACTTAGAATCTCCATCACAACATGAAACCATTCCCCAAAAAATGTTTCCATTTGCAACCAAATGCTCACGACTCATCATCAGATTAAATTGATATCTAACAAGGGATCCATCTCTACAATAAAAAAAGTTTATTTAGACTCTATAGTTCAAAATTAATTTGCACTACTTAATTCAATAAAATAGAGATTAAGATATGCTCCAACTGAAACTGATATTCCTCAAGGTAAACTTTGAGTGGATATCAAAAAAAAAAAGATAAACTTTGAGTGCAACAAGATCCCAATAGATTATGATTAGAAGGATGTATCCACCTCAACCAACCATAACCTAGAGAGTAGGCCGCCATGCCAATCCCACACGTGGCTCTCTCATCTTTCGATGTGTTTGTGTTCCTAGCTCATGAATTTCATGCATGAACAACAAGACAGCCAACTGACTCCTCCATATAGAATGCACCTTGTAACCAAGTGAGCAAACTATAACCTGCCTCAGGCAATAAGAGGCACGTATACCCTTGTATCCAAGTGATGAATGCGTACCCTTGGCAGTTTGATGGTGCTACAATTGGGAGAACCCGAGCGACCTTGATACTTTTAAGTGAGGAATCACCATAATAACTAACTACTGCACAATCAAGGTGCAATCACCAAAGGATAAACATCATGGGCAAGTTATCGATGTCGAACAATGACAATCCTTTGGCATAGGCCATCATGTCAAAACACAGTAACACAATAGCTATACCAAACCACATGCACACTCTGCAAAAACAAGTTAGACGTCTATAATGTTTTGTTTGCAAGTTTTAGCGTGGTTGTAGGTTCTACAATCAACTATCTTCATCACCTACGCAATTCGAGGTATGTTTAATCTTATTTCTAGATTAACTTTGCGGGGTGATTGAAACAAAGACATTACGAAAACGTCTTGAGCCTCAATCTAAACTTATTCATAAACATGACCCTTGTGTGGATCCAATCCATGTGCCCCTTCCACTGTGTAGTTATATGAGACCAACTATGATGTGGCCCAAAGCTACTGGAGCACTTCCTCAGATCAAGCGATATATGTAAGTGGCAACTAGAGCGTCCTAGGATTGCTAGAAGTTTATAAAAATTCATATTATGCCATTGGAAAAAAAAACATGGCTTATTGGGAAGTAACAAAAAGAAACTGAATATTAGAGAGAAATATACTTGCACAAGTTCATGCAATACTCGCACAAAATTGTGCTCTAAATACAATTGTATCGACTCATAGTACGCTCTGATACCACTGCTGGTCTACGCTGCAGAATTTATTTTTTTGCCCTATGTAGACCGCCAAGATCACTATGCAGATAACGAGGCATGCCCATACATGCGAGGATCAGGATCACGACTCACCGGGCAGCGAATTTGATGTAGTCATAGAAGAGATAGGGAAGTTAGTAGATCCTCACAACTAGGCATATTTGTAAGGATGTCGCTAAATCTTCCCTCGTCAAGGATCACATCGTAATCCCTCTTTTGGTGTGCATGCGTACGCTCGTGTCAACCGTTAGCGCTCCGCCGTCCAGGACTCGACACAAAAAAAGAGAGACATTCTTCCGGTGTTGCTAATTGGTAGCTCTAATCAACTATGATTAGATCTATTTATGAAACTGGAAGTTCTCAACACGTCAAATAAAAGTATAATTAGAGCTAGGTCTAATCGGGAAGGACACCTCAAAAACCCTATTATAAGAGGCTCTAATTCAATTAGAGGGATGATACGTCCATTTTGCATCAGTATTTTATATTGTAATTTACTGTTATTCATCGATATATTTCATAATATGTTGCACTACTTATGTTATTTCATCTTATTTTGCATGTTTGATAATCATCGGGACCAGAAATCAACTGGAAAAAGCACCGTCAAGATACCCTATTTCTGAAGACTCGAAGAAGAAGGGGGACATCGGAGAAGTCTTAGAACACTAGATGAGGGAGCCAGCCACAAGGGGAGCCAGAGGGGGGCCACCAGGGGCCCACACCACCAGGTGGCGCGCCCCTGGCGGTGCCGCCACCCTGGCCCACCACTGGCAGCCCCCTCTCGCGTACTTCATCCCTAGGGAACCCTAAGACCCAAAGAACCATCAAGGAAATATTCCGCCGCCTCCTCGGGGCGGAAAACAACAGAGAGAGAAAAGCTCTCCGGCAGGGAGAAATCTGCCGGGGGAATTCCTCCCCGGAGAGAGGAAATCATCGCCATCATCACCGCCATCGCTCCAGGCATCATCAATATCATCATCACCAGCACCATCATCCTCACCATCCAACTACGTCCCTCTACTACAATTGGGGTTCTATATTGTTGTTTTCCACTAGATCTCTCTCGCGGTGTGGATTACTTGTTAGTAGTTGATGCTTACGAGATTTATCGGCGTTTGCACTTTATGACCAGATTGTATTTCATCATTATATCACCTATGATTATGATCCATATGATGTCTTGTGAGTATTTCATTTAGTTATTGAGGACACTGGAGAAGTCAAGATGTTAGTAGTGGAATTATGTTGAAGTAATATCTATGGTTTGATATTTAAGTTGTGGTGCTATTCTTCTAGTGGTGTCATGTGAACATCGACTACATGACACTTAACCTTTATGGGCCTAGAGGGATGCATTGTGTATTTGGCTAATAATTGTGGGGTTGTAGGAGTGACAGAAACCTAAACCCCCGTTAGGAAACCGATGCACGAGGGAGTGTAGGATCCCAGAGTTTAAGGCTATGGTTAGATTTATCTTAATTATTTCTTGTAGTTGCGGATGCTTGCAAGGGGTATAATCAAAAGTATGTGTTAGTCCTAGTTGGGCGGTGCAGTAGCATAGGTTTACCCATACAACACCTATCAAAACAATAAATATTAATCAACTGTATGAAACGAAAGCGCTTGACAAAGTTCCCATGTGTCCTCGAGAATGTTTTATCATCATAAGTAAAACAACCGTCTTGTCCTTTGCTCTAAAAAAGGATTGGCCCACTCACTGCAATTATTATTATTGTCTTTTATTTACTCGCACTTTATTTATCTGCTATGTCAAAAGCCACCAAAAACCTGTTTGTTAGTGTTTACAGTGAATCCTCTATCCAACCTGCGTGTCAACACCTTCTGATCCTCGTTGGGTTTGACACTCTTATTTATCGAAAGTAATACGATGCACCCCCTATACTTGTGGGTCATCAAGACTATTTTCTAACGCCGTTGTCGCGGAGTGAAGCGCTATTGGTAAGAGAAACTTTTACTGCGAGTGCTGTTTTTATTTCTGTCTGCTGCTTTATTTTATTATGGAGAGTCCATTTGGTTCCCTATTTAGGAGTACTACTGCTACTACTAATGCAGTAGATGACCCACTGTCTGCTCATTTGGATCCTTTTAAAATACCTATGAAAATTGTTGAACGTGTTATGGATAACTACTATTTTGGAGATGGAACTGTCCATCCCGGTGATCATTTACTCTTTATACATGAATTATGCGAGTTATTCAGGTGTGCAGGTATTATAATGGACCAAGTCAGGAGGAAATTATTCTCTTTATCACTGAAAGGTAGAGCTGCAGAATGATTTAAAATGCTGAAGAATGGTCAATCTATTGGATGGGAGAAAATTGTACCTCTCTTTTATTCTAAATTTTATCCTCCCAGTGAGATTCATAAGGATCGGAATCAAATATATAATTTCTGGCCTCATGATGGAGAGAGTATTGCCCAAGCTTGGGGGATACTGAAGTTATTAATGCTCAAATATTCTGTTCATGAGATTCCCAGTAATATTGTTATTAATAATTTTTATGCAAGGCTTTCTCTTCATGATAAGGATTTATTAGATGCTTCTTATTCTGGATCATTCACACGTATGAAAGGAAAAGCTAAATGGGATCTTCTTGACCGTATTCAATAAAATACTTAAGGATGGGAGAATCACAAAGGTACAAAGTCGTGCATAAATTATGATTATACCTAGTTAATGGTACAATTCTTGTTGACGACTGTCACGATCGGCGTATTTTTCCTTGGGGGAGCTCTGTATACACTTCTTCCAGGTTTTATCATTTATATTTGCTCAAGTCCATTGTGATGAGATGATCAAACTGATATGGAAGTCTAAGTGTCTCCCGAATCTTAGGGTTTTCCTTTGGCTTATGGCTTATGATCGCATTAAAACTCTTGATCTCATGGCACGTAAGTGATGGAGGGAAGATTCTGACACCGTTTGTGTTCTTTGTTCAACCAGTGCACGAGAAACGAGGGACCATCTATTTTTTGAGTGCACTTTTGCCTCTCGCTGTTGGCAATGGCTTGATGTTCTTTGGGACTTGGACTAACCCTTGTTGGACCGTGTCAGCATGGCTAGACCATCGTGTCATCTTCCCTTTTTCCTTGAGATCTTTGCTTGTACCACATGGAATATTTGGAAAATCGGAAATAAGATCATCTTTCAAGATGTTCTGCCTCTCTAGGATAGATGGAAGGTCAGGTTCAAATCTGATTTGTCTCTTCATAGGTATAGAGTTAAGACTAGACTATATGGTCCCCTCCTGCAGTGGATTTGTAATCTTGCATCCTAATCATGTTTTCTTCTCTTCTCTTTAAACCCCTAGACCCCCCAGTTCTTTATCTCTGTAATTTCTCCTTTGTACTCTCTTGGGTCACCATCTGATTGACCTTAATTATCATTTATAAAATTAGATCATAGGGATTTTCCCTACGTTAAATTTTCAAAAAAAATGATTATGAATGCATTAAATCTTATATGGGAACCGATGATTTTTGTAATGTTAGTGTTGTTTGTGGTCTTGACTCTCAAATCTTTGCAAACCATTTTAAGGCCTTTGCCTACTATCTTGATATTCCCAAAAAGGAGTGGAACAAGTACCAGGCACCTTATAAAGATACTGTTAATTGTGCTCCTGCTAGAAACATAGAAGTTCATACTATCAATATTTTTGGGCCTGAACCTTATATGAGAAAATGCCTTTCCCTGCCAAGGTAAAGGAACATTCTATTATAGCTTGTGTGGTTAACAAAAGTACAAAGAAATCTATAGAACCTGATGAACAAATAACTGTTGAACCTATAGTAGCAATAGTTAAATACCTTGTCTCTAAAAATGTAGAAGATGGACACATTATCTTCTGTGATGATGCTTCTAATATTGTTTCACATCCTAGTAAATCTTGGAAAACTAGTGTTCGTGTGCTTTCTATTAGGATAGTTGATCATTTCTATTATGGTTTATGTGATATTGGTGCAAGTTCAAGTGTTATTTCTTATGAGCTTTATAGAGAAATTATGGATGAAATTGGTTCTTGTGAACTTGAAGATGTTGATGTGGTTATTCAGCTTGCTAATAGATAAACTATCTCTCCAATTGGTATTGTTAGAGATGTAGAAGTTTTATGTGGTAAGACTAAATATCCAGCTGATTTTCTAGTACTTGGTTCAGCTGTTAGTAAAACTTGTCCTATCATTTTTGGTAGACCTTTCTTGAATACTTGTGGTGCTGTTATAGATTGTAAGAAGGAGAAAATATTGACAAAATTTGATGGAAAATCTTATGAGTTTAATTTTTCTAAATTTGCTAGAGCTCCTTATGAAAATAACTTCCCTAATGAAGATTTTAGAGTTGAACAACTTGCCTCTATTGCTCTTGCTCCTAACAATGCTTTGCAGCAATACATGGAGGATAACGAAAGTGAGGTCTTTATGGAAGAAAGAAATGAGATTGACAATATTATTCGTCATCAACCAGTGATGCTTAAGCATAATTTACCCGTGGGAGACTTGGGTACCACATTGCCGCCCAAGGAGGATCCCGTTTTTGATTAAAAACCTTTACCTGATGATCTTAAATATGCTTATGTTGATGATAAGAAAACATATCTTGTTATTATTAGTTCTAAACTTTCAGGTAAAGAAGAGGAAAGGTTATTGGAAATATTGAAGAAACATCGTGGAGTTATTGGATATACTCTTGATGATTTGAAAGGGATTTCCCCTACTACATGTCAGCATGCTATTAATATAGAACCTGATGCAAAGCCAGTAGTTGAACATCAACGCCGTTTAATTCCTAAGATGAAGGAAGTGATAAGAAATGAGGTATTAAAACTCCTTGATGCTGGTATTATTTATCCTATTGCTGATAGTAGATGGGTAAGTCGTGTGCATTGTGTCCCTAAGAAAGGAGGAATGACTGTTGTGCCAAATGAAAATGATGAGCTTATTCCTCAAAGAGTAGTAGTTGGTTATAGAATGTGCATTGATTTTAGCAAAGTTAACAAAGTTACTAAGAAAGATCGTTACCCTTTATCTTTTATTGATCAAATGTTAGAGAGGTTGTCTAAGAAAACTCATTTTTGCTTTGTTGATGGTTATTTTGGGTTTTCTCAAATTTATATTAGGAAACAAGATCAAGAGAAAACAACTTTTACTTGTCCTTATGGAACTTATTCTTATAGACGTATGCCTTTTTGTTTGTGTAATGCTCTTGCTACGTTTCAAAGATGCATGTCTGCTATTTTTCATGGTTTTCGTGAAGAAATTGTGGAATTATTCATGGATGATTTCTTTGTGTATGGAACTTCTTTTGATAACTACTTGCACAATCTTGATAAAGTTTTGCAGAGATGTGAGGAAACTAATCTTGTTCTTAATTGGGAAAAATGCCACTTTATGGTCAATGTAGGAATTGTTCTTGGACATAAAATTTCTGAAAGAGGTATTGAAGTTGACAGAGCTAAAGTGGAAGAAATTGAGAAAATGCCCTGTCCCAGGAATGTTAAAGTTATTCATAGTGTTCTTGGTCATGATGGTTTTTATAGGAGGTTTATTAAAGATTTCTCTAAAATATCAAAGCCTCTTACTAATCTTCTTCAAAAATACGTACCTTTTGTTTTTGATGATGATTCCCAGGAAGATTTTGAAACTTTAAAGAAGGCTTAAACTACTGCTTCTATTGTTCAACCACCTGATTGGAATTTTCCTTTTGAAATTATGTGTGATGCTAGTGATTTTGTTGTAGGTGTTGTTCTTGGACAACGAGTAGATAAGAAATTGAATGTTATTCATTATGCTAGTAAGACTCTTGATGTTGCTCAAAAGAATTATGCTACCACTAAAAAAGAGTTCCTAGTTGTAGTTTTTTCTTGTGATAAGTTTAGACCTTATATAGTTGATTCAAAAGTTACTATTCACACTGATCACGCTGCTATTAAATACCTTATGGAAAATAAAGATGCTAAGCATAGGCTTATTAGATGGGTGTTGCTTTTACAAGAGTTTGATTCGCATATTCTGGATAGGAAGGGTGCCGAAAATCCTGTTGCTGATAATTTGTCTAGATTGGAAAATATTACTTATGACCCTATTCATGTTAATGATATTTTTCCAAATGAACAGCTGGCTGCAATAAAAGTAAACTCAGATAGTCCTTGGTATGCAGATTATGCTAACTTTATTGTTTCCAAGTATTTTCCTCCAACATTTACAGCTCAGCAAAGAAGGAAATTCTTTTATGATTTGAGGAATTATTTTTGGGATGAACCACACTTATATAAAAAAGGAGTAGATGGTATTATGCGAAGATGTGTTCCAGAACATGAGCAACGAGAGATATTGAGAAAGTGCCATGGTAGTGCTTATGGAGGACATCACGCTGGAGATAGAACCGCACAGAAGGTTCTACAATCAGGTTTCTATTGGCCTACCCTCTTTAAAGATGCACGAAAGTTTATTTTAGCTTGTGATGAATGTCAAAGAGTCGGTAATATTTCAAGATGTAATGAAATGCCTATGAATTATCCTCTAGTTATTGAACCTTTTGATTGTTGGGGATTTGACTTTATGGGCATGTTTCCTCCTTCAAATGGTTATACTCATATACTTGTTGTTGTTTATTATGTTATTAATTGGGTATAAGCTATACCTACAAAGAGTGTCGATGATGAAACCTCGTTAAAAATGCTTAAATATGTTATTTTGCCTAGGTTTGGCGTTCCTAGATATCTTAGGACTGATGGAGGTTCTCACTTTATTCATGGTGGTTTTAGAAAAACCCTTGCTAAATATGATGTTAATCATAGAATTGCCTCAGCTTATCACCCTCAAACCAGTGGGCATGTAGAATTATCAAATAGAGAAATTAAATCTAGCTTGCAAAAGGCTGTTAATAAATCTAGGAAAAATTGGGCTGATAAGTTAAATGATGCTTTATGGGTTTATAGAATTGCTTATAAAAATCCTATGGGTATGTCTGCTTATAAAATGGTTTATGGAAAAGCTTGTCACTTGCCTTTAGAATTAGAACACAAAGCAGTGAGAGAACTAAATAGAGATTTTAAACTTGCTGGTAAGAAAAGGATGCTTGACTTGTGTTCTTTGGATGAGTGGAGAAGTGAAGCCTATGAAAATGTTAGACTCTTTAAAGAGAAAGTAAAAAAAAAATGGCATGGTAGGAGAATTCTTAAAAGAGAGTTTCATGTTGGTGAGAAAGTTCTATTGTATAGGTTTCATCTTAATTTTTTTGCAGGAAAATTACTCTCGAGATGGGAAGGACCTTTTGTTATTGAAGAAGTGTATCGTTCGGGTGCAATCAAAATTGTTCCCCTCAAAGATAACACTACCCAAGTGGTGAATGGTCAAAGACTCAAACATTATATTTCTGGAGATTCTTATGATGAAGATGTTGATACTATTCAAGTGGTGACCCTGGAAGAGTTTATTAAAGAGAAGATTCCAGAAATTACGGAGTCTGTTTTTGAATAGGTAACATTTTTGGTAATAAAAAGTCCGCGTTTTATCTTCCAACTTATGTTGTTTATGGAAAATATGAAAAATAATGAGCCGAAAAAGGGTAGGAGTCGGTGCCCGAAGGCACCACACCACCTAGTGGCGCGAGCCCACCACTGGCCGCGCCACCACATGGTCTGGGCGCCTCGGAGCCCGTCTCCGACCCGTTTTCGCCCCGCACCTTCCTTTTGTTATGTAACTTTTTCCTATATAATCCGCCGGATCCCCCGAGGTCCATATATCGTTTTCTCGACGTGTTTTTGTTTTGATCTATTTCTGTCAGGATCTGTTTTCAGTTTTAGAGGCACCATGGTCTCCGACAACAACAAGGGGAACAAGCCTAAGGAAGATAATCACCAAGACCCTGAGCTGGAGGAGGAGACCGAGAGTGGAGCTGGAGGAGTTGTAGAAGAAGACTCGCGCGTATACCCAAGAACCACCATTGCAAGCATTGGAGTGGTAGCAAACCCCTTCAAGTTCAAGCAAGGGGCACGGATGAGCATTGGAGGGAAGGTTCCACGTCACTTCTTAGCTCCAAGGATACCATCCTCAGGCATCAAAAACCCCTTCCATACTCTAATCCATAAGTATCAATTTCAGAGGATACCTGAGGCAGAGTTGCCCTCTTGTTGGAATTTGGATCTTACTAACAATGAAGCGAAGGGAAGTCACCAGTTTAAAGAAGAGCGGGATAGTAATTGCAAGAGCTGGGAATCACACCCGGACAAGTTCATGAACCATATTGAGCACAATATGGAGTTGATTCGTAATCTCACTTACTAGATTGATGAATTTAAGGAGTTAATTGAGAAGCTTATTAAGGATTCACCATCACCACCGAAGAAGTAATCCATCCTTGGTATTCGCATCCCCTTGGCTTGTTCCAAGCTTGGGGGAATGCCGCGGTATCACACCTATATCTTTCACCTTTTTTACTTTTTAGTAGAGTCATATCATGAGTAGAGAAGTTATCATATAGGATAGTTTGCAGTATGGAAGTATCTCTCCTTTAGTTGGTTATCGATGTATCCCTTGGTGTGAGTTGCCGTTATGGAATATTAATGAGAAGTTCTATCATTTACTTTCTATGCACTTTATTTTAGTTTGCAATTTCTGTTATATGATTGATCTTGTTGTTAGTATTGGTATCAATATGGGATCATCAAGTTAATCTATTTGGTTTTTGCAAACTTAGCATTGGTCAGTAGCAACAATACTTTGAGACTTAAGTAGAAAAGAGGGAGATGCATGTAGATATATTGTTCCATGATCTTTCCTTCTTGTTGGCTCATAAGATTTGTATTCTTAAGTTAAGATCGTTTGTACTTCCAAGGAAGATTGAATGATTGTTTCTATCACATGTATATTTGCTTGTTTTCCCTCAAATCTTATGCTTGCTACCCAGCCTTGCTAGCCAAAAACCTGTACTGAGAGGGAATGCTTCTCGTGCATCCAAACCTTGAGCCAAAGATCATGTCATTTGTGTCCACCATATCTACCTATATGTGGTATTTAACCGCCACTCCAAGTAAATTTCTCATGTGCTACATTTAAAACCTTCAAAATTATACTTGTTATGCGCCCCTGTTTTAGCTCATGAGGACGTAGGTAGACGGTCTTTATTTACTCGTTGATTGGACTTTACACACCTGGACTAGTCGCACATCCGCTTATCCAACTGCTAGAAGAGCTGGCAACAGGGTTCCCAGCCCCAAACTTAGTTACTACAAATTCTCTTCACTCTTTTTGCCCTTGATTTATCAGTCAAAGCATAATTGTGTAAACAAAAGAGAAGAGGGATGATCTACTAGCCCAGTAGCGTCCTTCAATAGGAGCCTCTCTTGTAAGGTATAGTTGGCTTGTGACTTAATGTACTGTTTTCTTGCTGATTCGTTGACATAGACATACAAGTCTCTCAAAATTGTTTTCAACACCTCTGTTTATTAAATAAAAAGCTCTAGCACATGAGTTAATCTCTGCTTCCCTCTGCGAAGGGCCTATCTTTTACTTTTATGTTGACTCAGTAAACCTATTCCCTTCTGTCTTAAGCAAGCATTTGAGTTGTTGTGATCCAACCATCTATATGTTTATTTCTTCAATCATGTCTTTTATCCTTCCTTGTTTAGTACAATGTTTTTACCTGAATCAATATCACTTTGAAAGTTGTCAATGACTGCAAAGAGTTTGTTACGATTGAGCATGTTAAACTCTGCAATATAAGCTCTACTATAAAGACTCTGATCGAAAGATAAGTACAATTTGTTATTTGTTCTCTAACCAAGAGCAAAGTTTTCCATCACCAATTTTGATTTCATTTTTGCACCTTTATTGTGACTCCCTCTACTAGTTTCAAGTTGAGTTATATGAGAGGAAGTTGCTGTCTAGAATGACTTGTGTATTGATGAGTGTGATGCTTCTTGTCCGTATTTTATTTATCGACACTTCACTCCATAAACCTGTGCTCATGTTTACTGAGTTCAATTTCGCTTGGGGACAAGCGAGGTCTAAGCTTGGGGGGAGTTGATACGTCAATTTTGCATCACTATTTTATATTGTAATTTACTGTTATTCATCGATATATTTCATAGTATGATGCACTACTTATGCTATTTCATCTTATTTTGCATGTTTGATAATTATTGGAGAATAATCACCGGGACCACAAATCAGCTGGAAAAAGCACCGTCAAGATACCCTATTTATGAAGATCAGAAGAAGAAGGGGGACATCGGAGAAGTCTTAGAACACCACATGAGGGAGCCAGCCACAAGGGAAGCAGAGGGGGGCCACCAGGGGCCCGCACCACCTGGTGGCGCGCCCCCCTTGGCCGCGCCGCCACGTGGTGTGGCCACCCTGGCCCACCACTGGCAGCCCCCTCTCACGTACTTCATCCCCAGGGAACCCTAAGACCCGAAGAACCATCGAGGAAATATTTCGCCGCCTCCTCGGGGCAGAAAACAAAAGAGAGAGAGAAGCTCTCCGGCAGGGAGAAATCTGCCGGGGGAATTCCTCCCCAGACAGGGGAAATCATCGCCATCGTCATAGTCATTGCTCCAGGCATCATCATCGTCAACATCATCATCACCAGCACCATCATCCTCACCATCCACCTTCGTCACACTGTAACAATTGGGGTTCTATATTGTTGTTTTCCACTAGATCTCTCTCCCGGTGTGGATTACTTGTTAGTAGTTGATGCTTACGAGATTTATCGGTGTTTGCACTTTATGACCAGATTGTTATTCATCATTATATCATCTCTGATTATGATCCATATGATGTCTTGTGAGTAGTTCGTTTAGTTCTTGAGGACATGGGAGAAGTCAAGATGTTAGTAGTGGAATTATGTTGAAGTAATATCTAATGGTTTGATATTTAAGTTGTGGTGCTGTTCTTCTAGTGGTGTCATGTGAATGTAGACTACATGACACTTCACCTTTATGGGCCTATAGGGATGCATTCTGTATTTGACTACTAATTTTGGGGTTGCCGGAGTGACAGAAACCTAAACCCTCAATAGGAAATCGATGCACGAGGGAGCGTAGGATCCCAGAGTTTAAGGCCATGGTTAGATTTATCTTAATTATTTATTTTAGTTGCGGATGCTTGCAAGGGGTATAATCACAAGTATGTATTAGTCCTAGTTGGGCGGTGCATTAGCATAGGTTCGCCCGCACAACACCTATCAAAACAATAAATATTAATCATCTATATGAAACGAAAACGCTCGACGAAGTTCCCATGTGTCCTTGAGACAGTTTGGTCATCATAAGTAAAACAATCGGCTTGTCCTTTTCTCTAAAAAAGGATTGGGCCGATCGCTGCAATTATTATTACTGTCTTTTGTTTACTCGCACTTTATTTATCTGCTATATCAAAAACCACCAAAAACCTGTTTGTTAGTGTTTACAGTGAATCCTCTATCCAACCTGCTTGTCAACACCTTCTGCTCCTCATTGGGTTCGACACTCTTATTTACCGAAAGTACTACGATACACCTCCTATACTTGTGGGTCATCAAGGGACTCTAATTATAAGCTCTAATTAGACCCTCTAATTCTACTAGAGAGAGAGACTTGAGAGCCAATTGTGTGTTTTGCTTTGAGCCTTGGGGTGCTTTATATAGTGGGAGGGAGTAAGATACTTTCCTAGAGGAAGGGAGGAGTCCTAGTTGTGCAAGGAGGAGAGTGTCCGCACCAAGGAGGTGGCCGCACACCTTCCCCTATCCCAACTCGGATTGGGGGGTGGAGTCCAACTCCGCCTCCCTCTCCCTTCCTTTTTTTATTTTTTATTTTTTCTTTTCTACTTTCTCTCCAATAAATTCAGCAAAAGTACCGGGACAATTAGTACCAACTTGTGAAGCCACTGGGGCACACCTATCAACCCCCTAAACTAGGCTTCGGGCATGATGGGGAAATCTGCCCTTCCTAGTACTCCCTCTTTATATGGAAACTCCCCGAAACCACCTTAACCCTATAGATAAAATCATCGATATTATCTAACTATGTTAGAAACACATTCATAATACCTCGGGACATCTAATGTCCTTCGTTACCTCTCATATAAATTCTGCATAACACCGGCATAATTTCTCTCTTATAGTAACTTCCACAAAACCACTCTGATTAACACCAGACTTGTTTCTGTGACATCGTAACGACTTCGACAATTCATAAAACCAATAACAACATATTAATTCTCTTAGTTAAAGGTTGGCACATCTTAAGCGTGTGACCCATAAAGGCTCGATAACACACACACACATGTCCGGGAACTTACCGAACAATAACCAACAGCGGGGTCGTGGACGCCCATCATGGCTCTTGTGTGTTCCTGAAGAACGAGGGAACCTTATAAGTTACTCATTTAACTTATTTCCTTAACTTCACAATACCAATGATATCACGAGGTGAGACTATGTGATCTGGTCTGTTCAAACTCTTTGATCATAACACATAAAACTCGTTTACCGACATCGTTCTCTTTTCTCATCCATATCCCCGAAGAACTTGTGATAAATCATGTTGTGTATGGCCAGACGATATGTCATCGATGATGCTGAGAGGGCCTAGAGTGTGTATCTCTGCATCGTCTAGAAAAGTTAAGTACAAGTCTTGAATGATCTCAGTTCCATTACACTTTCTAGGTCATACCCATATATCACGGTTAGGATCCCCAGTTATGGCAAGACAATTGATGATATCCAAAGTATAACTTTCAATTGTGCGGTCACTAGATATTCTCATAGTATAGTAATTATAGTCAATGACAAATTCACATGTATTTGCTAAAATACATCATGATTGTTTAGTCTCTTTTAACAACAACATACACTTGGGTCGGTTTAGTACTATTGTTACTCTAACAATAAAATCTTATATTTTGCTAGACTTTTAGTTAAGTGCATGATTAGGCAAATGTGATCATATCATAAACCAATCTAATCTTAGAGACAAGATTAGAAACTCTTGTTTATTTTTGTCTACACACTCGCAAAAAGATTTTCCTTTGAAAACTCACTTTTCAAGTGCTATAGCGGTTGTAGCATGACGACATAAACTTAATTCTGAACTTGGAGATAGAATAATAACTGGATATTATTGTCTCTAGGGCATACCTCTAGAAAGTAAAAGAAGTAGGAGTATGTAAAAGTGGTGGAATGTGTGGTGGAATTGTCCATGATCAAATAGTCAAATAAAAGGTTGGTATTCCTCTTTTATGTGGGAGAGGCAAGATAACAAGCTCTCACTATCCAATGATTGCAAGTACTTATGATTGGAAATTTAGCAAACATCCGTAACTATTATAATATACATTAAGGTAAAAATACCCAACCATAGCCTTAAGATCAAATGGTCCTCTTTATCCCATATGTTTCAATCACTAGAATGGGCATCATGTTTCTGTCACTCAAGCATCCCTACCCTCTAGATTTGTCCACATACTAAAAACCCTAGGATAAGATCCATGTGCACATAAACATATGATGGGCACCATAGGACTGCAACAAATTCAATATATAGCTCAAACCAATCATAAAGATTAAATAATCAATCATATGGCAAAAAAGAACTACACAAACATGACATAGATGCAATAGATCATATGGAAATAATTTATAACACCAAACACCATGTTTACATAGGGGATTATAGAGGTTTGTGGAAGAGTGGACCGCTGTTTCTATGGAGGAGATGATGATGGAGGTGTTGGTGAACAAGGCATCATGGTGGAGAGGACGGAGAAGGGCAACACGTGAGGTGCAGGGCTGCGCCGGCTGTCGGCGCACTCCTCCTCCTGCGCCAAACAAACATCATGGGGGAGTGCTGGCCCTTAGCCCCCTTCATCGATGTATTATTGGTGTTGTATATGAGTCCTCTCCCATGGATATGAGATCCATGGGGGAGGCGAATTCGGGGCTTTTGGTGGCTGCCCAAGAATTAGAGTTTTCGTCTCCTTATATGTGTCTCCGTGATGATCGATGGCCCTTTGATACGAGGGCTCTTGGACACCTATAGAACCTTCTTATAAACATCTCTCAGCCCCCATGAGGCCCCCAAGTCGTTTATTGGCAAAATACATCAAGTATAATAAGAGTTGGAGTCAATCATGTCATCGATTTGGATTCCCGTAATCAGATATTTTGCCTCCAGCAAAATGGGTCCACAGGTCGCATCCGAACTCCATTTTGGACGATTTGTTAGTATAGAATTATGAGGAGAAAATTCTCCACATGTTTTACAAGTTAGATTTTTCCATTTGACATCATCTTCGGGGATAAAACTGACTATCGTTCAAAACTGTTGATGGACAGATTTCAGAAAAGTGAGAGTCCTCTTCCAACAAGACTCCTTTTGTGTTTTCTTGCCAATATTCAATTAATTCCTACACATCAAAGTATACAACAATACCTTGTGTACTTTTCAACCATTAATAGGTTAGTACAAATAAATAATAGAAACCATAGCGAAAACATAGGACAATTCGTACAAAACAAGTATGGAGCATAAAACATTATAGATATGTTTGGGACGTATCAGCATCCCCAAGCTTAACTTCTGCTCGTCCTCGAGTAGGTAAGTGATAACAAAGATAATTTTTTAGTTGACATGATGCCAAAACAAACTTGATCAATAAATATGTAAAAGCATTGTAAGATGAGATCCAAACACTTTAACAGAGGCATGATACATGTTATTGAACAATGAAAACTTAGAAACTAAGTTGCAACATGAAAAGAACACAAATAATTGACATCAAGTAATGATGGATTGAAATTGATACAATTGTAAGATCATAATGAAAAACATGATAAAGTGGTATCCCGCTTGTCCTTCATGGAATAGCAAAAGACAAATGGTAGGACACCTTCAAAGTTCAAGTTGTGACTAGATACAAATAATTTTTTACAAGCAATACCATAATCATAGTCCAACCAATAATAAATTTTGGGACTATGCACATTATACTCAGAATGACAACTATGCTCTCTTAATTGGTTCATAAAGTAATAAGGTGAAGACACATCCTATATCTAAAAGAAAGGGCCCTTCGCATAGGGAAACAGGGATTACTCATGTGCTAGAGCTTTTAATTTATAAAACAGAGGTATTGAATATAAAATTTTGAGAGAGGTGTATGCTTACGTCAACGAATGGCAATAAATGGTTTATTATATTTACATGTAAAATGAATTTGAAGAGCGTCTCCCATAGAGGAACGATAACATTCCTCTTCTCCTTTGTTTATCAGTAATCGTTGTTTGACTGATTTCTCAGGAACAATGTGTGAAAGAGATTGATCAACATTATATGTTGACATTTATCTTTTGTGGGTTGGCCACTCGGTTGCCAGCTCTTTTTGCAGCATTAGATATAAGCACATTATGCATGGAAGTAAAGAGGTAAAGCCATCCGACATCAAGAAATAATAAATCATTTAATACTTCCTCAGGTGTTAAAACAGGAACACAAAATCAAGGTTTTGTAATTTTGAAGGTTTTAAAGGTAGCACACGAGCAATTTACTTGGAATGGAAGGAAATATTATGTATAGGTAGATTAGCTATAGTGGACACATTAGAATAACTTTGGTTTAAGGGAGTTGGATGTATGAGTAGAGCTCATACTCAGTACAGGTGAAGGTTAGCAAGAGAGTGAGAGCAACCAACTAAGAGAGCAATAACGGTCATAAACATGCATAGCGACAAAACATCATTGATCAAAGCATACAGTGATATTACAAATCTAAAAATAAATGATTATTAAGGATAAAGGTGACTTTTTTATAGTCATAACATGGTGTGAGCATGCGCCAAGTCGATCTAAATAAATCCCAAAGGAGGGTACCACGATAATATGCCACATTATGATCCAGAACAATACATGATTTAATTTTAATAACACATTAAGCATTCTCAGTAATTTGAGACTAATCGTGGTACATCATAAATTACTAAGTACACAATTAAAATAACATCTAGCATGACATGTCAAAGCCTAGCCACAATCTAAACAACCTTCGTTTGCACCACTATAGGCATGAAATATTTTTCTCCCAACCAACACCAATAAAATTATTTGAAACAACTCTCTTAAAAAAAATTAAATAAACACCAGAGAGATAATCATATATAAATATAGCAAACCAACAATCTTTGAACAAAATATGAAAGGAAAAAAGGAGCTAAAACCAGCAGTACAAAATTGAACGCTCATAAACAATAAGAGTGAAAACTAGAGTGTTCCCAACAATATAATGAAGCGTGCTTCTGTCCAAAAACAATTCTAGGATCAAAACATTTTTTACCAGCAAGAAAGAAAAACAAAACCGAAAGCAAAATAAAATGACACTCCAAGAATAACACATAGTATGTGAAGAAATAAAAATATAGTATCTTTACAGGTGACATGATAATTTTGTTGATGAAGAAGGGGATACCTTGGGCATGCCCAAGATTTGATGCTTGTACTTATTGGATATTCCTTGGGGGTGACATGGGAATCCCCAATTTTGAGCTTTGTCCATCATTCATCTTCTCATACCATCCTCCTCTCCTTACATTTGAAAACTTCCTCCACACAAAACTTCGCACAATATTCATTAGCGGGGTTAGTGCATCAAATAAATAAAAACACTTGATTCAGTTTTTACACACGAAAAACACAGAATTTAAACATTAGCTACTGTCACAACTTCTTTTAAAGCTCTTCCCCCCAAGAGAACGCCAAAAGAAAAAGGTAAATACACAAATGCAAACAAAGGCAGAAATCTGTCAAACCAGAACTAATTGTAAAGATGAATTTATTTGAGGCACTTCCATAGCTCAAATGAAATAGTTTTCATATAATGGAAGTTATATAAAAACCTGGGGCATGCGCCCAAAACATTTCAGAATTCTATCACGCTCTGGCTGAGAGCAATGAATTTAACGGTGGCGCACAAAAATCTGGACAACAAAACAACAACTTGCACTATCTTTCAAAAGAGGCAATTATTGGCACAAGAAAAAATTGATAAGAAGAGGTTTCTACATAGATAAAAACTTCCAAGACATAAATAAAACAAAAGAAAATATAAAGAAACGGAAAGAAAAAATAAATAAATCGAAAGAAAACATAGTGGGTTGTCTCCCACCAGCGTTTTTCTTTAACGACTTTTAGATAGGCATTTTATTTTTGAAATTTTTTTAGAAGACCGGAAGCTAAAACAGTATACAACTTGCTAGAAACTGCAAGGAAAACTTAAAGAAAGACAAAAGTAAAACCAAATAGAGATAAAACGAAGAACCAAATAAAGAAGTAAAAGAAAAGAGAATATTTTTGTTGTTTTCAATTTGTGAAAGAAAGCAAAAGGAAGAAACAAAAGAAAAAGGAAAAATGAGAGCCAAAAGAAAAGGAAAAATAACAAAATAAGAATAAAACTTAAACTAGGAAGAATCAAATAAAAGAAAAAGACAACCCAAGACTAACACAAAATATGGGAAGGAATATTAAAGATCCAAATGAGGCAAGATAATAGTTGTTGAGGAAAAAGGAGGGATGCCTTGGGCATCCCCAAGATTAGATGCTTGAATATTCTTGAATATGTCATTGGGGTGCACCAGGGCATCCCCAAGTGTGAGCTTTCGTATTTCTCATTCATCCCATATCACCATCTCCATTGGATCTTAAATACTACATTCACATAAAATTTGACAAAACTCATTAGAAGAGTTAGTATCCATTAAATAAAATTCACTCATATACAAGTATTGGCAAATTGTAAGAACTCAATCCCATATTAGCTACTATATACCAACCAATTTATAACTTATATTGATCAATATAAAAATTATAAACATCGAGTATAAGCACAATACTAAATAAAGACAACAATCTGCTAAAACTGGACAATCTGTAAAGAAAAATACCAAAAAAAAAACTTTCATAACTCAAAACAGAAAACATAAAACTAATGAATTAATAACAAGTAGTAATTTACTCTCAAGAAAAATCAGATCAAGATCACGTTCTGATGATTTTCAAATTTTCTACGGTGAAGCACATAAAATCTGTTTTTAGACATCAAAACTACAAACTTGCATCATAAACAAACTAGAAGTTATCTATACATTTTATTTTTATGGTACGGTGGTATATATACATACATACATCATACTAAACAACATGTGGGTGTAGCATAAATTTGTCCTATATATATAGCTGATATATATATTGGGCACCTCTAGAATCTTACTAGGGACCTCTTTCAGCCCCATGAGGCCCCCAAGTCTTGTATTGGTCGAATCCATCAAGTACGGTAAGAGTTGGACTCAATTACGTCACCGATTCGGATTCCCGTAATCATATATTTTGCCTCCAGTAAAATGGGTCCACAGGTCGCATCCGAACCCTGTTTTGGACGAATTTTTAGTCTAGAATTGTCAGGAGAAAATTCCTCGCACTTTTTTGGTGTTAGATTTTTTCATTTGACGTCATCTTGGGGGGGGGGGGGGAGGGGGGTAAAACCGACGATATCTAAAAACTGTTGATGAACAGATTTCAGGAAAGTCAGAGTCCTCCTCCAACAAGACTCCTTTTATGTTTTCTTGCCAACAACAAAGTATAAAACAAGAACTTGTGCACTTTGCAACCATCAATAGGTTAGTACAGATAAATAATAGAAAACATAGCAAAAATCTAGGACAATTGATAGAAAACAAGCATGGAGCATACCCAATTATAGATATGTTTCTGACATATCGGCCCACGCCCGACTTTGGGGGTTCGAATTCAAATTCTGCCCAGCGCCATCCATGGCGGCGTCGTCGGCAGTTGGTGGAAGGAGAGGGCTCTGTCGTGCCCTCACTTTTCCTTTACGACCGAGTCTACGCCCGTTTCTCCTGCGCCTTGCTCGTCACGATGAAGGGCCACCCACCACGGCGCCAGACGACAGCGTGCGCCCTGCCTCGGCGGCCCCGTCATCCTCTGCCAGGCCCCATCCGTGGAACCACCCGTGGAGTGGGCTCCACTCCCCGTGCTCGCACCGCCCGCGCACGAGGTGGAGGAGCCGCCAAGGAGCGTGTCCGGCAGTCCCGCGCGACACCGGCCACCCCTGCGCCGGACCTGTGCCGCCACCCGTTGCACCACCCGGAGAAGGACGACAGTAATCGGTGAAGTTTGTGACGTGGGCGAGCAACATGTACATCAAGGTCCCGACATGAGGCGTCGTGATTTCTTCCGCCGGTGTCGCCAGAACCTGCGCAGACGGCGGCTCCACGGCTCGGCGACATGGAAGTCAACCTGACGAGGGATCATCGTTGGGTCTAGACACCAAGTTGATAGGCGGAACTTCCCGATGTCCCCGCGGGATCGAGTCATAGGATCCAGCCTCTCCACCGAGGAGTTGGGCGTCAGAATTGCCTCCGCCGCCGCCACACTCCATGTTCATAAGAATTCTCTCAATTTTGAGATTTTTGCCAATAGGGGAATGATCTCTCCTTTAGTTATACTTTGTTAGGTAAGTGAGACACCCGGTTTATTCGAGTAAAGCTTAGGTGAAACTCGATTTTTCGAGTTTGGCGGATCGGCTTCACACCGGAGCACTGACCACTATGCCAGCGCCTAATTAATTTCGAGATTTACGTGAACTCCGAGCGTGCCAACCGTGGGGCCAGGACGACGTCGAACCAAACAGCCGAAAAAACAGTCTCTGGATGAATTCTCGATCCAAGACCATCCTCCGGTCCTCATCCGCGATGAAGTAGATGAGAAATCCTGCACCCTGGCACCGATGAACGGAGAAGACGGTAGATTGGCGTGATCGATTCCGCAACGTCCCCCGGCGTCTCGGTTCTCCCACACCGGCACCGCGACCAGCGCGTTCTGGAGTGCAAGCTCAGCCTCGTCCACCTCAGGTGAGCGCGTGGCCGGCCTACGGGCAGGCTCGTCGCCGATCGATACCCAGCGAGCATACCCCAGCGGTGACACCCCATCCTTCCGGTCGCCGCGGCGCACCAGCGACAGCAGCATCAGCACCGCGCCTCCTCCTGCCTGGACGCACCAATATGCTTGGGTGGAGCCACCCGGCGTTGAGCCTGCGTCTCCACAGAGCTCGTCGGCTGCACAGAACCCTTGCGCGCGTCAGTCATGAATCCCGAGCGAGCCGTCAGAGCGACCGCCATGCGCGACGTCAGCGCAGACGTCCTTCTCGCATCCGCCATTAACGGTGACGCTCCTGTGCGCGACGCCGGCGCAGGAGCCCTCCTTTAAGATCATAAAATTGTGAGGATCAGATGAAATGGACGTGCCCTGCATATTCAGTTCGGAAACTGTGCGTGCTTTGCTGTTCACCCCGTTGTCCATGTAACCCTAGTTTTAAAAACCGAACCGGACCGGCGGTCCGACCGAAAAACCGAGAACCGAAGCCCTGTCCGGTTTTTTTAACAAGCATTGGTCTTTTAGTAAAAAACCAGAAAAATAAATTGAAATTGGTGCATAAAAAAGGAATTGAACCCTTGACCTTGACTCAAGTTCCACTACAAGCTCAGCAACCATCTATGCTAGCGCCAATTTATGATAATTTAGTGCGTTGTATCAAATATTATGTGTACTCATTTGTTTCGAGGTCAGAATTTTGAAAAATTAGCTTAAATATTCCGTTTTTTTGTCGCAAATGAACCGATGAACCGACGGTCCGACCGGTGAAAACCTGAACCGACAGCCACGCCGGTTCGATTACTGGTTCGGTTTTTTAAACTATGCATGTAACATGATTCTGGTACCATTCGCAGAGTAGAATATCACTTATTCGGATTATATTTTTTTGAAAAGACATTGTATAAGCTTGAGAAATGCGAAACTTTGAGTGTTAAAGTGAAATTCAATATATCTACATGGTACTACACTGCTGCTTATTTGGTAACATTTCAAAAATGAAAAGTAGGTTTTTCTGAAGCAAGGAAGATCTAATACTTTTTTGCCCAACTGGCAGATCGGATGGATGTTTACAAGGAGTACTTCATTACCACTTTGACATCCTGGTGATGCATTCATGCATATGTTCTGTCCCCTGTCTGATGATAATTTATCTTATGGCAGCCTTCAGTATTCCCGAATCATTGTGTTTATTAGTAAGGCCCCCTTGCTTAATTGTAGATCAGACCTTGATGACAGAAGACCTCAAAGAGAGGTATGCTGAATTGCTGATTGTCCCAGTACCTTAAAGAATTTAGTGTGTATGACTCGTGCATTGATTGGGCTCTCTCAATCGCAGATTTCTCTTGTTCAAAAAAAAAAATCGCAGATTTCTTAATGTCCTTCAAAAGGGTTTGAGTATTGCTTCATGCACATGGTAATTCTCATGATAATTCCTGCTTACCTTTCCCAGTTTTTTATACAGCACAAAGTACAAACTATTGCTATCTCAGTTTAGCTGGTTCAAGAAGTACATAACGTTGAGGTGCTTCAGTATCTCATGTGAGTAAACATCAAATGCCCAACAACAACAACAAAGCCTTTTAGTCCCAAACAAGTTGGGGTAGGCCGAGTAAACTTCAAATGCCCAATCATAGATCTTATTTTCATGTCCATGAGATTTTTGAAATGCCAAGAAGTACTTTTGGTATTCAATTGGAATTGCAGGGCAAAGCAGAGAGAGGATGAGGAGGTTAAGAGCATGCACAATGCGATGACGCTAAAACTGGCGCTTATTTAGTTGGTTATTCCATGCAGTAACCGTCCGCCGCTTAGTAGCACTATTTTGAACTACTTTTTTAAGCGTCGGACTCTTATTTATGCGCCAGACTCTTATTTATCACCGGGATTTAGGCAAAACGGCCGGGATTTAATCCCTAGCGCCTGTGAATAAGCGCCCCACTGTGGATGCTCTAACAAGTGTTTGTGGACACATAGTGAGCATGTGCAGCCGCGCCAGGAGCGTGTGTGGCGCACCAGAGAAGGGCCGGGTGGGCGTGGGACGGCGCCGGGCGGCTCCAGCGAGCGCGCACGGCTGCGCTAGGTAGCGGGCGGGGCGACGCCGAAAGCTCGCGCGCGGCGACGGGCCCGGGGAGGGCGGGCCATGGCCGGAGACGGGCGGCGCGTGGCTTGGCGGTTGGTAAGAAAAAAAGTTTTACGGACTGTTTTATGGTAGGAAAACGCTAATGATCATCCCGGGATGGCGCGTTTGCGTCCCCCGTTCGGTCGCGCGCCCGCGTGTCACCATTTCATTTGCTGGCCCCACTCCTATCTTATCTTCTCGCACACGGTCTCCTCTACTCATTCTAGAAATAATAAATCTCCCGAGCGCTCCATGTCCTCGACCCCCACCCGGCCGCCGCCGGTGGCTCGCCGGCCACCGCTGCCATTCCGGCCACTCCCCGGCCAGATCTAGGCGTTCCTCGGCCGGATCCTGCTTCTGCGCCCCCGACCGTTGCCCCACCTCCGCCTGTCACCCATCTGCACCGTCGCTCGCATCTTCTCTCGTCCGCACCAAGGCCGACCTCGACCTCGTCTACTCCAAGGCCAGCGACGTCCCAAGGATTACATGCACTGCAGTCCGCCCGTTCCGCGAGGACCTCCGGCTCCGCGTCCACGAGCTCTCCAGCTCCCTCAACGGGGTGTTCTTCAACGGCGTGCTACAGAGGTGTTGTTGGTGCTCCAATGGTGGGGCGACGGTGCTTCCAATATTGGTCCGGGGCGAGGTGCGGGCGGCGGCGCCGCCGCAGATGGAGGCCAGGGCCCCTTTTTTGGGATTGAAGCGGAAGCGTCTGTAGCGAAAAATTTGCTACAGACTCGTCTTCTTTTGCTATTTTTTGTCAAATTTTTTGCTACGAGAACTCCGACGATGTCAAATTTTTGCTATAATAAAATAATTATTTTGCTACAATTGGTCTTTTTTTTTGCTATGAGTTTGTCCTCGGGGAGTTCTCCGGCGATCGCCGGCGAGAGTCTCCCCATGATGACTCCAGCGAAATTACTTTTGCTACAATAGTACGATTTTTTTGCTACAGTAACTCCGTCGAGATCTGATATTTTTCTTTAATTTTTACACGAATCATTTTTTGCTACATAGAAGCAAAAGCGGGGGGTATTTTTGCTACACAGAACAAATACTGATTTTTGGGCAAAAAGCGACACGTGTCGTCACGGGGATCCGGGAGACGGAAAGTTTTCATCCCCCAAGGGACGCCCAGCACTGTCCTATGGTATCTGCTCTGTCCGGACGAGTTTGACACTGTAAAATCGGTTTGAGGGACACTTTAAACGTGTTTTTAAGGGTCGATTTTTAAGCGGTCTCCTAACGATACTCTAAGTCTAACATGGCGATGTACTCTTATCAGTCAGGTATCAGTCAGGTAGTACAGCGCACGCTGCCGCATCCTTTTCACGTTAGGCAAAACTTCAACAGCGAGTAAGAGCATCTCCAGTTGGAGCCTCAAAGGCTCTCTCTAAAACCTTTTTCGTCTGGACCAACCGCAAGTGTCCACTCGTACCCCCTAAAGGCGCTTCCCGTCTGGACCAACCCCCAGTTCCCGGAATCCCAAGCAAACCCCTTGGCCTAGGGGCTGTGTTGGGGATGTGTTTGTTGTCCGGACGAAAGGGATAGCCACAGATTGGCCTCCACGTACCCTCTCTCCTCTCTCTCATCTCTCCTCTCTTTTCCCCACCTACCGCCGCCCGCCGTCCAAGCCGCACCGCTCCCTGCCCCGCCTCCCACAATTCCTCGGCCGTCCCACGAGCTCCGACGGCCCCACCTCCCACGCTGGCTGGGGCAGGAACACGACGGCCAAGCAGGTAAGGGCCGACGGAAAGGTCTCCGAGGAGGTGGGAGCTGCGGCACTCGCGACGGACGACCTCAGCATAGAGCCCCGGGTTGCCCCGCGAAGACCACGGCGTCCATGAGCGCCATGGTGGCGGTGACCGGAACGGGGCCGGAGAAGTTATTGTAGGAGACGTTGAGCAGCCTGAGCGACGCGAGATGCGGGAACGCATCCTTGACGCTGGGTGGGAGTGCGCCGGAGAGCCTGTTGTCCGCACGGCGCTCCCCTCCCTGCTATGTCGCCCGAGCTCCCCGTGCCAAGCGCAAGCCTTGCCCGCATAAAATGAGCTCCAGGAACCGCTCTGCCGCCACCGGGGTCCTCACCCGCAGAAGATGAGCTCCAGGAACTGCGCATCAACGGCTGATAGGTCCAAAACGTATCTCCTGTTCCGAACACTTTTGCTATTGTTTGCCTCTAAACTTGTGAGTTTTGGATAAAACTAACACGGACTAACGATGTTTTCAGCAGAATTACCTTGGTGTCTTGTTTTTGTGCAAAAAAATCAACTTTGGGAAATTGCCCAGAAAAGATCTCGGAGACCTTATTTCACCCAAAGACCCCCGGAGCCAGAAGGAGCCCCGGAGGGGGCCAGAAGGGGGCCACACTGTCGGATATATACCAATTAGGGGTATATCTGGCGTTGGCCGAAGGCCGGATTACTAGGGTGGCCCACAGGCAATGGAACAGAGTCCATTGGGCGGCCCAATAAGCTGACGCGCAGGAAGCCGGATTCTAGAAGAACCCGGACCACGACCCAACATGGTGCGACTTGGAGGAGAAGCCGGATTCCATACTTTCCAAGATAGATACTTTTCGTAGTCTTCTAGGTTTCCTTCTTGTAAGCCCTAGTCTGGCTATCTATATAAAGCCAGACGGGAGCAAGGAAACAACAAGTTCACAAGTTAGCTAGAAGACAACTCATCGGGAAGTTCATCCTCGTCGAGTTAGCGAAACCATACTCATAATTGTACTCTGTATACTTCAGGCTTTAGCACTGATTTCAGTGAGATTGCATGAGTAGGAACGCCGCCTAGTTGCGATGTACCGAACCTGGGTAAAACCCGTGTTCTCATTTTCAGTTCTTCCACGCCCCCTGCGGTTCTACCAGTAGGCTTATGGAACCCCCGTCCATGATCATTACTACGATGTCTCGACAGTTGGCACCCACCGTGGGGCCAGCGGCATCGGGAGTTACGTTCCGAGCGGGAATACTCGGCGCAATCGGCAGCACAATCACTGTCGGAAGCTTGGAATTCAACGGAAACTTCCTTGACAACGAATCATACATGCCGGCACAAAATCATCTGGTAAGTGTCTGCGTTTTACCGATTGGATCTGCTAATGTTTTTATCGATTCGACAACAGAAGCAATCAGATTCATCGATCAAGCAACAAACTCGGAAGTTGAGTCTGGATTAGCAGCCATAGAGGCAAAGCTACACTCGGAAACCGAATCTGCAGATTCAGATTCAGAAGATGAAGACGCTTTCGAAAGAAAGGTCAAATCCATGCAAGGGAATTTTCATGAAGTACTTATGGCAAAACCGACTGGAAATTCAGACGCCGAGGAAGATGAAGATCCCAAAACACCTCCGCCAGATGAAGAGGAAGAGGAAGGTGAAGTTAGTCCGACTTATCCTGACATCAAGGAATTCACGGAAGATGAGCCTAACAAAAAGCCTCCATCTTCCAAGAAGAAAAAGAAATCCTCCAAGAAACTGCTATCAAAACTACAAAAGAAAAAGGTAGAGAAATTGACAGACATTGCCAACCAAAACCAGGAAGTTGGAGGAGGCAGTGGTGTCAAGTTTGTGGAGAAGAAAAAGTCGGGAATCCCTGTTCGTCAAATGTCGTAACAGGAGGAGATTGATCTGATTCAAATCCCGGTTGCACGCGATGAGCCCCCGGAAGTGATGGAAGCCAGAAGACAAGCTTTAATGCAGCAATAGCAACATCTGTTCCAAACTCGGGAAAATCTCCTCCAAAACCAGGCTTACATTAAAATGCAGCAGGAAGAAATAGAGGAGTACGAAAGAAGGAATAGATCTGGAATTAAACCTACGCGGTTACCCAGAATTTCAAAGCCGGATGAGTTGCCGGCAAGAAAGAAGTTTGAAAACCCATCTTGGCAAAGGCATGTTAACAACACTAATGCTAAGGGCGAACGCATCCACAAAACTGCAGCCGAAAACGTAAAACCCGCATTCGCCATCCTTAATGACGATCTGTACTCCAATGACGAAAAGTTACAGGGAGTGTATGCTTTATTAGGAAAAAGAAGTACAACCGCGACAACGAGGATAAACATGTTCAGGCAAGCTACATGATGATTTAGTTTTATGTAAAACTGCCACGTGCGCCGCTGGAGCACCTGACCCTGGTGAACCCGGAGATTCAGGCGATTCTAAGGAAAAGAAGGGAGATCCTAAGAAGGACAAGAAAATACCGGATAACAAGGATGCAACGTCCAGAACAAGATCCCATCTTCCGAAAGGCGGAAATAATCCCCATGACAATAAGGAACGGGAGGAGCAAAATCGAAAAGACGGAAAAGTAATGCCGCCTCCGAGACACCCAGCTCGGAAGATACTACAATCCTCACAGGCGTGAGAGATCCCGAACCCCTCCAAGGAACAAAGAAAGGCCAAGGAGCAGAACTCCGCCTTATTTTAATGGATAGGACACCGAAAGAAATAGGGATGATCCTAGAAGAGCGCACTCTCCCAACAATGGACCAGAACGGAGCATATTCCCTTCTGTCCATTCGGCTGGAAGGTATTTTGTGCACGTCGATAAGGCGGAAAGAGACGATTTATACTTACCAAAAGTATAACGGAAGTACAAATCCGGATACATGGCTTTCAGATTACTATACTGTCATCCAAATCAATAAAGGGACAAATTTAGAGGCTGTGAAGTTTCTTCCCCTAATGTTGCTGGATGGAGCCAGAGATGGGATCAACGGACTTCCGTCAAGAACAGTAGATAGCTAGGAGGATATGGCTAGAGTATTTTCTCAGCACTTTCGGGGTACGTATAAACGCCCTAAGAGCATCAACCAGCTGAACCGTTGCGTATAATATGAAGATGAGTCGTACGTCGACTTTATCTCAAAATGGACTGCAATGAAGAATAGTTGCTCTGGAGCAAGTGATGTACAAGCAATGCATGCTTTCATCAACGACCTGAAACCCGGCCTCGTACCGTTCATGGTTGGTTCAAAATAGCACAAAGATCCCGGATCTATGCTTACCACCGCCAATGAGCACGTAGCGGCCGAAGATGATATCAGTGCGAGAGGCGGAAATATTGATGCTTTGCTTCAAGCCAAAAGGTGTCTCGTTCTGAAAAGAAGACTACTCCAGAAGCACAACCGAAACTCAAAGAAGTGAATATAGCCTTTGGAAAGGATAATGGCAGCAGATGGAAGGGAAAAAGCACAGAACCCATCTCCTACTCTGAAGAAGAGTGGGAAAGATTAAGTCGGAAAATTGCATCCACCATTCGCAATTCGGGAAGCCTACCCACAAAAATGCGTAGTGCCGTCTTAATAAGCACATGAAAGGCAATGGAGGATCCAGGAACAAAGGAAAGAATTCCAAAAGGAAATTTAATAAGAAAACGCCGGAAGCTGACAAAGAAGAAAGTGAGTCTTACACTGATGATAAAATTCAGGAGCAGCAGCGGAAAGGCGAACCTAAATTCCCGAGAGTTGAAGGAGAATGTAACCTAACTTTCCTGGCAACTCCTTCATCCAAATAGGCAAAACGAACACTTTGACAAATAAATGCGGTTGTACCTCCAACCCCAAAGTACTTGAAGTATTCAAATACGCCAATTACCTGAGATCAGTCTGATCGTCCCAGTAACATCCCAGAACCCGACACGCATGCTTTGGTTGTAATCCCTATTGTTCAAAACACTAGGCTCAAAAGAGTGCTGATGGATGGAGGATCCAATATCGATATTATGTACATAAGTACATTGAAGCAGTTACATCTCTTCGAAACCCAGCTCAAACACAGGAATGTACGATTTCACGACATTGTTCCTGGTTGACAGGCACATTTCCTAGGAGAAATTTCTCTGGAAGTAACCTTCCGAAAAAGAGAACACTTCCGCCAGGAGATGATCTCATTCGAGGTAGTGTCGTTCGAAATTGTGTATCACGCAATACTCGGACGTCCGGCTTTTGCCAAATTCATGGCAAGGTCATGCTATATCTACAACAAGTTAAAGATGCCAGGGCCAAAAGGAGGATTAATCACTATATCTGGAGATTTCAAATTGGCGAACAAGTTGGAGAAAGGAAACACCCTTTGTGCCGAACAGGTGATTCGGAAGGAAGAGCTGAAGGAGCTGGCTAAAGAAGTATCGCTGATAGAAATGCCGACATGAGAAGAAAGCCGGAAGCCAGCAGGTAGTTTCAAAGCCTCGGAGAATACAAAGCAGATCATCCTGGACCCCAAATATGTGACAAACTTCATCATAGTGGGAACAGGAATGAGTGACAAATAGGAAAGAGCGCTCATCAAGTTCCTTCGTGAGGACTCGGACATTCTCGCCTGGTGTCCTGCTGATATGCCAGGTGTTTCCAAGGAACTTGCTGAGCACCATCTGAAGGTTATTCCAGGATTAAAACACGTTAAACAAGGTCTTTGTCGTTTTGATGGAAGAAGGCGGAAGGCTATAGGCTAGGAAATTATCCGGCTTTTAGCAGCTGACTTTATCCGGAAAGTTATACATATTGATTGGTCTGCGAACCCAGTATTAGTCCTGAAGAAGGATGGTATTATTCTTAGGATGTGTATAGATTACACCGGTTTGAACAAATTGTTCCCAAAAGATAGGTTCGCGTTACCGCGAATCGATCAAATAATAGATGCCACTATTGGCTCTGAGCTTTTATGCTTTTTGAACGCTTATTCCGGGTATCATCAAATACGCATGAAAGAAGAAGACCAAATCAAAAAACTCTTTCATAACACCCTATGGAACATACTATTACATAACCATGCCTGAAGAACGCCAGCGCAACATACCAGTGTTGCATGCAAAGATGCTTGCGTAGTCAAATTGACAAAAATGTTCATGTTTACATGGATGATATTGTTGTCATTTACAAGGAAAAGCATACGCTCCTTGAAGATATACGAGAAAATTTTGACAATATCCGCACTTACAAAATGAAGTTGAATCTATTAAAGTGCGTATTCGGGGTTCCCTCAGGAAAGATTATGGGTTTTATCATTTCTCATAGAGGAATAGAGATAAACCCGGAAAAGATCAAAGCAATCTTAAACATCAAAAGGCATATGTGTCTAAAAGACGTCCAAAGACTGACGGGTTCTGTAGCTGTCGTAAGAAGGTTCATAAGCCGGCTTGGCAACAAAGCTCTGGCATTATACAAATTGTTGAAGAAATCTGACAAATTTGAATGCACAGAGGAGGCGGACAAAGCACTAACCCAGTTGAAAGAAACTTTGATGAAAGCTCCGATTTTGGCATCCCCAAAAGACGAAAAACCCATGTTACTGTATCTTACAACAACTAATAGGGTTATTAGCGCAGTAATAATTGTGGAAAGACGGAAAGACGAGCAAAGTATTCCAGATCAGCATCCCGTGTACTACGCCAGCAAGGTATTTTACGAGCCAAAACTCAAAACAAAGGTATCCACATTATCAAAAGCTGGCATATGGCGTATTTTTCGCATCTCGGAAACTCTGTCATTATTTCCAAGGACATTCCATAACAGTGGTAAGTAAAACACCACTAAGTGATAGTATAAACAATGCAGACGCAACAGGCAGAGTAGCCAAATGGGGCATTGAACTCGCTGCGTTCGACTATAAGTACCAACCCCGGACGGCAATTAAATCCTAGGTGTTGGTAGATTTCATGACTGATTGGACACAAGCAATGGAAAACACACCAATGTCGGAGTCAGAATATTGGATCATGCATTATGACGGATCCAAAATGAAAGAAGGCGCTGGTGCTGGTGTGGTGCTCAAATCTCCAAAAGGCGACACAATGAAGTATGTATTACAAATACACTTCAACGCTAGTAACAATGTGGCAGAATACAAAGCATTGCTTCATGGCTAGCATATTGCAAAAGAAATAGGTGTCAAACACATACTTTGCTATGGTGACTCGGACCTAGTACAACATCAGTTGAACCAGACATGGGATGCCAAAAGCCCCATTATGGCCGAATATTGGAGGACATTCGACGAGTTCGCCATTTGCTTCCTAAGATTTGAGGTAAATCATGTCAAAAGGGAAGAAAATTGGAACGCGGACGCTTTAGCCCGCATGGGCTCGGAAAGGGTGAAAACTCTACCACCTATTGTATTTGTACAACATTTGTACGAACCATCAATAAAAGGCGGAGATGTTGGCTACCCCTAGTTTCCGAGTCAATGGAACTTTTGCTCGTTAACCCAGATTGGACAATTCCGTACTTAAACTTCTTAGTTGATTGGAAGTTCCCGGATGGAGCAGACAAAGTCTTGCAAAGGCAGATAAAACGTCGATGCAAAGGATATACGGTAATCAATGGTTGCTTGTACAAACCCAGTACTATTGGAATTTTTCAGCGATGTATTTCGCTAGAAGAAGGACGAGAAATTCTACAAGAAATCCATGCTGGAAATTGCGGACATCATGCTCAGTCAAAAAAGTATAGTTAAAAAAGCATTATGTGCTGGGTTTTTCTGGCTCGCATCCAAGACAGATGCATAGCACATAGTGAACACATGTGCCGGATGCCAGTATTACGCCAAGCAGACAAATATGCCGGCTCTAGCACTCAATACTATCCCTATAACATGGCCATTTGCGGTCTAGGGGTTAGATATGATGGGGCCATTCAAAACTGCAAGAGGCAGACTTACACATCTACTCGTTGCAGTGGATAAGTATACCAAGTGGGTAGAGGCCAAACCCATCAAAAAACTTGACGGTGTGACCGCCAGAACTTTCGTCATTGTTGTAGTCATGCGATATGGCGTTCCACATAGCATAATCACGAATAACGGGAAAAATTTCTCAATTGGAGAGTTGGCAAAATATTGCCTCCAACGGGAATTCGCCTAGATCTTACATCTGTGGCACACCCACAATCCAATGGCCAGGTTGAACGAATGAACAGTTCAATCCTGCAAGGAATACGCCCAAGACTCGAAACTCCTCTTCACAGAGCAACTGAAGCATGGGTAGAAGAATTACCTTCCGTGCTTTGTAGTATTCAAATGACGCCAAATAGATCAACATGGCAAACACTTTTTTTCTTGGTTTATGGTGCAGAAGCAGTGCTTCCTATGGACATGATCCATGATAGCACAAGAGTGCAGCCGTACGATGACTCGGATGCCGAAAATGCACGACAGGATGTCGTCGATATCTTAGAAGAAGAACGAGAGCTTGTGTTGCAAAGATCCGCCATTTATCATCAAGGACTACGGCGATATCATAGTCGGAAAATCAAACACCGATCTTTGAAAGAAGGTGATTTGGTGCTAAGATTGGTACTTGATAGGAAGCACAAGTTATCCCCAATCTGGGAAGGACCATTTATCATTAGCAAGGCTATGAAAAATGGATCATACTACCTTGTAGATATTCGAGACACGGAAGATGACCCAAAAAATCCGAATCGCAAGAGGAAAAGAAGCATAGATGTAGAACTAGGAGAGACAAATAGGCCCTGGAGCATCCAGCGGTTACGTCCCTTCTACACTTAGTTCAATTCTGTGTAAACATCATTGAGATCATGAAATAAAGTTGTCGGAAATTCATGCATTTTTGTTTTGTTCTGTATTTTCTGTTCAAAGCATGTTTCCATCTTATCTATTTCCCAATGATCTTTCAATTTTCTTCAATGTTAACCCGAATTTTGCCTGCGTGCTCGAAGTTATAAACCGGAATGTTTTTTTGGCCTAAGGAGGCTTCAGAATACCAGATTGTTCCTGTGTGCTTGGGGTTCATACTTTTCAAATTCCTTATCAATCCTAAGTATTATCTGATTGTTTGTTGTGCTGGTTCACTTGATTTATTAAGTAAAAGTGCCAAGGTATAATCCACGATTCTGAGTTTCGTTTGGTTGGTTTCTTAACGCGGTCACTTGGCGTGAAGATTACATACTTTTGGAACCACTTTAACACTAGGAAAAGTTAAAGCATACAAACCAGAGAACTTAGAAGAAAAGGAATTAAAACTATGAAAAACTTGCAAAGTTTAAATTTACTGCAAAGGATAAAAACTTGTTCATACACAAGCTAGAATGCACTACAATTGAGTTTACATTGTAAGAATAGTAATGCACTCTATTTGGCTAATGACTATGCAGTATTAGTCGGCATCCACGAACTCGTCCTCCTCGTCCTCGTCGCTATCACTCAGATTCTCCGGAGTTGCTGGAATTTCTTCCTCCGGGTAGAATGTCGAGGTAGAGACCATCCGAGCTATCTTGGAGGCATGGCCCTTGATAGACTCAAAGATTTCCGCCCTTTGCGCTTTGGTGTATCCTTGCGGAACACCGGTGGCGATGCGCCAAGACTTGGCAGTGGTGTAATGCATCCGCATCAGCCCAAGGGCCATGCGAACACCACCGCGGGCGGCGGACTGGAGCCAGGATTCGCGCTGGTTCGCCACCTCCGAAATAGCCTCCGGGAGCCTACTAGATTCCGAGAATTTGCCACCTCTGTTTGGAATGCAATTATTAATAAGCAGCATTCCGACATTTTTTAGCTCGGTGACGAACTTCCTGAAAGCTCGGATGCGGTCAATCCGAGTAATCAGAGGATTCTCTTCTGTTTATGAAAATAAAAAAAGATTGAACAAATAAAGAGAAGAAAAAGAATGCATTATGCAAAGTGAAATAAAAGTTGGTAAAAGTTTAGAACTTACCAAGGATTTTGTCCATCTCAACACCTTCCTCAAGGCGTTGATGAAGAGCAGCTTCCAGGTCCTGGATGGTCCTCCGGCCTTTCTCGGCTTGTGAGGAAGCACGAGACTCGGACAAACCTAGGGCCAGCTGGCTCACCTCTAGATCCTTCTGAAGCTTTACATTCATTTGGAAAAGCTCAGAGTTCTCCTTGCGGAGGTTCTCAGCGTTGCCAACATCCTCAGCAATTTGTTTGGCTTTGTCCAAAGAGGCTGAGAAGAAAAACAGGCGAAGGATTCAAACCCGGAAAAGTCCTTAAGAAAAATTCAGAATCAGAATCAAGGAAAGAAAAGTATGCTTACGAGCAGTCTCCTTCAGCTGCTTCTGGAGGACAATTCCAAGTCCTTCTCATTAAGAATACCTAGAAGGGATTTCACCTCTTGGTTCTTGATGGTCAGCTTCTCGAAAACTTCCACATTTATGTTTTCGGCAGTTTGCTGAAAAGCATAGAAAGAAAAGAGTTGTTAAATAAAAACAGGCAGGCAAAAAGGAAAAGTATTAACACAAAAAGTATGCTTTTTTATTGATACTTGGGGGCTAGAGATAATATCTGGCTCATCTTTTGCAAACCTTCTAGCAGATCCGTGAACTCCTTGGCGTATTCCGAGAAGGTAGTCCCCATATGGTGGATTCCGTCTTGGAGAACCTGTCGGACGTATCAATGTGGCTCGGGCGAAATACTTTTTTGCCCACGGATGAATGTATCCGAGTTCATCAAAGCAGGCCTCTTGTTTTACCTTGAACTTTGCGTCAAAAGTCAGCATTGGCTCAACTTCTGGAAGCGCTGAAGGTCCGCCTTCATAGATGAGCCGCCCTTTCGCGAACATCTGTGTCAGATGCATAAGGATGGCTGGTCTGTAGGGGATAGTTGCATTCTTCCTGAGCAGCCAAAGTTTCTTCGCCAGCTGCCATTGGAGTGTCCAGGGTAGCTGCAGGGGATGTCTTAGGACCCCTAAGGGCAACGGCCTTAAGTTTCTTCCTGCCCTTTCCCTTCAAAGGGATAGGAGCAAGACTGAAAAGGAGAAAAAAAAAGAGAGAAACCGGTATCAAAAATTTGAGATAGTAGGAATGCAAGAAAAGGCATACAAAAGAAAAAAATTCCGAGTCTTACCTGGAGGTGGTGACGGGAACCTCGTCAAGATCAATCACTTCTTGGCTTAAAGAGATCTTCTTGCGTTTTCGCCCTCCGGCTGATCGAAAGAGAGCTTTGAGCTCTGCTAGCTCAGCATCGGTGGCAAGCTTATCTTCTGGAAGATCCAGAAGCTGTAAAGGAAAAAATCCGAATGAGTAAAAAACATCCGAGAAAAACAAAAGTCCGAAAAACTTCCCAAAAGGCAGAAACTAAAAGTGTACCTTGGGAGCGGGTTTTTATGCGTTATACATCTGTAGGCTTTCCTTGTACTGATCATGAGTAGCCACAAGCTGGTCGACGCGCTTCTTAAATTCCTTCTTTGACAAAACGGACTTTGTCACCCTCATTGTGTCCTCGGGGCCCTTGTATTCACAAAGGAGCCAGCTGTCGTGGTGAGCAAGAGGTTGGATCCTCCTTCCAAGCCAGCACATAACTGTGTCCATGCCGGTCAGAGGAGGAGAGGAAGAAACAAGTTTTGCGATAAGTCTTTTTATTCTCATCAGGTCTGGAGGCAGATCCTAGACCGTGTCCAACGCCCAGTTATCCTGGGGCGTGGCCGCGGAATTGACGAAAGGTGAAATTCCCGTCTCCTTTCTAGGATAGGGAATGTACGAATGGTAGAAGAAAGAGCCCGTCCAAAACTTGACGGATTCGGAGGTTTTTATTTTCGTAAACCACTCCTCCCTAAACCTACGAAGGTTGAAGGAGATGGCCCTGTAAGTCGAAAGAACACCCTCGGTGGTGTTGCGTTTCACATTGAAACGGTACTGAAATAAGTCTAAACGGGGTTCTATCCCTAAGTACCTTTCAAAAAGAGCCTAGAACCCGACTATGTATAGAATTGAGTTGGGTGGCAGGTTGTGGGGTTGGACGTTATAGTGGTTAAGGACCTGGATGAAGAACGCGGAAGGTGGAAAACCCATACCTCGATTGATATGGGAAGCTAGAACAACCCGTTCTCCGTCTTTCGGAGAAGTCTCAGAGTCGTCCTCGTCCATTTTTCTTTGGCGATGAACCCGTCCTTCTCCATGGCATCGAAGAGATCCATTGCCACGTTCCAGTGGCTCCAGTTTCCGGCATCGCCCTCCTCTTCGTCCTTGTCTCTGGCGGTGACGAAGGCCGCCGTGTTGTCGCCGTCGCGGGTGGAAGTTTCCCCTCCTCAGTTTCGGGGAAGGGAGGAGGAGGAGTAGCCGATGGCGGCGGCATGGTTCCGGCGGCGGGATTGAGATCCCCGCCGGCATGTGCATTCACGAGAACCTCCGGCGCGGTTGTGGAAGACCGCAGAGGAGTTCCGACGACAGGGTCGAGGTCTTGGATGAGGTCCTCGATGGCAGCATCGACGTTGGCGATCTCGGAGGCGCGTGCGGGGCTTCCAGTGGCCATTTTTGGGCGTCGCAACCATGAGAAAACACCACCGATGGTAGGTATCCGGTGAGGTTCTAGGTTCGGGCTCATTTTCTCTGTGCTCCTTTCGCTCGAGGCTGGGAGTGGCTATGCTCTGGGGTCCCGATGCGGCTATTTATAGCCAAGTTTACGTTAAGATTAGTTCTAACGGCTCTTTTAGCCATTGGATAATCGGCGCGTGTATCGCCTGAAAATGCGGGAAACGAGGGGGGTGATAATTGCTATCTCCTCGTTTCGTCAAAAGCCTGATCCCATATCTCTCACAGATTCTCTCACGAGAATCTGTGAGAGATATGGGATCAAGCTTTTGACTGAACCCAGGCGTTCGTGACATGGGAGAGATTTCACCGCTTGTGTTACAATTTCTTTCTCCGCGAAGATTCGTGGAAGAAATGCCGGATTTCGGTAAATCCGAGTTTGGCATTAAAGATTTTTTACTGAAAGAAGAATCAAGACAAAATGCCGACATTTGTGAAGAGAATAAAAATCCACGAGGGAAGGCGAAATGAAGTCTTAATCTTTCTTGGAGGATGATGTCCGATATATGCCAATTAGCGGTATATCTGACGTTGGCCGAAGGCCGGATTACCAGGATGGCCCACAAGCAATGGAACAGAGTCCATTGGGCGGCCCAGTAAGCTGACGCGTAGGAAGCCGGATTCTAGAAGAACCCAGACCACGACCCAACATGGTGCTACTTGGAGGAGAAGTCGGATTGCTTACTTTCCAAGTTAGATACTTTTTGTAGTCTTCTAGGTTTCCTTCTTGTAAGCCCTAGTCTGGCTATCTATATAACTCTGGACGGCAGCAAGGAAACGACAAGTACACAAGTTAGCTAGAAGCCAACTCACCGGGAAGTTCATCCTCGTCGAGTTAGCGAAACTATACTCACAATTGTACTTTGTATACTTCAGCCTTCAGCCCTGATTTCAGTGAGATTGCAGGAGTAGGAACGCCGCCTAGTTGCGACGTACCAAACCTAGGTAAAACCCGTGTTCTCGTTTACAGTTCTTCCACCCCCCCCCCCCGCGGTTCTACCAGTAGGCTTATGGCACCCTCGTCCATGATCCTTGCTACGATGTCTCGACACACACCACCCCTAGGCGTGCCCCCCTAGGCCTCGCCATCTGGTGGTGTGGGGCCCCCAGGCACCCCCTCGAGCTCCCCTTTCGACTACATATCCCCATAACCCTAAAACATCAAGGGGTTCATCATATTCTATAAACACACCACAGAGCGCCGCCGCCACCTTGAAACTCAATTCGGGGATCAGAAGTTCCTATTCTGGCGCCCCGCCGGGACGGGGATTCGGAGGACAACATCGCCATCGTCACCGCCACCTCTTCTCCATCAAACATCCATGATTCCCCCATCGGTGTGTGAGTAAACACTGCTGTAGCCTAAGAGGGATGGAAGGGATTGGATGAGATCGGTCATGTAATAATGCCATATTGTTAGGGCATAGTGCCTAGTATCCGTTGTTAGTGTTTTCTACCGTTTTTGCAACTTGTTATGCTTAATGCTTGTCAATAGGGCCTGAGTGCCATGATCTCAGATTTGAACATGTTATTGTTTCACCAGTATAATTATGTTTATTGATCATATCTGCAAGTTGTTTACACATGTCATTGTGCGGAACCCGAGGCCCCAAAGTGACAGAAATTGGGACAACCGGTGGGATGGTTATGATGTGAGGATCACGTGTGTTCACAGAGTGTTAATGCCTTGCTATGGTGCTTTATTAAAAGGAGCACCTTAATTACCAGTAGTTTCCCTTGAGGCCCCGTGATAGGTCATAAACGTATCCTTAATTTCGGATGTTACATGTTGTTTTCATGCCATATGCTACATGTTTTCCTTACACTTTATGTCATTTTTATCAATTTCCCGGGACTAACCTATTGACAAGATGCCACAGAGCCAGTTCCTGTTTTCTGTTGTTTTTAGTTTCAAAAAAGTTGTTCTAGAAATATTCCCAAAATTGGAAAATTCGAATCCCGGAAGTCTTAGAATTCCCGAAGGTTCCACGGAGTCCCGAAGAGGCCCGGAGAGGGCCACATGGGGACCACACCATAGGGCGGCGCGCCCCCTGGCCGCGCCTGCGGGTGGTGTGGGCCCCTCGGGCGTCCACCGCCATCGCCATTTCGCCTATATTGCCCCCTTAAATAGTTAACCCTAAAAATATACCACTTTTCCAAGAAAAACACCCGAGGCGCCGTCATCATCAACCCGAGATCGGGAGGGTTCTGGAGTTCTGCCCGGCACCCTGCCGGGAGGGAAAATCATCACCAGAGGGGTCTACACCACCATGCTCGCCTCCGGAGTGACGCGTGACTAGTTCATCCTTGGACTAAGGGTCCATAGCAGTAGCTAGATGGTTATCCTCTCCTCTTTATGTCTCATGTTTGGATCTCGGAGCTGCCTCACATGATCGAGATCATCTTATTGTAATGCTACATGTTGTCTTTGCTGGGATCCGATGATTATTGAATGCTATGTCTTTTGATTATCAATATATAATGTTGTCTTCATGTGTATGTTATTTATGATCTTGCATGCTCTATGTTTTTAGTAGATGCTCTCGCAAAGTAGATGCTTGTGACTCCAAGAGGGAGTATTTATGCTCGATAGTGGGTTCATGCCTCCTTTGCATCTATGCTCGAGTGACAGAAATGTGGCGGATGGAGGATGTGTTGTTCCCATTAGGGAGAAAACAATGATGTTTACTTTGTTTACACTGTTTACATTACACACTTTTCTTACTGCGATAATCTGTTGCTTGCAACTTAATACCCAACGTTTGTTCGGATGGTATTCGGAGGGTGGATTATTAGTCATAGATGCAGTTGGATGATGATCTATGTATCTTGTTGTAATGCCCTCATGAATCTCATAGTAATCATTTCGTCATGCATCTTTCTTTATCTATCAATTGCCTAGTTGTAATTTGTTCACCGCACATTTTAGCTATCTTTTATGGAGAGACACCTCTAGTGAACTGTGGACCCCGGTCCATTTTCTCATATTGATAAAACACACACTGCTTCCACTGTTTTCACACTGCTACTGTTGTTTTCATACTGTTCTCATTCTATTTTCCACACCATACGTTTAACCTCTTTGTGTTCAGCAAAACCGGTGAGATTGACAACCTCACTAATTCGTTGGGGAAAAGTGAATTGATTGAGTTGTGTATTTGCCACGTTGCTGCTGAACCGGTTGTGCGCCATGCCATCTCAGCTGCATCAACCTTCGGAAGTTGCTTCTTTCTCCTACTGGTGGATTTAACCTTGGTTTCTTTCTTAGTTAAACTTTCTACTGTCCTCTTCATAACTTCCTCTTGGGGTCTCCCAACGAACGTGTGTTACACGCGCATCAAGCTAATTTCTGGTGCCGTTGCTAGGGAGGAAGAGAATTTCTGCAAGGGGAGTCTCTCACTTGCAATTTCTTTACTTTGTTATTGTTTTTCTTGTTACTTGCTTTATCATGCTTGCTAGCAATGTTTGATGTCTTTGAAACTAGATCTTATTGGCAAGGTGGGTTCATGGATGAGCAACAAAGTATTATAAGGAACACCGCTTGTCACAAAAAAGGATACACTTATGGGAGCAAATTAATAAATTGCATGACTATGCTAAAAACTTGTGCTCTACTTATAATGTTACTTATTTCTTTGATAAATCTTGTTGCTGTAGGAGGTATAAACACCTCCTTTTTCAATGTGAGTATAATGATAATGTTACCATATCTTCTTATGTTAAGGGAAATTATGACTTTGATGACTTGGAACAAATTGAGGAATTTATTGCTTGGAATGGTGCATTTGAAATTGCATATTTTCTTGAAAGTATTGATGATGCACCTTATAAATATGAGATTTATGATATACTTGAATATTGCTTTGATAATTACAAGGATTGTAATTACTACATACTTCAATATGTTAATCAATTCGCTCCCCCAAATGGAGAGACTAATGCCTTCCAGGAACCTATGGCAGAAGAAACTGCTGAATCTGGAAGCTCATTGGATGAAAAGAGGAGGAGAGTGATGATCAAGAGGAGAAAGAATGGAGTAGATACCCATGTCTACCTCCCAATGATAGTAAATCTTTAACTCCTACCTTGTTTTATTGAAATCCATGCTACTTTGATAAATCCTATGATAATCCTCTATTTATTCCAACTATTGATATGCATGATAATGAAGAAGTTTGTTTAGAAAATTTATATGATAACGCTCTTGATGATGGTCCTATGTTACTTGATCTTATAAATCATAATGCTACTGAAAATGGGATTTCTATTAGTAGCCCCATACCTTTTATGAGTGATCAATCATCTCGTTTTGATATTCCTAAAAGTGGGGGAAAAGAAGAGTTGATTTTAAATTTTGATCCCACTATTTTTTAGCTTGATATGAATTGTGTGAGTTTAGACCATGACAAACATGCTTTATGTGATAATTATGTTGTCGAGTTTGTTCATGATGCTACTGAAAATTATTATGAGAGAGGAAAATATGGTTGTAGTAATTTCCATGTCACTAAAACACCTCTCTTTTTGTTGAATTTTTTGAAATTGCTCTTGTTCTACCTTCCCATGATCTCTAGTTTGACCTTCTTTGATTTATTTCTTTACAAGATTCCTATGCATAGGAAGTGGGTTAGAATTAAATTTGTTTTATACTTGCTTCTTGATGCTCTCTTTTGCTTAATTTATATTTCTTATGTGAGCACCTTCTTCACTTGAAAACAATTGATTCCATTTTTCTAGGCCTAGCTAAAAGGCGTTAAAGAAAAGCACTTCTTGGGAGATAACCCATGGTTTTATTTTTTCCTTGTTTTTATCTGTTTTCTTTGAGTAAAGGGGTTTTATACTTATGTAGAAACTCTTTTGTATCTTTATTTTCATGTTTTAGTTGTGCCAAGTAAAGTTTCTAGCGAAAGTTGAAGTTTGTTTTGGATTTCTAAGCGGGAAACAAATTTCTGCTGTTCACTGTAAAAAATCGTATAAATTCTATAAAGCTCAAACTGACCTGAAAATTTTTGTGCTTATTCCTCAGCTAATTGCGAAACTTTTTTTTTCTTTATTTTTTCCAATATGAGCAACGTAAGTGCCCCAAAAAAATCGTCTTTACAGACTATTCTGGTTTTGGCAGATTCTGTCATTTTACTTGCATTTGCTCTTTTATGATGTCAAGTGGATTTATTTGCTTCACGAAACATCTGTGGCTGTAGCTAATGTTTAAAAGTATCAACAGAAATTGTGCCCATGCATAACCCATGGATTTTTTATTGTTGGACTAACCCTCTAATGCAAATTACTTTGAGTGTGGTGTGAAGGAAGTTTTTAAGGGTCAAGAGAAGAGGGTGATATTGTGTGATCACGAAGAGTGCAAGGTCAAAGCTTGGGGATGCCCCCGTGGTTCATCACACAAAATTCTAAGAAGACTCAAGGATCTAAGCTTGGGGATGCCCAAGGCATCCCCTTCTTCATCAACAATTTATCAGGTCACTTCTAGTGAAACTATATTTTTATTCGGTCACATCATATGAAATTTACTTGGAGCGTCTATTTGTTTTCCTTTTGTTTTCCTTTCTGCAATCATCTAGTAAGAACCTATCATTCTTTGCGTGGGAGAGAGACACACTCTGTTTTTTCGTTTGAATACTCGTTATGCTTGTCTTCTTAGTTTTTCTTCTAGTTGCTGCAAAATTCATGTTTAGTTCATGTTTTTCTTGCATCTCTTATTTAGAGTTGTTAGTTTTAGTAGAGCTGTGTTAGTACTGTCTTGTTTCATTGCTGCATCTCTTGGAGACTTTTTGTTTAGTATTAAATGCTTGGTGTTGGAAAGCAGTAGTGCAATTTCCGTGCTTATAACGGTGCAAATAGAAGGTTGTATAGACTGTGGCTAGAATTTTTCATGTCATGCTAGATGCTATTTGAATTCTAAAGCCTAGTATTTATTTTTGTAGCATGCTTTTTCTAAAATAGCTGAGAGTGTTTAATGTGCCTTTGAAAGAATCATGAGTTGTTCTTGTCATATTGAAGCATAAATTTGTGGTTTTATCCTTTGAATGTTTTATTTGGTTGACTTGGCACATGCTAACACCATGTTTATGACTACAAACCTGTCACTTATAGCCTCTATGATCTTTTAGTTTTTGAACTTGTACTACCACTTATGCTTTGATTAATGATGTTTTTGTCGCTATGCATGATTATGGCCAGTATTGCTCTCTTGATTTGTTGCTCCCAGTCTTTTGCTAGCCTCCACCTATATTGAGTATGAGATCCACTCGTGCATCCAACTCCCCAAAACCAAAGTTTGCCATATGTGTCCACCATAACAACCTACATGTGGTATTTAACTGCCACTCCTAAGTAAATTGCTCATGTGTTACCTTTAAACCCTTCAAAATTACTCCTATTTTGTGCTCCTGTTTTAGATCATGAGAATGTAAATAGAGAATCTTTATCTCACTTATTTATTGGACTTTCACACCCTGGACTAGTGGCTTCATCCCCTTATCCAATTGATAGAAGAGCTGGCAGCGGGTGCCCAGCTCCAAACTAATACTACAAATTCTCTTCACTATTTTTGCCCCTGATTTATCATTCAAAGCATAATTGTGTAAACAAAAGAGAAAGAGGGATGGCCTTCCACCCAGATGCATCCTTCTATGGGAGCCTCTCTTGTGAAGTCTAGTTGGCTTGTGACGTACGGTATTTTCTATTTACCATTCGTTGACATAAGCATACACATCTCTCAAAAAATTAGACACTTCTCCATGGTATGTGATTGTTGGCAGGCACCCGAGGATTCGGTTCGTCATGGTTTGTGTAAGAAAGGTTGGGAGGAGTGTCAACCATTTTATGCCTCTGTTTAACAAAATAAAAGCTCTAGCACATGAGTGATCCCTGCTTCCCTCTGCGAAGGGCCTTTCTTTTACTTTTATGTCGAGTCTCCATCTTCTAACTTTATGCACAGCTGAGAGAGCATAGTTGCCATTGTGAGTTTAATGTGCATTTGTCCCAAAAACATTATTAATTGATTCATGATGTGTTATTGTTTGTTCTCAAATTATTTTATCTAGTCCTCCTCTTAAACTTTGAAGGTGTCCTAGCATTTATGTATTGCCCCACTCTTAAGGACAAGCGAAATATCACTTCGCTATGTTATCTCTATGCTTGAAACAAACGTATAGCTTCCGAGTGCATTATTATTCATAATCCTTTGTTTGTGTTACTTTCAATGATGCAAGGTGATTACTGTGTTTTATTGTTAGAATTGTATTTATCATGCTTGTGTTAAAGTTCTATGATCTCAGCTATGCTTATGCTTTTACAATTTAGATGATCAAGTTTATGTTGTTAGCATGTCACCTCAGAAATTATGTGTTTTTTATCGTTTACCTACTAGAGGACGAGTAGGAACTAAGCTTGGGGATGTTGATACGTCATAAACGTATCCTTAATTTCTGATGTTCCAAGTTGTTTTCATGCCATATGCTACATGTTTTCCTTACAATTTATGTCATTTTTATCGATTTCCCGGGACTAACCTATTGACAAGATGCCACAGAGCCAGTTCCTGTTTTCTGTTGTTTTTAGTTTTAGAAAAGTTGTTCTGGAAATATTCTCGGAATTGGAAAATTCAAAGCCCGGAAGTCTTAGCATTCCCGATGGTTCCACGGGGTCCCGAAGAGGCCCGAAGAGGGGCCACAGGGGGGCACACCATAGGGCGGCACACCCCCTGGCCGCGCTTGGGGGTGGTGTGGGCCCCTCGGGCGTCCACTGCCATCGCCCTTTCGCCTATATTACCCCCTCGGATAGTTAACCCTAAAAATATACCACTTTTCCATTAAAAACACCCGAGGCCGCCGTCATCGTCAAACCGAGACCGGGAGGGTTCTGGGTTCTTCCCGGCACCATCTCGGGAGGGAAAATCATCACCGGAGGGGTCTACACCACCATGCCCTCCTCCGGAGTGATGCGTGAGTAGTTCATCCTTGGACTACGGGTCCATAGCAGTATCTAGATGGTTTTCCTATCCTTTTTATGCCTCATGTTTGGATCTCATGAGCTGCCTCACATGATCGAGATCATCTTATTGTATTGCTACATGTTGTGTTTGCTGGGATCCGATTATTATTGAATGCTATGTCTTTTGATTATCAATCTATCATGTTATCTTCATGTGTATGTTATTTATGATCTTGCGTGCTCTCCGTTGTTAGTAGATGCTCTGGCCAAGTAGATGCTAGTGACTCCAAGAGGGAGTATTTATGCTCGATAGTGGGTTCATTCCTCCTTTGGATATGTGCTCGAGTGACAGAACCGTGACGGATGGAGGATGTGTTGTTGCCATTAGGGAGAAAACAACGATGTTTACTTTGTTTACATTACACACTTTTCTTACTGCGATAATCTGTTGCATGCAACTTAATACCCAACGTTTGTTCGGACGATATTCGGAGGGTGGATAATTAGTCATAGATACAGTTGGATGGCGATCTATGTATCTTGTTGTAATGCCCGCATGAATCTCATAGTAATCATTTTGGCATGGATCTTTCTTTATCTATCAATTTCCTAGCTGTAATTTGTTCACCGCGCATGTTAGCTATATTTTATGGAGAGACCACTAGTGAACTGTGGACCCCGGCCCATTTTCTGATACTGATAATACACACTGCTTCCACTGTTTTCACACTGCTTTCACTGTTTTCACACTGCTACTGCTGTTTTCATACTGTTCTCATACTATTTTCCACACCATACATTTAACCTATCTGTGTTCGGCAAAACCGGTGAGATTGACAACCTCACTGCTTCATTGGGGCAAAGTGAATTGATTGTGTTGTGTAAGTTCCATGTTGCAGCAGAACCGGTAGTGCGCCCTGCCATCTCAGCTGCATAAACCTTTGGAAGTTGCTTCTTTCTCCTACTGGTCGATTCAACCTTGGTTTCTTTCTGAGGGAAACTTGCTACTGTGCTCTTCATACCTTCCTCTTCGGGTCTCCCAATGAACATGTGTTACACACGCATCACCCCGCTGCAAATGGGCTGGTAGGACAAAAGATGTTGTGCAAGTTTCTCATTGCGAGCATGTCTGACTATATTGGAACACATGCCTATGGTTTTCCTAGGACTTGGATGCTTTATTATTATCTATCTGCAATGCCCATGTTTTTATTATTATATGAACTATCTTATCCATGCAACGCCCGTTCATCCATTCCGTATGTCTACGGTACTTTCATCCTGTTGTTTTCCGACATTGCTACTGTTGTTACTATTTTACTCCTGTTGTTATTTTACTACTACTGCTGCTATAAAACTGTTACCAGTGATAAATTGTTGTGAGCAAGTCTATATTCAGGTGCAGCTGAATTGACAACTATTTGTTAAGGCTTATAAATATTCTTTGGCTCCCCTTGTGTCGAGTCAATAAATTTGGATTTTACTTCCCTCGAAGACTGTTGCGATCCCCTATACTTGTGGGTCATCAAGACTATTTTTTGGCGCCGTTGCTGGGGAGCATAGCATTATTTATTTGCTCACTTGAACGTGATATTGGTTGCTGCAAGCCTTTCATCATGGGCAAAACTCGTGATGGAAAAGTTCCTATATTACCATCCACTACAAGGAGAGGTACAACTCTGAACACCTCTATCGCTCTTGATTCACCGTCTGTTATGAGTATGCTTCTTACACCACCACATGATACACACACTGTTACTTCTACTGCGTTTGAAAATGCTTCTGATACTTTTGATGATGCTTCTATTGTGCTTGAAGATACTGGTTCACTAGGTCCTTTCCTAGATGCTACAATTGCTAAATCCAAACAAATTGAAAGTGCCGAAATTCCTGTTGAAAATGTTGGTACACATGTTAATTCACTTGAAATTCGTAGTGATGATCTTGATGGAACCTACATTGAACTTAATGATGACTTTATTAAAGAAGCTCAAGCTACTACTTGTGCAAGTGCTCTTAAGAGTCTTCTTGCAAGACATGTTGTTAAATATAAATCTTCTCCTGATGCTAAGTTTGCTACATCTCCCATACACATTAGAGATAAGGATTATGATTTATCTCTAGATGTATCTTATACATCTATTGTTGAGAAGGAACCTTTTTGTGGAACTGAAAGTAAAAGTGCTATGGAACATATGAATGAGCTTTCATCTTTGAGTAGTTTATTTTCTGATGATGCTAAGTTGTGTACTTATTTTGTTCCCAAGATCTTCCCTTTCTCATTGAAAGATGAAGCTAAACCTTGGTTTAATTTTTTTCACCTGGATCTATTACTAGTCCTATGGGTTTGGTTAATTCTTTCTTACAAAAAAAAATCCTGTTGGTGCTCAACATGCTGCCGTGCAAAGAATCTTTAACTTTGAGCGAATTGAAGAAGAGAAATTGCATGAATCTTGGTCAAGGTTTTGTTCTTTAATAAGAGCTAGCCCTGGTAATCCATTACCTAAAAATGAGCTCCTAGATATATTTTTTAATGGACTAATTGTTGAATCTAGGACATATCTGAATAGTTGTGTTGGTTGTGTTTTCAGGAAAAGAACTCCAGAAGAAGCTGAGGAATTATTGGCTAAAATAGCCAAAAATAATGATGATTGGACTATACCTGAACCTACACCAGAACCAACACCAATACCAACACCCAAGAAGAGAGGGATGATTTAATTAAATGATGAAGTGATGAAGGAAGCCAAGAAATCTCTTAAAGAGAGGGGTATTAAATCTGAAGATGTGAAGAACTTACCTCCTATAGAGGAATTATGTAAGCCAATTCCTCATCCATCAATAGTTGAGGTACACTCTCTCAAATATTTTGATAATAGAGATATTCCCTACTCTAAACCACCTGATCAATGCTTAGATGAATTTGATAATTATGTTGTTAAGAAAGACAACTTTAATATGAGAATGCAGAATCATCTAATGGAAAAAATCTAGAGTTATTGATAATTTGCATGGTATTATTGATAGAAACTCTAATGATGTTAAAATGCTTGTTAAACATTTTCATATGGTTCAAACTCAAATTGATCAACTCACTAAAGTGCAAAAAGATTTGCTAGCTAATTCTTCTAGAGAAAAACATGATTGTGAAATAATTACTAGAAGTGGTGTTTCTACTTAGGACCCCTTGTATACTGAAGGACATCCTAAAAGAATTGAACAAAATTCGCAAAAACCTAAAAACAATAGTTCTCCTTCTAAGAAAAAGAAGAAGAGACATAAAACTGTTGTAGAATCTTCTGAACCTGCTAAAGATCCGAATAGTATATCTATTTCTAATGCTGAAACTGAAAGTGGTAATGATTAAAGTGATGCTTCTGGTAAAGAAGAAACTATAGCTAAACCTGAAAAGCAAACTAAAACTGTGAAGTATGCTAACAAGGATTTCACTACTAATAAACATGGTAATGAAAGAGAGCCTTGGGTACAAAAAGCAATGCCTTTTCCTAATAAGAAACATAAATAAAAGGAAGAGGAACATTATAATAAATTCCGTGAGTGGATGAAACCTTTGTTTTTGCAAATTCCTTTGACTGATGCCATTAAACTGCCTCCTTATTCAAAGTATATGAAAGATATTGTCTATAACAAAAGGAAGATTCTTAATGAGGAAATTTCCACTATAATTGCTAATCACTATTTCAATGGCAAGGTTCCAAAGAATCTTGGAGATCCTGGTATTCCTACTATCCCTTGTTCTATTAAAAATAATTATGTTAGAACTGCTTTATGTGAGTTGGGAGCATGAGTTAGTGTTATGCCTTTATCTCTTTATAAGAGATTCTCTTTGGAAAATTTGATACACACTGATATATCTTTGCAAATGGTTGATAAATCTACCGCTATTCCTGTTCGTATATGTGAGAATGTTCATGTTCAAGTGGCTACTAATTGTTTGATATTAATTGAGTTTGTTGTGTTGGAAATGCCGGAAGATGATAATATGTCTATTATTCTTGGGAGTCCTTTTCTTAACACTACAGGGGCTGTTATTGATTGCAATCAAGGAAAAGTAACTTTTAATCTTAATGATAAAGAGCATACTGTTTATTTTCCCAAGAAGATATTGTCCAAATTCAATTGAAAATATTGGGACCATCAAGATTGGAGAATTCTATTGTCCCATTCAAATGCCACCAAAAGAATATTAAATTATTATGATTGGGATTATGTTTATCAAGGTTGAGGTAATATAATTATTTCGTGATAAGCAAAGTTTTGCTTCATATAATTTTTTTTTTGGTAACAAGACTTGATCAACCTTGCTAACAAAGTGATTTTGAATGAAGAGGACAATGTTTTCACCCTTACCTTTATGTTTTCACCATGTTTACTTCTGTTTTCACCTTGCTACTTTAGTACATGTATGTTTTCCATCATTCGTAGTCATGTTTTCATCTTGATTACTGTGGTTATGCATGTTTTCACCACCCATATTTTTTTCACCACTTCCACCTTTGTTTCCTCTGGTTATTTTTCCATTGGAGTATCTTAGAACCTCTGTAGTTCTGGTTTTGGTTTTGTTTTCCACCTTTCCGCATTCGGTTTTCTAGTTTTAGATTAATTATTAAATTCTGAAAATACCTCAAAAATAAAGTTTCTCAAAAAATTCTTGAAAACTTATAATTAATTTTTACGTTAAAAATGAGGCATAGAGGCACTTGGGGAACCCCGTGGGGACCCACCAGTCAGGCACACCACAGGGTGGCGCGGCCGGCCCCTGGTGGCGCCAGCACATGGTCTGGGCCCCCTTCCCCCCACTAGTTCTCTCCCCTGCCAAAGATTCCTCCCTCTCACCCCAAACTCAAAACATTTCCTAGAACCCGAGTTCTTGTTGTTTTTCCTCAAGATTTTTTGATCTCTTTGCTTAGCCCACCTTTGTTGCTGAAATTTGGTGCATTTTCTCCCCGGTATGTGACTCCTCCGATTATCCAAGTAGAAATTTATTTGGTGGAGTATTTCTTGAGTGGTACTGTAGGTGACAGCTTATGTGAGTTTGCATGTTGGATTTAAGTTGAAATAATATAGTTTTGATGCATGTTTAGCTCTCCTATAAGTCTCTATAGTAGTTTCCACCATATAGTTGCTTGAAACCAAAAAAATATGATTGTTGAAAATTTGAGAAATGGACAACTTCAACTTTGAAGAGATTTTTAGAAGTGATGCCCCTAGGAGGGAGAGGCCCTCACGTTCATCTACTCTATTGAGGCCATCCTACAATGAGGACCTCATTGCACCGAGCATGGATGATGCGGGAGACGATGGGATTGCTAATCCATCGAGTTTCCGTTGCTATACATTTTTGAGAGGTGCAGGTATACTTGATGACTTATTAATGTTGATTGAAAGGGTTGGATTAACCAACTACATGTATGATGAAGGCCCCCAATATGCGATTCTGACAAAAACTTTTGTTGAGAGTTTTAGATTTCGTAACTCACAATATGCTCCAACTTTTGCATTTAAAATATATGGTAGTCCTTTTTCCCTGTACTTGGAGAATTTTTGTAGCATTATAGGTATCAGCGCCTCTGGGATAGCTTGTAGGATTCATGAGAGACCCGCTGATTTGATGGAGCTCTTTCGAGGATTTACCAATGATGATGACCGCTCAGCTCGGCGCGGGAAGATAAGGAATATTCAACTTCCTGCTATCGAATATTTTACTTATTATCTTGCTACTAGTATCCTTGGTAGGGAGAACACTAGCAACATTTCAAACTATAATCTTGCTTTTTTTCTACCGCACTTAACCGTAGAGACAAGTATAACCTTGTTTCTCTTATTGCTCGCCACCTAGCTGCTAAAGGGCCCATTTATGGGGGCATTATTACTACACGTATAGTAACTGCTCTAGGACTTCCTATTGTTCCCCATGATGAATTGATAACTCCTTATAGACTTGATCTTGCTACCATGAAGGCTCATCATTTTATTACTGCCAACTCTACTGCTGAACATTTAGTATATAGAGTTTTATTTATTGACGGAGATGAGAGGGGAGTTACTTTGCCGCAGCCTATTTTGTTCAAGGTTGACAGGATGTCATGGTCGCGCCCGAAGGGTGAGCTAGATGAGCAGTTGCGCTTGATGGAGTTCCATAGGCAGCAAATGAGGCGAGATGCGCCTTCCGAGGACTACACCACGTAGAACACCGGGGCGTCCTCGATCACATATCATGAGGATGGCTCATCCTCGGCAAACTATGGAGGCACCACCTCATGGCCCGGTTGGGATTGATCTCCACTTAGGCCAAAAGCCTAAGCTTGGTTGGAGGTATACCGACATCACGCTCATCTATATATCACGTTTCTGTCGGTTCTTTGTATATCCATGTTTTCGTTTCTTTCGCTCATTTTCGTTTCTTTCGCTTCTTTTTGTTTTTATTGTTTTGTTCTTGCTTTCTAAAACACAAAAAAACCAAAAATATTTCGGTTGTTTCTCTTTCTTTGTTCCTTTAGTTTCTATTGTTGGTTTGCTTTACTTTCTCGTTTCGGTTTAATATTCAAAAATTCAAAAATATTTTGCTTTGTTTGCTTGTTTCTTTCTGTTCTTGTTTTAAATTCGGAAAACCAAAAATATTTGTTGTTCTTCTTTGGTTTTGTAAAGTTTGCTGCAGAGTTCATCGGTCTTCCGTGTCTCCATTGGAGCCTGGTTATCATTCAATATTATTCAATCCACACGAGTGAAGAGCAATAATGACGATTTACGACAGTTCAAGTTGTGGTGGGAGGCTGGTATGAACTCTATTTGTTTTCATTTTTGTACATATACTCATCCATGTGGACATGCTTAGTTTGTTCGTGCAAGGTGTATGTTATTTAATCTATGCTTAGTAGTTCATGCTCTCTCATGTTTAGTTCCAACTTATTAATATTAGATAGCATGTTGTATAAATGTTTGATTGCATTGTTTTATTCATAGAAGGGTATGACATTGTGGTATCTCCCTCCGATTGTTTCGCTTGAATCGACTTGGCACATGCTCACACATGCATATGACTTAAAACAAAAAGTCAATTAACCCTTGATGATTTATTTTGCCTCAAAGTATTTGTATCACTTTTATGCCCCCGTTAATTTTGTTTTGTCGCATGCATTATTATGACAGTTGTTGCTCTCTTGATTGTCGCTCCCCGTCTATTGCTAGCCTTCACCTGTACTGAGTATGAGCTCTACTCGTGCATCCAACTCCCAAAAATCAAAGTTTTTCAAATGTGTCCACCATACCTATCTATATGTGGTATTTAACCGCCACTCCAAGTAAATTTCTCATGTGCTACTTTTAAAACCTTCAAAAATTATTCCTGTTTTGTGCCACTGTTTTAGCTCATGAGGACGTAAATAGAGAATCTTTATCTCACTTTTTGATTGGACTTTAAGGGAAAACGAGTACACTTTATCATACCCTATTATGAGCATTGCAATCCTACATATTGATATATTTCATGTTGTTTATTATTAGTTTGTTGGTATCTCTTCATGGTTTGCACAACTGCTAGGTGACTTTTATCTTGCATACTTCTTATTGTGAATTGCCTAAGCACTGGATCATATAGTGAGTATATTTACATAATATGAAACAAAAGTGTTCGTAAAAGTTCTTTTATCGCACTCAGTTGTCACTGAATTGCTTGAGGAAAAGCAATAAGCTAGGCTTGGGGGCAGTTGATACGTCCAAAACGTATCTCCTTTTCTGAACACTTTTGCTATTGTTTGCCTCTAAACTTGTGAGTTTTGGATACAACTAACACGGACTAACGATGTTTTCAGCAGACTTACCTTGGTGTCTAGTTTTTGTGCAAAAAATTCAACTTTCGGGAAATTTCCCAGAAAAGATCATGGATACCTTATTTCACTCGAAGACCCCCGGAGCCAGAAGAAGCCCCGGAGCGGGGCCAGGAGGGGCCACACCACCCCTGGGCACGCCCCCTAGGCCACGCCACCTGGTAGTGTGGGGCCCCCAGGCACCCCCTCGGGCTCCCCTTTCGACTACATATCCCCCGTAACCCTAAAACATCAATGGGTTCGTCATATTCCAGAAAAACACCATAGAGTGCCACCGCCACCTCGAGACTCAATTCAGGGATCGGAAGTTCTTGTTCTGGCGCCCTGCCGGGACGGGGATTCAGAGGAGATCATCGCCATCGTCACCGCCACCTCTTCTCCATCAACCATCCATGATTCCCCCGTTCATGTGTGAGTAAACACCACTGTAGGCTGAGAGGGATGCACGGGATTGGATGAGATCGATCATGTAATAATGCCAGATTGTTAGGGCATAGTGCCTAGTATCCGTTGTTAGTGTTTTCTACCGTTGTTGCAACTTGGTATGCTTAATGCTTGTCACTAGGGCCCGAGTGCCATGATCTCAGATCTTAACATGTTATTGTTTCATGAGTATAATTATGTTTCTTGATCATATCCGCAAGTTGTTTACACATGTCATTGTCCAGAACCCAAGGACCCAAAGTGACATAAATTGGGACAAACGGAGGGGATGGTTATGATCTGAGGATCACGTGTGTTCATGGAGTGTTAATGCTTTGCTCTGGTGCTTGTGGGTCATCAACGACGCCCTCTTCAGCCTCTGCCTCCTCGCCGACGCGACATAGTTATTGATACGTCCATTTTGCATCACTATTTTAAATTGTTATTTCTGTTATTCATCGATATATTTCATGTTATGATGCATTACTTATGTTATTTTATCTTATTTTGCATGTTTCATAATTTTTGGAGAAAACACGGCACCAAAAATCTGATGGAAAAGGCACCATCGAGATACCCTATTTTAGAAGATCGGAAGAAGAATGGGGGCATACGAGAAGTCTTAGGAGTCCCGAGGAGGAAGCCATCCAGAAGGGCACCCCGATGGGGGCCACCCGGGGCCCACACCACCAGGCGGCGCCCCCTTGGCCTCGCCTGGGGTGGTCTGCACCCTGGCCCACTTCTGGGTGCCCCTTTCGCGTACTTGACCCTAGGGAACCCTAAGCCCCGAAAAATCATCGAAGAAATATTCTGTCGCCGCCTCAGGGTGAAAAACAACAAAGAGAGAAAAGCTCTCTGGTAGGGAGAAATCTGTTGGGGAAATTCCTCGCCCGAGAGGGGGAATCATGGCCATCTTCACCTTCATCGCTTCGGACATCATCAAGATCGTCATCATCATCATCACCACTAGCACCATCACCCTATTCATCCACCTTCATCCCGCTGTAACAATATGGGTCTTTATCATTGTTCTTCATTAGATCTCTCTCCCTGTGTGGATTACTTGTTAGTAGTTGATGCTTGTGAGATTTATCGGTATTTACACTTTATGACCAGATTGTTATTATCCATTATATAACCTCTGATTATGATCCATGTGATGTCTTGCGATTAGTTCGTTTAGTTCTTGAGGACATGGGAGAATTCATGATGTTACTATTGAAATTATATTGAAGTAATATCTAGTGGTTTGTTATTTAATTTGTGGTGCTATACTTCTAGTGGTGTCATGTGAACATCGACTACATGATACTTCACCTTTATGGGCCTAGGAGGATGCATTGTGTATTTGGCTACTAATTGTGGGGTTGCTGGAGTGACAGAAACCTAAACCCCCGTTAGGAAACCAATGCACGAAGGAGTGTAGGATCCCAGAGTTTTAAGGCTGTGGTTAGATTTATCTTAATTGCTTTTTTGTATTTGCGGATGCTTACAGGGGGTATAATCACAAGTATGTATTAGTCCTAGTTGGGCGGTGAATTAGTATAGGTTCACCCACACAACACTTAACGAACCAATAAATATTAATCAACCGGATTAAGCGTAAGCACTTGACGAAATTCCCATGTGTCCTCGAGAACGTTTGGTAATCATAAGTAGAACAACCGTCTTGTCGTTTTCTCTCAAAAGTATTGGGTCACTCGCTGCAATTATATTTACTGTTATTTATTTGCTCGCACTTTATTTATCTGCTATATCAAAAAACACCAAAAACCTGTTTGCTAGTGTTTATAGTGAATTCTCTATCCAACCTGCTTGTCAACACCTTCTGCTCCTCGTTGGGTTCGACACTCTTATTTATCGAAAGTACTACGATACACCCCTATACTTGTGGGTCATCAAGACTATTTTCTGGGCCGTTGCAGGGAGTGAAGCGCTATTGGTAAGTGGAATTGGTAAGAGAAACTTTTACTCTGAGTGTTTTTTTATTTCTGTCTGCTGCTTTATTTCATTATGGAGAATTCTTTTGGTTCTCTATTTAGGGATACTACTACTATCACTGCTAGGGTAGTAGGTGACCCGTTATCTCCTGAAATAGATCCTTATAAAATACCTATGAAAATTGTTGGACGTGTTATGGATAACTGCTATTATGGAGATGGAACTGTCCATCCTGGTGATCTTTTGCTCTTTATACATGAATTATGCGAGTTATTCGGGTGTGCAGGTATAACAACAGATGAAGTTAAAAGGAAATTATTCTCTTTATCGCTGAAACGTAGATCCGCTGAATGGGTCAAATTGCTGAAGAATGGTGAATCTATTGGATGGGAGGAAATTGTTCCTCTCTTTTATTCTAAAATCCATACTCCTGGTGATATTCATAAATACCAGAATCAAATATATAATTTGTGGCCTCATGATGGAGAGAGTATTTCCCAAGCTTGGGGGAGAAGAAGTTATTAATGCTCAGATGTCCCGTTCATGAGATCCCGAGTAATATTGTTATCAATAATTTTTATGCAAGGCTTTCTCTTCATGACAAGGATTTATTGGATGCTTCTTGTTCTAGATCATTCACACGTATGAGGGAAGAAGCTAAGTGGGATCTTCTTGACCGTATTCAAGAAAACACTGAAGGATGGGAGAATGAAAAAGGAATAAAGTCAGGTATAAATTACGATTGTGAATGCATTAAATCTTTTATGGGAACTGATGGTATCTATAATGTTAGTGCTGTTTGTGGTCTTGATTCTCAAATCTTTGCAAATTGTCTTAAATCATTTGCCTCCTATCTTGATATCCCTAAAAAGGAGTATCACAAGTACCTTGCACCTTATAAAGATATTGTTCCTGCTATAATTATAGAAGTGCATGTTGTTAATCCTGCTATTCCCGAGCCTTATATTGAGAAAATGCCTTTCCCTACTAAGGTGAAAGAACACTCTATTGTAATCCCGAGCCTTATATTGAGAAAATTCCTTTCCCCGCTAAGGTGAAAGAACACTCTATTGTAACTAGTGTGGTTAATAAGAGCATTAAGAAATCTATTGAATCTGATGAACAAATAATTGTTGAACCTGCGGTAGCAATAGTGAAAGACCTTATCTGTGGAAACGTAGAGGATGAACATATTGTATTTTGTGAGGATGCTTCTAATATTGTCTCACATCCAAATATACCTAAGAAAACTAGTATTCCTGTGATTTCTGTTAAGATTGGTGATCATTGTTGTTATGGTTTGTGTGATATTGGTGCAAGTTCTAGTGCTATTCCTTATGAGCTTTATAAAGAAATTATGCATGAAATTTGTTCTTGTGAGCTTGAAGATATTGATGTGGTTATTTAGCTTGCTAATAGAGAAATTGTCTTTCCAATTGGTATTGTTAGAGATGTGGAAGTTTTATGTGGCAAAACTAAATATCCCACTGATTTTCTAGTACTTGGTAAGGCTGGTAGTAAAACTTGTCCTATTATATTTTGTAGACCTTTCTTGAACACTTGTGGTGCTATTATAGATTGTAAGAGGGAGAAGATAATGACTAAATTTGATGGAAAATCTTATGAGTTCAATTTCTCCAAATTTTCTAGAGCACCTTATGTATCTGAATTACCTAATGAAAATTTTAGAGTTGAACAGCTTCTCTCTATTGCTCTTGCTCCTAACAATGCTTTGCAGCAATATATGGAGGGCCATGAAAGTGAGGTCTTTATTGAAGAGTGAAATGAGATGGACGATATTCTTCTTCATCAACCGATGATATTGAAACATAATTTACCTGTGGAAGATTTGGTACCACATTACCACCCAAGGAGGATCCTGTTTTTGATTTAAAACCTTTGTGTGATGATCTTAAATATGCTTATATTGATGAGAAGAAAATATATCCTGTTATTATTAGTGCTAAACTTTTAGGTGAAGAAGAGGAAAGATTATTGGGAATATTGAGGAAACATCGTGGAGCTATTGGATATATTCTTGATCATTTGAAAGGGATTTCTCCCTCTATATGTCAGCATGTTATTAATATTGAACCTAATGCAAAGCCAGTAGTTGAACATCAACGTCGTTTAATTCCTAAGATGAAGGAAGTGGTAAGAAATGAGGTATGAAAACTCCATGATGCTGGTATTATTTTTCCTATTGCTGATAGTAGATGGGTGAGCCCTGTGCATTGTGTCCCTAAGAAGGGAGGAATGATTGTTGTACCTAATGAAAATAATGAGCTTATCCCTCAAAGAGTAGTGGTTGGTTATAGAATGTGCATTGATTTTAGGAAAGTTAATAAGGTCACTAAGAAAGATCATTATCCTTTGCCTTTTATTGATCAAATGTTAGAGAGGTTGTCTAAGAAAACTCATTTTTGCTTTCTTGATGGCTATTCTGGGTTTTCTCAAATTGCTGTTAGGAAGCAAGATCAAGAGAAAACAACCTTTACTTGTCCCTATGGTACTTATGTTTATAGACATATGCCTTTTGGTTTGTGTAATGCTCCTGCTACGTTTCAAAGATACATGTCTGCTATTTTTCATGGTTTTTGTGAAGAAATTGTGGAAGTATTCATGGACGATTTCCCCGTCTATGGAACTTCTTTTGATAATTGCTTGCACAACCTTAATAAAGTTTTCAAAGATATGAGGAAACTAATATTGTTCTTAATTGGGAGAAATGCCACTTTATGGTGAATTAAGGAATTGTTCTTGGACATCAAATGTCGAGACATCGTAGTAGTTTTCATAGACTGGGGTGCCATGAGACTACGGTAGAGACGTGGGGTAACGGGATAGCGTAGTAACACAGAACACGGGATTTTACCCAGGTTCGGTACGTCGCGACAGTACGGCGTACCTACTCCTGCACTTCTCACTATGTGGGACTAAAGCCCGTATAATAAGGTTACAACGTAAGGGAATAGATCCAGCTACTCGTCGAGGATGAACTTCTCGGCGAGTTGCGTAAGGCTTAAGCTTGACCTAGAACCTTGAAACTAGAGGAGCCTATGAAATCTATCTCCCGTCCGGCTTTATATAATAGCCGGATTAGGGCTTACAGTTCAGAAACCTAGAAGACTACGTTTAACTTGTAACTTGGAAAGTAAGGAATTCGTCTTCTCCTCCAAGCCAGATCACGCGGGCCGTGATCCGGGTTCTTCTAGAATCCGGCTTCTACGCGTCGGACTACTGGGCCGCCCAATGGGCCTAAGCCCATTACCATGTAGGCCACCCTGGTAGTCCGGCTCTTTTGTCTACCATCTTCTATACCCCTATTCAGTATATATCCGACAGTAGCCCCCAGGAAGGATCAAAACTCTGAAACTCCGCCTTTCGTCAAATACATTTTGTCCGGGAAAACTTGATTCAGCAGTATTGATTCTTTCTTCTTTCCTTTTGAAGGAGATGGTAACACAAAACTCGGAACTATGAAAATCCGGCTTTTCTTCTCGCGATCCTTCGCGGAAAAGGAACTCGTGACATCAGCGCTTTAATCATGCTGATGCAAGCGCCGCTTGGTTTCACGCGGGAAACCCTGCAACGTATCTCTGACAGATTCTCACGAGAAACGAGGAGATAGCCATCATTCCTCTGTCGTTCCGTTTCCCGGATTTTCCGGCGAGCGACACGCGTCGAACATCCAACGGTCAAAAGAGCCGTTGGCGCGTATCTAGAGGTTTTTAGGCTATAAATAGCCATCCTCGTCGTCACCGGAAATCTTTCCTCACTCCACACTGCCCACGCCATTGACGCAAACGCGAGCACGAGAGCAAGAACTTGCCCAGACGAACCGTTTGCACGCCGGAGCGCTCACTCGCCACCTGAAAAAGATGGCCTCTCCGTCGTCCTCACCGGCTCGCGCCTCCATCGACGAGCTTTTGGGCGACCTAGATCCACAGCTGGGGTCGCCCAAGCATGCCGGCGGCGGGCCGGAAAAAACCTCGGCATCCGCGGCGGGCGGAGGAAATGCTTCCGCCGCCGCGGACATAGCGGGCCCAAGCACCACGACATCCCCGCCGTTCGCACCGGAAACGGCGGGGGCCAAGATTCACTCTCGTGGCACTGAGCGCTTCTCCACCGGAGCTGATGAAGAAACGGAATTTGTCGGAATTTGGAATCAGAGTAATACTTCGCTCGTCCTCCTTCGTCGGATGTCAAGGGATAGAATAATAGTTAAAGGCAAATGGCGGATCTCGAAGAATGAGCCAGAGCCCAAGCCAAGGGAAGGAGAACGCGTCCTCCTTACCTCTCATATCACGAGAGGTATGGGTTTTCCCCCTTCCGCCTTTTTCCTAGATGTCCTCAACTTTTATGGTGCTCAACCACATAATATCTCTCCAAATTCTATCCTTCAATTGGCTAGTTTCCAAGCTCTTTTCGAAGGGTATCTTGGAATAACTCCCAATTTAGACTTCTGGCATTATTGTTTCGAGGTAAAACACAACATCACAAACGGTGTTTCGCCCATCTGCGGTACCATATCTTTTATCCTCAGAAACTTTAGGGAAGAATGGTATCCAAAGATAAGAATGCCGAAACCTGACCAATCTTGGCTAGGTTCTTTCTTTTATCACCAAGACATTCCGTTTCCCAACAAAGAAACCGGAATTCCTCCCTTTGTTAATTCTGCTGCTATTCCTCATGAGAATTGGACACTTGCAATAACAGAGGATTTGCCTGAAAGCCTGATGAAAATAAAGCGTCGCATTGCCAAACTTTCTTCTTCTCAACCACCTTTGGTTTGGAAGGATATCGTTTTATGCTGGTTTGGACGTCGCGTACAACCTTTATCCCTTCGTTCCCGACTTCTTTGTGAGTACACGGGACCGGAAGATAACATGAGAGGCACCGATAGGTCCTTTAGCAAGAAGGATTTTATAGAACGCCTTCATCAGATAGTTGCCGCCGATAGCCAGATTGAGGAAAGTCTAGCCATATATCATGCGGAAAATCTGGTTCCTAAGGTACTTTTCTTCCCTTGTTTCCGAGTTTCCTCAGATTATCTTCTCTCTTCATTTTTAACATACTGTTAATTCTTTCCTAGTTTGACGAACTTGGAGAAAATGATCTTGCTTCTGATGCTGAAATCAGACAATTATATGCTGAGTTTTACAACAACCAAAAGCGCAAGAGGCAAACTACTGTCAAAGAAGAATTTCCTTCTGCAGCTACGGGTAAAAGGGGGAAAACGAATATGCCAATGGGCGGAAGTTTTCAATCACCCGTCAGAAACGAATCCATTCCTGCTCCAGATGATATCCGGGTGAAAGAAGAACCTTTCGACGACCTCGGATATATTCGACCGGAAGCTAAGAAGTTTTTTGCTCCTGCGCCTCTGGTTCGCCCTTGGCCACAAAATGGATTAGTTATCCGCAACAATATCGCATTCTCGCCCCGCCAGGTTATACACGATGGCCTTCACCACGTAGGAATTCTTTTCATGGAATATGCCAGAGAATTCAAGGAGACCTTAACTGATTTGCGAGAAATGAGCCAGGTAATACCTCTAGCCCCCAAGCATTAAGTTGAAAATCTAAATTCTTCTTAATGCTTCTTTGTATGCTTGTTCAAACTTAAGCATCTGGCTTTCATTTCCATGTTTCAGCATTCCGCAGATGCCATAAACGTGGAAGTTTTGAAAAAACTTAGCCTCAAAAGCAGAGAAGTAAAAACACTTCAATCTGTTATTGAGTCAAAAAGCAACGAACTGGCGTCGACTCAAAAGCAATTATCAAAAACCACCGGTATTTTACTTCGTGTTTATTGATTTTTGCTGGAAAATCATTTCTAGATCTTGCCGTAATGTCGGATTATTTTGTCCCTACTTTTCAGCTGCTTTAACCAAAGCCAAGAAGCTCACAGCAAACGCTGCTTACTTTTCTCAACTTCGTGAAGAAAACTCCAATCTTCAAAGAGAACTTTTAAAAGTTCGAGAAGAACTGGAAGCCAGTAATCTAGCTCTTGGGATTGCGCAATCCAAGGCTTCTTTGCAGGCAGCAGAGGATAAATCTATTATCAATGATTTAGAAAGTATGCTATTTCCTCGTATGAAAGAAAGCGATGAAATTGACGCGGTTCTTGGTAAGTTGACTTCTTTTACCAATACTTTCATGTCATATTCTTGTATTTTCTAATCCTTGCCTTTGTCAAAAAAGCAGGAAATTTTCCAGGGATTTCTCGGACGGAAAAGATCCGGGCCTTTGGGAAGATATGGAATTCAATCAGAAATGCAGGAATGCACTTAATTAATAAATTCCTGCCCACAAGCAGTATACAATTTTCAGAAGTTTACCGACTTCCGGATGGCATCATGGAGGTAGCAAATTCGAAGGAATCTTTCCTTCGCTCTGCTGCACGGGGTGGTGCGCGAATGGCACTTGGCCTCATGCGCTTACACTACCCTGATGCAAAATCCTGGCGTGTAGCATCCGGTATTCCTCAAGAATGTTCAGAAGCACAAATAAATGCAATCTTTAAAGAAGTTGAAGGCCATGCCACGCAGATTGCCTCCATGGTAAATATCTCCATTACTTATCCGGAAGAAGAAGTGCCCGCAGCCCCCGAGAATGATGGCAGTGATGAAGACTCAGAAATTTAAGGGGGCGCACTTGACCTGGATGATGGATGCGTATAGTAGCTTTTTTACAATGTAATTCATATTGTAATACTTCTATGTCATTTGTCGGAACAAGAACTCCGCCTTTTGCGATTTCAAACTTCTTGCAAAGTTTTTCCGGGTTTGGCTGTTCCTTTAACTTCTGAGTAATCTGGTATATATGCTTTAACTGTCCTTAGTGTTTGAAATGGCTCAAATAGCATTATGAATTGTTATGCCGAGTAACTGGGGACGAACCAAGCAGTTTTGAATCTCGAAAACATGAATCATGCTAAAGGCATTTTTACTAACTAATTCCAGTAACCCAGCATACGCACGATCAGATAAAACTTAGAGAAAACAAGGAACTGTTCTGAAACTTGGGCACGCAGGCACAATCCGAGTTTCCTTTAACCCTTATCAGGCCGAATCATTCAGCTTTTTAAACACCGAGCACGCAGGCACAATTCGGGTCAACATTGAGTATTTGTAAGATCATTGGGAAATAGATAAAACGGAAATATTTTGTACTTATAATGAATATGAATTCCGATAACTTTATTTCATGATCTCAAAGATGTTTACATAGAAATTGAACTAAGTGTAGAAGGGACGTAATTGCTGGATACTCCAAGGCCTATTTGTCTCTCCTAGTTCAGCATCTATTTTTCTCTTTCTTTTGCGATTCGGCTTTTTAGGATCATCCTCCGTATCTCGAATGTCGACAAGATAATATGATCCATTCTTCATGGCTTTACTGATGACAAATGGTCCTTCCCATACTGGGGCCAATTTGTGCTTCCTTTGTTGCACCAGTCTCAGCACCAAGTCACCTTCTTTAAAAGAACGATGCCTGATTTTCCGACTATGATAACGTCGTAAACCTTGCTGGTAGATGGCAGATCTTTGAAGCACAAGTTCTCGTTCCTCTTCTAGGAGATCGACAGCATCCTGTCGTGCTTCCTCGGCATCCGAGTCGTCAAAATTTTGCACTCTTGGGCTATCATGGATCATATCCGTTGGAAGCATAGCTTCCGCACCATAAACTAGGAAAAACGGGGTTTGCTCAGTTGACCTATTTGGCGTCGTTCGAATACTCCATAACACGGAAGGTAGTTCTTCTACCCATGCTCCAGCTGCTCTATGAAGAGGAGTTTCGAGTCTTGGGCGTATTCCTTGCAGGATTGAGCTGTTCATTCTTTCAACCTGTCCATTAGATTGCGGGTGTGCCACAGATGCAAGATCCAAGCGAATTCCCGTTTGTTGGCAGTATTTTGCCAACTCCCCAATGGAGAAATTTGTCCCGTTATCAGTTATTATGCTGTGTGGGACGCCATACCTCATTACTAAATCAATAATGAAATTTCTGGCAGTTGCGCCGTCCAGCTTTTTGATGGGTTTAGCCTCCACCCATTTTGTGTACTTATCTACTGCTACGAGTAAATGTGTAAGTCCACCTCTTGCAGTTTTGAACGGTCCCATCATGTCTAGCCCCCAGACCGCAAACGGCCATGTGATAGGGATAGTTTTAAGTGCTTGGGCCGGCAAATTGGTCTGCTTGGCGTAATATTGGCATCCTTCGCATGTATTCACTATGCGTTCGGCGTCTGTCTTGGCTGTTAGCCAGAAAAACCCTGCACGGAATGCTTTTTTGACTATGCTTTTTGATTGAGCATGATGTCCGCAATCGCCGGCATGGATTTCTTGCAATATTTCTCTTCCTTCTTCTGGTGAAATACACCGCAGAAAAACTCCAGAAGTACTGCGTTTGTATAAGTGGTCGTTGATCACTATGTATCCTTTGCATCGATGCTGTATTTGCCTTTGTAGGACTTCGTCTGCTCCTTCCGGGTACTTCTGATTGACTAAGAAGTTTAGGTACGGGATTGTCCAATCCGGTTTAACGAGCATGACTTCAATTGTTTCAGATGCTAGAGGGTAATCAACGTCTCCACCTTTTATGGATGGTTCATGCAAATGCTGGACGAATACCCCTGGTGGTAAAGTTTTTACTCTCTCTGATCCCATGCGGGCTAACGCATCCGCGTTCCAATTTTCCTCCCTTTTTATGTGAAGGACTTCGAACCCGAAGAAGCAGATGGCAAACTCATCCACCGTTCTCCGATATTCGGCCATTATAGGGCTTTTCGCGTCCCAGGTTTGGTTGAGCTGATGCTGTACCAAATCCGAGTCTCCATAGCACAAGATGCGTTTTACCCCTATTTCTTTTGCAATATGCAAGCCATGAAGCAAAGCTTCATATTCTGCCACATTATTACTGGCGTTGAAGTGTATTTGTAATACGTACTCCATTGTGTCTCCCTTGGGAGATTTTAGAACTACGCCGGCTCCAGCTCCTTCCTTCATCTTGGATCCGTCAAAGTGCATGATCCAGTACTCGGATTCTGGCATCGGTGTATTTTCCATTGCTTCTGTCCAGTCGGCGACGAAATCTGCCAAAACCTGGGATTTTATTGCCGTCCTTGGCTGGTACTTAATGTCGAAAGCTGCCAGCTCGATGCCCCATTTAGCTACTCGGCCGGTTGCCTCCGCATTGTTTATAATATCTCCTAGTGGTGCTTTACATACCACTGTTATAGAATGTCCTTGGAAGTAATGGCGCAGCTTTCTGGATGCAAAAAATACGCCATATGCCAGTTTCTGATAGTGCGGGTATCTTTGTTTGGATTCGGAAAAAACTTCGCTTATGTAGTATACCAGATGTTGATCTGGTATGCTTTGCTCTTCTTTTGTCCGTTCTACAACGATTACCGCGCTAATAACCCGACTAGTAGCCGTAAGGTATAGTAACATGGGTTCTTCATCTTTGGGGGATGCCAAGATGGGAGCGTTCATCAAGGTTTCTTTTAACTGGGCTAACGCTGCATCGGCCTCTTCTGTCCATTCGAACTTGTCGGATTTCTTTAACAGTTTGTATAGTGGTAAGGCTTTATCCCCCAGCCGACTAATAAATCTGCTGACGGCTGCAGCGGAACCCGTCAATCTTTGGACATCTTTTACACACGTAGGCTTTGAGATATTCAAGATTGCCTTGATCTTTTCCGGGTTAACTTCTATTCCTCTGTGAGAAACGATGAAACCTAGAAGTTTTCCTGAGGGAACCCCGAATACGCACTTAGATGGATTCAACTTCATCTTGTAAGTGCGCAAGTTTTCGAAAGTTTCTCGCAGATCCTCAAGGAGTGTATTTTTTTCCTTGGTTACGACAGCAATATCGTCCACGTAAACATGGACGTTTTTGCCAATCTGACTATGCAAACAACGTTGCATGCAACGCTGGTAGGTTGCACCTGCGTTCTTCAGGCCAAAAGGCATGGTTACGTAGTAATACGTCCCGTAGGGGGTTATAAAAGAAGTCTTGATTTGATCTTCCTTTTTCATGCGTATTTGGTGGTACCCGGAGTATGCATCCAAAAAGCATAAAAGCTCAGAGCCTGCAGTGGCGTCTATTATTTGATCGATTCGCGGCAGCGCAAACCTATCTTTCGGACATAACTTGTTCAATCCTGTGTAATCTATACACATTCTGAGGGCAGTTGTATCTTTCTTCGGTACTAATACCGGATTTGCGGACCAGTCAGTATGGATTACCTCCCTGATGAAATCCGCTGCTAAAAGCCGGATAATTTCCTTGCCAATAGCCTTCCGTCTTCTTCCGTCAAATCGACGGAGACCTTGTTTGACGGGTTTTGATCCGGGAATAACCTTAAGTTGGTGCTCAGCAAGTTCCCTGGGTACGCCTGGCATGTCAGCTGGACACCAGGCAAAAATATCCCAGTTCTCACGGAGGAACTTGATGAGCTCGCCTTCCTATTTGTCGGTCATCCCAGTCCCTACAACGACGAATTTTGTCGGATCTTTGGGATCTAGGATTACCTGTCTTGTATTCTCGGATGCCTTGAAGCTATCTGTTGGCTTCCGAGTTTCTTTTCCTGCCGGCATTTCTTTCGGCGATACCTCCTTGGCTAACTCCTTCAGTTCTTCCTGAGCTATAACTCTTTGAGCGCAAAGGGCGTTTTGCTTCTCCAACTCGTTTGCCAGCTTGAAATCACCGGCAATGGTGATTACTCCTCCTTTGGGTCCTGGCATCTTCAGCTTGTTGTAGATATAGCAAGATCTTGCCATAAACTTAGCGAAAGCCGGACGTCCGAGTATTGCGTGATACACGCTCTCGAACGGCACAACTTCGAAGGATACTTTTTCCTGCCGGAAGTGATCTTTATCTCCGAAGGTGACATCTAGGGAAATTTCTCCTAGGGATCGTGCTTGCCTGCCAGGAACGATGCCATGGAAGCGTATATTGTTGTAATTGAGCTGGGACTCGGATATCTTCAAGTGTTTCAGTGTATCCAGGTACATTATATTGATGCTGGATCCTCCGTCCATCAGCACTCTTCTTAGCCTAGTGTTTTGAACAATAGGGCTTACAACAAGAGCTTGTGTGCCGGGTTCAGGGATATTTCCGGGATGATCTGACTGATCCCAGATTATCGGTGTGTTGGAGTACTTCAAGAATTTTGGGGTTGCAGGAACAACCGCGTTTATTTCTCGAAGTGTCCTTTTGGCCACCTTTGCTGACGGGGTTGCTAGGAAAGTTAACATTGCTTCTCCGTCAACTCTCGGAAATTTAGGTTCGCCTTTTCGCTGCTGTTCCTGGATTTTGTCATCAGTGTCCGATTCACTGTCTTCTTTTTCAGCTTCTGGCTTTTGTTTGGCAGGTTTCCTCTTGGAACCCTTCCCTTTATTTCCGGATCCTGCATTGCCTTTCATATGCTTGTTTAGCCGACATTGCGCATTTGTATGGGTAGGTTTGCCAAATTGGGAGTGGTGGACGCAGGGTTCCGACTTAATTCTCTCCCATTCCTCAGGAGTGTAATTGATGGGATCCGGACTGCGGCCTTTCCACTTGTTCCCTTTTTCTCCTCCAAAGGCTAAGTTAACCTCCTTGGGCTTTGTTGTTGACTCCGGAGTTCCTTTTTTATCAGAACGAGGTGTTTTCTTGGCCAGTATTAGTGACTCAATATTGCCTCCTCTTGCTCTAATATCATCTTCGGCTGCAGCGTGCTCATTAGCGGTTGTAAGCATAGATCCGAGATCTTTGTGCTTTTTAGAACCAACCATGAACGGTACGAGTCCGGGTTTTAGGCCATTGACGAAAGCATGCATTGCTTGTACGTCAGTTACTCCAGAGCAACTATTCTTCATTGCAGTCCATCTGGAGATGAAATCCACGTATGGTTCGTCTTCAAATTGGGTGCAACGGTTCAGCTGGTTGATGCTATTTGGGCGTTTGTATGTTCCTCGAAAATGCTGAGTAAATACTCTCACCATATCATCCCAACTGTCGACAGTTCTTGATGGTAAACCATTAATCCAATCTCTGGCTCCGTCTAGCAACATTAGGGGGAGAAACTTGACAGCTTCCAGGTCTGTCCCGTTGTTGATCTGGACGGCTATGTAATAATCTGAAAGCCAGGTATCCGGGTTTGTACTGCCGGTATACTTTTGGTAGGTTGGACCAACTTTGGCGAAGCCACAATGCAGGGTTATTCTTCGGATCCTGTCAGTGAAACACTTAGGACCAAAGTATAGATCATCCTTTTCTGCTCTATCAATGTGTGCAGAATATCTCCCGGCTGAATGGACAGAAGGGGATCTGCTCCTTTCTTTTCCATTGTTGCGCGGACGCGTTTTTCCGAGGTTATCTCTATCTCTTCCGTTGTCACGCCCTCTGGGATTAGGTGGAGTCCTGCTCCTGTACCTTTCCTTATCTTTGGGCGGTGTCCGAGATCTTTCACGCCTGTGAGGTGTATCGTATCTTCCAGCTTTTTCAGCTGGGTTTCTCGGAGGTGGCATTATTTTGCCGTCATTCCGGTGTTTGTCTTCCCGATCATGTGGTTTATATCCATCTTTCGGGAGATGAGGTCCGGTTCTAGACGCTGCGTCCCGGTTGTCGGGGTTTTTCTTGTCTTTTCTCGGATCCTCTTTTTTATCCGAATCTCCGGGTTCTTCCGGTCCAGGTGCTCCAGCAGCGCAAGTAACAGTTTTGCAGAGGGCGGAATTATCATGCAGCCTCCCTGATCTCTCTTGTCCTCGCTGTTGCTGCTGTAATGCTTTTCCTAGGAAAGCATACACCCCTTGGAGTTTTTCCCCGTTGGAGTACAGATCATTGTTCAGGATGGCGAACGCTGCTTCCGCGTTTTCAGCTGCGGTTTTGTATATTGGTTCGCCCTTGGCATCTTTGCCGTTTAATTGCTTTTGCCAAGATGGGTTATAGAACCTTTCTTTCGGCGGCAGTTCTTCCGGTTTTGCAATTCCGGGTAACCTCGTAGGTTTTAAGGCAGATCTATGCTTTCTCTCGTACTCCTCGATTTCTTCCTTCATAATTTTGATGTCATTATGGGTTTGTTGGAGATGTTGCCGAGATCTAAGCAGTTGTTGCTGTTGCCGTTGGAAAGCTTGTCTCCTGGCTTCCAGCATCTCAGGGGGTTCATTGGGTCCCACTGGAGTTTGTAATAGTTCTTGCTCTTCCAGCTCTGTCATTGGCGGAGCAGTGATTTCCTTAGATTTCTTTTCCGTAGGCTTTGTGCCACTAATATCTCCAACTTCCAGGTTTTCATCAGCGAGATCAGCTGACTTTTTCTTCCGGAGTTTGTACTGGAGTTTTTTAGAAGCACGGTGCTTTTTCTTGGAAGACGGAGGTTTTTTGACAGGTTCATCCTCTGTCATATCCTTGACATTAGGGAATATCGGAGAAGTTTCTCCGTCTTCCCTCTCTTCCACTGGCGGAGGGGTTTTAGGGCTTTCCTGGCTGTCGGCACCCGTTGTATCAGCTGGTTTTGCCATTAGCACTTCATGGAATCCCTCTTGAAAGGACTTAACTTTTCTTACGAAGGCATCATCATCTTCGTCTTCGGATTCGAAGTTATCCGATACGGTTTCCGACTCCAATCTTGCCTCAATGGCTGCAAGGACGGACTCTGTTTCCGAGTTCATCGTCTGATTGACGGATGTCGGATCTTCCGTCTCTGTGACGGGTATTGGTTCTTCCGTTTCTGTGACGGGTGTATTGTTGTCTGCCTCTTGCACGGGATTTCCGTCATCCGTGTTTTCGGCGATCTCGGATTGCACCATGCCGATAAAGTGCGTATCACTGTTTTGTCCGCGATCTGAGCAAAATCCGGCATCATAGTCGTCTTCGACTGGGTATAGGGCGGGTGGGAAATAATTGCTTTCACCGCAAAACCCCATTGCTTCCGCGGTTAATCCGATAAAGATGTTAGCAGATCCAATCGGTAAAACGCAGGCACTTACCAGGTGGTTTTGCGCCGGTATGTAGGATCCGTTGTCGAGGAAGCGCCCGACGTCGTCGTCGAATTCCAAGCTTCCGACAGTGATCGATCTTCCAATTCCGCCTAGTATCCCAGATCGGAACTTTACGCCTGACGTCGTTTGCCCCACGGTGGGCGCCAACTGCCGAGACATCGTAGTAGTTTTCATAGACTGGGGTGCCATGAGACTACGGTAGAGACGTGGGGTAACGGGATAGCGTAGTAACACAGAACACGGGATTTTACCCAGGTTCGGTACGTCGCGACAGTACGGCGTACCTACTCCTGCACTTCTCACTATGTGGGACTAAAGCCCGTATAATAAGGTTACAACGTAAGGGAATAGATCCAGCTAATCGTCGAGGATGAACTTCTCGGCGAGTTGCGTAAGGCTTAAGCTTGACCTAGAACCTTGAAACTAGAGGAGCCTATGAAATCTATCTCCCGTCCGGCTTTATATAATAGCCGGATTAGGGCTTACAGAACCAGAAACCTAGAAGACTACGTTTAACTTGTAACTTGGAAAGTAAGGAATCCGTCTTCTCCTCCAAGCCAGATCACGCGGGTCGTGATCCGGGTTCTTCTAGAATCCGGCTTCTACGCGTCGGACTACTGGGCCGCCCAATGGGCCTAAGCCCATTACCATGTAGGCCACCATGGTAGTCCGGCTCTTTTGTCTACCATCTTCTATACCCCTATTCAGTATATATCCGACATCAAATTTTGGAAAGAGGTATTGAAGTTGACAGAGCTAAAGTGGAAGCCATAGTGAAAATGCCCTGTCCCAGGGATGTTAAAGGTATTCGTAGTGTTCTTGGTCATGCTGGTTTTTATAGGAGGTTTATTAAAGATTTCTCTAAAATATCAGAGCCACTTACTAATCTTCTTCAAAAAGATGTACATTTTATTTTTGATGATGGTTATAAGGAAGCTTTTGAAACTAGGCTTTAACTACTGCTACTATTGTTCAACCACTTGATTGGAATTTACCTTTTGAAATGATGTGTGATGCTAGTGATTTTGCAGTAGGTTCTATTCTTGGACAGCGAGTAGATAAGAAATTGAATGTTATTCATTATGCTAGTAACACTCTTGATGCTGCTCAAAAGAATTATGCTACTACTGAAAAAGAGTTCTTAGCTGTAGTTTTTTGCATGTGATAAGTTTAGACCTTATATTTTTGATTCAAAAGTTACTATTCATACTGATCATGATGCTATTAGATACATTATGGAAAAGAAAGATGCTATGCCTAGGCTTATTAGATGGGTGTTGCTTTTACAAGAGTTCGATTTGCATATTGTGGGGAAGGGTGCTGAAAATCATGTTGCTGATAACTTGTCTAGATTGGAAAACATTGCTTTTGACCCTATTCCTGTTAATGATAGCTTTCCAAATGAACAGTTGGCTGCAATAAAGGTAAAATCCCAAGATAGTCCATGGTATGATTATTATGCTAACTTTATTGTTTCCAAGTATTTACCTCCAACATTTACAGCTCAACAAAGAAGAAAATTCATTTATGATTTGAGGCATTATTTTTGGGATGACCCACACTTATATAAAGAAGGAGCAGATTTTATTATAAGAAGATGTGTTCCAGGTCATGAACAACGAGAAATATTGAAAAAGTGCCATGGTAGTGCTTATGGATGACATCACGCTGGAGATAGATCCATAAAGAAGGTTCTAAAATCAGGTTTATATTGGCCTACTCTCTTTAAAGATGCACGTAAATTTATTTTATCTTGTGATGAATGTCTAAGAGTTGGTAATATTTCTAGACGTAATGAAATGCCTATTAGTTATTCTTTTGTTATTGAACATTTTGATTGTTGGGGATTTGACTTTATGGGTCTGTTTCCTCGTTCGAATGGTTATACTCATATTCTTGTTGCTGTTGATTATGTTATTTTCCCTAGGTTTGGTGTGCCTAGATATCTTATGACTGATGGAGATTCTCATTATATTCATGGTGCTTTTAGAAAAACCCTTGTTAAATATGATGTTAATCATAGAATTGCCTTAACTTATCATCCTCAAACCAGTGGGCAAGTAGAATTATCAAATAGAGAAATTAAATCTATCTTGCAAAAGACTGTTAATAAATCTAGGAAGAATTGGTCTGATAAGTTGAATGATGCTTTATGGGCTTATAGAACTGCTTATAAAAATCCTATGGGTATGTCTCCTTATAAAATGGTTTATGGAAAAGCTTGTCACTTTCCTTTAGAATTAGAACACAAATCTTATTAGGAAGTGAAAGAACTAAATAAAGATTTTAAACTTGCTGGTAAGAAAAGAATGCTTGATTTGAATCATCTAGATGAATGGAGATGTGAAGCTTATGAAAATGCTAGACTCTTTAAAGAGAAAGTTAAACAATGGCATGATAGGAGAATTCTTAAAAGAGAGTTTCATGTTGGTGAGAAAGTTCTATTGTATCAGTCTCGTCTCAGATTTTTTGCAGGAAAATTACTCTCGAGATGGGAAAGACCTTATGTTATTGAAGAAGTGTATCGTTCGGGTGCAATCAAAATTGCTTCCCTCAAAGATAACACTACACAAGTGGTAAATGGGCAAATACTCAAACATTATATTTCTGGGGATTCTTATGATGAAGATGTTGATGTTATTCAAGTAATGACTCCGGAGAAGTTCATTAGAGGGAAGATTCCAGAATATGCAGAGTCTGTTTTCGAATAGGTAACTGTTCCGTTAAGAAAAAGTCCGCGGATTACCTTCCAAGTTATAAATTATTGGTTTTTGGAAAATATGAAAAATACCGAGCCGAAGAAGGGTAGGAGATGGTGCCCGAGGGCACCACACCACCTGGGGGCGCATGCCCACCCCTGGCTGCGCCACACTATGGTGTGGGCGACTGGGCGCCCCGGAGCCCCTCTCTGACTCGTTTTCGACCTGGACTTTCCTTTCGTTACGCATGTTTCTGATATTTAACCCCTCGGACCCCCCGAGGTCCGTATATCGTTTTCTCGTCGTGTTTCTGTTTTGACCTATTTCTGCCAGGATCTGTTTTCAGTTTTAGAAGCACCATGGTCTTCACTAAAAACAACAAGGGGAAGGGATCGAAGGAAGATGATCTCCAAGACCGGAAGCCGGAGGAGGAGATCGAGAGTGGAGCTGAAGGAGATGTAGAAGAAAACTCGCGCGTGCATCCACGCGCTACCATCGCAAGCATTGGAGTGGTAGTAAAGCCCTCCAAATTCAAGCAAGGAGCATGGACGAGCACTAGAGGGAAGGTTCCACATCACTTCCTAGCCCTAGGGGTACCACTTCCACGTGTCAAAAACCCTTTCCATACCTTTATTCATGAATATCAATCTAAAAAGGTACCCGAGGCAAAGTTGCCTTCTTGCTAGGATATGGATCATTCTAACCGTGCAGATAGGGAAAGTTCTCGACCTAAGGAAGTGTGGGAGAAAAATCTCGATGGCTGGAATTCACCGTCTAACAAGCACGCAAACCGTATTGACCACAATGCGGAGATGATGTGTACGATTATGTTCGCAATTGAAGATTTGAAGAAATCAATTGATAAGATCATTGAGAAAGAATCACCACCACCACCGAAGAGTTAATTCGTCATTGATATTGGCATCCCCTTGGCTTGTTCCAAGGATGGTGGAGTGCCGCGGTATCACACCTTTATCTTTCACCTTTTTACCTTTTAGTAGAGTCATATCATGAGTAGAGAAAATATCATATAGGATGGTTTGCAGTATGGAAGTATTACTCTTTAGTTGGTTATCGTTGTATCCTTTGGTTTGAGTTGTCGTAATGGAATATCAATGATAAGTTTCATCATTTACTTCCTACACTTTATTTTAGTTTGCAATTTTTGTTATATGGTTGATCTTGTCATTAGTATTGGTATCAATGTTGGAGCATCAAGTTTATCTAGTTGGTTTTGGCAAACTTAGCATTGGTCAGTAGTAACAATACGTTGAGACTTAAGTAGAAATAAGGGAGTTGCATGTAGATATATTATTCCATGATCTTTCTTTCCTGTTAGCTCATAAGCTTAGTATTCTCAAGTAAGATTGTTTGTACCTTCAAGGAAGATTGCATGATTGGTTTTATCATATGTATATTTTTTTGTTTTCCCTCAACTCTTATGCTTGCTACCTAGCCTTGCTAGCTAAAAACCTGTACTGAGAGGGAATGATTCTCGTGCATCCAAACCTTGAGCCCCAAAACCTTGACATTTGTGTCCACCATACCTACCTATATGTGGTATTTCACCGCCACTCCAAGTAAATTTCTTGTGTGCTAACTTTAAAACCTTCAAAATTACACATGTTTTGTGCCCTTGTTTTAGCTCACGAGGACGCAAATAGAGAATCTTTATCTCACTTGTTGATTGGACTTTACACACCTGGACTAGTGGCTTCATCCGCTTATCCAAATGATAGAAGAGCTGGCAGCGGGGTTCCCAACCCCAAACATAACAATACAAATTCTCTTCACTATTTTTTCCCCTGATTTATCAGTCAAAGCATAATTGTGTAAACAAAGGAGAAAGAGGGATGACCTTCTATACCAGTTGCTTCCTTCAAAGGGAGCCTCTCTTGTGAAGTCTAGTTGGCTTTTGATGTAATGTATTTTCTGGTTGCCGTTCGTTGACATAAACATACACCACTCTCAAAATTGTTTTCAATACTCTGTTTATCAAATGAAAAGCTCTAGCACATGAGTGATCCCTGCTTCTCTCTGCGAAGGGCCTATCTTTTACCTTTATGTTGAGTCAGTAAACCTACTCCTTTCTGTCTTAAGCAAGCATTTGAGTTGTTGTGATCCATCGATCTATATGTCGATTTACTCAATCATGTTCTTTATTTTTCCTCGTGTAGTACAGATGCTTATATCTATTTGAATACCACTTTGAAAGTTACAAATGACTGCAAAGAGACCGTTATAATTGAGCATGATAAACTCTGCAATATAGGTTCTAGCATAAAGACTTTAATCGAAAGATAAGTACACAATTAATTGTTCTCTGACCAAGAACGAAGTTTGCCTTCACCAATTATGATTTCCTTTTGCACCTTTATTGTGATTTCCTCTACTTGTTTCAACTTTGATTATATGAGAGGAAGTTGCTGTATAAAATGACTTGTTCTTTGTTAGATGTGGTGCTTATTGTTCGTATTTTATTTATCGACACCTCACTCCATAAACCTGTGGTCATATTTACTGAGTTCAGTTTCGGTTGGGGCACGCGAGGTCTAAGCTTGGGGGGAGTTGATACGTCCATTTTGCATCACTATTTTATATTTTTATTTTCTATTATTCATCGATATATTTCATGTTATGATGCATTACTTATGTTATTTTATCTTATTTTGCATGTTTCATATTTTTTGAGAAGAAACACCGGGACCAGAAATCTGATGGAAAAAACACCGTCGAGATACCTTATTTCAGAAGATCAGAAGAAGAAGGGGGGCATACGAGAAGTCTTAGAAGTCCCGAGGAGGAAGCCAGTCAGAAGGGCACCCCGGAGGGGGGCCACCTGGGGCCCACACCACGAGGCGGCGCGCCCTCCCCCCTTGGCCGCGCCTGGGGGTGGTCTAGCCCCCCTAGTCCACTCCTGGGCGCCCCCTTTCACGTACTTGACCCCAGGGAACCCTAAGCCCCGGAAGATCATTGATACGTCTCCAACGTATCTATAATTTCTGATGTTCCATGTTGATATTATGCCAATTGCTACATGTTTTCTCCCTTCTTTATAGCATTTTTACACGTTTTTTGGGACTAACCTATTAATAAGATGCCAAGTGCCAGTTCCCTCTTTTCTGCTGTTTTTTATTTCAGAAAAGTTGTTCTGGAAATATTCTTGGAATTGGACCCCATGAATCCCGAAGTTCCTATTTTCCCCGGAAGCATCCAGAAGTCTGAAGAGGAGTCGAAGACGGGCACCAGGGGGGGCTCACCATAGCCAGGCGCGGCCCCCCTTGGTCGCGCTTGGGGGTGGTGAGGCCACCCTGGTGGCTCACCGACGCTGCCCTTTCGCCTATTTATTCCTTTCCAAAGGAAACCCTAGGCACCTGATCAAAAATCCCCGAAAAGTTCCACATCCACCGTCGTCGTCAACCCTAGATCAGGGGGTTCTGAAGCTGTCTCCCGGCACCCTGCCGGAGAAGAGATCATCACCGGAGGCCTCTTCATCACCATGCCTGCCTCCGAAGTGATGCGTGAGTAGTTCATCATTGGACTACGGGTCCATAGCAGTAGCTAGATGGTTGTCTTCTCCTCCTATGCCTCAATGTTTAGATCTCGTGAGCCGCCTAACATGATCGAGATTGTTCTTATGTAATTCTATGTGCTGTGTTTGCTGGGATCCGATGAATATTGAACTTATGCCAAGTTTATTATAGTCTTTATTGCATATGTTATTTGTGATCTTGCATGTTGTCCGTTGCTAGTGGTGCTCTGGCCAAGTAGTTGCTAGTGACTCCAAGAGGGAGTATTTATGCTCGATAGTTGGGTTCATGCCTCCTTTTCGCCTGTGCTCGAGTGACAGAAACGTGACGGGGGAGGATGTGTTGTTGCCACTAGGGAGAAAACAGCGGTGTGAGTGCCCGCGTGCACAATCATTGCTTACATTACACACATTGCTTAATGCGATTATCTGTTGCTTGCAACTTAATACCTAAGGGGTTTAGATGATAACCTGAGGGTGGATTATTAGTCATAGATGCAGTTGGATTACAGTCTATGTATATTGTTGTAATGCCCGCACTAAATATCATAGTAGTCATCATGTCATGAATGTGCACTACGGTGCAACCTCTATTTGTCAATTGTCCAGCTGTAATTTGTTCACCCAACATGCTATCTTTTATGGAGAGACACCACTAGTGAACATATGAACCCCGGTCCATTTTCCTACACTGTTAAACAAACCACTACAATTCCTTGCTTTCTTTACTTACTGCAAGCATACACCATTTTCCACACTATACGTCTAATCTTTGTTTTCAGCAAGACCGGTGAGATTGACAACCTCACTATATCGTTGGGACAAAGTATTTTTGGTTGTGTTGTGTGCAGGTTCCGCGTTGTTGCTGGCACCGGTGAGGCACCATAACCACCGTCAGTGGCATCAACCTTCCGAAGATCCTCTTTCTCCTACTGGATTGATAACCTTGGTTCCTAAATGAGGGAAATTCTTACCGCTGCACTCATCACACCCTCCTCTTGGTGTTCCCAACACACCATCCATAGCAACAAGAATTTCTGGCGCCATTGTTGGGGACTTAAAATTCATCATCATCAATAAGTCCCCCCGTCAAGGTATCATCAAGGTTTAGCAATCATCAAAGAAATATTCCGTAGCCGCCTCGGTGCGGAAAACAACAGAGAGATAAAAGCTCTCCGGCAGGGAGAAATCTGCCAGATAAATTGCTCCCCGAAGAGGGGGAATCATCTCCATCGTCACCATCATCGCTCCGGTCATCATCAAGATCGTCATTATCATCATCACCACCACCAGCACCATCACCCTCTTCATCCACCTTCATCCCGTTGTAACAATAGGGGTATTTATCGTTGTTCTTCATTAGATCACTAGTGGAAACAACCCCTCTCGTCCAGGGGGCCGGGGGGCAGCTGTCCCGGTTGCAACCGAATCCGGGACAAATGCCATGCTTTGGTCCCGGTTCGTGCGCCCGGGGCAACAGGAATCGCCTGGGCGCATTGGTCCCGGTTCGTGGGGGGCATATCGGTCCCGGCTCGTGCCACGGACTGGGACCAATGCCTAGCCACAGGCCACGTGGCACGCGCATGACCTGTTGTCCCGGTTCAGTCCACGAACCGGGACCAATGCCCCTTCCCCTATATATACTGCCCCAGCCCCCCCTCCTTCCATCTTTTTTTTTGCTTGGAGGTGTGAGAGAGTGTGGTGTTAGTGTGTTTTTTTTTACTATGCACACGAGGTGTTCGACGAAATTCCCGAGACGCACACAAGCTCACTGAAAATGGTATCTTCGACCGAGGTTAACAAATTATCTTTTTCATCTGTAACTGATACATAAAAAAGTATTATTTGTCGATGTACTGTGGTCATCTCTGTATTAATATGTATTTTGATAAACTTAATTATATGATGCAGATGGATGCACGGCAGCGATGGATGTACGGTGACCGACGCACCTCCGAGTATATGGCAGGCCTGAATGCATTTCTTGCTGTAGCTCAGGCGAACAAAGATAATGGCTTCATGTGTTGCCCATGTGTTGATTGTCGGAACGTCAGAGAACATTCTTCCGAAAGAATCCTTCACGGCCATCTACTTCGGAGAGGTTTCATGCCCAGCTATAATTGCTGGACCAAGCATGGAGAAAGAGGGGTTGTGATGGAAGACGATGAAGAAGAAGAAGATCCTTTGTTCCCTGAATACGACGATACTGCAATGGAAGAGAATGCAGAAGAAGGAGGTGATCAAGAACAGGCATCAGGAGAGCCCGATGATGATCTTGGCCGAGTTATTGCTGATGCAAGGGAAGACTGTGAAAATAAATTGGAGAGGTTGAAGCTGGACAACATGTTACAGGATCACAAAAAATTGTTATACCCAAATTGCGAAGATGGTAGCACAAAGCTCGGTACCACACTGGAGTTGCTGAAATGGAAGGCACAAAACGGTGTGACTGACAAGGCATTTGAGAGTTTACTTCAACTAATGAAGCCAAAACTTCCAAAGGATAACGAATTGCCTGAGAGTACGTACGAAGCAAAGAAAGCTCTCTGCCCTCTAGGATTAGATGTGCAGAAGATACATGCATGCATTAATGACTGCATTCTCTTCCGCGGTGAGAAGTACGAGAATTTGGATGAATGTCCGATATGCACTGCACTGCGGTATAAGATCAGAGCAGATGATCCTGGTGATGTTGACGGCGAGCCCCCCCCCCCCCCCGTAAGAGGGTTCCTGCTAAGGTGATGTGGTATGCTCCTATAATACCACGGCTGAAACGTCTGTTTAGAAACAAAGAGCATGCTAGGTTGTTGCGATGGCACAAAGAAGACCGTAAGAAAGATGGAAAGTTGAGGCACCCCGCCGATGGATCGCAGTGGAGAAAGATCGAGAGAGACTTTCCAGACTTTGCAGGAGAGGCGAGAAACTTATGGTTTGGTCTAAGTACAGATGGCTTTAATCCTTTTGGGGAGCAGAGCTCCAGTCATAGCACTTGGCTTGTAACTCTATGTATGTACAACCTTCCTCCTTGGTTGTGCATGAAGCGCAAGTTCATTATGATGCCAGTTCTCATCCAAGGCCCGAGGCAACCTGGCAACGACATTGATGTGTATCTAAGGCCATTAGTGGAAGAACTCTTAGAACTGTGGGGCAAACCAAGTGTACGTGTGTGGGATGAGAACGAACAAAAGCCATTTGACCTACGGGCATTGCTTTTCGTGACCATCAATGATTGGCCAGCTCTTATTAACATTTCCGGTCATACAAACAAGGGATACAATGCATGCACACACTGTTTAGATAAGACTGACAGTGTTTTTTTGGATAAATGTAAAAAGGTTGTATGGTTACATAGAGGAGATATGGGAACTTGACTATGGACCTTCTTTTAAGGTCCCTTTGTTCAAGTGCAAATGGGTCAACCTGAATGGAGAAGGGGTAAAGGTAGACCCGCTTTATGGAATGACAACAGTGGATCTCAACTGTATTGGTTACAATGACGAACCATTCGTTCTAGCCAATGATGTGGCTCAGGTCTTCTATGTGAAGGACATGTCTTCCAGACCGAAGAAAAGAAAAAATAAGGGAACAATTTCATCATACGATGAGCCGAAGCGTCACATAGTTCTCTCAGGGAAAAGAAACATCGTGGGAATCGAGGACACGACAGACATGTCAGAAGATTATAATAAGTTTGTTGAAATTCCACCCTTCACAGTGAAAGCTGACCCCACCATCCCGTTAAATAATGAAGATGCTCCATGGTTACGGCCGAAGCGATCATAAGCAAGGGACACGAAGAAAATTCAGAAGACTAGATAGGGATGTTGTTGGTGATGTGTAATAATAAACGTGGAATACATGATCATAGTTCTTATAACGTAGTATGAACGAGATTTTGTTAGCCAAAATGATATTTATACATATTATGTGATTATGAATGGAGTAGGTGCAAGTTTGACCAATAATTTGTATTGATCGGTCAAAAGCTGGCAAGCATTGAGTGCTTGACAACTATGACCAGTCTGACTTCATTATTATTCCACATGACATCGACTCTAGAGGATGAACAAGCCACCCTACTTCTACTATGAAAATGAGGCCCTAGCTCCAAAAAGTGTATGGGTGGAAATTTCCAGAAATTTGTATGACATAGAGCCGGAGTTTGTGGATTCTAAGCACTTCTGTGCAGCTGCTCAAGAAAGAGGCTACATCCATAATTTGCCAATTGAGAATAACAAGGTTGCCCCTCTAGAGCCAGATGAGAGGTGTCCTTATTCTCCGGTATTGGAGGAGGAGAGATAGCTTTGCACAGGCTTGGCATCCACATGAAGACAGTGATTTCAGTTGAGATAGGTGAAGTTAATAGGAGGATTTTGAGGGGTTGGTGGGATCAGACACAAACTGGCACTTTAATTGAGATTGCCGACGTGAAGTCTCTCACTAATGATAGCGTACACGGAAGGCAATTCATTCCAAATTGATACTGTGGGTTGCCACTTGTCGGTGTTGAAGAACATGTTTCCCAATGGTGTTAATGTGGTGTCCTTATTCTCCGGTATTGGAGGAGGAGAGATAGCTTTGCACAGGCTTGGCATCCACATGAAGACAGTGATTTCAGTTGAGATAGGTGAAGTTAATAGGAGGATTTTGAGGGGTTGGTGGGATCAGACACAAACTGGCACTTTAATTGAGATTGCCGACGTGAAGTCTCTCACTAATGATAGCGTACACGGAAGGCAATTCATTCCAAATTGATACTGTGGGTTGCCACTTGTCGGTGTTGAAGAACATGTTTCCCAATGGTGTTAATGTGGTGTCCTTATTCTCCGGTATTGGAGGAGGAGAGATAGCTTTGCACAGGCTTGGCATCCACATGAAGACAGTGATTTCAGTTGAGATAGGTGAAGTTAATAGGAGGATTTTGAGGGGTTGGTGGGATCAGACACAAACTGGCACTTTAATTGAGATTGCCGACGTGAAGTCTCTCACTAATGATAGCGTACACGGAAGGCAATTCATTCCAAATTGATACTGTGGGTTGCCACTTGTCGGTGTTGAAGAACATGTTTCCCAATGGTGTTAATGTGGTGTCCTTATTCTCCGGTATTGGAGGAGGAGAGATATCTTTGCACAGGCTTGTCATCCACATGAAGACAGTGATTTCAGTTGAGATAGGTGAAGTTAATAGGAGGATTTTGAGGGGTTGGTGGGATCAGACACAAACTGGCACTTTAATTGAGATTGCCGACGTGAAGCCTCTCACTAATGATAGCGTACACGGAAGTTACTATGTTTTCAAGCGGGGGTCGGAATAAAGGGAAAATACGTGTGGATGCGCAGAGTAAAACTTCGAAGGAAAACTATGGTTTTTCTGTTGTAGACGAAGATCTCAAATTCACCGTGTCAATAAGGTACAACTCGCTTTGAATTAGGAAGATCACGAGAGAAATCAAAAATTGTAACATTTTTATATTCAAATTATATACAAATGAAAAAATAATTAATAGTTTCAATAGTTAGAATAATTATTTAGTTAAACGAAAAATGGATTTAAATTAGTTTTGCAAATTCTAGCATTTTTCATGTTGGAATTTTTGTCAAATTTGAAAGTATATAGAAGTTGTTAATGTGCAAACTTAACCTTTTCAAATTTTGGCGCTAAAAAATTTTGGGCGCGCAGGGGTGCCACCAAAATTCGAAATTTGCTTTTTGGTCCCGGGCCGTGGTACCAACCGGGACCAAAGGGGCTCTAGTCCCGGTTGGTTGCACGGGCCGGGACTAGAGGCCCAGGTGTATAAAAATCGCGGCCCTCTCTCCAGGCCGAACGAACACCCCAGGGACAGGTACGAGTGGACATGGCTGGGCGAAGCCCTGCCGGCGGCGGGAACGAGTAGACAGATCCCGCCGGCGGACCGCCGGCGGGTATGGGCTAGGGACACGGTAGACTAGGGGGCACACAACTTATATTAAAAAAAGGCCAAGGGCCTTGCTTACATAGATAGGGGGCGGCGCGGCCACAGGCGGCCGGCCGTTTTCTTGGGGGGTAGCTAGGGGCCTTGCTTACATAGAATAGGGGGCGGCGGCGCGGCCACAGGCGACCGGCCGATCTACTAGTCCTCCTCGTCGGAGGAGATTTCTTGGTAGGGGGGCGGCTGCCACAGGTGGGCAGGCGGCTGGGCCGGGGTGCAGGCATCGGGGGCATCGGAGGCAGCGGCGGTGGCGGGGGCAGCACCTCCTGCGGCGGCGGCGGCGGAGGGGGCAGCTCCTCCTCCTGCTCCGGCGACCCCGGCGCCCAAACGCCGCCGGTCCAGGCCCAGGACATGCCGTACTCCAGCCCGGGGGGGGAGCGGCTGCGGCGGCGGCTGGTCCTCGGACGCCTCATACTCGGCGTAGAGCGCGTGCCACCAGGGGGTAGGCTCGGGGGGCGGCGGCGGCGGCATGGCGGCAGCGTCGGCGCGGGCGGCGGCCACGACCCGCTCCCACCGCTTGATTTCGTCCTCGACGAGTGAGCGGCGGGAGGCCTCGCAGGCATCCTCCATGGCGGCCCGGAGCACGGGGTCCTCCTCCCCGGAGAAGTCCTCCGGGATGTCCTCGAGGAGCCACAGCTCCCTCTCCCGGCCGGGCGGTGGCGGCGGGTAGTCCTCGACGTCCACCTCGTGGGGGGCGGGGATGTAGGAGCGACGGCGCTGCTCGTGCTCCTGCTCGAGCCAGGCGCCCCAGTAGGGGGAGCTGCACGCGTACACGCGCTCCCTGCGGACGTGGGCCGGCAGGAGCTCGCGCCGGCGGTCGATCTCCTCGAGCAGCGCCTGGCCGGTCGGGACCGGCGGCACAGGGATCCGCTGGGGGTTCAGGTGCCAGCCGTCCGGGAGGTGGACGTCAGCATAGAACACCGGCGTGGCGTTGTTCCAGTGCCACTCGGCCTCGTCCACCCGGACGTACCGGCGGAACCTCTTGCCCGTGGGCGCGGCGCTGGGCGGCGGGCGTGCAGCCGGAGGTGGCGCGGGGACGCGCGGTGTCCCGCCGAGGCGGACACCTCCAGGGCCGTAGCCGAAGGCCTCCGCCGGCGGTGGTGGGACGCGGCCGGCGCCGCTCGAGGAGCCTTCATTCCTGGGGCGCTTGCCGGAGCCGCTGCCGAACCAGCGGGACATGGTGGCTATGGTTGGTCTGCCTTGGGCGCGGCCGGGGTGAATGGGTTGTACGGGCGGCGGGGGGCCTTTAAAAAGGACCCGGGGTGGGCTGGCATGCCAACCGGCGGCCTGGACGTGGCGGCGGTTGCAGGCGGCCATGAATGCGGGCAGGAGCCGAGGCGTGGCGGCGGTTGCAGCGGTGGCACGCGCGCGTGGGGAAGTGGGGGCGCGGGAAGCCGAGGCGGGGCGGGAAGACGAGGCGACTGGCCCTTTGACCGTCCTGTAGTCTTAATTTAAGGGACCAGGCGAGCCAGCCAACGGCCGCTGGCCAGTGGCCCCTTCGAACCATTGACTGACCACGCTGGCCTGTGGGCCCTTCGAACCATTTGACTGACCATAATAAAAGACGCGGGCCAGTGGGCCCTTTTGACAAAAAAATGTGACCAGTGGGCTTAATAAAAGACGTGGGCCTGGACGCGGTTGGGGAAGGGGAGGCCGGCTCGGGATTGGGAGACAGGAGCCCAAAAAAACGTGGGGCCTGGACGCGAAAACTGAACGATTATATATATTTTTTTGTCAAAAAAGTATCCATCCCGGTCCCTTGAACGAACCGGGACGAACTCCCTGGCCCAGGTTCGCCACGTGGCCTATCCTTACCATCTCGGGTCCTGGCACAACCGGGACCAATGGGACGGGCCATTTGTCCCGGCCAGCCCATCCCGGTTGCACAACCGGGACATCTGGCCCTTACGACCCGGGACAAAAGGCCCTGTTTCCACTAGTGGATCTCTCTCCCGGTGTGGATTACTTGTTAGTAGTTGATGCTTGTGAGATTTATTGGTATTTACACTTTATGACTTACGAAGGGATGGATCCTAGGCCTGTCGGATGAGCCTACCCGGTCTCAGGCCCACAGCCCAAGCTCTAAAGGAGGCGTCATGGATTACTCTAGAAGGCCCAATTGGAGCCCACCCGCAAAGCCTTGCGGGTCAAGTTAGGAAACTTGTAACCGACTCTAGGTTAGGGTTTGAGTCCTCTCCGTGTACGGTTTGAGACCTAGCCACCTATATAAGGCCAGGAGAACTACAGGAGAGGGACCAAGCAATACCGCACCACCAAGACTTGAGATCGAGATCATACTCTCGACTTGAGCAACAACCATTATAACTGATCTATTCGTTAATACAGATCGACAGAGGCAGGAGTAAGGGTTTTACCTCTACGAGGCCCCCGAACCTGGGTAAATCGTGCCCCCTGTCTAGCCGATGATTGTCACCAGTGCCTACAAGTTCTCCTAATCGAAACCCTATGGGTTCACCTGAGGGACTTGTTGAGATGCAGATTCGACAATTGGCGCCGTCTGTGGGAACGGCGGACGCTGGATCTCCGGCATCTTCGGCTTCATCGACAACCAACTCACGCTGGAACCCCAGGACTTCGACTTCAACCAATCTGATCCGAATCGGGTCGGTCATCGTCGCCCCTCACTCGCCGGAATCATCCCCGGTATTTAGCGACTTGGAGAAGAGCATCACGCTGACGTTCGGAAGCTTCCAATTCTACACCAACAAAGACGGAATTCTACGCTTCCCCAAGAAAATCGATCTCGAAGGATCAGAATCTAGGTCAATCTCTAGCCCGGAAGCTGTCGACTCACGACCCTGCTACGCGGATCGTGATTTGGCGAAAAGTGGCGAATCCGTCCGCCTTAACACAGGAAACTTCCATACCCTCTCTACAGAGGAACCTTCTTGGGTCAGGAAAGCCTGCCGAACTGCGCCTAGGACTCGCGAGCCATATCTGGCTCAGGTCTGCATGGCAGGGTCAGGATCCCCACCCGAAGAAACTGAAAACAGTGCAAAGGAGCGCACTACCATCGGCGTCTCTCGAGCTGCCTGGAATCGGGCAAAGGAGGCCATCCGCACAAGCACGCCACTGGAACAAGGAGCTGCTCATGAGGACATGACCGCCTACCACTATCATCTAGTGAGAGCGGCCACTGCAATAAAGGAAGCTCGGATAGACCTGGCCGAGCGAAAGAAGCTAGAGGATGCGTCAAGCTAGCGCCGGGCCGCATTATCCATGATACCCTCTGTCGGGAATCGCCCCCCGAAGAAAGGATACGTTTCAAAAACCGCGACCATGGACGGCGAGTCCTTGAGCGGAATCAGCCAATCACTCATGCGCGTCGATGAGGATGGAAACATCCATCCGCAAACTCCCGCAGCCGTGATACTAGCCGCTGCCACCTACATGCAAATAAATCAACCAGGGGAAAATGACCCCCGTGCGGAACAATACAAGCAAGTGCAGAAAGGATTAGGCATGGCGGCCGCAAAACTCGCCTCCTACGATCGCAGGAAAGCAGCCGCTCAGAAGGACAAGGAAGCGCCCCGTGGACATAGGGGCACATCACCTGGCAAGGAAAAATCACCTCGTCGGGCACGACGGAAAGAAGCTCGACGATGTGGAGATATCCCGAGTGGCAGCGATAGCAGCCCGAGGGGTCGACACCGTAGCCGCAGCCCGCGAAGAGGTCGGGATCGCAGCCCGCGGAGGGATCGAGATCATAGCCCGCGAAGAGATCGAGACAGCAGCCACTCGCGACATCGCAGCAAGGAGCCGAGAGGAGACGTCAATCGCGACGAACCCGGGTACAACGCGCGATCGGACATCGCCCAGCGCAAGGTTGATAAAGGTCGGGCGGCCAGAAACCGTGCGCGCTCCCCATCCAGATCCTCCAACGACGAAGTCTGCGGAGCCCTATGCTTTGCCCGCAGCATCCGCGAGGCGCCTCTACCAAAGAGATTTAAGCTATCCACAAAAGTACATAAATACGATGGTTCGCAAGAGTCTCAGGCCTGGTTGTCTGATTACCTCACGAGAGTAAAATGCCAACATGGGAACAAAAACACAGCTATGCAGTACCTCAACTTACACCTAGTCGGCGCTGCCCGCAGCTGGCTCGAAGGAAGACCGAAGGCATGCTACTGGTTTTGGGACGATCTAAACCTCGATTTCTGCAAAAATTTCCAGGCAACATACAAAAGACCGGCGCCCATCGAGGAGCTACGAGCTTGCAAGCAGAAAAGTGGCGAGTCTACTCGCGAATATATTCAGCGATGGACCACACCAAGGAATACATCGGGAAATATATCAGAAGAAGTCGCGGTTGAAGCATTCGCCCAAGGAGCACGGCGAACCTCTTTCAGGGAAGAACTGGGACGACTCGCACCCAAAACCATGGGAGAATTGATGGCCATAGCCGACAGATGGGCAAACGGTGAAGACGCAGTGCGCAATAAGAAAGACTCATCCCCAGCACGTGATGACGATCACCATAGTCGAAAGAAAAGAAGAAAGAATTACGACCACGATGATCGAGAAGAATTTGTGGTAGCGGAGTTCACAAAAAACCGCGACAGCAGATATCGTGGAAAACACGAGTGGAAGCCAAAGCCAGAAGACAAAACCCCCAAGGAGGACCTCGACGGTTACTGCACGCTACATCTATTTACATATAAGCGCACCGGCAAAACTAAGACAACACACCTTCCCAAGGATTGCCGAAAGTTCATTGATACCCACGAAGCCTTCTCGAAGAAAAATAGAGTGGCAATTAATCAAGGTTACCCGCAGCTTCCCGGAGGAGGAGCTCAAGGATTTCAACAGCCGCAAGCCCTGCCCACGGCAGGAAACCAAAACACGATGCTAGCTGCGCTACCAGCACCACCCGCCCCAAACGAGGGAGCCAATGGATATCCGAACGCAGCGGGACTCTTAGGCATGATACAAAAGGTCTGTCCATCACGCAGGGTTCAGAAAATAAACACACGATACCTGAAAATGGCGGAACAACCAATAACTTTCTCCAAGGAAGACCACCCTCCGCGAGTCTATCGACCAGGACACGCCGCACTAGTCATACAGGCTCAAATTGGCAACTACGAGCTGGCTCGCATGTTCATGGACGGAGGCAGCGGCATCAACATCATCTACGCAGACACGCTCCGTCGCATGAAAAAGAATTTGGATGGACTCGCGGAATCAGAGACATCCTTCCACGGGATAGTTCCGGGGAAAGCAATCTGTCCACTCGGAACAATCAACCTGGAGGTGGTTCTAGGCAACCGAAGTAATTACAGGCGAGAATTTCTTGATTTCTAAGTAGTCGATTGGCCCTCACAGTACCACGCCATTCTCGGTCGAACAACGTTCGCCAGATTCATGGCAGTACCGCACTACGCATACTTCAAGCTTAAGTTGCCTGGAGAATATGGCACAATCACCATCGACGGCGATTTCCAAAAGTCCAATAAATGCGACATCGAATTCAACGAGATCGCCCAATCCTTCGGGATGCAAGAAGAACTGGAGGAGATAGCAAAAACCACGGATCACTCCGTGACGCCTCTCACCAAGAAGAACGCTCTAGAGCTTGAGTTCAACACAAATAGCGGTACCCGTAAGTATCAAGTGCACCCGACGGATTCTGCGAAGACGGCGATGGTGTCTACATCCCTCTCGCCAGCATAGGAAGGCGCGCTCGTCGAGCTCCTCCGTGAGTACTGGGAAATTTTTGCCTGGCAGCCTTCAGATATGCCAGGGATACCCAGGGAGTTCGCCGAGCACTCACTCAAAGTCTTGAAAGACACCAAGCCTATCAAGCAGACCACCCGAAGGTTCTCAGAGCCCAAACAAAAAGCACTCGGAGAAGAAGTAAACAGACTCTCACAGCAAAATTCATTCGCGAGATAAAAATTTCCACATGGTTAGCAAACCCGGTACTGGTCCCGAAGAAAAATACTAACATCCTTCGCGTGTGCATCGACTACACGTCGTTGAATAAACACTGCCCCAAGGATAACTTTCCCCTGCCACGGATCGATCAGATCGTGGACTCTACAGCAGGTTGCCAACGCCTCTCCTTCTTGGGTGCCTATTCAGGCTATAATCAGATCAGGATGAAAAAGGAGGACGAGGAGAAGACGGCGTTTATAACACCCCACGGTGTTTACTGCTACACGACAATGCCCTTCGGGCTAAAGAACGCAGACGCAACATATCAGCGCTGCATGCAAAAATGCCTCGCCAAGCTTATTGGCAAGAACGTACAAGTGTACGTTGACGACATCGTCATCAAAACTCGAGTGAAAGATACGCTCCTCGATGATACAGAGAAACATTCGATGCGTTGAACGCATACCGAATCAAGCTCAACCCGACAAAGTGTGCCTTTCGCGTCCCTGCAGGACAACTTCTCGGGTACCTGGTCTCCGCTCGAGGGATCAAAGCTAACCCAGAGAAAATCCAAGCAATCCTGACAATGAAGGAGCCAACTAATCTCCGTGGTGTGCAGCAGCTCGCAGGACGACTAGCCGCCCTAAGCAGATTCATTGCGAGGCTAGGCGAGCAAGCATTACCTTTCTACAAGTTACTGAAGAAAACAGATAAGTTTGAGTGGACACCCCAAGCACAGAAAGCATTCGTAGACCTCAAGCGAGCATTGAAGAGCAGGCGCGTCCTGGCAACACCGCAAGAACGGGAGCCATTGTATATGTATCTAGCCGCGACAAATCAAGTCATCAGCACAACAATTGTAGTCGAGCGGCCGGAGGACGGCAATGCGTTTGGCATCCAAAGGCCAATATATTATATCAGCGAGGTGCTTTCGCCTTGCAAACAGCGATATCCCCATTACCAGAAGCTCGCGTATGGTGTGGTACTCACAACCCGAAAGCTCAAACATTACTGCCAGGAACACACCGTCACGGTGGTAAACGACGCATCACTGGGTACTATCATGAATAACCCAATGACATCCGGAAGAATTGCGAAGTGGAGTATCGAGCTCGGCGCCTGGGACATCATATACGCAGGTCGCAAATCTATCAAATCACAAGAGCTCGTGGAGTTCCTAAGCAAGTGGACAGAACTACAGACGCCAGACCCTCCAGAGTATGCAAGCAACTGGATAATGTATTTCGAAGGATCAAAGAGAAACGAAGGAGCCGGAGCCGGGGTAGTCCTGATATCCCCCAGAGGTGACAAGTTAGAATATGTCCTGCGATTGGACTTTCCACCCGACGACCCGGCGTCAAATAATGACGCAGAGTACGAGGGCCTCCTCCACGGCATGAAGATGGCGATTGCCTATGGAGCAACCCGACTAATGATCTATGGAGATTCAAACCTCATACAACAGACAATGAAAGAGTGCGACGTCATTGCAGAAAACATGGCTGCTTATCGAGATATGTACAATCTACTCGAAGGAAGTTTCCAAGGGTGCGAACTAAAGCACATTGCGCGATCTAGCAACGAAGAAGCAGATAAATTGGCAAACATGGATTCTACAAACACATCCATACCGCCTCGAATATACTTCGAAAGGATGATCAAGCGCTCAGTCAAAGTCAAAAAATCAGCAGAAGCAACCGCGACATTGGGGACGGAGGTCATCCCGCAAACTGCTATGATTGAGCTCACCCACAACATCTCAAGACAAGTTCTTTTGGTCGAACCAGTCTGGACGCAGAAATACCTCGACTACTTGTCCAAAAAACAGCTCCCAACAGATATTCGCGAGGCTCGACAGATAGTGCGATGCAGCAAAGCTTTTCGAGTACTCAACGGAGAACTATACAAGCAGATCATATCAGAAATATTACAAAGATGCATAGCGCCCGAAGACGGTAAGGAACTACTACGAGATATACACCAAGGAGATTGCGGACACCATGCTACCTGGAAGGCAATCGTGGGTAAAGCTTTTCGCGCAGGGTTCTACTGACTCACAGCAGCCAGGGATGCAAAGGACCTAGTCGACAAATGCAACGCATGTCAAAGATTTGCGCCCAAGCCGCACGCCCTGCCACTGAGCTTCACATGATCCCAATCGCCTGGCCCTTTGCACAATGGGGGCTAGACATGGTAGGACCACTGAAAAAATCAACACCCGGAGGTTACACGTACTTGCTAGTTGCAGTCGACAAATTTACAAAGTGGATTGAAGCCATGCCAGTCACCTCGGCCAGCGCTCAATGCGCCGTCAAATTCCTCGACTCCATCGTGTGCAGATTTGGGATACCACACAACATCATCACCGACAATGGAAGCAATTTTACATCAAAGGAAACAGAGCAGTTCTGCGAGGAAAAGGGAATCACCCTCACTTTCGGCTCTGTGGCTCATCCGCAAACCAACGGTCAAGTCGAGCGATCAACGGGTTGGTCTCGGCTGGAATAAAGAAACGGCTACTTGATCGTCTGCACCCAGCGGCAGGGCACTGGGCAGAGGAGTTACCCTCCATACTATGGAGCCTCCGCACGATCCCGAACCGATCAACAAAATACACGCCATTTTTCATGGTATATGGAGCTGAAGCAGTCCTTCCCAAAGATGTCAAGTTCAGCGCCCCACGAGTCGTCGCTTACAGCAAAGAAACCTCTAACAGGGCACTCGCGGAAGACGTGGATGCACTCGACGAGATACGCGACATTGCACTCGCAAGATCCGCGGTATATCAACAGTCGCTGCGCAACTACCACAGCCGCCGTATACGCCACAGAGCCTTCGTGGTAGGAGATTTGGTGCTGCGACTCAAGCAGAAGGAAGGACACAAGCTCGAGCCACCGTGGGAAGGACCCTTCATAATACACAAAGTTATCCCTGGTGGCGCTTATCGACTGAAGAACCCCGAGACCGGTGGCATCTACTCCAATCCGTGGAATGTTGCGCACCTCCGCAAATTCTATCCGTAGGATTATTCTACTCGTGGAAATAAGGCTATACTAGCCATACTGTGCTCGAAGAAAATACATGGCTTCTCAGTCATATTAATAAAATACATGGTTTCTCAACCATAGTTTCTCCAATCATTGATCTTTACACGCTAAATAACAGGTATACACCCCAAACACACGGGGGCTACGCCTAACTTAGCATCATTTACAAATATAAGAGTACAAACAAGGTTGGCACCTTATAAAGTTTCAAGACGACTATACAAAAACAACAGGATACATACATCCTGTAATTACATATGGCGACGAGCAGTTTCCTAAGCTAACACTCGATTAACCTCTTCAGAAGTCAGTCGAATAATCTCTTCTGCTGCAGGACGAACGACTGTATAGTGAGAGGTCATATCGACTGAAGCATTTGGGAGTCTGGCCACAGATTTGAAATTAACCTTAGGATGCCATAATCGGACAAAAGCGAGCGCTACTAAGGCCCCACAGATCAGCTGTTCGCGGACGCACTCGCGAATCTCACCCACTCGACCGAAAGTTCTGAGTAGTTGGCTCAAATCTTCTGGACCTCTCTCCAGTGGATATAAAGCGCGATTTAAAACTATCAGGGCCTCGTGACAACGATCAACGAGTATCTTCGCCTGGCTCACACGATACTTCAAAGTAGCCAGCACAAAGCCTCGACTGCGGTCGGACCAAAAATTATTTGCATGGGGTTTTGAACTACCGGCTTCGTGAAGAATATGGTTTTCCACCCAATGTTTTTCACACCGTTCGTCAGACTGAACAACTACAAACAAAGCTACAGAGAGTCAAGGAAAGAAAAAAGATACAGTCGAACAAAATGCTAGGGGGCTAAAAGCACTTACAAAGCATATCCTTGGTGACAGCTGCCAATTCTTCCATCACAAACTGCTCACGTTCAACCGCAAGTTTCTGCTTGGACTTGGCTACATCAGCCACTCCACGCAAAGCTTTCAGCTTGCGCTCACCATCCGTGACACGATCACGGAGGCCGGCAAAGGTACCAACATCAGCAACAAGGGGATCCGCTCGTGCGGTAGATCCACTCGAAGACCCTGCGACAGCACCTGTTACCTGGAAGAATATAAGAAGAGTTAAGGAAGAATTTGAGACACCCCACTCAAGAAATAAACCGCCTATTCGACAGGTGCTCGGGGACTACTCCCATCAGGAGGAACTCAGGACAATCAAGTACAAAAGTCACATCTCAAATATCAAAAGGACGTTTCGATTAAAGGCAGAAATACGGAAATACATCCCAAGGTTCATTACATCGGAGAAACAAACTAAATAAAATCTATCCTATGGAACTACGGAAGTGCTGCCACTCACGGCAGACTTCCCCTTGCGACTAGCACGAGTGATCAAATCAGCTAGCTTTCGAGCAAGGACTCCAGCTGGATTGCCGAAAGGACGAAGCGCTACCTTTCTGCCCGTAGAAGCATTGACAGGAAGGTTCGAGTACGCTTCGTCCAGACCTTCGACTCCTTGCGCCAACGCGAACTGGATGGCAGTCTTCGCCCCGCACTCAGATTGGGCAACCGAATAGGCCTGAAGGAGATCGTCCTCCAGGAACACCTTCCGGAGACCACCCAGCATAGGCGGAACTGCAACATCCACCGGAAGGCGCTCGTGGAGTTGCGTCAGCACTTGAACGACATCGCCAATAAGGGAGCGGATCCCACTCGCGTGCTTCCGGAGCTGAGCGCAAGAATCCGTCAGCGCATCCACTCGAGGAACCCCGGGCAGCTCCAGCGCGACACCAAGGACACCTGCAAAGAGACGCCGTTAATCCCAAGGACACACTAGGATAGTCAAAAAAACAACGGAGACCAAGTACAACTTACTCGCGAAGTTCTGGGCTAGAGGGTGAAGGAAATCAACAAGATCACCGTCCTGTTTGGCACCAGCCTCCTCCAATTTCTTCAGGGCGTCCTGGGCATCAGCGAGCTTCCCCTCGAAGTCAGTCGACTGCTTGCGAGAGGATTCAAGTTCCTTTCGAGCAGTTTCCAACTCAGCCTCGAGGGTGTTCACCCGAGTGACAGCATCCATCTTCTCGGCCTTCAGCACTTTGGCTTGAGCTGCACAGCAATAAGTTTAAAACACAAAGAAATTCACATGCCGGAAAGATTAAAGGAGTAGATCAACTTACTTCGGAGAAGCTGGCCTTCCGAGATAAGTCGATTGCGATCTGCCCGAAGGGTCACGCAATCTGCCTCAGCCGAAATAACGCGGCGGCCAATGGCTGCGAGGGAGTCGAGAAGAGACTGCAAAACATGAAGATGAAGAAGTCAGAGAAGGAAGAGAAGATTGAGCCTATTCACGACTATAAACAGTCGAGTATAGCCTCGGGGGCTACTCCCATCGGGAGAACTGACGTGCACCCGATAAAATGAAGAGAAGAAAATCACTTATGTTCTTGAGTCTGTAGCCAATCGCAAGCGATTAACTACAGCCTCGGGGGCTACTCCCATCGGGAGCACTGACGTGCACCCGATAAAAATCACTAATTGAGCGAAGTACAGAATGCAAGGATTAAGGAAAAGCTTACCTGGCCCTGGGCGACGCACAGAGGATCAGCCGAGCTACCCGACACTTCTTTCGAAGTCGAGGCTCCAACCGCGAACCTTGGCAGCCTATAGTCCGTAGCTGCGGCTGTGGGGGCTGGGCTCGGTGAATTCTGGACAGCCCCAGCAGTCGGAGTTTCACCCGCATCAGCAACATCTTTCTTCTTCTCGGGAGAAAGAGAAGAGGCGAATCGACCGGGGCTGATGGACTGAAGCTTGTTGAAGAAGGAAACAACAACATCAGGAGGAGCGAAAACAAAACTTTCAACTAGAACGAAGAAGGAAAGAAAAACCTACTCATCATCATCATCGTCCAACATGTCCGCGTTCCAGGCGGTCTGGATCTTTGGCTTGGGGGCGAGAGGAGCACGCACGCTCAATGGGGTCACGATGAGGGGCTCTTTATCAGATCCCCACCCAAGGAGTTATCCTTGGAAGTGGCTTCATCATCTCCCTCCCTGCACCGCTTGCGGTGGTGGAGATCGCTACTCGATTCCTCCACTTCATCCGAGGAGGCGTGCTCGGAACTCGAGTCAGCATCGGCAACGCTGGTGTCAACAGGAACTTCCAGGTTGCTTGCGAACAAGTCCAAGGCCTCTTCCCCAGAAATTGTCGGGTAGCAGGTTGCTACCCTTAAACTCTACAGAAGGGAAAGAAGAAAACGAGAAGGAGAAACTCAGTCGGCAAACTCTCGGACACGGAGAAAAAGTTAAGACAAGGAAAGATTTGAACTTACTTCGGATGGAGGAGGTCTCGAAGCCTCAAAAGCTGCGACAGGGCAGTCAGGGAAGGTCTCGCCCACTTTCAACCTGGTGATGGCCGTGATCTTCTTCTCGAATTCAACATTCGAAAGTTCTTCTCGGCTAACGCTGCTGGGGTCTTCAACACCCTGGTACTCCCACATCGTGGAGGGCCTCTCCTGCAGAGGCTGAATCATGCGCTTGAGGAACACGCTCGCCAGGTGCAAGCCATTCAGCACAACTCGTGCGGTTTGGTCACGAAGGGCGACCACCTTGGCGAGTAGCGGGGCGATGATTCGGCTTTCTTCGACTGAAAGCTTGTGCGCCCAGGACTTCTGCCGCTTCAGGACAACGGACGGGTGGAACTCATGAGCTCCACCCGCGCTGTTGTCGACGACGTAGAACCACTTCTTTCTCTATCCTTGCGCGGAGTCGATGAAGTGCATCTCGAAGTAGAAGTTGTCCGATTTCGCCTGGATTCCAAAGGCGCCAGTGCGCAGCGGCTCTCCGAGCTCGGTCTCTACCCGCGATTTCTCGCGGAAGACCCGCACCTTGAAGAGGCCCTTCCAAAGTCCCCAGTGTGGACGGATGCCCAGGAAGCACTCGCAAAAAACGATGAAGCACGAGATGTGCTGCACCGCATTTGGAGGCAGATCGTGGAGCTGTATGCTGTAGACATACATCAATGCCACGAGGAAAGGATGGAGGGGGAAGGAGATCCCGCGCGAAACGTGATCCGCGAAGATCACGCGTTCGTTCGCGCGGGGATTTGGTACCTCTTCTTTTTTACCGAGGCGAAGCCGGTTCTCGGTCTCTGGGGGCAGCAGTCCCTCCCTCTGCATCTCTTTGATGCTTTTGTTCGTCGTGTTGGGGGAGCGCCAGTCGCCTGAGCGCGGAGCAGGTGGCGCGGGAACATCCTCCGTCGCCCTCGATGAGGAAGCAGCTGCACTGCGTTTCTTGCCTCCCGCCATGGGTGCTGGTGCGAGCTCACAGAGAAAGAGATGAGCGCGAGGAAGACGAAGGCTGGAAGCGAATGACGGGAAATTTTCACCGTTTGCCTAAGGACCGTATATATACACGGAGTCACCCAATCCTGGCCGCTCATCGAGCAACGTGGCACCCATCGCGGTTGCCACACGTGCAGCTGAAATGAAAGGGCGGCGGAGGCTGTTTCGTGCCATGATCCCAACAGTAGATCGTGCACAATTACTGTGCGCAGTTCGCGTAAAAACCGGAAACGACGTCTTGTTTCCGGTCAAAAAGCTGACAAGGTGGGCCAGCGCCTCTGCTCTCGCTCCGTCACGTCCCATCGGGAGGATAAAGTGCACCATGACGTCATTGTGGATATCATCAAGCTCAGAATTTCTTCGGATAAAATCCCCAAACACGAAAATACTTCGTATGGGCAAATCATGACGCGAAAATTCCTTCGCATAAAGCTCCAAACACGAAATAACTTCGTATGAGCAAACTATGACGCGAAAATTCTCTCGCATAAAAGCCCCAGATACGAATTTTCCTTTCAAATGGGCACGACAAGATTTCCAAACACGAAAGCTCTTTCCTATGGAAAGAAGACTACAAAGCACAAACAACTTTGTGCATAAAATCAAGGGAGAAATCTTCATTCGAAACATCCTTGGATAAAACTTGTGAGTGCGTAGCTCCTACCACTCGACTATACGGTGTACACACGCCAATCTCCTGGATCGTTCGGCCGACTAGGCACATCTGGATGCCGTATTTCTTTCGAATACAAAGGTAAGACCCAAAAGATCTCTCTTGAGGGTCTGGAATCGCACTCAAGTTGCGTCCTCCAGTAAATTCCGTGTCAACAACACGAACAAAAATCCTAGCGGACACGTCGGGTACCCTATTAGGTTAAGTTCGACTCGGTAAGACATCTACGGCCCAGTCGCAATGATCACCTCACCGGATTCGAGTCGGAGGTCTTGAATCTGTATAGGCCAGAACTGTTTTTGCCCTAGATGCAATTAATTGGCCCTGAGCTTTCGGGAGAGCCAAGCAACTGAGCCACATCCTTCTGCGAAAACAGCCAAACACACATGCATTTTTATTTTCTCGATTCTCGAGTACAAGAAATGCATCGCATACAGGATATACATCCTCTTAAAACGATTGAAGCCACCAATCGAAAAGAAACCAAGATAAGTTTTGAGCGTCCACGCGACAGATTCTCAGTCAAGTAAACGCTCGGGGGCTACTTACGAAGGGATGGATCCTAGGCTTGTCAGATGAGCCTACCTGGTCTCAGGCCCACGGCCCAAGCTCTAAAGGAGGCGTCATGGATTACTCTAGAAGGCCCAATTGGAGCCCACCCGCAAAGCCTTGCGGGTCAAGTTAGGAAACTTGTAACCGACTCTAGGTTAGGGTTCGAGTCCTCTTCGGGTACGGTTTTGAGACCTGGCCACCTATATAAGGCCAGGAGAACCACAGGAGAGGTACCAAGCAATACCGCACCACCAAGCCTTGAGATCGAGATCATACCCTCGACTTGAGCAACCACCATTGTAACCGATCTATTCGTTAATACAGATCGACAGAGGCAGGAGTAAGGGTTTTACCTCTACGAGGGCTCCGAATCTGGGTAAATCGTGCCCCCTGTCTAGCCGACGATTGTCACCAGCGCCTACACGTTTTCCTAATCGAAACCCTATGGGTTCACCCGAGGGACTTGTTGAGATGCAGATTCGACAATGACCATATTGTTATTATCCATTATATCACCTCTGATTATAATCCATATGATGTCTCGCGAGTAGTTCGTTTAGTTCTTGAGGACATGGGAGAATTCATGATGTTAGTAGTGTAATTATGTGTAAGTAATATCTAGTGGTTTGGTATTTAAGTTGTGGTGCTATTATTCTAGTGGTGTCATGTGAGCGTCGACTACATGATACTTCACCTTTATGGGACTAGGAGGATGCATTGTGTATTTGACTAATAATTGTGGGGTTGCCGGAGTGACAGAAATCTAAACCCCCGTTAGGAAACCAATGCACGAGGGAGTGTAGAATCCCGGAGTTTTAAGGCTGTGGTTAGATTTATCTTAATTACTTTCTTATATTTGCGGATGCTTGCGAGGGGTATAATCACAAGTATGTATTAGTCCTAGTTGGGAGGTGAATTAGCATAGGTTCATCCACACAACACTTAACGAACCAATAAATATTAATCAACCGTATGAAGCGAAAACACTTGACAAAATTCTCATGTGTCCTCGAGAATATTTGGTAATCATAAGTAGAACAGCCGGCTTGTCCTTTGCTCTCAAAAGGATTGGGCCACTCGCTGCAATTATATTTACTGTTATTTATTTGCTCGCACTTTATTTATCTGCTATGTCAAAAATCACAAAAAACATGTTTGCTAGTGTTTACAGTGAATTCTCTATCCAACCTGCTTGTCAACACCTTCTGCTCCTCGTTAGGTTCGACACTCTTATTTATCGAAAGTACTACGATACACCCCCTATACTTGTGGGTCATCAGTCGTCGCTCGACCCGACGCCACCCCGTGTATCCCGTAGACTAAGCCTGCTTCCGGCCACCGTCGTCCCTCCGCGTGACCCTCGCCAAGTACGTCAAGCACGTTGGGCTCGCGCCCTGCTTCGACGCCAAGAGCGCCTCATCCAGAGCTCTGGATTCGGCGACGAGACGTGCCTCCCGCCGACACTCCACCTCATCCCTCTATAGTAGGCGCTCAATGTTGCGCGCGCCGAGGCCGAGCAGGGGATCTTCTCCGTCGTCAATACAGTCCGCCCGAGGAGGCGCCGTCGCTGCTAGCCATGCCGGAGAACCTTGATGCCACGATGTGGCTGCTCTTCGCGGCCTGCCGGGGGGACATCACCGGTCGCCGGCGAGCAGAGGGAACCCACGGGCGTCCTCGAGCATCTCTGCCTCCAGGACCTGGAGCAGCACATCTCCAAGGGTGTTGAGCGCGCAGAACGCAAACTCCGGCCGGCGTCGCAGGTAAATGAGGCAGGCTAGGCAGCCGCGTTTCCACCAGGCCCCTGGCCGTGGCGCGCTGGCAAAGATGGATTTCGCGGCGATGAAGCGGAGGAAGCTACATGCGCTCTGCAAGCGACACGGCTTCGCTGGCGGCGGCACCAACGCTGACATCATCGCCCGCCTCACCGCCCCTCTCGGTACACAGCTAGGGCTATGAGTGGGTAGCATCTCCCCCCAAAATGTTATTTTCATCCGGACAGCCCCCAAATCCCTGTTCAACGTGCTCATCCTGACGCCAAATGGGGCAAGCGAGTGGAGATGCTAAGAGCATCTACAGTCGCCCCCAGGAGCCCCCTAGGGCCACTTTATTTTCGCCGGCGCCCGTTTTTCCGTCCAGTCGCGCCCCCACGAGCCCAAATAGTGCCGGATTGGACCCAAACATCGCCCGACGAACCCAAGCTAAACCCAGCGCGCTGGGGGTAACTGGGGCGCCAGATGAAGGGGAAAATGGCGCGGAACCGCGCGAAAGAAATTCCCGCCGCTTCCCTCGCCCGCGGCCCCGCCCTGTCAGTGAGAGATATCTTTCGTCCTCATCGCCTCGGTTGTCGTGCGGATTGACGCCTCCGGTCAGTCAAGATGACACATGGCGGCGGAGTAGCCCAATCGCCCACACGACGAAGTTATGGCGCTCCCGCCGCCGGTTCGTCTAGCCCACCCGCTCGCCGCTACATAAACCCGACCCCCGTCGCCATTCTCCTCGCCATTCTCCTCTGCTTCTCCTCGCCATGGTTCACACGCACCCCCTCGTCGGCTTGGCCGCCAATGGGTTCGGCCGCCGAACCCTGCACCTCCGCCACCGACCGGCCCCGAGCGCGTCTTCGAAATCGAGGAGATCTAGGCGCGCACGCCGCCGGAGGAGCGGCGCCAGCCTCAGTGGCATCCCGCCGACGAGGCCTCCTAGACGATGTTTTTCGAGGAGCGCTTCGAGGCGGAGCTTGCCGAGATCCCCACCCACGGCCTTGTTTCGGGGTGCAACAACGCCGCGGGCCGCCGCATCTGGTGGAGCAAACTCGGGCGCACTCTCGCACGGGGCCTCGACCACATTGAGCGGCAGATGAGGCGGGGAAGAACCGCCACACGACCACGGCTGTTCCCGTTCCTCTCGCTGTCGTCAAGGAGGAGCCAGAGGAAGCGCCGCCGCGCCGACGGATTCGGAGCCAGACCCTCGTCATCAGAGAAGGGCGAGCTCCTCCTCAGTCGGCAGGCGATGTCATCCTCCTCTCCGACAGCGACGACGACGTCGTCTGCCCTCCCCCGCCGATGTACCTCGGCGACCCAGGGCAAAGCAGCAGTAGTGGCCCGAAGGCGGAGCCGCCGAGCGACTCCGATGAGGACGACGGCAGCGACTACACCAAGATGTACAAGGCCCTCGGCATGAATTAGACTTTTTTTTTAAATCGCGTCTAAATATGTAAAAATCGCCTATATTCGGCCAACTTCAATGAAATCGTCTACTATTTGCCAAAATTTTGCCGTTTTCATAGATTTTGTCAAATTTCGTCTGGTTAGGCTGGTGGCACGGCTGGGAACTGTCGCCCCACAAAACGAAAAATAGCGTTAGACACCCCCCAATAGGCGCTATTTAGTGCTGAAAAATGGTCCCGAGGGGCGAACGGCTGGAGATCTCTAAGACTTGATTACTTGAGAAGGAAAAAACTGCACTGACGTGTGAGGCTTTACAGATCCGCGGTTGTCCACGAACAGCCGAACATGACTGAAGTCTGAAGCATCGTGGATGTGTCCCCGAAGAGGCCAAGTCATGTTAACCATGGTTTAATCCGGAGAAAGAAAGTGTACTGATTACACGGAATAAATTCCTCGCCACGTAGCACAAGAACAGAACATTCGTCATACTACCGTAGCATGTGCGAGTCAGCATAGCGGCTCGCGACTGCCCAATCTTGGACTATTCCCCCCGCCCTGCACGCTCCACCTGTCGCGCACGCCCCTATCCATGGGAGTCGATTCGAGTCGGCCCCACTGACGCAGAGAGATGTCGGGCGAGTGACCGGGAGATCAGAGCCGCGATCAGCTCAGCGGGTAGAGAGCGCAAGGCACCCCCGCCCTCGCAAGTCACAGGAAGATACTCCTCCCCGTTCTCTGGACTCGCCCACCAACTCCCGGATTCCATTTTCCACCCGCCGCCCGCCCGCGGCGCATCATTCCTTGCCAGCGGCCCACGCAAATCCCAAATCCCAAACCCCGCGCCCATGGACACCCAGCTCCATGCCAGCAGCGCCGCTCTTATACGCCGCACCCTTCTCCTCGTGGGGCAGCCGTCATAACGCCGCCCGCACACGCTTCTTCCTCTCCCTCGCCGGCGGCGGGGAGATGCTGGGGTCGGGGCTGAATCTGGTCACCACCGTGATCGGCTTCGGGATGAGCGCCACCTTCATCGTCTTCGTCTGCGCGCGCCTCATCTGCGGCCGCGCCGTCACGGCCGAGGCCGACGCCGACGCGGGAGCGGTCGCCGCCGCCCGGGCTATGGCGCCGGGCCACGCGCCGTTCGACTTCGACGTCGAGTTCCGCACCGCGGATCTCGATCGCACGGTGAGCTTCTGCTGTTACTGCTAGCATATCAGCATCCTCTGTAGCTGTAGCTGACTGATGCGGAGGCACAACCGTATCCAATGGAGATCGGCCTGCGCATTGCACAAAAGCTTTGAGTGGTTCATCACGAGAATAGTAAAAATTAAGGGCTGAGCTACAACAGAGGATCCAGAGAAGACAAGTCTTGATCCCCTGCTCTGCGGAGCCTCTGTTAGCCTTGGCCGGGTCGTTTTTCATGTCTTAAAATACATGAAAGATTCGATTACGCGATCCAGTATGTGAGATAGTCGACTGGTTAGTAGAATTGCCTGACAGATGAATATATGATGAATGGTTTTCCTCCAGTCATTTAATTTCATTTACTTGAACTAAAGATGAAGTTTAATTCAGGTAATTTACTACCACCACATACTGCTCGCTCAAGCACAACAACTCAAATCAGGTTTCGTTTGCATACTATGTTTTCTGCAAGGGACTTTCTTTTTAATAAAAACATATACATATCTTGCATTTTCTGAATTAAATTACATAGTGAGTCGTTCTAGGCTCTATGCTCCTCAAAGGCCTAATTCCCAACAGCTAGGTTACAGAAATAGGAAAATGAAATAACATGGCTACAATTGCCTGTTGTAATAATTGGCCAAAACCATGCTCGCGCTCATTAAAGACCTTAGTGTGCGACGACGGCTTCCATTTCTTGCGCTAATTTTATTCTAGCTACATTACTATCTAGCATTTGCTATGATGCACTCCCTTTATTTCTCACACTGCGTACGCTTTCTTGTCGTCTACCAGTGTGCTGCATGAAGTTAACTGTGGAAAAGCCTAAACAAAGTACATCTCAGAAGTATTTTTTTTAATTTCTAAATTTATGCAGTCATTTTCGGTTAAATAGAACCACAAAATTATTTACAATTTCCAAAAGTAATCTTGTATGATCTTCAGAGTCACATTATATGATTAGTAGGATAACAAACAGTATGGTTATTTGTACTGTTAATCTGAAAACCATGCTGGAGTGTGTTTTAAGTAGGTGTGATATTTCTGACTTGCTTTCATCTCTGATTGATTTCAAGGCATCAATGTTGGTCGAATGGTGATTAAACTATCTTAACTGTGAATGTGTTTTATACAAAGTGTATTCTGAATTGCTTCAGAGAAGATAGAACCAGATTCTTGCCAGTATGGAGTGCTTTGGCATATGAAACCTTTACAGTCATGCATTCAGGCTAACTTTTCAGTTGAAAATGATGGTACACAAATGCAAGGATTTGCTTTTTTGTTTATGTGTCTATTATGAAACGTCAAAGCTCCCATTCGTTTCAGTAAGTGTTTGGGTTTAATTTTGCATTGTCAATGTTGGACAGAATGGTATGCACATGGCAATTTATGCCCCTTTCTACATTTTCCTCTACTGTTTGATGCCTGATAATTAGAGAAAACTGATATAAAACTATTCCTGCACACCTATATATTATTGAGGAATATATTTTAGTTGATTCATAACCTGTGTAATAGGTCTAGCATAACATGGAAACCCTTGAAGTTTCAATCATTCAACAACCTAAGATATGAATATGCTCTTCATGTTTCTTTGCTTTGCTACCCACTTTGATCTTGTTTTTGCTTTATATTTCTTATTCCATCGTCTGTATATTTGAGATGACTAAACAACTGAGGATTTCAGTTAATAAATGTATACTCATTGTGTTGTGGCATTAGCACATTGCCTCCCAATAAGAGTCAGGGAAGGAGTCGGCTAGTGAAGAGTTCATGAAGGGGACAACTTGAATTAGGAAAGATGAGTTAGAGATAGGATTAGGAAAGGTTAATTCGGAACAGTAAGATTAGGAAAGTATAAATGCCTTGGGTGTCAAGTTAGGAGGTATTATATATGTCTCGGTCATGTAAGTTATCAGATCAAGCAAGAACAAGCAATCTAATCTATCCCTAGTAATTCACTCTTCTCAGCTTATGTCTACCCAATCCCTCACAGCCATGCCGTCTGGCTATCTTCTGCACGGTAGTTATCCCGTTGTGGATATAAATCCACAACACATTGTTGTAATTATAGTCTGACCTTGACATAGTTCATTTTCTTGTGTTCAACAGATTGAGCATACCTGCAGCGGGCTGGAACCTTTTGTTGTCGCTGCAATACCTACAATGATGTATAGCTCTGGGGCCTTCCATTCAAAAGATGATGCCCAGTAAGTACACTCTATGATCTAGACTTCTTGCAATGTTTTCTAGTCCTATTTATCATGTTTCCTCAAAGCACATGCAAGGTTCAGTTAGCATGTAGAAGAACACAATGTGCACTTGATGTACCAAACAACTGCAGAATCTTGTAATTAAATTGTGATGAACTGATGATCCATTGGTCGAAGATTCAAACATTTTAAGTATTTGATATTAGATGACATTAGCTCATGCGCGGTGAAGCATATAGACTAGACAGCTGGTAAAGGGGCTTCAGGTAGAAACTGGAATGCTACCGCTGAATGAAAATGCACCTAGCTGTGCTAGCTTTTGCATTGATATTTATAAGCTACTCGACATAATACAGAATTACACTATTTTGTTTCTTGGGTAAGAATTACAAGGTCTGTCCCTTGTTCTTCTTTCGTTGTTTTCAGTTGAGGAAAAGAAATGAGCAGGTTGGGAGTTGAACATTGAGAGCACAAGCTTAGTAATCCAACATAACATGGACTAAAATATACCATTCTCAGGTCGTTAAGTATATCATCATGATTATTGACATGTATGTGTATTTGGCTTCACTATGTACTACGTAGTAGATAAGCATACTAGCATAATTTTATTGGCATATTCTTTTTTTTAAGCTCGAGTCAAGAATTAATTTGGCGAAAGAAAATACTAGAAAAGGACATTTGTGGTTTCGTGGAGTTAGTTTCTTCTCTAGAAGATGCCATTTTTAAGTCAGTCTTCCCAATGTAACTGTAATATTTCTGATGGGAACTTGAGATTCTGTCTTGCTTGATGATGATTCTTTATTATATATACTGTTATGTGTGTGCAGAATGCTCGCATAAGACTTCCGAGTTGAACGTGTAACAAGTTTGTTGTGTTTTATTTTTCGTCCACAGGTGCTCCATATGTTTAGGTGAATACAACGAGAAAGAAATTCTGCGCATCATGCCTACATGCAGACATAATTTCATCTTTCATGTATAGATACATGGTTACAAAAGCAAACGACTTGCCCAATCTGCCGAATCTCCTTGGAATTACCCAGTGGAAAAGCTACTGCTTCCCCTGCCCGTAGCCTCCCTCAATTAATTGGCCACCCTGAGAGCTCCGTCAGTCGATCACCTCACTGGATACTACCCTATTCATCGTGATCGTACTGGAGCTAGAGAAAGCAGACCGGCCTCGCATGAATCATTAGAAGTGGTCATTGAACTCCAGCATGAAATGCGCTGAGGCGTTGATGTGACTAAATTGTTTCATTTGGAGGAACAAGGACATCTACCATCTGCAGAAGTCCTGTGAGTCCTTCTTGCAGCACAAGACTTCCAGCAATAGAATTGAAGGGAATTTGTTTGCAGGCATGCTTTGTACATCGCGAGTTGTAGATTAGCGAGTTCCCCCCTTTTGCCACTCCGTGGCACTTTGAATGCTCTTTTCTATGTATATTTGTTGTACATTGTCACGGGAAACAGTAATACAGATCAGACTCGGAGCTGCGAAAATATTTGTCGCTGCTCCGTTCAGCAAGAAACCGCCAGCGCTTCTGAACTGCACGCTGTATCTCCTAGTACTACTTTCCAGCTTCGATTGCTCTTCAGTATCAGGTTCGCTGACAGTGGTGTCACTGTCCTCACATTCCGTCCTTGCCCAAATTACGCGTATCTCGTCTTAGAAAGAAAAAAATGGACATCTTCGTTAAAATCTTTCAATGCTGTACATACGACAGTTTTCTGTCCGATAGCAATACGATGCTCAGTCTGAAGATATTCTATCCCTGTACTCCTAGCCAGCCATGTAGATGGTTTGATATGAAGAGTCAGACAGATCGTACTGAAAACGTCGGATGTATAGCAGCTCAATCTGTGGTAACTACAGTATTAACTAACTACGGTTCCCTCTCTTTTTTACACAGTGGGCCCGGCTGTTACTCCTGTACCAACAGCAGTGATATCTAATCAACGGTGGCGACGTTACGTCTTGTTTCTGCACTGTGAGCGACACATCATCCTCCACCAATGGTTTCTTTTTGCGGTTAAGCGCGAGCCATGCTCAGTTGTCGCAGCCTCGGCCAGGCACTTGCAGTGATTCGACGCACGGTGTAACCATGTGTAATTTGCTTAAATAACCTTTTACGGCACTCAACTCCTTTAGGGCCTCTTTGGATTGCAGGGTTCAAAAACACAGGAATGTAAAAAACGTAGTAATCTCACAGATTTGCTTGTGCAAAACAGAAGAATGTAAAAATGAGAACAACTATAGTAATAGTCGTTTGGATGAAACGCAGGAAAAGTACAGGAGACGTGCCTCGATCCTACGCATTTGAGTCTAAAAAAGAGGTTGGAGTAGATGTTTAAATTCCTATGGAATTGGGGCATAAGAATTCAATCCATAGGAATAACGGTCCCTTATAGAATTTTTTTTGTTCATCTGACCATCGAAGACATATCAATCGCATTGATGACATTTTTACCGTGGATCAGGTGCTGGACGGGCGAGAGACGAAATAAGTATGGTCTCACGGAAGATGATGATACTTGCCTCATCTCTTTGCAGGGCTCGGAGTCTATCCGGCACCTCTTGCTCAATTGCTCCTTCGCCTGCATAATTTGGTTTGAGACCTTCTCGGGGCTGGGCAGGCCTGACCTCACCCCGTCGGCTGCGGATGAGCTTCTCCCTTGGTGGGAGTCAGTGGTTTCGCACTGGACTGCCAAGGAGGCCCCCAAGATAAGGTCGTTGATGCTTTTGGTGTTGTGATCCTTTTGGCTTCGCGTCTTCAATAGATCGGCCCGCTCTGAGGTGCTTTTCCTTGATGCAATTATGGATGAGGATGTGAGGTGGAAGACCGTAGGTTTTTTGTGAGATTTTTCCTTCTTTCCTTGGACGAGTGATTGTTGTGGATGTTTGTAAAACTTATCTCCTTCTTTATATAGGAAAGTGTGCTCTCTCACGCATTCGTGAAAAAAATCTCATCGGGATTGTTGACCTAGTGCGGTGTGACCTAGACCGGGTTTGTGGCAAAAACATGTAAATTCTTGAAAAAATGCCAACGCGATTAGCATGTCTCCAAGGTGTTAAAAGAACACTATACTCTTTTCATGGACCACCAGAAAAGATAAATGATACAGGGGGTTATTTAGGAAAAAATATGCTGTAATTGTGTTAACAACTAAAAAATGATGTAAAGCTATACGAACTACGAGCTAGGACTAATATGGAGAATCTATAAGAAACATATGGTTAAATATGAAGTTTCGTGGGGGTACCATGGCATAGCCCATGCTTGTTGGGTTATGGTTTCGTAGCGATATGAGCAGTGGTGGACTACTAGGGTTGACAAGACTCGGGGGGAGGGGGGCGATTTACTCAGGTTCAGGGCCCGTCGGGAAGGTAAAAACCCCTACTTCCTGCCTGTCTCTTTATTCCGGCGAGTATGACCTCAGTTACAATGATTTTCCGGTGTGTTCTCTCATGTCTTTCTTGTCCCGGTCTATGATTTCTTATCATCTTTCTGTCTTCCCTCCTGGCTTTATATAGGTAGCCAGGCCGGGTTTACATGAGTCCTAGTCGACTACGTATTCGAGTCCTTATCTTGTGCTCCAAGAGATTGCTAGCAGCTACATGGGCCTCACGAGTATTGATGGGCTTCATGAAGGATCCGCATATGGGCCGCACCCGGTAGACCAACCGTGGGGGGTCCTTTGGGCATCCCCGCGTCAGTAGCCTCCCGAGTGTCTGGTTGAGTCGAAGGCTCGATCAGGGACTCAAGACTGGAAGTATGTAGATTCTTCGCAGACGAAAACCGCGTGACGGAGGAGTTGCCAACTCGGGAGTGCATCAAGTCGACTCGTCCCGCAGGGTCAGACAAGCCTCTTGATAAGGTCCGTCTTCTTATCGGGTGGTCGACCAGCGCTCCCGATGGGAGTAGCCCCCGAGGCTATGTTCGACTTAAAGAGTTGGGCATAGACTCAACTTGTTCTGAAGCTAACTACATGTCTTTTATCTTTTGTTGGCTTCCGGAGGAGGACATGTATCGACTCTCGAAGGAGGCAAACATCGGCTCCCATGAGATGGAAGTTGTCGACTACGGAGGGGCAACCAATGTTGTGGTTCCGGTATTTGCAGCCATATAAACGGATGTGGTTGAATAATGTAATACGAGTGTTGTGTATAGCAAAATATACAGAACAAGTTGTTGCTCGGGTTAATTTTGGTTATGAACCAACAACCTACCGACTCGCGGAGTCGGGTATGGCTTGTTGGTTGCAGTGCTTTGACTCTACGCGACACTTTTGCACCATACGATATGCCTTTTCGTTAGCTTGACAACCATTGTCTCTGCTCCTTCCAACCTATCGGTTGGGCGGCAACCGGTTCGGAGTTCAACGGTCGACGTCAGGCAGTATCTGCTACTCGGGTCATCGCATGTAATGCGGTAGTGTAACGCACGACATTAAGGTTGTCGAGCACATAGGTAGTTTAAGACGAGCAACCCGGAGTATCAAATGCTGCCGAAGTAGGTTAAAAACATAAAAAAGGCAATTTGTCGACTTATACAGAGAAACTTATCTTTATGTGATCCCGGTGTAGACATGGCGCGGGCGTAGTCGATGATATGGAATTGAGTGACTAGGCGGAGTTGCCAATATCACCAAAGTAGACGAGACAAAGCTGGCAAGGTGTAGTCTACACGACACCGGACTCGCCTGATCGGGTGCATCGATAAAGTTGTTGTTTGTTATTGATGACGAAGTGCTAGCCCCCGAGTATCGGTTGCGACTGCAGCAAAGGGCAGCACGAGGGTGTCGAGTGCGACTATTTCGCGGCACAGCCCCGAGTATCGAGTGTGAACGCACAACGATGTCGCCTAGAGGGGGAGGGGTGAATAGGCGGTTAAAACTTTTCCGGTTAAGTATTGCTAAATGCGGAAATAAACTAGGTGTTTAAATAACAAGCACACAACCTAAGTATTCTAGGGTCAAATAGGTGCACCAACAACTTATGCTAAGCAAGACAAGTAACAAGGTGATAGCAAGATATATAACTTCAAGCACGAAGGCTATCACAATGTAAATTGCATAAGTAAAAAGCTCGGGTATAGAAATAACCGATACACATGGAGACAATGATGTATTCCCGAGTTCCTCCCACAAGGGGAGTACGTCTCGTTGGAGGGTTGTGAGCTCGCCACAAGAGGCCTACTCAACGCCACAAAGGCCTCACCCTATTCTCTGATGAATCTCGCCATAAAGGCCTAGTTCACCTTCCACTATTGGCAACCTTCAAACTCGAGGCACGCATCTACAACTTAATTGGAGGCTCTCGAAGTCGCCACAATCTTGGGGCACATATCCACAACTCAATTGGAGGCTCCCAAGAACACCACAAGTCGTCTAGGGTCGAAGACCCAAGAGTAACAAGCTCACAAACTTTCAACTTCCACGAATCCTCGTGGAGAGAGCAAACCGATGCAAATGGCAAGAGCAAAAATTCCCAAATCCTTCACTCTCAAATTCCAACAAAGCAACAAATGCTTATGGAGGAATAAGAGAGGAAGAACAATGGAGGAGAAATACCAAGAACTCCAAGATCAAGATCTACTAGGTTTCCCTCACTAAGAAGGAAGATGAATTGGTGGAAATGTAGATCTAGATCTCCTCTAACTTCTCCCTCAAAGATATGCAAGAATCATAGGAGGGATTGGGAGAGGGGCAAGCTTTCCAAGGTCAACAATGGTAGAGAGGGAGGAGAAAATCATGCTTAGGAAGCTTAGGGACCAATGGGGAATACGAACCCCTTAAATAGGTCCCTCAAAAACTAACAGTTTGAGGCTAAAAATGGGACCGGAATTTCCGATTCAAACTTGAACCGGATATTCCGGTTGCTTGTTTTTCCTCAGATCTGAAATCACGAAGGATTTGACCAAACCGGAATATCCGATTGGAGCGAATAATTCGGTTTGAAATATCCGGCTCGCTTCTGTCTCGAACAGGCTCCAGAACCGGATATTCCGGTTGGTATGGAATAATCCGGTTGGAAATATCCGGTTGACTTCTGTGCCGAAAACCTGTAGTCCTTAGCCAAAAAACGAGCTCCTCATCAGAACTGGATATTCCGGTAGGTATGGAATAATCTGGTTGGAAATATCCGGTTGACTTCTGAATCATTGAGGCTGAACTAGAAACCTCATAACTTCTGAAAATATTGATACCTCAAAGTATGGAGAAATTACCGCACTGGAAGGTGTGGGAACATTCTCAAAGACGAACGGAATATTTTCACCAACGAAATCCGTTTTCGAGAAACCAAGCCTTGTCATGAAGATCACGACAAGCACCAAAACCCAAAGAAGACAAAAGACGCATAAGAAGCAAGAAAGATGATATGCCAAGTATGCAAAGGTTTGAGCTCTCCATAACGATTCGATCAAGTTACTCACTTGAGAGCCCCTCTTGATAGTACGACTATCTATCCTATAACACAGTCTCCCAAAAGGTACGAGAACGGTAAAATAGAAAACCTATCAAGATTATATCTTTGCCTTGAGCATTCCACTTGAGCTAGACGATGACGATCTTGACTCTCAAATTGGATCCTCTTTCTTGATCGTGCTTGCTAGCACATTCTTAACTTGATAAGGACTTGCAAGTTGCTCCCCCCATACACCATTATGGGAGAGACTAGCTTCCCCATACTCCATTATGGGAGAGACTCTTCTCGGCAAATCTTCACAAGGCCACAATCTCCAAAAGGGTGGCAAGCATCAAGCATAGGATTTCTTCGAGATGCCTCACTTGAACTTCCACGTCAAGCTTGACGAAGAACATCGCTTGACGACAACATAGACCATGGGCTAGGAAATCTTTCTTTTGCTGCATGCCCATGGAAAGATACATAACCACACATAGAGATGCCACACACACACATATCATGGGTTAGTTCACAAAGTTATATTGACAATTGCTTACCATACTACGAGATACATAATCCCACTTGGTACATCGTGTAGCTTTGTGTGTTGATCACTTGCTTGATAAACCTTTGTATATTTGCTTCTTCATTCTTCATATAATGATGTCTTGAATATAATCATGAATGACCATCTAATACTTTTCTTCAAGACACTTGCAATAAGCTGAACTCAAACCGTGACCATTCTTCATATAAATTCTTGAATATATCAATGGCCAACAAGAAGGATAATAGAGTTCAACACATGAAATCCAACCTTTCCTATGGACAAGATCTATAAGAATATCTCAATGCAAATATTAGTCCATAAGAATTGTCATTAATTACCAAAACCACATATGGGGGCACCATGCAGTTTCGGAGTGCGGCTGCAGTGAAGGATAGAAAAAATGTGTCGAGTGCGTGTGCTTCGCGACACAGTCTCCGAGTGCTGAGTCCATCCGCGGTGAAGGACCTCACCCGAGTATAGACAGAAGAAGTCGACGCGACACACCGAGTTAACGCGGCAGATGTTTTCCTGAGGCGCTTGGAGTTGAATCCTCGCGAGTCGCTTGTGGAGAGGCGTGTTGAAGTGGGAGTCCAGCGAGTTGCTCATGGTGTAGTCGATGTTGCTGCTCGGCCTTTTTTGACTCACAAAACGAAGAAATAGGTTTTAGATCCGGATCCGCGATTTGATTTCGCGAACTCGTAGATATCCTAATGTGTCGCAGTGTGCAAGCAGCTGACGAAGATCTAACCGTTAGAATTGTCTCAAAATTCAGATACTCGTGCAAGATTGTATTACACACATTTTCAACAGTGGGATCTTCAAATTGATGTTCGAGTCGAGTTTGATAATTATTTTACCAAAGTCGCATAGAGTTTTGTCAGGTTCTGATAGGGCTTCAGTGTTCAAGTTGGCCATAGAGATCCAACCGTCTGAATTTGACGAAACTTTTTGCAGCTGATAGAGAATTTGATTTATCATCTTTTCACTGAAGGAATCCTCAATAGGAGTTTCGATTCACCGTCGGTGACGTCGGCAATACAGACGTTGCTGCTGTCCTGCAACTTGCGCGTGAGGGACGATATCGATGCAGATGATGAAGCCGATGGAAGTTAGACCTACCAATGGACACATCATCCTCTACCAATGGTTTATTTTTCTGGTTAGCATGAGCCATGCTCAGTTGTCGCAGCCTCGGCCTGGAACTTGCAGTGATTCGACGCATGGTGTAACCATGTGTAATTTGCCTAAATAACCCTTTACGACACTCAACTCCTTTAATGGTCCCTTATAGTACTCTTTTTTGTTCATCTAACCGTCAAAGACATGCCAACCACATTGACATTTTTACCGTGGATCAGGTGCTGGACGGGCGACAGACGCAATAAGTATGGTCTCACGGATGATGATGATACTTACCCCATCTCTTTGCAGGACTCAGAGTCTATCCAGCACCTCTTGCTCAATTTCTCCTTTGTTCTCATAATTTGGTTTGAGACCCTCTCAGGGCTGGGCAGGCCTGACCTCACCCCATCGGCTGCGGATGAGCTTCTCCCTTGGTGGGAGCCAGTGGTTTCACATTGGACTGTCAAGGAGGCCCCCAAGATTAGGTCGCTGGTGCTTTTGGTTCTATGACCCTTTTGGCTTCACGTCTTAAATAGTTCAGCCCGCTCTGCGGTGCTTTTCCTTGATGCAGTTATGGATGAGGATGTGAGGTGCAAGACTATAGGGTTTTTGTGAGATTTTTCCTTGTTTCCTTGGATGAGTGATTTTTGTGGATGTTTGTAAAACTTGTCTTCTTTATATAAAAAAAGTGTGCTCTCTCACGCGTTCCTGAAGAAAATCTCTTTGGGATTGTTGACCTAGTGTGGTATGACTGAGAATAGATTTGTGGCAAAAACATGCAAGTTCTTGGAAAAATGCCAACGTGATTAGCATGTCTCCAAGGAGTTAGAAGAACACTATACTTTTTTTCATGGACCATCAGAAAAGATAAATGATACAAAGGGTTATTTAGGACAAATTATGTTGTAATTGTGTTAACAACTAAAAAATAACAGAAACTCTGTACAGGTGCAATTCTGTAAAGCTACACGAACTACGAGCTAGGACTAATATGGATAATCTAGATGAAACATATGGTAAAAGATGGATAATCTAAAAGGATGCGATTATTGTATTCTCTGCGATCAGGAGCTGGAATTGTCATCTCACCTAGTTTTTCATGCTCTTATTTCTAGGGAGTTTGGAATGTGCTACTGGACATGGGCACATTTGATGTATCTTCAACCCAACCAATTCTACAGCCAAGCCAGACAGGTTGTTCATGAACCCCTAATCTCTCTGAAAAATTTGATGGTTGTAATCTACATATACCACATTTGGGGGGAAATATGTAGGCGAGTTTTATAAGCGGGCCTTGTTGCCTAACACTCAAGTCCTATATGTTATTAAGGAGCACATTATGATTCTAGGTTCCTAATTAGTGGAGTGACACTCTTGATGTCATCATACATTGTGTTGGTGTAGAGGCTGAGTGTAATTACTATTTTCACGATGCTAATATATTCCCTATATGAAAAGAAATTAGTGGAGCGACGTGCCCTTCTTGGAATGCATCATTTTCAAAATGTACGAGTTGGAAAAACATAACATTGAGATGTCACATGCTATAAATACCTACAGGACTTCTAACTACATGAATTTTGTAAGAGATGCCTTGGATGGTGCACAAGAAGCATAGAAATTTTGCGGGAATGAAGAGTGAGAGTAAAGAGAGATAAAATATAAGTGCATTGAACTCATTAGAGGAAAAATAAAACAAGTATTGAGCTAATGTTCACATTCATATGGAAACACAAGGCATAGAAACAGATTCCGCAGGAATTTGGTGACCTCAACACAACCATCCAAAAGAAAAGGAATTTTTTCGATGGGTTGGAATCCTTGGAATTTCTTATAATAGTCATGGTGTGGAGTAACATAGACTAGAGCCATATATATGATATTAGTCTATGTTATAAGCTCCATAATGCATGGTATCATACGTGTAGTACGTAAGAGACATCAGTTATTAGCTTGTTGATGACCCACAAGTGTAGGGGATTGATGTCTACACACGCTTCTATTCTTGTAGACAGTGTTGAGCCTCCAAGTGCAGAGGTTTGCAGAACAGCAACAAGTTTCCCTTAAGTGGATTACCCAAGGTTTATCGAACTCAGGGAGGAAGAGGTCAAAGGTATCCCTCTCAAGCAATCCTGCAATTATGATACAAGAAGTCTCTTGTGTCCCCAACCACCTAATACAATTGTCAGTTGCATAGGTGCACTAGTTCGGCGAAGAGAGAGTGAAATACAAGTACTAGGGATGTTTATAAGTGATAATAGGAATCTGAAATAAAAATGGCAGCAAGCAAACATGTAGCAGAACTGAATGTAAATGGTGTTTTAATGCTTAGAAACAAGGCCTAGGGATCCTACTTTCACTAGTGAACACTCTCAACAATGATAACATAATTGAATGCATAAATATCTCTCTTCACTACACTACCCCGAACCACCCTCCGGTCAGATAACAAACACCAATTCATTGCATAGGGCTGTAACATCACTCCTTAAAGTCGCATTCCCATGTCTAGTTAACCCCACCCTGACACTATGAGCGCACTAGAAGGTACTAGACAAACACCACAATTTCATAGGGTCATCCAACACAAGATATAAATATCATGCTAAACCACACAGTGCACACACTGTCACCTTTACACCGTGATCAAAGTGTTTACAGAGATCACATAACAAAACCACTTGAGTAGCATAATAGATGAAGAGTAACATCTACTTATTCAAATAGATTACAAAGCTCATGATCACATAAAGATCACACCATGGGAGAGAGAGATGAAACACATAGCTACCGGTAGATCCCTCGGACCCGGGGGAGAACTACTCCCTCCTCATCATAGGAGACAACAACGATGATGAAGATGGCGATGGAGTCGATGGAGATGGATCCAAGGCACTTCCCCGTCCGGTAGGGTGCCGGAAGAGAGATTTCTATCCCCCGAAACTTGTCGGTGGTGGCGGTAGAGCTACGGATGTTTTTGGTGGAAAAAGGCTGATTGATTTAGGGTTTATGCATCGGGGGGCATATATAGGCAAAAGGGAGACATCGGGGGTGGCCAGGGGGCCCACACCACCTGGTGGCGCGGGCCCCCTGGCCGCGCCACCCTATGATGTGGCCACCCTGTGGCCCCCCTTCGGGTCTCTTCGGGACTTCCTTGACCCTCCGGGACTTCTAAGACTTCTCGCTTTTGAATCGACCGATTCCGAGAATATTTCCAGAACAACTTTTCTGAAACTAAAAACAGTAGAAAACAGGAACTTGCTCTGTGGCATCTTTTCAATAGGTTAGTCCCAGGAAATCGATAAAAATAACATAAATTTTAAGGAAAACATGTAGCAAATGTCATGAAAACAACATGGAACATAAAAAATTAAGGATACGTTTATGACGTATCAACATCCCCAAGCTTAGTTCCTACTCATCCTCGAGTAGGTAAACGATAAAACAAATAATTTCTAAGGTGACATTCTACCAACATAAACTTGATCATCATAGTAATGTAAAGCATGTAAACTAGGATCAAATGAATAAAGGCTGTGGTTTATAGTTGATATCAAAGAGTAATGTATAAACCATTAGGAATAACAAAGTAAAACTTTTCAATGAATCAATACTAAAAGACAATCCACTGTGCAAAGTATATTAAAGATGATTTAAGCTTCAAGAACAACAATATAATCATCCAAGGCATCAAACTCTCACAACAACTCCTATTAGGATCAAGTCAAGTGACAACAATATGCACATAGGAAAATCATTCTAATAATTGTGCACTTAAAACAAGCAAGCGTTTTGTATTGGTTCCTGGCACCAAGATGTTATGGATAAAAGAACATTATGAGGGGTTTGGATGGTCAATGGAAGAAAGTCTCACACAACTGAAAGTGCTCATTAGGCAAGAGGAAGTCTTATAATCGAAGTTATGCAAGGAGTAGTGATTGCCACACAACGGATGCACATAAAGCTATAAGTGTATGAAAGCTCTCCAATGGAACTAGTAGAGGTGCATCCAACCTGCTTGCTCACGAAGACCTAGAACTCTTTTGAGGAGGCTCGTCATTGGAATATATAAGCCACGTTCTATAATGTAAGTTCCCCACATAGTTATGCAAGTCATAATATGAAAACTCTCTCCAAACTAAAGTAATGATGCTAATAAAGCACAAATGTGGAATAAATGATAGTAATGCTGCCCCCTCTCTCTTTTGGCTTTTTTTTTTTCTCTTTTGGGTTTTTTTTATTTTTTTGATATATAACCTCACTGGTAGGGACAACACTCTATTTTACAATGAATCAACACACTTTTAGTACTTATAACTCAAACTGAAATATCTCTGATGAATGAAACTAAATGCTCCTACCAGTGTAGCAGTATGCAAAATAACAATGCATGACAAGTAACATAATGATGATGGATGTTGTATGGCAATATATCTCGAAATGGCTATGGAAATGCCATGGTTAGGTAGGTATGGTGGATGTTTTGAGGAAGATAAATTTTGGCTTATGTGTAGAAGAACAAAGTTCTCCCACGGGGTTTGGATGTACTGGCGAAGTTTGCACCAACTCTCAATGTGAGAATGAGCAATGCACAATACCAAAGAGGCTAGAAAATATGGATGGTGGAAGTGCCAGAAAACCGCAACATAGAACTCACAAGTTAAAAGATTCCAAATAAAACCATGATATCACAAGGAATAATGAAAAGCACTCCAAGAGGGCCCGTGGCAGTGAAAAGTCACTGTTAGCTACCCCGACCGTAACGCGTAACAAAAAGCCATCACGATTGCTATCAGCAAAGGAAGTCATATACCATTATCCTATCAACTGGTTAGTTGAGTGTGACACAGTTTCAAGTTTCTATACCAACCATTAATTGTTTTTACTCTACTAGACCAACAAGTTTACCCTTAAGCAAATTAATATCTCAAATGAATAGCAAATAATCAAGTGAAACAGTTTAATGATCTACAAGAATATGCAAGCTTTTTCGTTATACCATCTACCACACGTAGAATTTTCTACCAAACACCAAACAACAAAAACTCTGCAAGAGATATAGCAATTAAGAAAGAGAGTACTAACATAACTCTACTAAAACTAACTGCTCTGAATAAGAGATGCATGAAAAACAGGAGCTAAACAGGAATTTTGCAGCAGCTAGAAGAAAAACTAAGAATACGAGCATAGCCCTTTCCATAAGTTCGTACTTTTGGGGTAACTGGCTAGTGAAACAATTCTATATGGTATCAGAGCCAATAGGTCTCAAATTCAAGACCCTGCTCGCGCAGTAAAAAAAAAGATCCTGCGACCCGCACCGATCCCACGCTAAGGACTAAAATAGTCTAGACGTGAGGGGGAGTGTTAAATATAAATACAAGGCTAGCCCTTTTCCATCATTTCGTACTTCTGGTTTATATGGCTAGTGCAACAATTCAATATGGTATCAGATCCAAGAGGTCTCAAGTTCAAGACCCGGCCAACGCACTATTAAATCTAAAATAGTTGCGGCCTTTCATCGATCCCACGTCTGAGGGAAGTATTCAAATGAAAACGCGGAGCATGTTTCTCTCACACCCAAAGAATGATAGGTTCCAACTATATTATTGCAGCAAGGAAAACAAAAGAAAAACAAACAGACGCTCCAAGTAAACTTCATATGATGTGACCAAATAAAAATATAGTTTCACTAGAAGTGACGTGATAAATTGTTGATGAAGAAGGGGATGCCTTGGGCACCCCCGAGCTTAGATGACTGAGTCTTCTTAGAATTTTCTGGGATGAACCACAGGGGCATCCCCAAGCTTTGAACTTGCACTCTTCTTGATCACATATATCACCCTCTTCTCTTGACCCTTGAAAACTTCCTTCACACCACACTCAAAGAGTAATTCACATTAGAGGGTTAGTGAAACAATAAAAAAATTATGGGTTCTATATGGGCACAAGTTCTATTGATACTTTTAAACATTAGCTATAGCCACTGATGTTTCGTGAAGCAAAGAAATCCACTTGACAGCGTAAAAGAGCAAATGCAAGAAAAACGACAGAATCTGTCAAAACCAGAATAGCCTGTAAAGACGGAACTTTTCGGGGCACTTACGTTACTAAGATCGAAAAACTTAAAGAACAAAAATGTTGAGGAATTAGCTGAGGAATAAGCACAAGAAATTTTAGGTCATTCTGATTTTCCTATGAATTATACAATTTTTTACGGTGGACAGCAGAAATCTGTTTCCTGCGTTGAGATCCAAAAACCAACTCCAACTCTCGTCAGAAACCTTCGTTGGCACTACTAAAACATAAAAATAAATATATAAAGGAGTTTCTACATAAGTATACAAACCCTTTACTCAAATAAAACATAAGAAAAAAGGAAAAAAATAAAACCATGGGTTATCTCCCAAGCAGTGCTTTTCTTTAAAGCCTTTTAGCTAAGCTTGATAACTTGAGAAGATGCTCACATGAGAAATATGAATTGAAGCAAAAGAGAGCATCAAGAAGCAAATGTAAGATAAATTTAAGTCTAACCCACTTTCTATGAAAAATAATCTTGTAGAAAAACAAGTCAATAAAGCACAAAGCAACAAGCATAAGACAAAATAAGTGCAACTTCAAAATTTTCAACACAAAGAGGGGAAACTTGATATTGTTGAGATGCATAAAATTATGTTTCCCTCTCTCATAATAACTTTCAGTAGCATCATGAATGAAATTAACAATATAACTATCACAAGAAATATTCTTATCATGGGCCACATGCATAAAATAATTAATACTCTCCACATAAGCATAGTCATTCTTATTAATAGCAGTGGGAGGAAATTCAACAAAATAGCTATCATTATCATTCTCATCACCATAGTCATCAAATATAGGAGGCATATTTTAATCATAATTAATGTTCTCCTCAATAGTAGGTGGATTGAAAATAACATATTCCTCATTGTAATCATCATATATTGGAGGCAAAGTACCATCAAAGAAAATTTCCTCCTCAAAACTTGGTGGACTAAAAATATCATATTCATCAAAACTAGCTTCCCCAAGCTTAGAATTTTCCATAGAATTAACAATAATGGTGTTCAAAGAATTTATACTAATAACATTGCTACTAGCATCCAAATAAAGCTCCATAGGTTTTTTAATTTTCTCTTCAAACACTTCATATCCTAATTCAGGATAACGATTATAAAGCGCTCTCATATTTTTATTGTTTTCCATTAAGACTAACTAGTAAAAATAAAAACAAGGAACAAGTAGAAATAAGCCTAACTAGTGAAAATAAAAACAAGAAACAAAAAGATATAATTGGAGAATCTAAAGGAAATAACTTCGAGCACTCACACCCGAGGATGTGAGAACCTTTTACCTTACCTCCCGGCAACGGCGCCAGAAAAGAGCTTGATGTCTATGCACGCTTCTATTCTTGTAGACAGTGTTGGGCCTCCAAGTGCAGAGGTTTGCAGAACAGCAGCAAGTTTCCCTTAAGTGGATTACCCAAGGTTTATCGAACTCAGGGCGGAAGAGGTCAAAGGTATCCCTCTCAATCAACCCTGCAATTGCGATACAAGAAGTCTCTTGTATCCCCAACACACCTAATACAATTGTCAGTTGTATAGGTGCACTAGTTCGGCGAAGAGAGAGTGAAATACAAGTAGTATGGATGTTTATAAGTGATAATAGCAATCTGAAATAAAAATGGCAGCAAGCAAACATGTAGCAGAACTGAATGTAAATGGTGTCTCAATGCTTAGAAACAAGGTCTAGGGATCCTACTTTCACTAGTGAACACTCTCAACAATGATAACACAATTGAATGCATAAATATATCTCTTCACTACACTACTCTGAACCACTCTCCGGTCAGATAACAAACACCAATTCATTGCGTAGGGCTATAACAACACTCCTCAAAGTCGCATTCCCATGTCTAGTTAACCCCACACTGTCACTATGAGCGTCCTAGAAGGTACTAGACAAACACCACAATTTCATAGGGTCATCCAACCCAAGATAAAATATCATGCTAAACCACACGGTGCACACACTGTCACCTTTACACCGTGTTCAAAGTGTTTACGGAGATCTCATAACAAAACCACTTGAGTAGCATAACAAATGAAGAGTAACATCTATTTATTAAAATAGATTACAAAGCTCATGATCACATAAAGATCACACCATGAGAGAGAGAGAGATGAAACACATAGCTACTGGTAGAGCCCTCAGCCCCGGGGAAGAACTACTCCCTCCTCATCATAGGAGACAGCAACGGATGAAGATGGCGGTGGAGTCGATGGAGATGGATCCGGGGGCACTTCCCCGTCTGGCAGGGTGCCGGAACATAGATTATGTCCCCTGAAACTTGTTAGCGGCAGCGGCGGAGCTACATATTTAGGGTTTATGCATCGGGGGGCATATATAGGCGAAAAGGCGATGCCGGGGGTGGCCAGGGGGACCCGCGCCACCCTATGGTGTGGCCACCCTGTGGCCCCCCTCCGGGTCTCTTCGGGAATTCCTTGACCCTCCGGGACTTCTAAGACTTCTCGCTTTTGAATTGTCCAATTCCGAGAATATTTCCGGAACAACTTTTCTGAAACTAAAAATAACAGAAAACATGAACTGGTTCTGTGGCATCTTGTCAATAGGTTAGTCCCGGGAAATCGATAAAAATGACATAAAGTGTAAGGAAAACATGTAGCAAATGACATGAAAACAACATGGAACATCAGAAATTAAGGATACGTTTATGACGTATCAGGAATCAATCATAGATTTTTCGATAAATAAGTGTGTCGAACCCAACGAGGAGCAGAAGGTATTGATAAATAGTTTTAAGCAAGGTTTCACTGCAAACAGTAGAGAACAATTATCTAGAAATTTTTGTATTAGTAATAAAGGAATAACAAGTAAATAATAATAAAGATAAATAGTTGCTGCAAGTGGCACAATCCTTTTTTAGCATAAAGGACAACCTAGTTGTACTTCTTATAATGGCTAAAACGTTTCTGAGGACACACGGGAGGTTTCGTCTAATTATTTTCATCATACGGGAGCATTTCCTATCTCGGGGATTTTTTCGTAACTTATTTGAGAAATAAATGAGCGGGAAAAAGAAAAAAAAGGGAGGAGGATTGGACTCCACATGGGAGTCCAATCCGAAATCCCCTAGTAGGGATTGGTGCGGCCAAGGAGAGGAGGGGGAAACTGACTTTCTCCCTTTAGCAGGTCCCCTCCTTTGACCCACTATATTATCCCACCTCCTCCTTATTGTTGAGACATACAATTTAGCTTTCCAGCTTCTCTCTTTCTCTCTCTCTCTCTCTCTCTTTCTCTCTCTCTCTCTGGTTTAGAGATCTAATTAGAACTTCTCTAATTGAATTAGAGCCTCTAACTAGAAGACTTCTAATTGAATTAGAACTTCTGATTAGAGATCCTCTAATTGGTTTAGAGCATCTTCTAATAAGGAGATGCCGATCATCTCTTGATTAGACCTAGCTCTCTCTCTCTCTCTCTCTCTCTCTCTCTCTCTCTCTCTCTCTCTCTATTTCCCATGTGTAGGGATCTCTCCATCTTAATTGTGAGCCAGTAACGATTAGCCCTGGACGGCGAAGCGCTGCCGGATTTTGACGGACGTACGTAATACCCCCACTCCGCGGGATCCAGAAGGCACAATACGGAGAGTCGGCAACAGTCCCACCGCTAGGTTTAGCCGTGGGACTCTTCATCAGGCTTCATCGACACCACTTCCACGCTTCATGTCGGTAATGATTAGGTTTAATCTCGCCCGTATCTCGATAGTAGATCCTGTGTGCTACGTAGGTCAGAAATTTTTAAATTCTGCTACGTACACCAATAGTAGTATCAGAGCGGTTTATACATAGGCCGGACCTGGCTGCCGGTGGTCGCCAGGTTGCCTCGAGTCATTCTCATCTCTTTCCACAAGACGATGTTCTTTTGGATGCGAAACAAACCGTTGTTCGACCCTGCGAGTGTGGGAAGGAGAGCTCCTTATTCGGCCCAATTACATTGATGAATGCAACGACGCCCAAACAGCGCAATTGGACCAGTCCAGATACCATATCACGATTCCAAGGTCTAATTTGTGCATCCAAATAGAGCATTATGTTTGTTGAATACCACTATTAGTTTATCGATATCTATTTTGGGTAATAGGTTTAAATACCCGAACTATTTATCTAAATGTGAAGGCCCAGGTAAAGTTGCAATATCTTTACAATATCGGAAGTGTCATAGAGAAGTACAACCTTTTTTCTTGTACTTCGATCGGAATTTTTTTTTCCCTTCGCATCCGAAAGCTGACCAGAAAACCATAGAAATGATCTGGTAAAATGCGTAATCCAGTTTATCACTTTATTTATAGAAGACATAGCTTAATTTGTAGTACCATATTTTTTCCATATTGCGCACCAACCCCAGGTGCATGCATGTGTTCATGTTGTGCAGCTCAACAGAATCGGCAGAATATTTGTCAAAGCCAGGTCTGAAATTGACAAGGCGCCGATACATGCCGGGACGCAGTTAAGGCCTTGCTGCGGCCACGACTACTCGACTAGTTTCCTCGCAGCGGCCAAATGGCCAAAAAGGTAGTATTAGTACTAGCGAAGAAAATCAAGCTAACAAGCACCCGTCTGTCACACTCACTGGCCCGGCCGTATCTTTGGTCAGCCACTTAGCCTCTAAGAAATATAATTAGTACTAGTGCTAGCTGCTACTCTACCACCGATCACACTGCGGGAGCACAATTAGCAAGGCGAGGACAGCGACGTCGCCATCTCCCTTGTGCGAGCGAAGATGAGAGGAAGCAGCGGCCACAGAGGCAGGAGCTAAACTCGATGAGCTAGTGCTAATCCTAGCAAGTAATTTTGCAGTTAGGTGGAGTCTTGTTGTTTGCTCCCCAGGCGCCAGCTCACCGCAAGCCATACACACACTCTCCCGCTCAAATAACGCGGTCTACCTAGCTGCCGCCTCCTCAGCTGCTTGCGGCGCTCCCTTCCTCTCTTCTCCGATCGAGCTTTTCACCATGGCGGACCTCACGCTTCTGCCCCGCTTCTTTACCGACCCTTATATACGCCCCCTCCCCCCTCCTGCTGACACCTACTACCTCGCGATCCTCTTATCTGGTCCTCGCACACAACACGCACGCAAACATCTCCACACGATAGGTACTTAACCGCCCGGCCGGCATACACCATAGGTAGCTAACATAGGTGCACTGGAGCTCTGCCATGCGTGGTGTAGGCATATATATAGATGCGCCTGCCCCAATGGTACATGGCTGAGCAGCTGTCCGCAGCCGCCTCCTCCTCCTCCGCGTCTGCTCCTCCTCATCAGGTGCAAGCTGCTGCTGGCCCGGCGGTGACGGACCATTCTCCTTCTCCGGGCACTCCTCCCGTCTCGCCCCATTCCCCACCGGTGCAGCTAGGTGTGGACACGGTGGGTGCCGCGACGACGGCCGCGCAGGCGGCGACGAGCTCCGGGGAGCCGTCGCCGCGGTCCTCGGGGAAGCACCCCTTCTACCGCGGCATCCGGTGCAGGAACGGCAAGTGGGTGTCCGAGATCCGCGAGCCGCGCAAGGCGCGCCGCATATGGCTGGGCACGTACCCGACCGCCGAGATGGCCGCCGCGGCCTACGACGTGGCAGCCCGCGCTCTGCGCGGGCCCGACGCCGTGCTCAACTTCCCGGGTGCTGTCGCCTCGCGCCCGGCCCCCGCGTCCGCCTCCCCGGACCACATACGCGCCGCCGCTGCGGCTGCCGCGGCCGCCGTCCAGCTTGAGGATAAGCCGCACGGTCACCTGCAGGCTCCTGACGCCGCCACTGCTCCTCCTGCCGCGGCAGCGGAGCAGCAGAGACATCATGGCGTAGCCAGGGAAGCAGCAAGCGCCGCCGATGATGTGCCACAGCAGGATATGATGGGCAATGAGGATCACTTCATGGACGAGGAGGCCATCTTCGAGATGCCACAGATGCTGCGCAACATGGCCGCGGGCATGATGATGAGCCCGCCGCGGCTGAGCCCCACCGTCTCCGACGAGTGGCCGGAGGCAGGGGAGAGCCTGTGGAGCTACCACGACCCCTAGCATATTTTTGCATTGCCGCCTCAGGACATGATGATCGACCGGTGAGCTGAGCTGGGTCGTGGTACTATGCCAGTTGAGAAACTGAATTCTCTAATCCATGACCCCGGGGCGGCGAATCGTCCTCTGTCTGGTAATATATGTGTGTGTGTGTGCCATAACTAGTGTGGTGTCACTAGCTTGCGATACTATATGCTAGCCGGTGTACTCGATCGCCAGTTACTACATTAGCTTCGGTTTAAGCTCTAGCTAGCAACGTACCTTTACATTTCACTTTTCTTTTTCCTCCCGCTAGGGTCGTTTTCGTAGATAAAGTGCGGTTGGGATTCCCTTGGCTTATTGCTCGTTTTAGTATGAGAGCAAGCAGGCATCACCTTTTTTTTTTTTGAAGTGCCGAGTGGATCGCACATCATTGGGAGACTTGTGCCATTGTAACTTTTGTAGCTCTAGACATAAAATTAAATATTTGGCGGTGGATAAACTAAGATCGGCGCGGACGTGCATATGGATCCAATTTTCCTTTTTTTCTTCTTTTTCTAATGACGTATTTTGGCTGTAGTTAACTATATACGGATTGGAAGTTGGCCGTTGATCGGAGCAAAAGAAGAAGTTAGGTAGTGGGCAAAATCTTTTGGATAGTGTGACCCATGAAAGATCCATGCGCTATATTTTGAAAAAGCATAGTTCAAACAACAATAAAAATTCAGAAATCCCAAAGAATGCATAAATTGTGCACCACACCACATGAACATGAAACTTACAATGATGAAACCACATGTGATCAACTAGACCATCCCAAAGTTGGTAATGCACCTCATTGTCATGAATTTACGGATGCATCTTGATTTTTTTTTTAGTTTGGGCTCTACATGTACTCGATCGGTTAGACTTCCCATGAATTGAAACTCAAAATCAAGTTCTTAGCCACGCTCATCATTCACAATCATGTTGTGCATAATGACGCATGTAGTCATGACCTCCCACACTTTATCTTTCTCTCAGTTTCTAGCGAGGTGTGGTGGCGCTTGGAGCACTCCAAACATATGCTCCACATACTTGCTCACACTTTCTTGTCGTTGTGCAAAGATATATCTTGTATTGCATTGTGAGCTGGATATTGTCTTCACAAATGCCTCTCTACTAAGGATAGATACCATCAGCAAGAGAGTACCCCTTATCATAGTAGTGACTACTTATTCCAAAGTTGCACTGCACATCATTTTGTTCAGCAAGTCCTGCAAACGCGAGAGAGCAATGAAGAAAGTTTATGCCATTGTTGCACCCTTCCATGCCTAAAAAGAGTGCAAATTCTAGAGGGCGTATGATGCCACAACTACAAGTGTGATAGCTAAGTAACCCACAAGAAATTGATATTGAATTTGCCAACCAAATGAAATATTCCGATACTCCGAGTGCAGGCAATCGATGCATCCTTGAAAAAAACATGTTGCATTTCCACCAGCAAACATTTGAGCGTTGTCTTGGTCACTTGGTTGTCTTAAATAAAGAAATTGCAACAAAATTGGTCACAAGCAGTTGGATCGAGGTTGAACACATGCAAAATTGAACACAAAAACTTGCATCAAAATTGATCACAACAATGTACAATGAAATTCTATATCTTTGATTTTTTTTATTGAAATACCATACACATCACTCGCAACCGTCCAAGATCAAGGTGGAGTGGATAGACATGGCCCGAGCTTTTGTGCAAGCTTTCCCTGTCGAGCTGCATTTATCCTGGGCTGCCCATGGATAGGTGTGATGGAACAAGGTAGAAGAGAAGGGGAGCATCGAAGGGGATGCTATAACCACCACTCTATCTCACATGAGGGAACATAAACCCAGTGGGAAACATCTGGTGGCACAGGTGGGTCGTGGAGGAGAAAAAATGTTGCGCTGACGGGGTGAACGGTGTGGTCGTATCAGAGGTGGAGGTGGTGCAGGGTTAGGGAAGAGAGAGGCGACTCATGGTAGGGGAGAAAAGAAAAGTATTATTTTTAAGAGGGTGTTGTGTGGAAGGTGGGCGCGGACAAATGGGGCAGCCCTAATTTTCCCCCCCAAATTTGAGGAAGAAATGGGGGTTGTGGCCAAACATGGGCAGTCCTTTAGGCCAGTTTTTGGTCCATAAACCCCATATTGAAAAATATGGGAGCAGTTGGAGCTCCCCTTTAGAGTTTCACATATGTGGGCAATCTTTTGGATACTGTGATCAATGAAAAGATCCATGCACTACATGTTACTTTTGGGATAATAAAAAACAACAAAAAAGGAAAAGTCCTACAAATGCAATTTATTTTAAATATAATGAAATGTGCTCTGCTATTATTATTTCACACATGGAAAAAATAGTTGGATGGAATAATGTAAATTTGGGAAGTTGGACAAACAAGCATCTTTTGCTTACCTTTTCATTTGATAATTTGTTACATCTATGTTGTGTTATGATATCTAAGAACAAAATTACTCCAACCAAATGCTCTTAGGTTTGTTAATTGAACTTCTGAAATTTTTCAAAAGCTTATTTATGAAGGAAAACCTACAAAATCATTTAGTTTAGAATGAAATTGTATTAATAAGATTAAGTACTACTCCCTCGGTTCCTGTGCATCGTGCTGATGCCTGCAAGCGCACAAATTCGTTATTGCACAATTCGTGGAAGTATGATCTCCCGATTTATATCGTTTCCACGGAGAGCTGATCTGACAAAGTGTTTTTACTACTGTCTCTGTTGTCAAACTTATGTGAATTGATTCACAAGTTTGAATCTCTTAAACGTAAGGAAAACAATGATTAAAAGTAACAAATAATTAAGAAGGATTTAATACTATAAAATAATTAACAAGGAATAAACTACGGTGAAGTGTGTGTTTTTTGGTTATGGATGAAGTAGGCGCTAGGATAACTTAGTTCATGGTTCATGTGAATATGCCCTGTGAATGGAAGCGGATATGTGATACATATTATGTCTATTGAGTAGTTGGTAGGCTAGTCACCCTTGAGTAGTTAAACTTCTCCATACCTGGATGTTCCTTATCACCATTTTCCTGCATCCCTACTCCACATGTCATGGTCAGTTCAAAAATTAAAACCTTTCGGTTGGACCAATGCATTCAGGTTTTTGGCTTCTCGTACTCCTCTAACTATTTTCACTCCTTGTTGATATCTCCATCTGTCACCTTGTAGGTTGTGGATCGGTGGATAACAATTAAATGTCTATGTGGGCCTACGAATCATGTTACCTGGGCCCTAGATAATAAGCATTATGCAAACCATAGACAAATAATCCTATAAAAAATATTGAAAAGACTTTCAAAAATATGATGGAATAAATAGGGACAAGCACAATTCACCAATCCGCTACATCTCCACGCCTTGAGGGATCTACTCACACATGAGATACATAATAAGTATAAACTGAATGATTGAAAGGAAAATTTTCATCTCTGTATTACCGTAGCAATCCAAAATAAGTTGTAGATAAAAATAACTACACCACAAGTTCAATATAGAATAGGTTCTACAACCCTAATCCATTACAAAGGATCTCCTATATATGTGTGTGTAATGGAAAAGTGGTGGAATGACCGTGGTTGAATAAGATGATCACCGGCATAATCTAACAGAAGTTTTCCTCTCCGGGTCTCTTCTTCCCCTGTTCTGGTGTGTGTCTCCTCGCTTCTGCGTATGTTTTCTCCTCTCCACCCCTTCAATAAAGTTTCACCTTTTGATGTGTTGGAGGCAGCAACGTGTGGCACGGTGGCTGGTATGGCTGCTTTCCACTGTACCACCGGTCGTTAAAGCTCGCGGAAGGTGGAATTTAATCACCTTGTTCATGAAATTACTTGATTTGCTCCAATCAGCATAATTATGCTTCATCCTTTCCTTACTTGTATGGATCCTAAAATTCATAATGGATAACAAAACATCTCCAAACATCGTGATATTTGGGTTAGTATTAGAGTAAATTCCGATAAGAAACAAGTTAAAACCAACGAAATGGCAAATACAAATCATGTATAAAATAGAGCCATCTGGCGCATGGTGTGAATTTGGTTTGTTCTTATCCAAAGTTCATGTCCCCTCATGTTGCCTTGGTCATCTCTCTAGTTATGTTGATACCGTCTCTTTTCTAGTTATTGTTGCATGCTACATGTAGTCAGCGTGCGTGAAATAAAACGAGTAATGATAATGTACAAAAATATTTTATGGGAGAAACTTACGGGATTAGGTGGAGAAAGTCAGGGGTGGACCCCTAGTGAAATTCGGGGGGGGGGGGGGGGGGGACTAATTGGGTGTTGAAATGTAGTCCCGTAGGTCTCTTATGTAAGACATTTATCGGTAACTATAAGATTTCCAAAATAAAACTATAACATAAGGAGAGAAAGCGGGGAGTACAAAAAAGAATGCCCATGGTTTATGTTCATAGCTACTTTGCTATGTATAGCTAGTTAGTGTGCATGAAATAAAATGATGACCCGCGCTCTTTTGCATAAATGTGACACCAAAATTTGAGCCATACAAAATGCATGCAACATGATCTCAAGCAAGTTTTTTTTCCTTACCTTGACTTCTGTTGTAGCTTGACACATGTGACTTTCTCTTAAGCTACGGTTAATCCAATGATAACGTATGTACAGAGTATATGTAATTTCAAAATTTAGTTGGGATAATAAACTGGAGCTTTGAACAAGAATAAAAGTCAAAACCTGTTGTGTGTGTTTTTTCACTTAATATATTGTTTGACACTCCTGAGAACATATAGGTCTATAGTCTATACATATGAATTTATCATCCCAATGGCATTGAGGTATGTAATAAATATGAAAGTCAAAATTTATCGTGTATGGTTTGTCACTTAACATGTTGTTTATATTGGAGATATGCCCTAAAGACGATAATATTATGTTATTATTTTATCTCCAAGTTCAAAATTAAGTTTATATCATCATGCTACAACCACTATAGTACTTGAAAATTGAGTTCTCAAAGGAAAATCTTTGTACGGGTGTGAACACATAAATAAAAAAGTGTTCCTAATCTTGTCCATAACATTATCTTGTGGTTTGTGAGATGATAACGTTTTCTTGATCATAGACTCAGTTAAAGTCTAGCAAAATATAAGTTTATTGTTAGAGTAACAATAGTACTGAACCGACCCAGGTATATGATCTTGCTAAAAGAGACTAAAAAATTGTAATGTATTTAGCAAAGTACATATGAAGTTTTCATTGACTATAATTCCTATACTATGAGAATATCTAGTGACCGCACAATCGAAAGTTATACTTTGGATTTCTTCAACTATTCACCGTAACAAGGATCATAACATTGATGTTTAGGTATAATCTAGAGCGTGTAATGGAACTGAGATAGTTCAAGAGTGGTACTTAACACCTCCAGAGGATGGAGCGATACATGCTCTCGGCCCTCTCAGTATCACCAATGTCAACCAATCATCTGGCCAGACAAAGTGTGATTTATCACAATGACATCGGGAATATGGATGAGAAAAGAGGACGTTACCGATACGAGTTTTTATGTGTTATGGTCAAAGAGTTTGATCATATTAGATCACATAGTCTCACCTCATGGTATCGTTGGTATCATGAAGTTAAGAGAATAAGTTTAGTGAGTAACTTGTAAGGTTTCCTTAATCTTCATGAACACATAGGAGCCATCATGAGCGTCCACGGCTCCGCTGTTGGTTATTGTTCGGTAAGTTTCCGAACATGTCTGTGTGTTATCGAGGCTTTACGGGTTACACACTTAAACCGTGCCAAACTTTAATTGGGATAATAAAAAAAACTCTATTGGTTTTTGAATGTTAGATATCGATACGATACCACAGAAACAAGTCCAGTATCAATTATAAAGGTTTTGACGAAGTTACTATAAGAGAGAAATAATGCAAGTGTTAGGAAGAATTTTATATGAGAGAAAACGAAGGACATGAGATGTCCCGGGATGTTAGAAATATGTTTCTAACATCAGTACATAAGTTCGATGATTTTATCTATTGGTTTCATAGGGTTCTGGTAGAGTTTCAGGCAAAACCCAAGAAGGGTGGGGGGTGCCGAAGGGGGAAGATCTGCCCCATGGCCGCACCCACTGCGTGGGGGCTGGCAGGTGGATCCCAAGGCCTCCAACCATGGCGCATTGCTCCTCCCATATATTTTCCATGTTTGGTTGAGAAAGAAAAAGGAAAAACCAATAGGAAAAGGAAAAGGGAAGGAAGAGGCGGAGTTGGACTCCCTAAGGAGTGCTATCCAATTTGAGATAGGAAAGGGGGTGCAGCTAGTCCCCTCCTCCTAGTGGAAGTAGGACTCCCTCCTCTCATGGAAAGTCCCCCTTCCCTCCACTATATAAAGGACCCCAAGCCCTTGAGGCAAGACACAATTACAAGCATTGGCTCTCATTCCCCCCATCTCTCTAATATATATATATATATATATATATATATATATATATATATATATATATATATATATATATATATATATATATACATAGTAGAATTAGAGTGTCTAATTAGACCTTCTAATGAGAGCCCCACTAATAAGATTATGGATTCTAATTGGATTTTTGAGGTGTCCTTTCCCGAGTAGACCTAACTCTAATGGATATTACCTCTCATATGTTGAGAAACTTTCAGAATCGTATAGCTCTAATCATAGTTGATGAGAGTTACCAATTAGCAACGCTGAAAGGCTGTCTCTCTTCGTTGGTGCCGAGTCCTGGACGGCGGAGCACTGGTGGGTTGACACGAGTGTACGCTTGCACACTATAAGAGGGCCACATGTGTTCCTTGACGAGGGAACCTTGGCGACATCCTTGCAACTAGGCCTTATTATGAGCTATATCGATTCCGCTGCCCGGTGAATCGTGATCGTGATCAATGTATGGATGGACATGCATCGTTATCTTCAGAAATCTTCTACGGCTATATCGATTCCGCTGCCCGGTGAATCTTGACTGCGATCAATGTATGTATGGGCATGTATCGTTATCTGCATAGTAATCTTGACGGTTACATAGGGCAAAAAATTTAAATTCTGCAGCCTACACCAGTAGTTTAATATTTCTCAAGATGTGTAATTCGGATGTCTCATTTTTTGCAGTAAGTTTTCATTTTTTGATTACAAGCTAGTGGTGCATACATGTTGGCAGACATCAAGAGAGTATCTAGTGTTACCATGCTTTCGTGTGGTACGATGCTACCAACTTTCAAAAAACTAATTTTAGGTACCTTAATTTTTATTCATTTTTTGTGTGAATGTTCACAAGTTATTTGTTTACAACCTCTAAAAAATCAGATTTAAATTGAAATACACATTGAGAAACAAAAAACAGATAAATCTAGCATGAATAGTGTAATAAAAAAACAAAATAGTGTAATAAAAAACAAAATTGGCCCTATTAACATATGGATTTCTCTTTTTTTATTTCTCAATGTGCCTTTTGATTTTGGACTGAAATATTTGTCAGGTTGTAGACACATTTCTTGTGAACATTCACACATTTTACTAGAAACTTTCAAAAAAAAAAATTAAATGTTAGCATGGTAACATCTAAGAGATGTCAACACTAAACGTATCCTCGGCTGACCACCTATACAACTAATAAAGGCCAAAAATAGGTTTGTGAATCTAACAAAGTTTGCGGTGATACGCAGTACCGCACAACCTTGCGTGATGTGAGCACTGCAATTTGATGATGAGCTTATAGTTCTGTCGTGCAAACTTGCAAGATAGATGTGGTTTGTTTTTAAGAAAACTTGCAGGCCTTCACTAGTTACTACTTCTTCCGTTAATTTTTATAAGGCACACTACTCACTATTTTAATTTTGACCACATACTCCCTCCGTCCGCGAATAACTGTACATTTTCTTTTTTTGTCAGTCAAATTTATTGATGTTTGACTAACTTTATTGGGAAATGTACTAACATTTATGACACCAAATTAGTACTAATAGATTTGTCTTGCTACGAAGTTTTAAAATATATTATTTTGATGTCATATATGTTACGACAATTTTCTATAAATTTGGTCTTTTTTTTTGACTAACTATAAAAGTAGATGCACACTTATTCGTGGACGGAGTGAGTACATAGTAAAATGAGTTAATCTATGTATAGAATGAGTCTAGATTGACTCATTTTATAATGTATGTGACCAAAATCAAAATGTCTTACGATAATAGACGGGATAGTAGCAAAATATTATTTCATCCACGGAAGTTCATTTAAGATTAACTACAAATTGATATGCCGATTCAGTTTGGCAGGTAAAAGGTACTACGGGTACGTGATGCAGATATATATTGAAATGAAGTAGGATGTGAAAAATCATCGAAATGTTCCTAATTGGTGCAGACAATATCATGCGCGGTAGCGTGTAGTACTACGGACATAGCACTAGTGTGTGTGGGGTGCGTGCAAACGCACATGATCAAATGAGTAGTAAATAACAGAAGAGGACAGTCATTTCATGCACATATCACATATGCATATGTACAGTGCAATTCCTCGTAGCCGAACGACATTTTGTACTTGCCCGCACCAACACGGGCCGGAGAGAAAGTGGACATACATGCGATAGTTGAGGTGACGTGACCCCTAGAAAAGTACCGCTCAGTGGCTACCCCTTGGCGCTGCCGGCGATCGAAGGCATGGGCTTGCCGGTACACCACCGGTGCACATGGCACGGACGAGGATCATGGGACGACGCCCATGGGTGGACGTGTGTGGCCCATCGTGAGAAGAGGCGGGATCCATGGGTGCGACAGCGTCCATTACCAGGGGTACGGCGGAAGGCGACGGTGCTTTGCGCCGGGCGGCGGTGGGCCGGCCGCCGGAGGAACGCTAGCCCTGGCCTCACGGACGTGCGTACCGGTACCATGCGTGCCGTGTGCCTGTCCCCCGGGGGCGCGACCGGCCGTGCGTGCCACCGGTAGAAAAAAGGCCTACAGTCCCGGTTCGCCAGGCCCATTAATCCCGTCCAGGCAACCGGGACTAGCTACGCGCGACTAAAGGCCCCCCCTATAGTCCCGCTACTTACGGACCGGAACTAAAGGCCCGTCCACGTGGGCGGGTGGCGGAGCCTGGGGTCGGAGGACATTTAGTCCCGGTTGGCCACATGAACCGGGACTAGATTTATTTCGTAATTTTTTTAATTCATTTGGTTTCTAATTATTTTTCTCACCTTTTTTCACTCCCTTTTCTTTCACTCCCTCTCCCTTTTTTTTCACTCCCTTCTTTTTTTCACAATTTGTATTATTTGCTTTGCTTAGTGTCTAACTAAGATTATCCCTAGTCAAATTACTTACTCATGGTCATACTTCCCGCTCGGTCACCCATCCTCCCACTACTCTAGCACTAGCACGCTTAACTTCCGAGTTCCATCCCGTCCCGAATCCAAGTGTTTCTCACGCATGTATGTGATAGTAGTATCATATCAATCTTATTAACATGTTAGTCGAAGCCACATTTCTTAATTGTTTGAATTGCAAATAAATCTTTTAATAAACAAAAGTAATGATGTAATTAATAATTTTGAATAAATAAATAAACATTAACTTTTAATTTGTATTATTTCTAAAAATACAAATAATATATCCAAAAATTGAGAAAAATAGAACTAATTCATTTTAAAATCTTAAAATTACAAATAATATATCAAAAATGAAGAACAATAATACTAATTAATTTTAAAATCTTAAAATACAAATAGTATATCAAAAATTAAGAACAATAATACAAATTCATTTTAAAATCTTAAAAATACAAATAATATATCAAAAAATGAAGAAAAATAATACTAATTCATTTTAAAATCTTAAAATGAAAAAATATATAAAAAATAAAGAACAATAATACAAACAATATTAATTACATGCATAGAGTCGATCACACATAACACAAACATAGAGTCGATCACATTTCATAATTAACATATATATATAGAGTCGATCACAAAAGTTATCCATTACATATATATATACTACTAATTATAGATAACCATTACATGCGCAATATCGAACGCATACATCATCTATGGCCCCGCCGAGTAGATGCGGAACAACTCGTACGCAACATATGCATCTACGGCCGCATACTTGAGGTTCGTCATGCGCAATGGGGTCTCCTCCCAATAGTTGTGATTCTGCCGGGGGAAATCAGTCTTCATCCGGTGATAGCAGGGGTCGATTAAGTAGCTTGCCATGACAGCCATCCCGGTCTTTGGCCCGGTGAACTGGATAAGATTCTGAAGATCAATATAGTGATCTTCAGGTATCACAACACCGATGCGCGCCAACTTCACGCGGTCTTGCGTGATGTCAACGCTGCAAAAGTCGAACCCATTGTAGACAAGAAAATCAACAAGGTCCGGGCAATGCCTTGAGCTACTGTAACAACAAAAATAGGCTATGTGTTAGATTAGTTGCAGCACATATGATCTTCACATGCAACCAAAAAACCCGAAATGCATGCATGCAAGATTTGTACGTGGACGTGTGCTAGCTTCTACGTACCTTGACCATTGGAAGACCAACACCGTCTCCTTGAACGAAATCTGGATGACGGCAACATCCTGCTGATTCGCCGTGTACTCCAGATCGAGCCCAAAGAACCGGTGTTCTTCGGGAGCTGCCCAATACAGATCGGCCAAACGACCTAGAGCTTCAGGCAGCCGCGCGCAACTGTTGCTGAAGAGCACGTCCAAATCCTTGCCGCATGGTGTCTTCCCATCGTATTCCGTCCATTCAGCCATTTTGCGTGCGTGTGCTTGAAATGGCGAGAGAGGAAGAACAGAGGAAGAACGAGGAAGAACAGAGGAAGAAGAGAGCGAGCAGTGGAAATGGCGCCCTCTGCCTCTTCGCGAAATAAAAACCGCCGCGGGAAGGCGAGAAGCCGATGTTTAGTCCCGGTTGGCCACGGGCACGGGGAATAAAGAGCCAATGGTCCCGGTTGGCCACGGGAACGGGGAATAAAGGACCAATAGTCCCGGGCGGCGAGGTCAACCGGAATTAATTCCCTCCACGCGCGGCAACGCGTTTCCCAAACCGCGACGTCTGATTGGTCTGTCGCGGGTCTCCTGGCGACCCGGGAATAAAGACTCATTAGTCACGGGGCGCGACGCTTGGGGACTGATGCTGGCATACCGAAGGCCATTTTTCTACCAGTGTGCTGAGCTAGGAGGACGCGGCAACGGACAAGCGCAAACAATGGCACCGGGTCATCGCCGTACGATCGGACCTCGGGGACCAGACTCGGCGCGTTGTAAAGAACGCCGATGGATCGAGGTACGTAGCTCGGATTATTGTGGCCATCCACACATGGGCCGGGTGCCAACTTGTTGCCGAATAATTGGTGCGCAAACATGTCCTATCCGTCCAGTCGTTTTTGTACGGGGATTAGTTGGCGAGGACACGAGAGACTATACTACTACTTCGAGTGACAAGGTACACGGTGTTAATCGTGAAAGTTGTTGCCTTTTCATTGGTTCAGCTTACAAGTGGCCTGCACGTTGGAATAAATCCCATGGTGAGCATACTTGTCCGTACTCGTGCAGCCCTGTTAGGCAACTCCAGCGAACGCTCTATCCCTCGAAACTGTAAACACCGTAAAAACATGTTTTGCAGGTCGAAAATGGGTGGGAGAGAACATCACCCGTAAATCTGGCCAACAAAAACAGATCTGTTTTAGCGGCCGGGTTCACGGGTGTTATTCTGTCCCGGCCATTTTTGACGTCCGAAACACATGTTTATTTTCAGTCTTTCAGCACATATGCATCATTTGACATATAAATAATATTTCAGTACAAACTGAAATATAAATATCAAGAGTAATCCAATTATTACATCAAATAATTATTACAACAAATACGACGATCAAATAATGTTTCAAATCACACATGAATGAGATCAAATGAATAAAAAAATACTCCCTCCGTTCCTAAATATAAGATGTTGTAGTTATTACTCATGTTGTCTAGATACATGCTAATATGAGTGAACATGTGCACTAAAAGTTGTTTAGATACATGTAGATATGTGTATATATGGAAAAGGGCTAAAACATTTTACATTTAGGAACGGAGGGAGTAGAAAATTGATGCACATGTAAACTCCAGGTGTGATCAATGAGATCTCTCCGGAGCTGGATGTGGGTCGCGGCATCCTCAATCTCCCGGTATGTCTGAAGGAAGGCTTGGATACGATCTGGGTCTCTAACAGGTTTCACTCGGCTACCGACATTGTCGTAGGTCAACTCCAAGTCCAAGCCCCTCTTATCTTCGATGATCGTGTTGTGTAGAATGACACAACATGTCATTATGTTTTTCAGGGATTTTTTGTCTCGGAAACAAGCTGGACCTCGAACAATGGCAAACCTAGATTGCAAAACACCAAAGGCTCTCTTAATGTCCTTTCGGCATGCCTCATGTTGCTTAGCAAACCCAGATTATTTCCTATTGCTCGGGTTTGATATGGTCTTCACAAAAGTTGACCAAGCCGGATAAATACCATCTGAAAGATAGTACCCTTTTGTGTAGGGATTCCCATTGACTTTGTAGTTGCAAGCCGGCGCATCACCACTAGCAAGCCTAGCAAATAGATGAGAGCGCAATACATTGATATCATTAAGTGTACCAAGCAAACCAAAAAAGCAATGCCATATCCACAAGTCCTGTGATGCAACTGCCTCAAGCACAATTGTTGCATCACCATCTTTGCCACGGTACTGTCCGTGGCAAGCCTTGGGACAGTTCTTCCAAGTCAAGTGCATACAATCAACACTACCAAGCATGCCCAGAAAACCTCGCCTCTCATTCGTTGCCATTAATCGAACTGTATCTTCCTCATTTGGTGCTCTTAGATAAACGGGCTGAAGACATGGATCATCACTTTGGCGCAATGGCGCACAGATTCGATGGTAGTATCCTCGCCAATACGAAGATACTCGTTGGCACAGTCAGCCGGAATACCATAGGCAAGCACCCTCATTGTTGCCGAGATTTTTTTGATACGGGCTAAACCCCAACAAGTCCATGGCATTCCTCCGGCGGGTAAAATAGTGATAATTCGCCTCACAAGCTTCCAGTATCTTCACAAAGAGGGAGCGGCACATTCTATACCTTCTACGGCAGATGTGCGGCGGGTAGGTGGGAACCTCGGCAAAGTAGTCCCGAATCAGGAGCTTGTTGCCGTAAACTCGATTCCGGGGGATGCATAGGCGGCCGACGGTGGATCCTAGACGCCTCTTTCTCCTTCTCTCCTTCAACTCCTTCACGGCAAGGACCACCACCAGCATCTGATGTTGTTGCATCGCAAGAAACGTCTCCACATCAGAGTCATCGCCGGAGGATGAATCCTCCAAAAGAAACCTCTCACACGGGCTCAAATCCATCTATGAAAATGGAAGCAGATCCTAGTCAACTATAAATCAATAGAAACAAGTCGACTTTGCCAAGGTTCTCGCCTCAGAGAGGAACTCACCGATGGATTCCGGGGTGGTGGCTCTCGGCACGGGTTGGTAGCCTCCGACTGTTGTGCCGCTGGGGCTGCGGTAGTTAGGAATCACCCTGTGTCGGTCTTTGTAACTCTGCATCTCTCGCAGGGTATTAGTCATTTCCTAATAGCCCCCCTAAATGGATCAAATGTGTCCATTTTGTCCTCCAGACCAAATCCATACCCTAATGGTGAAGAAGGAGAGCTTCGGAGGGGGCGCATCGATCGGAATGACCACGAGGCTGGGCACTCTAGCGGTCTCCAATCAAGCGCCAGCCCATGGCCCTTGGATTCTCTGGGTGGCTCTAGGAGCATGATGGGTCGGTGCCATGGCTGGACGTCAAGCTCCCGGACCACTGGCACCTCAACAACCACTGGGTGCTCGTGTCATCGATGCCGTTCTACATCCTGGCGTGCTGGTGCGAGATTGCACGGAGGTGCACATTCCTCCCGCCAGATATGCGCAGAGACCCGGCATTCGACTTCAACAATGGTCTCTACGACCGATGTCTGTCGCCACCGCCGTCTCAGATTCACGCCACCGCGCATTCTTCACCTCGCTTGGGCCGCCTTCGGTGGAGCCGGAGGAGAGGATGAGAAAGGTAGACGGCCCGCCTGTGTGACCCCATCTCGTGGCGCCTATACCATGGAGGAGGACGCCAAGCAGCTCTGCCTCGACATTGAGGTGCTTGAGCTGCAAGATATGGGGATGTGGCCCCAGCTTGCTCTGATGATGTATGAGTCTACAGGGGCAAAGCTGGCGCAGCAGGACCCGTTGTGGTCGCCATAGGAGCAGCGTGAGGTACTATAGACGTGGACGCCGACTCCGGCGTGGGATCAGGCGCCATCCGTGACGCAGACACTGCCGGTGGAGGAGCGCAACAGGGCCTGTCATGGTCCCCCTGGGAGCAGCGTGAGGTGGTGCAGGCGTGGGGGTTGACTAGCGTGGGAGCAGCCGCCATCCACGTTGTAGATGTCGCCTGTTGTCGCACCCTGATTTCTAGGGGATACTCATCGGGCCGAACTGGATAGCAGGTGCTTGGATTATGGGGCATAACTGCTCCCACGTCCCAGCTTCCTGGTAGGCCTGCGCTTATGCGCGACAACACAAGCCCTGCTATTCCATCGTCGATGTAAACTATCCACTAGAGATCAAAGGCACTACCGTCGACGTACTTCAAACCATACACACATGGTACGTCAACGGCGTTAAACAAAATGATAACACAACATATCTCTACGACACAAAAGATGGAAATAAGTTGCGAATGGCTCTCATTAGAGCAGAGATAGCAAATACATTCATACAGAGGACACATGTCCCAACAATTTACCATTACATCGCAGCGGAAACAAACAATGGTGTCTGAGTACAGACAAAATCCAAATAGTCCTAAGAGGCCGGCAATGAAAGGAAAACGGAGCCCATCCACGAAGTCTCGGATCCTGCCCGGGTCCGCTATCTACTCGTCAGCAGCCTCGTCAAACTCCACAAAGTAGCTATCCTGGGGATCAGCGTATCCGTAGTCGTAGCCTGCGTAAACCACAGCCCCAACGGGGTCAGTACATCCAAGTACTGGCAAGCAAGACTCACAATTCACCAAAGTGTAACCCGTCAACACCAAGCACAGATGCCTTGGGTTCAACGGAAGAGCGGGGATATAAAAGATGCTGCAACTGGCTGCGCTAACCAACTACAGAGATTCTACCACTTCCGGCTAACAGAAAGGAGATAAGATCGAGGATTGTAACCAACTGAAAGATAACTTCAAACAAACCCATCCTGGATCTCGCCCCTTATCCAAAGAAGCAATCCGAGGATAACTCACACAGTTGGATTAAAGATGAGTCAAGTTATTGTGTGAAGAAACTATTACTAGTCAAGTTATTAATCATTGGGTGAAACATGATTGATCATTATGTTGAAGTTGTCCTGAGTACTTGTTAGCCAGTACTTTCACCAAGTAGTCCATAACCGCGGAAAACACGGCTTCTCGAGAAGATTATCCCTGCAGGGTTGCACCAATTTAGCCGTACACGCATGAATAACCCGCCAGATGGGAAATCACCCCACCAAGCGAGGTACTCAACACAACCAACCCTTCTTCGCATCAAGCCCAAAGCACCGCGTGCTGTGCGTGCGCGGCTAATCGAGCCCCCCGAAGAAAAGGAGGACCCTCATAGCACTGGAAGACCACGCCGCCCTAAATGCCGACTACGAAAGTTCCACCCGGGCGCCAAGGGCTCGCAAGATCATGCATGCAGCAAATGGAAAGCCCGAACTAGTACGGCGATTTGGACGAGATGCGAATCGGGTCAAGTTGAGGGGGGCGCCCATACTCGCTTCCCACATGCGGGTAGTGCGCTCATCATGGATCAGTAGACAAGACCCTTTTCCTAATTAGGGGTCGACACTAGCAGGCCTCAAAACCACCCTGGGCCTCCTGCCGGTGCCTTATCATCAAATTTATTATTGGTAATAACATTTGCATGATTGATTGATTAAACATCGAGCCCCCAGAACATAATGAAATAGTAACTGAAAGTAACGGGTAACAGACTCGAGCAAAGCAACGTAAGCATGCTAGTAAGACACGGGCTCAAACAATGGTTGTAGGAAGGGAGATGAGGCAATATCAGGGTTAAGGGATTCATGTGATAGGTTCGTAACAGAAACAACTACTACTAAGGCTAGCAGAAATAGACAACGGAAAGTATCTGTAACCAAGGTTGAAAGGAACACAATGGTTCATGTGAGTGATAACTTGCCTGCAAAACCCAGTAGCCTGGTACTGAGCTAGATCCTTAGAAGGGGTGTCGTAAGGATCGTCGGCCTCAACGTCGTCGTTTATCCGAGAAGAAGCAAACAAACAAGGCAGAAATATAAACAATCAATATCATGGCATTGTGCACAATCAAGATGATGCATGACAGTTTAATTGATGCATCCAAAGGAAATAGTTGACAAGATAGAAACAGGATTAAATGGACCCATATGCAATTGGATTGCATATGGAAAGCCCATGAATTATGGTTGAATTAATTGTTTTACAACTAATCATTATATGAAAGTGGATTAGCATGATGCATGGATGAGGAAAACAGAAAAATAACAACAATAGAACCAAATGGAAATAAGGGTTAACAAGTTTGGAAATTCATTCATTAAGTTAGGAAATTTTGGTTACTTAAAGGTGTTGCTCAAGCATTTGTTGTTTTCACCACTTTAAATTGTTCAAAATAGATAACAAAGTTTATATTTGAAAAGAACACAAGATTTTGGGTGGATTACATGTTTCACTTGTTGAAAAAGGATTTGGAATAACTTATTTATGAATTAAACAAGTGTAAGCAGGAATTAAATGAAATTGATTCAAACATGAACTTATTTGAATTTTTATTTGTTCAAAACATTAAACCAAATTCATATTTCAAAAGTTTATACTTTGATGGTTTGAAAACATATTTTATGTGTCCCAAAAGAATTTGTTTTGATCAAGTTATGAATTTAACAATATTAAATGAATTAAATAAGATTTAAATTATTTAACCACTTTTAATTATTCAAAACATGAAACAAAATTTATATTTGGAAAGTTGGTTTAATTTTGCATGGAAAACATATTTCATTTGTGGAAATTGGATTTAAAATGAGCAAGTTATTATTTTGGCAATTTTAAATGCATTAAACAAGAAACAGTTGTTTTCAGCAATTTAAATTATTCAAAACAGCAAACAAAATTTATATTTGGAAAGTACATGAAAAATTGATTGGAAAACATATTTAGTTTGTGGAATTTGGAATTTTTATGAACAAGTTATGAATTTTGCAATTTTAAGTGAATTTGACAAGTTTTCAAATTTTGCACCAATTTAAAATATTCAAAACAGTAAACAAATTTTATATTTGGATAGAACATTTAATTTGGTATTGAAAACATATAAAAAATGTTGAACTTGGAGTTAGGATGATTTATTTAGGCAATTTCCAAAATTGGGTGCAAATCTGCCATTTTTAACTTATTAGGGACTTGGAAATATTATTTCAGGGGTCTAGAAATAAGTGCCAGGGGCCTAGTTGTGATTTCCTATAAATTATGTGACCAAAACATTGCAAAACAAAAATGTTTTTAATTGTGCAGGGGGTGGGATTTGATCCCTGCACCTCCTGATGCGCTGGGGGGAACAGAACCAGTGGGGCTGGTGCAGTTTTGTGACAGAAGTGGGGATCTGTGGGGGTATGAGGTTCAGGAACTAGCACTGCACCTAAATCGGTAAATAAGCGGAAAAAAAGGTGGGGTTGGGAATCGATCTCGCGACCTGGGGATTCGCTGCGCGCACTCCAAACCAGTAGGACTGCTGCGCTGATTTGATGGCATAGAGGCTGGTTTCTTTTTTATGCTAGATGGCGTAACTGAACTGCAAACGAACTCGCACGCATCTGTGTCTAACTGACGGACAAACATGGCACGAACAGGGAGCAGCAGCTGCGACTTGCGTGGAAGAAAATGATGCTTAACCAGTGGGGAATCGAGAGGGGAAGAATGGGAATGGAAAGGGGGAGTTACCATCTTCGCGTGGGAGTCCTCGGGGTGGCCGGAGACGGTCGGACGCGGCGCCAAGGCGGAGGAGAACTCCGGCGCCATGCTCGGTTGACAGAGAGGTTGCAGAGGATGCAGCTACCGTGGAGGAAGAGGGGAAGGGGGGCCGGCGGCTGGAGGAGGAAGGAGAGGGGGTAGGGCGAGCGGCTAGGGTTTGGAGGGGGAAGAGAGGGGATTTGTAGTAGGGGGGAGCAGGTGAAGATCGGTGCTGCGCTGGCGTGCGATGACATCACCTGTACGGAGGTTGGGGGAGAAGGTAACGGGCTGCAGCGCCTGGGTGGGCTGGGCCTGCCTCTCCCCCTCTCCTGGAAACATTTTTCTCTTTTTTATTTTTAGCTTTTCTGTTTTTTTTTGTAGAAATAGGTTTTGGTAGAAAACATGGGATTTAGGTTAGTGATTTAGTTAAAAGAAAACAATTTACAAGATTGGTTTTCAAAAGTGGTGCTTTAAAATTGTTGTTTGTATTTGGAACCATAATTAAAGAAATTTTGCTATTGTTTAAACATTATGAAAACAAGGTATTTTTAATAGGGTGGCCCCTATAGATTAAAAGTTTGAATTTAGTTGATTGGTTTAGAGATTTCAAAAACTCCAGTGGGTTGTTGTTTGATGAATTTGAAGATTTGATTTGAATTGGAATATTTTGTTAATTAATATAGAAACAACAATTTAATAGGGTGAACCCTATTATTAGTTGGATTAGAATTATTGGAATGGTTTGATATTTTATAATTTCCAAAGGAGGTGTTGTTGATGGTTTGCTTTGAATTTGAAAACCAATTTGGGATGACTTAGTGGAATTTATAACACCATTTATTAGTTGAACATTATGGGATAATTGGAAACAATTAAGGTTTTTATTTGGAAACAACTATTTGGATGTTGGTTTGGAATTTCAAATGGAAAACAAATTGAATTTGAAAAGGGTTTGATATTAAATGAATTTTTGATAGCAACAAAACAACAGTTTTGAAATCACACTTTAATGGAAACAATTGATTGTTTTATTTTGAAATACCATTTGGAAATTGTAACATCACAAGGATGAAACAAAGGGTTTGAATTTTTGGTTTGAAATTCAAATAGAAAACAAGGAAAACAAGGAAAACAGTTGGAAAACAAATGAAAACAGAGGAAAACAAATGCAAACAACATGATGCCATGATGCAAAACATAAAATAACAGAGAGCAAACATTCTAAAGGCTTATTTTTTTCAGACTTGGGATGTTACAAAACGCCCCCCCTTGAAGGAATCGCGCCCCGAGATTCCTACTGAGAAAAGAAAAGGTCCGGAAACTTTTTGGGAAGATCCTCTTGAGCTGTGACACGTGAAACACATCGTGCACATTGGATAGACGTCAGAGAATTAGCAAACCACCGGAACATTTCAAGTAAAGGGAGAGGTTTTGTATGGAGGTTGTATAGCTGGATATAATTTGATTCATTTGGAGAATAGATTATCTGGAATGTGTTGATTCAGTAGGTGGGAGGCATACTAAAATCAACAACAACAACAACAACAACCTTTCTGGCCAGATAGACTTGATATTTGGGAAGTTTTGATTAGACGCCGATAGAAGAACTGAAATGGAAAACAACAACAAGATTTCAACGGACGAAAAGGATGTTGGGAAGAACAGGATAACGAAGCAACACCGGGAAAACGAGAACAAGATTCCTGAGGTACTACGGAAAACCCATCCGGGCTTCTAAAGGATCAATATCTACTGCTTAAGGAATAGAGGATGTGCTTCCGGGGCTTACACGCCTCCGTTCTCAATCATGAGTAGGCAACATGATAAATCACGTCACAACCACCTCCATTCCTATGGTCTAGTAGATATAACCATCCTAGAGAAACCAGAATTCGTGAAATACTAACTTGAAAGTTTAGATGAGAAGGGAAAAATCAACGTTGCACTTCCTTACCAGAAAAGGGAGGGAGGGTGGGGAAAGAAGAAAAATGGCAGAATTCCTACTCTCACGTTTCCTTTTTCCTATATAGCTACAAAATAGTTTCTAGACTCAACTGCGACCAGTAAAAAGGGATCCTACAGGCAGACAGGCTCTGATACCATTTGTCGCACCCTGATTTCTAGGGGATACTCATCGGGCCGAACTGGATAGCAGGTGCTTGGATTATGGGGCATAACTGCTCCCACGTCCCAGCTTCCTGGTAGGCCTGCGCTTATGCGCGACAACACAAGCCCTGCTATTCCATCGTCGATGTAAACTATCCACTAGAGATCAAAGGCACTACCGTCGACGTACTTCAAACCATACACACATGGTACGTCAACGGCGTTAAACAAAATGATAACACAACATATCTCTACGACACAAAAGATGGAAATAAGTTGCGAATGGCTCTCATTAGAGCAGAGATAGCAAATACATTCATACAGAGGACACATGTCCCAACAATTTACCATTACATCGCAGCGGAAACAAACAATGGTGTCTGAGTACAGACAAAATCCAAATAGGCCTAAGAGGCCGGCAATGAAAGGAAAACGGAGCCCATCCACGAAGTCTCGGATCCTGCCCGGGTCCGCTATCTACTCGTCAGCAGCCTCGTCAAACTCCACAAAGTAGCTATCCTGGGGATCAGCGTATCCGTAGTCGTAGCCTGCGTAAACCACAGCCCCAACGGGGTCAGTACATCCAAGTACTGGCAAGCAAGACTCACAATTCACCAAAGTGTAACCCGTCAACACCAAGCACAGATGCCTTGGGTTCAACGGAAGAGCGGGGATATAAAAGATGCTGCAACTGGCTGCGCTAACCAACTACAGAGATTCTACCACTTCCGGCTAACAGAAAGGAGATAAGATCGAGGATTGTAACCAACTGAAAGATAACTTCAAACAAACCCATCCTGGATCTCGCCCCTTATCCAAAGAAGCAATCCGAGGATAACTCACACAGTTGGATTAAAGATGAGTCAAGTTATTGTGTGAAGAAACTATTACTAGTCAAGTTATTAATCATTGGGTGAAACATGATTGATCATTATGTTGAAGTTGTCCTGAGTACTTGTTAGCCAGTACTTTCACCAAGTAGTCCATAACCGCGGAAAACACGGCTTCTCGAGAAGATTATCCCTGCAGGGTTGCACCAATTTAGCCGTACACGCATGAATAACCCGCCAGATGGGAAATCACCCCACCAAGCGAGGTACTCAACACAACCAACCCTTCTTCGCATCAAGCCCAAAGCACCGCGTGCTGTGCGTGCGCGGCTAATCGAGCCCCCCGAAGAAAAGGAGGACCCTCATAGCACTGGAAGACCACGCCGCCCTAAATGCCGACTACGAAAGTTCCACCCGGGCGCCAAGGGCTCGCAAGATCATGCATGCAGCAAATGGAAAGCCCGAACTAGTACGGCGATTTGGACGAGATGCGAATCGGGTCAAGTTGAGGGGGGCGCCCATACTCGCTTCCCACATGCGGGTAGTGCGCTCATCATGGATCAGTAGACAAGACCCTTTTCCTAATTAGGGGTCGACACTAGCAGGCCTCAAAACCACCCTGGGCCTCCTGCCGGTGCCTTATCATCAAATTTATTATTGGTAATAACATTTGCATGATTGATTGATTAAACATCGAGCCCCCAGAACATAATGAAATAGTAACTGAAAGTAACGGGTAACAGACTCGAGCAAAGCAACCTAAGCATGCTAGTAAGACACGGGCTCAAACAATGGTTGTAGGAAGGGAGATGAGGCAATATCAGGGTTAAGGGATTCATGTGATAGGTTCGTAACAGAAACAACTACTACTAAGGCTAGCAGAAATAGACAACGGAAAGTATCTGTAACCAAGGTTGAAAGGAACACAATGGTTCATGTGAGTGATAACTTGCCTGCAAAACCCAGTAGCCTGGTACTGAGCTAGATCCTTAGAAGGGGTGTCGTAAGGATCGTCGGCCTCAACGTCGTCGTTTATCCGAGAAGAAGCAAACAAACAAGGCAGAAATATAAACAATCAATATCATGGCATTGTGCACAATCAAGATGATGCATGACAGTTTAATTGATGCATCCAAAGGAAATAGTTGACAAGATAGAAACAGGATTAAATGGACCCATATGCAATTGGATTGCATATGGAAAGCCCATGAATTATGGTTGAATTAATTGTTTTACAACTAATCATTATATGAAAGTGGATTAGCATGATGCATGGATGAGGAAAACAGAAAAATAACAACAATAGAACCAAATGGAAATAAGGGTTAACAAGTTTGGAAATTCATTCATTAAGTTAGGAAATTTTGGTTACTTAAAGGTGTTGCTCAAGCATTTGTTGTTTTCACCACTTTAAATTGTTCAAAATAGATAACAAAGTTTATATTTGAAAAGAATACAAGATTTTGGGTGGATTACATGTTTCACTTGTTGAAAAAGGATTTGGAATAACTTATTTATGAATTAAACAAGTGTAAGCAGGAATTAAATGAAATTGATTCAAACATGAACTTATTTGAATTTTTATTTGTTCAAAACATTAAACCAAATTCATATTTCAAAATTTTATACTTTGATGGTTTGAAAACATATTTTATGTGTCCCAAAAGAATTTGTTTTGATCAAGTTATGAATTTAACAATATTAAATGAATTAAATAAGATTTAAATTATTTAACCACTTTTAATTATTCAAAACATGAAACAAAATTTATATTTGGAAAGTTGGTTTAATTTTGCATGGAAAACATATTTCATTTGTGGAAATTGGATTTAAAATGAGCAAGTTATTATTTTGGCAATTTTAAATGCATTAAACAAGAAACAGTTGTTTTCAGCAATTTAAATTATTCAAAACAGCAAACAAAATTTATATTTGGAAAGTACATGAAAAATTGATTGGAAAACATATTTAGTTTGTGGAATTTGGAATTTTTATGAACAAGTTATGAATTTTGCAATTTTAAGTGAATTTGACAAGTTTTCAAATTTTGCACCAATTTAAAATATTCAAAACAGTAAACAAATTTTATATTTGGATAGAACATTTAATTTGGTATTGAAAACATATAAAAAATGTTGAACTTGGAGTTAGGATGATTTATTTAGGCAATTTCCAAAATTGGGTGCAAATCTGCCATTTTTAACTTATTAGGGACTTGGAAATATTATTTCAGGGGTCTAGAAATAAGTGCCAGGGGCCTAGTTGTGATTTCCTATAAATTATGTGACCAAAACATTGCAAAACAAAAATGTTTTTAATTGTGCAGGGGGTGGGATTTGATCCCTGCACCTCCTGATGCGCTGGGGGGAACAGAACCAGTGGGGCTGGTGCAGTTTTGTGACAGAAGTGGGGATCTGTGGGGGTATGAGGTTCAGGAACTAGCACTGCACCTAAATCGGTAAATAAGCGGAAAAAAGGTGGGGTTGGGAATCGATCTCGCGACCTGGGGCTTCGCTGCGCACACTCCAAACCAGTAGGACTGCTGCGCTGATTTGATGGCATAGAGGCTGGTTTCTTTTTTATGCTAGATGGCGTAACTGAACTGCAAACGAACTCGCACGCATCTGTGTCTAACTGACGGACAAACATGGCACGAACAGGGAGCAGCAGCTGCGACTTGCGTGGAAGAAAATGATGCTTAACCAGTGGGGAATCGAGAGGGGAAGAATGGGAATGGAAAGGGGGAGTTACCATCTTCGCGTGGGAGTCCTCGGGGTGGCCGGAGACGGTCGGACGCGGCGCCAAGGCGGAGGAGAACTCCGGCGCCATGCTCGGTTGACAGAGAGGTTGCAGAGGATGCAGCTACCATGGAGGAAGAGGGGAAGGGGGGGCCGGCGGCTGGAGGAGGAAGGAGAGGGGGTAGGGCGAGCGGCTAGGGTTTGGAGGGGGAAGAGAGGGGATTTGTAGTGGGGGGGAGCAGGTGAAGATCGGTGCTGCGCTGGCGTGCGATGACATCACCTGTACGGAGGTTGGGGGAGAAGGTAACGGGCTGCAGCGCCTGGGTGGGCTGGGCCTGCCTCTCCCCCTCTCCTGGAAACGTTTTTCTCTTTTTTATTTTTAGCTTTTCTGTTTTTTTTTGTAGAAATAGGTTTTGGTAGAAAACATGGGATTTAGGTTAGTGATTTAGTTAAAAGAAAACAATTTACAAGATTGGTTTTCAAAAGTGGTGCTTTAAAATTGTTGTTTGTATTTGGAACCATAATTAAAGAAATTTTGCTATTGTTTAAACATTATGAAAACACGGTATTTTTAATAGGGTGGCCCCTATAGATTAAAAGTTTGAATTTAGTTGATTGGTTTAGAGATTTCAAAAACTCCAGTGGGTTGTTGTTTGATGAATTTGAAGATTTGATTTGAATTGGAATATTTTGTTAATTAATATAGAAACAACAATTTAATAGGGTGAACCCTATTATTAGTTGGATTAGAATTATTGGAATGGTTTGATATTTTATACTTTCCAAAGGAGGTGTTGTTGATGGTTTGCTTTGAATTTGAAAACCAATTTGGGATGACTTAGTGGAATTTATAACACCATTTATTAGTTGAACATTATGGGATAATTGGAAACAATTAAGGTTTTTATTTGGAAACAACTATTTGGATGTTGGTTTGGAATTTCAAATGGAAAACAAATTGAATTTGAAAAGGGTTTGATATTAAATGAATTTTTGATAGCAACAAAACAACAGTTTTGAAATCACACTTTAATGGAAACAATTGATTGTTTTATTTTGAAATACCATTTGGAAATTGTAACATCACAAGGATGAAACAAAGGGTTTGAATTTTTGGTTTGAAATTCAAATAGAAAACAAGGAAAACAGTTGGAAAAAAAATGAAAACAGAGGAAAACAAATGCAAACAACATGATGCCATGATGCAAAACATAAAATAACAGAGAGCAAACATTCTAAAGGCTTATTTTTTTCAGACTTGGGATGTTACACCTGTCGGGAATATGCCGAATAGGGGTATTGTCCGGCATTGGCCAGAAGCCGTCGTACGAGGGTGGCCCAAAGGTGGTGAATCAGGAGTCTTCGTGAGGCTGCCCAGCAGGTCGACACACGAGAAAGCGGATTGTAGAATACCCGAATAGCGTTCCAATACGTTGTCTGGCTTGGAGAAGAAGTGAGATGCCTTGCCGTTCACGTTAGAGGTATACTTTCCTAAGTAATCGATTCTTTCTTGTAAGGCTTAGTCCGTCTCCTTATATAAAGCCGGACGGGAGAAACACTAGAGGCAATACACAATCCATACTCACGCACTGTACTTTGCACTCCAGGCTTTAGACCGTATTTAGTGAGATTACAGGAGTAGGGCGCCCCCATAGTAGAGGCGTATCGGACGTGGGTAAATTCGAGTCCCCGCCACTAGCAAATTCCCTACGCCTAGCACCTACCTACTAGCTCCGGGATATGGCACCCCTGCCATGAATCCTACTACAAAGACTCGATAGTTGGCGCCCACTTTGGGTCCAACGACATCCGCGGTTACGTTCCGAGCGGGACTCCTTGTCTGAATTGGCGACATGATCACGATCAGGAGTCTCGAGTTTGACAAACACGACGCGCGTATCGTCAACAATGGCTCCTACATTCCGGCACGAAACCATCTGGTAAGTGCTACATATTCCCATTGGATCTGCTAACATGTTCATAGGTTTAACAGCGAAAGTGTTGGGGTTCCATGGTGAAAGAAAATTCATCCCACTAACCCTATGCCTAGTCGAAGACCGTTTTGACATCGGCTTTGGATCCGATCTGTCTTATTCATATGTGGGGACAGATCAAGATTTAATAATTGCATATCGCAAAGCATGACTAGATCTGTTTCCTCTCACGAGTTGTCGGCATCCATATCACACTTTGTTGCTATGGTGCAGATTGAACCCGTTGAACAAGTGGAAGACCCATAACCCTCTCAACACGTAGAAGACCCGAAATCAGCTGATCAAGTAGGAAACTCGAAAGTTGAATCTATCCTTGCAACAATCGAAGCAAAGATAGACTCATAACCCGGACCTGAATCCTCTGATATAGATTCCGATGATGATGGAGCAGCCTTTGAGCGTAAAGTCAAATCTCTATGCAAGGTCGCCTCCATGAAGTCCTTATGGATAAACCCTCCCAGAAGGCGAAGAACAAGGAAAAACTGGGAGAGGAACCTAAAACACCTTTGCCCAAGGAAACCCTCAGTAGAATGGCGAAGGAAGATGAGGACCTTGAGTTCCCGGCAGTGCAAAGAAACCTCCATCTTCAATGAAAAATAAAAAAGTCTACAGAAAAGGCCTCTACCAAAGGTTAAAAGCAAAAGGCGGACATATTGGCCGAAATAGCAAAAAAAAATCGAACATGGTGGTTGAAGTGGTGTAAAGGCAGACGAAAAGAAAAAGAAGAAACAAATCCAAGAGGCTTGGGTCCTAGAACCTTTAGAGCAATATGAAGTGGATCTTCTCCAAACCCCGGTCGCAAAACACGAACCGCCAGAAATTCTCGAAGCTAGAAGGCAGGCCAATTATGCGGCAGTAGCATCAAATTGAACGGTCCCGAGAAAATCTCATGAAAGTCCATGCTGCCATTAAAGTCCAGCAAGAGGAAATCGAGGAATACTAGAGGACCCACTGGCCAGAAGGAATCTTGAAAACATACGTTGGCAAACGTAGGTAAACACCGTCAACGCTAAGGGAGAACGCATCTATAAGGCCGCAACTGAAAACGTGGAAGCAGCGTTCGCCATCTTAAACAATGCCTATACTCCAAAGACGAAAAACTCCAAGGTATTAATGCCTTCCTAGGAAAGGCTCTTCAGCAGCAGCGAGGCCAAACACGATCAGGTTGACTTTGAATACTTCAAACCTATGCAAAGCTGCTATAGCCGGTGCAGCCCCTGAGCCTAGTGAACCTGGAGAGTCTGGCACTTCAAAAGGAAAGGATGAATATTCAAAGAAGGACAAGAAAGACACATGAGGTCGGGACGTGATGTCTATAACTGGATCCAATCTTGCAAATCATGGGGAATGCAATCACAAAACTGATGCTATCCGCCATTAAAAAGACACCTTCGACTCGACAAGGGTCGGGATGACAAAAACCAAAAGAACGAAAAATAAGATCCTCGTTAATCTCGAGCTGAGAAAGAAAAAGAAAGCAATGCCTCCTCCAAGGACCCCGGCTAATAAAGCCGGAAGATATGAGCATCCCCGTCATAATAAAAGATCCCGGACTCCTCCACGAAACAAGGAGAGCGCTAGAAGCCAAACTCCCCACGTTCACGTGGAGGAAATTCCAGAAGAGATAGAGACGAACCAGGGAACACCAAACCCAGGCGTGCACACTCACGCCAAGGAGGATCCAGGGGAAGCAGATCCCCCTCAGCACATTCGGATGCGAGACATTCTATGAACATATCAAGGGACATCACATACGTACTATGTTGGTCTACGCTGCAGAATTTAAAAGTTTGGCCTAATTAGTCCGCCAAGATCACTATGGAGATAACGAGGCATGCCCATAAATGCAAGGATCCGGATCATGACTCACCGGGAAGCGGAATCGATGTAGTTGTAGAAAAGTTCTGAACAATCGTAGATCCTCACAACTAGGCCTAGTTGCAAGGATGTCGCTAAGCTTCCTCGTCAAGGATCGCATGTGTAATCCCTCTTATGGTGTGCACGCGTACGCTCGTGTCAATCCGTTAGCGCTCCGTCGTTCAGGACTCTACACCGACAAAGAGAGACAATCTTTCGACATTGCTAATTGGTAGAACTAATCGACTGCAATTAGAGCTATATGAATCTGAAAGTTCTCAACACATGAGAGATAACTAAAAATTAGAACTAGATCTAATCGGGATAGGCCACCTAGAAACCCAATTATAAGAAACTATAATTCAATTCGAGGTGCTATAATTAGAAGCTCTAATTAGACCCTCTAATTCTACTAGAGAGAGAGATGCTAGCTCTAAATTTATGCTTTAGCTCTTAACCTTGGGGTACTTTTATTGTTGGAGGGAGGGAGAAAATTTCAAAGGGATGGAGGAGTCCTAGTTGTGCTAGGAGGGGTCTTGGACACACGGCCGCACCCCTCCTCCTAGCCCAAATCGTATTGGAATCCCTAGTGGGAGTCCAACTGCATCTCCTCTCTCCTATTTCCTTTTTCCCTTTTTCTTTTCTTTTTTCCTTCAAATAAAATAGGAAAAACACCGGAAGGCTCCTAATGCCATGATTGGAGGAACTAGGGACCATCTGTCAGCCCGACCCATTGGTGCGTCCTAAGGGTAAAATTGCCCCCCTCTGGCACTCCCCCTCCTGGTTTTTGCGCGAAAATCTTCCAGAACCCTATGAACCCAATATATAAAATCATAGATATTATCTACTATATTAGAAACATATTTCTAACATCTCGGGATATCTCATGTCCTCTGCTATCTACAGCGGCATAATTTATCCCATATAGTAATTTCCTCGAAACCTCTCTGATCGACACCGGACTTGTTTCTGTGACATCGTATCGACATCGAGCATTCATAAAACCAATAACATCATATTTATTCTCTCAATTAAAGGTTGGAACAGCTTAAGCGTGTGACCCTTAAAGGCTCGATAACACACATACATGTTTGGGAACTTACCAAACAATAACCAATAGCGGGACCGTGGAAACCCATGATGGATCATGTGTTCAAGAGAACAAGGGAACCTTATAACTTACTTATTGCACTTATTGCCTTAACTTCACGATACCAACGATATAACGAGTTGAGACTATGTGATATCGTTTGATCAAATTCTTTGATCACAACACATATATTACTCGTTACTGATATCGTCATCTTTTCTCATCCATGTCCCTGATGTCTTTGTGATAAATCACACTATGTCTCGCAAGACGATTGGTTGACATTGGTGATACTGAGAGGTCCTAGAATGTGTATGTCTCTATTGTCTAGAGGAGGTAAGTACATGTCTTGAACGATCTCAGTTCCATTACACTTTCTAGATTATACCCACACATCACCGTTATGATCCCCAGTTACGGTAAGACAAATTGGTGACATCCAAAGTATAAGTTTTGATTGTGCGGTCACTAGATATTCTCATAGTATAGGAATTACAGTCAATGAATGCTGGTTCCGCAACGAGAATTTACATTTTTTGCTAAACTTGCTACGCAACAACTAAGACCTTGGTATGCATATACTAGTGAATATTAATTCCAAGATCTAGTTTCCAAAATCGTGTACCAGACACCATAGTAGCGGAAGAGGTGTCGATGAAGTGTGTAGAAGATCCTCATGCACAAGCCTATGGGCGAGGATGTTGCCGACTCCCCGTATCTAGCATCGTGATCCAGCAGAGTGAGGGTCTCCCGTGTTACCCCTCTAAGAGTATGCACACATACGTCAGGGCAAATTCTGCAGCGCTTTGTCGTCGAGGACTTAGCGTTGCAGGTGTATATGAAGGTGAATTTCTCAACACATGAGAGAGAGAGAGAGAGAGAGAGAAAGAAAGAGAGAGAGAGAGAGAGAGATTAGAAGCTGAGTATAATTGGGAGAGGAACACCTTAGTATAATTAGAAGAAGCTCTAATTCTATTAGGGGAAGCTCTAATCCAATTATATGAAGCTCTAATCTAATTAGAGGAGGCTCTGATCCAATTAGAAGAAGCTCCAGGGATCTAATTAGATTGCTCTAATTAGTCTTCTAATTATTAGAGAAGTTATAATATGATTATAAGTGTTCTAATTAGAAGCTCTAACTAGTCTTCTAATTATTAGAAAAGCATCTATTTCAATTAGAAGTGCTATAATAGGAAGCTCCAATTAGTCCTCTAATTCTTGTAGAGAAAGAGAGAGAAGGCCGATGACTCAACTGTGTGTCCTCTAAAGAGAGGAGGGGTGGTGATCATATAGTGAGTCAAGGGAGGGCACCGTCCATAGGGGAGGAGGACGTTTTCCCCTCCTCTCCCTTGGGTACACCAAGTCTCCAATGAGACTTTGGATTGGACTCCCAATTGGAGTCCAATCCCCTCCCTTTTTTCTTTTTCTTTTTTCTTTTTCCCACTCATTTATTTCTAAAATAATTTAGGGAAAATTTCTATGGAAAGCAAATGCACTTTGTGAGACCATGGGCCCTACCTGGCATCCCTTAAAATTAGGCTTTGCTGATAAGAGGAAATCTTCCCCCCTCCTGCACTGCTTCTATATATGGAAAGTCCCCCGGAACTCTTCTGCAACCCTGTGACCCCTATAGATAAAATCATTGATATTATCTAACGATGTCATAAATATATTTCCGACATCCCGGGACATCACATGCCCCCTGCATTTACTCTGTAAAGTGTGCAAATTCCGGAATAAATTCCGGTAGGAATAGAAACTGATTCTATCACTCCGGGACATCTCATACCCTCATTATAAATTCTCTATGATACATAATATATATATCATGCAGAAACACCATTCTGGTGATACTTCTAGCTGATCTGGACCTACCGATATACACAAAATAAGCTCAAACTTAACTGTGTTTCCCCTACAGGTTCGATAGTGTGTGGGCATGATATCCCACATGATGTGTCATCATGATGCATTGTCTGAAAAACTTATGGATATCAAGAATACTGAGTGGGACAGGTGTGTATCTCTCTTTGAGGAGAATAGTCATAATAATTTGGAGCTAATTGAACTTTTACCAAATTCAATTTATCCAACAATTATTAATTTTTATATGTTTTGATGGAATGCGTTGTCTAAGAAATTTCTACTATGATCATAAATGATAAATCATTTGATCATCGCCCACCAATGTTTTTAACATTAGATCTTGCACTCAAAATTTCAATTCTTCCTGAGAACTTGGTTCTCTCAAGTTTCAAATTTTCATTTAAAACTTCATGCATTTATATATTTCGTAGCACTTATATTAGTTTTGAGTCAGGATTTTAACACTCTGTGAGTAAATAACTTTGCTATTTCATGTATCTCAGAAAATAATATTTTCTATACATCTTTTCTGTGAAACAAAACATTTTTTAGTGATTTCTAATAATTTAGATATCATTAAAATAACTCCCACTGACTTTAAAAGAAAAGAAGACCTGCATAATATGAAGTCAAAACAACTCTTGTTTTACTTCATAAATTCTATTGATACTACAAACCTTTATACCAACTGGCTTTTATTTGTATAAACAAACTAAGCCCTTATATGATAAACTTTGTATTTAATAAAGACCCTCTAGTTGTACTTAGTACACAAAATCGATTAATTTCTTTGAAAAGATTTTTTTGTTATTTTCTCATACAAACTTATTATGTAGATTGATAAATCTTTGCTATAGATCACCAGATCTTTAGTTGTAAACTCCTGATTTCGTCATAAAACTATTTAGAAAAAGAAAACCTTTATGATCCCTTTATTCCAATAGGAATTTCTTCAAGTTTCTCCACTTGAACTTAACGATATAAATTACTTTTTTAACTCTATGCTATTTGGATATTTCAACTCTTCTATTATCTTTACTAATTACATGCACATCCTTTACTCAAGTCGTGTTGACACTTTTATGTGATTTCATGGTTAAGTATTTCCTTGATAAGTAGCCATGCCTCAAACCGCAATGGCTCTCGGTTTTAGTCTAAAGGAATTTTCAATTGGAATTGCTGCTTGCACAACTCTGATAACTTTTTCTGGAGATTCATAATCCCATCAAGAAATATTATCCTCCCACTAAATGCAACAAGGAATTGATTCCTTAAGAATCACATATCCCTAGCAAAACAATTTGTTACTTATGCGGTGGTTTTATATGAGGATTTCCAATGTAAAATTGGAACAACCAACAAGGTATAACTCTGTTGTTTTAATATTAGGATCAAGTTTCAATATTTCAGGAACTTTTAGATTCTAATACTATTGTGTCTATTTATAGTTTGTCTTTCAAAACTATGACACAAAGTAAAGACATTTCATGCTAAAACAAAACTTAAGTTACTATACCATTCCGTGGGTAATATCAAGAACTTATCTGCAAAGGAATACTTCTTAGTGTTTGACTTTGCAAAGTAATATCAAGTTCTTTTTCTCATTGACTTCTTGATCAGAGAATATTTCATAATAAATGATATATCATTAATTCAAAAGATTTGTAGTCTGACCATCCATGAAGGGATTGATCTATAATATTATCATAAGATAAGAAGGACATTGTCCTATCAATCCAAAAAAGTATTACGTTGGCAAACATGCAACCTTACTACGATAACTTGAGAAAAATCTCATAAATCTATCAAATTAAAAAAATAAAAGGGGAGATGTCTTCATCCTTAGATGATCCTTTATGTGCTTAACTTGACACTCATCAACACCTTTTATTTTTCCGCCTCCTTACTTTCCGCAACTCCTATATCAAATACATAAAATAATTTTAGCAATCGATACACCAGAGAAACTAGTAAGTATGACAAATATCATTCAGGTATAACACTTATACCTTTATCACCTTTGGTGAATTTTTCCTTTTGTTTGAGGTAGCTTTTACAGTTCCTCTTCTAATGCCCTTTCTTTTTACAGAATAAACATCCAGACTTATTCTATGCATAAAACTTGGGATTATTCTGTGCCTTAGTGCCTTTTCCCTTTCTGTTCCTTTTCTTCTTGAATGTTGTAGTCTGGGAAACCATCAATACTTTATGGTTTTTCCTCCTCACACCAGCCTCACCAGTTTTCAGCATAGCAAGGAGCTCATTTGGTGTTTTCTCCATCCCATTCATGTTGTAATTCATGATGAAACCATTGTAAAACGTGGGGGGGTGAAGCCAACATCAAATCTGTACTTAGCTCAGCCGGGATTGGAAATCCCAAAGCCTGAAGCCTAATCCCGTAACCAAACATCTTGATTACATGCTCGCTCACTGAGCTTCCTTCTGCCATGTGACATGACCACACAAGCCTTTGTTATTTCATAACGTTCAGTCTTGGCTTGTGTCTGGTACATGTTTGTGAGTGCAACGATCATTTCACACGCAGATGTATGATCAAATCGTTTCTCCAACTCAGGATCCATACATGTCAACATGAGATATTGAACAAATATTGCATCATCACTCATCATGTGTGTGCATCCTTTTCTGCATTAGAAGCGTCGTCATCAAGATCCTATGAATTAGGAGCAGCAAGGACACACTCTTTCTTGATGCCCCTGAGAACAATTCTCACGGCACGGACCCAATCCGCATAGTTATTTCCATTAGCATCAAGTGGTTTCTTCTCAAGTGGTGGACCAAGGTTAATAGCTGGTGTGTTACAAGCCATGGATCTACAACAATTTAATAGTTCACTTAGACATGTTCACAATTATTTTCTAAGAACTTGTTAAAATAATTAACTATGTGCTCCCACTAAATCTGATATTCCTCATGATCAGAATTTAATGTATTACGGAATCCATGTTGAACTTGTAACCAAAGGATGTATCCACCTTTATGGCTATAAGCTTACAACGGGCATGCCAACTTGCCAATCACTTCCACCATGATTTCCGCTTCACCTTTCGGTGTATGTGCTCCGAGGTCATGAATTTCATGCCTAAATGTCAAGACAACCAACTGATCTTGTTGCAAGAAGTGATGTAATACTGACCCCTATATCCATATGATGAGTATGGATCAGCTTGTTACCCGCCTTCTGATCATAAGAACACGTTGATCCCTGTATCCAGGTGATGGACGCAAACTCTAATCATCTTGACGGTGCTACAGTTGGGAGCGCACGATCTACCTTGATATTTTGTGAGGAATCACCCTAATAATTACGTCTACTTCGCAATCAAAGGGACATAACGAAAACATAATAAAACATGCACAAGTAAAGCTAGCGATGTAGTATAGTCCTCCTTCATCTCCAACGGATCCTGCTTTGCGGTGCCATGTCGAGGTTCACGACAATTTCAATCCTCCTCCTTTCCCATCACCTCCATGATCGGGTTTAGGATGGTTTTCTAGCTACAAAACAGTGTTAGGTAAAGCATCTCAAATTCTATACTTCGTGACTACCACATCACGTTTCCTGTAAAATAGAGTTAGACGTTCCTAACGTTTGTTTTGCATCTTTTAACGTGGTTGTAGGATCTACGAAACGAACCGTTAAGTAACCTACGCTTCCATATGGCATGATTATTTACATTGCTAGATTGACATTGCGGGGTGATTGAAACACAGACATTACAAAAATGTCTAGAGCCTCAATCTAAACTCATTCATAACCATGACCCCATTGTGGATCCAATCCACATGCCCCTTCCACAATGTTGCTTCCGAGACCGACTATAAAGAGAACCAAAGCTACTGAAGCAGTTCTTCGGACTAGATGAGATAGGCCGAGGGAAACTCGAATGTCCTAGGATTGCCAGAAGTTTGTAAAAATCTCGATGTGCCACTAGAAACAAAACAACAAAGCTTATCGGGAAGCAATTATAAATAATCTGAAAGTTGGATAACTTTCCAACGTACTTGCACAAAGTTATGCAATGCCTGCACTCACCGGTGCTCTAGATCAGATCTTGTACCTATGCACAAACCACCCTGATACCACATCTGGGTTGCACAATGTGAATTTAAAATTTTCTACAAACTTGCTACTCAACAACCAAGACCTTGCTATGTAGATACAAGTGAATATTAATTCCAAGATCTAGTTTTCGAGATCGTGTACCAGACATCGTGGTAGTGGAAGAGTTGTCGATGACAATGTCGATGAAGCCTGTAGAAGATCCTCAGTCACAAGACTATGGGTGATGATGTTGCCGACTCCCCATATCCTACACCGTGATCCAGCAGAGTGAGGGTCTCACGTTTTACCCCTCTGAGAGTATGCACATATACGCCGGGGAAAATTCTGTAGCGCTTCTCCGTCCAGGACCTAGCGCTGCAGGTGTATATGAAGCAAACTTTTAAATAGCCGGCTATAGCTAGGATATAGCCGTCCGAGAGTCTCGGAGCTACAGCTAGAGCTTCATATCCTAAATGTATAATAGCCGCTAATAGCCCGTCTAAATGGATATAGCCTCTATTTAGCCCCTTAGCCCGGTGATGCGTCTGTAACACACGTTCGTTGGGAGATCCCAAGAGGAAGGTATGAAGAGCACAGTAGAAAGTTTCCCTCAGAAAGAAACCAAGGTTGAATCGACCAGTAGGAGGAAGGAGTAACTTCATAAGGTTGATGCAGCTAAGATGGCAGGGCGCACTACCGGTTCAGCAGCAACGTGGAACCTACACAACACAAACAATTCACTTTGCCCCAACGAAGCAGTGAGGTTGTCAATCTCACCAGTTTTTCTGATAAGAAAGAGGTTAAATGTATGGTGTGGAAAACAGTACGAGAATAGTATGAAAACAGTAGCAGCAGTGTGAAAACAGTGGAAGCAGTGTGAAAACAATGGAAGCTGTGTGTATTATCAGTATGAGAAAATAGACCGGGGTCCACAGTTCACTAGAAGTGTCTCTCCATAAAAGATAACTAACATGCGTGGTGAACAAATTACAGCTGGGCAATTGACAGATAAAGATCATGCATGGCATAAAGATTACTATGAGATTCATGCGGGCATTACAACAGGATACATAGATCGTCATCCAACTGCATCTATGACTAATAATCCACCCTTTGGATATCATCCGAACAAATGTTGGGTATTAAGTTGCAAGCAACGAATAATCGCAGTAAGAAAAGTGTGTACTGTAAACAATGTAAACGAAGTAAACATCGTCGGTTTCTCCCTAATGGCAACAACACATCCTCCATTCGTCACGTTTCTGTCACTCGAGCATAGATGCAAAGGAGGCATGAACCCACTATCGAGCATAAATACTCCCTCTTGGAGTCACTAGCATCTACTTGGCCAGAGCATCTACTAACAACAGAGAGCATGCAAGATCATAAATAACATACACATGAAGATAACATGATAGATTGATTATCAACACACATAGCATTCAGTAATCATCGGATCCCAGCAAACACAACATGTAGCATTACAAATAGATGATCTCGATCATGTGAGGCAGCTCACGAGATCTAAACATGAGGAATAAGGTGGAGAGTACAACCATCTAGCTACTGCTATGGACCCGTAGTCCAGGGATGAACTACTCATGCATCACTCCGGAGGCGGGCATGGTGGTGTAGACCCCTCCGGTGATGAATTCCCCTCCCGGTAGGGTGCCGGGGAGAGATCCAGAATCCTCCCGATCTCGGGTTGACGATGACGGCGGCCTCGGGAGGTTCTCGGGGAGAAGTGGTATATCCTTAGGGTTGACGTATTGGGGGGCAATAAATAGGCGAAAGGGCGATGGCGGTGGACGCCCGAGGGGCCCACACCACCCCAGGCGCGACCGGGGGGGGGGGGCGCACCGCCCTATGGTGTGCCCCCCATGGCCCCCCTTCGGGCCTCTTTGGGACTCCATGGAACCTTCGAGAATTCTAAGACTTCTAGGCTTCGAATTTTCTAATTCTGAGAATATTTCTAGAACAACTTTTCTGAAACTAAAAACAACAGAGAACATGGAACTGTCTCTGTGGCATCTTGTCAATAGGTTAGTACCGGGAAATCGATAAAAATGACATAAAGTGTAAGGAAAACATGTAGCATATGGCATGAAAACAACATCCCCAAGCTTAGTTCCTACTCGTCCTCGAGTAGGTAAACGACAAATCAAATAATTTCTTAGGTGACATGCTACCACACAATCTTGATCATAATATGTAAAGCATAGCATGTAAACTAGGATCAAATGAAGTAAAGCTGTGATCTATATTTGATATCAACAAGTAATGCATAAACAAATAAGAAGAAATAAGCAAAACTTTTAATGAATCAATACTAAAAGACTATCAACCGTGCAAAGTTTATTAGAGATGATTAAGCTTTCAAGAACAACAATATCATGCATGTCAAACGATCTTCACAACCCCTGTTAGGATCAAGTCAAGCTTTCCACACGATGCAATGCTTGAATCTTAAACTATTTGCGCACTAAATACAAGCAAGTGTTCTGCGTTGGTCCCTGACACCGGGATGTTATGGAAAAGAGAACATTATGGGGGCTTTGGAAGGTCAATGGAAGAAAGGCTCACAAAGCTGAAAGTGGTCATTAGACAAGAGAAAGTCTTACAACCGAAGCTATGCAAGGAGTAGGGATTGCCACACAACGGATGCACATAGAGCTATAAGTGTATGAAAGCTCTCCAATGGAACTAGTGGGGGTGCATCCAACTTGCTTGCTCACGAAGACCTAGAGCTCATTTGAGGAGGCTGATCATTGGAATATACAAGCCAAGTTCTATAATATAAAGTTCCCCACATAGTTATGAATTAATGATAATATGAAAACTTTCCCCAAACTTAAGTATTGGTGCTAAACATGAAGCACACATGTGGTATATAAAGGATAGTGATGCGCCCCCTCTCTTTGGCCCTCTTTTCTTTTTTGTTTGGGGCTTTTCATTTTTTTTTGTATATCCTCACCGGTAGGGGCAACATCCTATATTACAATGAATCATCACACTTTTAGTACTCATAACTCACAATGAAATATCTCTGATGTATCCAACTGCATGCTCTTCCAGTGTAGCAGTATGCATAAATAACCATGAAGCTCATCATCAAGTAACATAATGAAGGTGGATGTTGTGCAGCAATACATCTCGGAATGGCTATGGAAATGCCATTATAGGTAGGTATGTTTTCTGTTTTGAGGAAGAATATATGGGCTTATGTGTCGGAGAACAAAGTCCTCCCACGGGATTTGGATGCACTAGCGAAGTTTGCACCAACTCTCAATGTGAGAAAGGGCAATGCACAGTACCGAAGAGGCTAGCAAATATGGATGGTGGAAGTGCCAGGAACCTCAACATAGACTCACGAGTTAAAAGATTACAGCAAGAAAATCATCTTACAAGGCACAATGCAAATCACTCCAAGAGGGTCCGTGGCAGTGACAAGTCACTATTAGCTACCCCGACCGTAGCGCGTAACAAAAGGCCGATCAGAAATGTATCACTCGTAGCAATCATATACCATTTTTTCTATCAGCTGGTAATTTTAAGTGTGGCACAGTTTCAAGTTTCTTAGACCAACCATTAAAATTTTCTACTTACCATTCCTTCCTGTTTACCCATTAAGCAAATTAATATCTCAAAACAACAAAGTGATTCAAGTGAAGCAGTTTAGTGATCTACAAGACCATGCGAATTTTTCCACTATACCAACTATCACATTAGCATTTCTATTCCCAACCAAGAACATATATGAGACAACAAAAACTCTCTCTAAGCATATATCAATGAAAACTAGAGAGTACTAACAGCTCCAAATAAAAGATGAATGCAAAACTGGAGCTGAATAAATGCAACAGCCAGACAAAGATTAAGAATACAAAGTATTCCCATGAAAAACTAGAGCGTGTCACTCTGCAATAAAAGAATGCTAGGTCCCAAGGAAGATTATTCCAAAAATAAAACCAAATTGAACGCAAAAACAAAAGACGCTCCAAGTAAAGCACATAAGATGTGATCGAATAAGAATATAGTTTCACTAGAAGTGACCTGATAATTTGTCGATGAAGAAGGGGATGCCTTGGGCATCCCCAAGCTTAGACGCTTGAGTCTTATTGGAATTTTCTGGGATGTACCACAGGGGCATCCCCAAGCTTAGGATGTTCACTCTTCTTGATCACGTCATATCATCCTCTTCTCTTGACCCTTGAAAACTTCCTTCACACCAAACTTCTCACAATCTTCATTAGCAACGTTAGTGCAAATCGAAATAATAAATTCACATGGTTCAGTTTCAACACAATACTAACACTAATAAACACATTAGATACTTTCACAACTTCTTTTAAAACTCTTTTTCTCAAAAGAACACTAAAAGAAAGAGATTAAGATGCAAATGCAATTATTTGCAGAAATCTGTCAAAACAGGACAGCAGGTAAAGATGATTTTTTTCGAAAATCTTATGTTACTCAAATAAAAAAGTGGTCAACTAAGAAAAGTTGCGTATATAGCCCAGTATTACGCACAAAAAAACTCAGGTCATTTTGAATTTTCTGTGATTTTATACGATTTTAACAGTGGACAACAGAAATTTGTTTCCTGCGAAGAAACCCGAAATATAGTCTCAACTTTCCACTAGAGGCTTTACTTGGCTCAACTAATACATGAAAATAAAGATACAAAGTAGTTTATACAGAAGTATACAACCCCTTGACTCAAATAAAACAGAGAAAAATAATGCAAAAATAAAAACATGGGTTATCTCCCAAGAAGTTCTGTTCTTTAAAGCCTTTTAGCTAGGCATGATAATTTGAGAAGATGCTCACATGAGAAATATGAATTGAAGCAAAAGAGAGCATCAAGAAGCAAATTTAAAACAAATTTAAGTGTAACCCACTTCCTATGAAAACAAATCTTGTAGAAAAACAAGTCAACGAAGCACAAAGTGACTAGCATAGGAAGACAAAATAAGTGCAACTTCAAAAATTTCAACATAAGGAGGGGAAGCTTAATATTGTTGAGATGCATAAAACCATGTTTCCCTCTCTCATAATAACTTTCAGTAGAACCATGAATAAAATTAACAATACAACTATCATAAGAAACATTCAAATCATGATCCACATGCAATAATGGTGTTTAAAGAATTCATACTAATAACATTGCCACTATCATCCAAATAAAGTTCCGTAGGTTTTTTAATTTTCTCTTCAAACACTTCATGTCCCAACTCAAGATAAATATTATAAAGCTCTCTCATTTTTGTTGTTGTTTTCCATTAAGTCTAAATAGTAAATATAAAAACAAGGAATAAGTAAAAATAATCCTAACTAGTGAAAACAAGAAACAAAAATATATAATTGCAGAATCTAAAGGAAATAACTTCGAGCACTCACACCCGAGGATGTGAGAACCTTTTACCTTACCTCCTGATGCTTGTAGAGTTGATGAAGTTGTTGGAAACCCCAAGAGGAGGGTTGGATGAGAAAGCGGCAAGAATTTCCCTCAGTTAAGAACCAAGGTTATCAATCCAGTAGGAGGAAGAGGATCTCAGGAAGGTTGATGCCAGTGACGGTGGTGCTGGCGCTTCACCGGTGTTAGCAACAACGTGGAACCTGCACACAACACAACCAAAATACTTTTTCCCAACGATACAGTGAGGTTGTCAATCTCACCGGTCTTGCTGAAAACAAAGATTAGACGTATAGTGTGGAAAATGATGTATAATTGCAGTAAGTAAAGAAAGCAGGAAATAGTTGTGGTTTGTTTAACAGTGTGGAAAAATGGACCGGGGTTCATAGGTTCACTAGTGGTGTCTCTCCATAAAAGATAGCATGCTGGGTGAACAAATTACAGCTGGGAAATTGACAAATAGAGGTTACACCGTAGTGCACATATATGACATGAAGACTACTATGATATTTAGTGCGGGCATTACAACAATATACATAGACCGACATCCATCTGCATCTATGATTGATAATCCACCCTCAGGTTATCATCCGAACCCCCTTAGGTATTAAGTGGCAAGCAACAAATAACTGCATTAAACAAAGTGTGTAATGTAAGCAATGATTATTCACGCGGGCACTCTCACCGATGTTTTCTCCCTAATGGCAACAACACAGCCCCCTTCACGTTTCTGGCACTCGAGCAAGGTGGTGAGGAGGCATGAACCCACTATCGAGCATAAATACTCCCTCTTGGAGTCACTAGCAACTACTTGGCCAGAGCAACCACTAGCAACGGAAAGCATGCAAGATCACAAATAGCATATGCAAATAAAGACTATAATCAACTTGGCATAAGTACAGTATTCATCGGATCCCAGCAAACACAACATATAGAATTACATAAGATCAATCTCGATCATGATAGGCAACTCACGAGATCTAAACATGGAGGCATATGAGGAGAAGACAACCATCTAGCTATAGCTACGAACCCGTAGTCTAAGGATGAACTACTCACGCATCACTCCGGAGCCAGGCATGGTGATGAAGAGTCCTCCGGTGATGATCTCCTCTCCAGCAGGGTGCCGGAAACAGCTTCAGAACCCCCTGATCTAGGGTTGACGGTGACGGCGGTTGCGGAACTTTTCGGGGATTTTTGATCAGGTGTTTAGGGTTTTCCATCCGGGGGGATTAAATAGGCGAAAGGACAAAGGAGGTGGAGCTCCAGGGTCCCCACACCGATAGCTGGCGCGGCCAGGGGGACCCACACCACACTATGGTGTGGCCCCCCTGATGCCCTTCTTCGACTACTCTTTGGTGTTCTGGATGCTTCCGGGGAAAATAGGCATTTCGGGCTTTGCGGGGTCCAATTCCGAGAATGTTTCCAGAACAACTTTTCTGAAACCAAAAACAGCAGAAAACAGGGAACTGGAACTTGACATCTTGTTAATAGGTTAGTCCCGGAAAACGTATAAAAATGCTATAAAAAAGGGAGAAAACATGTATCAATTGACATAATATGATCATGGAGCATCAGAAATTATAGATACGTTGGAGACATATCAAGCATCACCAAGCTTAGTTCCTACTCGTCCTCGAGTAGGTAAACGATAAAACAATAATTTCTAAGGTGACGTGCTACTAACATAAACTTGATCAATCTAATGTAAAAGCATAAGCACGCTGAGATCATAAAACTTCAAACACAAACATGATAAATGGAACTTTAATAGTAAAGCATAGCAATTACTTTGCATCACGAAGAGTAACTCAAATAAAGGATCATGAATAATATTGCAAAGAAAGTTAAACGTTTGTTTTAGGTATAGAGAAAGCATGGCAAAGTGATATTTCGCTAGTCCTTAAGAGTGGGGCAAAACATAAATGCCAGGACACCTTCAAAGTTCATGAGGAAGACTAGAACAAATAATTTAAGAACAAATAATATCACATCATGAAGTAATTATTGATGCTTATGGGACAAATGCACATAGAACCCAGAATGGCAAAAACGCTCTCTCAACTGTGGATAAAGTTAGAAGATGGAGACTCGACATAAAAGTAAAAGAAAGGCCCTTCGCGGAGGGAAGCAGGGATCACTCATGTGCTAGAGCTTTTTATTTTATTAAACAGAGGTATTAAAATTTTGACTCCGAGTGTCTATATTTTGGGAGATGTATGCTAATGTCAATGAATGGTAAACAGAAAATACAGTACGTCACAAGCCAACTGGATTCACAAGAGCGGCTCCCATGGCGAAGGACGCAACTTGTGTAGAAGGTCATCCCTCTTTCTCTTATGTTTACAGAATTATGCTTTGAGTGATAAATCAGGGGGAAAAATAGTGAAGAGAATTTGTTTGTATTAATTTGGGGCTAGGCTCCCCGCTGCCAGCTCTTCTATCATTTGGATAAGCGGATGAAGCCACTAGTCCAGAGTGTGAAATCCAATCAACAAGTGAGATAAAGATTCTCTATTTACGTCCTCATGAGAAAAACCAGGAACATAAAGCAGGAGTAATTTTGAAGGTAAACATGAACAATTTACTTGGAGTGGCAGTTAAATACCACATGTAGGTAGGTATGGTGGACACAATGGGAAAATTTTGGTTTAAGGGAGTTTGGATGCACGAGTAGAGCTCATACTCATTACAGGTGGAGGCTAGCAAAAGACTAGGAGCGACAAATCAAGAGAGCATAAGAGCCATAATCATGCATAGCGACATAAACATGATTAACTAAAACATAAGCAGTATCACAAGTTTAAAAACTAAGTGTTCAAGGAGGATATTCGTGACTGGTTTGTATTCATAAACATGGTGTGAGCATGCGCCAAGTCAACAAAAAAAACATTCGAAAGAGAATACCATATATTGATGCTTTACTATGACAAGAACCTCATGAATCTTTCAAGACATATTAAACACTCTCAGCTATTTGAGTCTATTCATGCTACTCAATAACTACAAGGCTTTACAACTAAAATAACATTTAGCATGGCATGAAAAAGTTCTAGCCACAGTCTATACAAGCTTCTACTAGTACTGTTATAAATTCTACTTCAAGCAGCAGTTTTCTTTCTCCAACCAAACACCATAAAAAACATGATTTAACAAAAATACTCTTTATGATACATCAAGCAAACATGAGATTACTCACATAACACTACTAAAACTAACAACTCAAATAAGAGATGCATGCAAAACAGGAGCTAAATAAATGCAGCAGCTAGACAGAGATTAAGAATACAATGTATTCTCATGAAAAAGCGGAGCGTGTCACTCTGCAATAAAAGAATGCTGGGGTCCAACCAAGCTTATTGAAAAAGTAAAAACAAACTGAAAGCAAAAACAAAAACAAACTTAAAACAAAAATAAAAGACGCTCCAAGTAAAGGACATAAGATGCGACCGAATAAAAATATAGTTTCACTAGAAATGACCTGATAATTTGTTGATGAAGAAGGGGATGCCTTGGGCATCCCCAAGCTTAGACGCTTGAGTCTTATTGGAATTTTCTGGGATGTACCACTATGGCTTCCCCAATCTTAGGCTTTTCACTCTTCTTGATCACTTCATATCATCCTCTTCTCTTGACCCTTGAAAACTTCCTTCACACCAAAGTTCTCACAATCTTCATTAACAACGTTAGTGCAATTGAAATAATAAATTCACATGGTTCAGTTTCAACACAAGTATAACACTCAAAAACACATTATCTACTTTCACAACTTCTTTAAAAACTATTTTTCTCAAAAGAACACCAAAATAAAGAGATTAAGATGCAAATGCGATAAATGGCAGAAATCTGTCAAAACAGAACAACAGGTAAAGATTGATTTTTTCAAAATTCTTATGTTGCTCAAATAAAAAAGTAGTAAACTAAGAAAATTTGCGTATATAACTCAGTATTAAGCACAAAAAAACTCAGGTCATTTTGACTTTATTTTTATTTTTAACGGAATTAGTAGTGGACAGCAAAAATCTGTTTCCTGCGCAGAAATCCGAAATATAGGCTCAACTTTCCACTAAAGGATTTACTTGGCTCAACAAGAAGTCAAAAGAAAAGGCAAAGAGGGGTTTATAAGGAAATAGACAACACCCAGGTGCAAAGCACACCAAAAAAAAACGAAAGAAAACGGGTTGAAAACAGCGAAATAAAACGGGTTGTATCCCGGTAGCGCTTTTCTTTAACGCCTTTCAGCTAGGCATAAAAGGGCAACTCAAGTATTTTTAAGTGAAAAAGCATCAACATCATATTTTTCTAGGAAAGTGTTCCAAACCATTCTTGAGGGGGAATTGATATTTAATACTCTCCTCTTTCATATCAATAATAGCACCAACAGTTCTAAGAAAAGGTCTTCCCAAAACAATAGGACAAGAAGCATTGAATTCAATGTTCATAACAACAAAATCAACAGGGGCAAGGTTATTGTTAACCATAATGAGAACATCATCAATTCTACCTGCAGGTTTCTTCTTAGCATTATCAGCAAGATCAACATCCAAATAACAGTGTTCCAACGGTGGTAAATCAAGCATATCATAAAGCTTTTGAGGCATAATAGAGATACTAGCATGAAGATCACACAAAGCATTGCAATAAAAATAATTTACTTTTACCTTAATGATAGGCTCCCAACCATCATCTAATTTTATAGGGATAGATGTCTCAAATTTCAGCTTTTCTTCCCTAACTTCCATGAGAGCATTGGTAATATGTTTAGTAAATGCCATATTCATGGCACAAGAATTGGGATTTCTATCAAGATTTTGTAGGAACATAATAACTTCAGATATATTGAAATCATCAAAATTAATATTATTATCATCAAAAGTAATGGAACCATTATCTCCCATATTTCTAAAAATTTCAGCACTTTTATCAGAAGCAATATCAGCAGTTTGAGGCAATTTAGCACGTTTCACCAAAGGAGTAGGGACTTTATTAACACCAACTACCTTACCATTGATAGTAGGAGGTTTACTAGCACTAGGATCTTCAGTTTTACTAGTGATTGTGATAGTGCAAACTCTAGCAATATTATTCTTTCTAGCCAATTCATCTTCTCTTTCCCATCTAGCATGTAATTCAGCCATCAACCTAACATTATCATCAATTTCAACTTGGATGGCATTCAAAGTTTTACTTTGTTTAACATCCTGTGGCAAAAACTTTAGTTTTAGAAAATCAACATCAATAGCAAGGCTATCTACTTTAGAGGCAATAACATCTATTTTACCAAGCTTTTCCTCAACAGACTTATTAAAAGCAGTTTGTGTGCTAATAAATTCTCTAAGCATGTTTTCAAGATCAGAGGTAGAGATTTTATTCCTATTGTAGGAGTTGCTATAAGAATTACCATAACCATTCTTAGGAGGATAAGGCTTATAATTGTTTCCACCAAAATTATTTCTATAAGCATTGTTGTTAAAATTATTATTTCTAATAAAGTTTACATCAACATGCTCTTCTTGAGCAACCAAAGAGGATAAATGAACATTATTAGGATCAACTTGAGCTTTACCATTAACAAGCATAGACATAATAGCTCAAGCCTTTCACTAAAGAGGAGGTTTCCTCAACAGAATTTACCTTCTTACCTTGTGGAGCTCTCTAAGTATGCCACTCTGAATAATTTATCATCATATCATCAAGAAGATTTGTTGCATTTCCTAAAGTGATGGACATAAAGGTACCTCCAGCAGCTGAATCCAATAGGTTCCTTGAGGAGAAATTCAGTCTTGCATAAAAAGTTTGTATAATCATCCAAGTAGTCAGTCCATGAGTGGGACAATTCTTCACCATAGTTCTCATTCTTTCCCAAGCTTTAGCAACATGTTCATCATAAAATTGTTTAAAATTCATTATGTCACTTCTCAGGGACATAATCTTAGCAGGAGGATAATATTTTCCAATGAAAGCATCTTTACACTTAGTCCATGAATCAATAATATTTCTAGGCAAAGGTATCAACCATTGTTTAGCTCTTCCTCTCAAAGAGAAAGGAAATAATTTCAGTTTAATAATATCTCCATCGACATATTTATATTTTTGCATCTCACATAGTTCAACAAAATTATTAAGGTGGACAGCAGCATCATCATTACTAATACTAGAAAATTGTTCTTTCGTCACAAGATTTAATAAAGCAGGTTTAATCTCATAGAAAGCTGTAGTAGGAGCAGGTGGAGCAATAGGTGTACAAATAAAATCATTGTTGTTTGTGCTAGTGAAGTCACACAACTTAGTATTCTCAGAGGAACTCATTTTAGCAGAATAAAAGAAAACAAATAAATAACAGCTATGAAGTAAACTAATTGTTTTTTGTTTTTGATAAAGAGAAGAAAAACAAGACAAAAATAAAAACAAGACAATAAACAAAATAAAGAGGTTGAGAGTGAGAGACTCCCCTTGCCAGAAGACTTCTTCCTCCCCGACAACGGCGCCAGAAATTCCTTGATGCTTGTAGAGTTGATGAAGTTGTTGGAACCCCTAGAGGAGGGTGTGATGAGCAAGCGGCAAGAATTTCCCTCAGTTAAGAACCAAGGTTATCAATCTAGTAGGAGGAAGAGGATCTCAGGAAGGTTGATGCCACTGACGGTGGTGCTGGCGCTTCACCGGTGTTAGCAACAACATGGAACCTGCACACAAAACAACCAAAATACTTTGTCCCAACGGTACAGTGAGGTTGTCAATCTCACCGGTCTTGCTAAAAAAAAGATTAGACGTATAGTGTGGAAAATGATGTATGCTTGCAGTAAGTAAAGAAAGCAGGAAATAGTTGTGGTTTGTTTAACAATGTGGAAAAATGGACCGGGGTTCATAGGTTCACTAGTGGTGAGCATGTTGGGTGAACAAATTACAGCTGGGCAATTGACAAATAGAGGTTGCACCGTAGTGCACATATATGACATGAAGACTACTATGATATTTAGTGTCGGCATTACAACAATATACATAGACCGACATCCATCTGCATCTATGACTAATAATCCACCCTCAGGTTATCATCCGAACCCCCTTAGGTATTAAGTTGCAAGCAACAGATAACCGCATTAGACAAAGTGTGTAATGTAAGCAATGATTATGCACGCGGGCACTGTCACCGTTGTTTTCTCCCTAATGGCAACAACACATCCCCCTTCACGTTTCCGTCACTCGAGCAAGGTGGTGAGGAGGCATGAACCCACTATCGAGCATAAATACTCCCTCTTGGAGTCACTAGCAACTACTTGGCTAGAGCAACCACTGTCAACGGAAAGCATGCAAGATCGCAAATAGCATATGAAAATAAAGACTATAATAAACTTGGCATAAGTTCAATATTCATCAGATCCCGGCAAACACAACGTATAGAATTACATAAGATCAATCTCGATCATGATAGGCAACTCACGAGATCTAAACATGGAGGCATATGAGGAGAAGACAACCATCTAGCTACAGCTACGAACCCGTAATCCAAGGATGAACTACTCACGCATCACTCCGGAGGAAAGCCTGGTGATGGACAAGCCTCCGGTGATGAGCTCCTCTCCGGCAGCGTGCCGGAAACAGCTTCGGAACCCCCCCTGATCTAGGGCTGACGGTGACGGCGGCTGCGGAACTTTTCACGGATTTTGATCAGGTGTTTAGGGTTTTCCATCCGGGGGGGGGGGTTAAATAGGCGAAAGGGCAAAGGCGGTGGAGCTCCAGGGGCCCCACACCCATAGTTGGCGCGGCCAGGGGGCCCGCGCCACCCCATGGTGTGGCTCCCCTGATGCTCGTCTTCGACTCCTCGGATGCTTCCGGGGAAAATAGGCACTTCGGGCTTTGTGGGGTCCAATTCCGAGAATGTTTCCAGAACAACTTTTCTGAAACCAAAAACAGCAGAAAACAGGGAACTGGAACTTGGCATCTTGTAAATAGGTTAGTCCCAGAAAACGTATAAAATGCTATAAATAAGGGAGAAAACATGTAGCAATTGACATAATATGATCATGGAGCATCAGAAATTATAGATACGTTGGAGACGTATCACCTCCCCGGCAACGGCGCCAGAAAAGAGCTTGATGTCTACGCACGCTTCTATTCTTGTAGACAGTGTTGGTCCTCCAAGTGCAGAGGTTTGTAGAACAACAGCAAGTTTCCCTTAAGTGGATCACCCAAGGTTTATCGAACTCAGGGAGGTAGAGGTCAAAGATATCCCTCTCAAGCAACCCTGCAATTAAGATACAAGAAGTCGCGCGTGTCTCCTACACACCCAATATACTTGTAAGGTATAGATGTGCACTAGTTCGGCGAAGAGATAGTGAAATGCGAGTAATATGGATGTTTATAAGTAACAATAACAATCTGAAATAAATATGGCAGCAAGCAAACATGTAGCAGAACAGGCGGAAAACGGTGTTTCAATGCTCGGAAACAAGGCCTAGGGATCCTACTTTCACTAGTGGACACTCTCAACAATGATCACATAATTGAATAACTAAATATCTTCTCTTCACTATGCTACTCTTAACCCTCTCCGGTTGGATAATGAACACTAATGATTGCATAGGGCTGCAAAAAGCATTCCTTAAAGTAAGCATTCCCATGTCTAGTTAACCCCACGCTGTCACTATGAGCGTCCCAGAAGGTACTAGACAAACACCACAATTCATAGAGAAGAAACACACGGTGTCCACACTGTCACCTTCACACCGCGGGACAAGGTGACTCCAAAGTTCATATTAATAAAACACTTGAGTTGCACAATATGAAGAGTAACATCTACTTATTCAACTAGATTACAAATCTCACGATCACATAGAGATCACACCATGGGAGAGAGAGATAAACCACATAGCTACCGGTAGAGCCCTCAGCCTCGGGGGAGAACTACTCCCTCCTCATCATAGGAGACAGCAACGGCGATGGAGATGGCGGTGGAGTCGATGGAGATGGTTCCTGGGGCACTTCCCCATCCCGGCAGGGTGCCAGAACAGAGATCTGTCCCCCGAAACTTCTCGGCGGCAGCGGTGGAGCTACAGATGTATTTTGTGGAAAAGGTTGATTCTCCTAGGGTTTATGCATCGAGGGTATATATAGAAAAAAGGGAGATGCCGGGGGTAGCCAGGGGGCCCACACCACCAGGTGTCGCGGCTAGGGGTGGCCCGCGCCACCCTATGGTGTGGCCACCCTGTGGCCCCCCTTCGGGGCTCTTCGGGACTTCTGGATGCTTCCGGGACTTCTAAGACTTCTGGCTTTTGAATTTTCCAATTCCGAGAATATTTCCAGAACAACTTTTCTGAAACTAAAAACAACAGAAAACAGGGAACTGGCACTTGGCATCTTGTTAATAGGTTAGTCCCGGAAAACGTGTAAAAATGCTATAAAGAAGGGAGAAAATATGTAGCAATTGGCATAATATCAACATGGAACATCAGGAATTATAGATACGTTGGAGACGTATCAAAGAAGCATTGCATTAAATATTCAAGACAACAAAATCAACAGGGACAAAATTATTATGAACCATGATAGGAACATCATCAACTCTCCCCAAAGGTTTCTTTCTAACATTATCAATAAGACGAAAATCCAAATAACAAGGTTCCAATGGTGGTAAATCAAGAATATCATAGATTTTCTTAGTCATAAAAGAGATACTAGAACCAAGATCACATAGAGAATTGCCATCAAAATCATTCACTTTCATTTTAATAATGGGTTCCAAACCATCTTCTAGCTTCATAGGGATAGAGGCTTCATACCTTAATTAATCCTCTCTAATTTGCATGACAGCATTTGTAATATGTTTTGTGAAAGCCATATTCATAGCACTAGCATTAGGAAAACTAGCAAGCTTTTGCAAGAACTTAATCACTTCAGTTATGTTGCAATCATCAAAGTAAAGATCATTTTTATCAAAGGTAATGGGACCATTGTCTCCCATATTTCTAAAAAATTCAGCACTTTTATGAGGAACATTTTTAGCAGTTTGAGGCAGTTTTGCATTTTTAATAGCAGAAGTGGGAGCATTTCCAACACCAATTACTTTACCATTGATAGTAGAAGGTTTTCTAGCATGAGAAGCTTCAGTTTTACTAGTGGTGGTAATGGTGCAAACATTAGCTATATTATTCTTTCTAGCTAATTCATCTTCTCTTTCCCATCTAGCATGCAATTCAGCTAACATCGTAACATTATCATCAGTTCGAATTTGGATAGAATTAAAAGTTTTAGTTTCTTTAACATCATGAGGTATAACCTTTAGTTTCATAAAATCAACATCAAGATCAAGGCTATCAACTTTACAAGCAAGAACATCAATTTTCCCAAATTTTTCCTCAACAGATTTATTGAAAGCAGTCTGTGTACTAATAAAATTCTTAAGCATATTCTCAAGATAAGAGGGTAAACTTTTATTGTTTTTGTAGGAATTACCATAAGCAATATTATTATTGGGAGGATATGGCCTATAATTGTTGCTACCAAAATTATTCCTATAAGCATTGGTGTTGAAATTATTATTTTTAATGAAGTTCACATCAACATGCTCTTCTTGAGCAACCAAACATGATAAAGGAACATTATTTGGATCAATAGCAGCATGGCCATTCATAAGCATAGACATAATAACATCAATTCTATCACTAATAGAGGAGGTTTCTTCAACAGAATTTACCTTCTTACCAGTTGTAGCTCTCTCAGTGTGCCATTTAGAATAATTCACCATCATATCATCAAGAAGCTTTGTCGCCGACCCCAAGGTAATGGACATAAAGGTTCCTCTAGCAGCTGAATCCAGAAGGTTTCTTGAAGAAAAAAATCAGACCTGCATAAAAGGTTTGGATGATCATCCAAGTAGTCAGTCCATGTGTGGGACAATTCTTTACTAAAGATTTAATTATTTCCCTAGCTTTAGCAACATGCTCATTATCAAGTTTCTTAAAATTCATAATTATACTTCTTAAAGATATAATCTTAGCAGGAGGATAATATTTTCCAATGAAAGCATCTTTAAACTTAGTCCAAGAATCAATACTATTTCTAGGCAAAGACATCAACCATTCTTTAGCTCTTCCTCTCAAAGAGAAAGGAATCAATTTTAGTTTAATAATATCCCATCTACATCTTTATATTTTTTCATCTCACATAGTTCAACAAAATTATTAAGATGGGCAGCAGCATCATCAGTACTAACACCACAAAATTGCTCTCTCGTAACAAGGTTTAACAGGGCAGACTTTATCTCATAAAAATCAGCAGTAGGAGCAGGTGGAGCAATAGGTGTGCTAATGAAATCACTGTTATTGGTGCTAGTAAAGTGACACAACTTAGTGTTCACAGGAGTAGTCATTTTAACAAGACTAAAAATAGGAATAAAACTACAACTAGAATTAGAACTAATTTTTTATGTTTTTGATAAAGAGAAGCAAACTAGACAAAATAAAATAAACTAAGCAAAACAAAAACAAAGTAAAGAGATTGGAAGTGAGAGACTCCCCTTGCAGAAATTCTCTTCCTCCCCAGCAACGGCGCCAGAAATTAGCTTGATGGTGCAGATCTTGGACTCGTTGGGAGACCCCAAGAGGAAGGTATGATGAGCACATCAGCAGTTTTTCCTCGGTAAGAAACCAAGGTTTAATCGACCAGTAGGAGGAAGGAGTAACTTCAGAAGGTTGAAGTAGCTGAGATGGTAGGGCGCACTACCGGTTCAGAAGCAACGTGGAACCTACACAACACAATCAAATCACTTTGCCCCAACGAAGCAGTGAGGTTGCCAATCTCACCGGTTTTGCTGAACACAAAGAGGTTAAACATATGGTGTGGAAAACAGTAGGAAAACAGTATGAAAGTAGCAGCAGAAGTATGAAAGCAGTGTGAAAGTAGTGTGTATATTATCAGTATGAGAAAATGGACCAGGGTCCACACTTCACTAGTGGTGTCTCTCCGTGAAAGATAAATAACATGTGTGGTGAACAAATTACAGTTGGGCAATTGAAAGAAATGAAGGGTGCACCGTAGTGCATATGCAATACATAAAGATTACTATGTGATTCATGCGGGCATTACAACAAAATACATAGACCGTCATCCAACTTCATCTATGACTAATAATCCACCCTCCGAATATCATCCGAACAAACGTTGGGTATTAAGTTGCAAGCAACAGATGATCGTAGTAAGCAAAGTGTGTAATGTAAACAATGTAAACTAGGTAAACATCGTTGTTTCCTCTCTAATGGAAACAACACATCCTCCATCCGTCACGTTTCTGTCACTCGAGCACACATGCAAAGGAGGCATGAACCCACTATAGAGCATAAATACTCCCTCTTGGAGTTACTAGCATCTACTTGGCCAGAGCATCTACTAATAACGGAGAGCATGCAAGATCATAAATAACATAAGAATGAAGATAACATGATAGATTGATAATCAGAAGACATATCATTCAACATTCATCAGATCCCAGCAAACACAACATGTAGCATTACATAAAGATGATCTCGATCATGTAAGGAAGATCACAAGATCTAAACAGTAGGTACAATGTGGAGAGAACAACCATCTAGCTATTGCTATGGACCCGTAGTCCAGGGATGAACTACTCACGCATCACTTCGGAGGAGGGCAGGATGGTGTAGACCCCTCCGATGATGAATTCCCCTCCCGGCAGGGTGCCGGGGAGAGCTCGAGAATGTAAGGTCCGCCTTAGAACCACTGTTCAAGGACACCTTCGATATGCATACATTCACGATCCCAGGAATTCAGTCGTGAACAACATATCAAGTTTGTACACAGATACAATATCCATTACACGGTTGCATAAACACTTACAAGGGACATGGTCACATGACCAATTCTACGCAACTGCCACGCAGGGCAAACACACAACACACACATCGGAAGACTAACACACACAAACGTAGTAGAGCCCAAGTCACGCCTTAACCTACAGGCTGCTGACCGGGAGACGATCCTAGTTCGCAAAGCCATCAGCTCCGTACTCCTCCTCGTAGATCTCCTTCTGAGACTCCTTCTCAAAATCTGGCAAGTTGATACCAGGGATGAAACCAATATGAGTACATTTGAATGTACTCAGCAAGACATCCATCATGTAACTTACCAAAATGAAAGTATGCTTATATGGTGTAATAGGTAGGCTATAAATAGGGTTCACTATCAATGGAGTTCATATATGATGACACCACAGTTGAAGTTAGGTTAATTTGTATCTTCGTTGAAGAAGATACTTCAGAAGAAAATAATATAGTTTTTCTTTCCCTTGTAGATATCACATGTACAAGAGGTTTTGTAAATCTTTGTTAAAAGAAAGTTTTTCTATTTGCAAAGCTTCATGGAATCAGCTTCCAGATTTTTGCTTAGAGAAGAAAGATTTTCTTTGCAAAACTTTTTGTAAAACAACTGCTGGCTTTTCATCATCGGTACCTCCACGGCACAAGATTTTCTTCCTTTCCGAACTTCCCAAGTTCAACACCTTTTTGAACTCCTTTTTGAAAACATTGACACAATGCTAGCTACATGAATATTCAACTGTCCATGTGCGTGGACGCGGCTTCTTCGAAAAAGTTGTACTCTGCAGAGGTGTACACATCCACCAGATCCAGTACACCTGCCGTGAACAACCACGGACTGTAACAACAGTATGTAAACATCAGATAACTGATCCTAACCTTCCACTGTGTTCAAGCTAGAATGTGTCTATCTCTGAGTTTAGTTTTACCGTCATCCCCGGCACCAGGCTATTCCTCGCCAGCCAGGATGTGACGCCCCGAGATCGGGCACTATGCAGATTTCAGCATTCCCGCCAAATCCGCATAATAACCGATTCCAGGTTGCCATTTATGATAACATTACAATAGTTCACGAATATTCCACAATTACAACAGAATCAGAAAGATACAAGATGACTCAACGAGCCAGGGATACAACTGATACAATACAAAGATCCAAATAACAGCGGAAGAAACAAACGTCCGTCTACGGACAAGATCCAAATTGGACTAAGAGTCCTGAAGATAACCGAGAGCGTCCAATCCCTGCCCAGGCCAAGCCGGAGGGATTCCCAAGCTAACGTCGTCAAACTTCAAACCTGTTGACTGCAATTTGGAATTTGCAGCCACGAAAGAGATTCGTGGGTCAGTACGGTTAAGTACTGGCAAGGGGGATAAAACCCATACTCACAAGTTACCGGCGTAGCCAGTCATCACAAGATACAAATACTTTAGGATTAACAGAAAGGTAGGGGTTATGGCAAATAAGCGACATCAGGCTGCACTAACCAACTACAGAGATGCTATTACTTCCAACTATCAGAAAGGAGATAAGATCGAGTGATAGTAACCAACTGAAAGATAACTTCAAACAAACCCATCCTGGATCTCGCCCCTTATCCGAAGAAGCAATCCGAGGATAACTCACACCGTAGTATTAAAGATGAGTCAATTTATTGTGTGAATAACCTATTACTAGTCAAGTTGTTATTCATTGGGTGTAACATGGTTAATCATTATGTTGAAGTTGTCCTGAGTACTTGTTAGCCAGTACTTTCACCAAGTAATCCATAACCGCGGAAAACACGGCTTCTCGAGAAGATTATCCCTGCAGGGTTGCACCAAAGTAACCGACACTCATGAATATCCCGCCAGATGGAGTGGCCACTCCACCAAGCGGGGCACTCAACACAATCCAACCCTTCTTCGCATCAAGCCCAAAGCACCTTGGGCGCACGGCTAATCGAGCCCAGAAGAAAATGGACCCTCATAGCACTCTAAGAACGTGTCCCCCTATATGCCGACTACGAAAGTTCCACCCGGGTACCAAGGGCTCGCAAGATCATGCATGCAGCAAATGGAAAACCCGAACTAAATGAGGCGATTTGGACGAGATGCGAATCGGGTCAAACTGAGGGGGAGCCCATACTCCCCAAATGCGGGTAGTGCGCTCATCATGGATCAGTAGACAAGACCCTTTTCCTATTAGGGTCGACACTAGCAGGCCTCAAAACCACAAAGGGCCTCCTGCCGGTGCCTTATCATCAAATTTATTATTAATAGCAACATTAGCATGATTGATTGATTGATTAAACATCGAGCCCCCAGAACACTAATAGAGTAATAACAGAAAGTAACGGGTAACCGACTCGAGCAAAACAACCCTAAGCAAGATAGTAAGACACAGGCTCAAGCAAAGGTTATAGGTATGGAGGTGAGGCAATATCAAGGTTAAGGGATTCATGTGATGGGTTCGTAACAGAAACAACTACCACTAAGGCTAGCAGAAAAGAATCAACGGAAAGAATCGGTAACAAGTGATGAAAGGCAGCCATATGGCATGCAAGTGAGTATACTTGCCTGAGATCCCGCAAGGTAGAAGAACTTGTCGTTGCTCACATCATCTCAACGTCCTATCCGAGAAGAAGCAACGAACTAAAAGAAACACCGGATGCAATAATTACTACTACGGCAAAAGATCCAGCATGAACAAGGTATGGATGCATGACAAGGTTAATAGATGCACCAAAGTAAACTAGTGGATATGATACACAAGTTTAAATGGATTCCATATGCAAAGATTGCATATGGCAAACCCATGCCTTATAGTTGAATTAGTTGTTCTAACAATAAGCATCATGTGTAAGTGAGTTAGAATGATGCATGCATGATGAAGAACAAGAAGATAACAATATTAAATGCAAGTGGAAGGATGGTTAACAAGTTTAGAAAACAATTGTCAAGTTTGGAAATTATTGTTACTTAATGGTGTTGAACAAGTAGGGGTTGTTATCATCAAGTTAAGTTGGTCAAACCAAACAACAAAGTTGATATTTGAAAAGGTTATCAAATTTTAGTTGGATTACATGTTTCACATTTTGAAATTGGACTTTGGATTAATTATTTATGAATTAAACAATATTAAACAAGTTTTAATTGAATTAAACAAGATTCAAATTGTTTAGGCAATTTTAATTATTCAAAACAGAAATCAAAATTTATATTTGAATAGAACATTCAAAAAGGTGTGAAAAACATATTTTATTTGCATTAATTGGAAATGGTATGAATTAGTTATGAATTATTATAAATGGCATTTGAATCATTTGAATTTGAATTTAAAATGCATTTTGAAAATTCAAAACAGAACACAAATAAGTTATTTGGAAAGTTTGTTAAATTCTGAACAGAAAACATATATAACTTTTAGTTATTAGAATTATAGATTAGAAGTTATTGATTTTTGAAGTTAATGTTTTATTCTGCCAATTTAAAAGAATTAGAAAACAAACAGAAAATGTTTTTATTCTTTTGGTACAGCCACGGGGTCTAACCACAGCCACTGCCCCGTGGGACCGTGGCCAACGTGGCGAAAACGCACACGCGTGGCTGCCACCGCGGCTGACGGGTGGCCCCTTCACCCTGCGCTGAAATAGCAAAAAGTTGGGGTTTTTCCCCGGTGCGGAGCCAGGGCTCGAACCTGGGATCTCCCTTCGCTCGCAAAAGGCTGTACCATCTGCGCTGCACTGCGTTGCTTGACAGTAAGGGCGTTGGCGACAGGTTAAGGCGTGACAAGGTTAACTGAATGTTCTGAAGATCAACACCGTTCTCGACTGACTGAAGATGAACTACGACGATGATCACAGTGGCGTTGCGACACCGTGGAAGCGAGTGGATCTGTTGTGCTGGACGCGATCGCAACTCGCAGATGCAACAGAGGAAAGGAGGAGGAGGAGCTGGCTCACCACCGGTTGTAGGCGTAGCAGCGGCCCGATGACGACGGCATGACGAAGGCAACGGCGGCGCAGAAGAGGTCGGCGGCGACGTCCTAGCTGCTGTTCGTGCCCACTCCGATGTCGATTCAGTAGAGGAGGAAGAGGTGGCGTGGCTCCATGGGCTAGATGAGGGGGTGGTGCTGCGAGGCGGCGCGGAACTGGAAAATTCAGAGACGGCGGCGGAGGTGGATGCCGCGGCCGGTTCGTGGACGGCGGCGCGCGCTCCATGCGTCTCCGGGCTCGTGCTGGGGTGCAAACGAGAGAGGGTGGCGAGGGGTGCTGATTTTGGTGGCTAGACTCGACGGTGGCGCAGCGAGGTGGCGGCGGCGGACGGAGATTCAGAGATGCTACTCCGGTGAAGGGTTCAGAGGGGGACAGAGGCGCCGGGAGAGAGAAAATGGAGGCGCCTCGAAGGGAGAGAGGGACCTAGGAGTTAGGGCAGGGTTCTAGGGCTTCGAGGGGATCGAGGAGGATCTTTATAGGCCCGAGGGCGCGCGCTTGGCCGTCGAAGAGATACTGCCTGCGACGTGGAAGCAGGGATGCACCGCCGTACAGAAACAGGGAAGCGAGGCGAACAGCGAAGGGGTACCGGGCCTAAGTGGGCTGCTGCGCGCGGGAGATAGGATGCGGGCTGGGCCGCGCGGTAGGCTTAGGTTAGCTGCTGCGTTTTATTTATTTTGTTTCTCCTGTTTTTTTTTTGCTGAAAAGGTTTTGAAAGGAATTTGTTAAGGTTTTGGTTATCAAAAATTTCAGAAAAATTAGTTTAAGTTAATTAGGTAAAAAGAAACCAAATTGCAAGATTGGAATTCAGAAATTTGATATTTAAAAGGTGTTTGCATTTGAAACCAAATTTTGAAGGAATTGGAATATTCATTAGTATTGGAAAAACAAGTAATTTCCAATAGGGTTTCCCCTAGTTTTAAAGTGATTTTCAGATTACAAAAGTGTGGTGAACTTTATGGGTTCAAAAAGGTACTGATTTTGAGAATAGATTTGAATTTGAAAATGATTTGGAGTTAATTGCTTGAATTAATGCCTTGATTAAACCAACAAGTTAATGAGTGATTTGATTTGAATTTTGGAAATAGCCATTAGGGTTTTGACAAGAGGGTGAAAAATTAACAAGCAATTGGATTAAACAATTTTCAAACTATTGAAGAACAAGGAGTGGTTTAGTTTGCAAGTTTGAAATTGCAAAAATTTTGAGCAAGGGTGAAAGTTTAAATTGTTTTGAAATTTTCAGTGGTGATGCAAACATGGTGCAATGCAATGGGATGCATATGATGCAAGCAAACAAACAGGTAACACCCCAGGTGTTACAGACGACACCACTAACAAGGGATTGCGCCCTCGCAATCCACCTGCTAACCCGGGAGGGGAAAGAAGTTCGACTATCGATTCTTCGTGCTTCCAGTTGATCTCCTCGACACCACTAACAAGAGATTCTTGCTCGGGCTGATGACGATGTTCTTCCACCAGGAATCTTCCGATGATCGAACCTATTAGGTTAAGGGCTCAGAAAACGTCCACCCACGTAGGATCCTAACACTTTAAAAGATAGACAAGGAGGGAAAACTCCAAAACAAATAAGATGGGATGGGAATAGAATAGAGATAAGGAGAAAAACAAGAATCCTATTGAGATGTTTTCCAAAATAGTTTAGCAGCAAATAGTTTTTGACACTCTAGAAACAACGACCGTTAGCGAGGTTAACCTACAGGCTTTGCGGACCCGTTGCTTCGATAACCATTCGTATCGAAACAATATCGGGAATCGGAACCAAGGCTCTGATACCATTTGTGATGCCCCGAGATCGGGCACTATGCAGATTTCAGCATTCCCGCCAAATCCGCATAATAACCGATTCCAGGTTGCCATTTATGATAACATTACAATAGTTCACGAATATTCCACAATTACAACAGAATCAGAAAGATACAAGATGACTCAACGAGCCAGGGATACAACTGATACAATACAAAGATCCAAATAACAGCGGAAGAAACAAACGTCCGTCTACGGACAAGATCCAAATTGGACTAAGAGTCCTGAAGATAACCGAGAGCGTCCAATCCCTGCCCAGGCCAAGCCGGAGGGATTCCCAAGCTAACGTCGTCAAACTTCAAACCTGTTGACTGCAATTTGGAATTTGCAGCCACGAAAGAGATTCGTGGGTCAGTACGGTTAAGTACTGGCAAGGGGGATAAAACCCATACTCACAAGTTACCGGCGTAGCCAGTCATCACAAGATACAAATACTTTAGGATTAACAGAAAGGTAGGGGTTATGGCAAATAAGCGACATCAGGCTGCACTAACCAACTACAGAGATGCTATTACTTCCAACTATCAGAAAGGAGATAAGATCGAGTGATAGTAACCAACTGAAAGATAACTTCAAACAAACCCATCCTGGATCTCGCCCCTTATCCGAAGAAGCAATCCGAGGATAACTCACACCGTAGTATTAAAGATGAGTCAATTTATTGTGTGAATAACCTATTACTAGTCAAGTTGTTATTCATTGGGTGTAACATGGTTAATCATTATGTTGAAGTTGTCCTGAGTACTTGTTAGCCAGTACTTTCACCAAGTAATCCATAACCGCGGAAAACACGGCTTCTCGAGAAGATTATCCCTGCAGGGTTGCACCAAAGTAACCGACACTCATGAATATCCCGCCAGATGGAGTGGCCACTCCACCAAGCGGGGCACTCAACACAATCCAACCCTTCTTCGCATCAAGCCCAAAGCACCTTGGGCGCACGGCTAATCGAGCCCAGAAGAAAATGGACCCTCATAGCACTCTAAGAACGTGTCCCCCTATATGCCGACTACGAAAGTTCCACCCGGGTACCAAGGGCTCGCAAGATCATGCATGCAGCAAATGGAAAACCCGAACTAAATGAGGCGATTTGGACGAGATGCGAATCGGGTCAAACTGAGGGGGAGCCCATACTCCCCAAATGCGGGTAGTGCGCTCATCATGGATCAGTAGACAAGACCCTTTTCCTATTAGGGTCGACACTAGCAGGCCTCAAAACCACAAAGGGCCTCCTGCCGGTGCCTTATCATCAAATTTATTATTAATAGCAACATTAGCATGATTGATTGATTGATTAAACATCGAGCCCCCAGAACACTAATAGAGTAATAACAGAAAGTAACGGGTAACCGACTCGAGCAAAACAACCCTAAGCAAGATAGTAAGACACAGGCTCAAGCAAAGGTTATAGGTATGGAGGTGAGGCAATATCAAGGTTAAGGGATTCATGTGATGGGTTCGTAACAGAAACAACTACCACTAAGGCTAGCAGAAAAGAATCAACGGAAAGAATCGGTAACAAGTGATGAAAGGCAGCCATATGGCATGCAAGTGAGTATACTTGCCTGAGATCCCGCAAGGTAGCAGAACTTGTCGTTGCTCACATCATCTCAACGTCCTATCCGAGAAGAAGCAACGAACTAAAAGAAACACCGGATGCAATAATTACTACTACGGCAAAAGATCCAGCATGAACAAGGTATGGATGCATGACAAGGTTAATAGATGCACCAAAGTAAACTAGTGGATATGATACACAAGTTTAAATGGATTCCATATGCAAAGATTGCATATGGCAAACCCATGCCTTATAGTTGAATTAGTTGTTCTAACAATAAGCATCATGTGTAAGTGAGTTAGAATGATGCATGCATGATGAAGAACAAGAAGATAACAATATTAAATGCAAGTGGAAGGATGGTTAACAAGTTTAGAAAACAATTGTCAAGTTTGGAAATTATTGTTACTTAATGGTGTTGAACAAGTAGGGGTTGTTATCATCAAGTTAAGTTGGTCAAACCAAACAACAAAGTTGATATTTGAAAAGGTTATCAAATTTTAGTTGGATTACATGTTTCACATTTTGAAATTGGACTTTGGATTAATTATTTATGAATTAAACAATATTAAACAAGTTTTAATTGAATTAAACAAGATTCAAATTGTTTAGGCAATTTTAATTATTCAAAACAGAAATCAAAATTTATATTTGAATAGAACATTCAAAAAGGTGTGAAAAACATATTTTATTTGCATTAATTGGAAATGGTATGAATTAGTTATGAATTATTATAAATGGCATTTGAATCATTTGAATTTGAATTTAAAATGCATTTTGAAAATTCAAAACAGAACACAAATAAGTTATTTGGAAAGTTTGTTAAATTCTGAACAGAAAACATATATAACTTTTAGTTATTAGAATTATAGATTAGAAGTTATTGATTTTTGAAGTTAATGTTTTATTCTGCCAATTTAAAAGAATTAGAAAACAAACAGAAAATGTTTTTATTCTTTTGGTACAGCCACGGGGTCTAACCACAGCCACTGCCCCGTGGGACCGTGGCCAACGTGGCGAAAACGCACACGCGTGGCTGCCACCGCGGCTGACGGGTGGCCCCTTCACCCTGCGCTGAAATAGCAAAAAGTTGGGGTTTTTCCCCGGTGCGGAGCCAGGGCTCGAACCTGGGATCTCCCTTCGCTCGCAAAAGGCTGTACCATCTGCGCTGCACTGCGTTGCTTGATAGTAAGGGCGTTGGCGACAGGTTAAGGCGTGACAAGGTTAACTGAATGTTCTGAAGATCAACACCGTTCTCGACTGACTGAAGATGAACTACGACGATGATCACAGTGGCGTTGCGACACCGTGGAAGCGAGTGGATCTGTTGTGCTGGACGCGATCGCAACTCGCAGATGCAACAGAGGAAAGGAGGAGGAGGAGCTGGCTCACCACCGGTTGTAGGCGTAGCAGCGGCCCGATGACGACGGCATGACGAAGGCAACGGCGGCGCAGAAGAGGTCGGCGGCGACGTCCTAGCTGCTGTTCGTGCCCACTCCGATGTCGATTCAGTAGAGGAGGAAGAGGTGGCGTGGCTCCATGGGCTAGATGAGGGGGTGGTGCTGCGAGGCGGCGCGGAACTGGAAAATTCAGAGACGGCGGCGGAGGTGGATGCCGCGGCCGGTTCGTGGACGGCGGCGCGCGCTCCATGCGTCTCCGGGCTCGTGCTGGGGTGCAAACGAGAGAGGGTGGCGAGGGGTGCTGATTTTGGTGGCTAGACTCGACGGTGGCGCAGCGAGGTGGCGGCGGCGGACGGAGATTCAGAGATGCTACTCCGGTGAAGGGTTCAGAGGGGGACAGAGGCGCCGGGAGAGAGAAAATGGAGGCGCCTCGAAGGGAGAGAGGGACCTAGGAGTTAGGGCAGGGTTCTAGGGCTTCGAGGGGATCGAGGAGGATCTTTATAGGCCCGAGGGCGCGCGCTCGGCCGTCGAAGAGATACTGCCGGCGACGTGGAAGCAGGGATGCGCCGCCGTACAGAAACAGGGAAGCGAGGCGAACAGCGAAGGGGTACCGGGCCTAAGTGGGCTGCTGCGCGCGGGAGATAGGATGCGGGCTGGGCCGCGCGGTAGGCTTAGGTTAGCTGCTGCGTTTTATTTATTTTGTTTCTCCTGTTTTTTTTTTGCTGAAAAGGTTTTGAAAGGAATTTGTTAAGGTTTTGGTTATCAAAAATTTCAGAAAAATTAGTTTAAGTTAATTAGGTAAAAAGAAACCAAATTGCAAGATTGGAATTCAGAAATTTGATATTTAAAAGGTGTTTAGATTTGAAACCAAATTTTGAAGGAATTGGAATATTCATTAGTATTGGAAAAACAAGTAATTTCCAATAGGGTTTCCCCTAGTTTTAAAGTGATTTTCAGATTACAAAAGTGTGGTGAACTTTATGGGTTCAAAAAGGTACTGATTTTGAGAATAGATTTGAATTTGAAAATGATTTGGAGTTAATTGCTTGAATTAATGCCTTGATTAAACCAACAAGTTAATGAGTGATTTGATTTGAATTTTGGAAATAGCCATTAGGGTTTTGACAAGAGGGTGAAAAATTAACAAGCAATTGGATTAAACAATTTTCAAACTATTGAAGAACAAGGAGTGGTTTAGTTTGCAAGTTTGAAATTGCAAAATTTTTGAGCAAGGGTGAAAGTTTAAATTGTTTTGAAATTTTCAGTGGTGATGCAAACATGGTGCAATGCAATGGGATGCATATGATGCAAGCAAACAAACAGGTAACACCCCAGGTGTTACACAGGATGCCCCAACTGAATGCGACCGGAGGGTAACTTAATCCCACACTTTTTATGTCTCAACATTGGGAGTTTTGATGACATTCGGTTCGAGGGAGTCCGTCCCCTTATAGCAATTGAGATAGAACACGCACTAACAAAAACAAACTTCCAGTTAGGCCCCGTGCCCATGTTGTGGTAGGGTGGCAGTACGGTAAAGGTTGTCCGGCAAAGACTAGGTTATGTGTTATTTTTGTAAAACACCATTTTCCCAAAAATGACCACTTCCACATTCCTCCGGTGAATAAGGCTCAGCCTTTTCTCCGGGTTTTCCATAAAGCCTTTGTTTTGAAAAACACATTTTTTTTTAGGGTGTCCACTTAGGGACTAGTATATTTGATGGTAATAAATAACATATGGTGGCTATGGGCTTGGTAACACCAAGTATCAACTACTGGCATAGAGTATATATAATAGTAGTAGTAGTATTCACTCAAAATTAGTTTTTGGAAACCAAAGTTTTGTAAAACTTTTCATAAGTAAAACATGCATGATAGATAATGATAAGTGTAGTATAACAGCAAGCATCAGGATGGCTTGCCTTAAATCTCTTGATGTCCCTGGCCTTGAAGTAACTTGAACTTGACGCACAGCTCCACAACTGCTTCTTCTTTTTCTTTGTTTTCTAGCGTCGTAAAAGAATAAAAGACACACTCTCAGGTCTAAAGACCAAACAACTAAACTAAACAACACATACATCAAGCAAACTTGTACTAGCGCAATATCTCAAACGTTATCGCGAAAACTGTCTCACATAACGCTCACGGTCCAAAACTATCGTCGGACAAGCATATGGTTGAGAACCATATCCCACATCTTACATACAATATGTGGAGTGGTGTACCACTCTCACAATAAGATATTTAAGAAGCTAAAAGTATAGCTTGTGGGTGCAAAAGGGTTAGGTTACTAAGGTAAAAGCAAACAAACAGAACAATACCCATGGCAGTGGGTAATAGCAACACACAAGAAATTGTCAGTTAATAAGTTTATGATTAAGTTGGATGCTTAGTTCAGATGATACTCCTAAGCACAACAACAATACTATCACAACAATTAACAAGACACTCATGTTAAGGTAAACACTCAGACAACTCCAAACAGCAGGTAAACACACCACAGATGAATAGACTATTTATTTACTACATTAATGTTTACTTGAAGTTATGGAAATCATCAATCATGAAAATTTAGCAAACAACCAGTAGCTAAAAACCAATGAATCAAGTCATAAAAATAATCTAAAACACAATCATCACTCTAGAGAAGACTTCTATCAAAAAAGCATAAAAACATAACTATATTTAGCATACTAGTATGGGAAATTATACACAAGCATGCTATAAGAGAGGCTTATATTCTACAACCATGGCACATGCAAATAAATAATTCATGGAATCATAACAGAAGTAATAACTTCCCAAATATGCTATAATAAACGCATACACTCCTAAAGTAAAAGATGACAATACTAGAGCAAACCACAATTTCTAGTGGTGACACTAGTTCAACACTATAGAAGCAAACAATGCTACCATGATGCTTAACTCTAAACAAGCAAGTCATGAACATAAATATACCTAATAACAGTACATAAATCTTACACATGCTAGTAAGCACAAACATCAAAAGAACTTCTATGAAACAACCATTAAGCATGCATAAATTAATCCTAGCAATTTCTGTTTTCTTTAATCAATTACTAACAAGCAAACAAGGTATATCCTACACAACCAGTAGCTATGCACTCAACGAAAAGTTATCTAAACCTTTAAAAAAAATCAAACACTCAATTTAAAATCATTCACAATCAATCTATCAATCACAAGGAAATTATTTTATTTGCAAACAATTTAATTTAGTACTCAATAGTGAATCATTTCTTAACATGATACTCCTAAGGAATATTATGCTAACAAATAGATCACAACTACACATACTAGTATTTACAAAGATGAAATAAACTTCTTACTTGCATAAGTGAAAACAAACAAATATATTTTCCATGGTGGAAAATAACAATCAATCATACAATTAAAACATGTTAGTTTTACACATGTGTATGGTTGGGGATTTTCATCCTCAACCAAGATGCAATGGAACCAGTGGGTTATGGTCCCACAAATACCAAGGAAAAAGAGGTACTAAGACTCTGGTTATTCATGACAAACATTGTATACAAGATAAATAACACAAGGCTATTTATTCTAGTGAAAACAATACTAGTGCAAACTAAATAACAAGACTTGCACATGCTTTTCTATAAATTAACAAGCAAGCTATCAGAGGCAATAACTTTAAAATAACATTACCAAAATGGTACTGGACTAAAAGCAAACATAGCACAAAAATTACTAAAGCAAGCACACAAAGATCTAGCTCACACAAAAATTCCAAATAATAAGACTAGAAAGTAACCAATGCTAGTTCCATTTTTATTTGGGTTTCCAATCATGCACACGCTTTCTAAGGTAGATTTTATGCAAGAAAACAACTTAATATCAAGTCCTAAAAACTCTCTACAAGCTAGGAAGCAAGATTAAATCAACCACACATTTCATTCCCACAAAAACACACAAAAGAAAACAAAACAGAAAAGTTGTTGTTTCTACATCTGTCCACCAAAAATAATCTAGGGATCCAAAGATTAATCTAAGCTAGGGTTACATATATCTAGTCAATATCAAACACACCCAATTGGATTTACTTCAAAATTCATTTTAAACTCATTCTAAAAATCACAGAAGAGTCTACTGGTCTTTTACCAATTTGGATGCCATTTCCATTTGGTAGCTCACCTTGATGTGAGGCCAAGTGCTATGGATAGTTCTGGTCAATGGATATCTAGAACATTTTAGTTTGTCCATTTTGATTACATATTTTAAAAGTTATGGCCCAATCATTATCACAAACACTTTGGGCCAAAACAGTTCTTGTGTCCAAAATAATGGTCCAAACTTAGATCTGCAAATTTTATATGGTTTAGATTTCATAATATTCGTCGCATGAATTTTGATAGATTTTATTTTGCAGGTTTAGCATTTTTCCAACGTCCAAAGTAAAAGTACAACATTCTGTTAAAATTTAAATGAATAAAAGCAACAACACACGGGCTGGCTTGCACACAGGCGCGGCCCAGCGCGGCTCAGCGCACGCGCGCGGCACGGGAACGGTCCGCGTTTAAACGCAACCGTGGATAAAAGATCCAACGGTGCGGGTTCATCTCCTTCCTCTCTTCACTCCTCACTCTCTCACGTGCGGCTGGCGGCGAAAAAACGCTCGGGGAGCTCACCTAGGGGCTCGGGGAGGGGCTGGAGCGGCTCGGTGAGGTCGCTGGAGGTCAGGGGCGTCGAGGGGCGGTGGCGGTGGCGCTCGGCGTGGCTTCAAACGGTGGAACACGGCCGGTGTCCGCGGCGGTGCTCCCGGACGGCGGCGGCGCTCGTGCAAACGGGGGACCATGGGAGCATGTCAGGGGGACTCAGGGGACGATGGGGAGTCCATCAAGGGCGGAGGGAAGGGAGGAGGAGGCTTGGGTCGAGCAGGGTCACCTCGGGGCAGTGGTGATCACCGGCGGCGAGATCTCGGCCTCGTGGTGCTTCCAGGGGCTAGGGCTCGGTTCCTTTTCGTCTAGGTGAGGTGTGGGGAGTGTGAGGGAGGGCAGGGCACTCGGGGTGAGGCTCTGGGTTCTTATACCCGTGGGGGTGAGGGTGAGGGAAAAGTGGGGAGCTCGGGTTGATGCCAACCATTGGCATGATCTAGCCCTAGGGTATTTAGTCATTTCCATTTTGGTGCACTGGCTGTCCTAGTCACCTAGCACACATGGGGCATGGTCAGGGTTGGCCTTTGGAGGCAAGGAGAGGCAAGGGGTAGTCAACTAGGTCAAAGGTATGGGCATGCCCATGCTGCCACATCACCATCTTCTCTCTCCTTTTTCTTCTTGCCTAAGGCTTCTAGAAGGTAGCTACTTCATCCTGGTTCGAGTCTATTAGTTCGTCAACATGTTAGATCAGGACACACTTCCAAAAGTGCAAAGAAACATCAAGAAATAATTTGTGCAAAAGTGTATCCCTTACCGTTCTCTGCAAAATTCAGAAAATTCAGTTTAGGACTTAGAAATTTTCTAAGTGTTGAAAACATATAAAAAGTTCAAAAAGTTGAGTTTGTTTTCAAGGCTCAAATGATTCATCTTTTAAAAAAAATTTGAAATAGTTTAAGTCCATGAAAACAATGTGGAGAAAGGTATACTTTCTGTTTTTACCTGTTTCTCAAAAATGCATTTTTCAGCCTTAATTTTATACCACAAAAACAACAAGCAAAAGATAGTGTTTATTTATCCAAAAATAAATTAATCTTATGGGTTTGTAGTAAATATATCAAGGATTAATTAAATGTCAAGAAAACATAAAATAACATTTTATAGCCTAGTGAAAACAAGGGTAGAAAACAGGTACTTGGCTATATTTTCAGGAAATGTTTTCCATAGAAATCTTCAAAGAAAACTTTCATAAATCATTTTGAAAACTTGTTTTCATGGATCCATCAAAAGTAAAAGTTTGTTTTAAGATGCAAACAAGAATGATCCAAGTTTTGGAATAAAAATCCACTCAAGTAATAATAGGAAAACATCAGGGAAAAATATCAGGAAAAATAATAGGAATGTTTTTCAGAAACATTTGGTATTGGTTTTATAAAGAAACAAAACTTGTGTTGAAAAAATGATTAAGATCATAAACACATGTTAGTACAAACAATCATGTTGTAAAAAAAAATGTTGGCCCTAATTTTTGTCTTCTTGAGCACAGTACAAGAATCCAAAAACTGGGGTGTGACAGAGAACCCTCCCGATCTCGGGAAGATGATGACGGCGGCCTCGGGTGTTTCTCGGGAGAAAGTGGTATATTATTAGGGTTGATATGTCGGGGGCGTATAAATAAGCGAAAGGGCAAAGGCGGTGGAGTCCTGGGGGGCCCACATCACCCCATGGAGTGGCCTGGGGCGCGCCGCCCTATGGTGTGGCCCCCTCCAGGCCTCTTCGGGACTCCGTGGAACCTTCGAGAATTCTAGGACCTCTGGACTTCGAATTTTCCAATTCTGGGAATATTTCGAGAACAACTTTTCTGAAACTAAAAACAATCAGCAAACATGGAACTAGCTCTATGGCATCTTGTCAATAGGTTAGTCCGGAAAATCGATAAAAATTACATAAAGTGTATAGCAAACATGTAGGAAACAACATGAAAACAACATGGAACATCATAAATTAAGGATACATTTATGACGTATCACTACTTCTCAAAGATATATTCTTAGCAGGAGGATAATATTTTCAAGTGAAAGCATCTTTACATTTAGTCCAAGAATGATTACTATTTTTAGTTAAAGAGTGCAACCATTCTTTAGATCTTCCACTCAAAGAGAAAGGAAACAATTTAAGTTTAATAATATATTCATCCTTATACTTTTGCATCTCACAAAGTTCAACAAAATTATTAAGGTGAGCATCAGCATCATCAGAACTAACACCAGAAAATTTCTCTCTCATAACAAGATTTAAGATGGCAGGTTTCATTTCATAAAAATCTGCATTAGGTGGAGTTGGAGTAATACGTGTACAAATAAAATCATTGTTGTTTGTGCTAGTAAAGTCACACAACTTAGTGTTCTTAGGGTTACTCATTTTAGCAATATTAAAACAGGATAACAAAAATAACAACTATAATAGGAACTAATTTTGTTTGTGTTTTTTATCTAAAGAAGCAAACAAGACAGAATAAAATAAACTAAGAAAAAAATAACAAAGTAAAAAAATTGGAGGTAAGAGACTCCCCCTTGCAGAAAGCCTCTTCCTCCCCGGCAACGGCGCCAGAAAAGAGCTTGATGGCGTGTGAACACACGTTCGTTGGGAGACCCCAAGAAGAAGGTATGAAGAGTATAGTAGAAAGATTTTCCCTCAGAAAGAAACTAAGGTTTAATCGGACCAGTAGGAGAAAGAAAACACTTCTGAAGGTTGTTGACATCTGATGTTGGCAGGACACTACCACGCTCAGCAACAACGTGGAATCTGCACACAAAACAACCAAGATACTTTGCCTCAACGAAACAATGAGGTTGTCAATCTCACCGGTCTTGCTGAAAACAAAGGATTAGACGTATGGTGTGGAAAATAATGTTTATTTGCAGTAAAATGAAATGAGAACAATTTTTGCAGTAAAATAGAATAGTGTTTGCAGTAGGTTGTATTATCAGTATAAAAGAATGGACTGGGATCCACAGTTGACTAGTGGTGTCTCTCCATAACAGATAAATAACATGCTGGGCGAACAAATTACAGCTAGGCAATTGAAAAAATAGAGGTTGCACCGTAGTGCACATACATGACATGATGACTATTATGAGTTCATTTGGGCATTACAACATGATACATAGACCGTTATCCAACTGCATCTATGACTAATAATCCACCCTGAGGACGTCATTCGAGCAAACTTTGGGTATTATGTTTGATGACCCACAAGTATAGGGGGTGTATCGTAGTACTTTCGATAAATAAGAGTGTCGAACCCAATGAGGAGCAGAAGGTGTTGACAAGCAGATTGGATAGAGGATTCACTGTAAACACTAGCAAACTGGTTTTTGGTGGTTTTTGATATAGCAGATAAATAAAGTGCGAGTAAATAAAAGACAGTAAATATAATTGCAGCGAGTGGCCCAATCCTTTTTAGAGCAAAGGACATGCCGGTTGTTCTACTTATGATTACCAAACGTTCTCGAGGACACATGGGAACTTCGTCAAGTGCTTTCGTTTCTTACAGTTGATTAATATTTCTTGTTTTGATAAGTGTTGTGTGGGTGAACCTATGCTAATGCACCGCCCAACTAGGACTAATAAATACTTGTGATTAAACCCCTTGCAAGCATCCGCAAATACAATAAAGTAATTAAGATAAATCTAACCACATCCTTAAACTCTCGGATCCTACACTCCCTCGTGCATCGGTTTCCTAATGGGGGTTTAGGTTTCTGTCACTCCAGCAACCCCACAATTAGTAGCCAAATACACAATGCATCCTCCTAGGCCCATAAAGGTGAAGTGTCATGTAGTCGACGTTCATATGACACCACTAGAAGAACAACACCACAACTTAAATATCAAACCACGAGATATTACTTCAACATAATTCCACTACTAAAATCTTGACTTCTCCCATGTCTTCAAGAACTAAACGAACTACTCACAAGACATCATATGGATCATAACCAGAGGTGATATAATGATGAATAACAATCTGGTCATAAAGTGCAAACACCCATAAATCTCACAAGCATCAACTACTAACAAGTAATCCACACCGAGAGAGAGAGAGAGAGAGGGATCTAGTGAAGAAAAACGATATAGAACCCTAATCGTTACAGCGGGATGGAGATGTATTGTGAGGGTGATGGTGCTGGTGATGATGATGATGATGATGATGATGATGACGATCTTGATGATGCCCGGAGCGATGACGGTGACGATGGCGATGATTTTCTCTCTCCGGGGAGGAATTTCCCCGACAGATTTCTCCTAGCCGGAGAGCTTTTCTCTCTCTGTTGTTTTCCGCCCCGAGGAGGCGGCGGAATATTTCCTTGATGGTTCTGTGAGGCTTAGGGTTCCTGTGGGGGTCAATTACGCGAAAGGAGGCGGCCATAGGTGGGCCATGGTGGCCACACCACCCCCAGGCGCGGCTAAGGGGGCGCCCCCAAGTGGTGTGGGCCCCTGGTGGCCCCCTCTGGATCTCCTCATGGCTAGATCCATCTTCTGGACTTCTAAGACTTCCCCGATGCCCCCCGTCTTCTTCCGATCTTCTGAAATTGGGTATCTTGACAGTGCTTTTTCCATCAGATTTCTGGTCCCGGTGTTTATTCTCCAATAATTATTAAACATGCAAAATAAGATGAAATAACATAAGTGATGCATCATAACAGGAAATATATCAATGAATAACAGGAAATCAAGATATAAAATAGTGATGCAAAATGGACGCATCAACTCCCCCCAAGCTTAGACTTTGCTTGTCCCCAAGCGAAAATGAACTCAGTAAACATGACCACATGTTTATGGAGTGAAGGCAAACTTCGTTCTTGGTCAGAGAACAATTAGCAGATTGTACTTATCTTTTGATCAGAGTCTTTATATTAGAGCTTATATTGCAGAGTTTATCATGCTCAATCATAAAAGTCTCTGTGCAGTCATTGATAACTTTCAAAGTGGTATTCATTCAGATAAAAACATTTGTACTAAACAAGGAAGGATAAAGAACATGATTGAGTAAATCAACATATAAATGGATGGATCACAACAAATCAAATGCTTGCTTAAGACAGAAATGAGTAGGTTTACTGACCCAACATAAAGGTATAAGATAGGCCCTTCACAGAGGGAAGCAGGGATTAACTCATCTTTTAGAGCTTTTCATTTGATAAACATAGGTATTGAATTTTATTTTGAGAATGGTGTATGTTTATGTCAACGAATGGAAAACAGAAAATACAGTACGCCACAAGCCAACTAGACTTCACAAGAGCAGCTCCCATTGAAGGACGCAACTGGTATAGAAGGGCATCGTTCTTTCTCTTTTGTTTACACAGTTATGCTTTGACTGATAAATCAGGGGCAAAAATAGTAAAGAGAATTCATAGTATTTAATTTTGGGGTTGGGAACCCCGTTGCTAGCTCTTTTATCATTTGGATAAGCGGATGAAGCCACTAGTGAAGGTGTGTAAAGTCCAATCAGCAAGTGAGATAAAGATTGTTTATTTTCGTCCTCGGGAGCTAAAACAGGGGCACAAAACGTGTGTAATTTTGAAGGTTTTAAAGGTAGCACACAAGCAATTTACTTGGAGTGGCGGTTAAATACCACATATAGGTAGGTATGGTGGACACAAATGGCATGGGTTTGGGGCTCGAGGTTTGGATGCACGAGAAGCATTCCCTCTCAGTACAGGTTTTTAGCTGGCAAGGCTGGGTAGCAAGCATAAGAGTTGAGGGAAAACAAACAAATATACATATGATAGAACCAATCATGCAATCTTCCTTGGAAGCACAAACAATCTTTAATTTAGAATACTAAGCTTATGAGCTAGCAAGAAAGAAAGATCATGGAATTATATATCTACATGCAACTCCCTCTTTTCTACTAAAGCCTCAAAGTATTGTTGCTACTGACCAATGATAAGTTTGCCAAAACCAACTAGATTAACTTGATGCTCCAATATTGATACCAATACTAATAACAAGATCAACCATATAACAAAAATAGAAAACTAAAATGAAGTGTAGAAAGTAAATGATGAAACTTCTCATTAATATTCCATTATGGCAACTCAAACCAAGGGATACATCGATAACCAACTAAAGGAGAGATACTTCCATACTGCAGACCATCATATATGATAACTTCTGTACTCATGATATGACTCTACTAAAAGGTAAAAAGGTGAAAGATAAAGATGTGATACCTAGGCACTCCCCCATGCTTGGAACAAGCCAAGGGGATGCCAATACCAACGCCGAATTATTTCTTCGGTGGTGGTGGTGAATCCTTGTCAATAAGCTTATCAACTGACTCCTTCAGATCATCAATCACATAGATGATCCTATGTATCAGCTCCGTATTGCTCTCAATACGGTCCTTGAACTTGTCCAACGGTGAGTCCCAGCTCTTGGAATTATTCCCCCACACTATATCAAGTCGAGGGCTTTTCTCACCTGCACGGTTAGAACGATCCATATCCCAGCAAGAAGGCAACTTTGCCTCGGGTACCCTCATAGATTGATACTCATGGATTAAGGTATGGAAAAGTTTTTAATGTCTAGAAGTGGTGTCCTTGAAGCTAAACGGTGACGTGGGGCCTTCCCTCCAGTGCTCATCCTTGCCGTTTGCTTGAAGGGTTTTGTAACCACTCCAATTCTTGCGACGGTGGCGCGTGGGTACACGCGCGAGTCTTCTTCTAAATATCCTTCAGCTCCACTCTCGATCTCCTCCTCTGTCTTCCGGTCTTGGAGATCATCTTCCATCGGTCCCTTGCGCTTGTTGTTGTTGGTGGAGACCATGGTTCTTCTAAAACTGAAAACAGATCTCGGTAGAAACATGTCAAAACAGAAACACGACGAGAAAACATTATACGAACCTCGAGGGATCTGCGGGATTATATAGAAAAAATATACGTAATGAAAGGAAGGTGCAACGCGAAAACGGGTCGGAGAGGGGCTCTGGGGCGCCCACACCATAGGCAGCGCGGCTAGGGGTGGGTCCGCGCCCCCAGGTGGCGTGGTGCCCTCGGACACCACCTCCTACCCTTCTTCGTCTCAATATTTTTCATATTTTCCAGAAATGATAAAAATATAAGTTGGAAAGAGATACGCGAACTTTTTCTTTACAGAACTTTTACCTGTTCGAAAACAGACTCTGCAGTTTCTGAAATCTTCCCTCTAATAAACTTCTCCGGAGTCACCACTTGAATAACATCAACATCTTCATCATAAGAATCTCCAGAAATATAATGTTTGAGTCTTTACCCATTCACCACTTGTGTAGTGTTATCTTTAAGGGAATCAATTTTGATTGCACCCAAACGATACACTTCTTCAATAACATAAGGTCCTTCCCGTCTAGAGAGTAATTTTCCTGCAAAAAATCTGAGATGAGACCTATACAATAGAACTTTCTCACCAACATGAAACTCTATTTTAAGAATTCTCCTATCATTCCATTGTTTAACTTTCTCTTTAAAGAGTCTAGCATATTCATAAGCTTCACTTCTCCATTCATCTAGAGAACTCAAATCAAGCATTCTTTTCTTACCAGCAAGTTTAAAATCTTTATTAAGTTCCTTCACTGCCCAATAAGCTTTGTCTTCTAGTTCTAAAGGCAAGTAACAAGCTTTTCCATAAAACATTTTATAAGGAGACATACCCATAGGATTTTTATAAGGAGTTCTATAAGCCCATAAAGCATCATTCAACTTATCATACCAATTTTTTATTGATTTATTAACAGTGTTTTGCAAGATAGATTTAATTTCTCTATTTGATAATTCTACTTGACCACTGGTTTGAGGATGATAAGAAGAGGCAATTCTATGATTAACATCATATTTAGCAAGGGTTTTTATAAAACCACCATGAATAAAGTGAGAACATCCATCAGTCATAAGATATCTAGGCACACCAAACCTAGGGAAAATACCATCTTTAAGAATTTTAAAGAGGTTTCACCATCAACACTTTTTGTAGGTATAGCTTCTACCCATTTAGTAACATAATCAACATAACATGAATATGACTGTAACCATTTGAAGGAGGAAGCGGACCCATAAAGTCAAATCTCCAACAATCAAAAGGTTCGATAACAAGAGAATAACTCATAGGAATTTCATTACGTCTAGAAATATTACCAACTCTTTGACATTCATCATAGGATAAAACAAATTTACGTGCATCTGTAAAGAGAGTAGGCCAATAGAAACCTGACTGTAGAACCTTCTGTGCGGTTCTATCTTCAGCGTGATGACCTCCATAAGCACTACCATGTCACTTCGTCAATATCTCTCGTTGTTCATGATCTAGAACACATCTTCGCACAATACCATCTACTCCTTCTTTATATAAGTGTGGGTCATCCTGAAAATAATGCCTCGAATCATAAAATAATTTTGTTCTTTGTTGAGCTGTAAATATTGGAGGCAAATACTTGGAAACAATAACAGGAATATGGTCATAAGCAATGTTTTCCAATCTAGACAAGTTATCAGCAACAGGATTTCCAGCACCTTTCCTATCCACAATATTCAAATAACACTCTTGTAAAAGCAGCACCCATCTAATAAGCCTAGGCTTGACATCTTTTTTTTTCATAAGTTATCTAATAGCAACATGATCAGTATGAATAGTGACTTTTGAATCAACAATATAAGGTCTAAACTTATCACAAGCAAAAACTACAGCTAAGAACTCTTTTTTAGTGGTAGCATAATTCTTTTGAGCAACATCAAGAGTCTTACTAGAATAATGAATAACATTGACTTTCTTATCTACTCGTTGTCCAAGAATAGCACCTACAGCAAAATCACTAGCATCACACATAATTTCAAAAGGTAAATTCCAGTCAGGTGGTTGAACAACAGGACCAGTAGTTAAAGCCTTCTTTAAAGTTTCAAAAGCTTCCTTACAATCATCATCAAAAACAAAAGGTACGTCTTTTTTGAAGAAGATTAGTAAGAGGCTTTGATATTTTGGAGAAATCTTTAATAAACCTCCTATAAAAACCAGCATGACCAAGAACACTATGAATACCTTTAACATCCCTGGGACAGGGAATTTTCTCTATTGCTTCCACTTTAGCTCTGTCAACTTCAATAACTCTTTCAGAAATTTTATGTCAAAGAACAATTCCTTCATTCACCATAAAGTGGCATTTCTCCCAATTAAGAACAAGATTAGTTTCCTCACATCTCTGCAAAAAATTATCAAGTTTGTGCAAGCAGTTATGAAAAGAAGTTCCATAGACGGAGATATCGTCAATGAATACTTCCACAATTTCCTCACAAAAACCATGAAAAATAGCAGACATGCGTCTTTGAAATGTAGAAGGAGCATTGCACAAACCAAAAGGCATACGTCTATAAGCATAATTACCATAAGGACAAGTAAAGGTTGTTTTCTCTTGATCTTGTGCCCTAACAGGAATTTGGGAAACCTAGAATAACCATCAAGAAAGCAAAATGAGTTTTCTTAGACAACCTCTCTAACATTTGATCAATAAAAGGTAAAGGATAATGATCTTTCTTAGTAACCTTGTTAACTTTCCTAAAATCAATGCACATTCTATAACCAACTACTACTCTTTCAGGAATAAGCTCATTATTTTTATTAGGCACAACAGTCATTCCTCCCTTCTTAAGGACACAATGCATAGGGCTTACCCATCTACTATCAGCAATAGGAAAAATAATAAGGAGTTTTAATACCTCATTTCTTACCACTTCCTTCATCTTAGGACTTAAACGGCGTTGATGTTCAACTGCTGGCTTTGCATCAGGTTCAATATTAATAACATGGTGACATATAGTGGGAGAAATCCCTTTCAAATCATCAAGAGTATATCCAATCGCTCCACGGTGTTTCTTCAGTATTCCCAATAACCTTTCCTCTTATTCACCTAAAATTTTAGAACTAATAATAACACGATATGTTTTCTTATCATCAATATAAGCATATTTAAGATCATGAGGTAAAGGTTTTAAATCAAAAACAGGATCCTCCTTGGGTGGTAATGAGGTACCCAAGTCTTCCACAGGTAAATTGTATTTCAGTATCACCGATTAATGAAGAAGAATATCGTCAATCTCATTTCTTACTTCCATAAAGACCTCACTTTCATGGTCCTCCATATATTGCTGCAAAGCATTGTTAGGAGCAAGAGCAATAGAGGCAAGCTATTCAACTCTAAAATTCTCATTAGGCCATTTAGATTCATAAGGAGCTCTAGCAAATTTAGAGAAATTAAACTCATAAGATTTTCCATCAATTTAGTCAATATCTTTTCCCTTTTACAATCTGTAACAACACTCAAGTGTTTAAGAAAGGGATACCAAAGATAATAGGACAATTTTTACTAGCAGCTTTACCCAGTACTAGAAAATCAGTAGGATATTTAGTTTTACCACATAAAACTTCCACATCTCTAACAATACCAATCGGAAAAAACAGTTCTCTATTAGCAAGGTGAATAACCACATCAATATCTTCAAGTTCACAAGAACCAATTTCATGCATAATTTCTTTATAAAGCTCATAAGGAATAGCACTAGAATTTGCACCAATATCACCTAAACAATAATAGAAATGATCACCAATACTCACAGAAAGCACATGAACACTAGTTTTCTTAGGTCTATTGGGACGTGAAACTATATTAGAAGCATCCTCACAAAAGACAATGTGTTCGTCCTCTACATTTCCATAGACATGGTCTTTTACTATTGCTATTGTAGGTTCTATAGTTATTTTTTCATCAGGTTCAATAGGTTTCTTTATACTTCTGTTAACCACACTAGCTACAATAGAATGTTCCTTTGCCTTAGCAGGGAAAGGAGTTTTCTCAATATAAAGCTCAGGCACAGCAGGATTAACAACATGCACTTCTATATTTCTAGCAAGAACAATATCTGTATAAGGTGCATGCTCAACTCTTTTTTGGGAATATCAAGATATGAAGCAGAGGCTTTAAGACAATTCGCAAAGATTTTAGAAGCAAGACCACAAACATCACTAACATTATAGAAATCATCAGTTCCCATAAAAACTTTAATGCATTTATAATCATAATTTATACCTCACTTTCTACCTTTGTCATTTTCCCATCCTTTAGTGTTTTCTTGAGTACGGTCAAGAATACCCCATTTAGCTTCTTCCTTCATATGTGTGAATGATCCAGAACAAGAAGCATCCAATAAATCCTTATCATGAAGAGAAAGCCTTGCATAAAAATTATTGATAACAATATTACTCGGGAGCTCATGAACGTGATATTTAAGCATTAATAACTTCATTCTCCCCCAAGCTTGGGCAATACACTCTCCATCATGAGGCCAGAAATTATATATTTGATTCCGGTCTTTATGAATCTTACTAGGAGGATAAAATTTATAATAAAAGAGAGGTACAATTTCTCCCATCCAATAGATTCACCATTCTTAAGCATTTTAAACCATTCAGCAACTCTACCCTTCAGTGATAGAGAGAATAATTTCCTTTTAACTTGGTCCATTGTTATACCTGCACACCTGAATAACTCGCATAATTCATGTATAAAGAGAAAATGATCACCAGGATGAACAGTTTCATCTCCAAAATAGCAGTTATCCATAACACGTCCAACAATTTTCATAGGTATTTTAAAAGGATCCAATTCAGCAGATAACGGGTCATCTACTACCCTAGCAGTAACAGTAGTGCCCTTAAATAGAGAACCAAAAGGAGTCTCCATAATGAAATAAAGTAGCAGACAGAAATAAAAATAACACTCACTATAAAAGCTTCTCTTACCAATTCCACTTACCAATAGTGCTTCACTCCCTGGCAACGGCGCCAGAAAATAGTCTTGATGACCCACAAGTATAGGAGGTGTATTGTAGTACTATCGATAAATAAGAGTGTCGAACCCAACGAGGAGCAGAAGGTGTTGACAAGAAGGTTAGATAGAGGATTCACTGTAAACACTAGCAAACGGGTTTTTGGTGGTTTTTGATATAGCAGATAAATAAAGTGAGAGTAAATAAAAGATAGTAAATATAATTGCAGCGAGTGTCCCAATCCTTTTTAGAGCAAAGGACAAGACGGTTGTTCTACTTATGATTAAAAACGTTCTCGGGGACACATGGGAACTTCGTCAAGTGCTTTCGTTTCATTCAGTTCATTAATATTTATTGTTTGGATAGGTGTTGTGTGGGTGAACCTATGCTAATTCACCGCCCAACTAGGACTAATACATACTTGTGATTAAACCCCCTGCAAGCATTTGTCGAATATGCATCTCAACAAGTCCCTCGAGTGAACCGGTAGGGTTTCGATTAGGAGAACGGGTAGGCGCTGGTGACAATCGTCGGCTAACATGGGGCACGATTTACCCAGGTTCGGGGCCCTCGTAGAGGTAAAACCCTTACTCATGCTTTTGTCGATCTGTATTAGCACAATAGATCGGTTACAGTGGGGGTGCTCGAGTCGAGAGTAGATCTCAATCTCAAGGCTTAGGTGGTGCGGTATTGCTTGGTCCCCCTCCTGCAGGTTCTCCTGGCTTTATATAGGTGGCCATGTCTCAAACGGTCCCCCGGGGGTTACAAACCCTAACCTAAAGTCGGTTACAAGTTTCCTTTCTTAACCCGCAAGGCTTTGCGGGTGGGCCTTGATTGGGCCTTCTAGAACTGTCCACGGCATCTCCCTTGGAGCTTGGGTCTTGGGCCTTGGACCGGGTAGGCTCACCCGATAGGTCAAGGATCCATCCCTTCGTAAGTAGCCCCCGAGAGTTTACTCGGCTGAGAATTCATCGGGCAGACGCTCAAAGTTCGTCTTGATTTATTTTCGATTGATGGCTTCAATCGCTTGAAGAGGGCGTGTACCCTGTGTGCGACGTGTTTCTTGTAATCGAGTATCGAGTAATAAAGGAGTCTGTGTGTTGGCTGTCTTCGTAGAAGGATGTGGCTCAGTTGCTTGGCTCTCCCGAAAGCTCAAGGCCAATTAATTGCATCTAGGGCAAAAATAGTTCTGGCTCGAATCCGGCGAGGTGATCATTGCGACTGGGCCGTGGAGGTCTTACCGAGTAAAACTTAACCTATAGGGGTACCCGACGCGTCCACTAGGATTTTTCTTCGTGTTTATGACACGGAAATTTACTGGAGGACGCAGCTTGATTCCGATTCCATGCCCTCAAGAGAGATCTTTTGGGTCTTACCTTCGTATCCGAGAGAATACGGCATCCGGATGTGCCTAGTCGGCTGAACGATCCAGGGTAAGGATGTGTATACATCATGTGTTAGAGCGGCAGGAACTGCTCACTCGCGAATATTGTCTTGAGATTTTTCGAGTAAAGAAATTTTCCTTGTTGTTTTTACACAGAAGGATTTTTGCATTTGTAATTTCTGTTCATACGAGAGAGTTTTCGTGTCTGGAAGCCTTGTTGTGCCCATAAGAAAGAAATTTCGTGTCAGGGGATTTTATGCGAAAGAGTTTTCGCGTTTTGATATGTCCATAAGAAGGGAACTTCGTGTTATGGAGCTCATGCGAAAGAGTTTTCACGTCTTGATATGTCCATACGAAAGAAATTTCGTGTTATGGAGATTATGCGAAAGATTTTTCGCGTCTTGATATGTCCATACGAAAAAATTTCGTGTCAGGGATCCTACCCGAGGGGATTTTCGGATTTGATGAGGTATGCAATGATGTCATTGCGCACTTGTTTGTTCTGGCTCCTCCCGATGGGACGTGACAGAGCGGAGCAGAGCATGACGTCCCACCTTGTCAGCCTTTGACCGGAAACGAGAGGTCGTTTCCGGTTTTCCCGCCAGCCACGCGCCGTAAATGCGCACGATCTGTTGTAAAGATCTACGGTTCTGCCGCCTCGTTTCCACTCCACGCGTGGCAGCCGCGATGGGTGCCACGTCACCAGATCTACGGTTCAGATCGATTTGGCTTGCGTATAAGTAATTGCCCTTAGGTGGAAAGTAAATTTCCTGGCAATTTGCTCTCCTTCTTCCACCTTGCGCACACTACCTTCTCTGCAAGCACCCACGAGCTCTCTTGGCTGGAGGGAAGAAGCGCGGCGCTACCGCATCGTCATGGCAGGCGGCTGAGGATGTCCCCGCGCCACCCGCCGTTAGGACGGGCGACTGGCGCTCCGCCGGCACCACCAACAAGAGCATCAAGGAGATGCATAGGGAGGGGCTGCTGCCCCCCGAGGGCGACAAGCGCGTTCTCCTGAGAAAGAAGGAGGAGGTACCGAATCCCCGCGCGAACGAGCGCGTGATTTTCGCGGATCACGTCTCACGCGGCCTCTCTCTCCCTCTTCATATTTTCCTTCTTGGATGGGAGAAAGTCAGGGGGACTCAGGGGACGATGGGGAGTCCATCAAGGGCGGAGGGAAGGGAGGAGGAGGCTTGGGTCGAGCAGGGTCACCTCGGGGCAGTGGTGATCACCGGCGGCGAGATCTCAGCCTCGTGGTGCTTCCAGGGGCTAGGGCTCGGTTCCTTTTCGTCCAGGTGAGGTGTGGGGAGTGTGAGGGAGGGTTGGGAACTCGGGGTGAGGCTCTGGGTTCTTATACCCGTGGGGGTGAGGGTGAGGGCAAAGTGGGGAGCTCGGGTTGATGCCAACCATTGGCATGAGCTAGCCCTAGGGTATTTAGTCATTTCCATTTTGGTGCACTGGCTGTCCTAGTCACCTAGCACACATGGGGCATGGTCAGGGTTGGCCTTTGGAGGCAAGGAGAGGCAAGGGGTAGTCAACTAGGTCAAAGTTATGGGCATGCCCATGCTGCCACATCACCATCTTCTCTCTCCTTTTTTCTTCTTGCCTAAGGCTTCTAGAACGTAGCTACTGCATCCTGGTTCGATTCTATTAGTTGGTCAACATGTGCAAAGAAACATCAAGAAATCAAGAAATCATTTGTGCAAAAGTGTATCCCTTACTGTTCACTGCAAAATTCAGAAAACTCAGTTTAGGACTTAGAAATTTTCTAAGTGTTGAAAACAGATAAAAAGTTCAAAAAGTTGAGTTTGTTTTCAAGGCTCAAATGATTCCCAAAATTTGTTTTCAAAGTATGGAATTGCTAACCATGTTATGTACTTTCAGAAACATATTTTGAAAACAATTTTTAAATAGTTTAAGTCCATGAAAACAATGTGGAAAAAGGTATACTTTCTGTTTTTATCTGTTTCTCAAAAATGCATTTTTCTGCCTTAATTTTATACCACAAAAACAACAAGAAAAAGATAGTTTTTATTTATCCAAAAATAAAAGTAAGCTTATGGGTTTGTAGTACATATATCAAGTATTAATTAAATTTCAAGAAAACATAAAATAACATTTTATAGCCTAGTGAAAACAAGGGTAGAAAACAGGTACTTGGCTATATTTTCAGGAAATGTTTTCCATAGAAATCTTCAAAGAAAACTTTCATAAATCATTTTGAAAACTTGTTTTCTAGGATCCATCAAAATTAAAAGTTTGTTTTAAGATGCAAACAAGAATGATCCTAGTTTTGGAATAAAAATCCACTCAAATAATAATAGGAAAACACCAGGGAAAAATATCAGGAAAAATAATAGGAATGTTTTTCAGAAACATTTGGCATTGGTTTTATAAAGAAACAAAACTTGTGTTGCAAAAATGATTAAGATCATAAACACATGTTAGTTCAAATAATCATGTTGTAAAAAAAATTGTTGGCCCTAATTTTTGTCTTCTTGAGCACGGTACAAGAATCCAAAAACTTGGGTGTGAAAGACCTTCCCCCCCTTAAAAGAATCTCGTCCCGAGATTCGCAGGCAAGCGAAAAGAGGGTATGGTCAAAAAAATGTTAGATGATTTGTTTACAAAACATGTGTGGGTGATTGGTAACATTATTTACAGGGGCTTCCCCCCTTTTATTAAACTTACCAAAATTTATCGACAATTTAGCTTTCCTTTCAAAGGTCTGAGTGCCATAAACTAAACATCGAACTTATTGTTCCTCAAAGCTATTATATCAAACCAGGGTTTATCTTTTATACAAAAACCTATTCGTTCCCAATCTCATATGATCAATTCAATGGATATCCACCAACATTTATTTAGTATGAGCTTTCCATTGCTCATATCCAAAATCCAGGAAAATCCATTATCTTCCTCTTATCCTAATATAATCAAATATCAAATCATTAGTCTCCCTCAAAGACATTTCAAGATCATATTGCTAAAGCTAAACCATCAAATTCAACAAGCATATACCAACTCTGTGTACTACTTCTATAAGTCCATTCAAATTCTCCAAGCTCATATCTCATGATCAATACTAAATCATTTTCCCCAAACAATCTCAATATAGCGTGACAAGCTCTGAGAATATATCATCAAGAATAATCATCTACTAAATCCAAGTCATATTGATTTTTCCTAAAATCCAAAATCATCCTTTAATATCCACAATTATCTTTCTATATCAAAATCCAATATTCCTTCAACTCTTTTAAAACTCAATTCATACCTTCCAGGCTACCAATTTTAGTTACTGATAACTTCCAAATCTTTGGGGTCCACAACTGGTTATCCACGGATATGATATCATAATTCCACTCCACTAAAATCATGTGATCCTCAATCTTTCACTCCTAAGCTAAACCTCAATGATTTCCCACCATCTCATTTTCAAAATCTGGTTCCTCCAAAACATATATACGAGAGATCTTGTTGCCTAGTAGAAATCATAGTTTTCCATCCAATATTTTTTTCTAACCTTTCACTTTCTTCAAAACAGCTATAGAATCATCCTAATGCACCTTTATCTTTGGTTTAGGAAAAGTTGGTTAGAAGTTTTTCAAACTCTGCAACGTATCAACTTTGTACGTTACTCTGTAAGGTATTAAGCTTAAATTAGATGAGGTTATATCACCAACTCTGTAAGGTATCGAACTAGAATTTTATGAGGCCAGGTAACCAACTTTGTAAGGTATTATCCTAAAATTAGATGAGATTTTGTTAGTATGGTTAATTATTTAAGATTTTATTTAGTCCGACGTGACACTTCTAGTGTTCCATTTACGTTGGATTTTTCAGGGTACGATGACAAACAACCAGGGGGTTCACAGGTTTGGTTCGAAAATGTACCATTGGCTATGGCATGAGTCGCAGGGGTTTCTGCAACATCATCTTGGTCTCGAGGTCCACTCATCAGAATCTTGCGTTTCTTCTGGGATGGACCTTGGTTTTCTTGGGGTTCATCAGGATGAGATAGATCATGGTTCTTCTTGGGACATTCGCGAGCAAAGTGTCCTTCCTGTCCACATGTAAAGCAACCCGTGGTTCTAGGCTTGACCTTCACATGCCTCCTTGAAGATTGTGGCATCGCAGGCAAAGCACTGCGAGTCACCCATGAACTAGTTTCTCCTGGCGTCACTATCTCCCTTTTGTGGCTCTATCCAGCAAGCAGTTGTTGGTATCCTCTCATAAGGATCGCAGTATTCTCAGCGTTGGTGAGGACAAGCTGAGTCAACTTTCCAGGGCAGCATGGCTGGCTACGTGTTCAGCACGTGCGGCTTCACTTTCTTCCCTCAGCAGAGCAAACAGTTGAGCAACTGTCGGCTCCGATGATGGAGGTAGATCGCTGGCCATGCTGAAGACACAGAACGGTATAAGACGAGAGCAACTAAAGGTGGTTTTGGTTTTGAAAACTTGTGAAACATACCGGCTCATAACGGAGATGAGAACGGTAGATAACACAACAACAAGCAAGCATCGAAGAAACAATCACCAACTCGAACAAAGACTAACATACGCATGAAACAAAGTCTTAACCTCGCAAGTTAACTTAAGGGTTCACAAGGCTAAAGCATAAGGCTTACAACACAACTAGCACACACAAAGCTCTAACAGAGTTCACACAACACAAACAAACAAGCGTCTGGGTAGAAGCAACATAACTCCTATTATCCTGCGGCAATCCTAAGTGCTCGAGGAAGCGCGTAGCTGTTCCTCCAGCTCTTCAACTCTGGCCTTGCTGGCTTCAAGCTGGAACTGAAGGTCTCTCACTCGTGTGCGGTGCTGGGAGTCAGTGTACTTCATGGTCTTCTTCAGTACCTTGAGATGACGCTCGGTAGCAGAAGATGCACCTAGACTGGCTTCTAGCTGGTCTATCTCTCTGCCTCGGAGGTCATAATCTTCTCTCACTTTATCAAGGGGGAGCTGGGTGTTGTACAGCCGTCCTTCTAGGTGCTAGAAGTGACGAGCAAACACAAAGTCTCCAGTGACTTCTATCGGTTTGTCATCCTCGTCTCATCTTCCAAAGTATCTATATATAGGGGTGCCTGCAAACTTGTCACGAAAGAAGTTCGTGAGCTTGGCAATGGACAGCTGCATCACTCTAAGGATACCATCTTCCCAACTGTTCTCCACGACTTCCCAAGTGATCTCTGGGGTTGACGGTGCTAGCAATGGTGCACTGATGGTACAGACCACCAACCAGGACAACTCTCGTCCATCATGGTGAATCCGGGCTCCCTTCAACTCAGGTACAGGGCGACCGATGATGCTAGTCATCTTGATCAAGTCCTCCTCAAAACAGCGGTAGCAGGGTGCATGCGATACTAGCCGGAAGGACTTGGTGAAGACAACTGTCATCTACACAAGATTTTAAAGTAGATTAAGTTAGGTAACAGTGTGCAAAATTTTAAGATGCTCCTTTTTAACTTTAGTGTAAATAGAGTTCTTGAAACACAGAGGGGATGGGGTATAGAATCCTTTTGAAAAATAGTCATCTTTAGTGACCTGGTTTTATTTACTTTAATTGTCAGAGTACTAGCTAACGTCCATGCTAACTAAGGTCTCCTAAGGTCAGGATAGCTCTGATACCAACTCTGTAAGGTCCGCCCCAGAACCACTGTTCTAGGACACCTTCGATATGCATACATTCACGATCCCAGGAATTCAGGCGTGAACAACATATCAAGTTGGTACACAGATACAATATCCATTACACGGTTGCATAAACACTTACAAGGGACATGGTCACATGACCAATTCTACACAACTGCCACACAGGGCAAACACAGAACACACACAACGGAAGACTAACACACACAAACGTAGTAGAGCCCAAGTCACGCCTTAACCTACAGGCTGCTGACCGGGACACGATCCTAGTTCGCAAAGCCATCAGCTCCGTACTCCTCCTCGTATATCTCCTTCTAAGACTCCTTCTCAAAATCTGGCAAGTTGATACTAGGGACGAAACCAATATGAGTACATTTGAATGTACTTAGCAAGACATCCATCACGTAACTTACCAAAATGCAAGTATGCTTATATGGTGTAATAGGAAGGCTATAAATAGGGTTCACTATCAATGGTGTTCATATAGGATGACACCACAGTTGCAGACAGGTTAATCTGTATCTTCTTTGAAGAAGATACTTCAGAAGAAAATAATATAGTTTTTCTTTCCCTTGTAGATATCACATGTACAAGAGGTTTTGTAAATATTTGTTAAAAGAAATTTTTTCTCTTTGCAAAGCTTCTTGGAATCAGCTTCCAGATTTTTGCTTAGAGAAGAAAGATTTTCTTTGCAAAACTTTTTTTAAAACAACTTCTGGCTTTTCATCATCAGTACCTCCACGGCACAAGATTTTCTTCCTTTCCGAACTTCCCAAGTTCAACACCTTTTTGAAAACTCCTTTTTGAAAACATTGACACAATGCTAGCTACATGGCCATTCAACTGTCCATGTCCGAGGACGCGGCTTCTTCGAAAAAGTTGTACTCTTCAGAGGTGTACACATCCACCAGATCTAGTACACCTGCCGTGAACAACCACGGACTGTAACAACAGTATGTAAACATCAGATAACTGATCCTAACCTTCCACTATGTTCAAGCTAGAATGTGTCTATCTCTCAGTTGAGTTTTACCGTCATCCCCGGCACCAGGCTATTCCTCGCCAGCCAGGATGCCCCAACTGAATGCGACCGGAGGGTAACTTAATCCCACACTTTTTATGTCTCAACATTGGGAGTTTTGACGACATTCGGTTCGAGGGAGTCCGTCCCCTTATAGCAATTGAGATAGAACACGCACTAACAAAAACAAACTTCCAGTTAGGCCCCGTGCCCATGTTGGGGTAGGGTGGCAGTACAGTAAAGGTTGTCCGGCGAAGACTAGGTTATGTGTCATTTTTGTAAAACACCATTTTCCCAAAATTGACCACTTCCACATTCCTCCGGTGAATAAGGCTCGGCCTTTTCTCCGGGTTTTCCATAAACCTTTGTTTTGAAAAACACATTTTTTTAGGGTGTCCACTTAGGGACTAGTATATTTGATGGTAATAAATACCATATGGTGGCTATGGACTTGGTAACACCAAGTATCAACTACTGGCATAGAGTATATATAATAGTAGTAGTAGTATTCACTCAAAAATAGTTTTTGGAAACCAAAGTTTCGTAAAACTTTTCAGAAGTAAAACATGCATGATAGATAATGATAAGTGTAGTATAACAGCAAGCATCAGGATGGCTTGCCTTAAATCTCTTGATGTCCCTGGCCTTGAAGTAACTTGAACTTGACGCACAGCTCCACAGCTGCTTCTTCTTCTTCTTCTTCTTTGTTTTCTAGCGTCGTAAAAGAATAAAATACACACTCTCAGGTCTAAAGACCAAACAACAAAACTAAACAACACATACAGCAAGCAAACGCATACTAGCGCAATCTCTCAAACGTTGTCGCGGAAACTGTCTCACATAACGCTCACGGTCCAAAACTATCGTCGGACAAGCATATGGTTGAGAACCATATCCCACATCTTACATACCATATGTGGAGTGGTGTACCACTCTCATAATAAGATATTTAAGAAGCTAAAAGTATAGCTTGTGGGTGCAAAAGGGTTAGGTTACTAAGGTAAAAGCAAACAAACAGAATAATACCCATGGCAGTGGGTAATAGCAACACACAAGCAATTGTCACTTAATAAGTTTATGATTAAGTTGGATGCTTAGTTCACAAGATACTCCTAAGCACAACAACAATACTATCACAACAATTAACAAGACATTCATGTTAAGGTAAACACTCAGACAACTCCAAACAGCAGGTAAACACACCACAGATGAATAGACTATTAATTTACTACATTAATGTTTACTTGAAGTTATGGAAACCATCAATCATGAAAATTTAGAAAACAACCAGTAGCTAAAAAGCAATGAATCAAGTCATAAAAACAATCTAAAACACAATCATCACTCCAGAAAAGACTTCTATAAAAAAATCATAAAAACAGGACTGCATTTAGCATACTAGTATGGGAAATTCTACACAAGCATGCTATAAGAGAGGCTTATATTCTACAACCATGGCACATGCAACTAAATAATTCATTGCATCATAACAGAAGTAATAACTTCCCAGATATGCTATAATAAACTCATACACTCCTAAAGTAAAAGATGACAATACTAGAGCAAGCCACAATTTCTAGTGGTGACACTAGTTCAACACTATAGAAGCAAACAATGCTACCATGATGCTTAACTCTAAACAAGCAAGTCATGAACATAAATATACCTAATAACAGTACATAAATCTTACACATGCTAGTAATAAAAAACATCAAAATAACTTCTATGAAACAAGCATTAAGCATGCATAAATTAATCCTAGCAATTTCTGTTTTCTTTAATCAATTACTAGCAAGCAAACAAGGTATATCCTACACAACCAGTAGCTATGCACTCAATGAAAAGTCATCTAAACCTTTTAAAAAATCCAAACACTCAATTTAAAATCATTCACAAACAATCTATCAATCATAAGGAAATTATTTTATTTGCAAACAATTTAATTTAGCACTCAATAGTGAATCATTTCTTAACATGATACTCCTAAGGAATATTATGCTAACAAATAGATCACAACTACACATACTAGTATTTACAAAGATGAAATAAACTTCTTACTTGCATAAGTGAAAACAAACAAATATATTTTCCATGGTGGAAAATAACAATCAATCATACAATTAAAACATGTTAGTTTTACACATGTGTATGGTTGGGGATTTTCATCCTCAACCAAAATGCAATGGTACCAGTGGGTTATGGGCCCACTAATACCAAGGCAAAAGAGGTACTAAGACTCTTGTTATTCATGACAAACATTGTATACAAGATAAATAACACAAGGCTATTTATTCTAGTGAAAACAATACTAGTGCAAACTAAATAACAAGACTTGCACATGCTTTGCTATAAATTAACAAGAAATCTATCAGAGGCAATAACTTTAAAATAACAGTACCAAAATGGTACTGGACTCAAAGAAAACATAGCACAAAAATTACTAAAGCAAGCACACAAAGATCTAGCTCACACAAAAATTCCAAATAATAAGACTAGAAAGTAACTAATGCTAGTTCCATTTTTATTTGGGTTTCCAATCATGCACACGATTTCTAAGGTATATGTTCTGCAAGAAAACAACTTAATAACAAGTCCAAAAAATCTCTACAAGATAGGAAGCAAGATTAAATCAACCACACATTTCATTCCCACAAAAACACACAAAAGAAAACAAAACAGAAAAGCTGCTGTTTCTAGATCTGTCCACCAAAAATAATCTAGGGCACCAAAAATTAATCTAAGCTAGGGTTACATAGATCTAGTCAATATCAAACTCACCCAGTTGTATTTACTTAAAAAAATCATTTTTAAACTCATTCTAAAAATCACAGAAAAGTCTACTGGTCTTTTACCAATTTGGATGCCATTTCCATTTGGTAGCTCACCTTGATGTGAGGACAAGTGCTATGGATAGATATGGTCAATAGCTATCCAGAATATTTTAGTTTGTCCATTTTGATTACATATTTTAAAAGTTATGGTCCAATCATTATCACAGACACTTTGTGCCAAAACAGTTCTTGTGTCCAAAATAATGGTCCAAACTTAGATCTGCAAATTTTATATGGTATATATTTCATAATATTCGTCGCACGAATTTTGGTAGATTTATTTTGCAGGTTTAGCATTTTTCCAACGTCCAAAGTAAAAGTACAACATTCTGTTAAAATTTAAATGAATAAAAGCAACAACACACGGGCTGGTTTGCGCACAGGCGCGGCCCAGCGCAGCTCAGCGCACGCGCGCGGCGCGGGAACGGTTCGCGTTTAAACGCAACCGTGGATCTAAGATCCAACGGTGCGGGTTCATCTCCTACCTCTCTTCATTCCTCTCTATCTCTCTCTCTCTCTCTCACGTACGGCTGGCGGCGAAAAACGCTCGGGGAGCTCACCTAGGGGCTCGGGGAGGGGCTGGAGCGGCTTGGTGAGGTCGCTGCAGGTCAGGGGCGTCGAGGGGCGGTGACGGTGGCGCTCGGCGTGGCTTCAAACGGCAGAACGCGGCCGGTGTCTGCGGCGGTGCTCCCGGACGGCGGTGGCGCTCCTGCAAACGGGGGACCATGGGAGCATGTCAGGGGGACTCAGGGGACGATGGGGAGTCCATCAAGGGCGGAGGGAAGGGAGGAGGAGGCTTGGGTCGAGCAGGGTCACCTCGGGGCAGTGGTGATCACCGGCGGCGAGATCTCGGCCTCGTGGTGCTTCCAGGGGCTAGGGCTCGATTCCTTTTCGTCCAGGTGAGGTGTGGGGAGTGTGAGGGAGGGCAGGGAACTCGGGGTGAAGCTCTGGGTTCTTATACCCGTGAGGGTGAGGGTGAGGGCAAAGTGGGGAGCTCGGGTTGATGCCAACCATTGGCATGAGCTAGCCCTAGGGTATTTAGTCATTTCCATTTTGGTGCACTGGCTGTCCTAGTCACCTAGCACACATGGGGCATGGTCAGGGTTGGCCTTTGGAGGCAAGGAGAGGCAAGGGGTAGTCAACTAGGTCAAAGTTATGGGCATGCCCATGCTGCCACATCACCATCTTCTCTCTCCTTTTTCTTCTTGCCTAAGGCTTCTAGAACGTAGCTACTGCATCCTGGTTCGATTCTATTAGTTGGTCAATAGGTTAGATCAGGCCACACTTCCAAAAGTGCAAAGAAACATCAAGAAATCATTTGTGCAAAAGTGTATCCCTTACTGTTCAGTGCAAAATTCAGAAAATTCAGTTTAGGACTTAGAAATTTTCTAAGTGTTGAAAAAAGATAAAAAGTTCAAAAAGTTGAGTTTGTTTTCAAGGCTCAAATGATTCCCAAAATTTGTTTTCAAAGCATGGACTTGTTAACCATGTTATGTAATTTCAGAAACATCTTTTGAAAACAATTTTGAAATAGTTTAAGTCCATGAAAACAATGTGGAAAAAGGTATACTTTCTGTTTTTACCTGTTTCTCAAAAATGCATTTTTCTGCCTTAATTTTATACCACAAAAACAACAAGCAAAAGATAGATTTTATTTATCCAAAAATAAAATTAAGCTTATGGGTTTGTAGTACATATATCAAGGATTAATTAAATGTCAAGAAAACATAAAATAACATTTTATAGCCTAGTGAAAACAAGGGTAGAAAACATGTACTTGGCTATATTTTCAGGAAATGTTTTCCATAGAAATCTTCAAAGAAAACTTTCGTAGATCATTTTGAAAACTTGTTTCTTGCATCCATCAAAAGTAAAAGTTTGTTTTAAGATGCAAACAAGAATGATCCAAGTTTTGGAATGAAAATCCACTCAAGTAATAATAGGAAAACATCAGGGAAAAATATCAGGAAAAATAATAGGAATGTTTTTCAGAAACATTTGGTATTGGTTTTATAAAAAAAACTTGTGTTGAAAAAATGATTAAGATCATAAACACATGTTAGTTCAAACAATCATGTTGTAAAAAAAATTGTTGGCCCTAATTTTTGTCTTCTTGAGCACAGTACAAGAAACCAAAAACTGGGGTGTGACAGAGAACCCTCCCGATCCCGGGAAGACGATGGCGGCGGCCTCGGGTGTTTCTAGGGAGTGGCCAGGGGGTGTATAAATAGGCGAAAGGGCAAAGGCGGTGGAGGCATGGGGGGGCCACATCACCCCATGGAGTGGCCAGGGGCGCGCCGCCCTATGGTGTGGCCCCCTCCAGGCCTCTTCGGGACTCCGTGGAAGCTTCGAGAATTCTAGGACCTCCGGACTTCGAATTTTCCAATTCTGGGAATATTTCCAGAACAACTTTTCTGAAACTAAAAACAACAGCAAACATGGAACTAGCTCTGTAGCATCTTGTCAATAGGTTAGTCCGGAAAATCGATAAAATGACATAAAGTGTATAGCAAACATGTAGGAAATAACATAAAAACAACATGGAACATCATAAATTAAGGATACGTTTATGACGTATCACTACTTCTCAAAGATATATTCTTAGCAGGAGGATAATATTTTCCAGTGAAAGCATCTTTACATTTTGTCCAAGAATGAATACTATTTTTAGTTAAAGAGAGCAACCATTCTTTAGATCTTCCACTCAAAGAGAAAGGAAACAATTTAAGTTTAATAATATCTCCATCCTTATACTTTTGCATCTCAAAAAGTTCAACAAAATTATCATGGTGAGCAGCAGCATCATCTGAACTAACACCAGAAAATTTCTCTCTCATAACAAGATTTAAGAGGGCAGGTTTCATTTCATAAAAATCTGCATTAGGAGGAGGTGGAGTAATAGGTGTACAAATAAAATCATTGTTTTTTGTGCTAGTAAAGTCACACAACTTAGTGTTCTTATAGTTACTCATCTTAGCAATATTAAAACAGGATAACAAAATAAAAACTATAATAGGAACTAATTTTGTTTGTGTTTTTTATCTAAAGAAGCAAACAAGACAGAATAAAATAAACTAAGAAAAACAATAACAAAGTAAAAAAAAATTGGAGGTGAGAGACTCCCCCTTGTAGAAAGCATCTTCCTCCCCGGCAACGGCGCCAGAAAAGAGCTTGATGGCGTGTGAACACACGTTCATTGGGAGACCCCAAGAGGAAGGTATGAAGAGTACAGTAGCAAGATTTTCCCTCGGAAAGAAACTAAGGTTTAATCGGACCAGTAGGAGAAAGAAAACACTTCTGAAGGTTGTTGACAGCTGATGTTGGCAGGACGCACTACCAGGCTCAACAACAACGTGGAATCTGCACACAACACAACCAAGATACTTTGCCCCAACGAAACAGTGAGGTTGTCAATCTCACCGGTCTTGCTGAAAACAAAGGATTAGACGTATAGTGTGGAAAATAATGTTTATTTGCACTAAAATGAAATGAGAACAATTTTTGCAGTAAAAGAGAACAGTGTTTGCAGTAGGTTGTATTATCAGTGTAAAAGAATGGACCGGGATCCACGGTTGACTAGTGGTGTCTCTCCATAATAGATAAATAACATGATGGGCGAACAAATTACAACTAGGCAATTGAGAAAATAGATGTTGCACCATAGTGCACATACATGACATGATGACTATTATGAGTTCATTTGGGCATTACAACATAATACATAAACCGTTATCCAACTGCATCTATGACTAATAGTCCACCCTCAGGACGTCATTCGAGCAAACTTTGGGTATTATGTTTGATGACCCACAAGTATAGGGGGTGTATCGTAGTACTTTCAATAAATAAGAGTGTCGAACCCAATGAGGAGCAGAAGGTGTTGACAAGAAGGTTGGATAGAGGATTCACTGTAAACACTAGCAAACGGGTTTTTGGTGGTTTTTGATATAGCATATAAATAAAGTGCGAGTAAATAAAAGATGATAAATATAATTGCAACGAGTGGCCCAATCCTTTTTAGAGCGAAGGACAAGCCGGTTGTTCTACTTATGATTACCAAACGTTCTCGAGGACACATGGGAACTTCGTCAAGTGCTTTCGTTTCATACAGTTGATTAATATTTATTGTTTTGATCAGTGTTGTGTGGGTGAATCTATGCTAATGCACCGCCCATCTAGGACTAATACATACTTGTGATTAAACCCCTTACAAGCATCTGCAAATACAAGAAAGTAATTAAGATAAATCTAACCACAGCCTTAAACTCTAGGATCCTACACTCCCTCGTGCATCGGTTTCCTAACGGGGGTTTAGGTTTCTGTCATTACGGCAACCCCACAATTAGTAACCAAATACACAATGCATCCTCCTAGGTCCATAAAGGTGAAGTGTCATGTAGTCGACGTTCACATGACACCACTAGAAGAACAACACCACAACTTAAATATCAAACCACTAGATATTACTTCAACATAATTCCACTACTAACATCTTGACTTCTCCCATGTCTTCAAGAACTAAACAAACTAATCACAAGAAATCATATGGATCATAATCAGAGGTGATATAATGATGAATAACAATATGGTCATAAAGGGCAAACACCCATAAATCTCACAAGCATCAACTACTAGCAAGTAATCCACACCGAGAGAGAGAGAGAGAGAGAGAGAGAGAGAGAGGGAGATCTAGTGAAGAACAACGATATAGAACCCTAATCGTTACAGTGGGATGGATATGGATTGTGAGGGTGATGGTTCTGGTGATGATGATGATGATGACGATCTTGATGATGCCCGGAGCGATGACAGTGACGATGGCGATGATTTTCTCTCTCCGGGGAGGAATTTCCCCGACAGATTTCTCCTAGCCGAGCTTTACTCTCTCTGTTGTTTTCTGCCCCGAGGAGGCGGCGGAATATTTCCTCCATGGTTATGTGAGTCTTAGGGTTCTTGGGGGGTAAATTACGCGAAAGGAGGCGGCCATAGGTGGGCCATGGTGGCCACACCACCCCCAGGCGCAGCCAAGGGGGCGCCCCAAGGGGTGTGGGCCCCTAGTGGCCCCCCCTCCGGGTCTCCTCGTGGCTAGCTCCATCTTCTGGACTTCTAAGACTTCCCCGATTCCCCCCGTCTTCTTCTGATCTTCTGAAATTGGGTATCTTGACGGTGATTTTTTCCATCAGATTTCTGGTCCCGGTGTTTATTATCCAATAATTATTAAACATGCAAAATAAGATGAAATAACATAATTAATGCATCATAACAGGAAATATATCGATGAATAACAGGAAATCAAGATATAAAATAGTTATGCAAAATGGACGCATCAACTCGCCCCAAGCTTAGACTTTGCTTGTCCCCAAGCGAAACTGAACTCTGTAAACATGACCACAGGTTTATGGAGTGAAGTCAAACTTTGTTCTTGGTCAGAGAACAATTAGCAGATTGTACTTATCTTTCGATCAGAGTCTTTGTGTTAGAGCTTATATTGCAGAGTTTATCATGCTCAATCATAACAGTATATTTGCAGTCATTGATAACTTTCAAAGTGGTATTCATTCAGATAAAAACATTTGTACTAAACAAGGAAGGATAAAGGACATGATTGAGTAAATTAACATATAGATGGATGCATCACAACAAATCAAATGCTTGCTTAAGACAGAAAGGAGTAGGTTTACTGACACAACATAAAGGTAAGAGATAGGCCCTTCACAGAGGGAAGCACGGATTAACTCATCTTCCAGAGCTTTTCATTTGATAAACAGAGGTATTGAAAACAATTTTGAGAATGTGTATGTTTATGACAATAAATGGAAAACAGAAAATGCAGTACGCCACAAGCCAACTAGACTTCACAAGAGCAGCTCCCATTGAAGAACGCAACTGGTATAGAAGGTCATCCCTCTTTCTCTTTTGTTTACACAGTTATGCTTTGACTGATAAATCAGGGGAAAATAGTGAAGAGAATTCGTAGTATTTAATTTTGGGGCTGGGCACCATGTTGCCATCTCTTCTATCATTTGGTTAAGCGGATGAAGCCACTAGTCCAGGTGTGTAAAGTCCAATAAACAAGTGAGATAAAGATTGTCTATTTGCGTCCCCAAGAGCTAAAACAGATGCACAAAACATGTGTAATTTTGAAGGTTTTAAAGGTAGCACACAAGCAATTTACTTGGAGTGGCGGTTAAATACCACATATAGGTAGGTATGGTGGACACAAATGGCATTGTTTGGGGATCGAGGTTTGGATGCACGAGAAGCATTCCCTCTCAGTACAGGATTTTGGCTAGCAAGGCTGGGTAGCAAGCATAAGAGTTGAGGGGAAACAAACAAATATACATATGATAGAACCAATCAAGCAATCTTCCTTGGAAGTACAAACAATCTTTAATTGAGAATACTAAGCATATGAGCCATCAAGAAAGAAAGACCATGGAATAATATATCTACATGCAACTCCCTCTTTTCTACTAAAGCCTCAAAGTATTGTTGCTACTGACCAATGCTAAGTTTGCCAAAACCAACTAGATTAAATTGATGCAATATTGATACCAATACTAATAACGAGATCAACCATATAACAAAAATTGCAAACTAAAATGAAGTGTAGAAAGTAAATGATGAAACTTCTCATTAATATTTCATTATGGCAACTCAAACCAAGGGATACATCGATAACCAACTAAAGGAGAGATACTTCCATACTGCAGACCATCATATATGATAACTTCTCTACTCATGATATGACTCTACTAAAAGGTGAAACATAAAGATGTGATACCGCGGCACTCCCCCGAGCTTGGAAGAAGCCAAGGGGATGCCAATACCAACGACGAATTATTTCTTCGGTGGTGGTGGTGAATCCTTGTCAATAAGCTTATCAACTGACTCCTTCAGATCATCAATCACATAGATGAGCCTATGTATCAGCTCCGTATTGCTCTTAATATGGTCCTTGAACTTGTCCAACGGTGAGTCCCAGATCTTGGAATTATTCCCCCACACTATATCAGATCGGGGGCTTTTCTCACCTGCACGGTTAGAACAATCTATATCCCAGCAAGAAGGCAACTTTGCCTCGGGTACCCTCATAGATTGATACTCATGGATTAAGGTATGGAAAGGTTTTTAATGTCTATAAGTGGTGTCCTTGAGGCTAAACGGTGACGTGGGGTCTTCCCTGCAGTGCTCATCCTTGCCGTTTGCTTGAAGGGTTTTGCAACCACTCCAATGCTTGCGACGGTGGCGCGTGGGTACACACGTGGGTCTTCTTCTAAATATCCTTCAGCTCCACTCTCGATCTCCTCCTCCGGCTTCCGGTCTTGGAGATCATCTTCCATCGGTCCCTTGCGCTTGTTGTTGTTGGTGGAGACCATGGTGCTTCTAAAAATAAAAAAAGATCCCGACAGAAACATGTCAAAACAGAAATACGACGAGAAAACGTTATACGGACCTCGGGGGATCTGGGGGATTATATAGCAAAAATATACGTAACGAAAGGAAGGTGCAGTGCGAAAACGGGTCGGAGAGGGGCTCCGGGGCACCCACACCATAGGCAGCGCGGCTAGGGGTGGGCCCGCGCCCCCAGGTGGTGTGGTGCCCTCGGGCACCGCATCCTACCTTTCTTCGGCTCAATATTTTTCATATTTTCCAAAAATGATAAAAATAATTTGGAAAGCGATACGCAAACTTTTTCTTCGGAGAACTTTTACCTATTCAAAAATGGACTCTGCAGTTTCTGAAATCTTCCCTCTAATAAACTTCTCCGGAATCACCACTTGAATAACATCAACATCTTCATCATAAGAATCTCTAGAAATATAATGTTCGAGTCTTTTCCCATTCACCACTTGTGTAGTGTTACCTTTAAGGGAAGCAATTTTGATTGCACCCAAACGATACACTTCTTCAATAACATAAGGTCCTTCCCATCTAGAGAGTAATTTTCCTGCAAAAAATCTGAGATGAGACCTATACAATAGAACTTTTTCACCAACATGAAACTCTATTTTAAGAATTCTCCTATCATTCCATTGTTTAACTTTCTCTTTAAAGAGTCTAGCATTTTCATAAGCTTCACTTCTCCATTCATCTAGAGAACTCAAATCAAGCATTCTTTTCTTACCAGCAAGTTTAAAATCTTTATTAAGTTCCTTCACTGCCCAATAAGCTTTGTCTTCTAGTTCTAAAGTCAAGTGCCAAGATTTTCCATAAACCATTTTATAAGGAGACATACCCATAGGATTTTTATAAACAGTTCTATAAGCCCATAAAGCATCATTCAACTTATTAGACCAATTTTTTCTTGATTTATTAACAATGTTTTGCAAGATAGATTTAATTTCTCTATTTGATAATTCTACTTGACCACTGGTTTGAGGATGATAAGAAGAGGCAATTCTATGATTAACATCATATTTAGCAAGGGTTTTTATAAAACCACCATGAATAAAGTGAGAACCTCCATCAGTCGTAAGATATCTAGGCACACCAAACCTAGGGAAAATACCATATTTAAGCATTTTTAAAGAGGTTTCACCATCAACACTTTTTGTAGGTATAGCTTCTACCCATTTAGTAACATAATCAACAGAACATGAATATGATTGTAACCATTTGAAGGAGGAAGCGGACCCATAAAGTCAAATCTCCAACAATCAAAAGGTTCGATAACAAAAGAATAACTCATAGGCATTTCATTACGTCTAGAAATATTACCAACTCTTTGACATTCATCATAGGATAAAACAAATTTACGTGCATATTTAAAGAGAGTAGGCCAATAGAAGCCTGATTGTAGAACCTTCTGTGCGGTTCTATCTCTAGCATGATGACCTCCATAAGCACTACCATGGCACTTCGTCAATATATCTTGTTGTTCATGATCTGGAACACATCTTCGCGTAATACCATCTAATCCTTCTTTATATAAGTGTGGGTCATCCCAAAAATAATTCCTCAAATCATAAAAGAATTTTGTTCTTTGTTGAGCTGTAAATATTGGAGGCAATTACTTGGAAACAATAATGTTAGCATAATATGCATACCATGGAATCTCGTGAGCTTACTTTTATTGCAGCCAACTGTTCATTCGGAAAACTATCATTAACAGGTCAGGGTCATAAGCAATGTTTTCCAATCTATCCAGCACCTTTCCTATCCACAATATTCAAATAACACTCTTGTAAAAGCAGCACCCATCTAATAAGCCTAGGCTTAGCATCTTTCTTTTCCATAAGGTATCTAATAGCAACATGATCAGTATGAATAGTGACTTTTGAATCAACAATATAAGGTCACTAGTAGGAAAAGGGCTACCAGTGACGAACAAATTTCATCTACCGCTGGCGAACATGTGTTCGCCAGCGGTACCACGCCAGTGGTAGCAGGTTACCGCTGGCGAACACTGCTTCGCCAGCGGTAGTGCATGTTACCGCTGGCGAACATAGCCTTGTTCGCCAGCGCTATGTTCGCCAGCGGTAGCTCCGCTGTTCGCCAGCGGTACTGCTTCGCCAGCGGTAGTCCTACTGTTCGCCAGCGGTACTGTTCGCCAGCGGTAGGAACTTTGTTCGCCTGTGGTAAGTTTCCCAGGTTTGTATTTTTTTTTTTGTATAACAGTTTGTATATTATGATTCTATATATTCCCAGGTCCAAATACATTCAAATTCTATAATTTATAAACTTCACACATATAAATCACTGATAGCACATCGATAAATCATAGATACATATGCATCCATCCATAACGAATTTAACACATCGATAACGATATTAACACATCTATACATATGCATCCATATCCAATTCTCATAAGTACGAATACAACACATTGATCTCAATAATATGTCGGAAGATTTCGAACCCAAAATATAGCCATCTAATTAGTTCAACGATTACAAAGGTATCACTACTACATCTATGCAACGTACGCGCGATATAGAGATCAATCGCAAAGAAGACTAGCTAGATATACGGCCCGCCTCCGCTTTAGCTTCCGCCTCCGCTTGCGATCTTTCGCTAGGGCCAGCGCGCCGTCGACTTCTTCATCTCTCTGTAGACCAAGATAAAAGCATTAGACCGGCAAAGGAAATCACAAGTTCTTATTAGGAGCAATTCGTAACGAATCGAATACATACCGTCGATCATTTCTTCCTCGATGTTGTGATCTTCTGTTTCTTCTCCGGCGGGAACGGAAGAGCACCTTCTAACGAGTTGAATGGTCTCTCGTCAGTCTGCTCTAGCACACATTGTCGCAACTCATTGTTATATGGAGGGGTGTTCCAGTGGAAGGTAGATCCTGAAGTTACTACATCCTTATAGATGATTGTGCAGATCTTGCGCTGGATGCGACCAAAGTTTTGTCTGTACTCAGCATCAGACCATTCCACGATGCTGCGAGACCATTTGTCCACAGCAGCCATGTATTGCAGACTATGTTGGTCCTTCACGATCTCCGTCATGTGTTGGATGAGGTACCATGCCTCCATTTGGCCGCCTGGCGCCTGCTTGGGGCAGGGAAACTCTGTTCTGTGTCTGAACACATATTTTCCTTTAATTTGTTTCTTCCTGTCGCAGAATCCTTCCCCCCTGATGTAGCCATCCATAGCATCATTGAGAACAGTCTTGATGAGGGTGTAGTTCTTCTCCTTCATCGTACTCCCGGAGTCGAGATATACTGCGTGCGCGTCTCTCGGGTAGAGCATGATGAGGGTGCCGTATTTGTTTCTGCGCAAAACAGGAGAGTCCATATGGTTAGTGAGCAACACTTGTTCACTAACTATATATGCGCAAACTTATGTAAAGATGGGAAATATAACTTACTCAGGAAAGTAGGGCACGAGGGTGATCCTCTTGTTCATATGGTTAGTGAGCAACACTTGTTCGAGGTACTTTGTCGCTTTTGCCCTACCCCTGGGGTTGTTCAAGTACATGTCGTGCATGTAGTAGGGGTCTGCTAGCCCGATGTTTCTGACATTCTCTACGGATAGCTGATGCGCCAAGCTGAGCGTAAACAGACGGACGATTGACGAGTGGAGTGATTTCATGTGGAACATCCGGAAAATGTCGTCAAATCTAATGATGATTTTGTTTGCGTTGCCTTCAGTGACAAATCCCGCCGTAGATGGCACCTTTGCGACCAAAACCGGCAGCGTTGGATTTTTCTCTTTGAGAAGCATCTCCTCCATATATAGTACACCGTCATGGACGCTACGCATATCACCTGTCAGCAAGGAGACCAACCTCGGCGGAAGCATCGGTTTGCCCAACTCATGGATCTGATGCCAGTCGGTTATGGGTATCCTGTCCAATACACGTCCTGTCTGCGGCTTAGACTTGGTCCCCTCCACCGGTTGGCTCATCGATGCAACGGCAGGATCCTTCTTAGTTCTTTTCCGTGCATACTTGATGTTAGGCTGAGTCTTATGAAATACATCCGCTACCGCCTCTTTGAGGGCATCCTGGCTGATGACTTCTTGCTCGGGGACTGCCGGCTCTTGAGAAGAGAAAAGACGCTTTGTGCATCGATATTTATCCGCTTCCTCCGCTGGCAAGAGAAGTTGATCAAGATCATCCAGGCCGGGCGCCCCCTCGTAAGGATTGTCGACGAGGTAGTCATTCGGGTTCTCATCTTCGTCGCCGTCGTGCTGCACGGACTTTGCAGGTGAGAAATCCTTGTGTTGGCTCGGGTGCCCCGACCCCTGGACCGGTGTTGGAGTGTTGGCAGGAGTACTTTCCAAACGAATTAGTGATTTCGGCCAGGTCAATGGCCAAACCAAGCATTGCTCCAGGTTCAACTCGCTGTCGGCTGCGGGTGGTTGGTTCGGAGGATCGAGAGCACCGCAACCAGGGAGCACCCGACTTAATGTCACTCTGAACACGTCCTCGGGCATACGAACACCGTGGGATACGCGGTTCAGAGGTGTGATGATTTTTCCTTTGGCGACGTCCTTTAACTCGCCGTTCACATTAAGGAGCAATGTGCATCCCGTCTCGTCGGCCTGCGAAATGTCGCGCGATCGTTGTTAGAGACTGATGCCGTCACGAATCAAGTCATAATATATAATTAAGCAGTGCACGTTGAATTACCGTGAGGGCATTGAGCTCGGACAAGGGGGATGGACCGCTAAGTGTCGGCGGCGGCGTTGAAGAGATGTGGCGGGGCGGCGACGGATCTTTGCGACCTTCCGGCTGAGGGTTGGGGGCCGGCTCGTTCCGCGCAGCAGACTCCACGACGGGGGCCGCGTTCTGCGGCGCCACGACGGGGGCCACGTTCTGCGGCGCCACGACGAGGGCCACGTTCTGCGGCGCTGGCTCCACCATTTGGGCTATGTTTATCTGCGGGAGCGGCCCTTGTCCTCCACCTAGCATCCACGGCGCTAAGGACTGAGCGACGGTCGAACAGATGGTAGGGAGGAGCTCATTGAGCCTCTCGTTCACAAGCTCGTCGACCGTCTTCTCCGGGCCCTTGTTCCGCTCCTTACGCTTTTCCTTGGTGTAGGGGTAGTAGTGCGCATGCCGATGACCCTTTCCGAGGCCATGCACATGGCCACGATTCGGCTTCTTGTCAAGGGGCACTCCCTTCATCGCGTTAAGCGCCCTAATGAAAGGGGTGTCATACGGGTCCTTGTTCGTCGTCGCCGAGGACCCCCCGTCAGATTGAGATAGGCGTTCTTTTTCTTCTTCCTCGAGATACTTATTCTCGAGCAGCTTGACCTTCTCGTTCAACACAAGATTGCCGGGCTTTTTGGGATCTTCCCTGTAATGGGCCCTGACAAAATTTCTCACCTGCGGGTCGGTGATCTTGTCAAACGGGTTCGGCCCTTCTCTCTTCGAATCCTCCTTTTCCCATACTTTATGCTTCCCAAGGTAACCCCGGCTTCCGAGATTGTGAGGGCCAATGTTCTTTTTTCGCTGTTCTTTCCCCCATTTAGTCAGCGCAATCCTTTCCGGTTTGAGTTCGTCGATCTTGAATTGGGCCAAGTCTTCCTCGGAAATGGAGGGCCACATCTTATGGATCTCATCAAAATCCTTACCCTTCGCAAGCATCTGCCGCAAACTGGATCTCCAAGTCGTAAACGCCTTGGCGAACTTGTTCAGTGCTAAGGAGTTGACCAGATTCTTCTTCAGGTCCTGGTTGTCGTAAGGATCCGGGAATTTGTACCTTGTGTGCAGCTTCTCAATCAGCAGGGCGGCATTAGCCTTGTTTTCTTTAGCTTTGAGGTGCTCCATATTAACGTTGCCGAAGTCTCGAGCTATGCAGCCTATCTGGTTTCCATAGCCCTTGGCATAACTCTCCGGCTCGAGGGGAGCACCGCTCTTGGGGTCCACTTCCGTGAACTCTTCCCGCATGGTGGCGAGCATGTTGTGCCGCCTCTCTTTGCGCCTAGCCGCCGCCTCGCTACCGGAGGCGGTATCCCCGGTGCCACTACCGGTTTGATCACCTTCTGCGCCCGATGTATCGTTGTGTGGCTCTAGCTCCTGGCGAAAGGTTTCGTCCATCTCGTCGTCTGCATCGTCGCCCTCCATCTCTAGATCCGGGTGCGGATCTACGGGTCCGCCTCCCGCGCTTAGCATAGAAAGCCACGCATCGTCGTTGTCTCCTCCGTGTCCAAGACCAGAACCACCCGCCTCGTCGTTGTGAGCCATATCTAATGAAGGAGAGAAAACCCGAAATAAGTTCAACAAATCCTACAATTTAGACGATGTATACCCCATATGAGTCCAAATTTCTCGGACACTCTAAGTTGTGATATTTTTAGCAAAGATCATGCCAAAATTCACGGAAAATTTCGGCATGACCTTTGCTAAAAATATCACAAATGGAGTACCCAAATTTGCCGGAACGGAAATTAATCAACATTCCGGCAAATAAGGACTCACGTGGGGTACCTGCACATAAAATCCCACCCCTCATATAATAGATCCCACCCCTCATATTATCATCGTCATCCACACGAAGGTGGGCACATATCCACACGACCACACACCATCTCCACCATCCATCACCACCATCCATCATCACCACGCCATATCCATCACAACCATCCATCACCACCATCCATACACACCATCCATCACACCAACCATCACCAACCATAAAAAACAGTTGAGATATCAAGACAGGACATGCATATAAATTGCTAACAATTGAGTACTAAGAGAGAAAGCGTACTGATGTATACAACCAAATATATCATGTTAAAATGTTGATGAGTGGAAGAGTTAAAAAAACCATTGGTTGCATCTGACAATATTTTGGATGTATACAACCAAATATATCATGTTATATCAGTAAGATGTACAATTTTTCATCACGTAGAGCTCACTTAATGTTATTATTACCCAGGATAGTTCTAAAACAGTATCGTGAGAAATGTACCCGAAATTGTGCATTTTGTAATAAATTTTGTTGGTAGATATGCCAAAACGTGTCTGGAAATTATTTAGTGTTGGGGCAAAATGTACATTATCTGAGACTTGCTCATCTGGATTCCTATAATGATTCGTCAGTTACTAATTTGAATATATTAGTAGTTTGGAAGTCATGTTCAAGTTTATCTAATTGCTTAATGCAAATATGCAGGGTGGAGTGTTGCTGTTTGTCAGTTCCTACTTTGAGTATATTAGGATGAGCAATTTTTTAAAATCTCAAGATGCATCTTTCTGTAGAATTGGAGAGTAAGTGCACCTTCCTTTTTCTGTTGAATTCATCAACATACATTTCTGTTGAATAGGCAAACATATTTTATGTGTATAAATTAACATTGATCAGATTGGTCATAAGAAGTAAAATTTGAGTGTGCCAATGGTAGTTAACTGATTGTAGCAGCATTGGTCATAAATTAGCATTGATCAGATTGGTCATAAATTTGATTGGTCATAAGAAGGAAAATTAACAAAAATCCAACTTATCAATCATAGCAGCATTGCATCATTTCTGTTCATGACTAGTTTATTCACCAGGACACATCATCTTGGCATACATACTGGAACTAATTCATCTTGGCAGTATTTTTTTTGAAATAATTCATGTACTGGAACTGGTACAGACCTTCTGTCGAACAGGTTGAGGGCGGGGCGGTGCAGCCAGAAGCAGCGGGGCAGAGGGAGCAGCGCCGCCGCAGGAAGCAGTGCGGGAGCGCTGCGGAGTCTACCGGGAGGTGGCGGTAGCAGGTGGTGGCCGGCGGTGGTCGTGGGCACGCGGTGGCCGGTGGTGGCCGTGGGCCCGCGCGCGGTTGCAGAGAGGGGAGGGCAGCTGGTGGCCGTGAGCAGCGAGGAAGAGGAGAGGAGAGGGGATGGAGGTGCGGCGCGGGGAGGTGGACGGCGGCGCGGGGAGGTGGACGACGGCGCGCGGAGGTGGACGACGGCGCGCGGTGATCACAGCAGGGAGGAGAAGGTCGATGGGGGCGCACGCGAAACGGCTAAGTCGTTTTCCCTCTATGCTCTCTGTAGAAGGGAGGAGGTGGAGCCCACGCGTAAGTGAGAGGGGTAGCAGTACCGCTGGCGAACAAAGGTTGGTTCGCCAGCGCTATGCCCACACCGCTGGCAAACATAGTGGCTGGTTCGCCAGCGCTATCCTACCGCTGGCGAACAAAGGTTTGTTCGCCAGCGCTACCTTTTTTTTGAATTTATTTACTGTATTATTTTTTATTAGTTTTTCTTTGAGAAACATTACTGTTTTTTTCTTTATTTCTTTGAATTGATTTACTTTTGTTTATCATTGTTATATTTTGTTTTCCATTATTTCCTTCATGTTTTTCTTGTTTTCTTTTTGTTTTTTATTGTTAAATTTTGGTTTCCTTTATGTTTTCTAATATTTCCTTCATGTTTTCTCTTGTTTTTTTTTGTTTTCTATGTTTAGGAGATATGTTTTCCAATATGTTCTTCATGTTTTCTATTGTTTTCCTTCATGTTTTATTTTGTTTTCCAATATTTTCTTTCTTGTTTTCTCTTTTCATTATTTTGGTTTTAGTTGTTTTCCATTATTTTCCTTCATGTTTTCTATTTGTTTCCTTTATGTTTTCTCTTGTTCTCTTTATTTTTTCTATTGCTTTTCTTTATGTGTTCTATTGTTTTCCGCTGTTTCCTTCATGTTTTTTATTTGTTTCCTTTATGTTTCAAATAATATAAGTCCACACATTTGAAATACAGAACAAGGTACATTAAATTTATAATAAGTGCACATCAGACCAGTTGATCCATGCATATACATAGTTTCGTCGCATACAATTGGCAGAAAAATATATACATAGTTTCTCATCAGTGTTTGATTTTTTTGCCTTTTTTGGTCGCAGTTGCATAATTTAACCCCACATTATGACTTCTTCTTCTGAATGGAAGACCATGCCTAGGTAGCGTAGTTCTGCTTCTTCTTGTTGTGTATGTTGCATGACTATCATCATCATCTTCTTGATCATCGTCAATATTTGGGTCGCCGAACGTGTCGAACTCGTCCTCGTCAACGACTCCATCCATTCCGATGATATTTCTTTTCCCTCTCCTCACGACAACACGGCTAGGCCTTGCGGGGTCTGTTATGAAGAAGCATTGTGACACATGCTTAGCCAATACCCATGGCTCATTTTGCGCTGTGACATTCGCGCTTGATGAGGTTCCGGCTTCGGGAATAACCATGGTTGTAAAGTATTGGTCTTCTTTCCTGACGGTCGACATCCTAGCCCATCTGACGCGGAACATAGGCACCTTCTCTCCAGAGTAGTTAAGCTCCCATATCTCCTCGATCCTTCCGTAGTATCTTAACTTTTTGTCACCGGTGTAGGATTCCATCGTTACCCCTGAGTTTTGATAATCGGAAGTTTTGTCTTTCTCCTCTGTGTAGAAAGTGAACCCGTTGATATCATATGCTTGAAACGTCGCTAGGTTGGGAGCTGGGCCATGTGCCAAGGCGTACAATAGTTTATTTTTCGCACAATCCCTTGGCGGTGGATTAGCGACGATCACATCTTTAAACCAACGCAAGAAAGTGGAGTTATGCTCTCTGATTATTTCTCCTTCGGTCCTCCGCTTGCCTTGTTCACTGTACTTTTTCATAATCGAGCTCTTGTGTTTTTTCACCCAAGTATCGACCATGTCAATGTGTTGGAGAGCTACTAAGTTTGCCCTGTTAAAGTCGGTGCGTCGACAAGCCCGATCCACATGCACTTCTCTACGTCCATTTTTGTGACCTACTCCATCGAGCTTGCCAATGTGCTTGTTTCTGGGCAGACCAACTGGGTCCTCCATGTCCATATGATTCGTGCAGAAAGAGATGCACTCTTCGGTGAGAAAGCCCTGAACGATGCTTCCGTCCGGACGAGCTCTGTTGCGAACATATCCTTTGATGACCCCATTCATCCTTTCAAACGGCATCATGTTGTGAAGGAACAACGGCCCGAGATGGATGATATCGTCCACGATATGGACCAACAGATGAACACATATGTCAAAGAATGATGGTGGAAAGTACATCTCAAGCTCGCATAGTATCACGACAATCTCTTCCTGCAGCCTTGAGATCTGGTTCCCCGTGATCGACTTTCGAGATATAACGTCGAAGAAGTTACAGAGGCCAAACAGGGTTTCCCGGACGTGTTTGTCCATTATTCCGCGGATCGCAACCGGAAGTATCTGCGTCATCATCACGTAACAGTCATGAGACTTCATCCCGCTAAACTTTTGTTTCTGCGCGTCGAGGAATCTGCTTATTAGCCCTGAGTAACCGCTAGGGACTTTGACTCCGAGAAGGCACATCATCAATTTTGTGATCTCGTCCGGACTAAGAGTGAAGCAGGAGGGGGGCAGTAATAGTCATTCCTCTTAATAACCCTTTTGGCCTTGCGACCATCCGTCTCCTCATCACACGATTGATCACCGTCGTCATCATCCGGGCGTCCCCCCTGAAGATCTACCCTAATACCAAAATATTTCAGGTCGTTTCTTGCTTTCACCCCGTCTTTGGTCCTCTCCGGCATGTTGAGCAGCGTGCCAAACAAACTTTCAAACACATTCTTCGTGATATGCATCAGATCAAGGCAGTGAGGCGTATCGAGAATGGGCCAGTATGGCAAGTCCCAAAACACCGACCTCGTCTTCCATACATCCAGAAGCGGTTTTGGCGCCTTTTGCTTCTTTCCCGGCTCTGGGCTTTCCTTCCAATCATTCAGCAAATTGTAGATTTCTTCGCCGCACCTCTTACGTGGAGGTCCACGGAGCTCATCCTCACCGTTAAAAAGGTCTCCTCGCCTTCTCCACGGGTCTTTGTTGGGTAGCCACCTTCGATGGCCAACGAAAACTGTTTTCGAAGACCCAGGATCTTTTGGAAGTTGCATAAACGTGGGGTCATCCATGCATCTCACGCAACCGTTATGTCCGTGGCACACCTGGCCCGCCACATATCCGTAGCCTAGTAGGTCGTGAACCGTACAGAGTAAGACAGCTCTCATTGGGAAATATTGTTCACCGAAGGCGTCCCATGTGTTCACCCCTTCCTCGGCCCATAGCGTTTCCAGCTCATCTTTAAGCAGCTTCAGGTATAGATTGATGTCGTTGCCTGGTTGTTTCGGCCCTTGAATTAGCATACTCATGTGAATATACTTCCTCTTCATGCACAACCAGGGAGGGATGTTGTACATCCATACAAACACGGGCCAGGTGCTATGGGTGCTGCTCTGGTTGCCAAACGGATTGAGTCCGTCGGTGCTCACACCCAACCTGATGTTCCTTGCCTCCGCCCCGAACGTTGGATATTCACAGTCAATTGCTTTCCATTGACTTGCATCTGAAGGATGTGTTAGAATTACTTTTTCACTCCGATTTGGATCTTTCAAAACTTTATTCCTCCTTTTCGCGTGCCAGCGCATGAGCTCTGCTTCCTTGCGGTCCGCGAAATACCGTTGCAGACGGGGAATGAGCGGAAAGTACCACACAACTTTCCGAGGAGCTTTCTTCTTCCCTTTCTTGTATCGAGCGGCGCTGCAAACTGGACAAATGGTTTTGTTCGCGTCCTCTTTCCGATAAATGTAGCAATCGTTGATGCATACATGGTATTTTTCGTGAGGTAAATCAAAGGGGCACACGACTTTCTTGGCCTCGTCGCAACTTTTAGGACAGGTGTTGCCCTCTGGACGGACATCGTGCCAGTATTGCAGGCTTGCATCGACGCTTATGTCGCTCCATTTGTATCTCGCCTTCATCTGCAGAACATCGAGGGCCACTCTCAGGCGGGACTCTCCCGGACCGCAGCCTGCATACAACGGTGTCTTCGAGTCTATCTCTAGTTGCGCCAGCTTCGATTGCTCTCTAGCAGCAGATATCGAGTTAGTCGTCTTTCTCAAAAGCAGTTCTTTCAGATGAGGGTCACGCACAACTTCCGTTAGGGGTGTCCCTGTGTCCTCGTGATCTTCTTCCACGTCTTGTTCAACATCTTCTCCATGATCATGTGCGGGGTCATGAGGCTGATCTTGGTCCTGCTGTAGTTGGTCCTGCTGTAGTTCTAGTCGATCGTTGCTATTGTCCTGTTGCACATCATTTCCTACCGCCGCCGCCCCATGGACTTCATCATCTTCATCATCACTTACCCACTGACTGTTATACCCATCCATGAAACCATACCTTAGGAGGTGACTGAGCAAGTCTCCGGTAAAGGGATTGAGCAAGCCCCCTAGTTTGCACTTTCGACATGGACATCGTATCTCCTTGCGGCCATTTTGTAACATGTGTTCTGTCGCGTGTCTCAAGTAACTATTCACGAAACGTTCACTCTTAACGACCACCATTATATGTCGCCTGCACGAGAGCGCGCACCGATATAATTAATATTAGAACCAAACATAATATATATATATATTTCGATATTCACGAAAAAAATCGGCATGACCTTCCTACAAATTGGAGGTTAGAGGAGTGCCAAACTTTGCCGAGACGGAAATGAATCAACATTCCGGCAAAGTGGCAACTCATTTTCATATCAAAAATTTCACTTCATGTCGTATTCACGAAAAAATTCGGCATGACCTTCCTACAAATAGGAGGTCATTAGGGAGTGCCAAACTATGCCGAGACGGAAATGAATCAATATTCCGGCGATAGTTGGCTACTCAATTTCATTCCACAACAAATTGCGCACACATGCATTTATCGTCTCCATCACACGACCATTGTTGAATCCGGTGAAATTTCACACATATTGCATATCGCGTGTATCCGGACAAAATTTATATACAAACTCATTTAATTATATATTATCATTCATCCCACCTCAAATGAATAGATGGCTACACGACGATATCCGGAGAATTTTGGAGCTTTGGAGAGAAAGGGGGTAATTCTAGATCTAGATGGCTAGGGAGGGAAAATTTGGGGTAGAAATGATGTTAGGAGGGAGATAAACATATATATACCAACTAAAATAAATTTAGTTGGTTCAAAATAGAGTAGGAGGGTGGAGAAATTGGCATAATTTCGAGCTAGAGAGAGAAGAGGGGACAAGGTAAAGAAGAGAGAGTGGAGGGGAAAGTGGTGGGTGGGTGGGGGTGGGCACTTATGGCTAGATCTGTGGAATACCGCTGGCGAACAGGTGGTTCTGTTCGCCAGCGCTAAGATGCGTGCTGGGCCCACATATTAGCGCTGGCGAACAGCACCACCTGTTCGCCAGCGCTTTGAAACACTACCGCTGGCGAACGCTTTGCCCTGTTCGCCAGCGCTAATATTGGGCAGCGGCTGTAGCGCGCGCAGGTGGGGCCCGGCCATAGCGCTGGCGAACAAGGGTGGTGGTTCGCCAGCGGTAGTGTTTCAAAGCGCTGGCGAACAGGCATTTATGTTCGCCAGTGCTGTTAGCGCTGGGCAACGACAATTATTGTTGGCCAGCGGTATGGTGGTGGCTATAAGCCATTCCCTACTAGTGGGTCTAAACATATCACAAGCAAAAACTACAGCTAGGAACTATTTTTCAGTGGTAGCATAATTCTTTTGAGCAACATCAAGAGTCTTACTAGAATAATGAATAACATTGAATTTCTTATCTACTCGTTGTCCAAGAACATCACCTACAGCAAAATCACTAGCATCACACATAATTTCAAAAGGTAAATATCAGTCAGGTGGTTGAACAATAGGACCAGTAGTTAAAGCCTTCTTTAAAGTTTCAAAAGCTTCCTTACAATCATCATCAAAAACAAAAGGTACGTCTTTTTTGAAGAAGACTAGTAAGAGGCTTTGATATATTGGAGAAATCTTTAATAAACCTCCTATAAAAACCAACATGACCAAGAACACTACGAATACCTTTAACATCCCTGGGACAGGGTATTTTCTCTATTGCTTCCACTTTAGCTCTGTCAACTTCAATACCTCTTTCAGAAATTTTATGTCAAAGAACAATTCCTTCATTCACCATAAAGTGGCAATTCTACCAATTAAGAACAAGATTAGTTTCCTCACATCTCTGCAAAAAATTATCAAGTTTGTGCAAGAAGTTATCAAAAGAAGTTCCATAGACGGAGATATCGTTAATGAATACTTCCACAATTTCTTCACAAAAACCATGAAAAACAGGAGACATGCATCTTTGAAATGTAGCAGGAGCATTGCACAAACCAAAAGGCATACGTCTATAAGCATAATTACCATAAGGACAAGTAAAAGTTGTTTTCTCTTGATCTTGTGCCCTAACAGGAATTTGGGAAAACCTAGAATAACCATCAAGAAAGCAAAAATGAGTTTTCTTAGAAAACCTCGCTAACATTTGATCAATAAAAGGTAAATGATAATGATCTTTCTCAGTAACCTTATTAACTTTCCTAAAATCAATGCACATTCTATAACCAACTACTACTCTTTCAAGAATAAGCTCATTATTTTTATTAGGCACAACAGTCATTTCTTCCTTCTTAAGGACACAATGCATAGGGCTTACCCATCTACTATCAGCAATAGGAAAAATAATACCAACATCAAGGAGTTTTAATACCTCATTTCTTACCACTTCCTTCATCTTAAGACTTAAACGGCGTTGATGTTCAACTGCTGGCTTTGCATCAGGTTCAATATTAATAACATGCTGACATATAGTGGGAGAAATCCCTTTCAAATCATCAAGAGTATATCCAATCGCTCCACGGTGTTTCTTCAGTATTCCCAATAACCTTTCCTCTTATTCACCTAAAATTTTAGAACTAATAATAACACGGTATGTTTTCTTATCATCAATATAAGCATATTTAAGATCATGAGGTAAAGGTTTTAAATCAAAAACAGGATCCTCCTTGGGTGGTAATGTGGTACCCAAGTCTTCCACAGGTAAATTGTATTTCAGTATCACCGATTAATGAAGAAGAATATCGTCAATATCATTTCTCACTTCCATAAAGACCTCACTTTCATGGTCCTCCATATATTGCTGCAAAGCATTGTTAGGAGCAAGAGCAATAGAGGCAAGCTGTTCAACTCTAAAATTCTCATTAGGCAATTCAGATTCATAAGGAGCTCTAGCAAATTTAGAGAAATTAAACTCATAAGATTTTCCATCAATTTAGTCAATATCTTTTCCTTTTTACAATCTATAACAACACCCCAAGTGTTCAAGAAAGGTCTACCAAAGATAATAGGACAATTTTTACTAACAGCTTTACCCAGTACTAGAAAATCAGTAGGATATTTAGTTTTACCACATAAAACTTCCACATCACTAACAATACCAATCGGAAAAACAGTTTCTCTATTAGCAAGGTGAATAACCACATCAATATCTTCAAGTTCACAAGAACCAATTTCATGCATAATTCTTTATAAATCTCATAAGGAATAGCGCTAGAATTTGCACCAATATCACCCAAACAATAATAGCAATGATCACCAATCCTCACAGAAAGCACATGAACACTAGTTTTCTTAGGTCTATTGGGATGTGAAACAATATTAGAAGCATCCTCACAAAAGACAATGTGTTCATCCTCTACATTTCCATAGACATGGTCTTTTACTATTGCTATTGTAGGTTCTATAGTTATTTTTCATCAGGTTCAATAGGTTTCTTTATACTTTTGTTAACCACACTAGCTACAATAGAATGTTCCTTTGCCTTAGCAGGGAAAGGAGTTTTCTCAATATAAGGCTCAGGCACAGCAGGATTAACAACATGCACTTCTATATTTCTAGCAAGAACAATATCTTTATAAGGTGCATGCTCAACTCTTTTTTGGGAATATCAAGATATGAAGCAGAGGCTTTAAGACAATTTGCAAAGATTTCAGAAGCAAGACCACAAACATCACTAACATTATAGAAATCATCAGTTCCCATAAAAACTTTAATGCATTTATAATCATAATTTATACCTCACTTTCTACCTTTGTCATTCTCCCATCCTTTAGTGTTTTCTTGAGTACGGTCAAGAAGACCCCATTTAGCTTCTTCCTTCATATGTGTGAATGATCCAGAACAAGAAGCATCCAATAAATCCTTATCATGAAGAGAAAGCCTTGCATAAAAATTATTGATAACAATATTACTCGGGAGCTCATGAACGGGACATTTAAGCATTAATAACTTCATTCTCCCCAAGCTTGGGCAATACTCTCTCCATCATGAGGCCAGAAATTATATATTTGATTCCGGTCTTTATGAATCTCACTAGGAGGATAAAATTTATAATAAAAGAGAGGTACAATTTCTCCCATCCAATAGATTCACCATTCTTCAGCATTTTAAACCATTCAGCAACTCTACCCTTCAGTGATAGAGAGAATAATTTCCTTTTAACTTGGTCCATTGTTATACCTGCACACCTGAATAACTCGCATAATTCATGTATAAAGAGAAAATGATCACCGGGATGAACAGTTACATCTCCAAAATAGCAGTTATCCATAACACGTCCAACAATTTTCATAGGTATTTTAAAAGGATCCAATTCAGCAGATAACGGGTCATCTACTACCCTAGCAGTAACAGTAGTGCCCTTAAATAGAGAACCGAAAGGAGTCTCCATAATGAAATAAAGTAGCTGACAGAAATAAAAACAACACTCACTATAAAAGTTTCTCTTACCAATTCCACTTACCAATAGTGCTTCACTCCCCGGCAACGGCGCCAGAAAATAGTCTTGATGACCCACAAGTATAGGGGGTGTATTGTAGTACTATCGATAAATAAGAGTGTCGAACCCAACGAGGAGCAGAAGGTTGGATAGAGGATTCACTGTAAACACTAGCAAACGGGTTTTTGGTGGTTTTTGATATAGCAGATAAATATAGTGAGATTAAATAAAAGATAGTAAATATAATTGCAGCGAGTGTCCCAATCCTTTTTAGAGCAAAGGACAAGACGGTTGTTCTACTTATGATTAAAAAACGTTCTCGGGGACACATGGGAACTTTGTCAAGTGCTTTCGTTTCATTCAGTTCATTAATATTTATTGTTTGGATAGGTGTTGTCTACTCGGCTGAGAATTCGTCGGGTAGACGCTCAAAGTTCATTAATATCCATCCCTTCGTCAGTAGCCCCCGAGAGTTTACTCGGCTGAGAATTCGTCGGGTAGACGCTCAAAGTTCGTCTTGATTTATTTTCGATTGATGGCTTCAGTCGCTTGAAGAGGGCGTGTACCCTGTGTGCGACGTGTTTCTTGTACTCGAGTATCGAGTTATAAAGGAGTCTGTGTGTTGGCTGTTTTTGCAGAAGGATGTGGCTCAGTTGCTTGGCTCTCCCGAAAGCTCAAGGCCAATTAATTGCATCTAGGGCAAAAATACTTCTGGCTCGAATCCGGCGAGGTGATCATTGCGACTGGGCCGTGGAGGTCTTACCGAGTCGAAATTAACCTATAGGGGTACTGTCGTGGTCGTATCACGGCAGATGCCATGGGATGGCTAAAGTTGGGGCCGATGGACGCTGGAGGTGCCCGGGGAGGGATCACACGACGAGTAGCCGCGTGTGGTAGATCACAAACACTGCAAACAACACGATCTTACCCAGGTTCAGGGCCCTCGTGTGAAGGTAACACCCCTACTCATGCCTCTCTCTTTATATGGTGTTTACCGAGTAGCCACAGTACAGTTCAAGCCTTCAGCCGAGTAGCCACTCTATGCTCTAGTTCTCTCTGTGAGTAGTGAAGCAATCCAGAGTCTCGACCTAATGTTCCAACCCTCGCACAGGAGGAGGCAGGGCACCTTATATACTGGTGCCCAGCCGGATAGAATAATACTAAAAGGTACAGCTCGATGGAACAGGAGCACTGCAGAGCCGCACACACCTTCGGGTTCCTGCTGACGCTTGCCCCGTAAGTCGTCGCGCCGTTCGGAGATGGGACCTGTCCACCCATGTCAGCGAGATAGGGTAGGCCCCTAGCCCTGTCCTGTCCCCTCTGTCAGTGACAGGACTAGACAGGCGCCTACCGCACTGTAGCCACGCCGGAGCGCGGATAATCACGCACTCCGTAAGTTGAACCGCACGCCGTACGGACGCAGGATACGCGGGATCCTTTGTCAGAATGGCTCCATTGACTTCTGGCCCTAGTAGTAATCCACTCCCTCCACTCGGACCACTTCCTCTACTCGGAAGAATACAACTTCCTTGATTCTTCCTCCTGACCATTGGTGGGTACGACCGGTTAGCAGTCTACCGGGTAGCAAGTACCGGGTAGCCGGCCTACTCAGTCAAAACAGCCTCTTTGCTCTTGCCTTTAGCACTGGCCTTACCCCTACTCGGGGGTAACCCCCCCGACATTAGTACCCGAAGCTGGTAGAGTCCTGCGAACTTTTTCACTGGGCCCTGCCAGCTTAAGAAACAAATCTTGTCTTCATATTGTAAAAGGCCGAGTAGCCTCTCCATGTAGCCATTAACTCTTGCTTGAATCTCGTCTTCTCCGAGTAGCATTGTATTTCTTCTCTGATGCCGAATAAAATGACTTAGCGAAATCTCGAAACACAATCCCACTCAAACGGTGCGTATCCACCTCTGCGTGTCGCTACGGGGCACGTGTCACACGCCCGTACCCCCGACGCCTCGGTGCCTGGGACGCTGCAGGCCACGCGCCAATAACTGCACCTTGGGCCCACTGGCCTGTAAAGTCACTTCAACCGCAGTAAATCACCCACGATCTCGACGTGGGATTAACTGCGCCCGTTACGCGCGCAATATGCGCTGTGTGCGTTTCTAACCGGTACGCATCCCACGCCGCACGATTTCTGCGCACGATCGATCCCACTTACTCCGCTGGTAACGGCAACTCGAGGGGAGAGATAAATACCCCCTCGATGCCCTCTTCTTCTCTTTCCTGCTCACTTCAATCCCCTGCCTCTTCGTCTCTCCGCCGCCGCCGAGCGCTCCGCCACCGCAACCAGTTGCTGCGCCGCCGCTCCCCGCGCCGCGAGAGAGATCCCGAGAGAAAACTCCTCCAATCAATCCGCCACTCCAATCTCACGCCTTTCCGCCTCCATGGCTCGCGGAGAAGATGATGCTGCCGCCCGCGCCGGATGGGAGGGTTCCGATGTCACGGCGGAGGACTGCCAGTGGCTACTCAATACCCGTCGTGTCCCTCCCGGCGTGAGGTGCAGGCAGCCGGACAACGAGATCATCCCCACGCCGGAGAAGGACGAGTTCGTCGTCTTCCTCGCGCACTTCAAGCGCGGATTCGGCCTCCCCGTCTCCGACTTTTTCAAAGAGTTCCTCACGAACTTTGGGCTCCAGCCTCATCACCTCCCCCCCCCCAACGCCATGGTGATGCTCGCCTTCCACGCGGTGGTCTGCGAGGCTTTTCTCGGCGTGTAGCCAACTATTCACAGTTGGGCACGCTACTTCTTCTTTAGGAAGCAGAGCATCCCCAACCCGGGACACACGGAGAGCGCCCGCTCGATGACGCAGACGGGGTGCGCCATGATGCTGCAGCGCACCACCGGTAGCCACCCGCGCGTCAAGGGATTGGAGACGGTGCGCAAGTGGCAGCGCAGCTTTCTCTATGCCAAGAACGTCGCCACTGAAGAAGGGAAGCCAATCCAGGACCGGATAGGGCTCCCTAAGTGGAAGAATGCGAGGCCAGCCCAGCAGAACTGGGGGTACAACCCGAAGAACAAGATTGAAGATGTTGTTCAGATCGAGGCGCGCCTCGCTGTGTTGAAGGAAGAGGGATTCCGCCGCGATGATCCCCTCGCGTGCTGGATCTCGCGCCGAGTGCTCCCGCTCCAGCGTCGCTCCCACAAGATGTGCTACATGGGAGGAAGCCGGGACTGCACGAGGACCACCACCTTCGAGCTGAGCACTGCTGATGTAGCCATCTGGGCGAGATCCATCGCGCAGACGACGCTCTCCGACACCTGGCAGTACGGCTTCGTGTCGTACAGTCGCCTCAAGCGAATCGAGCAGGTTAGCCTTCTGTGCTTTATCTCTGCACCCTGATACCGAGTAGATGGCTTTTCAGCTTAGTATGCCTAATCTTTGCATGCTGCACCGAGTAGAACATCACAAACATCCTGTTGGCTTTATGTGCTTTGTGTTTGCACACCGTGTCGAGTAGGAAACCTTAGCAGTATATGCTTTGTGTTTGCATGCTAAGCCGGGTAGAACTCCTTAGGCTAATATGCTTTGTGTTTGCATGCCATGCCGAGTAGGATCTCTTAGCCTTAAATGCTTTGTGTTTGCATGCTACACCGGGTAGAACTCCTAAGGATTATATGCTTTGTATTTGCATGCCATGCCGGGTAGAACTCCTTAGTTTGGAACTCAACTTACTCATGCCATCTATTTTCCTTTCCAGCATATCGATCGCCAGGCAGAGGAGGATGTCGAGGTCTATGAGGGCAATTGGTCAGACGACCGAGAAGAGGATGACGAGACCGCCTACGACACCCAGGACACCCTCTGCATCCCTCACGCTCACCAGCCTGGTAAGCACCAAGTTGACGCGTCTATCCGGGACTGGTCCAAGGATGACGAAGGTGACCAAGTTCGCCTCTCTGACCGTGAGTAGCGCAATCACACTTCCTTTTCTGCTTCTCAATCTCTTTTTCTCTTCTACCCTGCAGAGGATCCTGAGCTGAGCAAGGAGGATGAGGAGCCCATGGACGTCCAGCCTCTATCCGTAGCCGCCCCCACAACTCGGAAGCGGACGGGCAGTGGTGCCCAAGAGCCCGCCGCCAAGAAGCCGAAGAAAGTGGCTAGCAAGAAGCCCACCAACAACAGAAGGCCACCCCCTACCCGCAAAGGGTACGTTGTTTCATCTGAACATCAATTTAATACTGCTTCTCGCTGTTCTGCTTTTCCCTTTCTAAACTCTTTCGTTCTTCTCATCCAGCGATCCTCTGGATGCTGACGCGGCCGCGGCCCCCACGCGTACCAAGAGAAAATCTGTCATAGACATTGAGAAACTCGTCGATCTCTCTGAGGACGAGGACGAGCCAGCACCGCGGGCTAGGGCGCGTGCGCCCTCCCCGGTGATGTTAGAAGAAGAAGACGCCGGCGCCGATAACACGGGCGCCGGTGACCAAGATGCCCAAGACCTGGAGCAGCCGACCCACGCGTACCAGAGTACGCAGGACGCTGCCCAGGATGAGATGCCTCCCTCTCCCCCGGCTACCGCAGCTGGGGAGAATGTTGAACAAGACCCCGAGAACCAGGACCGTGCCACCCTTGAGCGGCAAGACGAGAACCTCGAGCAGCAGGGAGAACAAGCTGCAGCCCATGAAGACCCCGCGGCCAGGCCGCGGGTAGAAGAAGTGATCGTGACAACACCTGATCCCGCTGCCGAGCAGCGGGTTGAGAATACTGTGGTGGAGCCCGCGCTCCAGAGCCAAGCGCAGCCAGACGCTGCGCAGGGTAGCCGGCCCCTTGTGCCGCCTACCCAGCAGGCTACTCCGTCAACCGCACCAAGCCCTCCACCGAAGCAGAAGACGACCAAGACTGCTTCTGAACTTATGCCTCCACCAACCTCACGCCAAGCGCCTCCGTCCGCTGCGCGCCAAGTGCCTGCACCCGCTTCTCGGGCGGACACCGGCAAGAAGACATCAAGACAGAAGCTGCAGTTGTCCGCAAGAATCCGCCACGCCATGCTGCGCAGGATGCCGGTCTGATGCCACCGCCCAAAGCACCTACTGCGTCAACCGGAAAACCGGCAGTGAAGAGCACGCAACTCACCACTAGCGCTGCTGGTGGATCTGCTGGTGCAGGCGCAGGGTCAAGTGCACAAGGCAGCTGGCCATCATACGTGTTGTCTGGGTCCAGGCAATACGGCATTACCTTGTCCAAAGGCGAGCAGCGGATCTCCGCTCTGAAGGACGGCCAGGCCAAGGCAGTGGACGCCAAGCTCAAGGCCAAGAAACCCATTGAGATCTACTCTCGCGAAGCCGGTGAGGATGAGATCCAATCAGAAGGGCTGATGCAGGTCGTGGACCGGGTAGGCTTCATCGACAGGATTTGGGAGAGTGACGCCCACGGCGTCGAGAAGTGGAACGGCACCATGTTGGGCGACGTTGACCATTATCGTGTTGACTGGAACAAGGCCGATCTCGGCGCTAATCCAATGACCATCGCCTCCGACACCAGCATGCTGGCCGCAAAGCTGTTCGTCCTCCGCAAAGCCGCCGAGGACGTCGAGCAGACATATGCTGTAAGTTTTTCTTGTTTCCCTTACTTTTTCTTGCTTTTTCCGAGTTGCAGTTTTTCTTTTCTTCTTCTCTTCTTAGCTACTCCCCAGTCCCTGAGATTCGGGCCGAGTAGACGGATACTTAACTGAGTTGCTGTCTTCTCGGGCCAAATCTTCCAAAAGTTTTCTAACTCCTTTTCTTCTCCTTCACAGAATAGCCTCCTGAAGAGGACCAACCTGTTCCGGCGGCTGCTCTGGAATCACAGCATCGCCAAGAAGCGCATTGCGGCTCTTGAAGCCGAACGCAAGGACGATTCCGCGTTGGAGCAGGCGGCACTGGACCGCGCTCTCCAGCTCTCTGCGATCGAAGGTAAGCTTTTAGCTATTCGGTTTGTGCGTTTTGTGTTTACGCCCGTGTTTGCTTTTTGCTATAACTCTGTTTACTCTGCATGCAAATTCAAGGAACTGCAGGAGCAGCATGAGCACTGCCACGTCTTCTCTTCCTCTGCCGAGAGCAAGATCAAGCATTTGGAAGGTGAGTTGCCAGCTTCTCGGTCATTGCACCTTCCTTTACTTGGTTTCTCTGCTAACTTTGCTGTTATCTCTGCAGAAGAATATAAGAAATTCCGGGAAGAGCACTGCCTGATGCCTGCCGAGGTGCAGCAGTAGCTGGCCACCCGAGACGCAGAGCTCAAGAAGGAACGCGACGCCGAGCGCGCCTAGTTCGAGGAGATGCAAGTGAAGCTGAAGGCAGCTCTTGAGGATGCCTTGGAGACCAGGACAACAGCCAAAGCCAGAGAGAAGACGCTCGAGGCGGAACTCGAAGTGCTGAAGCAGCACAACGTGCAGCTCGCGCAGCAGGTTGCCAATGTGCGCAGCATCGAAGACAGGCATATTGCCGACGAGGAGGATTGGAAGATCAAGCTGGACGCACTGCTTGTTGATCTTAGAAGTAAGTTTCCTCTTCTCGGCACTTATCTGTTTCTCTTCTTCGCTACCTGGCTTGCTTTTCCTCCCACTCTTTCCTCTTGGTTTTATCTCTTCTCTGCCTCCCTATCTAACTTTTATTGGTTTCTCTCTAGATGTCTTCCCTGATCTTCATGCCGCGAGCTCGCCTGCTCTAGCAAAGGCGCAGCAACTCCGAGCTGATTCCGGGCTGCCCATCAACACCAAATCCGGCGTCAATGACAACCTCCTGAACATCAAGACTCAGCTTCGCCAACTCAAGGGCCTGGGCACCACCATGGTGTCCACAGCGTACAAGCTCCATGATCTGTTCTGGCCGGACCAGTCTGCACCCAACAGCTTCGTCGAGCTTGCCGAGAAGCTGGACGGTGTGAAGGCCGAGTTGAAGAAATGGCGTGGCTCGGCAGCTCGGGCAGGAGCGGATGAACTTCTCCACTTCATTTGCAGCTGGTATGAGAACCTCGATCTTGCCAGGATTATTGAAATGCGCCAAGACTCCAAGTGGAGCAAGGATCCCGAGTGCATCGCTCGCCGGAAGGCGGCATCCTACGAGGTAGCCTCCTACGCGGACACCGCCACCTTCATCGACGGCCTCCCCGAGCCAGATACTGAACCTGAGGGCGAGGACGACGATGACGACGAGGGCACCGAGTCAGATGACTTGAGTTTCTTCGAAGATGGTACCACGAAAGGAGCTGCCGAGAAGGGAAAGGGCAAGGCCAAGGTTGATGACGAAGTCGAGAAGCCGGAAACCCATGTCGAGGAGCCCACCATCACCACCGATATGGTGATCCAACAGGCGGCTCCCGAGTTGGGCGCGACCAGCAGCAGCATCCAGGCTACCGCATCGATCTCGGCCACGGATCTCATTTCCGTCGCCACGGCAACCTCCGAGCAACCCGCCAATGCCAACACGGAAACTGATGCCGAGAGCGCCGACACCGAGAAGACTGACGCGGACAACATCGCCACGAACGACACTGCTGCTGCCTGAAAAACTCATCTTAACTTTTTATCAGATCCCCGGGATGCCGGGTGCACATGTATCAAACAATTAAGTCTTTTGTTGCTACTCCTTTTTATTCTCAGTTGAAGTTCTTAGCAACTCTGGCTCAATGCCGGGTTGCGTTAATATGCAAGTCCCCGAGTTGCATTTTTTATCCGCTCTTCCTTTTTTATCTCAGCTCTTACCTGCAACTTGTTGCTTTGTTGGTAGTCGAGTCACAAGAGTTTAAAGTAGGAGTTTCAAATACTTAGCCACTTAGAAAAATTCATAGTAACGCTGCCCACCACTTAGCCGAAAAGAAAAAAAAACTGTAAAAAACACTCTACTCGGTTGCCACACGCTTCCTTTCCTTTGCAATTTTTCATGTGTTCATTGACTCTTTGGCTTGTTCTCTGGCTTGCCATGAAGCCGGGTTGCGGACAGCAGCAGAGTCACAGAGTGTCCGGTGAGTTTAAACACATTACTTTGTATGCTTTTGAAATTCTAAGTGGTTCAACCGAATAGACAAAGCAAAACAGAGTAAACACAAGGAACAATTTTGACGAGGGCAGTCCCCGAGTTCAATTTCAGATTGCCGAATAGGATTTCAACTCGGATAAGGAGATACATACATAGTTTGCTCATGAGTGAAAACGTCGAAGTAGAGCTACATTCCAAGGGCGCTTGGATTCCTCTCCAGCCCTATCCGGCCTGTTCTTCTGGGGTGGCTGTGCGTCAATAAGATAATATGCATCATTGTGCAATGCCTTGCTCACAATGAATGGCCCTTCCCACGGAGGAGAAAGCTTGTGCATCCCGGCTGTGCGCTGCACCAGCCTAAGCGCCATGTCTCCTTCTCGGAAAACCCTTGGGTTCACTTTCCGACTATGATAACGCCTCAAGTTTTGCTGGTAAACAGCTGAACGTGACAGAGTTAGCTCTCTTGCTTCTTCTAGCAGGTCAACGTCATTTTCTCGAGCTTGTCTAGCCTCTGTCTCCGTGTAGAGCGTTACCCGGGGCGAGTCATGCTCTAGGTCAGTGGGCAGCATGGCCTCAGCTCCATAAACCAGGAAGAATGGCGTGTAGCCGGTTGACCGGTTAGGGGTAGTCCTTAGACTCCACAACACCGCTGGCAACTCGTCTAGCCAACACCCAGGTGTTTTCAGCAGCGGCTCAATCAGCCTTGGCTTTATGCCTGATAGCACCATGCCATTTGCTCTTTCTACTTTCCCATTGGAGGCGGGATGCGCAACAGATGCGACATCTAGCCGAATATGCTTATCTCTGCAGAACCTCGCGAACACACCCTCAGCAAAGTTTGTGCCATTGTCAGTGATAATGCTGTGCGGGTAGCCATACCTCAGGATCACATCCTTCAGGAAACTCACAGCAGTGACTCCATCACATTTCCGAATAGGCTTCACTTCGATCCACTTTGTGAACTTGTCAACCATGACCAAGATGTGAGTCATGTTGCCTCTAGCTGGCTTGAAAGGACCCACCATATCCAAGCACCAAACAGCAAATGGCCAAGTAATGGGAATGGTCTTCAACTCGGAAGCTGGCATATGAATCTTACTTGCAAACCTTTGGCAGCCATTGCACTTTCTCACAATATCTTCAGCTTGCTTCAAGGCAGTGAGCCAAAAGAAACCATGCCGAAAAGCCTTGTTGACCAAAGCCCGAGAAGAGGCGTGATGTCCGCATTCTCCTTGGTGTATCTCCACCAAAATTTCTTCTCCTTCCTCTGGCTCTACATAGCGTTGCAACACACCAGTTGGACTTCTTCTATGCAGCACATCTCTGAAGATTGTATAGCCCTTGGATCTTCTCTGAATTTGCCTCGAGGTAACCTCATCACTTGGCAAGGTGCCGTCCTTTAGAAAGGATAATATGGGCAAAGCCCAACTCGGTGTTCCCCGGATGGGAAACACTGGTCCGTCCACTTCCATTGGATCAGCCACCACTTCTTCTTCTTCTGAGGCGGGGACGAGTCCCCGAGATCTCGTGCACGCAGCAAGAACTCCCTCAATGAATGCGACAGTTCCCGAGTTAGGAGGGGAAGTCCCCGAGTATGGAGGGACAGCCCCCGGGTTAGGAGGGGCAGTCCCCGAGTAAGGAGGGACAGTCCTCGGGTTGCAGGCGCCAGTCCCCGGGATGGAGACGGCAGTCCCCGGGTTCTCTTTTGCAACCTCCCAATCAATCTCCATGGGAACAACTTCTTCACCAGGCAGAGAAGGAACGAATATAGATTCCGAGTTGGGGGATGGCTTTCTCAAATGCTCCAAGGCAACCCCAGCCGGGATGTATTGCCGAGAAGACCCCAACTTGGACAGCTCATCAGCTGCCTCGTTCTCTGCTCGGTGTATGTGCTTGAACTCGCATCCTTCAAAGAAACCAGTCATGGTTTGCACCAAAAACCGATATGAAGCCATGTTGGCATCCAGAGCATCCCAAGTGCCTGAAACTTGCTGCACAACTAGATCCGAGTCACCATATCATATAATGCGCTGCACGCCAACCTCTTTGGCCACCTTCAAGCCGTGCACCATGGCCTCGTACTCTGCTACATCGTTGGATGCCTTGGAGTGAATTTGCAGCACGTACTTGAGTTGATCTCGCTTGGGTGACGTGAGCACCACGCCAGCACCCAAGCCTTCCTTCACCTTGGAGCCATCAAAGTGCATCTTCCAGTAGTTGGCTACCGGAATAGGAGGCTCATATTGCACCTCAGCCAAATCCACCAGAAAATCTGCTAGGATCTGAGACTTGATGGCTTCTCTTCTCGCATACGCGGGAGCGTACGCGGCTAGCTCAATTGCCCATTTGGCTACTCTGCCACTTGCCTCCTTGTTGCCCATGATGTCCGAGATGGGAGCAGAACTCACCACAGTGATGGGATGCTCTTGGAAATAGTGCTTCAGCTTCTTGGCGCCCAGGTACACGCCGTAAGTCATCTTCTGGTAATGAGGGTAGTTCTGCTTGGAGCTGGACAGCACTTCACTGAGATAGTATACTGGCCGCTGCACAGTCTTACCACAATCGCAACACTGACCACTCGGTTAGTCGCAGCAATGTACAACAGCATTGGTTCTTTGGGTAGCGGACTAGCCAAGATGGGAGCGCTACCCAGCATGGCTTTCAGCTCCTTGAATGCCACATCAGCTTGCGGTGTCCAGACGAACTTGTCGCTCTTCTTCATCAACTGATACAGGGGCAAGGCCTTCTCGCCCATTCTGCCCAAGAAGCGGCTCAGAGAAGCCAAGCAACCAGTGAACTTCTGCATATCCTTCAGGGATCTCGGCAAAGACATGCTCTCAATAGCTATTATCTTTGAAGGATTGGCCTCAATGCCCCGACTGGATACCAAGAAGCCGAGTAGCTTGCCAGCCGGGACGCCAAAGGTGCATTTAGTCGGATTCAACTTCATCTTGTACTTGCGCAAGTTAGCAAATGTTTCTTCAATGTCACTAAGCAGAGTATGTGTTTTATTCGTTTTGATGATAATGTCATCTACGTACACCTGCACATTTTTGCCAATTTTATCATGCAAGCATTTCTGCATGCATCTCTGATAGGTAGCCCCAGCATTCCGCAACCCAAAGCACATGACACGATAGCAATAAGCCCCGTACGGGGTAATAAAGACAGTCTTTATTTGATCACCATGGTTGAGAGCTATCTGATGAAAACCAGAGTAGGCATCTATGAAAGACAAAAGCTCACAACCAGCAGTGGAATCGATCACCTGATCTATGCGGGGTAGCGGAAAGGGATCCTTGGGGCAGGCCTTGTTCAGGTCGGTGTAGTCCACGCACATGCGCCAAGCGGTATCCGCCTTGGGGTCCTCCTTCTTTTTCTCAACCATAACCGGGTTGGCTAGCCAGTCCGGATGCAAAACCCCCATGATAAAGTTGCTTATCAGCAACTTGGTGATCTGATCACCGATAGCCTTCCTTCTCCCATCGCCAAAGCGGCGCATCGCCTGCTTCACTGGCTTGGCATCATGCCGCCCATGTAGCGAGTGCTCAACCAACTCCCTCGCGACACCTGGCAGATCCTCATTGGACCAGGCAAACACGTCCCGATTCTCACGGAGGAAGTGGATGAGCTCGCTTTCCTATTTCTCTCCCAACCCGGCGCCAATGATGGCAACACGGTCTGGGAACTCAGGATCAACATGGACCTTCTTCGTCTCCAGGGACGCCTGGAATGCAGTCCCGTACTGGGAACTCGGCATGCCAGGCGCGCCACCTTGCGCTGCTTGCGCCATAGCCACCACCTCGTACATCTTCTTCTTCTCGGCAGCAATGACCATGGATTCCGCCAACTGGGAACCAGCAAAGGCACACTCCATGGACTTCTTGTAGTCACCCGAGATGGTGATCACTCCATTGGGACCCGTGATCTTGATCTTCAAGTATGCAGTGTGGGTTGAAGCCATGAACTTGCTGAGAGCGGGCCTACCGAGTAGGGCATGGTATGGGCTCTGGTGATCAACCACCTCAAAGGCCAAACTCTCAGTGCGGCAGTTCTCCCTGGTGCCGAATAGGACGTCTATCCAGACGCGGCCGGTTGGAGAGCAAGACACTCCCGGCACAATGCCATGGAAAGTGGTCCTGCTGGGTAGCAGCATGTTCTCAGCCATCCCGAGCTTCTCGAGTGTGTCTCTGTACACAATGTTGATGCTGCTGCCATTGTCAACCAGTACCTTGCTGAATCTGACATTCTTCTGAGCGCCCAAGAAAGTGGGATCCACCACCAGAGCATAGCTACCCGGGTTGGGCATCACCTTAGGATGATCAGCTCTGGACCAAGTGATCTCTTGGTTGCACCAGTGCGGGTAATGGGGCACAGCAGGAATCACAGCATTGACTTCCATTGCACGCGTGTGCAGAGACTGCTTGTCGGAGGGCTCAGAGGTGAAGATCATGTAGCTCTCGTGGTGTTCCTGGTACTGGGTGCGGTCTCCACCGCCATTGTTGCCGTTGTTGTTGTTACCTTGGTTGTTGTTGTTGTTGTTCTTGTTGTTGTTGCGGGTGTAGAAGTTGCAGTTGCGGTTGTTGTTGTTGTTGCGATATCGGTCGTTGTTGAAGTTGCGGTTGGCTCCTAAAGCCACTTGGTTCACGTTCTCTCTTCTCGGGAAGACTGCAGGCCGAGGAGCGGGTGCCCGAGCTGGCTGCACATTGGCATTCGCAGCTGGCAGAGGATGAGGAGGGGGCAAGCCCTCATTCTTGATCTGTTCCCACCAACTGCATTGCCGAGTAGTGTGGTTGGTTGGCCTGGCAGGATGTCGAGTATGGAAGCTGCACGGCCCATCCCTCGTGCTGCCAAAGACAAAGTTCGGAGTAGGATCCGGGTTGCCGCTACCCTGCTGGGGAGCATTGTACGGCTTCTTGATGCCTTGGCCCTGATTCTGGTTTTGCCCGTACTGGGCTCCAGCAGTTTTTTGCCTTTGGCTACTCACAGCAGCCGTAGTCACATCATTCACCTCCTCGGGAGTATCAATCCGGTCACCCCTGCGCTTGTTGCGGAAATCATTGCGCTTGTTGCTGTTGTAGTTCCTTCTCGGCTCGGGGGAGTCCATCAGGGGCTGAGTTGGGTCACCAAGTGCATACATGTCCGCGATCTTGATGGTCTCTGCGAGAGTACTCGGCATCTCGCGTTGCAGCTTCTGCCACAGCATGCTACCATGTCTGCAACCCTGCGCAAACCAAGTGATGGCATGGGCCTCATTCACACCTTCACAGGTGTTCCTCAAGGTGCTCCACCGAGTAAGGTACTCGCGATCGGTCTCGTCTTCCCGCTGCTTGCAAGCGGACAACTGATGAGGCCTATTCGGCCTTTTGTAAGTGCTGGTGAAGTTGTTGATGAAGGCCTCCGAGAAGTCCAGCCAGCAATTGATACTGTCCTTGGGCAGGTTGTTGAGCCAAGTCCGAGCTGGACCTTCAAGCATTTGCGGAACATACCGCACAGCCCATCTCCGGTTGCCGCCTGCAATGTGCACGGCTGTGACATAGTCACTCAACCAATCCTCTGGCTTGGTGCTACCATTGTAACACTTGGTCCCCCTGGCCAGCTGGAAGTGGTTCACTGATGGCTCGTTCATGATGCGAGGGCCAAAGCACTCTGGGCGAGGCGGCCCCCTGTTCTCGAGTTGCGCGAACAGGTTGATCCTGTCCAGCTTGAACCTGGCATCACTGCGCTCCAACATGCGCTCACCAAGGCGATCAGCAACATTCCTGGGGTCAGCATAGCCGGCCAGCCCCATCGCCGAGTAGCCATCATCATACCTGTTCTCCTGCACCACAGCGGGTTGCACCACAGGGTTGGCTGCTGGCGCAGCCGCACACGGTTGTGCAGCAGCAGGCTGCTGCGTCCTCTGCCGAGTAGGCTGAGCAGCAGGACGCCGAGAAAGCCCCGCGTTGTCTCCGTCATTCCCCTTGCTCTGAGCTTTATGGGCTTGATAGCCTGCTCCTGCAGTAGTGTGTTTCTGACCGGATTCTCGCGGCACAGCGCGCTGTTTTGCGGCGAGAACCGGGTCGTACACCTGCATCTGTCTACTCTTCCCAAAGCGCACACTCTGGTCCCTCTCGCGGCTGGGATGCGGCGATGAGGCCTGATCCATAGATCTGACCGCGTGTGAGTGCACAACCTGAGAAGCACCGGCACCCGGATTGGCTTTCCGTAACTCCTCATTCTGCCTAGCAGCCTCTAGCACTAGCTCATTGAGCCTCTCTTGCTGCCTAGCGCGCGCGTCACCGGCTAGGTTTGGCAACTCAGCAGCTACAGCCTCAGCAGCTCTAAGTGTTTTGGCGGGGGTGCTGTATCTAGGCCTGGTGGAGGTGTTTGCGGTGGCAGATTGGCTAGGAGCCTCTACAACAGTTGCCATCTCGGCGCCTAAATTGCGACGCGTAGCGCCTACTTTGCTAGACTTCCTAACAACAGGCATAAAGCCATGGGCCTTGTTGTACTCGTTCTGATCTAGGCTAAGCTCAAGCCTAACCTTCTCGAGCTCCAGGTGCTCAGCGAGCAGCTCCTGACGCTGTCGGTCGAGCTGCGCCCTCATGTTCAGGAGCTTGAGCTCAGTGGGAGGCGGCATGCCCATCCGCGCAGCGGATGCCGGTATCGTTGGTGTAGTAGAGAGAGGGATGTTGGAATCCTTCTCGTAGGGCTTGTGGACCCTCTGGCCAATACTCGGGCCAGCGAGATCCTCGATGACCTCCGCGGCAGCTGCCGCGCCCTTCCTGGCATCAGTAGCCAAGCCGGTCATCATCACCTCCACGCTGTCCGCGGAGCAGCCCACCGGCCTTCCGCGGGCAGCGAGCACGGCAGGAGGATCCTCCGCGACCAGCACCTCCTCTAGAAACTCGCGGACGACGGCGGTGGCGACGTAGACGAGGTGTGAGCCGAAGGAGAGCACCGAGCCGCCTGCCGGAATGGGCCTCCCGCCAAAATCTCCGGCGTTGTCGGTGACGAAGTCGAAGGAGCCGAATCTATGGACAAGGCCACAGACCACGCGCTCCCCAGTAGCGGAAATGAGTCCCGTCCGAACGTGGACTCCAGCCAGCGCCTCTGTCTGCCCCACGGTGGGCGCCAACTGTCGTGGTGGTATCACGGCAGATGCCATGGGATGGCTAAAGTTGGGGCCGATGGACGTTGGAGGTGCTCGGGGAGGGATCACACGGCGAGTAGCCGCGTGTGGTAGATCACAAACAATGCAAACAACACGAACTTACCCAGTTTCAGGGCCCTCGTGTGGAGGTAACACCCCTACTCCTGCCTCTATCTTTATATGGTGTTTACCGAGTAGTCACAGTACAGTTCAGGCCTTCAGCCCAGTAGCCACTCTATGCTCTAGTTCTCTGTGTGAGTAGTGAAGAAATCCAGATTCTCAACCTAATGTTCCGACCCTCGCACAGGAGGAGGCAGGGCACCTTATATACTGGTGCCCATCCGGATAGAATAATACTAAAAGGTACAGCTCGATGGAACAGGAGCACTGCAGAACCGCGCACGCCTCCGGGTTCCCGCTGACGCTTGCCCCGTAAGTCGTCGCGTCGTTCGGAGATGGGACCTGTCCACCCATGTCAGCGAGATAGGGTAGGCCCCTAGCCCTGTCCTGTCCCCTCTATCAGTGACAGGACTAGACAGGCGCCTACCGCACTGTAGCCACGCCGGAGCGCGGATAATCACGCACTCCGTAAGTTGAACCGCACGCCATACGGACGCAGGATACGCGGGATCCTTTGTCAGAACGGCTCCATTGACTTCTGGCCCGAGTAGGAATCCACTCCCTCCACTCGGACCACTTCCTCTACTCGGAAGAATACAACTTCCTTGATTCTTCCTCCTAGCCATTGGTGGGTACGACCGGTTAGCAGTCTACCGGGTAGCAAGTACCGGGTAGCCGGCCTACTCAGTCAAAACAGCCTCTTTGCTCTTGCCTTTAGCAATGGCCTTACCCCTACTCGGGGGTAACCCCCCGACAGGTACCCGGCGCGTCCACTAGGATTTTTCTTCGTGCTGTTGACACGGAAATTTACCGGAGGACGCAGCTTGAGTCCGATTCCAGGCCCTCAAGAGAGATCTTTTGGGTCTTACCTTCGTATCCGAGAGAATACGGCATCCGGATGTGCCTAGTCGGATGAACGATCCAGGGTAAGTATGTGTATACATCGTGTGTTAGAGCGGCAGGAACTGCTCACTCGCGAATATTGTCTTGAGATTTTTCGAGTAAAGAAATTTCCCTTGTTGTTTTTACACAGAAGGATTTTTGCATTTGTAATTTTCTGTTCATACGAGAGATTTTTCGTGTCTGGAAGCCTTGTTGTGCCCATACGAAAGAAATTTCGTGTCAGGGGCTTTTATGCGAAAGAGTTTTCGCGTTTTGATATGTCCATAAGAAGGGAACTTCGTGTTATGGAGCTTATGCGAAAGAGTTTTCGTGTCTTGATATGTCCATATGAAAGAAATTTCGTGTTATGGAGATTATGCGAAAGAGTTTTCGCGTCTTGATATGTCCATACGAAAAAAATTGTGTCAGGGATCCTACTCGAGGGGATTTTCGGATTTGATGAGGTATGCAATGATGTCGTTGCGCACTTGTTTTTTCGGGCTCCTCCCGATGGGACGTGACAGAGCGGAACAGAGCGTGATGTCCCACCTTGCCAGCCTTTGACCGGAAACGAGAGGTCGTTTCCGGTTTTCCCGCCAGCCACACGCCGTAAATGCGCACGATCTGTTGTAAAGATCTACGGTTCTGCCGCCTCGTTTCCACTCCATGCGTGGCAGCCGCGATGGGTGCCACGTCGCCAGATCTACGGTTCAGATCGATTTGGCTTGCATATAAGTAATTGCCCTTAGGTGGAAAGTAAATTTCCTGGCAATTTGCTCTCCTTCTTCCACCTTGCGCACACTACCTTCTCTGCAAGCACCCACAAGCTCTCATGGCTGGAGGGAAGAAGCGCGGCGCTACCGCATCGTCATCGAAGGCGTCTGAGGATGTCCCCGCGCCACCCGCCGTGAGGACGGGCGACTGGCGCTCCGCCAGCACCACCAACAAGAGCATCAAGGAGATGCATAGGGAGGGGCTGCTACCCCCCGAGGGCGACAAGCGCGTTCGCCTGAGCAAGAAGGAGGAGGTACCGAATCCCCGCGCGAACGAGCGCGTGATTTTCGCGGATCACGTCTCGCGTGGCCTCTCTCTCCCTCTTCATCCTTTCCTTCTTGGATTGATGTATGTCTACGACATACAGCTCCATGATCTGCCTCCAAATGCGATTCAGCACATCGTGTGCTTTATCGTACTTTGTGAGTGTTTCTTGGGCATTCACCCACACTGGGGCCTCTGGAAGGCCCTGTTCAAAGTGCGGGTCTTCCATGAGAAGTCGCGGCTAGGCGACCAGCTGGGGGAGCCGCTCCGCACCGGCGGCTTCGGGATCCAGGAGAAGACGGACAACTCCTATCTGGAGGTGCACTTCGTCGACTCCGCACAAGGATGGCGGAGAAGTGGTTCTACGTCGCCGACGACAGCGCGGGTGGGGCGCACGAATTCCACCCGTTCGCTGTTTTGAAGCGAAGGAAGTCTTGGGCGCACAAGCTCACTGTCGAAGCTAGCTGGATCGTCTCCCTGCTACTCGTGAAAGTGGCGAACCTTCGCGATCAGACGATGGGGGTTGCGTTGAATGGCTTGCACCTGGCGAGCGTCTTCCTCCGGCGTACGATTCAGCCTCTACAAGAGAGCCCTTCGACTATGTGGGAGTATCAAGGCGTTCAAGACCCTAGCCGCGTCTGCCAAGATATCCTCTCGAATGCCGAATTCGAGAAGAAGATTGCGGCTATCACCAAGCTGAAGGTAGGCGAGTCCTTCGCCACCTGCTCTCTTGAGCCATTCGAGGCTCCAAAGCCCCCTCCATCCGAGGTAAGTTTTCTTCGTGTCTCTTTTTTATTATTTTTTCCATCCAAAAATCTATCGACTTAGGTTTCTCTTATTTTCTTCTTCTTTTTTCATAGAGTTTGAAAATAGCAACATACTACCCGCCAGTCTCGGCTGAGGATGCCTTGGACCTCTTAGCGAGCAATGTTGAGACCCCTCTCGACACCAGTGTTGCTAAAGCCGACTCGAGCTCCGAGCATGGCTCTTCAGACAACGTGGAAGAGTCGGGTAGCGATCAGCTCCATCCCCGCAAGCGCCGCAGGCAGGATGATGAAGCCACCTCGAAAGACAGTTCCTTGGGTGGCGGATCCGGCAAGGCGACCGAGCCTCTCCAGGTGACACCTTTGAATGTGCTTCCTCCTCCGGCCCTCAAGTCGAAGGTTACTACCGCCTAGAATGTGGACATTCTGGATGACGACGACGAGGACGAGTGAGTTTGTTGTTCTTTAGTCGATAAACTTTCCCCTTTCCTTTGTGTCTTTGTTTAATAATTCTTGTTCTTCCATAGCAGCCTCCAAGCCATCAGCCCCGGCCAGTATGCTTCTTCTATTCCCTCTGTGAAGAGGAAAAAGGCAGTCGCGAGCGAAACTCCAGTTGTGGAGGCCATCCAAAAGTCTCCAAGTCCCACACAAGCAGCTGCGGCGCGAGATTACTGGTTGCCTGGCTTCGCGGGTGGAGCCTCGGCGAGCAAAGAAGTCTCGAGTAGCTCGGCGAACCCTCTGTCCACCGCCCAAGGCCAGGTAATTTTCATCACGTCTTCCGTATTTTCTTCTTCGCTTGATCATGATTTCTATCGGGTGCACGACAGTGCTCCCGATGGGAGTAGCCCCCGAGGCCGTGCTTAATCGCTTGCGATTGGCCACGGGCTCAAGTTTAAGCTTTTTTCCTTTCTTACTTTTCTTGATTTTATTGGGTGCGCGGCAGTACTCCCGATGAGAGTAGCCCCCGAGGCTATACTCGACTATGTACAGTCGTGAATAGGCTCAAGAGATTTTTCCGCTAACTCGAGCTTTGTCTTGTGCTTTTGCAGTCTCTTCTCGACTCCCTTGCTGCCATCGGTCGCCGAGTGCTTTCAGCTGAGGCGGATTGCGTTTCCCTTTGGGTGGATCGTGATCGACTCATCCAGGATGGCCAATCTCTTCAAGGTAGGTTAAACCACTCCGTTTTATTGTTTCCGTTGACCGCGAACATTTCTTAAGCTGTATTTGTTACTTTGTAGCCCAAGTTACCCGCTTGAAGACCGAGAAAGCTGAAGTCATCGCTCGGGTGAAAACCCTTGAGGCTGAGTTCGAGTCCTCCCGAAAGGAGCTGGATTCCACTCGCAAGCATTCAGCTGACTTCGAGGGTAAGCTTGTCGAGGCTCAAGAGGCGCTGAAGCAGTTGGAGGAGGCGGGTGCCAAACATGACAGTGACCTTGTTGGCATTATCTGCCCCTTGGCTCAGAAGTTCGCGGGTAAGTCATTCTTGACTATCTCTCTGCTGCAATGTATCTTAATTTTCTCTTTCGGGAATTTACAATATCCCCTTCTTTTTTGTAGATGTCCTTAGGGTAGCGTTGGAACTGCCTCGGAGCCAGCGAGTGGACGCCCTGATGGATTCCTGCACCCAGCTCCAGGGGCGTGCGAATGGAATCTGCTCCCTCGTTGGTGAAGCCACCCGAGTGCTGACGCAGTTCCACGAGCGCCTACTGGTGGATGCAGTGGTTCCGCCTACGCTGGGCGGCCTTCTGAAAGTTTTCTTGGAGGATGAAAATCTCGTCCAGACTTATTCAGTCGCCCAATCTGAATGCGGGGCTAGGACAACTATCCAATTTGCGCTGGCGCGCGGAGTCTCGGACCTGGAGAAGGTGTACTCGAGCCTTCCCTACGACGTTGTCATAGGCAGAAAGGTAGCGCTCCATCCCTTTGGCCCTCCTGCTGAGGTCCTTGCCAAGAAGCTCTCCGAAGTGCTTGCCCGTGCTAGTCGCAAGGGGCAGCCTGCTGCGAGTGGCAGTACTTCTGCAGCCCCGTAGGCTAGTTTATATTTCCTTTTGCCCGTCGATGTAATGAATCTTGGGATGTACTCCCGTATTTGCTTAATCGAAGTGTTTCTTGATATCTTGAATGCCTGATTGTTGTGATTAACTGTTATGAGCTCCCGATGGGAGTAGCCCCCGAGCACCTGATAAATAGGTGGTATATTTCTCGAGTGGGTTCTTGTAGTGTTTTTTAACTTGCTTCATTTCTTTCCAGGTAGTGGGTGCTAGCGCAGAGTCTTCGAGTGGGTCTGCTGCGTGGGTGGATCCCCTTGTTGCTGCTGCTAGTACATTTGCCTCGCTCCATGATCGCGTTGCGGATGGCGAGCGCAAGCTGAAAGCACTGCGGGGCGTGGCTGGTGTCGCCAAATCAAAGGAGAGACTCGCGGCTCATCGTGAAAAATTTGTGATGGAGGAGCTGGCGGCCGTTGCGAAGGATATGCTCTGTAAGCCCGCAAGCCTCCAAGTGTTTGGCTGCTTGCTTCCCTTTTCTGTTTTGACGTGTTTGCTGAATTTTCCAGTTGTTGAACCCGACGGTCCTTGCGAGACTCACTGGGTGGATACCCACATTTCCTATGAGACGAGTAGCTCCAAACCACATGCACCCAATTTTTGGTCAGACCGCAGTCGAGGATTCGTTTTTCCCACTTTGAAGTATCGGGCGAGCCAGGCGAAGATTCTTATGGAGTCCTGTCGCGAGGCTCTTTCTTCTGTTCATCGGACATTTTATCCATTGGGTACCGTTCCACAAGGATGGAGCGGTTTGCTAAGGGTCTTTAGTCGAGTAGGAGAGGTTCGGGAGTGCGTTCGCCAGCAACTTATCTGTGGACCTCAGGTAGCACTCGCTTTTGTTCGGGTGTGGCATCATGAGATCAATTTTAACTCGGTGGCGCGGCTTCCCAACTCTCCAATTAACTTTTCTCCTCACTACGCGGTCGTCCAACCCGCAGCGGAGCGGATTATTTGACTGACTTCGGAGGAGATAGATCAAATGCTGGCGGAGAGGACTGCTCACCGTCAGATGTAATCATAGGATGTAGAGATCCTGTAACCTTGTATAGCTCATTCGAGATTTTGTAAGGTGTTTTATAAGGTGTGAACCTTGTTGTACCTTGTATTTGAAAATTTTCATCTAATGCTTAGTTAGGTGTAGCCCCCGTGCGTTTGGGGTGTATACCTGTTGTTTTAGCATGTAAAATGAAAGACGCGAATAGCTATGGTTGAAAAACCATGTGTTTTTATTGATATGGCTGAGAAGCCATGTATTTCCTCGAGCTACAAAATGGCTAGTATAGCCTTATTTTCTGGGGGTAGAATATTTCCTAAGGATAGAACTTGCGGAGATGTGCAACGTTCCATGGGTTGGAGTAGATGCCACCGGTCTCCGGGTTCTTCAGTCGATAAGCGCCGCCTGGGATAACTTCGTGTATTATGAAGGGTCCTTCCCATGGTGGCTCGAGCTTGTGTCCTTCCTTTTGCTTGAGCCGCAGCACCAGGTCTCCTACCACGAAAGATCTGTGGCGTATACGACGACTCTGGTAATTGCGCAGTGATTGCTGGTATACCGCCGATCTTGCGAGTGCGATGTCGCGAATTTCATCGAGTGCGTCCACGTCTTCTGCGAGTGCCCTGTTCGAGGTTCTTCGTTGTACGCAACGACTCGGGGAGCGCTGAATTTGACGTCTTCGGGTAGGACGGCCTCGGCTCCGTAGACCATGAAGAATGGTGTATAGTTTGTTGACCGATTTGGCGTTGTGCGAAGGCTCCACGGTACTGATGGTAACTCCTCGGCCCAGGGCCCTGCTGCTGGGTTCAGGCGATCGAGTAGCCGCTTCTTAAGGCCAACTGAGACTAATCCGTTGGATTGCTCGACTTGACCGCTAGTTTGCGGGTGAGCCACCGAGGCGAAGCTGAGGGTGATTCCCTTTTTCTCGCAGAATTCCTGTGTTTCCTTCGCTGTGAAGTTGCTGCCGTTGTCCGTGATGATGTTGTGTGGTATGCCAAATCTGCACACAATGGAGTCGACGAATTTCACGTCACACTGGGCGCTGGCGGAGGTGACTGGCATAGCCTCTATCCACTTTGTGAATTTGTCGATTGCTACTAGCAGGTGCGTATATCCTCCAGGTGTCGACTTGCGTAGTGGCCCTACCATGTCTAGCCCCCATTGCGCAAAGGGAAAGGCGATGGGGATCATGTGTAGTTCTGGGCACGGGCGTGTGGTTTGGGCGCGAATCTTTGGCAAGAATTGCATTTGTCGACTAGGTCCTTTGCGTCTCTGGCTGCCGGGAGCCAGTAGAATCCTGCGCGGAAAGTTTATCCTACGATTTCCTTCCAGCTGGCGTGGTGTCCGCAATCTCCTTGGTGTAGGTCTCACAGCAACTCCTTGCCATCTTCGGGTGCTATGCATCTCTGCAATATTCCTGATATGCTTTGTTTATATAGCTCTCCGTTGAGCACCCGAAAGGTTTTGCTGCATCGTACGATTTGTCGGGCCTCGCAAACGTCTACTGGAAGCTGTTTGTTGGACAAGTTGTCGAGGTATTTCTACGTCTAGACTGGCTCGACCAGAAAAACTTGTCTTGAAATATTATGGCTGAGCTCGATGACAGCGATTTGCGGGCTGACGTCCGTCTCCAATGTTGCGGGTGCTCCCGCTAGCTTTTTGACCTTGACGGAACGCTTGATCATCCGCTCGAAGTATATTCCTGGCGGTACGGGCGTGTTTGTAGACCCCATGTTTGCCAGTTTATCTGCTTCCTCGTTGCTGGATCGTGCAATGTGCTTTAGTTCGCACCCTTTGAAACTTCCCTCGAGCAGATTATACATATCCCGATAGGCGACCCTGTTATCCGCGATAGCGTCGCACTACTTCATCGTCTGATGTACGATGAGGTTTGAATCTCCATAGATCATCAATCGGGTGGCTCCGCAGGCGATCGCCATTTTCATGCCGTGAAGGAGGGCCTCGTATTCTGCGTTGTTGTTGGATGTCGGGTCGTCGGGTGGGAAATCCAATCTCAGGATGTACTGCAGTTTGTCTCCCATGGGGGATATGAGGACGACCCCGGCTCTAGCTCCTTCGTTCCTCTTTGACCCATCGAAGTACATTATCCAGTTGCTCGAGTATTCTGGTGGTCCTGGTGTTTGCAGTTCTGTCCACTCGCTCAGGAATTCCACGAGTACTTGTGATTTCACAGAGTTGCGCCCTGCATATATGATGTCCCAGGCGCCGAGCTCGATACACCACTTTGCAATTCTTCTGGATGCCATGCGATTGTTCATGATAGTACCGAGTGATGCGTCATTTAGCACCATGACGGTATGTTCTTGGAAGTAGTGCTTGAGTTTTCGAGCTGTGAGTACCACGCCATACGCGAGTTTCTGGTAATGAGGGTATCGCTGTTTGCACGGCGAAAGCACCACGCTGATGTAATATATTGGTCTTTGGACGCCATAGCCTTTCCATCCTCCGGCCGCTCAACCACGATCATTGTGCTGATGACTTGATTTGTTGCGGCTAGGTATAAGTACAGTGGCTCCCGTTCTTGTGGCGTTGCCAGAACACGCCTACTCTGCAGTGCTCGCTTTAGGTCTGCGAATGTCTTTTTTGCTTCGGGTGTCCACTCGAATTTATCCGTCTTCTTCAGTAGCTTGTAGAAAGGCAACGCTTGCTCGCCTAGCCTCGCAATGAATCTGCTCAGGGCGGCTAGTCGTCCTGCGAGCTGCTGCACACCGTGGAGATTGGTTGGCTCCTTCATTGTCAGGATCGCTTGGATTTTCTCCGGGTTGGCTTCAATTCCTCGAGCGAACACCAGATACCCGAGAAGTTGTCCTGCAGGGACGCCAAAGACGCACTTGGTCGGGTTGATCTTGATCCTATATGCGTTCAGAGCGTCGAATGTTTCTTTGATGTCATCGAGGAGCGTGTCCTCCACTCGAGTCTTGATGACGATGTCGTCAACGTACACTTGTACGTTCTTGCCAATGAGCTTGGCGAGGCATTTTTGCATGCAGCGCTGATATGTTGCGCCTGCGTTTTTTTTAGCCCGAAGGGCATTGTCGTGTAGCAGTAGACACCATGGGTGTGATAAATGTTGTCTTCTCCTCGTCCTCCTTTTTCATCTTGATCTGATTATAGCCCTAGTAGGCGTCCAAGAAGGAGAGGCGCTGGCAGCCTGCTGTGGAGACCACTATCTGGTCGATCCGTGGTAAGGGGAAGTTATCCTTGGGGCAGTGTTTGTTCAACGACGTGTAGTCGATGCACACGCGAAGGATGTCAGTATTTTCTTCGGGACCAGCACCGGGTTTGCTAACCAGGTGGATATCTTTATCTCGCGGATGAATTTCACGGCGAGTAATCTATTCACTTCTTCTCCAAGTGCCTTTGCTTTGGTTCTGAAAACCGTCGGGTTGTCTGCTTGATAGGCTTGGCGTCTTTGTAAACTTCGAGTGAGTGATCGGCGAACTCCCTGGGTATCCCTGGCATATCTGAAGGCTACCAGGCAAAGATTTCCCAGTACTCACGGAGGAGTTCGACGAGCGCGCCTTCCTATGCTGGCGAGAGGGTGGTGGACACCATCACCGTCTTCGCAGACTCCATCGGGTGCACCTGATGCTTTCGAGTGTCGCTGTTTGCGCTGAACTCGAGCTCTAGGGCGTTCTTTTTGGTGAGAGGCATCACGGAGTGATCCGTGGTTTTTGCTATCTCTTCCAGCTCCTCCTGCATTCCGAAGGATTTGGCGATCTCTTTGAACTCGATGTCGCATTTATTGGATTTTTGGAAATCGCCGTCGATGGTGATGGTGCCATGTTCCCCAGGTAGCTTGAGCTTCAGGTAGGCGTAGTGTGGTACCGCCATGAATCTGGCAAATGCTGTTCGGCCAAGAATAGCGTGGTACTGTGAGGGCCAGTCGACTACTTCGAAGTCGAGGAATTCTTGTATGTAATTGTTTCGGTTGCCGAGCACCACCTCCAAGTTGATTGTTTTGAGTGGGCGGACTGCCTTTCCTGGTACTATCCCGTGAAAGGATGTCTCGGATTCTGCGAGTCCGTCCAGGTTCCTGTTCATCCTACGGAGTGTGTCCGCGTAAATGATATTGATCCCGCTGCCTCCATCCATGAACACTCGGGCAAATTCGTAGTTGCCAATCTGCGCCTGGATGACGAGCGCGGCGTGTCCTGGCCGATAAACTCGCGGGGGATGGTCTTCTTTGGAGAAGGTTATCGGTTGGTCTGCCATCTTCAAATACTCGGGTTTGGACGGTGGAGTTTTCTGGGCCCTGCGGGAGGGGCAGACTTTCTGTATCATCCCTAGGAGTCCTGCTGGGTTCGGGTACCCATTGCCTCCCTGGTTTGCGGCGGGTGGCACGGGTAGCGCGGCCAGCGCTGCGTTTTGGTTTCCTGGTGGAGGTAGGGCCTGTGGCTGGTGGAAACCCTGGTGTCCTCCTCCTGGGAGCTGTGGGTAGCCCTGGTTGACTACCGCTCTGTTTTTCTTCGAGAAGGCCTCGTGTATGTCAAGGAAATTTCGGCAATCCTTGAGAAGGTGTGTTGCCTTGGTTTTGCCAGTGCACTTATCTGTAAATAGATGTAGCGTGCAGTAACCATCGAGGTCCTCCTCGGGAGTTTTATCCTCTGGTTTTGGCTTCCATTCGCGATTTCCACGATGTCCGTTGTCGCGATTTCTCGTGAACTCTGCTGCCACCAGTTCTACTCGATCGTCGTGATCGTAATGCTTTCTCCTCTTCTTTCGACCATGGCGGTCGTCTTCAGGTGTTGGCGAAGATCCTTTCTCGTTGCGCACCGAGTCTTCGCCGTTGGTCCATCTATCAGCTATAGCCACCAGCTCCCCGATGGTTTTGGGCGCGGCTCGCCCCAGTTCTTCTCTAAAGGCGGTTCGCCGAGCTCCTTTGGTAAAAGCTTCGGCTGCGACCTCTTCCGATATGTTTCCCGCCGTATTCCTGAGTGTGGTTCATCGCTGGATGTATTCGCGAGTAGACTCACCACTCTTTTGCCTGCAAGCTCGCAGCTCTTCGATGGTCGCGGGTCTTTTATATGTTGCCTGGAAGTTCTTGCGGAAGTCGAAGGTTAGATCGTCCCATGATCCGTAGCACGCCTTCGGTCTTCCTTCGAGCCAGCTGCACGCAACACCTACAAGATGTAGGTTAAGGTACTGCATAGTTGTGGTCTTGTTCCCACGTTGGCATTTTACTGCCGTGAGGTAATCCGACAGCCAGGATTTGGGCTCCACCGAACCGTCGTATTTTCGCACTTCCGTAGTAAGCTTAAACCTCATGGGAATTGGTGCCACGCGGATGTCGCGAGTGAAGCATAGTGCGCCGAAGGCCTCTACGTCGGAAGAGGTGGATGGGAAGCGTGCGCGGTTCCTGGCTGCTCGGGCCTTGTCGACTTTGTTTTGAGCGATGTCAGATCGTGTGTTGTATCTAGGCTGGTCTCGATCGATCTCCTTCCGCGGCTCCCTGCTGCTGTGTCGCGAGCGGCTGCTGTGGTGTCGCGGGCTGCGATCTCGATCCCTCGGGCTGTCATCACTGCTACTCGGGCTGTCACCGCGTCTTCGAGCTTCTTTTCCTCGGGCGCACCGAGGTGACTTCTCTCTTCTAGGCGATGTACTCCCGCGTCCGTGGTGCGTTCCTTTGACTTTCCGAGGGGTTTTCTCGGCCTCCTTTTCTATCACGTTCCTGCGGTTTTGAGCCGCGAGTCTTGCGGCTGCCATTCCCAACCCCTTCTAGACTTGTCTGTATTGCTCCGCGCGGGGGTCGTTCTCCCCTGGCTGGTTCACCTGCAGGTAAGTGGCTGCGGCTAGAACTGCAGCGGCATGAGTTGTCGGGTGCACGTTGTCGTCATCGTCGACGCGCATGAGGGAGGTTTCGAGTCTCTTGCTGATCCTGCTCAGAGATTCACCATCCATGGCTGCGGTCTGCGAGACGTATCTCTTCCTTCCGGGATGGTTCCCTACAGAATGTGTCTTGGAGAGTGTCGCACGGCGCTGGCTTGACTCATCCGCTAGCTTTTTCCGCTCGGCCAGATCCTTGCGAGCTTCTTTGATCAATGTTGCCGCTTTCACTAGATGGTAGTGGTATGCGGTTAGATCTTCCTGACGGGCTCCTTCTTCAATCGGCTTGGCTAAGTGTACGGCCGTTTTTTCCTTGAGCCAAGCTGCTCGCGATACTTTGATGAGCTCGCATTCCGTCGCGCTTTCTTCCATCTTCTCGGGTGGGTCACCTGATCCTGCCATGCAGACCTGAGCCAGATATGGCCCGTGAGTCCTAGGCGTGGATTGGAGAGCTTTCCCAACCCGAGAAGGTTCCTCTGCAGAGATGGTGTGGAAGTTGCGAGTGCTTAGGCGGATGTATTCGCCGCTTTTTGCTAGGTCGTGAATTGCGTAGTTGGGTAGCGAGTCGACGGCTTCAGGCTTTGAGACCGACTCATTGTGTGATCCTTCGAGATTGTTTTCTCGGGGAAGTGCAGGATCCCCGCTTTGTTGGCATAGAATTGGAAGCTCCCGAACGTCAGGGTGACGCTTTTCTCCAGATTGCTGAATGTCGGGCGCGATTCCGGCGAGTGGGGAACGACGATAACCGACCCGATTCGGATCGGATCGGTTGGAGTTGAAGTTCCGGGGCTCCAGCTGAATTTTGGCGATGATGAGGCCGAAGATGCCGTAGATCCAGCGCCCGCCGTTCCCACAGACGGTGCCAATTGTCGAATATGCATCTCAACAAGTCCCTCGGGTAAACCGGTAGGGTTTTGATTAGGAGAACGTGTAGGCGCAGGTGACAATTGTCGGCCAACAGAGGGGCACGATTTACCCAGGTTCGGGGCCCTCATAGAGGTAAAACCCTTACTCCTGCTTCTGTCGATCTGTATTAGCACAATAGATCGGTTAAAGTGGGGGTGCTCGAGTCGAGAGTAGATCTCAATCTCAAGGCTTAGGCGGTGCGGTATTGCTTGGTCCCCCTCCTGGAGGTTCTCCTGGCTTTATATAGGTGGCCATGTCTCAAACCGTCCCCGGGGGGGGGGGGGGTTACAAACCCTAACCTAAAGTCGGTTACAAGTTTCCTTTCTTAACCCGCAAGGCTTTGCGGGTGGGCCTTGATTGGGCCTTCTAGAACTGTCCACGGCATCTCCCTTGGAGCTTGGGTCTTGGGCCTTGGACCGGGTAGGCTCACCCGATAGGTCCAGGATCCATCCCTTCGTTAGCATCCGCAAATACAAAAAAGTAATTAAGATAAATCTAACCACAACCTTAAACTCTGGGATCCTACACTCCCTCGTGCATCGGTTTCCTAACGGGGGTTTAGGTTTCTATCACTCTGGAAACCTCAGAATTAGTAGGCAAATACACAATGCATCCTCCTAGGACCATAAAGGTGAAGTGTCATGTAGTCGACGTTCACATGACACCACTAGAAGAATAACACCACAAATTAAATATCAAACCACTAGATATTACTTCAACATAATTCCACTACTAACATCTTGACTTCTCCCATGTCCTCAAGAACTAAATGAACTACTCACAAGACATCATATCGATCATAATCAGAGGTGATATAATGATGAATAAAAATCTGGTCATAAAGTGCAAACACCAATAAATCTCACAAGCATCAACTACTAACAAGTAATCCACACCGAGAGAGAGAGAGAGAGAGAGAGAGAGAGAGAGATCTAGTGAAGAACAACGATATAGAACCCTAATCGTTACAGCGGGATGGAGATGGATGGTGAGGGTGATGGTGTTGGTGATGATTATGATGATGATGACGATCTTGATGATGCCCGGAGCGATGACGGTGATCATGGTGATGATTTCCCCTCTCCGAGGAGGAATTTCCCCGGTAGATTTCTCCCTGCCGGAGAGCTTTTCTCTCTCTGTTGTTTTCCGTCCCGAGGAGGCGGCAGAATATTTCCTCGATGGTTCTGTGAGGCTTAGGGTTCCCGGGGGGTCAATTACGCGAAAGGAGGCAGCCAGATGTGGGCCAGGGTGGCAACACCACCCCAGTCGTGGCCAAGGGGTGCCGCCCCCTAGTGGTGTGGGCCCCTGGTGGCCCCCCTCTAGGTCTCCTCATGGCTAGCTCCATCTTCTGGACTTCTAAGACTTCCCCGATGCCCCCCTTCTTCTTCTGATCTTGTGAAATAGGGTATCTTGACGGTGCTTTTTCCATCAGATTTCTGGCCCCGATGTTTATTCTCCAATAATTATAAAACATGCTAAATAAGATAAAATAACATAAGTAATGCATCATAACATGAAATATATTAATGAATAACAGAAAATTAAGATATAAAATAGTGATGCAAAATGGACGCATCAACATTGCAAACAATAGATTATTGCATTAAGTAAAGTGTGTAATGTTAACAATAGAATTATCCTTAGACAAAGCATTGTTGTTTTATCCCTAGTGGCTACGGCATATCCACAATCTTAGAAGTCACTGTCACTCTCCCAGATTACTAGAGGGATGAACCCACTATCTAGCATAAATAATCCCTCTTGGAGTCACAAGTATCAACTTGGCCAGAGCATCTACTAGCAACAGAGAACATGCAAGATCACAAATAACATATATGATAGATCTATTACCAACTTGACATAGTATTAAATATTCATCGACCAACAAACACAACATGTAGCATTACAATAAGATGATCTTGATCAAGTTAGGCATCTCACAAGATCTAAACATGATGGCACAAAAGAGGAGAATACAACCATCTAGCTACTTCTATGGACCCGTAGTCCAAGGATTAACTAATCACGCATCACTCCGGAGGCAGCCATGGTGATGAAGAGCCCTCCAGTGATGATTCCCCTCTCCGGTAGGGTGCCGGGGAGAGCTTCAGAACCCTCCCGAACTAGGGTTGATCATGACGGCGGCTACGGAATTTTTCCTGGATGGAGGCTCGGGTGTTTAGGGTTTTCCCGAGGAAGACATTATATAGGAGGAAGGGGGCGATGTCGGTGGGCGCCCAGGGGGCCCACACCACATGGTGGCGTGGCCAGGGGGTGCGCCGCCATATAGTGTGGCCACCTCCCTGGCCCCCTTCGGGTCTCCTTCGGACTCTGTGTACATGTCAGCAAAATTGGGACTTTGGCTTTTGTTTCTTCCAATTCCGGGAATATTTCCAGAACAACTTTTCTGAAATAAAAAACAGCAGAAAACAGGAACCGGTGCTGTGGCATCTTGTCAATAGGTTAGTCCCATAAAATGCATAAAAATACTATGAAGTGTATATAAAACATGTAGCAATTGGCATAATATAACCATGGAACATCAGAAATTATAGATACATTGGAGACGTATCAGTGGAGTTATGAACACATGAGAGAGAGAGAGAGTTATTATAAGCTGGGTCTAATTGGGAGAGGAACACCTTAGCCTAATTAGAAGAATATCTAATTCTCTTAGAGGAAGCTATAATCCAATTAGAGGAAGCTCTAATCTAATTAGAGGAGGCTCTAATCCAATTAGAAGGGCTCTAATTGGTTTTCTCTAATTCAATTACAACACCATGCGATTCTTGTTAATATTTCGATTCTTTTGTCCCATATTCTAGATGTTTAGGTAGCATGTCAAGATAACGTGAGTAGACTAATTCCGCGAAAAAAAATCACCCACATTATGAACATCACCGGGGCACCCGTGTGACATGACATGTGATGGCGTGGGAAACCCATTGGGAAACCCCAAGAGGAAGGTATGTCGTAGACAGTAGAAAATTTCCCTCCGGTTAAGGAACCAGGGTTATCGAACCAGTAGGACCTCAAAATCTCTCAGCAGGTTGCTTGTATCAACGATGCCGTTTATCGATGTTGACCAAGCATGGACCTGCACACACACACACAAACTCTCTCTTGCTCCCAACTTTCCGAGAAGTTTGTCAATCTTCCCGTCTTGCTGAAAACTAGAGAATTAATTGTATCGAATGGTTGGAGAATAATAAATGAAAATGGAACAACAAGAAAACAATGATGAAAGAAACTAAACGAGGTTGTAAACAATGAGGAAAATAGGACCGGGGGGCATAGTTCCACTAGTGGTGTCTCTCCAAAGAACAATAAACATGCCGAGTGAACAAATTACAGCTGGGCAATTGACAAATCATGAGCGTATGACAATACTATTATGACACAATAAGTTCACGGGTTCTAACATTGTAGGCATTACGTCAATGTAAATAGACCGCCATCTGTCAACATCTATTTCTAAGAGTCCACCTTGAGACATAAATCCATAGAATCTCGCTGGTATTAAGTTGCAACAACGAAGTGATTGCTTGTGTGCAACAGACAAATACAATAAAAACAATACGTAATGTAAGCAATATTTCTCATCTGTAGACGAGAACACCGATGTTTTCTCCCTAGTGGCAACATCACATCCTCCACCTTACATGTTTCTGTCACTCGAGCGCAGATGAAAAGTAGGCATGCACCCACTATCTGGCATATAAACCCTCACTTGAAGGTGCATACAATAACGTGGCCAAGGAAATCATGCACACCGGACAGCATTTCAAGACAAGATTAAAACACTCTAAATATATGCATGAAGCACTCAAAAACACATGAACAAATTGATCATAATGTCATGGTTCATCGGATCCCAGCAAACATAACATGCAGCAATTACGCAACGGTGATCTTGATCATGTTAGGAAGCCCACAAGATCTAAACATGGGAGTCCACAAGATCATAACATGCAGCACAAGGGAGAGAGAACACCATCTATCTACAGCTATGGACCCGTAGTCCCGAGATGAACTACTCACGCATCTGCCGATGGCAGTCATGGCGACATAGAGGCCTCCGGTCACGACTCCCCTCTCCGGCAGGGTGCCAAAGGAGGACTCAGAAGCCCTAGATTGGAATTTTGAGGTGACAGTGCCTCTGTATTTGTTTCGTGGAAAATTTCTCCGTCCTCGACGTTTTTAGGGTTATTGTGATTTTTTAGCCAAAGAGGCGGCGTGAGGCGGTGCTCAGGGGTGGTGGGGTGACCCCACGATGTGGCCTAGGGTGGGGCCGTGCCTGCTGGTCACCTGGCCACCCCCTGGCTCCTCTCCGGATCTACTTTGGACTCTATCTTCATTCCGGGCAAAAAATAAATCCCGTAAATTTTCAGGATATTTGGCAAATATATTCTTCAGTGCTTTTAAAAACAGCAGAAAACAAAAATTGGCTCTGGGCCTCTTGTTATTAGGTTAGTCCATGAAATCATCCGGAAAACGAAGAAAAACATAAAGAAAACATGTAGTAACATAAAGGAAACAAGCATGGAGCATAAAAATTATAGATACGTTTGAGACGTATCAACATGCACCCCACGAAATACAGTTTATGCGGCAACCAACTCAGGGAGGACACGACGCGGGATAATTTTGTGAGAGATCACACTATTTATTACGACTACCACACAATAAACAAACTACAAAAGATTTGATTAACATCACATGCAATTCAATACAGTGATATGGTACAACACTCTACGCTTGAGGATCTCCATGGTTAAAGTGTTCTGGCATCAAGGACTCCTCTTCGCACCATTGCATGCACCAAGTTTCATCGTTTCTTACACAACAAAGTTAGTCCAATAATAATATGACAAACTTCATCTATACCAGATCACACCCTAAAAAAACAAGTGAGACGCCTCTACAGGTTTTCTACAATATAGAGCTCTATGGTTTCGAGGAGAACCATTGACTACTTGCGTTACCTTTGAGCATTGTGATAATTATATCACTATTTAACTTATTTGGAGTGCATCCTCACTGCGCTACAAATAGAAATAATAACTTAGCTAAATTTCTTTATTATGCATGACTTTCATGTGTATTCCACAAAAAACACATAAACCCAGATCCAATGCAAGGCGGGAGGCAATATAACACACCCTCGTCTTTTAAAACAGCGGGAGATTGTCGATGATGAGGTTGACGTGTAAGTGGACATAGTCAATCCCCACAATTAGACGCATCCAATTGCTAGGAGGTGTATTATCCCACGACCAAGTACCACAAGCGAAACACCTTCACGGTATCCACACATACGTGATCGGAAGCACAGCATTGTAATGTGATCAAGCACCAATGACGAAGCCAGGACGTCGTCGATGAAGATTTGGGGTCTCCGCGATCATTGACGAGAACTAGGTCAAGCCAGGTCAGTAATCCGACAAAGCTCCCGCAACGTAGACGAATTAGATGGAGCACCAGGGCAGTGGCGCACCATCGGGAGGAGTGGATGGGTGGTGCGGGTAGGGGCGGATCTAGTGCGCCTAGAGTCTTGGGGCTTACCTCTAGGCGCCTGGGGGAGAGGAGTCCACTTAGGACTCCAATTCCCCAATTGGGCAGGAGTCCTAGTTGGACACCCCTATGCCTTGGCCACACCATGGGGGAGGTGGAGTCCCTCAAGGACTCTCTCACTTCCCTTCGCAATTTGGGGGGGAGTTTGAGTCCCTTGGGAACTCCCTCCCCCAATCCGATTGAGCAGAGGGGTTAGTCCGACACCAACTAGGTCTCCTCCCCCTCCTTTTAATTATTATGAGGGAGGATTCCATAGAAAATTTGACTAGGGTTCTCCCCCTCCACTTGGCCTCAACCCAAGTGGGCCCATGTGCCTCTCCCGCACATGTGGCCCCACTAGGGGTTGTCCATTATCACCATCTCGGAACCATGAAAAATTTCCGGACTCCTCAAAAACTTTCTGGGACTTTCCAGAACCATTCCACCATTTTTTATAAAATGTACGGAACCATTCCAGCCACTCTCGTGATATTCTAGACTCCTCCATCATATTCTGAGTAAACGAAACATTATTTCGGTGTTACTTCATCTATATCTTTCATCGGAACATAACTCCTAAATACTGATGAACCATAAGTGTGTGACCCTATGGGTTCGAATACATGTGGACATGTCCGGAACTCAATGCGCTACAATGATAATTAGCGGTACCTTGATGCACATAATAACCCCCGCACATATCACAAAGATATTTATCGTGATAACCACCCTATTACTAACATTCACTTATCACACTATTTCTGGATACTTTGAAATGCCCGGGTTGAAACATTCCCTGTTACCCGGCAATGTACCTTTTTTTAATCATTTTGTAATTTTGTTGTTCCTTTATGATCATCACCATGATCAAGAGTATTTCTGGAGGATGACGAACACCGTAATACCCGAGAGGGACCAAAGTGTATCTCTCCATCGTCAGGAGTAGCAATTCTCGCAACTACACCATATAGAAACATGTCATACTATCCGGTAAGAACAATAGACCAGATTTATGATTACTATGTTACGGTGTAACATTTTGAGGTCTCCATCATGTCCGTATCATAACCAATAACACATATGTCATGCGGTCAAACGATCATAGTGACGGTAATAGTAAAACTATCAATAAAAATATTGACGACGTGTTTCAACGGTATATCGATTGGGTCTTATCCATTGTCGTTGTTTACCTAACATCTCCGATCCCATATATTATTGGCAACCACAAAACACCTTGTTCCTTACCACATAATCAGGTAATCAGGACTATGAGAATAATATGAGCTAGTCATAGAGACATAATAAGGGTTATTAATTGTGTTTATATTCCACATATGTATTAGTTTTTTCTCCGAATACTCACTGTTCGGGACCAACATAATTAGCACAAAACATAAACTTAATCATAAAATAGAAATATGATTAATAACACTTCTATTATTAACTCTATGAAATATTTCTATCAGTACGTCGGTACATACCATAAGTTTTGTCCCACTACACAAATAAGACAGACAACGAAGTCGGAGGGTACGTCGCAGGGAGAACTAGGGGAAGAAATTTGGGGTGTGTTTGGTTACCCACGCCCACCCGAAGGAGGCGTCGGGGATGCAAAATTGGGATGTTTGCTTGCCTATCCCACTCCGTGTTTGTGCATAGCACATAACTTAATGCACATCTCAACCAGACCCGCTAGGGACGATCGAATCAGCCGTTTCCACAGAGCCATCCTCATCTCGTTCATTCTGGTGTGGAGTTGGGGAACATGGAGCCGAGTTCGTGCGAGCTCGGAGGTGGCGGTAGCTCGGGTGCGCACGCGGAAAAACGGCAGAAGAAATTCCCGTCACCGCCCACTATGAAATTTGTGAACCATTCTCAGGCGTGCTTTCGACGAGTGCAGGAGACGGCCATGTCCCCGGATCTATCCTCGGCGTTTGTGCTTCCTTTGCCTGCGAAGCCCCTTCGATGCGGCCAACAAGGTACCACGCAGTGAGAAGCATCAAGGAGAAGAACATGCGGATGCACTGGCCACCACTTCTGGCCACCTTTGTCCCCACTAGGATGGCTAAGCTCATCAAGGACGAGATCGATCTAAACAGAGGCATCAAAGATCGGACTCTGAAGGAGATTGCGAGAAGTGTTCTCCTCTTCTGCTGCACCAAGGTGAGCAATAATCAGGTCTATAATCACCTCTGGAAGTGGGGTCAAGGTGGAACATGCTCCGCGATTTGACCAAACCTGGAGGAGTGTAATGTCGGGAGGAGTCAAGTTGTTTTTTCATGGACGATGATGCCTTCCTGAAGCATGTCACAGTAATCTATGATAGTTCATCTAGTTCAATATTCAACTTTATGTGTTCCGTGACTAACTGTGCCTTCAGGTACACCCCAAGGACGAATGTTTCATCAACACCCCAATTAAAAACTATACCCAGATGTCGATCATATTCGGTAAACCGCGTGTGCCTAATCTACTGCCGGTCGACACCCTGTAGCTAGCTCTTCAACACCTCATGGATCATAAAGAGGAGTGTGACGTCTATCTTGCCGGGACTCTAGATGAGAGGAATATGTGGTTCTTCACGTACTATCGCAATCACTTCCGGAGGTGAGCTGATGATGTTTATGTTGCTGATGTGTTGTTTTTTTGCTTAGGATCTCCTTTATTATGCCTCTATTATGGAGAACTTACTAAACATGATCCTAGACGTGTATATTTTGCGAGACGGTATGTACTAATCCCCTCATAGGATGACCTTGTGGTGCATCACCAGCGGTTCTTGTGCTGAATCAGTGGTGCACCGGGTATATTTCTAACTATGATGTGTATGTTTAGTTCACTTCGTCAATCTTATGCTCAATTGTGCTAACTTTATTTTCCTAATCTTGCTGCGGGAGTAGTGGTATGTCCACCATTCAGGAAACAAAGTAACCACAGGATTTGCACATAACGAAACAACACGAATTTTATCTATAAAACAGCAACTAGGCAACAAAACAAGTTGTGTGCTCAAAATCGTATCCAGAGGAATAGGTCTGATTGGGATATTGTTGGCAACAAAACGCCTGCACAATATGGCTCGTATCGATCTTCCCTCTATTTAAGCACCCCAGCTCGGGAACTACCTAGAGTAACTACTGCTCGATAAGAGGTAGAGCTAAGTGGGAGAAGCGATGTCGTGCACGGAAGCGACGAGGGCGACGCCCCCGGCGGAGGTGACGGAGGCGGCGCGAGCTAAGTGGGAGGCAGCACGGTGGAAGGCTTCCTTCCATCCTTGTTCGTCCTCGCCCTCGGTGCTACGCAGGTGGGGGACCATCGTGCTCCGACGGGATCTACGGCGTATCGCGCTGCTCGACGAGGAGGAGGTGATCATCGATTGGCTCGATTCGCAAGCAGACGCAACGATTAAGGTTGGTGATGCGCTCAATTTGAACGAGTTTGTGGCTACTGTTGATGAGCGGGTGGATGGTGCCGCCAATGTCGCCGGCGATCATGGGGCATCTCATCCTGTTCCTGATTCAACGTGGCCATTATCTCCTACTTCGTTGCGTTGGGCTGCGTTGTACCACGAGTCAGGTAAGGAGCGTGCCTGGCACGGCACCATTATTTTGCGGTGTGCGGAGCACCGTCTGGTTCTCGTTGGTGAGGACGGGGTCTCCGTCGACGTGCGGTTAATCAGGCACGGTGAGGTGGTGCGCATTGCGAGCTGGGTCCACTTCCCGTGTCACTCAGCTCTTGTTGGGGACGTTATCGCATCGCCACGCGTCCGGGACAATGGCGTACGCGTCCCTCAGCGACCGTACCCATCCCTGGGCCCTCGTGCGCTCTTTCGAGACCCACCGGTGCGGTGTCACGGTGTGCCGCCATTGACCGCTAACGGTGGGCCTCCCGGTCCTAGCGCGGTTAAATCCTTATCTCCTCGCCCACAGTCCGCTCCAGATCTAGTTTCCAGATTTGCTCACATCTGGAGGAGGGGAGAGGCGGCGGGGAGACCTAGGGTTGTGTTCGTCCAGATCCCACCACGAAAATCCATCCTCAGACATCCATCTCAAACGCAAGGAGCTGTGAAGTGGGCTGGTACGGCGAAGGGGGATTCACGGAGCTTTGCTACAGCGCTTTCTTCTCCAGCTCCGGTGATGGCCTACAATGATAGGAGGGGCGGAAGGGGGTTAGGGCCTCCTCTGCGGGCTAACTTCCCTCCCCGTCGGCCTCCAGGTGGTTACGCGGCTGGTGCCTTTGACGCTGAAAGTAGCCGGGCTGGCGAGGCGGGGCTTGCGGCTCCTCGAGGTAGGTTTGACTCTCGTCTTGACGACCGGCAGGCAACGGTGGGCTCGCGCTCCCGCAGCCGCGAGCGAGGTCGTGGTGGTGGTCGCGATTCGGGGAGGTCCAACTTCAACAACAACAGGTTGGGAGCCATCGCCCGCGCCCCATCCCGGGTCTCGTCGTCGAATCAAGGTAATAGGGATCGATGGAATCACAGGGCGGAGATGTTGGATACCGAATCTGATAATTCCAACGATGGTAGAGATTCCTCATCTGTCAACCCTAATCTGCAAAATCCTGACGGCTCCTCTGCAGTCGTTGGGACGATTGTGGTGGGGCGGGACCATCGATTCGTCACTTTGCAGCCTCCTGCTGGGGCTTCTAGGTCTAGGAATGATTCGGCCTTTGATTCTTCTCAAGGTTTACCCCAAAATGTTTCTGCTTATGACAGAGAGGATGTTGAGCCCTCTAGATCTGTTAGGTTTCAAGAAGATAATGTTCATGTTGACTCTGAAAATTTGTGCCTCATTTGTGGTGATGATCATTGCGATAAGTTTGTTTACAGTGAGATCAACCCCTGGGAAGTTGCAGCTCCCTTTGTGGGCGCAGCGATTCCGGGTGGAGGGTTCTTTGTTATCCCCGATATCAGAAATGCGGCTCCCCCCAAAGAGATGCATCAAGCAGTCATTGAAGTACTCGAAGGAAATCCGACGGCTAGAGATATTGAGGAAGAATTTGCTCAATGGGCTGGAAGGATGTGTACATGGAGATGGTATGATAAACCTCTAGCCTCCAAGAAATTTCTCATGCGCTTCCCCAGTTCCAGAGACATTGACGCATGGGTTCACTTCAGCAATGCTCAATTGCGAACTCTACCTGGTGTGGTCATTAGAGTTGATCATTGGACTCCTCAGTATGGTGCCACGGGGGAATTGGACACTGCATGGTTTCAGGTCAAAGGGATTCCTCTTGACAACAGGAATTGCCCTACTGCTGTCTTCATTAGCAGTTTGGTGGGGAGAGCCCTGATGGTGGATAGGCATAGTCTCAACAATGTTGACTATGTCAGGATTAAAATTGGAAATCTGGATGTATCCCTAGTACCACCTGTGGTGTCCAATGTCAACATTGCAAACAGTTTTTATGATATTGAATTTACAAGAGAAATCCCAGTGAGCAAGCAAGGCTCTGATAAATCTGTTGTTCCAGTTCAGTCATCCAAGGAGGGTTCCAGTCAGGGTGGTGCTGCATCTCAGCAAACCCCCAAACGTGCCAGACAAGAGGGCCCTACTAGAACTCCTCCAAATGCTGCTCCTGGTGGGTTTATGCGAGATGCTAGAGCAGCGTATGGTAGGCAGTTTGCTCCCACTGATTAAGCTGATCAGACTAGAGATATGTGTGTAGATGATAAAGGTAAAAGGAAAGCTCCTGAGCCGTCTGGTAGTTCCAATGAAGACAGTGAGAATGAGTCTTTTGCTGCCCAGGTTCAAAAGCTTGGTTATAGTGCTGAGCATGAGCAAAAACAATTGATTCCTGTGTCTGTTGGAAGTCTCAGCACTAGAAACCTCCCTGGTCCTGCTGTGGATCATTATAACAAGTACCTGGAGTACCTCTCAAATCCTAAGTTGATTACTGATGGGGTGGTTGAACATCCTGATGAACCACTCCAAAATGAGCTCACATATGAAGATTTCCTGAAACAGCTTATGCAATCCAGAAGTGACAAGAAGGACATGTGGAAGGATAAGTTAAACCAGATTCCAGGTGCCCAGGTACAGCCCATGGTTGAGTCCCCACTCACATCTTTCAGCTCAGAAGATTTTTCTAAATCCACTTCGGCTATGTCTGCTGCTTCTGAAGAACTGCAGCAAGTGCACCCCTCTGCGGTGCGCATTACTGAAGTTTTTCCTGAGACACATGTTACTTCCGGATCCCTTCCTGATGGGGTTCCTCCTTCTTCTATCACGCCTGCTCAACCTGTTCCCTCAAGGGTCAGTGTGCGGAATGCATCCTCTGGAAGAGCTAATGTGGACATGTTGCAGAGGGCAACTCAATTTATTGCTAGGAGAGATGCAGGTACTCCTTTCTGTTCAAACTCATTCTCTGTCCTTGCTGATAATGATATTTCTGATAAAGCACTTGAACATGGTATTGATGCTTCCTCTTTTACTTTTGAAACTATTAATTTGCTGAGGGATTGGGAAGCTGCTAGGGCTAGCCTTTTAAGTAAGAAAAAGATTTTACCTGTTCCCAATCCTGTAAGTCCCACTACTGCCTCACACCAGAATGCAGCTGCTACTAAAAAATTGTTGCCTATCCAGGAAGAGGTGATGGAGTCATCCTCTGACAGTGACTCCATCCCCTTTACTCCTGTTATTTCCAAAAGGACGGCTAAGAATCTGGAAAAAAAAGTCTACATCTAAAGGTGCATCTTCTCAGGGAGTACCCCTTGGTGGTAAATCTTCCCTTGGTAGGGTCCACACAAACCACCCTTTGAGTGGTATTGTGGAGGGGCCTAGGGTCAGATCAAAACCAAAAAAGTTATTATGATTGGTGTCTTCTTAAATTGTAGAGGGGTAGGCAAGAAAGGTTTTGCAATCAATTTGCTAGATATGATTAGAGAATTTGATTTTGACTTTATTGGTTTGCAAGAGACTATGAAATCTGTGGTGGGACCTGATGTTTGGAGAAAGTTTGATCCAGAGGGGAATTACATTTGGCATTGGTCTCCCTCTGTTGGTAGATCTGGTGGTATTTTGTGTGGCGTCAAGTCCTCTAGGTTTGACATCATCAATGCCACTACTGATAAATTATTTGTTAAATCTCATGTTCTAGATAAGAAATTAAACAAAGAAATGATTCTTATGGTAGTTTATGGGGCTGCACAGGATTGTGATAAAACCGATTTTCTTGCTGCTTTTGCTGATGTGTGTTCTCGTTTGGTTTTACCTGCTTTGATTGGGGGGATTTTAATATCCTCAGATTTTCCTTTGAGAAGAATAAACCAGGGGGGTTACTAAGTTCTCAGATGTGTTTAATTCTGTTATTAGAGCTTACTCTCTTAGGGAAGTGGATATGGCTGGTGGTTTATACACTTGGTCTAATAATCAGAAATGTCCAACTCTTGAGAAACTTGACAGAGTGCTGATGAGTTCTGATTGGGAAGGTTTGTTTCCCCTAACTAGTGTGAGGAAAATTCCAAGAGCTGTTTCAGATCACAATCCTTTGATTGTGGATACTGGAGAGGTAGTAATTCCTAGAAAAAAGGAGTTTAGATTTGAAAAATCTTGGTTGGTTCATCCTGATTTTGCTGCCAGGATTGATAGGGTGTGGGGAGCTCCTATTCCCTTTGTGGATAGTGTTTCTTCCATTCAGTTGAAAATCAGGAAAGTCAAGAATTGTCTCAAAGGTTGGGGTGCTAATATCAGGGGTGACTCAATCAGGCTGAGGAAAGACTTGTCTGGGGAGCTGGAAGCTCTAGAACAGATGGAAGAGTTTGTAGTGCTGTCTGCTGAACAATATGGAAGGAAAAGTTTTATTCAAAGTGAGCTAATGAAGTTGTACTCTGAAGAGGAAATTTTTTGGCATGAAAGATCAAGTGCCAAATGGCTGCTGCAGGGGGGCTCTAATTCTGCTTTTTTCCATAGGATAGCTAATGGGAGGAGGAGGAAGAATATTATGTACTCATTGAAAAATGGTGATGATTGCATACAGGGGACTGCAGAAATTCTGGACCATGCTACTGAATATTACAGGGCACTGTTTGGTCCTGGGGAAGGAGGGTTGTTAAGATTTTCTCATCATGTCTGGAGAGAGGAGGAGAGATTATCCCTGCTGGATAACTCTCTGTTGGACAAACCTTTTTCTGAGGAGGAGGTGAAGATGGCCATTGATTCCATGGTTAAGAATAAGGCTCCAGGCCCAGACGGGATTCCTATTGAATTCTTCCAGTCCTGTTGGAGCATTGTTAAGAAGGATGTTATGCGATTGTTCAATGACTGGTTTGTGGGGGACCTTGGTCTCTACAGACTTAACTTTGGTATGATTATCCTGCTCCAGGAAACACCTGATGCTGACTGTTTGCAAAAATACAGACCAATTTGTTTGTTACAAGTTATCTATAAAATCATCACTAAGGTGGCCACCCTTAGAGTGGAGCCTTATATGGATAAACTGATATCCAAGTGACAGACTGCATTCATCAAGGGCAGGAACATTGTAGATGGGATCATGTCCCTACATGAGATTATTCATGAGTCAAAAAGGAAAAAACAGCAAGGAGTAGTCTTGAAGTTGGATTTTGAGAAATCTTATGACAAGGTGGACTGGTCCTATCTCCTTCACTGTGTCACCCTGAAAGGGTTTAGTCCTCTCTGGAGAAGGCTCGTAGAGGAGATTGTGAGGGATGGCACTCTGTGTGAAAATCAATAACACTAGAGGAAAAGACTTTGCAGCCATAGGGGGGTTAGGCAGGGGGATCCTTTCTCCCGTTCTCTTTTTAATTTGGCAGCTGAAGGGCTGGCAAAATTAATCCAGCAGGCTCAAGACAATGGCCACATTGTTGGGTTGGCCTCTCACTTAATGGACAAAGGGGTTGCCATCTTCCAATATGCTGATGACACCCTTCTGATGGTTCAGGATGATGTTGAGCAGATCAGGCAGTTAAAACTTATTTTGTATCTGTTTGAGGCTATGTCAGGGCTTAAGATCAACTTTATGAAAAGTGAACTATTTTTAGTGCTGGAGGACTCCATCAAAAGTGTTGAATATGCAGACATGTTGAATTGTCATATTGGTCACTGGCCTATGAAATATCTTGGTGTTCCAGTCAGTGGGTCCAAGGTGTTGGTGGCTGGATTAAAACCCATTGTGGACAAATTGGGAAAGAAGCTGGATGGTTGGGCTGGTAACAACTCATCCATTGGAGGGAGGCTCACCCTCATTCAATCATCTCTCAGCAGCATCCCCATTTATCATATGTCCATGTATCTGTTACCTGATACTTGTTTGGAGGAGATGACAAAAATCATTAGAAGATTCTTTTGGCAGGGCACCAACTCTAAGAAGAAATACTATCTGGTCAGGTGGAACATCATCAAAAAACGAAGATCTAAAGCAGGTTTGGAGATTAAAAACCTGAAAGTGTTCAATTATAGTCTTCTCTGTAAATGGTGGTGGAGACTGGAGATGGAAGAAGGAGTTTGGCAGGAGCTTGTTAAGAAGAAATATGACATCTCGCATGGGATTTGGAGGGTTGCTATGAAACAACAAGACTCCCCTGTGTGGAAAAACTTGTTCAAGGTTAAAAAATGGTATCTGCAAGGGAGGATGATGATCATCAATGGAGGAGGTGAGACTGACTTCTGGCACGATCATTGGTGTGGGAATCTTCCTCTCTGTGAAGCTTATCCTGGCCTTTTTGAGATTTTCTTGGACCAAGTGTGTACAGTCAAGGAGATGCATTCCAGGAACTGGCAGATGAGGTTTAGAAGGTGGCTTGATGTTGAGCTGCAAAATCAGGCTTCCCAGCTAAAAAACCACCTGGTCACTGTTGCGTTGGGGGAGGGCCCTGATAGACCCAAATGGAAGCTTACCAAATCCGGCATGTTTTCGGTTAAATCCATGTACAAACAGTTGTCTTCCTCTGCAGTGGACAGATCCTTTTCTCATCTCTGGAAAGCTAAGATCCCTTTAAAAATTAAAATCTGGTTGTGGTTGATTTGGCATAATTCTATTGCAACTAAAGATAACATGAAAAGAAGGAACTGGAAATGAGATTTTTCTTGCAGCTTTTGTTTTGCTCATGAGTCGATTCACCATTTGTTTTTCTTGTGTCCGGTTTCTGCTTTCATGTGGGGGATTGTTTGTTCTGTTCTTGGGGTGCCTAACAGGCCCTCTAATTTCACTCAATATTTCTGGTGGATTGCGGATTTTTTTCCTCGCAAGACAAATCTTCATGTGGTCGGGATTGCTGCCTTTTGCTGGGCAATTTGGAAAACTAGGAATAGGGCTTGTTTTGAGAAGAGACTCATTTCTTCACTCGTGGAACTAGTTTGTTACATGTGTGCTTTTCTTCGTTATTGGGCAGGACTACAAAATGCTGAGGACAGGTCAACCGTGGAGGAAGGGGCTAGGATTATCCAGGAAGCAGCGCTCGCGCAACATGCTCGCACACGCGCCCGTGTGGAAAGCCATCAGGAGAAGGATGACGAAGATGATGTTGATGTGGTGGATTGATCTCTTCGCCTGGAAGAATTGCTTCGGTTTATCTTGTGGGTTTACCACCTGCGTGTGGTTTGTGGGTTGTGTCAAATACTTCCGTATCTTCGTTTAAACTCTCTGTTTTTGCCCTGCTGTGGCTGGTTACTTCTGTTAGGTTTCATTACTCGTAGTCGGGGTTGTTAAACTTCTTTCATCTTGCTTGAGGGCTCTCCTCCTCCTTTGTGGGGGGAGACGTCTGTTTCCGAGTCTCGATGGTTCTTTTCTTTTGCGTGGTTTGTGTAAAAAGACTCTGTCCTGTTGTCTCGCGATAATGGAACCCGGCTTGTGCCGTTTGTAAAAAAATATGGCTCGTATCTCGTTTTTTAAAGTCAGGCCGAGATGCAATTAGGCTACTTTTAGTGTTGGCAACCAAACACACGCTTGAGGTGGGCGGCCGTGTGTGAACTGGGAACAGTTGCGGCGTGCTTGGCCGGCTGCTTTAGCCGCTTAGTTCTCGTGGGTAGACTCTGCTTTGGCGATATTGGGACGTCTCAACGTTCAGATATGGCGATCATTAACTCTTGAGAGGGATCCATCAATTAGCACGCACGTAGAACGTTTTCTCAGCTGACGAGGCATATGCGTGTAAATGAACAGTGCCGACGACACGTGCGGATGTTCGTAGACATGCAGCAGACAAGAAGTCGTTAGCATATGATGCCATGATCTTAGGTTGGATATCCCGGCCCAGGCTATGGTCACGGGATATGGGGCCCATGACCTTGGCCCATGACTTTTTGAACCACATCATGCGCTCACGTAACGGGGTTGATCTTCTCTCTCAAAAACGTCACCGGGATACAAAGCAGCAAGCAAGCTCCGTTAAGCACAAGTATTACTAGAATATACTTCAGAAAAAAATTTGCTCCCAAACGGGGCCTAAATCTGTTAATGCATTTAATTTAAAAAATAGAAAAAATATCGAAATTTCAAAAAGGTCACCGGGACGTAGGGCTGCTGGTATTAAAACTCGAAGCTCGCGAGTTAAACGAGCAGATCGCAACTCAACTCGGCTCGGCTCGAACTCGTTGTCCAACGAGCCGAGTCGAGTTTTCGTTTTTGATAGTAAACGAGTTCAACCTAAACGAGCCGAGTTTACGAGTACTCGTTTAACTCGGTAAAAAGAATTTCTAATCATATTCTTATATATGTGAACATTCTTTTACCGATTATTATAGTTTATTTATGACAAATTATTTTATGGTGACATCTTTTCATCAATTATTGTGATGATTTTATTATACGTGCCCCAAATAATAAAAAATAATTATATATACAATATATAATGTTGACTTTTTATAGTTATACAAAATAAAAAAAGTTAAACGAGTAGCTCGCGAGCTACTCGAGAGTTCACCGAGTCGAGCCGAGTTTTGATTTTGAACTCGTTTGTTGAACGAGTCGAGCCGAGCTCGACTCGTCAGTTGACCGAGGTTGAGCGAGTCAAGCCGAGCTGACTCGGCTCGGCTCGAATTCCAGCCCTACCGGGACGGGTTTTTGTAACCTGCACTGTACTTGTCTGGTCGGGATTTTCGAAAAAAAAAAAACCTTAACTTGTGAGGGCGTGTTAGACAGAGTGGCATCATTTTTTTTTACCAGAGAAACCGCTTAAATTGATTAACTATTTAGAGGAAAAAATGTACTCTACGTTAGCTTTCAATTGTTGGAGATAGCACTGTATCAAAACTTCGACTAATAGGTATACGGAAGCAAGTGTGTGTGTGTGTGTGTGTTATAGCCTAATTTAGATGCAAAAGTTGTAGTCGAAGAGTACATGTTAGTTGAACTTTAAAATTTCGAGCATACACTCGCACAAATGAGCATTCACATAAGATTGGAGTCGTGAAGTATTGAGATTGACAAAATCATCGTGTTTCGCTATTAATGCCGCTGAAAGAATTATACGTTTTGGTAAGAGAGACATGACGTCATACCCGGATCTGACCCCAGTGGGCTACGTGCGACCACCTCTACTAAAATCCCAACTGAGTTCTTCGTTCTCCTCGTCTGGAATTCACTATGTTAATGGGTCGTGAACGGAAACTTTGCTACCAATTTAAAGTTTGTAAAAGGATAAAGCTAATATCCTTTCCTATACAAGATAAGTTGTAAGTAGGCCCTCTTTAGATCGTAAACCTCCATAGTATTTTTTTTATAAGAATCTAATTTTAGAAAAGAGAAAAATTAAAATGTGTCACTTGGATCAAAAGAACTGTATTGTGCTAGCCAATTTCCTGTAAATTGTTTTTATGCCTAATCCCTTAGAAATTTGAACTTCCACTTCACACACTCGTTGACATAGGATTGAGTCACTTTTCTTGTGTTTCAACCAGATATTTAAGTAGTGTTATTGTGTTCTACAATCCACTATTACATTTGCAATCCTAACAAATTTATGCTTTTTTTCATTCCTGCCATCCAAATAGACATGTTTTACATATCGCCTTAATCATTGATCATTTCCGCTGTTAAATGTAGTACATTTCATGCAGGAACGGCATGAAGGTGGTCCGCTAGGGCACGCTCAAAAACGAAAATTTTGGTCGCCAGGAAGACATGCTTTCAAAGCGATGACATTATCACTGAGTAGTTGGCGATTGTCCGGAGAATCATTACATTGGGTTAACCTTTGAACCCACTTCTCCCGCCGGGCATGGTGATTCGGTAGGAAATTCTCCTTTAGAAGCCTTACATAAAAGCCTTGTCCCTGACCACTATGTCCGGCCCTTCTCATGAAGTTCTTGTCCGAACTCATCTTTTTTGGCAGTAATGTTGGTAATTTTCAGTTCATTGCAGTTGCTGTATTATAGACCCTCTAGAAAACTACTAGCAGTTTTCTGATAGTTTGGCGAGCCCAAAAAAAATATCCATACGTGCATCACGTCATTATCTCTATGCCTGCAAAACAGCGGACAATATCGTGATCAAAATCCCATACACGCGGAAAAAGATTGCGACTAGGAGTCTCAAGCTAGATGAACGATCGCTACTACCGCCATAAACCAGCTGCCCCGACGGCGAAGTATGAGAACCTGTTCGTTCTATGGATGGATGGTCCTGCCTACGCATTAGCCATATTTTCCCAACGGCAAGTCAGCCGAAAGGGATACGTCCCTCTCCGACGTCGCTGCCCTATTTTTCTGCCGCACGTACGCACTAGTCTACGAGGGGCGTCCGGCCGGCCCCGCCGCAAAAGGCAGCGCTGTGAATGTGATGGGACGTTTGCGTCGTGTGAGCACAATAGGGGCAAAAAGGACGCTCAACAGCGGCAGCCCGGGATGCCACCGGGTATAGATCGATCATCGATGAGGCGTTGAACACTTGTTGTCCGGAGAGAAAGGGATACATGCATGATGCGACCCATGAACATGCTTAAAGCTTTGTTTGTCGATTAATGCTATTGCTACGAATGACACATCATCAGCGGCTCAACAATTGGGTGACTGGTGCGGTAGCGACCCATGAACATTGTCGTGCTTTGACCAAATCATTAGAGACACCAAACCTATGGAAAGTTTTAGCGGGTGGGCCTCGTCGTGTCGCAAAACTCGGCTTTTGCAAGGCACATTTTGCTACTCCCTCCGATTCATAAAAAGTCTCGCTGGGAATATATAGTACAATAACAGGAGCATGAAACTGGCCCACAAAAGAAGCATGAAAATGGTACCTCCAACTTGCTATCTTAGATTTAATACAAAAGGCGCATAATTTCCACACTCCTAAAAAAGTGCAAGTATATATATTTAAATCATTAATAAATGCTTTGAAACAAAATAATAGTTTTGTGTGTTTTTATATAGATAATTAAATATTACTGTTCCTTATGTTTTCAAAAGCCAAAATTATATTTCCAAAGCATAATATAATTCCAACATCTTGGTTTTAAAACAGAGGCTTATTTGGATAACAATTCCAATTACATTGGAAAACAAATATAACATTTCTTTTGTATTTTGTTTTTCTTTGTTTTTTGGTGGCTTGCATTAATAAGAAAACAGAAGTTCCAATTTTTAGTGATTTTCAAACTTTCCAAAAATCAGAGATGTTACACCATATTGATATGTATGATGTGTATTTGACATATTACATTTTTTCTTTAATGCATGTACTATCTTATCTCAAAAACTACCTAAGGTAGCCGCAGATCTTGTCGGCGTCTAGAATAAGAGCTATTTTGGAGTTCACCTGGGAGAAATAGGAAGTATTACCACTGTTTCATACCACGTTGATCTTAATGATGTCCGCGCCATCCTTCCCGCACAATTATTACTTGGAGGGAATTTCTTACGGAAAAAGACTTGGAGGTTGGCCAAGCTATTCTTGTCATCATCAAGAACAATCTGAGCTGTGACTTGGTGACCAACCACATCTCTGTCTAGTAGCTAGTTTTTTTAGAACAATTATGTGTGTTTGAAAATTTAATTTTTTTGAGTGACGCAACTTCTAAATATATTTCTTAATTCATCTTACTAATTAGTTGTGATGTTTCTGTGCGTCTGACTTACTAAAAATTTCTCTGCTAATTGCTATATTTCGACGCTAATTTCCGTATATAAAGAAGTGATTAATGTTAGCACGAAAATCATTAGTGAAAGGTTTATTATTACCGGCGTGTAATTCGACGCCATAGATGTATTCACAGTATCGGCGTTGTTAATACACGCCGGCGATACCCAATAGCACTGGCGCAAGACCACTGCGTGCCACTTTCTTGTCGGTAGTGTCAAAAACCTCACGCCGGTACTAAGCCTTTTCCTTGTAGTGCAAGACCATAGCCAAGCATTTTTATAGTGAGCAAATATGTTTCTAGCTTCTTAGCAACATCATTAAATTTCAAAAGCAAGGTTTTTTGTTCAAAATATTTATCTTCTCCCCTTTCCATACTATCAAGTTTAACAAACATTTGATGCAATATGGGTTGAGATTTACAAACCTAGCTTCTATGATTTCAATAAAAGAAGCTATAGCAGTTTCATAGTTATGAGTTTGCTCAACTAAAGCTTTTTCCTCAAGATCATAGAGCCCAATAACCTGACTAAGGAATTCCTCAAAATTATTTCTTCCAATAATAAAACCACTTCCTACATTCAAATATTTCATAGAAAACTTAGGAAGTAAATAATTACAAGGTCAAAGGTAAAACTAAGAAGCAGGTAAAAAACTAAAAGATGATATTCTAATTTTTTGTGTTTTTGATTTTTAGAGAAAACAAGCAAGAAAAACAAGACTAAATAAAAAAGTAACTAAGAAAAACAAAAAAAAGGAAAATAGTGGAAGCATGTAACTCCCCTAGATGAATCTTATGAGTCCCCAGCAACGGCGCCAGAAATTCGCTTCATGGTGCAATTACACCACACTAGTTGGGGAATCCCAAGTAGAAGGTATCGTGCAAATAGCGGAAAATTTCCCTTATTGATGATTCAAAGTTTATCAAACTAGTAATACTTCACAAACTTCAACGAGGCGCCAAAAATTCAGTAAGAGTAGACCTACACACAAAACACAAAATTTTCTTTGTCCCTAACTTTCGAGCAATGTTATCAAACTTCATGTCTCGTTGTAAACAAGATAGTTCAACGTATGGTGTGGATTGAGCGAAATAAAGTAAAATATTGCAAAGAACAAGTGATTATGAAAATAAACTAAACGAGGTTGTAAACAATGTAAAATAATGGAACAAGCGCCATAGTTTCACTAATGGTGTCTCTCCAAAAGATAAGAAGCAAACATGTCGGACAAACAAATTACAGGTGGGAAAGTGATATAATTGGAACCACAAATAATTGTGACAAGTACGGTTCATTGCACTATTTATGCAGGCATTACATCAAACATATATAGACCGCTATCCAGCATATGCATCTATATCTAATAATCCGCCTAGAGATCACTATCTAGCATGCTTCTCTTAGCAATTAAGTTGCTAAAAGTAACAGATAACTGCATTAGGAACAATAGATAATGTAAACAATAATCGTGATCATAAATAGACATAAACATTGTTTTTTACTCTTAATAGCAACAACACATCCTTGTCCTTAGAATTTTCTTTCACCTGTGCCCAGGCACGCAGGAGGCATGCACCTACTATCTAGAACAAAACCCTCTCTTGGAGATGCATGCAACTACTTGGCCAAAGAAATCACACACATCATAGAGCATGCAAGAACACCATAGGACACTGATACAATAATAGTAACAAGATCATATAAGAAACATGAACAATCTGATCATAACTTCAAAATTCATCCGATCCCAGCAAACACAACAACTAGCAATTACATAACGGTGATATTGATCATGTTGGGCACCTCACAAGATCTAGACATGGTGGCACAAGGAGAAGAGACAACCATCTAGCTACTTCTATGGACCTGTAGTCCAAGGATGAACTACTCACGCATCACTCTTAAGGAAATCACGGGGATCAAGAAGCCTCCGGTGACTATTCCCCCTTTCGGCAGGGTGCCGTGGCAGGGTTCGAGAAGTTTTAGATTGGACTTTCAAGTTAACGACGGCTCTATATATTTTTTGTGGAAAATAATCACTGCACCATTGTTTTTAGGTCAGAAGGCAATTTATAGGCAATTAGAGGCGTCGGGGAGAGGCCATGCGGGCCCAGACGACCTAAGGAGTGGGTCAAGGTGGTTTAGTGCCATAGGGTCACCTCCCCTCTTGGTGGCTCTCCTTCCCTTTGGACTCCATCTTCATCTCGCATAAATGTTGGGTTTTACTTTTTTTTTTATTTTTCCCCGGAATTTTTATGTAGGGGTTTTCTGAAATACAAAAAAGCAGAAAAATGAAACTGGCCCCTCAGCATCTTGACAATAGATTAGTCCGAGAAAATTCCTCAAAATGATATAAAACTATAGTAAAAACAAAAGGCAATGATATAAAACAAGCATGCAAAAATCAAAATTAATATACGCATTTGAGATGTATCACCGCGCGCTGAGTCTGACGAGCCGAATCAATGCCCTTCTTGGCGGTGAGCGCTCTTTGGTCGCCATTACTATCGGTCCACCGCAGATGTCTAGAAAAGCGGCAACCCTCCGCGCCCACATTTCCCACTAAACTCCACCTTCTATCCTTTCGACTCCGCGGTCCTCTAATGTTTCCCTTACTCATGGTGGTGGGATCTCCGCTCCCTATCGCGGTGGCTCCAACTGGCGCAGCCGCATGATGCGGTGAACTATCACCACCCGATGAGGACCCCAAGACGAAGATGATGTAGCATGGTAGGTAGTTATCCCTCGGTGATCAGACCAAGGTTTAATCAAACCAGCAAGACTTAGAAATATACAAAATGGTGCTCGTCAACTGGAGCTTTAATTAGCTTGGACCTGCACATGACACACAAACTCAGTTTGCCGCCAACGTTTCAGGAAGGTTGTCAATCTTCCCGTCTTGCAAAAAAAAAATTAACGTATGGTATGGAAAATAATGATGTAAGTGGAAATGGACCAACAATCAATTAATGGTGAAAACCAAGTAATATAGGTTGTCATCAATGTAAAATAATGGACCGGAGGCCATAGTTTCACTAGTAGTGTGTCTCTAGAAGATAAGAAGCAAAAATGTTGGGTGAACGAATTACAGTTGGGCGATTAATATAATTGGAACAACAAATAATTATGGCAATCAAAGTTTAGTGTAGTATTCATGCACACATCACGTCAAACATAGATAGACCGTTATCCAACTGCATTTATGACTAATAATCCATCTTGAGTGCGCTTCTATGCTTGCGACTTGCTGGTATTAATTTGCAAAGAAACAGATAATTTGATTAAGTATGGTACATAATTTAATCAATATTAATATAATCATCAAATACATACACAATTGTTTTCTGTTAGTAGCAACAACACATCCTTGGTCTTAGTCATTGTTGTCACTCAAGCCCAAACACGAAGGAGGCATGAACTTACTAATTAACACAAAACCCTCTCTTGGGTATACAAGAAATCACTTGGCCAAAGTAACCACATGGATTGAAGAGCATGCAAGAACTTAAATAAAACATGGATATGATAATAGTAACAGAATCATATAAGAAACATGGATAATCTGATCATAACCTCACAATTCATCAGATCTCAGCAAATAAAACATGTAGCAATTACACAAGAACGATCTTGATCATGTTAGGAAGCTCATAGACAGTGACATGGTAGCATAAGTAGAAGAAACAAACATGTAGCTACTGCTATGGACCCGTAGTCCAAGGTGGAACTACTCACGCATCACCGTGGAGGAAATAATGGCGATGAGGAGGCCTTCGATGATGATTTCCCCTCCGGCAAGGTGCTAGAACAGGATTCCATAACCCCCGTATTAGAGTTTTGAGATCGCATCGGCTCTCTGGAGCTTTTGTGGAGACTAAAGCCCCCCCCCTCAAACTTTTTAGGTCAAAGGGTAACTTATACACAAAGAGGGGACCCGAGAGGATACCTGGGGCCCACAACTGGGTTGAGGGCGCGGCCCCACTAGGACCCGTGCCTTGGGGTCGCCCCCTCCCCCTAGTAGTTTCCTCCGGCTCCCCTTTGTTCTCTCTCATCGTGTAGGTGCAAAACTGCCCCTCTTGGATTTTAGAACTTTTCGTGAATATTTCTTTAGCACATTTTCTAAAACACAAAATGGGCAAAAAAAAGAACAGGAGCTCGCACTTGGCATATTGTCAATAGGTTAGTTTGTATAAATCCCTAAAATGGTATAAACATGTAGTAGAAACCTGTAGAAATTGCATAAAACAAGTATGGAACAATAAAAAATATGGATACATGAGACATGTATCACCGCATCACATATCTTTGTTTTCTAGCCTGGTACATGGCTGAGTACCACGCCACAGAGTAGGCGAGACAATCCGTTGAGCAGAAATAGCTAATGAATACTTTGTTCGCTTCTGTGGTTGGCGTAGAAGTCGCGGAGCACGCAAGAGCAGATGAGGACCTGCAAAAGAATCGATATGGCCCAGCTGTCGTTGGCAGACTAGGAAGGGGAGAGTAAGGGCAAGGGCGAGGCCCCAATGGAGGTGGACTTTAAACAATTGCGCATCAAGTGAAAAATAGATGTACTGCTTGGGTTACTTATGGTAGATAAATTGAGGGTTAGTTGACTTAGTGTATAATTATGAAGAGAACTAGTTTTATATTGACAAAAGCTCGAATTGGTTCTATGTAAGCACTATAGTCTTGCAAACAGTGGGTTGTCCAAAATTTATAGATGAAGCCTATAAACATAGTACACCATGATTCTAAGCGTTAGCACCAAAAAGAGTCGGAAAGATTCACCTCCTGGCTATGAATGGTCACGCGGCCAATTTCGACCATGTTTTTTATTTTTGAGTTTTATTCGATATCTATATCATATGGGAGGCATTATACTTGAATATGTCGATTTTTTTTATATTTGTATCTATATTCCACTCATTAAATGAGTTTCATGGCATTCCCTGAAATAGCCTAGCTCATTTCCTCCTTTAATATATCCAACCATGTTCATGATAGCTCAATGGTGTGGAAAACATTTCATGGGAATATAAGTAGACCAAGTTTATTTTTTTTATAGCAGCTTAGTCATATAAAACAACTATGTGTGAAGGTTTTTTTTTTCAATTACTTATGCTCTACCCTGATCACAAAATCCCTGAAAGCTCCCCACCATACTTCATGATAGCTAAGATGTGTGAAGTAATTTACACGGAAAGATGCGTAGACCAAGTTTCTTTATTTTTAATAGCAACCTAGTCACATAAGATAACTAAGTGTGAAGTATTCTTTTAAAAAGGTACTTATGCTTAACCCAAGACCAATGTAATCTTGTCAACCCCTCAAACCCACTCTGAACCCCTACACCCTTATGGGCCATTAAATATTCGTGCCTAGACAGTTTAGATCGCCTCTACTAAGGTTGATCCGCTAGTAGCCTCATTATGCGACGTGATTGGCTAGTGAGTGATGGCCCCAAAAAATTAACACATTTCCTATTAAGGGTCACGCGAGGTGCACGCACGAATATGTTTCCAAATAGCCCATATACTATGTTCGTGGCATGGTAACGCAAATTCTCACTCGGTTGTTGTGCAAGATTGATTGTTGCTACAAATCTACGTCTGTGCCATGACAAGAATGCACATACGTGTCTGTGACATGACGCGAATGCACCTATGCGGTACATTGGCCAAACCGTCAATGCGCGTAATAGATGTACAAAACACATTGAAGATGGTTGTGATATGTCTGATGACACATCGAATATCGCGGTAACTGTCATGTTGTTTCAAGTGGGAAAACATTTGAAAATCATCGATGATAAGCCGTTTGTGCCGGGTATTGTGAAAACACAGGTTTTCGTAATAAACTAGGTGGTTTAATTGTGAGCAACAGTATCTTCTCTCCTCCCCCCCCGGTGTGGTTTTAATGCGCCATTGATCTCCTCGCTTCCACAGAGAATAAGAAGAATAAAACCTCATTTCTTCCAAGTTCATTGTTCTCTCAATCGCATCCCCATATCCCCCACCAAAAAAAAACCAACAATGGTGGTTCAACCAACTCCATGTTCCTAGTGACAATGTTAGTGATGAAGACAGTGAGAACTACCACCCCTGGTACAAGACATTACCGAGTTCGGGCTCGGACCTCGAGACCGAGTCTCCGAGCAAGCACTCTGGCGATCCAAACAACGACGACTCATCGTCGTCATCGGAGGAAGTGGAGAAGGAGGAGGAGCATCAGGAGGAGGGCCAGCACTACCACCACCATGACCTCGACCATGACGATGAGTGGCCGGCGCAGTTCGACCATGATGTGGATGACGAGTTCGAGCACAATGACCATTAGGACGAGGACAGGGACGGTGACATGGACGGGCCTAGCGTGGACAGGGACGACGACGCAGAACAACCGACGCAAAAGAAGAAGAAGAATTAGTATTAGGCTATGAGCCGTAGTATTAGAAATAGTATTAGTATTATAAGATTTTATGAAGAACAGTTTTTGTATATCGTAGAAGAAGAAGTATTAATATAAGTAAGTAATTTAATTTCAATTTCAAATTTCGGTATTATTAGTGTGTAATTAGGCATTTAGACGACGGAACCACTTATTTTACATTCGAAAAAAGGGAACACTTATTAAATCATCTAATTGTTTTCATAATTATTAAATCTATTATAATAATCTAATTATGTTCGTGATTATAAAATCTAACCATCGGTATTATCATAAATCACCTGAAACAGACGAAAGAACAACATCTAAATCGTCCGATTGAATTTAACAATCCTATTAGTCGAATTTATTTCCAAATATTTAAGTAAATAATAACCAAGAACTGAAATTTCATGTTGACTATCGGATCAAGATGTCATTTCAGTTGTTGGAGCTAATCTCTGCTTAACATTCGGATTTATTTAGCTGCTCAAGCACGCCGCCAAGTCGCCAACTAGCGAGGTCAGACAAAACATACATCTCATCCCGTCTGACTAAGAACGGTCGGTTCCCACTCCTTAGATGTCCCAACCCACCCACCATGTGTGACTCGGCACCATCATGTCCCACTCGTCAGGAATCAACGAAGAAAATGGTCAACCAGCTTGACCAGCCCCATTTGGACATTCTGAGGCTCGAATGGAGCAAAGTGGGGGCACCGGTGAGAAAAACTAGGGAAGTGGGGCAAGAGAGAGGAGAACTAACCGAAGTAGAAATCCCTTATTAGTAATATCATTGAAATGTTAGCGTGTACCAATGTCCTTAGACCATGAGAATATTATGATTTTACATGTTAGACATTTTACTTTGGTATTGTCTAACGTCAGCCGTAACAGGGAGATCATAAGTGACAGTTTCCATCTATCTCGAAAAAGTATGTCCAAGACATAATAATTCAAGACTGACATTTTCTCTCCAGGTGATGGATAGATGCTATCACGGTCCACTGGTTATTACGGTGTTCATTGTCGTCTATGCAGACATAGTGTGATACGATCACGGGAATACCAGAATACAGAACGAGTAAAATGATAAACAAACTGATAACGAGGTAAAGTAGTGTAGTGATCAAGGAGTTGCATCACAAAGATGCCAATATATATCATATAATGATTTATTAAGTATTGCAAAGCAAAAGGACCACACACGGTAACAACAGGTTCACTCGAATCCATTCGTATAATGGTGAGAATCAATATGGGCATCCATGGATCCACTATTAATTATTGACCGAAAGGGGTTCCGAGTCATGTCCACTCGTTATCGAAACTACGGGGTCACACACTTATGTTCTCTTCAGTTAGTTGAGTAAAAGGATGATTGGAAATATGCGAAAGCGTCACTAGAAGTGTTTCCGGAGTGATCGAAAGAGCTTCAGAGAGAAAAGAGAAAAAGTTCTATAGTATCGGAAGGTCCCGGAACACCCAAACGGGTACGGGGAAAATTTAGAAGGTTCCATAGGAGTGTGGAAGGCTCTAGAAATTTCTGTAGGGGTCCATGAGCTGCTCCACTGTGTTGGACCCAAATTGGGGCAGCCACATGGGCAAGGCCCAGTAGTGGGAGGTACCCCTTTGCTTAGGGGACAAGGCCCAACAAGCAACCTAGCACGGTTAGGGTTGGGGGACTTCCCCTCCTCCCTTGTGCCGGCCCTAGGGGTGGGTCTTACCTTGGGGTGGAGGCCAAGGAGAGGAAGCCCCCTCCCCAAGCCTCCACCTACTCATTCTCTATGTAAAGAGAGGACCCCCTCCCCTTAGAGGCACCAACTGGTTTTGAGACTACTTCTCGAACAAATCTATCTCACATATACAAAGTTATTATTTCCACCTAAGCGGGAGGCTAATGTACTCTACCTTCTCTCATGCTCTGGGCGGCGGAGCGCTGCCGAACCGAAGAAGATGGACGCGTGGATACGGGCATCGGGATCGTCTCTCCTAAAGTTATTAGTTCCACCTTCGCTGGAGGGCTAACATACTCCAACTTCCCTCATGCTCTGGACGGTGGAACCTGCCGAACCGAAAAGGACATGCGCATGGATAGGGCAGCGGGGTCGTGCTTTGGAAACCGGAACCCGCGGCTTGTCTGGTTTTTTTTAACATGCATTGATCTTGTAGTAAAAAATCAGAGAAATATTCAAAATTTGGTGAAAAAACTAAGAGTTCCAAGCACCCAATAACCAACTAGGCAAGCATCATTTTGTGATTTATTAGTGGATTACATCATATATTAGGTGTTTTTATTTGATAGGAGGTCAATATTTTTAAAAAAAAATATAATAAATATTCCGTCTTTTTGTCGCAAATGAACCAATGAACCGATGGTCCGACTGATGAAAACCTAAACTGACGGTCTTACCAGTTCAATTGCCAGTTCGGTTTTTAAAACTATGCTTTGGATGCGAAGGTGGAGGTAATTGTTCTTGCAGTTGTTAGGATTAATCCTAGTTGCAGAAATCTTCATTTTATCGCTACATCAACATCTACTTCTCCTAACGGTGTTCATGACGATCTACATCTAACATTTGTAGATAGATAGATCTTTGGTTTGATCGTGGACTAGGAAATCTCTTCTGTCACTTGTTGTTGTTCCTGTAGGCTGCGAGGTGTTTGATGTCTTTTGCTGCATGGCCGAGAGCCTGGTTTACCCGTTCTGTTTGGTCGCCTTTTTATCTGATGGTTTGTCATTCTAAACTCTTAGTTGTTAGTGTTAATAGATTTTTGGCTCGTAGTGGATGCTACCCCATCTTTCCGGTCTCCCTTGTAATTTAGACTGTATTTCCATTAAGCAATTAATGCAAGGGGGATTAGCCCAATTGAAAAAAGAAGAAAAAATGAAGTGATCCACGCAGTAAAAAAAGGATAGATATCTTTGGCACAGTTTCACTGTTGGGCGTCTACAAGACTCCTATGCAACTAAGAGTTTTAACATATGTACATAAGAATTTGTTTAATTTCAATACATAATCAGTTGACAACTACTGTGAGCATATATCGATACAAAAAAATTAACATCAACCATATTCTCTTTTTTGTATTAGCAAGGACGCGCAAATGCAGAGCAAGGGGTCGATCATGTAGAAGTGTCCTTGCCGTGACATAAATCGCCCGGGTAAAGAAGAGAGCTCGATACTGATGAATACTTGGTTTCACACATCTTTTTTACTTGAAATTGACACTAGATTCAATACTTCTTCACTACCACTGCTGCTGTGTTTCCGGATATTCAACTTGCACAAAGGGCAAGTCGCGTTGATGTGAAGCCACTTATCAATGCAGGCACAGTGGAAATGGTGGCCACAAGGGAGTTCACGCAGCTCTGCACCATCACCATACGCTGAAAAGCAAATGCCGCACTCCTGCATCGACCAACTGGGTAGAGTTAGTGTATGAGTCGATAGAGCAAAAAAAGCAATGGACGAGCACTTGACCTGAAACAGGACCAAAGAGCTCAGGAATATTAAAGGGATGACAATTCATAAATCTAGTGTCCAGTACAACAAACAAATCGTTTGGAACAAAGTAATTTCGAGGCTAAAACCTAGGTTTGTATACCATGGTTCTTTATTTGCGAGAATTCGCAAAACAAAATGTACATGTTGAGTAATAATAAGCACACATTCATCAGTTTATGTTATCAAACATGCTAATGGAAAAAGTTCCAATGATGTGAGTTCCAACAGTTCAAATAATGGGCTCAATAGAATACAGAATTGAAACCCTCTCCCACCAGATATTGCAAAGTGTGGATTCCGTACACCAGAAAATATTTGTATCCTTTCCAGGTCTTTTTTCTTGCACGGTCGTTTATTTTATTGACTGACTTCTGGAAGCTTTACTAGTTACTACACGAAAATATTTGGTCGTTTTGAAGCTATAGGCTGGCTGCAACCATGAAAAAATGTGATATAGTACCAAATAGGGATAACTGTCAGGTTCCATGCAAGAAGCAAATTTAAAAAATATGGAATATATCAGTATAGGCAACGATTTGGAAAATAATGCAAAACGTCTCAAGGAAAAAAGGTAGAGAACTTACCGCACATTCAGCTGCAAGTAATTTCTCGATGAGTTGGCTGGTGCCACATACTGTCATAATTCCACCAGAAGATCCAGTTATTCTGACAGATTGCTTTTCAGGCTGGTCTATCCTTCGAAATATGTATTTTGGAATTTGGCAAATGCCATCTTCAGATGCTCCCTCTATATCAGTCAGATACTCAGATTGTACATTCAGCTGCAAGTAATTTCTCGATGAGTTGGCTGGTGCCACATACTGTCATAATTCCACCAGAAGATCCAGTTATGCTGACAGATTGCTTTTCAGGCTGGTCTATCCTTCGAAATATGTATTTTGGAATTTGGCAAATGCCATCTTCAGATGCTCCCTCTATATCAGTCAGATACTCAGATTGTAAAAATATTGTAAACGTCAACTCAATGAAATATTTATTCTTTACACACAGGCAGACTATTCAAATAAAATGCAAGCCCAAAAATGTTAAGAAAAGCTAGGAAACTAAACTATAAGTCTGCAATTAAACAATATCAATATAGGCTCAGAAAAACGCATTTTGGGAAAGTGCACATATGGCAGCCAGACTAGGCTGAGACCGGTGCCACACCTGCACTTCCACTTGTCATTAGATTTAATCATGACGATTCAGACGCAGGCAACAGTTTGAAAACAACAATCTTAAAATCAATCTCGAAAAAAAAACAATTTGACAATACTAGCAGAAACAATCTTCATTAGACATATAACAGCACAACAAAAGAAAAAAGTTGATCAACGGGGAAGGAGCCCTCCCTTGGCTATATGCTGTAAGGTAGATGAGAACTCTCCAGCGATTTTTTACGCGGATAGCACCCCGTTTAGTCCGAGCTGTTCACCTGCGACTCGAACCGGGGAGGGCTAGCTCACCACTGTCATACCAGCACAACAACAGAAAGCACTTAATATTCTGTTTCCCAACTCATAGGACACCTCTGAGTTTTAACAAGCTTTCAGCAGTCCTAACTTGTAAACTGGCTGAGTAAAGAAGTAATTGGCCAGCTAACTCGGACCACAAATTTAGCTTAACATCTTAGATTTGAGTAGATGGCGCAATTGAATGCTAGACCATATGTTACTTGCAAATTGTAATACTAGAAATTAACAAGGCTTGATCGGTATACTTTTACAACCATTTCTTCGTTATCCGGTGACTGGTATCGAGTATTATGAGAACCAACATAAGAATACACGAGAGCGGATAGTGAAACTAGCACTTTGCACCAGATAATATATAACTTCACAGATATTTATATAACACACATTCGAGATGCCATCCTGATCTGATACTGCATATAAAATTTATGATACAAGGGAGGCAGCAACAAACAGCAACACCAATTATGCAAGCCAAAGCAACACGGAGGACGACAAAAGTCATATCAAATGACAGGAAGATGATGCAAAGCCCAACAGGAAGTTAAGGAAACATGATCATAATGACAAACAAATAAAATGATGACCCATTTAGAAAGTTACAACTATATCTTTAACGAACCATACATCACGTAGAGCTGAAGTGCATCATGGGTAAGAACTCGTCCACCAGCAGATACCAAGTAAAATCTAGTTATCCAGCATATAAAGGTGAATATTGTATTAGCAGATTCCCGATGTTTTGTAATACTGCAAGTACACTAAAACAAATCAGGAAATAATACCTGGTGGAAAATTGATATAGTGAATTGAAAAGTATACACAATATTCTTAGATATTAAGGGAGAGACAGAAAAAAGCAACAAATGTAAAATGAATTCAACACATGACACTAGAGTTATCCTACATATAAAGTTTGGAGTTGGTGGTAATTTCACCCTTCCACTTTTACTTATATAATATATGTGGGACCACCAACTTATAAAAGACCCAAATAAACAAATGCAATCATCCTCACAAGTGGCGACCACTACTCATGCATACACACCCAACATACACTATTGCATTCATATATGGGCACATTGGGACCAACATTGTTGCAATTGGCACAAATAAACAATATGGGATGATATTTCAACTCAACCCTTATCTAGGTATTAGCCTCCTCCACAAGATCATTGCCTTCTTAGGTATTTTATTCGTAGCAATGCACGGGCTCCTTGATAGTTTAACTGAAAAGGTTGCAGTAGCAATACAAAGACAGTAATGAGATTTGCATATGAGCATATATCTCTACTACTATTAAAAGAGCAAACATGTTCTTTACTAAGTGCACCCAACAAAGCGTACACAGAACAACGAAGAAAATTTACCACCTCACGATTAGTCCCATTTAATTAGATCTAACTGTCAGACGAAAACTAACCCTCACCAAAAGTACCTTTAACAATTTTTACTGGCGGACGAAAACTCTGCCACACCGCACGAAATCTCAACTCTTCCCTTGCCACACTCCTGCAGCGCTATGCTAATCCGACCCATTTTGATTACGAATGTTCGACGATTTGCTGGTGTCCATGCAGTGTGAGCAGCGCACATTTATGGGCGTGGACGGTGTGAAACTGTAGGAGCAAAAGGGCGGCTGCCGCCACGACCAGGATACAGATTCAAGACGGAGCTTGAGGTGTACAACCATAGCATGTAGACGGATCTCGACGTGTACAACTAGAGCATGTTCAAGACGGAGTTGTGCAACAAGTGGGAGGAGACTGGGCCGTGCTATCATATTATCACAGTGTATTGGTCTGGTCCATTTCATAGAGAACACATCTTCTGATCTTCCATGCTTTCATTGTGAGAATCCCTATCTTTCTTAGCTACAATTACACTTCAATTAAGAACTATCCAACTACAGTAGACTAACTGTTGTTGCTCCTGCAGATGCTCTTGACAAGTACCATGGTACTACCTCCGTTCCGATGAATAAGGCGCACACGCATTTTAAGACAAACTTTGACCGAAAGATTTGAGTAACAATATCTTGACTATATAGTGCAACTTTGACATTGTTAGATTCGTGGTGAAAAATACTTTCTAATAATATTGATTTTGTACCAAATACTATTATATATATGGATCAGTTCTTGGTCAAAGGCAAATCTCAAAAAGCATGCGCGCCTTATTCATTGGAACGGAGGGAGTACAAGTTGGTTCAATTTCTATCTGTCAAAAGGGAAGTTAGCAGCAGTAACAGATCTATCCAAAATGGTCTGTCTTTCAATTCATGTGTGAGTGCAAGTCAAGTCAATAAAGTGCAGTGCAGTTTTTTAACCCATCCTCTATGACTCTTAATCAAGAATTATCATTGTAAGGAATTCCATAGATCTACAATGTTATTATTTCTATATGTATTTGAAGATCATAATATATAGAGCAATCTTCAGTGGTGGTGAAATAATTGTTTTTCATGCAGGTAAGACATTGTTATGTATCATTTGTCTGCAGTTTTGGACAGGGTTCAACATGTAATAGCATGATCTTACTTCATCCTGATTGACCATAGATGGTTCTAAACAGCATCGTCTACAAATATTTGACTCATGTAGTTTATCACTTCCAGCAGCATTTGCGTGTCTAATTTTTCCACTAACTTTTCGTAAGTGGATATTTGATGTTCTCCATATCTCTGGTTTTAATGGAACACTTGTAGGTGAATCAAGTTAGGCAGATGTATCTTTCATGCTGTTTGTTCACATGACTTGAGGCTTTGAATTTTCAATTATTTTAATTGCAGGAAGGTGGCAAATAGATAATCAGGGTTATGATGTTATAATGCAAACGAAAAAATGGAAACCATCACAAGTATATGTTGTTATTTAGAAGCTGACTATGAACTTATACTTGAAATTGACAATATTCAAATAACCATCTGTTTGTTTGGTTCTAGAGTCCCATGTTGGGCATGATTTTCTTGATGGAGCAAAATGGACCGCAGGATGTTGTTGTCAAGAATTTGGATAATTTGCGGTTTGTTATCAGGCCACAAAAATAATGGGAACTATGGTAGAATAGAGAATAAAGCATGTAACATATGATTTTCATAACTTCTGCCGGTAGCATATAATTTGTTTAGTTACATTGGCCTGTGCATGCATAATTACTATGGTTTATGGTTGCAGTTTGTGTTGCTGGAGCCGTGCATGGCACGTGCACGCTAACTAGTGAGGTAAAAGCACAAATGCATATCATAATTTCATCATTGAAAATGGAAAGCCTAACCACCAGTAGAATGGATCAACTACAGTTGTATTTATTTCTCATAAAAGTAGTCTACAGCCTTACATCATAGTACAAACCCATGTTTAACTTTGTTTGTCCAAGCCACAGCCCACAGATTTGTCTAAATTTTTTCCACTAGTTGAAATGGTGTCGGAACTAATATTAACACTAATATTCAGTACTCACAAGAAATGCATGTGCATAAATTTCGATTTACCCACATAACTCAGCATGTATACCAAACACAGCTAACCTGATAAGGACCCAGATAGAGAAGATTGCCAAAATTGAAGGCAAGACAAGAAATAATTGGGTTGTCTAATGTAAATATCTAATTAGCTTCACAGCTCATGTCCATGCCCATTCTAATACTCATTCTAGATAACTTTTAAGCTACTCAGCCTATAGTAATTAAGGGGCGCAAATAACAGAGCAACAGACAAATAAATTTCAACACCTATTGGGTTTGTATGAGGCTGAACTCCAGTTGACAATAAACAGTTTCATGTAATCAACAATCTTTTCATTTAATTAAAATTCAAATACTTACTTCTACGGTTCTACCTCGACTTAGACTCATATGTGGCCCTCCCCTTCTGTCTGTTCAAACGAAATTACCAACATACAAGGAACCTAGGGTGATGCACAAACAATCGGCTAGGATGTTGCACAAACTCAAGGAGCCTAGGGTGATGCTTAAGCTAGATATAGCCAAGGCCTTCGACTCCGTCTCCTGGAGTCTTCTCTTTGAGGTGCTTCGGAAATTGGGGTTTGGCTCGAGATTCCGGGACTGGATTGCCATCATCCTCTCCACGGCTAGCTCCAGGGTGTTGCTCAATGGCGAGCCGGGCCCTCCGATTTGGCATCGGCGGGGCCTGAGACAGGGGTATCCCCTCTCGCCTCAGCTTTTCATCCTCATCATGAAAGTTCTTAACAAGCTTTTGGCCAAGGCAGCGGAACTCGGAATTCTCCGTAGGGTGTCGCGCCACGCTGCAGTGGCATCGGTCTCGATGTACGCGGATGACGTGGTTATCTTTTGCCACCCTGATGGGGAAGAGTTGCAAGCAATACGGAATATCCTGGCACTCTTTGGGGGCGCCTCGGGGCTCCACACCAACTTTTCCAAATGCTCGGTTTCTCCTATCGGATGCAGCACGGAGGTGGCCGAGGCGGCAGCAGCCACTATGGGATGCCAGCTCGCGGGTTTTCCGGTCAAGTACCTGGGCATACCCCTGGGTCTACGGAGACCCTCCGGCGAATCTCTCCAACCTCTAGTAGACAGATTGGCGGACCAGTTACCAACTTGGAAGGCGGCTATGATGCCCAAAGCAGGAAGACTCGCGCTCATTAAATCGGTGTTAGCTGCGATCCCCCCTGCACCAGCTTGTGGTCCTAAGCGCCAACAAGAGACTCCTTAAAAAGATGGAGAAGATCTTTCGAGGGTTCCTTTGGACGGGGAAGGCAGAGGCTAGAGGAGGTCAATGCCATGTTAACTGGGATAGGGTGTGCCGTCCGCTGCACCTTGGCGGGCTGGGCATCCCAGACCTTACCCGCACGTCCGTCAGTCTCCGGGTGCGCTGGTTGTGGAGGATGCGCACCGATCCGGAACGCCCCTGGCAAGGGTTGGACATGCAGTTTTCCAGGTTGGAGCGGTCCATCTTCGAGGCCTCCACGGTTATGGAGCTAGGGGATGGTACCGAGGCCCGGTTCTGGGAGGATAAGTGGATCGAGGGCAGGTCCCTTAAGGAGGTAGCGCCGGCACTTGTGGCGCTGGTCCCAAAACGACGCAGGAAGCGGAGGACGGTACGGGAGGCGCTGCTGGAGCGCCAATGGATCTCGGACATTTCGGGTGCCATGAGCCCTCTCACTCTTTGGCAATTCGTTCAAACCTGGAGGACCGTACAAAGGACGCATCTCTCTGAGCTGCCGGACAGTTTACGCTGGCGCTTGACTCCGGATGGGGTGTACTCAGCGAAATCTTGCTACGAGGCCATGTTTCATGGCTCCATTGTTTCGGCTTCCTGGAAGCTTAACTGGAAGACTTGGGCGCCACCGAGGGTAAAACTCTTCATCTGGCTAGCGTGCTTAGACCGCTGCTGGACGGGAGAGCGGCTGGCGAGACGCGCCTTACCACATCACGCGCTTTGCCCCCTGTGCGACCAGGAAACCGAAACCATGCCACACCTCCTCACTGGGTGCGCCTTCTCCCGGACGATTTGGCACGAGATACTCTCTTGGGTTCGATCTACCTTCCGAGCCCCGCTTGTGGAAGACGACTTTGCAGCTTGGTGGTCGATGACTCTTCAATCCACACCTAGATCACTGAGGAAGGGTACCTCATCGCTGATTATGCTCACGGCGTGGTGGATTTGGAAACAGCGCAACGCGATCGTCTTCGACAATGCGAGCCCGTCGGTCAGCGCTTTGGTGGAAACCATCAAGACCGAGGCTAGGGACTGGGTGAGCGCGGGGGCGGCTGGCCTCAGACAGCTTCTCCCTTAGTGTCTTGGGTCGAGTTGTACTGTGTGGGGTGGCCTGTTCCTTAGGCTTGTACATAAACTCTCTTTCTATCAATGCAATGAAACGCAAAGCTTTTGCGTTTTCGCGAAAAAAAAAACATACAAGGAACAATTCGAGACTTATCATGATTCATGGACTCCTCGTATAAAGTTGCAGGGAACAGAGCAGCCTAAACTTACAGTATAAACTTAGGAAAACGCTGTGAATCACCCGGGGGAACGTTTCGTTCCGTCCCCCGGGTCCGTGTCCGTTCGATGCGTGCGATGTGGGCGGTTGGATTAGGACGCACGACCCCGCCGGTTTCGCTTAGATTAGGACAGCGCCCCGTTTTGCTCCTTCGGTGGTTTCCATTTCTGCCCTTGCCGTTACGTTTCTCTCGCGCGAGGTGAGCGACGTAGGCGAGGTGAGCGACGCGGGCGGCGACGGTAGGATTCGCGGGCGGCGACGAGAGGCGACGCCGTCGACGCGGTCGCCCTCTTCCTCCTCCTCCTCTCCGGCTATCCCCTGAGGTATCTCCTATTCCTTTCGCCTCCGTCCTCCTCTTCGGCTCGGCCTCCCTCTATCATCACCGGCGTCATATCGGAGTTTAGTAGCAGTCACGAGCGCCGGCGGGCGGCGGAGCGGTCGCGTGTCCTTGCGCACTACGGCGCCCCCTTGACCGCCCCCTACCCTGCTCTCAGGCGCCCCCCCGACGTGGCCAATTTCCGCTTATTCTGCATCAACGCCGGTAGCTAGGGTTTCGCCGCCGATTCGAGCGGCGTCGCTGTTGCAGGTTTGCGAGGTCTCCGGCGCTCCCCTGCCGCGTGAAATTGATGTCTCAGGCGACCCCCCTGTACTGTTGCTCCATGGTTTTGGTTTGTGAGCAGAAATTGCTCCCAATTTTGCTTCAATAGCTTAGTCTGCAACTTCTTGAGGAGCAATTGTTTGGATAAAATTTGCTCCACTGTTCTGCACTTTCCATATGCTTATTTCCTGTGTTGTGCACAATTGTTAGTTGTATATTTGAGCAAATTGCAAATTATTTTAGCAGTTTTTAGACCTTTTTAGCATTTTTTTAGTTGCTCAACCACATTCGACACCCCCGTGTTCACACATCCGTGTTTTGTAGCAATTTCCTGTTCTTTTTAAGTTCGAACCGTACGTACGCAAGTAGTTGTATTTTTCTGAACTTCATCTATTCTTTTTTGCAGCTTGTTTGGTGATCGTACTTGGCCTCCTAGTGTATTTGCTTTCAGTTTCTAATCAGCAGCTCAAATGGAGGTTTGTTCTATTACTGCATTTGTGTTGCTTCTGTTGTACATATTGTGTGCTACTTTTGTTTCCTTTTTTTGTTCACAGATTTGATCTTTTTTTTTGCTGATCAGGGGCAGTATTGGGTCAGCAAGGACCGGTTCGCTGCCAAGCGTCTGCTCAAGTGCGCAAATGATCTCTCGCCGCGAAAGCGAGAAATTATTGAGCAGCATAGCGCTTTTTCCTCCCTTCTAAATATCTCTCCTTTCAATGTCCCCAATGAGCTGATTGATTTCGTTGCTGTGAACACCGTTGTTGAGCTTCGTGAGTTTCATCTTGGATCTAAACGGATTGTTTTCACAAGGGATATTATAAAGAAGGTGTTTGGTCTACGCTCAGGATCAAAACCTGTTGAGTTGCTCACAAAGAGTGTTCATTCCGACATCAGAGAGGCTTACAAAGGCTCGTTGGGGAGGCTCCCCATAGAGAATGCAGCGAAGATGCTGAAGGAGCTTGACGATGGTGAAGAGGATTCCATTATCAGGACATGGGACCTCTTATGCTTTGCCACCGTTCTGAACCCATCCACGAACAACATGATGTGCCTAGAGTACATAGGGTCCATGAGTGACCCAAAGAGGACGCACGAGTATGATTGGGAGGAGCACATCCTAGAGCTTCTGATGTATTACATTGAAAAAATTCAGAAGAAGAAGGAGCAACCTCTCGAGCTCGATGGCGTTGCCGTTCGTAAGGGCAAGCAGAAGGTTGATACCGAGGAAGCTCCTGGTCCTTCGAAGAAGAAGACGAAGGTGAAGAACATGTTTGAATTCTGGATGTCTGGCCCTTTGCCTGTTCTTGCTGTAAGTTTTTTACTTTTACTTTACATATTGCTACTTTACTTAATTTTGTTTGCTCCGTTAGTTTTAATTTATTGTTCCCTTAGTTATTTTCTGTTGCTTCATTTTTGTTTTGTTTCTGTTATTTTTGTTATAGGTTTAAGGTTTTTACATTTTTCTGTATAGCTTTGCTACTTTTCTTATTTTTGTTTGCTCCAATAGATTTAACTTTTTGTTGCTTTAGTTTTTTTTGTTGCTCCACAGTTTAGTTTTTGTGTGTACTAGTTTATGTTTCTTATGTTCTAGCTGTAAGTTATTTGCTACTTTACATAGTTTTGGTTGCTCTTTTAGTTTTATATTTTTGTTTCTTTAGTTATGTTCTGTTGCTCCAAATGTTTTATTTTTTCGCGCGAATTCTTGTTTCTGTTTTTTAGTTGCACTTTTTTTACAGCTGAAGGTTGATTATTTTTGTGTGTTTTGTTTTCCATATGCAGCTGGTTTACATGGACCACTTGCTAATCCCGAAGAACGAGCACTTCATAAACAATGGGATTCCTAGGGTTTGCTTCGTGACAAGTGAAGATTTCAGTTTCATTGTCAAGATCGACCGCGACAACAAAATATTGCTGAACAAGACCGTCTTTGGGAGGCGCCCTGTAAGTAGACTCACATTTGTTGTTTTCTTTTTTTGCTCCTTCGTTGTTTGCGTTCCGCTGCCACGTAACAATTTTGTTTTGTTTGGATCTCAAAGATGATTTGTTCTTTTGTTGTGCAGTTCCTCCCGTTATCCAGAACAGTGTATGCGCCTCCCTTGGACAGTTCATTGCCCGAAGATATTGATGTTAATCCGTCCGCATCTCTTAACGAATGGCTTGTTTTCCCGACCTTCGAGCAAGTTGAGGTTTGTATAGTTTTCCATGTGTTGTTTTTTGCAGGTCATTTTGTTTGTTTCATATAGCATTTTTTACTTCTTCATGTGTATCAAGGTGTATTTTCCCCACAATTTGCTACTTTACTTATTTCCCTTTGCTCCATTAGTGTTTAAGCAATGCTTTTGTAGTTATTTTATTTTGTTCCATTGTTTTATATTGTGCGTACTTTTTTCTGTTTTTTAGTTGTTTTTACATGTCTGCTACTATAGTTTTTTTACTTTGCACCATTAGTTATTTTTGTTTTGTTCTATCAATGTAGTTGCTCAGTTTTGCTGTTTTTTTGCTTCTTTTTTGAATGTAATCCATGTTTCTTCTCCATCACAGGTACCATCTCGTTACAAGAGCATATACGACAAGCACAGGGTTAGCTTCGCTTCAAACGTTGATGCTACTCTCAAGAGTCTCGCTGCGGGCTTAAAATCAATGCAGTCCAAGCAATTGGCTTTGCTTTTCAATGATGTTGAAGCTGTCATGAAGGAAGACGATGGCCCTAGTGTTGTCTTTCCAGCTGCTGGGGTAGGTCTTGACGGGCAGGGCAATGTGGATGGCGACAAGGCTGATTCTGAGTCCGATGATCCCGATGTTGATGATGATCTTGTTGCTGTGGATCCTACGGACTGTGATTCTAATGTTTGTGGAGAAGGCAATGCAAGGGCGGCAGCCAATGAGCAAACCAATGCTACGGAGCGCAATGATGTGCCGCAACCAGCAGTTGTTGTAGGGACCTCTCAGACGGACGCTGATGGCGAGGAGCAGGATGCTGTTAGTAGTCCGATTAGAGGTGCTGTTGGTAGCCCGGTTCTAGCTGATGTTGGTTGTCCAGTTGTAGTTGCTGCTGTTGGCAGTCCAGACAAAGTGGCTGCTGCTGGTAGCCCAGCCATCCCTGCTGCTGTGATTCCACCCATGCCCACTGCCATTAGCCCACCTAGAGTTGCTGCGGATCCTATGCCGGCTTCTCCCTCACCTCGGCGCAACATACCAGCAGGCTACTGGGATGACTGTCCGAAATTCAATGTGTGGAGCCAAGACAATGAATCCTCCCAAGCCGCTGACCAGACCGATGTTGTGGAAAAGGTCGTTGATGTTGCTGCTCCGATAGGTGGAGACAAGGTTGCTCCATCGTGTATGTTCTCCTTCCCCTTTTTCCCTATTTTGTTACATTTTTGCATTTTTCATCTTTGGTTTTTGTGTGCACTGCCCGCCAAAACAAGCCTTTTCAAAGTTTTTCTTTTCTGATTCACCTTTTGTTGTTGTGTAGCTTCCAAAGCTTTCCTTGGCGCCGCCATACCGGAAAATTTGGAGGAGATTCCGGAAGCTGCAACACCGGATCATGGCGACAATACAGGTTTGCCTCGCTGTTCTTTTCTGCTGGTTTTCTTTTAAAAAAATTATTGTCTTAGTGTTATAGTTTTGCTTCATTAGTTAATTTTATTTGCTACTTTAGGTATTTCTGTTTGCTTCTTTAGTTAATTCTGCTTGCTACTTTATCTCAGTCTGTTTGCTCCTTTAGATACTTATGGTTGCTACCTTAACCACTTGCTTTCTTTTTGTTGGTTTTCCTAGACATTGGGGGCAGCTCAGGTGCTGAAGAGAAGAAGGATGCCAGCACTGGCATGGTTACTTTTCAAAGGAGGACTAGGCGCAAAAGGGCTATGAAAGATGATGTCAAGGCTCCGGTGGCGAAAAAGATGAAGAAGACATCTGTAGATACTGTTGCACTGTACGACAAGTTTGTGCGCCATCCGCGCCATCTCAAGCCTTCAATCAAGGGGAAAGATGACCCGTGAGTCTATTTCTTTCTGGCATTTTTTAGCACAGTTTTTGTAATTACGTGACATTCTTTGTTTTGCTACTAGCTACTCCTTTTTTTTGCTTTTTACTTTTGGTCATTTGTAGCAAAATGGGACACGACTGATTAGGTTTTATTGTTTTTCTTTTTACAGTCCTCCTTTCATTGCGATTGGGGGCTCTCACTGTGACTACAGGAGTTTCCACAATTCACTAGGACCGAGGAAGTATCTAGACACTCAGGTTATGTGTGTTTGGTCTGAGAGCTTCAACAAGGATGCCAAAAGAGAAGAGGATGGCTGCTCAACCGCTTTGAAAAGATATGTTTTCAATTGCTACTCAACGGTTAGTTCTTTGTCCTTAGACCTTTTTAGATGCATGCCTCGGTTTTGTCCTAAGATGTAATTCAATTTTTGCTCCTTTTCTGTTTTGTCATGAGTAGCAAAAGCTCATAGTTGACCCAAAGAAGTTCAACCCTGCTGCACTTGCGAGAGAGTTCAAAACGCAAAACGCGAAGTTCAAGATCATGAAGAAAGACCTTGTGAGCTATGCTTTCCCTGTTTCTACATTTTTGCTTTTCGCTACGTTGTAATTTCATTGGTATTTCTTTTCATGAACCAGTTTTTTTGTGGACAATTGTATAACTTTCTGTTTTTTGGACAGAATTGCTCCCATTCCTAGTTTTTTATGCTCTTTTAGAAGTTTTTGCTTGCTTCAATAGTTTTAAATAATTGCTACATTCAGATATCCAGTGATTGTACATTTTCTAATTTGGTTTTCTTTTTGTTCCGCTTGCATTTCTAGCTTTACTTCCCTGTGGTGAAAAGCAATCACTGGATGGTTTGCACTGTCAATTTGATCCACGACCAGTTCCACGTGTTTGACTCCCTGAGCAACAAGGACAAGAGCTTTCTCGAGGAAGCAGCAAACAACCTGGTTTGTTGTTACAACTGTCTACAAGTATTACATTTTTGTTGTCTTGTTTGCCTATCACACTAATGTCTAATTTTTTTGCTATTTTTCAGTTCATTAACTTTGCTGCACTTTGCAAAGCTTCTGGAGTGTCGAACCACATAGACATCGACCGCTACACACTTTCCACACCCCCACACCCACAACAGAAGACTCTGTAAGATTTGTTTCTCCTTTTTTGATGCAGTTGTACCAGTTTCTGTTTTGGGGACAGAATTGCTCCCATACCTAAGTTTATATGCTCTTTTAGAAGTTTATGGTTGCTACAATAGGTTGAACAAATTGCTACCTTCATGTTACCATTCATTTGCACATTGCTTTTCGAGTTTGCTACTAACTATGATCATTTGTTTTCTTTTCTCTTTTCTGTACAGCTTTGATTGTGGCTTCTTCACAATGCTCTTCATTGAGCACTTTGATGCTAAAACCATGTTGCCTTTCAACAAGGAGGATATTCTGTCATATCGCATGGCTGTCGCAGCAAAGCTCATCGAGGAAAGAGAGAACAAAGACAACATTGTCGACATCATGGAGGCTGCCTTGGAGGCCCCGAGGGGGGTGTAGAGATTTGTAGTTTCTGTAGTCTAGAGTGACAATCACCACTTGTACATTCGCCTTTGCCTCAATTAGTTTCGTCGTAGCCTTGGATGGATGAAAGAACCTTTCTATTTGTGTTACCGTATTGTTTATCCGCGGTGGTATCTACTGATCCACGGTTTGTGTCAGTTTGTGGAACAAATTTATGTGGCTATCAATGACAAAGAGTTGACGGTGTACCTTTTTAACCATGTGAATTAATGTATTTTTCTCACCTGCTTGGTTTTTATCCACTAGTTCACATCAAATGAAATCTTTTGTAATTTCCTGGCACCCTTTTATGTGTGTTTTTTGTTTTTCTCGGAGTTGACCAAGTTTTTGCTTCAATAGTTGTATAGCTTTGCTTCAATAGGTATTTTCCAATGCTACAATAGTGAAATCTGGTTGCTACAGAACACCTTTCTATTTGTACCATACAGAGATTTTCTGAAACCCCTGGACAGGAACAGGTTTTTGCTCTCGCAGAGTAATCCATTTGCTTCAATAACATATTTTCAATGCTTCAATTGCAATAAAAAGTTGCTACCATCATTTTTTACACAAACAAAAGGTAATAATTTTATTTTTTTGGCTCCAATGCTGACCACATTTTTACATTTGCTCCAACGCAAGAATATAAGATATCCACAGAATAATTATTTGCTCCAATGCAAGGTAACTATGTTCTAAATCGTTCCATACCAATAGCACCAATGCCATGTACAAGTAATATCTCCACACTAACAACTTAATCGTAGCAACATGTTTACAAAAACATCATGACAAAACAGCTACAGCCTTAGCTCAGCCCCTGCAGCAATTCTTTCATCCTCCACTTGTTTTGCAACACAATCTTTCACCGCATGTCCCTCCTCATGACACCATGCACACTTCATTGCTCTTTTCTTCCTAGGTTGCTTGGGCTTCTTCACCGGTGTCTTGTTTGTCGCTTTGGCATCGTTAGCTTGCTTGCGCCTCTTCAAAGTTTCTTCATCGCGTAGCTCAACCAAAGTCTTCCGCCTCTGTTCTTTCATCGTGGGACGTCCTTTAGGTTTTACCCGTTTAGGATTTTTCAGAGTTTGCTCGCCGGTAGCAAATTGCCCGCAGTCACCAACCATTGTTGTTGGTTCATCTTGTGGTGGTCCATTTTGTTGCTCTTCATCCAATCCTGCATCCTCTTCTTGACCTCCTTCAACAACATTCCTTTTTGCTCTCAAGATTGCAGCAACCTTTTTGCTAGCCTCACCCACCATTCCTGAAACAGCCACATAAGCTTCATCCACAAAACAAGCATCAGAGGCAAGCTGATTCATTTTCCTGCATAACGCGTTGTATTTCAGTGTATTGGTTGGTGGGACACCAAATCTGAGCCCGTTGTCCCCAGGATCAGGTGCTGGTGTTGTTGCTACCGAGGACCATCTGTAGAGCAAGTACCTTTCTGGGATTTTCTGGACATTTAGGTGGACCATGACCCTGATGATGTGTGGACATATCAGTCCACACATTTCAAACCCGTTGTAGCCGCATGAGTATAGTCCCTCCTCAAAGTCAACTTGAACCCGGTATGTTCTCACATCTAGCCCAGGGTTTGGAACTAGATCAAAACAAAAGCCATCTACCTCTGCCCGTAGTGGATAGAACTTTGTTGATGCAGCAACATGCTTCTGGTACCTTTCAAAGATTTCTGCTGTGTAGAATTCCTGTCCTTGCTTCTCAATCGCATAACTGCAAAACAAGTTTTTTGCACCATTAGTTTAATTTTAATGCTACAATAGTATGTTTTGGTTGCTACTTTAACTGTTCTGGAATGCTACACACACACAGCAGGCAGAGACATTTTTTTGCACTAGTTGCTACACACTACCTTTACTTTTTTTTTGTTTTTTTTTTTTTGGTGTGCTACAATGGGTGCTGTTTTCATTTATAGAAATGCTACTTTGCTTTGCTTACCTTCCCCAAAGCGATCTTCTCGTTGTCTCCATTGCAAACCCGGCGTTATCCTCCCGGTCAAGCATCAATGTTTGGCAAAGCTCATATTGTTGCACAAAATTGTACACCGAGTCCCCTGGCCGTATCAGCGTTTTGAAGTATGAATTCAGTCCTTCAGACCTTCCAGTAGTGCTCGTGAATGGGAAGAATCTTTTCCTGAAATAAACAGGGGCCCATGTTGTTCTAGTCTTCCACATGTTTTGCAGATGAGTGTTTTCAGACATGCCAAACTCTGCCACCATATGCTCCCAACAGTCCTCAAATTGCTTTACTGTGTCCGTTCCATATATGCACCCATAGAAAGCATCACTGAAAGGATTACCTTCCGCCAAGTTTGGTCCCAACTTCTTCCTCGCAAGATGCAGGACATGGTAGAGACAGCACCTATGTACCGATTGCGGGAAAACCTGACGTATTGCCTCAGCCATTGCTTGATCTTGATCTGTCATTATGTTATCGGGGTGGACACCATCCATTGCAAGCATCCATTGCTCGAACACCCACTTGAAGGTTTCTATCTTCTCATCTGCTAACAGAGCACAGCCTAGCACAATCGTGTGTGAGTGGTTATTTATTCCGACTATGGGAGCAAAAGGCATATTGTATCTATTCGTACAGAAAGTTGTGTCAAAAAAGACACAATCCTTGTACTTATGATACAATGACCTTGTTCGACCATCCACCCAGAATAAGGCCCTCACAGCACCATCCTTGTCAACCTGCGTAGCAAGCAGAATTAAGTAAAGTAGCAAGCAGAAATACCTAAAGTAGCAAACAAAACTAAGTAAAGTAGCAATCAGAAATGAGTAAAGAAGCAAAACCTGCGTAGCATAAAAAAAGTTGTTGTTCTCAGCTTGCCTTTGCTTGAAATAATCCAATGTCAGCTCCATGTCTCTTAATGTTACCTCATTGCGCAGCATTGTGCGGATGTTTGAAACATCCCTCTTAACATATCCCAAGCATCTTGGGTCTCCACCGTGCACACTGCCCAGAGCCCCCATCAGTTGCGCTGTGGTTATGTTTTGGTTATGCAAAGTTTGTATGAACTGATAGTCCTCTTCCGGCACCTTCCTGTGTGAGCGGTAGAACCTGCGCCTCCCCACTTGCTTCACCAAGGCGTGTGTGTGATCTGCTCGGAAAACCGTCACTGTCCAAGCTCCATTGCGCACGCCAACGACCATGTGGGCTTTACAATCATGGCGAATGACCTTCATTCGCTGCCGTGTGTCCGACATTTCAACTTGCTCCGAGGCTTGCTTGCTTCTAGACTTTTGCGCGCTGTGAATGCTCATGTCATTTTCTTCTTCAATTTGCAATTTGCTACCAGCATTGCTTCCATGCTTCTTCTTCTCGGACGGAGGTCTACCTGTGTGCACGCACTCAAACACCCTGCTCAGAATAGTATCCGGAGGAGCATTTCTCGCTTGGCTGTACTTCGTGTTTCCAATGCGGGTGCCAAATCCCAACTTCATTGCGTAGTCATTGTAGACCTTTTGTGCTTCCTCGATATCATCAAAGATCATCCCAACATATGGCTCCACTGGTTGTGATGTTATTTCCTCGCCAGCTTCCTCAACAGCATTTGAAACAGAACCACTATTCGCGCTACGAGGCACATCAACGAAACCATTCGGAGCACTGTCCCGACAATCATAGTGGTTCTGATCCTCTCCTCCAGGGGTGGCGTTAAGGTCAAATCCTTCCAATATTGAGTCCGCAACAAATCCCTGAATCAAAAAACAACAAAATATGAGTTTTCTTGCCGATGCTACAGAACACACATTTTCTTGTTTGAGTTTTGGAGCAAAACACCATGCCAATAAGTAGCAAGTTTTAGCAAAAATATGTGCATCAATCTAAGCTTGCTACATATAATGCTATAATGAACCAAACACTCAAGTTGATCTAAAACAATGGTAGCATACTTTTCTGTACAAACATCATATAAAACAGAGCATTTTTTCTTGTACAAGCAAACCATCCCAAAAAAACACACCAAGTGGAGCAATTCATAGCAACAGCAATCACACCAAGACTGATACTCATAACAAGTTGTAGTAGCATTTTTTTTCAGGAGCAAATTCAAGTATTAATTGGAGCAAATTTGTGAGCAATTCATAGCAACAACACAGTTTGCTTCCAATGATCAATTTCCAGCAACAATTTTAGAAGGTTTTGCTCCCAATGATCAAACAACTTGCAGGAGGAACTTATTGCAGGAGCATCCATCACAAAATTGGGGAGCAATTTTTTTGCAGGAACAAAAATTTTGAGCAAAAAAAACTCACAGATCGTGGTGGTTCCTCATTGTCCGGATCTTCATTGAAGAAGGATGGAGGATTTCGGACCCCTTCACTCGGGCGCGGAGCAAACCATGCTCCCAGGCCGCCGTCGTACAAGCTGGTACTGCGCCTCCTTCGCCGGCTCGCCGGAATCGCTCCCGAGCTCGAAGCTGCCGTCGATGGTGGGGGAACGCTGTGAGGTTGGACAGGAGGTGGGTAGAGCACGTGGTTGCGGACGTGGTGGGCCATCGCGTCTGTTTCGCGACGCGCCGCCGCGTCGACGGCCGCCGGGCGCCCGCGTCGATCTACTACCGCGCCGCCCCCGGAGTTCACGGGAACCTGCCCCGATCCGCGTCCTGTCGGGTTTTGCTCCAATTGCGCGCCTTTTTGCTTATCGAAGCAAAAGCGGGGGCTCGTTTCCTTGGGAGGCCATCGTGCGGCCCACGTCCGCCCGATCGGACGGCTGGCGACCCGGGGGATCGGGATGTTTTATCCCCCGGGGGACGCTCAGCGCGTTCCATAAACTTAATCTGACTAACACACTAAAATTACGTAAAATAAAAGATAGGCAAAGCATTCACAAATTTACCTGACCGGCCGCCAATGCAGTTATTGGGACCGCTTTCGCCGGCATCTTCCTCTGTAGACGAGGACGATCCACCAGTGCGGCAGTGCCCCTCTCCTCGTCGGCGGCCACAGAGGGCCCGTCACGCTGGCCGTTGAGGACAGGATACTCTATGGCAACGCAGATCATGTGCAGGACGCACTGAACGGCCTATCTGCCGCACCAAATACAGAGTGGCATAGACGGGCTCTGGCGCTGCTGAGCACGAGCACGAGGGCGGTGACGAGGATGAAGGCGAGGTTCCAGAGGAGATCGAGCTCCACCACCGGTCGGCAGTAGGCCCAGTCGGTCTCCCGCTCCTCCAGCTGCTCCGCCGCGGTTTCTCGAATAAGCAGGGACGGCTCCCGCATCGCCCGCCAACCGCCCTGTCGCAGCGGCCGCTCCGTCCCACGGAGCAATGCGATGGCCGATGCAACGCGCCACGACGCCTCAACCCGCCACCGACCAACGGCGCCCGAGTCAAGTAGCTCGTCCCCGCGGGGACTGGGGATCGTGGGGTCGCCATCGCAGGCCCTAGCAAAATCGGGAGGAAGGGGTGTGTGTGTCTCAGTTACCTTCTCGGCTTCTCGTCAGAAAGAACGATTGATCACCTCCTGTCCAACTGCTCTCGGCAAAAATGGTGCGGAGAGCTGCTCTTTGCGCCTTCAACCTGTCCTGTCCAGGCCACGCTAGGGATTAATTCACACAGCAAATCGATCCAAGTTGTTTGCTCCACGGGAATGTTTTGCCACTTAATTAGCCACTGCACCGGTAGAATACTGATGTTTATTTATATAAAAGCCAAAAAGTTTGCCCTGCTTTAAATTAACGAAGCAACAGGTTCACAAGTCACAACCGAGAACTACATCTTTGGACTACATCTTCTCCGAGGACACCAAATAAGTACCAAACACACCAGAACAACACGAAGACTAAGAGAGTGACACAAACGACGGGGCCGGCCTCCCCACACAACACGCCGGAAAGCAGCTACGAAAGGTGGCGGAGACTCCTGTATCTCCCTAGAAGCTTAGCGGCCAACTGCAGAAGGCGCTCCCGGTCTTGCTCCTTTGCGAGCCTTGACCACATGTACATAAAATAGACATTTTGAAAATAACATATGGATGGTTGGGGATAATCCCTTCGATGGAAAGCTTATTGTGCCCCCCCCCCCCCCCCCCCCACACACACACACACACGACCCAGCAAAGAGCGGAGAAAAGCACCCAAGCCGTTCTCCTAGCAATGCCCGAGAGAGTATGGAGTAAACCGAAGAAATGGGGGAAGTTGGTTGGACCCCGGTCACAACCTAGAACGTCCCGGAACACACTCCAACCTAGAAGTGCAAGCGCGCACTGAAAGAACATATGAGTGGCATCCTCGGGGGCGCCACACAGAGCACAGTCACCATCCGAGGGGCCCGCCACGCATTGGCAAGAGGGCAACCTATCCAGGATCAGTTGCCAGATAAAGATTTTTAAGCTTTAGAGTGAGCCTGGCCCCCCAAATATCGTCATGGAAACTAACTACCACGCCTCTAGAGAGAGCACCATACATCGACGAGACCGAGAAAGCGCCGGAAGGCTCGAGGGCCCAACTAATCCCATCCTGGCCCTCCAGGAGGGGGATCAAATCAATCTCCACACGCAGCCTGTTCCATTGTGTTTGAGTATCAAGATCAAAAGAACGGTGGAACACCATCCCGGCACTGGCGTCCACCAGAGCCTCCGCCACCAAAATGATGGGTTACCGCAAATGGCAAAGAGCCCAGGGAATCTTTCCTTGAGAGGTGCATCCCCATGCCACCAATCCGACCAGAAACAAGTTCTCTCCCCATTCCTCACCACGTGTTTTGCCCCGAACTTGAACAAGTGTTTGATTTTATGGAGACTTCTCCAGAATTGCGACCCCCCTTGCGGACGGACAACGAAGATGTTGCCAGCTTTGGATACTTGTCTTTGAGCAATTGCTTCCAGATCGGGTCCCCCTCTTGGTAAAGCAACCAAATCCACTTAAGCATAAGGGCAGTATTCATGGTCTTAGTGTTGGTGAGCCCCAGCCCGCCACACTCTCTAGGCCGGCAAATGGCCGGCCAATTAATCATGTGGTATTTGCGCGCAGGTCCTGAGCACTCCCAGAAAAAGCACGCGCGGATTGCATCAAACTTGCCGTGAACCCCGTCCTGGAGCAGAAACAGGCCCGTAGTGAAGGTCGGGAGGGTCTCAAGGCATGCATAGGAGAGAATCAACCTCCCCCCGGAGGATAAAAGCCTTCCCATCCAAACTTATACCTTTGCTGCAAACTTGTTAACAAGGAAGTTCCATTGTTCGATGGTAAGCTTACAGTCCGAGATAGGCATACCCAAGTAGATGAATGGGAAGGTACCCAGCTTGCAATTAAGCATATTGGCGATCCTATGTTGTTCCTGCGATGGTTCGTCTAACACAACCACCTCACTTTTATGAAAATTATCTTGAGGCCCGACATGTTATCGAAGCAGAGGAGAAAAAACTTCAAATTGGCAATCGCTAGGTCATCCTTCTGGATAAGGATGAGAGTATCGTCTGCATATTGCAGGTGTGTGATGCCCCCCGGTATCAAGTCTGCCACCACCCCCGTGATGTGACCCGCCGCAGCCGCAGCACTAAGCATGGCGTCTAACGCCTCCACCACAAAGTTGAACAACAGAGGGGAGAGTGGGTCCCCTTGGTGCACCCCCCCCCCCTCCCCCCCGTCCCCCTTTACGGAAATAGGGGCCGATCTCGCCATTGATGGAAATGGCTGTCTGGCCCCCTGAGACCAGCTGCTCAATACGGTGAATGTAGCCCGCCTAAAAGCCCTTCCGGCGAAGCACCTCCAGGAGAAAGGACCAATTAACCCGGTGATACATCATAAACGTATCCTTAGTTTCTAATGTTCCATGTTGTTTTCATGTTATTTCCTACATGTTTGCTATACACTTTATGTCATTTTTATTGATTTCCGAGACTAACCTATTGACGAGATGCCACAGAGCCAGTTACCTGCTTTCTGTTGTTTTCAGTTTCAGAAAAGTTGTTCTGGAAATATTCTCGGAATTGGAAAATTAGAAGCCCGGAAGTTTTAGAATTCCTTAAGGTTCCACGGAGTCGCGAAGAGGCCCGCAGAGGAGCCACAGGGTGCCACACCATAGGGCGCCCCCTGGCCGCGCCGTGGGGTGGTGTGGGCCCCTCGGGTGTCCACAGCCATCGCCCTTTCGCCTATATAATCGCCCCCATATGTGAACCCTAAATATGTCCCACTTTTCCCTGAGAAACACCTGAGGCCACTGTCATCGTCATCCCGAGATCGGGAGGGTTCTGGAGCTCTCCCTGGCACCCTGTCGGGAGGGAAATTCATCACGGGAGGGGTCTACACCACCATGCCCTCCTCCGAAGTGATGCGTGAGTAATTCATCCCTGGACTACGGGTCCATAGCAGTAGCTAGATGGTTGTCTTATCCACTTTATGCCTCATGTTTAGATCTCGTGAGCTGCCTCACATGATCGAGATCGTCTTTATGTAGTGCTACATGTTGTGTTTGCTGGGATCCGATGAATTTTGAATGATATGTCTTTTGATTATCAATCTACCATGTTATCTTCATGCTTATGTTATTTATGATCTTGCGTGCTCTCCGTTATTAGTAGATTCTCTGGACAAGTAGATGCTAGTAACTCCAAGAGGGAGTATTTATACTCGATAGTGGGTTCATGTCTCCCTTGCATCTATGCTCGAGTGACAGAAATGTGACGGATACAGGATGTGATGTTGTCATTAGGGAGAAAAAAACGATGTTTAATTTGTTTACATTGTTTACATTACACACTTTGCTTATTGCGATTATCTATTGCTTGCAACTTAATACCCAACGTTTGTTCGGATGATATTCGGAGGGTGTCGAATATGCATCTCAACAAGTCCCTTAGGTGAACCCATAGGGTTTCGATTAGGAGAACGTGTAGGCGCTGGTGACAATCGTCAGCTAACAGGGGGCACGATTTACCCAGGTTCGTGGCTCTCGAAGAGGTAAAACACTTACTCCTGCTCCTGTCGATCTGTATTGATGAGTAGATCGGTTACAATGAGGGATGCTCATGTCAAGAGTATGATCTCGATCTCAAGGCTTTGGTGGTGTGGTCTTGCTTGTCCCCTCCTGGTGGTTCTCCTGGCCTTATATAGGTGGCCAGGTCTCGAATCGTATCCGTGGGGGACACAAACCCTAACCCTAAGTCGGTTACAAGTTTCCTAACTTGACCCGCAAGGCCTTGCGGGTGGGCTCTAACTGGGCCTTCTAGAATAGTCCATGGTGTCTTCCCTTGGGCTTGGGTCTTGTGCCTTGGACCGGGTAGTCTTACCCGATAGGTCCAGGAGTCATCCATTCGTCAGTAGCCCCCGAGCGTTTACTCGATTTGAGAATTACGTCGGGTAGACGCTCAAAATCTTGTCTTGAATGTTTTTCGACTGGTTGCTTCAACCGCTTCTCTTCTGGAGGGTGTTTACCCTGTATGTGATGAGTTCTTTTTTGTGCCCGAGCATCGAGCGATGAAAGTGCCTGTATTTTTTGTTGTTTTCGCAGAAGGATATGGCTCAGTTGCTTGGCTCTCCCGAACGCTCAGGGCAAATTAATTGCATCTAGGGCAAAAATAGTTCTGGCCTACACAGATTCGAGACCTCCGACTCGAATCCGATGAGGTGATCATTGCGACTGGGCCGTGGAGGTCTTATCGAGTCGAACTTAACCTATAGGGGTACCTGGCGCGTCCGCTAGGTTTTTTCTTCGTGTTGTTGACACGGAAATTTACCGAAGGACGCAGCTTGAGTGTGACTCCAGGCCAGCAAGAGAGATCTTTTGGGTCTTACCTTCGTATTCGAAAGAATACGGCATTCGGATGTGCCTACTCGGCCGAACGATCCAGGGAGGGGATGTGTGTACATCGTGTGACCGAGTAGCAGGAGCTGCGCACTCGCGAGTTTTGCCTTGAGATTTTTCGAGTGAAAAATCTTCCTTGTTATTATGTACAAGGACTTTTGTTTTTGTAGCTTTCTATCCATACGAAAAAAAAATTGTGACTAGAAACCTTGTTGTGCCCATACGAAAGAAGATTTTGTGTCTGGGGCTTTTATGCGAAAGAGTTTTCGCGTCTTGATATGCCCATACGAAGTAAATTTCGTGTCTGGGATCTTGCCCGAAAGAATTTTTGGGTTTGATGAGGTACACAATGACGTCATTGCGCACCTTGTTCATTCTGACTCCTCCCGATGGGACGTAACGAAGTGAAAACAGGGCACACTGGCCCACCCTCTCAGCTTTTTGACCGGAAATGAGGCGTCGTTTCTGGTTTTTCTGTGAGCCACGCGCAGTAAATGCGCACGATCCGCTGTTAAGATCGTGGCATAAAACAGATTTTCACCGCCGCCTCGTTTCCGCTTCACACGTGGCAGTCGCGATAGGTGCCACGTTGCTCAATGAGCGGTCCAAATCGCTTTGTTTTGTATATATATATATCCGCCGTTAGGCGGAAAGTGAAAACTTCCCGGTCATTTGCTTCCCCATCTTCTTCTTCCTTGCGCACATCTCTTCCTCTGCAAGCACTCACAAGCTCTCATGGCGGGAGGAAGAAAACGCAGCGCCGCCCTTTCATCGTCGAAGGCGCCCGAAGATGTCCCCGTGCCACCTGCCGCGAGGAAGGGCGACTGGCACTCTGCCAACACCACCAACAGGAGCATCAAGGAGATGCAGAGGGAGGGGTTGCTTCCCCCTGATGGTGACAAGCGAGTTCGCCTCGGCAAGAAATAGGAGGTACCAAACCCTCACGCGAACGAGCGCGTGATCTTCGTGGATCACGTCTCGCGCGGGCTTTCACTCCCCCTCCATCCTTTCCTCCTTGGTTTGTTGTATGTCTATGGCATACAGCTCCATGATTTGCCTCCAAATGCGGTGCATCATATCTTGTGCTTCATCGTACTTTGCGAGTGCTTCTTGGGCATTCGCCCACACTGGGGCCTTTGGAAGGCCCTATTCAAAGTGCGGGTCTTCCGCGAGAAGTCGTGGGTGGAGAACCAGCTTGGAGAGACGTTGCGCACCGGCGGCTTCGGAATCCAGGCGAAGACGGATAGCTCCTATTTGGTGATGCATTTCATCGACTCCACGCAAGGATGGCGGAGGAAGTGGTTTTATGTCGTCGATAACAGCGTCGGTGGAGCTCATGAATTCCACCCGTTCTCTGTTTTGAAGCGACGGAAGTCCTGGACGCATAAACTCTCAGCCGAAGAAAACCGGACCGTCGCTCCACTACTCGCGAAGGTGGCAGCTCTTCGCGACCAGACAACAGGGGTCGCGCTGAACGGTCTGCATCTGGCGAGCGTCTTCCTCCGGCGTAGGATCCAGCCTCTTCAAGAGAGGCCATCAACTATGTGGGAGTACCAGGGCATTCAAGACCCTAGCCGTGTGTGCCAAGATATCCTCTCGAATGCAGAATTCGAGAAGAAAATTGCAGCTATCACCAAGCTGAAGGTAGGAGAGACTTTTCCTGCTTTCCCTCTTGAAGCATTCGAGGCTTCAAAGCCTCCTCCAGTCGATGTAAGTTTTCTTCTCCTCTCTGCTTTAACATTTTTGCCATTCGAGAGTTTGTCGACTGAGTTTTCTCTTTTCTTTTTCTTGTTGTTCTCCTTTCATAGAGCCTGAAGGTAGCAACCTGCTACCCGCCAATATCTGCTGATGATGCCTCGGACTTGCTGGCGAGCAACCTTGAGGCTCCCCTTGACACCAGTGTCGCCGAGCCCGACTCGAGTTCCAAGCACGATTCTTCGGATGACGTGGAAGAGTCGGGTAGTTACCTCCATCACCGCAAGCGCCGCAGGGAGGGGGACGATGAAGCTACCTCCAAAGACAGTTCTTTGGGTGGCGGATCTGGAAAGGCGTCCGAGCCTCTTGTAGTGACGCCTCTGAACGTGCTTCCTCCTCCAGCCTCCAAGTCGAAGGTCTCTACTGCCTGGAACGCGGATATGTTGGATGATGATGACGACGATGAGTGAGTTTTTTCTTTCGCGTTATTTTCCAGTCGAAGGTTTTCTTCTCTTTTCCTTATGCCTTTGTTCAATCTGTCCTTTCATGACAGTCTTTGGACCATCAGCCCCGGCCAGTTTGCTTCCTCTGTTCCTTGTGTGAAGAGGAAGGAAACTGCTGCGAGTGGAACTCCAATCGCCAAGGCTGTCCAGAAGTCTCCGGACCCAGCTCTGGCAGTCGTGGCTACATATTATAAATTGCCTAGCTTTGCTGGTGGATCCTCGGCTTCGAAGGAAGTGTCGGATAGCTCGGCAGACCCTCTATGCACCGCCCAAGGCCAGGTAAATCTTGTTATCTTGTTTGTATCTTCCACTTCGTCTATTTATGATTTTCATCGGGTGCACGTCAGTGCTCCCGATGGGAGTAGCCCCTGAGGCTGTGGTTAATCGCTTGCGATTATCCACGGACTCAAGTTTAAGATTTTTCCTTTCCTTGACTTTATCGGGTGCACGGCAGTGCTCCCATGGGAGTAGCCCCCGAGGCTATTCTTTACTGTGTACAATCGTGAATAGGCTTAAGAGTTTTTCCTTTGACTTAACCTTCGTCTTGCGCTTTTGCAGTCTCTTCTTGACTCTCTTGTTGCTATTGGTCGCCGCGTGCTTTCGGTTGAGGCAGATTGCGTTTCCCTTCGGGTGGATCGTGATCGACTCGTCGAGGACGGCCAAGCTCTCCAAGGTAGGTTAATCCGTTCCCTTTTGTTGTTTCTTCTGATCATATAAGTTCTCTTAGGCTAAATTCAATGCTTTGTAGCTCAAGTCGATCTCCTGAAGGCCGAGAAAATTGAAGCTGTCACTCGGGTGAAAACCCTTGAGGCCAAGTTGGAGTCTACCCGAAAAGAGCTGGAATTCTCTCGCAAGCATTCGGCTGACTTTGAGGGGAAGCTCGCCGAGGCCCAGGAGGCACTGAAGCAATTGGATGAGGCTGGTGCTAAACATGATAACGATCTTGTTGGCATCATCCGCCCTCTGGCTCAGCAATTTGTGGGTAAGTTGCATTTGCTTCTACTGTGACGTAATTTAATTGGCTATCTCGAGAAATTACGACGTCCTTTTGCAGATGTCCTTGGCGTCGCATTGGAGCTTCCTGGGGGTCATCGATTGGACGCTTTGACGGATTCTTGCGCCCAGCTCCAGAATCACGTGAGTGGGATATGCTCCATCGTTGGCGAAGCCATTCGAGTGTTGACGCAATTCCACGAGCGCCTTCTAGTGGATGTTGTGGTTCCGCCTACGTTGGGCGCCTTCTGAAAGTCTTCTTGGAGGATGAGAATCTTCTTCAGTCTTATTCAGTCGCCCAGTCTGAAGGCGGAGCTAAGACTGCTATCCAGTTTGCGTTGGCGCACGGAGTTGCGGGCCTGGAGGAGGCGTACTCAAGCCTTCCCTACGACGCCGCCACAGGCAGAAAGGTAGCGCTTCGTCCTTTTGGCGATCCGGCTGAAGCCCTTGCCAAGAAGCTATCTGAATTGCTTGCGCGCGCTAGTCGCAAGGGACATCCTGCTGCGGGTGGCAGTACCTCTGCAATTCCATAGGATAGTCTGTTTTTATTTTGCTTTCTCGATGTAATGAACCTTGGGATGTACTCCCGTCTTTTGCCTTTAATCGAAGTGTCCTTTGATGTCCAAAATGTGATTATTTGCGATTGACCGTTATGAGCTCCCGATGGGAGTAGCCCCCGAGCACCTGTTAACTAGGCGGTATGTTTCTCGAGTGGGGTCTTGTAATGTATCTGAACTTTCTTCATTTCCTTCCAGGTAGTGGATCCCAGCGCAGAGTCTTCGAGTGGATCTGATGTGCGAGTAGATCCCCTTGTTGCCGCTGCTAGTACCTTTGCCTCGCTCCGTGATCGCGTCGCGGATGGCGAGCGCAAGTTGAAGGATTTGCGTGGAGTAGCCAATGTGGCTAAGTCAAAACAAAAACTTGCGGCTGAGCGTGAATGGTTTGTGATGGAGGAGCTGGCAGCTGTTGACATGCTTTGTAAGCATGCGAGCCCCTAGTACTTTGTTTCTTATCTCCTTTTTACCTTTTAACTCTTTGTACTATTCTTTGTAGTTGTTGAGCTTGACGGTCCGTGTGAAACACATTGGGTGGATAACCACATTGCTCATGAAGCCGGTAGCTCAAAGCCTCATGCAAACAACTTCTGGTCTGACCGCAGTCGAGGCTTCATTTTGGATACTTTGAAGTATCGAGTAGGCCAGGCAAAGATACTTGTTGATTCTTGTCGTGAAGCTCTGACATCTGTGCACCAGACTTTCTATCCACTGGGTGCAGTTCCAGAAGGTTTGAGTCATCTGCTAAGAATCTTTGGTCAGGTAGGGGAAGTGCGCGAGTGTGTCCGCCAACAGCTGATCTGCGGATCCCAAGTAGCGCTTGCTTTTGTTCGGTTGTGGCATCCTGAGGTTAACTTTAACTCTGTGGCTAGGCTCCCCAATGCCCCAGTCGATTTGACCCCTCATTATGTAGTCGTTCATCCTGCGGCAGAGGAGATTATTCGGCCGACTTCTGAAGAAGTTGACCAAATACTGGCCAAAAGGATTGCTCCTCATCAGGTGTAATTGTAGGATGTAGATATCCTGTTACCTTGTATAGGTCGCTCGAGATTGTATAAGGTGTTTTATAAGGTGTGAACCTTGTTTATACCTTTGTATTTGTAAATTTTCCTGTAATGCGTAATTAGGCGTAGCCCCGTGCGCTTGGGGTGTATACCTGTTGTTTAGCATGAAGAAATATGAATAGCTATGGTTGAGAAACCATGTGTTTTTTTATTGATATGGATGAGAAGCTATGCATTTTCTCGAGCTACAAGATGGCTAGTATAGCCTTATTTTTGCGAATAGGATAATCCTAAGGATGGAATTTGCGGAGGTGCGCAACGTTCCAAGGGTTGGAGTAGATGCCACTAGTCTTCGGGTTCTTCAGCCTATATACGCCACCAGGGATAACTTCGTGTATTATGAAGGGTCCTTCCCATGGTGGCTCGAGCTTGTGCCCTTCCTTCTGCTTGAGCCGCAGTACCAAATCTCCGACCACGAAACCTCCGTGGCGTATACGGCGACTATGGTAGTTGCGCAACGATTGTTGGTATACTGCGGATCTTGCGAGTGCGATATCGCGTATCTCGTCCAGTGCGTCCATGTCTTCAGTGGGTGCTCTGTTTGAAGTTTCTTCGCTGTATGCGACGACTCATGGAGCGCTCAATTTGACATCCTCGGGAAGGACAGCTTCAGCTCCGTATACCATGAAAAATGGTGTATAATTTGTTGATCGATTTGGAGTTGTGCGTAGACTCCATAGTACCGATGGTAATTCTTCGGCCCAGTGCCCTACAGCTGGGCGCAGTCTGTCGAGTAGTCGCTTCTTGAGGCCAGTGCAAACTAACCCGTTGGATCGTTCGACTTGGCCGTTAGTTTGCGGGTGGGCGACCAAGGCGAAGCTGAGGGTAATTCTTTTTTCTTCGCAGAAGTCCTGCGTTTCCTTCGCCGTGAAGTTGCTCCCATTGTCTGTGATGATGTTGTGTGGTATGCCGAACCTGCATACGATGGAGTTAAGAAATCTCACGGCACACTCGGCGTGTGCGGAAGTGACTGGCATGGCTTCTATCCACTTTGTAAACTTGTCGACTGCCACGAGCAAGTGGGTGTATCTGCCTGGTGTGGATTTACGCAAGGGTCCTACCATATCCAGTACCCATTGAGCGAAAGGCCGGGAAATAGGTATCATGGGGAGCTCGGTTGCGGGGGCGTGTGGCTTGGGTGCGAATCTCTGACAAGCATTGCACTTGTCGACTAGATCTTGTGCGTCTCTGGCTGCTGTGAGCCAATAGAATCATGCCCTGAAATCTTTTCCCACAATTGCCTTCCAGCCGGCATGGTGTCCATAATCTCCTTGGTGTATATCGCGCAACAGTTCCTTGCCATCCTCGGGTGCGATGCATCATTTCAGTTTGCCGGATATGCTCTGTTTGTATAGTTCCCCGTTGATTACCCAAAAGGTTTTGCTGCGTCGTACTATTTGTCGGGCCTCACGAATATCTGCTGGGAGCTGTTTGTTGGACAAGTAGTCGAGATATTTCTGCGTCCAGACTGGCTCGACCAGAAAAACTTGTCTTGAAATACTGTGGCTAAGCTCGATGATAGCAATTTCGGGCTGATGTATGTTTCCAATGTTGCGGGTGCTCCTGCGGTCTTCTTGACCTTTATTGAACGCTTGACCATCCTCTCGAAATATATTCCTGGCGGTATGGGTGTGTTTGTGGACCCCATGTTTGCCAGCTTATATGCTTCTTCGTTGTTGTACCTTGCAATGTGTTTCAGCACACACCCTTTGAAACTTCCTTCGAGTAGATTATACATGTCCCGATAGGCAACCATGTTTTCCGCGATAGTGTCGCATTCCTTCATAGTCTGTTGTACGATGAGGTTGGAATCTTCATAAATCATCAATCGGGTGGCTCTGCATGCAATCGCCATTTTCATGCCATGGAGTAGGGCCTCGTACTCTGCGTCGTTATTGGATGTTGGATCGTCGGGTGGGAAATCCAATCTCAAGACGTACTGCAACTTGTCTCTCTTGAGAGATATGAGGACGATCCCAGCTCCAGCTCCTTCGTTCCTTTTGGACCCGTCGAAGTACATGATCCAGTTACTCGTGTATTCTGGTGGACCTGGTGTTTGCAGTTCTGTCCACTCGCTTAAGAATTCTACGAGTACCTGTGATTTCACAGAATTGCGCCCCGCGTATATGATATCCCATGCGCCTAGCTCGATGCTCCACTTTGCAATTCTTCCGGATGCCATGGGATTGTTCATGATCGTACCGAGTGATGCATCATTTAGCACCGTGACGGTATGCTCTTTGAAGTAGTGTTTGAGTTTTCAAGCTGTGAGTACCACGCCGTATGCAAGTTTCTGGTAGTGGGGGTATCTCTGCTTGCACGGCGAGAGCACCTCGCTGATGTAATATATTGGCCTTTGGGACGCCGTACGCTTTTCCTTCTTCTGGCCGCTCGACCACGATCACCGTGCTGATGACTTGATTAGTTGTGGCTAGATAGAGGTACAAGGGCTCCTTTTCTTGTGGAGTTGCCAGGATGCGCTTGCTCTGCAGTAGTTGCTTTAGGTCGAGGAATGCATGTCTTTCTTCGGGTGTCCACTCGAACTTATTTTGTCTTTTTCAACAGCTTGTAGAAAGGCAGTGCTTGCTCGCCTAATCTTGCAATGAATCTGCTCAGGGTGGATAGTCGTCCCGCGAGCTGCTGCACACCGCGAAGATTTGTTGGCTCCTTCATTGTTAAGATCGCGTGTATTTTCTCTAGGTTGGCTTCGATTCCTTGAGCCAATACCAGGTACCCGAGAAGTTGTCCTGCAGGGACGCCGAAGACACATTTGGTTGGGTTGACCTTGATCTTGTATGCGTTCAGAGCATCGAATGTTTCTCTGGTATCCTCGAGGAGCGTGTCTTCTACTCGAGTCTTGATGACGATGTCGTCAACGTACACGTGTACGTTCTTGACAATGAGCTTGGCGAGGCATTTTTGCATGCAGCGCTGATATGTTGCGCCTGCGTTTTTGAGCCCAAATGGCATTGTCGTATAGCAGTAGACACCATGAGGTGTGATGAATGTTGTCTTTTCCTCGTTTTCCTTCTACATCCTTATCTGATTATATCCCGAGTAGGCATCAAGGAAGGAGAGGCGCTGGCAGCCTGCAGTGGAGTCCACGATCTGGTCGATACATGGGAGGGGAAAATTATCCTTGGGGCGGTGTTTGTTCAGCGACGTGTAGTCGATGCACACGCGAAGGATGTTAGTATTTTTCTTCGGGACCAGCACTGGGTTTGCTAATCAAGTGGATATCTTTATTTCTCTGATGAATTTTGCTGCGAGTAGTCTGTTTACTTCTTCTCCAAGTGCTTTCTGCTTTGGCTCTAAGAACCGTCGGGTGGTCTGCTTGATAGGCTTGGCATCTTTGTAGACTTCGAGTGAGTGCTCGGAGAACTCTCTGAGAATCCCTGGCATATCTGAAGGTTGCCAGGCGAAAATTTCCCAGTACTCACGGAGGAGTTCGACGAGCACGCTTTCCTATGCCAGCGAGAGGGTGGTGGATACCATCGCCGTATTCGCAGGCTCCGTCGGGTGCACTTGATGTTTTTGAGTATCACTGTTTGCGCTGAACTCGAGCTCTGGGGCGTTCCTCTTTGTGAGGGGCATCACAGAGTGGTCCGTGGTTTTTGCTATTTCTACCAGTTCCTCCTGCATCCCGAAAGATTTAGCGATTTCGTTGAACTCGATGTCATGATGTTTTTGAGTATCACTGTTTGCGCTGAACTCGAGCTCTGGGGCGTTCCTCTTTGTGAGGGGCATCACAGAGTGGTCCGTGGTTTTTGCTATTTCTACCAGTTCCTCCTGCATCCCGAAAGATTTAGCGATTTCGTTGAACTCGATGTCCATGGGATTGTTCATGATCGTACCGAGTGATGCATCATTTAGCACCGTGACGGTATGCTCTTTGAAGTAGTGTTTGAGTTTTCAAGCTGTGAGTACCACGCCGTATGCAAGTTTCTGGTAGTGGGGGTATCTCTGCTTGCACGGCGAGAGCACCTCGCTGATGTAATATATTGGCCTTTGGGACGCCGTACGCTTTTCCTTCTTCTGGCCGCTCGACCACGATCACCGTGCTGATGACTTGATTAGTTGCGGCTAGATAGAGGTACAAGGGCTCCTTTTCTTGTGGAGTTGCCAGGATGCGCTTGCTCTGCAGTAGTTGCTTTAGGTCGAGGAATGCATGTCTTTCTTCGGGTGTCCACTCGAACTTATTTTGTCTTTTTCAACAGCTTGTAGAAAGGCAGTGCTTGCTCGCCTAATCTTGCAATGAATCTGCTCAGGGTGGATAGTCGTCCCGCGAGCTGCTGCACACCGCGAAGATTTGTTGGCTCCTTCATTGTTAAGATCGCGTGTATTTTCTCTAGGTTGGCTTCGATTCCTTGAGCCAATACCAGGTACCCGAGAAGTTGTCCTGCAGGGACGCCGAAGACACATTTGGTTGGGTTGACCTTGATCTTGTATGCGTTCAGAGCATCGAATGTTTCTCTGGTATCCTCGAGGAGCGTGTCTTCTACTCGAGTCTTGATGACGATGTCGTCAACGTACACGTGTACGTTCTTGACAATGAGCTTGGCGAGGCATTTTTGCATGCAGCGCTGATATGTTGCGCCTGCGTTTTTGAGCCCAAATGGCATTGTCGTATAGCAGTAGACACCATGAGGTGTGATGAATGTTGTCTTTTCCTCGTTTTCCTTCTACATCCTTATCTGATTATATCCCGAGTAGGCATCAAGGAAGGAGAGGCGCTGGCAGCCTGCAGTGGAGTCCACGATCTGGTCGATACATGGGAGGGGAAAATTATCCTTGGGGCGGTGTTTGTTCAGCGACGTGTAGTCGATGCACACGCGAAGGATGTTAGTATTTTTCTTCGGGACCAGCACTGGGTTTGCTAATCAAGTGGATATCTTTATTTCTCTGATGAATTTTGCTGCGAGTAGTCTGTTTACTTCTTCTCCAAGTGCTTTCTGCTTTGGCTCTAAGAACCGTCGGGTGGTCTGCTTGATAGGCTTGGCATCTTTGTAGACTTCGAGTGAGTGCTCGGAGAACTCTCTGAGAATCCCTGGCATATCTGAAGGTTGCCAGGCGAAAATTTCCCAGTACTCACGGAGGAGTTCGACGAGCACGCTTTCCTATGCCAGCGAGAGGGTGGTGGATACCATCGCCGTATTCGCAGGCTCCGTCGGGTGCACTTGATGTTTTTGAGTATCACTGTTTGCGCTGAACTCGAGCTCTGGGGCGTTCCTCTTTGTGAGGGGCATCACAGAGTGGTCCGTGGTTTTTGCTATTTCTACCAGTTCCTCCTGCATCCCGAAAGATTTAGCGATTTCGTTGAACTCGATGTCGCACTTGTTGGATTTTTGGAAGTCGCCGTCGATGGTGATTGTGCCATACTCCCTAGGTAACTTGAGCTTCAGATAGGCGTAATGTGGTACTGCCATGAATCTTGCGAACGTTGTTCGACCAAGAATGGCGTGGTACTGTGAGGGCCAGTCGACTAATTCAAAGTCGAGGAATTCTCGCCTGTAATTGCTTTGATTGCCAAGCATCACCTCCAAATTGATTATTCCGAGTGGGCGGACCGCCTTCCCTGGTACTATCCCATGAAAGGATGTCTCTGATTCTGCGAGTCCGTCCATGTTCATGTTCATCCGACGGAGTGTGTCTGCGTAAATGATGTTGATTCCGCTGCCTCCGTCCATGAACACGCGAGCTAGCTCGTAATTGCCAATTTGCGCCTGGATGACCAGAGCGGCCTATCCTGGTCGATAGACTCGCGGGGGGTGATCTTCCATGGATAAAATTATTGGTTGATCAGCCATCTTCAAGTACTCGGGTCTTGTCGGTGGGGCTTGGACAGCCATGCATATTTGTCGTGTGTTTGTCTTCTGGACCCTGCGGGATGGACAGACCTTGTATCATCTCCAAGAGTCCCGCGGGGTTCGGGTACACGTTGCCTCCCTGGTTTGCGGCAGGCGGCGCAGGTAGTGCGGCTAACACCACGTTTTGGTTTCCTGGTGGAGGCAGGGGTTGGGGTGGGTGGAACACCTGGTTTCCTCCTCCTGGGAGCTGCGGGTAGCCTTGGCCGACTGCTGCTCTGTTTTTCTTCGAGAAGGCCTCGTGTATGTCAAGGAACTTTCGGCAATCCTTGAGAAGGTGTGTAGCCTTGTTTTTGCCTGTGCGCTTATCTGTAAATAGATGTAGCATGCAGTAACCATCGAGGTCCTCCTCGGGAGTCTTATCCTCTGTTTTTGGTTTCCACTCGCGACTTCCACGGCGCCCACTGTCGCGATTTCGCGTGAATTCTGCCGCTACTAGTTCTTCTCGATCGTCGTGGTCATAATACTTTCTCTTTTTATTTCGACCATGACGGTCGTCTTCAGGTGCTGTCGAAGATGCCTTTTCGTTGCGCACTGAGTCTTCTCCATTGCCCATCTGTCGTCTATAGCCATTAGCTCTCCAATGGTTTTGGGGGCAGCTCGTCCCAGTTCTTCTCTGAAAGCAGTTCGTCGGGCGCTCTTGGCGAAAGCTTCGATTGCTACCTCTAATGAAATGTTCCCCGTTGTGTTCCTAAGTGTGGTCCATCGCTGGATATATTCGCGAGTAGACTCACCACTTTTTTGCTTGCAGGCTCGCAGCTCCTCGATGGTTGCTGGTCTTTTGTATGTTGCCTGGAAGTTCTTGCAGAAGTCAAAGTGTAGATCGTGCCATGACCCGTAGCGGGCCTTTGGTCTCCCTTCGAGCCAGCTGTGTGCTTCTCCTACAAGGTGTAAGTTGAGGTACTGCATAGCTGTGTTTTTGTTCCCACGTTGGCTTTTACTGCCGTGACGTAATCTGACAGCCATGATGAGGGTTCCAGTGATCCGTCGTATTTTGGGACTTCCGTATGAATCTCTTGGGTAGAGGCGCTTCGCGGATGCTGCGAGTGAAGCATAGTGCAGCACATGCCTCCTCGTCAGAAGAGGTGGATGGGGAACGCGTGTGGTTCCTGGCTGCTCGGGCCTTGTCCACCTTATTTTGCACGATGTCGGATCGCGCGTTGTATCCCGGCTGGTCATGATCGATCTCCTTACGCGGCTCCTTACTGCGGTGTCGCGAGCGGCCGCTGCGATATCGCGAGCTGCAATCTCGATCCCGCGAGCTGTCATCGCCACTACTTGGGCTGTCGCCGCGTCGCCGGGCTTCTTTTCCTCGGGCACGGCGTGGTGATTTTTCCTTCGTGGGTGATGTGCTCCTATGTCTGTGGGGTGCTTCTTTATCTTTCTGTGCAGCTGCTTTCTTGCGATCGTAGGAGGAGAGTCTTGCGGCTGCCATGCCCAACCCTTCCTGGACTTGGCTGTATTGCTCTGCGCGGGGGTCGTTCTCACCTGGTTGATTTGTCTGCATGTAGGTCGTTGCGGCTAGTACCGCGGCGGCTGTAGTTGTCGGACACACGTTGCCATCCTCGTCGACGCGCATAAGGGAGGCTTCGAGTGATTTACTGATTCCGGTCAGGGACTCGCCATCCATGGTCGGGGTTCTTGAGACGTATCTTTTCCTTGCGGGATGATTCCCGACAGAATGCGTTTTGGATAGCGCGGCTCGGCGCTGGCTTGACTCATCTGCTAATCTCCTCCTCTCAGCTAGATCTTTGCGAGCTTCCTTGATCAAAGTTGCTGCTCTCACTAGGTGGTAGTGGTAGGCGATCATATCTTCATGAGGGGCTCCAGATTCGAGCGGTTTACTTGTGCGGATGGCTTCCTTTGCCATGTTCTAAGCGTCTCGCGATACGTTGATGGCCGCGCGTTCCTTTGCGCTATCTTCTATGTCTTCGGGTGGATCGCTCGATCCTACCATGCAGACTTGGGCCAGATATGGTTCGTGAGTCCTAGGCGTAGTTTGGAAAGCGTTCCTGGCCCGAGAAGGTTCTTCTGTGGAGAGGGTGTGGAAGTTGCGGGTGTTGAGGCGGATGGATTCGCCGCTTTTTGATAAGTTTCGATCCGCGTAGTGGGGCAACGAATTGACAGCTCCTGGGCTCGAGATCGACTCAGAGCCCGATCCTTCGAGATTGGTTTGCTCGGGGAAGTGAAGAATTCCCTCCTTGTCAGCATAGAACTGGAAGCTCCCGAACATCAAGGTGATACTTTTCTCCAAGCCGCTGAATACCGAGCGTGATTCCGGCGAGTGAGGGGCGACGATGACCGATCCGATTCGGATCGGATTGGTTGGAGTCGAAGTTCCAGGGCTCCAGCGTGAATTGGTTGTCGATGAGGCCGAAGATGCCGAAGATCCAGCGCTCGCCTTTCCCACAGACGGCGCCAATTGTCGAATATGCATCTCAACAAGTCCCCTAGGTGAACCCATAGGGTTTCGATTAGGAGAACGTGTAGGCGCAATCGTCGGCTAACATGGGGGCACGATTTACCCAGGTTCGGGGCCCTCGAAGAGGTAAAACCATTACTCCTGCTCTTGTCGATCTGTATTGATGAGTAGATCGGTTACAATGGGGGATGCTCAAGTCGAGAGTATGATCTTGATCTCAAGGCTTTGGTGGTTCGGTCTTGCTTGTCCCCTCCCGGTGGTTCTCCTGGCCTTATATAGGTGGCCAGGTCTCGAACCGTACCCGGGGGGACACAAACCCTAACCCTAAGTCGGTTACAAGTTTCCTAACTTGACCCGCAAGGCCTTGCTGGTGGGCTCTAACTGGGCCTTCTAGAATAGTCCATGGTGTCTCCCCTTGGGCTTGGGTCTTGGGCCTTGGACCGGGTAGCCTTACCCGATAGGTCCAGGAGTCATCGATTCGTCAGAGGGTGGATTATTAGTCATAGATGCAGTTGGATGACGGTCTATGTATCTTATTGTAATGTCCGCATGAATCACATAGTAATATTTATGTCTTGTATATGCACTACGGTGCATCCTTCATTTCTGCAAATTGCCCAGCTGTAATTTGTTCACCACACATGTTATTTATCTTCTATGGAGAGACACCACTAGTGAACTGTGGACCCCGGTCCATTTTCTCATACTGATAATACACACTGTTTTCACACTTCTGCTGCTGTTTTCATATTGTTCTCATACTGTTTTCCACATCATACGCTTAACCTCTTTGTGTTCAGCAAAACCGGTGAGATTGACAATCTCACTGCTTTGTTGGGGCAAAGTGATTTGATTGTGTTGTGTAGGTTCCACGTTGCTGCTAAACCCGTAGTGCGCCCTGCCATCTCATCTGCATCAACCTTCGGAAGTTGCTTCTTTCTCCTACTAGTCGATTCAACCTTGGTATCTTTCTGAGGGAAACTTGATGCTTTGTTATTCATACCTTCCTCTTGGGTTATCCCAACGAACGTGTGTTACACGCGCGTCACCCAGTCGTACATTTTCTCGAAGTCAAGTTTCAACAGGACCCCTCCCGTCTTCTTGACTTTGAGGTGGTGGATAATCTCAATCATGGCCAATGGGCCCTCTAAAATTTGTCTACCCTTAATGAAGGCCGTTTGAGTGGGGCTGATGATTCTATTTGCGATCCCATCCAGTTTGTCCACTAAGGACTTGGAAATGATCTTGAATATTACGTTGATAAGGGCAATAGGCCTAAATTGCGAAATAAGGTCTGCCCCGGGACCTTGGGATCAAAGTAAGAGTGCCAAATTTTAGTCTAGAAACGTCGATCCTCCCCAGGTTGAAGTCATTCAGCAGGTGGAGGATACCTAGTTTGCAAGCCGCCCAAAACTCTTTTAAACAACCCACCGAAAAGCCATCCGGTGCAGGAGACGTGTTTGTTCTCATGTCCGGACAACCGCTTCCAGCTCACTCTCAGAGAAGGTAATCATCAGCGAGTCGTTCTCCTCCTGCGAAACACATGCCTGCCCCTGCCAAGTGAAAACCACTAGCCCCAGGTGCCGAGGGGTCACCGAACCCAGCAGCTCCCGGTAAAACCCGCAAATTTGATTTTTTTATCTGGCCGGGGTCCCAGATCGGACCAGCCGAGTACTGAAGAGAAGAAATTAGGCATTTCCTCCTTCGCCCGTTGGCCACGAAATGAAAGTAAGCAGTATTTGCATCTCCATGCAATGCCCACTTAATGCGGCCCTATTGCCACCAGTATTCCTCCTCCAACTTGTAGATATGGAGCAGTTGATCCTCTAGATGGTAGTGAAAGACCCACTCCTCCTCCTCGAGATCCAACGAGTCGGCCTTGTTTTCTATCTCCTTAATCTCAGCAAGTAACTCTTGTTTGAGCACACGGGCATCCCTACCCAGGTTACTGCTCCACCCACGGAGAAATTTCCTTAAACCCACCAGTCCACAATATCCCGGCTCCCCGCTGAGACCATGATACGACCCCATCTATTCAGGACTAGATTTTCAAAGCCTTCAACTTCAAACCAATCGCGTTCAAAGAAGAAGCGGGTCCTTCTAGGGGGCTGGCCCCCGCCAGCGTCTAGGACCAGGGGGTATGATTTGAACCCAAGCTGGTCTCAGCCCTAAGATCCGCCAAGGGAAAGAGTGCATCAAACTTCGGGGGCCCAGCACCCTATCCAACACTCAACGAACCGGCGATCGCTGCTTGTTGTACCAAGTGTATCTTGCACCCGACCTAGGGATCTCCCGCAGCGCCCACGAGGCAATAGCATTGTTGAACATCTCGATCCTTGGCTAGTTTATTATGCCGTTATTTTTCTCATGAGCCCCTCTCAGAAGATTGCAGTCCCCCATGATAATTGGAACCTGCTAGAGTCCACCTTGGCGGAGATTTCCCCCAGGAAGTCCTGAGCGAAGGCATCATTCGCTGGGCCGTAGATCCCTACTAACGTGAACTTTTTATTTAGGGCCCGGTGCAAGAAGTTCACACTAAGAAAGAATTGGCCCTTGTCAAATGAATCCACTTCAAAAGCGCTATCATGTAGGGCAATTAGCATACTACCTGAGCGTCCCACCGGTGGTAACCAACACGAGAAGAATTTTCTCCCACTTCAAGGCTCTGTATTTCCTGGTCCGTGAAGTCGGGCTTGATGGTTTCTTGCAGGAAAATGATGTAGATATGATGTTTCCCCAAGAATTCTCTAAGAAACTTTCCGCGACCCGAGCGCCTGAACCCTCTAATATTCCATATTAGGATCCGCATTAAAACTCTGCGCCTTGAGCCCATGCTTGGCAGGTCACTGGGTGTCGCCCCTGCGGCGCCGCAGATTTAGCTCTCCTAGACTTAGTTGCGGTGGCCCTCCTACTGGAATCCACCCTCAGACCCTCAAGAGAAGGGGAACCACCCTGCATCACCGTCGCCTCCAAAGATCTAGAGCGGGACGCCCTAGACGACGAACACTCAAGCCTCCTGGGCTCCCCAGCGAAGACCGCCTCCTACAGCAGCCGAGCCACGCTAGCCTCGACCTCTACCCCTGTAGGCGGCACAAGTACCAGCACCTGCTCCGCCAAACCCCCGCATACATCCGCCTATAAAGCAAGAATCTCCGCGCCAAGACCGTCTGACTGCCTTGCGGAACAGAATCGGCCACGGTCTCTACCCCCGTAGAGGACGTGGGCCCAGAAGCAGCCGCCGCCAAGTCATCTCTCTCTTTCTCCACGTGGGCTTGTGCAAGGGCCGCCTGTGCAAACTCATTAGCCCGCAGCAACGAGAGCACCTCCGCCGTCGGCTTGGTCGAGTTAGGAAACACCACGCAGCTGTCCGCTGCCACTCCTAGGAGATGCGAATTGGTAAGGTCCTAGAGAATAGCAAATATAGGGTCAAGATTCGTACCTGATTTGGTCTTCTTGGGCGCAGACGACCCGGCCTTCTCCGCAGCAAGACAGATCGCACGGTCCACCATGGAGCCCTCTCGGTCCCCTGCCTCCCGCGTGCTCTTCCTGATCATCTCCATTGGCGTGGCCTTCGACCGCGCCTCTCTAGACACCGGAGCCGTGAGTGCCAGGATCACCGGCGCCTCCAGGAAGCCGCCTAGGGCCGACGCCGGTGAAGGGGCGGGACACACGACCTCCTGAGAGTCTTCCACCACTGCAGCCACCGTAGCGGAGCCACACACTCGAGCCGTGCGGTCGTGGTTTTTTTTTGTAGCGACGCTCACGCAGGTGCAGCACCTCCACAGTGTTCGCCCCCACCACACACACCCTAACCGCCTCATCCACCAATTCTTTCGCGAGGCTGCACTTCTTGCGAGGGGGGCGCCTCCCTGGAACCCCCAACCCCCACACTACCAGAAGAGACACTGCCCAGGCCCGCGGCAGCAGAAATCAGCGCCTCGCTGACGTTCGATCTACGCAGAGCCTCCAGCGAAACCTCTGCCTAGGCCGCGGCCACCACCGTGCCCAGCGCCTTGAAGACATTCCCCTCCTCTGTAAAATTGGAGTTGTACTCCAAAAACATGGAGCAAGGAAGCATCGGTCTCAGCGTGGGCACCACCTGGGAGGCCGAGGGCGACAACCCCAAAGCATCGGTCGGCACCACCACCGATTCTGCCCCCGCCGCAGTCTTTAGGCGAATGCCCGTGTCAGCGCCCTTCTCTGGAACAGCAACCTCCCTGGCCTGCTCCCTCTCCTGCACCTTCCTGCTATCCCAATCCTCGAGATCCTTCTCTGAGACGCCGACTGGTCCTCTTCCGGATCATCCCCCTTGTCATGAGGATCAAAGGGAGGAAGGGGCAGGGCACCTGTGTCTTTCCCACCCGCCTCCCACTCCACACGAACCAGGAATCCCTCCAGGTTCATAAAGAGAACCAGGTGGGCTTTCAGCTCCACCGGTGGACGACACGCCAGCTTCACCCGGATTGGCGCATCGGCGTCCGCCAACGAAGAAGCATCGACTTCCAAAGGGACTCCCAGCTCCACATTCGCACCTAAGATCACCTTCTCCTCACGATATGGAGCCGGGACATCGAACAGGCAGATCCACACCACCTCCAGCGTGTCCACGGCACGGGGGTCCCCAACACTCTCCGACACCACCGCCTGAAACTCCGTGATAGGAAGGACGAGGCCCCCACCTCGAGTAGCCATGCAAAGGAGCTCCTTAGACGGGAACACCAGAGAGAACGCCGTCCCACTAATCTGATTCACTTTCCAGTCACATCCTTCATTGACCAACTCCTTGAACTCTTCTTCGACTTCAACCACCAAGAAGTTGCCTTTTTCGATCCTCACCGTCGCCGCATTCGCGGAGAGCCGCACCAGCTTCTCCTCTGGCATAGGCAGGTAGAAGAAACCCTTTCCCTCAGACCCAAACCCTGCCCAGACTGGACGCTTGGATTTTGACGCCGCCGGGCAAGCCGCGGCCAGGTGGCCCAGCTCACTGCAGGAGATGCAAGCACGTGCCCCCGTGCAAGTTGCTTGGAAGTGACCCGTGAGGCCACATTTGAAGCAGGTTACCTTGGTCGGATCCATCGCGCGCATCACCCCTCCCCCCTCCCCAGGGGAGTGAGATGGGGTTGGAATTGGACCCCTGCGGCTCACGCCGCTCCTGTTCCCTTCCACGATCGCGCCCTCGCGCCGGCACCAAACAGTTGAGCCCACGCCCGAAGCCATTATTCCTCCCTCCTATCTTCCTTCATGTGCGCCTCCTCCCGATGCCAAGCCTCCATCCCCTCCTGGTCCTGCTGCGCCTGACGGCCCGCCTCCTGGTCACCGGGGAGACATAGCCGCAAATCCCCCTCATGGACCCGACCCTCCGCCCGATCCACCTCATTGAAGTTGCGCTTGCCGCACCGCCGAGGGGCTAGCCACTCTCAATGCATGGCCACAAGCGACGGGGCAAGCCGTGGAGAGGAGAGGGGAGGAGGGGCGAAGAGGACTTTGGCACGGTGGTTATGACGGCGGACGTCAAAGGAAGAAGCAGAAAACCCTAACCCCAGGTTGAGCACGCCACGGGGCAACCACAGCCACTTACGTAGCCTCGACCCCATGCACTCTTGGTGGGCCGCGGAAGCCAGGCTATTACACGAGCCGAGAACGAGCCCAACCCCATCAGTCAGGCCCAGCCCGTCAACCCCCGCTCCCATAGACCGCAGGGAAAGGCACCCCGCCCCCACCCATGGACCGGGCCGCGGCATAGGCCGACCCACGCAGCCCAATACACTCATCCAGCAGCCCTGCACTCGTCTCCTCCCCCTCATCCCGAGGAAACCCTAGATCGAGCACCCTCGCGGACGATCCATGCCCTGGTGCCGCCGGTGTGCTCCCCAGCACGACCGGGAGGGAGAACTCCCCTATCAACACCTCCTGAGTCACGCATCCCCCTACGGCAGACGAAAGCCCGTATTTGGCCGCCCCAGCTCCGGGAACTCCACGGGGCGCAGCACCCACTCTGAAGCCTCCCTTTCCACACACCCCCATGCAAAATCCACCTCCGTCTCTGCGACCCCCGTCATCTCCAGCTCTGGCGGTCGCTTCTCTATGCACACACGTAGCCCGACTGACCGGAAGGCCCCCAGAGTACCCCCTCCCCCTCCCCCCGGGTGAATCCGATGGCGCCTCCTCCATCTCCGAGGAGGACCCCGAGCCCAGCAAAGGCTCCTACGCGCCCACCACAAACACCGGCGACTGCCCCCTGCGCGAGCGCTGCTTCCACAAGCGGCAAGAGCCCGACTCCTCCCGCGCCGCCAGCGTGCGGCGGGAGTCGCCGTGCGAGTCGCCCGTCGCCACAGGACGCCTATGAGTCAAACACATACCCTCCAGTAGTAATGTGAACTCGCCTCTCCGTGGAATACTGATGTCACCTTGCACTCTAGGAATAAGCTTGCGAACTAGCAGTTGTTCTGGAGCGAGGAGGATCATGCCATCTGGGTTGATAAGAGGTAGAGTCAGAGTTGGCACAACTTTGGGCCCTAAGTGCTTCTTCAGTTGGTTCACATGGAAAGAGGGGTGTAGCTTGCATCATTCAAGCAGTAGTAGTTTATAGTATGAAAGAGAGCCTATTCTCTCAATTATCCTGAATGGGCCATAGTGCTTCGAGTGTAGCTTGAGACACAAATACTCATTGGAGTATGCATGTAAAAAATTTCAAATAGACCATGTCTGCCACCGTGAATTCTCTTTATTTCCTATTTTTGTTGGCATAGAATTCCATTCTTTCTTGTGCTTTCAGCAGATTCTGCTTAATTTTGTGAGAAATATCCTCGTATGTAGGAACAGTTTCCTAGGCATTTGGATCTAGACTCTGGGGCAATAATTTTTCAGCCAATTGAGGAGGGTCCTTGCCATATAATTCTTTAAATACTAGAAGAATACCCCGCGCGTTGCAGCGGGTATCTTTTTAAAAAATATTTCATAAACAAAATGGTAAAAAATATTCAATTATCAAGATTCAGTTGATCACATAATTTGTCGAGACATCGTAGTAGTTTTCATAGACTGGGGTGCCATGAGACTACGGTAGAAACGTGGGGTAACGGGATAGCGTAGTAACACAGAACACGGGATTTTACCCAGGTTCGGTACGTCGCGATAGTACGGCGTACCTACTCCTGCACTTCTCACTAACTGGGACTAAAGCCCGTATAACAAGGTTACAATGTGAGGGAATAGATCTAGCTACTCGACGAGGATGAACTTCTTGGCGAGTTGCGTAGAGCTCGTGAAACTTGGACCTAGAACCTCTGTAATCTATCTCCCGTCCGGCTTTATATAATAGCCGGATTAGGGCTTACAGAACAAGAAACCTAGAAGACTACGTTTAACTTGTAACTTGGAAAGTAAGGAATCCGTCTTCTCCTCCAAGCCAGATCACGTGAGCCGTGATCCGGGTTCTTCTAGAATCCGGCTTCTGCGCGTCGGACTACTGGGCCGCCCAATGGACCTAAGCCCATTACCATGTAGGCCACCCTGGTAGTCCGGCTCTTTTGTCTACCATCTTCTATACCCCTATTCAGTATATATCCGACAGTAGCCCCCAGGAAGGATCAAAACTCTGATACTCCGCCTTTCATCAAATACATTTGTCCGGGAAAACTTGACTCAGCAGTCTTGATTCTTTCTTCTTTCCTTTTGAAGGAGATGGTAACACAAAACTCGGAACTATGAAAATCCGGCTTTTCTTCTCGCGATCCTTCGCGGAAAAGGAACTTATGACATCAGCGCTTTAATCATGCTGACGCAAGCGTCGCTTGGTTTCACGCGGGAAACCCTGCAACGTATCTCTGACAGATTCTCACGAGAAACGAGGAGATAGCCATCATTCCTCTGTCGTTTCGTTTCCCGGATTTTCCGGCGAGCGACAAGCGTCGAACATCCAACGGTCAAAAGAGCCGTTGGCACGTATCTAAACGGATATCTGGCTATAAATAGCCATCATCGTCCTCCTCCGAAACTTTCCTCACTCCCACACTGCCCACGCCATTGACGCAAACGCGAGCTCGAGAGCAAGACCTTGCCCCGACGAACTCTTCGCACGCCGGAGCGCTCACTCGCCACCGAAGAAGATGGCCTCTCCGTCGTCCTCACCGGCTCGCGCCTCCATCGACGAACTTTTGGGCGACCTAGATCCACAGCTAGGGTCGCCCAAGCATGCCGGCGGCGAGCCGGAAAAGATCACGGCATCCACTGCGGACGGAGGAACTACTTCCGTCGCCGCGGACGTCACAGCATCGAGCGCCACGACGACCCCGCCGTTTGCACCTGAAACGGCGGAGGAAAAAATCGAGCTCCTTGGCGAAAAACTCGCCGCCGCGAAGGCCGCCGCCGCCGCCGGAGCGGATGAGGAAGAGGAAACTGCAGGCAACTGGAGTGCCTGCAGTATTCCCCCGGCCCTCCTTCCAAACTTGGAGAAGGAGGGCTTGGTTCTTAAAAAGAAGTGGCGGCTCCCGGAAGAGGAGACCGAACCCATGCCACAAGAGGGCGAAAGGGTGCTTCTTACCTCCCACCTTCTACGAGGTATGGGGCTCCCACCTTCCTCTTTCTTCCTCCAGGTTCTGTCACATTACAGCATCCAACCTCACAATCTTCCTCCCAATTCCATTCTGTACATGGCCGGCTTCCAGGCCTTGTTCGAAGGTTACCTAGGAATAGAGCCTAGGTTAGATTTTTGGCTGTATTGCTTTGGGGTCAAGCGTAACTCTTCGGAGGGCGCACTCCCAAATTGCGGGACCATTTCCTTTACTCTTCGGAGATTCCGAGAGGATTGGTTCCCCAAAATCAAAACCTCAGAATCCGTCAAATTTTGGACGGGTTCTTTTTTCTATCATCCCGACGTGCCTTTTCCTAAAAAGGCCGTCGGGGTTCCACCTTTTGTGAACTCCGCCGCCGTTCCCCAGGATAACTGGGTAACAGAAACCGTCTGCCGCCAGATCTGCTAAAGATCAAGCGGCGCATCGCCAAGCTCACCTCCATGGATCCGCCTCTAACCGGCATGGACACAGTTCTATGCTGGCTGATTAGGCGGATCCAGCCACTAGCCAACCACAGCGGCCGTTTCCTGTGTGAATACACGGGAGTCAACGATCCGATGCGGACATCCGCCAAGGATTGGCCCGCAAAGGAACTTAGGCGGCGCATCAACCAGTTGGTCGCATCGCGCGACCAATACACAGAGAGTCGGCCAATGTACACGGCCGAAAATTCGGTTCCCAAGGTAATTTTTCAGTCATTTGGGTACAGTTCTATTTTATCTCGGATTTCCTAGCTTCTGATTTTGGTTTTTGCTTGTTCGACAGTTCGAGGATCTTTCAGACTCGGACTTGGTGTCTGAGGCTGAGCTGGACGCGCTGCGCACCGCCGCTACAGGTGGACGCAAGCGCAAGAAGATAATTTCCTCGGATGAAATTATCGATCTTGACGGAATCCCCGTCGCCACTTCCAGGTTATTTTCTTCTGGGTTTTTCTTTTATGGGATCTTTTTCGTCCATCTTTGGTGTTTTAACCTTTTCCGGGTTTTGGTTTTTAGCCTGCCCCCCTCCAGCCTGAAGCCGAAGAAGCTGAAGAAACTCAAGGTTTCTTCCAGCCGAGGCAGCCAACCTTCTCCTGCCGTCGCCCCGGATACGCCAAGCACGAGGGCGAAAGAGCCTACTGCAGCCCCCACCACCAAGCCCCCGGAGCCCAGCCAGCCCATTGTGTCCGACCCGGACACGAGGGAAAGGGCGGCCCCAGAGGTGGAAAAATTAACTCGGACTTTTGACGAGGAAATTCCCACCTTTGACAATGATTTTAAAGCTATCAATGACGGCTTGGACGCAGCCGGAAATCTCTTCGCGGAATACGCGAAAGAATTCAAAGAAAACTTAGCAGGTTTGCAGCGCATGAGCCAGGTATATAACTCTAGCCCCCAAGCATTAATTAAAATGCGTGCTTTTTGCTTTGATGCTTTTTGTACTCATTCTTCTCCTTGCCATGTTTCAGCAAACCTCGGAAGCCATCAACAGGGAAGTTTTCCGGAAGCTTACCATCAAGAATAAAGAAGTTAGAAGTCTTCTCTCTATTCTTGAAGAAAGGGAAGCAGAGCTGGAATCAGCTAAACTCGCATTGTCGGAAACACAAGGTGAACATTTTCCTTTTGAAATTTCCGATTCAATCATTTGCTTAAGTTTTTTCCGAGAAGCTAACTAACTCGGATTTTTCCCTTGCTTTTCAGCTGCATTAGCTGAAGCTAAACAAGCAGCAGAAGATTCTGGCAATGCCGAAATTCTCCGCAAGGAGAATGTTGAGCTTCACAAGAACCTTGTGAAAGCTCAACAAGACTTGGAAGCCAGCAACCTGGCCCTTGGAGTTTCCAATTCCAAGGCTTCCGAGCAGGCGGAGAAGGACAAATCCACCATCCGGGATTTGACCGATGCTCTAAACCTTCGCCTGGAGGAAGTTTCCGAGATCGACAAGCTCATTGGTAAATTTCTAACTTATGTACCATTTTTCCATGCTTTACTTTCTCTGGTTTTCTGTCTAACCCTTTTGGGTGTTTTATTGGAAAAAACCAGGAGATACCCCAGATGGCACTCGGGCTGCAGGCATCCGAGCTTTCGGGGAAACATGGAATTCGATTAAGGCTGCTGGGACGCAGCTCATAGAGAAGTTCCTTCCCGATAAATCTGGGGAATACTCGGAGGTTGAAAAACTTCCGGGTGCCATCATGGCGGTGGCGGAGTCCAAGGAGTCCTTTCTCCGCTCCGCTGCACGGGGTGGTGCGCGTATGGCTCTAGGCCTTATGCGCATGCACTACCCTAGTGCCAAATCCTGGCGTGTGGCCACCGGTGTCCCTCAGGGATACACAGATGCGCAACGAAACACCATTTTTTGTGAAGTTAAGGGCCACGCCACCCAGATTGCCGCCATGGTAAATGTCTCCGTCCACTATCCAGAAGAGGAAGCTCCTCCAATCCCCGATGAAGAAAGCAGCGAGGAGGAGTCGGATTCTTGAAAGGTTACCTGGAACCTGGATAGAAAAAGTAGACAATAGGAGCATTACTGTTCTTTCATTTGTAATCCAAAATGTAATGCTTCTTTTGTATGAATGAAAATTCCATCGTTTGCAGTTTAAACAATGAAATTACTTTGCAAGTTATTTTGGATTTTACCATTCCTTTATCTTCTAAGTTCTCTGGTGTATATGCTTTAACTGTCCTTAGTGTTTGAAATGGCTCAAATAGCATTATGAATCGTTATGCCGAGTAACTGGGGACGAACCAATCAGTTTTGAAACTCGGAAACATGAATCATGCTAAAGACATTTTTACTAACTAGTTCCAGTAACCCAGCATACGCACAATCAGATAAGACTTAGAGAAACAAGGAAAGTTTTAAGTGAAACTTCGGCAAGCAGGCAATTCAAGTTTCCTTTAGCCGTTAAAAGGCTGAAAAATCATTCAGTTATGTAACGCCGAGTACGCAAGCACAATTCGGGTTAACGTTGAGAAATTTGTAAGATCATTGGGAAATAGATGAGGCGGAAACACTTTGCACTTATAAGAAATATGGATGACAGCATTCCGACAACTTTATTTCATGATCTCAAAAGATGTTTACATAGAAATTGAACTAAGTACGGAAAGGTACATAACTTTCTATACGTTCCCAGGCTTCCGCAATCCACTTGACTTTGTCGAAATTTTTCAGCAGCTTGAAGAGTGGTAGGGTTTTAGCCCCCAGCCAACTGATAAATCTGCTGACGGCTGTGGCGGAACCCGTCAATCTTTGGACATCTTTTACACATGTAGGCTTTGAGATATTCAAGATTGCCTTGATCTTTTCCGGGTTAACTTCTATTCCTCTGTGAGAAACGATGAAACCCAGAAGTTTTCCTGAGGGAACCCCGAATACGCACTTAGATGGATTCAACTTCATCTTGTAAGTGCGCAAGTTTTCGAAGGTTTCTCGCAAATCCTCAAGGAGTGTATCTTTTTCCTTGGTTACGACAGCAATATCGTCCACGTAAACATGGACGTTTCTGCCAATTTGACTATGCAAACAGCGTTGCATGCAACGCTGGTAGGTTGCACCTGCGTTCTTCAGGCCAAAAGGCATGGTTACGTAATAGTACGTCCCGTACGGGGTTATAAAAGAAGTCTTGATTTGATCTTCCTTTTTCATGCGTATTTGGTGGTACCCGGAGTATGCATCCAAAAAGCATAAAAGCTCAGAGCCTGCAGTGGCGTCTATTATTTGATCGATTCGCGGTAACGCAAACCTATCTTTCGGACACAACTTGTTCAATCCTGTGTAATCTATACACATTCTAAGAGCAGTGGTGTCTTTCTTCGGCACTAATACCGGATTTGCGGACCAATCAGTATGGATTACTTCCTTGATAAAATCCGCTGCTAAAAGCCGGACAATTTCCTTGCCAATAGCCTTCTGTCTTCTTCCGTCAAACCGACGGAGACCTTGTTTGACGGGTTTTGATCCGGGAATAACCTTGAGTTGGTGCTCAGCAAGTTCCCTGGGTACGCCTGGCATGTCGGCTGGACACCAGGCGAAAATATCCCAGTTCTCACGGAGGAACTTGATGAGCTCGCCTTCCTATTTGTCGGTCATCCCAGTCCCTACGACGACAAATTTTGTCGGATCTTTGGGATCTAGGATTACCTGTCTTGTATTTTCGGACGCCTTGAAGCTATCTGTTGGCTTCCGAGTTTCTTTTCCTGCCGGCATTTCTTTCGGCGATACCTCCTTGGCTAATTCCTTCAGTTCCTCCCTTGCTATAACTCTCTGAGCGCAAAGGGCGTTTTCTTTCTCCAACTCGTTTGCCAGCTTGAAATCACCGGCAATGGTGATTACTCCTCCTTTGGGTCCTGGCATCTTCAGCTTGTTGTAGATATAGCAAGATCTTGCCATAAATTTGGCGAAGGCCGGACGTCCGAGTATTGCGTGATACACGCTTTCGAACGGCACTACTTCGAAGGATACTTTTTCCTGCCGGAAGTGATCTTTATCTCCGAAGGTGACATCTAGGGAAATTTCTCCTAGGGATCGTGCTTGCCTGCCAGGAACAATGCCGTGGAAGCGTATATTGCTGTAGTTGAGCTGGGACTCGGATATCTTCAAGAGCTTCAGTGTATCCAGGTACATTATGTTGATGCTGGATCCTCCGTCCATCAGCACTTTTCTTAGCCTAGTGTTTTGAACAATAGGGCTTACAACAAGAGCTTGTGTGCCGGGTTCAGGGATATTTCCGGGATGATCTGACTGATCCCAGATTATCGGTGTGTTGGAGTACTTCAAGAATTTCGGGGTCTCAGGGACAACCGCGTTTATTTCTCGAAGTGTTCTTTTGGCCACCCTTGCTGACGGGGTTGCTAGGAAAGTTAACATTGCTTCTCCGTCAACTCTCGGAAATTTGGGTTCGCCTTTTCGTTGTTGTTCCTGGATTTTGTCATCAGTGTCCGATTCATTGTCTTCTTTTTCAGCTTCTGGCTTTTGTTTGGCAGGTTTCCTCTTGGAACCCTTCCCTTTATTTCCGGATCCTGCATTGCCTTTCATATGCTTGTTTAGCCAGCATTGCGCGTTTGTGTGGGTTGGTTTCCCAAACTGAGAGTGGTGGACGCAGGGTTCCGACTTAATTCTCTCCCATTCTTCGGGAGTGTAATTGATTGGATCCGGACTGCGGCCTTTCCACTTGTTCACCTTTTCTCCTCCAAAGGCTATGTTGACCTCCTTGGGCTTTGTTGTTGACTCCGGAGTTCCTTTTTTATCAGAACGAGGTGTTTTCTTGGCCAGTATCAGTGACTCAATATTGCCTCCTCTTGCTCTGATATCATCTTCGGCTGCAGCATGCTCGTTAGCGGTTGTAAGCATAGATCCGAGATCTTTGTGCTTTTTAGAACCAACCATGAACGGTACAAGTCCGGGTTTTAGGCCATTGACGAAAGCATGCATTGCTTGTACGTCAGTTACTCCAGAGCAACTATTCTTCATCGCAGTCCATCTGGAGATGAAATCCACGTATGGTTCGTCTTCAAATTGGGTGCAACGGTTCAGCTGGTTGATGCTATTTGGGCGTTTGTATGTTCCCCTAAAGTGCTGGGTAAATACTCTCGCCATATCATCCCAACTGTCGACAGTTCTTGATGGTAAACCATTGATCCAATCTCTGGCTCCGTCTAGCAACATTAGGGGAAGAAACTTGACAGCTTCCAGGTCTGTCCCGTTGTTGATTTGGACGGCTGTGTAATAATCTGAGAGCCAGGTATCCGGGTTTGTACTGCCGGTATACTTTTGGTAGGTTGGACCAACTTTGGCGAAGCCAGAATGCAGGGTTATCCTTCGGATCCTGTCAGTAAAACACTTAGGACCAAAGTATAGATCATCCTTTTCTGCTCTATCAATATGTGCAGAATATCTCCCGGCTGAATGGACAGAAGGGGATCTGCTCCTTTCTTTTCCATTGTTGCGCGGACGCGCTTTTCCGAGGTTATCTCTATCTCTTCCGTTGTCACGCCCCCTGGGATTAGGTGGAGTCCTGCTCCTGTACCTTTCCTTATCTTTAGGCGGTGTCCGAGATCTTTCACGTCTGTGAGGTGTATCATATCTTCCAGCTTTTTCAGCTGGGTTTCTCGGAGGTGGCATTATTTTGCCGTCATTCCGGTGTTTGTCTTCCCGATCGTGTGGTTTATATCCATCTTTCGGGAGATGAGGTCTGGTTCTAGACGCTGCGTCCCGGTTGTCGGGGTTTTTCTTGTCTTTTCTCGGATCCTCTTTTTTATCCGAATCTCCGGGTTCTTCCGGTCCAGGTGCTCCAGCAGCGCAAGTAACAGTTTTGCAGAGGGCGGAATTATCATGCAGCCTCTCTGATCGCTCTTGGCCTCGCTGTTGCTGCTGTAATGCTTTTCCTAGGAAAGCATACACCCCTTGGAGTTTTTCCCCGTTGGAGTACAGATCATTGTTTAGGATGGCGAACGCTGCTTCCGCGTTTTCTGCTGCGGTTTTGTATATTGGCTCGCCCTTGGCATCTTTGCCGTTTAACTGCTTTTGCCAAGATGGGTTATAAAACCTTTCTTTTGGCGGCAGTTCTTCCGGTTTTGCAATTCCGGGTAACCTAGTAGGTTTTAAGGCAGATCTATGCTTTCTCTCGTACTCCTCTATTTCTTCCTTCATGACTTTGATGTCATTATGGGTTTGTTGGAGATGTTGCCGAGATCTAAGCAGATGTTGTTGTTGCCGTTGGAAAGCTTGTCTCCTGGCTTCCAGCATCTCAGGGGGTTCATCTGGTCCCACTGGTGTTTGTAATAGTTCTTGCTCTTCCAGTTCTGTCATTGGCGGAGCAGTGATTTCCTTAGATTTCTTTTCCGCGGGCTTTGAGCCACTAATATCTCCAACTTCCAGGTTTTCATCAGCGAGATCAGCTGACTTTTTCTTCCGGAGTTTGTACTGGAGTTTTTTAGAAGCACGGTGCTTTTTCTTGGAAGAAGGAGGTTTTTTGACAGGTTCATCTTCTGTCATCTCCTTGACATTAGGGAATATCGGAGAAGTTTCTCCGTCTTCTCTCTCTTCCACTGGCGGAGGAGTTTTAGGGCTTTCCTGGCTGTCGGCACCCGTTGTATCAGCTGGTTTTGCCATTAGCACTTCATGGAATCCCTCTTGAAAGGACTTAACTTTTCTTACGAAGGCGTCATCGTCTTCGTCTTCGGAGTCGAAGTTATCCGATCCGGTTTCCGACTCCAATCTCGCCTCAATGGCGGCAAGCACGGACTCTGCTTCCGAGTTCATCGTCTGGTTGACGGATGTCGGATCTTCCGTCTCTGTGACGGGTATTGGTTCTTCCGTCTCTATGACGGGTAGGTTGTTATCTGCCTCTTGCACGGGATTTCCGTCATCCGTGTTTTCAGCGATTTCGGATTGCACCATGCCGATAAAGTGCGTATCACTGTTTTGTCGGCGATCTGAGCAAAATCCGGCATCATAGTCGTCTTCGACTGGGTATAGGGCGGGTGGGATAAATTTGCTTCCACCGCAAAACCCCATTGCCTCTGCAGTTAGTCCGATAAAGATGTTAGCAGATCCAATCGGTAACACGCAGGCACTTACCAGGTGGTTTTGCGCCGGTATGTAGGATCCGTTGTCGAGGAAGCGCCCGACGTCGTCGTCGAATTCCAAGCTTCCGACAGTGATCGATCTTCCAATTCCGCCGAGTATCCCAGATCGGAATTTCACGCCTGACGTCGTTTGCCCCACGGTGGGCGCCAACTGTCGAGACATCGTAGTAGTTTTCATAGACTGGGGTGCCATGAGACTACGGTAGAGACGTGGGGTAACGGGATAGCGTAGTAACACAGAACACGGGATTTTACCCAGGTTCGGTACGTCGCGACAGTACGGCGTACCTACTCCTGCACTTCTCACTAACTGGGACTAAAGCCCGTATAACAAGGTTACAATGTGAGGGAATAGATCTAGCTACTCGACGAGGATGAACTTCTCGGCGAGTTGCGTAGAGCTCGTGAAACTTGGACCTAGAACCTCTGTAATCTATCTCCCGTCCGGCTTTATATAATAGCCGGATTAGGGCTTACAGAACAAGAAACCTAGAAGACTACGTTTAACTTGTAACTTGGAAAGTAAGGAATCCGTCTTCTCCTCTAAGCCAGATCACGTGAGCCGTGATCCGGGTTCTTCTAGAATCCGGCTTCTGCGCGTCGGACTACTGGGCCGCCCAATGGACCTAAGCCCATTACCATGTAGGCCACCCTGGTAGTCCGGCTCTTTTGTCTACCATCTTCTATACCCCTATTCAGTATATATCCGACATAATTGACATACTAAATTTAATTCGCGTGAAATTGTTGTATATTTTGAAAAATAAATATTAGTGACATGGATAATTATATGGTTGAAAAAAGGATGGCATGGCTATATGGCATGAAAATATGTAATATCACAATTATTAGTGGAGATGACATGGCTAATTGATTGGCTAAAATGGTGGGTGATGTGGATAGCTTATATGTTGAGATAGAAAGATAATTAATGCATGTTAGTGGGGTTTTGCTTTAAAAGAAGTATAGATAGGCATTTTCAGTGTTGTGTGGAAACAAGTATTGTACCACCATTCAGCTAGTGCAAGCCAATTGTTCCGTTTTGGGGGCCTTTGGAATGCCATGCACCTCAAGTACTCCTCTAAGAATTGGTTCACCTGTTTTGTATGCTCATCAGTTTGTGGGTGGTAGGATATAGTGAAGTGTAATTTAACACCAAGACATTTGAATAGTTGTTGCCACAATGTGCTGGTAAAGATTCTATCTCTGTCAGTTACTACCACAGAGGTGAGGCCATGCAGCTTGAATACATTTTCCTGGAAGGCTTTTATCACTGAGGTACTGTGATTTGGGTGTTTCATGGATATGAAGTGTGCATATTGGGAGAATATATCCACAAAGACAAGAATTATATCTTTGTTATTGGAGAGTGGGATACCTTCAATAAAGTCCATACTTATGTGACACCAAGCCATATCTGAAACATGTAGTGGTTGTAGCAATCCAGGCTATTTGCAGTGCTCTGGCTTATTCAATTGGCACACTGAAAAATGCTTAACAAATTCCTTCACTGTTTGTTCCATGCCAGCCAATAGAATATTATGTTAATTATCTAATATGTTGCTCTTTCACCAGAGTGTCCTCCCAATTCTGATTCATGTAATGTAGCAGTATACTTCTTTCTGGGATCGTTGTTACTGCCAATTACTAGTTTGTTCTTGTACCTGAGCAATCCACCCTTGGATGTATAATTAGCTGCAACATTTGAGTTGATGGACAACTGGGTCATGAGATCTTTGCATTTACTATCATTTGTGTAGCTTTATACAACTTGAGTAACCCATGCATGATTTACTGTAGAAGAAAATAGTGATTGTAGCTGCATTTTCACTCTTGAAAGGGCATCGGCTACTCTATTTTCCTTTCTTATATTCCACTTGAACGGATAGCATGGGCACCTAAAGGGGGTGAATAGGTGCTACGACCAATTTTCATTTTTTTTTTCAAATTAAGGCTTGACACAAAGGTAAATTCTCTAGATTATGCAACTAAGGTGAATTTACCTATATGATAAGAACAACAATAAATACAATACAAGCACAAAGTAAAGGAGAGGCAACAAGTTAACCGATAATGGAAGCACGCGGAGACACGATGTATTCCCGAGTTCCTCCTTGTTAAGGGAGTACGTCACGTTGGAGGGGTGTGAGTTTCGCCACGAAGGCCTACTCAACGCCACAAAGGCCTCACCCTATTCTCCGATGAACACCGCCACAAAGGCCTAGTCCACCTTCCACTATTGATCCCCTCTGAGGCGGGAATAGATTCCTTTACAACAAATTTGGGTTACACACCCACAACCAAATTGGGGGCTCCCAGCAATCACCAAGAATCACCAAGAGTAGCAATGAGGTCTCGGTTTTACACACAAGGAAACCCTAGACAAGACCCCCTCAAGCTAATGAGGGTTGTAAAGGAAAACTGGTTGGTGAAGACGTAGATCGGGGCCTTGTCCTTCAATCCTCCGAAGATCAACCAGATTGGTGGGAGGGATTGGGATATCTAGCTTGGTGGGTGAGTTCTAGCAATGGGGGAATCAATTCTGGACGAGCTAGATGGAGGAAGAAGAAGGGGAGGGGGTATTTCTGCCCCATATCCCAATATCTAGCCGTTTGGTGCCTTTCTACGAAAGTCACACCGGAGACTCGGTGTGAAGGTCGGAGACTCCAGCTTGACAAGGTATCCGAACACTTTTTGGTGGGACGGAGACTCCACACTGGACCGAAGACTCCAGCACTCTCCGGACACTCTCCAGACCCATGCCAGTGGGTGATACCATCTTGACTTGGCGCTGCGAAATCCTCAGGGGCGGAGACTCCGGTCTGATAGGCTGGAGACTCCGGACAGGCCGGATAATCCTTAGAGTTTCCGCCAAATCTTCAGTCCTTATCACGGGGGTGTCTGGGGTGCGTTGAGCGCAGTAAGGTAGTCGGAAGTCTGGAGACTCCGGCCCCTGCGTCCTGGAGACTCTGGTCTGGACCGGATACTTAGGGAAGTTTCTACACACTCTACGGACTGTGTCCAGTGGGTGACATCACTTGCACACTTCATCTTCTTCGTAGGAAAAACCTGACACCGGAGACTCCGGTCTGAGGGACCGGAGACTGTGGCTTGGAATAAATTCCAGCAACTCCAACATGTGTAGATCTCTTTGAACTTTTTGGAGACCACACCACCATTAGTAATTTTATCACTTGACCCTGAATCATCAACACGCATTAATAGATATACTTGTGTTGTTAACGAACACTCAAAAAAAGATTTAGGTGAATTGCTCTTTCAATCTCCCCATTTTTGGTGTTTGATGACAACGCAAATACTTGCAATGATAATCATAGCTCGACATTGGTTTGTAAAAAATATGTGTGCACCGATGATACACAACAACAAAGTTATGAACTCCCCATATGTTTTACAAACTAACATCACAAGAAAAAATATAGTGAGCAAATACAATCGCATGCATATAGGTAAGATAAATAAACCATAGAAACATTAGCACAACCGTAAGATATCTTCACAACATAGTCTCACCACAAATAATTTAAAGTTCACTAAGAAAGGTAAACTTCCAAAATAACTAAGATAAAAGGAGACACAAGCCATAAAAAAGCAAATCAAGTCCAAAGGCTTGTGTTCCTAAGCAAAGCAACCCTTGCAAATCCCCGAGAAGCCTAGATAGCCACTTCTCCCCCTTTGGCATCGAGACACCAAAAAGGGAAAAGAGAAATTACACGAAACCCAAAGGATCAAACATCATCCTCCCCATACTACTTGCCATCATCATCTTATTGCTCCTTTTATTCATCCTCGTCATCACCAAACTGATACTCCTCTTCTTCTCCAGTTTGCTCTTATTCCTTGGTCATAGGAGCCTTGCCACGGTTGTTGGATGAAGATGGAGCTGAAGTGACCTCATCAAAATCACCCCAAGGAAACGAGGAGGTGTTTCTCTCATGATAGGACATGGTGTTGGACTCAGGAGGAGGCTCAAGTGGAGGGGTACGTACAATACGGGAATTATCCTGAAGAGAAGTGAGCATCTTCTTCATCTCCCTCCTTTCCTTGTATGCCTCGTGGTTCTCCTTGTGAACAGCAACAGTCACGCACAATATGTTGCTCTGGAACCATGCGAGCTTCTTGATCTCATCTTGAACCTCTTCCTTGCCCTGAAGACGAGTGGGAGGGTCGGCACTTTTCCTTCTAGCCCTCGAAGCCTCAGCCATAGGAGTGTCCTCATCCGCAACAAAGTGAGCAGAAAGAATCTGAAGAGTGCCAGGAAAATGCTTTGTATCGGTCACTAGACCCGGGCACTTATCAAGAATAAGATTCATCACATAGGGAGCATACACCGGTACTTTCTTTGGCTTGATCATGGCATGATAGATCTCCTCCTTTATGAATTCCATGGCATCAAACTCATATCCCTCATAGTTCAGTCCAGCGCGGTGGCACTTCAAATCATGGTGAAGCAAGTTCACAAGCCCACGGTGGATAGCATCTACATTCCCAGCCTTTGGAGCAATGTTGCAGCGAAATAGGCGGAGGAGTATGTTGTAGACGCGCTTCAAGTCCTTGGAGGTGCCTACACTTGTGATCTTGTCATACATCAGAGTCATTCTTCTCTTGTCATAAGAAACACCGGTAACATGCATCCTCTTGCCCAAGTTTTCACCATGGAGAGGATACTCAAGAAGCTCGGAGAGCCTCAAGATGGACGACTCGCACTGGACGGGGCCAATCATCCATGTCAATGTAGTATCCTCATCATCTCCAAAAGTGACTATGGAGAAAAACTGATGAACAACCTTCATGTTAGAGTACTGTTGGATGCCCACTAGCCTCTCGAGACCAAGCTTCCTAGTCACCCAGACGGCTTCCTCAAATTACTCCTTGATTCCCAAAGCATCTAAGTCAAGAACCTTTTACGGACAAACTGGATGTGTGAGAGTGTTATATATCTCGGTCTGAATGAGCTCTTGCTCTCTCCTCCAATAGTTAGGATGATTAGATGTGTGATCCATAGATAATAATGGCCGCACCCTCATCTCCCTATAGTTACTATTGCTCATGCCCTTCAAGGTAGAAATTTGATCACAACGGGCCTTCTTCGCCAGTTCTTGCCTTTGGTGCTCTAAGATGGCTTCTTCTCTATTACGGTCATCTTGAATAGACTTGCGCTCAACCACTTTCCTAGTCTTTGGGTCAATGATAAGGTAGTTTCGAGAATGTGCACGGGACTTCCTTTATTTGATATGGGGGGTGGAGGAGGATGCTTTGGTCCTTCTCCCTAAAAAACAACCAAACAACAAACAGAATAGCAAGTAGATAAGCATACATGTCTAGGAGAAAAATGGATAAATCAGCAAGAGATAATAGATACATGTTTCTGATTTTGCACCAAAGTCTCCACCTTTAGGGGGAGGAGTCTCCGTACCACACCAGAGTCTCCGGTCCTAGGGACCGGAGTCTCTGGCCCTGCGGCAGTTCCTCCAGATGCAGAATAAAAAACTTATACACAACTATCTAGAGATGGTTTCTATATGAAGTTTTGGCCTAGTAATGTTCTACCACATGTGACAAGAGTAATATCTCCAAAGGAAGTATCATCTAGGTCAAACCCTAGGGGTAAAAGAGAGAGATAGAGTAAGACATGGTGCAGATCCAGGAGGGGATGATGATTCCCCCACGAGGTGGAGTGGAGGGAGCCCGGCGACGGCGAATTCCGACGGCTAGGGGTGGCCAGATGGGGGCCTGGAGCGATGGCGGCGGCACAGTGAGAGTTTGGGGGTCGGGGTGGAAAGAGGGTAGTGAGGAACCCTCGACCTTGATCCCCTTTTGATACCGCAGAAACCGCCAGGCCGGAGTCTCTGGTGTATCGGAGTCTCCGTGCTTATGGTGGAGACTTTGGCCAGACCGGAGTCTCCGGTGTTTCACACCGGAGTCTCCGACCCCAAAAACTCCAGAAAGACCCGCAGATTATGTGGGGACATGCATGTGGCTATAAAACTTGGTTTTTATGAAAGTTTTGTATTGGCATTAGAGAAAAAAAACAAATAGGGATGGTACTTTACACTCAAAGTTTGCAAGATCCAAATAAATAAAACCCAAAATTTGAGTGTGTTTCCCACGAAAACCAACTAAATCAAAAAAAAAAGAGTAAAGGCAAATGAAATCCAAATAACAACCAAATAAGAACCAACTCTTCAAGAGAAGAGGTTGGTGTCCTAAGCCACCATGTAATATATTATGTTATGACACCGCGAAGATCGATCTTGGGTGCATTGCCAATTCTCGACATTGAAGCTCACAATTCAACATTAGAAATAGAGAGATAACAATGAATTTTTGCTTTGTAAATAATAGGGGAGGGAGAACCCAATGTGTTATGATACCACTCCCTATGTCCATGCCTACACCTAAACCCAAACACATCGTCACCTATAGGGGTGTGTGCAAGATACTCAAGTCAAACTCCTTAAAACGATGATATTTATCTCACTCCTCAAAAACATGAATCTTGAATCATCTAGAGGCTTCGTGAAGATGTACGCGAGATTATCCTTGGTTGGGACATATGCTATCTCAATATAACCTCTTGCCACATGATCCCAGATGAAATGATGGAGAATATCAATATGCTTCATCCTTGTGTGTTGCACGGGGTCGTAGGCGATCTTGATGGCACTATCCTTGTCACACGAGAGCGGCACCTTATCCAAATGAACATCATACTCTTTGAGGCTTTGCCTCATCCATAACAATTGGGTGCAAGAACTAGCGGCCACCACATACTCGGCTTCTCCGGTGGAGAGAGATATGTAGTTTTGCTTCTTAGAATACCAACTTACCAAAGACCTACCAAGGAATTGGCAAGCCCTGGAAGTCGATTTCCTATCATCTTGATCACCGACCCGATCCGAGTTCGTGTACCCTTGGAGAGAAAATTTTACTCCTTTAGGTACCACAAACCAAATCTTGAGGTATGAACCAAATACCGAAAGATCCTGTGGACCGCTACCAAGTGACTTTCCTTAGGAGCCGTTTGATACCTTGCACACACATCTACACTCAACGCGATATCGGGCCTATATGCACAAAGGTAAAGTAAATAACCAATCATAAAATGATACAACTTTTGGTCCACATCTTTACCGTACGGATTGCGCTTGAGATGGCATTTGACTTGCATTGGAGAGACCTTCTCTTTAGAACCTTGGACATTAAATGTCTTGAGCATGTCTTGGGTATACTTGGCTTGAGAGATGAAAGTCCCACGAGCCAATTTCTTAATTTCAAAGCCAAGAAAGAATCTCAACTCTCCCATCATAGACATCTCAAACCTGTCAGTCATAAGCTTCGAGAACTCATTATTAAAAGCTTGGTTAGTTGAGACAAATATAATACCATACACGTATAGTTGGCATATTAAAAGCTGTCCTTTTACCTTCTTTGTGAAAAGGGTGGGCTTGATCTTCCCAACTTCAAACCCACAGTCTACCAACAACTCTCTAAGGTGCTCATACCACGCACGTGGTGCTTGTTTACGTCCATAGAGCGTCTTATCGAGCTTTTATACATGGTTAGGGAAGTTGAGTTTCTCGAACCCCGAAGGTTGCTTAACATATACCTCCTCTTTCAATGGACCATTTAGAAAATCACTTTTGACATCCATTTGTTGCAATTTAAAATTATGCGAAGATTCATATGCAAGAAGGATACAGATGGACTCAAGGCGAGCCACGGGGGCATAAGTTTCATCAAAGTCAAGGCCTTCCACTTGAGTGTATATTTCAGCCACCAATCTTGCTTTGTTCCTTATGATAAGTTCATGTTAATATTGCTTGTTCTTTAATATCCACTTAGTGCCAATAACATTGTCGTAATTCTTCAGCTTGTCAACTAGCTTCCAGAATTTATTGCGCTCAAAGTTATTGAGCTCATCATGCTTAGCTTCCAACCAAGCCGAGTCCTCAAGAGCTTCAAACACTTTCATGGATATGTGAGCTTCATGCTCACTATAGTTCGCCAATTGTTTTCCTGTGGATTTTCTAGTTTGAACATAATTCAACACCTTGTCATCGGATGCATCAATACGCTTCAAGGCTCTTCTAATTCTTCTAGCACGACGGGCTTCGATCTCCTCATTATTGCGAGGAGGGATAACTTGATCATCTTGATCATTTGGGTCCCGTCTTGACCGGATTATTGGCCTCGATCATCATCTTCAATACTTACTTCAATTTGAGGATAAGAAGACGAACAAGGTTGATCTTGGCCTTGACCTTGACTAGCTTGAATGATAGGAGTGGTTTGTTATTTCATACCAACTTGGTCAACAAGAGGAGGCTCTTGAGCTTGTTCTTGGTTAGGTGCGTCACTTGCTTCCTTGGCTTGTTCTTCTATTATAGATGAGGGCTACACTTGAGTGCATCATAGTTCTTCTCGAGTCGCCACAAGGTGTCCTTCAATGGGGCGGAAAAATCTCACACCCATCCTTCCTATGACTTCTTGAGGAATTTTAACATCTACATTAGAAACATGAAATTGTGCAACTTGGGATCCATCATTTTCCTCGAAAAACACACTACAAGATTCTATGACAATCTTTGAGGTCTTGTAAAAGAATAAGTGTGGTATTCGGCACCATAACCAACAAATATACCCTAAATAGATTTAGATTGGAATTTAGACAACTGAATGCCCTTTATCAAATAGAAACACTTACAACCGAAGACATGGAAGTATGAGATGATGGGTTTGTTGCCGGTGAGGATTTCATATGGAGTCTTCACTAAGCCCTTGCGAATGTATAGCCGGTTAGAGGAGTGGCATGCCATAGAGATGGTTTCGGCCCATAGATATTGGGGAGAATAATACTCCGCAAACATGGTTCTAGCCATATCCAATAGAGTTCGATTCTTCCTTTCGGCTACACCATTTTCTCGAGGGGTATATGCAGCAGGATATTGATGACGAATACCCTCTTCACTAAGAAATTCATTTGTTGTGTAGTTCTTGAACTCATTTCCGTTGTCACTCCTAATATTCATGATTGGAACATTTTGTTAACGCTGCACTTGATTGGAGAAGTCGATGATGGTTTTTTGGGTCTAGCTCTTCAACTTGAAGAAATAAACCCAAGTATATCTTGAACAGTCATCGAAAGTAACCAAGCAATACTTCTTTCCTCCAAGACTTGCCTCGGACACGGCACCAAAATATCAACATGGAGAAGCTCCAAGATCCTCTTTTATGAGATAATGGTATTGCTCTTGTGGGAGGCATCATGCAGCTTTCCTTCAACACACAACCTACAAACACGATCTTTGGAAAAGGAAACATTTTGTTTTAGTCCGAGGACTAGGCCACCTTTGTGAAGAATTTTCAATGTTCTCATGTTGACATGGGATAGGCGGCGATGCCACAACCATCCTACACCCGCCTTTCCAAAAAGACACATCGCTTGAGAGTTGGTAGAGTTTGAAAAGTCCACCACAAACAACTCATTTTCTACATGTCCCACGTACGCGACGTCTAGAGTGTTGCTCCTCAAAAGGACCACAATATCAGGATCAAAGAAGACGGAGAAACCCATCTTCCCTAAAGAACGAACTAAAAGAAAATTGTAACCAAGGGATTCGACAAGCATGACATCAATTATAGTGATATCTGGAGAAATCACAACCTTGCTGAAACCCGTTAACTTAGACTTGGACTTATCTCCATAAGTGACGGTTGCATCATTTGTATTTGGGCACAACTCCGTCACAAGTTCTTTGCTTCCGGTCATATGACTAGTGCATCCACTATCAATTATCCATTTAGACCCACCGGAAGCATAGTCCTGCAAGAAATCATTGACTAGAGTTAGGACCCGAGGAGGGTCCCCTCATGTTAGCAACAAGGATCTTTGAAACCCAAATAGTGTAGTCAATGAAACCCTAAATAATAACAACATATTTATCTTTCACAACACCATAAAAATCACCATATAAGAAATGGTGAGGATTGTTAGGTCCCACAGAATTGCTACAAGTAGTGTTGTCCCTAACGACAATACCACTCGCACCAACATTATTATTTGCTAGTGCGGGCTTGGCCTTGTTCTTGTTCTTCTTGTTGTTGTTCTCACTCTTGGAAACATAGACAATACCTTGCTTGCCAACTTGTGGTTTAGGAGCAACCACTTGTGGCTTAGGATCCACTTCTGTCTTTGGAGCCACAACCTTCTCAACACTAGGGCCCTTGCCCTTGATTCTTGCTAGCTCTTCCTTGAACCTAGAATTCTCCTCAATAATATTTGCATGATCACAAGAATAAGTAGAGGAACTAGGCACATTGAATTGGTTGAGTCGAGTTTGAAGTTGTTCATGTGAATTTTTTTAGAGTAGAGTGTTCACTCTCCAAAGCCTTGTGAGCCTTTGTGAGCCTCTCTAGATCCTCGGTTAGTTTATCATGACCAACCCCAAACTCAATCTTCTCCTTTTTAGCCTTTTTATATTTAGCAATTGCATGGTCATGTTCTTTAGTGATATTATAAATTAATTCATTATGTGACTCTTCAATAGATTCAAGTTCCTCGTCAAGAGAGACTCGACCCTCATGCTCTTCCTCAAGAGTCATAGTGAGGGATGCCTTTTCATCTGAATCCCTCCTTTCAATCTAACCTTTCTTCTCAAGAGCCTCATGGGCCTCTCCCAATTGGCTCATGAGGAGATCAAAGTACCTCTTGGTATCACCTTGCACGTTAGTAATAAAACGTTCCAAAGGGGCAATTTCATCCTCTACACTAAGAGTAGCAATGTTATTCATTTCATTTGGCCTTAGCCATGAAGCACTTGACTGAAGGTTGAGGAAGATTCTCATCATGGGATTCAAAGATATATGAAGATGATGATGTTGATGCAATAGCAAGAGCGGCCACTTCATTTCCGAATTCTTCTTCTTCATCATCACCGGAATCATACTATTCTTGAGTCACTAGCATAAACTTTGTAGGAGGCTTCTTGAAGAGAGGTTTCTTGTAAGCGGCCTTTGATTTGTCCTTGCGAATAAGATTCCCTCCACGACGTTGGCAATAAAATGATGCTTGTCTTGACAATTGAAACAAGCTCTCACTTTTTGAGTCCCTTCCTTTCCATAGCTTGACTTGGTCTTCTCCTCCACATATGACTTGGACTTGGGAGCAGTGGCGTAAACAGACCCCATGCTGCCCTGGCCTTGGCTTGGGGAGTAGACTCAAAACATAGTCTTAGTTATAGCTGTAGCACACTGTAGCGCTATTGTAACCACTATCAGTGAGGGTGTCCTGGGGCATGGTGTTATTCTGGCTACGCAACTGCTCGGGAGGATTCTTCCAAAACCTTTGCACGACAAGAGCAATGACATCCTTAAGCACGGAATCATACTCTTGATCTTTCAAAGGGGCCAAGTCCTCAATGCACTCTTCATAATTATCAATCTCCTTTGACATGACATTGGCCTTCAAAGCAATGGGGGCATCTTTGTGCATTCCCATAGCACGGGCACAATTGTCAAGAGCATTCTTTGTTTGCACTTGGCAGGAGTACATCTCTTGCATCACTTGGCTTGAGGTCAACTATTGGTAGTCGTGTCTTCCTTGAAGACTCTTCAAGTCCGCGGGCTCAAATGGCATGAGATCACTCACGTACTTTCTCTTGAGCCAAGCATAATTAATGTGAGTGGCTCCAACACCATTGAAGGCGATGGCAAGAGTAGTGAGTCTACGGAAGATGTCTTCATGATTCTCACCAACATGCATATAGAAACCTTCGGCCTCATTGCTCAAAATATCATACATATTCCTCTTCATGCTTTATTGCCCACAATGCATCTCATGTTTCTTTGGCGGTGGAATATTGTTGAAGATGATGCATGTGGTTTGGACCCATGGCTTGTGGAATCATGGACAAGGCGGTGTAGTTGAGTTGACAATCTATCGCTTCTTTTCTTGTCAAGTTCTTGGGGGTCATTATGCTTGTATCCATCTTGAGTGACCCTCCAAAGCTCAATACAAGAAGAGTTCAAGTGGGTTTTCATATAATATTGTCATTGATCAAAAGTATGTGCATCAATTTTAGGAGGATCGCCTTTAGGGATTATATGAGGATGTGGGACGGGAGGATCGGGGGAGTATCGTCCTTCGACATGGTGGTACTCTCCATTCTCCTCTGTTCCCTTAGAAGTGTTGTTCACGGGGGGAGGGGGGTAACTTTTTGGTTGTCCACCCTTATCCCCATCTTTACCTTCCCCCGGTATTTCTACCGAAGGAGATGAAGTGGAAGTCTCCAGTTCCTTGGCTTTCATGAGTTGCGACAAGAGATTCCGCAACTCAGAAATTTTGACATCCGTAGATGAGGTCAAGTAATTTTGCAACTCCTTGAGATCATCCATAGTGACTCGTGCCATGAAATCGGTGACTACCGCACCATCGGCCATACTAAACTCTTTGACACTTAAGCCCAAAATAAGAGCCGAGGCTCTGATACCAATTGAACGAATAGTATGGGCACCTACAAAAAGTGAATAGGTGCTATGACCAATTTTAATTTGTATTCAAATTAAGCTTTACACAAAGGTAAATTCTCTAGATTATGAAACTAAGGTGAATTTACCTATATGACAAGAACAACAATAAATACAATACAAGCACAGAATAATGAGAGGGAACGAGGTAACCGATAACGGAAGCACACGGAGACACGATGTATTGCCGAGTTTCTCCTTGTTAAGGGAGTATGTCTCGCTGGAGGAGTGTGAGTTTCGCCACAAAGGCCTACTCAACGCCACAAAGGCCTCACCCTATTCTCCGATGAACCCCGCCACAAAGGCCTAGTTCATCTTCCACTATTGATCCCCTTTGAGGCGGGATCGAGTCCTTTCGACAAGTTTGGGGCACACAACCCAATTGGGGGCTTCCGACAATCACCAAGGATGTGTTTGGTTTTCGGATGAGGTAGAATGGAATGTCATGGTTCCATTCCATTCCATTCCACTAGAATGGAACCGTTCTATTCTCGCGTTTGGTTAGAACCAAAAAGATGGAATGGGAACCTCTCCATTATTGCTTAAACATCCTATTATAGAGGCAAAATAGGAACCGTTCCAGCACGTTCCACCGATTCAGAGGAATGGGTGTATTCCGAATCTAAGGGGTATATTCCCTTTAGGGGAACCAGTTGGTTCCTTTTCTCCTCCCCAACCAAACACAAGAACGGGCTCTGGGTGCAGAATGGTTCCATTCCATTCCACCTTGTTCTAAAACCAAACACATCCCAAGAGTAGCAATGGGATCTAGGTTTTCCACACAAGGAAACCCTAAACAAGATCCCTCAAGTTAACGAGCGGAAAAGGAAAAGTGGTTGGTGAAGACGTAGAACGGGGCCTTCTCCTTCAATCCTCTGAAGATCAACAAGATTGGTGGGAGGGATTGGGAGATCTAACTTAGTGGGTGAGCTCTAGCAATGGGGGAATCAATTCCGGATGAGTTGGCTAGAGGAAGAAGAAGGGGAGGTGGTATTTATACCCCAATCCCAAAATCTAGCCGTTTGGTGCCTTTCTACGAAAGTCACACCGGTCCGGTGTGAAGGCCGGATACTCCGACCCGACAAAGTATCCGGGCACTTTCCAGTGGGTCGGAGACTTCGCACTGGACCGGAGACTCCGGGCACTCTCCGAACACGCGCTGGACCCATACCAGTGGGTGACACCATCTTGACTTGGCGCTGGGAAATCCTCAAGGGCGGAGACTCCCGTATGATATGCCGAATACTCCGGCCAGGCTGGAGACTCCGCAAAATTTCCGCCGAATCTTCACTCCTTAGCGTAGAGGTTTACTAGGGTGCATTGAGCATAGTGAGGCAGCCGGGAGTCCGGAGACTCTGGCCCCTGCGCCCCGAAGACCCCGGCCTCTGCGCCCCGGAGACCCCGGTCTGGACCGGATACTCCGGCAAGTCTCCGCACATTCTCGGGAGTGTGTCCAGTGGGTGACATCACTTGCACACTTCATCTTCTTCGCGGGAAAAACCTGACATCGGAGACTCCGGTCTGAGGGACCGGAGACTCGGCCTAGAATAAATTCCAGCAACTCCAGCATGTGTAGATCTCTTTGAACTTTTTTTAGACCACACCACCATTAGTAATTTTATCACTTGACCCTGAATCATCAACACACATTAATATATATACTTGTGTTGTTAACAAAAGCTCAAAACAAATATTTAGGTGAATTGCGCTTTCACCAGCGCAGAAGATTTCGTCCACGAGAACCGAGGAGTTGTCCCTCGCTTCCCATAGTGTTCTGTTAGAATGATGGGACGTGTCGATGTCATCCCTGACGCCATGCTTCCGACCGGCTAATCGGAGTGTGAGGAGCACTTTTTCTAAATAGCCGGCTGGGCTCGTTGAGATCAGAAAGATATAAAAGAAGCACGCATAAGCCTTATAGCTCGTGGACGGCCACAAAACTCCAACGTGCTCAAGGGCTAGTGTCGGGAGAATGACCCCCTGGTGTCCAAAGACACATGGATAATGCACAAAAGGCCTCAGCGGAAGAGCTTAGCTAGATGCTGACAGGCGGCTATGCTCCACCAGCACCGCCTACCTAGCGGTCCGGCTATCCTTACACCCCGGTTTTCCCGAAGATATCAACTGGCCAGGCGGATGGCTCTGCCATCCGGATTCTCCCGACACAAATATATAATTGGAAACATGCCATACTCACAAGCAAATAGTTCGTCACATTGAGCCACCGGGTCTTGGGCTTCTCCAAAACAAAACAACTCACTCTTATGAAAATTAATTTGGAGCCTTTTAACCGCTCGAATGCTAACAATATTAGTTTCATGACCATAATCTTTTCGAGGTCATGGTCCGTAAAAATAACCGTACCATCACATATTAAAAGATACGGCCCTCCATCCGCTAGGTGGGAAGCTACCTCTCAATTTGGGCATCTCTTTTTACACGCTCAATTATTACGGCCAACATATAGCCACTATTTTGAATAGTATGGGCAATAATGGTCGCATTTCCCTAATCCATTTTTTTAAAGGAATGCAGCAGGGGAGGCCCCCACGGCGGTTTTATTTTTATTTTTAAATAATAAGAACCTAAGTCTGCATAGGTGAGGACTTGAACCTGGGTGGTTGGGTTGTACATCCACTTCCCTAACCAAGTGAGTTGGGCTCGCTTCTTCCCTAATCCATTTTTTGTTTGGAAATAATGATCCACGTCATCGCTGGGTATAATGGACACACAATATTCAGTGATAAAATTATGGATCCAAACACAGCGTACTTCTAAAATATTTTCATTCTCGTCGTTTGCAATGTACACTTTGTCCTCTTGGTAGCTTGACAAGGAGAAAATCACAGGGAAAGACCATATTTGTGGTCGAGTTGTCACCTAACCACCATTTTCGGGGGAAATGACAACGGGCACGCGCTTCGGGGCAGACGTGTGACGCGGAGCACCATTTTTGTCTGGTCGCTCGGTTTAGGCCGCATAACAGCACTTCTGACTATCGTGGCCCACTGTCAGGCCTACGTGGCAAGGGGAGACGACGGACCCGTTGACGGCGTTAGGTTCTTGGCTGAGAAATGACAGAAAACCACCATATTTATGGCGACTCAGCTAACCACCACATTTCGACAAAATGACACAGAGCACCGCACATTAGGGCTAGTCTGACGGGGAGCACTGATACTTCGACTTCAACCGTTTCTGACGGTTATCCACCTTTGGGGTCTACATGGCAAAAACAATAAGAATAAATAAATAATCAAAATAAGAGAAAAGTAAAGGTATCCCAATATCTCTCTCTTGCGGTCACTGTATCGAACCACTCAACCAGAACGACGATCTCATAAATGAGATGCTCAAGACCGTTCAGCACGTTCATCTCCACCGTGCTCCCGGCGACATCTTCCATCCAGCCGACGAGCCTTTCTGCAACTCGGTAGCGTTGCATCCGCGCCGGTGCCCTCGGATGGGACAGCAGGCGTGCGGTGTTTGTTTCACCGAGGACGCCCGCGCCCGACCATGGACATAGATATTGGATCGCTACCGGTGAGAGCTCTCTCGCTCCATGGCCGGAGCTCCCCTAGGCCCGCACTATGGCTGCCATGTCGGCCGGTAGCTCGCCATCGTAGGGTGCAAGCGACGCGGTGGCGCCCGAGGCTGCTCCTCTTACTCCTGTTTGCGCAGGCAGCTGTGGCGCGAGCGCTCGTGTACGACCTGCCAGCAGGGCCACGAGAATTGGCAGGGATGTCTAGTAGACGGCAATGGCGGAGAGGATCGCCGGTGCACACAAAGTGTTCGACCTAATGGTCATGAGAGATGTATATTGCGTCGGTGCTAACTAATGGAGATAGTGCTGACCTTCCATTTTTTTTCCACGTAGACACGACAGTGGGTCCGATATGTCAGAAAATGGTTCAAACCGAGCTAATCATAGAATTAGTGCTTCCCGTCATGGACTGGCCCAATATAAGGTGCTATGTGTCATTTCGCCCAAAAGTGGTGGTTATCTGACACCTTGATTACAAATGTGGTGGTTTTGCCGAGAACCTAACGGCCGTCAACGGGTCCGTCGTCTCCCCTTGCCACGTAGGCCTGACAGTGGGCCACGACAGTCAAAAATGCTGTTATGCGGACTAAACCGAGCGATCAGACAAAAAGGTGCTCCGCGTCACACGTCTGCCCCAGGACGCGGTGCTCGGTGTCAATTTCCCCGAAAACGGTGGTTAGCTGACAACTCGACCACAAATGTGGTGGTTCTCTGTCATTTTCTCCTTGACAAGGGATTCGATCTCATGATTTCATATACGAATTTCCGATCAGCGCCGTACGGTTGGTTCTGGCTGTAAACCCTGTTTTCCCGAGAACTCGGACTCGGTCACATATCACGGGTACATAATGATTGACGATTCGTTTAAGCGACATAGGTAGTGTACAGCAACGCTACAGTGGTCGCCGCCCAATTCACGGGTCACGTCACGAGCGCCGGTCTGCTTGTTGACAAGCGGAGAAAGCCGAAAGATTTCTGGTGTGCGTGCTCCTCCAGCGCTGGGTCGGGGAGACAGGGTTAAGAAGATCAGTGCGTCAAGCCTTGGCACCTATCGGGTTTTCCTTCTGATCAAACAGATGTGCGGCGTGAAGAGCCGTGGCCTTTTCCGGGGCCGATGAGATAAAAAGGACGTTCGGCTGTACTATGTGCAAACTGTCAAACTGCGTGACAGCAGCGCGACCCATCGCTATCGACGTAACAGCCCGCGACCCCACGCCGCAGGCCCACACAGAGCCATGATCCTATGCGGCCGAACCATCATGGAGTGTTGACCCCGGAATTTATTTTTCCTTCTCCACCAGACTGCAGTGTTTTTACTCGTCTTCACAGCACTTTCAGGAGCACTCTTTATGATTATAATTGCGGCCACAGCGCAGTGCAGCAATATTCAGAACTTTGGCTAGCTATTGATTGCAAAATGTATATCTCAGTTGATCCACAGCACTGCCAGACATTATTTGGCTGAAATAGCTTTCTTTGAGGACAGCTGATAGATATTCAAACATTGACGTTTGACTCTAGATCACTACCAGAACCTATGGACGGACATAGCACATCACCCAGTATTTGTGAGCTTCCACTTGCCCACTAGCTCATTCTTTCAAAAGAAAGAGACAGTACAAAAGGCAACGAGCCATCCGAAAGTACACACAGATCAACTCCCCTAAAACGACGGAACTAAAGCGTATCCTTCAAGAAATTGTCTAAAATGCATGGTTACCGGGAACAATAGCTAGACGGAAGAGGCCGAGTCAATACCCGAACCACCACCATTGCTCTGTGCTAAGGACCTTTCAAGTTAAAGATCCTTATCACCTAGCAAAGGATTCTTTTTTTCCATTGCGCGGTTCGTTCTTGACTCAGACTCAACGTCGCCGCCGGCCATCCCCAAGGCAAAATCCATTTCTAACACTCTGGCGTTGCACACTGCAGCGCCGTCTTGATCTTCTTGATGGTGCAGGAGATGAGATTGTTCACCGTCTCGACCGACTCCACGGTGAGTTTCGCGGTGGGCTGGCTGTTCACAAGAATCTGGAATGCCACGGTCAACAGAGAGCCGCCCGTCTTTTGCTCCGTGCCGACAATAGGGCCATCAGGTAGAATGGCAAATCCAGATGGCAGCAGGGCAACATAGGTGGAATCCCCGCCATTCATAACAAGCTGCATTGCTGGAATGTCCACCGGAGCGTATACAACAATCGAGCCCGATGCATCAGTGCACGTTTCCTGAAGGATCAGCATGCTGCTCTGGTTGGCACTCACGGCCTACAGCAGAAGGTATAGATGGTCAGAGATTTTTTGCAGAACACTAGGTAGTATAAATAATGCAACTCAAAATGTCCTGCAGAAAATGAAGAAGTTTAGTAGAGCAGAACCAATATTTTTTTTTTGAAGAGGCATATCCCTGGCCTCTGCATCAAGCTAATGGTTCCTATCTTTCTGACAAAAGGCCCTTTTTATTGAACTCAAATGTTCGCATCAAGGTGATAAGTATGTGACGATCAAACAGTTTCAAATTTGAGAGCGCATTGCCTCCAATCTGTATGTTCTAGTGGTTTGGAGTACTGTCAGAAACAGGTGGGTTTCTTGTTTTCCCTAAATTTTATTTTGTTGTAGTCCTTGGAACCAAGATTGACACGTACGTGCTGCACAGAGGATCCGGACCAGCTTTGGGTTGGGCTGCTAACACTTTGTACGAATTACACAGTAATAAAAGTTGTCAACCTGACACCTTTTCAAGCAGATCTGCACCCCCTTCCCCAGTTTGGTCCCCAATTTGTACCTTACCGCAGATCCTGTGTGAAGTATGGTGGTAGTCATTCTAGACTTTCTAGCGGCTTTAGCTTTTGGTCCATGATTACGACTTTCTTTTCATCTACCCTAGACTCCAACAGTACTATGAGAAAGTTGACAGGCTTTTGTTTGTGCTCTTCTCCTTGTCATCATCGGTTCAGGACATAATACGGGTACTTATTACTGGATATGGTGTTATTATTCTATGTGAGAGCTCCCAGGGTACTGTCAGCTAGGATATATATGAGGCCTTCAGAAACTTTTGTGGGCAGATCATAAAAACATCTCTGGGGTTCAGTAATCCCCATGTGACGTTCAGTGACCAGTCTAGGAAGTGAGGTCCAGTGTAGCACTAAATCTTCTTAATAGACATTTTCAGAACTTATGCACGGCCATATACAAATTTATGGGCAAGCACGTGGAACAAACAACAAAGTTGCAGGTTCCTTCATATGTACTATGGTGGAAGTGAGACTCAACCTAGAAATATCATTTCATTTTGTGCTTGGAAACCTAATATAACCACCAAAGAAGTAATATAAGAGAAGCAGATAATACTCACACTGGCTCTGAGGAGGGATACCGAGTTTCCATGCTGATGTCCCTTAGCGATTCTAGCCATCTCCTGCATGGGTCCTCCATTGCTGAGGATGTCCCATTCGGCACGCAGCTGTTCATCACGCAGAAAGTCGAACAGCTTCTCGGGAGCGATAGGCACCCATACAGATGTGGCGGCACTCAGCACCACCCCCGGTGGCTCCCCAGGCTCGCTCACACTCTTTCGTGCCATGACACGCACATCCTCACCGATGCTACCGGTTGCACCATCCAGCTTGCTCCATTCACGTGCAGATGATGCACTCACCCCCGCACAGAAGTTCTCCGTCATCCGGCGTGCGAGCTTCAGCATGCTACGTTTACCTTCTTGTGATATAGCTGGCACCAAATGTAACACATTATAAATCAGTTACATATCAAAGTAAAGGGCAGCACTTAGCCTAATCTACTCTTAACTATACAGATTTAGCTAGCGCGTATAAATAGACATGGGAGCAGTCAGGTGTTTATGGAAAATGGCAAAGGTTCAGAAATTTCGGTACCTGTTGGTTGGTTTGGTGACACTGTAGCAGAGGACATAAGGATGGCCAGGCATTCACACTGGCGCTGCAGCGTCGCAAGCCACCGGCTGGCGCCAAAGGCAAGACCAGATCGGAGAAGTGGCCGGTAGAACTGGTGGACAGATGCCTCATCGTATTCCGTATGCTCAACCCATGTGACCTACAGGGTAAATGCATCCGTTAGCCATAAATGCACGCCCACATGCAATTGTCTTGAGATGTAATACACCAACCGAGTTCTGAGCGCAATACAACACAACTGTGGCTACACAGTACGTGCAGATATCAGATAACATTCTTTTATTTTACCTTATGATGTACCACTTCTACTGGTGTAAAAACGTGAGAACTACACATTAGGCTGTTAGCCAGTTAACCAGTCCCAAGATGTGAACATACTGATGGCCCGCAGGGTGCCACCTTAACTTATAGTAGTGTGCAATTGTTGAATTACAGTAGTAGTACCAAAGCATGCCATTTTATAATTACTGGAGTGAGACTTGGTAAGGATTCGTAGGAGATTTGGTAACATGGAAGGAAAGGATCCACAATAATAAATGGAAACTGAATAAATTGCATCTCAAGCAAGATAAGAGCATATCTCTAGTTTTATAATTTAAGAGCAGATACTTCTGCACATGGATTTGCCAGCAAATTTTGACATCATCTGATGCTACATCGTTGATATCTTCCCTGCAAACTCCCAAATGATGCAAATATTATTTCCAGAATATTTCTCCCTTTGGGATCTTACAATACGATCTTACGAGAAGTGATAAGTTCACCATACATTATAACATAGCGTGTGATAGGTGTTAAATAAATTGAAGAATGGATTTATTTTCCAAAACTACTGAAACAGGAATCATTCCTCCTGAAGTTAGATCTCGTAACTTACAGAGCTATTGTCTACTTCAACAAATAGATAAAAGAGTTATTTCTCACTTGTCTACAACAGGCAAATCAATTTCCTTTGTCAGTTGCACAGATTGAGAACGTCTTAAGATCTGTGCAAATCTAAAGTACGCAGAGAAAGCTTTCTTAACAAAAAAAATGAGCAAATGGCCCAGATTTCAACATGTCAGGGACACATTGATAAAAATGCTGACAATAAGTTACCCAAGGTGCTCCATCCAAGGGGTAGAAGCATCTAATACCCTAGAAAAGTTGATGCTACAATTAAACAAATATATAAACATGCTTGGGTAATGGTGTTGGATCCACAGAAACGTTTAACTATTCCTGAATCACTTGTTTAACCCATCTCCTCGTTGACCAATTGATTTGTCTATGAAGGTGGTGGGTTCATGAGCCTAACTAATCAATTAGGCCTTGACTTGTGAACACTATGTTGCATGGGCATCATCAAATTAAATTATAAACTAATCGGTAACATTAAACAAGCAAATTGGAAAACTACGCCACTGTCCCCAAGTTCAGAGAGAGCACAGTGGTAGTGGAGAAGTAGTGGAAGTAACATGGTATCTTCTAATGCTCTGGGGCAAACTTTGACCAGTAACTTTCATGCAAAAGTACCAGCTCAAAACTACATTGATCATTCTGTTAGTTTTGAATGTGTCAACATTTCTTTGCACTAAGGTGGCAGATATATCCCTATTTTTTTTATTTGCAATGGCAAACGTATTTGTAGTTAAGAGAACTATGTAGCTGGGTCCTGGTTAGTACCTTGCAGTAGCCATTGGGAGTGTCTTGCATCACACAGCCGGAAGGTAGCCTCCTGCACTTCAAATTTGCAGCTGCGGAAGTCGTAGCAGAATTTTGATCTCCCACCAATCCATCAATGGAAACATCTACAACTGCCCATGCACCCTCAGCCAGTTGCTTGCAAAACCTGAGAAATATAACCTCCCTGATAGGGACCAGAGGTGAGAGCACCTGTAGCTCAGCCTTCATCTGTTGCAAGAAAACACAAGCAAAACATTAACAACTCAGATGTCACGTGTGATTACAATGATTGTATACGATGAACACTGAGGAGTGTTTAGGCACTCACTAGCAGCAACGCGCCATTTCTGCTTCCCGCAATGCCGGTAGACACCTCCTCAAGGATTGTGGCCTTAGCAATCATGCACGAGAACATGTCGCACCATCGTCTCTGTGAAATGAATGGAGCACCATCAGAACAATATACCTGCTTGTTAGTTATAGGAGCTAGCAAATGCAAATGTATGAAGGGAAAATGTAGCATGAGCTCAAACCTCATCCATAAGGGTTTCTACAAGTGCAACGCTGTTGTCGATGATGACCAGCCCGGACTCCCTAGAGGCCTCAGACACAAATCCAACAGGCTTCATGCCAATACACGGCTCGAAGGAGTGGAGATACTCCTCGAAGTTGAGTGCCTGCTTGTTGGGAGAACCAGGCAAGCCGGTGACCCACAAGGGATCGTCCATCTGTGCCATTTTGACAAGTTCGTCCATTGCAGTGATAGCGATCTCCAAGAAAATGGATCTGTCGATGTCCGCCATGGATCCTAGAGAAGACCCGGTTGCCCGTGCGGGTGTGATGACGGTGCCCATGGAGCTTGAGGCACCCCCAGCATAGTCACTCATGGTACCGTGCAGTGAGTGGTGCATAGAACCTATGCCACCGATTCCCCCGACTGCTAGCTCGAGGGATGAGTTTGGCAAGGGCATGGACAGGTGTGGCTGCAGCTGCAGGAGTGGTGACATGAGGGAGACGGGTTTGCCGAGGAACTTGGTGGCGAGGGCGCAGACACGGCTGAGTTCATCCTTGAGGCGCGCATTCTCGATGCGCAGGTGCTGCTCCTCCAGGGACACGTCCCCAAGCATGGCGGGGCTCCCGCAGCCGCCGCACATTGGGCTTCGCATGGCCTCCCTGATCGTGAGGTTCTCCGTGCGCAGCTTGTCATTCTCCTGCTTCAGCAGCGCGTTCTCGTGCCGCTCTAGTTGCGTCTTGGCACAGGAGGAGGAGAAATTAGGCCGTGTTGATTTGCACGGACGGGAAACGAGAATGGCGCGATTCGTAGTAGGGAACACACAAGGGATTTACCTTCATCTGCGTACGACGGTTCTGGAACCAGAACTTGACCTGGCGCGCATCGAGGGAGAGCCTCTTGCTGAGCTCGGCGCGCTGCTTCTCGTCCGGGTGGGGGCACTCCTTGAACAGCCTACACGCGACACGGACGAACGAATCCATGCATGAGAGGACAAGAGGGAAAAGGCGGAGAGAGAAGGATGCAAATAGTAGTAGGAGGAGCGAGCTTTGAGGCGAGGGGCGATTACGCTTCGAGCTCTTGGATCTGCTGCGGCGTGTGGCGGTGGTAGCGCTTCTTGCGCTTGCGCGGGTTGCTGGGCTCGGCGTCGTCGTCGTCCTCGCCGACGCCGGAGATGGCGTCGAGGTGGTCGCTCCCGACCGGCTGTCGTTCTGCGCCTCCGCGTCCCTCGCCATCGCGCCGTCGGGAAACATGCGCCCTCCGACGCCGCCGTCTCGACCGCCGGCGTTATCCTGCGACCACGGGAAATGAAATAATAAAAAATAACATCTCCGGATCACCCACCGCCGCAAAAGCACAGAGAGCGTCCCGGCCGGAACAAGCGTCGTGGAAGACGTACCAGGCCGAGGGAGAGCGCGGGCGAGGACGAGAAGGCGCCGGCGTACGGGAACTGCATGCCGCCGCCGCCGCCGCCGTCAAAGAGGCCCCCAAAGCTCATGCCTCCCTCGGTCCCGGAAGACGCGAACAGCAGTGCGCGTTCGTGTGCCCCTCCCCTTATCACCGTCTCTATCCTTTGTCCCAAAAAGGACCTACGCCTGGATCTGCACAACCTTTCCGCACACCTCACAGCCCGAATCCTGGCGTCGCCTCTGGGAGGGAGTGAGGGAGGGAGAGAGAGAGAGAGAGACTCGCGTCGCCTCGCCTCGGCCACCCTCTTTCTACTAGCGCGAGATTAGGGCCCTCAAAACCCTAACCCTCCACGGCGAGCCGAGGATTAAATTAAGGAAGGCGAGGGCGGGGCGAGGCGGGCGAGCAAGAGCTGATTAAAGAAAGCTTTATGCACGGGGGGCGGGGGAGATAGAAAGGGAGGGTCAAAATGGCAAGACGACGATGGGAGGAGCAGTCCCCGGGTGTGGACACATGAAAAAGGGCTGGGGAGAAACGCGAGGCGCTGACGCTGATGCAGCGCAGTCAAACGGGCGGTGCGGTGCCTGTCTTTTGTTGCCTTCCGCCGCTGCGGCTTACTTTTTGTGCACGGAGCGCCGGAAGTCCGTCCGGGCCGTTTCGTTTCGTCTCCGCCTCCGCGGCGTCATGCCCCGGCCCGACCGCCGCGGCGGCTTATTTGCTTGCGTGCCGGGGGAACAACCCTTTGGGTTCACTTCTCTCTCAACAAAAAAAAACTTTGGGTTCACTAACCGTGTCGCTTGCACCTTTTTTTTTTGGGTAAATCTCCTTGAGATCTTGACTATATCAAATTTATTGTGTGTGTCTAATCAGTATCTAGCTGATTTTCATTCTGATTTTGCCACATTATCTTCGTTCAGAATTGTGTGAGATCACACAGTAATACGTATAAAATAAAATTATTACTGTACGTTTGAGATTGATCCAACAATGGGCGATAGTACATGCCACGTCACTAAATTCCTAGGTGGAAGAGAGAAAAGGGAGGAGAGAGGAGAGCCGGCATTACAGCAAGCGCCCGCCGCTAGCTCAATGTACGAGCCACAACAGCTCGCTTGCAGCCATCGTTGCTAGCCGCATGCTGCCGCTTAGCTTTTTCTCCAAATCATGTATGTCCTAGCGTGCCAGACTAGAAATTATTTTCTTTAATAAAGCAAACTTAACAGCGGCCTAATAGCCATCCTATTATATGGTCTCGCATCTATGGTAGCTATTGATGACATGGCATGGCTCTATAGCCGGTTGTTGGCTCTATTATTATAATTGCTCTTAATGTTTTGTTGACATCTGTTTTGTTGACATAGTTAGAAGAGGAAGCATACCAACAGGGGGTGCGAAAGAGGGGGGAGGGGGCCTAGAGGTAGCACATAGTCACAATCACAATCGTGAGTCCTAAGGTTCGATAGGTAGTTCTTTTCCAGAAGTGGTGAATCTGGGTTTACATCGAATAAGAAAGTGTATTCGGCCTACCTTAGTTAAATACAATGAGGGGTTTTGTGCAAACACCCAACAAAATTGGTAAATAATAATACAAACATTAAAGCCATGAATACATTTATGACGCGTCATCATCCCCGAACTAATCAATACTCGTCCTCGTCCTTGAGTATGATACAATGACAACAGAAAATGACTTTTGGAGTTTGATAGCCTCAACTTACTTACTAGAAAATATGAGTGTATTAGGAACATTCATGTACCCTTACATTCTTAAGTGAGGTTAAATAGCATTGAACTAAGGTCTCCAACATGGTAGGAATGCAGCATTCAACTATCAAACATACAGGCAATGCACAATGACAAAAAAATTGCAAGCTCGTGTATATGTGAATGTGAGTGAGAAACAAGAAACTCTTTTGCACTAAGGAAAAAAAACTTTGGGTATTAGAAAAAAAAAATAAGGTAAGATATGTTACACCTAGTTCTTAAACTATAAAGAAAAGTCATTCGCCGAGAGAAGCATGTAATGTCATGTACTTGGTTTTAATTTTTTTAAACACATGGACTGAAAAAGTTTTTGGAGGTGTTTTTCACGTAAATGGTTCCTGGTATCATCGGGCTCAATTGCCCCTGTAATTGTTGACTTTTTAATAGGCTATATCACCTATTTTTTTTCCTTACAACCCTTCATGGAAGGTTCTTCTTATCATATTTCTCGCAAAATTTTCCTCTTGCTAATGACCTCAAAGACTGTGATCATGCTCTTCCTTTTGCTAGTGAACTCAAAACTAAAAAAATGGTGAGCTTGTTGTTGGGCATGCTAGACTTCTTGAGTGCCACGATAATCTCAAAAAGGAATTCAAATCCTTGAATAGTTCTCACACTAAAATCACCAAGTATCATGATCAACTTCAAACTCAAATGCTAAAAGAGTCCACTATTTGTCATCCTCTTGCTATAAATGATGATGCCTGTTCCACTAACTATACTTCTTGTGAAGCATCAATATTGAAGGAGAATGTTGATTTAAGGGACCTTAAGTTGTTGTTGATCTTGTTGATGGAATAGTTACTTCAACACCAGTTCGGAAACACCAAGAGGAAGGTACGATCTAATACAACAGTAATTTCACTCGGTGAAGATACCAAGGTTATCAATCCAGTAGAACTTCAACACGCTCAGTTAGGTTGCTTATTCTCTAGTGGTTCAACAAACGTGTACCTACACACAAATCATAAACTCACTTTCTCTCCCAACTTTTCAGGAAGGTTGTCGGTCTCCCCATCTTGTTGTTAACGAGGGAATTGAACATATGGTGTAGTTGGAGACAATAAAACTAGAATTGAACATTGAGCACCTAATGATTAAAGGCAAGTAAACAAGGTCTTAAACGATGTAAAAGAATAGACCGGGGATCATAGTTTCACTAATGGTGTCTCTCCACAAAAGATTAAAAATGTTGGGTGAACAAATTACAGCTGGGCAATTGACAAATCATGAGGGCATAACAATACTATTATGATAGTATAAATTTTATTGCACTAATCATGCAGGAATTATGTCAAGCATATATAGACCGCTATACAGCATGCATTTATAACTGATAATCCACCTTGAGACCACTCTCCAGCATGCATCTCTCTTATATTAAGTTGCAAAATCAATAGATAATTGTATTAAGCACTATGCATAATGTAAGCAATATTCATGAACAATAAGTAGACACAAACACCGATGTTTTACCCTTAGTAGCAACAGCACCCCCGCCCCTAGACATTTCTGTCACTCGTGCCCCTATGTCAAGTTGATTATAGATCTATCATATATATTATTTGTGATCTTGCATGCTCTCCGTTACTAGTAGATACTCTGGCCAAGTATATGTTTGTGACTCCAAGAGGGAGTATTTATGCTAGATAGCGGGTTCATGCCTCCAGTAATCTGGGAGAGTGACGGTAACTTTTAAAATTATGGATGTGTTGTTGCCACTAGGGATAAAACAGCAATGTTTTATTTAAGGATGATTGTGTTGTTTATATTACGCACATTACTTAATGCAATAATCTGTTGCTTGCAACTTAATACCCAAAGTTTGCTCGGATGACGTCATGAGGGTGGATTATTAGTCATAGATGTAGTTGGATAACGGTCTATATATCATGTTGTAATGCTCAAATGAATATCATAGTAGTCATCATGTCATGTATATGCATTATGGTGCATTCTCTATTTGTCAATTGCCCATATGTAATTTGTTCACCCAACATGTTATTTATCTGTTATGGAGAGACACCACTAGTGAACTGTGGACCTCGGTCCATTCTTTTATACTGATAATACAACCTACTGCAAATATTGTTCTCATTTTATTCACTGCAAACAAACATCATTTTTCACACTATATGTCTAATCCTTTGTTTTCAGCAAGACCGGTGAGATTGACAACCTCATTGTTTCATTGGGGCAAAGTATCTTGGTCGTGTTGTGTGCAGATTCCACGTTGCTGCTGAGCCTGGTAGTGCGCCCTGCCAACATCAGTTGTCAACAACCTTCAGAAGTGATTTCTTTCTCCTACTGGTCTGATTAAACCTTGGTTTCTTACAAAGGGAAAAAATTGCTGCGGTACTCATCATACCTTCTTCTTGGGGTCTCCCAACGAACGTGTGTTCACACGCCATCAAGATCTTTTTTGGGGCTGTTGCCGAGGAGGAAGAGGATTTCTGCAAGCGGAGTCTCTTACGTCCAATCTCTTTATTTTGTTTTTGACTTGCTTTATCATGCCTTCTATCAATGGTTGATTTCTTTGAAACTAGATCTTATTGGCAAGGTGGGTTCACGGAAGAACAACAAAAATATTATAAGGAACACCACTTGTCACAAAAAGGGATACACTTATGGGAACAAATTAATAAATTGAATAACTATGCTAAAATCTTGTGCTCTACTTATAATGTTACTTATTGCTTTGATAAATCTTGTTGTTGTATGAGGTATAAACACCTCCCTTTTCAATGTGAGTATAACGATAAAGTTACCATATCTTCTTATGTTAAGGTAAATTATGACTTTTATGATCTGGAACAAATTGAATAATTTATTGCTTGGAAGGGTGCATTCGAAATTTTCTATTTACTTGAAAGTATTGATGATGCACCTTATAAATATGAGATTTATGATATACTTGAATTTTGTTTTGATAATTACAAGGAAGAAAATGGCTATATTCTTAAAAATCTCTATTGATGCTCTCCACCAAAGGAAGAGACTAATGCCTTGAAGGAGCATATGGAAGAAGTAATTGTTGAATCCGGAAGCTCATTGGATGAAAAAGAGGAGGAAGAATGGAGTAGCTTCCCATGTCTACCTCCCAATGAGAGTAACTGTTTAACTCATGTCTTATTTGATTTCCCTCCATGCTTACCAAAGGAGGATGAGTGTTATATTGATAATTGTGATGATCCTATTGATTCTTTTGAAAATTCCCTTTTTGATGAAATTGATACTTTCTATACTTGTGACCTTGATACTACTATGAATGAAACTTGTGAGAATGATATTGCTAATGTTATTTATGATAATCCTCTATTTATTCCAACTATTGATATGCATGACAATGAGGAAGTTTGTTTAGAAAATTTATATGATAATGCTCAAAATGATGGTCCTATGTTACTTTATGTTATAAATTATAATGCTACTAAAAATAGGATTGCTATAATGTGTCCTATACATTTTAATAGTGACCAATCATCGTGTTTTGCTATTGCTAGGAGTGAGAAAGAAGAAGACTTTATTTTTAATTTTGATCCCACTATTTTTTAGCTTGATATGAATTGTGTGCTATTAGACCATAACAAACATGCTTTATGTGATAATTATGTTGTTGCGTTTGTTCATGATGCTACTAAAAATTATTATGAGAGAGTAAAATATGGTTGTGGGAATTTTCATGTTACTAAAACATCTCTCTTTTTGTTGAAAGTTTTGAAATTGCTCTTGTTCTACCTTCCCATGATTTATAGTTTGAGCTTCTTTAATTTATTTCTTTACAAGATTCCTATGCATAGGAAGTGGTTTAGAATTAAATTTGTTTTATACTTACTTCTTGATGCTCTCTTTTGCTTAAGTCATATTTATTATGCGAGCATCTTCTTGCTTTATGTGCCTAGCTGAAAGGCGTTAAAGAAAAGCACTCTTGGGAGATAACCCATGTTTTATTTCTGCAATTTTTCTTATGATTTCTTTGAGTCAAGGTGTTGTTTACTTCTTTAACAACTCCTTTGTATCTTTACTTTTTTGAATTGTTGTGCCAAGTAAAGTATCTAGTGGAAAGTTGATGCTAGATTTGGATTTCTGCGCAGGAACAGATTTTTGTTGTCCATCGTGTAATTCGCCATAAGTTCTAGAAAATCAAAACATCCTGAAAAATTTTGTGCGTGATCCTTAGATATGTGCGAAACTTTTATTAGTTCTGAGTTTTATGATTTGAGCAATGTAAGTCCCTCGAAAAAATCGTCTTTACAGACTGTTCTGGTTTTGACAGATTCTGCCTTTTATTTTGCATCCTCTCTTTTTCTATGTTGAGTGGATTTCTTTGCTCCACAAAACATCAGTGGTTGTAGCTAATGTTTAGAAAGTATTGGTAATGTTTGTGTCCATGCAGAACATGTGAGTTTTTTATTATGCACTAACCCTCTAATGAGAATTAATTTGAGTTTGGTGTGAAGGAAGTTTTCAAGGGTCAAGGGAAAAGGATGATATAATGTGGTCAAGATGAGTGAAAATCCCAAGCTTGGGGATGCCCCCATGGATTATCCCAGGAAATTTAAAGAAGACTCAAGTGTCCAATCTTGGGGATGCCCAAGGCATCCCCTCCTTCATCAGCAACTTATCAGGTCACTTCTAGTGAAACTATATTTTTATTCGGTCACGTCTAATGTACTTTACTTGGAGCGTCTGTTTGTTTTTATTTTCTGTAATAAACTTGGTTGGATCCTACAATTCTTGTGTGGGAGAGAGACATGTTCCTTTTTTCATATGAATACTCGTATTCTTCATTTATTGTCTAGCTGTTGCAATTCTTTTAGCTCATGTTTTTCATGCATCTCTTTTTTAGAGTTGTTAGTTCTTGGAGAGTAGTACTCTCTTGTTTCATCGATAAAGTATTTGGAGAGTTTTTTTTGAAATAAAGTGATTGGTGTTGGAGAACAATAAAATATTTCATGCTTATAATGGTGCAATGGAAGCTTGTTTAGATTGTGGCTTAGACTTTAACGTGTCATGTTAGATATTATTTTAATTTGATTCTTAGTAGTTATTTATGTAGCATGATTTGTCTCAAATATCTGAGAGTGCTTATTGTGTCATTGAAAGAAATCATGAGTTGTTTTTACCATATCGAAGCATAATAATGTGGTATTCTCCTTCGAATGCTTTACTTGAGTAGACTTGGCGCATGCTCACACCATGTTATGACTATTAACCAGTCATCTTTAGCCTCTATGATCATTTAGTATTTGACTCGTAATATCATTTATGCTTTGATTAATAATGTTTTGTTGCTATGCATGATTATGGCCATTATTGCTCTCTTAGTTGGTCGTTCCCAGTCTCTTGCTAGCCTTCACCTGTACTGAGTATGAGCTCTACTCGTGCATCCAACTCCAAAAAAACCAAAAGTTTGCCAAATGTGTCCACCATACTTACCTATATGTGGTATTTAACCGCCACTCCAAGTAAATTTCTTGTGTGCTACCTTTAAACCTTCAAAATTAATACATTTGTTTTCTTGTTTTAGCTCATGAGGAAGTAGTTTAAATTTTATTGTGTCTTATGTCAAGCACAGTTCTTCTCCCTTTTTCACCCAATGAGTATGGAATTTGTGCTCATTTAAATTTGTAGAGAGTTGGTGCCAAATAATCACAAAAAGGCACTTCACCATGGTTTGATGAAAACTGGTGGGTACCCGTGAACACGGCTAGCCCTTAACTGAAAGGAACTTCCCAAGAATAATAGACATATTATCATCTTTAGGCATTTCCAACACGACAAAGTCAGTTAATATCAAACAACTAGTAGCAACTTGAACATGAACATTCTCACATATACCAACAGGAATAGCAGTAGAATTATCAGCCATTTGCAAAGATATATCAACATGTATCAATTTTTTCAGAGAGAGCCTCTTAGAGAGAGAAAAAGGCATAACACTAACTCCAGCTCCCAAGTCACATAAAGCGGTTCTAACATAAATATTTTTAATAGAACAAGGAATAGTAGGAAAACCAAGATCTCCAAGCTTCTTTGGAACCTTGCCATTGAAAGAGTAATTAGTAAGCATAGTGGAAATTTCCTCATTAGGAATTTTCCTTTTGTTAGAGACAATATCTTTCATATATTTAGAATAAGGAGGCAGTTTAATAGCATCAGTCAAAGGAATTTGCAAAAACTGAGGTTTCATCCACTCACAAAACTTGTTATAATGTTCTTCTTCCTTTGATTTGTGTTTCTTATTAGGAAAAGGCATGGCTTTTTGTACCCAAGGCTCTCTTTCTTTACCATGTTTATTGGCAATGAAATCCTCCTTAGTATACTTCACAGTTTTAGTTTGCTTTTCAGGTTCAGTTACAGTTTCTTCTTTATCAGAAGCATCACTTTTATCATTACCACTTTCAGTTTCAACATCAGAAATAGATATACTATTAGGATCTTTAGAAGGTTCAGGATACTCTACAATAGTTTTATGTCTCTTCTTATTTTTCTTAGAAGGAGAACTATTGTTTTTAGGTTGCTGAGAATCTTGTTCAATTTTTTTAGGATGTCCTTCAGGATACAAGGGGTCCTGAGTAGAAACACCACATCTAGTAATTATTTCACAAACATGTTTATCTCTAGAAGCATTAGCTAGCATATCTTTTTGCACTTTAGTGAGTTGATCAATTTGAGTTTGAACCATATGAAAATGTTTAACAAGCATTTTAACATCATTAGAGGTTCTCTCAATAATACCATGAAAATTATCTATAGCTCTAGAGTTTTCCATAAGATGATTTTGCACTCTCATATTAAAGTTGTCTTCCTTAACAACATAATTATCAAATCCATCTAAGCATTGATCAGGTGGTTTAGAGTAGGGAATATCTCTATTGTCAAAGTATTAGAGAGAGTGTACCTCAACTGTTGATGGATGAGGAATAGGCTTACATAATTCTTCTATAGGAGGTAAATTCTTCACATCTTCAGATTTAATACCCCTCTCTTTAAGAGATTTCGTGGCTTCCTTCATCACTTCATCATTTAATTCAATCATCCCTCTCTTCTTGGGTGTTGGTGTTGGTGTTGGCTCTGGTGTAGGTGTAGGCTCAGGTATATTCCAATCATCATTATTTTTGGCTATTTTAGCTATTCATTCCTCAACTTCTTCTGGAGTTCTTTTCCTGAAAACACAACCAGCACAAATATCCAAGCATGTCCTAAATTCAACAGTTAGTCCATTATAAAATATATCTAGGATCTCATTTTTAGGTAATGGATATACCGGCTAGATCTTATTAAAGAACAAAACCTTGTCCAAGATTCAGACAATTTCTCTCTTTCAATTTTCTCAAAGTTAAAGATGTCCTGCACAATGGCATGTTGGGCACTAGCAGGAAAATATTTTTGAAAGAAAGCATTAACCAAATCCATAGGGCTAGTAATGGATCCAGGTAACAGATTATCAAACCAAGTTTTATCTTCGTCTTTCAATGAGAAAGGGAAGATCTTGGTAACAAAATAAGTACGCAATTTAGTATCATCATAAAATAAACTACTCAAAGATGAAATCTCATTCATGTGTTCCATAGCACTTTTACTTTCAGTTCCACAAAAAGGTTCCCTCTCAACAATAGATATGTAAGATAAATCTAGAGAGTAATCATAATCCTTGTTTCTAATGTGTATGGGATATGTGGCGAACTTAACATCAAGAGAAGATTTATATTTAACAGCATGTCTTGCAAGAAGACTCTTAAGAGGACTTGCACCAGTAGTAGCTTGAGCTTCTTTAATAAAGTCATCATTAAGTTCAATATAGGTTTCACCAAGATCATCAATAGACTCAGATGAATTAACAGGTGTACCAATATTTTCAACGAGAATTTCAGCACTTTCAATTTGTTTGGATTTAGAAATTGTAGCATCTAGGAAAATACCTAGTGAACCAGTATCATCAAGCACAGTAGAAGCATCATCAAAAGTATCAGAAACATTTCCAGACTCAGCAGAAGTAACAGTACGTGTAGCATGTGGTGGTGTAAGAATCTTACTCATAACAGACGGTGAATCAAGAGCAACAGATGTGTTCAGAGTTGTACCTCTCCTTGTAGTGGATGATAATATGGGGACTTTTCCATCACGAGTCTTTCCCATGATGGAAGGCTTGCAGCGAACAATATCACGATCAAGTGAGCAAATAAATAAAGCTATGCTCCCTGGCAACGGCGCCAGAAAATAGTCTTCATGACCCACAAGTATAGGGGTGATGACCCACAAGTATAGGGGTGTATCATAGTACTTTAGATAAATAAGAGTGTCAAACCCAACGAGGAGCAGAAGGTGTTGACAAGCAGTTTCGATGAAGGAAATAACTGTAAATACTGAAAGATAGATTTGTAGGGGTTTTTGATATTGCAGATAAATAAAGTGCGAGTAAATAAAATGCAGTAGTAATAATTGCAGCAAGTGGCCCAATCCTTTCTTCAGCAAAGGTCAAGCCGGTGGGTTTACTTATGATTAACAAACGTTCTCGAGGACACACGGGAGGTTTCTGTCAAGTGCTTTTGTTCCATGCAGTTGAATAATCTTAGGTGTTTTGATAAGTGTTGTGTGGGTGAACCTATTCTAATGTACCGCCCCATACAAGACTAATACATACTTGTGATTATACCCCTTTCAAGCATCCGCAACTACAAAAAAGTAATTAAGAAATAAATCTAACCACAGCTTTAAACTCCGGGATCCTACGCTCCCTCGTGTAATGGTTTCCTAACGGAGTTTAGGTTTCTGTCACTCTGGAACCCCATAATTAGTGGCCAAATACACGATGCATCCCCCTAGTCCCATAAATGGTGAAGTATCATGTAGTCGACGTTCACATGACACCACTAGGAGAATAACACCACAACTTAAATATTAAACATTAAATATTACTCAACATTACTTCACTACTAACAACTTGGCTTCTCCCATGTCCTCAAGAACAACACGAACTACTCACAAGACACCATATGGATCATGATCAGAGGTGATATAAGGGATGATAACAATCTGGTCATAAAGTGCAAACACCAATAAATCTCACAAGCATCAACTACTAACAAGTAATCCACATCGGGAGAGAGATCTAATGTAAAACAACGATAGAGGCCCCTAATTGTTACAACGGGATGACGGTGAATGATGAGGGTGATGGTTATGATGATGACGATCTTGATGATTCCCTGAGTGATGACGGTGACGATGGCGGTAATTTCCCCTCTCCGAAGAGGAATTTCCCCGGCAGATTTCTCCCTGCCAGAGAGCTTTTCTCTCTCGGGTGTTTTCCGCCCCGAGGCGTCGGCGGAATAATTCTTCGACGATGGTATGAGGCTTAGGGTTCCCTAGGGGACAAGTACGCCAAAAATATCCACCAGGGGTGGGCCAGGGCGGCCACACCACCTGTGGCGTGGCCAGGAGCGCGCCACCTCATGGTGTGGGCCCCTCATGGGCCCCCCTCTGGCTCTCCTTCTGGCTGGACTCCTCCTCTGGACTTCTAAGACACCCCAGATGTCCTCCTTCTTCTTCTGATCTTCTGAAATATGGTATCTCGAAGGTGCTTTTTCCATCGGATTTCTGGTTCCGGTGTTTATTCTCCAAAAATTATGAAACATGCAAAATAAGATAAAATAATATAAGAGATGCATCATAACATGAAATATATCGATGAATAACAGAAAATTATGGTATAAAATAGTGATGCAAAATGGACATATCAACTCCCCCAAAGCTTAGACCTCGCTTGTCCCCAAGCGAAACTGAACTCAGTAAACATGTCCACAGGTTTATGGAGTGAAGAGTCGATAAATAAAATAAGAACAAGAAGCATCACATTTATCTATGCACCAATCATTATAGCTAGCAACTACCTCTCATATAACTTAACTTGAAACGAGTAATGGGAGTCACAAACGAAGATGCAAAAGAGGTAATCAAAATTGGCGATGGAAAACTTTGTTCTTAGTCAGAGAACATTTAATGATATCATACTTATCTTAGGTGAAGTCTTTATAACAAGGTTTATATTGTAGAGCTTAACATGTTTAATTATAACAACTCATTTACACTGATTCATATCTTTCAAAGTAATATCAATTCAGATAATAAAGCATGTGCTAAACAAAGAAGGATAGAAAACATGATTGAATACATCAACATATAGATGGTGAGATCACAACAACTCAAATGCTTGCTGGAGACAGAAGGAAGTAGGTTTACTGAATCAACATAAAAGTAAAAGATAAGCCCTTTGCAGAGGGAAGCATTGACCACTCATGTGCTAGAGCTTTTATTTTAATAAACAGAGGTATAAAATGCATGACACTCCTCCCATCCATCTTACACAAACCATGGCTAACCGAATCCTCGGGTGCCTGCCAACAATCACAAACCGTGGAGGAGTGTATAAATTTTGAGAGAGGTGTATGCTTATGTCAACGAATGGCAAACAGAAAATACAGTACGTCACAAGCCAACTAGACTCACAAGAGCGGCTCCCATTGAAGGACGCAACTGGTATAGAAGGTCATCCCTCTTTCTCTTTTGTTTACACAATTATGCTTTGACTGATAAATCAGGGGCAAAAAGAGTGAAGAGAATTTATATTATTATTTGGGGCTGGGAACCCTGCTGCCAGCTCTTCTAGCATTCGGATAAGCAGATGAAGCCACTAGTCCAGGTGTGTGAGTCCAATCAACAAGTGAGATAAAGATTCTCTATTTGCGTCCTCATGAGCTAAAACAGGAACACAAAACAGGAATTTGAAAGTTTTAAAGGTAGCACATGAGCAATTTACTCAGAGTGGCGGTGAAATACCACATGTAGGAAGGTATAGTGGACACAAATGGCAAGGTTTTGGTTCAGGGTTTGGATGCACGAGTAGAGCTCATACTCGGTACAGGGTTTTTGGCTAGCAAGGCTGGGTAGACAGCATAAGAGTTGAGGGAAAACAACCAAATATACATATGATGAAACCAATCATGCAATCTTCATTGAAAGCCCAAGCAATCTTAACTTGTGAATACTAAGTTTATGAGCTAATAGGCAAATCCCTCTTTCTTATAGTAGCATCTCAAATTATTATTTCTACTGACCCAAGCAAAGTTTGCCAAAACCAACTAGATTAACTTGATGATCTCCAGAGTGATACCAAATACTAACAACAAGCTTAACCATATGACATAAATTGAAAACTAATGTGTGCATAAAGTAAATGATGAAACTTCTCATTAATATTTCAAACCGGCAACTCACACAAACGGATACAACGATAACCAACTAAGGAGAGACGCTTCCAAACTGCAAACCATCCTATATGATAACCTCTCTACTCATGATATGACTCTACTGAAAAATTAAAAAGACGAAAGATAGTGATGTGATACCGTGACACTCCCCCAAGCTTGGAACAAGCCAAGGGGATGCCAATACCAATGAAGAATTAATTCTTCGGTGGTGGTGGTGAATCCTTCTCAATGAGCTTATAAATTGGTTTCTTCAGATCTTCAATCGCGAACATAAGCATACGTATCACCTCCGTATTGAGATCAATACAGTTTGCATGCCTGTCAGACTGTGAATCCCAGCCACCACGATTTTTCCCCAACTCTTCCTTGGGTTGAGAGCTTCTTTCATCTGCACGGTTAGAACGATTCATATCCCACATCGAGGGAAAATGCCTATGGGGCACCTTTTTGTACTGCTAATCATGAATTAATGTGTGGAAGTAGTTCTTGATGCTCGCAGCAGGTGTCCTCGAAGCTAAGGAGTGATGTGGAACCTTCCCTCTAGTGCTCATCTGCGCTCCTGTCTTGAGCTTCAAGGGATTAGCCACCACTCTAATGCTTGCGACGGTGGCGCGTGGATGCACTCGTGGGTTTTGTTCTACATCTCCTTCAGCTCCACTCTCGATCTCCTCCTCCGGCTCCAGGTCTTGGACATCATCCTCCTTTGGTCCCTTCCCCTTGTTCGTTGGCGGTGACCATGATGCTTCTAAAACCGAAAACATATCTTGGCAGAAACAACTCGAAACAGAAACACGACGAGAAAACGATATATGGACCTCGGGGGGTCCAGGGGATTATATAGCAAAAAGTTTCATAACGAAAGAAAAATCCAGGTCAAAAACAGTAAAAATAGTAAAAATAATTTTCTGATTCATAATTTTCATATTTTACAAAAACAGTAAAAATAAAAGTTGAAAGATGTTTCGCGAATGTTTTTTTTACCAAAACTGATACCTATTCGAAAACCGACTCTGCGGTTTCTGAAATATGTTTCTTAATAAATTCCTCTGGGATCACGGCTCGAATACAATCAACATTTTCATTATAAGGATCTCCGGAAATATAATGCTTGAGTCTTTGGCCATTCACCACTTGTGAAGAGTTGTCTTCAAGGGAAACAATTTTAACTGCCCCCGAACGATATACCTCTTCGACAACAAAAGGTCCTTCCCATCTCGAGAGTAATTTTCCTGCAAAAAATCTGAGACGAGACCTATACAATAGCACTTTCTCACCAACATGAAATTCTCTTTTAATGATTCTCTTATCGTGCCACCTTTTAACTTTCTCTTTGAAAAGCTTAGCATTTTCATATGCTTCACTCCTCCATTCATCTAAAGAACTTAAGTCAGGCAACCTTTTTTCACCAGCAAGTTTAAAATCTCTATTTAGGTCTCTCACTGCCCAATAAGCTTTGTGTTCTAATTCTAGGGGAAAGTGACAAGCTTTTCCATAAACCATTTTATAAGGAGACATGCCCATGGGATTTTTATAAGTAGTTCCATAAGCCCACAGAGCATCATTTAATTTCTTAGCCCATTTTTATCTAGATTTGCTAACGGTCTTTTGCAAGATAGATTTGACTTCTCTATTTGATAATTCTACTTGCCCACTAGTTTGAGGATGATAGGGTGAAGCAATTCTATGATTAACATCATATTTAGCAAGAGTTTTTCTAAAACCACCATGAATAAAGTGAGAACCTCCATCAGTCATAAGATATCTAGGCACACCAAACCTAGGGAAAATAATGTCTTTAATCATTTTTTAATGAGATTTCACCATCAACTAGTAGGTATAGCTTCTACCCATTTAGTAACATAATCAACAGCAACAAGAATATGAGTGTAGCCTTTTGAAGGAGGGAAAGGACCCATAAAGTCAAAACCCCAACAATCAAAATGTTCAATAACAAGAGAATAATTCATAGGAATTTCATTACGTCTAGAAATATTTCCAACCCTTTGACATTCATCACAAGATAAAATAAACTTTCTAGCATCTTTAAATAGAGTAGGCCAATAAAAACCTGATTGTAGAACCTTATGTGCAGTTCTATCTCCAGCGTGATGTCCTCCATAAGAACTACTATGACATTTTCTCAATATCTCTTGTTGTTCATTTTCAAGAACACATCTTCGCATAATACCATCAACACCTTATTTATATAAGTGTGGGTCATCCCAAAAATAATGCCTCAAATCAAAGAAGAATTTTCTTCTTTGTTGAGCTGTAAAGGTAGGAGGCAAATACTTGGAAACAATAAAGTTAGCATAATCAGCATACCATGGACTCTCTTGAGAGCTCAATTTTATTGCAACTAACTGCTCATTAGGAAAACTATCATTAACAGGAATAGGGTCATCAGAGATATTTTCTAATCTAGAAAAATTATCAACAACAAGATTTTCAGCATCCTTCCTATCCACAATATGTAAATCAAACTCTTGTAAAAGAAGCACCCATCTAATAAGCCTAGGCTTAGCATATTTATTTTCCATAAGGTACTTAATAGCAGCATGATCCGTATGAATAGTAACTTTAGAATCAACAATATACTGCCTAAATTTATCACAAGCAAAAAACTACAGCTAAGAACTCTTTCTCGGTGGTAGCATAATTCTTTTGAGAAGCATCAAGAGTTTTACTAGCACAATGAATAACATTCAAATTCTTATCTATCCAGTGTCCAAGAATAGCACCTACATCATAATCACTAGCATCACACATAATTTCAAAGGTAAATTCCAATCAGAGGGTTGAACAATAGGGGCAGATATTAAAGCCTTCTTTAAAATTTCAAAATCTTCTTTACAATCTTCATCAAAAACAAAAGGTTCATCTTTTTGAAGAAGATCAGTAAGAGGTTTTGATATTTTAGAGAAATCTTTAATAAACCTTCTGTAGAAACCAGCATGACCAAGAATACTACGAATACCTTTAACATCCATAGGACATGACATTTTCTCAATAGCTTCAACTTTAGATCTATCAACTTCAATACCTCTTTCAGAAATTTTATGTCCAAGAACAATTCCTTTATTAACCATAAAATGGCATTTCTCCCAATTAAGAACAAGATTAGTCTCCTCACATCTCTGCAAAACTTTATCAAGATTCTGCAAACAATTGTCAAAAGAAGTTCCATAGACGGAGAAATCGTCCATGAAGACTTCTACAATTTCTTCACAAAAACCATGAAAGATAGCAGACATGCATCTTTGAAAAGTAGCAGGAGCATTACATAAACCAAAAGGCATACGTCTATAAGCATAGGTTCCAAAAGGACAAGTGAAAGTTGTTTTCTCTTGATCAGGCTTCCTAACAGCAATTTGAGAGAACCCAGAATAACCATCAAGAAAGTAGAAATGAGTTTTCTTAGACAACCTCTCTAACATTTGATCAATAAAAGGTAAAGGATAATGATCTTTCTTAATAACCTTATTAACTTTCCTAAAATCAATACACATCCTATAACCAACCACTATTCTTTGAGGAATAAGTTCATTATTTTCATTTGGCACAACAGTCATCCCTCCTTTCTTAGGGACACAATGCACAGGACTAACCCATCTACTATCAGGAATAGGATAAATAATACTTGCGTCAAGGATTTTCAATACCGTTTTTCTTACCACATCCTTCATCTTAGGATTTAGACGGCGTTGATGCTCAACAACTGGCTTTGCATCAGGTTCAATATTAATAGCATGCTGACATATAGCAGGAGAAATCCCATTCAAATCATCAAGAGTATAACCAATAGCACCTCTATGTTTCTTTAATATTCCCAATAATCTCTCCTCTTCTTTACCAGAAAGTTTAGAACTAATAATAACAGGATATAATTTCTTATCATCAATATGAGCATATTTAAGATTGTCAGGCAAAGGCTTTAAATCAAAAACAGGATCCTCCTTGGGTGGTAATGTGGTACCCAAGTCTTCCACCGGTAAATTATGTTTCAGCATCGCTGGCTGATGTAGGAAAATTTCGTCAATTTCATTCCTTTCTTCCATAAAGACATCACTTCCATGGTCTTCCATGTATTGCTGCAAAGGATTGTTAGGAGCAAGAGCAATAGTAGCCAATTGTTCAACTCTATAATTCTAATTAGGCAATTCAGCTTCATAAGGTGCTTTAGCAAATTTGGAGAAATTAAATTCATAAGACTCTCCAACAAAATTTGTAAGGATTTTCTCCTTTTTACAATCAATAACAGCACCACAAGTGTTTAAGAAAGGTCTACCAAATATAATAGGACAAGTCTCACTAGAAGTGCCTAGTACTAGAAAATCAGCAGGATATTTAGTTTTACCACATAAGACCTCCATATCTCTAACAATACCAATTGGAGAAATATTTTCCCTATTAGCAATTTGAATAATCACATCAATGTCTTCAAGTTCACAAGAACCAATTTCATGCATGCTTTCTTTATAAAGCTCATAAGGAATAGCAGTAGAACTAGCACCAATATCACACAAACCATAATAGCAATGATCACCTATCCTCACAGATAGGACAAGAACACTAGGTTTCCTAGATTTACTAGGATGAGAGACAATATTAGAAGCATCTTCACAAAATATAATGTGTCCCTCTTCTACATTTTCAGAAACAATGTCCTTTACTATTGCTACTGTAGGTTCTACAGTTATTTTTTCCTCGGGTTCTACAAGTTTCCTTGCACTTTTATTAACCACACTAGCTAACATAGAATGTTCTTTTACCTTAGCAGGGAAAGGCATTTTCTCAATATAAGGTTCATGCACAATAGAATCAACAGTATGAACTTCTATATCTCTAGCAGGAACACAATTAACAGTATCTTTATAAGGTGCATGGTACTTGTCCCATTCCTTTTTTAGGAATATCAAAATAAGAAGCAAAAGCCTTATATAAGTTTGCAACAACTTGAGAATCAAGACCATAAACAATACTAACATTATGAAAATCATCGACTGACATAATTTTTTTAATGCATTCATAATCATAATTTATACCTGACTTTCTACCTTTGTCATTCTCCCATCCTTTACTGTTTTCTTGAATACGGTCAAGAAGATCCCATTTAGCTTCATCCTTCATACGTGTAAGATCCATAATAAGAAGCATGCAATAAATCCTTATCATGGAGAGAAAGCCTTGCATAGAAATTATTAATAACAATATTACTACGGAGCTCATGAATGGGGCATTTGAGCATTAGTAACTTCAGTCTGCCCCATTCTTGGGCAATACTCTCTCCGTTATGAGGCTAAAAATTATATATATATAATTCCGATATCTATGAATTTCACTCGGAGGATAGAATTTAGAATAAAAGCGAGGCACAATTTCCTCCCATCCGATAGTCTGGCTATTTTTCAGCAGTTTGAACCATTCAGCGGCTTGTCCTGTCAATGATATAGAGAATAATTTCCTCTTCACTTGGCCCACTGTCATACCTGCACACTTGAATAACTCGCATAATTCATGTAAAAGGAGCAAATGATCACCGGGATGGACAGTTCCATCACCTGAATAGAAGTTATTCCTAACATGTTTAACAACCTTTATAGGTATTTTATAGGGATCCAAATCATAAGGCGGTGGGTCACTTACTACCCTAGCAGTGGCAGCAGTGCCCGCAAATAAGGACTCAAAAGGAGATCCAAACATAGTGTAATAAAGTAGTACACAGTAATAAAAATAGCACTTACATCAGAAGTTTCCTTTATCAATTCCACTTCCCAATAGCGCTTCACTCCCCGGCAACGGCGCCATAAAATATTCTTGATGACCCACAAGTATAGGGGGTGTATCATAGTACTTTCGATAAATAAGAGTGTCGAACCCAACGAGGAGCAGAAGGTGTTGACAAGCAGTTTCGATGAAGGAAATAACTGTAAATACCGAAAGATAGATTTGTAGGGGTTTTTGATATTGCAGATAAATAAAGTGCGAGTAAATAAAACGCGGTAGTAATAATTGCAGCAAGTGGCCCAATCCTTTCTTCAGCAAAGTACAAGCCGGTGGATTTACTTATGATTAACAAACGTTCTCGAGGACACACGGGAGGTTTCTGTCAAGTGCTTTTGTTCCATGCAGCTGAATAATCTTAGGTGTTTTGATAAGTGTTGTGTGGGTGAACCTATGCTAATGTACCGTACCATCCAATACTAATACATACTTGTGATTATACCCCTTGCAAGCATCCGCAACTACAAGAAAGTAATTAAGAAATAAATCTGACCACAACTTTAAACTCCGGGATCCTACGCTCCCTCGTGTAATGGTTTCCTAACAAGGGTTTAGGTTTCTGTCACTCCGGCAACCCCACAATTAGTATCCAAATACACGATGCATCCCCCTAGGCCTATAAATGGTGAAGTATCTTGTAGTCTACGTTCACATGACACCACTAGGAGAATAACACCACAACTTAAATATCAAACATTAAATGTTACTCAACATTACTTCACTACTAACAACTTGACTTCTCCCATGTCCTCAAGAACAACACGAACTACTCACAAGACATCATATGGATCATGATCAGAGGTGATATAATGGATGATAACAATCTGGTCATAAAGTGCAAACACCAATAAATCTCACAAGCATCAGCTACTAACAAGTAATCCACACCGGGAGAGAGATCTAATGTAAAACAACGATAGAGGCCCCTAATTGTTCTAGCGGTGATGGTGATGATGATGACGATCATGATGATGCCTGGAGTGATGATGGTGACGATGGCGGTGATTCCCCCTCTCCGGAGAGGAATTTTCCCGACAGATTTCTCCCTGCGAGAGAGCTTTTCACTCTCGGGTGTTTTCCGCCCCGAGGCGGCGGCAGAATAATTCTTCGATGATGGTATGAGGCTTAGGGTTATCTCGGGGCCAAGTACGCGAAAAATATCCACTAGGGGTCGGCCAGGGTGGCCACACCACCTGGTGGCGCGACCAGGGGCGCGCCACCTCATGGTGTGGGCCCCTCGTGGCCCCCCTCTGTCTATCCTTCTGGCTGGACTCCTCCTCTGGACTTCTAAGACACCCCGAATTTCCCCCTTCTTCTTCTGATATTCTGAAATATGGTATCTCGACGGTGCTTTTTCCATCAGATTTCTGGTCTGGGTGTTTATTCTCCAAAAATTATGAAACATGCAAAATAAGATAAAATAACATAAGGTATGCATCATAACATGAAATATATCGATGAATAACAGAAAATTATGATATAAAATAGTGATGCAAAATGGCCGTATCAAGGGGATCACAACAGTCTTCGAGGAAGTAAAACCCAAATTTATTGATTCAATTTATATTCCTTAACAACTGAGTTGTCAATCCAGCTGCACCTGAAAGTAGACTTGCTCACACTAATTTATCAGTGGTAATAGTTTTATAGCAGCAGTAGTGAAATATGAGAAGTAGTAAAATAGTAACAGCAGTAGCAATCGCGGAAAACAGCAGGATGAGAGTACCGTAGGCATAGAGGGAATGGATGGACGGGCGTTGAATGGATAACATAGGTCATGTAATAATCTAAACATGGGCATTGCATATAATAATAATAATAAAGCATCCAGGTTCTAGGCAAACCATAGGCATGTGTTCCAATATAGTCATACGTGCTCGCAATGAGAAACTTGCACAACATCTTTTGTCCTACCAGCCCGTTGCAGCGGGGCCTCAAGGGAAACTACTGGTAATTAAGGTTCTCCTTTTAATAAAGGACCGAAGCAAAGCATTAACACTCTGTGAACACACGTGATCCTCACATCACAGCCATCTCCTTTGGTTGTCCCAATTTGTGTCACTTTGGGGCCTCGGGTTCCGAACAATGACATGTGTAAAGAACTTGTAGATATGATCAAGAAACATAATTATACTCATGAAACAATAACATGTTTAGATCTGAGATCATGGCATTCGGGCCCTAGTGACAAGCATTAAGCATAATAAGTTGCAACAACGGTAGAAAACACCAACGGTGGATACTAGGCACTACACCCTAACAATCTGGCATTATTACATGATCGATCTCATCCAATATCTTCCATCCCTCTCAGCCTACAGCGGTGTTTACTCACACATGGACGAGGAAATAATGGATGGTTGATGGAGAAGAGGCCGCGGTGACGAGGCGATGATCTCCTTCGAATCCCCATCCCAGGAGGGCGCCAGAACAGGAACTTCTGATCCTCGAATTGAGTTTTGAGGTGGCGGCGACGCTCTGTTGTGTTTCTGTGGAATATGACGACCCCCCTCGCGTTTTAGGTTTACGGGACATATGTAGTCGAAAGAGGAGCCCGAGGGGATGGAGGTGGCCCCCACACCACCTGGCGGCACGGCCTAGGGGGAGCGCACCCAGGGGTGGTATGGGCCCCTCCTCGCCCCCCTCCAGGTGTCCTTCTGGCTCCCGTGTTCCCCTGGTGACATAAGATCAATGGGGTCTTTTCTGGGAAATTTCCCGAAAGTTGATTTTTCTGCACAAAAACGAGACACCAAGGTAATTCTGCTAAAAACATCGTTAGTCCGTGTTAGTGGTATCCAAAACTCACAAGTTTAGAGGAAAACTATAAGAAAAGTGTTCGGAAAAGGAGATACGTTTTGGACGTATCAACTCCCCCAAGCTTAGCTTATTGCTTGTCCTCAAGCAATTCAGTGACAACTGAGTGCGATAAAAGACTTTTACGAACACATTTGTTTCATATGATGTAAATATACTCACTATATGATCCGGTGATGAGGCAATTCAAAATAAGATGTATGCAAGATAAAAGTCACCTAGCAGTTATGCAAACTATGAAGAGATGCCAACAAACTAATAATAAACAAATGAAGTATATCAATATGTAGGATTGCAATGCTCATAATAGGGTATGATAAAGTGTACTCTCTTGCCCTTAATAATGGAGCAAAACATAAATGCTGGGAAACCTCTGAAGTTCAAATGAAGACTAGAGTTAAAGATATCAAAGATACAAGCATCAAAGTTATACCACAATCAACCGTGTTTTGGGACAAGCACATTACACTAAGAATGACAGTCATGCTCTCAAGAAGGTGCATAAAGTGAGAAGGTGAAGACTCAACATAAAAATAAAAGGAAGGCCCTTCGCATAGGAAAGCAGGGATTAACTCATGTGCTAGAGCTTTTTATTTTATTAAACATAGGTATTGAAAACATTTTTAAGAGAGGTGTATGCTTATGTCAACATCACAATCCAACTAGACTTCACAAGATCGGGTCCCATAGAAGTACGCATCTGGATAGAAGGTCATCCCTCTTTCTCTTCTGTTTACACAATTATGCTTTAACTGATAAATCAGGGGGAAAATAGTGAAGAGAATTTGTTGTATTACTTTGGGGCTGGGCACCCCACTGCCGGCTCTTCTATCATTTGGATAAGCGGATGAAGCCACTAGTCCAGGGTGTGAAATCCAATCAACAAGTGAGATAAAGATTCTCTATTTACGTCCTCATGAGCTAAAACAGGGGCGCACAACATGAATGATTTTTCGAAGGTTTTAATAGTAGCACACGAGAAATTTACTTGGAGTGGCGGTTAAGTACCACATATATAGGTAGGTATGGTGGACACATTTGGCAAACTTTGGGTTTTGGGAGTTGGATGGACGAGTATAGCTCATACTCAGTACAGATGAAGGCTAGCAATAGACGGGGAGCGACAATCAAGAGAGCAAAAACTGTCATAACCATGCTTGCGACAAAACAAAATTATCATGGGCATAAAAGTGATACAAATAATCTGAGGCAAAATAAATCATCGAGGCTTAATTGACTTTTTGTTTTCAGTCATAAGCATGCGTGAGCATGTACCAAGTCGATTCAAGTGAAACAATCAGATGGAGATACCACAACGTCATACCCTTCTATGAATAAAACAATACAAGCAAACATTCATACGAAATGCTATCTTATATTAACAAGTTGGAACTAAACACGTTACAACACGAACTACTAAGCATTGATGACCCACAAGTATAGGGGATCGCAACAGTCTTCGAGGGAAGTAAAACCCAAATTTATTGATTCGACACAAGGGGAGCCAAAAAAATATTTGTGAGCCTTAACAAGTGAGTTGTCAATTCACCTGCACCTGAAAGTACTTTTGTTCGCAGTGGTTTATCAGTAGTAATAGTTTTATAGTAGCAGCAGTAGTGAAATAATAGCAGCAGTGGAATGAAAACAGCAACAACGTAGTCTTTGAAGTAAACAACGAAATTAAATACTGTAGGCATAGGGATGAATGAACGGGCGTTGCATGGATAAGATAATTCAAATAATGATCAAGTCATGGGAATTTTAGATAAATATGATAAAGCACCCAAGCACTAAGTAACCATAGGCATGTGTTCCGTAAATGTGCTCGCAATGAGAACTTGCACAACAACTTTTGTCCTACCAGCCCGTTTTCAGCGGGGCCTCAAGGGAACTACTGGTAATTAAGGTGTTCCTGTTAATAGAGCACAAGAGCAAAGCATTAACACTCCGTGAACACATGTGATCCTCACATCACAGCCATCCCCTCCGGTTGTCCCAATTTCTGTCACTTCGGGGCCTCGGGTTCCGGACAACAATGTGCGTAAACAACTTGCAGGTGTGATAAAAAAACAATAATTATCATCGTGATTCAATAACATGTTCAGATATGAGATCATGGCACTCGGGACCAAAGTGGCAAGCATTAAGCATAACAAGTTGCAACAATGTCAATAGCACTAATAGAGGATGCTAGGCACTATGCCCTAACAATCACGACATTATTACATGAACGGTCTCATCAAATCCCTACCATCCCCTTCAGCCTACAGCGGGGAATTACTCTTACATGGATGGTCGATGGAGAGGCGTTGGTGATGACGATGGAGATGATTTCCTCCACTTCCCCGTCCTGGCAGGGTGCCGGAACAGGAACTTCTGATCCCCGAATCGAGGTTCGGGATGGCGGCGACGCTCTGTTGTGTTTTTGTGGAATATGACGAACCCCTCGGGTTTTAGGGTTGGAGGCTACTTTAGTTAAAAGGGGAGTCCGAGGATGGCTCCGGGGGGCCCACACCCTATGTTGGCGCGGCCAGGGGGACCCGCGCCAGGGGGTGTGGCCACCCCGTGGCTCCTCTTCTGGCCCCCTTCTGGCTCCCGGGGTCTTCCGGGGTGAAAACACCAACGGGGTCTTTTCTGGGCAATTTCCCGAAAGTTGATTTTTCTTCATAAAAACAAGACACCAAGGTAATTCTGCTGAAAACAACGTTAGTCCATGTTAGTTGTATTAAAAACACACAAGTTTAGAGGAAAACAATAAGAAAAGTGTTCGGAAAAGGAGATACATTTTCGACGTACCAACTCCCCCAAGGCTTAGCTTATTGCTTGTCCTCAAGCAATTCAGTGACAACTGAGTGCGATAAAAGACTTTTATGAACACATTTCTTTCATATGATGTAAATATACTCACTATATGATCAAATACTTAATTATGCTCATGATAAGATACATGCAAGATACTATCACTTAATACCTATGCAAACCATGAAGAGATAACAACATATTAATAATAAACAACATGAAGCATAACTATTTGCAAGATTGTAATATTCATAATAGGATCTGATAAAGTGGTATCTCGCTTGCCCTTAAGTGTGGGGAAAAACATAAATGTCAGGGCACCTCTGAAGTTCAAGGGAAGACTAGAAGTAAAGATATCAAATATACAAGTATCAAAGTTATACCACAATCAACCGTACTTTGGGACAAACACATCACACTAAGAATGACCATTGTTCTCTCTAGAAAGTGCTCAAAGAATATGGCGGAGACTCAACATAAAAGTAAAATAAAGGCCCTTCGCAGAGGGAAGCATGGATCACTCATGTGCTAGAGCTTTTTATTTTATTAAACAGAGGTATTGAAAACATTTTTTAGAGAGGTGTATGCTTATGTCAACGAATGGTAAACAGACAATACAGTACGTCACAAGCCAACTGGATTCACAAGAGGGGCTCCCATGTGAAGGACGCATCTGGGTAGAAGGTCATCCCTGTTTCTCTTTTGTTTACACAATTATGCTTTGACTGATGAATCAGGGGCAAAAGGAGTGAAGAGAATTTGTGTGTATTAATTTGGGTTTGGGCACCCTGCTGCTAGCTCTTTTATCATTTGGATAACCGGATGAAGCCACTTGTCCAGGGTGTGAAATCCAATCAACGAGTGAGATAAAGATTTTCTATTTACGTCCTCATGAGCTAAAACTGGGGCACAAAACAGGAAAGATTTTTAGCAGGTTTTAAAGGTAGCACATGAGCAATTTACTTGGAGTGGCGGTTAAATACCACATATAGGTAGGTATGGTGGACACATTTTGGCAAACTTTGGTTTTTGGGAGTTGGATGCACGAGTAGAGCATATACTCAGTACAGGTGAAGGCTAGCAAATAGACAGGGAGTGACAATCAAGAGAGCGACAACTATCGTAATCATGTTTGCGACAAAGTAAAATTAACTGAGGCATAAAATCGATACTAGAACTCTGAGGAAAAATAAATCATCGAGGCTTATTGACTTTTTGTTTTCAGTCTTAGCATGCGTGAGCATGTGCCAAGTCGATTCAAATGAAACAGTCAGAGGAGGTTACCACAATATCATACCCTTATACGAATAGGACAATGCGAACAAATATTTATATGACATGTCATTTACCATTAATAAATTGGAACAAAACATGATAGAGCATGAACTATTAAGGAGCCATTAGGTCATATATATCTTATACGAACAAACTAAGCATGCTCACATAGATGGATATATGTACAAAAATGAAAACAAATAGAGTTCATACCAGCCTCTCACCACAACTTGAATTGTCGTATATCGTCATTATTGCTCTTCACTTGTGGCTCGAATAATATATAATGAAAACCAATATCCAATAAAGTCACGGACGACTGTTGAACTCTGCAGCAAACTTTACAAAACCAACAAAGAACAACAAATATTTTTGGTTTTTTCAATTAAAACAAGAACAGAAAGAAAACAAGCAAACACAACAAAATATTTTTGGGTTTTTGAAGTGAAACAAGAACAAAAGAAAGCAAACAAACAAACCAAACAAAATATTTTGGGTTTTTGAATATTAAACTGCAACTAAAATATAAAGCAAACCAACTAAAGAAACAAATAGAGAGAAACAACAGAAATATTTTTGGTCTTTTTGTGTTTTGGAAAGCGAAAACAAAACTATAAAAACAAAAGAAGAGAAAGAAACAAAAACAAGCGAAAGAAACAAAAAGAAGCAAAAGAAACAAAAAGATGGATATACAAAGAACCGACCGAACATGATATATAAATGAGTGTGATGTCGGTATACCTCCCCCCAAGCTTAGGCTTTTGGCCTAAGTGGAGATCAATCACCAAGGGGACCAAGAGGTGCCGCCCCCGTAATACGCCGAGGAGGAAGCCTCCTCGTGATATGTGCTCGAGGATGCGTTGGTGTACTGCGTGTTGTGATCCTCGGGAGGCGCGTCTCGCCTCTCCTGCTGCTGGTAAAACTCCATGGTGCTCACATGCTCGTCTACATGCTCCTTGGAGAGCGACCATGGTGACCTTTCAATCTTAAACAAAACAGGCTGCGGCAAAGTAACTTTTCGCTCCTCTCCATCCATATATAAAACTCTATGTACTAATTGATCAGCAGCAGAGTTAGAAGTGAAAAACTGATGGGATTTCATGGCAGCAAGGTTAAGCCTATGTGGACCAATTATTTCAACATTAGGATCAATGGTAACATGCAAAGCATCTGCGACACGTGTAGCAATAGTGCCACCAAAAATAGGCCCAGAAGCAGCAAGGCGGCGTGCAACAAGTGCACCAAGGTTATACTTCATGCTACGGTTCAGTGTGGCATCAATGAAAGCAAGGTGGTAACTAGAAACGTTGCTAGCTTTCTCCCTACCAAGGACACTAGTACCAACTTAGTAAGTAAAGTATCTAAGAGCAGGAAGTTGAATGTTCCTTATCTTCCCACGCTGGGATGAGCGACCGTCATCGTTGGTGATCTCTCGGTAGATCCCCTGGAGGTCTTCTGGTCTATCTTGAATCCTGCTCGCCGTCCTGGTGGTGTCTATACCTATAATAGTACTAAAATCCACCAAGGAAAAGACATAGGACTACTATATAACTTGAATGCAACAGTTGGACCATATTGAGTATTCTGAAATTTAAAGCTCTTAACAAAAGCTTTTGTGAGCATGGCATACTGAGGGCTTTCATCCTCCATAAAGTTGGTGATACCAACTCTCTCAATAAGCATAAGAAAGTCATCTCAAAGACCTGCACTTCTTAAAAATGTACGGCAAGGAAAGCTAGATGGGTGAATGATACCGACATCTTCCGCATTATCAATAGTTGACGTAATAACGTCTTCATTATATGATGGCCTTGCTGAAGTAGACGAGCGTGATGGCCTTGTACTTCTAGGAGCATCACTCCTACATATCTCTCCAAAATTATAACTATCCATCTCTAAAAAATTTCAACAATCATCATAAAAATTAATTTCAAGCAACTATAAGGTGGAAACTACCATAGGGACTTATATGAGAGCTAAACATACATCGAAACTACATTATTTCTACTCAAATCAAGCATGCAAACTCACATAAGCTGTCACCTACTGTGGAAAAATACTCAAGAAATACTTCACTAAACAAAATTCTACTGGGATCATTGGAGGAGTCACATACCGGAGATCAAACACACCAAAAATCAGCACAAATGATGGGCTAAAGAAGGAGATCGAAAATCCAGAGGAAGAACACCAAGAACACGGGATCCAGGAAATGTTTTCGGTTTGGGAGGTGAGAGATGAGACTTGGCCAGTGGAGAGAGTAAGTGGAGGGCCAGGGGCCCCACACCATGTGCTGGCGCCACCAGGGGCTGGCCGTGCCACCCTGGGCTGTGCCTGACTGGTGGGTCCCCCTGGGGTCTCCCAGGTGGCTTTCTGCCTCATTTTTGACGTAAAAATTTATTATAATTTTTCTGGAATTTTTCGAGAAACTTTATTTTTGAGGTATTTCCAAAAAATTAATAATTAATAAAAACCAGGAAAACGAAAGTGAAAACGTGGCAAACAAAACCAAAAACAGCACTACAGAGGTTCTATGACACTCTAATGAAATAATGTCCAAAGAAAACAAAGGTGTTTGTGGTGAAACCGAAAGTATGGGTGGTGAAAACATGCATAACCTTAGTAATCAGAGTGAAAACATCAGGAAAACATGCATAAGGATGGTGGAAAACATGGTTGTACTCAAGTAATAATGTCACAACAGAAGTAAACATGGTGAAAACAATAATGGGGAAGGTGAAAACATTGTCCATTTCATTTAAAATCATTTTTTTTAACAAGGGTGATCAAGTCTTGCTACCAAAATAATTTTTATATGAAACAAAACTTTGTTTCTCACTAAATACTCATGTTACCTCAACCTTGATAGACATAGTCCCAATCATAATAATTTCATATTCTTTTGGTGGCTTTGGAATAGGACAATAAAATTCTCCAATCTTGATGGTCTCAATATTTTCAATGGAATTTAGACCATATTTTCTATCAATCTTCTTGGGAAAATAAATAGTGTGCTTTTTATCATTAACATTAAAAGTAACTTTTCCTTGATTGCAATCAATAAGAGCCCCTGCAGTATTAAGAAAAGGTCTTCCAAGAATAATAGACATATTATCATCTTCAGGCATTTCTAACACAACAAAGTCAGTTATTAGACAATTATTAGCAACTTGAACAGGAACATCCTCACATATACCCACAGGAATAACAGTAGACTTATCAGCCATTTGCAAAGATATATCAGTTGGTATCAATTTTTCTAGGAGGAGACTTTTATAGTGAGTAAAAGGCATGACACTAAATCCAGCTCCCAAATCACACAAAGCAGTTCTAACATAATTATTTTTAATAGAACTGGGAATAGTTGGTATACGAGGATCTTCAAGCTTCTTAGGAACCTTGCCATTAAAAGAGTAATTAGCAAGCATAGTGGAGATTTCCTCATTAGGAATCTTCCTTTTGTTAGAGACAATATCTTTCATATATTTTGCATAAGGAGGCAATTTAATAGCATCAGTTAAAGGAATTTGCAAGAACAAAGGTTTCATACATTCACAAAACTTGTTATAGTGTTCTTCTTCCTTAGATTTGTGTTTCTTATTAGGAAAAGGCATTGGTTTTTGTACCCAAGGTTATCTCTCATTACGATGTTTATTAGCAATGAAATCTTCCTTAGTATAGTTTGTAGTTTTAGTTTGCTTTTCAAGTTCAGCTACATGTTCTTCTTTATCAGAAGCATCATTCTTTTCATTACCACTTTCAGTTTCAGCATCAGAGATAGATATACTATTAGGATCTTTAGCAAGTTCAGAGGATTCTACAACAGTTTTATGTTTCTTATTCTTTTTCTTCTTAGTATGAATAATACTATCATTAGTTTGCTGAGAATCTTGTTCAATTCTTTTAGGATGTCCCTCAGGATATAAAGGATCTTGTGTAGCAATACCACTTCTAGTTCTTATTTCATAAGCATGTTTTTCTTTAGAAGCATTAACTAGCAAATCTTTTTGCACTTTAGCAAGTTGATCAATTTGAGTTTGAACCATTTGAAAATGTTTAACAAGCATTTTAACATCATTAGAGGTTCTTTCTATAATACCATGCAAATTATCAATAGCTCTAGAGTTTTCCATTAGGTGATTTTGCACTCTCTTATTATAATTATCTTGCTTGACAACATAATTATCAAATTCATCTAAACATTGATCAGGAGGTTTGCTATAGGGAATATCTATACTATCAAAATATTGGAGAGAGTGTACTTCAATGGTGGATGAGTGAGGGGTTGGCTTACATAATTCTTCTATAGGTGGAAGATTCTTCCCATCTTCAGATTTAATACCCCTCTCTTTAAGAGATTTCTTGGCTTCTCTCATCACTTCATCATTTAATTCAACCATTCCCCTCTTCTTGGGTGTTGGTGTTGGTGTTGATACTGGAGTAGGAGTCGGCCCAGGCTCAATCATAGTCCAATCATCATGATTTTGGCTTATTTTAGCCATTAATTCCTCAGCTTTTTCTGGAGTTCTTTGCCTGAAAACACACCAACACAACTATCCAAGTATGTCCTAGAATCAACAATTAGTCCATTATAGAATATATCAAGAAGATTATTATTTTCTAGCTTATGCCCAGGTGTATCCCTCACTAAAGAACATAACCTTGCCCAAGATACATGCAATTTCTCTCCTTCCAATTGCTTGAAATTAAATATATTTTGTAAAGCAGCATGTTGATCAATAGGAGGAAAATATTTCTGAAAGAAAACATTAACCAAACCAATAGGACTATCAATAGATCCTGGAGAAAAATTGTTAAACCAAGTTTTAGCTCCATCTTTAAATGAGAAAGGGAATATTTTAGTAACAAAGTAGCTACGTTTCTTAAGATCATCAGAAAATAAACTACTCAAAGAGTAGAGCTCATTCATATATTTCATAGCACTTTCATTTTCAGTACCACAAAAAGGTTCTTTCTCAACAAAAGATACATAAGATAAATCAAGAGAGAAATCATAATCCTTATCCCTAATATTAATGGGAGAAGTGGCAAACTTAGCATTAGGAGATAATTTATATTTAACAGCACGACTTTCAATAAGTCTAATAACAACATTATTATCCTTCATAGTATATATTTCATCAATAAGATCATCATTAAGATCAATATAGGCATCATCTAAAACATCACTAGGATTCTCTATAAGCTCAGGTGAAACAACAGGTAACAGGATTTTTATCAGAAGTTTCAGTGTTTGCAATATTTTTAGCTTTAGCAATAGTAGCATCTAAAAAAGGACCGTGAGAACCACTCTCATCAAGCACAGTAGAAGCATCATCAATAGTATCAGAAGTATTTTCAGATTCATAAGAAGTAGCATGTGTAGCATGTGATGCTGTAAGAAGCTTACTCATAACAAACGGTGAATCAAGAGCAACAGAGGTGTTCAGAGTTGTACCTCTTCTTGTAGTGGATGGTAATATAGGAAACTTTCCATCACGAGTCTTATCCATGATGAATGATGGCAGTAGGTAATAATACTCTCCGGCGAGCTCGCAAATAAAGCTATACTCCCCGGCAACGGCGCCAGAAAATAGTCTTGCTGACCCACAAGTATAGGGGATCGCAACAGTCTTCGAGGGAAGTAAAACCCAAATTTATCGATTCGACACAAGGTGAGCCAAAAAAATAGTTGTGAGCCTTAAAAAGTGAGTTGTCAATTCACATGCACCTGAAATTACTTTTGTTCGCAGTGGTTTATCAGTAGTAACAGTTTTATAGTAGCACTAGTAGTGAAATAATAGCAGCAGTGGAATGAAAACAGCAGCAGCAGTAGTGTTTGAAATAAACAACGGAATTAAATATTGTAGGCATAGGGATGGGTGAACGGACGCTGCATGGATAAGACAATTCAAATAATGATCAAGTCATGGGAATTGCAGATACATATGATAAAGCACCCAAGCACTAAGTGAGAGTCCAAGTTCGTCAACCGGTATGTTAGATGAGTCGAAGTGTGTGCATGTTTGCACGTGTGGTCGGCGTCGTGTCATTGAGTCGTCGTTGTTTCCAAGTGCTCGTCTCTGTGAGGATCCGTTGCAGTTGAAGCGCGTCACAGTTGAGGTGTGCACGGTGTATTCCGTGAGTTGTGTCCATGTCCTCGTGGAGCGTCCTGGTTGCGGCCAGTGTGATTCGGTGCGATGCCGAAGGCGGACGGTGGTAAGAAGTGCTACCGTAAAGCGAGGAGGTGTGCGACTAGTAGAAGGATACTGGAAGCAAGTACAGAGAAGTATGGTGCGAACCGAGTGCGAGGATGTCTAGCAATGGCGGTGGCACAAGAGGTGCGAACCGAGTGCAAGGCAGGGGCCAAGCAATGACGGTGGCAAAGCATAGCAGTGTGAGGTGCACTGCATGTTTCCTGCGTGGTCATACTTAATGTACAGACAAGACGATGAAAGGTGTATCTCCAAGGAGAGAAGACGTGAGACATCATTGTCGAGGAACTCCAGTAAGATGTGTCACCGAGGACGAGAGACGTGCGCGCAGACAAAGGAGTCTCGGCGAGAGAAATCGTCGTGAATCTGCCAGGAGTCAAGATCAGGGGGAGCGCAAGGAGATGACAAGACAAGATTAGGGGGAGATTGTTAGCAGTAATCATGCCTTAGTCACATGGAGTCTAATTAGGAAACATCAAAAAAAAAATTAGTTCGTCAAGGTTGCCGTCCATGAGTCTAGCTAGGTAAGTTTCGTTAGCATCCAAGTACTACTTGGTTTTGTATGTCATACGCGAGTCCTAGTTAGTCAAGTACTAGTGTCCGGTTTAGCTTAGTTAATTAGGTAAGTCTTGTCGTAGTGTCCGTGTCCTGTTAGACTAGGAGATGGCCTGGTCGTGTATATATACACGAGACTGGCTGCTAATTGTATCAAGATTGTACCGAGAGTTTTAGAGGAATAAAGAGGAAAAATACGGGTGGGACACGCGCCCTTGGCAAAAGGATATTTTTCTGTGTGTGTCCGACTAATTTGATGTGATCGATTCTGTGGGGAATCCCAACAATTGGTATCAGAGCAAGGTCGAAGATTTGAGACCATGCTTTCCCCGGGGATGCGACCTGGACTAGCGCCTCGGGGCGGGCGATCGTCGTTCGGAGAAGCGACACAGAGGAGACTACGAGGAGTTGTCGTTGGCAAGGCGTTTGGAGGTGACTGGTCGTTGATGGAGCGGAACTGTTGGAACAGCCTCTGCCGCTGAGTACTTTCCGGCGACGACGACGACGAAACTCCGGCGGGATACGCACGTACCAAGACTCAAATCGCCAAAGATAGGTACACGTGCTGCTGCTAACCTGATCGACTTGGTTCAATCTAGTTAGTACTACTTAACAACACGTTACAGACAACACACACACAAGGAAACGATTGATTGCCAAAGGCCCTTGTCGTGCCTTCTTTGTATTACTTCCACAACTCACGGTGGTGTTTACAAGCAGGGATACATGCATATATATACAAGGTCTTTACCTAACCGACTAGAACTACCGATCCTAGTGCTACTCGGTGACCAACTAGTCGTATACATGCATGTGCTTGACTCGTACACAAACCGTACACGGACGTCTGGCCGGAGTCCGGACGCACCGCGTGCTTATTTCTAACATTCACCCCCTAAGCACGACGTGCACTTCACATCCACCTGGCGATGATCTCCTCCACTTCCCCGTCCCGGCAGGGTGATAGAACAGGAACTTCTGATCCCGGAATCGAGGTTCGGGATGGCGACGACGCTCTGTTGTGTTTCTGTGAAATATGACGAACCCCCTCGGGTTTTAGGGTTGGAGGCTACTTGTAGTCGAAAGGGGAGTCCGAGGGGGGATCCGGGGGTCCCACGTCCTATGCTGGCGCGGCCAGGGGACCCGCGCCAGGGGGGTGGCCACCCTGTGGCTCCTCTCCTGGCTCCCTTTTGGCTCCCGAGGTCTTCCGGGGTGAAAACACCAACGGGGTCTTTTCTGGGCATTTCCCGAAAGTTGATTTTTCTGCATAAAAACAATACACGAAGGTAATTCTGCTGAAAACAACGTTAGTCCGTGTTAGTTGTATTCAAAACACACAAGTTTAGAGGAAAACAATAAGAAAAGTGTTCGGAAAAGGAGATACGTTTTCGATGTATCAAGCATAAATTAAATAACATATACCTTACGCGAATGAACTAAGCATGTTCACATGGATGAGTATATGTACAAAAATAAAACAAATAGAGTCCATACCAGCCTCTCACCACAATTTGGATTGTCGTAAATCTTCATTATTGCTCTTCACTTGTGGATTGAATAATATAGAAAGACAACCAAGCTCCAAAGGAGACACGGAGGTCCGGTGAACTCTGCAACAAACTTTACAGAACCAAAGATGAACAAAAAATATTTTTGGGTTTTCGAATTAAAACAAGAACAGAAAGAAACAAGCAAACAAAGCAAATATTTTTGGATTTTTGAATATTAAATCGAAAAGAGAATGTAAAGCAAACCAACAAAAGAAACCAAAGAAGAAAATAAAGAGAAACAACAGAAATATTGTTGGTCTTTTTGTGTTTTGGAAAGCAAGAATAAAGCAACAAAACAAAGATAAACGAAAGAAACGAAAGAAAATGAAAATATTGCTATACAAAGAACCGACTGAACATGATATAAAGATGAGTGTGATGTCGGTATACCTCCCCCCAAGCTTAGGCTTTTGGCCTAAGTGGAGATCATCTCCAAGGGGACCATGAGGTGGCGCCCCCGTAGTATGCTGAGGAGGAGCCCTCCTCCTGATATGTGCTGGAGCACGCGCCGGTGTACTGCGTGGTGTAGTCCTCGGAAGGCGCGTCTCGCCTCGCCTGCTGCCTATGGAACTCCGTCAAGCTCAGATGCTCCTCTATCTCTCTCTTGGGCGTGACCATGGTGCCCTGTCAACTTTGAACAAAGCAGGCTGCGGCAAAACAACTTCCCGGTCATCTCCATTAATAAATAAAACTCTATATAATAAATGATCAGTGGTAGAGTTAGAAGTGATAAAACGATGAGCCTTCACGGAAACAAGGTTAAGTATATAAGGAGCAATTAATTCATCATCAGGAGCAACAGAAAAGCCTAGAGCAGTTTCTATACATGTAGCAATAATGCCCCCATAAATGGGTCCCTTATGAGCAAGGCGACGAGCAATGAGAGAATCAAGGTTATACTTCTTGCTACGGTTAAGTGCAACATCAATAAAAGCAAGGTGATAGCTAGAAATGTTGCTAGTGTTCTCCCTACCAAGGATACTAGTAGCAAGATAATAAGTGAAATATCTGAGGGCAGGAAGTTGGATGTTTCTTATCTTCCCACGCTAGGGTGAGCGGCCATCATCATTGGTGATTTCTCGACAGAGCGCCATGAGATCAGCGGGTCTCTCCTGAATCTTGCATGCTGTCCCGGAAGCGTTGATACCTATAATGTTACAAAAAGTCTCCAAGGGAAAAGAAAAAGGATTCCCATATATCTTAAAAGAAACAGTGGGGCCATATTGTGAGTTCTGAAATTTAAAGCTCGCAACAAAAGTTTTTGTGAGAGTAGCATACTGGAGACTTTCATCCTCCATGTAGCTGGTTAAATCAACTCTTTCAACAAGCATCAAGAAGTCCTCCAATAGACTTGCACTTCTTAAAAATGTAAAACATGGGAAGCTATAAGGATCAGCAATTCCATCACCTCCCGCATCGTCGATGTTTGGTGCAATAAGGTCTTCGTTATAAGATGGCCTCACTAAGGTGGATGAACGTGAGGGCCTCGTTCTTCTAGGAGCATCACCCCTAAATATTTATCCAGAGTTATGGTTGTCCATCTGTGAAATTTTTCAACAATCATCACAAAAATTGATTTCAATCAACTATAAGGTGGAAACTTCCGTAGAGACTTATAGGAGAGCTAAAAATGCATCAAAACTATATTATTTCCACTCAAATTAAGCATGTAAACTCACATAAGCTGTCACCTATAGTACCAAAATACTCAAGAAATACTCCACCAAACAAAATTCTACTTGGATAATCGGAGGAGTCACATACTGGAGAGCAAATGCACCAAATTTTAGCACAAATGGTGGGCTGAGCAAAGAGATCAAAAAATCTCGAGGAAGAACAACAATAACTCGTGTTCCAGGAAATGTTTTGAGTTTGTGGGGTGAGAGAGGAATCTTTGGCATGGGAGAGAGTTAGTGCAGGGCCAGGGGGACCCACACCATGTGGTGGCGCCACGAGGGGGCAGGACGCGCCCCCTATGGTTCTGGAATTTTTTGAGAAACTTTATTTTTGAGGTATTTACAGGATTTAATAATTAATTAAAACCCAGTAAAACAATTGTGGAAAGATGAAAAAACAAAAATAGAACTACAAAGGTTCTATGACACTCAAAATACAAATAACCAAAGAAAACAAAGGTGGAAGTGGTGAAAACAAAAATGTGGATGGTGAAAACATGCATAGCCACAGTGATCAAGGTGAAAACTTGAGGAAAACATGACTATGGATGATGGAAAACATGATTATACTAAAGTAGCAAGGTGATAACAGAAGTAAACATGGTGAAAACATAATGGGGAAGGTGAAAACATTGTCCTCTTCATTCAAAACATTTTGTTAACAGGGGTGATCAAGTCTTGTTACCAGAACAATTTTTATGTAAAGTAGAACTTTGCATATCACTAAATAATTATGTTACCTTAACCTTGATAGACATAGTCCCAATCATAATAATTTCATATTCTTTTGGTGGCTTTGGAATGGGACAATAAAATTCTCCAATCTTGATGGTCTCAATATTTTCTATTGAATTTAGGCCATATCTTTTATCAATCTTCTTGGGAAAATAAACAGTATGCTCTTTATCATTAACATTAAAAGTTACTTTTCCTTGATTGCAATCAAGAACAGCCTCTGCAGTGTTAATAAAAGGTCTCCCAAGAATAATAGACATATTATCATCTTCAGGCATTTCCAACACAACAAAGTCAGTTAATATCAAACAACTAGTAGCAACTTGAACAAGAACATTCTCACATACACTGTAAGGACCCCAGACCGGCAGTCTGAAACCCTCCGTATGCATACATTCACGATCCCAGAAAGATCAGTCGTGAACAACATACACAGTTGGCATACAGTAATACATCATCCATTACACGAATACAAAAAGGTATTTACACACAAGATCACATGATCAAGTTTAACACAACTGCCACAAGGGTAGGCAACTTAACAAACATAGCGGAAGACAATTAAAAACACAACGTAGTTGAGCCCAAGTCACGCCTTAACCTACAGGCTGCTGACCCGGAGACGATCCTAGTTCGCAAAGCCGTCAGCTCCGTACTTCTCTTCATAGATATCCTTCGGAGGTTCCTTCTCAAAATCTGATAAGTAGATACCAGGGGCGAAACCATAATGAGTACATTTGAATGTACTCAGCAAGACATCCATCATGTCACTTACCAACATGCAAGTATGCTTATATGGTGGAATAGGTAGGCTATAAATAGGGTTCACTATCAAGGGTGTTCATATATGATGACACCACAGTTGCAGTCAAGTTAATCTGTATCTTCGTTGAAGAAGATACTTCAGAAGAAAAATAATATAGTTTTATTTCTCTTCTAGATATCACATGTACAAGAGGTTTTGTAAAACTTTGTGAAAGAATATTTTCTCTTTGCAAAACTTCTTGGATTCAGTTTCCAGAATTCTTGCTTAGAGTAGAAAAGTTTTATTTGCAAAACTTTTTAGTTTGTGAAATAACTTCTGGCTTTCCATCATCGGTACCTCCACGGTACAAGCTTTCCTTCCTTTCCGAACTTCCCGAGTTCAACACACCTTTTTTTTAAAAACTCCTTTTTTAAAACATTGACACAATGCTAGCTACATGGCCATTCAACTGTCCATATCCGAGGACGCGGCTTCTTCGAAAAAGTTGTACTCTGCAGAGGTGTACACATCCACCAGATCCAGTACACCTACCGTGAACAACCACGGACTGTAACAACAGTATGTAAACATCAGGTATCTGATCATAACCATCCACTATGTTCAAACTAGTATATGTCTATCTCTCGATTGAGTTTTGTTCTCCCCGGCACCAAGTCCCACCCTGCCTAGCCGGGAGCCTCAATGAATGCATCCGGAGGGAAAATTAATCCCACACTTTATATGCCTCAACATTGGGAGTTTTGACGACATTTGGTTCGAGGGTACGACGCCCCTTATAGCAAGTGAGATAGCACACACTAATAAGAACAAACTTCAAGTTAAGCCCCGTGCCCATGTTGGGGTAGGGTGGCAGTACGGTAAAGGTTGTCCGGCGAAGACTAGGTTATGTGTCATTTTTGAAAACACCACTTTCTCAAAAATGACCACTTCCACATTCCTCCGGAGAACAAGGATCCGCCTTTTCTCCGGGTTTTTCCGTAAAGCCTTTGTTTTGTAGAATCACAATTTTAGGGTGTCCACTTAGGGACTAGTATATTTGATGGTAATGAATACCATAGGGTGGCTTATGGGCTTGGTATTACCAAGTTTTAACTACTGGCATAATAGTAACCTATATACTAGTATAGTAGTAATAGCCACATCAAAAATAGTTTTGATAATAAAGGTTTGGTAAAACTTCAGAGGTAAAACATGCATGATAGATAATGATAAGTATTGTATCAGCAAGCATCAGGATGGCTTGCCTCAAGTCTCTTAATGTCCCTGGCCTTGAAGCAACTTGAACTTGACGCACAGCTCCACAACTGCTTCTTCTTCTTCTTCGCGTTCTAGTGTCGTAAAGGAAATAAAAGACACACACTCAGGTCTAAAGTACAAACAACTAAGCTAAGAAACACATACAGCAACAAATGTTCACTCTCGAGTTCTCTCGAAACGATAACGCGAAAACTATCTCACATAACTCTCACGGTCCAAAACTGTCGTCAGGCACTATGTATGGTTTAGAAAACCATATCCCACATCATACATACCATGTATGGAGTGGTGTACCACTCTCATAATAAGATATACAAGAAGCTAAAAATATAGCTTGTGGGTGCAAAAGGTTAGGTTGCTAAGGTAAAACAAATCAGACAGAGTAATACCCATGGCAGTGGGTATTTCTCACCACAAGCAACTATCACTTTATTTGTTCATGATTGTAGTTGGATGTTTTAGTTTCACAAGATACTCTTAAACACAAGCATAACACAAGTATAAACTCATGCTAAGGTAAAACATTCCAACAAAATCCAAACAACACGCAAACACACCACAATTGAATAGACTATTTATTCACTATGATCTTGTTTACTAGAGGTTTTGGAATCCATCAATTATGAAAAATTAGCAAACAACCAGTACCTAAAAACAAGGATAACAAGTCATAAAAATAATCTAAAACACAATCATCACTCAAGGTAATATCCCTATCAAAAGCATAGAAACATGACTGCACTGATAACACACTAGTGTGGAAAACCTACACAAGCATGTTATAAGAAAAACTTATATTCTACAACTATAGCACCAGAAACTAAAGGATTCATGGCATCATAAAAGAAGTAATAACTTCATAAATATGCTATACTAAACTCATACACTTATGAGATAAAAGATGAAAATACTATAGCAACAATCACCATTTTCTAGTGGTGACACTAGTTCATCACTAGAGAAGCAAACAATGTTACTATGATGCTTAATTCTAAACAAGCAAGTCATGATCATAAAATGTACCTAATAATAGTACACAAAACTTACACATGCTAGTAAGCACAAACATCAAAACAATCCCATGAAACAACTATCAAACATGCATAAATTAATTCTAGCAATTTATGTTTTTCTTAAACAATTACTAGCAAGCAAGCAAGGTATAACTTACACAACCAGTAGCTATGCAATAAAAGAAAAGTTATCTAAACCTTTTCAAAAATCCAAACACTCAATTTAAAATCATTCACAAACAATCTAGCAATAAAAAGGAATTTAGTTTATTTGCAAACAATTTAATTTAGCACTCAATAGTGAATCATTTCTTAACAATATACTCCTAAGGAATATTATGCTAACAAATGGATCACATCTACATACTAGTATATTCTTACAAGAAATAAACTTCTCACTTGCATAAGTGAAAACAAACAATTATATTTTCCATGGTGGAAAATATCCTATCAACCACATAATTAAAACATGTTAATTTCTCACATGTGCATAGTTGGGAATTTTCATCCACAACCAAGATGCAATGGGACCAGTGGGTTATGGGACCATTTATCAAGGTAAATGAGGTACTAAGCCTCTGGTTACTCATGACAAAAATTAGTATAGCAAAATAAATAAAACAATGCTATTTATTCTAGTGCATATAAGCCTAGTGCATAAGAATAACAAAACCTACACATGCTTTACTATAAAAAGACATGCAAGCTATCAGAGACAAAAGTATCAAAATAACAGTACCAAAATGGTACTGGATCTATAGCAAACATAGCACAAAAATTATCAAGGCATTCACACAAAGATCTAGCTCTCACAATAATTCCAAAGAATAAACACTAGAAAAATAGCAAATGCTACTCATGCTTTGCTATAAGATCACATGCAAGTTAATGAAGATAATAGCATATAAATCACAGTACAAAAATGGTACTGGACTCACCACAATCATAGCACAAAATTAGGTAACAAGCACACAAGGAGTTGGTTCACACAAAACATCAAATAAATAAACTAGGGAAACAACATATGCCACTTCTATAGCCAAAAGATATTGCAAACATGCACACACTTTGTGTGGTAGATGCAATGCAAGAAAACACCCTAATAACAAGATCCAACACATCTCTACATCCTAGGAACAAAGATTAAGCCAACCAAACATTTTATTTCAACAAATACAAACAAAGAAATCAAAACAGAAAAGCTTCTGTCTCTAGATCTGTCCACCAAAAATAATCTAGAGCTCAAAAAATTAATCTAAGTTAGGATAAGATATATCTACTCAATACCAAACTCATCCAATTGGGTTTTCTCCAAAAATCATTTGTAAACTCCTTATAAAAGTCAAAGAAAAGGCTACTGTCCTTTTAGTAATCTGGATGGCATTTCCATTCTGTAACTCACCTTGATGTCAGGTTTGGTTCATTGGATAGATATTCTCAATACCTATCCAGATCAGTTGAGTTTGTTCCATTTGATTACATATTTTAAAAGTTATGGTCAAATCATTATCGGAGATAGTCTGTGGCAAAACAGTCATTGTGCCCAAAATATTGGTTCAAAACCAGATCTGCAAATTTTGCATGGCTTAGATTTCATGTATTTATGTCCATGATTTTTCTCAGATTTTATGGTGCAGCTTTTATATTTTTCACAAGCCCAAAGTAAAAGCATATGGTTCTGTCAAAAATCAAATGAATAAAAGCAATCTTGTGGGTGGGCCGGATCTGTGCGAGCGCGGCCCAGTTAGCGGCAGCGCAGCCCACAGCGCTTGCGCGCGCGCTGGCAGGCGCGGGAAACGGCCGTTCAAGCGCGGCCGTTGATCATCAGATCGACGGCGCTGGTGCGTCGTTTTCGTCCCGACCCTCTCTCTCTCTGCCCAACGACCGGCGGCGAGAAAACGCGCGGGGAGCTCACCGTGGGGCTCGGGAAGGGAAGGCGCGGCTCGGGGAAGGCTTCTGGGTTGGAGAGGCACCAAGGGGTGGTCACCGCGGCGGCTGGCGCGGCTCCTAGCGGCGGCGCTCCAGGCGATGCCCGCGGCGGCGAGGTGGATGGCGGCGGCGCTCCTGTGCACCAGGGAACACGAGGGAATGTCAGGGAGACTCAGAGAGAGTTGGGGAACGCATACAAGGCAGTGGAGAGGGAGGAAAAGGCTCGGGTTGAGCAGCACCGCGTCGAGGTCGTGGTGGTGACCGCCGGCGAGTACACGGCCCGTGCTCGCTCCAGGGGCTCGGGCTAGGCTCTCTTTTGCTTTGGGGAGGCAGAGGGAGGTATGAGGGAGGGCAGGGCGTGAGGGTTTGCCCTCTGGACACTTATAGCTGTGGTGAGGAGCAAAAGGGCAAGAATGGCATTCAGGTCATGCCAAGCAATGGCATGAGCAAGCCCTTGGGGGTTTTGGTCATTTCCAAAAGAGTGCAATGGGTGTCCTATTGAAGAAAAATGGTGATGCAAGCAAGTGGGACCCATTGTGTGCAAGTGGCAACAGGAAAAGATCAAAATATCTAAGAGGTATGGAAGCCCATCCCTATCCTAGTCACCAATCTCTCTCCTCTCTTATTCTCATCCCTAAGGTCTTCTAGAAGGTATCCAATGCATTTTGGTCGAGTACAATAGTTGGTCAACAAGTTAGGTTATGCCATGCTTCCAAAAATGCAAAGAATCATCAAGAAAATGAGTGTGCAAAAGTGTATCTCTTACTGTTCATTTGCAAATTCAGAAAATTCAGTCTTATGACTTAGAAATTTTCTAAGTGTTGGAAACAGACAGAAGATGCAAAAAGTTGAGTTTGTTTTCAGGGTTCAAATGCTTTCCAAAATTGGTTTTCAAAACATGGACTTGTTAACCATGTTATATACTTTCAGAAACAACTTTTGAAAAAAAAATTGAAATAGTTTAAGGCCATGAAAACAATGTGGAAAAAGGTATACTTTCTGTTTTTATCTGTTTCTAAAAACTGCCTTTTTCTGCCTTAATTTTATACCACAAAAACAACAAGCAAAAGATAGTTTTTATTTCTCCCAAAATAAAAGTGAGCTTATGGGTTTGTAGTACATATATCAAGGATTAATTAGAAGTCAAGAAATCATAAAATAACAATCTCTAGCTCGGTGAAAACAATGGTAGAAAACAGGTACTTGGCTTTATTTTCAGGAATTGTTTTATATAGGAAAGTTAAAAGGAAACTTTCATAGATCATTTTGGAAACTTGTTTTCTTGGATCCAACAAGGTTAAAAGTTTGTTTTAAGATTCAAACAAGAGTGATCCAAGTCTTGGAATAAAAATCCACTCAAGTAATAATAAGAAAACATTAGGAAAAATATCAGGAATATTTTTCAGAAACATATGGTGTTGGTTTTATAATGAAACAAAACTTATGTTGCAAATATGATTAAAATCATAACACAAGTTAGTTCAAACAATCATGTTGTTGTAAAAATTACTTTGTTGGCCCTAATAGTTGTCTTCTTGAACACAGTCCAAGAGTCCAAAAACTGGGATGTGACATACACCAACAGGAATAGCAGTAGATTTATCGTCCATTTGCAAAGATATATCAGTGTGTACCAATTTTTCCAGAGAGAGCCCCTTACGTAGAGAAAAGGCATAAAACTAACTCCAGCTCCCAAGTCACATAAAGCAGTTCTAACATAATTATTTTTAATAGAACAAGGGATAGTAGGAAAACGAGGATCTCCAAGCTTCTTTGGAACCTTGCCAATGAAAGAGTAATTAGCAAGCATAGTGGAAATTTCGTCATTAGGAATTTTCCTTTTGTTAGAGACAGTATCTTTCATATATTTAGAATAAGGAGGCAATTTAATAGCATCAATCAAAGGAATTTTCCAAAACAGAGGTTTCATCCACTCACAAAACTTGTTATAATGTTCTTCTTCCTTTGATTTGTGTTTCTTATTAGGAAAAGGCATGGATTTTTATAGCCAAGGCTCTCTTTCTTTACCATGTTTATTGGCAATGAAATCCTCCTTAGTATACTTCACAGTTTTAGTTTGCTTTTCAGGTTCAGTTACAGTTTCTTCTTTATCTGAAGCATCACTTTTATCATTACCACTTCCAGTTTCAGCATCAGAAATAGATATAATATTAGGATCTTTAGCAGGTTCAGGAGATTCTACAACAGTTTTATGTCTGTTCTTCTTTTTCTTAGAAGGAGAACTATTGTTTTTAGGTTGATGAGAATCTTGTTCAATTCTTTTAGGATGTCCTTCAGGATACAAGGGGTCCTGAGTAGAAACACCACTTCTAGTAATTATTTCACGAACATGTTTATCTCTAGAAGCATTAGCTATCATATCTTTTTGCACTTTAGTGAGTTGATCAATTTGAGTTTGAACCATATGAAAATGTTTAACAAGAATTTTAACATCATTAGAGGTTCTCTCAATAATACCATGCAAATTATCAATAGCTCTAGAGTTTTCCATAAGATGATTTTGCACTCTCATATTAAAGTTATCTTGCTTAACAACATAACTGTCAAATTCATCTAAGCATTGATGAGGTTTTTTAGAGTAGGGAATAACTCTATTATCAAAATATTGGAGAGAGTGTACCTCAACTGTTGATGGATGAGGAATAGGCTTACATAATTCTTCTATAGGAGGTAAATTCTTCACATCTTCAAATTTAATACCCATCTCTTTAAGAGATTTCTTGGTTTCCTTCATCACTTCATCATTTAATTCAATCATCCCTCTCTTCTTGGGTGTTGGTATTGGTGTTGGCTCTGGTGTAGGTGTAGGCTCAGGTATATTCCAATAATCATTATTTTTGGCTATTTTAGCCATTAATTCCTTAGCTTCTTCTGGAGTTCTTTTCCTGAAAACACAACCAGCACAACTATCCAGGTATATCCTAGATTTAAAAGTTAGTCCATTATAAAAAATATCTCGGAGCTCATATTTAGGTAATGGATATCCAGGGCTAGATATTATTAAATAACAAAACCTTGTCCAAGATTCAGGCAATTTCTCTCCTTCAATTTTCTCAAAGTTAAAGATGTCCTGCACAGTAGCATGTTGGGCACTAGCAGGAAAATATTTTTGAAAGAAAGCATTAACCAAATCCATAGGGCTAGTAATGGATCCAGGTGACAGATTGTTAAACCAAGTTTTATCTTCTTCTTTCAATGAGAAAGGGAAGATCTTGGTAACAAAATAAGTACAAAATTTAGTATCATCAGAAAATAAACTACTCAAAGATGAAAGCCCATTCATTTGTTCCATAGCACTTTCAATTTTAGTTCCACAAAAGGTTCCTTCTCAACAATAGATATGTAAGATAAATCTAGAGAGAAATCATAATCCTTGTCTCTAATGTGTATGGGAGATGTGGCAAACTTAGCATTAAGAGAAGATTTATATTTCACAGCATGTCTTGCAAGAATACTCTTAAGAGCACTTGCACCAGTAGTATCTTGAGGTTCTTTAATAAAGTCATCATTAAGTTCAATATAGGTTTTATCAAGATCATCAATAGACTCAGGTGAATTAACAGGTGTACCAATATTTTCAACAAGAATTTTAGCACTTTCAATTTGTTTGGATTCAGCAATTGTAGCATCTAGGAAAGGACCTAGTGAACCAGTATCATCAAGCACAGTAGAAGCATCATCAAAAGTATCAGAAACATTTTTAGACTCAGCCGAAGTAACAGTACGTGTATCATGTGGTGGTGTAAAAATCTTACTCATAAAAGACGGTGAATCAAGAGCAACATAGGTGTTCAGAGTTATACCTTTCCTTGTAGTGGATGGTAATATAGGGAATTTTCCATCATGATCAAGTGAGAAAATAAATAAAGCTATGCTCCCCGGCAACAGCGCCAGAAAATAGTCTTGATGACCCACAAGTATAGGGGATCGGAACAGTCTGCTAGGGAAGTAAAACCCAAATTTATTGATTCGACACAAGGGGAGCCAAAGAATATTTATATGCCTTAACAACTGGTTGTCAATTCAGATGAACCTGAAAGTAGACTTGCTCGCAATAATTTATCAATGGTAACAGTTTTATAGCAGTAGTAGTAAAATAGTAACAACAGTAGCAATCGCGGAAAACAGCAGGATGGGAGTACCGTAGGCATAGAGGGAATGGATGAACGGGCGTTGCATTGATAACATAGGTCTCGTAATAATCTAAACATGGGCATTGCAGATAATAATAATAAATCATCCAAGTTCTAGGCAAACCATAGGCATGTGTTCCAATATAGTCATACGTGCTCGCAATGAGAAACTTGCACAAAATCTTTTGTCCTACCAGCCCGTTGCAGCGGGGCCTCAAGGTAAACTACTGGTAATTAAGGTGCATAGTTTCACTAGTGGTATCTCTCCTAAAAACAATAAACATACTGGGAGAACAAATTACAGCTCGGTAATTGACAAATCATGAGCGTATGACAATACTATTATGACAAAATATAGTTCACATGTTCTAACATTGTAGTCATTACGTCAAGGTAAATAGACCGCCATCCGACAACATCTATTTCTAGAAGTCCACCTTGAGGCAGAAATCCATCAAATCTCGCTGGTATTAAGTTGCAGCAACAAAGGGATTGCTTGTGTGCAACAGACAAACGCAATAAGAAAAATACGTAATATAAGCTATAATTCACGTTTGTATACAAGAACACCGTTGTTTTCTCCCTAGTGGCAACACCACATCCTTCACCCGTCACAGTTCTGTCACTCAAGCACAGATGAAAAGGAGGCATGAACCCACAATCTAGCATACAATCCTTCTCTTGGAGGTGCATACAATAACTTGTCCAAGACAATCATACACACTGGATAGCATTGCAAGACAAGATTAAAACACTCTAAAGATACAAGTGCATCACTCAAAAATACATGAACAAAGTGATCATAATTTCATGATTCATCGGATCCAAGCAAACACAACATGGAGCAATAATATAACGGTGATCTTGATCATGTTAGGAAGCTCACAAGATCTAAACATGGAGGGAAAAGATAGAGAGAACACTATCTAGCTACTACTATGGACTCGTAGTCCCGAGATGAACTACCGACGCATCTGTCCAGAGGAAATCATGGCGATGTACAGGCCTCCATTGACGAATGATGTCTACGCACACTTCTATTCTTGTAGACAATGTTGGGACTCCAAGTGCAGAGGTTTGTAGACCAAAAACAAGTTTCTCTTAAGTGGATCACCTAGGGTTTATCGAACTCAGAGAGGTAGAGGTCAAATATATCCCTCTCAAGCAACCCTGCAATTACGATACAAGAAGTCTCTTGTGTCCCAAACACACCTAATACAATTGTCAGTTGTATAGGTGCACTAGTTCGGCGAAGAAGTAGTGAAATACAAGTAATATGGATGATTATAAGTGACAATAGGAATCTGAAATAAAAATGGCAGAAAGCAAACATGTAGCAGAACTGATTGTAAACGGGGTTTCAATGCTTAGAAACAAGGCCTAGGGATGATACTTTCACTAGTGGACACTCTCAACAATAATAACATAATTAAATGCATAAATATCATCTCTTCACTCCGCTACTCCGAACCACTCTCCGGTAGGATAACAAATACCAATCATTGTGTAGGGCTATAAAATCACGTCTTAGAGTCGCATTCCCCATCTCGGTAACCCCACACTGTCATCGTGAGACCTAGAGGGCTCCATACAAACACCACAATTTCATAGGGCCATCCAACACAAAATATATAAATCATACACATGGTACACACATTGTCACATTTACACCGTGATCAGAGTGTCTACGGACATCTCATAACAAAACCACTTGAGTAGCATAATAGATGAAGAGTAACATCTACTTATTTAACTAGATTACAAAGCTTATGATCACATAAAGATTACACCATGGGAGAGAGAGATGAAACACATAGCTACCGGTAGAGCCCTCAGCCCCGGGGGAGACATACTCCCTCCTCATCATGGGAGTCAGCAACCGCGATGAAGATGGCGGTGGAGTCGATGGAGATGGCTCCGGGGGCACTTCCCCGTCCCGGCAGGCTGCGGGAACACAGATTTCTGTCCCCGAAACTTGTCAGCGATGGCGGTGGAGCTATGGAACTTTTCGTGGATGGAGGCTTCATGATTTAGGGTTTGTGCCTCAGGGGGAATAAATAGACGAAAGGGCGATGTCGGTGGGCGCCCGAGGGGCCCACACCATGTGGTGGCGCGGCCATAGGGGGCGCCACCAGGTGGTGTGGCCACCTCAGAGCCCCCCTCCGGGTCTCCTCTGGACACCGTGTACGTGACAGAATTCTAAGGACCTGGGATTTTGTTTCGTCCAATTCCGAGAATATTTCCAGAACAACTTTTCTGAAACTAAAAACATCAGATAACAGGAACTAGTTTTGTGGCATCTTGTCAATAGGTTAGTCCAGAAAACTTCAGGAAAACATGTGAAAATATAAAGGTATTTGATAGAAAACAAGCATGGAGCATAAAAAATTATAGATACGTCTGAGACCTATCAAGCATCCCCAAGCTTAACTCATGCTTGTCCTCGAGTAGGCAAGTGATAACAAAAATAATTTTTGAGGCGACATGCTACCAACATAATCTTGATCATCATATTTTTAAAAGCAATTGTAAGCTGGGATCATAGTACTCTAAACACAGACATGATAGATATATTACTAACACTGAAACTTAGCAATCATGTTGCAACATGAAAAGTAACACAAACAAAAGATCATGAATAATAATGCACTTCAAAGTTGTACTTTTGTTTCGAGCATAAAGAAAACATACCAAAGTGGTATTTCACTTGTCCTTAAAAGTGGGGCAAAACATAAATGCCAGGACACCTTCAAAGTTCAAGTGGATGACTAGAAACAAATAATTTGAGAGCAAGTAATAACATATCATGAATCTATCAATAATAATCTTTGGGACTGATGACTCAGAATGGCAACTACGCTCTCTTAATTGTGCCTAAAGTTAGAAGATGGAGACTCAACATAGAAGTAAAAGAAAGGCCCTTCACAGAGGGAAGCAGGGATTAACTCATGTGATAGAGCTTTTTATTTTATAAATAGAGGTATTGAAAACATTTTTTAGAGAGGTGTATGCTTATGTCAACGAATGGTAATGAAAAACTTATCATAACTCATGTGAAGCAAGGTTTTTAGACTTTTTTATAGAGGTTTCTGTTGTTTATTTAGTTTGGCACTTCCCCTCCATGCTTTCTACAAACCAGGGCTAGCCGTATCCACGGGTGCCTGATACGTCATAAACGTATCCTTCATTTCTGATGTTCCATGTTGTTTTATTATTGTTTCCCACATGTTTGCTATACACTTTATGTCATTTTTATCAATTTTCCGGACTAACCCATTGACAAGATGCCACAGAGCGAGTTCCATGTTTTTTGCTGTTTTTAGTTTCAGAAAAGTTGTTCTGGAAATATTCTCGGAATTGGAAACGAAGCTCGAAAGTATTAGAATTCCCGAAGGTTCCACGGAGCCTCGAAGAGACCCGGAGGGGGCCTCAAGGGGCCCACACCATAGGGCGGCGCGCCCGCCCTTGGCCGTGTCGGAGGGTGGTGTGGGGACCCCAGGCCTCCGCCACCCCTGCCCTTTCGCCTATTTAATCCCCCCGAGCCATAAACCCTAGGAGGATCCCACTTTTACCCGAGAAACACCGGAGGCCGCCGTCACCGTCGTTCCGAGATCGGGAGGGTTCTGGAGCTCCCGCCGGCACCCTGCCGGAGGGGGAAATCATCACCGAGGGGGTCTACACCAGCATTCCCTCCCCCGAAGTGATGTGTGAGTAGTTCATCCTTGGACTACGGGTCCATAGCAGTAGCTAGATGGTTGTTCTCTCCACTTTGTACCTCATGTTTAGATCTTGTGAGCTGCCTATCATGATCAAGATCATCTTTATGTAATGCTACATGTTGTGTTTGCTGGGATCTGATGAATGTTGAATGCTATGTCTTCTGATTATCAATCTATCATGTTATCTTCATGCTTATGTTATTTATGATCTTGCATTCTTCCTGTTATTAGTAGATGCTCTGGCCAAGTAGATGCTAGTAACTCCAAGAGGGAGTATTTATGCTCGATAGTGGGTTCATGCCTCCTTTTCATCTGTGCTCGAGTGACAGAAACGTGACGGATGGAGGATGTGTTGTTTCCATTAGGGAGAAAACATCAATGCTTTGTGTAAGGATGATGTTATTATTTACATTACACACTTTGCTTACGACGATAATCTGTTGCTTGCAACTTAATACCCAACGTTTGTTCGGATGATATTCGGAGGGTGGATTATTAGTCATAGAAGCAGTTGGATAACGATCTATATATTTTGTTGTAATGCCTGCATGAATCACATAGTAATCTGTATGTCTTGCATATGGACTATGGTGCAACCTTTATTTCTGTCAATTGCCCAGCTGTAATTTGTTCACCACACATGTTATTTATCTTTCACGGAGAGACACCACTAGTCAACTGTGGACCCCGGTCCTTTGTCCTCATACTGATAAAACACCTACTGCTTTAATACTGCTCTCATACTGTTTTCCTACTCTTTTCCACACCATACGTTAAATCTCTTTGTATTCAGCAAAACCGGTGAGATTGACAACCTCACTGCTTCGTTGGGGCAAACTGATTTGATTGTGTTGTGTAGGTTCCACGTTGTTGCTGAACCGGTAGTGCGCCCTGCCATCTCAGCTGCTTCAACCTTCTGAAGTTACTCCTTCCTCCTACTGGTCGATTCAACCTTGGTTTCTTTCTGAGGGAAACTTTCTGGTGCACTCTTCATACCTTCCTCTTAGGGTCTCCCAACGAACGTATGTTCACACGCATCAAGCACTTTTCTGGCGCTGTTGCCGGGGAGGAAGAGAATTTCTGCAAGGGGAATCTCTCACTTCCAATCGCTTTTCTTTGTTTTTGTTTTCTTAGTTTATTTTAGTTTGTCTTGTTTGCTTCTCTTTATAAAAAACACAAAAACTTAGTTCTTATTGTAGCTGTAGTTTTATTCCTGTTTTTAGCTCTGCTAAAATGAATACTCATGTTCCTCTTACCTTGTCACATGAGGAAATTATTTCCATTTTCAAACAAAGGAATGATGAGAGTTTCAAGGAATCTTGGTCTAGAGCTTTTTTATTCCTATTGCAAAACTGAACCTAAAATGACTCTAAGCCTGTTTCTGCGTAGCTTTTATTTGGGTCTTGTTCTTTACTATAGATGTGCTTTGTATACTGTGGTAGGAGGAGATTTCCTTCATTGTGATGAAGATCAAGCTTTTGATGATGTTAAAAAATTAATTGTCACTTTCAACTCACCTAGTAGCTCTGATAAAGCCTTTGCAAGTATTTATGCTAGATTGAACACTCTTGAGACACATGTTTCTTGTTTAAGTGAGGGTCATAATTGGATTCGTGAACACCTTAATCATGTCCCAATAAACTCTGGAGCCTCAAATATAATCCCTACTATGAAGGTTACTATTAATGGTGAAACTTTTCATGCTCGTTGTGATATTATGTCTGAATTTTGTCTTATGCCTAAAGAGATTTATGAATCTTTGAACCTTTGGGGACTTGCTGAGGGAGGGGAAGATATTCCTCTCCTTAATAACACCACTATATTTCCCATTGGGATAGCTGAGGGAGTGTTTACAAAACTCTCAGGAAAAACGGTCTCCACTGATTATCTTGTTATTGAATGTGTAGGAGGAGGAAAAATTGCCCTTGGAAGATCTCTGCTAAAATTCTTAGGAGCAACTATTGATATGGGGAAATGTACCATGACTTTTACTCCAAAATCGTGTGCACACCATCAGTTCCCTAAAAAAAAGAATAAGGGTAAGAAAAGTAAACATAAGCCTCGTAACAATTTGGATGCTTCTTCACTTTAAAATACTTGATTCCACTTTTCTGGGCCTAGCTAAAAGGCGTTAAAGAAAAGAACTTCTTGGGAGATAACCCATGGTTTTATTTTTGCTTAGTTTTTCTCTGTTTTCTTTGAGTCAAGGGGCGGTATACTTCTGTAGAAACTTCTTTGTATCTTTCTTTTCATGTTTTAGTAGTGCCAAGTAAGGTTTCTGACGAGAGTTGGAGTTGGTTTTCACATTTCTGTGCAGGAAACAGATTTCTGTTGTCCACCGTAAAAAAATCGTATAAATTCCTAGAAGATCAGAATGACCTGAAATTGTTTGTGCTTATTCCTTGGCTAATTCCACAACTTTTTTGTTCTTTAAGTTTTTCGATATGATCAACGTAAGTGATTCGAATTTTTTTGTCTTTACAGAATAGTACTTTAAGAGGTTTGAGCATGTTCATTGCAATCATTAATAACAATTTCATTTTTCATGCAAGTGTCCTTAAAAGGTTCATGATATATGTCCCAATTTTCTTTAGGAACATTAATATGAGAAGTAAAGGATCTATACCAATTAACAATAATTTGAGGATCAAGACCATATTTAGCACTAAGCTCTTGAAAATTAGCAATTTCAGCGAAAGACTTAATGCAATTGTACTCATAGTTTATACCTGATTCTTTACCTTTGTTGTTATTCCAATCTTCGCTATTGTTTTGAATTGTTTCAAGAAGATTCCAATTAGCTTCAACCTTCTTACTTGTGGAAGAACCCTCTGAACATGCATCTACATAATCCATGTAATGTCCTCAAAGCCTTGCATAATAATTAGTAACAATTATTTCCTTAGGAAGCTCATGGTTAGGACATTTGAGTATTAATGTTTTCAGTCTTCCCCAAGCTTGGGCAATGCTTTCTCCATCACGAGGCCAAAAATTATAAATATAATTCTTGTCTAAATACAGTTCATGAGGAGGATAAAATTTAGAGTAAAAGAGAGATTCAAGCTCCTTCCACTCCAAATGACGAGGATCATCTAGTAGCTCATACCACTCCCTTTCTTTGTCCTTAAGTGATAAAGAGAATAGATTCCTCTTCACTTGGTCCATTGAAATACCTGCACACTTGAACAACTCGCATAATTCACGTATAAAGAGTATATGATCACTAGGATGGACAGTTCCATCTCCAAAATAGCAGTTATTCATAACACGTTCAACAATTTTCATAGGTATTTTAAAAGGAATACTTTCAGTAAGAGGATTTAAAATATCACAAGCATCATTAGAATTATCACATATGGGAGACAAAGTAACATCAGAGCACATTTTCTCCTCTAAAGTTGGGGAACTAAAAAGATCATTTTCATAAAAACTAGCTTCCCCAAGCTTAGACTTTTCCATAGCATTAGAAATAATGGTGTTCAAAGAATTAATGCTAATAACATTTCTATCACTATTATGCGAGCAAACTTCCATAGTTTTTTTTAATCTTCTCTTCAAAAGCATCATGTCCTAATTCAATAGAAAGATTATAAAGCTCTCTCATATTTTTGTTATTTTCCATTAATCCTACTAGTAAAAACAAGGAACAAATGAAAATAAGCCTAACTAGTTAAAATAAAAACACGAAACAAAAAAAATATAATTGCAGAATCTAAAGGAAATAACTTTGAGAACTCACACACCAGCAAGAGGATGTGAGTACCTTTTAACTTACCTCCCCGACAACGGCGCCAGAAAAGAGCTTGATGTCTACGCATGCTTCTACTCTTGTAGACACTATTGAGCCTCCAAGTGCAGAGGTTTGTAGAACATCAACAAGTTTCCTTAAGTGGATCACCCAAGGTTTATCGAACTTAGGGAGGTAGAGGTCAAAGATATCCCTCTCAAGCAACTCTGCAATTACGATACAAGAAGTCTCTTGTATCCCCAACACACCTAATACAATTGTCAGTTGTATAGGTGCACTAGTTCAGCGAAGAGATAGTGAATACAAGTAATATGGATGATTATAAGTGACAATATAAATCTAAAATAAAAATGCCAGCAAGCAAACATGTAGCAAAACTGATTGTAAACGGGGATTTCAATGCTTAGAAACAAGGCCTAGGGATCATAATTTCACTAGTGGACACTCTCAACAATAATAACATAATTGAATGCATAAATATCATTTCTTCACTGTGCTACTCTGAAACACTCCCCGGTAGGATAACAAACACCAATCATTGCGTAGGGCTATAAAAGCATGCCCCAGAGTCGCATTCCTCATATAGGTAACCCCACGATGTCACCGCGAGACATAGATGGTTCCAAACAAATACCACAATTTCATAAGGTCATCCAACACAAAATATATAAATCATACACACAGTGCACACACTTTCACCTTTACACCATGATCAGAGTATCTACGGAGATCTCATAACAAAACCACTTGAGTAGCATAATAGATGAAGAGTAACATCTACTTATTCAACTATATTACAAAGATCATGATCACATAAAGATCACACCATGGGAGAGAGAGATGAAACACATAGCTATTGGTAGAGCCCTCAGCCCCGAGGGAGCACTACTCCCTCATCACCATGGTAGCCAGCAATGATGATGAAGATGGCGGTGGAGTCAATGGAGATGGCTCTGGGGGCACTTCCCCGTCCCGGCAGGGCGCCGAAATAGAGATTTCTGTTCCTCGAAACTTGGTGGCGATGGCGGCGGAGCTATGGAACTTTTTGTGGATGGAGGCTTGATGATTTAGGGTTTATGCCTCGGGGGAATAAATAGGTGAAACTGCAATGTCGGTGGGCGCCCGAGGGGCCCACACCATGTGGTGGCGCGGCCAGAGGGGGCGCCACTAGGTGGTGTGGCCAGCTTAGAGCCCCACTCCGGGCCTCCTTCGGACTCCGTGTATGTGACAGAATTATAAGGTCCTGGATTTTGTTTCGTCTAATTCCGAGAATATTTCCAGAACAACTTTTCTGAAACCAAAAACAACAGATAAACATATACTGGTTGTGTGGCATCTTGTCAATAGGTTAGTCCAGAAAACATCCGAAAATCGAAGGAAAACATGTGAAAACATAAAGGTATTGGATAGAAAACAAGCATGGAGCATCAAAGATTATAAATACATTTGAGACGTATCAACGACCCCCCTCTATGTCAGGGTGCCAGATCAAGACTTCAGAAGCCCTAGATTATACTTCCAAGGTGACGACGCCTCTGTATCTGTTTCATTGAAAATTTCTTCGTCCTTGACGTTTTTAGGGTTAATGTGATTTTATAGGCAAAGAGGCGGAGACCAGGGTGGTGAGGGGCCCACCAGGCGCGACCTAGGGTCACCTAGCCACCTCCTGGCCCCTCTTCGGCTCTCCTTTGGACTCCGTCTTTGTCCTGTGCAAATAATAAATCCCGTAAATTTTCCGGGCATTTGTCAAATATTTTCTTCAGAGCTTTTCTGAAATACAAAAACAACATAAAACATAAATTAGATCTGGGCATATTGTTAATATGTTAGTCCATGAAATCATCCGGAAAACGAAGTGAACGTGTAGAAAACATGCAATAACATAAACAAAAACAATCATGTAGCATAAAAAAATATAGATACGTTTGGCACATGTCAGGGCCGTATGATTTGGGTCAAACGGGTGGTAGTTTGGCGGCAGTTCAATCAGGCAAGCGTTTGTCTCCTGAGCTCCAATGCTCTCTTTAGTTAAATAAAATAAAATCATATTTACAAGTATTCCAAATATTGGGGAAAATTATAGAAGGATGAGACGCCCATGATATTCAATACTGCCAGCCAAACCAAGCTAGTACACAAGAAAGGCAGAACAAAATAAAGAAAAAGAAATAGAACGTACCTCCAACTGTTTTTAAATAAACATCTCACCTAATTGTTGTCAATAATATATCATATGGATATGCAACATCTTATTTTGAAATACTTTATATTATAAGCTAAACAAAAATAACAAATGTGTGGATATGACAATGCACAATACTCCAAATTATAAAAAAATCATTTTATGTAGCGTATAATGCAAAGATTTTTAGCATTACGATTTTCAATGTTGTAGGATGCATCATTGACTACATTCAGAGTTTTGTTTCGGATTTTTTTTTGACAAATATAGATATTATTTTTAGATAAATAGATCAGAGGTGTCCGACTTTTAGCAATTCAAAGCACACAAAGCAATCACTTCGTTGTTGGAACTTAGTACAGAGGGATTTGCTATATAACTTTATTTAGGTGGAATATTAGTAATAGATGTTGTCGGATGATGATATGTTTATCTTGACGTAATGGCTACATGATTAGAACCCGTGAACTATATCTCGTCATAATAGCATTTGTTATGCATTCATGATTTGTTAATTGTACAGTTGTAAAATTTGTTTACCTAACATATTTATTGTTGTTAGGAGAGACATCACTGGTGAAACTATGGCACTCAGTCCTATTTTCTCATTTAATACAACCTCATTCACTTGCTTTTAATCATCACTTGCTCGTTGGTCCGTTTAATTTAATTATCTTCAACCATTCAATATAATTAATTCTATAGTTCACAACAAGATGGGAAGATTGACAATCTTCGTGAAAAGTTGGGAGCAAGAAACACTTTGTGCTTTATATGCAGGCCCATGTTTGTTAAAGCACCACACAACAAGCAATCTACTAATAGCATTGGAGTCCTACTGGATTGATAACTATGATTCTTAACTGAGAGAAATTACTGCTACGATACATTATACTTTCCTCTCTGGGAATCCCAACGGATGTGTGTCTAGCAGTACGCCATTTTGATGTAGAGTCCTATTAAAAAAACAATTACCACTTCTAAGAGCATACATAGTTGTCTGAAATGTGAGTGTTTGAATGGCAGGACCGTACGATCTGGGTCAAACGGGTGGTAGTTTGGTGGCAGCTCAATCAGGCAAGATTTTGTCTCCTAAGATTCAATGCTCTCTTTATTTAAATAAAATAAAACTTGTAACATCCCAAATTTTCTAACAAAAGTGTGTGGTGTTGTGTTCATATCATACATGCATGAAAACAAAATTTTAAACCATGTTTGAAACAATTTAAATGGTTTGAGAAAAATCTCGCAAATAGTACTTAAAAGGGGTTCCAAAATTTTGTGCTGAAAAATGATTCAATTTCACCAAACAAAGATATGGTGAGGTTGGAAATTTTCTAAGTTTTCCAAAATGTATTTTTGCAAAATTTTCTGTTCGCAAAACCCCCCTCAAAATTCCTGTTTCTTCTCAATTTTTTAATTAGAAATGGGTTACTATGTAATTTTGGAAACGGCTAGGGGGTTTTCGCAAAAGTGCCTTTTGTCTTCTTCCACCTCCAGCCAGGCAGGCAAGCACCTTGCTGGAGGGCCGCTGCCACGTCCTGCTAGCCATCCGTGCGTGGGTGAGAAGGCCACGACGATGCCGTACCCCCGCACTCCTCTCTCTCTCTCTGTCAGCTCCCCCTCGCTCTCTGTATCTCTGCAGGGAGAAAACCCTAACCCTACTGCCCGCCGGCCGCCGCCGATTGCCGCCTCTCCGGCCGCCCCTGGACAAACAGACCATGCAGGGAGGTCCGCCTCAAGCCCCTGAACATCCTCGCCAACCCTCTCTTGCCGGGACGCAACGGAGGAGAAGAATCGCGGCGTCTCCTCCAACTCCGGCCGCCGGCTTCCGACGCTCACCGCCACTGATTCCGGCACCACCTCGCGCCTCCGTCGACTCCTACATGCTCTCGGTAACCTCCCGAGCACCCTCGTGCTCTTCGTTGCTCTCCTCTCCCTCTGGTTCTTCCTCACCACCGTGTACCGCCGGCGCCGCCGCAGTTCCTCGTCGTCGGCGAGCTTCCGGCGACAGTTAGCAAGCGGCGCCGCCACCCCTAGGTCCCTCTCGAGCCCCTCTACCTCCTGGTGTGATTGGATTCGCGAATTGCGCGCGAATTTGATCAATTTTGATCTCATCTGTGAAGAACAGGGTAACGTGAGGTCACTGTGACATCACGCTGATGTCATATTTCCTTCGTTTTTACAAATTCCAGGAATTCCAGAAAATGGTCTATTTTGTGAAATCAATAACTATAAGAATATTTCTCAGAAAAATAAAAATGAGGTACCAAAATGCTCAGAAAAATAAACTCTACAGGAATATGTTATTTTCACACATTTTTGAGAAAGTCCAAAAATGAGCATTTACTTAATGTTGTTTATTCATTTAAAAATGGAAAAATAAGTTTTTATTCACAAAAATTAGAAAATTAAAAGTTATATACCAAATTGCTCAAAATGACAAATGCAATCTAGTTATGATGTTTTCAAACCCATTTGAGCAACTAAAATTGTACTCACCTTCAGAATCGTCCGAATTGCCCCTCCGGGGTCTATTTCGGGCTAATTTCAGTAAAACTTCATATTTGTCATACGAACCTTAGCAACCCTATCTTCATGTTTAGGGAGTTATTTCATTGCATAAACTTGCTCATGCATACATATTGCGCATTGCATCGATGCCATGTGTTGATTGTTGTTCTTCTTTTCGGTGTTGTTTCCCCCTCGGTAGAACGTGACTCCGAAGAGAAGGCCAGCAGTCCAATGATGAATACTTGATCTTAACCGACAAGTCAAGCACTTATTCCTGAAGACTTTATATGGTTTTCTTATAACCAAGGCAAGCATAACCTCTTATCTGCTCATATACGTTTTCCAACAACATTTGATCTCGTACTTTGCATTCGATTCCAAAGTATTTGATGCTAGTAGACATAGTTCACCTATATGCTGCATTGCCTCAATATCCTGATCCACTGCTCCTAGCCGCCATAGATTTGCTTGTGCGCATCGCCAGAGCCTCATATCTGCTTCGCTTAGTCATACATGTTTGTTTACCTATGCTCCATCCGGTTGATGAATCAGAGCTGCGATAACCTAGTATGATATGATGACGTGGTGAGACGAGCATTGTGTGGTTAACCTGACTAAGGCGAGGACGGGAGGCCACTTGGGAAGTGGTTCTTTGTCCTGTACTTGCCAACCCTAGGAGTAAGGTCTCGCCGCGGAAACCAAGACTGAGCGTGCAACCACACGCGCAAGCCAATGAACCCCGCTCGACTAACTAACTTGTTTGGCCACATCCATGAGTCACGTAGTTTGCTATTTCCATCTGCGTGTGAGTCAGAAAACGATTTGGAGAAAAACTAGGGCGTGACCGGGACAAGTGATGGACGTACACGAATCTTGATCCCGACTCACAGAACAGGTGCCGTCAGGAGGTGGCCAACTCCCTGTTGACGGGGTGGCCCTGTTTGGGTTGACTCATGGATAGGGTCGAGCAAGGTAAAGGTCGGAGCCAGCCACCCTCTGCCGCGCTCCATGAAAGAGCGTACATGTGGCGCTAAGAGTCGGAGGGTACGTGTGGGTAAAGTGTACCACCCTGTAGGGATAAATCTTTCGGAAAGCCGTGTCCACGGTTAAGGACGACTTGGCGAATGTCACGTGGCCATAGATAACTCGAACATGACGTAAAAGATGTTGACAATGATTGAAGGGTGCCTCCTCGGAGATGCCGAGAGGGGTGATCCTTGTAGCAAGAGAGCTGTTGGGAAATGATGTTGGTGGATGAAAGATGATGATATCAGTAGCTGAGTAGATTTCTCATCTGTTTTAAAAACATTCTATGAGACGTGCTATTCTTTCTCGATTTGAAAAACAAAGATTGTTTTACGCAAATCAGCCTTCATAAAACCCTTTCTGAAGATAACAGATATATAATAGGTTAATTAAGTCTTGTCGAGTACATTCCGTACTCAGGTTTGCTTATGGTTCAGGTGGAGTTCGTCACTTCAGTGGTGGTTCAACGTGGACATCGACGAGTAGTTTAGGGTTCCCAGGTAGCAGCCTGGAATCTATGGGCTGGGACGTCGCCTTATGTTGCGGGCTCTTAGGCCTTTTTAGTTCTTGTTGATTAGCAACATAATTTACCTTCCGTTGTCTGATGTAATGTTGGGTCGTGTGACCTCTGCTTGTAAGCTATACTCTAGTAACACCTGTTTAATAAAGCTTCATTGTCTAGAGCACTGCTTTGATCGGTTGTTGGTTTCGAGCTCATTGTTATACAGTTTTGGCTATGCCTGCATAGTTGTCGCAGTCGAGGGGTTGTGGAGCCGATGATCCATGTCCGAGCCCGCCTGTCGATGTGATCGGCCTGGGGCGAGGTAACCCCAGTAACTCTCGATTGTTGTTGCACTTTCTGGACACATAACAACTCTGTATAGCTTTGGTCCCGTTCCTTCAGTTTCGTTCGACTCGTGGACGCTTGGGTATGCATAGTTGGTTATGACTAGCATGGATACAAGGAGTAGTAGACCGGGGATCCGGACTACGTGCCGATGAATCCGGTCTGCCTGCCGTTGTTTGTTGCGGCCGGGGCTGGTAACTCTGAAGCCCTTGTGAGTCCATGTCTAGGAGCACATAGCAGTATGTATATCTCTGGGTCCGGGGTCGCGACAAAACCATATTTACATTTTTTTTCAAATATTGGAAAAAAAATCCTAGAGGGATGAGACGTCTTACAATACCCAATAGTGCTAGCCAAACCAAACTAGTACGAAAGAAAGACATAACAAAACAAAGAAAAGGAAATAGAACGTACCTCCGGCTGTTTTTAAATAAACATCCCACCTAATTGTTGTCAATAATATATCGCATAAATATGCAACATCTTATTTTAAAATACTTTATATTATAAGCTACGGAAAAATAACAGATGTGTGGAATGAGTATGCACACTTCTCCAAATCCTAAAAAAATCATTTTATGTACCGTATAATACAAAGATTTTTAGCGTTATGATTTTGCATGTTGCAGGATGCATGATATTGACTACATCCAGAGTTTTGTTTCGGATTTTTTTGAAAAATGTAAATGTTATTATATTAAAAAAAATAGATCACAGGCTTTTCCGAGTTCAATGCGCTTCCTAAAATTTCTTGGTTACCAGCCTGCTGCTGCTGCTGCTCCTACGTTTGTCCAGGCTCAACACTGTCGTTCGTGGACCCAGTGTCAGATACTAGTACCTTGAGGCGTATTTGGAAGGATGGGTACGTACGTGTAGAACAGCAGTAGACGGGGGAGGAAATGCGAGCGCGGAACCAGCGGCCGAGGCGTGGGCGGCGGGACCGTTTGCTCCAGTGAACGGTGCGGTGCGGTGCGGCGGAGGGGAAGTACCACAGGGATGTTGATGCGCTTCAGTGGCTAGTAGGTGGAGGGGAACCGTCCTGGCTGTCTGTGCCCGGCTGGGGCTGCGTTCTACACTGGGTCTGTCTCGCAACCAGCTGTGCATATTAAATAGCCTCCTCTCTCGTACCACGTTCCATCTTTGGAGAACTTTCCAATCTTTCCTGCTTTTGGGTTGGCCCTCAGTACGTGTCGAAAATGGCGTGGGAAGGTGCAGTTCCTAAGCATGAGTATACCAACATTATCTAGTGTGTACTAGACTCGTTTAACTGGAGCTGCTAAACAGCTCAAAGAATGTTTGATTTCCTTCTTGTGCCGTACCGCGAAGCAAGCGACATCTATCAATCTCCGTCAATGTGTACAGGGATGCAGGTGCACATCACAAGTCCGATGGCGAGGAAAAAACGCGCTTCAAAACTTGAATACGAGGCGGACATGTGGTTTAGCGGGTATGGGCCTAGAGGTGTGGACCGATTGCAAACTTCCAAGTCATTGATGAGCTAGAGGGATCATTCGAAAGCGAAGGCAAGCTACAGATTCCACGAGACTAGGGACGACGACGAGCCAGCTCGGATAACGTTTTCTCTCCGCCGTGCGACTCTTGTTGCGGGAAAGCTGGTGCTGTTCGTCACACCCCGTAGCATGATCTGTTTGTTCAGGCTTTCAGCCTGCGTGACAGCGTGAGGATGTCCGGTGGTTTTTACAGTGTGTCGGTTGTTCGGAGATCGTAGCGAAGGAGAAGCGTATGGCCGTTCAAACAACCGTGCTGTACGTCCGAAGTTATGTGTACGATTTCCGTCCGACGGTTTGCATCGAATCCTATGTTATTTATAGCTGTCTTCAAGCTAGTTTTTTTTTTTATAGAAACCAGGCAACTTTATTATGCCCTACTTTAACTAGCAAGCAGTTCAAGGGTTAAGACGACATTACATGCTGAGGCCTACAGCTTCGCCGAACACAAATGAAAAAGCAGGGGGCCGGCCACCCCAAGAACAGACCGGAAAGCAACTAGAGAGGCAATGGATCCTGCGCCAAAGAGCGGTAGATGGCCTTGAGCCCTGTAGCCATCAATAGCAGCGCCTCTTTATCACTTGCTTTTGCGAGATTTGTCCAAGCCTACACAAATAGAAGCATTTTGAAAATAATGTCAGCTGGTCGTTTAGGCACGGTTGCTTCTTTGGCCACTTTGTTATGAATAAGCCACAACGACCAACTTAGGGCCGCAAACAGCACCCAGCTGATGCGGCGCTGCTGTCCCAGCAGGGACTGGTGGATAGCATAGAACTGTGGGAACGAGGCGGGACACCAACCACACCCTAGTAGCTTCCTGATCGCACTCCAACCCAGTTTAGCTAGCGAACAGTGGAAGGGAATATGGGCGGGGTCCTCCTTGACTCCGCACAGCGCACACCCCTCTATTGCCGCGTCCAAGTGACCAAACAGCCTCTCACGCGTGAGCAGTCTATCAAGCGCAATCTGCCAAGTAAATTTTTTTCACTTTGAGTGGGAGTTTGGCCTCCCACATCTCTTTGCATAGTGCGATATTAGCCCCTTGGGAGAGCTTCTTGTACATCGAGGCCACCGAGAACCTTCCCGAGGGTTCAAGTGTCCACGATACGGAGTCCTGACCTCCCGATAGGCCTACCTCAGCCAACTCCGTATTCAGCGCCTCCCATTCCGCTAAGGCGGCCGGGGAGAAGGAGCGGCGAAAGCGTAGACCGTCCTCCTCAAATGCAGTCGCGACCGAGATAGAGGGTAGAAGCAAAACCATCTTAGGCACAACAGTTTCGCCGTTCAAAAGACTCCGCGTCATGTGCATGGCAAAGTGCAACCTTTAGAGCGTCTCCTGTCTCTGCCACCAAATCCCGTCCGGATCAACGGCGCAACGAGTCATCCGGAAGGGAACATCGCTTATAGGCGTAGCCCCTTCCCACTTGCCGCCCCGAACAAAGTTTTGAAGAAAACTTCAAGGTTTAAATTAAACCAAAATTTATTCAAAACTTTAGGATTTTTCCAAATTTTAACTGAATTTAAACTAAACCTAAACTAATCTAGCGATAGCGTCAGAACACGTCGTAATCCTCCTTCTTGACGGTGTAGGGGTTGTGGCCGCCGTCGTCGCTGCCGCATGGGTGGTTGCTCGGCCCCGTCTCATCCTCATTGGCGCCAGCACCAAAGCCGACGTCGTCGAGGTCGATGAGCAACCACGTGCATGCCTCCTTGACAGGAAAACCCGAGAGGGTCTTCCTTGAGGGTCCCGAACACGGAGGCGAGGCCCTCGGGGTTGTCGTCGGTGGCGAGCGCCTGCTAGGCCACGATGATCTCTTGCGGCGTCGACGGCGGTGCCTCCTCCGTCTTCAACTCTTTGGCAGGTGGCGGCTACAGGCGGTGGTAGAGCGGGTGGCGGTGGAGCGGATGACGAGGGTGCCATGTCTTCACCTCCGCAATGTGCCCAGCTCTAGCATGGGGACGCGCAGATGCGGCGGCGCCGAGCGGGAGGAAGGCAGCCCGAAGTGGCCCAAGGAGGACGAGCGAGACGAGGAGGACAAGGTCCTACACGGTGTTCACCTGGTTGCTGACGGCGGGGCACGTGGAGGTGCAACTCGTCGTCGTTGGCGATGTGGTCTATGAGGGTGCGCCATGGCACGCCCTAGAAGACGTGGCGCCTGACGATGTTGCGGCCACGTGGCGACACTCTAGGGCCGGCCCACCGGTTGAAGCGCTCGTGGTGGATGCGCCGGAACTCGGAGTCGTACCGGTCGACTTCGCCGGGTCCCACACCGGCAAATGGCGCTGCCTGTCAATGAGCACGTGGTAGTAGTGGTACATGACCCGCGCCTCCCAATTAGAGTCGTACAGCCGCGGCGCGTTGGGGATCGGTGAAAGGACACATATGTCATCTAGAGGAGGGGTGAATAGGCGTTTTAAAATAATTACGGTCAATGCTTTGTTAAATGCGGAATAAAATTAACGAACTAAACGAGCTAGGTTCACCTATGTGCACCAACAACATATTCTAAACAATATAAACAACTATGTGACAACAATATGTGGTACTTTAAACTCGATGGCTATCACAAAGTATATTGCATAAGCATGGATAACGAGTATAGAAATACCCGAGACACATTGAGATGATGCTTTATCTCCAAGTTCACCTTCCAATGGAAGCTAGTCTCCATTGGAGAGGTGTGGAGTCACAATGACTCCAAGCAACCAAAGACTCACCTTATTCTCCTCGTGCCTCCACCAATGCGGATTGTCATGATCCACTATGGGACCTCTCAGGGCGGTCATCGATCCCATACAAGTTTAGGTAAATATCCACAACTCAATTGGAGGCTCCCAACAATATCCCGCGAGCTACCAAAACTCCAAGATAGCAATAAGGGCTCAAAATCTTTTAAAGACTCGAGACAACAACAACCGTCGAAGGCACTCCAAGTACCCAAGAGGACAAGTTCTAGGTCACTTCAAGAACCCAAAAGTAAGAACCTTCTCAACTTTCACTCAACCGAATCCTCATAGAGAACTCAAACCAATGCAAGCTATGCAACGACAAGAACACAAGAGGTGCTCAAATCCTTCACTCTCAAGTCCCGCCAAAACAACAAATGCTATGTGGGGAGAAGAGAGGAAGAACAAGAAATAACTCAACAAATTAATCCAGAAGATCTAGATCCAAATACTTCCCCTCACTAAAAGGGATAAATGGATTGGTGGAATAATAGATCTACATCTCCTCTCTCTTTTCCCTCTAATTGGATGTAAGAATCATGGAGGAATAAAGAGAAAACAAGCTCCAAAAGGTCAATAATGGTGGGGAAAAACTTGCTTGATAAGTGGAGAACCAATAGGGAAGAAGACTCGTTAAATAGGCCCCCATGAAATATTCCCATCGGGAGAAACTAGGCGTTCCTGCCTAGGGGCCGACCAGGTCGGCTTCTCTGCGCGTCCCAGCCTAGAAACCTGGCCTAGGCTTGCCTCTCTATGCATCTTGGCCTGAGCCGACCTCTCTGCGTGTAGGCCGGCTACCCACCCGAGCCGGTCGGCCTAGGGGGCGCCGAGGCTGGCCTCTCAGTTCTCAGAAAAGCATCAATACTGAAAAGACAATATCTTTTATATATGAACTCCATGTTTGATGATCTTGTGCTCGTTGAAATCCCACAAAGAGCACTACAATGTTATGAAAAAAACTTCATAAGACAGAGATTGAACGTCAGGTGTAGGCAATGTTGCAACATGGTACGATTCGAAGGAGCGCTAGTCCATTTGCGTCTCTAGTACAATTGGTCAGGAAAAAAGATGGAACATGGCGATTCTGCATCGACTACAGACAGCTGAATGCGTTGATAGTGAAGAACAAGCACCCCCTGCCTGTGGTCGACGAGTTACTTGACGAATTGGCGGGTGCCCAATGGTTTAGTAAATTGGATCTGGTGTCTGGCTATCATCAAATTTGTATGGCAACGGGGGATGAACACAAGACAACCTTTCGAACGCACCAAGGGTTGTACGAATTTATGGTAATGCCCTTTGTCCTCACGGGAGCACCATCTACGTTCCAGGGCGTTATGAATCTTCTGTTTGATCGTCTTCTGCGACATGGGGTTCTCGTCTTGAGGGACGACATCCTAATCTACACTCCTACATTGGAGGAACATTTGCAATTGTTGCGGCAGGTGTTTCACATCCTCCAGTAAAACAAATTGTTCGTGAAAATGATCGAAATGTTTATTTGCGCAGTCCAAACTGAGTATCTGGGGCATGTCATGAGTGGAGCTGGAGTGGCGACGGACCCGGAGAAGATTCTAGGAGTCCAACAATCGCCGCATCCAGGTAATCTGAAAGAGTTGCGAGGGTTTTTGGGTTTAACCGGCTACTACCGCAAAATTCATACGCAATTACGGTGTCATCAGTAGGCCCCTGACGGATCTGCTCAAGAAAGGGACTCAATTTCAGTCGACGCCGACAATAGACACATCGTTTCGCACTTTGAAAAACACGCCGGTGCAGGCACCGGTGTTAGCTGTGCCAGACTTTGCTCGCCCTTTCGTCGTAGAAACTGATGCGTGTCAGGTTGGAGTGGGAGCAGTTTTGATGCAAAATGATCACCCCATTGCGTAGTTGAGCAAATCTTCGTGTCCCAAGAATCAGGCATTATCGACGTATGAAAAAGAGTGTCTGGCTATTCTTATGGCAGTCGACAAATGGCGGTCGTATTTACTACACCAGGAATTCATTCTGCGTACTGACCAGAAAAGTTTGCTTCACCTGACTGAGAAACGTCTCACGACCAGTATTCAACATAAAGCCTTTGTGAAGCTGATGGGATTGACATATACAAGATACAATACAAGAAAGGTATTACAAATGCAGCAGCATATGCTTTGTCTTGTCGAGGACCAGCCAATACATGCTTGGCGATTTCAGCAGTAGAACCAACCTGGTTGCATGTGCTTGCTGATGGGTATGAGGAGGATACTGAGGCAAAATAACCCCTCATAGAGCTCAGTGTAATGGGTTCAAACAGCAAAGGCTTCACGTTGCAGAATGGCATCATCAGATTCAAGGATCGAGTCTGGGTGGGACATAATGCCACAACTCAACAACACATTATTCAAGCTCTCCATGCCAGTGGTATTGGGGGACACTCGGGGGTTATAGCAACGTACCAGTGCATCAAACACATGTTTTACTGGCCTAAAATGAAGGATACGATCAAAAATTATGTCAGCACTTGTGAAATATGTCAGCATGCCAAGACAGAACGCATCAAACTGCCAGGGCTGCTACAACCACATGACATACCGCCTTTTCCATGGCATACCATCAACCTAGATTTCGTGGAAGGACTTCCCAAGTCGCAGGGTTATGATGTGATTCTGGTAGTCATTGACAAGCTCACCAAATATGGACATTTCTTTGTAACATCTCAGATTTTTGGAGAAACACAAAAAATCACAAAATTTAAAACTTTTGTTTTCAAGTTAAACCAAGCCACCAAGAATAAATAAAACTCAAACACAAAGGAAACATTTATGTTTTCCAATGCTACTGGAAATAATAATCCAAACATTCCTCTAACTCCATAACCCTTAAAAGCCTCATTCAAAATAAGTGTTATTATTTCAAAGTATTTATTTCTCTATTTTGAAATAACATTAAGTTGCTCTTAGTTATTTAAACATATTTTGAAAACACAAATGTTCAAAGGTGTTGAAAATGGTACATATTTGTTTTTGATTGAAATAAAATTTTATTACAAAATTATAGGTTTTGATTTGAGGTCATTTGGAATTATAAAGCTCAAGTTATGGAATAAATAAGAAAACAGGGGAAAAAAGAGAGAGACAAAAAAGGAATCGCGCAGCCCAACTAGGCCCAGCCCATTTCTCTCCCCTCGCCCCTCTCTATTCGTCGCGCGCGCAGCGCCAAACGGACGCAGCAGCCCACGAGAAGGCTAGCCCACGCATCCCTTCCTCCTATCACTGACCAGTGGACCCACCGTGACGTCATCGATGGCGTCAACCATCGTCCTCCCCCACAAGAAAACGAAATCTGACACGGGTACGATTCTTCCCCCGATCCCTTCGTGTGCAATGCACGGATTGCAAACCCCAGACCCTCTATAAAACCCCCACGATCTCCTCTCTGTTTCCCCTCTTGTAATTCTTGTTTTCGCGTAACCACGCCGCCGGAATAGCTCGTCGGAGCATGAACCCTAGACGCTACGTTTTTCTCCGATTCCGGTCACCGGTGTTTAACCCCGCCGCTCTTTCCTTGTCCTCCAACTTCCCCTCGCCGACGCGCACTCTCCTAACCCCTTTTCCCTAATTTTTTCGCAGTGAAACGATGCCGCCATCTTCATCTGAGCTCACCGGGGACCACCGCCACGGGTCTTGCTCCGCGCCGTCGATGGAGTCATCATGGGAGCGAGCCGACGGCGCCAACGAGCTCACTGTGTCGCCAACACTTCCCCGTGGTCTCCCCTTGCTCGGAGGACGTATGCCGCGTCGCCGCCATCGATTTTCCTTGCCGGAAAACCACCGTGTCACCATCTCCGACGCGTTCTGACGCCTCCCGCCGGTGAGCCCTCCTCTCATTCTTTCTTGGCCGTCTGATCTAGATCATAGGGCCACAGACAGATCACACAAACTCGCGGCATCTTTAGATCTGAACCGTCCCACCCCACTTAAATCCAACGGCTCGCGACATCGATCCACGCCGAAGCGATACAGACCAATCAGGAGGCTCCGTTCATTATCCCCCGGATCGGCTATTTTTCTTTTATACAGAATAGCCCCTGTAATTTTGCAGAAAAGCCCCCAACGTAGAACTCCAATAATTTTGAACCACACATCCAAATTAGGTGATTTTGTACTTTTTGAATCAAGCATAACATGTACAACACATTAGAATCAAAGAAATTCAAATTTGATACATGCAAACACTTGTTATTTGTAGATCTTTGTAAATATTGTTTTGTGGATAACTTTAGATCTATAATTCCAAATCTAACACAATTGGACTTTTTGAAAAGCCCTCAACATGTAGACTCTGTTAGTACTGGACAAAATTAAAATTGACTATTTAAAATTTGTTCAATTTCAAATATGCTTGTTTGGTGATTTTTGACCTTGTTTAAATTCTGTAAAGATTTTCAATATGTTTTCTTTAGAAATTTTGCTCTAAGTACTAACTTTAGACCATAGAGACCAAAACCTAAGCCCTTGGATGTTTTGAAAACCATGTACATGTATTTTTACCCTAGTTGGCCCTCCTAGTTGAAAACCACTAAGTCTGGATTAGTGAAAAGCCATGGAGAGGATGCTACAATGGACTTGAAGATTTTCAACATGAAGAAAGAAGACCAATGAAGGACTTAGCAACTTCAGAAGCATCTCCAAGAAGTAGAAGCACTTAGAAGAAAACAAGAGGAACTTAAGAAGACAAGAAGGACAACCACTTCTCTCTCTTTTTCTCTAAGTATTTTCTCTCCTTTCTTTTCTGTTCCCTTAAAACTTATGCTATAGCTAAGTTAGATAAAGACCAGCCCTAGTTTGTATCAAAAAACAACAAGTGTTAGAATATTCAATTATGACACCACACAAAGGAGGAAACTACAAAGGAGCATGCATATTTTTCAAGACCAATCATGTGAAGACTTAGGATTTGTTTTCCAGGACTTAGAATTAGTTTTCAAGGGAGATGAGAGTATTGACCAACAACAAGCATACTTACACTCAAGAAGAATACTCTCCCAGAAGATGAAGAAGAAGAGAAGATTTTATAAGTCCTTTCTTAAGGAGCTCCAACAATCTCTACTACCTCTCCTATTCTATATGACTAAGTCCTAGACCCAATAAGGAGAACTACAAGCAAGGCCATTGAAGAAACATGCAAAAAGGAGTTGGACATCAGAAGAAACTCAAGGAAGAAAAAGAATACTTGAAGAAAACAAGATAGAAATAGATTAGACCTCGTGTGATATTTTGATCAAAGACCAACCCATAGAGGGAAAACACTAACTACAATTACTTAGTTTCTCTTTGTGTATGCAAATAACAAGTTTTATTTTTGCATATTAGAGTAAAGGTGATAATACTTAGTGAAACTTTTGTTCAATAAGTTTGAACTCTTCAAGACACAATCCTTAGCCATTTACTATACACTAAACCCAAACACATTTTGACGAAGATATGGATCCTGGACCCTGCGGGTAAGGACACCCCCTCTCAGGCCCAAGGCCAAAGCCCAAGAAGAGGCGCCCTTGAAGTACTCTAGAAGGCCCATGTGAAGCCCACCCGCACTAACTTGCGGGTTAAGCTAGGAAATCTGTAACCGACCTAGATAGAGTTTGAATCCTCTCCGGGTAGAACTCGAGACCTGGCCATCTATATAAGGCCAGGAGAGCCCCCTAGGAGAGGGACCAAGCTACGACCGCACGACCCAAAAGCCTTGAACTCGAGACCTACTCTCGATTCGAGCACACCATTGTAACCGATCTAATCTTCAATACAGATCGACAAGAGGCAGGAGTAAGGGTTTTACCTCTACGAGGGCCCCGAACCTGGGTAAATCTCGCCCCCTGTCTAGCCGACGATTCTACCAGCGCTCATGGGTTCTCCTAATCGAAACCCGATAGGTTCACCGAAGGGATTTGTTGAGTTAGGGATTCGACAATTGGCGCCGACCGTGGGGACCGCGGGCGCTGGATCACCGGCATCTTCGGCTTCATCGACATCCAACTCCCGTTAGAAACCAACGACTACGGCTCCGAGCAATCCTATACGGATCGGATCTGTCGTGGTCACACCTCACTCGCCGGAATCACGCCCGGTATTCGAGGATCTGGAGAAGAGCGTCACCCTGACGTTCGGGAGCTTCAACTTCGTGACGAACCGAGACGGAATCCTCCACTTCACGGATGAATCTGACAACGAATCTGGAGCCGTCAACTCGCACTTTCCTATGGAGAAAAGTGGCGAGTCCATCCGATTCAAAAAGTCGACTACCACGCCCTCTCGACAGAGGAACCATCTCGGGTACGGGAAGCTTTCCAATCTGCGCCTAGGACGCACGGGCAGCGATTGGCCCAAGTCTGCATGGCCGGATCGGAACCACCCCTGGAAACCGAATTCAGCGCAACCGAGCGCAATATAATCGACGTCTCGCGGGAGGCCTGGAACAGAGCCAAAGAGGCCATGCGAAGGAGTCAGCCACCCGCGGCAGGAGCGCCACAGGAGGATCTAACCGCCTACCACTACCATCTAGTGAGAAGCGGCCTCGACCATCAAGGACGCCCGAGCAGATCTAGCCCGTCGCAGAAGAGCAGCGGACGAATCAAGCCTACGACGGGCCGAGCAGTCCCTTGCGCCCTCGGTCGGTACCCGGCCCGCAAGGAAGGGACATGCAACATCGTCCAGGGACTACGAATCCATGGCTGGGACCAGCAGGTCGACCACATCTTCCTTCATGAGGGTCGATGACGACGGCAACGTCTACCCGCAAACCCCCGCTGCTGCAGTCCTAGCCGCAACAACTTACATGCAGATGAACCAACCGACGGAAAGCGATCCTCGGGCGGAACAGTACAAGCAAATTCGCAAGGGGCTAGGACTGGCGGCTGCAAGGCTCGCCTCTCACGATCGCAAGAAGACTGAAGAACAATTGGAGAAGGAGCGACAGGAGAAGGACAAAGATAAGGAAACGCCCCGCAGGCACAGAAGCTCCTCCCCGAGAAAAGACAAATCGCCACGTCGTGGTCGAGGAAAAGAAGCCCGCCGCCGCGGTGACAGTCGAAGCAGCAGCGACGACAGTCCGAGAGAGAAAAGCTCACGGCACCACATCAGCCACTCGCGAAAACGAAGCAAGGAGCCACGGAAGGATGCTGACCGCGATCGGCCCGGACGCGACGCACGATCCGACATCGCGCAGAACAAAGTAGACAGGGCAAGGGCGTCGAGATATCGCGACCGATCATCATCCGGCTCTTCGGATGACGAAACCTGCGGCGCACTCTGTTTCGCCCGCAGTATTCGCGAAGCGCCCCTACCCAAACGATTCAAACTCAGCACGGAAGTGACAAAGTACGACGGCTCGCTCGAGCCTTCTCAATGGTTAAGAGACTACCTCACGGCAGTAAAGTGCCAACGTGGGAACAAGAACACGGCTATGCAATACCTCAATTTGCATCTAGTCGGAGCGGCCTGCAGTTGGCTGGAGAGGAGACCAAGATCTTGCTACGCATCGTGGGATGACTTGCACCGCAATTTCTGCAAAAACTTCCAGTCGACGTACAAGAGGCCAGCTACAATCGAAGAACTACGAGCCTGTAAACAGAAAAGCGGCGAGTCTACCCGAGAATACATCCAGTGGTGGACCACACTCAGGAACACCGCATGAACCATCTCGGAAGAAGTGGCGATCGAGGCCTTCGCTAAAGGCGCGAGAAGAACTGCCTTTCGGGAAGAACTAGGCAGAGCAGCGCCTAAAACTATCGGGGAGCTAATGATCATAGCCGAAAAATGGGCTAATGGAGAAGACGCAGTGCGCAACGAAAGAGGGTCATCACCCGCACACGAAGACGACCGCCATGGACGAAGAAAAAGAAGGAAATACTATGACCACGAGGATAGGGAGGAATTAGTGGCGGCAGAATTCACGCGAAGTCGCGACTCTGGTCGCTGCGGAAGCCGCGAGTGGAAACCAAAGGCAGAAGAAAAATCCCCCGAGGAGGACCTTGATGCATACTGCTCGCTACATCTATTTACAGATAAGCGCACGGGCAAAACTAAGGCAACACACCTTCTTAAGGACTGCCGAAAGTTTCATGACATCTCGGATGCACTCACCAGGAAAAGATTTGCATCCACCCACAACAATTCCAGCCGCCACCACCACCTCCACCAGCAAATCCAAACATGGCGCTAGCCGCACTACCTGCGCCACCGCCACAAAACACTGGAGCCAATGCATACCCGAACCCGGCAGGACAACTCGCGATGATACAGAAGGTATGCCCCTCTCGCAGAGCTCAAAAGACTAACACGAGGCAATTATGCATGGCAGTGCAGACACCACCGACAAAGACCGAGTACCTGAAGATGGCCGATCAGCCAATCACGTTCTCGATGAAAGACCATACGCCACGAGTCTATCGACCAGGACACGCCGCCCTTGTCATCCAAGCTCAAATTGGTAATTATGACCTGGCCCGCGTATTCATGGACGGTGGCAGCGGCATTAACATCATCTACGCGGATACACTCCGTCGAATGAACAAGAATCTGGACGGCCTAATGGAATCAGAAACATCCTTCCACGGGATAGTTCCAGGCAAGGCAATCCGTCCACTCAGAACAATCAACCTAGAAGTCGTGTTGGACACCCCAAGCAACTACAGAAGGGAATTCCTGGACTTTGAAGTCGTCGACTGGCCCTCACAGTACCACGCTATTCTTGGCCGAACAACGTTCGCCAGATTCATGGCCGTACCACATTACGCGTATTTGAAGCTCAAGCTACCCGGCGAGTACGGTGTGATCACCATCGACGGAGACTTCCAGAAATCGGACAAGTGCGACATATAATTTAATGAGATCGCAAAATCTTTCGGGATGCAAGAAGAACTGCAAGAGCTGGCAAAAACCACGGATCACTCCGTTATGCCCCTCACAAAGAAAAACGCGCCTGAACTGGAATTCAGCGCCAACAGCGACACTCGCAAGCATCAAGTGCACCCGACGGATTCCGCAAAGACAGCGATGGTTTCAACAACCCTCTCGCCAGCATAGGAAGACGCGCTCGTCAAACTCCTCCGTGAGTATTGGGAGATTTTCGCCTGGCAGCCCTCAGATATACCAGGAATACCCAGGGAGTTTGCCGAGCACTCACTCGAAGTTTTTCCGGACGCCAAACCCATCAAACAGACGACTCGACGATTTTCGGAACCCAAGCAGAAGGCGCTTGGAGAAGAAGTAAACAGATTGCTAGCCGCAAATTTCATTCGGGAGATCAAGATATCCACCTGGTTAGCAAACCCGGTGTTGGTCCCCAAGAAGAACACGGATATCCTTCGGGTGTGCATCGACTACACGTCGTTGAATAAGCACTGCCCCAAGGACAATTTTCCTTTACCACGAATCGACCAGACCGTGGACTCTACGGCAGGCTGCCAACGCCTCTCCTTCCTGGACGCCTATTCGGGATATAATCATATCCGAATGAAAAGGGAAGACGAAGAGAAGACGGCATTCATCACACCCCACGGTGTCTACTGCTACACGACAATGCCCTTCGGGCTGAAGAACGCAGGCGCAACATATCAGCGCTGCATGCAAAGATGCCTCGCCAATCTCATTGGCACGAACGTACAGGTGTACGTTGACGACATTGTCATCAAAACTCGAGTAGAGGACACACTCCTCGAGGACATTAGAGAAACATTCGACGCCCTTAATGCATATCGGATCAAGCTCAATCCGACCAAATGCGTTTTCGGCGTCCCTGTAGGAAAACTCCTCGGGTACCTGGTATCCGCCAGAGGCATTGAAGCCAACCCGGAGAAAATACAAGCCATCCTGACTATGAAGGAGCCAACCAATCTACGTGGAGTCCAGCAGCTCGCAGGACGACTAGCCGCCCTAAGCAGGTTCATCGCACGATTGGGAGAGCAAGCGTTACCTTTCTACAAATTACTGAAGAAGACGGACAAGTTCGAGTGGACACCCGAAGCTAAACAAGCGTTCGCAGACTTGAAGCGATCGTTGCAAAGCAGGCGCGTCCTTGCAACACCGCAAGAAAGGGAGCCACTTTTCCTATACTTAGCCGCTACAAACCAGGTCATCAGCACAACAATCGTAGTCGAACGACCTGAAGACGGCAAAGCATACGGAGTCCAACGACCAATATATTACATCAACGAAGTGCTCTCGCCATGCAAGCAACGATACCCTCATTATCAGAAGCTCGCATATGGAGTTGTTCTCACGGCCCGAAAGCTCAAACATTATTTCCAGGAATACGCCATCATGGTGGTTAATGATGCGTCACTCGGGACAATCATGAACAACCCTATGGCATCCGGAAGAATAGCAAAATGGAGCATCGAGTTGGGCGCCTGGGACATCACCTATGCAGGACGCAACGCAGTCAAATCTCAAGTACTCGTGGAATTCCTCAGCGAATGGACAGAGCTACAAACGCCCGGGCCGCCCGAGTACGCGAGCAATTGGATAATGTACTTCGATGGATCCAAGAGAAACGAAGGAGCAGGAGCTGGAATCGTTCTTATTTCACCTCGTGGAGACAAGCTGCAATACGTCCTGCGACTGGATTTTCCACAAGATGATCCAGCATCGAACAACGACGCAGAATATGAAGCCCTGTTGCACGGGATGAAGACGGCAATCGCCTGTGGAGCTACCCGATTAATGATCTACGGCGATTCCAATCTCATAGTGCAGCAGACAATGAAAGAATGTGACGCCATTGCTGAAAACATGGTCCCATATCGTGACATGTACAATCTACTCGAAGGAAGCTTTAAAGGGTGCGAACTGAGGCACATTGCACGATCTAGCAACAAAGAAGCAGATAGACTGGCAAACATGCGTTCCACGAATACACCCATACCGCCAGGAATATACTTCGAACGGATGGTCAAGCGATCGGTCAAATTGAAGAAAGCTGCAGAAACACCAGCAGCGCCAGACACAGAAGTCAGCCCGCAGGTCGCGCTTATCGAGCTTATTCATAATATATCACGACAGGTTTTTCTGGTCGAGCCAGTCTGGACGCAGAAATATCTCGACTACCTGCTCCATAAACAGCTCCCGGCCGATCCACGTGAGGCTCGACAGATACTCAGGCGCAGCAAGTCCTTTCGAGTGGTCAATGGAGAATTATATAAGCAAAGCATCTCGGGAATACTTCAGCGATGCATCGCACCCGAAGATGGCAAGGAATTGCTCCAGGACATACACCAAGGAGATTGCGGACATCATGCTAGCTGGAAAACAATAATGGGAAAAGCTTTTCGAGCAGGATTTTACTGGCTAACAGCAACCAGCGATGCCAAAAGACTGGTCGAACGATGCGACTCGTGCCAGCGATTCGCACCAAGACCACACGCACCTGCTACGGAATTGCACATGATACCAATAGCCTGGCCCTTTGCACAATGGGGGCTAGACATGGTTGGACCACTACGCAAGTCCACACCAGGTGGATACACACACTTGCTGGTCGCAGTCGACAAGTTTACCAAATGGATCGAGGCTACGCCAGTAACTTCGGCTAGCGCCCAATGCGCCGTCAAGTTCCTCGACTCCATTGTATGCAGATTTGGTGTGCCACATGACATCATTACAGACAATGGTACAAACTTCACAGCAAAGGAAACACAACAGTTCTGCGAGGAAAAAGGCATCAATTTCAAGTTTGCTTCAGTTGCTCACCCGCAAACGAACGGACAAGTCGAAAGATCCAACGGCTTAGTTTCGGCTGGCATCAAGAAGCGATTACTCGATCGTCTACACCCCGCTGCAGGACATTGGGCAGAAGAGCTACCCTCCGTACTCTGGAGCCTACGCACAACTCCTAATCGATCGATGAAGTACACGCCATTCTTCATGGTATACGGGGCAGAAGCAGTCCTTCCCGAGGACGTTCGATTCAGCGCCCCACGAGTTGTAGCCTACAGCGAAGAAATTTCCAACAAGGCACTCGCAGAAGATATGGATGCACTCGACAAAATGCGTGACATCGCACTCGCAAGATCCGCAGTATATCAGCAATCCTTGCGCAACTATCATAGTCGCCGCATACGCCACAGAGCATTCACGGTTGGGGACCTGGTGCTGCGGCTCAAACAGAAGGAAGGACACAAGCTCGAACCACCTTGGGAAGGACCCTTCATCATACACGAAGTCATCCCAGGTGGAGCCTACAGGCTAAAGAATCCGGCGACCGGAGGGATCTATTCCAATCCGTGGAACATCGCACACCTCCGCAAATTTTATCCATAGGTTTACTTGTTATCGCAACAAAAATAAGGCTATACTAGCCAGTCCTGTAGCTCGAATACATGACTTCTCAGTCATTACAATAAAGACATGATTCCTTCATCATATTCACTCGAAGCTTCTCGTTCTCTACATGCTAAAAGTTACAGGTACACACCCCATAAAACACACGGGGGCTACACCTACAACTAAGCATCACAGAAAAACATCATACAAACAAGGTTGTACACCTTACAACAGTTTTACAAACTATAAACAGATTACAGGATATTTACATCCGACAATCAATCAAAGCGCTGAGCATTCTCAGTCGCTAAAACTCTGTCTACCTCTTCAGAGGTCAATCGGATAATTTTCTCCGCTGCAGGACGTACAACATCATAGTACGGCGAGATATCCTCGATTGCATAATCTGAGCGCCGAGCTACAGAGTTAACGTCTATCTCAGGATGCCATATTCGGACAAAAGAGAGAGCTACAACCGCGCCGCACGTCATTTGATTGCGCACACACGCGCGAACTTCCCCTTCACGTCCAAACAACCTGAGAAGATAGCTCCAGTCTTCGGGACCTTTTTCAAGTGGGTAAAATGCAGCGTTCATCGCAACCAAGACCTCGTGAAAAGAGCTCACGAGAATTCTCGCCTGGAGGACTCGGAATTTCAAGGTGGCCATTACAAAACCTCGACTGCGATCAGACCAAAAATTGTTTGCATGAGGTTTTGAGCTGCTAGCCTCTTGATGAATGTGGTTCTCTACCCACTGCTTTTCTTCCCTGTCATCCGGTTTAACAACTGAAGAGAAGACGTACTTAGTCAGCTAAGGAAAACATGGAAGAAGAAGGCACGGGGGCTGCACTACTTACATATCAAATCTTTTGCGACTGAAGCTAACTCATCCATCAGAAATTGTTCACGTTCAGCCGCCAATTTTTGCTTGGACTTCGCCACATCGGCTACCCCGCGCAAAACTTTTAGCTTGCGCTCACCATCCTGGACCTTATCACGAAGGCCCGCAAAAGTGCCAACAGCGGCAACAAGTGGATTTACTGGAGTACCACGTCCACCCGAAGTTTCCGCGGCAAACCCAGTAGCCTGGAAGAATACAAGGAAAGAAGTAAGATGCCCTACTCGAGTCATTTCTAGTCGCACATCTGACAAACGCTCGGGGGCTACTCCCATCGGGAGACAACACACAAACAAGAGAAATAAATTCCAAGACGAATTCTTCAATTAAAGACAACAAAGGTACGGGAATACATCCCGGGTTCATTACATTCAAGGAAGAAAAAGAAAAAACTATGAGGCTACATTGGTGCTTCCGCTAGCGGCAGTCGCCCCTCCTTTTAGCCGAGCAAATATCTCAGACAGCTTCCGAGCAAGAATGGCGGCTTGCTCGCCAAAACGAGAGAGCCGTACCTTTTTGCCCATGGAGGGGTCGACTGGAAGAGATGAGTAGGCCTCCTCCAAACCTTCGACTCCGTGCGCCAAAGCAAATTGGATCGCGGTCTTCGCACCAGACTCCGACTGAGCGATCGCGAAGGCATCCAGAAGTTTGCCTTCTGAGAAGACCTTCAACAGATCGTCTAGCGCAGGCGCAGGAGTGGCGTTGGCGATGAGGCGACCATGCAGTTGCACCAGCACTTGAGTAGCATCGCTAATCAAGGAGAAAACTCCATCAGCGTGCCTTTTAAGCTGGGCAAGTGTGTCGGTTACCACATCTACCCGCTGGAGTCCAGGGATCTCTAGAGGAACATCCAGAAGACCTACAAAAGAAGAAAATAATACTTAGCAAAGTTCAGCAAAATGAAGGATCAAGGTCGCAAGAGTCCAAAACACTAACCCGCGAAACGCTCAGCGAGGGGACGGAGGAACGCGACAACGTCGTTATCGGCCTTACTGCCAGCTTCCTCTAACTCCTTCAAGGCCTTCCGCGCATCCGCAAGCTGTCGACTAAAATCTTCCGATTGCATGCGGAAAGCCTCCAGCTCTTGTCGAATGGCCGTCAGGTCAGCCTCCCGAGCAGTTACCTGCTCAGAGAGTTTGACCTTTTCGGATTCCGAGAATTCGAGTCGAGCTACAAAGAGATGCTTATCAAAAATAAAGAATGCACGGAATACTGAAGACAAGGAGATGATAAAACTTACCCTTGAGAAGGTCGTTCTCAGTTTGAAGTCGGCTACGGTCCGTTCGAAGTGACTCGCAATCCGACTCGGCGAGAACGACGCGGCGACCAATCGCCGCAAGAGAATCAATGAGCGACTGCAAAAGCCCGAAGATAGAAGAGTTAAAAAGATTAAATTGGAGCCTGTACCCGATTATTTACAATCGACTACAGCCGCGGGGGCTACTCCCATCGGGAGCACTGCCGTGCACCCGATAAAAGCGAAATCAAGAAGAAGAAATAAACCAGACTTTGAGCCTGTAGCCGATCGCTTACGATCGCCTACAGCCTCGGGGGCTACTCCCATCGGGAGCACTGTCGTGCACCCGATAAAAATTTGAAGACAGAAGATGAAGTTTACCTGGCCGGTGGCGCGAGAGAGCGGATCCGCGGAGCTGTCCGTCACTTCTTTAGAAGCTGAAGTCCTGGCGGCAAAGCTGGGGGCTTCACGTTCCAAAGTCGCGGCTTTAGGGGCTGCTCTGGGAGAATTTTGGACGGTACCCGCAGTGGGAGTTCCACCCGCGTCCCTTGCTTTTTTCCTCTTTTCGGGAGGAACGGCAGAAGCATACCTGCGAGGACTGATAGTCTGCAGACTGCAACAAAAGATAAAAAAAAAACATCAGAATTGAAGTGCAAAGAATGTTCTACCAAGAACAAGGAAAAAGACCTACTCGTCATCTTCGTCGTCATCCAGCAAGTCCGTGTTCCAGGCGGTTGCCATCACCGGAAACGAAGGCGAAGGGGCGAGTGAACGAAGTGGAGTCACAAGGACGGGGGCTTGACCGAGCGATGCTTCCAAGGAATTGTCTTTGGAAGTAGCCTCGTCATCATCCACCCGACGACGCTTGGGAGGGACACCATTCGAGTCGTCAGCGTCATCCGAAGAATCACGCTCAGAACTCGAAGAAGCGTTGGCAACGCTGGTGTCAACCGCACCATCCCGGTGACTCGCCAGTAGCTCTGAAGCCTCCTCTCCCGTAACTGGCGGGTAGCAGTCTGCCATAGCCAGGCTCTACAAAGACAGAGAAGACGAGAAAAAACCTTGTCGACTAGGACTCAGAACAAAAAGGAAACAACTCAAAGACAAGAAGGAAGAAACTAACCGCGACTGGAGGAGGATTTGAAGCGGCAAAGGCTTCAACTGAACAATCGGGGAATTTCTCCCCCACCTTCAGTCGAGTGATACCCGCGATTTTCTTCTCGAATTCCACATTCGAAAGTTCCTCGCGGCTTACTCGGCTGGGGTCTTCTGAGCCTTGATACTCCCACATAGCGGAGGGCCTTTGCTGAAGAGGTTGGATCCTGCGTTTCAAGAAGATGCTCGCCAAATGCATCCCGTTGACCACGACTCCCGCAGTCTGGTCCCGGAGAGCGGTTACTCTTGCGAGTAAGGGCGCAACGGTCTGATTCTCCTCGGCTGACATCTTGTGCCCCCAGGACTTTCGCCTTGTCAGAACAGCGAACGGGTGGAACTCTACGATCCCACCCGAGCTGTTGTCGATGACGTAGAACCACCTCTTCCGCCAGCTTTGGGCGGAGTCGACAAAGTGCATGTTGAAGTAGCTGCCTTCCTGTCGAGCTTGGATCCCGAAGCCGCCCGTGCGAAGCGGTTCGCTGGGCTCAGATTCCACCCGCGATCTCTCGCGGAAGATCCAGACTTTGAAAAGCGCCTTCCAGAGCGCCCAGTGTGGGCGAATGCCGAGAAAGCACTCGCAGAACACGATGAAGCACGATATGTGCTGCACCGCGTTCGGAGGAAGATCGTGAAGCTGTATGCCATAGACATACAGCAACCCGAGGAAGAAAGGGTAGAGAGGAAAGGAAAGACCCCGAGACACGTGGTCCACAAAGACCACGCGCTCGTTCGATTGCGGGTTAGGTACCTCCTCCTTCTTTCCGAGGCGAACCCGCTTCTCCGTTTCCGCCGGCAGCAACCCCTCCCGCTGCATCTCCTTGATGCTCTTCGCGGTGGTGTTGGGGGAGTGCCAGTCGCCAGCACGGGGCATGGGTTGCGCAGAGGGTTCCCCGGACGCAGAAGTGACAACACCACGCCTTTTTCCGCCAGCCATTGCTTGCAGCACGAGCTCGAGCGCGAGGAAGAAGGAGATGGGCGCGAGGAAGAAGATGAAGGCAAGGAGCTGGGAAAATTTCACCGTAGCGCTAAGACCAGTACTTATACACGGAGCGAGACAATCTCAGCCGTACGATGCGCTACATGGCGCTTATCACGGCCGCCACGCGTGAAGATGAAACGAAGCGGCGGCCAGCGCTGTTTCATGCCACGATCTTAAACAGAAGATCGTGCGCATTTACTGCGCGTCTCGCGTAAAAACCGGGAACGACGTCTCGTTTCCCGGTCAAAAAGCTGACCAGGTGGGCCACCATCTGCTGCCACCCTGTCACGTCCCATCGGGAGAAGAGGAGTGCGCCATGACGTCATGGCATACATCATTCAAAATCAAGATCTTTCGATTGGAAGTTCAAACGCGAAAGTATCTTCGTACGAACAACAATTCCTTCGGATAAAGGCAACTTTTCCGTGAACAATTCATGAAGCAAAACCTCTTCGAACGAGAGAAAAATACCCTATACACGAAAACTCTTTCGTATGGGCACAGTATTCCAAACATGAAAACTCTTTCATATGGACATAACTTTTCTTCCAGCACGAAACTTCTTTCGTGTGGAACTCAAACAAATCGATCGGGTAGGAAGAACCTACCTCTCTTACACATGATAATTTTACATCATAAAAACCTGGATTGTTCAAGCCGACTAGGCACATCCGGATGCCATATTCTTCGAATATGAAGGTAAGACCCAAAAAGATCTCTCTTTTGGGCCTGGAATCGCACTCGAAAGCTGCGTCCTCCGGTATAATTCTGTGTCAACAACACGAAGAAAAATCCCAGCGGACGCGCCGGGTACCCCCTTAGGTTAAGTTCGACTTGATAAGTCCACAACGGCCCAGTCGTAACGATCACCTCATCGGGTTCGAGTCGGAGGTCTCGAATCTGTGTAGGCCAGGAATGTTTTTGCCCTAGTCGCAATTAATTGGCCCTGATCTCTCGGGAGAGCCAAGCTACTGTGCCACATCCTTCTGTGAAAAAAGCTGTAAAAACAGGCACTTGTGTTGCTCGATGCTCGAGCATGATGACTTATGGTACAGGGAACACACCCTTTAAAACAGTAACCGTCGAGCTGGTCCTCCAAAAAAAGATCAAGAAAGGTTTGACCGTCTACTCGACTGGAAAAATCCCAATCGAGCAAACGCTCGGGGGCTACTGACGAAGATATGGATCCTGGACCCTGCGGGTAAGGACACCCCCTCTCAGGCCCAAGGCCAAAGCCCAAGAAGAGGCGTCCTTGAAGTACTCTAGAAGGCCCATGTGAAGCCCACCCGCACTAACTTGCGGGTTAAGCTAGGAAATCTGTAACCGACCTAGATAGAGTTCGAATCCTCTCCGGGTAGAACTCGAGACCTGGCCATCTATATAAGGCCAGGAGAGCCCCCTAGGAGAGGGACCAAGCTACGACCGCACGACCCAAAAGCCTTGAACTCGAGACCTACTCTCGATTCGAGCACACCATTGTAACCGATCTAATCTTCAATACAGATCGACAAGAGGCAGGAGTAAGGGTTTTACCTCTACGAGGGCCCCGAACCTGGGTAAATCTCGCCCCCTGTCTAGCCGACGATTCTACCAGCGCTCATGGGTTCTCCTAATCGAAACCCGATAGGTTCACCGAAGGGATTTGTTGAGTTAGGGATTCGACACATTTATTGCTTTGGTAGAATAGATTGTTGTGTTAAGTTTGTTGATTGTTATACTATGTTATTTTGTTGTGAATGTTTTTTTATTGTTGTTACTTGTATTGTTTATGTTGTACGGAGAGAACGTTCTATTTTGTGAAGATAAGGTGATTGTTCTTCAACAACTTCAAAGGCAAGTAACACACCATCAACTACCCATTATTTTCTATATGCATTAGTTGATTTTTGAGTAGTATGCATTGATAGGAAATTTTACTAAGTTATATTATGCTATGTATTATCCTAGTAGTGTGTATCCATCTCTTTTATCCTTGGTATTTTATAGCCTTCGAACATAGTAGATGCTATGCAATGTTACAAATTGTTTTACTAGTTGTTGAGCGAAAATTCTAAGTATAACTAATAAATGAATCACTTGGGTGGAAGTGGAAAGACTGGTTTATGTTGAGTGTTGCCTCAGGGCCTTTGTCTAAGGGTTATTCCACTTGAGGTTGTCACTTGTGGATGGACACCCAGGAACAAAGAGATTCCTAAGTCCCTCTACGTTTAGTAGCTTCCCGTGCAGCCTTTAGACATATGGACTCTGTCTTGATCAACTAAGTTGTGAGAATTCAGCCCGTGCTTGACAAGTTGATGTAGCATAATTATAGGTGGAACGGGTCTTGCTGGTGGGTTGGATTCTTGCTTCTAAAGATCTCGTCTCAATTCTCTCCTTTCCATGATGCACTCCGTGTTTATAGGATGTTTGGGCTAATTGAAGACAAAGGGTGAAAGTGCACAACCTCTGCAGAGTTAGAAACCATGATCATAGCCGTGTCCCCGGTAATGGATGACTTCGAGCAGTTGGACAAGGAATGACGGAAGAGTCTCAACACCATTTTCAATAAGTAAAATTTTGTCCAAGTGAACAGTAGTTGTGGTGCTTGGATTTCAATCCAATGTTGTCACCCTTTGAGAAGAAAAGTTTGTTTTACAAAAGAGATAGGAGAAAACTTGCTTTATGCAAAATTAGCCAAAACTCCACTCAGCCAAATATGCATGTAGTATTAGTCTTGCCTTTATATCCACCATACTGTTACTTGCCAATACATTAAATTGTATTGATCCCTTGTGGCTGCATATTCGATCCTGCAGATAAATTTGAAGACGAGTGAGGTTTCGTTCAGGATCTCGAGTCTACAACCAACATTTTTGCCTGTGGCACATGAAGAAGACGAGGCTCAATGTTGTAATGTGTTTTCCGCTGTATTTCTGTTTTCCTGCTAGTCTTCTAAGACTATGCAAGTTGTAAAGTTATTTTGTAAAGACCAAATCATGCGATGTAATAGATTTTGGTGCATTTGCATGGTATTTGATTTTGAACTGTGGTGCTAGCAATTCATCCAGGGACTAGCACAATAACACAGGGTTCTTACATTATTTAAATGTGAGAACGCTACATTCTTCCCTCTCAAACACCCATTCACAGCTGGTCAGGTAGCTACTTGTTTTCTGGATGGAGTTTACAAACTGCACGGGTTACCGCAGTGTATCATTTCTAACAGAGATAAGGTATTCACCAACACTCAGTGGCAAGAACTGTTTAAGTTGACCGACACCCAGCTAATGATGAGTTCATCTTACCACCCTCAAACGGATGGGCAAATAGAGCGCCTGAATCAGTGTCTGGAGCTTTCCTTTGATGTGCAGCACATGCTACACCAAAATAGTGGTCTAAATGGCTTCCACAAGCAGAGTACTGGTACAATACATCCCATCACTCAGCCCTACATCGTTCTCCATTTGAAACACTATATGGGCATGTTCCCAGACATTTTGGCACCCCATATCCAGCTACAACCACAAGCCAGGAATAAGAGACATGGCTACAGGAGAGGGAGACCACCATGGCATTGTTGCAACAACAATTGCTCCGAGCCCATGAGCTTATGCGTAGACAAGCCGATAAGCACCAATCAGAAAGAGTTTTTGTACTTCTCCTCTTTGTACTCTCTTGGGTCAACATCTGATTGACCTAAGCATTATATATATAATTAGACCGTAGGGATTTTCCCTACGGTAAGATCTTCAAAAAAAAGCACCGACCAGGAAGAGTTTTTCAAGTGGGAGATGCAGTCTATTTGAAGTTGCAGCCATACATCCAAACGAGCATGGCGCATCGCAGCAATCAGAAGCTTTCTTTCCGTTTCTATGTGCCATACAAGATACTTCGGAGGATCGGCGCAGTGGCATATAAGCTCGATTTGCCAGCAGGGAGCCGCATCCACAATGTGGTGCATGTGTCGCAGCTGAAGAAGCATCTGTTGCCACATAGTCAGGTCAGGAAGCCTCCCGATATTGCTCTGTTAACATCGGAGGTTCCACTGCCTCCAGTTGCAGTGTTGGCGAAGAGATCAATCCAGCGGGGAGGTGTGGCGGTTCCTCAAGTACTAGTCGTGTGGGACAAGTCTACGACACCGGTGACTACGTGGGAAGACTTTCATAGTGTGCGTTGACGGTTTCCATCTACAATGGTTTGGGGTCAAGCCAGCTCTGAAGAAGGGGGGCATGTCACGGCCTGACCCACGAAGGCCCAAGACCGAGCGGCCTATCACGCGGAACCCAGCCACGAGAAGCAACGGCTGGAAGGAGGACGGTATAAGACGACAAGCGGGGAGAAGAACGACATGATGTTTGAAGACGAAACTATTTTTCTCCTGTATTACTACCACTCAAATCCCGTTGTAACCCTCATACTTGGATAGTCGAGAGAGATTGCAAGTAAGAGCGTAACACTCGTGTACATCACTAGCACATGCACGATCCGTCCTTTCACGTGTTTCTCTTCTACTCCCTTCCTTAAAAAATACATGATTTTCATTTATCCAAATATAGATGTATTTAGACATATTTTAGTACCCACATAAATTCATATCTTGACAAATGAAAGTCATGTATTTTTTAATGGAGAGAGTATTCTTTTTTCCTCTTCTTTCTTTTCTTACCTACTAGTTGCGGTGCACGTGCAACGCACGTCTACATATTCTTATTTTAAGTTAAACTGCTTAACTTGGACTTAAAGAAGTTCACATTTCTCAAATCAAATTAATTTTCTGCATCATGTAACTCAATACTAATGTACCACGAAGAGCATATGGAATCATGCATGGGCACACATCTCTAACCGATATAAAAATTGAAGTAAAATCAATTACTACACACTTTTGTAAAAAGATGTCTATGGGCCAAAAAAGATATATGCATCATGGAACATGTAGGCGGAAAAAAGAAGTTCACATGCGTTATCATGTGAGCCAACATGAATTCCTTTTAGTCAAATACATGGGTTCTTGCACACCACCAAATCAAAACAATACACATGACTAAACATAAGAAACTATAAACATAACGAATAACCATTTAATATGTTGTTCGTAATAAAATATGCGTATGATATCTCCGAATAAATTTTATAAGAGAATATAACATAACCTTTGAAAAAACAATTAATACACGACAATCTCCAACAAAGCTTCCACGCATGCATAAACACAAGAGTGTCTCCAACTTGAGTTGCTAAGGTAGGAATGAAAGCAATGTGTCACCGAAAAGCCGGTGCGAACAACATCTATGCTAGAAAATTCATTCACCTTCTCTGATTTCTCTCCCTGCCTTCGACCACCCATTTTCATTGTCCGACAAGGGCTAGAAACATGTTATTGTACATGAGAAAAAAAGGATAACAATATTCGAACCATAGAGAAGTTTGTTTCAACAAATAACAGATGATTCACAGAAAAATATTATCACTTTGTGGTGAACTTTGACTAAGTTTATAACTTTTCGCTCTGCTACAGAATTCCTGGATTGCCTCTCCTGATGCTCCCATAACAGAGGTAGAGGACGCCGTCTTAAAGGGCTACTTATTAAAATAAGAGTGGAAGTAGGTTCAACAGAAATTCAACTGGTCTTAAAACAAGTGTGCTTCTAAAGGGTTCGTGCAATACATCATTTCAAGAGATCAATTCTGATAGAAGGATTTACCTCGGATAAAATTTGATAATCTCGTGGTGAATATTCCCTTCAACATTGTTGACGGGAGTTGAAATTGTCACATACTCACTATGTTGTGCACGTGCAATGCACGTGTATAACGTTAGGGGTCAAATAAATTTGCCAACCCTATGTTTTATTTCAACATGGCAAAACTTTTTAATGGTGGGACCAATACACCACATGTCCTAGAAGAGACTACCAATGTTTCAATAGAGGAAGTGTACGCACCGCCTTCTTCTCATATATTGTTCCTCAACATTCATGTGGATTACAACAAATTTTTTTCTTGGGTGATATCCACAGGTTTTCTAGGTATTCTGCCTTCTTCTGGTTCATGAACTGGGCACTCCGCCCTTAGGCAGTTCGATAAAGGTTTTTTTGAAATATTGGAGACAAGTGTAGTCTTCTTTTAATGGCGAGCCATACACTGCTTCTATAGGTACTCAGTTTTTTCTCATCTGACATCCATAGGTCAATGTGTTCATTAGGCCTTTAAATGGGGAACACCCGAGAGATTGTAGCGAAGAATTTTTCATTGTGTGTCAGCCGAAAACCTGCCACATTCTATTAACATATAAGAACACTTTGTACGATGCAGCTATTTAAAATGACTAATAATTGCAGGAGTCCATTAATGTCTTGGAGCAAAACTTGTTCCAATAGTCGAGTAATATGTAAAATTAAATTGTTAAAGAATATTTCCACAATTTTAATTTGAAGTGTAGCAGCATAATGCAACCCTTTACTGGAACGTCATGTATGATTATCCCAATGTTTTAGCTTTTCCTCTAAGTCCTATCACCACCCAAATAATGATACAGTAAAGATTCAAAATGGTATTTAAAAAAGTTTTGCTACCATGTGTAGGACAAGGTCACATTTGTGAAGCTGAAGCGTATAAAGAATAACAACTTATGTCATTGTTTTTTTCTGCAACTAATACATAGGTTAGAAATATATATAATCATGCATGAAATAGAAGCATGTTCTACATTTGGCTACAGTTTTAGCTGAAACCATGAAGTATCTGACTTTTGTAGGCTTTTACTCCATACAAAAAAAAAAGATACATGGCTTTTCTGTTACATGGCTCTTCTGTGTTGGAACAGACCTCAACTTGGCGTGGTCGAAGGTTGAGCCGGTTGGCTGAATTGCTGTTTTGTTCCTGAATACTAAAAGTGCACGTGCACAGACTCTCACGCACATTTTAAAATACAAATTAAAAATATGAAAACTTTTTTGAAAAATTGAAATTTTCACATAAAATGCATTACCTAAATTCTGATTAACTTGAATGTAAGTTTTCATGAACACCTCTTTTCTATTTGTAAAGAGCGATGTTTTCATTATTGCATCCACGGAATTTTATGTTCATAGAACAGTTAGCACCGTTAAATCTACCAAGATTAGTAAATCTAATGACATACATTACTATACTTACGTGATTAACAAATCATTCTTTTGATTAGTCTTTGCTTCCTGAATACTTTTATTAGTAGTACTTTATTTATATCAACAATCTCTCTCCCGAGACCATAAAAAATTATCTTTTTCTTGTAAAAATAGAAAATTATATCCTTTAACATCATCGGCAACACCAGTACAAAAATGTTAAACAAATATACCTAAAAAAAAAGATGCTGCAGCAGGAATCAAACTTGTGTATAAGAGTCAGTTCTTTGGAGAAGCATTTAGTAGTTGGCATGTTTTTTTATGTTGCACAAAACAGGAAACAAGTTGCAGATTTGAGAGTTTGGACTTTTTTGATACAAATCTCTACTATATAAAAAGTCTTCAGGTGATGATGGTTGGTTGGTAGGTCAAGATATCACCACCGTTAGATTTGAATCTGTACTATGTGTTTACGTTCGGATGCTGATCTGGGAAAAATGTTAGATGATATCAGGTGCGTGATCCATAATGGAGCACGACTTGTACACTTTTTGGTCTTGTCTCCGGTCGATTGCTGGATTGAATACGAAGTGGCCCACTTGTTTGCGTACGTCAATGGACCATGGTGCATCGTTCAGTGTAGACTGATCCTATTCGAATACAGGAACGGGATCGGAACGACATCATGTATAAACATATATACTCCGTAGTTGCCATCACGTATAAACCATACATGCAAAAGGATGCGAGTTTGTGTTCTCCACGAGGCGGGAGAAATTATTCTAGGACCATCCAGCGTGGAACTTTTTCGACCACAAATTTCTTGCGAAACAAAATAAATAAATTTATCGGTTATCACCAGGGTTGTTGTCATTACTCATTACGGATTTCATCGCCGGCCTCGGGGCAGGCCGCTACTGCCACCACGACAGACCATAACCGCAGGCGGCAGACCCTCGCCGGAACGACCAGAGGTATCTGGCAAAGTGCAACGCGATCTTGGCATGGTGCCGCCTCCAACTATGGCAATGAATTGACGCCGCGGATATCCCCTACCGCCCTTCTCAATCGGAGATGTGGTGGATCCTCGCAACGGTCGCCTTCATGAAGACGAACGCGGCCGTTTCTAGGGCACACTCAGGGGCGATGGCCACGTGCAGCGCAACGGCCTTCTTGGCATTGTTGGCAATGGTGCATTTGACTTGAGTCCGAAAATCTTATCATTTGACTATTTTTATTTCAGCCATTTTATTTTATGGAATAATCCCCTGCTTCATATATACATCTAATCTGGTATGCAGTTAAGCACTCATCTTATTCAGATTTGTCATTAGATATTTGGGGTCATTACACTTCCTTCTATTGATCTTGATAAACTTTTCGGATTTTCTATTTAGGACATGTGTTGGTAGAAACATGAAAAGGAAAGAGGTCATATTGTTTTTTTTGGAAAAAAAAATTCCTCAGCTACAAAGTTTGGTAAAAGAACATGAAGCAACAAAAAAAAATTAAACTTTTCTTTTCTGATCTGGAAGTGAAAAACATTTCATTGGAAAGTGCACATGTTTTTCGATAGAGAGTTCCTTCGTCTTTGCACTACCATTAGATAAACGAAAGTATTCAATAAAAGTGGACATGTAAGAATGCACCAACATATTTAAAACTATGATTGTGGTTATGCGTCTTTCTAAAAAAAAAATCACTCACCGTAGCAACGCACGGGTATGTTTGCTAGTACATATATTATTTGTCCAAAATGAAGTTCACAAAATCAAGATATTGGTCTAACAGAGTTTGGGGTTTTTGTGGAATTTTCTAGAAAACAGGAGAAAAAAAGTGGGCTTTTTACTGCTGTCCCACAGGATTTGAACTCAACAAAGATGAACCAAATGTCGCTTGTTCTGCACTGAGCTCGGATATGCTGGTGTGCGTGTGCAGGAGTGCATGCCTGTATGGTGCTCCTGTGTATGTGAGTGCAAGCACCGAAGCACAGGAGGGAGAGTAGAGGCAGAAGGCAGGGGCCCGAGCTTACTTGCCGCGGCCATGGGGCGGACATGTTCGGAAGTGTGTGCAAGTGCAGAGAGAGCGAGTAGCGTGTGCATGTCTCAGACGGGGTCGAGCGCGTGCGGTGTGGAGTACCAGAGCAGCAAACAACCGAAGCAGCAGCAGCAGAAGCAACTCGAGCAGGTCGTCCGTCCAGGCGGACCGGCGGACATGGTGATCACGGCAATGAACAATAGCATCCAGGAACGAATCGAGTGAGGGAATAGGAAAAATAAGTGGCTGCTCATCGGGAGTGTAATGGCGAGGCGACCTGGCTACAAGACGCCGACGACGACCGCCTGCGAGGAGGACGCAAAGGAAGCAGAGCAGCGGGAAGGAGAGCTTGGCCTTGGGGCGTCCTTGCTCTCTCGTTTCCGCGCGTGAAGACAAAGGCCAAGAACGGTGGCACAGATCTCCTAGCGAACGACGCCGGCTCCAGAACCTCCAATCAAGCGGGGCGCAAGCTTGTGCTCCCGTCAGACATAGTGATGGCGTTTGGGTGCACAGGCTTGCCCGGCGGCGGCGCAAGTGGTTGCGATTCGGCGGGGGGCTTCATTGAATCAACTGCGGAGCATCCAGATGATCCGGCGGCAACCTCAATTTGGCGGCGGTGCGACATAATCGGCGTCGGCCCGCTCGTTCCCCAGACGCTGCCTATAGAGATGCCAGACAAAAGAAAAAAGAAACAGAGACTCCTGAATTATCAATGTGTTCTCTCTTATTGTCAAACAAAAATCAATATGTTCTCTCTTCCTCATCCCAATCAAACCCTCTCTCCAAATAAATTCCGGTTTGATCTTATACATTCCTTTTCTCCCCCACAACTAAGCATCTCGATCTTTCTCCCTTCCCTCCGGTACCACTCCCTGACTTCCAAATCTTGTAGAAATTCCCCTTGGTTTCAATCTTTAACCGGATCTGCCGTCTCCCAGCAACACCGGCCAAATGAAGACGGTGTTGATCAAAATCTAATCTCCAGACGCTACTGCTTCTTCTCAAATTTGGATTAGGCTTCTTGGGACTGAGGCAGCGCATGTCGCTTCCGCCGTTTTTACTGAGCTCTCGCGATTTCCAGCGGGGATTCTTGTCCATGCGGTGGCCAAGCCACTGCTTCGTAGTATTGGCTTGGCCACCCTGTCCCAGCCGACCGTCGGGATCGCCTCCCATCCCAGCCAGGTGCACAAGAAAGGGTACCGACGCTCGCGACAGCCTGAGGCTCGCGGTGTGGTATGACGCTCGCGGTGACCAGAGGCTTGCATGCCGGAACGGCGGGAGATTATGTGGGTCACGACACGAAACCCTTACCGTGGTCGACCTCCTGCAGTATGGTGGCGTATGGCAGCGTGGTCGATCTCCTGGTCGTCGCCTTGACTCTGGGGATCGCAGGACAGGGTGGGACGACGGATGTTCGGTTTCGTTCGACAGCACCCCTGCGGGGATAACTGGATAACATCAGGTACCGCTTCGTCTACTTAGCGGTGGCAGTCTTTGTAATTTTAACATGTATCGAGTAACTCAACATTGGAATAATCCTGTCCGTTTAATCTACGGAGTTTGATGGACAAGATTAAATGTATCTACGAAGTTTGCTCTTTTATAAGTAGTTTAGATATGCTGCACTAGCACATCGCCAGCTTCTCCTTCTCAGGTCGGCTTTGTTCCTTTTTCTCGCAATCACCGAAGCAAGCAGCCCAGCCTGGCTCTTCTTTCTGCATGGCTGAACGTATTAGATTGGCCCAAAGCCCAGCCGGACAAGTTCACTACCCGCCCAGCAGAGCCTAGCTCGCTCGCCTCTCCCACTGGACACAGTACCTGCAGCGGGGGCTCCTATTTACCACCCGCGGGCGGCACAGGTGGGCTGGCCCACCTAAGCTTTTTCCCTTTTTAGTTAAAAAAAAAATCAGAACAAAAAGTTTGAACAAAAATCTTTACCTCTTTATCTTTACCTAATAATAAAGACATTAAGGTTTCTGTCAAAAATTTCGTCCAACGCAAAAAGACCGTTCTACCCTCCCACCAAACTACATATTACCCCTCTTTTGCCACGTAACGATTCGTATGAAATACTAGAAAAACTTGTATCCGACTGTCCGTCATCTCTCTGGTGCGGCAGAACCACCCTGCCGGGCCCTCCCTGGCTCCGACGCAAGGAGGCGCGATAGCCAGCTAGGGGATTTTTTCAGCTCCAGCGGAATAAGGGCAGCTGCCCCCCAATGATCCTCTCACCTCACTAGCGGAAGAAAGCACGACCGTCGGCAAGGGGCTTCTGCCGATTTCGGCGGAAGGACGAGCAGCGGCCTGCGAGTACGCGAGGTGGCGACTGCTGGCGCAGGAAGTCCAGCGGCGGACGACGAGGGAAGGGAGTCGGCGGCGTCCCGCCTATGTCTTTCGGATCGGCAGAAGAGGTGACCGCTAGCAAGGGAAGGGCGGTCAGAAGGGAGAGGCGACTGCCAGCAAGGGAAGGGCGGCTGCGGCCATCCAGGGGAAGGAGGTAGGGGTGGAGCAGGATTCTGGATTCCGGCCGTCGTCGGACGTGAAGATGATGCGATTTGGGATTTTTCTTTTCTTTTACGTGCTTGTTTATTTGGTCGACAGTAAGATGCGATATTATTTGCTCTTAGCTTGGACTAGGCTCGCCTGGCTCCTCTAGGCTGGTTGGGCTAACAAAAATGTTAAGGTGCTACGGCCCATAACTTCTGCTTGCCATGTGCAATCTACGTGAAAAGTGATGGCTAATCCAAATCTATTTATTTCTTGTGTATATACGAATACATTGTTATAAAAAAAATATAATAGATCTCATTCTTCAAAAGGTAAAAAAAGGAACATTTATTGTGGACTCATATGCTATATCTAATCTTATAATAAAAGCATTAAGGTGTAGCATGCCCCTCCGATCCCCAATATGTCGTGATGTCGTCCTAATCTTCATATCGCCTTCAGCCTCCTGCCGGTGTCGTGCTCCAAGCTCAGCCTCAGCCCCATCTTCTATCTCTGGTAGGAGATGCGCATCCAGCCCGACCCTCCGTCCCGCCCCCTACCCCTAGCAGATCGCGCGTGTGACGTTCTCGCCCTTGTCCAGCCAGACGGCCGACGTTGCTCTCTCTGGGCTCACCAGGCTCGGCTGTGACCAACGCCAGCGACTCGCTCTCCGCCCCTGCATCTCGCTGCCGACGGCGCTGCCCTATACGAATACATTGTTATAAAAAAAAGTATAATAGATCCCATTCTTCAAAAGGTAAAAAAGGGAACATTTACCGTGGACTCATATACTATATCTAATCTTATTCTAATCTCATAATAAAAGCAATTAAGGTGCAGCCTGTCCCTCCGATCCCCAATATGTCGTGATGTCGTACTAATCTTCGTATGGCCTTCAGCCTCCCGCCGGTGTCGTGCTCCAAGCTCAGCCTCAGCCCCATCTTCTATCTTCGGTAGGAGATGCGCATCCAGCCCAACCCTCCGTCCTGCCCCCTACCCCTAGCAGGTCGCGCGTGTGACGTTCTCGCCCTTGTCCAGCCAGACGACCGACGTTGCTCTCGTTGGGCTCACCAGGCTCGGCGGTGACCAACGCCTGCGACTCGCTCTCCGCCCCTGCATCTCGCTGCCGACGGCGCTGCCCATGTTCCATGGGCGCATCCCCATGCCCTTCATTCCAAGCGTCCTCTAGCGACCCCCTCACCTGCATCTGGCGCAGCCGACGGCAAACCCATGCGCTGTATCCGACGCGGCTGACAGAGGCCTCGCCCATCCCAGCATCCGACACAGCCCCCGGTTCATCCCCACCACCTGCCGCTGCATTAACCCGATATCTTTATTAAGTTCAGTTTCAATTGCTCAAGCTTCGCCCCCAGATCACATAAGGAGTCAGAGTCAAAAGTATCATGGACACCAAAAGTGAGGTGAAAAGTTAAATCAACATCATTTTCTTCACTGTCCTGTTTATAGGCTCTAAAGCAAAGTTGTAATTACTGCAATGAAGAGGTAACTAACTAGAACTTGGCAATCAACGAAGTTTGTTTTTTAGGCCGTATTTATATATGCTTACTGGCTAATGGATGAATGTTTTTTTGTTTCGACTTCAATTTACTCCTTCACAATTTGAAGACCATGTGGGAATGGGAGGAGAAGACGACAACCGTAAGCACCACAATTTGATCGGAAACTTCACCTTATTGACTCGTAAGTGTTAAAAATACTTCAAGTGCCATTCATTAAGCTTAGCAAATTTTAGCACCACAATTTGATACGGAAACTTCACCTTATTGACTCGTAAGTGTTAAAAATACTTGAAGTGCCATTCATTAAGCTTAGCAAATTTTATTGTACCGACATGATATTACTAGAATAATCTTCTTTGCAAGAATTATTTTTTGTGTGGTACATGCAAACCTGTTTATTATGTTTTCTTCTATACCACATAAAATTGATTATTTTTTGTATACATATATTTAATTTCCTCGTGTTTTTAGGGTCTCGATAATATTTCAAATGATGAAGGTAATGGCTACTTACACTTGATGAATTAACTAGGGTGGTAATTTAGATATTTAAACTAACTTATGATCTGTTCTTTTATAATTGAAAGTGTTGCACTCTATATATCCATATTTTTATGTTTAATATTGTCGTTAAATACATAACATGGCTGATTCTTTGAGGAATGTCTCATTTAGAGAGAGAGTATACCGGTGATGCAATCAAATGTGGTATGGAGCCATTAGGATTAAAAGTGTGATTTTTTTATTTCCGGTGCAACGCACGGGCATGTTTTGCTAGTAAATTAAAAAAACAGAAACACCGCAACTAACAAAAAAAGTCGAACACAATTTTTTTTTGCACAAAATTTCTTTTGAACAAAATAAAATTGAACAAAAAAATTTGAACAAAAAAAAAATGGACCGACCGTTGGAAATGGGCAGGCCCATCGGACGCCCCCCCCCCCCCCCCCCGCGCAGGCGGCGGCGCCGCCAACAGGCGGCAAATAGGAAATGCCACTTGCAGCGCTGCAACAAGCGAAGCCTTGCACGGGCGTTGTCTGCTTCTTCCTCTCCATGCAAACATTTACGGCACCAGACACAAACGCCATCTATAACTGCCACTGCCATTTCCTCGCGGCGAGGTAATGGACAAACTCACCTCATCAAGGTCCATAACTCATGTCGCTTCTCACGGCTTGGCTGCCCATAGACGAATGACACAAAGCTCAGTTTGTCCTCGCCCCTTCACCATACACGCTGCTATGCAACCCTGAGATCAAGAGGATCCGACACGATGCTTTATGTAAGAAGAAGGGGCGAGGACAAACTGAGCTTTGTGTCATTCGTCTATGGGGAGCCACGCCGTGAGAAGCGACATGAGTTCTGGACAAATTGATGTGCTCACCGAGCTCGATGCTATATATAAGAAGAAGGGTCCTCGCCCCTTCTTACATAAAGCATCGAGTCGGATCCTCTTGATCTCCTTTTCTATCTCTCACAACCACCTGAACCGTAATCTCATAGACCGATCTAATGTCACAGAGCACCAACGAACTCCGCCCGTGTTTTCGCCGACTCCAACCACCGGAGGCCGAACTTCTGCACTAGGAGGACCGCAAGGAGGAGGAGGAGGATCTATTCCCGTAACCATAAATTCAATCCGTTCATCACATCCTACGTAGTTCGCGAGTCCATCTGTTCGTTTCATCGACTTCCCGGGACTACTGCATCGAGCTCGGTGAGCACTAGCCAATTCCCGTGCACCACCATGCTAGAATCACAAATACCCGTCTCCTAGACATAGTTACCAGCAATATATCTCTAGTTGACAACGCGGCCGTGTGAACCAAAGGCTACCGATGGTATTGACATGTTACTATGCCTTTCACACTCTAGATGGATGCGAACCCTATATAGAAAACTTCCCAAATGACCATAGGAACCCAGCAGAGGTGTCAGTTTTCAAATTTATATGATGTTATACAAAATTACTTATAATCATGTATGTATTCGACCCCAAATTCAATAGTATTTGAATTTGATGCATTAGTTTGAGCATGTAGTTTTGTTCCTACCATTTGTATATGCCTAGTGTATTGCTTAGAATTTCATCTAATTATTTTAGATCTATTGGTTGTTGTTAAGCTGTAGTTTTATCTATGGTTGTTAGGTTAGATTTTATCTAAACATTAATTATTTTTTAATTGCATATAAAGTTTATTTGTTGGTACGTGCGATCCAATTGTTTCTAGTGTATTTGTTCCTCCTGATTGTATTTGTAATATGTATGGTTGAATGCTAGATTCATCTATGTATATTTTTCTAGTTATTTTTGTTGTTAGCTATATATGCTTACATTATAGCAGTGTATCCATGTTTTTATGCCATGCTTAGCTATACGTTTGTTTGGTAGAATTAAATAAGGTGTTCTATATATAGTTTTGCTACATTTTTGAATAGTTTGATTACCGCTAGCTGAACAATTCTTATTGTTCTTATTCTTTCTTTTACTTTGTGTTTATAATTCTATAAAAAGTGTGGTATTTGTCTTATTGCATGATTAGATTTTTTTGTTAAATTCTAAGTTAGGATCTAATGACTTGTGTTATACATCTTTGCTAGATTGTTATTTGAATGTCATGTTGTGGCTTCATGACATGTTATTTCTCATGTATTTGAATATTAGAGTGAGTCATTGCATTTCCGTAAAGTGTTCTAGTTTATGTTATTCACTTGCATACTTGTATGTTTAGCTAGTATGAGAAATTATGTGTGCATTGCATATTAGCAATATGCCACTATATTTTGACTACATGTTTTTAAACTATTTTGTTAGAAAAAAATGGACCGATTACCTAGCCTTTGTTAACCCCATTCCCAATCAAGCTATTTCCTCTCGCTCTCTGTCGAACGGCCAACACACTCTTTATTTGATCTTATTCAACACTTCTTTGTTTGAATATTATTCCGTCATATTGCTTTTATTTATTTGGATTGAAATTTCTTTGATCGATGATTAGGGAGTGGAGAGTATTACGATCATGAACAAGGGAGTGAGGAGCAAGAGTTCAATAACGAAGTCATGCCCCCTCCCCTATCATGTTTTATCCTATATTTTTACAAGGGGCGTTATTTTGGCATTTTACAATTATGCATCCTATTTTATTCAAGTTACTAGCGTGTCGATTGACACACTAGCCCGATCTGCTTGTCGCCTTATACGTAATACCCTGAGTAGAAATTATATACTAATCCTTTTAGAGTAGAAATTTTTAGCCATGCTCAATAATCACTAGGATATCATCTTGCCTCTTTAGAGGAATTGGTTAACCCGCGGGTCACAAACACCTTTTACACTTGTTGAGCTCGTTGAGCTAGACCGATGAGCTGTTGTTGCTTCCTTTACTCTCTGTTCTACTCTGGGTGATGCGCGGGCGACAACTGGATCAGATTATTGACAGAGTGATTGTCTGCCCTTCACTTGTTGGAGGGAGCAATCAATAAATTTTGGATTTGAAGATTGTGACCATCGTACAACCACATGCTATGTGGGCACTGGCTTGATCAAATAGGTTAGTCGTCCTAAGGGAGAACCTTTGACACAGATGGGGGGGGGGGCGTTTGGGGACATACACTCAGTTCTGGGCCAGACCCGGTGGGCATGTCACATCTTTAGGTGATCTACCTAAAATACCTCGTCACAAACTCCTTATTGATATACTAGCGATGACTGGTTGCAACAAGGCAAGGTTGATGTAGTACCATTTGGAAAGATGGAATATACACGCCTAGTAGATTTTATCGGCATTGTTTCAAGCATGTGGTAGCCAGTCCAAATTTTGCTTGTATATGGAAGAGCAAGGTGATTTTAAGAGTGAAAGTTTTTGCGTGGTTATTGGTCAATGGCCGTCTCGGTACCAAAGATATGTTAAAGAGGATACAATGGAATGTTATAGAGCTTTTTCAGTGTGAGCTTTTCTCTACTGGTTCTATTGAGGATAATATGCACCTTTTCTTCCACTATAATTTAAGTGTGAGGATTTGGAATTACCTACCATTCCAGTGGGAGTCGGGGGACTCTTTTGAGCAGATGTTCTTCAAGGCTAGAAGAAAGTTTTCTGAGCCTTTCTTTAGGGAGGTGGTCATTCTTGCTGCTTGGCACATTTGGAAACAGAGGAATGAGGCCATGTTTCGAAATGTACTCCTTTCTTCCAAATCTTGGAGGAGGAATTTTGTTCAGGTGGTCACCATGCATGTGCATAGGGTGAAGAGCAAGTATGTCCTTGATTTGTCAAGATGGATTGACAATCTACCTTAAAAAATAGGGTCGTTTTCTTTTCTTTCGTAGATATGATCCTTTGTATTTTTCACATGTTTTAATTTGAAATAAAAAGCTGTGGAGGCGCAAGCCTTACAGTCTTAGATAAAAAAAACAAGGCGAGGTTGTGACATGTGGGTAAAGTGTATCACCTCTGCAGAGTAAAACTATTCGAACAGCCGTGTCCACTGTCATACATGAACTTTTTTTTGCTACTTCCCTCTGCCCCTATTCTGAAATCCTATGGATAATGTGAGGCGTCGATGACACGCACTTTAATGAGAAATACCCCATTGAATATAAAACATGTTTTTGTCTAAAATCATCTTATGAAATCTATTATGGTATTGCTTTTGTGCAAAAGAACTATACAACCTTCCTTTGAAGCCACACGTAGCTATTTTAGGTCTTGCATGGAGGGGGTACGCTGAGTACATTATGTACTCATTGCATTTCTTTGTTTATTGTTCAGAGCACTACAAAGACGGAGACGACTACGACTATTACAACGACGCTGAGGAGTGAGGCCTCATGGACTACATCGACTGGCTGCGGTTGAGATGGAGTCACTTCACATTTTATATTCCGCTGAGCTTTCTCGTTGTAATAAAATGTCACAAGAAATACTATGTGACTATTGCTATTCAAGCTCTGCAATAATTTACTTTTAAACGTCCTGCAATGGTATTCATTTCGCTGTGTTGTCAACATTGATCTTGGGGTTGACATGAGAACACAGAGGGTTTGGAAGTCTAGTTCCGGTCCTCACACCTCTGATCTAGCGCCATAGCCGACGGTAGTATGTAACGGGGAGGAAACAGCCTGTGAGGTGAAAGTTTGCCGTGTTATTTTGACATGATCCAAATTCATATATAAAGATAAAGACCAAACATCTAACGAGCAGAACGCAACAACGGTACGAGTTGTCACCGACTTGGATCAGGATTTCACCTTGTTTACGGTTTACCCTTTTATATATCTCTTGTAAGACGTCGATTAAGGATAAGTAGAAAGTTAGAAATCCCCATTGTTTGTAACCGCACACGTTATACTGAACTTTCACTAGATGGAGCGCGTGGTTTTTCTCTTCCTTCTTGAAAGGAGTTTTCCATGTTAAAATCTCGTTTTTCCTGTCCTAGTTGATCTCTTTGTTCATCGATTATTTGTGTTATCGTTTATAACATACAGCCGGTCCCTTACACTACTAGAGATTTGCTTATAGCAGCATATCCTACCACAGGCGAACAAGAATACCTGTGCGCCTGGGTTAATTAGCGCCGGCGAAGGGTAGATCTGTGCGCCTGGGGTAAGTCTGTTACCCCAGGCGAACAGAAAACTGAAGCGCCTGGGGTAAAGTGTGGCAGGGCCAAGCACGGCCGACCCTGGCACGCTCCCTTTACCGCAGGCGAACAGCCCACCAGTTCGCCTGCGGTATAACAGATACCACAGGCGAATAAATATAGAAGCGCCTGGGGTAAAAAGTGGACTGCGGTAGCTCCCTTTAGCGCAGGCGCACCGAAAAGCTGTTCGCCTGGGATAAAGAAATGCCTGAGGTAGCACCACTTACCGCAGGCGCATCTATTACCATATTCGCCTGGGGTAATATTTGTCCCCAATATAAGTGCGGCCAGCCACCCACCACCCCCCCTATCCACCCCACTCACTCACTCACTAGTCCAAACTCGAGCCATTAGTGCTCCTAGCTCAATCCCCCACACCCCTCCACCATTTTTAGCTAATTTAACCAATCATGTTTGTTATATTTTAGCTAGTATGCTACCCCACTTTCCCTCTTCCAAATCTCTCCACTAGATCTACTAACCGGACACTAGATCTCACCACAAATGCACCACTAGCTACTTCTAGATCTATCACTCTCTTATCGGTCGTCTCTTCGGTGATCTTCGACGTCGTCATCGCGTCTATATATTTTGCATTGTGTGTCATCTTAATAGGTGCGTGGGATTGGTCGGTGGATGAGAATTCGTTCTCCTTTTCATTTTATTGTGTTGCCATGAGGATGAGTTGCCAATGTTTCGCCGAAATGTTGATTCATTTCCTTTTCGGCAAATTTCCGGCGCTCCGCGTTACACCTTTTGTAGGAAGGTCATGCCGAAATTTTCCGTGAAAACCGGATCTAGTTAATGAAACCTCTCTCTCTTGCATTTTGTAGCAATGGTCATTGCGATGAGGACAAGCGTGGTGCATAGGTACGTGCGACGCGCGACGGCCGAGATGCATCGAAACAACCGCACCGAGATAGAGTGTCCGTGTCGGAAATGCAAGCCGGGGTCTTTGTTCAAACCAGATTCTGGTAATGTGGAGAAGCACCTGCTCAGGTATAGTTTCATGGAGGGCCACACTAAGTGGATGGATGATGATGAAGACGATGATCACGCCGAGACCAATTGGGCGGCGACATGTGAAGATGATCAGGAGGAGTCTGAACATGGCAATGGAGAGGACGAAGAGGCTGTCGACGGAGACGACTATAATGAAGAAGAAGGGAGTCATGGTGATCAACAACATGAAGACGAGGACATGAACACTCCGCTAACTTCAGTCGTGCGGGACCCTCATGTTCAAGATCTTCTTCTCAAGAACACGTCGACCGACGCCAGACGTAAATCTAAGATCACGCAACTAGAGATAGACTCTGCAACTCCGTTGTATGACGCAAGTCGCGGGGCGGAGGAGTCACGCTTGAGAGTAGCTCTGGATCTTCTTGAGATGAAGGCAAAACACGGATGGAGTCGCGGGACGAAGAAAGCTCCTAGGAAAGTTGTGTGGTACTTTCCACTCATTCCCCGTCTGCAGCGGTACTTCGTGGACCCCAAGGAAGCAAAGCTCATGCGCTGGCACGATGACAGAAAGAAGGCGGTGCTGAGCGATCCAGAACGTGTTGAAAAACCAGTGCTAACACACCCTTCGGATGCACGTTAGTGGAAAGCATTAGACGCATTCGATGAAGAATTCGGGAACGACCCAAGGAACATCAGGCTTGGTGCGAGCACCGACGGTCTCAATCCGTTTGGCAATCAGAGCAGCAAACATAGCACCTGGCCCGTGTTTGTATGGATGTACAACCTCCCCCCGTGGCTGTGTCTGAATAGGAAGTACATACACATGAGTATGCTGATTCAAGGGCCGACCCAGCCAGGGAGCGATATCAACCTGTATCTCGAGCTATTGAAGGAGGATCTAGACACGTTGTGGGAGGAAGGGGTGGAAACATGGGACGCCTTCAAAGAAGAAACTTTTCGTATGAGAGCCGCACTGATCACGACGGTGCAGGACTATCTCGGATACGGATATATTGCGTGTCAGGTGTGCCATGGACACAAGGCTTGTGTCAGGTGCATGGAATTTACCCCGTTTCTACAGCTACACAAGGATCCCGGATCTTCTAAAACCGTATACATGAGGCATCGAATGTGGCTACCACTGAACGACCCGTGGAGAAAGCGCGGAGACCTGTTCAACGGTAAAGATGAGCTCGATCTACCTCCACGCAAGAGAAGAGGAGAAGAGATCGATACTCTATTGAAGAATTGGAAAACGTGTCCTCCGTCGGGAAAGGTACAAAAGCGGAAGCGAGGAGAGAAAAAGTGTCCTCCGCCAGAAGGACCGCTCTTGGGGGTATGGAAAAGGAGGTCCGTGTTTTGGGACTTGCGGTACTGGCCAATCCTCGGAGTGCCTCGCTGCCTTGATGTCATGCATATCACGAAGAATGTGTGTGAGAGCTTGCTTGGCACCCTGTTCAACATGCCAGATAGGACCAAAGACGGGCCAAAATCAAGATACGACCTGATGGTCCTGAATATCAGGAGCGAGCTTCACTTACCGCCTTCTACGCGTGAACAGACGGAGGAGGACGAGGATGAGGTGGAGGAGATGGACGACCACAAGCGGAAAAGGGCTAAGAAACACCAAACTCACCGCCTGAAACCCTCTTGCTTCACTCTAAGCCCCGACGAGCTCGCGCAAATATTCACATGCCTCCTCGGAGTGAAATTTCCCTTAGGTTACGCGGGGCTGATAAGCAGATACCTAGACGCGGAGAAAAAAATCTTCAGCGGGATGAAGTCTCATGACTGTCACGTGATGATGACGCAAATACTTCCGGTTGCAATCAGAGGGATAATGGAACCGCACGTCCGTCAAACGCTCACTGGCCTCTGTAACTTTTTCGATGTCATCACTCGGAAGTCGATAAGCGTGAAGAAACTCGGAAGGCTGCAGGAAGAGATCGTCACCATCCTATGCGAGCTTGAGATGTACTTCCCACCTGCCTTCTTTGATATTATGGTACATCTCTTGGTCCATATCGTGGACGATATCACCAATCTTGGGCCGGCATTCTTGCACAACATGATGGCGTTAGAAAGAATGAACGGGATCATCAAATCATTCGTTCGTAACAGGGCACACCCGGATGGAAGCATCGTCCAGGGATTTCTCACCGAAGAATGCATCTCTTTCTGCAAGAATTTTCTAGGCGATGAGAAGCCAGCTGTTGGTTTGCCCGCAAACAAGCACCTTGACAGGTTCATGGGGGTAGGCCACAACACTGGCAAAAGGGTAATGGACGTGGACTCCTGTGGTCGGAGAGCCGACTTTGAAAGGGCCCACCTAGTAGTGTTACAACACATTGACGATGTCGACCCTTGGATAGAAGAGCACAAAACCGCGATAAAAAACAGTGCTCGCAGGCCGATGACGGAAGATGAGATATTTAGAGCACACAACTCCTCTTTCGCGACATGGTTCAAGAAGCAGATTGATGCCGATCCCCCGCCAATGACATGTCAGAAAGATAAAATTGTATTGGCCTTGTCATATGGCCCCGCGCCCAATCTGATGACTTATCAAGCATACGACATCAATGGGTACACATTCTACACGGAGGAAAGAGACAAAAGTAGCGACTATCAAAACTCGTCTATAACGATGGAATCTTACACGGGCGAAGAGATTAGAAGATACTACGGAAAGATCGAGGAAATCTGGGAGCTTGACTACGTTGGGGTAAAGCTGCCGATGTTCCATGTCAGATGGGCTACAAACGTCATGAAAGAAGACGAATATTTCACCACTATGTCGATGTCTGAAGCCACAAACCCAAGTCCAAGAACCCACCGCGCAAAATGAGCCCTGGGTATTGGCTAAGCACGTGGATCAATGCTTCTTCATAACCGACCCGGCAAAGCCTAGTCGTGTTGTCGTAAGGAGAGGAAAAAGGGCCCTCATCGGAATGGATGGAGTCGCCGATGAGAAGGACTTCGACGGCTTAGTCGGAGACCCGATGATGGAAGAACCCGGTGAAGACGATGCACCATACACCACAAGAAGAAGCAGGACCACACTACCTAGGGCAGGTCTTCCATTCACAAGAAGAAGTCACAATATGGCGGTCACGTATTCAACATCGACCAAGAAAGGCAAGAGTAAGATTGTGACGAAAGGTTGAGAGAGGGAAATACTCGCGATATAACATGCTAATAGCTACTATGTACAATGTGTTTTCAGAGAGGAACACTTGCGGTATCTCGCTAAATCAATCTATTTACGCTCGATGCGACATATTAAATATATTTGCACATGTTAACTTTCATATGTATGTAATTTTTAAGTGAAAACCAACGTGGGGGAGCCCCATATAATAGCATTCGTATTGCTCGATGTGTCTCGGGCCGGGGTGGGGCTGCGTAATTTAGAAAATCTTAGCACATGCGCATCTGCGAGAAAATGCGCCTGAAGTAAACTTTATCACAGGCGCTTTTAACAGAACATGCGCCTGGGCTAATGCTATGTGGGCCCGCGCAAACCAAAACTCTACGAATTTTAGCACAGGCGCATTTTCTAGGCCATGCGCCTGGGGTATGGATCTGTGGGCCCGCGCATAACAGGGCCTCGAGCCAAGCACATTAGAACCGGTTTGTATCACAAACCGGTTCTAAAGGGTGTGTCCCCTGGGCCCCCCTACCTGCAGCAAATGGCCGCAGGCCTTTAGAACCGGTTTGTTAGGCCTGCGGCCATTTGCTCCAGGTAGGGGGGGCCAAAGGAGACACCCTTTAGAACCGGTTTGTGATACAAACCGGTTCTAATGTTTAGCGCAGGCGCATTTCTTAGGTTACGCACCTGGGGTATGGCTCTGTGGGCCCGCGCATAACGAATCGCTACGAACATTAGCGCAGGCGCATTCTGGCCTGTTCGTCTAGGGTAAAGGATAGCGCAAGCGCATTTCACTCGTTGTGCGCCTGTAAGTCCTCGCTCTGCTAACGCCCAACCCGCATATCACTCTCGTTTCATATCGATCCCAAACCGCACGCCGCCGTCGTCTCTAGCTCTCATCGCACGCCGCCGTCGTCGTTGTCGAGCAGGAGGAGGAGGAGCGGGAGCAGCAGCAGGAGGAGGAGCAGGAGCAGCAGCGGAGGAGGAGCGGGAGCAGCAGGGGAGGAGGAGAGGGAGCACGCCGCGCGCCGTCCCTCTCATCGTCGTCGTCCACGCCGGCCGTCGTCACCTACGCCGCCGTCGCCCACGCCCACGACAAACCCAGGTCAGCCCCCCCCCTCTTCCAACGCCCTCATACTACTGCTGCTACTCCATCATACATGCTTTAGCTACAACTGGATCTGATCATGTACCATTATTTATGGATTCTGGTAGTTCAGCTCATAGTGGAAATCGATCTGCCTTTTCTTTTGAGTTATCATGGCTACGTCAGGAGGTGTTTTTTGAGATGGTTAGGGCTGAATGGATTTCCATGCAGATAGGAACATCGCCTGTTGAGATATGGCAAGATCGTCAGACGAATTTAGACACTAGCTGAATGCCCGTGGGTTTCCACGAAATTTCAAGACACGTAAAATCAATAATATAAATGCTATATTTCTTATACTAGCTGAATCACCTACTAATTACATGTGAACAGAACACTGAAGCTTTGGACACTGCTAGAATTCTCTGTGATTTGTTATTAATTAAGTGCACTATTTTACTTTGATCAATATATATGGAGGTTTTTTTGGCATGATATATGAATTTCCTGGGAGTTTTTGTGCCATGTGATGACAACAATGCAAGGAACTGTTTTTGTGGCCATGCATGTGTGCATTCAATTTATGTTGCAGGTACATTGAGTGCCAATGTTTTGTCGGAACGTTGATTCATTTCCGTTCCGGCGAATTTCTGGCACTCCGGCATGACCATTTATAGCCGAGGTCACGCCGAACTTTTCCGGTGACTAACAGTATACGTTTTGTCTACTGCTAGCTAGGGCATGTCTTCTTCTACTACGGATCCGACTTTATTGGACCACTACATCCTTATGGCCCGAGAGTCGCAAGAGGAAGATCGGACACAAACTGACCATGACGTCGAGCCCCACAATGATGACGGGCTCACCGGTGGCGAGGAGAAACCACTGATATTGGCGCCGGGGGTCCCTCAGGGAGCAGCACGACGGGAAACAAGCGTCGGAAGCGAGCTCCGAACAAGGTCGGCACCGTTCGAGAGAAATTCACGGAGGTGGACCCTTCCAGTGGCACGCCTGTAATGCCATTGGACCTTGTGAAAGGGTACTTCCTCCAACTTGGCGCGATACTTCGAGATGTCGTCAATGTCAACGAGCCGACTCTCAAGAAGAAGCCAACTCTGCGCGCCCAACTCATCTCGAGGCTGCACGCGCGGTACGAGTTCCCTCCCCCCTACAACAACGAGAATCTGAAGGGCAACCTCGTGAACAAACTCGCCCTCACTAGATTCACCAAAGCCCTGAGCAATTACAAGACTATGGTGAGGGCGATGATTAGGGAATCGACACCATTCGAAGAGATCCATCGCCACTTCCCGCGGATTACGCCCGATCACTTCAACACTTTCCTAAATAATGAGTCGCTTGATGTCACTAAGAAGCAAACGGGATGGGGGAAGGATCTAGCGTCGAAGAACATCGGTCACCACAATCTCGGCTGTCGTGGCTACGACGGGAAGGAGCCAGTTTGGGCGAAAGAGGACCAGTCCTACATTGAAAAAGGGATTGAGAACCCTTACGCCAAGTATGCCCATGACCCGCAATTCCAGAAATTCATGAGGTCGAGGTACAGAAAAGTAACTCCGACCGGGGAACTTGTCTCGGACCCGAAGATGGTGGAGGGTGTTATTTTGGTCACGGACGATAGCGTGAAGAATGTTGAGAAGCTAGTGGTAAGAAATTTACCATTTCATGCAACTCATCATCATCAAGTCCATGATTTCATTCTAGTACGAAACCAATTCTAAACCGTTTATATGTTGCTTCTGCAGCTAGAAGAACAACAACTTGAATCTTCCTCGTCGCAGACGTCGACGGCCAAAGTCGCGTGGGATAAGCCTTTCATCAGGGGGTACAACAAGGCAAAGAGCCAGGACCCTCTGAAAAGGCCGCACTTAGGCCGTATCACCGGCGGCGGACTTAATAAGAAGCACGCCAACTATGGCTTGGCTGAGCCCAACACTAAGGAGTCGCGGGCAGCGAAGAAGAGCGAGGAGACGGAGGAGCTGAAGAAGAAGGTCCATGACTTGGAAACAAACATGGAGAAGAAGATTGAGAAAACGGTGGGGGAAAAGATGAATGCGCTCATCCCTGCCATATTTGAAAAAATATGTGGCTACATCGCCGGGGGCTCACACGGGCCGTTACCGACGTTCAACATACCGTAGATGTTGGTCGTGCCCGCCGCGGCCGCCGCCGGTGGTCCGTCGACGTCGGCCGTGCCTGTCGTCCCCGCCGTGCTCGACGCGCCTGCCCCCGATGGACCGTCGGCCGTGCCCGACGCGCCTGCCCCCGATGGACCGTCGGCCGTGTCTGGCGCGGCCACCACCCCGTTGCTCGACGAGCCCACCATCACCTGTGGTCCGTCGACGTTAGCCGAGCTCAATGCCCTCACGGTAAATGATTGACCGTCTCAAGCTGTAGCCAGTTCAATATAACCCTACTCTCTGACCTATCCATGCATGTTATCGCAGGCTGACGCGACGGGATGCACCTTCCTGCTAAAAGTGGGCAGCGAGTTGAAGGATGTTGCAAAGGGGAGCATCTTGCAGCCACTATCCCGCAAGTACCACTGTAGAGATATACCGTCCAACGAGCTTCGGGTTCGCGTCGATCTGGTGCTACCGGGATTCGAGAACTTGTATCCTCCTAATCAACCCGCCGATGCCGACAGCGAGCTGAATCTCGGCCAACTGGACAATCAAATCTTGCTATGGCCGAAAGCCCTTATTCGGCTGAACACGACGTCAGGGTCGGCGCCAAGCCAAGCCATGACCGTCACCACTACACCGGTTGCGCCCGCGGCAAGCCAACAAGACAAGGTCCAACATGGCAATGTCCTCTCTCCACCTCCGGTGCATCCTCCTCCTCCCGAGCACGAGACGTCCAATGACGAGCAACATCACGAGCATGAGACCCATGACGACTACATGGATATTGAACTTGGTCCCATTGACAATTTCATAAATCAGTTGGATGGCGAGAAGCCGGTTCCTCCGAAGTTACCCGCCAGAACTCTTGATATCCAGAAGAAGGTAGATGGCGGAGAGGGCGGTTCTTCTGAGTTACCCACCAGAAAACCGGATATCCAGAAGAAGCTAACCTATTCCCAAGAAACTCCCGAGGAGCAGACGGCCTTTACGGCTCCACAGCCTACGCTGGTTACCCCGAATACACTCCGTGCTACGGCCGCGGAGGCGGTAAAACAAAGCGGCACTCCCATCTGCTTGAGGCCGAAGAAGAATCGGAAGAGGACGGTAGCCAAGAAGAAGAAAGGTGGTGCCTCCTCTAGTAGCCAGCCAGCGGCCGCCCGAGTCCTGGACCGTTTGCCGCCCGCCGTCCCGTGGAGGAAGGTGCATGAGATAGGTCAGCCGATGCTGCCGCCAGAGGTTGTCGCTGTCATGGGTGGTGACATGAGGACCATCCACGACGGGATTTTGTTCAAAGAGAATGAACTTCTACGTGAGAAACATCCGTCCTACCCGCTATACGTGGTCAAGGTGCCCCGATCCGTGGGCTTTGTGGATTCAAATCCCGCAGAGGTGTTCTTCATCAGATACGAAGACATATTCAGGGTCTTCCACTTGGGTAAGCTCGACCGAAGCATTGTCCGCCTGGTATCGCTCAGCATGGCGCACGATATGGTCATGGAGAATACCCCGCACATCGCGATTATGGACCCCTACTACATGAATGAGGACTACTTGCGGTCACATGCGGACCGAGTTCTTATCACGACTTACATAACGGGTTTTTTGATAGATAACAAGGATAAGAACGCCATTCTCATGCCATACTTTCCCAAGTAAGTAGTCCTCTCCGCTTCACGTCGTTACATTCTTTCTAGAATCTCCTTAGTATTCCGATTGATGATATTGATGGCTTGTTCGAAATGTTCTGCGCAGAAACGGAGGATGCGTACTCATCGTCATGGAACCGCATTGGTCACAATGCACTTATCTCGATGCGGGTAGGGCGGTGCAGAAGGACTACACCGACATAAGAGCTGTTCTTAATAGTGTCGTCAACGGCTTCGCCGCCGATTTAGGCAAGCCCCTAAAAAAGGAGAAAATAGTCCGAGGCGCCTACGTGTGCACCCACGTAACAAACGTCCCCTGCCTCAAGCAATCGGAGCAAGAATCTAAGTTGGAAGCTTGGTATGTCATCTTTCAGATGAGGGAGTACTTAAAGGATGCCCAACAGGCCCATCTACCAAGTGATCTCCGAGATCTGACCACAAAGATGGCCAACACCCCCGATGAATATGTGCGGGCTGAGTTCTGTCGCATCCAGCGGAGGATCTGCACGATACTCTCGTCGGATGTCATCACTCGGGGTGGCTTGTTCTTCCACGACCACGCACCACCGAGCAACCGTGACATAGAAGCACACCTACGAGAGCAACGTGACACCCGGACATTCAACACCCTACAAGGCGTTCGTCCGTTCCCGCCGAGACTATAGGATTGACAAAATGTTAGTATACACTTGCATCATATAACTTTTAGACCTTTATTTGTCGTGTTTTATTCGTAAACCTTGATGCTTCTATTTTTTGATAGTTATTTGCGGTCTATTATCACTTTCGATGCTAAACTCGTATTTTTGTCCTATGCACAGATGACATGGTATGTTGTGTATGTCGGTAGGGTTCCCGGAGTCTACGACGACTGGGACCAATGCCATGGTGGAGGCGGAAGCTCGATACGCCACTTACCTAGCGAGAGAGAAGACGGAGAAGACGAGGGCCCGGATGACCACCTTCGCCATCGCCGTGCTTATACTCCTAGTGTTGATGCTACTTGTTGTTTTGCTTGTCTAGATAACTAAACTATCGATTTGTTTGGACTATGTACTCCTAGTGTTTGAACTATGCTTGTAACTAAACTATTCGCTTCGAGACTATTTGGTGATGATCGAGACTATTTGGTGACGATCGAGAATATTTCTGTTATTTTGCTGTCATTTTCATATTTATTCCTGTCAATTTGCTGTATCTGTTATTTTCGTTTCTTTTATTTTTGACACAGCAAAACCATACCCCAGGCGAATAAGAAATCGTACCCCAGGCGAATATGTACCCCAGGCGCACATTGCCTGTTCGCCTCAGGTAAAAGGCTTACCCCAGGCGCACAGGGCACGTTCGCCTGGGGTATGTCAAGCTACCCCAAGCGCATCTTGTTGTTCGCCTGCGGTAAGTCATTACCGCTGGCGATGTGGTCCCAGGCGAACACATATTTGCCTGCGGTAGCCTAATTTGGTTTGCCTGCGGTAGTCTTTTCCCTAGTAGTGTTAGGGTTAATTAAGAGGTACTGGATTTATTTTGATATGATACTAGCTGGTTTTAGGAGAGTAGATATGTGCGTACTAGTCCAACTGTGAGAAATTTCAACGAAGAAATGTTGGGAGCCCAGTCAGATGTACTCCCTCCATTTCAAAATATTTGATTTTCATTTTTCTAAATAATTTCAATAATTATAAAAACATAAAAAATGTAAAGTTATTACAACACTTTAAAATAATTTCGAATTCGTCAAGTTTCTGATAACAAATCATTCTGATCAAACTATTTGGTAGCTCTGAGCGCCCACAACTCTTATAACGAATCATTCTGATCAAACTATTGTGGACTTCATTGACCTGATGGAACAAGTGCGATGTCAAGCGGGGGGGGGGGGGGGGGGGGGCCTCGACGATCTGTCGTGGTCCGGCTGCCCCAACTTGAGACTTCCACGGTCCCTAAACGTCGATGGCACGACTAGTCCGACTAGGCGGGTGACATGGTGTTAGGAAGGGTCCGACGAAGCTTGACTCGATGGGGGCGGAGGGATGGATCAAGGGAGAACACACTCAACCGCCATTTCAAGAAAAAGGAAAGATGAATGTTGTCTTAATAAGAAAGTTCCTACTTCTCGCTACAGAAATGATCTTTAAGACAAGCTATTGTTTCGGTTTTGAAGAAGGTAGCCATAGAGGCTAAGGCCTTCCCAGTGGCGGCGCGGGAATGGAGTGGCGAGCATCGACCTAACTTAAGGAAAATGCCTAGGCCTCTAGAATCGCCCATGGAGCGACCGGGGAGGTAGAGGCTAGCGTCCGTGAGGAACCTTTACTACGTAGCTTATATGTTATCCAAGTATAAACATACATAGTAACGGAAATAGGCTTTCGGCTCACGGGTGCAGGTGAACCCCTATCCCCAAAACCGAATTTCAAATTATCAAAAAAATTCAAACAAAAATTTCGTGTGTTCATATGAACTTTCTATGTCCGTACAAAAAAAATTCGCGGAGAAAAAAGTTCGTGCGGCTGAAGTAAAAAAGACAAATACCTGGTGTTAAAAAATGACTCTTCACGTAATATTTTTTTTCTTTTTTTATAGTGGACACGTAAAATGCCTTTTTGATGCGATTTTTTTTTTGCATGGATAGAACTTTTTCATATGAATATGAATACCCGATTTTTATTTTTTGAATTTTTTTGACATTTTGAAATCCGTTAAACATGCATTTTGCATAACGGATTCATCTGCACCCGTAAGCCGAAACATAATGTCCCTAGTAACCGGTTTCTTTAAGTTGCAATATGCATTTGAACGATAAGATATATCTATATACATTATATGAGTAGACCCGCACATCATGTGGACGATTAATTACCATCACGGGAAGTCGGGAAGCAATCAACAACTGCCTCTTGTTTGCACTAGTTCTGTCATGGGACTACAACAGTACTAACAGAGGAACAAGGTGCAAAAGAGTTGCCCAAAAACGACCTGAAGTATACATAGAGACTACAGAGTACTATTTCATTACCACCTAGGTATTGCCATCTTTACACACAATTATTTCTTGTACTTTTATCTGCTAGCAACCAGATTGATAATTTCAGTTCTTGGGGAAGAGCTGAAGGTGGAACCCATCTGGGAAGCTCAGTCCTGGGGTACGGATTATGTTCCCTCCTTTTACCGCCTTCCATCTGAAATGCGAACATTCATGCTTAGAGAAGGTCGATTTCATACTGTCAGAGAGAAACAGTGCACATATGTGTACATCAGTACATGTGACAAACTGCACCTGTATTTTGTCACCAGGCAGTGTATGAAGGTTGCCATCAGGACCTTGCTGAGGTCTGTTCCGACACAGAACCGGAGACCTCCACCAAAGGCCATGAAATGCTTCGTCCCTCCGGTGATTTCCATCTTGTCCTGCCCAAGAGAATGCTAGAACTGTTATTTCTTGAGAAACTGGTGAGTCAAAACTCAAAACAGGACACATTACTGGTTACTCACGAAAGCCATGCATGCATGAAGCCTTCCAGAAGCAGATACTAGTCTACTATTATTTGCTTCATGGCAACTGTTTCTACTGCTATAACACAAGTGAGGCCGCTTCCTTTCTTTATTCCTACGTGTTCCTTATCAGTAGAACAGTGCGTGTTAAGTATCATTTGACAATATGCTGCTCTAGAAGTTGACCTGACCGCACTCATGCATATGTAGACTAATCACGTAGCACAACAAAGAGAACTGAGATTATTGTTACCGAACTTCCAGGTTCATACTCTGGATACACTACTAGAAACTCGGCTTTCCTATTGTCGGAAATTACACAATATTTTTTTATAAGAATTACACTGATACGTTAGCTGCCTGTTGCCGTTTTGTTTAGTAGCTTGCAAGTGCAAATAGTTACTAGGTTTCTTACAAAATGATGGCTTATTTTGATTAAAGTGGTCAAACTTCAGGGATTCAGTTATATGCTACAGTCGTTTGCTTGGCACTGGGAACAACCTTATAGGATTCTAAGCAAACAAAACCCTGAAGATACCACGTAAAGTTACAGTCTGTCGTATTTTAATTAGCACACTGAAACATAAGGTTCAGGTCGCATCCAAAATAAAACACTCTATATAGAATTGATTGATGCCAACTCGCAGAAAGATCAGAAGTGCACAAACCTGCCACCTCCATGGATTAAACGCCAGTGGATCTTCGTAAATATCGGGATTTAAGTGCACTGCGGGGGGACACACCATTACTGCCCAGCCTGCTGGAATAGTGTAGCCTGCACCCAAAGGAGAAAATGCATGCAGAGAAAGATCAGATTTCTTCAACTCACGCCAAGAACCAAAAAGTGGTGCTCCATAATATTTACGTGCTCAGTTACCTTTGAATTCAATGTCTTGCAAGGCCTTCCGGAAAATCCCTGGCACGATGTTGGCTAGCCTTGCTATCTCCAAAGTGACCTTAATGCACAACGTGGAGCAGCAGTGCGTCAGTTTCATCAATTGTTCAGAGGATGAATTTAAATGGGTTTCGGTTCCTCTCATTTCTTTTTACTGTGTTAAATATGCAATTTGCATCATAGCTTAGCTAGTCCCGGTTAGGCTCACCTGAGAGGTGAAGGTCATGGACTTGTACTCTGCCCACGTGAGGCCGGCATCCGGGTCCTCCCTGTTCCTGACGATCGCCTCATGCTCCTCCTGGCCACACAAAGAGCATTATCTCGTTAGTTGTTTTTTGGCCCAAGTAGATCGCCTAGTTGCACGCCTTGTCGAGGCACACAGCGTCGATCGAGAAGTCGATCGCACGCAGTTTGCACAACTAACCGTTAACGCCTCAAGCACTCTTGGGTTGTCAGTCAGCAGCTTGATGCCTAGCGTGAGGGCCAAGGCCGTCGTCTCGAAGCTCGCGAAGAGGAGCACGAACATGAGGTCCAGCGCCACGGTCTCTGTCAGGACGGGGTTCTCCTTTCTCAGCTCGACGATCATGACGTCCAGGAAGTCCTCGGGCTGCCTCCCCGCGTCCGCCATCCGCTCCCTCACCATCCCCTTGAGCACCTTCATGGCGTTCCTCCTCCCCTGCACACACACAAACATGCAATTTCAGCAGCTGCCTCAGGCCGGCGTTCAAAATCTCAGATAGAGAGAAGCTTAGCGGAGTGGGTTCCGCGAGAGCCGTTGACTGGTCGTATGTTGACTTGACACGCATATATGCATGTGCCTGTTTTGTGCACTAGGTACGCTGGTCAAGAAGCATCGTGCGCATGTGCGCGCGTGTATACCTTCATGCACTCGTGATACGCAGTGCCGGGTATGTCCACCGGGAAGGAGATGAGGCCGCGGATGAATGCCACGAAGTTCTTCCTCAGATTCTCAGATGACTTGGCCGGATCGTAGCTGATCAGCTTCTTCGCGGTGATGTCAAAGATCATCTAGGACAAGTTTCAAGATATGCACACACTGTCAGCAATCTAATCCCTCATGAAGTTCAGAAAACTAGCTAGGCAGGTTTGTTTTAGCAAGCAACACGAGGTGAGAAATGGTGGTCGATCTTACGGTGGAGAGGCCGTCCTTGAGTTCCACGCTTGGCTGGCCTGCCCACGAGGCAAGGGTGGCACGGCAGGCGGTGTCCGTCTCCGCGAGGAGCACCGCCCGGAGGTTCTCCTGCCCGTAAAGCCGGAGCACCAGGGTCTTGAGGTACTTGTACATGAAGCCGTGCAGGGAGCCGACGTTGTCGCGGCCAAAGATCTCGGTGAACGTGGCCGGGTACCAGCTCTCGAACAGCTTCCCCTCCTGCTGGAACACATAGTGGTTCAGGTCCGGATCCGCTGACACGACCACCGCCCGCCCGACGACGCTGGTCTTGAAGATGGTACCGTACCTACACGTACATCCAATGTTACAGCCCCCACATGTACTGACTCCAATGTGACCATGCCTGAAATGATCCAATGGGGTTGGAGTCCGGGTGGTGCCCTACCTGTTCACCCGGTCCCTGATAAAGGCGGAGACGTCGCAAGTAGGGTTAGGAGCGAAGAACTGCATGGTCTCGCCGAGGAGAGGGAGGCCGAGGGAGCCCGGAGGCAGCCGGCCGTTTGTCTTCGGATGGCTCCATCTGTACGCCCACAGGAGAGAAGCTAGGACCATGGACAAGGCAACAGCCCATACTGCTATACAGAGTGTTTCCATGGCCTTCACGAGAAAATTACTAGCGCTAGTGGGCTGTCTTGAACCGAGCTACACAAGATTAGGTCAAGGGCAATGGCGGTGCTCGCGGAGGGAAGAGAAGCTAGTGCAAGATATGGTATGTTGGGAGATTGTCTTCCTTTATATAGAGGGTTCTGCAGAAACGCCGCGAGATGCGGGAACTTATAAAAAAGGAGGCAGTAGAATTATTGTCCAAGTTGTGTTCCTTTTTGACGGAGAGAATCCACCTAAAGCTCCTTCTGTGTTGTTATGTTCCGATGGCTCAGCTACATGCCACAGGAGGTTAGCTGTATTGTTCTGAACTTTGTAGAGTGGTTACCTCATTAAGGCTAGCACTGTCCGTGTGCATGATGTAGGATAAAAACATGTACAGCTAGCACGGTATTGCCGGCTGTTCTCCAGACCATGAGTTGAGTTATTTTGGGATCATCTGCCGGGTTTTCTTTTCGAAAAGGGAAGTTGCTCTCGCCTTGGCATGAAAAGATGCATACGGCCTTCATTGATTTTATTTATTCAATAAAAACTAGCAAAAAACGTTACAACGGTTATACAACACGAAACCGCCAAACAAGACGACAAATTACCACACACTAGTACAACAATGGAGGAATCAAACAGTGCCTTATGCCCCGCCAAAGCCATTGCTGGCTCAGCTGCTAAATCGAGAGATAGTGGCCTCATGCGCATGCTTCGGATGCCGCCTCCGCTACCTTCTACCAACTCTTTACCAGGCCTGCCATCGACTCCACCAGACAACGCCACCGCCCTGTGGGCATCCATCATCAGGCGTCTGTCGTCAAGACTCCGACGTGCCACGCCACCGTTACTCATCATCATCGATGCAGTAGATACAACACCGCTCCACCACTAGGGCCCCTTTGATTCATAGGATAGGGAAAATGTAGGATTAGGAAACCCATAGGATTAAAATGTCATGTCTAGTTGAATCCTATGGGAAGAGCAATTGTGTTTGATGACAAAGGAAAAACAAAGGAATTGTAAAAATAGGTTGAAGTGAATGTTAGAACTCCTAATTCCTATGGGAAGAAATCCTATAGGAATCAATCCTATAAATCAAATAAAGTCCTTCAAAAATCCTCTGATCTTCCTTTGAATCAAAGGAGCCATAAAACCATCCACAAGACCCTCGGGACGATGCACAACTCCAAGAATGTTGTCCCAAGGATTGGATGATGCAGGAGCGCTGCCATCATCTGATCGACGGATCAAGGGTTTCCCCCGGAGGTACCATATGCATGTGGGAGCTTCACGTCGGCGATACCTTCATAAAGCGGAAGGTACACCAGGCGGCGTGGCCACCACCGGCTCCGACCAGCGTCTGAAGCAAAGTTTACCACCGGATGCGCTCACTAAATCTCTATTCAACGCGTACATCTGACTTCCAACCTTCACGTTGACCTCGCTTAGACGATCAGGTAGTTGCTCTCCCATCCGTAGCAATGCAGATGCATGCATCCCGCCAGTTTCATCGATCTCACAAACGATGAAGCCAGTGTGCCACAGACGCTACCCACGTGAGCATCGGCCCCTATCGTCCACCACCGACCTGGGGCCGTCGCCCCGGCGTCCATCCTCCGCTGCGCATGATGCAACAGCATGAGGGTCCCTGCTACCCTTAGGGAAGCAGGGCCACCACCACATCAGTCGATGTTTGCGGCGGCGGCGAGCCAAAACTCCTATTTGATCCTGCAACACTTCAGGATTGCGTTCCTTGTCCTCCTGAGGGACGGCACAAGGTCGGGCGAGGGAGAGGAAAGGAGAGAGGGAGGCGAGCAGTGTTCGAAGGAGAGCGGAGGTGGTGTGGGTAGAGAGAACCCTAGGCAATATATTCTTTCTCTCGGATCGTCACCCGATTAGTTGAAATACTAAGTTGCAGAATTAATTTCGAAATGTTCCGGTGTCTTTCCATTTTTGTTAGGTAATATAGTTTCAAGTACAGATGACTAGCAGTTCGACAAATCAACTTTTTGTTTTAGAAACACAATAACATGTACTACTTATTCCCACCCAATGCAACGGTTTTCGCCTGATTTTTGTTAACTATCAGGACAATTTTTGTCTTCTTAATTAGTGAGACGAGACGAAGTTTTTGCCTGCGTTTAAAAACAAAAGGGAAAACACCCAAAGTTCAATTTTAGCATAAATCTTGAATCCGGATTAGTGTCACGTATGGAAGAAATCGTACTCCTTACTAGAGACTAACATTAGCTCTTTCATGTAAACTTTGTGGATAAGAAATAACTCCTGGCTTTCATGACTGAAAAAAAAAGACAGAACAGAGTAGAGTAGAAGAAAATGGTTGAATATCCACCGGCACACCAAAATTGTCAAAAACCGACGGACAGCCAGTCAATACTTGTTTTTATTATCTAGCTCACTTTGGTACGTTGTTGTGAGCATCAGAGCATGCATCGCTTCGAGTAGGACGTCGCAATCACATGTGTGGTAGACCCAGCACCGTACAGCTAAGGTACGTAGCAGCGAAAAGTGTACACGTTTTTGCGTTCCATGCCATGCATCTGCAGCTTGCTAGCCTGAATCCAGCGCAGCAGCTAGCATGCAATGCATACGTACTGCAGATCGATGTGGATCGCGGAATCTTCCATGAACGTCAGCATAGATCGATCGATCGCGCGTGAACTTGTCACGTCAGGCTAGCTAAGTGTGTCCGTGCCAAGTGGTTCCACGCACGTACGGCCACCTGCATGTCCACGTACGTACGCACAGGTACGTACGTAGTACGTAGTCGTCTCTGCGGATCCATGCCGCCATTTTTTGTCTACATGTCTGTCGGTCGACACGGCGGTCGTCGTATCCATCTGGCTGCTCCAGGGTGTTCATGCATGCACCTTGAATACATGTGCACCTACACGCGTACACGTGTGCCCTCGCTCATGGATGAACATTGCACCGTCCCATTGATTAGCTCTGCACGTACGACCGGACTGTGCAAAGTATGAACGCAAAAACCATGACTCGATCGGGATGAGCACAGCCGGCACCGGCACTACTGACGCTGATCGTAGGTCGCGATCTCGGAAAAGTGTAAGCGAGCAGCTAGCGACCTGCGGGAGATTGGTACGTTTCTACTCCCTCCGTTCCACGATATAAGATGTTTTAGACATATTTCACGTTCATATACATACACATGTATCTAGACACATTTAAGTATATATGTTCACTTACTTTAGTCCGAATCTAGACAACATGTAGAACACCTAGAACATTTTATATTATGGAACGGAGGGAGTAATACTGTAGACTACACACTGGACTAAAGAACGGGTTAGTAACTATGGATTACTCTCTCCATTCCATATTAGATGACTTTCAGATGGATGCATCTAACAGTATAGTATGTCTAAATATATCCATTTGAATGTCATCTAATATTGAACGGAGAGAGTACAAGATAAAAAAGGCTTCGGTCCGGGTGTCCTACCTAGCCCAAGGGACGAACTCCTAGTCTATGACCATCGAGGTGAATGCCGATCTGGACCATCGTGAACAACATGGTCGAGGAGTTCCATATTGATTGCGCTCGTGCAAGCAGCATTACAAATCTCGCCAAGTAGCACATGCTTGGATCTACGAAACTAGAACAGAAAAGAGGTGGGAGTTGAGTGTGCTGGTCTATACTACAGAATTTTAAAAAATTTCCCTACGTAGTCTGCCAAGATCACTATGCAGATAACGAGGCATGCCCATACATGCGAGGATCTGGAAAACGACTCACCGGGCAGCGGAATCGATGTAGTCGTAAAAGAGTTCTGAACATCGTAGATCCTCACAACTAGGCCTAGTTGCAAGGATGTCGCTAAGTCTTCCCTACTTAGGATCACACGTGTAATCCCTCTTGTGGTGTGCACGCGTACGCTCGTGTCAACCCGTCAGTGCTCCGTCGTACATGACTCGGCACCGACAAAGACAAACAACCTTTCTGGCGTTGCTAGATGGTAGCTCTAATCAACAGTAATTAGAGCTATTATGAAACTGAAAGTTCTTAACACATGAGAGAGAAAACAATTAGAGCTAGGTCTAATCGGGAGAATATAACTCAAAAACTCAGTTAGAAGAGACTCTAATCCAATTAGAGATGTTTCTAGTTAGAGACTCCAATTCTAGATGCCCTCTAATTAGATCTCTAATTATATGAGAGAGAGAGAGAGAGAGAGAGAGAGAGAGAGAGGGCCAAAAGACTCAATTGATATGTCCTGATCCAAAGAGGAGGGGGTGGGGATTATATAGGTGGAGCTAGGAGGGCAACTGCCCAAGGAGGGGAGGTCCGTTTTCCCCTCCCTTTGCTTGACCGCACCACCCTCCTAGGAGGAGTTGGATTCCCTCCACCTTTTCTTTTTCTTTTTCTTTGCCTTTTCTATTTCCTCTCTCATTTATTTATCCAATAAATTCAGGAAAAATACTTAGGGAATCCTTGTGCACTTTGTTAGACCATGGGCCCACCTGGAATTCCCTAAAATTAGGTTTTTCCCATAGGGGGAATCTGCCCCCCTCCGGCATTGCTTCCATATAAGGAAAGTCCCTCGGAACTTTTCCAGAGCCCCGTTACCCCTATAGATAAAATCATAGATATTATCTAACGATGTTATAAACGCATTTCTAACACCCCATGACATCTCATGTCCTCCGTATCTTCTCATATAAATTATACCAACCACCAGCATAATTTCTCTCTTCTAGCAACTTCCCCGAAACCACTCTGGTTGACACTTGACTTGTTTCTGTGATATTGTAACGAAATCGACTATTCATAAAACCAATAACAACATATTATTTCTCTTAATAAAATATTGGCAATGCTTAAGTGTGTGAACCGTAAAGGCTCGATAACACACATATATGTTTGGGCACTTACCGAACAATAACCAACATCGGGACCGTGGACGTATGTGATGGCTCTTGTGTGTTCCCGATGTATGAGGGAACCTTATCAGTTACTGATACGTCCAAAATGTATCTCCTTTTTCGAACACGTTTTCTATTTTTTTCTTCTAAACTTGTGAGTTTTGGATGCAACTAACACGGACTAACGATGTTTTCAGCAAATTACTTTGGTGTCTTGTTTTTGTGAAAAAAAAATCAACTTTTAGGAAATTACCCGGAAAAGATCCTGAAGACCTTATTTCACCCGAAGACCCCCGGAGCCAGAAGGAGACCCGGAGGGGGCAAGGAGGGGCCCACACCACCCCTGGGCGCGCCCCCCTAGGCCATGCCGCCTAGTGGTGTGGTGGCCCAGGCACCCCCTCGGGCTCCCCTTTCGACTACTTATGCCCCGTAACCCTAAAACATCACGGGGTTCGTCATATCCCAGACAAACACACCCGAGCGCCGCCACCGCCGCCTCGAAACCCAATTCGGGGATCAGAAGTACCTTTTCTGGCCCCCTGCCGGGACGGGGATTCGAAGGAGATCATCGCCATCATCACCGCCACCACTTCTCCATCAACCTTCCATGATTCCCCCGTCCATGTGTGAGTAATCCCCGATGTAGGCTGAGAGGGATGGAAGGGATTGGATGATATCATTCATGTAATAATGCCAGATTGTTAGGGCATAGTGCCTAGTATCTGTTGTTAGTGCTTTATACCGTTGTTGCAACTTGTTATTCTTAATGCTTGTCACTAGGGCCCAAGTGCCATGATCTCAGATCTGAACATGTTTTGTTTCATGAGTATAATTATGTTTCTTGATCACATCTGCACGTTGTTTACACATGTCGTTGTCCGGAACCCGAGGCCCCAAATTGACAATAATTGGGACAACCGAAGGGAATGGCTGCGATGTGAGGATCACATGTGTTCATGGAGTGTTAATTATTTGCTCCGGTGCTTTACTAAAAGGAGCACCTTAATTACCAGTAGTTTCCCTCGAGGCCCCGCTGCAAACGGGCTGGTAGGACAAAACATGTTGTGCAAGTTTCTCATTGCGAGCACGTATGACTATATTGGAACACATGCCTATGGTTTGCCCACAACTTGGATGCTTTATTATTATCTATCTGCAATGCCCACATTATTATTATTATATGAACTATCTTATCCATGCAACGCCCATTCATCCATTCCCTATGCCTACGGTACTTTAATCCTGTTGTTTTCATGATTGCTACTGCTGTTTTCACGATTGCTACTGTTGTTTTCACAATTGCTACTGTTGTTACTATTTTATTCCTGCTGTTATTTCACTATTACTGTTGTTATAAAACTGTTACCACTGATAAATTGTTGCGAGCAAGTCTACTTTCAGGTGCAGCTGAATTGACAACTCATCTGTTAAGGCTTATAAATATTCTTTGGCTCCCCTTGTGTCGAATCAATAAATTTGGATTTTACTTCCCTCGAAGACTGTTGCGATCCCCTATACTTGTGGGTTATAAAGACTATTTTCTGGCGCCATTGCCGGGGAGCATTGCTTTATTTATTTGCTCACTTGGACATGATATTGTTCGCTGCAAGCTTTTCATCATGGAAAAAACTCGTGATAAGAAGATGAAAGTGCATTTGCATTTTGATCTCTCTTAGGTTTTGGTGTTGATAGCAACACTAGTAAGAATCTAACAGTGCGTCAAAGTATTTCAGGAAATATCATCTAGACGCAAAAAGGTAAAGAGTGTTTCAAGACAAAACCACATAGATCAACTTGATCCAGCGGTAGTACCGGGCGCCTCAGCGGTAGTGCCGCTCTGCCCAGCAAGCGGTAGTACCGCGCCCAGTACCGCCAGAAGTACCGCCAGTGTAAAAATGGCTACTGCATCCAGCAGTACTTGTTCGATAGTACCGCTATGATCAACTTGGTCCAGGAGCAAACCCTTGCTCGACGGTAGTACCGCTACCACCAGCGGTAGTACCGCAACTTCCAGGAAGCAGTAGTACCGCTGGCAGTACCGGTCAAAGTACCACCAGCGAGAATTTGCTCACAGTAACGTTTACGGTAATAGAGCAGTAGTGCCCTAGTACTACCGCCAACCACTTAGATTTATTTCAAAGAAGTGGCCAACGGTAGTACCGGTGGGCACTCGCGGTAGTACTGCTGCTGGAGTACCACGGTACTTATGCGGTGGTACCGCTCGTGCCCTGTCTATGGGTCGCTGCAGTACCGCTTACGTTACCAGGTAGCGGCAGTACCGCTAGGCACGAAAAAGGGTCAAACAGGTAGTTTGGAGAGGGGCTATAAATACCCCATCCCGTTCCTCTCTAAAAGGTTGCTCAAACCAGAATTGAAGACAAGCATTTATTGAGCCTCCAAAAGTTAGATTTCTCCCAATCCCTCCACCCAAACTCGTTGATACTTGGAGGATTAAAGGAGAAGACCCCGATCTACATCTTCACCGAGCCGATCTTCATTTCCCCCTCATATTCTAGAGGGATCTAGTCTCGGGTTTCCTTGTGAAAAACCTAGACTCCATTGCTACACTTGTTGGTGATTTGAGATTGTTGGGAGCCCCCAATTTGGTTGTGGGTGTGTGCCTCAAGCTTGTTTGTAAAGGACTCAATTCCCGCCTCAAAGGGGATCAATAGTGGAAGGTGGACTAGGCCTTTGTGGTGGGGTTCATCAAAGAATAGGGTGAGGCCTTTGTGGCGTTGAGTAGGCCTTAGTGGCGAGCTCACACCCCTCCAACGAGACGTACTCCCTTAACAAGGAGGAACTCGGGAATACATTGTGTCTCCATGTGCTTCATATCGGTTACCTCGTTCCCTTCCTCCTTTACTCGTGCTCATATTGTTATTGTGCTTGTTCTTTTCATATAGGTAAATTCACCGTAGTTGCATCATCTAGAGAATTTAGCTTTGTGTCCAGCCTAATTGTGAAAGAAAAATTAAAATTGGTTTTAGCACCTATTGACCCCCCTCTAGGTGCCCATACTATATTTTCAATTGGTATCAGAGGCTCGGCTCTTCTATCGGGATTAACCGCCTAAGAGTTTAAGTATGGTCGATGAGACGGAGACTGCCGGTTCCGAGGCGCCGGTCTCTATGAATGATCTCAATGAGTTGAAAAATTCATTGACCTCATCCATGGAGACCAAAATCGATGAGTTGCATCAAGTCTTTATGGAAATCTTGAAAGCCAAAGGACCGGAGGTCATTGGCTCATCTCCTCCGGATGACAATCCGGAAGGCGCCAAGAAAGGGGATGATGGTGATCCATCTAAAAATGCTTCCGCCGAAAACTCCACCGAGAAGGGTACGGAAGGAGAGGAAGAATATCACTCCGTCAAAGGACGTTATTCTCCCGATCCTCCCGTCCCAGATCCTCATATAATTCCTAGGGGAGATCCACCTAAAATTGAAGCATTTTCTTTTCGTGAATGGCAATATTACATGGAGACAACTCTTCTTGTATAGAGCTTTGGAGGTTCACTCGTGATGGATACAAGCCTCATGACCCCAAGAACTTAACAAGAAGAGAAGTCGTAGATTGTCAACTCAACTACACTGCCTTTTCAATTCTTCAACAAGCCGTGGGTCCTAACCACATGCCGCATCTTCAACAATATTCCACCGCTAAGGAAACATGGGACGCTCTCGTCGTCATGTTTGTGGGCAATGAGAGCATGAAAAGGAATAGGTATGATGCCTTGAGCAATGAGGTCGAAGGGTTCTATATGCATGATGGAGATAACCATGAAAACATGTACTGAAGGTTCAAGACTCTTGCCACCGCATTCTCCAATGTTGGTGCCAAGTACATTGATGATGCTTGGATCAAAAGGAAGTACATGATTGCTCGCATGCCATTTGAGCCCGTGGACTTGAAGAGCATTCAAGGAATACATGACTTTGCTTCTTTGACCTCAACCCAAGTTATGCAAGAGATGTGCTCTTATCAAGTGCAAACCAAGAATGCTCTCGACAACCGTGCTTGGGCCATAGGAATGCACAAAGAGGCATCGGTTGCTTTGAAGGCCAAGGTTGTGTCAAGAGAGGTTGATTACGAAGAAGAGGGTCATGAGGAGTTGGCTCCATTGAAGGATCAAGAATATGAGCCCGTGCTCAAGGATATCATTGCTCTCACCGTGCAGAAGTTTTGGAGGAATCCTCCCAAGGCCAAGCAATATGTTGAGGAGAAGACCAAGTCTCGCTATGGCAATGATGGGACTCAACGAGTGAGGTCTTGCTTCAATTGTCAGGATAAGCACCATTTCATTGCGGAGTGTACCTATGAAAATAGAGAACTCCATGGTGGCAACCTCATTCGCAAGGACAAGTCCAAGGTTGACTACAACAAACCTCACTTCAAGAAGAAACCATTCAACAAGAAATCTCCCACAAAGTTTGTGCTAGTGACTCAAGAGGAATATGATTCCGGTAGTGATGAAGAAGAAGAAACTACAAGTGAAGTGGCCGCTCTTGCTATTTCTTCTACTCCATCATCTTCATCTCTATTTTAATCCCCCAATGAAAATCATCCTCGCCCAAATGCCAAGTGCTTCATGGCTAAGGCCTCAGAGGTATCACCTTCTCCCAACTCTAAGACCCCAAGTGAACTAGAAAATGATGTTAGTATTAGAGTAGAAGATAAAATTCTCTCCTTGGAACGTTTTATGTCTAACATACAAGGGGATACAAAGAAGTACTTCGATCATCTCATGAGCCAATTGGGAGAGGCCCATGAAGCTCTTGAGAAGAAAGGTGAGATTGAGAGAATGGATGTGGATGAGATAGCATCCCTCTATATGACTCTTGAAGAAGAGCATGATGGGAGAGTTTCTCTTGAGGAGGAACTTGAATATATTGAAGAGTCACATAATGAACTTGTTTCTAATATCACTAAGGAACATGACCTTGAATATGCTAAATATAAAAAGGCTAAAAAGGATAAGGTTGAGTTTGTTGTTGGTCATGGTAAACTAACTGGGGAGTTTGAAAAACTAACCAAGGCTCACAAAGCTTTGGAGAGTCAACATTCTTCCCTCAAAGAGTTGCATGAACAACTTCAAACTCAACTTAATAAACTTAACAACCCTAGCACCTCTACTTCTTCTTGTGATCATGCAAATATTATTGAGGAAAATGCTAGGTTGAAGGATGAGCTAGCAAGTCTCAAGGGCAAAGGCCCTCAAGTTGAGAAGGTTGTGGCCTCTACCCCACAAGTGGTTTCCCCTAGCCCTAATGTGGTTGTTGCTAGACCACAATTGAGTGCTCCAAGGCCACAAGTGGGCAAGAAAGGTCTTGGCTATGTTTCCAAGAAGAAGAACAACAACAAGAAGAAGAAGAGCAAGAAGAAGGCCAACAATGGTGCCTCAGGTAGCGTTGTCATTAGGGATAACACTCGTATCACACCCGCACAAGCTAACAATGTAGCTTCAAGTAGTGGTGTCATGAGGGACAACACTACTCTTAGCATTTCCGCGGGAACTAACAATCCACATCATTTCTTATATGTTGATTATTATGGTGTTGCGCAAGCTAAATATGTTGGTCCTATTGAGGGTTACATTGACTATACCATTTGGATTCCAAAGACCCTTGTTGCTAACATGAAGGGACCCTCCTCGGGTCCTAACTCTAGTCAATGATCTCTTGCAGGACTATGCTTCCAGTGGGTCTAAATGGATAATTGATAGTGGATTCACTAGTCATATGACCGGAAGCAAAGAACTTGTGACGGAATTGCGCCCAAATGACATTCAAGCAACCGTCACTTATGGATACTCGTCCTCGTCTAAGTGATGCATGTAAAATGCATAGATGAATTTTGCATATTTTCACATGGTTTTCTATTACATATTGCATCATATAAGGGTATAATTCAATGTTTTATAGTATTTTGGGGTTAAATTACAAAGTCCCCCAACTTTTATGGAATTAACCCTGCCTGGCAGAAACCCCGTTTTCTATATTTTTGACGTTTCAGGGGGCAAACTTCCGCGAAATCACCTGAAAATCTGCGGGGGTCATTTTCTTGGAAGGAGAAGACTTGCGGGCGAAGGATCCACGAGAATTGGGCAAGGAGGCCCAAAAGAGGACCCTCCATGTGGCCAGATTCCTTGGCCCCGTGAGAGGCCCCCTTTTGGCCCCTATGGCCCCAATTCCTTCCATCTTCGACTTACCGACTCCGACTTGACCTAAAACCGACTATAAAAAGGGTCCCCCGTACCCTTACGGAGAGGAGCGCCGCCGAAACACCGAAACACCGAAACAGAGACCAGAAGTTCCAGATTGGAGGGGGAAAACTCCGGCGGGGCGCCGCCGGTGTGATCTCCTACCCCTCCAACGTCATCTCCATCGACATATCCATGAAGAGGGAGTAGTCCACCCCAGGGCTATGGGTTTGTGGAAGTAGCACTTGTATCTCTCTCTCTATGTGCTTCACTAATTAGATCCGTATGAGCTGCCTCACATGATTACGGGCACCGTTGTAATTCCTATGTGGTGGATCTTTTCTATGAGTTATTGAATCTGAGATTGCAATTGTTTTTCCTGAGTTATTTGAGTAGATGTATCTTATGTACCCCGTCCTTATTTGCTAGCTTTGATCAATCTAGTTCTTGAGAGCGTGTGGGGGTGATGGGTGCATTAGTTGGAGTAACGGGGGGTGGCTAGTGCTGTGAAAGTGACAGAAGTTTAGCGATCCACTTAGGTTTTGTTAAACCTTTCTTAGTTACCTCACTAGGGATAAAAAGGAGTACCTTGTTACCGGGGATTTGAAGTGACACTAATCAATCTCCATGACTAGATCTAGCAAGTTCTTACTTCAACTTCATGTCACATTGCTTAAAGCTATACTCTGGTTTTTCCTTAATTATCGAGGTGTTATGATTTATTTCGCATCTTGGTGGAGTATAAGAGGGATTAATATGACCGTAGAGATCTCTATGCTAGGACGTGATGCCCATATGAAAGTACTCAATGTTAAACATGTTATTGTAATCTCACATGTAATTCTTTATGTCCACCGTCTACCACTTTATTTGAGAGAATGCAAGTGTGAAACCATGAACCCCGGTCCTATTTTAAATATAAGAAAACACTCTAGTTACTTTGCTGCAATTTACTTTACTTCCACTTTACTTTACTTGCATCTCCAATTCGAATTTACATTATCTCCATCACCACTTGCATCACAAAAATACAAAAACAATCCGTTGCATATTTATTTTCTCATTTGCATTTAGTAGTAGATTTAATTATTGCACATTTACTTTCAGTTTTGCATTGCAATTTAGAAGTCTCACACCTTGTGCTTGACAACCACTTGGTGAGGTTGAGGGCACAAAATTCTCTACTTGTTTGCAGGATCCCGGAGGAAGCTTGGAAGACAACTGCTGAAATACTGGCTCCCCATGAGTTCGATATAAACCCTCGAGTCACCCTCGTGGGGAAGAAGGCTTGCCACTAGCTACACACTCTGCACTTGGAGTCTCAACCTAGCCATCAAGCGTTTTTCTGGCGCCGTTGACGGGGAGCCATAGGTGAAAGAGTTGTCCAAGGGAGCTCACAAGAAGTCTTCATCACCAACAAGGTGTGCAAACACCTAAGCTTGGGGAGGTTGCACCTACGTGAGTACCGTCCTTTCTATCTCCACCTTCTTTCAAGTAGATTGTTTTGTTTCTTGTCTTGTTTTTGTTTTTGTTTTGTTTTTGTTCTTGTTTTTGTTTTGTCTTGCATATTTTATTTTAGTTTGCATTTTAGTTTTGCATTTAGTTATCTAGATTATTTTAGTATTTCGAATTTGCTTAGTTACTTTACTTTTGTTTTGCATAAAAAATTAAAAACTTCATAAAAACTTGGAAAATGGAGCAGAGAACTTATTGGCCATTCAGTGTTAGGAATTTCCCTCAAGAGCTAAATATTCCCGTTGAAAAATTAGAGGTAGATCCTAGTGTTATTAAAATGATTTATGAATCTCGTTTCTATGGAAAGCCTAAAGAAGACCATTTGTTCCATCTTAAGAAATTTGATGAAAGATGTAAAACTTTGAACTTGAATCATGCAAACATCAACACTACTAAAGTTAAACTCTTTCCCTACTCACTAGGAGGCAAAGCATTAGATTGGATATTAAGATGGCCTCCTAGCAATTTTACTACTTGGTTCAACTTAAGGGCTGCATTTATTGAAAGGTTTTGTCATGCTGAAAAGAATTACAATGTTAAACAATTGCTCATTACCTTTAAACAAGACTAGCAAAATATGCCCGTGCGTTGCTACGGGTTGATTTTTTATTTTGATATGTCATGGTCTCATGTAGCAGAAAATGATCTACCTTTCATGTTCTCTTTTCAAGCATAGGACGAGCAGGGGCTTCTCTCCTCTCTATCTGTCCATTTTCGAGAGCTTTCTAAAAATTGTTGCTTCCATTTGTATCCACTTCTCGATGAACTCTCTAATTCTCAAACTATATATTTCATCTAATATTTTTTAATTTCTTCTACCTGCCAAATGGATATAGCACAACAATTCACTCACCTAATAATAATCTTAATTCATATTATGGAACATGCACATTAAATTAAATCTATAACAATTCAAATTTGTTTTAACTTTATCTACTAATAGTTTCAATATCTATTTTTATTGTCATTTTATTTGATCTAGTCTGCACACAAAGCATTAATCTGTCCTCTCGTGGATTACCTGCAACACCACACTAAGCTCCATGGATGTGCTTGAGAAAGGCAACGGTACAACGTAATTGAAGGAATGCTTTTTAGGAAGATACCTAGGTCCGAATATTAAGACTGACGCATCCTCTCAAGGAAATTGTTAAAGGAATAGAGTTCAGCCTGATCATGCAACAACCTTCAATAGGGTAACACAGGATGGACACACACACAAGCACCTGCCATGCACCGTAGATCTCCAAAGCAGAGTAACTGCCTGTTCTACACAATCATGCCATGGCACCATGGAGGAAGCTCCTGCTCCACGCCTTAATAGGTTGGTACGTGTTGAGCTCCAAGTCTAGGATCATGACAGCGAAGCTGGTCGCGAGCATGCAGACGACGACTTCGCCGCACCTGGACGGGCACGACCGCACACCACGGAGGCCCGTAAGGCGTAAGCCCACGACTTCCATCCTCGAGTCGTGGCAGCGCAGCAGGCAAACCCTCACGGCCGCAACTCCTTTACAATTCGAGATGCTCCTCGTGCTCACCATCCTCTGCCGTGAGGGCGGTCAGGATGCGCCGCAGATCATGTCGTTGCTAGTGCAGGAAAGTCCAGAGGATCGCGAGTCTCTTTCTCCCTATTCAGTGGACAGATGTACCGGCGCCACACTAACAGTTCCAGATAGTTGGTAGCGAGGATGATGTCATACAACGTGGCCTGATCCACTCTGATAAGCTATCTTCAAATCTCCCCGTGTCCTGCTTGTCGGCGGAGCTGGTTCATCTGGGGGTGGCGTGCATGAGCTGACCAACCCGATCATGTTGGCCCATGACCTCGTCGACTTCGATATTTTCTTTGATCTGCCGTAGTCGCCGGCATGGTTCTAATCGCTAACTCACGTGTCTGATATCGGGAGAGCTGGATCGATTCAATCGCAAGTTTGGATTGTTTTTGTGCAGGGCAATTGATCGTTCCCATGTTTAAAGGATTAGAGAAGGCAAGAAGAAATTTTGATCACTCCCATATTTAATAGATCGCTCCCATATTTAAAGGTCCAGTTATAGAATACACAAGTTTTGATCGGTCTCCTATCTAATATTCTTGGAGATCCTGTACTACACGATTGAAAGAACGAAGGGAGAAAGCTTTTGCTAACACGGTTTCATCAAAGAACCACTATGCCATGTTTTTATTCCAACCGAGTAGGAGTTTTATTCCAACCGAACGTTTTTTATTCCAACCAAGTAGGAGATTTTGCGATCCATATGACGGACGAAACAATTAGCGATCCATAACGGACGAGAAGAAGCAAACGCACTAAGGCTTGAAACGTACCGGTGGCGAGGTGGGTAATTTGTGTCAACTTTAGGGGCAGTTTTAAATGACGTATCAAACCACACGAAGAAAGACTTAACGCATTTATTATTAGGTAAAGAAAAAGATGAATCAATGATACAAGCGTGGGAGAGATTTAGAAGTAGAGCATATGGAATAGGGCATGGCTTTAGAGATTGGATACTTATGCATATGTTTTATAAGGGACTTTCTGAAACTTCTAGAGCCTTTTTAGATAATGAATGTCGGGGACCTTTTACTATTACTAATGCTGCAAATACCCATGTTTTGCTTGAAAGTTTGCTCTTAGAGGTTAAAATTAAAGAGAGCTTAAAAAAGGCTGAAGTACCCGAGGATATTTTTGATGGTCGCTATGAGATTTTTAATATGTATAATAGAAAAGGAAAAGTAGAGGAAATTATGATGCTTACTGAAATTAAGGATCCATTGCTTGATTTAGAAAAAAGTATCTTGCAAGAACTTATTGCTACTCTACAAAAATTTGCTAGTGATCCCACTATAAATGTTAATCAACCTGGCTTTGGATCTTATATTGCTAATCATGTCTTGCAAGAAAAAATTGCTAGGTACAAGAATAAGGCCATGATACCTCCTAAGCTTGGGGATGCATGGATCCCCAAGGTGCTAGTTTCAATTGGAAAAGAAATTCACCATGCTATGTTAGATCTAGGTTCTAGTGTATCGGTACTCTCTAAAGAATTATATGAATTGCTAGAACTAGAAAATTTAGAGAAGTGCTCAAGTGAATTTGTCCTTGCTGATAACTATATTAAACATGCTATAGGACAATTAAAATATGTTATGATTGAATTGCACATGACTTTCGTACCCGTTGATTTCATTATTATGGATATGGGGGATAAATCCCCTAGTCCTATTATTTTGGGTAGACCTTTTCTTCGTACTACAGGTGCAATCATAGACTCCAACGAAGGGAATGTCAAGTTTCAGTTCCCTCACAAGAAAAGCATGGAGCACTTCCCAAAGAAGAGGGGCACGCTGAAGAACAAGCTCCCTCATGAGATTTATCCCTCTTGATTATCAAGTAAGTAAAGCCTAGCTATATGGCTATAAAGAAAGCGCTTTACGGGAGGCAACCCGGTTGTTTTTGTTTGGATTTTCCTAGTGTCCTCTTGCTGTCTCAAGAGATTAGTTTTTTGTTTTAATTCTGGAGTTTTCAATAAAGAGTCAAGTCAAACCCATTTGGACTTATAAGTTGCTATCCTAGTGCATGAAATTTCTGTTTCAGCACGAGTCTGCTCACCGTATGATTTTACGTTTTTTATTGGTATGTCGGATTGAGCTAATATTTTTTAGTATGTTCTGCAAATTTTCGTCCTCTGTAAGCACAAAAATTGGCTTAATTTTTTGACGAGTCTAGCTTAGGGAAAAACGTTCGTTTTGCTTCTGCTGCTTTTCTGGACAGATTCTGCCTTCTTTTGTTTTATGCACTCTTTGGGCTTGGGAATCGAATTTCCATGATTCTTTCAAGAAAGAGAGTGGACATACAACATAATGAAACTTATTGTCTATCTACTGGAGCATTTGATTTGGAATTTTTCACAGCAAGCATGTGATTTGTTTGTGCTTGCTAATCTCACCCCACAGAAAAAGAATGAGAGAAACATGTTTTGTGAAGTTTTTTCACAGGGAATAGAGGAGCTGCTCCTCAAGACATCCAAGAATGGTGAAAGCCATAAGCTTGGCGATGTGATGAACACCCCACTGGAGCTACACTCTTTTGATTAGCACACGTCTACTTTCTGTTTTTCTAAGCAAAGCATTTATCGTAGAGACTTGAAGCGTCTAGTTTTTGTTTTTATTTTTGTTTTGATAAGACCACCACCATCATTTTATATGAGATTTAGCTACTCGAGTTGGGGGTTGGAATGTATTGGATGCTAGTATTATGACTTGGAATAGGGATGCCATGATTGATTTGAAGAGCTACATATGTTTGCATGATTTATAGGCTTTTTATGTGTAGAACTTTGCAATAATGTTGTCTTGAGCTATCTCTTATTCATGTCCTTGATGTTATTTTCTGGTTTATTTAGTTTGTCATGAAATGAGTAGTTCTATGGACATATGCATGCATAGTAGCTGGTCAACTATCTCCCTCTTGCTAGCCCAAAAATTTAAAAATTCCAACAAGAAAAAACTTGTTTCCAACACTCCTTAGCCAAGTATTTCCAGTGAGTCCACCATACCTTACCATTAGCTTCATTGTTATTCCGAGTATGTTCACCATGTTATTGTGTTATTTATGTTCTAAATTAAGATATTCACTTTATTAATTGTCATGGGTTGAACTTGGGATAGGACTCTCACGAACTTTTGAAGGCACACTTTACTTTTTATGCATCTAATAAACATGACCCAATAATGGGAGCCACAAGTTTTGCGTTTGACAAGTGTGTGGTTGGGAGCTAGCTATAAACGTGTATCACCGGAAAGCTTTCAACATTGCACAAAAAAATTTACATTTGGTTGATATCATGTACTTTTGTTTTTGGACTCCTGCCATGCCGAAATGAAATAGAGGAATAGTAAGTTTTGATGAGTAAGTATCTATATGACTAGAGAAACGCATTGGGCCGCTAACCCAAGCCATGCTTTATCATGGTGGAAATTTACTTACAGCTTGAGTGACTCTACAACACATCCTATAATAAAATAAGAAGCTATGCATAATAGTGAATGAAAATAAAAAGGATGATGAGTCTACTCCGTTTGTTCATCTTGTCATTGTAACATGGGCTTGTTTCCATGTCATGGGGCAAGAGGTACCTCTTTGCGGTTCTCTATGATGTCATTAATACTTATTATGATTGTACAAAGCTTATTAGGAATCTTAAGTTGAGTAATCATGGAGTAGGTTTTCACACTCACGGGGCATGAGGCTTTCAACCACCTTGTCATTATCATTACTTCAATACTCACAATTTTAAGATGCTAGTGATAAAGGGGCAATGAGAGTCCTAGATCAATGGAGACCACATTTCAATTAGTAATTTTAGTTGAATAATTTAGAGGCTAAATAAGACTTAATCATGTTTTACCTCTACTCAATTTTCTCCAAAGTGTCCACCATATTTTCTATTCTCCATTATGCTATTCTTTGACCAATAGAGGATTTTATTTTTCATTTTGTGTATGCATTTGGTCCATAGTGCTTTTATTTCATTATACACTTTGTGAACTTTCATGAAGCATCTTTGCTTGCATATTTGATATCTCTTACAACATGAATTGTATATTTCTACTCATTTCTAGTATTAATCATTTGATTATATGTAGCATGAATAATCCTCCTTGATATCCCATGATTGTTTCAATATGCAAAACCCATCTTAGTTTTATCACCTTCATACTCGAGGAAGAGCATGGGTTAAGTTTGGGGATGTTGATGCATGTAAAATGCATAGATGAATTTTGCATATTTTCACATGGTTTTCTATTACATATTGCATCATATAAGGGTATAATTCAATGTTTTATAGTATTTTGGGGTTAAATTACAAAGTCCCCCAACTTTTATGGAATTAACCCTGCCTGTCAGAAACCCCGTTTTCTATATTTTTGACGTTTCAGGGGGCAAACTTCCGCGAAATCACCTGAAAATCTGCGGGGGTCATTTTCTTGGAAGGAGAAGACTTGCGGGCGACGGATCCACGAGAATTGGGCAAGGAGGCCCAAAAGAGGACCCTCCACGCGGCCAGATTCCTTGGCCGCGTGAGAGGCCCCCTTTTGGCCCAAATTTCTTCCATCTTCGACTTACCGACTCCGACTTGACCTAAAACCGACTATAAAAACGGTCCCCCCCTACCCTTACGGAGGGGAGCGCCGCCGAAACACCGAAACAGAGATCAGAAGTTCCAGATTGGAGGGGAAAAACTCCGGCGGGGCGCCGCCGGTGTCATCTCCTACCCCTCCAACGTCATCTCCATCGACATCTCCATGAAGAGGGAGTAGTCCACCCCAGGGCTATGGGTTTGTGGAAGTAGCACTTGTATCTCTCTCTCTCTATGTGCTTCACTAATTAGATCCGTATGAGCTGCCTCACATGATTACGGGCACCGTTGTAATTCCTATGTGGTGGATCTTTTCTATGAGTTATTGAATCTGAGATTGCAATTGTTTCTCTTGAGTTATTTGAGTAGATGTATCTTATGTACCCCGTTCTTATTTGCTAGCTTTGATCAATCTAGTTCTTGAGATCATGTGTGGGGTGATGGGTGCATTAGTTGGAGTAACGGGGGGTGGCTAGTGCTGTGAAAGTGACAGAAGTTCAGCGATCCACTTAGGTTTTGTTAAACCTTTCTTAGTTACCTCACTAGGGATAAAAAGGAGTACCTTGTTACCGGGGATTTGAAGTGACACTAATCAATCTCCATGACTAGATCTAGCAAGTTCTTACTTCAACTTCATGTCACATTGCTTAAAGCTATACTCTGGTTTTTCCTTAATTATCGAGGTGTTATGATTTATTTCGCATCTTGGTGGAGTATAAGAGGGATTAATATGACCGTAGAGATCTCTATGCTAGGACGTGATGCCCATATGAAAGTACTCAATGTTAAACATGTTATTGTAATCTCACATGTAATTCTTTATGTCCACAGTCTACCACTTTATTTGAGAGAATGCAAGTGTGAAACCATGAAACCCGGTCCTATTTTAAATATAAGAAAACACTCTAGTTACTTTGCTGCAATTTACTTTACTTGCATCTCCAATTCGAATTTACATTATCTCCATCACCACTTGCATCACAAAAATACAAAAACAATCCATTGCATATTTATTTTCTCATTTGCATTTAGTAGTAGATTTAATTATTGCACATTTACTTTCAGTTTTGCATTGCAATTTAGAAGTCTCACACCTTGTGCTTGACAACCACTTGGTGAGGTTGAGGGCACAAAATTCTCTACTTGTTTGCAGGATCCTGGAGGAAGCTTGGAAGACAACTGCTGAAATACTGGCTCCCCAAGACTTCGATGTAAACCCTCGAGTCACCCTCGTGGGGAAGAAGGCTTGCCACTAGCTACACACTCTGCACTTGGAGTCTCAACCTAGGCATCACTAAGGTATCGGAGTTCGGCAAGTTTTTGATTTCTCCCGATATCACTATCGTGAACGTCATGCTTATCGAATCCCTTGGTTTCAATTTACTTTCAGTCCGCTCTCTTGGAAAGATGGGTTTCTCCGTCTATTTTGATGAATATAATGTGGTCCTTTTGAGGAGCAAGACTCTTGACGTCGCATACGTGGGGCATGTTGAAAATGAGTTGTTCGTGGTGGACTTTTCGAAGTCTACCAACTCTCAATCAATGTGTCTTTTCGGAAAGGCGGACGTGGGATGGTTGTGGCATCGTCTCCTATCCCATGTCAACATGAGAACTTTGCAAAGTCTTCACAAAGGTGGCCTTATTGTCGGACTAAAATAAAATGTTTCCTTTTCCAAAGATCGCGTTTGTAGGTCGTGTGTTGAAGGAAAGATGCATGATATCTCGCACAAGGCTAAGGCTATTATTTCATCAAAGAGGATCTTGGAGCTTCTCCGTGTTGATCTCTTTGGTGCCGTGCCCGAGGCAAGTCTTGGTTGCAAGAAGTATTGCTTGGTGATTGTCGATGATTATTCAAGATACACTTGGGTTTATTTCTTCAAGTGCAAGAGTGAGACTCAACAAACCATCATCGATTTCTCCAACCAAGTGCAACGTCAACACAATGTGCAAATCATGGCTATTTGGAGTGATAATGGTTCAGAGTTCAAGAACTAACCTTTGAATGAATTCCTTAGTGAAGAGGGCATTCGTCATATATACTCCGCCACTTACACTTCTCAACAAAATGGTGTTGCTGAAAGGAAGAATCGCACTCTCTTGGATATGGCAAGGACCATGTTGGCGGAGTATTCTTCTCCCCAATATTTATGGGCCGAGGCCATATCCACCGCATTCCACTCCTCCAACCGCCTCTACATCCGCAAGGGCTTGGATAATACTCCATATGAGATCCTCACCGGCAATAAGCCCAACGTCTCCTACTTCCGTGTATTCGGTTGTAAGTGCTTCTATTTGATCAAGGGTGTGAGGTTGTCTAAATTTCAATCCAAAACTATTGAGGGTATATTTGTTGGTTACGGTGCTGAATCCCACACTTATAGAGTCTTTGACAAAGCCTCACGGATTGTCATAGAATCTTGTAGTGTGGTTTTCGAAGAAAAATGATGGCTCCCAAGTGGCGAAATTTCATGTTTCTAATGTAGATGTTGAAATGCCTCAAGAAGCCATAGGAAGGATTGGTGTGGGATTTTTCCGCCCCATCGAGGGACACCTTATGGCGACTCGAGAAGGACTATGCTCTACTGTGATGACCCAACACACCACTTCATGTGTAGTGTGCAAGTCGCTGACATTATACTCACAGAAGGACTTATCCATGAAAATACATCCCTCAGAATGGTACAACCGAAACATAGCAGGTCCAAGCAAAGCTATAGGATACAAACTTCATTACAAAATCTTGAGAATGTCCTTGAAGAATCAAAGAAGATCTCATGCAAATGAAACATCATATGAAGCAATTCAAAGATCCAAGCTGGAGAAGAACTCTAGCTTAGAACTAATCCACTACGGCTGATGTCAGCCCTAATCTATGGCTTGTGAACAACTAAATCCAATAATGGACTCTACCTACACCTTGGTAGCTTCTCCTCCACTAGCGTTGTTGATGATGATGCTTTACTGGCTAAGTAAGAGATGACTCCTCCTAGCTTCATGAGGTAGCAATGGCTTCACGATGACGACTTCCATAGGGCTTCAACTCTAAGCAGGGGGGTCAAACAGGAACGAATGAGTAACGAGCGTTACTCAGCAAGTTCATGATATATAATGGGTAGTTTGATGCACTAACTACAGCTTTAGACTCAAAAGAGTCATAAGCTAATGCAAGGTTTTTGTAAATCTTTCTTCAAGAGGTTGCTTTTTAATTCTCAAAACTATGCCTGCCAGATCTTCATAGGGCTAGAACTTCATGGAGTTGCCTTTCCTGCGGCGTTCGCAGCTCCTTCCCAAAACAGGGGGCAACATGCCACATCCTTTTACACTCCGCAGAGGTGCGTTACTTTACCCATGGACGACCAAGACCATGTTGCACAACCAGGTGTACATTCCTGTCCACTCTCACTTAGGTGTGGGGCCCGGTTGTTGGTCCAAGCCAAACCATGCTTCTCCACACAACGCATGCCCACCCATTTCCACCAGCAGGTTGAACCCCTGATTCCACCCCTCATGATGGAGACCTAGGCGCCCCTGGCAGACACTCATAGACCCAGAGTCCGTGGGACGTAAGGGCTCCACCCATGTGCATGTAGTCCCGCAAGACCTACAGCGTACGTCTCTGGCAGTCCGTTGACATGCGAACGAGAGAAGATCACAACTGACTTACTCCCCCCATAGAAGACCGATGGTTAACGCGGTACTTACGGCGCAAGAATCCTAACGACATTTGTTGTTAATTCCTAGGTAATACTTTTCTATGCAGATGGAACCTTCCTTTGACCTATTCATCTTACCATGGTCCCATCCGCCCACCAAACAGAACACTACCACTCGGGTAGTCATTCAATTAGTCATATTATTATAAAAATAGTATCATGCATTCTTTTGAGAGTATGTAATAATACGATAGAGTTTTTTGTAAATAGTTCGTTATGAGATACTGCAAAGGATATGAGCAAGTGATGAACTTGCCTGAGGTTGAAATAATGACAATAATAATCCATGTCTTCGGGGTTTGAGGGTCGCGTAGGAAATCCCTAGATCTGAAAGTTAGCAAAGTAGTCCTAGTAAGGACTGCAGAAAACAATGGCAATTTGATACATGTATAGTAATGAGATGCATCGTGATTTACCCCGAAACCACCCAAGCTTAAATGGTTAAGCTACGTTTTACGATACTCAGATTTTATTAGGTTTTCTTGGCTTAGAGTTGTTGTTATTTATTGTGTTAGATTGTATCACTTAAGGTTTTGATGATGATTTTGGTTGATTGGTTCATTGGATATTTAGGTTTTTAGGTCATATGCTTGGTTATTAAACATTTCAAAATGTTATGCGATGGTTATTTTAGTGGTGTTCACTTGTAAGCAAGTAATAGGATAACAACTTATTTGGGAATCATTCTTAAAGGAAAATAAACAAAGATGTTTATGAGTTATCAAATTGTATAATTTACAAGTAACAACTTAGATCAAATAGAACTCTTGAAATACTCATTTAAATCACATGCTAAGGTTTTAAGTTGATCAAGTGATTATATTTCATTACGTGAGAATTGCATTTATAACTTAAATGGTTTTGAAGACATTTAACTTAAAATCCAAAAATACTAGAATAGAGTCATGTTCATTTCTCTAGACAATATATGCTTAAGTTTTAGACTAAGGATACTTTTATTTTTAAGATTTAAATATTAAGTACTAAAATGATTTGAATAGTTTTGGATTTAAAGACTTAAATAAATATATTATTTTTCATTCCTTTATTAATTTGATTTGTGTTAATTATCTTATTTTTCTTTGATAAACTAGGGAATAAAGAATTAGCAAATTTTATAGAAATAAGGCACTAAAATTATGTAAGTTGGTATTTATAAACAAAGAATTAAGAATAACATTATTCTTATTACTTAGTAGTTTTATGTATTTTATCAAGATTATTATAAGTTTAAGTAAAACAAATATTATATGATTTAATTTAAAATGTTAGAGTATTAAAGTATTTGTATTGGTGAATTTATTTAGGATTTTATGTATTCAATTCTAATTTTTCTAATTTTTAAATGATTTTTATTATCCTATTTTATTTTATCTTTTTCTTTAATGAAAATGGTCAAAAGACCATATAGCCCTCTTGGCTGACTGGTGGGTCAGTATCCTACCCGGTCGAGTCTAACCGGCTCGGGAGAACCCGAGCACGGGTCAAACCCACACTGCACTCGCCCCTCTCCTTCTCCTCCTCTCTCCCGCGGCGCACAGGCGATTCCCAGGCGACCACGTCGCCCGCCTTCGCCGATTTACCCTGGCCAACTCCGGCCATCTCCGCCGTCGTGCAAGAGATTGAACGATGCGCCTCTGAGCCCTCTCCATCCTCCTCCACCTCGATTCGTGTTTCTCCTCACCGCGGAGTCCGTGCGAACCCTAACCCTAGGGTTTCGGGAGCCTGTGGCTCTCAACTCTTCTCCGGCGAGCTCTGTCCACCCGAGAAGGTTCAGGCGCCACCGTGGATGCTGAGGAGGCGAGGGGCCGCTGGGACGGTTCCCCGGAAGAAACTGTGGCTCCACGCCGCCCACCTCTACGCGACGCCCTTGGCCGTGGTCACCACGATGGTGACCACCTGTGAGTCTCCTACTCCCCTCCTCTGCTCCCTCTTCCCCTCTGCTCCTTTCTCACCCTTCCACCCCTTGCTCTGGAACCTGGCCTTCGTGCCAGTGTTCATGCCATGATGCTCTGTGATGCCCTCTAATGTTTGAGTTGCCACTGTAATGCTTGTGATTAATTGTTGAGACTTGGGAAAATTTCCCAATGGAAGAATTGGATTCAGGCTGTTGTTAGGATGATTTTTCATCTCTATGACCAAATGGATTCAATGAGTGATTGTATCTGTGATATGTTTTCTAAGGTCTTGTAATTATGCTGAGGAAAAATCCTCTAGGGATTTCTCCCTGTAATTATGTTGATGTTGTTTGTTTCATGTTTAATTCAGTACATAGAACACCTATGTGTGTTGCTCAAACAAAATTCTATGGGTGTGCTTATTTGATAGGTGTTACTCTGAACGATTTGGTTCCGAGGTTGTGCCATAAAACTCTTGATATTATTAAGTGATTCTTTCTTTATGTAATGTTGTGTTGAGGTATTGGTCCACTTGATTAGTGCCCAACAACATTGTGCATGTGCTTGTGAGTTGGGAACCTTATCTTAGCTCCCTTGCTCTTGATTTGTGTTCCTGGTAGTTATTCAAATTAATAAGAACCAGATACTTGCTTGATATTCCTTCCTCTAAGCATATTAAATGACAAGAAAAGTTATTGTATCTTAATTTGTCCCTGGCCAGTGATGCAAAGTCTGAGGCCCTAATTTTATGTAAGAACAGATACTATGTTTGAACTAGATGCAAATGTGAGATGTTGGAGTCAATTATTTGACATCTATGCATGCCAACTGGTGGGTGCTACTCTGAACCTTAGGGTTCAGAGGATGTGCCACCATGCCTCTTTTGTGTTACTATGAATATCTGAATTGGTGGGTTGTGTTTGAGGTACCAATGCTTATAGTTTTGGTGCCCAACAACTGTACTATTAATTGTTTTCTTGTTATAATTGATAAGAACAGATCAATGTTGGTTGATTTGACCCTAGGCCAATGATATTGTATTGAGGCACTTACTTTAAGATAAGAACATATATTATGCTTCACTTTCATTCCCTGTGATGTATTTAGCATAGCAATACTATGCCAGGCTGAGGGAAATTCCCAACCCTATCCTCTGTGCATAGCCTAGCAATTTCTTGCTAAGTGGTGTGTAGAGATCAACCTGTTAGGTGTTGATGCTGGGGTGGTGTTTTAATCTTGTGGATCTATTGTTGGTTGGTGTTGCTGGATTGTTGGCCTTTCCCCTGCAGTTCTGGCTGGCTTGTTCCTCTAGATCAGGCTTGTCCATGCCTTGCTTTGCTCGAGGCCTGCATTCCCCGGCTCCTGGCTTGGCCTTGTTGATATCTTGCTGGATCTTGTGGTTTGACAGCTTCCTACTGGATGTGTTGATCTTTGGTGGGATTGATTTGTGGGGATAGTTGTGTTGTGTTTTCTTAAGCTATGTAGCTCGAGTTGATGGTGTGGAAAGGAAAGTGGTGCTTTGCTCCTCCCCTGTACGGTTGCTTTGCCTTATCTAAGCTTACTGTGGTCTTGACAACACAACTAATGCATGGTATGTGTGTGTTGTGTGCCTGTGTGTATGACCTAGATCTTTTACTTAACAGATGAGCTCGGCTGGACTTGGTATTATCCTTGTGCTACACATATTCTTGACTCACACTTGTATTTCGAGTGACTAGCCAATGAGATTATACCGAGGCTATTTCTCTGATACGAATAGATATTAACTTGACTTAGTCTAATCTCGATGATGCGATTAGCGGGGCACCTTACTGCGTAGCTGAGAGTACTAACCCACTAATCTTGTTTTTTTTGCTTTTCTTTGTTTTTCATGTTTTTTTGTAGGATCAAAAGATCAACTGGAGACTGGAACTTTGCAAGAGTTAGTTTAGGATTTCATTTTTTTTAAATGACAACTTGTAATAGAACTTGTAATTTCTATTTATTGGATTATTGTAAAGACTTTGTATTATGGTTATATTATTAATAAAGTTAATTGTTTTCTTTTTTTATTCACAATGAAATTGGAAATGTCCAATATTTGTTATTTCTTAATTGTTTCCATTTGATTATGGTAATTGTATTTTCTTGATTATTCGATTTCAATTCAAATTCAAACATTCACAAGTTTTAAATAATTCAAATTTGAACTCCTCAATTTCAAAGATAATCTAGTGGTCATGTCAAAATTCTACTCTCTTCCAATATTGGTCTCTCTCTCTCTCCATTAGAATATCGATGGAACCTCATTTACTCCAGGTCTAGTATTTGTGAATAAGTCTCTAGTTGCCACTTCTCGTCTGATGATGTTTCAGAGTCAATTACCAGTTTGTTCCGATATAATTAAATATAATGAAACTCCGGTGTTTAATGCCCTCAGAAATAATATGCTTACAAGATTGATCAAGTCCTGTACTCAAATTATTCTTGTATGACACCAAACAACAGGCTTTCATCACATCACTAGATTTCTTCTCATCTTTGGTTCCTTCAATGTTGCTTCTATCGTAGCCTTGGTCATGCAGAAATCTAGACATAGAGTTTTCGAAAGATCACAGACAGTGATCAGGGTTTAGTATTGGTTTAAGAAGGTTTGTTTCCTCGTTCAGATTCATCCTTTAGGACTGATGAGATCGTCCAGTTATACTTGACTATCTTGTAGAAGTAAGGTCATCATCTGTGTGATATCCCAGGTCACTTATAGACTTGGGGTTAGGTTTGTTGAGAGTTTGTGTTGGTCATAACCAACTATGGTTTATCTTATCTGGTGATTGGGTTTCTTAAGATATATTTTCATAAAGATCATTCCAAATGTACTCTTGACTTGATGAAATAGACCTATTTCATCAAGTCAAGCGAAACTTTGGTCACTTTGATTCGTTTAAAATTTCGCGCCAAAATTTCCCGTATTTTCAGATGCATGCTTTGCAAATGCACATATTAAATTTAGATCCTTATAACCTCCCAAACACTGGGATGTTACAGTATCTCCCCCTTAACAAGAACTTCGTCCCGAAGTTCAACCTCTCCCATGTAAAGATAGGTAGAGAGAACTTCTGTAGACCGTTGAATCTTCATAGTTGTTTTCTTTTGTTGATCTTGGCATGTTTAGCCTCTTGTCTTGATTGTTCACCTTCCACTGTCATGCATGGTGATCTACTCTTATGCAGCTTGTTATGACAACTCTGTTTTGTTACTACACCTTCCTAATGGTCTCACGAAGAACACGTGGTATCTCCACCATATAGTGGGTACCAAGTTTCATTCTCCGATGAATAGTTATGGTTCCCTACCTCTCACAACTTTCCGAAGAACATTTGGTATATCCACCGAGTGATGAATAACCAATAAGGTTCTTCCGGTACACTGGATACCGTCTATGGTTAGATTTCATTTGGTTGAATCTAGTGGTCTCAAGAGGAATACCTCTCAAAGAAACTTGTACAACATAGGGTACATTGATTTAGACTCATCTACTTTTAGTGAAAATATCTTAGAGTTTCCTCGATTTTAACTTGTTCTTACAAATGTCTATAACCTACTCCACTGGTTACTTCCTATGGCCCTTCTACATCTTTGGGTTTTAACTTCTACGGATGACTCTATAAGCTGACTTGCCGAACTTCTACCTTTTTCCTTCTAGGATATAACTACTCATGTGATTTTCTTCTCATTACTTGTGGTATATCTCCATGTGTTGCTGAAGTATGTTACCAACTCCGGGCAAGATGTGAATGTGGTCCATTCCCATCAGTGGCTTCCTTGACTTATGTCTTCTTGGCTTTCTGATCTCCAGAGCTTTTGTGGATACTTCGATTTGCTGATATTTCAGACCGCTCTCATACTATTCCTATACCCTCTAGACCAGTAGCATCAAGAAAGAACTTAGTGTTTGTAACATGCATTTTCACATCAAGTTGAAACTTCATGTACAGATCTAGTCACTCAAAGATCCAAATAAGATCCAATAAATCCCAAATGCAGTTATGTAGCAATCATGCATCAAAAGCCTGTGAAATAGAAGTACATAGAGTAAAACATCTCAAGTGCCAAGGCTCTTAAATGCTATACACTACAAGTAGGTATATAGTACCTTATAATCCTATTCTACACAACCACTCTTTGCCTCGGTAATTATTCCAATTGCATGCCTTTCTGCAATGGAATAAACTAAGACAAAATGATCCTATAGTAGTTGTGGTCTAACTTGGTTCCATATAGGACTAAGTACTATGTCATTGGAATTACTTCATGTTGTTTATGACAAGCTTATCATGGCATCTGTTGATCCTTCATGGTGTTGATCACATCGTGAGAGTAGTAATGTAGCTTTCACCAATGCATATGCCTTCTCCTAATTCTATACTATACAATAGTGATTCACCTCTAGACTTGATAACTAAGGATATGGTATATACCCCATAGTTACCATGGTCTAATGAATATTTATGATTCTCAAACATCTCTTCTTGATGACTCCTATACTTAATCTATACCATATTCTACTCCATCCCATGCATTCATAGAATGGGGTAGTCATCACTTTGATTTAATCAACTCTGACTACATCAAAACTCTTTTTCTCAATAAAACTGATACATGCTAGACTTGTAACTATTCATACCTAGGTATTAAGAAAATAGATAAGTATATTTACTCAAGTTGAGTAAGAACATTCTATACAAGTATGATCGTATCATTCTCAAGTGAATGATCATCATAATTGTAGTAAATATCATTTAGATAAGATGGCTTCCTATAATCTTTACCAACCTACAGATCTCCTAAAAGGTTTTACACTTAAGGTCGCTTTGCTCTAATACCATCTGTGATGACCCAACACACCAATGCATGTGTAGCGCGCAAGTCGCTGACATAATACTCAGAGAAGGGCTTATCCGTGAATATTACATCCCTCGGAGTGGTACAACAGAAACATAGCAGGTCCAAGCAAAGCTAAGGATACAAACTTCATACAAAATCTTGAGAATGTCCTTGAAGAATCAAAGAAGATCTCATGCAAATGAAACATTAGAAGAAGCAATTCGAAGATCCAAGCTGGAGAAGAACTCTAGCTCAGAACTAATCCACTACGGCTGATGTCAGCCCTAATCTATGGCTTGTGAACAACTAAGTCCAAGAATGGACTCTACCTACACCTTGGTAGCTTCTCCTCCACCAGCGTTGTTGATGATGATGCTTTACTGGCTAAGTAAGAGATGACTCCTCCTAGCTTCATGAGGTAGCGATGGCTTCACGATGACGACTTCCATAGGGCTTCAACTCTAAGCAGGGGGTCAAACGGGAACGAATGAGTAACGAGCGTTACTCAGCAAGTTCATGATATATAATGGATAGTTTGATGCACTAACTACAACTTTAGACTCAAAAGAGTCATAAGCTAATGCAAGGTTTTTGTAAATCTTTCTTCAAGAGGTTGCTTTTAATTCTGAAAACTATGCCCGCCAGATCTTCACAGGACTAGAACTTCATGGAGTTGCCTTTCCTGCGGCGTTCGCAGCTCCTTCCTGGAACAGGGGTAACATTCCACATCCTTTTAGACTCTGTAGAAGTGCGTTACTTTACCCATGGACGACCAAGACCATGTTGCACAACCAGGTGTACAATCCTGTCCACTCCCACTCAAGTGTGGGGCCCGGTTGTTGGTCCAAGCCAAACAATGCTTCTCTGCACAACGCATGCCCACCCATTTCCACCAGCAGGTTGAACCCCTGATTCCACACCTCACGATGGAGACCTAGGCGCCCATGGCAGGCACTCATAGACCCCAAAGTCCGTGGGACGTAAGGGATCCCACGCATGTGCATGTAGTCCCGCAAGACCTATAACGTACGTCTCTGGCAGTCCGTTGACATGCGAATGAGAGAAAATCACAGCTGGCTTACTCCCCCCATAGAAGACCCATGGTTAACGCGGTATTTACAGCGCAAGAATCCTGACGGCAGTTGTTGTTAATTCCTATGTAATACTTTTCCATGCAGATGGAAGCTTCCTTTGACTTATTCATCTTACCTTGGTCCCGTCTGCCCACCAAACAGAACACTACCACTCGGGTAGTCATTCAATTAATCATATTATTATAAAAATAGGATCAAGCATTCTTTTGAGAGTAGGTGATAATACGATAGGGTTTTTGCAAATAGTTTGTTATGAGATACTACAAAGGATATGAGCAAGTCATGAACTTGCCTGAGGTTGAAATAATGACAATAATAATCCATGTCTTCGGGGTTCGAGGGTCGCGTAGAAAATCGCTAGATCTGAAAGATAGCAAAGTAGTCCCGCTAAGGACTATAGAAAAATTGGCAAATTGATACATGCATAGTAATGAGATGCATCGTGATTTACCCCGAAAACACCCAAGCTTAAATGGTTAAGCTACGTCTTACGATACTCAGATTTTATTAGGTTTTCTTGACTTAGAGTTGTTGTTATTTATTGTGTTAGATTGTATCACTTAAGGTTTTGATGATGATTTTGGTTGATTGATTAATTGGATATTTAGGTTTTTAGTTTATATGCTTGGTTATTAAACATTTCAAAATGTTATGCGATTGTTATTTTTGTGTTGTTCACTTGTAAGAAAGTAATAGGATAACAACTTATTTGGGAATCATTCTTAAAGGAAAATAAACAAAGATGGTTATGAGTTATCAAACTGTATAATTTAGAAGTAACAACTTAGATCAAATAGAACTCTTGAAATACACATTTAAATCACATGCTAAGGTTTTAAGTTGATCAAGTGATTATATTTCATTACGTGAGAATAACATTTATGACTTAAATGGTTTTGAAGACATTTAACTTAAAATCCAAAAATACTAGAATAGAGTCATGTTCATTTCTCTAGACAATGTATTAAAAAGAATAATTAAATGATATGCTTAAGTTTTAGAATAAGGATACTTTTATTTTTAAGATTTAAATATTAAGTACTAAAATGATTTGAATAGTTTTGGATTTAAAGACTTAAAGAATATATTATTTTTCATTCCTTTATTAATTTGATTTGTGTTAATTATCTTATTTTTCTTTGATAAACTAGGGAATAAAGAATTAGCAAATTTTATAGAAATAAGGCACTAAAATTATGTAAGTTGGTATTTATAAACAAAGAATTAAGAATAACATTATTCTTATTACTTAGTAATTTTATATATTTTATCAAGATTGCTATAAGTTTAAGGTAAAACAAATATTATATGATTTAATTTAAAATGTTAGAGTATGAAAGTATTTGTATTGTTGAATTTATTTAGGATTTATGTATTCAATTCTAATTTTTCTAATTTTTAAATGATTTTTTATTATCCTATTTTATTTTATCTTTTTATTTGATGAAAATGGTCAAAAGGCCATTTAGCCCTCTTGGCTGACTGGTGGGCTAGTACCCCACCGGTCGAGTCTAACCAGCTCGGGAGAACGCGAGCACGGGTCAAACCCACACCGCACTCGGCCCTCTCCTTCTCCTCCTCGCTCCCACGACGCACATGCAATTCCCAAGCGACCGCGTCGCCCGCCTTCGCCGATTTACCCCGGCCAACTCCGGCCATCTCCGTCGCCATGCAAGAGCTTGAACGATGCGCCTCCGAGCCCTCTCCATCCTCCTCCGCCTCGATTCGGGTTTCTCCTCACCGTAGTGTCCTTGCAAACCCTAACCCTAACCCTAGGTTTTCGGGAGCCCGTGGCTCTTCACACTTCTCCGGTGAATCCTGTCCACCCGAGGAGGTTCAGGCGCCAACGTGGATGCTGAGGAGGCGAGGGGCCGCCGGGACGGTTCCCTGGAAGCAACCGCGGTTCCATGCCGCCCACCTCTGCGCGAAGCCCTTGGCCGTGGTCACCACGATGGTGACCACCTGTGAGTCTCCTACTCCCCTCCTCTGCTCCCTCTTCCCCTCTGCTCCTTTCTCACCCTTCCACCCCTTGCTCTGGAACCTGGACTTTGTCCCAGTGTTCATGCCATGATGCTCTGTGATGCCCTCTAATGTTTGAGTTGCCACTGTAATGCTTGTGATTAATTGTTGAGACCAGGGAAAATTTCCCAATGGAAGAATTGGGTTCAGGCTGATGTTAGGATGATTTTTCATCTCTATGACCAAATGGATTCAATGAGTGATTGTATCTCTGATATGTTTGCTAAGGTCTTGTGATTATGCTGAGGAAAATTTATCTAGGGATTTCTACCTGTGATTATGTTGTTGTTGTTGTTTGTTTCCTGTTGAATTCAGTACAGAGCACACGTATGTGTGTTGCTCAAACAAAATTCTATGGGTGTGCTTATTTGATAGGTGTTTTTCTGAACCATTTGGTTTAGAGGATGTGCCATCAAACTCTTGATATTATTAAGTGATTATTTCTTTCTGTAATGTTGTGTTGAGGTATTGGTCCACTTGATTAGTGCCCAGCAACATTGTGCATGTGCTTGTGAGTTGGGAACCTTATCTTAGCTCCCTTACTCTTGATTTGTGTTCCTGGTAGCTATTCAAATTTATAAGAACCATATACTTGCTTGATATTCCTTCCTCTAAGCATATTAACTGACAAGAACGGTTATTGTATCTTAATTTTTCCCTGGCCAGTGATGCAAAGTCTGAGGCCCTAATTTTATGTAAGAACAGATACTATGTTTGAACTAGATGCAAATCTGAGATGTTGGAGTCAATTATTTGGCATCTATGCATGCCAACTGGTGGGTGCTACTCTGAACCTTAGGGTTCATAGGATGTGCCACCATGCCTCTTTTGTGTTACTATGAATATCTGAATTGGTGGGTTGTGTTTGAGGTACCAATGCTTATAGTTCTGGTGCCCAGCAACTGTACTATTAATTGTTTTCTTGTTATAATTGATAAGAACAGATCAATGTTGGTTGATTTGACCCTAGGCCAATGATATTGTATTGAGGCACTTACTTTAAGATAAGAACATATATTATGCTTCACTTTCATTCCCTGTGATCTATTTAGCATAGCAATACTATGCCAGGCTGAGGGAAATTCCCAACCCTATCCTCTGTGCATAGCCTAGCAATTTCTTGCTAAGTGGTGTGTAGAGATCAACCTGTTAGGTGTTGATGCTGGGATGGTGTGTTAATCTTGTGGATCTACTGTTGGTTGGTGTTGCTGGATTGTTGGCCTTTCCCCTGCAGTTCTGGTTGGCTTGTTCCTCTAGCTCAGGCTTGTCCTTGCCCCCGTGGGTTTTCTTGTGGAAAACCTAGACTCCATTGCTACACTTGTTGGTGATTTGAGATTGTTGGGAGCCCCCAATTTGGTTGTGGGTGTGTGCCCCAAGCTTGTTTGTAAAGGACTCAATTCCCGCCTCAAAGGGGATCAATAGTGGAAGGTGGACTAGGCCTTTGTGGTGGGGTTCATCGGAGAATAGGGTGAGGCCTTTGTGGCGTTGAGTAGGCCTTCGTGGCGAGGTCACACCCCTCCAACGAGACGTACTCCCTTAACAAGGAGGAACTCGGGAATACATCGTGTCTCCGTGTGCTTCATATCGGTTACCTCGTTCCCTTCCTCCTTTACTCGTGCTTGTATTGTTATTGCGCTTGTTCTTGTCATATAGGTAAATTCACCATAGTTGCATCATCTAGAGAATTTACCTTTGTGTCAAGCCTATTTGTGAAAAAAAAATTAAAATTGGTCGTAGCACCTATTCACCCCCCCTCTAGGTGCCCATACTATACTTTCAGAAGGTCCCCATATTACCATACACTACAAGGAGAGGTACAACTCTGAACACCTCTGTTGCTCTTGATTCACCATCTCTAATGAGTAAGCTTCTTACTCCACTACATGATGCACATACTGTTGTTTCTGCTGAGTCTGAAAATGCTTCTGATACTTTTGATGATGCTTCTACTGTGCTTGATGATACTGGGTTACTAGGTCCTTTCCTAGATGATACAATTGCTAAATCTAAACAAATTAAAGATGCTGAAATTCCTATTGAAAATGCTAGTACACCTGTTAATTCTCCTGAGTCTAGAAAAATTCCTAGTTATGATCTTGATGAAACCTATATGGAACTTAATGATGACTTTATTGAAGAAGTTGAAGCTACTACTAGTGCAAGTGCTCTTAAGAGTATTCTTGCAAGACATGTTGTTAAATACAAATCTTTTTCTGATGCTAGGTTTGCTACATCTCCCATATACATTAAAGATAAAGATTATGATTTCTCTCTTGATCTATCTTACATATCTATTGTTGAGATAGAACCTTTTTGTGGGACTGAAAGTAAAAGTGCTATGGAACATATGAATGAACGTTCATCTTTGAGTAGTTTATTTTCTGATGATATTAACAAACACACTTATTTTGTTACTAAGATCTTCCATTTCTCATTGAAAGATGAAGCTAAAACTTGGTTTAACAACTTATCACCTGAATCTATTACTAGTCCTATGGTTTTTTTAATGCTTTCTATCAAAAATATTTTCCTGCTAGTGCTCAACATGCTGTTGTGCAAAGAATCTTTAACTTTGAGAAAATTTAAGAAGAGAAATTTCCTGAATCTTGGTCAAGGTTTTGTTCTTTTCATAAGAGCTAGCCCTGAAAATCCATTACCTAAAAATGAGCTCCTAGATATATTTTATAATGGACTAACTGTTGAATCTAGGACATACCTGGATAATTGTGCTGGTTGTGTTTTCAGGAAAATAACTCTAGAAGAAGCTGAGGAATTATTGACTAATATAGACAAAAAATCATGATGATTGGACTATACCTGAGCCAACACCAACACCAGAACCAATACTTACACCAACATCCAAGAAGAGGGGAATGATTAAATGATGAAGTGACGAGGAAAACCAAGAAATCTCTTAAAGAGAGGGGTATTAAATCTGAAGATGTGAAGAATTTACCACCTATAGAAGAATTATGTAAGCCAATTCCTCACCCAACCAAAGTTGAGGTACACTCTCTCCAGTATTTTGATAATAGAGATATTCCCTATTCTAAACTACCTGATCAATGCTTACATGAATTTGATAATTATGTTGTTAAGCAAGATAATTTTAATATCAGAATGCAGAATCATATAACAAAAAATTCTAGAGCTATTGATAATTTGCATGGTATTATTGAGAGAACCTCTAATGATGTTAAAATGTTTGTTACATATTTTCATATGGTTCAAACACAAATTGATCAACTTACTAAAGTGCAAAAATATTTGCTAGATAGTGCTTCTAGAGAAAAACATGTTTATGAAATAATTACTATAAGTGGTGTATCTACGGTGAGCTTCCGCCTCCATCTCCTCCTCCTCTCGGTTCCCCTTCTCAGCGCGCACCTCAGGAACATCCCCTAACTCTATTTGGTGCACTACAGCAGTCGCGCCGTCGAAGCCGAGTGCAACCGCTGCCCGCATGCGTCTCCGGCGAGGTCCTCCTGCCAAACAGGGAAACGAGCGGCGCCCTCCCTTCGCCACCTGCACCCTGCCGTCCCCAACTATGCCGTGGTACACTCCACTCTCTCTCTAGCCCTCTGTAACGCCGGGAACGCAGATGCCGAGGGAAGGCCGCCGTGTGTTCCGTCGCCGGTGAGCCCTCCGGTGATCCCCGAGTGATCCGTGTCGTTCATAGCAGTTGGATCTTAGATCCACGGTTGGATTTCATTAGTTGACCGGTACGGTGCGCGAGTCAGCACGCACGTGCCCCTGGCCAATCACAGCGCGCCACTGGGCTGCCCAGTCAATGCCGCGTCAGCGTCCCAGTCAGCGTGCACGGTCAATAAAAAATTCAAATTTAAATTTAAATCCAGATTCTATTGTCAATTTGTAAAATCCATAGAAAAATATTTAGGAGTGCAAAAATTATGAGATTGGTGTCGTTGCAAAGCTATGAAAATTATCTGCACATTTATAAAAAAATTGTATAGGTTCTATAGAAAATTTTGGAACATTATTTAAATTGGTAAAAGAGCTAAAATCCACTAAATAAATTCTAGTTTGAAGTCTACAGAGCCAAAATTTGAAAAGTTGTAGTGTCTAGATTCCTTAGGACTTGTAGAACACCATAGAACCATAGAAATTCAAAATTGAGTCGTGCACACACTTGCTATGTTAATATTTTCAAATCATTAATTTAGCTCTAATTCAAATTCTAAAAAGTATTTTTGAATTTTCCTATTGGTTAGCTTGGTATTTTTGTCCTCTGTCCAGAGACACCAAGAACAAATTTTTACAGAATATAAAAGTTGTTTTAGGAATTTAGTTAGAGTGGTTACCTAATTTAGGGCCCCTCAAATTGAATAACTTAATACTTTAATAAAATAAAATTTAACCAGAACCTTCCACCAACTAACTAAACCCCATATAATGTCAAATACACCCCTTTTGCTTAATTACCTTGTGTAAAATAAATTGGTGCATTCATGGATGCATATATGTCTATGTTTGATCATATTGAGTGGTGTGTTTATTTTGGTGCTTGTATTTTTGTCTAGACTTTGAAGAGGACCAGTGCAACCTCTGTGACTGCTGTGTGTGTCCTGGTTGCTTTGACCAAGGCAAGTGATACTTCATGTCCCACTTTTGTTTCTAATTGCATTAGTGTTTTTTATTAGTATGCATCATAGGTGATTTTATTTATTTTCCAAGTATATGTTATGCTTAGAACACCTAGTAGTGTGTAGCCATCCCGAAATCCCTACTAGGTACTTGTTTAGTTGTACTTGACTACTATCACAAATGTTACTGTTTCATTTTGGTCGTGGTATTTATGGAACTCTGAAAATTAACAACCTTAATGAAACTCCTGGGTGGATTGAAACTTGCTTCGTGGCTGAATGAAATGTGGACTGCCACCCAGGGGCAAAGAGATTTGAAGGTTTTCACTGTTTTAGTTAGCTTCCAGTGCAGCCTTGAGGTATTATGGGCTCTGCCAAGATTGATTAAGTTGTGGGGGTTCATCCTGTTGTAAGACATTGGGTGGTAGCATAATTTTAGAAGCGTCGAGTCTTACTGGTATGGGTGAATCTCTCTTTCCAAAGATCTTCTCTTATTCTTCTTTCGGGAAGAGTGAGTCTTAAAGTGAAAGTGCACAACCTCTCGAGAGTTAAAACTAAGATCTTAGTCGTGTCCCCGGTTATGGACAATTTTAGCTACTAGACAGGGATGGTACTGAATAATCTCCTCATCTTTTCTAAATGAGGTAAAATATGGTAGAAACCTCTTTTAGGTGCACATGGTGTGTCTACCCCTCTGTGCCCCCTTACCAAACTTCATGGTGTCTGCCCATGATGAATATATCAAACTTCATGGTGTGTCTACCCATGATGATTTCCAAAGATTTAAGATGATTTATCAAATATAGGAAAAAATTAGCCTTATGCAAATAGCCCTGGAATCCACCATCCAAATATCATGTAGTTAGTTTATTCCTCAAAACTGCCACCATACAAGTGTCACTTGTCAGTATAATGTTTGTACTGAATCCCCCCGGGGCTGCATATTCCAACGTGTAGGCCATTCTGATGAAGAGTGATTGGTTAGGATCTCGAGCTTACATTCCAACATGTCTGTCTGTGGCGCATGAAGTTGAAGAAGCCTCATTGATGATTTATTTCCGTTTAGTTTGCTTTGAAACTTTGTTATTTATGCTAGTCCATGATGATTATACCATTTGTAAGACTATTTTATTTCATATCCACTGGATCAACGTTTCAGAATGATGCTATTGCAATGAATGTTTCATTTTGTCATGTGTATGCTATCAGTGATCCCGGGAATATCATGTTACACAGGTGTTCTGTCTTTATTGAAAGGTAGGGCGCTACAGGCAGCCTGTGGCGGTGAAGACGAGGGAGACAACCTCGACGAGGACGAGTTCGCACTCCAGGAGGGCATCGAGCAGTCCATAATGTCCTAAGTGGCGGAGTGGGAGGGTATCAGCGTGATGCTCCACGCCTCCATCGGCGAGGCCAAGCGGAAGGCCGAACTGGACCGGGCGTGTCGAGACATCGTAGTAGTTTTCATAGACTGGGGTGCCATGAGACTACGGTAGAGACGTGGGGTAACGGGATAGCGTAGTAACACAGAACACGGGTTTTACCCAGGTTCGGTACGTCGCGACAGTACGGCGTACCTACTCCTGCACTTCTCACTATGTGGGACTAAAGCCCGTATAATAAGGTTACAATGTAAGGGAATAGATCCAGCTACTCGTCGAGGATGAACTTCCCGGCGAGTTGCGTAAGGCTTGAGCTTGGACCTAGAACCTTGGAACTAAAAGAGCTTATGAAATCTATCTCCCGTCCGGCTTTATATAATAGCCGGATTAGGGCTTACAGAACCAGAAACCTAGAAGACTACGTTTAACTTGTAACTTGGAAAGTAAGGAATCCGTCTTCTCCCCCAAGCCAGATCACGCGGGCCGTGATCCGGGTTCTTCTAGAATCCGGCTTCTGCGCGTCGGACTACTGGGCCGCCCAATGGACCTAAGCCCATTACCTTGCAGGCCACCCTGGTAGTCCAGCTCTTTTGTCTACCATCTTCTATACCCCTATTCGGTATATATCCGACAGTAGCCCCCAGGAAGGATCAAAACTCTGAAACTCCGCCTTTCGTCAAATACATTTTGTCCGGGAAACTTGATTCAGCAGTCTTGATTCTTTCTTCTTTCCTTTTGAAGGAGATGGTAACATAAAACTCGGAACTATGAAAATCCGGCTTTTCTTCTCGCGATCCTTCGCGGAAAAGGAACGCGTGACATCAGCGCTTTAATCATGCTGACGCAAGCGCCGCTTGGTTTCACGCGGGAAACCCTGCAACGTATCTCTGACAGATTCTCACGAGAAACGAGGAGATAGCCATCATTCCTCTGTCGTTCCGTTTCCCGGATTTTCCGGCGAGCGACACGCGTCGAACATCCAACGGTCAAAAGAGCCGTTGGCGCGTATCTAGAGGTTTTTAGGCTATAAATAGCCGTCCTCGTCGTCTCCGGAAATCTTTCCTCACTCCCTCACTGCCCACGCCATTGACGCAAACGCGAGCACGAGAGCTAGAACGAATCCTTGCCCCGACGAGCCCTTTGCACGCCGGAGCGCTCCCTCATCAACAAAAACGATGGCCTCTCCGTCGTCCTCTCCGGCTCGCGCCTCCATCGACGAGCTTTTGGGCGACCTGGATCCACAGCTGGGATCGCCCAAGCATGCCGGCGGCGGGCCGGAAAAAGCCACGGCATCCGCGGCGGGCGGAGGAAACGCTTCCGCCGCCGCGGACGTAGCGGGCTCAAGCACCACGACATCCCCGCCGTTCGCACCGGAGACGGCGGAGGAGAAAATCGAGCTACTCGGCGAAAAGCTTGCCGCCGCGAAGGCCGCCGCCGCCGCCGCCGGAGCGGAAGAGGAAGAGGAAACTGCAGGCAACTGGAGTGCCTGCAGTATTCCCCCGGCTCTCCTTCCCAACCTGGAGAAGGAGGGTTTGGTGCTGAAAAAGAAATGGCGGCTCCCGGAAGAGGAGACTGAACCCCTGCCACAAGAGGGCGAAAGGGTGCTTCTTGCCTCCCACCTTCTGCGAGGTATGGGATTGCCACCTTCATCCTTCTTCCTCCAGGTTCTGTCACACTACAACATCCAACCACATAACCTTCCTCCCAACTCTATTCTGTACATGGCCGGCTTCCAGGCCTTGTTCGAAGGTTACCTAGGAATAGAGCCTAGGTTAGATTTTTGGTTGTATTGCTTTGGGGTGAAGCGTAACTCTTCGGAGGGCGCGCTCCCAAATTGCGGGACCATTTCCTTTACTCTTCGGAGATTCCGAGAGGATTGGTTCCCCAAAATCAAAACCTCAGAATCCGTCAAATTTTGGACGGGTTCTTTTTTCTATCACCCCGACGTGCCTTTTCCTAAAAAGGCCGTCGGGGTTCCACCTTTTGTGAACTCCGCCGCTGTTCCCCAGGATAACTGGGTAACAGAGGCCGTCCAGGTTCTGCCTCCAGATCTACTAAGGATCAAGAGGCGCATCGCCAAGCTCACTTCCTCCAAACCTCCTTTGACCGGTATGGACACGGTCTTTTGCTGGCTGGATAGGCGGATTCAGCCGTTAGCAAACCACGGAGGCCGTCTCCTGTATGAATACACAGGAGCCAAGGATCCAATGCGGACAACCGACAAGGATTGGCCCGCAAAGGAGCTTAGGCGGCGCATCAATCAGTTGGTCGCTTCGCGCGATCAATACGCGGAGAGTCGGCCAATGTACACGGCCGACAACCCCGCTCCTAAGGTAACTTTTCCGTTATTTGGGTATAATCTTACTTCCTGGATAATCTACCTTTTGAATCTGATTGGTTTTTTCCAACAGCTTGTGGATCTTCCAGACTCGGAGTTAGCCTCCGAGGCCGAGCTGGATGCGCTGCGCACCGCCGCTACTGGTGGGCGCAAACGCAAGAAGATAATTTCTTCGGATGAAATTATCGACCTTGACGGAATCCCCGTCGCCACGTCCAGGTTATGTTCTTCTGGGTTTTTTCTTTTATGGGATCTTTTTCGTCCATCTGCGGTGTTTTAACCTTTTTTCGGGTTTTTGGTTTTTAGCTTACCCCCCTCCACCTTGAAGCCGAGAAAGTTGAAGAAGCTCAGAGCTTCTTCCAACCGAGGCAGCCAACCATCTCCCGCCGTCGCCCCGGACACGCCTCAGACAATGGCGGAAGAACCTACTGCAGCCACCACCACCAAGCCCCCAGAGCCCAGCCAGCCCATTGTGTCCGAGTCGGACACGAGGGAAAGGGCGGCTCCAGAGGTGGGGAAATCTTCTCGGACTTTCGACGAGGAAATCCCCACCTTTGACAAGGATTTTAAAGCTATAAATGATGGCTTGAACGCGACCGAAAATCACTTCGCGGAATATGCGAAGGAATTCCGAGAAAACTTAGCAGGTTTGCAACGCATGAGCCAGGTATGTAACTCTAGCCCCCAAGCATTAAACAAAAATGCATGCTTTTTTGCTTTGATGTTTTTTATTAACCATACTTTTCCTTGCTGTTTTTCAGCAAACCTCCGAGGCCATAAACCTTGAAGTTTTCAGGAAGCTCACTATCAAGAATAAAGAAGTTCAAAGTCTTCTTTCTATTCTTGAGGAGAGAGAGGCGGAGCTGGAATCATCTCAGCTTGCTTTGACGGAAACGAAAGGTAAGCTTTTTCGTTTTGAAATTTCCGATTTAAGACTTTGTCTAAGTTTTTTCCCGAGGAAAGTGACCAACTCGGATTTTTCCTTGCTTTTCAGCTGCTTTAGCTGAAGCTAAACAAGCAGCGGAAGATTCCGGCAACGCCGAGATTCTCCGCAATGAAAACATTGAGCTTCACAAGAATCTTGTGAAGGCTCAGCAAGACCTGGAAGCCAGCAACCTGGCCCTTGGAGTGGCTAACTCCAAGGCTTCCGAACAGGCGGAGAAAGACAAATCCACCATTCAGGATTTGACTGAAGCTCTGAACCTTCGCCTGGAGGAAGTTTCCGAGATCGATAAACTCATCGGTAAATTTCTTACCCTTGTCCTCATCTTTCCATGTTTTGTTTTCTCTGTTTGTCTCCCTAACCCTTTTGTATGTTTTATTGGATCGACCAGGAGACACCCCAGATGGCACTCGGGCTGCAGGCATCCGAGCTTTCGGGGAGACATGGAACTTGGTGAAGGCTGCTGCAACGCAGCTAGTAGGCAAGTTTCTTCCCAAAAAATCTGGGGAATGCTCGGAGGTTGAAAAACTTCCGGGTATCATCATGGAGGTGGCGGAGTCCAAGGAGTCTATTCTCCGCTCCGCTGCACGGGGTGGTGCGCGCATGGCCTTAGGCCTTATGCGCATGCACTACCCTAGTGCCAAATCCTGGCGTGTGGCCACCGGTGTCCCTCAGGGATACACGGATGCACAACGATCCACCATCTTTGGTGAAGTTAAGGGCCACGCCACCCAGATTGCCGCCATGGTAAATGTCGCCGTCACCTATCCGGAAGAAGAAGCTCCTCCAATCCCCGATGAAGAAAGCAGCGAGGAGGAGTCGGAATCTTGAAGGGTTTCCTGGAACCTGGATAGAAAATTTAGACAATAGGAGCATTACTGTTCTTTCATTTGTAATCCAAAATGTAATGCTGCTTATGTATTAATGAAAATTCCGCCTTTTGCAGTTTAAACTATGAAATTTCTTTGCAAGTTGTTTGAATTTTACCATTCCTTTATCTTCTAAGTTCTCTGGTGTATATGCTTTAACTGTCCTTAGTGTTTGAAATGGCTCAAATAGCATTATGAATCGTTATGCCGAGTAACTGGGGACGAACCAAGCAGTTTTGAAACTCGAAAACATGAATCATGCTAAAGGCATTTTTACTAACTAGTTCCAGTAACCCAGCACACGCACGATCAGATAAGACTTAGAGAAACAAGGAAAGTTTTAAGTGAAACTTGGGCACGCAGGCAATTCAAGTTTCCTTTAGCCGTTAAAAGGCTGAAAAATCATTCAGTTATGTAACGCCGAGTACGCAAGCACAATTCGGGTTAACATTGAGAAATTTGTAAGATCATTGGGAAATAGATGAGGCGGAAACACTTTGCACTTATAAGAAAAATGGATGACAGCATTCCGACAACTTTATTTCATGATCTCAAAAGATGTTTACATAGATTTGAACTAAGTACAGAAGGGGACATAACTTGCTAGGTGCTCCCAGGCTTCAGCAATCCACTTGACCTTGTCAAATTTCTCCAGCATTTTGCTAAATGGTAAGGTTTTAGCCCCCAGCCAACTAAGAAATCTTTTTATGGCTGTGGCGGGACCCGGCAATTCTGGGACATCTTTTTCACACATAAGTTCTGAGATGTTCGAGACTGCCTTTATCTTTTCCGGGTTAACTTCTATTCCTCTATGAGAAACGATGAAACCCAGAAGTTTTTCTGAGGGAACCCCGAATACGCACTTAGATGGATTCAACTTCATCTTGTAAGTGCGCAAGTTCTCGAAAGTTTCTCGCAAATCCTCAAGGAGTGTATCTTTTTCCTTGGTTACGACAGCAATATCGTCCACGTAAACATGGACGTTTCTGCCAATTTGACTATGCAAACAACGTTGCATGCAACGCTGGTAGGTTGCACCTGCGTTCTTCAGGCCAAAAGGCATGGTTACGTAGTAATACGTCCCGTACGGGGTTATAAAAGAAGTCTTGATTTGATCTTCCTTTTTCATGCGTATTTGGTGGTACCCGGAGTATGCATCCAAAAAGCATAAAAGCTCAGAGCCTGCAGTGGCGTCTATTATTTGATCGATTCGCGGTAGCGCAAACCTATCTTTCGGACATAACTTGTTCAATCCTGTGTAATCTATACACATTCTGAGGGCAGTTGTATCTTTCTTCGGTACTAATACCGGATTTGCGGACCAGTCAGTATGGATTACCTCCTTGATGAAATCCGCTGCTAAAAGTCGGATAATTTCCTTGCCAATAGCCTTCCGTCTTCTTCCGTCAAATCGACGGAGACCTTGTTTGACGGGTTTTGATCCGGGAATAACCTTGAGTTGGTGCTCAGCAAGTTCCCTGGGTACGCCTGGCATGTCAGCTGGACACCAGGCAAAAATGTCCCAGTTCTCACGGAGGAACTTGATGAGCTCGCCTTCCTATTTGTCGGTCATCCCAGTCCCAACAACGACGAATTTTGTCGGATCTTTGGGATCTAGGATTACCTGTCTTGTATTCTCGGATGCCTTGAAGCTATCTGTTGGCTTCCGGGTTTCTTTTCCTGCCGGCATTTCTTTCGGCGATACCTCCTTGGCTAACTCCTTCAGTTCTTCCTGAGCTATAACTCTTTGAGCGCAAAGGGCGTTTTGCTTCTCCAACTCATTTGCCAGCTTGAAATCACCGGCAATGGTGATTACTCCTCCTTTGGGTCCTGGCATCTTCAGCTTGTTGTAGATGTAGCAAGATCTTGCCATAAACTTGGCGAAAGCCGGACGTCCGAGTATTGCGTGATACACGCTCTCGAACGGCACAACTTCGAAGGATACTTTTTCCTGCCGGAAGTGATCTTTATCTCCGAAGGTGACATCTAGGGAAATTTCTCCTAGGGATCGTGCTTGCCTGCCAGGAACGATGCCATGGAAGCGTATATTGCTGTAATTGAGCTGGGACTCGGATATCTTCAAGTGCTTCAGTGTATCCAGGTACATTATATTGATGCTGGATCCTCCGTCCATCAGCACTCTTCTTAGCCTAGTGTTTTGAACAATAGGGCTTACAACAAGAGCTTGTGTGCCGGGTTCAGGGATATTTCCGGGATGATCAGACTGATCCCAGATTATCGGTGTGTTGGAATACTTCAAGAATTTTGGGGTTGCAGGAACAACCGCGTTTATTTCTCGAAGTGTCCTTTTGGCCACCTTTGCTGACGGGGTTGCTAGGAAAGTTAGCATTGCTTCTCCGTCAACTCTCGGAAATTTAGGTTCGCCTTTTCGCTGTTGTTCCTGTATTTTATCATCAGTGTCCGATTCACTGTCTTCTTTTTCAGCTTCTGGCTTTTGTTTGGCAGGTTTCCTCTTGGAACCCTTCCCTTTATTTCCGGATCCTGCATTGCCTTTCATATGCTTGTTTAGCCGGCATTGCGCGTTCGTGTGGGTTGGTTTCCCAAACTGAGAGTGGTGGACGCAGGGTTCCGACTTAATTCTCTCTCATTCTTCAGGAGTGTAATTGATGGGATCCGGACTGCGGCCTTTCCACTTGTTCCCTTTTTCTCCTCCAAAGGCTAAGTTAACCTCCTTGGGCTTTGTTGTTGACTCCGGGGTTCCTTTTTTATCAGAACGAGGTGTTTTCTTGGCCAGAATCAGTGACTCAATATTGCCTCCTCTTGCTCTGATATCGTCTTCGGCTGCAGCATGCTCATTAGCGGTTGTAAGCATAGATCCGAGATCTTTGTGCTTTTTAGAACCAACCATGAACGGTACAAGTCCGGGTTTTAGGCCATTGACGAAAGCATGCATTGCTTGTACGTCAGTTACTCCAGAGCAACTATTCTTCATTGCAGTCCATCTGGAGATGAAATCCACGTATGGTTCGTCTTCAAATTGGGTGCAACGGTTCAGCTGGTTGATGCTATTTGGGCGTTTGTATGTTCCTCGAAAATGCTGAGTAAATACTCTCGCCATATCATCCCAACTGTCGACAGTTCTTGATGGTAAACCATTAATCCAATCTCTGGCTCCGTCTAGCAACATTAGGGGAAGAAACTTGACAGCTTCCAGGTCTGTCCCGTTGTTGATCTGGACGGCTGTGTAATAATCTGAAAGCCAGGTATCCGGGTTTGTACTGCCGGTATATTTTTGGTAGGTTGGACCAACTTTGGCGAAGCCAGAATGCAGGGTTATCCTTCGGATCCTGTCTGTAAAACACTTAGGACCAAAGTATAGATCATCCTTTTCTGCTCTGTCAATATGTGCAGAGTATCTCCCGGCTGAATGGACAGAAGGGGATCTGCTCCTTTCTTTTCCATTGTTGCGCGGGCGCGTTTTTCCGAGGTTATCTCTATCTCTTCCATTGTCACGCCCTCTGGGATTAGGTGGAGTCCTGCTCCTATACCTTTCCTTATCTTTGGGCGGTGTCCGAGATCTTTCACGTCTGTGAGGTGTATCGTATCTTCCAGCTTTTTCAGCTGGGTTTCTCGGAGGTGGCATTATTTTGCCGTCATTCCGGTGTTTGTCTTCCCGATCGTGTGGTTTATATCCATCTTTCGGGAGATGAGGTCCGGTTCTAGACGCTGCGTCCCGGTTGTCGGGGTTTTTCTTGTCTTTTCTCGGATCCTCTTTTTTATCCGAATCTCCGGGTTCTTCCGGTCCAGGTGCTCCAGCAGCGCAAGTAACAGTTTTGCAGAGGGCGGAATTATCATGCAGCCTCCCTGATCGCTCTTGTCCTCGCTGTTGCTGCTGTAATGCTTTCCCTAGGAAAGCATACACCCCTTGGAGTTTTTCCCCGTTGGAGTACAGATCATTGTTCAAGATGGCGAACGCTGCTTCCGCGTTTTCAGCTGCGGTTTTATATATTGGTTCGCCCTTGGCATCTTTGCCGTTTAACTGCTTTTGCCAAGATGGGTTATAGAACCTTTCTTTCGGCGGCAGTTCTTCCGGTTTTGCAATTCCGGGTAACCTCGTAGGTTTTAAGGCAGATCTATGCTTTCTCTCGTACTCCTCCATTTCTTCCTTCATAATTTTGATGTCATTATGGGTTTGTTGGAGATGTTGCCGAGATCTAAGCAGTTGTTGCTGTTGCCGTTGGAAAGCTTGTCTCCTGGCTTCCAGCATCTCACGGGGTTCATTGGGTCCCACTGGAGTTTGTAATAGTTCTTGCTCTTCCAGTTCTGTCATTGGCGGAGCAGTGATTTCCTTAGATTTCTTTTCCGTAGGCTTTGTGCCACTAATATCTCCAACTTCCAGGTTTTCATCAGCGAGATCAGCTGACTTTTTCTTCCGGAGTTTGTACTGGAGTTTTTTAGAAGCACGGTGCTTTTTCTTGGAAGAGGGAGGTTTTTTGACAGGTTCATCCTCTGTCATCTCCTTGACATTAGGAAATATCGGAGAAGTTTCTCCGTCTTCCCTCTCCTCTGCTGGCGGAGGGGTTTTAGGCCTTTCCTGGCTATCGGCACCCGTTGTATCAGCTGGTTTTGCCATTAGCACTTCATGGAATCCCTCTTGAAAGGACTTAACTTTTCTTACGAAGGCATCATCATCTTCGTCTTCGGATTCGAAGTTATCCGATCCGGTTTCCGACTCCAATCTCGCCTCAATGGCGGCAAGCACGGACTCTGTTTCCGAGTTCATCGTCTGGTTGACGGATGTCGGATCTTCCGTCTCTGTGACGGGTATTGGTTCTTCCGTCTCTGTGACGGGTGTATCGTTGTCTGCCTCTTGCACGGGATTTCCGTCATCCGTGTTTTCGGCGATCTCGGATTGCACCATGCCGATAAAGTGCGTATCACTGTTTTGTCGGCGATCTGAGCAAAATCCGGCATCATAGTCGTCTTCGACTGGGTATAGGGCGGGTGGGAAATAATTGCTTTCACCGCAAAACCCCATTGCTTCCGCGGTTAATCCGATAAAGATGTTAGCAGATCCAATCGGTAAAACGCAGGCACTTACCAGGTGGTTTTGCGCCGGTATGTAGGATCCGTTGTCGAAGAAGCGCCCAACGTCGTCGTCGAATTCCAAGCTTCCGACAGTGATCGATCTTCCGATTCCGCCTAATATCCCAGATCGGAACTTCACGCCTGACGTCGTTTGCCCCACGGTGGGCGCCAACTGTCGAGACATCGTAGTAGTTTTCATAGACTGGGGTGCCATGAGACTACGGTAGAGACGTGGGGTAACGGGATAGCGTAGTAACACAGAACACGGGTTTTACCCAGGTTCGGTACGTCGCGACAGTACGGCGTACCTACTCCTGCACTTCTCACTATGTGGGACTAAAGCCCGTATAATAAGGTTACAATGTAAGGGAATAGATCCAGCTACTCGTCGAGGATGAACTTCCCGGCGAGTTGCGTAAGGCTTGAGCTTGGACCTAGAACCTTGGAACTAAAAGAGCTTATGAAATCTATCTCCCGTCCGGCTTTATATAATAGCCGGATTAGGGCTTACAGAACCAGAAACCTAGAAGACTACGTTTAACTTGTAACTTGGAAAGTAAGGAATCCGTCTTCTCCCCCAAGCCAGATCACGCGGGCCGTGATCCGGGTTCTTCTAGAATCCGGCTTCTGCGCGTCGGACTACTGGGCCGCCCAATGGACCTAAGCCCATTACCTTGCAGGCCACCCTGGTAGTCCAGCTCTTTTGTCTACCATCTTCTATACCCCTATTCGGTATATATCCGACAGGGCGGCCACAGGAGGAGCGCCCTTGTACAAGTACATGGACCAGGAGACGGAGTCGCGCGTCCTCCCTACCGAGCCCTACGAGGAGCATTGGCTATTTGGTGGCTGAGAGGAGGGCTCGGCGCCGCCACCAGAGGAGCAGGTGCAACCAGCGACGCTGACAGATCATGTCCCACCAGCGCACCTCTGGATGACGACGGAGTAAATCAAGCTGGACTAGCGCTAGGCCGCTGGAGGCCACCTTCGGCGGCGCTCGTAGTTTTTTTTTCTATTTTCTTTTATAAAAATGTCGTTTGTGGCCCGCCCCGCATGCATACGTATGCAATATGGCCTTCTAGGCCTCCTATTAATGTAAAAATAAAAACAATAAAATGAATACACAGTATTTTTATATTTCTATTTTTCTGTATGTATATATTTTCTATGCGAGACTAATATTTTAGCTACTTAGAAAAGACCGCGAAGAGGAAGTTTTTTCGGATTAACAGAAGTTTTAACGAGTTGCAGACCAGTGACCGTGCAAAAAAAAATCTCAGCATTTCCGTGGGGCAACTTTTTGCCGGCCGTTTGCTTAGCCACGTCGATAGGTTTCCCATCAAGCGGTCAAAGTCAGCTCTCCTCCGGTTTTGCACCAGTCAAAGTACTCGATTAGACACCTCTTCACCGCACCACACAAATGTGATCTTGATACGCACGCATATACCTTCACATGCATGTCCTGGGAGGAACGGTGGGAAAAAAAACTTATTATGCCTGCAAAATCCGAAGTCGTGAACATGGCATTCACGGTACAGTTTACGCAAATAAACTTGCAGGCGCCTGTTTTTTTTTTCGAAAAGGGAAGTACTAATTAAAAAACCCCGGTTTCTAGATCAAGGGAGGTGTTGGAAGAGGTGAACTCTGGTGATCTGTCTGCTCCCTCCCGACCCCGACCCTAACCTGGCCCGCCGCCGGCCGGTGCGCGGCCCCTCCCTCCCTCCCTCCCCCTCTTTCTCCACCTCGCGCCACCGCGCGCCCGTCGCCCCCCGCGGCGGCGGCGGCGCGCGACCCCCTCTCTGCTTCGGTCGGCCGCCCCTCCAGGCTTCTCCCCCGTCGTCGCCGTCGGCAGAGGCTGCTGGGCGAGGCCCGGGTAGCGCCGGCGGCGGCGGAGTGCTTCTCCCCGCGCGATTATGGTGGAGGCGGGGATCCCCATGGTGGCTGCGATGCTCCTTGGGCGACGGAGGACCGGCTCCAGCCGGGTGGTGGTGCCGAGGTGGCTGCAGACGTACTTGCGGGGTGGCGCAGGGACTCGGCGGCGGTGTGCAACGGTGATGGACGGCACGGTTCTGCGGCTCGGATCTGGGCCCGTCGGGCCCCATCTGGGCTTGGACGGGCCGGCTTGACCTGCTGCCTGATATGTACCTGAAGGAGAGGATGCGGATGCAGGGGTTTGTGGTGACGGCGGTCAGCCTGTTGAAGCGTGGCAGCGAGCTTCACGGGCCCGACCGGACCTGTTCGGACCGGTGTGCCCCCTCGGGGCTTTACGGGCTTTTGTGCCCGGCTGGACCTGACGGGGACTGGTATGCTCGGCGACTACGTCCGGTCGACTACCGCCTTCAGCGGTGGAGGTTGGTCCCTCCCGCTGGCCGCGGTACCGCTGACCCCAGGTCATTCTACTCCTCACCTTCGGTGTGTAGACCTCGTGGCGGCTACTTCGGTGAGACAATGATGGTGACTTCGGGCTCGTTGGCGCATGTTGGTGGGCGGTTTGTCGGAGAAGGTCGAGGCTCGCCCTCACGGGGCTCCAGTGCTTGGATCGTCCGAGGTTGTGGATGGAGTGCTTCGGGAGAAATCCCTGTCAGCTTGTCTGACACCGACGCGGTGCCACCTCCGGGTGGCATCATTCCTTCCTGAAGGGCGCCGTGGATACCCCCGTTCACTTCCCTGTGTGCCGGGGGAAACCCTAGGACCGGTGCGCTGGTCCGGGCAGCAGCGTGGCTCTTCTTCTTGAAGGTGCTGCTTGGTACCCGTCGATCCGGCACTCGGAGCGTGGTGGTACCGTGTCGGCGAGGGCGCAACAGTTCCGGGTCACCGTCGTTTAGTCGATCCGCCTTTGGCGCCATTTTCTTTTCTTTCTTTTCTTTTCTTTGGGTGTATGTTTGTTGCTGCCCCAGCATCGCAAAACTGTCGGTTGTACTGGGTGTTTGCTATATTAATATAGCGGGGCTACGGCCTGTTTCGGTACATCAAGGGATACACACATGCATACTCATTTGGGTAGCTAGCGCGTAGGGGCGAAGATTGTGGAGGTGTGGAAGATGAGCAACATCTGATGCGCCGCAATACTATCATCTGATACGTGACAAATCTGCAAGACATGTATTGACTGATCGGATCCCTTCAGTTGTTGACTGAGCTTACGTAGCATAATATTTGCATTAACCCAAAAGTTAACCCTCATCAGTCTGATATTAATTTGAGCGTTCGCTCTATAGAAATTCAAATAGCTAGTGCTCAATATGGACTAAACAATTGCCTTTTTTGCTCAGGGTATGAGAAGAAGAAATGGGAGTGTGGCATGAGTAAGATGGAAAAGGCGAGATAAGTGCATACGACACGTGAAACTGCTTCTACGTCCTGTTTCTTTCTTGAAAGGTGTACTTATGTGTCTTGTTGGTTGGCGACCATAGCACACTTAACTCAAGTATGGATCGTCTTTTGACTGAAGGTGCCTTATTGGATTCCTTAAGTGGATTAGACGTTTTGACCATAAATTTCAGATGATTTTACATGAAAAACCGGTGCACCGTTTCATGGATCTGAACAGTTTTATTGATTGACCGATAGTGCTTTCTGTCTAGTCCCTCTGTTCCACACTATAAGAATTTTTAGCTAGCTAAACTAGTTTTGCCAAACAAAAAGGGCTTATATTGTGTAAGAGAGGGAGTAGAATATAAATATGGTGGAATGTCTACGCCAAAAGCTAAAGACTAACGAGATGGTAATGTAGAAAACAAGTTACTAGCAAGTATATTCCCTAACTTGCTAAAAATATTTATATTGTGGAACGGGGGCATAGCAAACAAGTTATTTATTCCAGTAATTTTTGTCAAAAATGACCCCTGGGTGAAAATAATGGTCTATCTCCATGAAACTATTTACAAATATGGACCGTCAGTTTGGCGCCAATGAGTACAGAGCCGACGTTGTGTAGCTCGATGTCAACATAATTTAGCATTTAGGCGAGTCGGCCTAGGTCGGCTCCAATGCTGAACCGAGGGCATGAGGGAGATACACCATTTTTGGGAAAAAAAAAACTTCATTCCACTGGACGTAATAGGTCTACCCTACTAGTACGGTACTACCTGCTTACATCGATAAAGTTAGAGCTTGTCCATACGCCAGGCTGGGCAAAGGACACATGAATGACAAACCACACGGTGCACTGTCTGAATGTCCGTAACTGTCGAGCTGGCAGTTTGGAGCCTATAGTTGCTCGAGTGACAGTGCGAGTCTCGTCACACGCCACAGTGCAGCACATAGAAGCCACCATGCATACGATAGATGTTGGTTTGCTAGCTAGCGTAGAAGCCTAGAACATACCCGCATGAGTTGTCAGCCGTGACTCGTAGCCCATGCATGCACCAGCACTACTTTCGTCATGCACCGGTGGCAAGGATTAACGCATGAATAAAACACATAAGAAGCTTCTTACCTGTTCTACTCGTTGGCGCGTTCGACATGCAGATGTACAAAAATGATTTTCTTTCTGGGAGAGCTATTTAAGTTGCCCACTGCAAGTGCAAGTTGGGAGGTTGCATGTTCCTAAAGGAATTGACCGGACAAGAATTGTAGTTGGGTTTGTCGATAGATTGGTCAAAGGAAACCTCGGATGCATGCGCATGTAAACTTGAAGCAATCGGGGAACATCTCAACTTGCTGGTGCTTCATAGACTAAGGCTAGTTGTACGTAGTTCGCACATAGTGAAGTACATACTCAATTACTCATCATCACTGTGTGCAGTTTGCAAGCCAGTAGAATTAACTCATAATGCAACTTTCATTTTTTTGATAAAGAGAATATATTAATATCGTAAAAATATCAATTACACGCAGTCTCTACAACGATGCACACAGCAAAGAACAAAGCAAAAAAAGAGAGAAAAGTAAAAAAGAAAAAAGAAAAAAAAAAAGACCCTGACGCAGATGAAACATTAGCAACAACACTCGAACAATCACCAAAGACAACACCCGGACCACAAAAGAGGTTCTCCAAAAGCAACACTACTAAGAAGGAAACAATGCAGAAGCGTTATGGTCGCCCGATCAAGAGTTTTGAGTTTTCACCCTAAAGAAAGACCGAAATCCCAAAAGCGAAAATGCACACATGCTTTAGTAGCCACATACAATGTCTTCGGCAAGGCAATTGCCAGTTATAACCAGTGAAGGCAATACATTGGGTTTTTTATCCCGAAAATCGCGGCTTGGTACTCGAGATGCACCAGGAGAATGTTCTCCACCTGTGTTGCTGCCCCCTCCTACCAAGGCCGATGTTGCAAGTCCTCAACACCCTCTCTGCCATCACAAGCCTTCAACCCAACCAAAACTCCTCCCAGCCATCACATGTCTCCGATCGCAACCACCATGACTTTCTTCACCACTGTCAATGTACAGAAATCTATCTTGGATATGTCCCATGATACTGACAAGACATCGAAGCTTTGCGCCTCACCCTCATGAATCATTTCTGACCGATGATAAGGGTGTGCATGGCCGGATCAATTCCAATCTAGGTATCTAGTGGTGCCATGCGCCAAACAATGGAGATCTCTAAATAAAAGACTAGAACACGTCAGCAGCAAGATCGTGCACGTCAGCATGAAGCAGATCGATGATTTGGAACTCGAAGACCAGCAGAGCCAAAAAACGTCATTATTCAGGCTGAGCCAGCAGCGCCCACACCGCTGCCGACTTCTGACGATGAAACGAGTAGTCCAACCCCAACTAGCCCAGATCAAGCTTAGAGTTGGCCCCAGGTCGGGACCGCGTGTAGATGTAGCACCACGAGGCCATGGCCACGCCGCCGCCTCCATGTCTTGGTCGCGGTGCTGCCTCCAGGGCTTGGTCGCGGTGCCGCCATCAGAGCTCGGACACACGACCGCCTCCGGTGTGCACCATCGTACACGCCTCATCACTTCCGCCTTCGCGCCTCCCTGGAGTGCGCCGACGAGCACCGCCGCCCGTCGAACAGCCGCAATGCCATAGTGAAGGAGTTATGCCCTAGAGGCAATTTAATAAAGTGTTTTTATTATTCATAACTCTCACGTTCATAATGTTTTATACATGTTATAACTGTGTGAAGCGGAAACATTAATACATGTGTGGTATATAAACAGATCAGGCCCCTAGTAGCCTCTAGTTATACTAGTCCATTGGGCAACAAATGATCAAGGTTTCCTGATCATGGGCGTTTATGCCATTGACAATGGAATCATGTCATTGGTGAATGATGTGATGGACTCAAACCCAATATGTTTTATCATAACAAGGTCAATTCATTAAGTTCAACGTTATGGTAACGTGAAAACGTAGAACCACAACCTTAGACCGTGAGATGATGTTTAATTGCTATCTCCGAGGTTACTTTCATTGCATCAAAAGTCACGACCGTAACTGGGTGATTATAAAGGTGTCTCTTGGTAACCGGAGGGATATGTGGAGGCGTGTCATCAAGAGATGGACTTCCCTATCCTAATGACGGAAAGATACTTATGGGTCTACTCGGTGAAGTTGCATCAATTAGGTTGCAAGCATGTGACTAGGTCACGGAGATGCAACGACACGGAAACGAGTAGAATTGTTATGTCAGTAACGAGACTGAACGAGGTATGAGATACCGGATGATCAAGTCTTCGTACTAACAGAGTATCTCTAAGGCAAGAGGTGTTGGGACTCGACGTTTGAGGTTCAAGCGACAAAGATAATCATGGAATGCACACGGGCCATCATGGGTGTCCAGATCCCGATGTTGGTCATTGATCGGAGAGGTGTCTCGATCATGTCTGGAGTGTTCCTGAACTGTAGGGTGGACACTTAAGGATAGAAGATGTTTAGTAGTGATCCTAGTACCGAAGTAATTATTAGAGAGAGCCGGAAGCATTACAGGATTTTTTCGATGGAAATCAGAGAGTTCCGAAGGAGTATCGGAACAAGGGAGAAATGCCCGATGGAGATCGGAGAGTACCGGAAGAGGTTCCAGAGATCGAATTATATATTTAATATTAATTACTATAATTAATAATTTTATTTTATTTTTAAATGCATTTATTACACTAATGGGCCTTCCAAGCAAAATAGGCCCATTAGGGGAAAAGTGGGAGAGAGAAAAGGGGGCAGCCACATGGGCCAATTAGGGCGCATGGAAGGGGTGCGGCTCCCCCTCCTTGGTCGCAACAGCCTTGTGAGTTTAGTCCCACATGGCTTGGCCAAGGGGAAAGGCTCCCCTCCTCCCCAAATATAAAAGAGGGCACCCCTCCCCTTTTCCCATTCAATTATCTATCTTCTCTGCCTGTGGTTCCCGTTCGAGTTGTGCAACAAGTTGAAATTTCTCCACTATAAGCACACTGGCGTGCTAGTAGTTCTTCGGTCCATCACTCCGCTGCCGCAAACTCTGCTGGGCCGGAGACCAGGAGTCGTAGTCTATACCGTATGTGTGTAGAGCTATGAGGTGCTGCGACGTGTGGCACTAGTAGTGGGAACGACTACACGACCTTGAGGTTGGCTTCACCTTCTTCATCATCAACCTTTGTGCAGGAGGGTAATCCCCGCTTTAGGTATTCAAGGGTACGAATTCCGTTCTTCCTCCGTTACTCTATATCTGCATAGTAATAGATCTAGGCTTTTTCGGTTGTCGTTAATAGGAATTTTTTATTTTCTGCTACGAAACCCTTTAGTGGTGTCAGAGCCAATCTATGTGTAGATATAGAAGCACGGGTAGAACTCATGTTGATTGAGGGCATCGATCTTGTAGTTTTTACCTCCTCGCGTGTACTTGTTCATGATGTCGGCATTGTTTGATGATAACGGCCCGAAGCCAACCCTACGCGTACTCTTACGCGAGACTGGCACTGCACTTGACATGTGGCTTGTACCACATATGCAGTTATGAGGGTGTATGTTTCTCTTACAATAGATGGCATGTCATTTACAATGGAAGGCACAAAAGGAATATGTAACAAAAAAATATTTGATCGGTGTTGTGGCTGCAGGTTCGTAAGTAAGAAGCGGTTGTTTTACGACAGCCCCATGAGCCACGTAAAACTTGCATAAAGATAAATTAGAGGCGTCTAAATTTATGCTGCAGTGGGGAAAAGGATATGATATGGTAAAGGTGATCTTATGAATTGTTTGGATTAAACTTTTCATGTGGAGGCATCGAGGACCTGGTGCTGTTTCGGAGCGCAAGATGGAGATCAAGGCGCGATGACCATATCATATCGATTAACACTTTTTTATTTGATGTCATTGTTGAAAGATCATCTTCCGTTTTGATAATTAATGACAAGATAACGATCAGACTAATCCCTATTTAGAGCATTTTCAGGTTTTATTTGATATCTATGAAAATGCCCAGGTTCTTCAAAGATACATTCTCAAAGGGTTATAGGATTTATTCTAAAGGAAACGGCTCTAAGAGACAAAGCTGGGAAGCTGTTTTTACAAGCAGCGGAGGCTCCGGTGAAACCACCGGAACCTCCGCCCCGTGCGTTTTCCCCAGCTGTTCCCAGCGCCAGCCTCCTGTGCGCCTCCGGTGCCACCTCCGCTAAAAATTCCTTCGGGTGCATAGGAGCGGAGGTGGCAGCAGAACCTCCGGTGGGCGGAGCCTCTGCTGGTTCCATTGCGCTATAGGAGGGTTGGCCTCCGGTGCTACCTCCGCTGAAAACACCTTCGGGTGCATAAAAGCGGAGGCTGCAGCGGAACCTCCGGTGGGCGGAACCTCCGCTCACCCCACCGGAGACTCCGCCACTAAAGATACCAAAGAAGAGAAAACGAGCCATGCTGGCACGTGGGAGTGAAAACCACCAGAGCCTCCAGTGATGCGTGGGCTGTCCAACGGCCAGATTGGGGAAGGGGTATTTAAAGCCCTTCCCCTACCTCATAAATGCCAAGCTTTGCCCACTCTCTCTCCTAGCCATTAATGAAAGCTTCAACCTCCTAGATCTCCCTCTCCAAACACCCAAACACTCCGTAACTTTGTGGAGAGCTAGATGAGACCTAGATCCGTGATTCCACCAAAGGAATTTCAAATCCATCCACCACATCCTAGTAGATCTAGAATCCCAGTTGAGGCCTAGAAACCTTAGTAGATCTTGTGCTTGTAGCTTCCACCTTGTTGCAAAGAAGCTTCGTATTAGCTGAGAGCCTCCATCCATCTTGTGGAGTGTCCTCAACCTCGTGTAAAGGTTTGGTCGACGCCTTCAAGTCGACCTCATAGTGGAAACGAGAATCTCCCTCACCGGAGAAGCTCAAGGAGAATAAGGTGAGCACAACCGTGCTATTGAGGATTGACTAGGTGGCTCCCCACCTCTCCAACATAGATGTACTTCTCTTGAGAAGGAACTACGGGAAACATATCCTTGTCTCCTTGTTTACACTTGTGGTTTATCTTGCTACCTTTCGTTTTACTTCCATTGCGCATATTATCTTGTATCACTTAGGTTGCTCACCTAGTTGCACATCTAGAGAACATTGTTTTATCTTGTTTAGCCATAACTAAAAGGAAAAAAAAAATGGTAGTCAACCTATTCACCCCCCCTCTAGTTAACCATAGTGCACTTTCAGTTGGTATCAGAGCCACAGCTTTTGCTAAGGGCTTAACCGCCTAAGAGTATTATTGTCAATGAAGGTGACCCCGACGGTTCTAATGCGGAAATAACCAAAATGGCCAACACTATAACTAACCTACAAGAAATGGTTGGAATCATCCAATCCGAATTGTCCAAGGTTAGCTCTAGTGTTGGTTCAGAGGTTTCTAGCATAAAGAAGATGTTGGAGGCCATGATGGGAAAAACCAAGGAGTCCGAGGAACCACCTCTGACCGCTGAAGATGTTAGCTCGGATGATGAATCCATTCCGGAAATCACCGAAATGGAATCTATCATTGCTTTAGCCAAGGCGAAAGCCAAGGCAAAAGCTCGCAAAAAGGCTAAGAGCGGTGGAAGCTCTGAAGGCTCCAAGTCTCAAACGGCTAACGGTTGGGGGTCTAACTCAAGAGTTCCACCACCTCCCAACTATGACTCTATTAATCCCATTTCTACAATGCCACACATTCTAAATGTTGGACTTCCTTCCATGCTTAATATTAATGAATTCTCTTCTTGGAAGTTCGATATGGAGTCTCATATTTCAGGATCTTGCACCGCCTTGTGGAGAAGTGTTCTCCATGGATTTCACCCTCACGATGCAAGCAACTTGACTCCAAGAGAAGACGTTGAATTTCAACTCAACAAGACCGCTCTTGTCACTATCCAAAAGGCTCTCCCAAGAGAACATCTTGAACACATCCGTGGTATCAAGACCGCCAAGGAGGCTTGGGATAAACTTGACACCTTATTTCAAGGCAATGCTAGCATCCAATCCTCCAAGTATGATGTAGCTCTTGACAAGTCCGAGAACTTCGTTATGCTTGAAGATGAAAGTACCGAGGAGCTATATAGAAGAGTTGTCACCCTTGGAACCCAATTGAGGGACTTTGGAAAAGAGGAAATCTCCGATGAGTGGATCAAGAGGAAGTTTGTTAAGGACATAACTCCTTTCGAGAACAACCTCTCCACTAGCATTCAAACAAGATCGGACTACAACTCTCTCAACTCCATTGGTGTTCTTAGAGAGTTCATAGCTATATACCTATCTCACAAGAGTGTGGATGATGCTCTTGCTCGCTCAAGAGGAGTTGGGAAGTCACCCAACCTGGGATAGAAGAAGTTGATGAGGATGATGAGGATGAAGAGTACTATGAAGATACATACAAGGGTGCTCATAAGTGTATTGCTTTTGCCATGCACAGCTATTGGAAGAGATGGGGAGATCATAAGTCCGGTGCTCCTAGACCTCCAAGAAACAAGGTCTACAAGAAGAAGGGGGAGCGGCCAAGGACGTGCTACAATTGTGGGAGTGCAAACCACTTCGTCAAAGAATGTCCTTTTGAGCCAAGAGAAGAGAATGGAGGCAAGATTGTTTGCAAGGACAAGAACAAAGCTCCACAAAACAAGAATCTCACTAGAATATTCCCAAGGGCTCTATATGTTCAAGAAGGTCCCACATTGGAAACATACTACTCCGTAGATGAAGGAGAAGATGAAGTCATAGGTGTGGCCCATGTTGCCATAGCTAAGACTTCCTCTTCATCGGTCTCTCTATTTGAATCCCCCAATGAGAAGGCATTGATCCGACATACATGTCTCATGGAAAAATCCACCGCGGTAATATCTTCTACCTCCAAGTCTATTGCTACTAGTTCTCCCTCATTATTGGATTGTGTTGAAAACATTGTTGATGATGAGGAGGCCAAGAATCTAGGCTCTTGGTTATGTAGTCTTGAAGGTGAAACCAAAGAAAAGGTAAAGGCCCTCTTGAGGCAAATTGATGATGCTAACTCTCTCATAGATGAGAAGGAAGAGATCGTCATGACTTTGGAGAGCTATGGTGGTGTCCATGAGAACAATTACAATGAGCTTGTAGAAGCTCTTGAGAAAGAGAGATCCATGAGAGCTTCTCTTGAAGAGAGACTATAGTTTAGAAGAGACCTATGCCATTAGTGTTTCCAAAATTAGGAAGGATAATGAAAAATCTCTTGCTTTACTTAAAATCTTTGAAGAATAAGAAGAGTTGAAGCTAGGAATAGCTCATGAGAAACTTATTGAGCGTCATGGAAAACTAGAAAAGGAGTTCACGTCTCTTAAAGAAATCCATGACAAACTCACCACGTCTCGAAATAAGCTTCTAGCTCAACAATCTAATAAGAAAGTGACATCTTGCTCTAATAGCATTGTTATCATGCCTACCTCTTGTACTACTACTAACATTGTAGGAAGAGAGAAAATTCTCAATGACGCCATAAGCTCTCAAGGAGCTAAGAAAGGGAAGGAAGGGCTTGGCTTTGTTGCCAAGTCAAATAAGAAAACCAAGGATGTCGCCTATTCCTCTCGTAATTTTGTCTTTGTGAAAGAGGGAGAGGTGACCAAGGATAAGGAGACCAACGCCGTGGTGGGTGGTGATACCTCTAGGGGGAGCATCACTCACAACGACTTTGCCGGAAAATATAACCCCTCTTATGTTCTCATGAAATCTAGAGATGGTCATGTTTATGCTAAATACATTGGTACTTATTATGGTTATGATTATCATTGGACTATTTGGGTTCCTAAGACCTTTGTTAGTAATAAAAGAGGACCCATTGAAGTATGGGTACCTAAATCAAGAAATTGATCTATTGTAGGGAAGTGCGATTGGGTAGATGGACGGTGGATAGTGGTGCATCCCAACATATGACCGGAAGCAATGACGCAATGAGTAATCTTGAACCTCCATTACCTCATCTCAATTGCGTCACTATTGGTGATAATTCTGAACTTAAGGTATTGGGACGAGGCAATGTGGCCATCTCAAATGATTTAACAATTGAGAATGTTCTCCTTGTTGATTCTCTTGGTTATAACTTGATGTCCGTTCTTCAACTTGCAAATTGTGGTTTTGCCTCTTTATTTAATAAAAATAATGTGATTGTCACTTGGGAAATAACTCTTAAATTAGCCTTTGTTGGGTTTGTCGAGAACGACATGTCTGTAGTGGACTTCTCTAAAGGAGACATGTGTGCCGCAACATGCCTAATGGCTAAAGTTGATGTGGGGTGGCTTTGGCATCGCCGGTTAGCCCACACCAATATGAGAATGTTGCATGACCTTCAAAGTGGCAATCATGTTCTAGGACTAACCAAGGCTAAGTTTGCTAAAGATCGTGTGTGTAGTTCTTGCGCCTTTGGAAAGCAACATGGAGAACTTCACCCAACCAAGACTAATATCTCCACCACAAGAATTCTTGAGCTCATTCACTTAGATCTCTTTGGTCCACTATCTTATGATAGTCTCGGAGGAAAGAAGTATTAATTGGTGATTGTGGATGATTATTAAAGATATTGTTGGGTGTATTTCTTCAATAGGAAGAGTGAGTCTCAAAAGAGAGTCATCGAGTTCATCACACTACTGGAGCGCCAACACAATGCTTCCATATTGACCATCCTGAGTGATAACGGCTCGGAGTTCAAGAACTATACCGTTGAGGGTTTTCTTAGTGAAGAGGGCATTGCTCATCAATATTCCACTCCCTATACCCCTCAACAAAATGGTGTTGCGGAAAGAAAGAACTGGACTTTGATGGATGCGGCTAGGACAATGATTGCGGAGTTCTCTTATCCTTATAACTTTTGGGCCAAAGCCGTCTACACCGCATGACATGCTACCAACCGTTTATATCTCTGCAAGATCTTGAACAGGACTCCTTATGATAATCTCACGGGAAAGAAACCAGACGTATCTTACTTCAAGGTCTTCGGTTGCAAGTGCTTCATCCTAAGAAAGGTAAACATTTGTCAAAGTTTGAGAACAAATCTTATGAGGGTATCTTTGTTGGCTATGCCACAAACGCTCACGCCTATAGAGTCTACAACAAGTCCACCGGACAAGTTGAAGAAGATATAGACGTGGTGTTTGATGAGGATAACGACTCCCAAGGGGGCGTATAGATCATGGTGTTGTAGGAGATGCAATTCCACCCATCGTCATAAGAAGAATGGGGATTGGTGAAATAATTCCCATTGACGGTTACCGGATGACGGAGGGAGAAGGACTATGCCCCACTCAAGTGGAGCCTTTGACTACACCCATTGATACACAAGCTACCCAACAAGATGCACCAAGCCCTCAAGCTAATGATCAAGGTCAAGCAAGTAATCAAGGCCAAGATTCTCATCAAAGTCATGATCAAAGTCCCATCATTGTTTAGAGAGCTCAACCTAGTGGTGATCCTTCACCCATTAATGATCAAGGCCAAGATGAATATGGACATGTCTCCGATGAAGAAGGTGATTCTCAAGAAATATCCAAAGAATCTTTGGAGGAGATGCTAGCTTGTAGAGCAAAGAGAAGGCTAGAGAATCTTGAACGAGCGGGTCACATGGAGGACAAGATACTTGTGAACGTTCGTGGAAGGGTTGTCACTAGGAAGCAATTGGCGGATTTTAGCAAGGCTCATGCTTTTGTCTCCTTCATTGAGCCCAGGAAGGTCTATGAAGCTCTCAAAGACCAAGATTGGTTTGAAGCCATGCATGATGAACTCAACAACTTCGAGCGCAACAAGGTTTGGAAGTTACAGCCAATACCCAAGGATTGAAATAATGTTATTGGCACCAAATGGGTGTTCAAGAACAAGCAACATAAAGATGGCATCGTCATTTGCAACAAGGCAAGATTGGTGGCTCAAGGGTTTTCTCAAGTCGAAGGTGTTGATTTCGGTGAAACCTTTGGCCCTGTAGCTCGTCTTGTATCCATTCGCATCTTACTTGCTTATGCATCTCATCATAATTTCAAGTTACAACAAATGGATGTTAAGAGTGCGTTCCTAAATGTACCATTAATGAGTTAGTATATGTCAAGCAACCTCCGGGTTTCGAGGATCCCAACCACCTCGATTATGTCTACAAACTCGATAAGGCGCTATATGGACTTAAACAAGCTCCACGTGCGTGGTATGAGCACCTTAAAGAGTTTCTGGTGGATCGTGGATTTAATGTTGGTTTAATAGATTCCACCCTCTTTACCAAGACGGTTGGAGGTGACTTGTTCATATGCCAACTCTATGTGGATGACATCATTTTTGGGTCTACTAACACTTTGTTCAATGAAGAATTTTGCAAGCTCATGACTGATAAGTTTGAGATGTCTATTATGGGAGAATTGGAGTATTTACTTGGCTTTGAAGTGAATCAATATAATGAAGGAACTTTCATCAAACAAGCCAAATAAACTCAAGACATGCTCAAGAGATTCAATATGCATGACGCCAAGCCTATGAAGACTCCCATGTCCACAACCCTTGACTTGAAACCCGACCCCAACGGTAAAGAGGTAGATCAAAAGGTATACCGCTCCATGATTGGCTCTTTGCTTTACCTTTGTGCATCTAGACCGGATATCATGTATAGCGTAGGTAAATGTGCAAGGTTTCAAGCCTCTCTGAGGCAAAGTCATTTGGAAGCGGTTAAACGAATCTTTCGATATTTAGTTCATATCACAAGGGTTCAAGTTTTCATCTCATCGGGTATTCGGATGCGGATTATGCGGGGGAGAATCCGGATAGGAAGTCCACATCCGGGGGTTGCCAATTCCTCGGCCTCTCCTTAGTGTGTTGGTCTTCAAGGAAGCAAAACTGAATTTCTCTCTCCACCACCGAGGCCAAGTATATCTCTGCGGCAAGTTGTTGTGCCCAATTTCTTTGGATGAGGCAAACTTTGAAGGATTATGGTATTTATTTTGACAAGGTTCCTCTTCTTTGTGACAATGAGAGTGCTATCAAGATCGCCTACAACCCCGTTCTTCACTCCAAGACGAAGCACATTGAGATCCGTCATCATTTTATTCGGGATCATGTTGATAAGGGTGATATTGATCTTTCATATGTGTCAACCAAGGATCAACTTTCCGATATCTTCACGAAGACCCTTGATGAACCAAGATTTCGAGCTTTGAGGAATGAACTAAATGTCATAGATTCATCCAAATTCACTTGAAACCTTGCATACGTACCTTCATTATATGTGTTATTAGGTTTGGATGTAGGCATGGACATAGGGGGAGCGTCACTCAACTCATGAGTGTACACTCCTCTTATTATGCGGAAATCAATTCTTCATTGCATATCTAGTCATTTTGTGACTCATTGTGATTAATTGTGATTAGTACTCTTGGACCCAAGGTACATCTTCGCGGTGCCAAAGTACACACTCAAACATGGTGGCCACGGCCACCGACCTCCTACTCACGGTGTTGATTTTATGTTGGCTCTTTCACGCACATACTATTCCCCCTTGACAACTTGTGCGAGTTCGGCTTTTACTCCTTTGCATATTGCAAACTCACATCAAGTAATGTCTCTCGTATGACAGTTACAACTATCCAAACCAAGCTCCCTTTGCCCAAAAGACCGTTTCCATCTCAATGCTCTCCTTTTACTCATCTTGGCGTGCTGTGACTGGGTCTAGCGGAACCTCCGGAGCCTCCGCTGCGCCTGTCCACCGGAGCCCACCGGTACCTCTGCAGGTGTGAAAATCTCGCCCATCGGATCTGTATCGAACCGCACCGCGTGGGCAGGGGGTGGAACCTCCGGTGAAAGCACCGGAGCCTCCGCCCGCTGCGGTTCTGCGGGGATAAGGTTAGGGCGAGCGGGTCAAAGAGATCCTAGATCTCATTTTCCCCACTCGCCCCCACTCCTCATCCTCCAAACCGCCGCCGCCCCCTTCGTCTCTGCCGCTAGGAAGAGCACTCCATCGCCGGGAGGTCCTTCTCCTTGCCTTGGACTTCTCTGGGATCTTCTTCCTCCTTCACTTCTCACCATGGATGCCGGTATGTAGCTCTCACTCTCTCCCATCTCGTTGACGTATGGAGAAGCACTAGGAGCAACATTTTCTTCACATCTATATGTATGGAGTTAGGTTTTGGAGTAGGAAATCATGAGTACAAATCCTAGAAACCTAGATTGTGAGTATTAGGCATGAATTACCTCGGTTCTCATGGTGGATTGTGTTCATATGCCCCCACCTCGTTGTTATTCATCTCTAATATTCCCCAAATCTTAGTTTCTTTGATTTGTGCGTTGATTAAACTTGAGCTTATCTCTTCATCGTGCTTTTCTCTCTATATTTATTTCATAGATGCTTCCGGTTCCAAGGGCAAGGACACTCGCACCAAAAAGCTGGGCGGTCACAAGGCACCAAGAGTGGATGAGATTGAAGAGACTTTGGATCCCTGTCAAACCAAGAGCAAGCCAAGGTTCCCGGTCCCGGAGAAGACATTGCCTCGGAAGGAGAAATTGGCCTCGCAATTATCCGAGGGTGTGTTCTTGGAAACTCGCCGCGAGAACCCGTACATTGTTGATAGAGAGCGTTTGATGCCACAGTTTTGGGGTCGGGACCCAAGATTCCACACCGTGTTTCAAGCTCAAATCTATCATGAGATCCTTATGAGAAAGCCCAAGGAAAATGTTTCCCCTCAACATGCTATCAATTTTGGTCATATGTAGAGGAAGCCCGACTACTTTGGAGAAGCCCTAGAAATTGTTGATGCCTTCAGTCTTGCTCCCGTTATGCAAGTGCAACAATACTATGATGAGGGACTTGTTTGTGAGTTCTTGGCCACAATGCATCTTTCCAATGAAACTGAGTGTCACCTCATTTGGATGACAAAGGGACATAAGCTCACTATAAAGTGGTCCGAGGTTGGGGTTCTTCTTGTTTGCTATCCAGATCATGGACCTTTTGGTCGTGGCTCCGAGTATGACAGTGGGTGGTTCCGTGTGCACGCGCCAAATGCCTCCTCCATCTCCAAGGATCAACTTACTCCTCTCTATCATTGGAAGAAGTTTGCAGTTAGTTTTGTCAAGGGCCTCTACCCACCTATGACATTATGCTTCGCATCTATCAGATACTATCAACCCCAAGGCGGGCAACATTGATGAGATACAAGGCTTCCTCAAGAACCTCATGCTCCTTACTCATGAGAAGCGGCTCTCCGGTATGACTCAGAAACTTGATGTGCTTGACTATCTCTGCAATGAACTGTGGCATGTCATTGTGCAAAGGAAGAATGCTTGCTTTGGGCCATTCATTATGAAGATCATCTTGCATGTGTGGGAGGACAAGTTCCCGGAAGATCCCCTTGATGACACTCATTGGATCCCGCACACGGAGAAACGAATTCTTATCAAGGACCATAATGAGCTTGTTGTTCATCCCGCTCTGACTGCTCGCATAGGCAAGGCCAAGCCACAGGTCATTGTTGATGAGGAAGACGAAGAAGAAGAAGCTGGGCCCTCTCGTCCTCCTTCTTCTGACAATGCCTTCAAATGGATGGCTAGGGCTCTCGAGAAAGTGTTCCGAGTGAACAAGAAGATCGAGCAGCATCAGTGGGAACTTCATTATGACAAGGAACTTAAGCACCACAAGGCAGCACAGGCAGAGAGACAGCTTCGTCATGATGGTGGGGAAACCGTGGATTCTCCGGTTCAAGATAGCATCACCAATTGGGACAAGTGGCAAGCCAAGGACTCCAAAGGAAAAAATCATTGAGTGGTCTGATGAGGAACCTAGAGAAGAAGTCACCAGCTCTCGCTGTCGCGCCCGTCCTCCTAGCATGGACAACTCCTCCGAGTGATCCTTGGGGCGTTAGCATCGTTCTTTTCCCTCTTTTGTTATCTTGATGCCAAAGGGGGAGATATATCTACCTAGGAGCGTTGGGTATTTGCATGGGTTCTCTCTCAAGACGTGTTTTCGCTTTGCTTATTTCGTCTTTCTTGATAGAGTTGGTTATTTGAAAACTTCGTTTGTTTAATTATTGTTTGATGTGAACTTCGTTATGCATTTTGTGAACATATGAACCTAGTACCTTAATTCTATCACTCTTATATTCTCCTTAATATGTGTGTTTTAGCTATCTCTCTTGTTTAATTCTCTCAACATGGAGGGAGCATATCTCTAGGGGGAGCTCCGTTCATGTTGTTTGTGATCTAGCTATGCAAATGGTTATGTTGTCATCAATTACCAAAAAGGGGGAGAATGAAAGATCATCTTCCGTTTTGATAATTAATGACAACATAACGATCGGACTAATCCCTATTTAGAGCATTTGTAGGTTTTATTTGATATCTATGAAAATGCCCAGGTTCTTAAAAGATACATTCTCAAAGGGTTACAGGATTTATTCTAAAGGAAAAGGCTCGAAGAGACAAAGTTGGGAAGCTGTTTTTACAAGCAGCGAACGCTCCGGTGAAACCACCGGAACCTCCGCCCCGTGCGTTTTTCCCAGTTGTTCCCAGCGCCAGCCTCCGGTGCGCCTTCGGTGCCACCTCCGCTAAAAATTCCTTCGGGTGCATACGAGCGAAGGTGGCAGCGGAACCTCCGGTGGACCTCCGATAGGCGGAACCTCCGCCCAATCCACCGGAGCCTCCGCTTGTTCCATTGCGCTACAGGCGGGCTGGACTCCGGTGGCGCCTCTAGTGCTACCTCCGCTGAAAACACCTTCGGGTGCATAAGAGCGGAGGCTGCAGCGGAACCTCCGGTGGGCGGAACCTCTGCTCACCCCACCGGAGCCTCCGCCACTGAAGATACCAAAGAAGGGAAAAGGAGCCACGCTGGTACGTGGGAGTGAAGACCACCGGAGCCTCCGGTGCTGCGTGGGCTGTCCAACAGCCAGATTGGGGAAGGGATATTTAAAGCCCTTCCCCTACCTCATAAATGCCAAACTTTTCCCACTCTCTCTCCTAGCCATTAATGAAAGCTTCAACCTCCTAAATCTCCCTCTCCAACCACCCAAACACTCCGTAACTTTGTGGAGAGCTAGAGAAGACCTAGATCCGTAATTCCACCAAAGGAATTTCAAATCCATCCACCACATCCTAGTAGATCTAGAATCCTACTTGAGCTCTAGAAACCTTAGTAGATCTTGTGCTTGTAGCTTCCACCTTGTTGCAAAGAAGCTTCGTATTAGTTGAGAGCCTCCATCCATCTTGTGGAGTGTTCTCAACCTCGTGTAAAGGTTTGATCAACGCCTTCAAGTCGACCTCATAGTGTAAACGAGAATCTTCCTCACCGGAGAATCTCAAGGAGAATAAGGTGTGCACAACCGTGCTATTGAGGGGTGCCTAGGTGGCTACCCACCCCTCCGATGTAGACGTACTTCTCTTGAGAAGGAACTACGGGAAACATATCCTTGTCTCCTTGTTTACACTTGTGGTTTATCTTGCTACCTTTCGTTTTACTTCCGTTGTGCATATTATCTTGTATCACTTAGGTTGCTCACCTAGTTGCACATCTAGAGAAACTTGTTTTATCTTGTTTAGCCATAACTAAAAGGAAAGGAATAAAAATTGGTAGTCAACCTATTCACCCCCTCCCCCCTCTAGTTGACCATAGTGCACTTTCAATTGTGTGAATATGGCGGTTTCTATATAGGATGATCCCTCAATTAATTCCAATATAAGTGTTCTCTCTTAGTGTTGCACCGGCAAGCAAATTTGCAGTTGTGAAGTGGTCCGTGACAATCGGGTGATTTACTTCTGTGTTCGCATATGTCGGGTGTAAGCCATGTTTTGCACTCAAATACACTAAAATTAAGTTGGCGAGCCTAGGATGTATAGACATGACATCGGAACACAGAAGACCGAAAGGTCGAGCACGAGTTGCATCGATGATGAAATTGACATGTTGTGTGATGGATGGGGGTTGTGTAGTCACTAAAACAAAGTGATGGATGTTCATTTAAGTGGTAGTTCGTGCATTATATATTATAATATTTTGAAAACATGAACCCATTATTATGAACATAGTCTTATGTATCTTGAAAATGCCATTGTACATGGCTCGCCTCACCTTCAACCTAGGCCCATTCTCTGAGAAATAAAAGTTTAAGACCAATGGTTCAAACTTCATGTCCTGGTTCCGCACCCTCCTCACTCTCCACAAGATGGCTAACGTTCTTAAGGCCGCGATAGGCAACGCGCCTGCAGCTACTACTAATGACGACGAAAAGAAGGTCTATAAGTCCAAGGTAGACGACTCTGTCTTTGTCCAGAGTGGCATACTCTATGCCATGGAGGCTGACCTGCAAAAGCGCTTTGAGACTATGAGTGCATTTGAGATAATCACTGATCTCAAGGCAGTTTTTGCACCACAAGCAAAGGCTGAGAGGTAGGAAGCCTCTAAGGCATTGTTCTCAACAAAGATGGAGGAGCACAACAGTGTTAGTAAACAAGTGGTCAAGATGACTGGCTACGTTACCGACCTCAATGCTCTCGGTTGCAAAATCCCATATGAGTTGGCTATAGACATGGTGCTGCAATCGTTGTCCCTAGCTATAAAGAGTTTTTCATGAACTACATCATGCACATGAAGGCCAAGATGCTGCCTGAGCTGTTTGGCAATGGGGCCCCAAAACCCGTAAATCCGACGGGTGCCCTCCTTACATATGTAGGGTTTGGTAAAATATTAGACCCGCCAAGTCTAATGGGGCGGGTCTGGAGGTGGCAATCCCGTACCCGTAGACCCGCTCTAAGCTCTAATCCTATCGCTAATAATCCTATGTCTAACCACACGTCCACGAGCTATGCACCATATAATCCACACATCACATGCACGCGTTGGAATCTGGAGTCTCGAAGATAACACACTCACACACGTATCTATTCCCACCAACCCCATCCCAATATTCCATCATTTTCCCCACATGCGTCAGCGTCGCTTCTAAGATGGGTACCCTTCGGGGCCCCAAACCCGGCCGGATCGTGGGTCTGGCAAAAAATGAGACCCGGCAAATTAAATGGGGCGGGTATGGGGGCACGGACCCGACCCCGAACCCGGCGGGTGCCATCCAGCCTGTTTGTGATGTTCAAAACTGCTGAAATAGTGATCAAGAAGGCCATCAAGTCTTCCTATAAAGAGAAAGGTATATGTGATATACATGTAATAGATGTTTACCTTACTAGTGCCTGGAGCAACACTAGGGTATTTAATACCGGCTCTGTTGCTCACATTTGTATCTCACATATGGAGTTGTGGAATGAACAACACCTAGCAAAGGACGAGGTGACGATGCGTGTCGGCAATGGAAACAAAGTTGAAGTGGTGGCCGTTGGCACTCTCCCTCTACATCTAAAGTCGGGATTAGTTTTAATTTTGAATAAATGTTATTATGTGCCCGTGTTGAGTATGAACATTATAAGTGGGTCTTGGTTGTTACAAGACAATTATTAATTCAAATAAGTATCAAATGGTTGTACTATTTCTATGAATGATATTTTTTTATATTCATGCACCGGAGCGCAATGGTTTATTCTTGTTAAATCTCGATATTCTTACACCGGAATGCATATCCATAATATAGATGTCAAGAGAATGAAACTTAGTGATGATAATACCATGACTTTATGGCATTACCGTCTTGGTCATATTGGCATAAAACGCATGAATAAGCTCGATGCTGATGGGATTTTAGAGTCATTAGATTTTGAATCTCTTGACACATGCGAACCATGTTTGATGGGTAAAATGACTAGGACCCCATTCACCGGTGTTGTGGACCGGGCGCCGTACGTATTGGGAATCATTCATACCGATAGTTGTGGACCAATGAGAGTTTCAATACGCAATGGTTATCGTTACTTTGTTACCTTCACTGATGATTTGAGTAGATATGGGTATATTTACTTGATGAAGCACAAGTCTGAATCATTCAAGAAATTTAAGGACTTTCGGAGTGAAGTGAAAAATGAAACACCTTCAATCCGATCGAGATGGTGAGTATTTGAGTTTTGAGTTTGACACTCATTTGAAGTCTTGTGGTATTGTACCACAGTTGATGTCGGATGGGACACCATAACGCAATGGTGTGTCAGAGCGGCGTAATAGGACTTTGTTGGATGTGCGATCTATGATGTCTCTCACCGACTTGCATGTATCATTTTGGGATTATGCATTATAAACATCTGCATTCATTTTAAATAGGGCACCATCCAAATCCGTAGAGACAACACCATATGAGATATGACATGGAAACAAGTCAAAGTTGTCATTTCTAAAAGTTTGGGGATGTGAGGCTTACATTAAGAAAGTACAGCCTCACAAACTCGAACCAAAGGCAGAAAAATGCATTTTTGTAGGATATCCAAAGGAGACTAGTGGATACACCTTCTACAATGAGTCCGAAGGCAAAACGTTTGTCGCTAAGAATGGTTCTTTGCTTGAGAAAGAGTTTCTCGCTAAATGAGTTTGTGGAAGGAAGATAGAGCTCGACGAGATCGTTGACCCTGAACTTGAAATTCATAGTAGCGCACCGGAAGGTGTTCCAGAAGCGTCCTCCACTGATGGAGCCTATGTCGAATCACCTATTGTACCTCGCAGGTCTGCAAGACCACGTGCCACACCTAAATGGTATGGTGATGGTGTCAGCATAGTCATGATGGCGACTGACCTTGGCGAACCTGCAACCTACAAAGAGGCAATGGAAGAACCCGTGTCCAAGAAATGGCTTGAGCCATGAAATCCGAAATCCAATACATGTATGAAAACAAAGTATGGACTTTGGTAGAAATTGCAGAAGGCCGCAAGGCCGTCGAGAATAAGTGGATCTTAAGAAAAAGACAGATGTTGATGGTAATGTAACCGTCTATAAAGCTCGACTTGACGCAAAGGGTTTTCGATAGGTTCAAGGAGTTGACTACGAGGAAACTTTTTCACCCACAGCAATGCTTAAGTCCATTCTGATTTTTCCAGCAATAGTTGCTTATTTCGATTATGAGATATAGCAGATGGATGTAAAAACAACGTTCCTAAATGGAAACATTAAGGAAGAGTTATATATGATGGATCCGGAAGGTTTTCTCGATCCAAAGGATGTTGATAAAATATGCAAACTTCATCGTTCCATTTATGGACTGTAGCAAGCATCTCAGAGCTGGAATATTCACTTTAACGAGGTTATCAAAGCTTTTGGATGTGTCCAAAATGGAGAAGAGACCTGCATTTACAAGAAGATGAGTAAGATCTCAGTTGCTTTATATGTGGACGACATATTACTAATTGGGGATGATGTGACGTTGCTGAACAGTGTGAAGGAGTATTTGAACAGTAAATTTTCAATGAAGTACCAAGGAGAAGCTGCTTACGTATTAGGCATTAAGATCTATCGTGATAGGTCCAGGCGCCTATTAGCGTTGAGTCAAAGTACATACATGGATAAGATATTGAAGAAATTCAGTATGCATGAGGCAAAGAAGGGTTCCTTGCCCATGATATTAGGGAACATTGAGTAAAACGCAGTGTCCTAAAACAACAAAGGAAAGGGAGAGGGTGTCTGACATCCTATATTCTTCAGCCAGAGGCTCGATCGTGTATGACATGTTATGTACTAGACAGGATGTGTCCATTCTCTCAGTTTGGCGAGCATGTACCAGAGTGATCCTCGAGAGGAGCACTAGATAGCAGTTAAAAATATCCTAAAGTATCTTAAGAGAACCAAGGATACGTTTCTTGTCTATGGAGGATGTACAGAAGAGCTTAGCGTAATGGAAGCTTCTGCACATATCCAGACGACTCGAAGTCGCACACGGGCTATGTATTTGTGTTGAACGATGGCACCGTGAGCTGGAGAATCGGGAAGCAACCCATAGTAGCTCAATCTACAATGGAGTAGGAGCACATCGCTGCTGGAGATGCAGCGAATGAAGCTATCAGATGAGGAAGTTCATCATAGAGATTGGGTCTTTCCACGCGCGCAAGATCCTGTAAATCTGAGCCAACACATGCGCCATTGCTAACACAAAGGAACCGAGGTCTCACTCTACTGCCAAGCATATACTCTGACGTTTCCATGTTATAAGGGGTTGTATTAAGGATGGAGACATAAAGATTTGCAAGATACACATGGATTTAAATGTGGCAGATCCATTGACAAAAACTCTTCCTCGGGAGAAGCACGACGAGCACCAAGATTCTATAGGTGTTAAAATATTACCAGTGTAATTTGTTTAAATTGTAATCTAATGCAAGTGGGAGACTGAAGGAGTTATGCCCTAGAGGCGATTTAATACAGTGTTTTCATTATTCATAACTATCATGTTCATAATGGTGTATACCATGCTAAAACTATGTTAAGAGGAAACATTAATACACGTGCAGTATGTAAACAAACCAGGTCCCTAGTAGTCTCTAGTTATACTAGTCCATTGGACAACAGATGATAAAAGTTTCCTTATCATGGACATTTAAGCCATTGACAATGGAGTCATGTCATTGGTGAATGGTGTGATGGATTCATACCCAATATGTTTTATCATAACAAGGTCAATTCATTAAGTTCAGTGTTATGTTAACGCGAAAATGTAGTACCACCCCCTTAGACCGTGAGATGATGTTTAATTGTTGTCTCCGATGTTACTTTCATTGCATCAAACATCACGACCATAACTGGGTGATTATAAAGGTTTCTCATTAAGAAGGACCGGTCAAAGGCAGCCCAAGCGACCACCGGTTCGGTGGCAGGTGGGGCCAGGATGTGGATGGATGGCCCCGCGCGTCTGACATGTGATGCAGGGAGGAACAACGCGTATCCGCGGACCATCTCAAACATGGACCAAACTTGGGGTACGTTTGAGGAAAAAATCCCCCCTCTCGGTCCGTTTGGGGGGAGGGGGCGTTAGGAGGGGTATTTTAACCAAAACGCGGTCTGTGAAGCAGAGGGGACTAATGATCTGAATGATTGTATTCTAAATGTCGAACTGCCGCATTCTCATAAAGTTGGCTCCAACTTGCATTCCCAATTGCTCTGTCCAGCCTTTCTCTCGTTGCTCCCCTATGCCAAGTAAAAAGATCACTGATGAAACCGATATCATGGAGATTGCAATCATCCAAAGTATCATGGAAAGCCTTCATAAAATGAGGTGGTCGAGGATTTCCTCCGGTATTTCATTCATGTCTCCCATATTCAGCCAAGGTAAAGTGTTATGTTGGTGTATTGATCTGATTATGTCCTCAAGTTTTATATTTATATTGCCACCTGGGTTCTCCATACATCCCTGTGAATCTCCAGATTTTTTGATTATCCTCCTCAATACAAACACCTATATAATTAGGATGTAAAAAAGTTGTGTTAGATTTACTTATCTTTTCCGCATCATCATAATTCCTCCATGCCTACCATCACTCTCTTGCACAACTTTAACATCCATCTTGGTTCTTCTCTCCAAACATTTAGCCGGATATAATTCGAAGTGGGTCTCCGACAGAAAAAACACCTCGGGGTTATAGCACCTCAGGACATCCAGAAGCGCGCGAACAGCCTGCAATATTACCCAAACAACAACAGTTCTAGGCTAATATTTTCATTGTGACGGACGGACCCCTCTCGGGAGCCGGCCGATCCTAGTGAACTGTTTAAAAGGTTTCCGTCATTTTTGACCTCTTCATTCTGTCCTTCTCCTTCTCCTTGATTACAACCACTTTGCTTTTCGGATTTTCTCCCAAGTCCACTCCTGCAGCAGGGGTGGGTAGTGTCAGATTCATGTTTGGTTTATCTACTGTATCTATACCCAACGCATCTAGGAGACTTTTCTTTGCATTTACGTCTGAAGCATCTTTGTCATGCATATTGACATCTGTTTTCATGGGACTAGAAGCAGTATCTTTCAAGGGATCCTCTTTCTCTGATTCTGCCGTAAGCCTAAGCGCATTGTACCTCAGCTGATATGTTCCCCTTATCACAAAAATTTCCACGACCCCGACCCGCCGAGTCTCTTCTCCTGCTTGCTCTTATCCCACAACGGAAGCTACTGGTACATCGACGATGCTAGGTTCGAAAGTCCACTTTCAGAACATCCCCCTCCCCACTTGAGAGAGCTCTCCTCATGTTCCCCTGAGCCACATTCAGTGTCTATATGGCCAAACATCCCTCAGGCTATGCAGAATTTTCGTATTTTATCAAATTTCATTCCATATAACTCACGTTATCCCCCTCTCACAGTTGAAACAAATCTGGCAAGAACCTTCCTCACATCCAATCTAACTCTGACTCTAACAAAGTTTCCAACTCCATTGACATTCGACCTCCTCCAATTTGCCAAATTTATTCTCCGTCAAGTTCTTGATTAACGATTTATCTTTGTATCCTATTGGGAGTTTATGAATCTGCATCCATACGGCAATGTAACTGAGATCAACTGACTCAACTGGCGATAGACCATCGTATGTTTCAATAGATATTGCGTTTTGGCATAACAGCCATGGGCCTCCTTTCTCTACCTTCAACCAGTCTCCTACGCATGAACATTGGATTGAGAATATGCTCTCCTCCAAAGGTGTGATTATTAGTTCTTTGGTCGGGTTGCACACAATCCGCATATGCGTATCGAAAGTTTGCAGGCTGAAGTAGTTTGTAGTGTGTACTCGAGCTAGGGTCGTCCACTTCATATCTTGCTTCGGAACATCAACTTCGTCCTTGAAAACAAGGCAGTCGATCTCATCTTCATCCATCCCTAATCTCATGAGTAGCTCATTCAAAGTTTCGTCCTTCTTTTCGTCCGATCCGGCCGCAGATTTGGATGTCGAGGTCACCTACAACGCCATGATCTATCTCCAGGCATGCACATCCCTAGCCTTGTACCTCCGTTGGGGTTTATATCGTCAGAGACCAAAGCCACGATGATGAGCCGAACAAGACCCCAATGATGAATCTGAAACCGAACTTGTTTGGAACTCCTCCACCTAAGGCCAGCGAGGAGGCAAGCACCAACAAGGAAATCTCCATCGATGATGAGGTAAAATCCTCGTCGGCAAGCCAGCGGCGGAGGCAGTAAACCCTAGTCGCCCAGAAGGCCGCCTTGGTCTGGCCTACTACCCATCCTTGTTCTGCGCTTGGGCAACTAAAGCCAGCCCTAAGTGTCTCCCTTTTCTATTATGCAACTGGATTTTATTTTACATGTGACTCGGTTTCCACTTTCCCTCGCGAGAAATTCCACCCTGCTGCCCCGTTTTCAAGTTGTCAAGTTGCGGATCACATTACAATTTTGAAACAAATTTTTTGAGGGAAACAATTTTGAAACATTTTTTTTAGAACTAACAATTTTGAAACATGTTTTTTTAGAATCCTTCCTTCTTACAAAATCAAATAATAGATACAGGGAAATTTAAACCCTTGGGGGGGTTAGAGAGCCAAACATGGCGTCCTGCCGGTATGGATGTAGCAGCACGCGCCAGTCTATGGGCCTCCGAGTTGGATCCTTGCCCTTCATGATGAAAAGAGACCCCTCCTCATTCTTCTTCTCCTATCGAAATTTCCCGCAGCATCGAGCTGAACATGCTCATGTTCCTTTGCTGGCCTTGGATAACCTCCATGATATGCAAAGCCACACACATAGGCCCAACATGAAGGTCTGCTACCAGCCCTAGGGCTTCGCCGCACACCATGGCTTCCAAGCACCCTGGATTTGTGACCCCTGCATATGCCACTGCCGAGGCTCCAAGGTACGCGCCCTCCGTCGACCAACAAACAGCTCCCACTGCTCCTCGGTTCGTCGTCTTGGCCACGGCACTGTCGACATTTATCTTGCAGCAACCCGTCGGTGGCGTTATCCATCTTGGGGTTGGGGGATTTTGGCCAAGCGCACCCTCGCTTCTTTCTTGCATGCCTGCGCTCACTCAAAATCATGGATGAAACTCTCCACAAACTTTGTAGTTGCCATCGGACTTTGAAACACCTCCTCGTGTATGGCCTTCCATCTCGCATGCCAGATAGCCCATAGCATGACGAGTATCTTCGTCAAGTCCACTTCCTTCATCGTCTCCATCATGGAGAAAATCCATTGTCTTGCTGATAGTTCCGTCGATAAACTCACATGCTCCGTGATAACTGGGTCGGTGATCGCCAAGACACATCGTGACATCGTGCACTCTACAGTGAATGCCGCCAGGAGACCTCCTTGCCACAGTGTGATCAGACGCTCGATGTCGCCATGTGCCTTCGGTGGCGTACGTCTCCCGTGGGGAGGGAGTGTTGCGCCAACCGCCACAGGAAAAGACGAATCTTCGATGGAACCTGACACTTCCAGAGCCTCGACCAGCTCTTTGCCTCATCCTCCCGGTTCTATGTTGCTGTTTCCGTGTCCGGCAGTCAACAATTTTGAAACATGTGACAGCCTAATAATTATGGTGCAGTCACAAATGGGCCGAATTGGAAGATGGAGTTCACAGCATGTCTACTCAACCAGGTCCGTGGGCCCGAGAAAAGCAGCCCAAGATAGAGCTGCAACTACCGGACTGTAAAAGCAGTCCCAATCAGTACTGTGACCTCTTCATACTGCAAAACTGTTGCGTCTCATTATTTAGGTTAGCATGGACCATGTGGAGAGTTCGGACACTTCTCCGTACTGTCCAAAATAATGTGGGGCATGGAGCATGGACCATGAGGAAAGTTTCAGATCGGACTTATAGACTTTAGAGGGGCCTCCTGCTCTGTCAATATGTCTGTATCAATTCAGCTCATGACCCCCTTATATATCCCACGGTGTTGGATCCTTTGCTCCTCTCTGCCAATATGGGGCCGCACAGTTGCGAGATCTGCCAAGACCAATACATGAATAGATCTTGAATCCGATGTTGTAGTTCAACAGTTAACTTTATTCGATTTACTGGACACAATGCTTGCAAGCGGATTGCACAACGACAAGTACTAATGCGCGTAAACTGCATCTTCAATAACTCACAAGCAACAATTCTATTTACCGCTTGACGCAGTTTGGGCATCAAGTGACAATCTTTGCGTAGAAATTATGCCCTGCTTTACAGCTTACCAGAGAGAAATTTCCTATATGGAAAGAAAGAGTTCAAAGAAGTAGAGTACACTGAGCTAGAAATGGCGACCGAATTGCGAGAGCAATGTGCTTATCGCGTACAGTATTAGAAATAGTTCCATGTATAGCATAGCATTGCTATCGGTCTTGGTCCTTGGCAGTCCAGTATGTCTTGACAACGAGGAGGATCTTCTCCCTGACGAGCGGGCCGTCTTCGTGGTCGACGATCTGGCTGTCCCACCGCATCCCGTCGGCGACGCTCTTGATCTTCACCAGCATGTCCACGTCGTCTCTGATGATCACCGTGCCCTCGGGCCTCAGGATCCGGTCCATCTCCAGGAGAATGTTGTCCATCTCACACCTTGCAGAGTCGCAGTTCGGTCAGACAGGGTGAAAACTGTCGTTTCCCTCCAAATTACAGGGGACTTCTGATGCAAACTACTCTATGTTACCTGTTCTTGTACAGAGTGAAGACTGAGTCGGCGTGGATGAGATCGTAGGTCCGCGGGTAAGTGGACGTGCCCTCGCACCTGCGGTGAGTTAATGCAACGAGATCAGAAAGCGCTCCAGAAACATGCCACCGACGCACCGCTAGCTGTGATCACTGTGACAGAGCAGAAGGACCATGTACGATGGATGTGCCCGGTGGGAGAGGACGAGGAGACGAACCAGTCCTGGTAGCTTCCTATGAGCCCGCGCTCGTAGATCACGCCCAGCGAGCTGGAGTTCCCCACGATGGTCGGGACCATGTTCATGACCCACAGAGGGTAACCCGCCAGCGCCAGCGCCGACGCGAAACCGCCGAGGCGGGCGTTCATGTCCAGCACGTTGCGGTACCGTCCTTTCTGCTCGAACTGGTTGATCACCGCCCGGTAGTGCCGCACCCGCTTCTTCCACAGCTCGCTGTCCCGCAGGAACGCCTTGCCGGTGACGCCCTTCACGCTGCCCGAGGAGACCCTGGGCGGCACGGCGGTGAGCCTCTGCGGCCATTTCTGCACCGCGCCACCGGCGACCTCGTTCGCGTTCGAGACCTCCGGGAGCGGCGTCACGCACGCCTCCATCTTGTCGTACCTATATATAAGTGTAATAGATCAGTTAATTACAGCAATGCAACCTGTAAGCCGATTCTTCAATCATTGGTCAATCACACGATCGTCGTGCTGTAATGTAGTTACCACGCTGCGTCGGGGTTTTTGCGGGAGCAGAAAGGCGGGGACTTGGCCTTCCGGGAGGCCTTGCAGCCGACGTGGTTGGCGGGTTTCTGCCAGACGGCGATGTCGCCGGCCTCCTTGATCTTGGTCCAGCAGAGGCTCCGGGCGACCGCCTCGATCGCCTCCTGCTCGGCGTTCAGATCCTCCTTGCTTCTCTCCCACCCTTTCCAGTACTTCTTCCAGTTGATGGGCGGCCCGGACAGTATCCAGTACCCGCCGGGGCGCAGGACGCGGTCAACCTCCATCAGATACAGCCCATCTGCACGCCCACATGGATATGCCTGAGTGAGTGGCCAGATCGAGGCGGAATTATTGTGTCTGTCGGACGAGGAGGAGAGCGTGATAATGGGTGTACCGTAGAGGTGCCAGGGGATGAGGCAGCGGGAGCAGTGCGCCATGTCGAAGGCGCGCGCCGGGTAGGTCAGGCGGTTGGACGCGAGCACGCCGATCATGGCAGGCACGCCGCGCTCCAGCGCGAACTGCACCTGCGCCTCGTGCGAGTCCCGTGGCGCGAACGACATGGCCACAATGTCGCGGGACAGCAGGTACGCGCCCCAGCTCGCCACCTGCACCAAAGCGTACGCAGCAGAGGACGCGTCAGTCCATTTCAGTACACAGCAAAGGAAATACTCCTAGAGAACCAGACTTCTGTTTGTTCTACCGTCAAATGCAGAAAGTTGTTTCCTACCAAGTCAATTCAGAGTTCAGACAGCAGGTCGGCATTTGTACATGCAACTAAAGTTCAGCTGTATCCTGGGGATCGGTGAATGTGCGTGGGGGGAATAGATATTACAATCACAAGTGCAATCGGCCAGTTGTGGTACACAGAAAGCGGATATTTGCTTGATACAGGGAAAATGTCTATGATTACTGAGAAATACTAGGATCTACTCCACACTGAGAAATCGGCCAGACAGCAGAAAGTCATTGTTAACATTACCGAGAAATACTAGGATCTACTCCACACTTCAATGGTGACACGGATTGTAGGCCTGCCGGTGCCTATGATTGTGCCACTATGCATTCGTTGAAAAGATGTCACGCTTCTTTGTCGGCAACTCTATAGCACCGACCGACAGGGACAAGTCAAGTGACAAGCAGATTTTAAGTTCACTTGTGCTGTCTCAGTTAAGAAAATCCATCACCAGCCATAGTTTTTAACTGGAAGTATGCTGTTGTCCATAGTTTGCATAATTCACAGGCTTAAAGGTGTAGATTTCACCATTTCAGTAGCATGTCTATCCTGACCGAATATGCATTGTGCTAGTAAGATAATTTGCTCAACATTCTGCAGTTTATACCCTGTAGTGCTGCTACCAATCGGACCCTTTTGACCCCCGTTGACCAAGAGATATCCCCTTTTCTCACGAATCCAAGTCCCAAAGTATAAACAAAAAGCATTCGAGTCTTCAGTTATTGGATACTTACCCCGCAGCCAGTGTCGAGCGCGGTGCGGATGGACCCGTCGTGGAGCGGGATGAGCTTCCCGATGTCGTCGATGTACGCATCGGCGCCGTGGGGGAACATGGTTCCGCCGCCGGGGAAGCGGAGCTTGTCCCCGTCGACGCGGATCCAGTTCTGGACCGCCTTCTCGACGGTGAGCTCCTTGTGCGGCACGTTGGCGAACCACGCGACGTCGCGGCTGGCCGGCCACGGGAACGGGTTGCGGTACCCGGCCGGCGCCGGCACGAGGCACCGCAGCCGCTCGCGCCCCGAGGGGCAATGCCGCTCCCGGTACACCAGCCGGTCCCGTGGGTACCGCAGCGACCGCTTCACGTCCTCGCACGGCGTGTACTCGGAGTACTCGACCGGGCACGCCGGGTACCTCTTCGGCGCCGCTGAAGCGGACGAGGTGGTCGTGGCGGCGGCGGCGTCGACCGCAGCCGCATGGTGCGGAGAGAAGTCGAGGGACGGGGTGGAGGGTGTGACGGTGGTGGTGCAGGAGATGTCGGTGGCGATAGAGACGGAGCGGGAGCTGGGGGAGGAAAAGGGGGAGCCGCCGCCGTGCTGCCAGGCGCCCAGGAGGTAGGAGGCCGAGCAGAGGAGGGCGACGGCGGCGAGGGGCAGGAAGAGGGAGCGCCGGGCGGCGGAGTGGGCGGGGGATATGTGCAGCTTCGTGGCCGAGCGCACCCCCATTGCCGCCTTCGTCGTCCTGCTTCTGCTAACTCCCACCCGGAGCCCGGAAGAGTGTGCTGTGCTCACTGCTCAGTGTCCTCTCTGGCTTGGACAGTCAGTGTGGGTCACTGAGCTGGTGGCAGCTTGCCGTTAGGTGGTGAGGCGGGGACGGGCGTGGATGAATGGCGCGTTTGATTTTTTGCTCGATGGCGTGTGTTTGATTAGCCCTTGGCCACCATGCCTTGTTTTTTCACAGCTCTCTGACGTTACCCCAACCAAAACAGGAAATGTATGTGTAACTTGAAAGGTGTGTTCTACTTCCATGTAATCCCAATTCTGATATTTTCTGAAGAATGTTAAGCCCGTGATGGCGTTGGATCTGGATGCTCGTGCCACTTGCATCTACTACTCACCTTCATGACCGTTTGTTATTTGTCTTTACTAGGTATAGGTAAGTGCCGGTGACTATAGCATGGAAACATTCGCTGAGCACAAGTAGACAAATAGGTCCTCGCTCCATCTCAACGACACTTATTTTGAGACAGAGTGAGTACATACATTAGGCCGATTAGGCCAGTGAAGTTTAATACTCCGTCCGATCCATAATAAATCATAATAAAACATCATTGATTTAATATACAGTTGTCCTAAATCAGCAAAACTTATTATGGATATGAGGGAGTGGTAAATTAGGTTAGCGTCAACATCCAGAAGCAAAGTAGTAGATCACTACACCGATAGTAACCATAGAGCGGGTTTTTTTTAATGGGAGAAATCCTCAGCCTCTGAATGATGTGCACACTTTTATATTAAATAGAGTTTCAAGTGTCAAGATTCACGTAGCAAAACATTATTACAACTCAGCGATCCGAAAGAGTGGCCACATAGATCGGCCACATAGATCGGCATTTGAAAGTTACTCATTGTAAGCGTCTAGCATGCAACCATTTATCCTTGTTGAAAATAGCTCGTACGACCATCATCTCTGGAAGGAGTAAAGAACCCATGTGGATCCATAGTGTAGCGTGATGAACCACCCGCAAAAAGTGACCCGCTTCTAAATTGTTAAAAATTACATCATTCCTACGATTTTAAATTGCCCAATGAAAAACACATACACGAATGTGTATACTAGTTTTAGTATATTTATCCAACCGTTTAACTATTTACCAAACAAACTGGTATCAGTAAGTGGAGGGGTGATACTGAAAGTGATATATACAAGTCTCCAAATCATACGAGCAAAACTGCAGGAAACAAATAAGTGGTCCATCGTTTCGTCGGCATCGCAAAAGCATTTTTTAGGTCATGTCCATCGCCTTTTTTGCAAGGTTATTGTCGAGACCTTGACTCGACAAATCCTTCGTATGAGATATTATGGTTTATATATTAGGGGACAAATACGTGTTGTGATCTCGACGGCTAACAAGGAGCACGGTTTACCCAGGTCCGGGGCCCTCGTAGAGGTAAAACCCTTACTCATGTTTGTCTGATCTGTATTATGAGAAGATAGTCGAGTTGTTACAATAGCGATGTCATGGTGAAGCGTACGGGGTGTCTCCCGTGTATTTTCTAGTCTATTCTTGTGTATAGACATGGCTTGTCTTCGCCTCTCCTTTTCTCTCCTCCCTCTTGGATTTATATATGGATCCATGAGGGGTTTACATGAGTCCTAATAGACTACGTATAGGAGTTCTTGTCTTGTACTTCAAGAAATCAAGGATGGCTTCTTGTACCTGGATGGGCCTTCGAGTGGGCTCCCCGTAGCGTAGCAGCCGGTAGGCTCAAGTAGGGGACGTGTCGAGTGTCCCCACGTCACTAGCCCCCGAGTGTCTAGTCGACTCGTTTGAGTCGGGTAGAGACTCAAGGCAAGCTTCGATTCTCAAGAGTAGTCGATAAGTTGTCGAGTCTTTAGCAGGCGATAAGTCGTTGAGTCCGAAGGACCCGATAAGTCGTGGAGGACTCGAAACTTTTTGAGAGTCGATGAGGTTTGATGTTTGAGGGCCTATGGCTCGAAAGTTCATAGAGCTTAAGGATGTATGTATCCTGTCGTGAGGATGTATGGATCCTGTTGTGAGGACATACGGATCCTATTGTGAGGATGTATGGGTCATGTTGTGAGATGTATGCTGTTTTTAGCAATTTGTAAAGGGATGTGGTTCAGTCGCTTGGTTCACTCGGATCGGGACCAATTAATTGCACTTGGGAAAAAACTGTACTGGCCTACGCATATTCGAGACCCCCGGCTCGAACCCGGATAGGTGATCATTGCAAGTCGGGCCGCAGAGAACTTATCGAGTCAAACTTAACCTTTAACAGGGTACCTAGCGCGTCCGCCAGGATTTTTCATCATGCCGCTAGCACGGAAAATTGCCAGAGGATGGAGCATGAGTGCGATTCCGGGCCCAAAAGACGGATCTTTGGATCTTACCTTCGCATCCGTAGAGTGCGGCATCCAGGCCCGCCGTGATGGCTGTACGGCCCGGGATTTGAGAATGATGTGCGATGTGTTTGTACATCGGATTCGTGATGTCTTCAGTGATGATTGTGGCGAGTGCCTTTTTGTGTAGTGGAGCCACGACATTTTTGGCGATGATTATGGTGAGCGCCTTTTTGTTTGAAGATTCCGAAGAAAATAACATGTTGACTGACCTTTGTGTGATGTCATGGTGCACTGAGCACTCGCTCTGCCTCCCGATGGGACATGGCAAGAACTGTCAGAGACTAGACGTGTCAGCGTCAACGCGGTGTAGATGTACTCGACAAGGCAGCATAGTCGACGCGGTGGAGATGTACTCGACACGGTGGACGGAGTGGACGCGGTGGAGGTGTACTCGACATGGCGGACGGAGTGGACGCGGTGGAGGTGTACTCGACACGGCGGACGGAGTCGACTTGGTGGAGGTGTACTCGACACGGCGGACGAAGTCGACGAGGAGGTCGTGTAGTTGACGAGGAGGACGGAGTCGACGCGGTGGAGGTGTACTCGACACGGCGTACGGAGTCGGCGTGGAGGTCATGTAGTTGACGCGGACGCGGCGGAGTCGCACGACGACGTCGAATTCGTGTAGTTGACGCGGACGCTCAGCCACCGAGTCCACACAAGAAGATGGACCCAAAAAGTCTTCAAGATGTTCTTATTTTGCGAATTAGCTCGCGTAGTCGTATGCGTCTCGTCGAGACGGAAAAGTTTAATGTTTTGCTCTTCTCCATACGAGTTAATATGCGGTTTGTACGACCACAATAAGGAGTTGGACAAAGAAACTGACAGAACTCCTCGGGTACGCGGTCAGCGTGTCAAATGCTTCCGACTCGGTAGTACGTCGAGTGTGCGCATAACTCTCATCGGTTGCGCGACCAACGCTCATCGGGTGCGCGGCCAAAGCTCCCCATGGGAGTAGCCCCCCGAGTCTATGTGCGATTATTTGTAATCGGGCATAAGATCTTCTAATGTCGCTTCTTCAAATTATTGGGTGCACGGCAGTGCTCCTGATGGAAGTAGCCCCGAGGTTATGTTCGACTCGTAGAGTCGGGCATACTCTTAGGTTGTTCTGAAGCTAACCCCATGTGCTTGTCTTTTGTTGGCTCGCGGAGGAGGAAATGCGTCGACTCCTGGAGGTGGATATGTGTTGACTTTCGTTAGAGAATATACGTCGACTCCCAGAGGAGGATATGTGTCGACTCTCGTTGGAGGATATGTGTCGACTCTGAGCGGAGGATATGTGTCAACCCCTGGAGGATGTAGCTATAAAATTGTTGTTTGTTGCTGATGACGAAGTGCCAGCCCCCGAGTATCGGGCACGTCAAAATAGTTTCGAGTCGCACCATCGAGTATCAGGTGTGGTTGTTGCATGGCACAACACCCGAGTGACAATTGTTGATGTGGTACGGTGCAGCCTCCGGGTGTCGGGTGTGGCTGTTATGCGGCGCAGCCCTCGGGTGTCGAGTCGACTGAGCCTGTTGCACGGCGCAGCCCCCGAGTATTCGATTGCAACTGCAATGGATTCGCACGGTGTTTAGCCGAAACGAGCCGTTGTAGTGGACGGAGTCGACGCGGTAGAGATGTACTCGACACGGTGGAGGAAGTCGACGCGGTGGAGACGTACTCGACACGGTGAACGGAGTTGACGAGGAGGTTGTGTAGTCGACAAGGTGGACGGAGTCGACACGGTGGAGATGTACTCGACACGACGGAGGAAATCGACAAGCAGGTCGTGTAGTCGACGATGTGGGTGGAGTCGACGCGGTGGAGATGTACTCGACACGGCGGACGGAGTCGACACGGTGGAGACATAATTGACACGGCGGACGACGTCGACGAGGAGGTCGCATAGTCGACGAGGTAGACGGAGTTGACGCTGTGGAGATGTACTCGACACAGCGGAGGAAATCGACGAGGCGGACGGAGTCGACGCGGTGAAGACGTACTCGACACGACGGACGGAGTCGACGTGGTGGAGGTGTACTTGACACGGCATACATAGTGGAGTCGACGCGGCAGGGTCGATGAAGGAACCGGAGTCGCCCGATTGATCATAGTGATTAAGTTGTTATCGTTGTTGATTTCGAAAAACCAAACCCCGAGCGCACATGGTACCCTTCTAGGGAGCGGGCTCTCGGGCTCTTTATGCCGGCACCGTCGGCACTGACCACCGCGTGGTGGTTGATGAAGTCGAGGGAGTCGAAGTTTGTCCGCAGCGGACGTAACACGACGAAGTTGGAGTCAACCGCGATGATTGTCGCGATACTCGCCATGTTTTGGCGTGCCTTCGCTGATGAATCGAGCTGGCAGAATCCGACTGAAGTTCATGTCGTCGAGCGTCAGATCGACGCTCTCGTCGAGGGTGCCGAACACCGGGCGTGACGCCGGTGAGTGCGGCATGAAGTTGAATCATTGCGAGTCGCTTTCTGGAGAGGCGTGTTGAAGTATAAATCCGGCGAGTCACTCGTGGTTAGGCGTGTTGAAGTAGAAATCCGGCGAGTCACTCGTGGTGTAACCACGAGTGTTGATTGAGACGTGTGCACGCGGAGGGCAATGTCGATGTCGAGCTCCTGAGCATTCGTAGAGCGAGTCTCCCATGACGTAGTCGATGGTCTTTGTGAGACGCTGCCGTAGACCTGTCATGGGCGCAGTCGACTAGGTGGAGTCAAGTGATGGAGGCAACAACATCGCCGGAATCGAAAGCGGAGTCGACAAGACACCAGACTCGCGTGTCGGGTGCATCTGTTTCGTGGCTCGGCTCTCGAGTGTCGAGTGCGACCGTTTCACGGCACAAGCCCCAAGCATAGAGTGCGGCTACGACGAATATGTCGAGTGCGTCTGCTTTCGTGGCACAGCCCCTGAGTGACGAGTGCGGTTGTGGCGAAGGACAGCCCCCGAGACACTTAACCGAGAGGATTCGGCGTAGCGGAGTTGTGCGGCACTTAGCCGAAGAGACGCAACGTAGAGGAAGGAGTCGAAGCGGCAGAGTCGCTGGAAATACTCGACATAGCGTACGGAGTCGACACGACTGAGTCGCGATTTTTGCAAGAAGGACTCGACGCGGCGGAGTCACGATGTTTGCTGGAAGGACTCAACGCGGCAGACGGAGTCGACGCGGCGGAGTCACTTTTATTGTGTGTATGCGATGGACAATGTTGATGTGGAGCCCCTGGGAACTAGCATGGCGAGTCGCCATGTTTTGTTGATGTTGCTTGGCATTTGTGTCGACTCACAAATTGACGAAATAGGATCCGGATCTACGATTTGAATTCACGAACTCGAAGAGATCCAAAACGTGTCGCAGTGCGAGAGCCAATGATGGACATCTAACCGTTCGAATTTAATCAAAAAAGACGGAGTGGCACAAAATTATATTCCACACGTTTTCAATGGTGTGATCTTCGAATTGATGTCCGAGTCGAGCTCGACAATGATTTTCCCAAAGTCATGTAGAGTTCCGTCAGATTCTGATAGGGCTTCAGTGTTTGAGTCAGAGATCTAACCATTGGAATTCGCCGATTCTTTTTGGAGCTGAAAGATAATTTGATTTCGCATCTTTTAACCGAAGGGATATTCAAAATAAGTTTCGAGTCGTCGTCGGTGTCGTCCGCAATATGGACGTTGATGTTGTCATGTAACCTGTGCGTGAAGAACGATGCCGATGTAGAGCGTTGAAGACCGGGCGCGATGTCAGCGAGTGCTTGATGAAGTCGAAGGATCCGAAGTATATCGAACTCGATGGGTTCTATGACCCGGAGCTTGAGCTTGACGAGGATAAAGCCGGTGATACCGTAGATCTAGCGCGTGTCGCTCCCACAGACAGCGCCAACCGGCGAGACCTTGACTCGGCAGATCACTTGTATGAGATACTAGGGTTTGTAAATTAGGAGACGCATACGCGCTGGTGATCTCGACGGATAACAAGGAGCACGGTTTACCCAGGTTCGGGACCCTCATAGAGGTAAAATTCTTACTCGTGCTTGTCTCATCTGTATTATGAGAAAATAGTCGAGCTGTTACAATGGCGATGCCATGGTGAAGCGGGTATTTCCCGTGTATTGTCTAGTCTATTCTTGCGTCTAGTTGGGGCTTGTCTTCGTCTCCCCTTTTCTCTCCTTCCTGTTGGCTTTATATATGGAGCCAGGAGGGGTTTACATGAGTCCTAGTAGACTACGTATAGGAGTTCTTTCCTTGTGCTTCAAGAAATCAAGGATGGTTTCTTGGACACGGATGGGCCCTCGAGTGGGCTCCCCATAGCGTAGCAGCCGGTAGGCTCATGTAAGGGACATGTACAGTGTCCCTGATGACCCACAAGTATATGAGGTGTATCGTAGTACTTTCGATAAATAAGAGGGTCGAACCCAACGAGGAGCAGAAGGTGTTGACAAGCAGTTTCGATGAAGGAATAACTGTAAATACTGGAAAACATATTTGTAGGGGTTTTTAATATTGCAGATAAATAAAGTGCGAGTAAATAAAATGCAGTAGTAATAATTGCAGCAAGTGGCCCAATCTTTTATTCAGCAAAGGACAAGCCAGTGAGTTTACTTATGATTAACAAACGTTCTCGAGGACACACGGGAGATTTCTGTCAAGTGTTTTTGTTCCATGCAGCTGAATAATGTTTGGTGTTTTGATAAGTGTTGTGTGGGTGAATCTATGCTAATGTACCGTCCCATCCAAGACTAATACATACTTTTGACTATACCCCTTGAAAGCATCCACAACTACAAGAAAGTAATTAAGAAATAAATCTAATCACAGCTTTAAACTCCGGGATCCTACACTCCCTTGTGCAATGGTTTCCTAACGGGGGTTTAGGTTTCTGTCACTCCGGCAACCCCACAATTAGTAGCCAAATACACGATGCATTACCCTAGGCCCATAAATGGTGAAGTATCATGTAGTCGACGTTCACATGACACCACTAGAAGAATAACACCACAACTTAAATATCAAACATTAAATATTATTCAACATTACTTCACTACTAACAACTTGACTTCTCCCATGTCCTCAAGAACAACACGAACTACTCACAACACATCATATGGATCATAATTAGAGGTGATATAATGGATGATAACAATCTGGTCATAAAGTGCAAACACCGATAAATCTCACAAGCATCAACTACTAACAAGTAATCCACACCGGGAGAGAGATCTAATGCAAAACAACGATAGAGGCCCCTAATTATTACAGAGGGATGACGGTGGATGATGAGGGTGATGGTGTTGGGGGTGATGACGATGATGATGATATTGATGATGCCCGGAGCGATGACGGTGACGATGGCAGTGATTTCCCCTCTCCGGAGAGGAATTTCCCCGGCAGATTTCTCCCTGCAAGAGAGCTTTTCTCTCTCGGGTATTTTCCGCCTCGAGGCGGCAGCGGAATAATTCTTCGAGGATGGAATGAGGCTTAGGGTTCCCTCGGGGTCAGGGGGCCAAAGATGACCCCCAGAGGTGGGCCAGGGTGGCAACACCCGTAGGTGGCGCGCCACCCCTAGGTGTGGGCCCCTGGTGGCCCCCCTCTGGTTCTCCTTCTGGCTGTGTTCCTCCTCGGGACTTTTAGGAACCCCCGGATGCCCCCCTTCTTCTTCTGATCTTCTGAAATATGGTATCTCGGCGGTGCTTTTTCCATCAGATTTCTGGTCCCGGTGTTTATTCTCCAAAAATTATAAAACATTCAAAATAAGATAAAATAAGATAAGAGATGCATCATAACATGAAATATATCGATGAATAACAGAAAATTATGATATAAAATAGTGATGCAAAATGGACGTATCAACTCCCCCCCAAGCTTAGACCTCGCTTGTCCCCAAGCGAAACTGAACTCAAAAACATGACCACAGGTTTATGGAGTGAAGAGTCGATAAATAAAATACGGACAAGAAGCATCAAATTTACCTATGCACCAATCATTACAGACAGGAACTTCCTCTCATATAACTTAACTTGAAATAATTAAAGGGAGTCACAAACAAAGATACGAAAGAGAGAATCAAAATTGGTAATGGCAAACTTCGTTCTTGGTCAGAGAACATTTAATGAAATTATACTTATCTTAGGTGAAGTCTTTATAACAAGGTTTATATTGTAGAGCTTAACATGTTTAATTGTAAAACTCTTTTTCAGTGATTCATAGCTTTCAAAGTGATATTCATTTAGATAATAAAGCATGTGCTAAACAAAGAAGGACAGAAAACATGATTGAATAAATCAACATATAGATGATGTGATCACAACAACTCAAATGCTTGCTGGAGACAGAAGGAAATCGGTTTACTGACTCAACATAAAAGTAAAAGATAGGCCCTTCGCAGAGGGAAGCATTGACTACTCATGTTCTAGAGCTTTTATTTTAATAAACAGAGGTATAAAATGCATGACACTCCTCCCATCCATCGTACACAAACCATGGCTAACTGAATCCTCGGGTGCGTGCCAACAATCACAAACCGTGAAGGAGTGTCTAAATTTTGAGAGGTGTATATTTATGTCAACGAATGGCGAACAGAAAATACAGTACGTCACAAGACAACTAGACTCACAAGAGCGGCTCCCATAGAAGGGCGCAACTGGTATAGAAGGTCATCCCTCTTTCTCTTTTGTTTACACAATTATGCTTTGACTGATAAATCAGGGGCAAAAAGGGTGAAGAGAATTTGTATTATTATTTGGGGCTGGGAATCCTGCTGCCAGCTCTTCTAGCATTTGGATAAGCGGATGAAGCCACTAGTCCAGGTGTGTGAGTCCAATCAACAAGTGAGATAAAGATTCTCTATTTGCGTCCTCATGAGCTAAAACAGGAACACAAAACAGGAGTAGTTTGAAAGTTTTAAAGTTAGCACATGAGTAATTTACTTGGAGTGGCTGTGAAATACCACATGTAGGTAGGTATGGTGGACACAATGGGCAAGGTTTTGGGGGTTAAGGTTTGGATGCACGAGAAGCATTCCCTCTCAGTACAGGGTTTTTGGCTAGCAAGGCTGGGTAGCAAGCATAAGAGTTGAAGGAAAACAAACAAATATACATATGATGAAACCAATCATGCAATCTTCATTGAAAGCACAAGCGATCTTAACTTGCGAATACTAAGTTTATGAGCTAATAGGCAAATTCCTCTTTCTTATACTAGCAACTCAAATTATTATTTATGCTTACCCAAGCTAAGTTTGCCAAAACCAACTAGATTAACTTGATGATCTCTAGAGTGATACCAAATACTAATAGCAAGCTCAACCATATGACAGTAGTTGAAAACTGAAATAATGTGCATAGAAAGTAAATGATGAAACTTCTCATTAATATTTCAAACCGGCAACTCACACCAACGGATACACCAACAACCAACTAGGGAGAGACCGTTCCATACTGCAAACCATCCTGTATGATAACCTCTCTACTCATGATATGACTCTACTGAAAAGGTAAAAAGATGAAAGATAGTGATGTGATACCGCAGCACTCCCCCCAAGCTTGGAACAAGCTGAGGGGATGCCAAACCCAATGACGAATCAATTCTTCGGTGGTGGTGGTGAATCCTTCTCGATGAGCTTATCAATAGATTTCTGCAGATCTTCAATCTCGAACATAAGCATACGCATCACCTCCGTATTGCGATCAATACAGTTTGCATGCCTGTCAGACGGTGAATCCCAGCCACCAAGATTTCCCCCCCACTCTTCCTTAGGTTGAGAGCTTCTTTCATCTGCACGGTTAGAACGATTCATATCACACATAGAGGGAAAATCACTATTGGGCACCTTTTTGCTCTGATAATCATGAATTAATGTGTGGAAGTAGTTCTTGACTCCCGCAGCAGGTGTCTTTGAAGCCAGGGAGTAACGTGGGACCTTCCCTCCGGTGCTCATCCACGCGTTTCTCTTGAGCTTCAAGGGGTTAGCCACCACCCCAATGCTTGCAACGGTGGCGCGTGGACGCACTCGTGGGTTTTCTTCTACATCTCCTTCAGCTCCACTCTCGATCTCCTCCTCCGGCTTCAGGTATTGGACATCATCTTCCTTGGGTCCCTTCCCCTTGTTGTCATTGGCGGAGACCATGATGCTTCTAAAACTGAAAACAGATCCTGGCAGAAACAACTCGAAACAGAAACACGACGAGAAAACGATATACGGACCTTGGGGGGTCCGGGGGATTATATAGCAAAAAAATTCATAACGAAAGGAAAGTCCAGGTCGAAAACAAGTCGGAGAGGGACTCCGGGGCGCCCATACCTAGGGCTGGCGCGGCCAGAGGTGGGCCTGCGACACCATATGGTGTGGAGCCTCCTGGCTCCGTCCCCCTGTCGTTTCCGGCTCATAATTTTTCATATTTTCTAAAAACAGCAAAAATATAGGTTGGAAGATGTTTCGCGAACATTTTCTTACCAAAATTGTTACCTATTCGAAAACTGACTCTGCAGTTTCTGAAATATGCTTCCTAATAAACTCCGTCGGGATCATGGCTTGAATACAATCAACATTTTCATTATAAGGATCTCCGGAGATATAATGCTTGAGTCTTTGGCCATTCACCACTTGTGAAGAGTTGTCTTCAAGGGAAACAATTTTAATTGCCCCCGAACGATATACCTCTTCAATAACAAAAGGTCCTTTCCATCTCGAGAGTAATTTTCCTGCAAAAAATATGAGACGAGACCTATACAATAACACTTCCTCACCAACATGAAATTCTCTTTTAATAATTCTCTTATCATGCCACCTTTTAACTTTCTATTTAAAGATCTTAGCATTTTCATATGCTTCACTCCATTCATCTAAAGAACGTAAGTCAAGCAGCCTTTTCTCACCAGCAAGTTTAAACTCTCTATTTAGGTCTTTCACTGCCCAATAAGCTTTGTGTTCTAATTCTAGGGGCAAGTGACAAGCTTTTCCATAAACCATTTTATAAGGAGACATGCCCATGGGATTTTGTAAGAAGTTCTATAAGCCCACAGAGCATAATTTAATTTCTTAGCCCAATTTTTTCTAGATTTGTTAACAGTCTTTTGCAAGATAGATTTGATCTCTCTATTTGATAATTCTACTTTCCCACTAGTCTAAGGATGATAGGGTGAAGCAATTATATGATTAACATCATATTTAGCAAGGGTTTTTCTAAAACCAACATGAATAAAATGAGAACCCCCATCAATCATAAAATATCTAGGTACACCAAACCTAGGGAAAATAATGTCCTTAAGCATTTTTATTGAGGTTTCACCATCAACACTTTTAGTAGGTATAGATTCTACCCATTTAGTAACATAATCAACAGCAACAAGAATATGAGTATAGCCTTTTGAAGGAGGGAAAGGACCCATAAAGTCAAAACCCCAACAATCAAACGGTTCAATAACAAGAGAATAATTCATAGGCATTTCATTACGTCTAGAAATATTTCCAACCCTTTGACATTGATCACAAGATAAAACAAATTTTCTAGCATCTTTAAAGAGAGTAGGCCAATAAAAACCTGATTGTAGAACTTTATGTGCAGTTCTATCTCCAGCGTGATGTCCTCCATAAGCACTACTATGAAATTTTCTCAATATCTCTTGTTGTTCATTTTCAGGAACACATCTTCTCATAATACCATCAACACCTTCTTTATATAAGTGTGGGTCATCCCAAAAATAATGCCTCAAATCATAGAAGAATTTTCTTCTTTACTGAGCTGTAAAGGTAGGAGGCAAATACTTTGAAACAATAAAGTTAGCATAATCAGCATACCATGGACTCTCTTGAGAGCTCACTTTTATTGCAGCTAACTGTTCATTAGGAAAACTATCATTAACAGGAATAGGGTCATCAGGGATATTTTCTAATCTAGACAGATTATCACCAACAGGATTTTCAACACCCTTCCTATCCACAATATGTAAATCAAACTCTTGTAAGAGAAGCACCCATCTAATAAGCCTAGGCTTAGCATCTTTCTTTTCCATAAGGTACTTAATAGAAGCATGATCGGTATGAATAGTAACTTTAGAATCAACAATATACTGCCTAAATTTATCACAAGCAAAATGACAGCTAGGAATTCCTTCTCAGTGGTAGCATAATTCTTTTGAGCAGCATCAAGAGTTTTACTATCATAATGAATAACATTTAACTTCTTATCTATCCGTTGTCCAAGAAAAACACCTACAACATAATCACTAGCATCACACATTCAAACGGTAAATTCCAATCGGGTGGTTGAACAATAGGGGCAGATATTGAAGCCTTGTTTAAATTTTCAAAAGCTTCTTTACAGTCTTCATCAAAAACAAATGGTACATCTTTTTGAAGAAGATTAGTAAGAGGTTTTGATATTTTATAAAAATCTTTAATAAACCTTCTATAGAAACCAGCATGACCAAGAATACTACGAATACCTTTAACATCCCTGGGACAAGGCATTTTATCAATAGCTTCAACTTTAGCTCTATCAACTTCAATACCTCTTTCAAAAAATTTATGTCCAATAACAATTCCTTCATTAACCATAAAATGGCATTTCTCCCAGTTAAGAACAAGATTAGTCTCCTCACATCTTTGCAAAACTTTATCAAGATTATGCAAACAATTATCAAAATAAGTTCCATAGACGGAGAAATCGTCCATGAAGACTTCCACAATTTCTTCACAAAAACCATGAAAGATAGCAGACATGCATCTTTGAAAGGTAGCAGAAGCATTACATAAACTAAAAGGCATACGTCTATAAGAATAAGTTCCATAAGGACAAGTGAAAGTTGTTTTCTCTTGATCAAGCTTTTTAACAACAATTTGAGAAAACCCAGAATAACCATCAAGAAAGCAGAAATGAGTTTTCTTAGACAACCTTTCTAAAATTTGATCAATAAAAGGCAAAGGATAATGATCTTTCTTAGTAACTTTGTTAACCTTCCTAAAATCAATGCATATCCTATAACCAACCACTACTCTTTGAGGAATAAGTTCATTATTTTCATTTGGCACAACAGTCATCCCTCCTTTCTTAGGGACACAATGTACATGACTAACCCATCTACTATCAGCAATAGGATAAATAATGCCAGCATCAAGGAGTTTCAATACCTCATTTCTTACCACATCCTTCATCTTAGGATTAAAACGGTGTTGATGCTCAACAACTGGCTTTGCATCAGGTTCAATATTAATAGCATGCTGACAAATAGAAGGACAAATCCCTTTCAAATCATCAAGAGTATAACCAATAGCACCTCTATATTTATTCAATATCCACAATAATCTCTCCTCTTCTTTATCAGAAAGTTGAGAACTAATAATAACAGGATATAATTTCTTATCATCAATATGAGCATATTTAAGATTATCTGGCAAAGGCTTTAAATCAAAAACAGGATCTTCCTTGGGTGGTAATGTTGTACCCAAGTCTTCCACATGTAAATTATGTTTCAGCATTGCTGGCTGATGTTGGAAAATCTCATCAATTTCATTCCTTTCTTCCATAAATACATCACTTTCGTGGTCTTCCATGTATTGCTACAAAGGATTGTTAGGAGCAAGAGCAAGAGCAGCCAACTGTTCAACTCTATAATTTTCATTAGGTAATTCAGCTTCATAGGGTGCTTTAGCAAATTCGGAGAAATTAAATTCATAAGACTCTCCATCAAACTTTGTAAGAATTTTCTCCTTTCTACAATCAATAACAGTACCACAAGTATTTAGGAAAGGTCTACCAAATATTATAGGACAAGTCTCACTAGCAGAAGTGCCTAGTACTAGAAAATCAGCAGGATACTTAGTTTTACCACACAAGACCTCCACATATCTAACAATACCAACTGGAGAAATAGTTTCCCTATTAGCAGGTTGAATAATCACATCAATGTCTTCAAGTTCACAAGAACCTATTTCATGCATGATTTCTTTATAAATCTCATAAGGAATACCACTGGAACTAGCACCAATATCACACAAACCATAATAGCAATGATCACCTATTATAACAGATAGCACAGGAACACTAGGTTTCCTAGATTTACTAGGATGAGAGACAATATTAGAAGCATCTTCACAAAATATAATGTGTCCCTCTTCTACATCTTCAGAAACAAGGTCCTTTACTATTGCTACTGTAGGTTCTACAGTTATTTGTTCCTCGGTCCTACAGGTTTCCTTGCACTTTTATTAACCACACTAGCTAACATATAATGTTATTTTACCTTAGAAGGTAAAGGCATTTTCTCAATATAAGGTTCATGCACAATAGAATCAACAGTATGAACTTCTATATCTCTAGCAGGAACAAAATTAATAGTATCTTTATAAGGTGCATGGTACTTGTCCCATTCCTTTTTAGGAATATCAAAGTAAGAAGCAAAAGCCTTATATAAGTTTGCATCAACTTGAGAATCAAGACCATAAACAACACTAACATTATGAAACTCCTCAGATGACATAAAGGTTTTAATGCATTCATAGTCATAATTTATACCTGACTTTCTACCTTTGTCATTCTCCCATGCTTCAGTGTTTTCTTGAATACGGTCAAGAAGATCCCATTTAGCTTCATCCTTCGTACGTGTAAATGATCCAGAACAAGAAGCATCCAATAAATCCTTATCATGAAGAGAAGCCTTGCGTAGAAATTATTAATAACGATATTACTAGGGAGCTCATGAATGGGGCATTTGAGCATTAGTAACTTCAATCTACCCCATGCTTGGGAAATACTCTCTCCGTCATGAGGCTAAAAATTATATATATAATTCCGATCTCTATGGATTTCACTTGGAGGATAAAATTTAGAATAAAAGAGACGTACAATTTCCTCCCATTCAATAGTCTGGCTATTTTTCAGCAGCTTTAACCATTCAGAGGCTCGGCCTGTCAATGATATAGAGAATAATTTCCTCTTCACTTGGCTCATTGTAATACCTGCACACTTGAACAACTCGCATAATTCATGTAAAAATAGCAAATGATCACCAGGATGGACATTTCCATCACCTGAATAGCAGTTATCCATAACATGTTTAACAATCTTTATAGGTATTTTATAAGGATCCAAATCATCATGCAATTGGTCACTTACTACCCTAGCAGTGGAAGCAATCCCCGCAAATAGGGACTCAAAAGAATTTCCAAACATAGTGTAATAAAGCAGTAGAAAGAAATAAAAACAACACTTACAACAGAAGCTTCCTTTATCAATTCCACTTCCCAATAGCGCTTCACTCCCCGGAAACGGCGCCAGAAAATAGTATTGATGACCCAAAAGTATAGGGGGTGTATCGTAGTACTTTCGATAAATAAGAGTGTCGAACCCAACGAGGAGCACAAGGTGTTGACAAGTAGTTTCGATGAAGGAATAACTGTAAATACTGGAAAACAGATTTGTAGGGGTTTTTGATATCGCAGATAAATAAAGTGCGAGCAAATAAAATGCAGTAGTAATAATTGCAGCAAGTGGCCCAATCCTTTCTTCAGAAAATTACAAGCCGGTGGGTTTACTTATGATTAACAAACGTTCTCGAGGACACACGGGAGGTTTCTGTCAAGTGCTTTTGTACCATGCAGCTAAATAATGTTCGGTGTTTTGATAAGTGTTTTGTGGGTGAATCTATGCTAATGTACCGTCCCATCCAATACTAATACATACTTGTGATTATACCCCTTGCAAGCATCCGCAACTACAATAAAGTAATTAAGAAATAAATCTAACCACATCTTTAAACTCCGGGATCCTACACTCGCTCGTGCAATGGTTCCCTAACGGAGGTTTATGTTTCTGTCACTCCGGCAACCCCACAATTAGTAGCCAAATACACGATGCATTCCCCTAGGCCCATAAATGGTGAAGTATCATGTAGTCAACGTTCACATGACACCACTAGAAGAATAACACCACAACTTAAATATCAAACATTAAATATTATTCAACATTACTTCACTATTAACAACTTGACTTCTCCCATGTCCTCAAGAACAACACGAACTACTCACAGCACATCATATGGATCATAATCAAAGGTGATATAATGGATGATAACAATCTGGTCATAAAGTGCAAACACCGATAAATCTCACAAGCATCAACTACTAACAAGTAATCCACACCGGGAGAGAGATCTAATGCAAAACAACGATAGAGGCCCCTAATTGTTACAACGGGATGGCGGTGGATGACGAGGGTGATGGTGTTGGTGGTGATGACGATGATGATGACGATCTTTACGATGCCCGGAGCGATGAGAGTGACGATGGCGGTGATTTCCCCTCTCCGGAGAGGAATTTCCCCGGCAGATTTCTCCCTGCCAGAGAGCTTTTCTCTCTCGGGTGTTTTCCGCCTCGAGGCGGCGGCGGAATAATTCTTCGAGGATGGAATGAGGCTTAGGGTTCCCTCGGGGTCAGGGGGCCAAAGATGACCCCCAGAGGTGGGCCAGGATGACCACACCCCTAGGTGGCGCGGCCGGGGGGCGCGCCACCCCTAGGTGTGGGCCCCCTTAGGCTCTCCTTCTGGTTGTGTTCCTCCTCGGGACTTTTAGGAACCCCCGGATGTCCCCCTTCTTCTTCTGACCTTCTGAAATATGGTATCTGGACGATGCTTTTTCCATCAGATTTCTGGTCCCGGTGTTTATTCTCCAAAAATTATAAAACATGCAAAATAAGATAAAAAAATAACATAAGAGATGCATCATAACATGAATATATCGATGAATAACAGAAAATTATGATATAAAATAGTGATGCAAAATGGATGTATCAGTCCCCACGTCAGTTATCCTTAGTGAGTAATTCCTTACAATGAAGGAACCACATAAGGGTTTTAATCTTAAGCGGTACCTTAACTTCCATAAATATTTATGGAGGAATCTAGTGTTGCCATTTGTAAGATCACCACAAAATGATTTAACTGAAAACACACCTGACGATGAAAACACACCTGACGATTTTTGTTTCTAGAAAAAAGGATTTTGGCTCATCCAACAAAGATACTGCCATCAGTCTCTCTGCTACATGAAGCCATACATCATACTTGTCAGCCAACAAGGACCGTATAAATTCAACATGTTCATAATCAAGAACTTGTTCTATCAAAACATTTTATGGCACACAATGTTATATAAAGATGGATACTGCAAAGTTAATTGTGTCACATCTAACTAAAGATCCTCCCAAAATCTTATACTTTGCCCATTACAAAGTGAGAATGAAATACTATTGAAAACAACCTGCCAGCATTTCGCCGTACCAAAACATAACACCAATTATGAGAAACTGCCTTTCAGCATGGTGTGGTAGATTAGATCTATACGAGAAGAGAAATTCTCAACACATGAGACGAAAGAGAGAGAAGAGGGAAATTGTGTGTATTTCCCCATGAGGGAGCGAGTATATATAGTGGGGAGGGGTGATGGGGGAAGGGGTTCCCTCCCCCTGGCAGCCGCCCCCATATATTTCGCCACATCAAACCGTAGCCGAGTTGGGCTAGGGCTTCCTAGCCAAAATCGGCTAGGACACCTCCTTTTCCTTTTTGTTTTTTATTTTCCTTTAATTGTGGGACTTTCCAAAAGCCCATGAATTAAATAAAAGGAAACCATGGGGAGGTGAGACACCACCCTAGGTGGGCCTGTGATGTCTACGACACTTCTATTCTTGTAGACAGTGTTGGGCCTCCAAGTGCATAGGTTTGTAGAACAGCAGCAAGTTTCCCTTAAGTGGATTATCCAAGGTTTATCAAACTCATGGAGGAAGAGGTCAAAGGTATCCCTCTCAAGAAACCCTGAAATTACGATACAAGAATTCACTTGTGTCCCCAACACACCTAATACAATTGTCAGTTCAATAGGTGCACTAGTTCGACGAAGAGAGAGTGAAATCAAGTAATATGACTGATTATAAGTGATAATAGCAATCTAAAATAAAAAATGGCAGTAAGCAAACATGTAGCAGAACTGGTTGTAAACGGTGTTTCAATGCTTAGAAAAAAGGCCTAGGGATCCTACTTTCAGTAGTGGACACTCTCAACAATGATAACATAATTGAATGTATAAATATCTCTATTCACTATGCTACTCCGAACCACTCTCCGGTCGAATAACAAACACCAATTAATCGTGTAGGGCTATAAAGCACACCTTAAAGTCGCATTCCCATGTCTAGTTAACCCCACACTGTCAACTTGAGCGCCCTAGAAGGTACTATACAAACACCACAATTTCATAGGGTCATCCAACACAAGATATAAATATCATGCTAAACCACACGGTGCACACACTGTCACCATTACACCATGATCAAAGTGTCTACGGAGATTTCATAACAAAACCACTTGAGTAGCATAACAGATGAAGAGTAACATCTACTTATTCAATTAGATTACAAAGCTCATGATCACATAAAGATCACACCATGGGAGAGAGAGATGAAACACATAGCTACCGGTAGAGCCCTCAGCCCCGGGGGAGAACTACACCCTCCTCATAATGGGAGACATCAACGACGATGGAGATTGTGGTGGAGTCGATGGAGATGGCTCCGGGGGCACTTCCCCGTCCCGGCAGGGTGCCGGAACAGAGATTTCTGTCCCCCGAAACCTATCGGCGGTGGCGGCGGAGCTACAAAACTTTTCGTGGAAGGGGTCGATATTTTTAGGGTTTATGCATCGGGAGGGCATAAATAGGAGAGAGGGAAACGACGGTGCGCACACCACCTCCCGGTGCGGCCAGGGGCCCACCCGCTCCCAAGCATGGTGTGGGGGCTCAAGGCCCCCCTCCGGGTCTCCTTTGGACTTCCTTGACCCTCCGGGAATTCTAAGACTTTTGGCTTTCGAATCGTCCAATTCCGAGAATATTTTCAGAACAACTTTTCTGAAACTAAAAACAGCAGAAAACAGGAACTGGCTCTGTGGCATCTTGTCAATAGGTTAGTCCTAGAAAATCCATAAAAATGACATAAAGTGTATAAGAAAACATGTAGCAAATAACATGAAAACAACATGGAACATCAGAAATTAAGGTTACGTTTATGACGTATCAACATCCCCAAGCTTAGTTCCTACTCGCCCTCTAGTAGGTAAACAACAAAACAAATAATTTCTGAGGTGACATGCTACCAACATAAACTTGATCATCATAGTAATGTAAAGCATGTAAACTAGGATCAAATGAATAAAGGTTGTTGTTTATAGTTGATATCAAATAGAATAATGTATAAACCATTAGGAAGGACAAAGTAAAACTTTTCAATGAATCAATACTAAAACACAATCCACTGTGCAAGGTTTATTAAAGATGATTTAAGCTTTAAGAACAACAATATAATCATCCAAGGCATCAAACTCTCACAACAACTCCTGTTATGATCAAGTTAAGTGATAAAAATATGCACATAGGAAAATCATTAAAATAATTGTGCACTCAAAACAAGCAAGTGTTCTGTATTGGTCCTTGGCACTAGGATGTTGTGGCTAAAAGAACATGATGGGGGATTTGGATGGTCAATGGAAGAAAGTCTCACACAACTGAAAGTGATCATTAGATAAGAGGAAGTCTTATAATCGAAGTTATGCAAGGAGTAGTGATTGCCACACAACCGATGCACATAGAGCTATAAGTGTATGAAAGATCTCCAATGGAACTCGTGGGGGTGCATCCAACTTGCTTGCTCACGAAGACCTAGAGCAATTTTGAGGAGGCTCATCATTGGAATATACAAGCCAAGTTCTATAATGTAAGTTCCCCACATAGTTATAAAAGTCATAATATGAAAACTGTCTCCAAACTGAAGTAACGATGCTAACCAAGCACAAATGTGGAATAAATGATAGTATTGCTGCCCCCTTCCTCTTTATTATCTCTCTTTTGCCCTTTCTTTCTTTTCTTTTTGGGCTCTTTTCTCTCTTTTTTTATATATAACCTCACTGGTAGGGGCGACACTCTATTTTACAATGAATCGTCACACTTTTAGTACTCATAACTCAAACTGAAATATATCTGATGTATATAAAACTAAATGCTGTTACCAGTGTAGCAGCATGCAAAATAAGAATGAAGCATGAAAAGTAACATAATGATGATGGATGTTGTATGGCAATATATCTAGGAATGGCTATGAAAATGCCATGGTAGGTAGGTATGGTGGCTGTTTTGAGGAAGATAATTTTTGGCTTATGTGTAGAAGAACAAAGTTCTCCCACAGGGTTTGGATGCACTGGCGAAGTTTGCACCAACTCTCAATGTGAGAATTAGCAATGCACTGTACCGAAGAGGCTAGCAAATATGGATGGTGGAAGTGCCAGAAAGTCGTAACATAGAACTCACAAGTTAAAAGATTACAACTAAAATCATGATCTTAAAAGGCATAATGAAAATCACTCCAAGAGGGTCTGTTGCAGTGACAAGTCACTGTTAGCTACCCCGACCGTAGCGCGTAACAAAAAGCCATTACGGTTGCTATCAACAAAGGAAGTCATATACCATTATCCCATCAACTGGTTATTTGAGTGTGGCACAGTTTCAAGCTTTTAGACCAACCATTGATTATTATTTTACTTTACTAAACCAGCAAGTTTACCATTAAGCATATAAATATCTCAAAACAACAGCAAATAATCAAGTGAAGCAGTTTAGTGATCTACAAGATTATGCAAACTTTTTCGTTATACCATCTACCACAAGTAGCATTTCTCTTTCCATCAAGCACCAAACAACAAAAACTCTCCAAATAATATAGAAATGAAACAAGAGAGTACTAACACAACTCTACTAACACTAACAACTCTAAATAAGAGATGCAAGAAAAAAAGAGGAGCTAAACAGGAATTTTGCAGCAGCTAGAAGGAAAACTAAGAATACGAGCATAATGAGTATTCAAACGAAAAAGCAGAGCGTGTCTCTCTCCCACACAAAGAATGCTAGGTTCCAACTATATTATTGCAGCAAGGAAAACAAATAAAAACATAAGAAAAAAACAGACGCTCCAAGTAAAAATTCATATGATGTGACCGAATAAAAAAATAGTTTCATTAGAAGTGACCTGGTAAATTGTTGATGAAGAAGGAAATTCCTTGGGAATCCCCAAGCTTTGATGCTTGAGTATTATTAGAATTTTCTAGGATGAACCATGGGGGCTTCACCAAGCTTTGACCTTGCACTCTTCTTGATCACATTATATCACCCTCTTCTCTTGACCCTTGAAAACTTTCTTCACACCACACTCAAAAAGTAATTCGCATTAGATGGTTAGTGCAACAATCAAAAATCCATGGGTTCTGCATGGGAACAAGTTCTATTGATACTTTTAAAAATTATCTACAGCCAACGATGTGTTAGGAAGCAAATAAATCCACTTGAAATCGTAAAAGAGCAAATGCAAAAAAATGGCAGAATGTGTCAAAACCAGAACAGTCTGTAAAGACGAATTTTTTCGGGGAACTTATGTTGCTCAAATCGAAAAATGTAAACAAAGAAAAAGTTTCGGAATTAGCTGAGGAATAAGCACAAAACAATTCAGGCCAGTTTGATCTTTCTGTGAATTATGCTATTTTTTTAAGTGAACAACAGAAATCTGTTTCCTGCACAGAAATCCAAAACCAACACCAACTTTTGCTAGAAACTTTACTTGGCACAACAAATGTGAGAAAATAAAGATACAAAGGAGTTGCTACAGAATTAAAAAAAAACACCTTGACTCAAAGAAAACAGAGAAAAACAAAGAAAAAAAATAAAACCATGGGTTATCTCTCAAGAAGTGCTTTTCTTTAAAGCCTTTTAGCTAGGCATGATAATTTGAGAAGATGCTCACATGAGAATTATGAATTGAAGGAAAATAGAGCATCAAGAAGAAAATGTAAAACAAATTAAGTCTAACCCACTTCCTATGAAAAAGAATCTTGTATAAGAACAAGTTAATAAAGCACAAAGTGGCTAGCATAGGAAGACAAAATAAATGCAACTTCAAAAATTTCAACAAAAAGAGGGGAAACTTGATATTGTTGAGAGGCATAAGACTATGTTTCCCTCTCTCATAATAACTTTCAATAGCATTATGAATGAAATTAACAGTATAAGTATCACATAAAACATTCTTATCATGAGCCACATGCACACAAGAATTGATACTCTCCACATAAGCATAATCATTCTTATTAATAGCAGCGGGAGAAAATTCAACAAAATAGCTATCATTATCATTCTCATAACCATAATCATCATATATATGATGCATATTGTTATCATAATTAACTTTCTCCTCAATAGTAGGTGGACTGAAAATAGCATGTTCATCATTGTAAGTATCATAAAGAACTCCAACATGATAGACAAGTTGTATATTAGGGAGATGGTTTGGGGTAATCCATCCATAACTATGACAAGTTTCATATGGATAATTGTAATCATAGCCTATGTTATAGCATATTTTATAATAGTTATCAAAGACTGGAGGCATAATATCATCATAGGCAATAGAATAGTTATCTTCCAAAGTGCATTCATTTGTAAACATATCATCATTTTTACTAGAAAGAGATGTATAAAGCATATAATCATCAGTAGCCAAAGGATTTTCAAACACATCATCCACAAGCTCAGAGCTTTCTATATCATCATTGGAAGGAACATGGATGGTACTAATAGTACATCAATTATCATCATTTTCTGAATTGGTACCAAAAAAAAATTCAATATCAAAAGTAGTGTGTTTCTCCCAATCATGATCACTTTCATAAATAACAGGCATAGGAAAATCATCGAGTTCAGAATCATCAAAGACTATAATAGGAGCAACATGCTTAGAGGGAGATACCGTTACCTCTCTCCTTTTACTCATCCTCCTCTTCTTCTTCTTCTTTTTCTTCTTCTTCTTCTTCTTCTTCTTCTTCTTCTTATTATTATTATTATTATTATTATTAGTCCTCTCTATAGGAGGGAGAGGCTTGAAAGGAAGCTTCTCCACATACCCTGGTTTATTGTCAGAAACAATAGAAAAACCTTGGAGGATTCCTCCTCTTCATTAATAAGATGAAAACAAATATTATTCTTGTCATATTTTGGTAAAGTCTCCTATTTTATAATATTTTGTATGTAAGTATTTGTGTGGCAATTATTAAGCCAATAAAGATGACAACCATGCAGGACACTATTCATATCAAGAGCACTCATATGTACCAAAGAAGTTTTTCTTGATAACTCTTCACACCCCACAAATAATGTAAGTTCATCATGCTGATTAGGAGTGATCATGTCATCACAATACAAACTTTCAGTACTCGTTGGACAGCATGAGCATTGAAAATTGAAATGACCCACTTTACAGCAAAGTTCACAAATAAAAGGATAGAGGGCACAAACTTTTTCACCAAGATCATTAAAGCCCTGTACCACTTTCTAGTTTTTTCATTCCTATGATGGATACAATATTCTTTTTCAATTTGATTCTTTTAAGAAGGTCTAAGTGCTCCACAAAAACTAACATGCTTATAAGAAATAGTACTTTTAGAAGTTTGAGCATGTTCATTGCAATCATTAATAACAATTTCATTTTTCATGCAAGTGTCTTAAAAAGGTTCATGATATATATCCCCATTTTCTTTAGGAACATTAATATAACAAGCAAAGGATCTATACCAACCAACAATCATTTGAGGATCAAGACCATATTTAGCACTAAGCTCTTGAAAATTGGTAGTTTCAGCGAAATACTTAATGCAATCATACTCGTATTTATACCTGATTCTTTACCTTTATCGTTATTCCAACCTTCATTATTGGTTTGAATTGCTTCAAGAAGATCCCATTTAGCTTCAACCTTCTTACTCAAGAAAGAACCCTCTGAACATGCATCTAGATAATCCCTGTAATGTCCTGAAAGCCATGCATAAAAATTAGTAACAATTATTTCCTTAGGAAGCTCATGGTTAAGACATTTGAGTATTATTGTTTTCAGTCTTTCCCAAGCTTGAGCAATGCTTTCTCCATCAAGAGGCCAAAAATTATAAATGTAATTCCTATCTAAATACAGTTCATGAGAAGAATAAAATTTAGAGTAAAATAGAGATTCAAGCTCCTTCCACTCCAAATGATGAGGATCATCTAGTAGCTCATACCACTCCCTTGCTTTGTCCTTAAGTGACAAAGAGAATAACCTCCTCTTAACTTGGTCCATTGAAATACCTGCACACTTGAACAACCCGCATAATTCATGTATAAAGAGTAAATGATCACTAGGATGGACAGTTCCATCTCCAAAATAGCAGTTGTTCCTGACACGTTCAACAATTTTCATATGTATTTTAAAAGGAATACTTTCAGCATAAGGATTTAAAATATCACAAGCATCATTAGATTTAGCACGTATGGGAGATAGAGTATCACCAGAGCAAATTTTCTCCTCTAAAGCTGGGGAACTAAAAAGATTATGAAAACTAGCTTCCCCAAGCTTAGACTTTTCCATAGTATTAGAAATAATGGTATCCGAAGAATTAATGCTAATAACATTGCTACTAGCATGCAAATAAAGCTCTCTCATATTTTTGTTGTTTTCCATTAAGACTAACTAGTAAAAATAAAACAAGGAACAAGTAAAAATAAGCCTACCTAGTGAAAACAAGAAACAAAAAGATATAATTGCATAATCTAAAGGAAATAACTTCGAGCACTCACAGAGGATGTGAGTACCTTTTAACTTACCTCCCCGGCAACGGCGCCAAAAAAGATCTTGATGTCTACGCACGCTTCTATTCTTGTAGACAGTGTTGGGCCTCCAAGTGTAGAGGTTTGTAGAATAGCAGCAAGTTTCCCTTCAGTGGATTATCCAAGGTTTATTGAACTCAGGGAGGAATAGGTCAAAGGTATCCCTCTCAAGCAACCCTGCAATTACGATACAAGAAGTCTCTTGTGTCCCCAACACACCTTACACAATTGTCAGTTGTATAGGTGCACTAGTTCGGCGAAGAGAGAGTGAAAGACCAGTAATATGAATGATTATAAGTGATAATAGCAATCTAAAATAAAAATGGAAAGAAGCAAACATGTAGCAGAACTAGTTGTAAACGGTGTTTCAATGCTTAGAAACAAGGCCTAGGGATCCTACTTTCACTAGTGGACACTCTCAACAATGATAACATAATTGAATGCATAAATATCTCTCTTCACTATGCTACTCCGAACCACTCTCCGATCGGATAACAAACACCAATTAATTGCGTAGGGCTACAAAGCACACCTTAAAGTCGCATTCACATGTCTAGTTAACCCCACACTGTCAACTTGAGAACCCTATAAGGTACTAGAGAAACACCACAATTTCATAGGGTCATCCAACACAAGATATAAATATCATGCTAAACCACACTGTGCACACACTGTCACCATTACACCCTGATCAAAGTGTCTACGGAGATCTCATAACAAAACCACTTGAGTGGCATAACAGATGATGAGTAACATCTACTTATTCAACTAGATTACAAAGCTCATGATCACATAAAGATCACACCATGGGGGAGAGAGATGAAACACATAGCTACCAGTAGAGCCCTCGCCCCCGGGGGGAGAACTACTCCCTCCTCATCATGGGAGGTAGAAACGGCGATGGAGATGGCGGTGGAGTCGATGGAGATGGCTCCAGGGGCACTTCCCCATCCCGGCAGGGTGCCGGAACAGAGATTTCTGTCCCACGAAACTTGTCGGCGGCGGCGGTGGAGCTACGCAACTTTTCATGGAAGGGGGTCGATATTTTTAGGGTTTATGTATCGGGGGCATAAATAGGAGAGAGGGAAACATCGGTGGGCGCCCGAGGGGCCCACACCACCTCCCGGCGCGGTCAGGGGCCCACCCGCGCCCAGGCATGATGTAGGGGATCCAGGGCCCCCCCCCCTCCGGGTCTCCGTTGGACTTCCTTGACCCTCCGGGAATTCTAAGACTTTTGGCTTTGGAATCGTCAAATTCCAAGAATATTTCCAGAACAACTTTTTTGAAACTAAAAACAGCAGAAAACAGGAACTGGCTCCGTGGCATCTTGCCAATTGGTTAGTCCCAGAAAATCCATAAAAAATGGCATAAAGTGTATACGAAAACATGTAGCAAATAACATGAAAACAACATGGAACATCAGAAATTAAGGATATGTTTATGACGTATCAGCCTGCAGGCCCCATCCGGCTACCCCAACATGGGGCGCGGCCGTAGGGAACCACATCCCCTCCGTGGATTCCCTTTCTTATTGGTTTTCCCCTATACTTTCCTAGATGCTTATATACCCTTTAGATAAAATCATCGATATTATTTGAAGTGTTAGAAACATTTTCTGGCACTCAAAGACGGCTCATGCCTGCTTATAAATCCCCCAAAACATGTTTGGTTCCTGTCTAAGAAAATATGCCTCTCATGTTAACTTCTCTGAAACACCTCCGATGAACACTAGACTTGTTTAAATCACATAGGAATGACCGAAAGAACATTTTGATCTCTTGTGTTTTGTGTGTTAGATAACAACATTGGTGATGTTTTGACATCGTGTTGAGTGGTTGCGGGTTTTATAGATGAAATCATACAAATTGGTGCCACCAAAAAGATCAGAGAAAAGTGATGTGACACTCACCATCTAGGCCGGAATATGTGGTTTAGGCCGGATATTCCGGTGAAAAGTTTTTTAGGCCAAAAATTGGCTAAGGACCAGTGTGTCACCTCCTCTAGAAAGGCTGGAATATTTGCCTGGACTTTTTTTCCCAAGGACGGATATTCCGGTGTGATTTCTTCCAGCCGAGAAATCGTCTAAGGACCTGGGTGGTTCGCTCGCAGAAGCCACCCGAAAATTTGCTCCGAGGCCAGATATTCTGGGGTGGAAATTCCAGGCAGAAAAATGGCTAAGGACCTGGGTGATTCTCTGGTAGAAGCCACCCAGAATTTTGGCCCGAAAATTTGCTCAGAGGCCGGGTATTCCGGTTTGGATTTTCCTAGGAAGAATTTCGACTAAGGACCTAGGTGGTTCTCTCAAATAATCCATCCAGAAATTTGAGGCTGGAATAATTGCAGGAGGCCGGATATTTCAGGGTGCAAGTTAAGATCACAGAGTTGGCTAAGGACCCACGTGGTTTTCTCACAGAGGTGGCCGGAAATTTGGGTCGGAATATTTGGCATGAGACCGAATATTCCCGGGGGGGGGGGGGGTATTCCGCCCCCAACTTAGGTCGGACATTCCATCCCCGAATCAAGTGAAACAACTACATTTTGAGGAGCGCTATAAATACCACCTCCTTCTCCTAGCTCCAGCTAGATCGTCCAGCATTGAAGGCCACCATTAATTGAGCTCAGCAACTATTGAGATCTCCCAATCTCTCCATCCAAACTTGTTGATCTTCAGAGGATTGGAGGAGAAGGCCTCGATCTACAATTTCACCAACCGTTCTTCATTTCCCCATTATTCACTTGAGGGATTTGTCTCTAGGGTTTCCTTGTGGAAAACCTAGACTTCATTGTTGCTCACTTATTGTTTGTAGCAGATTCTTGGTGTTCTTGAGAGCCCTAAATTCGGTTGTGGGTGTGTGCCTCAAGCTCATTGTAAAGAGTCTGTATTCCTCCTCGAAGGATTAGTGGATGGTGAACTAGGCCGTTGTGGTGAGGTTCATCGGAGAATAGGGTGAGCCCTTTGTGGCGTTGATTAGGCATTCATGGAAAAACTCAGACCCCTCCAACGAGACGTACTCCCCTCAAAAGAAAGTACTCGGGAATACATCCTTGTATCCGCGTGCTTCCGCTATGGGTTCCTTCTATCCTTTAGCTTTACTTTGTGTTTGTATCTTTCTTAGTGTATACCTTTCCATATAGGTAAATTCGCTGTAGTTGCATATCTTGATAATTTACATTTGTGTGAAGCCTAAATTGAAAAAGTATTCAAATTTTGAGGTTGCACCTATTCACCCCTTCCTCTAGGTTCCCATACGATCCGTTCAATTGGTATCAGAGTCTCGGCTCTTAATTCGGGCTTAACCGCCTAAGAGAAAGTATGGCCATCAGAGAGAAAACCACTGTACCCGCGGCTCCGACCACCATGGACGATCTCAAGTAATTTCAAGCTTCATTGGCCTCCTCCATGGAGACCCAAATTCAAGGGTTGCATGAAATGATAACGCAACTCATGAAATCCAAGGACATAGGTTCTCCCTCATTGGCGTCTCCGGAAGAAACCATTTCGGATGACAAAAGTGAGGAGGAAGAGGATGAAGAAACTAAAATGGAAACTTCATTGCCTAAGAAAACTTCACATTCTAAGGGATAGGATGGGAAGGAAGATGACCATAAGGTTCCTAGTTGGTACTCTCCCAACCCTCCTATCCCACACCCTCATATATACAATAGAGGTGACCGGCCTAAAATTGATGCACATTCCTTTAGTCAATGGCAACATTTCATGAAAACTCACTTGAACTCTTCTTGCATTGAACTATGGAGAATCATTGAAGATGGATACAAGCCCGTTGATCCAAATAGCTTTACAAGAAGAGAAGTGGTTGATTGTCAGCTCAAATTTGTGGCTTTGCACGTGATTCAACAATCCGCGGGTGAGAAGATCATGCCACATTCAACAATTCTCAACCGCCAAAGAAACATGGGATTCTCTTATCTCCATGTTTGAGGGAAATGAAATCATGAAGAGGAATAGGTTTTATGCCTTGAGCAATGAGTCCGAAGGGGTCTATATGCTTGATGATGAAAGTCATGGGGACATGCACCAAAGACTCAAGACCCTTTCTACCGCATTTAGTGGTATAGGTGCCACTTATGTTGATGATGCTTGGACCAGTCAGTGCCCTCATGCCATTTGAGCCTATTGACTTGAAGAGCATCCAAGGAAGACACACCTACCATCTCATGACTTCCAATGAGGTTATGCAAGAGATGGCATACTTTAAAGTTCAAACCAATCTTGCTCAAGACTCTCGTGCTCTTGCTATTAGAATGCACAAAGGGGACTATGTTGCTTTCAAGGCCAAAGTTCTGACCAAGGTGGTGGAAAATGAAGAAGAGGTCGAATCGTAAGGGTAGTTGGCTCCTCTAAAGGCCAAATAGTATGATCCGGTGCTTAAAGACTATATAGCTATTGTCGCTCAAAAGTTCTGGAGGAACCCTCCCAAGTCCAAGGCCTATGTTGAGGAAAAGACCAAGTCAATCGAAGGAAGGGTCTCAAAAAGTGAGGTCTTGTTTAAATTGTCAAGACAAATATCACTTTGTTGCCGAGTGCCCTTTCGAGAGTAGAGAAACTCAAGGAGGGAAACTTTCTCTCAAGGATAAGTCAAAGCTCATTCGCAAGAAGCCCTTCTTCACGAAGAACTCCTCTAACAATAAGCCTACTTCTTGGATTCTGTTGGTGACTCAAGAAGAGTATGAATCCGTAGATGATGACGACGAAGAAGAATAAACCACTAGTGAAGTGGCCTCCATTGCAATGCATCTTCGTCATCTGCATATCTCTTTGAATCCCCCCAATGAGAATCTTCCCCATCAATCCGCGAAGTGCTTCATGGCTAAGACCACCGAGGTATCATCTTCTTCCATCTCTAGGACAAAAAAAATGAAAAGAATGATCTTGCTAGTCTTAGTATAGAAGATGAAATTGCCCCTTTGGATCTCTTTATGGCTAACTTGCGAGGTGAAAACAAAAGTCAATCTGACCTTATGATGAGCCAATTAGGAGAGGCTCAAGAGCTTATTGAGAAGAAAGGTGGAGGTGAGAGGGAGGATTCTCTTGAAATTGCATCACTAACCAATACTATTGAGGAAGATCATAAGTTTTGAGTCTCTTTTGATGAGAAACTTGAGACTATTGAGGGGTCACATAATGATAAATATAAATTGGCTAAAAAGAAAAGGGTTGAGTTTGGTGTTGGTCATGATAAACTAACCGAGGAGCTAAAAAAGATCACCAATGCTCTCAAGGCCTTGGAGAATGAACACTCTGCCCTCACCAAGTCACATGAACAACTTCAAACTCAACAAGCTCAATTCAATGTGCATAGTACCTCTACTTCTTGTTGTGATTATGAAAATATTATTGAGGGCCCTAATGTTGAGAATGTGGTAACTCCAAGGCCACAAAATGGCAAGCAAGGTTTTGGCTATGTTGCCAATAACAAGAACAGGAAGAAGAGCAAGAAGAAGAAGAACAAGAAGGCCAAGCCCGCACAAGCAAGGAAAAATATTGGTGCGAGTGGGGTTGTCATTAGGTACGAAACCACTCGTAACAACTCCACGGGATCTAACAATTCTCGCCACTTTTTATTTATTGATTATTATGGTGGTGTGCAAGCTGAATATGTTGGTCCTTATGTTTATTACATTGAATACACTATTTGGGTTCCCAATACCCTTGTTGCTAACGTGAGAGGAACCAAAGTGGGTCCTAACTCAAGTCAATGATATCTTGTAGGACCATGCTTCCGGTGGGTCAACATGGATACTTGATAGTGGATGTACAAGTCATATGACCGGAAGCAAGGAGCTTATGACGGAGTTGAGGAAAAATATAAATCATGCAACCGTCACTTATGGAGATAAATCAAAATCTGAGGTAATGGGTTTCGGCAGGGTGGTCGTTGCTCCTTACATCACTCTTGTGAATGTCATGCTTGTCGAATCCCTTGATTACAATTTACTTTCAGTTCGTGCTTTATGGAAGATGGGATTCTTCGTCTTCTTTGAACCTGATATCGTGGTCCTCTTGTAGAGCAAGACTCTTGATGTCGTTTTCGTGGGGCATGTCGAAACCGAGTTGTATGTGGTAGACTTTTCGAGGTCAACCAACACTCAAGCGATGTGTCTTTTTGGAAAGGCCGACATGGGGTGGTTGTGCCATCGCCGCTTATCCTAAGTCAACATGAGAACACAAGGGTGGCCACATCCTTGGACTAAAAGAAAATGTTTCCTTTGCCAAAAATCATGTTTGTAGGGCTTGTGTTGGAGGAAAGATGCATGATTATGCCCACCCAAGAAAGACCATAATTTCATCAAAGTGGATATTGGAACTTCTTCATGTGGATCTCTTTGGACCCGTGCCCAAATCTAGTCTTGGTGGGAAGATGTATTGCTTGGTGATTGTTGATAACTATTCAAGATATACTTGGGTTTATTTCTTAAAGTTAAAGAGTGAGACCCAAAAAGCCTTCATCGACTTCTCCAGTCAAGTTCAACGTCAACACAATGTTCACATCTTGTCCATTAGAAGTGACAATGGATCCGAGTTCAAGAACTACACCCTAAATGAGTTTTTTAGTGAAGAGGGAATTCTTCGTCAATATTCCACTGCTTATACCCCTCAACAAAATGGTGTAGCCGAAAGGAAGAATCAGACTCTTATGTATATGGCTAGGTCCATGTTGGCGGAGTATAAATCTCCTCCGTATCTATGGGGCGAAGCCATCTCTACGGCTTGTCATTCATCAAACGGTCTCTACCTCCGAAAAGGCTTAATGAAGACTCCATGTGCGACTCTCATCGGCAGCAAACCAAATATCTCCTACTTCCGTGTCTTCGATTGTAAGTGTTTCTGTCGTGGTGGTATCACGGCCCATGCCATAGGATGGCTAAAGATGGGGCCGACGGACGCTGTCGGAACCGAGGAGGGATAGTGTGCTAAGAAGCGCACGGAATACGCAAAGCACACACACGATCTACCCGGGTTCAGGTCCCTTGTGAGGAGGTAAAGACCCTAATCCTACTTGTCTCTCTGTATAAGGTGGAATAACCGAGTTACAACGCTGCTCCTTGAGCTGTTCTGGCTAGAGAAGGAAGAAGAAGTGTGTTCTCTCCCTCGTAGCAGTGAGTGATTCTAAGGCTCTGATGCGTGTGGATACACGTTCATTGGGAGACCCCGAGAGGAAGGTATGAAGTCAACGAGTTTTCCTCAGAAAGAAACCAAGGTTTAATCGACCATTAGGATAAAGAAATCACTTCTGAAGGTTGATGATGGCTGATGTTGGCAGGGCGCACTACCAGGCTCAGCGGCAACGTGGAATCTGCACAACACAATCAAGATACTTTTCCCCCAACAAAACAGTGAGGTTGTCAATCTCACCGATTTTGCTAACACAAAGGATTAGATGTATAGTGTGGAAAATAGTACTTGTTTGCAGTAAATGAAAAGAGAACAATGATGGCAGTGAATGAAAGGAAAACAACGATTGCAGTAAAGAAAACAATGTTTGTAGTGGTTGTATTATCAGTGTAAAATAATGGACCGGGTGCACAATTCACTAGTGGTGTCTCTCCAAAACAGATAGATAACATGTTGGGTAAACAAATTACAGCTGGGCAATTGACAGATATAAAGGCTGCACCGTAGCGCATATGCATGACATGATGATTACTATGTGATTCATGCGGGCATTACAACATAAATCATAGACCGTAATCCAAATGCATCTATGTCTAATAATCCACCCTCGGAGCGTCATCCAATTAAACCTTGGGTATTAAGTTGCAAGCAACAGATTATTGCCTTAAGTAAAGTGTGTAATGTAAACAATGAAAACATTGTTGTTTTCTCCCTAATGGCAACAACACATCCCCCATCCGTTACGTTTCTGTCACTCGAGCATGACTGAAAGGGAGGCATGAGCCTAGTATCGAGCATAAATACTCCCTCTTGGTTAAAAGTATCAACTTGGCGAGAGCATCTACTAGTAATGGAGAGAATGCAAGATAATAAATAACATAAACATGATAGATTGATAATCACTTGACATAGCATTCAATATTCATCGGATCCTAGCAAACACAACATGTAGCATTACAGATAGAAGATCTTGATCATGTCAGGCAGCTCACAAGATCTAAACATGAGGCATAAAAAGGAGAAGACAACCATCTAGCTACTGCTATGGACCCTTAGTCCAAGGATGAACTACTCACGCATCACTCTGGAGGCACGCATGGTGATGTAGAGCCCTCCGGTGATGAATTCCCCTCCCGGCAGGGTGCCGGGGAGAACTTCAGAACCCTCCCAAACTAGGGTTGACGATGACGGGAGCTACGAAACTTTTCGTGGATGGAAGCTCGGGTACTTAGGGTTAACCCGAGGATGAGCTTAAATAGGGGAAAGGGCAATGTCGGTGGGCAGCCAGGGGGGCACACCACCTGGTGGCGTGGCCAAGGGGGGCGCGCCACCCTATGGTGTGGTGGCTCCAGGACCCCCTCCGGGTCCTCTCTAGACTCCGTGTACGTGACAAATTTCTAAGAACCTGGGATTTTGCTTTTTCCAATTCCGAGAATATTTCCTGAACTACTTTTTTGAAACCAAAAACAGCAGAAAACAGGAACTAGCTCTGTGACATCTTGTTAATAGGTTAGTTCCAGGATATCCATAAAAATGACATAAAGTGTATAGAAAACATGTAGCATATGGCATTAAAACAACATGAAACATCAGAAATTATAGATACGTTTGAGACATGTCAAGCATCCCCGAGCTTAGTTCTACTCGTCCTCGAGTAGGTAAAACCATAAAACCAAAATTTTCTGAGGTGACATGCTACCAACATAATCTTGATCATCATATTTATAAAAGCATATGTAAGCTGAGATCATAGTAATCTAAACATAGATATGGTAGATATAATTCTAACAATTAAACTTAGCAATCATGTTGCAACATGAAAAGTAACAAAAATAAAAGATCATGAATAATAATTCACTTGAAAGTTATACATTTGTTTCGGGCATAAAGAAAACATAGCAAAGTGGTATTTCACTTGTCCTTAAAAGTGGAGCAAAACATAAATGCCAGGACACCTTCAAATTTTAAGTGGATGAATATATACAAATAAACTGAGAGCAAATAATAACATATCATGAATCAATGAGTAAAAATCTTTGGGACTGATGCACATTACACTCAGAATGACAACTACACTCTCTTAATTGTGCATAAGCTAGAAGATGGAGGATCAACATAAAAGTAAAAGAAAGGCCCTTCGCAGAGGGAAGCAGGGATTAACTCATGTGCTAGAGCTTTTTATTTTATTAAACAGAGGTATTGAAAACAGTTTTTAGAGAGGTGTATGCTTATGTCAACGAATGGTAAACAGACAATACAGTATGTCACAAGCCAACTAGACTTTACAAGAGCGGCTCCCATTGAAAGACTCTACTGGGGTAGTAGATCATCCCTCTCCTATTTTATTTACACAATTATGCTTTGACTGATAAATCAGGGGCAAAAAGAGTGAACAGAATTTATAGTAACCAATTTTGGGGCTGGGCACCCTGGTGCGAGCTCTTCTATCAATTTGGATAAGCGGATGTGCCACTAGTCTAGGTGTGTAAATTTGAATCAACAAGTGAGATAAAGATTCTCTATTTACGTCCTCATGAGCTAAAACAGGGGCACAAAATAGGTATAATTTTGAAGGTTTTAAAGGTAGCACATGAGAAATTTACTTGGAGTGGCGGTTAAATACCACATGTAGGTAGGTATGGTGGACACATTTGGCATACTTTGGTTTTTGGGAATTGGATGCACGAGTAGAGCTCATACTCAGTACAGGTGGAGGCTGGCAAAAGACTAAGAGCAACAAATTAAGAGATCAATAATGGCCATAATCATGCATGGCGACAAAAACTTTATTAACCAAAGCATAAATGGTATTAAAAGTCAAAAACCAAATGATCATAGAGGCTATAGGTGACTGGTTTGTAGTCATAACATGGTCTAAGCATGCTCCACGTCAACCAAATAAAGCATTCGAAGGAGAATACCACAATATTATGCTTCAATGTGGTAAAAAATAATTCATGATTCTTTCAATGGCACATTAAGCACTCTCATATATTTGAGACAAGTCATGCTACAATAATAACTACTAAGCATAGAATTAAAATAACATCCAACATGACATGATAAAGTCTAGCCATAGTCTAAACAAACTTATTTTTGCACAGTTATAAGCATGAAATATTTTATTGCTTTCCAACACCAATCATTTTATTTAAACAAAAAACTCTCCAAATGATTTATCAATGAAACAAGAGAGTATTACTAATCTACTAGAACTAACACCTCTGAATAAGAGATGCATGAAAAACAGGAGCTAAAAAGGATTTGCAGCAGCTAGAAGAAAAACGAAGAATACGAGTATGATGAAGAATACGAGTATTAATATGAAAAAGAGGAGCGTGTCTCTCTCCCACACAAGAATGCTTGGTTCCAACTAAGTTTATTGCAGCAAGGGAAAAAACAAACAGACGCTCCAAGTAAAGTGCATATGATGTGACCGAATAAAAATATAGTTTCACTAGAAGTGACCTGATTAGTTGCTGATGAAGAAGGGGATGCCTTGGGAATCCCCAAGCTTACACGCTCGAGTCTTCTTGGAATTTGCTAGGGTGAACCACGGAGGCACTCTTCTTGATCACATTATATCATCCTCTTCTCTTGACCCTTGAAAACTTCCTTCACACCAAAATCAAAGTAATTCTCATTAGAGGGTTAGTGCATAATCAAAAACTCACATGTTCTCCCCGGACACAAGCATTAACAATACTTCTTAAACATTATCTACAGCCACTGATGTTTCGTGGAGCAAAGAAATCCACTCAACATAGTAAAAGAGAGAATGCAAAGTAAAAAAGGCAGAATCTGTCAAAACTAGAACATTGTGTAAAGACGAATTTTTTCGAGGCACTTACGTTGCTCAGATCAGTAAAATAAGAACTATAAAATGTTTCATAAATATCCAAGGATCATACACAAATATTTTTAGGTTGTTTCGATTTTTCTGAAAATTTATACAAATTAAACAGTGGACAACAAAAATCTATTTCTGCGCAGAAATCCAAATCGAACTTCAACTTTTCACTAGAGACTTTACTTGGCACAACAAATACGAGAAAATAAAGATAAAAAGGAGTTTCTACAGAAGTAAATAACACCTTGACTCAACGAAATCAGAAGAAAACATTGAAAAAAATAAAAACATGGGTTATCTCCCAAGAAGTGCTTTTCTTTAACGCCTTTTAGCTAGGCCCAGAAAACAAGAATCAAGTATTTTCAAGTGAATAAGCAAGTATAAAAAAAATTTAAGTCTAACCCACTTCCTATACATAGGAATCTTGTAAATAAATAAAGTAAAGAAGCTCAAACTAGAAATCATGGGAAGGTAGAACAAGAGCAATTTCAAAACTTTCAACAAAAAGAGAGGTGTTTTAGTAACATGAAAATTCCTACAACCATATTTTTTCCTCTCATAATAATTTTCAGTAGCATCATGAACAAACACAACAACATATTATCACATAAAGCATGTTTGTCATGGTCTAAAAGCACACAATTCATATCAAGCTCAAAAATGGCGGGATCAAAATTAAAAATAAAGACCTCTTCTTTCCCACTTTTAGCAATAGCAAAACAAGATTATTGGTCACTCTTAAAAGGTATGGGAAACATTATAGCAATCCTGTTTTCAGTAGCATTATAATTTATAACATCAAGTAACATAGGACCATCATTTAGAGCATTATCATATAAATTTTCTGAACAAATTTCCTCATTATCATGCATATCAATAGTTTGAATAAATAGAGGATTATCATACAATTTATCAAAGTAGCATGGATTATCATAAATGATAGTAGCAATATCATTGTCACAAGTTTCATTCATAGTAGTATCAAGGTCACAAGTACAACAATTATCAAATCATCAAAAGGGGTATTTCAAAAGAATCAATAGGATCATCACAATTATCAATATAACACTCATCCTCCTTTGGTAAGCATGGAGGGAAATCAAATAAGGTATGAATTAAAGAGTTACTCTCGTTGGAAGGTAGACATGTAGCTACTCCATTCTTCCTCCTCTTGACCTCCACTCTCCTCCTCTTTTTCATCCAATGAGCTTCCAGATTCAGCAATTTCTTCTTCCATAGGCTCCTGCAAGGCATTAGTCTCTTCCTTTGGTGGAGAGCATCTATAAAGATATTTAAGAATACTACCATTTTCTTCCTTGTAATTATCAAAGCAAAATTCGAGTATATCATAAATATCATATTTATAAGGTGCATCATCAATATTTTGAAGCAAATATGCAATTTCGAATGCACCCTTCCAAGCAATAAATTCTTCAATTTGTTTCACATCATAAAAGTCATAATTTCCCTTAACATAAGAAGATATGGTAACATTATCATTATACTCACATTGAATAGGGAGGTGTTTATACCTCCTACATCAACAAGATTTATCAAAGCAATAAGTAACATTATAAGTAGCACAAGTTTTTAGCATAGTTATTCAATTTATTAATTTGATCCCATAAGTGTATCTCTTTTTGTGACAAGCGGTGTTCCTTATAATTTTTTTTGTTGTTCTTTGATACGTCTCAAACGTATCTATAATTTCTGATGTTCCATGTTGTTTTCATGCCATATGCTACATGTTTCTTATACACTTTATGTCATTTTTATGGATTTTCTGGGACTAACCTATTGACAAGATGCCACAGAGCCAGTTCCTGTTTTCTGTGTTTTTTGGTTTCAGAAAAGTTGTTCTGGAAATATTCTTGGAATTGGACAAAACAAAATCCCAGAGTCTTAGAAAGTCGTCATGTACACGAGTCCGGAGGAGACCCGGAGGGGGGCCTCAGGGGCCCCACACCATAGGCGGCGCGCCCTGAAGTCTACGCACGCTTCTATTCTTGTAGATAGTGTTGGGCCTCCAAATGCAGAGATTTGTAGAAAAGCAGAAAGTTTCCCTTAAGTGGATCACCCAAGGTTTATCGAACTCAGGGAGGAAGAGGTAAAAGGTATCCCTCTCAAGAAACCCTGCAATTACGATAGAAGAAGTCTCTTGTGTCCCAAACACACCTAATACAATTGTCAGTTGTATAGGTGCACTAGTTCGGCAAAGAGAGAGTAAAATACAAGTAATATGGATGATTGTAAGTGATAATAGCAATCTGAAATAAAAATGGCAGCAAGCAAACATGAAGCAGAACTGATTGTAAACGGTGTTTCAATGCTTAGAAACAAGGCCTAAGGATCCTACTTTCACTAGTGAACACTCTCAACAATAATAACATAATTGAATGCATAAATATCATCTCTTCAGTATGCTACTCCGAACCACTCTCCGACTGGATAACAAACACCAATCCATGCGTAGGTCTGTAACAACACTCCTCAAGTCTGGATTCCCTCTCTAGGGCACCCCACGCTGTCACTATGAGCGGCCCAAATTAGTACTAAACAAACGCCACAATTTCATAGGGTCATCCAACACAAGATATAAATATCATGCTAAACCACATGGTACACACACTGTCACCTTTACACTTTGATCAAAGTGTCTACGGAGATATCATAACAAAACCACTTGAGTAGCATAACAAATGAAAAGTAACATCTACTTATTCAACTATATTACAAAGCTCATGATCACATAAATATCACACCATGGGAGAGAGAGATTAAACACATAGCTACCGGTAGATCCCTCTGCCCCGGGGGAGAACTACTCCCTCCTCATCATAGGATACAGCAACGGTGATGAACATGGCGGTGAAGTCGATGGAGATGGCTCCGGGGGAACTTCCCTGTCTTTCGAAACTTGTCGTCGGCGGCGGCGGAGCTACGTAACTTTTCGTAGAAGGGGGCCGATATTTCTAGGGTTTATTCATCAGGGGGAATGAATAGGCGAAAGGGCGATCTCGGTGGGCAGCCAGGGGGCCACATCACTTTTGGACTATGTTGATCCTCTGGGAATTCTAAGACTTCCGTGCTTCGAAATAGTCCAATTCCAAGAATATTTCCACAACAACTTTTATAAAATAAAAAACAGCAGAAAACAGGAACTGGCTCTGTGGCATCTTGTCAATAGGTTAGTCCATGAAAACGTCCCGGAAAAAGAAGGAAAACATGTGAAAACATAAATATATTGGGTAGAAAACAAGCATGGAGCATAAAAAATTATAGATATGTTTGAGACGTATCACGCCCTCCCCCTCTGGCCGCGCTTGGGGGTGGTGTGGGCCCCCTAGCCACCCACCGACGTTGCCCTCTTGCCTATTTGTACTTCTCCACAGGTTAACCCTAAATATCCGAGCCTTTTCTACCAAAAATATCCGTAGCCACCATCATCGTCAACCCTAGTTCGGGAGGGTTCTGGGGATCTCCCCGGCACCATGTCGGGAGGGGGAATCATCACCAGAGGGCTCTTCATCGCCATGCCTACCTCCGGAGTGATGCGTGAGTAGTTTATCCCTGGACTACAGGTCCATAGCAGTAGCTAGATGGTTGTTCTCTCCTCTTTATGCCTCATGTTTAGATCTTGTGAGCTTCCTAACATGATCAAGATCATCTTATTGTAATGCTACATGTTGTGTTTGTTAGGATCTAATGAATATTGAACGCTATGTCCAGTGATTATCAATCTATCATGTTCTTTCATGTTTATGTTATTTATGATCTTGCATGCTCTCCGTTACTAGTAGATGCTCTGGCCAAGTTGATGCGTGTAACTCCAAGAGGGAGTATTTATGCTCGATAGTGGGTCCATGCCTCCCTTTAACTCACGCTTGAGTGACAGAAACTTAACGGTGGGGGATGTTCTGTTGCCATTAGGGAGAAAACAACAATGCTTTGTCTAAGGATAATTTTATTGTTTACATTACATACTTTGCCTAATGCAATTATCTGTTGCTTGCAACTTAATACCCAAAGTTTGCTCGGATGACACTCTAAAGGTGGATTATTAGTCATAGATGCAGTTGGATAATGGTCTATGTATCTTGTTGTAATGCCCGCATGAATCACATAATAATCATCATGTCATGCATATGCAGTACGGTGCAACCTTTATATCTATCAATTGCCCAGGTGTAATTTGTTTACCCAGCATGTTATCTATCTGTTTTGGAGAGAGACCTCTAGTGAACTATGGACCCTGGTCCATTTCTTTACACTGATATACAACCACTTCAACCACTGTTATACTACTAAAATTATTATTCTCTTTTCATTACTGCAAACACATACTATTTTCCACACTATACGTCTAATGCTTTGTTTGAGCAAAGCCGGTGAGATTGACAACCTCACTGCTTCGTTGGGGCAAAGTAATTTGATTGTGTTGTGTAGATTCCACGTTGTTGCTGAACCGGTAGTGCACCCTGCGAACATCAGCTGCATCAACCTTCGGAAGTGATTTCTTTCTCCTACTGGTCATTCAACCTTGGTTTCTTTCCGAGGGAAAACTTTCCGCTGCACTCTTCACACCCTACACTTGGGGTCTCCCAACGAGCATCAGCCTCCATCAAGTTTTCTGGCGCCGTTGCCGGGGAGGAAGAGGATTTCTGCAAGGGGAGTCTCTCACCTCCAATCCCTTTACTTTGTTTTTGTTTCGCTTATTTTATTTTATTTTGTCTTGTTTGCTTCTCTTTATAAAAAACACACACAAAATTAGTTCTTATATAAAGTTTCTTTTATGTCTGTTACTGTCCCTTTTACCATGTCACCTGAGGAAATGATCATCACTTTCAAACAAGGGAGTGATGAGAGTTTTAAAGAAGCCTGGTCTAGAGTTTTTTATTCTTATTGTAAAACTGAACCTAAAATGACTCTAAGCCTGTTTCTTCGTAGCTTTTAATTTGCTCTTCTTCTTTGCTATAGGTATGCTTTGGACACTATAGTAGGAGGAGATTTCCTTCATTATGATGGGGATGAAGCTTTTAATGCCATAAAAAATTTATTGCCACCTATAGCTCACCTAGTAAAACTGATATAGCCCTTGCAAGCATTTATGCTAGATTAAACACCATTGAGACACATGTGTCTTGCTTGAAAGAAGGTTATAATCAGATTCATAAACATTTTTATTATGTCCCAAACAATTTTGAAGCTTCAAATATGATCCCTATAGTAAAAGTTACTATAAATGGTGAAACTTTTCATGCTCGCTGTGATAATATGTCTAAATTTTGTCTTATGCCTAAAGAGATTTATGAATCTTTGTGTCTTTGGGGACTTTCTGAGGGAGGAGAAGAAATACCTCCCACTAATAACACCATTATATTTCCCATTGGGATAGTTGAGGGAGTGTTTACAAAAATCCTAGGGAGAACGCTATCCACTGATTATCTTGTTATTGAATGTGTAGGAGGAGGCCAAATTACTCTTGGAAGACCTCTGCTAAAGCTCTTGGGAGCAAGTATTGATGTAGGGAAAGGTACCATGACTTTCACCTCCAAACCGGGCTTCAATCATCAGTTCCGTAGAAGTAAGAATAAGGGTACGAAAGGCAAACGTAAGCCTAGTGGTTTTGTATTGGATGCTTCTTCACTTGAAAATACTTGATTCTAGTTTTCTGGGCCTAGCTAAAATGCGTTAATGAAAATTACTTCTTAGGAGGTAACCCATGGTTTTATTTTTGCTTTGGTTTTCTCTGTTTTCTTTGAGTCAAGGTGTTATTTACTTTTGTAAAGACTCCTTTTTATATTTATTTTCTTTCATTTGTTGTGCTAACTAAAGTCTCTAGTGAAAGTTGAGGTTAGATTTGGATTTCTGCACAGGAAACATATTTCTGTTGTCCACCGTTAAATTCGTGAAAATTCACAGAAAGATCAAAATGACCTGCAAATTTTTGTGCTTATTCCTCAGCTAATTCCAAAACTTTATCTAGCTTTGTGTTTTTCGATTTGAGCAACGTAAGTGCCCCGAAAAAATTCGTATTTACAGATTGTTCTGGTTTTGACAGATTCTGCCTTTTTACTTGCATTCTCTCTTTTACTATGTCGAGTGGATTTCTTTGCTCCACAAAACATCAGTGACTGTAGCTAATGTTTAAAAATTATTAATAATGCTTGTGTACAAGGAGAACGTGTGAATTTTCGATTGTGAACTAACCCTCTAATGAGAATTACATTGAGTTTGGTGTGAAGGAAGTTTTCAAGGGTCAAGAGAAGAGGGTGATATAATGTGATCAAGAAGAGTGAAATACCAAAGCTTGGGGATGCCCCCGTGGTTCATCACAGCAAATTCTAAGAAGACTCAAGCGCCTAAGCTTGGGGATGCCCAAGGCATCCCCTTCTTCATCAGCAATTTATCAGGTCACTTCTAGTGAAACTATATTTTTATTCGGTCGCATCATATACACTTTACTTAGAGCGTCTGTTTTTGTTTTTGTTTTTTTTTGTTTTCTGCAATAAATATGTTTGGAACCAAGAATTCTTGTGTGGGAGAAAGACACGCTCCATTTTTTCATATGAATACTCGTTTTCTTCCATGCTCGTATTCTTAGGTTTTTCTTCTAGCTACTGCAAATCCTTTTAGCTCCTATTTTTCATGCATCCCTTATTCAGAGTTGTTAGTTCTAGTAGAGTAGTGTTAGTACACTCTTGTTTCATTGCTATATTAGTTGGAGAGTTTGTGTTGAATTATATATTGTTTCGTGTTTGGTGGAAATAGAAAATGCTACATGTGGGAGATGGTATGTTGGACAAGACTTGCATACTCTTGTAGATCATTAAACTGTTTCACTTGATTATTTGCTGTTGTTTTGAGATATTAATATGCTTACTAGTAACCCTGGTGGTTTATTAAGGTTAAAACAATTAATGGTTGGTCTAAAAGCTTGAAACTGTGCCACACTCAAAAAACCAGTTGATAGTATAATGGTATATGACTTGCTTTGCTGATAGCAATCGTAATGGCTTTATGTTATGCGCTACAGTCGGGGTAGCCAACAGTGACTTGTCACTGCCACAGACCCTCTTGGAGTGATGTTCATTGATGACCCACAAGTATAGGGGGTGTATCATAGTACTTTCGATAAATAAGAGTGTCGAACCCAACGAGGAGCAGAAGGTGTTGACAAGCAGTTTCGATGAAGGAAATAACTGTAAATACTGAAAGATAGATTTGTAGGGGGTTTGATATTGCAGATAAATAAAGTGCGAGTAAATAAAAATCAGTAGTAATAATTGCAGCAAGTGACCCAATCCTTTCTTCATCAAAGGACAAGCCGGAGGGTTTACTTATGATTAACAAACGTTCTCGAGGACACACATGAGGTTTCTGTCAAGTGCTTTTGTTCCATGCAGCTGAATAATGTTAGGTGTTTAGATAAGTGTTGTGTCGGTGAACCTATGCTAATATACCGTCACATCCAGGACTAATACATACTTTTTATTATAACCCTTTCAAGCATCCGCAACTACAAGAAAGTAATTAAGAAATAAATCTAACCACAACTTTAAATTCTGGGATCCTACGCTCCCTCGTGTAATGGTTTCCTAACGGGGGTTTAGGTTTCTGTCACTCCGGCAACCCCACAATTAGTAGCCAAATACACGATGCATCCCCCTAGGCCCATAAATGGTGAAGTATCATGTAGTCGACGTTCACATGACACCACAACTTAAATATCAAACATTAAATATTATTCAACATTACTTCACTACTAACAACTTGACTTCTTTCATGTCCTCAAGAACAACATGAACTACTCACAAGACATCATATGGATCATAATCAGAGGCGATATAATGGATGATAACAATCTGGTCATAAAGTGCAAACACCGATAAATCTCACAAGCATCGACAACTAACAAGTAATCCACACCGAGAGAGAGATCTAATGCAAAACAACGATAGAGGCCCCTAATTATTACAGCGGGATGACGGTGGATGATGAGTGTGATGGTGCTGGTGGTGGTGATGATGATGATGATCTTGATGATGCCCGGAGCGATGACGGTGATGATGGCAGTGATTTCCCCTCTTCGGAGAGGAATTTCCCCGGCAGATTTCTCCCTGCCAGAGAGCTTTTCTCTCTCGGGTGTTTTCCGCCCCGAGGCGGCGGAGGAATAATTTTTCGACGCTAGAATGAGGCTTAGGGCTTCCTGGGGGCCAACTACGTGAAAAATCCCCAGAGGTGGGCCAGGGTGGCGACACCCCTCCCCTAGGTGGCGCGACCAAGGGGGGGCGCGCCACCTCATGGTGTGGGCCCCTGGTGGCCCCCCTCTGGCTCTCTTTCTGGCTGGGTTCCTCCTCTGAACTTTTAAGACACCCCCGGTGTCCCACTTCTTCTTCTGATCTTCTGAAATATGGTATCCCGACAGTGCTTTTTCCAACAGATTCCTGGTCCCAGTGTTTATTCTCAAAAAATTATAATACATGCAAAATAAGATAAAATAACATAAGGGATGCATCATAAATGAAATATATCGATGAATAACAGAAAATTATGATATAAAATAGTGATGCAAAATGGACGTATCAACTCCCCCCAAGCTTAGACCTCGCTTGTCCCCAAGCGAAACTGAACTCAGTAAACATGACCACATGTTTATGGAGTGAAGAGTCGATAAATAAAATACGGACAAGAAGCATCACATCTATCTATGCACCAATCATTATAGACAACAACTTCCTCTCATATAACTTAACTTGAAACAATTAAAGGGAGTCACAAACAAAGATGCAAAAGAGAGAATCAAAATTGGTGATGGCAAACTTCGTTCTTGGTCAGAGAACATTTAATGAAATCATACTTATCTTAGGTGAAGTCTTTATAACAAGGTTTATATTGTAGAGCTTAACATGTTTAATTATAACAACTCTTTTACAGTGATTCATAGCTTTCAAAGTAATATTCATTCAGATAATAAAGCATGTGCTAAACAAAGAAGGATATAAAACATGATTGAATAAATCAACATATAGATGATGAGATCACAACAACTCAAATGCTTGCTGGAGACAGAAAGGAATGGGTTTACTGACTCAACATAAATGTAAAAGAAAGGCCCTTCGCAGAGGGAAGCATTGATCACTCATGTGCTAGAGCTCTTATTTTAATAAACAGAGGTATAAAATTCATGACACTCCTCCCATCCATCTTACCCAAACCATGGCTAACTGAATCCTCGAGTTCCTACCAACAATCACAAACCGCGGAGGAGTGTCTAAATTTTGAGAGGTGTATGTTTATGTCAACGAATGGAAAACAGAAAATATAGTACGTCACAAGCCAACTAGACTCACAAGAGCGGCTCCCATAGAAGGACACAACTGGTATAGAAGGTCATCCCTCTTTCTCTTTTGTTTACACAATTATGCTTTGACTAATAAATCAGGGGCAAAAAGAGTGAAGAGAATTTGTATTATTATTTGGGGCTGGGAACCCCACTGCCAGCTCTTCTAGCATTTGGATAAGTGGATGAAGCCACTAGTCTAGGTGTGTGAGACCAATCAACAAGTGAGATAAAGATTCTCTATTTGCGTCCTCGTGAGCTAAAACAGGAACACAAAACATGGATAATTTGAAAGTTTTAAAGATAGCACATGAGCAATTTACTTGGAGTGGAGGTGAAATACCACATGTAGGAAGGTATGGTGGACACAAATGGAAAGGTTTGGATGCACGAGAAGCATTCCCTCTCAGTACAGGGTTTTTGGCTAGCAAGGCTGGGTAGCAAGCATAAGAGTTGAAGGAAAACAAACAAATATACATATGATGAAACAAATCATGCAATCTTCATTGAAAATCCCAAGCGATCTTAACTTGTGAACACTAAGTTCATGAGCTAAAAGGCAAATTTCTCTTTCTTGTACTAGCATCTCCAATTATTATTTCGATAATAAAAGGCCCTTCCCATCTCGAGAGTAATTTTCCTGCAAAAAATCTGAGACGAGACCTATACAATAGCACTTTCTCACCAACATGAAATTCTCTTTTAATAATTCTCTTATCATGCCACCTTTTAACTTTCTCTTTAAAGAGCTTAGCATTTTCATATGCTTCACTCCTCCATTCATCTAAATAACTTAAGTCAAGCAACCTTTTTTCACCAGCAAGTTTAAAATCTCTATTTAGGTCTTTCACTGCCCAATAAGCTTTGTGTTCTAATTCTACGGGCAAGTGACAAGCTTTTCCATAAACCATGTTATAAGGAGACATGCCCATGGGATTTTTATAAGCAGTTTTATAAGCCCACAAAGCATCATTTAATTTCTTAGCCCAATTTTTTCTAGATTTGTTAACAGTCTTTTGCAAGATAGATTTGATTTCTCTATTTGATAATTCTACTTCCCCACTAGTTTGAGGATGATAGGGTGGGGAAATTCTACGGTTAACATCATATTTAGCAAGAGTCTTTCTAATACCACCATGAATAAAATGAGAACCCCCATGAGTCATAAGCTATCTAGGTACACCAAACCTAGGAAACATGATGTCTTTAAGCATTTTAATGAGGTTTCACCATCAGCACTTTTAGTAGGTATAGCTTCTACCCATTTAGTAACATAATCAACAACAACAATAATATGAGTATAGCCTTTTGAAGGAGGGAAAGGACCCATAAAGTCAAATCCCCAATAATCAAACGGTTCAATAACAAGAGAATAATTCATAGGAATTTCATTACATCTAGAAATATTTCCAACCCTTTGACATTGATCACAAGATAAAACAAACTTTCTAGCATCTTTAAAGAGAGTAGGCCAATAAAAACCTGATTGTAGAACTTTATGTGCAGTTCTACCTCCAGTGTGATGTCCTCCATAAGCACTACTATGATATTTTCTCAATATCTCTTGTTTTTCATTTTTAGGAACACATCTTTTCATAATACCATCAACACCTTCTTTATATAAATGTGGGTCATCCCAAAAATAACGTTTCAAATCATAGAAGAATTTTCTTCTTTGCTGAGCTATAAAGGTAGGAGGCAAATACTTCGAAAAAATAAAGTTAGCATAATCAACATACCATGGAATCTCTTGAGAGCTCACTTTTATTATAGCTAACTGCTCATTAGGAAAATTTTCATTAACAGGAATAGGGTCATGAGAGATATTTTCTAATCTAGACAAATTATCAGCAACATGATTTTCAGCACCCTTCCTACCCACAATATGTAAATCAAACTCTTGTAAGAGAAGCACCCATCTAATAAGCCTAGGCTTAGCATGTTTCTTTTCCATAAGGTACTTAATAGCATCATGATCAGTATGAATAGTAACTTTAGAATCAACAATATACTGCCTAAATTTATCACAAGCAAAAAACTACAGTTAGGAACTCTTTCTCAGTGGTAGCATAATTCTTTTGAGCAGCATCAAGAGTTTTACTAGCATAATGAATAACATTTAACTTCTTACCTATTCGTTGTCCAAAAACATCACCTACAACATATTCACTAGCATCGCACATAATTTCAGGTGGTTGAACAATAGGGGCAGATATTAAAGCCTTCTTTAAAATTTCAAAGCTTCTTCCCAATCTTCATAAAAACAAAAGGTACATCTTTTTGAAGAAGATTAGTAAGAGGTTTTGATATTTTCGAGAAATCTTTAATAAACCTTCTATAGAAACCAGCATGACCAAGAATACTACGAATACCTTTAACATCCCTGGGACAGGGCATTTTCTCAATAGCTTCAACTTTAGCTCTATCAACTTCAATACCTCTTTCAGATATTTTATGTCCAAGAAAAATTCCTTCATTAACCATAAAATGGCATTTCTCCCAGTTAAGGAAAAGATTAGTCTCCTCACATCTCTGCAAAACTTTATCAAGATTCTGTAAACAATTATCAAAAGAAGTTCCATAGGCGGAGAAATCATCCATGAAGACTTCCACAATTTCTTCACAAAAACCATGAAAGATAGCAGGCATACATCTTTGAAAAGTAGCAGGAGCATTACATAAACCAAAAGGCATACGTCTATAAGCATAGGTTCCAAAAGGACAGGTGAAAGTTGTTTTCTCTTGATCAGGCTTCCTAACAGCAATTTGAGAGAACCCAGAATAACCATCAAGAAAGCAGAAATGAGTTTTCTTAGACAACCTCTCTAACATTTGATCAATAAAAGGCAAAGGATAATGATCTTTCTTAGTAACTTTGTTAACCTTCCTAAAATCAATGCACATCCTATAACCAACTACTACTCTTTGAGGGATAAGTTCATTATTTTCACTTGGCACAACAGTCATCCCTCCTTTCTTAGGGACACAATGCACATGACTAACCCTTCTACTATCAGCAATAGGATAAATAATACCAGCGTCAAGGAGTTTTAATACCTTGTTTCTTACCACATCCTTCATCTTAGGATTTAAACAGCGTTGATGCTCAACAACTGGCTTTGCACCAGCTTCAATATTAATAGCATGATGACATATAGTAGGAGAAATCCCCTTCAAATCATCAAGAGTATAACCAATAGCACCTCTGTGTTTCTTCAATATTCCCAATAATCTCTCCTCTTATTTACCAGAAAGTTTAGAACTAATAATAACATGATATAATTTCTTATCATAAATATGAGCATATTTAAGATTGTGAGGCAAGGGATTTAAATCAAAAACAGGATCCTCCTTGGGTGGTAAACTGGTACCCAAGTTTTCCACCGGTAAATTATGTTTCAGCATCGTTGGCTGATGTAGGAAAATCTCGTCAATTTCATTCCTTTCTTCCATAAAGACATCACTTTCGTGGTCTTCCAGCCAATTGTTCAACTCTATAATTCTGATTAGGCAATTCAGCTTCATAAGGTGCTTTAGCAAATTTGGAGAAATTAAATTCATAAGACTCTCCAACAAACTTTGTAAGGATTTTCTCCTTTTTACAATCAATAACAGCACCACAAGTGTTTAAGAAAGGTCTACCAAATATAATAGGACAAGTATCACTAGCAAAAGTGCCTAGTATTAGAAAATCAGCAGGATATTTAGTTTTACCACATAAGACATCCACATCACTAACAATACCAATTGGAGAAATAGTTTCCCTATTAGCAAGTTGAATAATCACATCAATGTCTTCAAGTTCACAAGAACCAATTTCATGCATGATTTCTTTATAAAGCTCGTAAGGAATAACACTAGAACTAGCACCAATATCACACAAACCATAATAGCAATGATCACCTATCCTAACAGATAGCATAGGAACACTAGGTTTCCTAGATTTACTAGGATGAGAGACAATATTAGAAGCATCTTCACAAAATATAATGTGTCCCTCTTCTACATTTTCCGAAACAAGGTCCTTTACTATTGCTACTGTAGGTTCTACATTTATTTGTTCCTCGGGTTCTACAGGTTTCCTTGCACTTTTATTAACCACACTAGCTAACATAGAATGTTCTTGTACCTTAGCAGGGAAAGGTATTTTCTCAATATAAGGTTCATGCACAATAGAATCAACAGTATGAACTTCTATATCTCTAGTAGGAACACAATTAACAGTATCTTTATAAGGTGCATGGTACTTGTCCCATTCCTTTTTAGGAATATTGAAATAGGAAGCAAAAGCCTTATATAAGTTTGCAACAAATTGAGAATAAAGACCATAAATAATACTAACATTATGAAAATCATCGGATGACATAATTTTTTTAATGCATTCATAGTCATAATTTATACCTGACTTTCTACCTTTGTCATTCTGCCATCCTTCAGTGTTTTCTTGAATACGGTCAAGAAGATCCCATTTAGCTTCATCTTTCATACGTGTAAATGATCCAGAACAAGAAGGATCCAATAAATCCTTATCATGAAGAGAAATCCTTGCATAGTATTAATAACAATACTATTGGGGGGCTCATGAATGGGGCATTTGAGCATTAGTAACTTCAGTCTCCCCCATTCTTGGCAATACTCTCTCCGTCATGAGGCCAAAAATTATATATATAATTCCGATCTCTATGAATTTCACTGGGAGGATATAATTTAGAATAAAAGAGAGGCACAATTTCCTCCCATCCAATAGTATGGCTATTTTTCAACAGTTTGAACCATTCGGCGGCTCGGCCTGTCAATGATATAGAGAATAATTTCCTCTTCGCTTGGCTTATTGTAATACCTGCACACTTGAACAACTCGCATAATTCATGTAAAAAGAGCAAATGATCACCAGGATGGGCAGTTCCATCACCTGAATAGGAGTTATCCCTGACATGTTTAACACTCTTTATAGGTATTTTATAAGGATCCAAATCATCAGGCGGTGGGTCAATTACTACCCTAGCAGTGGCAGCAGTCCCCGCAAATAAGGACTCAAAAGGAGACCCAAAAATAGTGTAATAAAGCAGTAGACAGTAATAAAAACATCACTTACAGCAGAAGCTTCCTTTATCAATTCCAGTTCCCAATAGCGCTCACTCCCCGGCCACGGCGCCAGAAAATTGTATTGATGACCCACAAGTATAGGGGGTTTATAATAGTACTTTCGATAAATAATAGTGTCGAACCCAACGAGGAGCAGAAGGTGTTGACAAGCACTTTCGATGAAGGAAATAATTATAAATACTGAAAGATAGATTTGTAGGGGTTTTTGATATTGCAGATAAATAAAGTGCGAGTAAATAAAATGCAGTAGTAATAATTGCAGCAAGTGGACCAATCCTTTCTTCATCAAAGGACAAGCCGGAGGGTTTACTTATGATTAACAAACGTTCTCGAGGACACACGGGAGATTTCTGTCAAGTGCTTTTGTTCCATGCAGCTGAATAATGTTAGGTGTTTTGATAAGTGTTGTGTGGGTGAACCTATGATAATGTACCGTCCCATCCAATACTAATACATACTTGTTATTATACCCCTTGCAAGCGTCCGCAACTACAAGAAAGTAATTAAGAAATAAATCTAACCACAGCTTTACACTCCGGGATCATACGCTCCCTCGTGTAATGGTTTCCTAATGGGGTTTTTGGTTTCTGTCACTCCGGCAACCCCACAATTAGTAGCCAAATACACGATGCATCCCCCTAGGCCCATAAATGGTGAAGTATCATGTAATCTAAGTTCACATGACACCACTAGGAGAATAACACCACAACTTAAATATCAAACATTAAATATTATTCAACATTACTTCACTACTAACAACTTGACTTCTCCCATGTCCTCAAGAACAACACGAACTACTCACAAGACATCATATGGATTATAATCAGAGGTGATATAATGGATGATAACAATCTGGTCATAAAGTGCAAACACCGATAAATCTCACAAGCATCAACTACTAACAAGTAATCCACACCGGGAGAGAGATTTAATGCAAAACAACGATAGAGGCCCCTAATTGTTACAACGGGATGGCGGTGGATGATGAGGGTGATGGTGATGGTGGTTGTGATGATGATGATGATGATGACGATCTTGATGATGCCCGGAGCGATGACTGTGACGATGGCGGTGATTTTCCCTCTCCGGAGAGGAATTTCCCCGGCAGATTTCTCCCTGCTAGAGAGTTTTTCTCTCTCGGTGTTTTCCGCCCCGAGGCGGGGGCAGAATAATTCTTCAACGATGGAATGAGTCTTAGGGTTTTCTGGGGGCCAAGTACGCAAAAATAACCCCAGAGGTGGGCCAGGGTGGCCACACCCCTAGGTGGCGCGACCAAGGGGGGCGCCACCTCATGGTGTGGGCCCCTGGTGGGCCCCCTCTGGCTCTCCTTCTCGCTAGGTTCCTCCTCTGAACTTTTAGGACACCCCCGATGTCCCACTTCTTCTTCTGATCTTCTGAAATATGGTATCCCGACGATGCTTTTTTTCCATCAGATTCCTGGTCCCGGTGTTTATTCTCCAAAAGTTATAAAACATGCAAAATACGATAAAATAACATAAGTGATGCATCATAACATGAAATATATCAATGAATAACAGAAAATTATGATATAAAATTGTGATGCAAAATGGACGTATCATTCATTATGCCTTGTATGATCAAATTTCTAGTTGTAATATTTTAACTTGTGATTTCTAAGTTGCGGTTATCTGGCACTTCCACCATCCATATTTGCTAGTCTGTTCGGTACTGTGCATTGCCCATTCTCACATTGAGAGTTGGTGCAAACTTCGCTAGTGCATCCAAACCCCGTGGGAGGACTTTGTTCTCCTACACATAAGCCCAAATATCTTCCTCAAAATAGCCACCATTCCTACCTATCATGGAATTTCCATAGCCATTCCTAGATATATTGCCATACAACATCCACCTTGATTATGTTACTTGTTACATATTCCATTGTTACTTTGCATACTGCTACACTGGCAGGAGCATTTAGTTTTATACATTAGAGATATTTCAGTTTCAGGTATGAGTACTAAAAGTGTGATGATTCATTGTAAAATAGAGTGTTTCCCCTACCAGTGAGGTTATAAAAAAAGAAGAAACAGAGAAAAAGCCCAAAAAGGAAAAAAGGCCAAAGAGAGATAATAAAGAGAGGGGGGCATCACTACTATCATTTATTCCACACTTGTGCTTAGTTAGCACCAATACTTCAGTTTGGAGAGAGTTTTCATTTTATGACTTGCATAACTATGTGGGGAACTTTACATTATAGAACTTGGCTTGTATATTCCAATGACGAGCCTCCTCAAAAGTGCTTTAGGTCTTCGTGAGCAAGCAAGTTGGATGCACCCCCACTAGTTCCATCGGAGAGCTTCCATACACTTATAGCTCTATGTGCATCCGTTGTGTGGCAATCACTACTTCTTGCATAGCTTAAATTATAAGACTTCCTCTTGCCTAATGATCACTTTCAGCTGTGTGAGACTTTCTTCCATTGACCTTCCAAACCCCCCAAAATGTTCTTTTAGCCATAACATCCTGGTGCCAGGAACCAATATAGAACGCTTGCTTGTTTTGAGTGCGCAGATAGTTTGATGATTTTCCTACGTGCATATTGTTGTCACTTGAATTGATCCTAACATGAGTTTTTGTGACAATTTGATGCTTATGATGATTATATTGTTGTTCTTCGAGCTTAAATCTTCTTTAATATACTTTGCACAGTGGATTGTCTTTTAGTATTGATTCAAAGTTTTACTTTGTTTTTATTGATGGTTTATACATTACTCTATTTTGATATCAACTATAAACCACAACCTTTATTTATTTGATCTTAGTTTACATGCTTTACATTATGATGATCAAGTGTATGTTGGTAGCATGTCACCTTAGAAATTATTTGTTTTTATCATTTACCTACTCGAGGATGAGTAGGAACTAAGCTTGGGGATGCTTGATACGTCTCAAACATATCTATAATTTCTAATGATCCGTGTTGTTTTCATGCCATATGCTACATGTTTCTTATACACTTTATGTCATTTTTATGGATTTTCTGGGACTAACCTATTGACAAGATGCCATAGAGCCAGTTCTTGTTTTCTGTTGTTTCTGGTTTCAGAAAAGTTGTTATGTAAATATTCTCGGAATTGGATGAAACATAATCTCAGAGTCTTACAAAGTCATCATGTACACGGAGTCCGGAGGAGACCCGGAGGGGGGCCTCAGGGTCCCCACACCATAGGGCGGCGGCCCCCTCTGGCCGCTCCTGGGGGTGGTGTGGGCCCCCTGGCCGCCCATTGACATTGCCCTCTCGCCTATTTATACCTCTCCACAGGTTAACCCTAAATACTCGAGCCTTTTCCACCAAAAAGATCCGCTCGAATGAATATATCGCCGGTAGATACTTGCTTTTCTCATGAGGTAGACACTTTTGCATGTTAAGGTTTCCAACTTCAAACTATCCAGATTTACACTTCAATTTGTCGTGTCACCGACCGGTTACCTTTGTAACTATACCAAAGTAGTTGTACAACAGAATGCCCTTCGCCTTTAGTACTTTTATTTTTCTTTTGACGACAGTAGAAAGAAATGACTCTGCTCGCTTAGACTCGGGGCTCCATTCTCTATCAGCTATCAGTTAGTTGGCGCTACGCGTGACTTGAGTTGACAAAAGTGAACAAGATAGCGCTAGCGCCCGCGGAAAACTTCCGTTTGTTCGCCTTCTAAAAGGCCTACTGAACTGTCGGTGAAAAGCCCGTTAAAAAAAAAGAATAAGACGTAGTGAAAAGTAATACAGAATCATCCCCAAAGATTTTGGTCAGAGCTGGCATATGCCAAACATGAATACCACCTGAAGCTACCGATATAACACCTGGCATGGATACCCAGTCCTGAGTGAAAAAGATACCGCGAGCACGATCTTTTTCAATAAAATCATCGCGCAATAAATCAACAAAATATAAAGTCATTTCGCATTCCCCTTCTAACTTACCTACTACTGTACCGGAGTGGATATGATCTCCCCCAGACATACGCAATGCTTTAGCTAATACACGGAAATGCATACCATGATTTTTCTGTCTATCAATAACGGCATGCATTGCACGGTGAATGTGAAGAAGTAGGCCATTGTCGCGGAAATAATGAGCCAAACTAGTATTTGCGGTGAATCCCCCAGTGATGTAGTCATGCAGTACAATAGGAACCCCTAATTCTCTCGCAAATAGAAATCTCTTAATCATTTCTTCACATGTACCTGCAGTCGCATTCAAGTAATGCCCCTTAATTTCACCGGTTTCGGCCTGTGCTTTATAAATAGCTTCGGCACAAAAGACAAAACGGTCTCTCCAACGCATAAATGGTTGTGAGTTTACGTTTTCATCATCTTTGGTAAAATCAAGTCCACCACGTAGACACTCATAACACGCTCTACCGTAATTTTTTGCGGGTAATCCCAATTTTGGTTTAATAGTACATCCCAATAAAGGACGATCATGCTTGTTCAACTTATCTCTTTCAACTTGGATACCATGAGGCGGGCCTTGGAATTTTTTTTGCATAAGCAACATGAATTCATAGATCCTCTAGACGTAGAGCACGTAGGGCTTTGAAAACCAAATACGTTACCCACAATGGAAGTAAACATGTTAGTAACAGAACCCTCTTCAAATAGGTCTAATGGATAAGCTACATAACAGATCCATTGGTTGTCTTCCCCAGCAACAGGCTCGATGTGATAGCATCATCCTTTGTAACGATCAATCCTGTTAAATCCATCAGTCCAAACAGTTGTCCATGTACCAGTAGAAGATTCGGCGGCTACTGCAGCTCCTGCTTCTTCCAGGGGAACCCCAGGCTGAGGAGTTACTCGGAATGCTGCCAAGATATTAGTATCCTTGGTTTCATACTCCGGAGTGTAGTAAGTCAATTTATAATCTTTAACACCAGCTTTAAATCCAACACTTGCTTTAATTTCTGTTTGTGGTGACATAAGTCCCTCCCTACAACTCTTGAATTAAGAATTCTGACAATAACAGGGTCTACTCGATGTGAATTAGGCGTAAATCCAACTTTAGCAAAAATCTCATAAAACAAAAAGGATATTCAATTAATATAATATCAACTCATTAAAGAAAATTGAGGGCATAGTTAAGTTAATGAATATGTTTCATTCATATATACTGTGTACACCCTGTGTATGTTCTATCCTATAGGAATTCGATAGGAATTGAGTTGTTGTTATGTTAAGTTAACACGGTTCAGTATTAAACTACGGATTTGATTTACCAAATCCTTCATTATTGTATACTCTTTGATAGATATAGCGCTACCCAAATCAATCCCTAATCCTTATTTGTTGTCGTTGTTGACACGGTTGACATTTGACTTCATTCAAACTGACACTTATGTATCTATCTAGGCGGGCGGGCGCTTAACCAGGTTGACACAAACTATACAAAAGTCTTAATTAGGGTGTACAGACAACCCGATCAACCCGCAACTCCGAACATAACCGACCCTGACTAGACCTTTTCCCAAGCAACTCCGAATACTGGAAAATCTGAATGAAATTCGATAAGAGAAATCAGAGCATGTTTATCAATTTGTGATAACTACTTATTTATGATTGAGAAATGCTTCATGCGAGCACCCTTGGCGGCATGCTTTTGAGACATGGAGGCCATGCTCGTATCTATGCTTTTCATCATTGGTCTGGTCTACTCGTACCCCACCCCACAAGGTACATCTTCGACTACCGTGCTTCTTATCTTGACGCTATACATTCAGTTCAGTCAGTCCCAGAGACTTATCCTTCATAAAAAGGTAATCCACCCATATTGGACTTTTCTTCACCTGGCCTCACGGATTCAATACCGAAAGACTTCTCTTCGCATACCGACCTGCTAATTCCGGGATTTGCTGTTCTCAATGACTGGTGGATGCATCTTTTCTACCTTAAAATCGTTTTTTATGTACCTTCTCCCTCTCTACACCTTTTTTCCGCCTCGAAGCCCAGAAAGACCTATAGAAGAAGGAAGAATTCAATCCGTATACTCCAAGCGCCGTAACTATCGCACTTTCCAAGCAACCCATAAATGAAGAAAGTGCAATTTAAACAATCAAGAACGGAAAAATAATTAGACTCCCTCGTCAATTGTTTGGATTGGAATTAGGCTCCTCTACTCTAGCCGTCCTCTTCTATTTTGGGCAGTAGCTCAGCCTGTTCCAGGCCTTCCTTTACTGAATCTATTAGTAGTGGAACTTTTTGACATATGCCTTTATTTAGGCATTGGTTGTAGGCATCCACTTCTCTTCAAGGAATTTCTGCGCCCGGTTCCTGATCAAGTGTTGGAAAAACCGGAACATGATGCTTTCTACTTCAGCAGTAGGGTTGGCCTGATGCTAGCCCATAGAATAGATACGGGCGTGTTCTACACAGGAGTTCTTGTAGAACATGTTCCAATCAAACCTCTTTCCCTTCGTCTCCGGTTTTCAATACGAACAAGTGTCATCCTCTTCTCCCATCGTTTGGATGCAATACCCACGTGGAGCTGACCTTCACTTTTCAGAGACAGGGGCAAGCCGAGAATTTGTATGGGAGCCGTCATCGTCAATGTAGCGTTCCCACATTTAAATAATGTAAGGACACCTGTGTTATTGTGCTAGTCCCTGGATCAATTTCTAGCACCATAGTACAAAATGAAATATCATACAAATGCATCAAATTCTATTACATCGCATGATCCAGTCTTTACAAAATAGTATTACAACTTGCATAGTCTTAGAAGACTTACAAAAAAAAATACAGCGGAAAACATAGTACAACATTGAGCCCATCTTCTTCATGTGCCAAAGGCAAAAAAAAATGTTGGCGATAGTCTCGAGATCCTAAACGAAATCCTCACCCGTCTTCAGAAATATCTGCAATATGGAATATGCAGCCACAAGGGAGTCAATACAATTTAATGTATTGGCAAGTAACACTATGGTGGATATAAATGGCAAGACTAATACTACATGCTTATTTGGCTGAGTGGAGTTTTGGCTAAGTTTGCATAAAGCAAGTTTTCTCCTATCTCTTTTGTAAAAGAAAACTTTTCTTTTCAAAGGGGTGGGATCATTGGATTAAGATCCAAGCAACACAATAATGTTCACTTGGTCAAAAATTTACTTACTGAAAATGGTGATGAGATTCTTCCGTCAATCCTTGTCCAGCTGCTCATAGTTGTCCATAACCGGGGACACGGCTAAGATCTTAGTTTGTTGACTCTGCAGAGGTTGTGCACTTTCACCCTTTGTCTTCAATTAGCCCAAACATCCTATACACCCGGAGTGCATCATGGAAAAGAGAGAATTGAGACGAGATCTTTCAGAGGAAGGAATTCAACCCACCGGCAAGACCCGTTCCACCTATAATTATGCTACATCTGCTTGTCAAGCCTGGGCTGAACCCTCACAACTTAATTGATCAAGACAGAGCCCATATTGTCAAAAGGCTGCACGGGAAGCTACTAGATTTAGAGGGGCATAGTAATCTCTTTGTTCCTGGGTGACCATCCGCAAGTGACAACCTCAAGTGGAATAACCCATTGAAAAGGGCCCTGAGGCAACACTGAACATAAACCAGTCTTACCACTTCCACCCAGGTGGTTCATTTATTAGTTATACTTAGAATTTATCCTCAACATCTAGTAAAACAATCAGTAATATTGCATAGCATCTACTAAGGTCTAAGGCTATCAAAATAACAAGGGTAAAAGAGATGGCTACACACTACTAGGATAAAAGCATAGCATAATATAACTTATTGAAAATCCCTATCATGCATACTACTCAAAATCAACTAATGCATATAGAAAATAATGGGTAGTTGATGGTGTGTTACTTGCCTTGTTGAAGTTGGTTACGATATTCACACTCTCTTCACAAAATATCCTTGCTCTCCGTACAATCTATTCATTGAAAACACAGTAACAAAATAAACAAGCATCCTAGCAATCAAACACAGAAGTGGAGAAAGCAAACAGATCAAATAACATAACAAAGGAGTTGGACCAAGTTGGCTAGGGCAAGTTCAATGTTTGAGTTTGAAAGATTCATTCCCTAATTGTTCAACACTTGTTAAGGGGTTTCCAAGAGTTAACTAAGGATGTCTAGGTTGAGTTTGTAGTGATCAAACTTATTGAAAACATATTTATCTAAGAATTTCCAAGAGTTCAACAAGGTGATCTCACTATTTCAACTAAAGTAACACATAACAATGTGTAACACTTAGTCATTTTAATCAGGACATTTGAGTGATCTAAGTTAGTCTTTCCATTTGGGGTTAAGCTATGTCTAGGTTCAACTAACTTCATAACCATAAGGAGAATAAGGTAAGTCTTGGGATTTTCCATTTGGGTCAATGGTTGGACAAAAACAACTTGTTATTCTTCAACTTGTGTGGATGGCTCCAAGCCTTCATATGCTTGTCTTCTTGAAGATCATCTTCATGCTCCTATTGTAGTCTTGCTCCTTGGATGGATTCTTCTTTTGGTCTTGATAAATTCTTCATGGATTTCAATTCACTAATTGGTTTGGGTATGGGATGGGCACAAAATACCACTAAGGAAGACAAAGAAAATAAGAAGAGAGATAGAAAGAGAGAGGGAGATGTTTTCTTCGGGATTTCTTCACACTTGTACTTCCTTGAGTTTCTTCTAGTGGTGGAGTCTTTTCTTCAAAATTTCTTCATTGATCCTCCTTGTAGCTCTTCATGTTGCCACCAAGTTGAAAGTGAAGAGCCTTCTATTGCTTGAGTCTTGTTTTCCATTTCCTAACTTGATGGATTCTTGAAGCAAGAATAGGCGGACGGAGGAGTAGATAGAAAATTATAGTACTAGTGTTTGAGGTTCAATACTTGGTCTCTTATATGGTTTACATACTAGGGACTTGGTCTTGGATTCAAAATGGCCACAACAAACAATGGTAGAAAGAATAGAAATAAAATCTAAGGCAAATCAACTAGTGGTTCACTAAGATGGATTTTTGGTACAACTTACAAGGAAATGGTTCAAGGTTGTCCAAAAGCTTTAGGTACTGATGTCTATGGTTCAAGGTTACCAAAAGTAGCAATTTTGCTTAAGGGAACATATTCTAATTATTTATAGAATTAATTTTATGCCAAAAATACTTAAATATACTACTTAATTCTAATTTCTAAACTAAGTTGTTCAAAAATTATTTTGGAACAGAGTATATGAAAGTACACATCCTAAGGTTTCCACATATATTTTATTTGCAATTTTTGGATTTATAGAAATTGAATTATGCCAAAATTCATCGAACAAGCATATTTAAATTTGAACCCATGTAAGTTTGTCAAATTTGAATTTGAACAGTGCTAAAAGATTCTACAGCTCCAGGGGATTTCAAAAGTTCCAAGTTTGCCAAATTTGGGCTTATGGTTAAAAAGACATGAATGTTCTAAGTTGTAGGGACTATTCTGCAAAATTGCCATTTTAATTTTATTCCGGAAACAAATCCAGAGGCTGACTGGGCTCAGATTCACTATTTGTCGCGCAAGGCGACATATAACTCTTGGGCTTGGGCCTGTTGTGCGCTGCGCGAAGCGGCAAATTACTTACTTAACGCGCGACCGACGTGTCTCTCTGTGATTCGCTACTACCTCTTCGCGTAAGTGATTTAATCGCAGCCGTAGGAATCAAATCGGACGGTGTGGGATCAAGGAGCTCACCGAGCGGCGCGGGGTTCGCCGGAAATGGCGAGGATGGTGGTGCTCCGGCGGTCCCCGACGCACAACTCGACGCCGGAGGCTCTCTGATGCTTCCCTGGGCTCGTGAAGACGACCAAAAGGCGAGGTGGCGCACATATAGGTCGATGGTGGTCACGGTGATCCTCGAGGTGGCTCCAATTGGTGGCACGATGAAGATCCGAGGCGACGGAGGTTTTGTCATCGACGGCGGCGTGCCTACGGTGGCCACCGGGATGCGGGGAAGCCACCACGAGATGCATCTCGACATGGCGGAGCTTATGGAGGCGACAGTGTCGCATATTCCTTCCCGTAGGGGCGGAAAGGAGCGGACGGAGGCGCAGGAGCAACGACGACCATCGGGAGGTCACGGCGCGGTCGATTGGCTGCACAAAAAAAATCGACAAAGGGCATTAGGAGGTGCGCCTGCTCAAGGGGAACAAGAGGAGACCAAAGAGAGGCAGAGGGTCCCTCTGGTTTCGCCGGAATTGAAGCTCCACGACGGCGGGCAGAGAGATCTCCGGGGAGCGATTGTGACGGCCTGGTGGCTTGTAAGGAGGGGTTAAGGGAGGGAAAATGACGAGGGGAGGAGATTTAAGGAGAGAAAACGATTATGCGATTGAATGCTTGTAATGCATGGAATCAAGGAATTGATTCCGATTCAATACGGGTAGAAACGGAAGATGTGAGTTTGATGACGATGATCATGACGTCATCGCATTTTTTTTCTTTTTCTTTTAATTCCTGTCTTTAATATCTTTAGTTTTAATAATCCAATTGACCTCAAATTAATTTCTAAAAATTTGTAAAAATAATATCTTTCTGTTTAGAACATTGTTATAAACATTTGAACACATTAACTTTTTATATTTTTGAAAATATAAATAATTATTAATAGTACTTAATGTATATTTTTAAATTAGAAAATAAAATAAAATGAGGTTTTGATTAAATAAAATTTCAGAGTCAATAAACATGTCAAATACTACTTTTGAAAGTCATTTTACCTCACTTTCATATTTTTATAAACTTAACATTTCAGTGATTTACTAATAGTAACTTAATTCCATTTTTAAAATAGAAAATTTAATAAATATAAAAGTGGCATAATAAAATTTAGAAAACTCCTCAAGCTTTAATACTGTTTTCAAGTCCTATTTTATGTTATTTTCAAATCAAAACATTTTATGAATACCACTTTATGCTTAAAACTTGGAATGGCATTTGGATATCAATATAAATAGTTGTTATTCTCATAAAATAATTTTGAGGCATAGGAACTGTTAGAGGTAATAATTCTATGGTTTCAAAGGCTACAAAACATTATTCAAAGTAATATTTGATTTCAAAACATGTTATAAAATAAGGTTTTCTAATAGAAAACAATTTCTTTGAATAAAGAATATTTATTTTGAATGGGCTTTTAGGGTTTATGGAATAGAGCTATAATGGATTCTTAATTTCAATTTTCATTGAGTTATGTATTGTTTCCTTTTTATTTCTTTCTTCTCATTTGGTTTTTGGTGACTTGCATAACATGGAAACAAAAAGTTTCAATTTTTAGTGATTTTTGGACTTTCCAAAAATGAGGGATGTTAGAGTCAACCCTAGTTTGGGAGGGTTCTGGAGCTCTCCCCGGCACCCTGTCGGGAGGGGGAATCATCACCGGAGGGCTCTTCATCACCATGCCTGCCTCCGGAGTGATGCGTGAGTAGTTCATCCCTGGACTACGGGTCCATAGCAGTAGCTAGATGATTGTTCTGTCCTCTTTATGCCTCATATTTAGATATTGTGAGCTGCCTAAGATGATCAAGATCATCTTATTGTAATGCTACATGTTGTGCTTGCTAGGATCTGATGAATATTGAACGCTATGTCCAGTGATTATCAATCTATCATGTTCTTTCATTTTTATGTTATTTATGATCTTGCATGCTCTCTGTTACTAGTAGATGCTCTCGCCAAGTTGATGCTTGTAACTCCAAGAGGAAGTATTTATGCTCGGTAGTGGGTTCATGCCTCCCTTTCACTCACGATTGAGTGACAGAAACATAATGGGTTGGGGATGTGCTGTTGCCATTAGGGAAAAAACAACAATGCTTTGTCTAAGGATGATTTTATTGTTTACATTACACACTTTGCTTAATGCAATTATTTTTTGCTTGCAACAATATACCCAAAGTTTGCTCGGATGACACTCTGAGGTTGGATTATTAGTCATAGATGCAGTTTGATAACGGTCTATGTATCTTGTCGTAATGCCCGCATGAATCAGATAGTAATCATCATGTCATGCATATGCACTACGATGCAGCCTTTATATTTGTCAATTGCCTAGGTGTAATTTGTTTACTCAGCATGTTATCTATCTGTTTTTGAGAGATACCTCTAGTGAATTGTGGACCCCGGTCCATTTCTTTACACTGATATACAACCACGTCAACAACAGTTTTACTACTGCAATTATTGTTCTCTTTTCATTACAGCAAACAAATACTATTTTCCACACTATATGTCTAATCCTTTGTTTCAGCAAAACCGGTGAGATTGACAACCTCACTGCTTCGTTGGGGGCAAAGTAATTTTATTGTGTTGTGTAGATTCCATGTTGCTGCTAAACCGGTAGTGCGCCCTACCAACATGAGCGACATCAACTTTCGGAAGTGATTTCGTTCTCCTAATGGTCGATTCAACCTTGGTTTCTTTCTGAGGGAAAACTTGCCGATGCGCTCTTCATACCCTACACTTGGAGTCTCCCTACGAGCATCAGCCTCCATCTTTCTTCCGTGAACCCACCTTGACAATAAGATCTAGTTTGAAAGAAATCAATAATTTATATCAAGCATGATGAAGCAAGTAAACAAGAAAAACAATAACAAAGTAAAAAATGATTTGAGGTGAGAGACTCCCCCTTGCAGAAATTCTCTTCCTCCCCGGCAACGGCGCTAGAAAACAGGCTTGATGCGTGTGGATACACGTTCCTTGGAAGACCCCAAGAGGAAGGTATGAAGAGTACATCATTGAGTTTTCCCTCAGAATGAAACCAATGTTTAATCACCCAGTAGGAGAAATAAATCACTTCTTAAGGTTGATGACAACTGATGTTGGCAGGGCGCACTACCAGGCTCAGCAGCAACGTGGAATCTGCACATCACAATCAGGATACTTAGCCCCAACGAAACAGTGAGGTTGTCAATCTCACTGGTTTTGCTAACACAGAGGATTAGATGTATAGTGTGGAAAATAGTACTTGTTTGCAGTAAATGAAAAGAGAACAATGATGGCAGTGAATGAAAGAAAAACAATGATTGCAGTAAAGAAAACAATGTTTGCAGTGGTTGTATTATCAGTATAAAATAATGGACCGGGGTCCACAGTTCACTAGTGGTGTCTCTCCAAAACAGATAGATAACATGCTGGGTAAACAAATTACAGCTAGGCAATTGACAGATATAAAGGCTCCACCATAGTGCATATGCATGACATGATGATTACTATGTGATTCATGCGGGCATTACAAAATAATTCATAGACCGTAATCCAACTACATCTATGACTAATAATCTATCCTCGTAGCATCATCCAACAAACCTCGGGTATTAATTTCAAGCAACAGATTATTTCCTTAAGTAAAGTGTGTAATGTAAACAATGAAAACATTGTTGTTTTCTCCCTAATGGCAACAACACATCCCCCATCTGTTACGTTTCTATCACTCGAGCGTGAATTAAAATGAGGCATGAACCTACTATCGAGCATAAATACTCCCTCTTGGAGTTAAAAGTATCAACTTGGCCAGAGCATCTACTAGTAACGGAGAGCATGCAAGATCATAAATAACATAAACATGATAGATTGATAATCACTTGACATAGCATTCAATATTCATCGGATCCCAGCAAACACAACATGTAGCATTACAGATAGATGATCTTGATCATGGTAGGCAGCTCACACGATCTATACATGAGGCATAAAGAGGAGAAGCCAACCATCTAGCTACTGCAATGGACCCATAGTCCAAGGATGAACTACTCATGCATCACTCCAGAGGCAGGCATGGTGATGTAGAGCCCTCCGGTGATGAATTCCCCTCCCGGTAGGGTGCCGGGGAGAGCTTCAGAACCCTCCCGAACCAGGGTTGACGATGACTGCGGCTACAGAACCTTTCATGGATGGAGGCTCGGGTATTTAGGGTTAACCCGAGGAGGATCTTAAATAGGAAAAAGAGCTACGTCGGTGGGAAGCCAGGGGGTCACATCACCTGGTGGTGCGGCCAAGGGGGCCGCGCCACCCTATGGTGTCGTGGCTCCAGGGCCCCCCTCCGGGTCCCCTCCGAACTTTATGTACGTGACAGATTTCTAAGACCCTGGGATTTTGTTTCGTCCAATTCCAAGAATATTTACAGAGCAACTTTTCTGAAACAAAAAACAACAGAAAACAGAAATTGACTCTGTGGCATCTTGTTAATACGTTAGTCCCAGGAAATCCGTAAAAATGACATAAAGTGTATAGAAAACATGTAGCATATGGCATGAAAACAACATGGAACATCAGAAATTATAGATACGTCTGAGACGTATCAGGCTCGCAGAATGAATCTCTCGTCTCTTCGTCGTCCCTCGCGCAGGAGGGCCTGGGGGAACCTTATATACTGGTGCCCAGGGATACATGTACTTGGTATGGCTACATAACACTGTAACTGAGCACACTCCGCCCACTGCAAAAACGAAGCTCCAACGTGTGTCATCGCTCTGCCAGCCCTGTTGCCTCTGTCCTGGACAAAGCATGGCCTCCCTAATACCTGGTCACTACTCCCACGAACCTTCGTAGTCAGCGGTACAGGAGTGACCCTTTCGCCTAGTAACTTGAACCTGCACGCCTGTACTGATCCGTGATATCAGGGATATGCTAGCAGGATTGACCTTGATCCGAGATCAGAGATGTGCCTCGTATGTCGGCTTCCCTAAGCCAAACTCGGATGATTCGGTTGAGTCTCTCCTGCCAAACATTATACCTGCAAAGTTATTCCGACATACTACATGTATGTCGGTCATGGTATGCCGGTATGACTGTACCGCCCATATGTCGGTTAACCTTGGCTTGGTCAACACCTGGATAACACTTTTCACCTATCATGACCATACCCGGGGGTAGCCCCCTACAATTTCTATTTGGTAACAGGAGTTTGTTTGTATAAATTACAATATAAATCTCTGGAGGGTACACTTGTTGGTTACGGTGTCGAATCCCACACTTATAGAGTCTTTGACAAGGCCTCACGGGTTGACATTGAAACTAGTAGTGTGCTTTTTGAAGAAAATGATGTTTCCCAAATGGCGCAATTTCATGTTTCTAATGTAGATGTTGAAATACCTCAAGATTCCATAGGAAGAATGGGTGTCAGATTTTTTTCCGCCCCATTGAGGGACATTTTGTGGCGGATCGAGAAGAACTATGCTCTACTCAAGTGGAGCCCTCGTCTACACTAGAAACACATGCCAATGTAGCAAGTGAAGCTCTTGAGGATCCAGATTGGTTGGAATCTATGCATGATGAACTCAATAACTTTGAGCGCAACAAAGTGTGGAAGCTAGTTGAGAATCCCACAGATTGTCGCAATGTTATTGGCACCAAGTGGATACTCAAGAACAAGGAAGATGAGCATGGTATTGTCATAAGGAATAAGACAAGATTGGTAGCTAAAGGGTACTCCCAAGTGGAAGGCATCGACTTTGATGAAACCTATGCCCCCGTAGCTTTCCTTGAGTCCATTTGTGTACTTCTTGCATATGCATCTTATCATAACTTTAAATTGCAAATAATGGATGCCAAAAGTGCTTTTCTAAATGGTCCTTTGAAAGAGTTGGTATATGTTAAGAAACCACCAGGGTTTGAGGATCCCAACTTTGCTAACCATGTCTAAAAGCTAGATAGGGCGCTCTATGGACTTAAACAAGCACCACGTGAGTGGTATGAGCACATTAGAGAATTGTTGAAAGACCTTGGGTTTGAAGTTGGGAAAATCGATCCCACCCTCTTCACAAAGAGGGTTGAGGGGGGATTTTCATATGCCAACTATATGTGGACGACATCATATTTGGCTCAACTAATCAAGCTTTCAATGATGAATTTTCAAAACTTATGACAGACAGGTTTGAGATGTCTATGATGGAGAGTTCAAATTCTACCCTCGCTTTGAGATCAAGCAACTGGCTCGAGGGATTTTCATTTCTCAGGCCAAGTATACCCAAGACATGCTCAAGAGGTTCAACTTCAAGTTTCTAAAGAGAAGGTCAATCCAATGCAAACCAAGTGTCATCTCAAGCGCAATCCGGATGGTAAAGATGTGGATCAAAAGTTATCATGTTCTATGATTGGTTCTTTTTTTTACCTTTGTGTATCTAGACCCGATATTGTGTTGAGTGTGGGAGTGTGTGCAAGATATCAAGCGGCTCTCAGGGAAAGCCATATGCTGGCGGTCCATAGGGTCTTTCAGTATTTGGTTCATACCTCAAGGTTTGGTTTGTGGTACCCAAATGGGGCACAATTTTCCCTCAGTGAGTACAAGGACTCGGATTGTCCGATTTCCCCCTCTTAGCTTAGCTCGATGCAGGAATATACAAAAGCATGCATCAGGTCTTGTACTTGCAGCTTCCACACGAAAACGAAGGAGAAACTGTATGTGCACGTAAGCTCGATATATCACAAAAAATCCCTATTAACTATACCAAAAAGTAAAGAAGCAACAAGAACATGATTTATTAAAACCAAAAGGCCTTTTGAACACGATTTTCAAAAACACAAAACATATTATTATGAGGAAAAAATAAACAGAAACAAATTGAAGAGAAAATACACACCAAGTATTTTTTGTGTTGCGAAAACTAAAGAAACAAAAAATTGTCACATGGAACAAAAATTTAGACCAACAAAAGATAAATTAGAGCCTGAGGACCATGGAATAAAGAATTAGTTCCCGGTGAAAAAAATATAGGAAAGTAGGGAAAACATTACCGACCGTGGAATAAAGTACATGTAGAACAAAAATTTAAATTTACTAACCAAGAAAAAATTAACCGGATGGAACAAAATTGTACTAACGAATGAAAATAACAACAACGAGCAAAGTTTTTTTTAACATAATTTAAATGTAGTAGAATAAAAATACAGAATATTACCAGATCTAATTTTGTACAACAAGAGGAACAACTTATCTACACAAAGGAACAAGTACTAATAAACCTAGGAACTAAAGGAATACATCATAGGGAACTAAAAGTACATGAATGAACAAAATATAGTGGAACTAATTGCATAGAGTAAATGGAATAAATCTTTCTAACGAAGGAACAAGTAATTACAGAAATGGGAACAAAAACAAACATCACACAAACACACAAATATATTATTCATAGTAAATCTAGGAACAAAAATTTAGTGGAACTAATTTCGTAGAGTATGACGAACATATATTTCTGAACAAAAGAACAAGTACTAATACGCATGGAAACAAATAATAATAATACATCGCATGGAACAATAATTACATCTAGGAAACAAATAAATTTCATTCATGGAATAATTAATTATACACACAGGAAAAAAACATAGAGTATTAGCAAAACTAATTTTGTAGAGTAAGAGGAACAAATTATCCATACGAAGGAGCAAGTACAATACAACCGGGACAACATACATCATGGGGAACTAAAATTATATCCAGGAACAAAGTTTAGTGGAACTAATTTTGTATATTCGATGGAACAAATATTTATAAACAACAAAAAGTAATTATAGAAATGGGAACAAAAGAAAACATCATAATTATTCAAAGCACATTTAGGAATAAAAAGTAGTTGAACTAATTTATAGAGTATGAGTAGCAAGATTTTTTTTGAACGAAGGAACATGTACTCATTCACTTGAAAACAAAAAAAATACATCACATGGAACAAACTATACATCCAGGAATAAATCAACCTGAATGAAGAAAAAATAATTATACCACATGGAAAATAAAAATATCCAGGAACACAATTTTAACGAGCTAATTTTGAAGAAAGAAAGTGGAACAAATATTTTGGAATGAAGGAACAAATAATTATACATTGGGAACAAAAAAGAACATCACGGTGAAAAACACATACATGGACAACAAATTTGTGACTCGTGTCCTAAAATAAGAGGAATAAATATGTATAAATCAGGAAACAAATAGCTACACATCTCGAAACCAATAACGTACATCACAGAGAAATAAATGTAAAAAAGTACTTAACAAGGAAAAAGAAAAGAGAAATAAAAAAATAGTGATATCACATATTTAAAAAATAAAAATAAAACAATGAAACACAAAAAAAAGGAAAAGTAATTATACATATAATTATACACATGGGTACAGAAAAGAACATTGCATGGAACAGCAAAAATTTGTGAACCTAATTTTCTGTACTAAGTGGAAAACTTTTCTAAGAGAAGGAACAAATAATTATACACACGGTAACATAAAACACATTACAAGGAACAAAAATAAATATAGGAACAAAAAAAATGTGGAACTAATGTTGCAGAATAAGATGTACAAAAATTAAAACCATGTGGAAAATGTTTAGGTACATTTGAAACAAAACACAGGTACAAGCGGAAGAAAATGTTAAATTATACAGAACCGGATTTTGGACTAAGCAAAATAAAATATTAATCACCCATGGAACAAATGAGAAGCACGAGAAGAACCTTTTTCTTAACTAAGAGGAATAAAATTTTAGAGCCATTATATCACATATAAACTATAATCCAAAGCACAATTTTGGATCAAAGTTTTAATGCTTATTGAACAAATCACGACTAAAAAAAATTTAGATGAAGTGGATCAAAAGTTTAGAATTGTTAAAAATAAAAATTGGAACTGAATGCTCTTGGAAGAACATTGAAGTGCTCTTAAAACAAATCACGACTAGTTGTAGAAAAAATGATATTATAGTGACCTGTAAAGCAAACCAATAAGAACAAAGACTCGACATGCGAGAAACAATAACGAATACGAGAAAAATATAATTTTTGACTAAGTATAACAATATGAAACTAATCATCAAGTGTAACACAATTTGAGTAAACAAGACTACACATGGAACAAGAATTTCAGGCAAGCGGAATAAAAAGAATATAGACCCTAGAGCAGTGGAACAAATCACTATTACTAACAGAACACAATTTTATACTAAGAGGAACAAAATCTCAGACGAAGAGAAACAAAAGTTTTAAAATGGTAAAGGTAAAAACTAAAAATAAAACGAAGTGCTCTTGGACCAAAATTTGTTGATCAAATCGTTAGCCAGAGGAACAAAATTAGAGTGCTCTAAGAAAACAAATCACGAGTACTGTTGGAAAAAAATTGTGGAATATGGAGTTAAATTTTTAGAACACGTGGAACGCAATAGCACTATAAGAGGAGTATAATAATATGCCAAGCATAACAAAATTTCGACGCATGAGGAACAATATTAGGTACAATTTTTTTTTAACTAAGCGGAACAACATGAAATAAATCATCACCGTATGAAAATGTAACGGTATATAGAATGATAAGAAATTAAAGAAAGAAGAAAAGTAAAAAAATATTAATGAAGCATAAAAGAAAAATATATCACTAAAGAAGAAGAAAGCAGCACAAAAGAAATTAGACTAAGCACTAAAAAATCATGAGAAAAACATAACTAAAAAAATAAAATCATTACTAGAAATTAAATTAAAGAAAAAATAAAGAAGAAAAAAGAAAAATAAAAATAGAGAAAAGACAAAGCAAGTGTGTACCTTCTTTTGAGATTAAAGGAAGGCGCGTGCTCTGAGTAGGTCGCCCTACATCTCCAATTTTTAAGTCTCCTCCATTCATCGTTTGTTCGTCATCTAACACATCAAAATCACCAAATGACGGTTTTCTAATTTATTCCTTTGACTTTTTAAGAATAGAACCCGCACTCTATTTATAACCACTTAAGAGAAGAGGTATATCATGTTGCCGCCGGTACTCTCGATAATTACACCAAAAATGCCACTATGTAGATTATGGCTGAGTATTGCAAAAAAATCCATCCCGTGTACAAAAACATATATATTATTGCAACAAATTATTCCAAATGTTTCAAAAAAATAAGTAATGCTAAAAAATAGTTAAACAATAAAGTTGTAACAAAAAAATTAAACAATTCAACAAACACCACAAACTATTACAGCAAAAACTATGTTTTTTTAGCAATTTAAAAAAGTGGGCAATTGTACTAAAGATTCATTTGCAACAAAAGTATTCATCCATTTCAACAAAAATATCAAACTATTACAACAAAACATATTAAAAAACTGTTGTTTAAAGTTGGGGAAGGGACATAATGTTTTGTCACAGATTCATTTTCAACAAAAACCATCAGGTGTTTCAACAAAAAATAAAACGATAGCAACAAAAAAAATCATATGTTTACAACGTGTGAAGGAGCACGTAAAAAATAAATTCTGAAATAACACACATATTTTCTAGAAAAAACATGCAGAAAAATATTGCAACGTCTCGCTTGTATTTTCTCAACAAAATACGTGCGAATTTGTTACAAAATTTGAAAACGTACGCAACATAAACCGAAATAACAAAAATACTTAGCCTACATTTGACTGCAGCTAGTTATTATGTTGGGCTGCTGAAAAATATGGTCTACCACGAAAACTAGACAAAAGGAAAAATCAAATTCATACTAACCGATCTTAAATAGTCACATAGGCCGGTCTAGAATTGGCTGTGCTCGCGCGCCAAGGACATCGACCTAAGTTACACTCGCCTAGGTCGCCCTAGAAAAAGTATTTTCCTTGAAGGAAGCTTAGATGGAGTCCTGAACGTGGAAAGTAAGGAAAAGAAATACCGTGCTAACGTGTGATTGGTGAGGAGCCAAACGTGAGAACGCGAGCGGCTGAGCGCACATATGCATTTTTGTTTTTTGACCTGCTGAGTGCACATTAAGTAACAGTAAAATGGATCAACCTACCAGCCACCATAGCGATTTGGGATGTTAAGCCGTCCGATCAGATGTACCTACGTATCGGATCAATCACTCGATCAATCGCCTGTCCCAGTACTTTTTTTTTTGAGGGAAGCCTGTCCCAGTACTTTCCAGCTCTCAATTACCGCGTGACTTTCCTCTAACCAGTTGGCCCAACATAACTAGGCTGCTACTCTTCAAATCGAGCCCGATGCTTTCTCATAAACTGGGCCAAAAGTTTTATGGCCGCAGCCTGCAGCTACCAAAAGAGGCCGTCCCAGAAAAAGAAAAAAACACCTCGAGATCTCTATCTCCTTGACGCCTGCCGCCGTCAACGCATAAAGACTACCGTCAAAGCAATGCATCCCGGCATAATCATGGTTTGGAAACTGGAACAGCCGGCCGCGGCATAATATTGTGGTACAAATTTTAACCCTTCCACTACCACAGTTATGGTTATTAAGCTCGACGTTACTCTCTGTTTTTTTCTGTCAGTTTCGCTATATATTTGCAGCGAGCAATCATCTTTCTTTACTCCTTCCGTCTCACTTCTGACCTCCCTCCGTTTATCAGCAATGTTCTTGCCTAGGATTAGATTTTCTGTTTACCCACCATTCTCCTTCCTCTCTGTGATTTCTTGGTCGCCCAAATTAGGTGGCTAGCTAGCTTATTGTGGTTCGTTTGGAGTTTCCAAGAACTGCTCAATGGGACTGCGAGACCTTCATTTGAATCATCTGCGAGCATCGCTACTGGAGAACTACTAGATAGGTACATCCGTTCATGCAATTCTAGCTCTTGTTGCGTACAACTGTACTGCCCGGGTACTTTACAGGAGTTATGAAATATCATGGTAATTTGGGATCTAAACTACTGTTACTTGCCATTCTAAATGGCCAAAAATTAGTGAGGCACTTCGGTTTGAACCTGGGCAATACCGGCTGCCACTGTTAATTGGGTGCATATTGTTGATTGTTGTAACAATCGTTTACCATATTGCAGTGCTACACCCTACACAGTGCCAAATTTCAAAAGAGAATGTAGCACACATACACGGTCTTACCTAGCTTAAATAACACAAGTAAAAAAGGACACACTTTCAGTTATTTATTCTCTTATTAGTGTTGATTCCTGACATTGCCACTGATCCACTGGGATATGCACTTATAGAAGAATTTACAATACACCACACCCATGTGGTAGTATGGATGAAAATGGCCTTGCATGAAAAAAATTCCTGCTCAAAACATTATCCAAAGCTCTGTATGCCCGCTCTCTCACACGGTGCTGGGATCCCGTATCTTCTCTAGATGATCTGTTTAGAAACCCAAGGCCGTCGGCGACCCCGACAGCACGGTGTTCATCAGGGACCTATCCCGCCTCGCCGACGACGAGACTCTCCGAAGGTGAACTATTCTCTCTTGCTCCTTTTCGCCGACGACGAGACTCTCCGAAGGTGAACTATTCCTGTCTGATGGCTGGAACTGTTGTTTTGCCGATTCGGTGTGCCGAGAAGGAGATGAGCAGGTACGGGAAGGTGAAGAGCATGCGGCTGGTAGCCTGGTACATGATATTGGTGGGTTAAGCATCTTGCTCCTTGAATGAATTCTAGCAGTGATAGCCGACAATAATTTGTTTTGCCTGTTAGATGTGTAATAGGCTTGTATACGTATTGGTATGGTGTAAGTACACCAACCATACGTATACCCCCAATGTACGCCACGGTAGGGGCTCTTCCTACCATCTATTTAACACGTAACCGATGCACCGAGAGGTGCTATCGTTCCTGCCTAGATCGATCGACATGGTATCAGAGCTTCCTCTTCTCTGACCTAGCCGCCGCAAGCCAAAAACCAATCTACACCAAAACCTAGATTCCCTCCATCGCCATGGCCAGTTCATCGAGCTCGCGCTCGGCCGGATTGGGGTCACCCCCATCCCAAAAACTCACCCCGACAATTTCCTCTTCTTGAAAGCGTTGGTGATGCCGACTCTGCGCGGAGCGCGAGTCCTCGGCCTCCTCGACGGCTCCGACGCCGCCCCGGCCCAAACACTGGAGGCAGAAGATGACAAAGACCCCAAGATCAAGAAAACCGTCGACAATCCGGCTTACTTTGCCTGGCTCGAACGGGATCAGCAAGTGGTGAGCTTCCTAGTGAACTCTCTCTCGCCGGATGTGCTTGCACATGTCCTCGGGATGGACACTGCTGCTGAGATATGGGCCGCGATCTCCGGCATGTTTGCATCTCAATCTCATTCTCGAGTGCAACATCTGCGGACAGCCCTCAACACAACAAAAAAAGGCAGCATGCCTACGGCGCAATTCTTCACCAAGATGAAGGGGTTCCGATCGGAGCTCACCGCAGCCGGAAAATCCATTGATGACGATGAACTTGTTGGATATATCCTCAATGGACTAGATGCCTCGTACAACTCACTTGTTTCCTCCATCAATGTCAACTCCAACACATCCCTAGCAGATCTGTTCGGCCTACTCAACTCTCATGACATGCGTGAGAAGATGTTGACCGAAACCGGCCAGATATCCGAGAGCTTCATGTCGTCTGCCAACGTCGCACGACGTGGGCGCGGAAACTACAAGGGTGGGCGCGATCACTCCTCTGAACGTGGGCGTCGCTCACCTGAAAGGCGTGATGACTACAGGCACTCTGAAGGAGGACGAGGACGCTCGCCGGATCGTGATCACCGCGACGGGCGTGGTGACCGTGGTGACTACCGCGACGGACGTGGTGATCGCGGTGACTACTGCGACAGCCGTGGTGATCGTGGTGACTACCGCGATGGACGCGGTGATCATGGTGACTACGACCGCCGCCAAGACTCCGATCACCGCCGTGATGATCAAGGTGATCGCCGTGGTCCGCGTGACTATGGACAGCGTGATGGAGGAGGACGTGATACACGTCCAGATGCACAAAACCGAGACGGTGGTGATCGCCGTCGTGATGGACGTCGCAAACGTGCGCCAACCCCTTATGAGAACATCACTTGCCAAATCTGTTTCATCCATGGTCACTCGGCAAAGAACTGTTGGTGGCGCAAGGGAGATGACTCTGATGGAGATGGGGGTGACCGTGAGCCCAAGGGTGCTCATGTAGCCTCCTACGGTGTCGACACAAACTGGTACCCGGACACTGGAGCAACACATCATATCACAGGGGAGTTGAGCAAGCTTACCACCTGTGACAAGTATCATGGGCATGACTGCATCCACACTGCAAACGGTACTGGTATGAAAATTCAGCATATTGGTCACTCTACATTGCATACTCCAAATCATTCCTTACAACTCAAAAATATCCTACATGATCCTAGTGCCTCTATGAATCTACTTTCATTACACAAATTAACCCTTGATAATAATGTGTTTATTGAATTTCATCCATATTTCTTTTTTATCAAGGATCAGGATACAAGAAGGATTCTGTTTAGAGGTCCCTGCCGTGATGGTCTCTATCCATTAGTGACTGTCTCCACTGGATCGCCCAAGCAAGATTTTATATCAATAAAGCCAACTTCATCCACCTGGCATCGTCGTTTAGGACATCCTTCGTCTTTTATAGTTCAACAAGTGCTTAGGAAGAATAATATTTCATACACTCCTGAAACAACTCCTTACATATGTGATCCTTGTCAGCTAGCCAAAAGTCACCAATTGCCATACCCTGTTTCCACTAGTGTATCCACTGTTCCTTTGGAACAAGTGTTTTCTGATGTATGGGGTCTTGCTCCTCTATCTGTTGGCAAGCATGCATACTATGTAAGTTTTATCGATGATTTCAGTAAATTTACTTGGATTTATCTCCTCAAAAATATATCATAAGTTTATCAAGTCTTTCTTAATTTTCAAGCACTTGTTGAGAGAAAGTTTAACAGGAAAATCATCACTATGCAAACTGATTGGGGTGGTGAGTATGAGAAGCTGCACAGTTTCTTTCAAAAGGTTGGCATCACCCATCATGTCTCATGTCCACATGCTCACCAACAAAATGGCTCTGCTGAACGCAAACACCGTCACATAGTAGAGGTTGGGCTTTCTTTACTTGCAAATGCTTCTATGCCTCTCAAGTTTTGGGATGAAGCATTTCTCACTGCCACTTTTCTTATAAATCTCCTTCCTACCAAAGTTCTAGCACTTGACACCCCAGTTGAACGTTTGTTACACACAAAACCAAACTATGATTCTCTTCGTGTTTTTGGTTGTTCTTACTGGCCCAACCTACGTCCATACAATAAAAGAAAGTTGTCCTTTAGATCCACCCAATGTGTGTTTCTTGGTTATAGTCCTCGTCACAAAGGTGTTAAGTGCCTAGATCTCAAAATTGGTCGTGTGTATATCTCTCGTGATGTTATTTTTGATGAGCATGTATTTCCTTTTGCTTCACTTCATCCAAATGCTGGATCACGCCTTCGTGATGATATTCTTATTTTACCTCAAACAAATACCTCACATGATTTTGGAGATGCACATGTTGATACCTTTATGCTTTTACCTATCATACCAATTGTTACGCCTAATGGTCCAGCTCCTATTACTCCAGATGTTACAGGAAATACAAATGAAGAACATGCAGAAAATTTGAGCTCAAATGGTGCTGAAACGGATGAATTAAGTGGTTCTGAATATTCGCTAGAAGACAACTTAGGAGATTCGCCTACCACCTCGGATCGCGCGGCATCCGATTCCGAGGACGATCGTGATGGGGGGATACTAACCCGGTATGCCAGGCTCCGGGAAGTAACCCGGCCCAAAGGATGGTGTGCAGGATCCGATTAATGATAAAGATGTTTGTGGAGGCCCAAGTTCGTGGGCCTAGTGATCCGGATTAGGGATGTTGTAAAGGAAAGTTAGAGTTAGCACGCCGTGTCTGGGTAGGACCCGGGTGTGCCTTGTAGAAAAAGCTAGGGGGTACGGGTGTTATATAAACCGACCCCCGGGTATAGTTTGAGGCAGAGATTTGAGAACCTTAGCAGTATCGAGTGGTATCGAATATCCAGTGTAAACCCTAATCGAGTTATTGTATCGAGAATAGAGATCCGGCGACTTCGATTGCCGGCTGTCATATCAAGTTGCATCATGTCTTCCTTCGAGCTAAACCCTCTCCCGAACGCCTGTGTCGACTTGCCCCAAGATCAGTTACCCCTGGTAACATCTGCCGTGATTATCCCACGACAGTTGGCGCCCACCGTGGGGCCTGCGTCCAAAGGTGTCTACATCACGGGAGAAGCTCGGAAGGACATGGAGGATCTTGTCATTGGCGAAACCTACATCGACCACGAAGAAGAAAAGTTGGCGGACGATCCCGGCTGGGGGCCAGAATCGGATTACCTCGAGTCCGGATTTATATTGAAGATCGGCCGGATCAATATCTTCGTCGACACGGTACGAACAACTAACTTAAAGGGACAATATCATGTGCATACTACAGGAACTTCTAGCAGGAACAAAGAGGCATCAAAGCAAGCGGCAAGTTCGGTTTCATCAGCCGCGCCGGGATATCTTAGATGGGCAGAACAAGAGACAACGTGGAGTAGAAGAGATCATCCGGAAAAGGTGGAGCGTCCAGGAGTCTTGGCGTTGGTGGTTGCTCCACAGGTTAATGGTTACGAGCTGAAGAAGGTCCTGATGGACGGTGGAAGTAGCATCAACATCCTTTATTGGGAGACCTTCTTACGGATGAGTCTCAAAGAGTCCCAGCTGCAGAAAAGTTCAACAATCTTTCACGGGATCGTACCGGGTCACTCGGCAAGCCCCGAGGGAAGGATCACCTTGGAAGTTGCTTTCGGAGAATCGACGGACAATTATCGAGTGGAGTGGCTCACGTTCGAGGTAGTCAAGTTGCGCAGTCCTTACCATGCGCTGTTGGGGAGGCCGGCTTATGCCCAATTCCTGGCTAGGCCATGCTACGTGTATTTGCAGCTGAAGATCCCGGGTCCTAAACGGACCATCACTATATATGGGAGCCGGGATATAGCGGCCGAGTGCGACGAAGGAGATTCAGTTATGGCCGAGCAGGCATGCAGGAAGGAAGAGCTCGAATATTACCGGTCTCAAGTAAACCCGGACGATAGAACAGCCTTGAAAAAGCCGAATACTGAGGATGAGAGAGCAAAATTCAAGGCAACGCAAGACACCAAGAAGATAGATTTTGTCGAAGGGGATTCCACTAAGCAGTTTACCATAGGGTCTAACCTGGGAAAAGAGCAGGAGGGAGCGCTCGTGGAGTTCATTCGCTCGAATGCAGATGTGTTTGCCTGGACACCCAGCGACATGCCGGGTATCCCTACAGAATTGGCTGAGCACAGTTTGCATGTGGATCCCAAGTCTAGGCCCGTGAAACAAGGTTTGAGGAAAATGAATGAGGAAAGAAGGAAAGCTATAGGCGAAGAAATCGCTCGGCTACTGGCAGCCGGCTTTATCATGGAAGTATTTCACCCGGATTGGTTGGCTAACCCGGTCCTGGTGATGAAAAAGACCAACGAGTGGAGGATGTGCATTGACTTCACTAGTCTTAACAAGCATTGCCCAAAGGATCCGTTTGCGCTCCCAAGGATAGATCAGATTATAGACGCAGTAGCTGGAAGCGATCTGTTATGCTTCCTGGATGCATATTCCGGGTATCATCAGATTAATCTCAAAAGGGAGGATTGGGAGAAAACATCATTCATAACCCCGTTTGGGGCCTTTTGTTATAAAACTATGACATTTGGGCTGAAGAACGCTGGCGCAACTTACCAACGGTGTATTCAAAAGTGCTTCGAGGACCAAATCGGACGTAACGTCCATGCTTATGTGGATGACGTGGTCATCAAGACCAGAAAGGCGGAGACATTTATCGATGATCTAAAGGAGACATTCAAAAACCTGAGGAGGTACCAGATGAAACTTAATCCAACGAAGTGCGTGTTCGGAGTTCCGGCTGGGAAATTACTCGGCTTCATAGTGTCCGAGAGAGGAATTGAGGCAAATCCAGATAAAATCAAGGCAATCCAGAGCTTGAAAAAGCCAGAGAACTTGAAGCATGTTCAAAAGCTCACGGGCTGTATAGCAGCCTTGAGTCGGTTCATATCTAGACTCGGAGAAAAAGCAATACCCTTGTATCGGCTCTTGCGAAAATCGGATAAATTCGTATGGGACGAAGAGGCAGATGAAGCGTTTGAAGCACTAAAGAAGCAATTATCTGAAGCACCAGTACTAGCGGCGCCGGGTCCTAAAGAGCCTATGTTGCTATACGTGGCAGCTGGCCCCCGAGCCGTTAGCGCAGTGGTTGTCGTGGAACGCAAAGAGGACGGGAAAGGTTACCCGGTTCAGAGGCCGGTTTACTACGTCAGTGAAGTATTATCAGAAGCAAAGCAGCGCTATCCACATTGGCAAAAGTTGGTGTTCGGAGTCTTCATGGCCAGCAGGAAATTGAAGCCGTATTTCCAAGAACATCCTATAACGGTGGTCAGCTCAATACCAATGTCGGATATTATCAGAAACTCGGACGCGACGGGAAGAATAGCCAAGTGGGCAATAGAGATGGGAGATTATCATATCAACTACGAACCCAGGTCAGCAATCAAGTCTCAAGCTTTAGTTGATTTCGTTAACGATTGGACGCATACAGGTATGGTTACCACAGTTCCAAAATCCGAGTCATGGACCATGCACTTCGATGGGTCAAAGCAATATGAGGGATCAGGAGCGGGAGTAGTGCTGACATCGCCCAGGGGAGACAAATTGAGTTACGTACTGCAAATTCACTTCGATTGCTCAAACAATGTGGCCGAGTATGAGGCCCTGTTGCATGGTTTAAAGGTAGCTAAGGAAATGAACATTAGAAGGATACGATGCTTCGGAGATTCGGATCTTGTGGTACAACAGGTATCGGGAACTTGGGACAGAAAGGATGCAACTATGGCAGCATATCGCAGGGAGGTCGACAGGGTTGCCGGGTGCTTTTCCGGGTATGAGGTGGAGCACATAGACAGAAGAAAAAACGAGGCAGCAGACGCACTCGCTAGACTCGGCTCGCGTAGAGAGCCGGTTCCACCTAATGTGTTCCTGGATGAATTGTGGCGACCATCAGTTAAAGCCGAGTCTGAGGAAGAACTGGCAAACCAAGACCCGGATTTGGAGTACGTGGCCACAGTACATGCCATCCCCGAGTGGACAGAGCCATACCTGGCCTATCTATCACGGGGCGGGTTACCAGAACAGGAGGTACTAGCAAGACAAATTCTGAGGCGAGCAAAGGGGTATTCAATCATCAATGGAGAATTATACAAGAGAAGCGCAACAGGAGTCTTCTTGCGCTGCGTAGCGCCAGAAGAAGGCCGACAGATTCTCAAGGAAATACACGAAGGCGACTGTGGGCATCATGCATCTACAAGGTCTCTGGTGGCTAAAGCTTATCGACACGGATTTTTCTGGCTTACGGCTCTAGCGGATGCAGAACGTTTGGTAGCAAGATGTGACGGATGTCAAAGGTACGCTCGCCAAACACACGTACCGGCTATGGAATTACGGACCATCCCATTAACTTGGCCGTTCGCCGTCTGGGGTATGGACATGGTTGGTCCCTTCCATATGTCACCATGCAAGAAGACACATCTGTTGGTGGCTATTGACAAGTTTACCAAGTGGGTTGAGGTTATGCCAGTTACTAATTGCGAAGCGGCTACAGCGGTCAAGTTCCTGAAAAGGATTATCTACCGGTTTGGGTATCCCCACAGCGTAATCACCGACAACGGAACTAACATGTCTCTTGGCGAGATGGAGAAATTCTGTGGCAACAATGGCATCCGGCTTGATGTTGCATCAGTGGCTCACCCGCAGGCCAATGGGCAAGTGGAGAGAGCAAACCAAGAATTGCTTCGTGGGTTAAAACCACGGTTGCGGGTCCCCTGTGTTAGGGCTGCTGGTGCATGGGTCGAAGAACTACCTTCTGTGGTTTGGGGTATCAATACTACACCTAACAGATCTACCCAGATGACGCCCTTTTTCATGGTATATGGTGCGGAGGCAGTGTTACCGAGCGACATTATCCACGATTCACCACGAGTATCAGCTTACGTCGAAGTGGAGAACGAAAAAACCCGGCAGGACGCCGTCGATATGCTAGAAGAGCAAAGAGAACAAGCCTTGGAGAGGTCAGCTATATATCAGCAAGATCTACGGAGGTATCATAGCCGGCGCGTGAAAACCCGGGTATTCCAGGAAGGAGACTTGGTTCTACGCCTGGTTCAGTCAAATGAGGGAAAGCACAAACTATCACCACCATGGGAAGGACCATTTATCATAAGCCGGAATCTGCACAATGGATCATATTACTTGATAGATGCAAGGGAAGAGTCGGCTACAGTCAATGACACCGCACACACCACTTCATCTATGCAAGAAAGAGATAGACCATGGAACGTGGCTCAGCTGTGTCCGTATTATACTTAGTAAAGACTATATTGGCAAGTGGAATTGCACGATGTAATAGGCAGCAGGTTTCTGACGTACTCTTTTCCTATCCAGGGCACCTTTGGGGACTGGACGGGTTTTTAATGAGGCGGCTTGCTGACCTACATTTTTCATATCAAGTAAAGAGATGGTTATCAAGAAAAGAGATGGTTGTTATCAGTTTTTCATATCAAGTAAAGAGATGGTTATCAAGAAAAGAGATGGTTGTTATCAGGTTATGTATTCTCAGTACGATGTGTATATATAGGTCTTGGGGGCTGATCGCTTAAATAGCACAGTTACAAACTCAAAGACCCGGCCATGATGCCTATGAGTTATAAGGGCCGATTACTCGCAAACGAGTACGGCTACAATCTTATAACCGGACAAAGAAGTCCAAATTTCTTGGCTACTCTTACTTAAGCTCGATGTGACTCGCATTAAAGTGGCATGATTCGTTCGCTTACGATGGCAGTTAGTCATGAAACCCGACGGGAATTGGCTGGCTACGTCTTCGTATTGATGTAACAACATGGTATCCACGCGAAAGCCGGCTTACAGTACAAGACAGTCAAAAGGGTCATCTAAACCACAAGTTATGCAGAGTACAAGGCTGAATAGCTGGAAACTCAATGACTATTAAGCATAACTTCAAAACCAATGTGAAACAACTCATGGATCTTTGTGAAAATAGCAATAAGCATTTTGTTGCCTTTTCAAGATCAAGTGTCCTAGGCTCGGCAATCCGGGCCCGGTAGCTTGAAATCTTGAAAAGAACTGGCTTACTTGTATAGTTGCAACAGTCCAAAAATCCGAGTCTTGGGGACTTGGGGACTTTGAAGCAAAATCCGCTCGTCAATACCCATGAGACCCGGAAATCGAGTTTTCACAAAAGAAGCAATAAATAAAACCAGATATCGAGAACAGATGAGCTTAAACTTATAAAGGTCGGAGCAGGCATCGAGTATATCAAGGCCTTAGTGTGCATTACAAAATACTGGTGAAAAAATATCAAAGGTGCACAGGCGCACCGCCTAAAAAATGACTGTTTCAAAAAGTATGTCGACCGACTGACGCTTAAGAAGAGGCATCGGAAACCATATATCACTCGGCGCTCATCTTGGCCTTACCCTTGCCATCATTGGTGGCAGCAGCAACACCCGGATCGGCGGCGCCAGCTCCCGCAGGAGGCGGAACGACTGATGTTGAGGCAGCAGGAGCAGAGCCGGCTTCAGCTTGTTTCTTGGCAGCCTCCGCCCTTATCGCAGCAGCTTCCTCCTTCCACCGAGCCATCATGTCATATGGTTCGGGAAGATCTGACTTAATTGCCACACCAGCAGCATCATAAGCAGGGACAAGAATATTGACATCCAGTTCATCAGCGATCACGCTAGCCGGGTAACGGACCTCCTTCTGCACAGCCTGAAAATCCTCCCGCGAGAATTTTGAACCATCAAGCTTGAATTCGGGGAAGCCGCCCATGAGCTTTGCCAGATCGAGCTTGGGGAGGTAAGCCTTGGCGAGTGATAGCCCCCGGGTCATTCCAACCCGGCAGGACGAGCGCTTCCAGTGCCAAATCCACTCAGGAATCGTGGAAAAGGCGTCCAGCATCCTCTTCAGGTCAACATGTCCTCTACCTGGCCACCGTAACTCTTCCAAAATCCATCTGGTTCCGGCACACAGCTGCCGGATAACATTCTTCATGGTCTTCAGCTTGGCAATATCATCCTCATCCGGCATGGTTTCATCCGGGCCTGGAGTAAAATGAATATATCAGCTAAGCATTTTTTGCTGTTGGTCAAAGGGATAAACTCGGAGAAGGAAGCATACCAAGCAAAGAACGATAGGTATCAGAAATTTCGACAGAAAGGCTTGTCAGGTCGTCTTCGGCTCGGTGAGCCCTTCTTCGGTACTTCTTCATTAATTGCCTATTCCTTCTGGCTTCAGTCTCGGCCGCTTCGCGTAAAGATATTTCTTTTTCAATGAGCTTGGTGGCGTTTGCAAGTTTCTCTTCATATTGAGTCACGAAAGACTGCATGGATGTTAAAAAGTGTTAGTCGGATAGAAGAGCACGGTTATCAGTCAATGGTATCATAAAGTCCCGAGCAAGTCATGAATGAACTCACTCGGAACTTGGGGACTGGGCAAAGGTACAAGCAACATTAGTTCAACTTACCTCATGTTTGGTTATTAAGGCTCCCAGGATGTTTTCCTCGTTAGCTCGTAAGGTGCGCAGGGTTTCCAGCATCTGGGCAAACGTTAACCCATCGGAATGAGTCCGGGAAGAGCCGGCAGCTTGGTCATCACGCAGGGGGGTTTTCCTCGCACTTGGAGTGGAGACCCGGACAGTCTGAGTGTCCGGGTTGGGGGGGCTCATCTTCGTATCTAGAATTTCTATCTCTTCGTCTACTGGTTCCGATAAGGAAGGAGATCCGACGGTTTGGGAAAGTGGATTGTTCAGAGGGCCTTGTTCCCGGTTAGTGGCTGCGTCACCTCCGGTTGCGGCGTCTGCATCGTCAGTCGGCTTCTCCACCTGAATGTTAACCGTTTCTGTGTTTTCCGGGTCACTGACGGTGACCTGAGCACTGAAAGAAAGATGAAAAAAGGCAGTTATTGATGATGACGGTGGCTCGAATGAAAGTTCGCTAGAGGCAAAAAGGGATAGTAAGGCAAAAACTTACCCGGCATTTACGGTATAGTCCGATGGGAGCTCGCCACTTGAAGTAGATGAGGTGTTCGCAGGAACCACTAATGGAACCCGGAATTGCCCGGCACGTGGGTGGTTAGGAGAAGGGTGGCGCTGAGGAGAGTTGGAAGAACGAGATGGAGGAGCACTGCCACGAGGGACTAAAGGGGTGGAGATGCCCGGGTTAAGGGGATCTTCACCCGGGGAGCTCCGAGTTACCCTGCGCTTGGCGGGGAAAGGTTCCTTCAAGCACGGCGAATTTGATAATTGATGATTAAGTCTTCGCATGGCGTCAAAGGAGTAAGATTCGGAAGATACTGAGGAAAAAGGAACCTTGGATACTGTCCCCCTGCTTTTCCTCTTGGCTCCGGCTGTTGCCTCTGGGTCAGACTCGGTTCTCTCCGGGTCGTCCTCGTTGTTTCCACCTTCGTCCTCCAGCCCTGCGAGCCAGATGTGTATTCATTGGGAAAAAGACAGACGAAAGGAAAGTAATACAAGCAAAAGTATGTAGATCCTGGGTAAGTACCTTCGCTGTCGTCAGTCGTCTCGTCCTCCTCTTCCGGGTCTCTGGAGGGGGGGAGGGGGTCCACTCTCCAGAAGGGGTCATCAGCCTAAGGTAAAAAGATAAAGTTAATGTTTAGAAGCGGTATCGAGTTGAAATGTGGAGACAAGTTATGAGTGCCGGGTATTACCGTTGGAGCCGGATTTTCCCGAGTAAACGGAGGTAACCCGGAGATGCCCTTTATCACATCCAGCTTCTCTGCCAAGAGGCTCTTGATGGTCTTGATAGTGTCACCAGTCGCAAAGCTTTTGGAGGAATAGCGAAGTGCATCTGTAGTGTGACCCGAATACTCGCACATCAATTTGGTGCGGATGAAATTAGGTTGGATTCGGAAGTCGACCCATGTCTTTATCAAATTGAGCCCTAGGAGGCCTTGGGCCGAGAGAATGGCTATTTTGGCTAGTGCAGGAAGGATTGCTTCCCTGTCCGAGTCTGGTGCGAAGGCACTGAAAGACTCGGAGGGTTTGAGGGGGGTCTCTGAGTAACCCGGCAGCTTCTTCTCGCTGTCGGGGGAGGTATCGCGACAGTAAAAAAAGGATAATTGCCAATGTTTGGCGCAGGATTGCAGGTTGAGGGTTGGCATTAAAGAATTCCTACGGCGTTGGATGGATACCCCGCCGCAAGTAAGAAGCGCCCCGTCGCCGCTTTCGCGGCACGGTTTGCATTGGAATAACTCAGTGAAAAGAGTCAGGTTTGGTGGCATGCACAAATACGATTCAGATAGAACTATGAAGTGGGTGATGTTCAACATAGAGTTAGGCCCTATGTCGAACACCCGGAGTCCGTAGTGATCTAAGACCTCCCTAAAGAAAGGGTGACCCGGAGGGCGAAATCCTCGGGTCACGTGCTCTACAAAGCAGATTACCTCGTCTTCTGCGGGAGTGGGATGAGTTTCGTCACCTGGCACCCTCCAGCGGATATCTTTCTGAGAGGGGAGGGTGCCTAACTCGGTTAGCTCGTCCAATTTGGCCTTAGTGGTCGTGGAGCGCCCCCAATTGGCGGATATGGCTTGGGTGGTCCTTGCTTGAGCCGGATGTTTTCCTTGTCGCTTGGGAGCCATGGGGTCAGCCTGCGAAACACAAAAAGAAAAAGATGTATGAAATAAGACCCGGGAAAGTTGAAATATCCGAGTATAAGGTATCAAGAGGGTACGAAGTTGAGAACTGTCCGGGTATTGATCACACTTGTGGAAATTGCTGGTCACTTACGTAGGAAAAGGTATTTGGGGATGACGGATGGTTGCCCATATTTATACCGCAAATGAAATAGCTGGAAAAGGAGGGTTTTTCCGGGTGTTAATGCAATAAGCGGAAAACAGCGGAGGAACGGATCTAGATGGAGAGGTTCGCGGATGGCTTTTAAGTAAAATTGGTGATCAGTGATGGGTGGAAGATCATTTGCGACTATCAGGCAGGCAATTAAAGGGGTTGGCGAGCATTGAATCAATCTAATCTGGTGCAATCGGACAAGTAATTCGCGGGATGACCTAGATCTGACCTTGGATGGATTAAAATCTGCGGGGCTGAATTGATTGATTGCGAAGAGCTTACCGAGAAGATTGGGGCTTAATGTGGTGGCGACGAGCGGTGCGGCTCGGATGGGAGGAATGGAGGTACCAAGGTGGCGCTTGACGGCGGCGCGAGGCGATTCAAGGGCAGGCGCGGCCGCTGTTAATCTTGTGTCAGTAACGGGCGCGAGTTCTTCACGATGGTGCTGCGAAGGTGTTTGGGGCAATGAGAGAGAGGAGAAGTTGTGGCGTGGTGATGGGCTTAGGGTTACCCTCTAGGCGCTATTTATAAGGCAAGGGAGAGCTTATCTTAACGGCTAGGAGCCGGGAATCGTGGAGTGATGGTTATCCACGAAGATTTCACAAGATGTGCGTCAAGTGTTGGGTAAGGCATCGTGACAGAGGAAGGAAGGGATTCGTCCGTAATGGCAGGACTGGTTAACAAGCATGAGATCTTGCTATTTCTTGTTGTGGTTTGGATTTAGGGATTTGGATCCAAGTATACGGAGGAAAGGTCCGGGTTATTGTATGGCCGCCATGGAGTGAGGCCTAGCTGAATATCATGATATCTTAACTCGGTTTTCGTACGCCCGTATGGTCGGTATCTTTGCAGGGAATAGCAAGCGCTTCAAGGAGATCCGTGAAGCCCAAGCTATTCTGGGGACTACTGATGGGGGGATACTAACCCGGTATGCCAGGCTCCGGGAAGTAACCCGTCCCAAAGGATGGTGTGCAGGATCCGATTAATGATAAAGATGTTTGTGGAGGCCCAAGTTCGTGGGCCTAGTGATCCGGATTAGGGATGTTGTAAAGGAAAGTTAGAGTTAGCACGCCGTGTCTGGGTAGGACCCGGGTGTGCCTTGTAGAAAAAGCTAGGGGGTACGGGTGTTATATAAACCGACCCCCGGGTATAGTTTGAGGCAGAGATTTGAGAACCTTAGCAGTATCGAGTGGTATCGAATATCCAGTGTAAACCCTAATCGAGTTATTGTATCGAGAATAGAGATCCGGCGACTTCGATTGCCGGCTGTCATATCAAGTTGCATCATGTCTTCCTTCGAGCTAAACCCTCTCCCGAACGCCTGTGTCGACTTGCCCCAAGATCAGTTACCCCTGGTAACATCTGCCGTGATTATCCCACGACAGATCGCCTGGCGGATTCCCCTGGCGCGCGGCATCCCGAGGCCTCGTCTCCCGCGCCTGCACAGGTCATGCCCCAGTCGCCTGTCGACACGCCACCTGGGGGCTCCCCCACGCCCACACGCTCGTCTGGTGGGTTGTCTCCCGGGCCACGCGCCTCCGACGCGTCCTGCTACGACACGTCGCCCTCGCCAGGCGCACCCACGCCCTCGCCAGGCGCGGTCGGCCACGCCCGTGTCGGCTCCTGCCGACAGCAGCACCAGCTGGCTTGCTCCTACTGGCGCAGGCCCTGCTGTCTCCCAGGAGGAAACTGGCGCTCACACCCAGGAGGGGACCGATGCTGCCCCTGGATTCTCTGCACTGGACGCTGCAGCCGCACCTGATCCAGCTGCGGGATCCTCTGCGCCGCTCCAGTCTGCAGTCCCTCCTGCCACATCTCCTAGAACACGATTACAAAAAGGTATAAAACAACCCAAACACTATACTGATGGCTCACTAACCTATCGTGTCAAGGACCGCAAGGTTCGCTATGGCCTACTTGCAGCTACAGGTGAACCCCAGACTTTATCAGAGGCTCTGAATGATGCAAACTGGCACTCAGCTATGACAGAAGAATATGATGCTTTGATGCAGAACAAGAGCTGGCATCTTGTTCCCCCTCGTTCTCATACACATATTATTGACTGCAAGTGGGTATACCGCATCAAGAAACGTGCAGATGGGTCTATTGACAAGTACAAGGCCAGACTTGTTGCAAAGGGGTTCAAACAAAAGTATGGCATTGATTATGAAGATACCTTCAGTTCTGTGGTCAAAGCAGCAATCATTCGGACTGTACTAGCTATTTCAGTCTCTCGAGGTTGGAGTTTGCGGCAACTAGATGTCAATAACGCGTTTCTCCATGGTGTTCTTGAAGAGGAGGTCTATATGAAACAACCACCAGGTTTTGCGCACTCTGATACTCCCAATTATATTTGTAGGCTTGATAAAGCTCTTTATGGATTGAAACAGGCACCTAGAGCTTGGTTTTCTCGTCTCAGCTCCAAATTACAGGCTCTTGGTTTTATTCCCTCTAAAGCTGACACATCATTATTCCTTTACAATCAGTCAGACATCACTATTTATGTCCTTGTTTATGTTGATGATATTATAGTCACCAGTTCTTCTGACACAGCCATCAATGCTTTGCTCAAGGATCTCAATGCTGATTTTGCTCTCAAGGACCTAGGAGATCTCCACCTCTTCTTAGGAATTGAGGTAAAACATATTTCTGATGGTCTCCTGTTAACACAGGAAAAGTATGCACATGATATCTTGGATAAGGCTGGCATGTACGGTTGTAAGGGCTCTCCTACACCCCTCTCTTCCACTGATAAGCTGTCTCTCAAGGAGGGCACGCCTCTTGGCCCTGAAGACAGCACACAATATCGCAGTACTGTTGGTGCATTACAGTATCTTACTCTCACACGTCCAGATATTGCCTTTTCAGTTAACAAAGTATGCCAGTATCTTCATGCACCAACTACATCTCATTGGACAGCCGTGAAAAGGATCTTACGTTATATTCATGATACATTGCAACTTGGTATAACTTTTAAACGCTCATCATCCACTCTTCTTAGTGCATTCTCACATGCAGATTGGGCAGGCTGTCTTGATAGAAGATCCACAGGAGGTTTTGCTATATTTCTGGGACCAAATTTGGTCTCATGGAGTGCAAGAAAACAGGCCACAGTCTCACGTTCTAGTACTGAAGCAGAATACAAGGCCCTAGCTAATGAAACTGCTGAATTAATTTGGGTTGAAACTCTTCTTGGAGAACTTGGAGTTAAACTACAGGAAAAGCCATGTTTATGGTGTGATAATTTAGGTGCCACCTATCTCTCAGCTAATCATGTCTTTCATGCACGAACAAAGCACATTGAGATTGATTTTCACTTTGTAAGAGAAAGGGTAGCAGAGAGAAAGCTTGATATTAGGTTCATATCAAGTAAAGATCAGGTTGCTGATGGTTTTACCAAGTCTCTTCCTGTTCAAAACCTAAATGAGTTTAAGCGTAATCTTAATCTGTATCCAGGTTAAGATTAAGGGGATGTGTTAGGTGTGTAATAGGCTTGTATACGTATTGGTATGGTGTAAGTACACCAACCATACGTATACCCCCAATGCACGCCACGGTAGGGGCTCTTCCTACCATCTATTTAACATGTAACCGATGCACCGAGAGGTGCTATCGTTCCTGCCTAGATCGATCGACATTGGCAACTTTGCATCTATACAGCATGAAGTGCATGATGTTATTGTAGTGAAATAGCATGAGTATGGTTCATCGTGATGCAAATTGGTGTGTCGCTGGTTGCGTCTTCTGGAAATTGTTCACCCCATAGTTGTTGGACCTTGTAATACATGCATCAGCTTATAACTTCTATTGAGGTGTACTCCGACAAATCTTTGTTGTCTACTTAAGTAATGTTACCATTGCATGTTTTCTTCATTTTGCTGCTATGTAGTATCTACACAAATTTAATATGATTGTTACTTGATTTTATTCAAATAAAGGATATTCCGAACCAATCAATAGTGAGATACACTTAAGCTAGCAAAAGAAGGGAAATATCAAAGAACTGAAGCCTTAGAGGTTATGGTTCTTAAATTCCACAGAAATCTGCATAAACTAATTAGTAGAAAGGTAATAGAAAATCAAAGGACTAAGCTAGCTATTTTAAGCAATTATGAAGCCATATATACCCCCCCCCTGCAAGGTTGCAATTGCCATATGTCACCTCATAATGAGTCTCGATTATTCAGTGAGTAGTTAACAATTCTGTAATTACTCATTAATATCCAAGGAACACAATCGGTCATAGCCTATTAGCCTTCCATGCCTATATAGTACGGGCCAGCCGAATTCTATTTTCCTTCGAGTCTACACAAAACTCTCATACATAGGCATGCAAAAATCATACAATGTTGTCCATGCAACCCCTTTCCATAATGCATTGACGCTGACGATGATCGGACTGAATTAATAAGTGCCCAGGGCAGTGCCACACACGATATCTTTCGAATGCATGGAAACTATTTAGAATCAAACACCTGGACATGAAATTTATACATGTTCCTAGAGTTTGCTTTCTTTAATCCTTATGAGTTACAACTGCCAATAAAATATAGTTTATTTAATTGGCATTTTCCAAACAATAGACTACCATGTACAATGGATTCTTCTCCTTCTTATTAATTTAACTTGTATTTCTAGGCAGCTAGAAAATCCCATCTCTCTAGGCAGGCTCTGTTATACCGTATTTACATCCTCCCCAAGATTGACTTTCTACTCATTGGCAACCGTGGATTAATCAGATACAGAATTAAGAGGTTAGGTAAATGTAAGTGTAAGAGAATACAAATTTATGACGAGTTATACTGCACAGATGATTTATTAGGTGTACGTATGTTTGGTAGTTTAGGATTTGTATTCAATCTTCTACTCTATCTCTACGAGGCTTCTTGCCCTCCAAGTTTGTACCCCAATATATACTCGCCCATGAGGCTCAATAATACATCCAACATATTCCGCCAATCTCATCCTTCTACATGGTATCAGTCTAAACACGATCTAACCCTAGCCGCCGCCGCCGCTTCCGCCTCGCGCCGCCTCGGGACGGATCTATGATCGTCGCCGGGGGCCGCGCCGCCCGTACCTAGGGTTCGTCCGCCGGTCCCGTGGATCGGCTGCCCTAGAGCGTCTTTCTCCCCGCCGGTCGCTTGGCCGGCGTTTTCTTTTTTTGGTTTTCCGATTCAACATCGGTTTGCGTCGCCCGCCGCCAACGTCGATCCTCACGCGCCTCTACACCGAAACCGACGCGACTACCGGCCTCTTCACCGACACGGCGGAGTCACACGCCACGCGGCGGCCGTAACGGCCATTGTCCATGTGGCCTCTTCGCCGCCTCGGCGGCTTCGCGCGATGCGGCGGCCTTCACGGCCGCCTTCCGCGCGTCTACCCGCCCGTCGCTTTGTGTCGGTCGTCATCGCCCCTGCTCCGATCGGGACTCCTCCACTACCCCGCCTTCACCGTGGCTGCCTCACGCACGGAGCTGCCTTGGCCGCTCAGGCACGGCGCTGCGTTTGCCGCTCGGCCTCCACCACTCAGCCTTACGTCATCATCATCATGCTGAGCGGCGCATCCTCCACCTCGCGAGCAAGCGGATTGATCACCCGCCCGCCCGCGATCCGTTCCATCCAGGCTGCGCGGCCGACCCGTACAGTCGTCTGCGTGCGCCTCCGCAGGTTCCCGTGAAGACCGTCCCTGAGTGTGCGTCTATCACCGATCGAGCAAACGGGCTGCCGCTGCGTCGACCCATCGGGCCGTAGCGCCGCCGCCCCGTGGTTCTCACCGCGGCTGCATCATCCCGCGCGTCGCCTCTGCGTCGCTGCTCCGGGCCATAGCGCTGCATCACACCGTCCCCGCCGTCGCCCCGAGCTGTTCCAGCGGTTCACTTGCGGTGCGCTGCCGCTGCGTCGTCCCTTCGGGCCGTAGTGCCACAGCACGCGGTGCGTGCCGCCACGAGGTCGTTCCCGCGGTTGCCCTGACGGCGTGCTGCCGATGCGTCACCCCTTCGGGCTATAGCGCCGCAGCACACGCGGTCCAGGTCGCCGCCCCGAGGTCTTCCCGCCGTCGCCCCGACACGCACGTCGCCGCTGCGTCGCTCTTCGAGCCGTAGCGCCACGACGTGCGGTCCACTTCGTCGTCCCCGCGCGTTGACCTCTTCGTGGTATGCGCCGCGCCGTCCCCTAGGCGCGGGAACGCCACCGTCCGCGCGTGGTCTTTTTCGAGCTGTTGGGTTCTTCTTCGCCTACTACGAGCATCGCCGCCGCGTTTCTACACGTGACCGCCGTGGCCCTTCGCGGGCTACCGCCGCCGTGTCGCTCCTAACGGCAACCGACATGCCCCCCCCCACGGGTTGCCTTTGGTTCCGCCGACTACATCGCCGTCCACCTCTTCCTCTGCTCCGACAACCGTGGTTGACATCAGCACCTTCTCCCCCACGCCAACTGGCGCTGCAACCGTCGTCGAGCCTTCGTCCACGACGTGTCCCCGGGCCCGGCAAGCCTGGTGCGACGCCTCGTCAACATCGACTTCGTCCTTCTACGCATCGTCGTCATCTTCCTCGACCACTTCCTCTGCTCCGACAACCGTGGTTGACATCGGCACCTTCTACCCCGACGCCGACTGGCGCTGCAACCGTCGTCGAGCCTTCGTCCACGACATGTCCTCGGGCCTGGCAAGCCTGGTGCGACGCCTCGTCAACATCGACTTCGTCCTTCTACGCATGCCCGGTGCTGGCAACACTGGCGCGTGCCTTCGTCCACGACGCGTCCACGGGCTTGGCAAACCCGGCGCGACGCCTCGTCTATACCGTCTTCTTCCCGGCGCACCACTACTTCAACACCACTGCGCCTATGTCTAACTTGGCGCCTCCTTGCGCCCCGCGGCTCCACGGCGACTACCTCGACACCGGCTACCCCAACTTGATATCGACCTCGGCGATCCTCGCACGGCTACCTCGACCACGGCTACACCACCCTACGCTCTCGGCTACCTCGACCTCGGCACAAAGGGCTATCATCTCGCCTTGAGCACTCATCAGCTTCCTCTACGGTCCAAGCTCCAGCGCCGTGACACCGTCGATTCTACTTCGGTTTCTCTCCAGTCTGACCGTCCGCGACGCTCCTGTTGTTCGCAACGCTACCGCTACGACTGCGGGGGGATGTTAGAGATATATTAGGTGTACGTATCTTTGGTAGTTTAGGATTTGTATTCAATCTCCTACTCTATCTCTACGAGGCTTCTTGCCCTCCAAGTTTGTACCCCAATATATACTCGTCCATGAGGCTCAATAATACATCCAACATATTCCGCCAATCTCATCCTTCTACACTAATAACCATATTATAGTCTGTTTTCAGGAACAAGAACGACGTTACTCACTATTAAGCAAGGCTATCACAAGGAGTTTGATTACCAGTAATGCTGCCCATCAAAGTTAATTAGCAAAACAGCCCTTCTAAATGATGATGCCTCATTTTGTAAGGATTAAAATATCTCGTTTGTACTCCACATTTAACATTCTTTTAGATATGGGCGGGCGCGGCAAAGCACGCTATCATGGTCTAGTGACATATATTACGAGGTGAAGAACGAACAAAACACAGAAATGGGCCAACTCCAGAATTACGATCCTTTGGCGAAGGAGTGCTACAAATCGCTTAGGCGATAACGAGCGATTTCCTATTGTACGCCATGGGCGGCAAATAAGACCCCAAACATTAGAGATCAAACTTAAAAAAAATCAGATTTTTCACCGGGCCACCAAATCCTCGGGCGCCGGCCTACTCGGTAGTAGGAGTAGTTCCGTGTAGCCACAACACCATCACACGAGAAGCATATTCATGCCATTCTGACTGATTATCTTATCTAATGCATTCTAATAGCCCAGAGCTTCGACATATCTTAGCACCCCGTTCAGCCAAGCACCATCCGCATCAGGAGTCGCGCTTCAAAAATATGAACTTTCTGAAATACGTATCCTCACCGAGTGAACGAAAGGGTCAAATTGAGCTTCGTATTCTGATTCAGTATTTCAGTTGGACCTTCATGTTCAGCTCCAGACCTCTGCGTCGATCACTTGGACCGTCAAACACGCGCAAACGAAAAAACTGTTATTTATGAAAACGTGTGACCCAGCAACGGCCACACCCTCGTGGCATCATGGCTCATGCGTACCGTACGCACACTGGCATGATATGACCTCGGAGCAAATAAATTAACAGATCACATGCACACGATCATAGTCAGAGAGTAGATGTCCTAGACAAAAGAATACGGCATTCTCACTCTTGGACTTGCACACACGTTAAGGCGTGGCCAGTTGGCGGCTTTCCAAGTTCCCATCGCGTATGGATAAAAATATTGGTGCATGGCCAACGTGTTTACTTGTATAGGGGTATATCGTTTGCTCTCCAGAGATCTTATTCGCGCCCATCTCGATCTTGATTTCCTGTGGTCCAAATCCATAGTCGGTGAGGTCATTATCTGACATGTAGTCATCCAGTGACATTTTGTTATATTTTGTATCATTGTGCGTCCGCCCATGAAGCCTCCTGTCATCGCTCTGTCTGTTTGCCTGCCTGTACACGACTTTGTGCGACAGGTATACGCCCCTGTATACACTACCCAACCTCCTCAAGTGTTGGCCTTGGCCAGACAAAAAAAAAATGTATAAGAACATCTTCTACGGACTGCTCAAAACACGGATAAATTGGGTACGCATTTATCCGTTTGAGCAGTGGTCCGACCCGGGACGGGGGGAGGGACGTTTGAGCAGTGGTCCGACTCGGGACGGGGGGAGGGAGGGTGTTACACGCAATAGCAAAACAACGATGAAATTAAAGCAACATCGAACCAACGGGGACACGAGATTTTAACGTGGAAAACTCTTCCAACAAGGAAGAAAAAAAACCACGGGCGCCAGCCAGCAATACTTCACTATTTCGGGTGAGGTTACAAACGCGCCGGGATTTACAATGTGTGGCTTATCCCGTGCGGCGGCTTACAAGAGGTATATAAAGGCGGTCCTCACCTAACTAGGTCGGTAACAGTGAATCCAACTCTAACTCGGTAACAACTCGTACCGTACCTCGGGGGGCCTAAGCCTCCGGCGACGGGCCTCGCGTAGCGGAGGCCGAACTTTCCTTTATCTTTATATAAATTTGGATCACCATAAAACAACACTCCACCTTGAGACAAATTCCTTCATGTAGCATAAACGAAACCTTCACCCTGAAACAAACAAAGAAAACACCTTCGGCGCCAAATAGCCTCTTGGGCTAAGCAGTGATACCAACTAAGCTTGAGAACTCTCTCTGCCTCCGGCGACGGGCCTCGCGTAGTGGAGGCCGAATTTTCCTTTATTTTCATATGAATTTGGATCACCATAAAACAACAGAGGGGGGACACGGCGAAATTATAATGCGCCCTATGGGGCTGCTTACTTCAGGGACACAAACGGCCAATTTACATTGAATATATATATTCATATATATGGGTAAATTAACAGATGCTCCATGGTGCCCATGCTCCTGTACGCAATACTGTTCAATTTGTACAATGTACATTATGGATATCTTGAATACCTATATATAAACCCTAACTAGGGCTAGGGCCGGCCACCCCTCCTCCGAGCTAGTCATCAAGGATGACATAGTCCGGCTCGCTGTAGAGGTGGCATGGTAGGCCGAAAGGCCGCGTTGGCGTAGCCGGCTGGGGGGGGGGGGGGCGGTGGCGTATGCGGCAGCTCTAGGCATGGCCTAGTCCACACCCAGGACTGACTGACTAGCGGCCGGAACCACCTGGGGTTGCGCCTCCTCCCGCGCCTCCTCGTCCTGCATGGCCGCATGCCTGGCTTCCTCCTCCGCTGCCGCCAGAGCGGCCAGAGCCTCCTCTGTGGCGTGTGCCTCCTCCTCCTTGGTCATCGCCCCCACAACGGCCACCGCCGCTGCGGCCTCACGCTCCTCCTCCTGCCGCTCTGTGGCCTCCATGGCGGAGTCGTGGAGGTTCGCGCCCAGGCCCTCCCACTGGAGATGTCGTCGGGGACGTCGCCGTCCTCATCTTCCTCCTTGACCGGGAGGCGCGGTGGGCTGCCAATGCGCAGCGACGCACCAGCACGGCGGCGTCGTGGAAGGGACCAGCGAGGGACCCCACGCGGTGCGTGCCCGGAAGAAGGCACGCTAACGGAGGTCATGCTCCTTCGCGAACCAGGTGTTCCAGCACCTGGAGTCAAGGGCGAAGGCGGGATGCCCGAGGAGGTCCTCCGGCAGCTCCTCCTGGCGGCAGACGATCTCGTTCTCCCGCTCCAGTCCGTCCTTGGGGATAGGCGGCACCGGAATCGTCTCCGGATTCAGGTGCCAGCCGTCCGCGAGGTGGACATCGGGACAGGGCATTGGGGTCGTATTGTCCCAGTATTACTGGCACCTGCCCCAGTTGAGGTAAGGACGACTCCGTACACGACGGTCCTCATCCTCCTCTGCGGGCTGGTGCGCGGCCGACGGGGCCAGTTGAAAGGCCGGCTGGGGCGCAGCGGGGGTGGAGGCTGGGGTGCGGGAAGGGGCGTAACGGCGCGAGGACCCTGCCTCGTGGTCATTCTTGGCCCCAGTCCACCAACGGAGGGGAGGCTGGAGTGCTAGGGTTTGTCGCCGGTGAGGTGGGAACGCGGTTGAGTAGGGGGGGCGGAGGCGGTGGAGTGGGTACGGGCGGGGACGCATGGCCTTTTATTAGGCCAGGAGGGGAGGCGAAAGGGTGGTGTGCCACTAACGGGTGGGCCACCTGTGTTGACTACGCACGCGAGAGTGCGTCTGCGTCGTGTCCCTGGCTGCTCATATCCCGACCAAATTTGGGCCGGATTTGAGCAGACCCAGATCAAAAACGGACCGGGCACGAGGAAGGCGGCCCCGTAAGGACCTGTTTTTCGGCGGGACTGCTCAAAACGAGGTTATCCTGGCCAAGTAGGCAGCCCCGTAGGAGATGTCCTAACAACTGTGTGTTTGTGCTTGCAGGCATCACCACAACAGTATACAAAGTACAAACACCACGTGCGTGTTTGGTAGCTGATACGTCATAAACATATCCATAATTTCTGATGTTCCATGTTGTTTTCATGCCATATGCTACATGTTTCCTTTACAATTTATGACATTTTTATCGATTTCCTGGGACTAACCTATTAACAAGATGCCACAGAGCCAGTTCCTGTTTTCTGTTGATTTTGTTTCAGAAAAGTTCTTCTGGAAATTTTCTCGAAATTGGACGATTTGAAGCCCGGAAGTCTTAGAAACTTGTCGCACACACGGAGTCCGGAGGAGACCCGGAGGGGAGCCACAAGGGCCCCACACCATGGGTGCGCCCCCCCTCCCCGGTCGCGCCCAGGGGTGTTGTGGCCCCACTACTCGCCGACCGACGTTGCCCTCTCTCCTATATATTTTCCTCGAAGGGTTAACCCTAAACAAGAGAGTCTTTCCCGCCAAAAACATCCGTAGCCTCCGTCATCGTCAACCCTAGTTCGGGAGGGTTCTGGAGCTCTCCCCGATACCATGCCAGGAGGGGGAATCATCACCGGAGGGCTCTACACCACCATGCCCGCCTCCGGAATGATGCATCAGTAGTTCATCTTGGTACTACGGGTCCATAGCAGTAGCTAGATGGTTGTTCTCTCCTCTAGATGCATCATGTTTAGATCTTGTGAGCTGCCCTACATGATCAAGATCATCTTATTGTAAGGCTACATGTTATGTTGGCTAGGATCTGATGAATATTGAATGATATGTCCAATGATTATCAATTTATCATGTTCTTTTCATGTGTATGTTATTTATGATCTTGCATGCTCTCCGTTGTTAGTAGAGGCTCTGGCAAAGTAGATGCTAGTAACTCCAAGAGGGAGTATTTATGCTCGATAGTGGGTTCATGCCTCCCTTTCACTCACGCTCGAGTGACAGAAACGTAAACGGGTGGGGGATGTGTTGTTCCATTAGGGAGAAAACAACAATATTTTGTCTAAGGATGATGTTATTGTTTACATTACACGCTTTGCTTACTGTGATTATCTGTTGTTTGCAACTTAATACCCAAGGTTTGCTCAGATGACATTCTGAGGATGGATTATTAGTCATAGATACAGTTGGATGATGGTTTATGTATCTTGTTGTAATGTCCGCATGAATCACATAGTAATCATCATGTCATGCATATGCACTACGGTGCAGCTTTTATATCTGTCAATGGCCCAGCTGTAATTTTTTTACCACACATGCTATCTATCCGTCTGGGGAGAGACACCTCTAGTGAATTGTGGACCCCGGTCCATTTTTTCTCATACTGATAATACAACTACTGCAATCTCTGTTTTTATACTGCTGCTACTGTTTTACTACTGCCATCACGTTTCGATTTCATCTACTGCAAACAAATATTATTTTTCACACGGTACGTTTAACCTCTTTGTTTTCAGCAAAACCAGTGAGATTAACAACCTCACTGCTTCGTTGGGGCAATGTGATTTGATTGTGTTGTGTAGGATCCACGTTGCTTCTGAACCGGTAGTGCGCTCTGCCACCTCAGGTGCATCAACCTTCGGAAGTGATTTCTTTGTCCTACTGGTCGATTCAACCTTGGTTTCTTTCTGAGGGAAAACATGCTATTGTGCTCTTCATACCTTCCTCTTGGGGTCTCCCAACGAGTGCAAGATCTGCACCATCATTAGCCTGCACCCGATTTAAGTCTGTGTGGGGGCAGGCTCAACTCGGTCTGGCCGGGAGAGATTCGAGCTCATGCGTGTTGTGTTAGTTGTTAGGTATGCTGCATCAGAGAACGGAGTCCAAAATAGCGGTTCGTTTGGTACACTACATTTCTAATTTCAGGTGTGTAGGAACGAAAGCAATTTGTTTGGTTGTCTTCTCTGATGCACTGGCAACATATTGCACTCACCAGTTTCAAAGTTGGTGAGCTTATCAGCACACACACCAGAGCAACAACAAGAGCAAGCAACAACCGCAAACTGAAGAATAGATCACAACATAATAGCATGACAAGCTAATTAACAAATGTAACACCCGGGGGATTTTCCCCCAAATAGGATTTGGTTGTTTTTCTTTCTTTTGCTTTGCATCATGCATTTTGCATTGCACTTTGCTTCAAAACATTTCTGGAAAATTCAAACAAATTTAAACTTTCAAACATGCTCAAATGGTTCCAATTAAAATTGCAAACAAATCATTTTGGGAGTTGGGAATAATAAAAATGGGTTGGTTTTCAAATTGGTATTAAATGAAACCCTATTTGAAATTGGAATGACAAATTCAAATCTTTTGGCAAGTTGAAAATTTTGAAAATAAAGTTCACATACTTTGACCTTGCTGTTTTGTAATTCAATAAAAAATTATTTCATAAAAATAAAACCCCTAAAACCTTATTCTTTTCTCTCTCTTTCTTTCCTACAAAAAAATGTGTGTAAACAAAAATAAATAAATAAAAACAAACAGAAGAGCTAGGGGAGGCAGGCCAGCCCAAAAAGGGCCAGCCCACCTACCACCCCGCACTTTCCACTCCACCCCAGCCCACCAAGCCACCGTTTCGGCCTTTCTCCTCCTTCTTCCTCCTGCTGTCGCCACCATGGTACGAACCCTCCCACCACCGCTTGATCCTCGCCTCCTCCCTCCGATGCACTGTCGTACAACCTTGGCCCCTCCATAAAACCTCCACTCACCCCTCTGCTCGCCCTAGCCCTCTACCCTTTCCCTCTGCCACCGCCGCCCCTTTCTTCCTCCTCCCTCTCTGCCTTCTTTTCTGAATTTCCACACCCACCGAGCAGCAGCAACTCCGTCAGGGATCGCCGTCGCCGCACCTCCACGGGGCCCCCTCGTGCCATGCCGAGGCCGGGAATGGAACCCCCATGCCCCGGCCTTCCTCCTCGCCACTTCACCGGGCCGGAGACGCCCTGGGGACCCCCCCCCCCCCCCCCCCGCGCTTCCTCCTACGCCGTCGACCACGCAGGGGCCCGGGAGCGTCCTCGCCATCTGTCGTGGGATAATCACGGCAGACGTTACCGGGGGTAACTGATCTTGGGGCAAGACGACACAGGCGTTTGGGAGAGGGTTTAGCTCATAGGAAAACATGATGGTAATCGATCTGGTAGCCGGCAATCAAAGTTGCCGAGTCTCCGATCTTAGTATAATAACTCAACTCTCGGGTTACACGGGGTGCTCGATATCAAGCGGTATTTCTAGGGCTCTTAGATCTCTCTCAACTAATCCTTGGGGGGCGGTTTATAAAGCACCCGTACCCCCTGGTTTATTCTCCAAGGCGCACCCTGGATCCTACCCGGACACGGCATACGAACCCTAACCTTCCTTTACCGTAACCCACAATCCGGGTTAATGGGCCTACAAACTTGGGCCTTTCGCAAGTTCTTTATCCTTAGCCGGATCCCGCGCAGCATCCTTTGGGCCGGGTTATACCTTGGAGTTGGCCTACCGGGTTATTATCCCTCCATCAGTAGTCCCCAGAATAGCTTGGGTTTCACGGATCCTTCCCTGAAGCGCTCGCTATTCCCTGTAAGAATATCAAACACACAAGTATATGGAGGCCGGGTCAAGGTGCTTTGATAGTTAGCCAGGCCTTACTCCATGGTGGCCATATAGTAACCCGGCTTTTTCCCAAACACCTGGCTTAATTCTCCAGGTCTAAGCCCTAATAAAAAATGTCAAGATTCTATACTCGATAATTGACCCTGATATCACGGGGTGAATCTCCTTCTCTTTTTTGTCCAGATACCTTGCTTAATATTTGGAGCATTTCTCATAGAATCCGCGCGGATAACCATTCCCCCTAATTTCCGGCTTCCGGCCATTGAGATAAGATCACCCTTGCCTTATAAATAGCGTTCAGGGGATGACCTAGAGCCCAACGCCTCATTCCACCCTCTCCTTTCCTTCTTCGCTCCTTGCACCTTCGTAACACCACCGTAGGAGTTTCGTGCTCGCCGCCGGTGCAAAGCCATCACCGGCCGCATCCGCTTTCAAGCCATCCCGCGCCGTCGCCAAACCTTACCGCTGCGCGCTCACCCCACTCTCCAGGAATCGCAGAAGGACGCTCGAGCCACGCTGTCCCCCGTCGTCGCAATAAACTCCGAGATCTCCCAGTAAGTTCCTTGTATTTGTTTAATTTAGCCTCGCAATTTCTCGATTCATCCCAGATTGAATCTAGGTCAACCTGCGGGCCGTTTTCTCCGTCACACCAAATTTAGACGGCTTAGATGCTCACTAACTTCTTCAACAACCTGTTTGATGATCACACATCGCCCTCCTACCATTATTAATCACCAATCTCTTCGAAAAATCGTTCGCAAGTTTTCCAATCTAGATCTATTTCACCTCAATCTTCCGCTCTTAATATTGACACCCGGAAAATCCTCCTTTTTCGGTTATTTTGCTTGCAGTAGATACATGGGAAACCATCCGTCTTCCCAAAACACTTTTCCATACGTAAGTGACCAATAATCTTCATGGTTATACTTAATACCCGGATACCTCGCAATCTCCACTTCATGATGTGATACCCGGATAGTTCTTAGTTTTCACGCGTTCCTGATACCTCAATACTTCCGAGTCTTATTTCCTGTACCTCTTTTTCTTGTGTTTTGCAGGTCGATCCCATGGCTCCCAAAAGGCAAGGGAAGCAGCCGGCCCAGGCGAAGACAACCCGATCCATATCCGCCAATTGGGGGCAATCTACCGTCACCAAGGCCAAACTGGAAGAATTGGCCGAGTTAGGGGTTCTTCCCCCTCAGAAGGACATTCACTGGAGAGCGCCGGGTGACGAGACCCGGCCTACTCCCACCGACGGCGAGGTAATCTGCTTTGTAGAGCACGTGACCCGGGGATTCCGCCCTCCGGGTCACCCTTTCTTTCGCGAAGTCCTGAGCTACTACGGCCTCCGGGTATTCGACATAGGGCCTAACTCTATGTTGAATATTACCCACTTCATTGTCCTATCCGAGTCATACTTGTGCACTCCGCCGAGTTTGACTCTCTTCATTGAACTGTTCCAGTGCAAGCCGTGTCGCGAAAGCGGCGGCGGAGCACTTCTCACAAGCGGCGGGGTATCCATCCAACGCCGTAAAAACTCCCCAATGCCAACCCTCAATCTGAACTCCCATGTCAAGAACTGGCAATTATCTTTCTTCTACTGCCATGACACTTCTCCACCCGGTGAGAAGAGACTGTCGGGTTACTCGGAGGGCCTCCTCGAGCCTTCCGAGTCTTTCAATGCCTTTGCCCCCGACTCAGACAGGGAGGCGATCCTTCCCTTGTTAGCCAAAATAGCCATCCTCTCAGCCCAAGGCCTCCTTGGGCTCAATTTAGTGAAAACATGGGTTGATTTTCGAATCCAACCCAATTCCATCCGCACCAAATTAATGTGCGAGTACTCGGGGCATACCACGGATGCACTCCGATATTCCACCAAGAGCTTCGCGGCCGGCGACACCAACAAGACCATCAAGGGCTTCTTGACAGAGAAGCTAGAGGTGATAAAGAACATCGCCGGGTTGCCCCCATTTACCCGGGAAAACCCGGCTCCAGCGGTAATATCCGATACTCATAACTTTTTTTTTCACACTTTGACTTGATACAGTTTCTAACCCTTAATTCCATCCTTTTGTCTTAGGCTGATGAGCCCTTCTGGAGAGTGGAACCCTCCCCCCCTTCCAGAAACCCGGAAGAGGAGGACGAGTCGGCCGACGATAGTGAAGGTACTTACCCGGAACTTGCATTATTTTCACTTGCATCATTTTCCTCCCATTTAACTTTTTCCCACGGACGCACCCTCGTTTCGCAGGGGTGAGGACGAAGGTGAGAACAATGAGGAAGACCCGGAGGCTACCGAATCTGACCCAGAGGCAACAGTTGGAGCCAAGAGGAAGACCAGAGGGGCAGTGTCCAAGGTTCCTTTCTCCTCGTTATCCTCTGAACCTTACTCCTTTGACGCCATGCGACGACTTAACCATCAATTATCGAACTCGTCGTACTTGAAGGATTCTCTTCCAGCCAAGCGCAGAGTAACTCGGAGCTCCCCGGGTGAAGATCCCCTTAACCCGGGCATCTCTACCTCCTCCGTCCATCGTGCTAGTGCTCCTCCGTCTCGTCCTTCCGACTCTCCTCGATGCCACCCTTCTCCTAACCATCCACGTGCCGGGCAATTCCGGGTTCCGTTAGTGGTCCCTGTGGCGACTTCGTCTGCTTCCAGCGGCGAGCTCCCGCCAGATTACACCGTGAATGTCGGGTAAGTTTTTTGCTATATGACTTCTTTTGATGCCTGACAATTTTCAATCACCACTGCTAACCGCCTCCTCTCATCTTTCTTTTAGCACTCAAGTCACCGTCAGTGACCCGGAGAATGTAGAGACGGATAACCAAGGGACAGAGGGGCCGACTGAAAACATAGATGCCGCGACTGGTGGTGACACTAAGAATAACCAGGAACAAGGTCCCTTGGGCGATCCACTTCACCGAGCCACCAGGTCTCCTTCCTCGTCGGAACTAGTGGACGAGGAGATCGAGGTTCTGGATACGAGGATGGGTTCTCCCAACCCGGATACTCAAACCATCTGGGTCTCGACCCCACGGGCGGGGAGAGCTCCCCCACCAGGCGATCAGGCTACCGGTTCTTCCGGTGCCCAGCCCGAGGACCTGACGTTTACCCATATGCTCGAAACCCTGCGCACCTTGAGGGCTAATGAAGAAACCATCTTAGGGGCTTTAATAGCCAAACACGAGGTAAATCCGACTAACGCTGCTTGTGTCCTTATCCAGTCCCCAAGTTCCGAGTGAATTGATTCATAATTTGCTTGGAACTTTATGATACAAGCGACTGATAACTTGCCCCTTTATCCGGCTAATCCTTCGTTGCGTCCATGCAGTCCTTCGTGACTCGATCTGAGGAGAAACTGGAAGATGCCACCAAGCTCATTGAAAAGGAAGTGGTTCTGCGTGAAGCAGCCGAGGCTGAGGCCAGGAGGAATAGGATGATAATGAGGAAGTACAGGAAAAGGGCTCACAAAGCAGAAGATGATTTAACAAGCCTTTCTGTCCAAATTGCTGACACGTATCGTGCTTTGCTTGGTACGTTTCTTCCTCCGGGTTATCCTTTTGATAAATAGCCAGAATTTTCCCGACTCATGTTTCCATTCCTTCAGGCCCGGACGAATTGATGCCGGATGAGGATGACATTGCCAGGCTGAAAACTATCAAGAGCGTTATCCGGCAGCTATGCGCCGGAACCAAATGGATCCTTCAGGAATTACGGTGGCCGGGTAAGGGGCATGTCGATCTGAAGAGAATGATGGATGCCTTCTCCACTATCCCCGAGTGGATTTGGCACTGGAAACGCTCGTCTTGCCGGGTTGGAGTAACCCGGGGGCTCGCGCTTGCTAAGGCTTATTTCCCTAAGCTCGAGCTAGTGAAGCTTATGGGCGGCTTTCCAGAGTTCAAGCTTGATGGATCCAAGTTCTCCGTGAAGGATTTTCAGGCCGTCCAGAAGGAGGTCCGTTACCCGGCCAGCGTGATTGCTGACGACCTGGATGTTGATTCCCTCGTTCCTGCATATGATGCTGCTGGTGAAGCGGTTAAGTCGGATCTTCCCGAGCCGTATGATATGCTGGCTCGGTGGAAGGAGGAAGCTGCTAAGTTGAGGGCGGAGGCTGCCAAAAAGCAAGCTGAAGCCGGTTCTGCACCCGCTACCTCAACACCAGTCGTTCCACCTCCTGCGCGGGCTGGTACTACTGATCCGGGTGCTGCTGCTACCACCAGTGATGGCAAGGGCAAGGCCAAGATGGACGCCGAGTGATATCTGATATTTAATGCCTCTTCTTATGCGTCAGTCGGCCAATGTGCTGTTTAAACAATTATATTTTGGGTGGTGCGCCTGTGCACCTTTGATATCTCTTCACCGGGATTTTGTAATGTACGCTAAGGTCTTGATATACTCTATGCCTCTTCTGGACTTTTTAATTTATCCATTTTTGAACTCATCTGCTCTCGATATCCGGCTTTCTTTATTGTTCCTTTTATGAAACTCGGTTTCCGGGTCTCATGGGTGTTGACAAGCGGACTTGCTGCTAAGTCCCCAAGCCCCCAAGACTCGGATTTCTGGATTTTTGAGCTTTAACAATCAAACAATTTTTCTCGATTTCGAGATCTCGAGCCCCCAAGACCCGGATTCCGAGTCTAGGAAACGTGATCTTTCAAGGAGAACGCATTTGTTTGCTGCTAGGTCCAAAAAGCCCAGAGCCGTTTCACATAGGTTTTGAAGTTATGCTTAATAATCGTTGAGTTTCCGGCTATCAGCCCTGTACTCTGCATAACTTGTGGTTTAGATGACCCTTTTGACTCTCTGATACTATAAGCCGGCTTTCGCATGGATATCATGTTGTTACATCTGTACGAAACAGGGTTAACCAAGTCCCATTGGGCTTCATGGCTGATTGTAATCGTAAGCGAGCAAATCATGCCATTTTAGTGCGAGTCACATCGAGCTTAAGTAAGAAAAGTCAAAAAAAATTGGCTCCTTTGTCCGGTTATAAGATTGTAGCCGTACTCGTTTGCGAGTAACCGACCCTTATAACTCATAGGCATCAAGGCCGGGTCTTTGAGTTTTCAACTGTGCTATTCAAGCAATCAGCCCCCAAGACCTATATATGTACGCGACGTGCTGAGAGTGAAGAACATGATAATAACCACCTCTTTACTTGATATGAAAAAGTTAGGTCAGCAAGCCGCCTCATTAAAAACCCATCCAGTCCCCAAGGGTACCCTGGATAGGAAAAGAGTACGTCTGAAACCTGCTGCCTGTTACACCGTGCAATTCCACTTGCCAATATAATCTTTACTAAGTATAATACGGGCGTAGCTGCGCCACGTTCCATGGTCTGTCTCTTTCTTGCATAGATGAAGTGGTATGAGCGGTGTCATTAACTGTAGCCGACTCTTCCCTTGCATCTACCAAGTAATATGATCCGTTATGCAGATTCCGGCTTATGATAAACGGTCCTTCCCATGGTGGTGATAACTTGTGTTTTCCTTCGTTTGACTGTACCAGGCGCAGAACCAGGTCTCCTTCCTGGAAGACCCGGGTTTTCACGCGCTGGCTATGATACCTCCGTAGATCTTGCTGATATATGGCTGATCTTTCCAGGGCTTGTTCCCTTTGCTCTTCTAACATATCTACGGCGTCCTGCCGGGTTTTTTCATTTTCCACTTCGACGTAAGCTGATATTCGTGGTGAGTCGTGAATAATGTCACTCGGTAACACTGCTTCCGCCCCATAGACCATGAAGAAGGGTGTCATGTGAGTGGATCTGTTGGGTGTAGTGTTGATACCCCAAACCACGGAAGGAAGTTCTTCGACCCACGCGCCAGCAGCCCTGACACAGGGGACTCGCAATCGTGGTTTCAACCCACGGAGCAATTCTTGGTTTGCCCCCTCCACTTGTCCGTTGGCCTGTGGATGAGCCACTGATGCTACATCAAGCCGGATTCCATTGTTGTCGCAGAACTTTTCCATCTCACCAAGGGACATGTTGGTTCCATTGTCGGTAATTATGCTGTGAGGATACCCAAACCGGTAGATAATTCTTTTCAGGAACTTGACTGTTGTAGCTGCTTCACAATTAGTAACTGGCATAACCTCGACCCACTTGGTAAATTTATCAATAGCCACTAAAAGATGTGTCTTCTTACAAGGTGACATATGAAAGGGGCCAACCATATCCATCCCCCAGACAGCGAACGGCCAAGTTAACGGGATGGTCCGTAATTCCATAGCCGGCACATGGGTTTGGCGAGCGTACCTTTGACATCCGTCACACCTTGCTACTAATCTTTCTGCATCTGCTAGAGCCGTCAGCCAGAAAAATCCGTGTCGATAAGCCTTGGCCACAAGGGATCTTGTGGATGCATGATGCCCGCAATCGCCTTCATGGATTTCCTTGAGAATCTGTCGGCCTTCTTCTGGTGCTACGCAGCGTAAAAAGACTCCTGCTGCACTTCTCTTGTACAACTCCCCATTAATGATAGAATATCCCTTTGCTCTCCGCAAAATTTGTCTTGCCAACACCTCCTGTTGTGGTAACTCGCCTCGTGATAGGTAGTCCAAAAACGGCTCTGTCCACTCGGGAATAGCGCGTATAGTGGCCACGAGCTCCATATCCGGGTCTTTACTTGCCAGTTCCTTCTCAGACTCGATTTTAACCGATGGTCGCCATAACTCGTCCAGGAACACGTTAGGTGGAACCGGCTCTCTGCGCGAGCCGAGTCTAGCAAGGGCGTATGCTGCTTCATTCTTTCTTCTGTCTATATGCTCCACCTCATACCCGGAAAAGCATCCTGCAACCCTATCAACCTCCCTGCGGTATGCCGCCATAGTTGCATCCTTTCTATCCCAAGTTCCTGACACCTGCTGTACCACAAGGTCCGAATCTCCAAAGCATCGTATCCTCTTAATGTTCATCTCCTTGACTGCCTTTAAGCCATGCAGTAGGGCTTCATACTCGGCCACGTTGTTGGAACAGTCAAAGTGAATTTGTAGTACGTAACTTAATTTATCTCCTTTGGGTGACGTTAGCACCACTCCAGCTCCTGATCCCTCGTATTGCTTAGATCCATCGAAGTGCATGATCCATGACTCGGAGTTTGGAACCGTTGTAGTCATGCCTGTATGTGTCCAGTCGTTAACGAAATCAATTAAAGCCTGAGATTTGATTGCTGACCTGGGCTCGTAACTGATGTGATAATCCCCCAATTCTATCGCCCAATTGGCTATTCTTTCAGTCGCATCTGAGTTCCTGATGATATCCGACATCGGTATTGAGCTAACCACCGTTATGTGGTGTTCCTGGAAATACGGCTTCAATTTCCGGCTGGCCATAAAGACCCCAAAAAACAGCTTTTGCCAATGCGGATAGCGCTGCTTTGCTTCCGACAACACTTCACTGACATAATAAACCGGCCTCTGAACTGGATAACCTTTCCCATCCTCTTTACGCTCCACGACCACTACTGCACTGACGGCTCGGGGGCCTGCTGCCACATACAGCAACATAGGCTCTTTAGGACCCGGAGCCGCTAGCACTGGTGCTTCAGATAACTGCTTTTTTAGTGCCTCGAACGCCTCATCCGCCTCCTGATCCCATACGAATTTGTCTGACTTCCTCAAGAGCCGGTACAAGGGTATTGCCTTTTCTCCGAGTCTTGATATGAATCGGCTCAAGGCTGCCACGCAGCCCGTGAGTTTTTGAACGTGCTTCAAATTTTCCGGCTTTTTCAGACTCTGGATAGCTTTGATCTTGTCCGGGTTTGCCTCAATTCCTCTCTCGGACACGATAAAGCCGAGTAATTTCCCGGCTGGAACTCCGAACACGCACTTTGTCGGGTTAAGCTTCATCTGATACCTCCTCAAGTTTTTGAATGTCTCCTTTAGATCATTAATAAACGTCTCCGCCTTCCTGGTTTTGATAACCACATCATCCACGTAGGCATGGACGTTGCGTCCAATTTGGTCCTCGAAGCACTTTTGAATACACCGTTGATAAGTTGCGCCAGCGTTCTTCAATCCAAACGTCATGGTTTTATAACAGAAGGCCCCAAAAGGGGTTATAAATGATGTTTTCTCCCAATCCTCCCTCTTGAGCTTAATCTGATGATACCCGGAATATGCGTCCAGAAAGCATAATAGGTCACTTCCAGCTACTGCGTCTATAATCTGATCTATCCTTGGTAGTGCGAACGGATCCTTTGGGCAATGTTTGTTGAGACTCGTAAAATCAATGCACATCCTCCACTCATTGGTCTTTTTCATCACTAGAACTGGGTTTGCTAACCAATCCGGGTGAAATACTTCCATGATAAAGCCGGCTGCCAATAGCCGAGCGATCTCTTCGCCTATAGCCTTCCTTCTTTCCTCATTCATTTTCCTCAGGCCCTGCTTCACGGGCCTGGACTTGGGATCTACATGCAAACTGTGCTCGGCCAGCTCTGTAGGGATACCCGGCATGTCGCTAGGTGTCCAGGCGAACACGTCTGCATTTGAACGAATAAACTCCACAAGTGCCTTCTCCTGCTCTTTTCCCAAATTAGACCCTATGGTAAATTGCTTAGTGGAATCACCTTCGACAAAATCTATCTTCTTGGTGTCTTGTGCTGCCTTGAATTTTGCTCTCTCGTCCTCAGTATTCGGCTTTTTCAGGGCTGTTCTATCATCCGGATTTACTTGAGACCGGTAATATTCGAGTTCTTCCTTTCTGCACGCTTGCTCGGCCATTACTGAATCTCCTTCGTCACACTCAGCCGCTATATCCCGGTTCCCATGTATGGTGATGGTCCGTTTAGGACCCGGGATCTTTAGTTGCAAATACACCTAACACGGCCTAGCCATGAATTTAGCATAAGCCGGTCTTCCGAACAGCGCGTGATAAGGACTGCGCAATTTGACCACCTCGAACGTGAGCCACTCAACTCGATAATTATCCGTCGATTCTCCGAAAGCAACCTCCAAGGTGATCTTTCCCTCGGGGCTCGCCGAGTGACCCGGCACGATCCCATGAAAGACTGTCGAACTTTTCTGTAGTTGGGACTCTTTGAGACTCATGCGAAAGAAGGTTTCCCAATAAAGGATGTTGATGCTACTTCCACCGTCCATCAGGACCCTTTTCAGTTCGTAACCATTAACCTGTGGCGCAACCACCAATGCCAAGACTCCTGGGCGCTCTATTCTTTCCGGGTGATCTCTTCTGCTCCAAGTTACCTCTTGTTCCGCCCATCTCAGGTATCCCGGCACGGCCGAGGAAACCGAGTTTACCGCTTGCTTTAATGTCTCTTTGTTCCTGCTAGAAGTTCCTGTAGTATGCACATGATATTGTCCCTTTAAGTCAGGCGTACGTACCATACCGATGAAGATGTTGATCTGGCCGATTGTCACAGTAGATCCGGACTCGAGGTGATCCGACTCTGGCCCCCAACCGGAATCGTCCACCATATTTTCTCCTTTGTGGCCGATGTAGATCTCGCCGATGACAAGATTCTCCATGTTCTTCTGAGCTTCTCCCGTGATGTAAACACCTTTGGACGCAGGCCCCACGGTGGGCGCCAACTGTCGTGGGATAATCACGGCAGACGTTACCGGGGGTAACTGATCTTGGGGCAAGACGACACAGGCGTTTGGGAGAGGGTTTAGCTCAGAGGAAAACATGATGGTAATCGATCTGGTAGCCGGCAATCAAAGTCGCCGAGTCTCCGATCTTAGTATAATAACTCAACTCTCGGGTTACACGGGGTGCTCGATATCAAGCGGTATTGCTAGGGCTCTTAGATCTCTCTCAACTAATCCTTGGGGGTCGGTTTATAAAGCACCCGTACCCCCTGGTTTATTCTCCAAGGCGCACCCTGGATCCTACCCGGACACGGCATACGAACCCTAACCTTCCTTTACCGTAACCCACAATCCGGGTTAATGGGCCTACAAACTTGGGCCTTCCGCAAGTTCTTTATCCTTAGTCGGATCCCGCGCAGCATCCTTTGGGCCGGGTTATACCTTGGAGTTGGCCTACCGGGTTATTATCCCTCCATCACCATCTTCAGCACGACGCCGCTCCGACCCCGCGCACTCCCGCGACGCCTGCCCGCGGTGAGCCCACCCCATCCCGGCCTAGGCCCCCCTCACCTCCGTGCTCTGTGCGTGCCAGCCGTCGCGCTGCACGGCGTCGTCTCCCGAGCGAACTTCCCGTCCGTCCGTCGTAGCTGCTAACTGAAGAACGGGTTCAGTTTCGTCAGTTGACACCCCCCGTCTGCACCTCATCTTCTGTCAGATCCGTCCTGTATCACCAAACGCATCGCTAGCCCAGTGGCTCGGTTCCATCCGCACCGCCCGCAGGTCTTGGGTTCGATTTCCCCCCCCCCCCCCCCCCCCCCCCCGCGCGGAATTAAAACCCCAATTTTTGCTTTGCCACGCGCACAGCCCTGGGGCCACACGTCAGTGACCCCCGTGGCCACCTCGTCCTCCACCCATGCCACTTGTGCGCCAGCATGGCCTTGGGCCCGCGCGGCAGACGCAGTGGCTAGATCTGGCCACGGTGAGAAAACCCTCCAGATCTGGATTCTCTCTTCACATCCAAGTCCCTGGAAATCACAATCAGGTCCCTCACATTCAAATGCACCTAATAAATTCATTTAAACTCCAAATTCAAAATGTAAAATATGTTTTCCATGTAGAATTAAATTCTTTACCTGTTTAAACCATTTGTATACTGTTTTGAACATTTCAAATGGTTTCAAAAATTCAAATTCAAACAACTCTTCCAAATTTGGTCAAATTCATAACTATTTCAAATTTAATTCAAATGGCCCATGTAAAATATGGTTTCCATGCAAAATTGAACAAGCTTTCCAAATATAAACTCTGTTTCCTGTTTTGAATAATTAAAATTGGTTAAATAATTTAAATCTTGTTTACTTCATTTAAAATTGCTAATTTAATAACTTGGTCAAGCTAAATTCCTTTGAACATGTAAAATATGTTTTCCATCCCATTTTTCATGAACTTTGCAAATATAAACTTTGTTTTCTATTTTTGAATAAATTAAATTGCTGAAAACACCTACTTCTTAATTAATGCATTTAAAACTGTCAATTTAATAACTTGCTCATCTAAAATCCAAATTCAACAAATGAAATATGTATTCCACCTAAAATTGTGTGTTCTTTCCAAATATAAATTTTGTTATCTGTTTTGAACATTTAAAATTGGTGAAAACAACAAATGTTTGTTTAAATCATTTAAAATGCCAAAGCTCATAACTTAATAAATAAAATTCCAAACTTGGTAAACAACATATCAAACTGAAGCTATTGTTGTTTTCTTATTGTTTTCATCATCCATGCATCATTCTAATCAACTTTCACATGATGGTTATTTGTAGATCATTTAATTCAACATTAATTCATGGGCTTTTCCATATGCAATCCAAATTGCATATGGGCCCATTTAAATATGTTTTCCATGTCAACTGGGTTACTTTGATGCACCAATTAATTGTCATGCATATAAAATAGGATCATGCTGGATCTTTTGCCGTAGAAGTAATTGTTGCATCCGGTGTTTGTTCTAGTTCGTTGCTTCTTCGCGGATAGGACGCTGAGATGATGTGAGCATCGACAAGTTCTGCGGATGTACCTCTACTTGCTGGATTCCAGGCAAGTATACTCACTTGCTACCTATGGCTGCCTTTCATCACTTGTTACGATTCTTTCCGTTGTCTTTATGCTAGCCTAGTATTTTCGATGCTTGTGTCTCGATCCTATAATATGTTTACCTTGCAGCCATGACATAGCCTTCCTTCCACTTCCTATCAACTGTTGTTTGTTTACCCTGTTGGCCCTCGTGTCGTAGTTGCATGCTTAGTGTTGTTTGCGCTCAAGTCTTGTTGTTCGTCTTATCACCTGTTTAGTTTGATAGTTGGGCTTCAACTTAATCAACAACATGTTAATGTTTTGGGTAATGTTAATTTGATGATAAGACACCGGCAGGAGGCCCGACGTGGTTTTGAGGCCTGCTAGTGTCGACCTTAATTAGGAAAAGGGTCTTGTCCTCCGATCCATGATGAGCGCACTAACCGCATGTGGGAAGCGAGTATGGGCGCCCCCCGCAACTTTGATTCGATTCGCATCTCGTCCAAATCGCCTCATTTAGTTCGGGTTTTCCATTTGCCGCATGCATATGCAGGTGCGAACCCTTGGCGCCAGGGTGGAACTTTTGTAGTCGGCATTTAGGGAGACACGTTCTTAGAGTGCTATGAGGGTCCCCTTTTCTTCGTGGGGCTTGATTAGCCGTGCGCTCAACTGCACGGGGTTCTTTGGGCTTGATGCGGAGAAGAGTTGGGTTGTGTTGAGTGCCTCACTTGGTGGAAGTGCATTTCCATCTGGCGGATCATTCTTACGTGTACGGCCAAATTGGTGCATCCCTGCAGGGTTAAATCTTCTCGAGAAGCCGTGTTGTCCGCGGTTATGGATGACTTGGTGAAAGTGCTGGCTAACAAGTACTCAGACAACTTACACTTAACAATTATAACTTGACTAGTACTATAGATTACCTCCACCATAAAAATAAATGTCACCTTAATCAACCGTGTGAGTTTCCGTGGGTTGCTTCCTTAGTAGGGGGTAACACTGGATGGGTATTGTTTGGTGAGTAGTCATAGTTGGTTCTGATACGCTATCTTATCCCTTTCTTTTAGCCGGATGTTGTAGCGCGTCTCTGTAGTTAGTTAGTGCAGCCCGCTGCCGCTTCTTTACAATAATCCCTTCCTTTCCGTTGTACCCAAAGTATTTGTATCTTGTGATGATTGGTTACGCTGGTATCTTGTGAGTATGGTTTATCCACTTGCCAGTACTTAACCGTACTGACCCACGAATCCCTTTCGTGGCTGCATATTCCACATTGCAGTCAACAGGTTTGAAGTCTGACGACGTTAGCTTGGGAATCCCTCCGGCTTGGCCTGGGCAGGGATTGGACGCCATCGGTTATCTTCAGGACTCTTAGTCCAATTTGTATCTTGTCCGTAGTCGGACACTATGTTGTTTCTTCCGCTGTTATTTGGATCTTTGTATTGTATCAGTTGTATCCTTGACTCGTTTGAGTCGTCTTGTATATATCTTTTCTGTTGTTGTTGCGGAATATTCGTGAACTGTTGTAATGTTATCACAAGTGGCAACCTGGAATCGGTTATTATGTGGATTTTGGCGGAAATGCTGAAATCTGCATAGTGCCCGATCCTCGGGGCGTCACAACAAACAACTATATAAGTACTTAGAACATGTATAATGGTTGATAAGACATTCTTATCTTATACCTTCGATGTAACTGAGATATGACAATAAAGTATGTTGTACAATGGGTTATATCTTAGTCTTATCTCTGTTAACTAGATATCCCTAAATTTGCAACGAGATAAATTGTGCTAAGAGATTATCTCTTAGCTAAGACTAGACTAGACTCGTTTTTCATTTGTCTCTCTTCCACCTCAGTAATGATAAGGCTAAGATATAACCATTGTACATGCCCTTAGCCTAGTGGTAGACACCACTAGCACAAAAGCTACGGGTTTCAGTTACAAACCACTAGGATTAGAGTTAAATAGGTGCATCCGTACACCTGGTAAGTACTTAAGTAGGGGTACACACCACTGGCAACAAAAGCAGTAGGGGCATCCAAAATACTGCCCTTACAAACCATATTCCATCTTCCTCATCAATAACATCAGCAGCGTTGGTGGACGTTGCAGAAGAAGACTTGCTCGGTGGAGGTCTTGAACTTGAACATATTCACCTTGAACCCCTCACCGTCAAACTTCAGGACGAGGAGATCTCCAGTCTCGATGTTGATGGACTTGGCGAAATCCTCCCGGCCTTGGAAGATGACGAGGTTATCATCGTACCACCTCAACTGGACGTACAATCACATCATTTGGTGGTGTAAATGAGGACGCAGAGCTTCGGCTCGGTCTCACCATTCTTGTCCCGACTGTTCTTGTATTTTTCCAGCTTGAGCTTCTTCACGAGGAGGGGGGTGATGGCCTGAGGGATGATCAAGGTTCGCATCTCCACGAATGTGATCTCCACGCTGAAACGCTGGGGCCATGCCTCCATGGCTTCCTTTCCCACCCTTAGTTTATGCCCAATGGGAGGGTTCACCCTGTTTAGCGCCTTGTTCTTCATCATGAAGACCAACACCGGGACGAGCGGCTTGCTGCGGACCCAAGCCTCGTTGTGGAAGATGCAATCCCAGAGATTCTTAGGAGACTCTCCCTGAAGAATGCACGCCTCGTCTTGAAAATGTGAGAATGCAACTAATGACAAGCAACAAGATCATACAATTAATCACAAGTAACAACATCATGCAACATAATGTTTGGCAGTTTTCGTCCACTATGCGCTCGACTCGGTCTGACTCTACAGAAACGGCCGAATCGGCCGTTTCTAATGGATCTGACCCGAGGATGATTTAACTTTCATGCGGGCCATATTTTCGACGCACGAAACCAAACAAGCAGCCGGCTTAGCAGCTCCACGGTCTGTCCCGGCCGGCTGCATGCTGCCAAACATGCCCCCACGTGAATGGCGCGTCCTTCCGGCCGATTTGGACCGGAAACTGTCCTCGATTCATTCATACCTGTCCTTTTTTTCCTTGACACCATGGCATGACATCTCACGAATCAGAGATCGACGTCCCGATCCATCCCGGCTGCTACGTCTAGAAGCACGAGACTAGCTTAGCCGTTGGTTGGTCGGGGCAAATTGACAACCGGGCTGGCCTCCTCCCACCATATCGATCACCATGCAGCCGCCGGCTGGCCGTGGTCGCCCCACGTCGTCACCACCCCCCCGCGCGCGCCTCCTCCTGGCTCAGGATCTTCTTTTTCGCACGTGTCGCGCGCGACCAACCACGTACTGTAGTACTACGTTTACGTACGCCTCGAGCATCCGGCCCGGTCTGGTGCGGTGCAGGCCGGGGTACTGCGATGCATGGGAGACTGATCGAGAAGGCGTCCATCGACGTACGGCAAGTCTCCTCACGCTTGTGCCGATATTTGCTGCGGCGGCGAGCAATGGATCGAGCATCCAAGCTGGAGCCCATATATGGGGAGCTGACAGCGCTTGGTCTCGACTATATATTGACATGGGGTTGTTTCAACGTGCCGACGAAAAATAGGCGCGCGCGTATGTACGTACAGTGCCATACTGGAATACGGCCGGCCGGCCGATTTGATCCACTCACGTCCCTCTTCTGAGCGCAACCGCTGGGTGCAACTAGCTGATTCCCTTTGGCGCGGGGCGCAATGGACACCAGCGTACGTACTCTGCTATCGAATCTTACATGCGTATATATCGGCATATGTATGGACTAGTACGTAGTAGTTTATATATACAGCGAATCTTTAGTTTCTCGACTAGCTTGCAGGATTAGAAAGCAAGCTGGCGCGACAGGGATAATAGGCGCAAGTTCTGTGGTTCGAGACACGCTCCGTACGTACTACACTTATAGCATGTTTCCAGGCCGATGTGGCGAGCATTTCACCCAGAAAATCCGCATGCCATCCAGCTCGATGCCAGTATAACCTGGCTAGGGCAGCAATATCATTAACCTACCAAATAATCAATGCGCGAGTAGACTAACATGCACATGTCACTCCAAAGGAATTCGCTTTCAGTTCTTCTGTTCCTGGTCGATGCACATGCCGGAGAGGTACACCTCGTGCAGATTAATTTTCATTTCCGTGTCGATCAGCGTTGAAAATTTGCAGCTCGCTCACTGGCATGGAACATGCATGCACCACGTAATTAATCAGCAAAGCAAACATGGGTTCCATGGAAACGAGACGAGGCCAGTCACGCGTTTTTCTAGACTATGTTACTACCTCCATAGTAGAAAGTGGTCACAATGGGGAGTAACATAAGCTAGTAACCTACACACTTTCCTAGACTATGTTACTACCTCCACAATGGGGAGTAACATGTATGTAGTGTCATGCAACGATTTATTTATTAGGCTATAGACTCATTGTTTCTTGGAGTGTGTGATGTCCCGGTAACTTAGCTAGTTACCACAAGCATCTCTCTCTTCATTAAATACGTGCCACATAAGCAAAGTTGTGTTGAAGTGTGTGATGTTACTGCTAAGTTCCTCCCCATTGTGACCAGCCTAATATAGTATTAGGTAGTGTCATATTAATTAGGCTATATACTCATTGTGTGTTGGAATTTGTGATGTTATGGTAACATAGCTAGTTACCACCCTCGCTTTTTCCTTATTAAATATTTGTCACATCATCTTTTTTTCTATGTGGTACTGATATTACTAGCTATGTTACTCCCACTGTGACCAGCCTGGAGCCGAACCTAGGCGTGTTTGTTTGCTAACATACATTTGCACCCGTTGCCCTATCGGGTCTGGCTTTGAAAAAACGTGGCGAGAGAGCCACATTGTGCCCAGTGGCGGAGCTAGGTGTAAGAGCTAGTGATGTCAAAACTCAAAATAAACTACAGTGATGTAAAAAAATTAAGATTTACAGGGTTATTATGGAGTATTTATAACTAGGCTTTTATTGCCCACCATTTTTTTATATGGTCGCTTGACCACATAGTCAATGAAGAGCTCCGCCACTGATTGTGCCGCCTGTTTAGTTGTCTGAATCTGGTTTTTCTTTGTTGCATATTTATTTCGTATTTTCCTGTTTGGCTTGCTTTCTGAAAAGTTGATTTTGAATCGGACGGTTCTTTCCTGGTGTCTAGATGTGAAGAAATGGGCTCTGGAAGCGTCTGGGGTTTACTCGGTTAGGTCCATGCCAAGCTGGTCGAGGGAGCGGCTGTGGCGCATTTTAGGGAGGTTTGGGCTGCCAAACTCCCACTTAAGATCAATTTTTTTCCTGATAGCTCATTCTTGACAGACTACCTTCGGGGATGGTATTAGCTTCTAAGCAGGGACCCTCGAATGGGCATTGTGCTCTTTGTGACGGGCAGAAGGATGCTAGCTACATGTTTTTTAGTTGTTCCTTCGCTTTGTTTGGTTGGAGTGTGCTGCGATAGTTACTTGGGTGTAATTGGGCGCCGACAAACTTTCCTCGGTTTTTTGGCATTCTGTCTGCGCTCTCGGGGTCTAATAGGAGATTGGCGTGGTCTCTTTTTTTTTACTCAATCTTGGGCGCTTTGGCATATCAGAAATAAGCATGCCATTGAAAAGAAATTGTTTAACCACCTTGTTGATGTTATCTTTAAAACATTGGTTTTCTTGCAGCTTTGGTCCCGGATGGCAAAGGAGCGGGGCGCTCCAGGTCTTAGGAGGTTGGAAAACGATCTTGAGTACCTTTACGTGATGAGTCGTGGTGGCTGATTCGGGTGGCGTGCGTCGTGTCCGGGTGTTTCTTAGGTGGCTTCGTGGTTGGGGCGTTCCGGTTGGGCATTCCCTGGGTGTGCATGAGTTTGGCCTAAACTGTGTGGCCTCAGCTTGTTGTTTGGCCCTATTAATTTATGGTGCTGCCTTTTATCTAAAAAAAGTTGATTCTGGGGTGATTAGCTCCAACACACAGTTGTTTGGTTGTGTCATGTTTTTGTGTTGTGCTCACTATATTTTAAAAGTGGTGATGTTACCACCACCAATGCAAAATAATCACATCATCAACACTAAACATATAAACTAGCATATCAGATTCATTAGGCTATGCTTAAGTATGCCTAGAACAAAAGTACCTAACACACACAATACACTAGGCATGCTTAAGCAACGTGCAATTAGTAAGTCATGGGCATCCATAAGCCCAGTTCAACAGCTAACAGGGGCACCATGTATCTGATGTCTACGCGCGCTTTTATTCTTGTAGACAGTGTTGTGCCTCCAAGTGCAAAGCTTTGTAGAACAACAGCAAGTTTTCCTTAAGTGGATTACCCAAGGTTTATCGAACTCAGGGAGGAAAAGGTCAAGGGTATCCCTCTCAAGCAACCCTGCAATTACGATACAAGAAGTCTTTTGTGTCCCCAACACACCTAATGCAATTGTCAGTTGTATATGTGCACTAGTTCGGCGAAGAGAGAGTGAAATACAAGTAATATGGATGATTATAAGTGACAATAGCAATCTGAAATAAAAATGGCAGCAAGCAAACATATAGCAGAACTGAGTGTAAACGGTGTTTCAATGCTTAGAAACAAGGCCTAGGAATCCTACTTTCACTAGTGGACACTCTCAACAATGATAACGTAATTGAATTTATAAATATCTCACTTCACTATGCTACTCCGAACCTCTCCAAATTTCGCTAGAAACTTTACTTGGAACAACTAATTCATGAAAATAAAGATACAAAGGAGTTGCTACAGAAGTAAACAACACCTTTACTCAAAGAAAACAGAGAAAAACAAAGAAAAGGAAAAAAACATGGGTTATCTCCCAAGAAGTGTTTTTCTTTAAAGCCTTTTAGTTAGGCATGATAATTTGAGAAGATGCTCACATAAGAAATATGAATTTGAGCAAAAGAGAGCATCAAGAAGAAAATGTAAAACAAATTTAAGTCTAACTCACTTCCTATGAAAATGAATCTTGTAGAAAAACAAGTCATGAGAGCACAAAGCAACAAGCATAGGAAAGCAAAACAAGTGCAACTTCAAAAATTTCAACATAAAGAGGGGAAATCTGATATTGTTGAGATGTATAAAACTATTTTTCCCTATCTCATAATAACTTTCAGTAGCATCATCAATTAAATTAACAATATAAGTATCACATACAACATTCTTATCATGAGCCACATGCATAAAAGAATTGATACTCTCCACATAAGCATAGTCATTCTTATTAATAGTAGTGGGAGAAAATTCAACAAAATAGCTATCATTATTATTGTCATCACCATAACCATCAAATATAAGATGTATATTGTAATCATGATTAATTTTCTCCTCAATAGTAGGTGGACTGAAAATAGCATTTTCATCATTGTAAACATCATATATAGAAGGCATATCATGATCACAATAAAATTTATCATCAATAGTAGGTGGAACTAGGATAGCACAATTATTATAGTCATCATATATTGGAGGCAAAGTATCATCAAAGAAAACTTCCTCAAAAGGTGGGGGGCTAAAAATATCATATTCATCAAAACCAGCTTCCCCAAGCTTAAACTTTTCCATAGCATTAGCAATAATGATGTTCAAATAATTCATACTAATAACATTGATACTAGCATGAAAATAAAGTTTCATAGGTTTTTTTTAATTTTATCTTCAAACACTTCATGTCCTAACTCAAAGATAAATATTATAAAGCTCTCTCATATTTTTGTTGTTTTCCATTAATCCTAACTATTAAAAATAAAAACAAGGAACAAGTAAAAATAAGCCTAACTAGTGAAAACAAGAAACAAGGAAATAACTTCGAGCACTCACACCCGAGGATGTGAGTACCTTTTACCTTACCTCCCCGGCAACGGCGCCAGAAAAGAGCTTGATGTATACGCACACTTCTATTATTGTAGACAGTGTTGGGCCTCCAAGTGCAGAGGTTTGTAGAACAACAGCAAGTTTCCCTTAAGTGGATTACCCAAGGTTTATCGAACTCAGGGAGGAAGAGGTCAAAGGTATCCCTCTCAAGCAACCCTGTAATTACGATACAAGAAGTCTCTTGTGTCCCCAACACACCTAATACAATTTTCAGTTGTATAGGTGCACTAGTTCGGCGAAGAGAGAGTGAAATACAAGTAATATGGATGATTATAAGTGACAATAGCAATTTGAAATAAAAATGGCGGCAAGCAAACATGTAGCAGAACTGAGTGTAAACGGTGTTTCAATGCTCAGAAACAAGGCCTAGGGATCCTACTTTCACTAGTGGACACTCTCAACATTGATAACGTAATTGAATGCATAAATATCTCTCTTCACTATGCTACACCGAACCACCCCCCGGTGGAATAACGAACACCAATCCATGCGTAGGTCTGTCACAACACTCCTCAAATCTGTATTCCCTCTCTAGGTCATCCCACGCTGTCACTATGAGCGCCCCAAATTAGTACTAAACAAACGCCACAATTTCATAGGGTCATCCAACACAAGATATAAATATCATGCTAAACCACCCGGTGCACACACTGTCACCTTTACACCGTGATCAAGTGTTTACGAAGATCTCATAACAAAACCACTTAAGTAGCATAACAGATGGAGATTACATCTACTTATTCAACTAGATTATAGAGCTCATGATCACATAAAGATCACACCATGGGAGGGAGAGATGAAACACATAGCTACCGATAGAGCCCTCAGCCCCGACGGAGAACTACTCCCTCCTCATCATAGGAGACAGCAACGACGATGAAGATGGCGGTGGAATCGATGGAGATTGCTCCGGGGGCACTTCCCCGTCCTGGTAGGGTGCCGGAACAAAGATTTTTGTTCCCCGAAACTTGTCGGTGGCGGCGGTGGAGCTACGGAACTTTTCGTGGAAGGATGCCGATATCTAGGGTTGATGCGTCGGGGGGGCATATATAGGCGAAAGGGCGATGGCGGTGGGCGCCCGAGGGGCCTATACCACCAGTGGGGACGGCCAGGGGGAGCCCGCGCGGAGGCATGGTGTGCGGGCTCCAGGGCCCCCCTCCGGGTCTCCTTTGGACTTCCTTGACACTCCGGGAATTCTAAGACTTCTGGCTTTTGAATCGTCCAATTCCGAGAATATTTCCAGAACAACTTTTCTAAAACTAAAAACAGCAGAAAACAGGAACTGGCTCTGTGGCATGTTGTCAATAGGTTAGTCTCAGAAAATCCATAGAAAGGGCATAAAGTCTAAGGAAACCATGTAGCATATGGCATGAAAACAACATGGAACATCAGAAATTAAGGATACGTTTATGACGTATTCGTGCCCCTCATCAAAACACAACAATTAACAAACTATCTGACTTAACCACGCAGGTGTTAGCCGTGGTTAGGACAAGTGTAGTCCTTCACAATGGAGGTGCAGACCATGAAGACGGTGAGTTTGAAGCCAATCGCGGCGATCTTGAAGAAGACAACGACATGCTCCTATAGCTTGAACCTCCGCATGACCTATGATCAGTTCATCCTAGCACCACCTCGTCGCCAAGGGCCTCACCTGCACCCAGTTGTCGCAGAATTCACACACACTGTTGGGGGTATGCCCTAGAGACAATAATGTCCAGTTATTATACTATCTCCAAGTTTAGAATTAAGTTTATGTCATCACGGTACAACCGCTATAGCACTTGAAAAGTGAGTTTTCAAAGGAAAATATTTGTGCAGGTGGGAAGACATAAAAAAATAAGAGTTCCTAATCTTTGTCTCTAAGATTAGCTTATAGTTTGTGAGATGATCACATTTTCCTGATCATGGACTTGATTAAAAAGTCTAGCAAAAATTTCTAAGCTCTGATACTAAAAATTCTGAATTTGCAGTTTATTGCAGAGTGGAAAGAATAGATGCAAGAGAGGAGGAAAGCGTGGAAGGCACAAGAGAATAATGGCTCGTGCTCGGGGGACGGACGGAATGTGGGCGCTAGAAAGGACACCAGAGGAAGAATGAGCCTCGCCATTTCTTGGATGGTGGCTCGTGCTCGGACTTCAACCCTATGGGCAAACAAGCTTGGCAGAGCATCCATCTTCCCCACCAGGTTCACCTAAAACATGTTGATGTTCTCAAAGTGGCGATCTTGCGGGGTACTGATGGGAAGGTCCAAACGGTGCATGACGGCCTGTGCCGACCCGGCAAGGGTGTGATACGTCTCAAACGTATCTATAATTTCTAATGTTCCATGTTGTTTTCTATACACTTTATATCATTTTTATGGATTTCCTGGGACTAGCCTATTAACAAGATGCCACAACGCCAGTTCCTGTTTTCTGCTGTATTTGGTTTCAGAAAAATTGTTCTCTAAATATTCTCGAAATTGGACGAAACAAAATCCCAGGGTCCTAATTTTCTGTCACGTACATGGAGTCCGGAGGAGACCCGGAGGGAGGCCACAGGGTGGCCACACCATAGGGCGGCGCCCCCCTGGCCACCCACCGACATCGCACTTTCACGTATTTATACTCCTTCTCGGGAAAACCTTAAATACCCGAGCCTCCATCCACAAAAAGTTCTGTAGTCGCCGTCATCGTCAACCCTAGTCCGGGAGGGTTCTGAAGCTCTCTTCGGCACCCTGCTGGGAGGGGAAATCATCACTGGAGGGCTCTACATCACCATGTCTGCCTCGGAGTGATGCGTGAGTAGTTAATCTTTGGACTATGGGTCCATAGCAGTAGCTAGATGGTTGTCTTCTCCTCTTTATGCCACCATGTTTAGATCTTGTGAGCTCCCTAACATGATCAAGATCATCTATCTGTAGTGTTGCATGTTGTGTTTGCTGGGATCCGATGAATATTGGATGCTATGTCAAGTTGATTATAGATCTATCTTTTATATGATCTTGCATGCTCTTCGTTACTAGTACTGGCCAAGTTGATGCGTGTAACTCCAAGAGGGAGTATTTATGCTCGATAGTGGGTTCATGCCTCTAGTTATCTAGGAGAGTGACAATAACTTCTAAGATTGTGGATGTGATGTTGCCACTAGGGATAAACCAGCAATGTTTTGTCTAAGGATAATTCCGTTGTTTACTTTATGCACTTTACTTTCTGTTGCTTGCAACTTAATACCCAAAGTCTGCTTGGATTACGTTCTGAGGTTGGATTATTAGTCATAGATGCATTTGTATTATGGTCTATGTATCATGTTGTAGTGCCCAAATAAATCTCATTGTAATCATCGTGTCTTGCATATGCACTACGGTGCAGCCTCTATCTCTATCAATTGCCCAACTCTAATTTGTTTACCCAACATATTATCTATCTATTTTGGAGAGTGATGTCTACGCACGCTTCAGTGTTGGGCCTCCAAGTGTAGAGGTTTGTATAACAGCAGCAAGTTTCCCTTAAGTGGATCACCCACGGATTATCGAACTCAGAGAGGTAGAGGTCAAAGATATCCCTCTCAACCAACCTTGCAATTATGATACAAGAAATCTCTTTTGTCCCCAACACACCTAATACAAGTTTAAGTTGTATAGGTGCACTAGTTCGGCGAAGATATAGTGAAATACAAGTAATATAGATGACTATAAGTGACAATAGCAATCTGAAAATAAAAATGGCAGCAAGCAAACATGTAGTAGAACTTATTGTAAACGGTGTTTCAATGCTTAGAAACAAGGCCTAGGGATCATACTTTCACTAGTGAACACTCTCAACAATAATAACATAATTTAATGCATAAATATCATCTATTCACTATGCTACTCCGAACCACTCTCCGGTCGGATAACATACACCAATCATTGCATTGGGCTATAAGAGCACTACATAGAGTTCGCATTTTCCCATCTAAGTAATCCCCACGCTAACACTATGAGACCTAGATGGTTCCAAACAAACACCACAATTTCATAGGGTCATCCAACATAAAATATAAATATCATGCTAAACCACACGGTGCACACACTGTCACCTTTACACCGTGATCAAAGTGGCTAAGTAAATCTCATAACAAAATCACTTGAGTAGCATAATAGATGAAGAGTAACATCTACTTATTCAACTGGATTACAAAGCTCATGATCACATAAAGATCACACCATGGGAGAGAGAGATGAAACACATAGCTACCGGTAGAGCCCTCAACCCCGGGGGAGAACTACTCCCTCCTCATCATGGGACACAGCAACAACGATGAAGATGGCGGTGGAGTCGGTAGAGATGGCTCCAAGGGCACTTTCCCGTCCCGGCAGGGCGACGGAATAGAGATTTCTGTCCCCCGAAACTTGTCGGCGATGGCGGCGGAGCTACGAAACTTTTCATGGATGGAGGCTGGATGTTTTAGGGTTTATTCATCGAGGGGATTATATAGGTGAAAGGGCGATGTCGGTGGGTTCCCGGGGGGCCCACACCCCCAGCTGGCGCGGCCAGGGGGGACCCGCGCCCCCCTATGGTGTGGCTCCTCCTCTGCCCCCTCCGGGTCTCCTTTGGACTTCGTTGACGTGCTGGGAATTCTAAGACTCTAGGATTTTGATTTGTCCAATTCCGAGAATATTTCTGGAACAACTTTTCTTAAACCAAAAACAGCAGAAAACAGGAACTGGCTCTGTGGCATCTTGTCAATAGGTTAGTCCCAGAAAATCCATAAAAAGTACATAAAGTGTATAGTAAACATGTAGCATATGGCATGAAAACAACATGGAACATCAGAAATTATTAATAAGTTTGAGATGTATCAAGCATCCCCAAGGTTAATTCCTACTCGTCCTCGAGTAGGTAAAACGATAAAAACAAATAATTTCTAGGGTGACATGCTACCAACATAAACTTGATCATCTAAATTGTAAAAGCATATGTAAAGTGAGATCATAGTACTTTAATCACAAGCATGATAGATATAATTCTTAACAATGAAACTTAGCAATCACTTTGCATATGAAAAGTAACACAAATAAAAGATCATGAATAATAATGCACTTGAAAGTTATGTGTTTATTTCGAGCATAAACGAAACATAGCAAAGTGATATTTCGTTTGTCCTTAAGAGTGGGAAAAAACATAAATGCCAGGACACCTTCAAATTGCAAGTGGATGACTAGAACAGATAATTTGAGAGAAAGTAATAACACATCATGAATCAATCAATAATAATCTTTGGGACTGATGCACATTAAACTCAGAATGGCCACTACGCTCTCTTAATTGTGCATAAGGTTAGAAGATGGATACTCAACATAAAAGTAAAAGAAAGGCCCTTCACAGAGGGAAGCAGGAATTAACTCATGTGCTAGAGTTTTTTTTTATTAAACAGAGGTATTGAAAACATTTTTTAGAGAGGTGTATGCTTATGTCAACAAATGGTAAACAAAAAATATAGTACGTCACAAGCCAACTAGACTTCATAGGAGCGGCTCCCATTGAAGGACACAACTGGTATAGAAGGTCATCCCTCTTTTTTTTTGTTTACACAATTATGCTTTTACTAAATTAGGGACAAAAATAGTGAAGAGAATTTAATAGTAACCAATTTTGGGGATGGGCACCCCGCTGCCAGCTCTTCTATCAATTTGGATAAACAGATGTGCCACTAGTCCAGGTGTGCAAAGTCCAATCAACAAGTGAGATAAATATTCTCTATTTATGTCCTCGTGAGATAAAACAGGGGCACAAAACAGGAATAATTTTGAAAGTTTAAAGGTAGCACATGAGAAATTTACTTGGAGTGGCGGTTACATACCACATGTAGGTAGGTATGGTGGACACATTTGGAAAACTTCGGTTTTTGGGAATTGGATGCACGAGTAGAGCTCATACTCAGTACAGGTGGAGGCTAGCAAAAGACTGGGAGCGAAAAATTAAGAGAGCAGTAATGGCCATAATCATGCATAGAGACAAAAACATTATTAATCAAAGCATAAATGGTATTACAAGTCAAAAACTAAATGATCATAGAGGCTATAGGTGACTAGTTTGTAATCATAAACATGGTGGAAGCATGCGTCAAGTCAACCAAATAAAGCATTCGAAGGCGAACACCACAAAATTATGCGTCAATGTGATAAAAACAACTCATGATTCTTTCAATGGCACATTAAGCACTCTCAGTTTTTTGAGACAAGTCATCCTAAAATAATAACTACTAAGCATAGAATTAGAATAACATCCAACATTACATGAAAAAGTCTAGCCACAGTCTATAGGAGCTTCTTTTTGCACCGATATAAGCACAAAAATTGTACTACTGCTTTCCAACACCAATAATTTTATAATAAACAAAAACTCTCCAAGAGATATAGCAATGAAACAAGAGAGTACTAATACTCTAATAGAACTAACAACTCTGAATAAGAGATGTATGAAAAATAGGAGCTAAAAGGATTTGCAGCAGATAGAAGAAAAACTAAGAATACGAGCATGGTAGAAAATGAGTTTTCATATGAAAAAGAGGAGCGTGTGTCTCTCCCACACAAGAATGCTGCGTTCCAACTAATTTTATTGCAGCAAGGGAAACAAAATAAAACAAAACAAAACAAAAACAAACATACGCTCCAAGTAAAGTGCATATGATCTGACCGATTAAAAATATAGTTTCACTAGAAGTGAACTGAGAAGTTGATGATGAAGAAGGGGGTGCCTTGGTCATCCCCAAGCTTAGACGCTTGAGTCTTCTTGAAATTTTATGAGATGAACCACAGAGGCATCCCCAAGCATAGGCTTTTCACTCTTCCTGATCACATTATATCACCCTCTTCTCTTGACCCTTGAAAACTTCCTTAACACCAAACTCAAAGTAATTCTCATTAGAGGGTTAGTGCATAATCAAAAACTCACATGTTCTACATGGAAATAAGAATTATTAATACTTTTTAAAAATTAGCTAAAGCCATATTCTGTGGAGCAAAGAAATTCACTCAACATAGTAAAAGAGAGAATGCAAGTAAAAAGGCAGAATCTGTCAAAACCAGAATAGTCTGTAAAGACGATTTTTTTGGGGGCACTTACGTTGTTCAAATCGAAAAACGCAAAGGTAGAAAAAGTTTCAGAAATAGCTGAGGATTAAGCACAAAACTTTTCAGGCCATTTTTATCTTTCTGTGAATTTACACGGATTTAACAGTGGACAACAGAAATCTGTTCCCTACGTAGAAATCAGAATCTAACCTCAACCTTCCAGTAGAGACTTTACTTGGCACAAAAAATGCGAGAAAATAAATATACAAAGGAGTTGCTACAAAAGTAAACAACACCTTGACTTGAATAAAACAGAAGAAAACATTGCAAAAATAAAAACATGGGTTATCTCCCAAGAAGTGTTTTTCTTTAAAGGCTTTTAGCTAGGCATGATAATTTGAGAAGATGCTCCCATGAGAAATATGAATTGAAGAAAAATAGAGCATCAAGAAGAAAATGTAAAACAAATTTAAGTCTAACCCACTTCCTATGAAAAAGAATCTTGTAGAAGAACAAGTCAATAAAGCACAAAGTGGTTAGCATAGGAAGACAAAATAAGTGCAACTTCAAAAATTTCAACATAAAGAGGGGAAACTTGATATTGTTGAGATGCATAAGACTATGTTTCCCTCTCTCATAATAACTTTCAGTAGCATCATAAATAAAATTAACAATATAACTATCACATAAAATATTCTTATCATGAGCCACATGCATAAAAGAATTGATACTCTCCACATAAGCATAGTCATTCGCATTAATAGTAGTGGGAGAAAAATCAACAAAATAGCTATCATTATCATTCTCATCACCATGATCATCAAATATAGGAGGAATATTGTAATCATAATTAATTTTCTCCTCAATAGTAGGTGGACTAAAAATATCATATTCATCATTGTTATCTTCATAAAGAACTTCAACATGGTAGACACGTTGTATATTAGGGATATGGTTTTGGATAATCCCTCCATAACTATGAGAAGTTTCATAAGGATAATTGTAATTATGGTCTATGTTATAGTATTATTCATAATTATCAAAGACTGGGGGCATAATATCATCATTAGTAATAGAATAGTTATCTTCCACAGTGTGTTCATTTGTAAACATATCATCACTTTTACTAGAAGGAGATGTATCAAGCGTATAATCATCAGTAGCAAAAGGATTTTCGAACACATCATCCACAAGCTCAGAGATCTCTATATCATCATTGCAAGGAATATGGATGGTACTAATAGTACTGCAATTGTTATCATCATTTTCAGAATCGGTACCAAAGAGATTTTCAATATCATAAGTAGTGTGTTTGTCCCAATCATGATCACTTTCATAAATAACAGGCAGAGGAAAATCATCGAGTTCAGACTCATTAGCAAAAACTACAATAAATTCTTCGGGGGAGATATCGTTACCTCTCTCCTTTTAGTCATTCTCTTCTTCTTCTTCCTCTTCTTCCCCTCTTTTGGACGGACAGGCTTGAAAGGAAGCTTCTCCACATACCCTGGTTTATTGTCAGAAACAATAGAAAGAACTTTGGAGGATTCCTCCTATTCATGAATAAGAACAAACACACATATTAGTCCTATCATATTTTGGTAAATTCTCCTCTTTTATAATATTTTGTATGTAAGTATTTGCGTCGCAATTATTCACACAATAAAGATGACAACCATGCAGGACACTATTCATATCAAGAGAACTCATATCTACCAAAGAAGTTTTTCTTGATAACTCTTCACACCCCAAAAATAATGTAAGTTCATCATGCTGATTAGGAGTGATCATGTCATCACAATACAAACTTGCAGTACTCATTGGTTTTGAAAGGCTATTATTATAGCCTGAGCATTGAAAATTAAAATGACCTACTGATGCGTGTGAACACACATTCGTTGGGAGACCCCAAGAGGAAGGTATGAAGAGTGCAGCAGCAAGTTTCCCTCAGAAAGAAACCAAGGTTGAATCGACTAGTAGGAGGAAGGAGTAACTTCATAAGGTTGATGCAGCTGAGATGTCAGGGCACACTACTGGTTCAACAGAACCGTGGAACCTACACAACACAATCAAATCACTTTGCCCCAACGAAGCAGTGAGGTTGTCAATCTCACCGGTTTTACTGAACACAAAGAGGTTAAACGTATGGTGTGGAAAACAGTATGAGAACAGTATGAAAGCAGTAGTAACAGTATGAAATCAGTGTGTGTATTATCAGGATGAGAAAAAGGACCAGGGTCCACAATTCACTGGTGGTGTCTCTCCATGAAAGATAAATAACATGTGTGGTGAACAAATTACAGCTAGGCAATGACAGAAATGAAGGTTGCACCGTAGTGCATATGCAAGACATAAAGATTACTATGTGATTCATGCGGGCAATATGACAAAATACATATACCATCATCCAACTGCATCTATGTCTAATAATCCACCCTCCGAATATCATCCGAACAAACGTTGGGTATTAAGTTGCTAGCAACAGATTATCGCAGTAAGAAAAGTGTGTAATGTAAACAATGTAAACTAGGAAAACACTGTTGTTTTCTCCCTAATGGCAACAACACATCCTCCATCTGTCACGTTTATGTCACTTGAGCATAGATGCAAAGGAGGCATGAAACCACTATCGATCATAAATACTCCCTCTTGGAGTTACTAGCATCTACTTGGCCAGAGCATCTACTAATAACCGAGAGCATGCAAGATCATAAATAAAATAAGCATGAAGATAACATGATAGATTGATAGACATAGCATTCAACATTCATAAGATCCCAGCAAACACAACATGTAGCATTACATAAAGATGATCTCGATCATGTGAGGCATCTCATGAGATCTAAACATGAGGTACAAAGTGGAGCGAACAACCATGTAGCTACTGCTATGGACCTGTAGTGCAGGGATGAACTACTCACGCATCACTTCGGAGGAGGGCATGGTGGTGTAGACCCCTCCGGTGATGAATTCCCCTCCCGGCAGGGTGTCGAGGAGAGCTCCAGAATCCTCCCAATCTCGGGATGACGATGACGGCGGGCTCGGGTGTTTCTCGGAACGAAGTGGTATATCTTTAGGGTTAATATGTCGGGGGTATAAATAGGTGAAAGGGAAAAGGCGGTGGAGGCTTGGGGGGCCCACACCACCCCATGGCGCGGCCAGGGGTGCGCCGCCCTATGGTGTGGGCCCCCTGTGGCTCCCCTCTGGGTCTCTTCGGGACTCCATGGAACCTTAGGGAATTCTAGGACCTCCGGACTTTTCTGAAACTAAAAACAGCAGAAAACAGGGAACTAGCTCTGGGGCATCTTGTCAATAGGTCCGTCCGGAAAATCGATAAAAATGACATAAAGTGTATAGAAAACATGTAGGAAACAACATGAAAACAACATGGAACATTAGAAATTAAGGATACGTTTATGACGTATCACCCACTTTATAACACAGTTCACAAATAAAAGGATAGAGGGCACACACTTTTTCACCAAGATCATTTAAATCCCTGCACCACATTCTAGTTTTTTCATTCCTATGATGGATACAATATTCTTCTTTGATTTGATTCTTTTCACAAGGTCCAAGTGCTCCAAAAAAATAACATGCTTATAAGAATTAGTACTTTCAAAAGTTTGAGCATGTTCATTACAATCATTAATAACAGTTTCATTTTTCATGCAAGTGTCTTTAAAAGGTTCATGATATATGTCCCAATTTTATTTAGGAACATTAATATGAGAAGAAAAGGATCTATACCAACCAACTATCATTTGAGGATCAAGGCCATATTTAGCACTAAGCTCTTGAAAATCAGCAGTTTCAGCGAAAGACTTAATGCAATCATACTCATAGTTTATACCAGATTCTTTACCTCAGTCGTTATTCCAATCTTCATTATTGTTTTGAATTGTTTCAAGAAGATCCCATTTATCTTCAAACTTCTTACTTGAGAAAGAAACCTCTGAACATGCATCTAGATAATCTCTGTAATGTCTTGAAAGCCTTGCAGAAAAATTAGTAACAATTATTTCCTCAGGAAGCTCATGGTTCGAACATTTGAATATTAATGTTTTCAGTCTTCCCCAAGGTTGAGAAATGCTTTCTCCATCACGAGGCTAAAAATTATAAATGTAATTCCTATCTAAATACAGTTCATGAGGAGGATAAAATTTAGAGTAAAAGAGTGATTCAAGCTCCTTGCACTCCAAGTGATGAGGATCATCTAGTAGCTCATAACACTCCTTTGCTTTGTCCCTAAGTGACAAAGAGAATAGCCTCCTCTTAACTTGGTCCATTGAAATACCTCCACACTTGACCGACTCGCATAATTCATGTATAAAGAGTAAATGATCACTAGGATGGACAATTACATCTCCAAAATAGCAGTTATTCATGACACGTTCAAGAATTGTCATAGGTATTTTAAAAGGAATACTTTCAGTAGGAGGATTTAAAATATCACAAGCATCATCAGAGCAAATTTTCTCCTCTAGAGCTGGGGAACTAAAAAGATCATTTTCATAAAAACTAGCTTCCCTAAGCTTAGACTTTTCCATAGAATTAGAAATAATGTTTTTAAAAGAATTAACGCTAATAACACTGCTATCACTACTATGCAAACAAAATTCCATAGGTTTTTTAATTTTCTCTTCAAAAGCATCATGTCCTAATTCAAAATAAATATTATAAAGTTCTCTCATATTTTTGTTGTTTTCCATTAAGCCTAACTAGTGAAAATAAAAACAAGAAACAAAAAGATATAATTGCAGAATCTAATGGAAATAACTTCGAGCACTGACAGAGGATGTGAGTACCTTTTACCTTACCTCCCCGGCAACGACGCCAGAAAAGAGCTTGATGTCTACACACGCTTCTATTCTTGTAGACAATGTTGGGCCTCCAAGTGTAGAGGTTTGTAGAACAACAGGAAGTTTCCCTTAAGTGGATCACCCAAGGTTTATCAAACTCAGGGAGGTAGAGGTCAAACATATCCTTCTCAAGAAACCCTGCAATTACGATACAAGAAGTCTCTTGTGTCCCCAACACACCTAATATAATTGTCAGTTGTATAGGTGCACTAGTTCGGTGAAGAGATAGTGAAATACAAGTAATATGAATGATTATAAGTGACAATAGAAATCTGGAATAAAAATGGCAGCATGCAAACATGTAGCAGAACTGATTGTAAATGGTGTTTCAATGCTTAGAAACAAGGCCTAGGGATCATACTTTCGCTATTGAACACTCTCAACAATAATAACATAATTGAATGCATAAATATCATCTCTTCACTATGCTACTCCGAACCACTCTCCGCCGAATAACAAACACCAATCATTGCGTAGGGCTATAAGAGCACTCCTTAGAGTTCGCATTTCCCCATCTAGGTAATCCCCACGCTATCACCATGAGACCTAGATGGTTCCAAACAAACACCACAATTTCATAGGGTCATCTCATACGTCATAAATGTATCCTTAATTTCTGATGTTCCATGTTGTTTCCCACATGTTTGCTATACATTTTATGTCATTTTTATCGATTTCCCGGGACTAACCTATTGACAAGATGCCACAGAGCAAGTTCATGTTTTCTGCTGTTTTTAGCTTCAGAAAAGTTATTCTGGAAATATTCTCGGGATTGGAAAATTCAAAATCTAGAAGTCTTAGAAGTCTTGGAGGGTCCACGGAGTCCCGAAGAGACCTGGAGGGGTGCCCGGGAGCCACCACACCATAGGGGGGCGCGGTTCCCCCTCTGGCCACGCCAAGGGGTGGTGTGGGCCCCCTGGCCACCCCCCGACATCGCCCTTTCGCCTATATATGCCCCCTGATGCATAAACCCTAAATCAATAGGACTTTTCCACCAAAAACATATGTAGCTCCGCCGCCACCGACAAGTTTCGGGGGATAGAAATCTCTGTTCTGGCACCCTGCCGGGACGGGGAAGTGCCCCCGGAGCCATCTCCATCGAATCCACCGCCATATTCATCACTGTTGTTGTCTCCTATGATGAGGAGGGAGTAGTTCTCCCCCGAGAGTGAGGGATCTACCGGTAGCTATGTGTTTCATCTCTCTCTCCCATGGTGTGATCTTTATGTGATCGTGAGCTTTGTAATCTAGTTGAGTTAGTAGATGTTACTGATACGTCCATTTTGCATCACTAGTTTATATCATAATTTTCTGTTATTCATCGATATATTTCATGTTATGAGGCATCCCTTATGTTATTTTATCTTATTTTTCATGTTTTACAATTTTTGGAGAATAAACACCAGGACCAGAAATCTGATGGAAAAAGCACCGTCGAGATACCATATTTCAGAAGATCGGAAGAAGAAGGGGGACATCCGGGGGTTCCTAAAAGTTAAGAGGAGGAGCTCAGCCAGAAGGAGAGCCATAGGGGGGCCACCAGGGGCCCACGCCTAGGGGTGGCGCCCCCTGGCTGCGCCACCTAGGGGCGTGGCCACCCTGGCCCACCTATGGGGGTCATCTTTGGTGTGCCTGGACCCAAGGGAACCCTAAGCCTCATTCCATCCTCGAAGAATTATTCAGCTACCGCTGCGGGGCGGAAAATACCCGAGAGAGAAAAGCTTTGTGGGAGGGAGAAATCTGCCAGGGAAATTCCTCTCCGGAGAGGGGAAATCACCGCCATCGTCACCGTCATCGCTCCGGGCGTCATCAAGATCGTCACCATAATCATCATCACCACCAGCACCATCACCCTCATCATCCACCGTCATCCCGCTGTAACAATTAGGGGCCTCTACCATTGTTTTGCATTAGATCTCTCTCCCGGTGTGGATTACTTGTTAGTAGTTGATGCTTGTGAGATTTATCGGTGTTTTCACTTTATGAACAGATTTTTATCATCCACTATATCACCTCTGATCATGATCTATATGATGTGTTGTGAGTAGTTCGTGTTGTTCTTGAGGACATGGGAGAAGTCAAGTTGTTAGTAGCGAAGTAATGTTGAATAATATTTAATGTTTGATATTTAAGTTGTGGTGTTATTCTCCTAGTGGTGTCATGTGAACGTCGACTACATGACACTTCACCATTTATGGGCCTAGGGTGATGCATCGTGTATTTGGCTACTAATTGTGGGGTTGACGGAGTGACAGAAACCTAAACTCCTGTTAGGAAACCATTACACGAGGGAGCGTAGGATCCCGGAGTTTAAAGCTGTGGTTAGATTTATTTCTTAATTACTTTCTTGTAGTTGCGGATTCTTGCAAGGGGTATAATCACAAGTATGTATTAGTCTTGGATGGGACGGTACATTAGCATAGGTTCACCCACACAACACTTACCAAAACACCAAACATTATTCAAATGCATGGAACAAAAGCACTTGACAGAAACCTCCCGTGTGTCCTCGAGAACGTTTGTTAATCATAAGTAAACTCACTGGCTTGTCCTTTGCTGAAGAAAGGATTGGGACACTTGCTAAAATTATTATTACTGCATTTTATTTAATCGCAATTTTCTAGTATTTACAGTTATTCCTTCATCGAAACTGCTTGTGAACACCTTCTGCTCCTCGTTGGGTTCGACACTCTTATTTATCGAAAGTACTACGATACACCCCCTATACTTGTGGGTCATCAAGACTATTTTCTGGCGACGTTACCGGGGAGTGAAGCGCTATTGGGAAGTGGAATTGATAAAGGAAGCTTCTGTTGTAAGTGGTGTTTTTATTTCTGTCTAATGCTTTATTACACTATGTTTGTAACTCCTTTTGAGTCCTTATTTGCGGGCACTTCTGCCACTGCTAGGGTAGTAAGTGACCCACTGCATGTTGAATTGGATTCTTATAAAATACATATAAAGATTGTTAAACGTGTTATGGATAACTGCTATTTTGGTAATGGAAATGTCCATCCTGGTGATCATTTGCTCTTTTTACATGAATTATGCGAGTTGTTCAAGTGTGCAGGTATGACAGTGAGCCAAGTGAAGAGGAAATTATTCTCTATATCATTGACAGGCCGAGCCGCTGAATGGTTCAAACTGCTGAGAACTAGCCAAACTATTGAATGGGAGGAAATTATACCTCTCTTTTATTCTAAATTCTATCCTCCAAGTGATATCCATAGAGATCGGAATTATATATATAATTGTTGGCCTCATTACGGAGAGAGTATTGCCCAAGCATGGGGGAGATTGAAGTTACTAATGCTCAAATGCCCCATCCTTTTGAGTCCTTATTTGCGGGCACTTCTGCCACTGCTAGGGTAGTAAGTGACCCACTGCATGTTGAACTGGATTCTTATAAAATACATATAAAGATTGTTAAACATGTTATGGATAACTGCTATTTTGGTAATGGAAATGTCCATCCTGGTGATCATTTGCTCTTTTTACATGAATTATGCGAGTTGTTCAAGTGTGCAGGTATGACAGTGAGCCAAGTGAAGAGGAAATTATTCTCTATATCATTGACAGGCCGAGCCACTGAATGGTTCAAACTGTTGAGAACTAGCCAAACTATTGAATGGGAGGAAATTATACCTCTCTTTTATTCTAAATTCTATCCTCCAAGTGAAATCCATAGAGATCAGAATTATATATATAATTGTTGGCCTCATTACGGAGAGAGTATTGCCCAAGCATGGGGGAGATTGAAGTTACTAATGCTCAAATGCCCCATTCATGAGCTCCCCAATAATATCGTTATTAATAATTTCTATGCAAGGCTTCCTCTTCATGATAATGATTTATTGGATGCTTCTTGTTCTGGATCATTTACATGTATGAAGGATGAAGCTAAATGGGAACTTCTTGACCGTATTCAATAAAACACTGAAGTATGGGAGAATGACAAAGGTAGAAGTCAGGTATAAATTATGACTATGAATGCATTAAAACCTTTATGTCATCTGAGGATTTTCATAATGTTAGTGTTGTTTGTGGTCTTGATTCTCAAGTTGCTGCAGACTTATATAAGGCTTTTGCTTCTTACATTGATATTACTAAAAAGGAATGGGATAAGTACCATGCACCTATAAAGATACTATTAATTATGTTCTCTCTAGAGATATAGAAGTTCATGCCGTTGATTCTATTGTGCCTGAACCTTATATTTAGAAAATGCCTATCCCTGTTAAGGTAAAAGAACACTCTATGTTAGCTAGTGTGATTAATAAAAGTGCAAAGAAACTTGTAGAACCCGAGGAACAAATAACTATAGAACCTAGAGTAGCAATAGTAAAGGACCTTGTTTCTGAAAATGTAGAAGAGGGACACATTATATTTTGTGAAGATGCTTCTAATATTGTCTCTCATCCTAGTAAATCTAGGAAACCTAGTGTTCCTGTGCTATCTGTTAGGATAGGTGATCATTATTATTATGGTTTATGTGATACTTGTGGTGCTGTTATTGATTGTAAAAAGGAGAAAATTCTTACAAAGTTTGATGGAGAGTCTTATGAATTTAATTTCTCCAAATTTTCTAAAGCACCTTATGAAGCTGAATTTCCTAATGAGAATTATAAATTTGAACAATTGGCTTCTATTGCTCTTGCTCCTAACAATCCTTTGCAGCAATACATGGAAGATCACGAAAGTGATGTCTTTATGGAAGAAAGGAATGAAATTGATAAGATTTTCCTACATCAGCCAGCAATGCTGAAACATAATTTACCTATGGAAGACTTGGGTACAACATTACCACCCAAGGAAGATCCTTTTTTTGATTTAAAGCCTTTGCCTGATAATCTTAAATATGCTCATATTCATGATACGAAATTATATTCTGTTATTATTAGTTCTCAACTTTCTAATAAAGAAGAGGAGAGATTATTGGGGATATTGAAGAAACATAGAGGTGCTATTGGTTATACTCTTGATGATTTGAAAGGGATTTCTCCTGCTATATGTCAGTATGCTATTAATATTGAGCCTCATGCAAAGCCAGTTGTTGAGCATCAACATCGTTTAAATCCTAAGATGAAGGATGTGGTAAGAAATGAGGTATTGAAACTCCTTGATGATGGTATTATTTATCCTATTGCTGATGGTAGATGGGTTAGTCCTGTGCATTGTGTCCCTAAGAAAGGAGGGATGACTGTTGTGCCAAATGAAAACAATGAACTTATTCCTCAAAGAGTAGTGGTTGGTTATAGGATGTGCATTGATTTTAGGAAGGTTAACAAAGTTACCAAGAAAGATCACTATCCTTTGCCTTTTATTGATCAAATGTTAGAAAGGTTGTCTAAGAAAACTCATTTTGCTTTCTTGATGGTTATTCTGGGTTTTCTCAAATTGCTGTTAAAAATCTTGATCAAGAGAAAACAACTTTCACTTGTCCTTATGTAACCTATGCTTATACATGTATGCCTTTTGGTTTATGCAATGCTCCTACTACTTTTCAAAGATGCATGTCTGCTATCTTTCATGGTTTTTGTGAAGAAATTGTGGAAGTCTTTATGGATGATTTCTCCGTCTATGGAACTTGTTTTGATAATTGTTTGCAGAATCTTGATAAAGTTTTGCAGAGTGTGAGGAGACTAATTTTGTTCTTAACTGGGAGAAATGTCGTTTTATGGTTAATGAAGGAATTGTTCTTGTACATAAAATCTCTCAAAGAGGTATTGAAGTTGATAGAGCTAAAGTTGAAGCTATTGAGAAAATGCCCTGTCCCAGGGATGTTAAAGGTATTCGTAGTATTCTTGGTCATGCTGGTTTCTATAGAAGGTTTATTAAAGATTTCTCTAAAATATCAAAACCTCTTACTAATCTTCTTCAAAAAGGTGTACCATTTGTTTTTGATGAAGATTGTAAAGAAGCTTTTGAAATTTTAAAGAAGGCTTTAATATCTGCCCCTATTGTTCAACCACCTGATTGCAATTTACCATTTGAAATTATGTGTGATGCTAGTGATTATGTTGTAGGTGTTGTTCTTAGATAGCGGGTAGATAAGAAGTTAAATGTTATTCATTATGCTAGTAAAACTCTTGATGCTGCTCAAAAGAATTATGCTACCAGCGAGAAAGAATTCCTAGCTGTAGTTTTTGCTTGTGATAAATTTACGCAGTATATTGTTGATTCTAAAGTTACTATTCATACTGATCATGCTTCTATTAAGTACCTTATGGAAAAGAAATATGATAAGCCTAGGCTTATTAGATGGGTGCTTCTCTTACAAGAGTTTGGTTTACATATTGTGGATAGGAAGGGTGCTGATAATCTGTCTAGATTAGAAAATATCCCTGATGACCCTATTCCTGTTAATGATAGTTTTCCTAATGAACAGTTAGTTGCAATAAAAGTGAGCTCTCAAGAGAGTCCATGGTATGCTGATTATGCTAACTTTATTATTTCGAAGTATTTGCCTCCTACCTTTACAACTCAGCAAAGAAGAAAATTCTTCTATGATTTGAGGCATTATTTTTGGGATGACCCACACTTATAGAAAGAAGGTGTTGATGGTATTATGAGAAGATGTGTTCCTAAAAATGAACAACAAGGGATATTGAGAAAATGGCATAGCAGTGCTTATGGAGGACATCACGCTGGAGATAGAGCTGCACATAAGGTTCTACAATCAGGTTTTTATTGGCCTACTCTTTTTAAAGATGCTAGAAAAATTGTTTTATCTTGTGATCAATGGCAAAGGGTTGGAAATATTTCTAGACGTAATGAAATGCCTATGAATTATTCTCTTGTTATTGAACCATTTGATTGTTGGGGTTTTGACTTTATGGGTCCTTTCCCTCCATCAAAAGGCTATACTCATATTCTTGTTGTTGTTGATTATGTTACTAAATGGGTAGAAGCTATACCTACTAAAAGTGTTGATGGTGAAACCTCTTTAAAAATGCTTAAAGACATTATTTTCCCTAGGTTTCGTGTACCTAGATATCTTATGACTGATGGGGGTTCTCATTTTATTCATGGTGGTTTTAGAAAAACCCTTGCTAAATATGATGTTAATCATAGAATTGCTTCACCCTATCATCATCAAACTAGTGGGCAAGTAGAATTATCAAATAGAGAAATCAAATCTATCTTGCAAAAAACTGTTAACAAATCTAGAAAAAAATGGGCTAAGAAATTAAATGATGCTATGTGGGCTTATAGAACTGCTTACAAAAATCCTATGGGCATGTCTCCTTATAAAATGGTTTATGGAAAAGCTTGTCAGTTGCCCCTATAATTAGAACACAAAGCTTATTGGGCAGTGAAAGACCTAAATAGAGATTTTAAACTTGCTGGTGAGAAAAGGCTGCTTGACTTAAGTTCTTTAGATGAATGGAGGTGTGAAGCATATGAAAATGGTAAGCTCTTTAAAAAGAAAGCTAAAAAGTGGCATGATAAGAGAATTATTAAAATAGAATTTCATGTTGGTGAGAAAGTGCTATTGTATAGGTATTGTCTCAGATTTTTTGTAGGAAAATTACTCTCGAGATGGGAAGGACCTTTTGTTATCGAAGAGGTATATCGTTCGGGGGCAATTAAAATTGTTTCCCTTGAAGACAACTCCTCACAAGTGGTGAATGGCCAAAGACTCAAGCATTATATTTCTGGAGATCCTTATAATGAAAATGTTGATTGTATTCAAGCTATGATCCCGGAGGAGTTTATAAGAAGCATATTTCAAAAACTGCAGAGTCAGTTTTCGAATAGGTAACAGTTTTGGTAAGAATATGTTTGTGAAACATCTTCCAACTTATATTTTTACTGTTTTTAGAAAATATGAAAAATTATGAGCCGGAAACGAGAGGGATACGGAGCCCGGAGGCTCCACACCATAGGGTGGCACGGGCCCACCTCTGGCCGCGCTAGCCCATGGTGTGGGTGCCCTGGATCCCCTCTCTGACTCGTTTTCGACCTGGACTTTCCTTTCGTTATGAATCTTTTTGCTATATATTTCCCCGGATAGCTCGAGGTCCGTATATCGTTTTCTCGTCATGTTTCTGTTTCAAGCTGTTTCTGCCAGATTACATCTTCAGATCTAGAGCAACAATGGCTTCTCCTGGATCTCCCAAAGACAGTTTCTTTGAGAATGTCGTCAACCCATACTTGAACAAGTTGAAGATGCATCCCAAGGAATTGCTGCTCAAGGACGGGAAGGTGCGGATTGAAGATGTTTGGGGCCCTAGAGGAGAAGGCAGTCTGGAGGCTAGGATGGAAGAACTGGAGCAAGAAGTTTTCAGGTACAAGAAGATGGCAGAGCGTGAAGTTGAGATCATCGACAGGATAAAAACAGAACAGATCGCTGAATACAAGATAGAAAATTTGAAGCTTTGGGAGGAGATTATCTCACTCACCAAGGCCACCAATGATCTGCATGCACAACTCTATGATGCACAGAACCAGAACTGTGAGTATGAGAATAGGTTTAAACGTATAAGCTCTACTGCTAGTTCAGGATGATGGAGACGAGGACGTCATTTGTGGATGGAGAGCCTTTACCTTGGAAGACCGAGGATGAGAAGGATCCACCACCACCAAAGAATTGATTCGTCACTGGTTTTGGCATCCCCTCGGCTTATTCCAAGATTGGGGGGAGTTCTGCGATGTCACATCACTATCGTTCATCTTTTTACTTTTTCAATAGAGTCATATAATGAGTAGAGAGGTTATCATATAGGATGGTTTGCAGCATGGAAGTGTCTCTCCCTAGCTGGTTATCATTATATCCGTTGGTGTGAGTTGCCGGTTTGAAATATTAATGAGAAGTTTCATCATTTACTTTCTATGCGCATTATTTCAGTTTTCAACTTCTGTCATATGGTTGAGCTTGCTATTAGTATTTGGTATCACTCTAGAGATCATAAGTTAATCTAGTTGGTTTTGGCAAACTTAGCTTGGGTCAGCAGAAATAATAATTCGAGTGGCTAGTTTAAGAAAGAGAAGTTTGCCTATTAGCTCATAAACTTAGTACTCACAAGTTAAGATCGTCTGTGGTTTCAATGAAGATTGCATGATTGGTTTCATCATATGTATATTTATTTGTTTTCCTTCAACTCTTATGCTTGCTACCCAGCCTTGGTAGCCAAAAACCATGTACTGAGAGGGAATGCTTCTCGTGCATCCAAACCTAAAACCCAAAACCTTGCCATTCGTGTGCACCATACCTACCTACATGTGGTATTTCACTGCCACTCCAAGTAAATTGCTCATGTGCTACCTTTAAAACTTTCAAATTACTCATGTTTTGTGTTCCTGTTTTAGCTCATGAGGACGCAAATAGAGAATCTTTATCTCACTTGTTGATTCCACTCACACATCTGGACTAGTGGCTTCATCCGCTTATCCAAATGCTAGAAGAGCTGGCAACGGAGTACCCAGCCCCAAATAATAATACAAATTCTCTTCACTCTTGTTGCCTCTGATTTATCAGTCAAAGCATAATTGTGTAAACAAAGAGAAAGAGGGATGACCTTCTATACCAGTTGCGTCCTTCTATGGGAGCTGCTCTTGTGAGTCTAGTTGGCTTGCGACGTACTATATTTTTTGTTTGCCATTCGTTGACATAAATATAGACCTCTCAAAATTTAGACACTCCTTCACGGTTTGTGATTGTTGGCAGGCACCCGAGGATTCGGTTAGACATGGTTTGTGTAAGATGGATGGGAGGAGTGTCATGCATTTTATAACTCTATTTTATTAAATAAAATCTCTAGCACATGAGTGATCCATGCTTCCCTCTGCGAAGGGCCTATCTTTTAATTTTACGCCGAGTCAGTACAACCCATTTCTCTCTGTCTCCAGCAAGCATTTGAGTTGGTGTGTTCTCATCATCTATATGTTGATTTATTCAATCATGTTTTCCATCCTTCTTTGTTTAGCACATGATTTATTATCTGAATGAATATTACTTTGAAAGCTATGAATCATTGTAAAAGAGTTGTTATAATTAAACATGTTAATCCCTACACTATAAACCTTGTTATAAAGACTTCACCTAAGATAAGTATAATTTCATTAAATGTTCTCTGACCAAGAACGAAGTTTGCCATTACCAATTCTGATTCTCTCTTTTGTATCTTTGTTTGGGACTCCCTTTACTTGTTTCAAGTTAAGTTATATGAGAGGAAGTTGTTGCCTGTAATGATTGGTGCATAGGTAAATGTGATGCTTCTTGTCCGTATTTTTTTATCGACTCTTCACTCCATAAACCCGTGGTCATGTTTTCTGAGTTTAGTTTCGCTTAGGGACAAGCGAAGTCTAACCTTGGGGGGAGTTGATACGTCCATTTTGCATCACTATTTTATATCATCATTTTCTGTTATTCATCGATATATTTCATGTTATGATGCACCCCTTATGTTATTTTATATTATTTTGCATGTTTTATAATTTATGGAGAATAAACACCGGGACCAGAAATCTGATGGGAAAAGCACTGTCGAGATACCATATTTCAGAAGATCAGAATAAGAAGGGAGACATCCGGGGGTTCCTAAAAGTTCATAGGAGGAACTCAGCCAGAAGGAGAGCCGGAGGGGGGCCACCAGGGGCCCGCACCTAGGGGTGGCGCGCCCCCTGGCCGCGCCACCTAGGGGTGTGGCCACCCTGGCCCACCTCCGGGGGTCATCTTTGGTGTGCCTGGCCCCGAGGGAACCCTAAGCCTCATTCCATCCTCGAAGAATTATTCTGCCGCTGCTGTGGGGTGGAAAACACCCGGGAGAGAAAATCTCTCTGGCACGGAGAAATCCGCCGGGGAAATTCCTCTCCGGAAAGGGGAAATCATCGCCATCGTCACCGTCATCGCTCTGGGCATCATCAAGATCGTCATCATCATCATCACCACCACTAGCACCATCACCCTCATCATCCATCGCCATCCCTCTGTAACAATTAGGGGCCTCTATCGTTGTTTTGCATTAGATCTCTCTCCCGGTGTGGATTACTTGTTAGTAGTTGATGCTTGTGAGATTTATCGGTGTTTGCACTTTATGACCAGATTGTTATCATCCATTATATCACCTCTGATCATGATCTATATGATGTGTTGTGAGTAGTTCGTATTGTTCTTGAGGACATGGGAGAAGTCAAGTTGTTAGTAGTGAAGTAATGTTGAATAATATTTAATGTTTGATATTTAAGTTGTGGTGTTATTCTCCTAGTGGTGTCATGTGAACGTCGACTACATGACACTTCACCATTTATGGGCCTAGGGTGATGCATCGTGTATTTGGCTACTAATTGTGGGGTTGCCGGAGTGACAGAAACCTAAACCCCCGTTAGGAAACCATTACACGAGGGAGCGTAGGATCCCGGAGTTTAAAGCTGTGGTTAGATTTATTTCTTAATTACTTTTCTTGTAGTTGCGGATGCTTGCAAGGGGTATAATCACAAGTATGTATTAGTCTTGGATGGCACGGTACATTAGCATAGGTTCACCCACACAACACTTATCAGAACACCAAACATTATTCGACTGCATGGAACAAAAGCACCTGACAGAAACCTCCCGTGTGTCCTCGAGAACGTTTGTTAATCATAAGTAAACTCACCGGCTTGTCCGTTGCTGAAGAAAGGATTGGGCCACTTGCTGCAATTATTATTACTGCATTTTATTTACTCGCACTTTATTTATCTGCAATATCAAAAAACCCTACAAATCTATTTTCCAGTATTACAGTTATTCCTATATCGAAACTGCTTGTCAATACCTTCTGCTCCTCGTTGGGTTTGACACTCTTATTTATCAAAAGTACTACAGTACACCCCCTATACTTGTGGGTCATCAGTTACTCATCATTTGTTATGCTACTCCATTGTTTTTGTTATGAGATCTTCATAAACACTTTGATCATGGTGTAAAGGTGACAGTGTGCGCACCGTGTGGTTTAGCATGATTTTTATATCTTGTGTTGGATGACCCTATGAAATTGTGGTGTTTGTCTAGTACCTTCTAGGGCGCTCATAGTGACAGCGTGGGGTTAACTAGACATGGGAATGCGACTTTGAGGAGTGTTGTTCCAGCCCTACGCAATGAATTGGTGTTTGTTATTCAACCGGAGAGTGGTTCGGAGTAGCATAGTGAAGAGAGATATTTATGCATTTAATTAAGATATCATTGTTGAGAGTGTCCATTAGTGAAAGTATGATCCCTAGGCCTTGTTTCTAAACATTGAAACACCGTTTACAATCAGTTTCTGCTACATGTTTGCTTGCTGCCATTTTTATTTAAGATTTCTATTATCACTTATAAACATCCATATTACTTGTATTTCACTCTCTCTTCACCGAACTAGTGCACCTATACAACTGACAATTGTATTGGGTGTGTTGGGGACACAAGAGACTTCTTGTATCGTGATTGCAGGGTTGCTTGAGAGGGATACCTTCCTCCCTGAGTTCGATAAACCTTGGATAATCCACTTAAGGGAAACTTGCTGCTGTTCTACAAACCTCTGCACTTGGAGGACCAACACTGTCTACAAGAATAGAAGCGTGCGTAGACATCATCATCCAACACAAAATATAAATATCATGCTAAACCACACGGTGCACACACTGTCACCTTTACACTATGATCAAAGTGTCTACAGAGATCTCATAAGAAAACCACTTGAGTAGCATAACAGATGAAGAGTAACATTTACTTATTCAACTAGATTACAAAGCTCATGATCACATAAATATCACACCATGGGAGAGAGATATGAAACACATAGCTACCGGTAGAGCCCTCAGCCCCGCGGGAGAACTACTCCCTCCTAGTCATGGGAGACAGCAACGTCGATGAAGATGGCGGTGGAGTCGATGGAGATGGATCTGGGGCACTTCCCCGTCCCAGCAGGGCGCCGGAACAGAGATTTATGTCCCCCAAAACTTTTCGGTGATGGCGTCGGAGCTACGGAACTTTTCGTGGATGGAGGCTGGATGTTTTAGGGTTTATGTGTCGGGGGATTATATAGGCGAAAGGGCGATGTCGGTGGGTTCCCGAGGGGCCCCGCACCACCAGCTGGCGTGGCTAGGAGGGACCCGCGCCCCCTATGGTGTGGCTCCTCATCTTCCCCCTCTGGGTCTCCTTTGGACTCTGTTGATGTGTCGGGAATTCTAAGACTCTGGGATTTTGATTCGTCCAATTCCGAAAATATTTCCAGAACAACTTTTCTGAAACCAAAAATAGCAAAAAAAATAGGAACTGGCTCTGTGGCATCTTGTACATAGGTTAGTCCCATAAAATCCATAAAAATGACATAAAGTGTATAGGAAACATGTAGCATATGGCATGAAAACAACATGGAACATCAGAAATTATAGATACGTTTGAGACGTATCAGAGAGACACCACTAGTGAACTGTGGACCCCGGTCTATTCTTTTACACTGATAATACAACCTACTGCAAGCCCTGTTCTTTTACTACAATCGTTGTTCTCTTTTCATTTACTGCAAAAAAACACCATTTTCCACACTATACATCTAATCCTTTGTGTTAGCAAAACAGGTGAGATTGATAACCTCACTGTTTCATTGGGGCAAAGTATCTTGGTTGTGTTGTGTGTAGATTCCAAGTTGCTGCTGAGCCTGGTAGTGCACCCTGCCAACATCAGCTGTCAACAACCTTCAGAAGTGGTTTCTTTCTCCTACTGATCGATTAAACCTTGGTTTCTTTTTTGAGGGAAACTTGTTGCTGCATTTTTCATACCTTCCTCTTGGGGCATCCCAACGAACGTGTGTCCACACGCCATCAAGCATTTTTCTGGCGCCGTTGCCAGGGAGGAGGAGGATTTCTACAAGGGAAGTCTCTCACCTCCAATCTCTTTACTTTTTTTTGCTTAGTTTATTTAATAATGTCTTGTTTGCTTATTTATATAAAAAATACAAAAAAAATGTGTTCTTATTGTAGTTGTTATTTCTGTTATCCTGTTTTTAATCTTGCTAAAATGAGTACTCCTGAGAACACTAAGTTGTGTGACTTTACTAGCACAAACAACAATGATTTTATTTGTACACCTGTTGCTCCACCTGCTCCTACTACAGATTTTTATGAAATTAAGCGTGCCTTGTTAAATTTTGTTACGAGAGAGTGATTTTCTGGTGTTAGTTCTGATGATGCTAGTGCTCACCTTAATAATTTTGTTGAACTTTGTGAGATGCAAAAGTATAAGGATGTAGATGGAGATATTATTAAAGTGAAATTGTTTCCTTTCTCTTTGAAAGGAAGTGCTAAAGAATGGTTGCTATCTTTACCCAAAAATAGTATTGATTCTTGGACTAAATGTAAAGATGCTTTCATTTGAAAATATTATCCTCCTGCTAAGATTATATCTTTAAGAAGTAGTATTATGAATTTTAAGCAAATTGATAATGAGCATGTTGCTAAATCTTGGGAAAGAATGAAATCTTTGGTAAAGAATTGTCCCACTCATGGACTGACTACTTGGATGATCATCCAAACCTTTTATCCATTTTTGATTTTTTTTTCAAAAAACCTTGTGGATTCAGCTGCTAGAGGTACCTTTGTGTCCATCAGTTTGGGTGTTGCAACAAAGTTTCTTGATGATATGATGATAAATTATTCTGAATGGCACACTGAGAGAGCTCCACCAGGTAAGAAGGCAAATTCTGTTGAAGAAACCTCCTCCTTGAGTGATAGGCTTGATACTATTATGTCTATGCTTGTGAATGGTAAAAGTTATTCTGACCCAAATAATGCTCCTTTAGCCTCTTTGGTTGCTCAAGAACAGCATGTTGATGTGAACTTCATTAAAAACAACAATTTCAACAATAATGCTTATAGAAATAATTTTGGTAGTAACAATTATAGTCCACATCCTTCTAATAATGGTAATGGTTATGCCAATTCTTATGGTAATTCCTACAACAACAATAGAAGTGTACCCTCTGATCTTGAAAACATGCTTAAGAACTGTATTAGTACACAAACTGCTTTTAATAAATCTAATGAGGAAAAGTTTGGAAAAATTGATGTTCTTGCTTCTAAAGTTGATAGCCTTGCTCTTGATGTTGATCTTCTTAAAATAAAGGTTATGCCTCATGATGTTAAAAAAAGCAAAACTTTGAATGACATTCAAGTTAGAATTGATGACAATGTTACGATGTTAGCTGAATTGCATGCTAGGTGGGAAAGATAAGATGAAATTGCTAGAAAGAATAATATAACTAGAGTTTGTACCATTACCACCACTAGTAAAACTGAAGTTTAAAATGCTAGTAAACCTTCTATTATTAATGGTAAAGTAATTGGTGTTGGCAATGTCTCCACTTCTAATGTTGAACGTTTAAAATTGCCTGAAACCACTGAACTGTTCCTGATAAAAGTGCTGAATTTTTTAAAATATGGGAGACAATGATCCCATTAACTTTGATAAAAATAATCTTGATTTTGATGATTGCAATATTTCTAAAGTAATTATGTTCCTACAAAAGCTTGCTAGAATTCCTAATGCTAGTGCTATGAATATGTCTTTCACAAAACATATTACAAATGCTCTCATGCAAATTAGAGAAGAAGAGTTAAAACGTGAAGCCTCTATCCCTAGGAAGTTAGAATATGGTTGGGAGCCCATAATTAAAATTAAGGTGAATGATTTTTATTGTAATGCTTTATGTGATCTTGGTGCTAGTATCTCTGTTATACCTAAGAAACTCTATGATATGCTTGATTTACCACCTTTGGAACACTGTTATTGGGATGTTCGTCTTGCTGATAATGCTAGGAAGAAACCGTTGGGGAGAGTTGCTGATGTTTTTATTAAGGTTAACAATAACATTGTCCCCGTTGATTTTATTGTTATGAATATTGAATGCAATGCTTGTTGTCCTATTGTTTTGGGAAGACCTTTTCTTAGAACTGTTGGTGCTATTATTGATATGAAAGAGGGGAATATTAAATATCAATTCCCACTCAAGAAAGGTATGGAATAATTTCCTAGGAAAAGAATGAAGCTATCTTTTGATTCTATTATTAGAACAAACTATGCTTTGGATGCTTCTTCACTCGAAAATACTTGATTCTTGTTTTCTGGGCCTAGCTGAAAGGCCTAAAAGAAAAGCACTTCTTGGGAGATAACCCATGTTTTATTTTGCAATGTTTTGTTCTGTTTTCTTTTAGTCAAGGTGTTGTTTACTCCTGTAGAAACTCCTTTGTATTTATATTTTTTATAATTGTTGTGTCAAGTAAAATCTCTATTGCAAAGTTGATGCTAGATTTGGATTTCTGCACAGGAACAAATTTTTGTTGTTGACTGTTTAATTCGTATAAATTTCCAGAAAAATCTAACCATCCTGAATTTTTTTGTCTGTGATCCTTAGATATGTATGCAACTTTTCTTAGTTCGGAGTTTTCTAATCTGAGCAACGTAAGTGCCTCTAAAAAACCCATCTTAATGATTGTTCTGGTTTTGACAGATTCTGCCTTTTTTACTTTGCATTCTCTCTTTTGCTATGTTGAGTGGATTTCTTTGCTCCACCAAACATCAGTGGCTATAGCTAATGTTTAGAAAGTATTGATAATGCTTGTGTCAAGGGAGAACATGTGATTTTTTTTGATTATGCACTTACCCTCTAATGAGAATTACTTTGAGTTTGGTGTGAAGGAAGTTTTCAAGGTCAAGAGAAGAGGATGATATAATGTGATCAAGAAGAGTGAAAATCCTAAGCTTGGGGATGTCCCCATGGATCATCCCAGCAAATTCCAAAAAGACTCAAGCGTCTAAGCTTGGGGATGCCCAAGGCATCCCCTTCTTCATCAGCAACTTATCAGGTCACTTCTAGCGAAACTATATTTTTTATTCGGACACATCATATGCACTTTACTTAGAGCGTATGTTTGTTTTTGTTTTATTTTATTTTCTATATAAACTTGGTTGGATCCAGAATTCTTGTGTGGGAGGGAGACACGCTCCGCCTTTTCATATGAATACTCGTATTCTTCATTTATCGTACTCGTATTCTTCGTTTTTCATTTAGATGTCGCAAATCCTTTTAGCTCATGTTTTTCATGCATCTCTTATTCAGAGATGTTAGTTCTTGTAAAGTAGTAGTACTCTCTTGTTTTATTGATAAATTATTTGGAGAGTTTTTGTTGAAATAAAGTGATTGGTGTTGGAAAGCAAAAAAAAAAAATTTCCTGCTTATAACGGTGCAAAAGAGGCTTGTTTAGACTATGGCTTAGACTTTATCATGTCATGTTAGATATTATTTTAATTCTATGCTTAGTAGTTATTGATGTAGCATGACTTGTCTCAAATATCTGAGAGTGCTTAATGTGCCATTGAAACAAACCATGAGTTGTTTTTATCATATCAAAGCATAATATTGTGGTATTCTCCTTCGAATGCTTTATTTGGTTGACTTAGCGCATGCTTGCAGCATGTTATGACTACAAACCAGTTACCTCTAGCCTCTATGATCATTTAGTTTTTGACTTGTAATACCATTTATGCTTTGATAAATAATGTTTTTGTCTCTATGCATGATTATGGCCATTATTGCTCTCTTAATTTGTCGCTCCAAGTCTTTTGCTAGCCATCACTTGTACTGAGTATGAACTCTACTCATGCATCCAACTCCAAGAAACCAAACTTTGCCAAATGTGTCCACCATACCTACCTATATGTGGTATTTAACGGTCACTCCAAAGTAAATTTCTCATGTGCTACCTTTAAAGCTTTCAAAATTATACCTGTTTTGTGCCCCTGTTTTAGCTCATGAGGACGTAAGTAGACAATCTTTATTTCACTTGTTAATTGGACTTTACACACCTGGACTAGTGGCACATCCGCTTATCCAATTCTCTAGAAGAGCTGGCAACGGGGTGCCTAGCCCCAAAATTTGGTTACTTCACAATTCTCTTCACTCTTTTTGCCCCTGATTTATCAGTTAAAGCATAATTGTGTTTACAAAAGAGAAGAGGGATGATCTACTGACCTCGGTAGAAACAACATCCTTCAATGGGAGCCGCTCTTGTAAAGTCTAGTTAACTTATGATGTGATGTATTGTTTATTTACCATTCGTTGACATAGACATACACCTCTCTTAAAATAAATGTTTTCAATACCTCTGTTTAATAAAATGAAAAGCTCTATCACATGAGTTAATCCCTGCTTTCCTCTGTGAAGGTCCTCTCTTTTACTTTTATGTTGAGTCTTCATCTTCTAACTTTATGCACAATTAAGAGAGCATAGTTGTCATTCTGAGTATAATGTGCATCAATCCCAAAGATTATTATTGATTGATTCATGAGATGTTATTACTTTTTCTCAAATTACTTGTTTCTAGTCACCACTTGAACTTTGAAGGTGTCTTGGCATTTATGTTTTGGTCTCACTTTGAGGACAAGCGGAATACCACTTTACTATATTGTCTTTATGCTCGAAACAAACATATGACTTTCAAGTCCATTATTATTCATGATCTTTTGTTTGTATTACTTTTCATGTTGCAACATGGTTGCTAAGTTTCATTATTTAAATTATATCTATGATGCCTATGTTTAGAGTACTACGATCTCAGCTTACAAATGCTTTTACAAATATGATGATCAAGATTATGTTTGTAGCATGTCACCTTAGAAAATATTTTGTTTTTATCATTTTACCTACTCGAGGACGAGTAGAACTAAGCTTGGGGATGCTTGATACGTCTCAAACGTATCTATAATTTTTTATGTTCCATGCTGTTTTCATGACATTTGCTTTATGTTTTCTATACACTTAATATCATTTTTATGGATTTCCTGGGACTAACCTATTAACAAGATGCCACAACGCCAGTTCCTGTTTTTTTGCTGTTTTTGGTTTCAGAAAAGTTGTTGTGCAAATATTCTCGGAATTGGCCGAAACAAAATCTCAGGGTCCTATGTTTCTGTCACGTACACGGAGTCCGGAGGAGACCTGGAGGGGGGCCACAAGGTTGCCACACCATAGGGCAGCGCGACCTCCCCCTTGGCCGCGCCACCAGTTGGTGTGGGCCCCCTGACCACCCACCGATATCGCCCTTTCGCCTATTTATACTCCTTCTCAGGAAAACCCTAAATACCCGAGCCTCCATCAACGAAAAGTTCCATAGCCGTCGTCATCGTCAACCCTAGTTTGGGAGGATTCTGAAGCTCTCCCCGGCACCCTGTCGGGAAAGTAAATCGTCACCGGAGGGCTCTACGTCACCATGCCTGCCTCCGAAGTGATGCGTGAGTAGTTCATCTTGGACTACGGGTCCATAGCGGTAGCTAGATGGTTGTCTTCTCCTCTTTATGCCACCATGTTTAGATCTTGTGAGCTGCCTAACATGATAAAGATCAACTATCTGTAATGCTACATGTTGTGTTTGCTGGGATCCAATGAATATTGAATGCTATGTCAAGTTGATTATAGATCTATCCTTTATATTTTATTTTTTTATCTTGCATGCTCTTTGTTAATAGTAGATGCTCTAGCCAAGTTGATGCTTTAACTCCAAGAGGGAGTATTTATGCTCTATAGTGGGTTCATGCCTCGAGTTATCTGGGAGAGTGACGATAACTTCTAAGATTGTGGATGTGTTGTTGCCACTAGGGATAAAACAACAATGCTTTGTCTAGGGATAATTCTATTGTTTACTTTACACATTTTACTTAATGCAATAATCTTTTGCTTGCAACTTAATACCCAACGTCTGCTTGGATTAAGTTCTGAGGGTGAATTATTAGTCATAGATGTAGTTGGATTACAATTTATGTATCATGTTGTAATGCCCAAATAAATCTCATAGTAATCATCGTTTCTTGCATATGCACTACGGTGCAACCTCTATCTCTGTCAATTGCCCATCTATAATTTGTTTACCCAGCATGTTATCTATCTGTTTTGGAGAGACACCACTAGTGAACCGTGGACACCGGTCCATTCTTTTACACTGATAATACAACCTACTACAAGCCCTGCTCTTTTACTGCAATCATCGTTCTCTTTTTATTTACTGCAAATAAACACCGTTTTCCACACTATACGGCTAATCCTTTGTGTTAGCAAAACCAGTGAGATTGACAACCTCACTGTTTCGTTGGGGCAAAGTAGCTTGGTTGTGTTGTGTGCAGATTCCACGTTGCTGCTGAGCCTGGTAGTGCCCCATGCTGATACGTCCATTTTGCATCACTATTTTATATCATAATTTTCTATTATTCATCGATATATTTCATGCTCTGATGCATCTCTTATGTTATTTTATCTTATTTTGCATGTTTCATAAGTTTTTGAGAATAAACACCGGGACCAGAAATCTGATGGAAAAAGCACCGTCGAGATACCATATTTCAGAAGATCAGAAGAAGAAGGGGGACATCCGGGGGTTCCTAAAAGTCCCGAGGAGGAACACTTCCAAAAGGAGAGCCAGAGGGGGCCACCAGGGGCCCACACCTAGGGGTGGCGCGCCCCCTGGCCGCGTCACCTAGGGGTGTGGCCACCCTGGCCCACCTCCGGGGGTCATCTTTGGCCCCCTGATCCCGAGGGAACACTAAGCCTCATTTCATCCTCAAAGAATTATTCCGCCGCCACTGCGGGGCGAAAAACACCCGAGAGAGAAAAGCTCTCTGGCACGGAGAAATCTGCCGGGGAAATTCCTCTCCGGAGAGGGGAAATCACCGCCATCGTCACCGTCATCGCTCCGGCATCATCAAGATCGTCATCATCATCGTCATAACCACCAGCACCATCACCCTCATCATCCACCTTCGTCCCGTTGTAACAATTAGGGGCCTCTATCGTTGTTTTGCATTAGATCTCTCGCCAGGTGTGGATTACTTGTTAGTAGTTGATGCTTCTGTGATTTATCGGTGTTTGCACTTTATGACCAGATTTTTATCATCCATTATATCACCTCTGATTATGATCCATATGATGTGTTGTGAGTAGTTCGTGTTGTTCTTGAGGACATGGGAGAAGTCAAGTTGTTAGTAGTGAAGTAATGTTGAACAATATTAATGTTTGATATTTAAGTTGTGGTGTTATTCTTCTAGTGGTGTCATGTGAACGTCGAATACATGATACTTCACCATTTATGGGCCTAGGGGAATGCATCGTGTATTTGGCTACTAATTGTGGGGTTGCCGGAATGACAGAAACCTAAACCCCCTTTAGGAAACCATTACACGAGGGAGTGTAGGATCCCGGAGTTTAAAGCTGTGGTTAGAGTTATTTCTTAATTACTTTTCTTGTAGTTGCGGATTCTTGCAAGGGGTATAATAACAAATATATATTAGTCTTGGATGGGATGGTACATTAGCACAGATTCACCCAAACAACACTTATCAAAACACCAAAGTTATTCAGCTGCATGGAACAAAAGCACTTGACAGAAACCTCCCGTGTGTCCTCGAGAACGTTTGTTAATCATAAGTAAACTCACTGGATTGTCCTTTGCTGAAGAAAGGATTGGGCCACTTGCTGAATTATTACTACTGCATTTTATTTACTCGCACTTTATTTATCTACAATATCAAAAAACCCTACAAATCTGTTTTCCATTGTTTAGAGTTATTCCTTCATCGAAACTGCTTGTCAACACCTAATGCTCCTCGTTGGGTTCAACACTCTTATTTATCGAAAGTACTACGATACACCCCCTATACTTGTGGGTCATCACCTGCCAACATCAGCTGTCAACAACCTTCAGAAGTGATTTCTTTCTCCTACTGTCGATTAAATATTGGTTTCTTTTCTGACGGAAACTTGCTGCTGCACTCTTCATACCTTCCTCTTGGGGTCTCCCAACGAACGTGTGTCCACACTCCATCAGGGTGTAGAGGCGTTTTGCGTCTAGGCGTTGTTGGGTGGCCAGTTTGTCGAACCCAATATGATTGAGTGACATGGACTTGCGTCTCTTATTTAGTGATTTGGACCAGTGCTTCAAACTCCTTTGTTTCTCCTCCAGCTTGCCGCGCGGTTGGGAGATCATGCCTAAGTGGGTGGAAACTAGTGCCTCATAGGTACGGGCTTGCTCTTCGGCCAGCCGGAGGGATCATTGAGGGAGTCCATGGCGTCCGCCTACTCCAGCTCGAACAAGCACAAGTCCTCTTGATGAATGGACTGTCGTGCTACCAGTCGCCTCTGCAACTGGGAGACAGCGTTGGGGACTCCTACGGTTCCAGGGAGGAGCAGTGGTAGCTCTTCTCGCTCTTTAAAGAGTGAAGCGTGTTGCCTTGCCAACTCTTCTTGTTGGAGGGTCAGTTGATGGTGCCAATCCTCCAGACGCCGCTACATGCGCCCAACAGCCTCACGTGCCCGACGATGACAGTTGGCCAGCTGATGGATCGCGCGATGGGCCGCGTCCGAGCTTGACAAGTCCAACCCCTTGAGCCCAGTCCCCAACAGTTGGGATTGCGCCTCTAGGGTGGGTGTCGTCGGTCGTCCGCCGAAGAAGTGGAATCCCCATGGAGAACATTTGAGGACGCTGTTGCAGCGAGAACAGCCGCATGCGAGCCTGCCATCGGTGCAGCTGCAGCCAGAACGGCCTGCGGTGGCGTGATGGTGCAAGAGTTGATGCACGCTCATTGGGAAACCCCAAGTGTAAGATATGAAGAGTGCAGCCACAAGTGTTCCCTCAGAAAGAAATCGAGGTCTAATCGACCAGTAGGAGAAAGAAATCACTTCCGAAGGTTGAAGATAGCTGATGTTGGCAGGGCGCACTACCAGGCTCAGCAGCAACGTGGAATCTACATAACACAATCAAAATACTTTGCCCCGACGAAACTGTCAGGTTGTCAATCCCACCGGTTTTGTTAACACAAAGGATTAGATGTATAGTGTGGAAAACAGTACTTGTTTGCAGTAAATGAAAAGAGAACAGTGATGACAGTGAATGGGAGGAAAACAATGATTGCAGTAAAGAAAACTGTGTTTGCAGTGGTTTTATTATTGATGGAGGATGATGCTCTTGTTGGGAAACCCCAAGTGGAAGGTATGATGAGCACAACTACAAGTTTTTCCTTGGAAAGAAACCAGGGTTGAATCGACCTGTAGGAGAAAGAAATCACTTCCGAAGGTTGATGCAGCTGATGTTGGCAGGGCGAACTACCGGTTCAGCAGCAACATGGAATCTACACAACACAATCAAATTACTTTACCCCAAAGAAGCAGTGAGGTTGTCAATCTCACCGGTTTTGCTGAAACAAAGGATTAGACGTATAGTGTGGAAAGTACTACTTGTTTGCAGTAGATGAAAGAGAACAATAATTGCAGTAGGAAAACAGTAGTTGCAGTGGTTGTATATCAGTGTAAAGAAATGGACCGGGGTCCACGGTTCACTAGACGTGTCTCTCCAAAACAGATAGATAACATGCTGGGTAAACAAAAATAGTTGGGCAATTGACAGATATAAAGGCTGGACTGTAGTGCATATGCATGACATGATGATTACTATGTGATTCATGCGGGCATTACAAACAAGATACATAGACCGTTATCCAACTGCATCTATGATTAATAATCCACCCTCAGAGTGTCATCTGAGCAAACTTTGGGTATTAAGTTGCAAGCAACAGATAATTGCATTAAGCAAAGTGTGTAATGTAAACCATAAAATCATCCTTAGACAAAGCATTGTTGTTTTCACCCTAATGGCAACATCACATCCCCGACCTGTTATGTTTCTGCCACTCGAGCGTGAGTGAAAGAGAGGCATGAACCCACTATCGAGCATAAATACTCCCTCTTGGAGTTACAAGCATCAACTTGGCCAGAGCATCTACTAGTAACGGAGAGCATGCAAGATCATAAATAACATACACATGAAAGAACATGATAGGTTTATAATAACTGGACATAGCATCTAATATTCATTAGATCCCAGCAAACACAACATGTAGCATTACAATAAGATGGTCTTGATCATGTTAGGCAGCTCACAAGATCTAAACATGAGGCATGAAAAAGAGAGAAAAACCATCTAGCTACTACCATGGACCCGTAGTCCAGGGATGAACTAATCACGCATCACTCTGGAGGCAGGAATGGTGATGAAGAGCCCTCCGGTGATGATCACGGCAGCTACATATCTTTTTGGTGGAAAAGGCTCGGGTGTTTAGGGTTAACCCGTGGAGGAGCTTAATTTGGCAAGAGGGCATCATCGGTGGGTGGCCAGGGGGCCCACACCACCTCCAGGCGCGGCTAGGGGGGCGCCACCCTATGGTGTGGGGCCCTGAGGCCTCCCTCCGAGCCTCCTCCGGACTCCATGTATGTGACGACTTTCTAAGACTCTATTTTTGTTTCGCCCAATTCCGAGAATATTTCCAGAACAACTTTTCTGAAACAAAAAACAGAAGAAAAAAGGAATTGGCTGTGTGGCATCTTGTCAATAGGTTAGTCCCAGAAAAAATCCGTAAAAATGACATAAAGTGAATAAGAAACATGTAGCATAAGGCATGAAAATAACATGGAACATCAGAAATTATGGATACGTTTGAGACGTATCAAGCATCCCCAATATTAGTTCCTACTCCTCCTCGAGTAGGTAAACGATAAAAACAAATAATTTCTTAGGTGACATGCTACAAACATAAACTTGATCATCATAATGTAAAGCATGTAAAGTAAGATCAAATGAATAAAGGCCATGGTTTATAATTGATATCAAATAGAGTACGTATAAACCATTAGGAAGAGCAAAGTAAAAATTTGCAATGAATCAATACTAAAAGACAATCCACTGTGCAAAGTATATTAGAGATGATTTAAGCTTCAAGAACAACAGTATAATCATCCTAAGCATCAAACTCTTTCAACAACTCCTGTGAGGATCAAGTCAAGTGACAACAATATGCACGTAGAAAAATCATTTAACTATTTCTGCACACAAAACAAGCAAGCGTTCTGTATTGGTCCCTGGCACCATGATGTTATGGCTAAAAGAGCATTATGGGGGGTTTGGAAAGGTCAATGGAAGAAAGTCTCACACAGCTGCAAGTGATCATTAGACAAGAGGAAGTCTTATAATCGAAGCTATGCAAGGAGTAGTGATTGCCACACAACGAATGCACATAGAGCTATAAGTGTATGAAAGCTTTCCAAAGGAACTAGTGGGGGTGCAGCCAACTTGCTTGCTCACGAAGACCTAGAGCACTTTTGAGGAGGCTCATCATTGGAATATACAAGCCAAGTTCTATAATGTAAGGCTCCCCACATAATTATGCAAGTCATAAAATGAAAACTCTCTCCAAACTGAAGTATTGGTGCCAAATAAGCACAAGTGTGGACTAAAAGATAGTATTGTTGCCCCCTCTCTCTTTATTATCTCTCTTTGCCCCTCTTTTTTTTCTGTATTTTTTTCGTTTTTTTAAACCTCACTGGTAGGGGCAACACTCTATTTTACAATGAATCATCACATTTTTAGTACTCATAACTGAAACTGAAATATCTCTGATGTATAAAACTAAATGCTCCTGCCAATGTAGCATCATGCAAAGTAACAATGAAACATGTAACAAGCAGCATAATGAAGATGGATGTTGTATGGCAATATATCTCAAGATGGCTATGGAAATGCCATGATAGGTAGGTATGGTGGCTATTTTGAGGAAGATATTTGGGCTTATGTTTAGGAGAACAAAGTCCTCCCATAGAGTTTGGATGCACTAGCGAAGTTGCACCAACTCTCATTGTGAGAATGGGCAATGCACAATACCGAAGAGGCTAGCAAATATGGATGGTGGAAGTGCTAGAAAACCGCAACTTAGAACTCACAAGTTAGAAGATAACAACTATAAATATGATCATACAAGGCATAATGAAAATCACTCCAAGAGGGTCCATGGTAGTGACAAGTCACTGTTGTCTACCCTGACCATAATGCGTAACAAAAAGTCGATTGTTATCCGCAGAGGAAATCATATACCATTATACTATCAACTGGTTTTTCGAGTGTGGCACGGTTTCAAGATTTTAGACCAACCATTAATTGTTTTTACCTTACTAAACCAGCAGATTTACCACTAAGCATATTAAATTCTCAAAACAACATCAAATAATCAAGTGAAACAGTTTAATGATCTACAAGAGTATGCAACTCTTTTCCAACATACCATCTACCACACGTAGAATTTTCTATTTTCATCAAATACCAAACAATATATATTTCAACACAAAATCTCCAACTAATATAGCAAAGAAACAAGAGAGTACTAACACTACTCTACTAGAACTAACAACTCTGAATAATATATGCATGAAAAAAATGAGCTAAAAGGATTTGCACCAGCTAGAAGAAAAACTAAGAATACGAGCATTGGAAGAAAACGAGTATTCATATGAAAAAGCGGAGCGTGTGTCGATCCCACACAAGAATGTTGGATTCCAAACATATTTATTGTAGCAAGGAAAACAAAAAAAAAGAAAAAAACAAACAGACGCTCCAAGTAAAGTGCATATGATGTGACCGAATAAAAATATAGTTTCACTAGAAGAGACCTGATAAGTTGCTGATGAAGAAGGGGATGCATTGGGCATCCCCAATCTTAGACGCCTGAGTCTTCTTAGAGTTTGCTGCGATGAACCACGGGGACATCCCCAAGCTTTTGCTTTTCACTCTTCTTGATCATATTATATCACACTCTTCTCTTGACCCTTGAAAACTTCCTTCACACCAAACTCAATGTAATTCTCATTAGAGGGTTAGTGCACAATCAAAAATTCACAAGTTCTCCTTGGACAGAAGCATTATTAATAACTTTTTAAACATTATATACAACCACTAATGTTTTGTGGAGCAAAGAAATCCACTCAACATAGTAAAAGAGAGAATGCAAGTAAAAAAGAAGAATCTGTCAAAACCAGAACAATCTGTAAAGGCGAATTTTTTCGGGGCACTTGCGTTGCTCAAATCGCATAAAAATTTGCATATAATTTTGATCTTTATGTGAATTTTCACGAATTTAACGGTGGACAACAGAAATTTGTTTCCTGCGCAGAAATCCAAATCTAACCTCAACTTTCACTAGAGACTTTACCTGGCACAACAAATGCGAGAAAATAAAGATACAAAGGAGTTTCTACAGAATTACACAACACCTTGACTCAAAGAAAACAGATAAAAACAAAGCAAAAAATAAAACCATGGGTTATCTCCCAAGTAGTGCTTTTTTTAACGCCTTTTAGCTAGGCCCAGAAAATTAGAATCAAGTATTTTCAAGTGAAGAAGCATCCAAATTATAACTTGTTCTAATGATAGAATCAAAAGGCAAATTCTAACTAGTTTTGCAATTGACAGATATAAAGGCTGCACCGTAGTGCATATGCATGACATGATGATTACTATGTGATTCATGCGGGCATTACAATAAGATACATAGACCGTTATCCAACTGCATCTATGATTAATAATCCACCCTCAGAGTGTCATCTGAGCAAACTTTGGGTATTAAGTTGCAAGCAATAGATAATTGCATTAAGCAAAGTGTGTAATGTAAACCATAAAATCATCCTTAAACAAAGCATTGCTGTTTTCACCCTAATGGCAACATAACATCCCCCACCTGTTACGTTTATGCCACTCGAGCGTGAGTGAAAGAGAGGCATGAACCCACTATCGAGCATAAATACTCCCTCTTGGAGTTACAAGCATCAACTTGGACAAATCATCTACTAGTAACGGAGAGCATACAAGATCATAAATAACATACACATGAAAGAACATAATAGATTGATAATCACTGGACATAGCATCTAATATTCATTAGATCCCAGCAAACACAACATGTAGCATTACAATAAGATGGTCTTGATCATGTTAGGCAGCTCACAAGATCTAAACATGAGGCATGAATAAGAGAGAACAACCATCTAGCTATTGCTATGGACCCGTAGTCTAGGGATCAACTACTCACGCATCACTCCAGAGGCAAGCATGGTGATGAAGAGCCCTCCGGTGATGATTCCCCCTCCCGGCAGGTGCCGGGGAGAGCTCCAAAACCCTACATAACTAGGTTTGATGATGATGGCGGATCTTTTTGGTAGAAAAGGCTCGGGCATTTAGGGTTAACCCATGGAGGATCTTAAATAGGCGAGAGGGCAACGTCGGTGGGTGGCCAGGGGGGCCACACCACCTCCAGGTGTGGCCAGGGGGTGCGGCGCCCTATGGTGTGGGGCCTTGAGGCCCCCTCCAGGTCTCCTCCGGACTCCGTGTACGTGACGACTTTCTAAGACTATGGGATTTTGTTTCGTCCAATTCCGAGAATATTTCCAGAAAAACTTTTCTAAAACCAGAAAGAGAAGATAACACGAACTGGCTCTGTGGAATCTTGTCAATAGGTTAGTCCCAGAAAATCCATAAAAATGACATAAAGTGAATACGAAACATGTAGCAAAAGGCATGAAAATAACATGGAACATCAGAAATTATGGATGCGTTTGATACATATCAATTATCTGTGTAAAAGAATGGATCAGGGTCCATAGTTCACTAGTTGGTCTCTCCAAAACAGATAGATAACATGCTGGGTAAGCAAATTACAGCTGGGCAATTGATAGATATAAAGGTTGCACCGTAGTGCATATGCATGACATGATGATTACTATGTGATTCATGCGGGCATTACAACATAATTCATATACCGTTATCCAACTGCATCTATGACTAATAATCCACCCTCGGTGCGTCATCCAATCAAACCTTGGGTATTAAGTTGCAAGCAACAGATTATTGCCTTAAGTAAAGTGTGTAATGTAAACAATGAAAACATTGTTGGCAACAACACATCCCCCATCCGTTACGTTTCTATCACTCGAGTGTGAATGAAAGGGAGGCATGAACCCACTATCGAGCATAAATACTCCCTCTTGGAGTTAAAAGTATCAACTTGGCCAAAGCATCTACTAGTAACGGAGAGCATGCAAGATCATAAATAACATAAACATGATAGATTGATAATCACTGGACATAGCATTAAATATTCATCGGATCCCAACAAACACAACATGTAGCATTACAATAAGATGATCTTGATCATGTTAGGAAACTCACAAGATCTAAACATGAGGCATAAAGATGATAAGACAACCATCTAGCTATCGATATGAACCCATAGTCCAAGGATGAACCACTCACTCATCACTCCAGAGGTAGGAATGGTGACGAAGAGCCCTCCGGTGATGATTCCCCCTCCCAGCAGGGTGCCAGGGAGAGCTTCATAACCCTCCCGAACTAGGGTTGATGATGACGGTGGCTACGAAACATTTCATGGATGGAGACTCAGGTTTTTAGGGTTAACCCGAGTAGGAGCTTAAATAGGCGAAAGGGCAACGTCGGTGGGCAGCCAGGGGGCCACACTACCTGGTGGCGCGGCCAAGGAGGGTCGTGATGACCCACAAGTATAGGGGATCGCAATAGTCTTCGAGGGAAGTAAAACCCAAATTTACTGATTCGACATAAGGGGAGCCAAAGAATATTTATTATCCTTAACAACTGAGTTTTCAAGTCAGCTGCACCTGAAAATAGACTTGCTCGCAACAATTTATCAGTGGTAACAATTTTATAGCAGCAGTAGAAATAAAATAACATTAGTTGTAAAATAGTAACACCAGTAGCAATCGCGGAAAACAGCAGGATGGGAAGTACCGTAGGCATAGAGGGAATGGATGGACATGCGTTGAATGGGTAACATAGGTCATGTAATAATCTAAACATGGGCATTGCAGATAATAATAAATAAGCATCAAACATCTAGGCAAACCATATGCATGTGTTCCAATATAGTCGTACGTGCTCGCAATGAGAAACTTGCACAACATCTTTTGCCCTACCAGCCCGTGGCAGCAGGGCCTCTAGGGAAACTACTGGTAATTAAGGTGCTCCTTTTAACAAAGCACCAGAGCAAAGCATTAACACTCCATGAACACACGTGATCCTCACATCACAACCATCCCCTCCGGTTGTCCCAATTTTTGTCACTTGGGGCCCTCGGGTTCCGGACAATGACATGTATAACAACTTCAGATATGATCAAGAAACACAATTATACTCATGAAACAATAATATGCTCAGATCTGAGATCATGGCACTCGGGCCCTAGTGATAAGCATTAAGCATAACAAGTTGCAACAGCGGTAGAAAACACTAACAATGGATACTAGGCACTATGCCCTAATAATCTGGCATTATTAGATGATTGATCTCATCCAATCCCTTCCATCCCTCTCAGCCTACAGAGGTGTTTACTCACACATGGACGGGGGAATCATGGATGGTTGACAGAGAAGAGGTGGCGGTGTCGATGGTGATGATCTCCTTCGAATCCCCGTCCCGGTAGGGCGCCAGAACAGGAACTTCTGATCCCTAAATTGAGTTTCGAGGTGGCTGCGGTGCTCTGTTGTGTTTCTGTGGAATATGACAAACCCCCCTCGGTTTTTAGGTTACGGGGCATAAGTAGTCGAAAGGAGAGCCCGCGTGGGTGCGGGGGTGGCCCACACTACCAGGCGGCACGGCCAAGGGGGTGTGCTAGAGGGTGGTGTGGCCCCCTCCTGGCACTCTTCTGTCCTCCTTCTGGCTCTCGGGGTCTTCTGGTGTTTTAAGCTCAAAGGGATCTTTTCTGGGCAATTTACCAAAAGTTGATTTTTCTGCAGAAAAACGGGACACCAAGGTAATTCTGCTGAAAACAACGTTAGTCCATGTTAGTGGTATCCAAAAATCACAAGTTTAGAGGAAAACAATAAGAGAAGTGTTCGGAAAAGGAGATACGGTTTGGACGTATCAGGGCGCCACCCTATGGTGTGGTGGCTCCAGGGCCCCCCTCCGGACTCCATGTACGTGAAAGATTTCTAAGAGCATGGGATTTTGTTTCGTCCAATTCCGAGAATATTTTTAGAACAACTTTTCTGAAACTCAAAATAACAGAAAACAAGAACTGGTTGTGTGGCATCTTGTCAATAGGTTAGTCCCAGGAAATCCATAAAGTGTATAGAAAACATGTAGCATATGGCATGAAAACAACATGGAGCATCAGAAATTATAGATACGTTTGAGACGTATCAAGCATCACCAAGCTTAGTTCTACTCGTCCTCGAGTAGGTAAAACGATAAAAACAAAATAATTTCTGAGGTGACATGCTACCAACATAAACTTGATCATCATATTTGTAAAAGCATATGTAAGATGAGATCATAGTACTTTAAACACATGCATGGTAGATATAATTCTAACAATGAAACTTAGCAATCATGTTGCATCATGAAAAGTAAAACAAATAAAAGATCATGAATAATAATGCACTTTAAAGTTATACGTTTGTTTCAAGCATAAAGAAAACATATCAAAGTGATATTTATCTTGTTCTTAAAAGTGTAGCAAAACATAAATGCCAGTACACCTTCAAAGTTCAAGTGGATGACTAGAAACAAATAATTTGAGAGCAAGTAATAACATATGATGAATCAATCAATAATAATCTTTGGGACTGATGCACATTATACTCAGAATGACAACTACGTCTCTTAATTGTGCATAAAGTTAGAAGATGGAGACTCAACATAAAATTAAAAGAAAGGCCCTTCGTAGAAAGAAGCAGAGATTAACTCATGTGCTAGAACTTTTTATTTTAGTAAACAAAGATATTAAAAACATTTTTAGAGATGTGTATGCTTATGTCAACGAATGGTAAACATGAAGGGAACATGCCCGAGAGGCAATAATAAAGTGGTTATTATCTTATTATTTGTTTATGATAAATGTTTACTTCTCATGCTAGAATTGTATTAACCGGAAACGTTGATACATGTGATGATCAAGGTTTCCTGATCATGAACATTGGATGTTGTTAATAACGGGGTCATGTCATTAGAAGAATGATGAGATGAACATAAACCCAAACTAGGTATAACAACACGATCAAGTCATTTAGTTCATGTTGTTATGTCTTACATACGAAGTAACCTCATTCCTTAGACCATAAGATCATGTCAATCACCAATACCGGAAGGGTGCTTTGATGTCATCAATTGTCACGCCGTAACAGGGTGACTATAAAGGTGTCGTTGGGTATTCGGAAAGTGTTAGTTGAGGCTCATGGATCAAGAGTGAGATTTGTCCATCCAAATTATGGAGATATATACTCTGGGCCCTCTCGGTGATATCACATTGACACCGCTTGCAAGAACGTGACTAGGTCACAAGGATGTCATATCACAGAACGAGTAAAAGAGTACTTGTCGAGAACGATATCGAACTAGGTATGGTTGATACCAATGATCGGATCTCGGACAAGTAAAATATCGCGAGACAAAGGGAATAGTTACGACGTTGATGGCTCACACGATCACGAGAGTCATCGTTGAATATATAGGAGTCACCATGGATCTCCAGATCCCGCTGTTCATTATTGATAGGGGAGGTGTCTCGATCATGTTTATGTTATTCGCGAACCGTAGGGTGACACACTTACGGTTCGATGAAGCATTTGAGAGGATACGGAATATCGAAGAATGTTTTGGACAACATCGAAATTGTTTCGGGGAAATTGAAATAGTTCAAGGGGGTTTTGTCGAATGGTTGCTAATGGAATTAACAAATGATTCGAGGTGCTATATGCAAATGTTTTTTAATAGAATTAAAAAATATAAAATTAAGAAATAAAAATGTTTTATTTATTTATTATAGAAAAACCTTTGGATTTTCTAAGTTGGAAATTATGGGAGCATCAGTGGGCGTGAGTGGAGTGTTGAACGGACAACGACGTCGCCTAGAGGGGGGTGAATAGGCAATTAAAACTTTTCCGGTTAAGGCTTGCTAAATATGAAAATAAACTAGGTGTTTAAATTAACAAGCACACAACCTAAATATTCTAGGGTCAACTAGGTGCACCAACAACTTATGCTAAGCAAGACAAGTAACAAGGTGATAGAAAGATGTATAACTTCAAGCTCGAAGGATATCACGATGTGAATTTCATAAGTAGAAAGCTCGGGTATAGCAATAACCGAGCCACATAGAGACGATGATGTATTCCCGAGTTCCTCCCACAAGGGGAGTACGTCTCGTTGGAGGGGTGTGAGCTCGCCACAAAGGCCTCACCCTATTCTCCGATGAACCCGCCAAAAAGGCCTAGTTCACCTTCCACTATTGGCAACCTTCAAACCCGAGGCACACATCCACAACTTAATTGGAGGCTCTCGGTGTCACCACAATCTTGGGGCACATATCCACAACTCAATTGGAGACTCCCAAGAACAAAAAAAAGTCGTCTAGGGTCCAAGACCCAAGAGTAACAAGCTCACAAACTTTCAACTTCCACGAATCCTCGTGGAGAGAGCAAACCGATGCAACCGATGCAAATGGCAAGAGCACAAGTGCTGAAATCCATCACTCTCAAATTCCAACAAAGCAACAAATGCTTATGGGGGAATAAGAGAGGAAGAACAAATGAGGAGAAACACCAAGAACTCCAAGATCAAGATCTACTAAGTTTCCCTCACTAAGAAGGAAGATGGATTGGTGGAAATGTAGATCTAGATCTCCTCTCACTTCTCCCTCAAAGATATGCAAGAATCATAGGAGGGATTTGGATAGGGGCAAGCTATCCAAGGTCAACAATGGTGGGGAGAGAGGAAATTTCGTGCTAGGAGGCTTGGGGACCAATGGGGAAGAAGACCCCCTTAAATAGGTCCCCACAAAAACTAGCCGTTTTGTGTGCAGAGTAAACACGATATTCAAGGTCCAAAACTAGACCGGATATTCCGATCCAACAAGAATATCCGGTCTAAAGTGAATAATCCGGTACAAATAATCCGGTTGGGTTCTGTCCCTAACAGGCAGCTGAACTGGATATTCCGGTTCCTCCTGAATAATCCGGTACCAATAATCCGGTTCACTTCTGTCAGTTTTGACTCCAGTCCTTAGCCGTTTTCGAGCAAAATCTCCACAACCGGAATATCCGGTCTGAGATGAATAATCCGGTACCAAATAATCCGTCTCATCTCTGTCCCGAATATGGACCAAAACTATCCTAACCGGAATATCCGGTTGCCCGGAATAATCCGGTTGACTTCTGAAACAAAGAGGTTGAACTATAAACTTCATAACTTTTGCAAATAAACTCCAAACGAGGAAAATATTGATACCTCAAAGTATGGAGAAGTTACCACACATGGAAGGTGTGGGAACATTCTCGAAGACGAACATAATATTTTCACCACCAAAAACGCAATAAGTTTTTCTTACGAAATCCGTTTTCGAGAAACCAAGGCTTGTCATGAAGATCACGGCAAGAACTAAAACCCAAAGGAGACAAAAGCCAAATAAGAACCAAGAAAGATGATATGCAAAGTATGCAAAGGTTTGATCTCTCCATAACGATTCGATCAAGTTACTCACTTGAGAGCCCCTCTTGATAGTACGACTATCTATCCTATAACCCGGTCTCCCAAAGACACGAGACTGGTAAAATAGAAAACCTATCAAGATTATACCTTTGCCTTGAGCATTCCACTTGAGCTAGATGATGATGATCTTGACTCACTCAATTTGGATCTTCTTTCTTGATCGCGCTTGCTAGCACAAGCTCCGCTTGATGAAGACTTGCAAGTTGCTCCCCCATACACCATTATGGGAGAGACTATCTCCCCCATACACCATCATGGGAGAGACCCTTCTCGGCAAATCTTCACAAGGACACAATCTCTAGAAGGGTGGCAAGCATGAAGCATAGGATATCTTCTAGATGCTTCACTTGAGCTTCCACGTCAAGCTAGATGATGAACACCGCTTGACGATGACATAGACCATGGGCTATATGAAATTTACCTTTTGTTTCAAGCCCATGGAAAGATACCTAACCACACATAGAGATGCCATACACACATATCATGGGTTAGTTCACAAAGCTATATTGACAATTGCTTACCATACCATGAGATACATAATCCCACTTGGTATATCTTGTAGCTTTGTACGTTGATCACTTGCTTGATCAACCTTGTATTGAAGATGATAATGAATGATCACCTAATCCTTTTGTTCAAGACACACTAGCAATAGGCTCAACTCAAACCATGACCATTCTTCATATAAATCCTTGAATATAACAATGGACATCAAGGAAGCTAATAGAGTTCAACACATGAACTCCATTATTTCCTATGGACAAGATCTACAAGGATAACTCAATGCAAACACTAGTCCATAAGGATTGTCATTAATTACCAAAACCACATATGGGGGCACCATGCGCTTTCAAGTGTCCACTGACATGATGAGGGAAGAGGTGGGGGCACCACCATGCTTGGCCGCATGGAGCCTTTAGGCTGCCCCCTTCTCCTATAAATAGAGTGTGTGAGCTCCCTCTCTCACAAACACTTGCCCACCTCCCTTTCTCTCACCCGCTGCTCCTTTCCATAGTCTCCGGCTTGGCGAATCCCTGACCGTGGGATTCTTCACCACCACCACGCCGTCGTGCTGCTGGAGTTCCGGGGGATCCTCTACTTCCGCTACCCCGCTGGATCGAGGGAACGGAGGTCTTCATCGAGCCGTACGTGTGACCGTTCACGGTGGCACCGCTGGATTGCGGTGCACATCTTCTCGCTCTCGAGATCGGTGTGAGTACGACTACGCCAACAACGAGATTTGATCTCGTAACGCTTAGAGTCTTCGAGGGTATGTTTTCTTAAAAATCTCTTTCTCCCTGTTTCACTTCATCTCTTAGATTAGATCTTGACCCTTCGGGTATCTCCCGCGCAGGATTTTTTTTTGTTTTCTATGCAACGTACCCTTCAGTGGTACCAGAGCCAGATCTATGCGTAGATATTTTATACGGGTAGAACACATAGGTGTATGTGGGCGTTGATGATCATGTTATTGCCTCCTAGAGTATTTTATGATCTTAGTGGCATAGTAGGATGAAGCTACCCTAGACAAACTTTTACGTGTACTTTGTACGCGAGACCTGTCTCGCTTGTGGCTGAAGGGGTGTCCGTTTCTCCTACTATAGTTAAGATCTAATCTACGAAGGGTTGTTAAAAAAAAATATGTTTATCAACGTTGTGGTTCTTGTACGTAGGTATGAACGATTATATCCTCGTAAGTATAAGCCACGTAAAATATGCAAAAATAAATTAGAGGCGTCTAACTTGTTTTTGCAGGGCATGTCATGTGATATGGTCAATGTTACAAATTTTATGTATGATATGATCTCTCTTGTAAATTATTGACATACCGGCAGGAGCCATATGTTTGTATTATTATTTATGCCTTGCGTGATGTATATCATATCCATGTGATATGTTGTAATTTTGATGGACAATCAAGATGGAGGTGCCATGGATCTTGGTGCCACGCCGGTGGAATGATGGAGATCAAGTGCAAGAAGGACCATATCATATGACATTATCCATGCATGTGATGTTAATCCTTTTATGCATCTTATTTTTCTTAGATCACGACGGTAGCATTATAAGATGACCCCTCTCACTTAGTATCAAGATAATAATGTGTTCTTCCTTAGTATGCACCGTTAAGAAAGTTCGTCGTTTCGAGACACCACGTGATGATCAGGTGTGACAGACTCAACGTTCGCATATAACGGGTGCTGACGAGCCTAGCATGTACAGACATGACCTCAGAACACACGTAATACCACGGTTCTACTCGGTGATCCTAGCATGTACAAACATGGCCTCAGAATTCGTAACCGAAAGGTAAAGCATGAGTCATATGGATGATATGATGAACATGTCGATGTTCGCCTTTGCAGCTACATCATCTCACGTGATGATCGGTTTTGGTGTAGTGAATTTGGTTTGTGTAATCACTAAAAACGACTAGACGGATGTTGTTTTTGAGTGGGAGTTCATGTAGTAATTTCAAGTGCATTATTATTCATGTTAGAACCCGTGAACTATATCTCGTCATAATAGTATTGTTATATGTTCATGATTTGTCAATTGCCCAGCTGTAATTTGTTCACCCAGCATGTTTGTTTTAGTTGGAGAGACACCACTAGTGAACTTATGGCCCCCGGTCCTATTTTCCTCATATTTGGAACCTTCTTTTAAGAACTTTCATAATTGTTTCCTTGTTGCTCATTTTTTACTTTTATTACTTTTCGAGACTCTATACGTTTAATTCTCTAGTTTTCAGTAAGACCGGAAGATTGACAACCTTCCAGAAAATTGGGGCAAGAGATAGTTTGTGTTTGTGTGCAGGTTCCACTCTTGTTGACGCGCCAGACAACAAGCAACCTTCTCCAAGACTACGAAGTCCTACTGGTTCGATAAACTCTGGTTCCACAATTGGGGGGAAATTTCCGCTGTACTACATCATACCTTCTGCTTGGGGTCTCCCAACGAGTGTGATCACGTCAGCATCACGAGGTGAGCTCGTTGGCCGGAGTGTCGGCACATGTGATGTGCCATGATCATTGCCCGACCACGCCACGGAATCCCGTGCGAGCTTATAGACATCGTCTTGGGAGCATCCGGGCGGGAAAACGCCAAGGTGGTTTTCCAACCCTCGCTCTCGAGATCCTGAGCATACATGTTGGAAGTGTACCTCTCCTTCCCCTTCTTCGCTCCTAGTCCCATTAGGCGGTGGTGGGGTGATATAGAGGAGGAGGTGGGAGGTTGAAGAAGCAGTGCGGAAGGTGGGGAGTGTGGAGTGTGATGGCGCTGTGAGGGGAGCGGCCGGTTATAAGCTCGGAGAAGTGAACCGCCAGGTGCAGTTCCACTCCCCAGGCATTAACTGTTGCCCTTTCCTACAGTGTGGCTGGTCCATTCCCCTGCCTCCCTGCGAAGCCATGGTCACGAGTCATTAACCCACACGGAGTCAAGGCGCCGCCTGACACCTCATGTCTCCTCGGGATGAGATCCACTCGACTTCCTACCGTTTCAAACGGTCTAATCCGGGCATAGTGTCCCTCTATTGGTTTGTCTTTCTTTTTTTGCAGCGAGCGGCTGAAGCACGTTGCAGGTCCACGCTTGGAGGGGCGTAGCCCGTCATCTCCCCGTTGATAGACCACGCCTGGGGGCTACTGTCGACACCCTGCCGACCGGGGTGCCAAGGATCGCATGATGCGTGGGCCCGTAGCAGGCCCCTCACGTGAAGGATAGCCCGTTCTCGGGGGTCGACCGCCCAGGGGCTCCCTCGGACCCACCCCGAAGACAAGAAGGCTCCACACGCGGATGGACACGACGAAGGGCAGCCTCAAGACACCTCTCGGCACGGCCAGCGTGACGCATGGAGATCGCTCATACCAGCCCTAATACAACTATCTCTTTTCATTAAACTAGAAGGATACCCCGCGCGTTGCTACGGGGATCACTTTACAAAGTATAATGTATTGTAGAAAAAAGTTTATAAGAGATGTGGTATATTATATTTTCTAAATGAATATGCAAAATTGAATTAATCATATTATATATTTTTTAAAATTATTAAAATGAGTAATTGAATGGTTGAAAAAATGGATGATGGTTAGCTTGCATGTAGTGGTTAATAAATATTTGTGGACATGACATGGACAATTGATTGGTTAGGAGAATGGATGATGTGGATAACCTGCATGTTAAGATAAGAAAAATCATGAATGCATGTTAGTGGGGTTTTACTTTATAAGAAGTATAGATATGTCGTCTCGTTTTTTTTTTACTATGAACTCTATCGATTCATACATTGAAAGTCACTGAGGCACTGAGACGGAGCGAGTATGTTATCATAAAAATGGGCAGGGCAGATTAAACAACTGCACCCAAAACTCGGCAATGTTATACTGTACTACGGTCAGTAGGTAAGCGACCTACCGTATGGCCGTATATCCATACCGGGACTGGACCGGCGGGCGGTGGACCAAGTCTCTTCTTCCTTGTTATGCAAAAAAAAAGTCTCTTCTTCCTTAAAACGCCCCCGAAAAATCTCCCCGTTTCCTCCCAGCGCTTCTCCCCTGCCATTCGAAGAAATCTTTGGTCGCGGGATTCGACACGCCAATCGATCAGAGGCCGGGTTTTCCATCAATTTGGGGCGGTTTCTCAGAAAGGTTGGGGGTTTTTTTTGCCCGACGTGGCGCCAACCCGGTAGAAAATCGGAGCATTTTTGGTCGCTTTTGCTCGATTTGAGTTCAGCGGGGGTTGGAAGGTGCGACCATTTGATCGAATCGGCCTTGCAAGGCCTGGATTCGAGAATCATTTGCTCCGCAAGTGTGATTCTTGAATTGTGCTCGCCTGAATAGAAGGCTAATTGGCGGTTTCTTGGCTCAAATCCCACTTTGCTCGGCAAATCTGAGGCGCTGGGAGTCGCTCGCAAAGAAGGCGGCGATAACCCGTGCAATTGGGTCTTAGATGGGGACGGGATCGAGCATCCTTGGCGCAGACGGGGAGTGGGGGCAAACGTCGCTCGGTGACATGCCGGAGAGCTGCGTGGCGGCGGTGCTGCTCAACCTTGACCCGCCGGAGATCTGCAGAGTAGCCTGCCTCAACCGCGCTTTCCGGGGAGCCGCCTCCGCGGACTGCGTCTGGGCCTGCAAGCTGCCCGCCAACTACCGTTACCTTGCAGCTCTTGCAGCCGCCGCCGATGATGAGAGCGCTGGCGACGGAGACGGCAATGCCAAGGCCTGCTCCCCTATATCGACCAAGAAGGAGATTTACGCGCGCCTCTGCCGACCTACTCCTTTTGATGCCGGTACAAAGGTAGTTCATTTAACTAAGTTTTTATAGCAGTCTACTGGAGCTGATTATTACTGTGTCCTCCTATACATAGATGATTAATTGAGAATATAGATTGGTTAATAAACTGGAGGAGATTTCTACTTTTATTTTTGTTCATGTTTGGTTCGGTTGGCTGTAGTTCTGTTCATGGCCCATTCATGCTTGAAATGATTTGTCCTGCTTATTGGGCAACCATGCTGTGGCTTGTAGGAATTCTGGGTTCAGAAGAAGGAGGGAGGTCTTTGCATTTCCATCTCCTCGAAAGCGATGGCGATCACAGGTATAGATGACCGAAGATACTGGAGCCACCTTGTCACAGAGGAATCAAGGTATTTTCCTGTCGCTGATGTTTCTTCCATATAGATTTTCTCTACCAGATGTGAATTCCAATAATTTGGTTATTAGATTCAGGTTGAAAGCCTCGTGAGCAAGAGTTATTGCTGGCTTGTTCTTTCTTATTCCCTGAAGAATACATTATATTTATATTGAGTTCTCAGGACATATAGCTTATAATTGTCCACACAAATAGAGGGGACAAATAGATAAGAACATTGTATTTGCTCAACTTGATTTAACTAGTGTATACTCTTTGTTATCACTATAGTATAATACATGATGGTTGATTGGATTCTTAATTTTTCAAAAGTTTCATGACTTGAGAGAAACGCTAAATGAGCCATAGCTTCGCTATAGCCCGCTATAGCCTTTTATAGCTTCTAGCCGAGCTGCCGCTAAATGAAATAGCCCGCTATTTAAAACTTTGCTATAGATTGATGTAATAGCATATATCTGGTTAGGTTATTATTTGATTTCATGGTATACTTGATTGATGAGAGGCCTTTCTTTCAAATTAAAAATCATTTTAAAGTCAGGAGTTAACCTCGCGTTGCCCACATGTTGCAAAATGTGTAAGCTACATTATTTGGTTAGTAGTCATTTTGATGTTAACCTTCTATTAGCATAAACTAGATGTTAGTCAAAGTGAAATATATACAACACCGATTAATTCACAAGATTGTGATCTATAAGGATAACAACAGTTTCTTTGATATGATTCTACTAAAATATATGAAAACAAGGTTAGCAGTTTTGTTCATGTTTACTCTGAAGTGCTAGACATTCTCATATTAATCTAATAAGAGAATAGAAAAACATATTTTCATCATGGTGGGTCTAGATTATAACTGCGTAAGAGTCAAGAAAACAAACACATGTTTACAAACAAAGGTACATAAATGAAAGAAGTCTCTGAAAGGACAAAATACTAGAGAAAAAAATTATGGTGGAAACAGAACCATTGTATGGAAGAACTTTCTTGCCTTGAACGTATAGTCTACATACATTTGTTTGGAAGTCAAGTATTTCCGAACGTAGGGAGTATTTTTTACGCTAAACATATTAAAAATGCCAAAGTAAACACGCCCTTAAATAAAATAAAAAAATCTATAACTGCAAGGAGCTTATCAACCTTATAAATACATCCACCATGTTCCCATTTTATGTGTAACTGTGCCTTCCCTTGCAATCTCCACTCTTCGTAGCCCAGTTTTTTGTCTAGATACACTCACTTGGGAGTCAACTTTTCCGAACGGAGGGAGTATATATTAGAATGACCCGTCTCGATGCTTTTCTAAATGTATCCTAAATTTATTTGTATAAACATATATTTTTTTTTAATTTGCATAAAGTTCATCGATGTGCACTTTTTATGATACAAGCACTTTGTTGTTATTTTTTTATGATATAATCTCAAGCCACATGAAAGATGCATTTAATAGGAAGAAGTGGTGTAAAAAGTGGCAGAAATGTACTTTTCGAATTTTCATTTGATGCAGTGTACAAGTCTTTTAACACCTTAAAGAGCCTTTACGCATTCCTGTTTTTAAATTTGTTTAGCTCTAAGTAAATTATAGTAATTTTGTTTTGCTTTGTACTGGAATTATCTTCTTCATACATATTCTGTCTGTTAAAATTGTTTTTAACAGCCAGTGTCTATCTTGGAGTGTTCCTAGTATTCCATTGGAAAGTGTTGTTGGTATTGTTTCTTGATTGTAGTCAGCTATATTTGGGGTTATCAGTTTCAGAGATTGTAACTTATGAAATACTACTTGATTACAAGATCAGTTGTAGGTGTTTAGTCTTTTAATTTTCTCTACATTTCCCAACCCATTTAGTTTCCTCGAGTATCTGAATCTATACCGATATAAAAAGCATGAGTTAGCACATTCAATCTTGGCCATCCATCTACTTACCCCACAGTTGTAGTTGATTACTGAAAAGCGCAATTACTCCCTAATCAACCCCACTTAACTCCTGTATTGACCATCTCCTTTTAACTGTCCTCTTATCTTCGTTGTTCCATATGTCATTGTAGATATTACCGATTGATGCTGAATATATTTATATTCTGAAGTAAATGTATGGCATATTCATTATACCGTACACGTGTACTATTGCTAGCATATGCGAAGGTAATGAAATTTGCATGTTAAATGTTACATAACTCTTCAATTGTTTCATGGTATGATCTTCTGTTTTTTTGGGGTACAAGTCGTACCTTTATAGATTAGTGGTAAATGGAAGTTTGCTGAGTTTCACCCTCTACTATTTCAGATTCCATAGTGTTGCTTATCTTCAGCAAATTTGGTGGCTTGAGGTGGGTGGGGAGCTTGATTTCTGCTTCCCTGCAGGTTCGTACGACCTGTTTTTCCGGCTTCACTTGGGTCGAGCGCACAGGCGCATGGGTCGTCGGGTTTGTGGAACTGAGCTCATCCATGGGTGGGATGCAAAACCGACCCGGTTCCACCTGGCAACTTCTGACGAACAACATGCTACATCGGAATATTATCTAGATGGACCAGGAAGCTGGAAATTTTACTATGTCGGTGATTTTGTCATTTCAAACTCCGATGAGTTGATCAGCCTGAAGTATTCAATGATGCAGATTGACTGCACCCATACGAAAGGCGGCTTGTGCGTTGATTCAGTTGCGGTATATCCGAAAGGGTATCGATTCGGGAAGCCAGATACAGTCTACATGTAAATTTGCAGAGTGGTTGCGATGCTCCAGCAGCACAGGCAATTCAGAGGGAGATGGCTAGTATTTTTCCTGTCCATTCTTATCTGAAAGTCCGTGTATATATTATTTTTTTGGTCTTCTTGCTTACTTTCCGAGAGTTTTGCGCTTTGTTCTGTATTCTTTGTAGTGTTAGTTACACTTGTAGGGAGGTAGGAGAGATCTAGAAGCAGCTTAACTTGACATCTTATTTGTGGAGTTCACAGTACTAGTCGTCTGAAATAAGTGGCCAGTGCCATCTTCATCTGTAGTTTTCATCGGCATAATGATGTTTGGCCTATAACTAATTTCATCTTCTTGACCATTCGTTTATTTTTAGAACTTCGTTTGTTTCCGTGTAACTCTTCAAATACATGAGCAGTTGAGAACATATTCTGCCTAGTTACTGTGTTGCCTAGTCTGGAAAATATTGGACTTGCCTTTTATGGCAAATTTGCAAATCGCCAGGTGCCTAGCCGCGACGCCTGAACACCTCCATCGCCACCCAAGCTATCTGTACCGCGCCATTCTGTAACATCGATCGAAATTTCAGAAGCCGGACATAAAGAAAACCACGCTAGTAGGATCACCAGGCACAATTCGTACTAGAAAACAAGCTTTATTTTTTGTTTTCCTAACGGTCCACAGTAAACCAGCTGGTCGTAGCATAACTATCACCCTATCCTTGCCAGAATATCTAGCTAGCTAAGTCTGACACCAAGTCCACAAGAGATTCAGGCTTCCTAAGCATCTCCAACTGGCCACCCAAACCTGACCTGTATAGACGAACACTTAGGATATGGCAAACCCCAAACCTGGGCCAGAAAAAGGTCATCCAACCGTCCCCCAAACTCAGCCCAGATGTCCGGCCTGACCGGCAAATCCCAAAGCCGGTTCATATGTGAGAAGGGTTTGGGACGGTCAAGACGCATCTGGGCGAGTCTGTCACGTCGATTCTGTCAACAAGGAGCCACTCCATTTCACCATCAATCAGACCAAAACTCTTGCTACTTCTTCATCGTGTACCCGTTGTCGCCCTGAACCTGCAGCGGAAGGAGCCAAGTCCTTCGCATTGGCCGTTCATCCACCCAACATACACCTCGGCTGTATACTCCGTCTCCTGTACATTTTACATCGTCGGACATCCATCTCGCCCTGAAAGTGTTTGTGTAATTATCGGAGCCGAATTTTGATTGTTATAATTTGTAGGCATGGATTCGTCCGATGATGAGTATGATTACTCGGAAGTAGATGAGTTCATGTCTAAAGAGTTCATCGACGACCCTAGTGAGAACGAGATGGATGGCGGCATCGACGAGGAGGTCGCAATGTGATGATGAGCATCCAAGAGGAAATGGAGAAAAATGAGCCACATGTTCTCAACTTACGTGGGTCGATAAAGGGTATGATTATTGTGCAATGTGATAGGAAAAAGAGCGTGCATGATCTCTAAGCCGAGTATTTTTGTTCCGGTCCGGTCTTCCATGAGGGATTTTCCGGCGTCGCTTCCAGATGAGCTCAAGAATGTTCCGGAAAATAGAGGAAGAAGTGACGAAGTTTTACGATTACTTCAAGTTGAGGTATGATTGATGCGGACAATTATCCTTCTCTATGCAGAAATGCACCACAACTTTGAGGATGCTAGCCTATGGAAAAGTAGCGGATGCTGTTGATGAGTATGTCCGGATGGGAGAGAGCACATGCATTGAGTCTATGGTGAGATTTACATACGCTGTGGTGAAAGTGTTTGGACCGAAACACCCGAGGGAACCTAATGACGAGGACACCTACTGTCCATAGGAGAATCAAGAAGATTTCCACGTATGCTTGGCTCAGTTGACCGCATGCATTGGCAATGGAAAAATTGCCCAACTCGTTTGCGTGGGTAGTACCAAGGTCACAACAGAGAGTCCACAATCGTACTTGAAGCAGTGGCATCTCAAGATTTATGGATGTGGCATGCATTTTTCGGCATGCCTGGTTCCCACAACGATGTCAATGTGCTTTAGCGCTCTCCCCTGTTCAAGGGACTCTGTGATGGGATGCTCCACCGTGTGAAAGCTCACCATTGGTTTTAGTGTTGATGATAACACAATTAGTTCTTCTAATTGTGTGCTATTTGATTACTTACTCCCTCCGTCTTATATTAATTGTCTCAAACAATTAATATGAGACGGAGGGAGTAGATAATTGCAATGGGGAGGGGGGGAATCTGGTCTGTGTGTGGAAACACAGGCAATGGTATTACCGCTGCCTATTATTTCAAAGCAGCCAAGGCCCGTTGCCGCTTCTCTTTCTCAGAGCCAATGTACCAGCGGCAGTACCGCTGGAGGTACGGCCTATTCGCCCTTCGGGGAGTGGCTTCCGGTACCAGCAGCGGTAGTGAACGGACAACGATGTCGCCTAGAGGAGGGGGGAAAACTTTTCTGGTTAGGGCTTGCTAAATGAGGAAATAAACTAGATGTTTAAATTAACAAGCACACAACCTAAATATTCTCGGCTCAAATATGTGCACCAACAACTTATTCTAAGAAAGACAAGTAACAAGGTGATAGTAAAATATATAACTTCAAGCATGAAGGCTATCACAATGTAAATTTCACAAGTAAAAAGCTCAGGTATAGAAATAACCGAGGCACACGGAGACGATGATGTATTCCCGAGTTCCTCCCACAAGGGAAATACGTCTCGTTGGAGGGATGTGAGATCGCCACAAGAGGCCTACTCAACGCCACAAAGGCCTTACCATATTCTTCGATGAACCTCACCACAAAGGCCTAGTTCACCTTCCACTATAGGCAACCTTCGATCGAGGCACACATCCACAACTTATGGAGACTCTCAATGTCACCACAATCTTGGGGCACACATCCACAACTTAATTGGAGGCTCCCAAGAACACCACAAGTCGTCTAGGGTCCAAGACCCAAGAGTAACAAGCTCACAAACTTTCACTTCCATGAATCCTCGTGGAGAGAGCAAACCGATGCAACCAATGCAAATGGCAAGAGCACAAGCGCTCAAATCCTTCACTCCCATATTCCAACAAAGAAACAAATGCTTATGGGGGAATAAGAGCGGAAGAACAATGGACGAGAAACACCAAGAACTCCAAGATCAAGATCTACTAGGTTTCCCTCACTAAGAAGGAAGATGGATTGGTGGAAATGTAGATCTAGATCTCCTCTAACTTCTCCCTCAAAGATATGCAAGAATCATAGGAGGAATTGAGAGAGGGGTAAGCTTTCCAATGTCAACAATGGTGGGGAGAGAGGAAAAATCGTGCTTTAGAAGCTTGGGGACCAATGGGGAAGAAGACCCCCTTAAATAGGTCCCTTAAAAACTAGTCGTTTGAGTGTTGAAAAAGGGACCGGAATTTCCAGTTCAAACTTGAACCAGATATTCCGGTTGCTTGTTTTTCCTCATATCTGGATTTTGACTTCGTTGACTTCTACCGGAATATCCGGTTGGAGCGAATAATCCGGTTTGGAACATCCGGCTCGCTTCTGTCCCGAACAGGCTCCAGAACCGGATATTCCGGTTGGTATGGAATAATCCGGTTGGAAATTTCCGGTTGACTTCTGTGCCGAAAACCTCTAGTCCTTAGCCAAAAAACGAGCTCCTCATCAGAACTGGATATTCCGGATAGGACCAAAATTTCCGGTTGGAAATTTCCGGTCAACTTCTGAATCATTGAGGCTGAACTAGAAACCTCATAACTTTTGCAAACGAACTTCGAATGAGGTAAATCCAATTGCATTGGAAAGATAACAGCAAGGAGTATCCTTATATATTTTCTTTTCATCTAAATAAGCATATTTGAGTGTGTCAGGAAGAACTTTAAGATCAAACACCGGGTCTCCTTTAGGTGGTAAAGGTGGCCCTCAAGATTCAACAGGCAAATTTTGTTCGATAATAGCAGGCTAATCGACAAAAATATCCTCCAATTCATTTCTTTCCTGCTTATACATGTCATTCTCATGTTCTTCCGTGAATTGTTGCAAATGATCATTAGGTGGAATAGCAATAGAGGAAATTCTTTCAATAACTAGATCTTCATTAGGTAACTCTTTATCATGACGTTGTCTAGCAATCTTACTAAAATTAAATTCATATTGTTCATCACCAAATTTGACAGACACTTTCTCTTTCTTATAATCTATAACAGCACCACGGGTATTAAGGAAAGGTCTACCAAATATAATAGGACAAGATTTATCTTCAACTGAACTAAGTATTAAAAAGTCAGCGATGTACTTTACCTTAACACAAAGAACCAACATCTCTTACAATACCCACTGGTGAAATATTCTTTCTGTTGGCAAGCTGGATAGTAACATCAATGTCTTCAATTTCACACAAAGCAATTTCATTCATTATTTCTTGATAGAGAGAAAAATGTATGGCAATTACACTTGATCCAAAATCGCAAAGTCCATAATAATTATGTTCACCTATTTTGACAGAAACAACATGTGTGCCAACAACAAGTTTATGATGTTTATTAGGTGCCACTAGATTAGAGCAGCCTCACAGAAATATATATCACAACCATCGACATTTTCAGCAACAAGATATTTAACCATGACAACCGCAAGTTCCACAATTATTTGATCTTCAGATTCAATAGCTTTCTTACACCTTTTGTTCACAATATCATTGTCAAAAGAATGTTCTTTTACTCTAACAGGAAAAGGTGGTTTCTCAAAGTGAACATCAGGTAAAACAGGATCAACAGTGTTAACAAGTATTTCACTAATAGAGAATTGTTTCTCTTTAATATTATCTTTATTAGGTTCATGATACATGTCCTACTTCACTTTAGTAACACTAACATGAGAGGCAAAGGTCTTGCAAAGTTCAACAATTACTTGAGAATCGAGCCCATATTTAGCACTAAGCATATTAAATTTTCAGTTTCAGCAAAAGACTCAGTGCAATCATATTCATAGTTTATACGTGGCTCTTTACATTTGTCCATCTCCCAAACTTATAAATAATATTCTGATCTTGATGTATTTCGTGAAGAGGATAAAATTTGAAATAAAAGAGAGATGTAAGCTCCTTCAAATCTAGCAAATGTGAATCATCCAATAATCTATAGCATTCCCATGCTCTTTCTTTCAGTGATATAGAAAATAATTTCCTCATGATTAAATCTCTTGGCACACCTGCAATCTTAAACAGCTCACACAATTCTTTAATATAAAGCAAATGCTCACCGAGATGGACTGTTCCATCACCGGCATAACGGTTGTCCATAACACGATCAACCATTCGAATAGGTATATCAAAGGGACAATTTCAGTAGACGGGGAACTTCTCTCTACCACATAAGTGGTGGAGGGGTCGTTCCCGAACATATAACCAACAGTAAAGGATTCTATGATTCAGCAAAATAAACAGAGAATAATAAAAACATCACTTATAGTAAAAGGTTTCCTTACCAATTTCACTTACCAATAGCGTCATACTCCCCGGAAACAACGCCAGAAAATAGTCTTGATGGCCCACAAGTGTAGGGATTGATCGTAGCTTTTTCGATAAATAAGAGTGTCGAACCCAACAAGGAGCAGAAGGTATTGATAAATAGTTTTAAGTAAGGATTCAATGTAAACACTAGATAACAATTGTTTAGGGATTTTTTTGTAATAGTAACAAAGCAAAAGCAAGTAAATAAAAAGGAAAGTAAATAGTTGCTGCAAGTGTTCCAATCCTTTTTAGCACAAAGGACAAGCCGGTGGTACTTCTTATATAGGCTAAAACGTTCCCGAGGACACACGGGAGGTTTCGTCTAGTTATTTTCATCACATGTCGTTGATTAATCTTTATTGTTTTGGTAAGTGTTATGTGGGTAGACCTATGCTAGTGCACCGTCCTATCCAAGACCAATGCACACTTACAATTACACTACTTGCAAGCGTATGCAAATACAAGAAACTAATTAAGAAATAAATCTAACTGTAGCAATAAACTCGTGATATCTACTACTCCCTTATATGAAGTATTGCAAGCCAGGGTTTAGGTTTCTGTCACTCCGGAACCCACCACAGTCAATCCAACACACAATGCATTCCTATAGGACCTTAAAGGTGAAGTCGATGTAGTCGTCGTTCACATAACTCCACTAGAGAAATAATAACATAACTTAAATATCAAACTGTAAATATTCTCAACGAAACATGACTACTAACAACTAGATTTCTCCCATGTCCTCAAGAACTAAACGATCTACTCAAAACACATTATAAGGTACATAATCAGAGGTGATGTCGGATATATACCGATTAGGGGTATATCCGGCATTGTCCTAAGAGCCGGATTACTAGGGTGGCCTGTTGGTAATGGATCACAGTCCATTAGGCGGCCCAGTAAGCTGACGCGCAGAAGCCGGATTCTAGAAGAACCCGGATCACGGCCCAAAGAGGTGCGGCTTGGAGTAGAAGACGGATTCTTGCTTTACAAGTTAGATACTTTCCGTAGTCTTCTAGGTTTCCTTTCTGTAAGCCCTAACCCGGCTATCTATATAAAGCCGGACGAGAGAGAAGAACAGAGAAGACAATTAGCTAGAAGCCAACTCACCGAGAAGTTGATCCTCGCCGAGTTAGCGAAACCCTACTCACATTGTACTTTGTATACTTCAGCCCTGATTTAGTGAGATTGCAGGAGTAGGAACGCCGCCTATTTGCGACGTACCGAACCTGGGTAAATTTGGTGTTCCTGGTTGTCATACTACCACGTCCCCCACGTCTCTACCCGTAGACTCATGGCACCCCCCGTCTATGAACTCTACTACGATGTCTCGACAGTTGGCGCCCACCGTGGGGCCAGGGACGTCAGGCGTTATGTTTCGATCGGTGATACTCGGCGGAATCGGCAGTACCATAACTGTCGGAAGCTTGGAATTCGACAACGACGTCGGGCGTTTCCTCGACAACGTATCGTACATGCCAACACGGAATCATCTGGTAAGTGCCTGCGTTCTACCGATTGGATCTGCAAACATCTTTATCGGATTAACTGCAAAAGCAATGGGATTCTGTGGTGGAAGCAAATTTATTCCACCCACCTTATACCCAGTTGAAGAAAACTATGATACCGGATTTTGCTCAGATCGCCAAAACTCTGAATTTGGTGCCTCTTCGGAGATGCCTGCAATCAGATCTCACTTTATTGGCATGGTGCAATCCGAGGTCGCTGAAAACACGGAAGTAAGAAATCCCGTGGAAGAAGCAGAAAACAAAAATCCCACAGATCAAGTAGAAGATCCGACACCCGCCAATGAAACGGCGAACTCGGAAGCCGACTCTGTACTAGCTGCCATAGAGGCAAGATTGGAGTCGGAACCTGGATCTGAATACATAGATTCAGAAGAGGAAGATGAAGACGCTTTCGAAAGAAAGGTTAAATCTATGCAGGGGCTTCCATGAAGTACTTTTGGCAAAACCGACTGATAACTCGGATGCCGAAGAGGATGAAGACCCCATAACACCTCCACCAGATGAGGAAAGAGAGGACAGCAAAACCAGTCCCATCTATCCTGATGTCAAGGAATTGACAGAAGAAGAACCTGGAAAAAAGCCTCCCTCTTCTAAGAAGGAAAAGAAGACCGCCAAGAAACTTCAGTACAAACTCCAGAAGAAAAGGTTGGCAGATAATGCTAACCAAAACCTGGAAGCAGGAGGAGCAAGTGGAGTCACACCTGTGGAGAAGAAAAAGAAAGAAATCCCTGTTCCAGAATTGTCGGAACATGACGAGATCGATTCGATCGAAACCCCGGTTGGACCATACGAGCCACCGGAAGTGCTGGAAGCCAGAAGGCAAGCCATTATGCGGCAGAAGCAACAACTATTCCGATCGCAAGAAAATCTCCTCAAAGCCCAAGCTACTATTAAAGCAAAACAGGAGGAAATCGAAGAATTCGAAAGACGGAATATGTCTGGGATAAAACCCACGAGATTACCCGGAATCGCAAGGCCGGATGTACTGCCAGCAAAAGAATGGTTGCAAAACCCTTCCTGGCAACAACAGGTGGACGGCGTAAACGCTAAGGGCAAACGCATCTACAAGACCGCAGCCGAAAACGCGGAAGCCGTGTTCGCTATCCTTAATGATGATCTGTATTCCAAAGACGAAAAGCTGCAGGAGTGTATGCTTTCCTGGGTAAAGCACTGCAACAGTAACAGTAAGGTCAGGCAAGATAAGGGAAGTTGCATGACGACTCGGCCCTATGCAAAACTGCCACTTGCACCGCTGGAGCACCTGGACCTGGAGAACCTGGAGATTCAGGCGATTCTAAGGACAAGAAGGGAGATCCTAAGAAAGACAAGAAAATCCCGGACAATAGGGTTGAAGCGTCCAGAACGGGATCCCATATGCCGAAAGGCGGAAATATACCCTGTAATCATAAAGATCGGGAGGAACAAAACCAGAAAGACGGAAAAATGATGCCGCCTCCGAGACGCCCAGCTGAAAAAGCCGGAAGACATGAAAATCCTCACAAACGTGAGAGATCCCGTACTCCTCCTAGGAATAAAGAAAGGCCAAAGAGTAGAACCCCGCCTCATTCCAAAGGACACGATAACGTACGAAATAGGGATAATCCCAGAAGAGCGCATTCGCGCAACAATGGGCCAGAAAGGAGCAGATCCCCTTCTGTCCATTCAGCCGGCAGATATTCCGCACACGTCGATAAGGCGGAAAGAGACGATCTATACTTTGGACCTAAGTGTTTTACTGTCAGGATCCGAAGAATAAATCTACATTCTGGCTTCGCCAAGGTTGGTCCAACTTACCAAAAGTATACCGGAAGTACAAAACGGGATACATGGCTTGCAGATTACTATACTGCCATTCAGATCAACAAAGGGACAGACCTAGAAGCAGTAAAATTTCTCCCCTAATGTTGCTGGATGGAGCCATGGACTGGATTAACGGGCTTCCGTCAAGAACAGTGGATAGCTGGGATGATATGGTTAGGGTATTCGCTCAGCACTTCCGAGGTATGTACAAACGCCCTAAGAGCATCAACCAGCTAAACATCTGTGTACAATTTGAAGACGAGTCGTATGTCGACTTTGTATCAAGATGGACAGCAATGAAAAACAGCTGCTCTGGAGTAAGTGATGTACAAGCAATGCATGCTTTCATCAATGGACTAAAACCCGGCCTCGTACCGTTCATGGTTGGTTCAAAGAAGCACAAAGATCTCAGATCTATGCTTACTACCGCCAATGAGCACGCAACGGCCGAAGATGACATCAGAGCGAGAGGTGGAAATATTGATGCTTTGGTACAGGCCAAAAAGAGGCCTCGTTTGGAAAAGAAGACTACTCCGGAAGCGCAGACAAAATACAAAGAAGTAAATTTAACCTTTGGAAAGGATACTGGCGGCAAATAGAAAGGAAGAAGCACAGAACCTATCTCCTATTCTAAGGAAGAGTGGGAAAAAATTAAGTCGGAAAACTGTGTCCACCATTCGAAATTTGGGAAGCCTACACATACAAATGCGCAGTGTCGCCTTAATAAGCATATGAAGGGCATTACAGGATCCGGGAACAAAGGAAGTAACTCCAAGAGGAAATTCTCCAAGGAAAAGCCAGTGGCTGAAAAAGAAGATAGTGAATCGGACACTGATGAAAAAATCCAGGAACCACAGCGAAAAGGCGAGCCAAAATTCCCGAGAGTTGATGGAGAATGCAACCTAACTTTCCTGGCAACTCCCTCAACAAAACAGGCAAAGCGAACACTTCGAGAAATAAACGCGGTTGTCCCACCAACGCCCAAATTCTTGAAGTATTCCAATACGCCAATTACCTGGGATCAGTCAGATCATCCCGGAAATATCCCAGAACCCGGCACACAAGCTCTACTTGTCAGCCCTATTGTTCAAAACACTAGGCTAAAGAGAGTGTTGATGGATGGAGGATCGAGTATCAATATTTTGTACCTGGATACACTGAGGCATCTGCGAATCTCCGAGACCCAGCTCAATCACAACAACATACGTTTCCACGACATAGTTCCTGGCACACAAGCACATTCCCTAGGAGAAATTTTCCTAGATGTAACCTTTGGAGAAAGAGAACGCTTCCGACAGGAAAAAATCTCATTCGAGGTGGTGTCGTTCGAAAGTGTATACCATGCAATAATCGGACGTCCAGCTTTCACCAAATTCATGGCAATATCATGTTATATATATAACAAGCTGAAGATGCCAGGGTCAAAGGGAGTAGTAATCATCATATCGGGAGACTTAAACTTGGCAAACGAGCTGGAAAAAAGAAACGCCCTTTGCGCAGAAAAAGTAATAGCAAAGGAAGAATTGAAAGAGCTGGAAAAGGAAGTATCGCCTATGGAAATGCCAGCATGAAAAGAAAGCCGGAAGCCGGTAAATAGTTTCAAAGCTTTCGAGAATACAAGACAGGTTATCCTACACCCCAAAGATCCGACAAAATTTGTCGTAGTGGGGACAGAGATGTCCGACAAATAGGAAAGCGCGCTCATCGAGTTCCTCCGTGAGAACTGGGATATTTTTGCCCGGTGTCCTGCGGACATGCCGGGAGTACCCAGGGAACTTGCTGAGCATCAATTGAAGGTAATTCCAGGTGCAAAACCCGTCAAACAAGGTCTCCGTCGTTTTGATGTAAGAAGACGGAAGACTATAGGCAAGGAAATTATCCGGCTTTTAGCAGCTGATTTTATCCGGGAAGTTATACATACTGATTGGTCTGCGAACCAAGTATTAGTCCCGAAGAAAGACAATATTGTTCTTAGGATGTGTATAGTTTACACCGGCTTGAACAAATTGTGTCCAAAAGATAGGTTTGCGTTACTGCGAATCGATCAAGTAATAGATGCCACTGCTGGCTCTGAGCTTTTATGCTTTTTGGGTGCTTATTCCGGGTACCATCAAATACGTATGAAGGAGGAAGATCAAATCAAAACTTCCTTCATAACCTGTATGGAACATACTATTACATAACCATGCCTTTTGGCCTGAAGAACGAGGTGCTACATACCAGCGTTGCATGCAACATTGCTTGCATAGTCAAATCGGAAAAATGTTCACGTTTACGTGGATGACATTGTCGTAGTTCCCGAGGAAAAGGACACCCTCTTTGAAGATCTACGAGAAACCTTCAAAAATTTGCACACCTACAAAATTAAGTTGAATCCATTAAAGTGTGTATCCGGGGTTCCCTCTGGAAAGCTTCTGGGTCTAATCATTTCTCACAGAGGAATAGAAGTAAACCCGGAAAAGATCAAGGAAATCTTGAGCATCACAAAGCCTACGTGTTTAAAATATGTACAAAGATTGACGGGTTCTGCAGTCACAGTCAGCAGGTTTATAAGCCGTCTAGGAGATAAAGCTCTGCCATCATACAAATTGTTGAAGAAATCCGACAAATTTGAATGGACAGAAGAGGCGGACAAAGCATTAACCCAGCTGAAAGAAACCTTGATGAAAGCACCGATTTTGGCATCCCCAAAAGACGAAGAACCTATGTTACTGTATCTTACAGCAACAAACAGGGTTATTAGCGCTGTGATAATTGTGGAAAGGCGGAAAGAAGAACAAAGTATACCGGATCAGCATCCAGTATACTATGTTAGCGAAGTTTTCTCCGAGTCAAAACAAAGGTACCCACATTATCAAAAGCTGGCATATGGCGTGTTTTTCGCATCTAGAAAACTGCGCCATTATTTCCAAGGACATTCCATAACAGTGGTAAGCAAAGCACCACTAGGGGATATCATTAACAATGCGGACGCAACAGGCCGAGTAGCCAAATGGGGCATTGAGCTAGCTGCGTTCGACATTAAGTACCAACCTCAGACAACAATTAAATCCTAGGTGTTAGCAGATTTGTTACTGACTGGACATAAGCAATGGAGAACACACCAATGCCGGAGTCGGAATACTGGGTCATGCATTTTGATGGATCCAAGATGAAGGAAGGCGTTGGAACTGGTGTAGTGCTAAAATCCCCAAAAGGTGACATTATGGAGTATGTATTACAGATACACTTCAACGCGAGTAAAAACTAGGCAGAATACGAAGCATTTCTTCATGGCTTGCATATTGCAAAAGAAATAGGTGTCAAACGCATATCATGCTATGGTGACTCGGATTTGGTACAACATCAGCTAAACCAAACATGGGACGTCAAGAGTCCCATCATGGCCGAATATCGGAGAACGGTGGATGAGTTTGCCATTTGCTTCCTTGTATTTGAAGTACTTCATATCAAAAGGGAATAAAATTGGAACGCGGATGCATTAGCCCGCATGGGGTCGGAAAGAGTGAAAACCCTACCACCTGGTGTGTTTGTCCAACACTTGCACGAACCATCGATCAAAGGTGGAGATGTTGATTATCCTCTCGTTTCCGAGTCAATTGAAGTTCTGCTCGTTAACCCGGATTAGACGATTCCATACTTAAACTTCTTAGTTGATCAGAAGTTCCCGGATGGAGCAGACGAGGTCTTGCAAAGGAAGATACAACGTCGATGCAAAGGATACACGGTAATCAATGGTTTCCCGTATAAGCGCAGCACTATCGGAATTTTTCAGCGATGTATTTTGCCAGAGGAAGGACAAGAAATCTTGCAAGAAATCCACGCAGGAGATTGCGGACATCATGTTCAATCAAAAAGCGTAGTCAAAAAAGCATTCCGTGCAGGGTTTTTCTGGCTCACAACCAAGACAGATGCCGAGCACATAGTAAACACATGTGTCGGATGCCAATATTACGCCAAGCAGACAAATATGCTAGCTCAAGCACTCAAAACTATCCCTATAACATGGCCGTTCGCGGTCTGGGGCTAGATATGATGGGACCATTCAAAACTGCAAGAGGCGGACTTACATATCTACTTGTTGCAGTGGATAATTATACCAAGTGGGTGGAGGCGAAACCCATCAAGAAACTTGACGGTGTGACTGCCAGAAACTTCATCATTGACGTAGTCATGAGATATGGCGTTCCACACAGTATAATCACCGACAACGGGACAAACTTCTGAATTGGAGAGTTGGCAAAATATTGCCGACAAACGGGAATACGCCTAGATCTTGCATCTGTGGCTCATCCACAATCCAATGGGCAGGTTGAAAGAATGGATAGCTCAATCTTGCAGGTAATACGCCCAAGACTCGAATCTCCTCTTCATAGAGCAGCCGGAGCATGGGTAGAGGAATTGCCTTTAGTGCTTTGGAGTATTCGAACGACGCCAAATAGATCAACAGGGCAAACCCCGTTTTTCTTGGTCTATGGCGCAGAAGCAATGCTTCCAACGGACATGCTCCATGATAGCCCAAGAGTGCAGGCTTACGATGACTCGGATGCCGAAAGCGCACGACAGGATGCCGTCGATCTTTTAGAAGAAGAACGAGACCTTGTGCTTCAAAGATCCGCCATTTATCATCAAGGATTACGACGCTACCATAGTCGGAAAATCAGGCATCGATCTTTCAAAAAAGTTGACCTAGTGCTAAGATTGGTGCAAGAAAGGAATCACAAGTTAGCCCCAGTCTGGGAGGGACCATTTGTCATTAGCAAGGCTATGAAAAATGGATCTTATTATCTTGTAGATATTCGAGACACGGAAGATGATCCCAAGCGTCTGAATCGCAAAAGAAAGAGGAAGATAGATGTCGAACTAGGAGAGACAAAAAAGACCCTGGAGCATCCAGCAGTTACGTTCCTTCTACACTTAGTTCAATTTCTATGTAAACATCTTTGCGATCATGAAATAAAGTTGTCGGAATTCATGTATTCATGTATTCATGTTTTATTTGTTTTTCATACAAAGCATAATTCCGTCTTATCTATTTCCCAATGATCCTTCAAAATACTCAATGTTAACCCGAATTCTACCTGCGTGCTCGGAATTATAAAACTGAATGCTTTTCGGCCTAAGGAGGCTTAAGGAAACCCAGATTGTGTCTGCGTGCCTGAGTTTCATACAGTTTCAAAATTCCTTACTTTTCTCTAAGTATTATCTGATTGTTTATGTGTTGGGTCACTGAAATTAGTAAGAAAAAATGCCTTAGTACAATCCATGTTTCCGAGTTTTGACTGATCGGTTATACCCAGTCACTTGGCGTGAAGATTAAGTACTATTGAGCCATTTCAAACACTAAGGACAGTTAAAACATATAGACCAGAGAAATTAGAAGGCAAAGGAATAAAAACCCGGAAAACTTGCAAAGACATATAAATTAAACTGCAAAAGCGGAGTGCTTGTTTATACAAGGGGTAGATAGCATTACAATGAATAGTAATGCTTCTATTTTTCCTATCTTCTACCCAGAACTCAAGCAGCTTCTTCGGGATCCGAGTTTTCCTCCTCGCTGATGGATTCCTCGGGAGTTGCCTGAATTTCCTCCTCGGGGTAGAAGGTGGAGATGTTCACCATTTGGGCAATCTTGGTGGCGTGGCCTTTGATTTAGTTGAAGATGTTGGCCCGCTGAGCGTCTGTGTATCCTTGAGGGATACCTGACGCCACGCGCCAAGACTTGGCGGTGGTATAATGCATACGCATGAGCCCAAGGGCCATGCGCGCACCACCACGAGCCGTAGAGTGAAACCACGATTCCGTGCGGTTCGCCACCTGCACGATCGCTTCCGGAAGTTTTTCGACTTCCGAGAACTCTTCCGCTTTATCGGAAATGTACTTATTGATAAGTAACATCCCCGCAGCTTTATGTGTTGTGAAGACCTTCTCGAAAGCCCGGATTCTGTCGATCCAGGTAAGTTGGGGGATACCTTCTGTTTCAATCAACAAAATAAGTTAGGAAAACAGAAGAAGGGAAAAAAGAAAAATCCTGTAAAAGTTAAAAAACTTAGCGAGAATCCAATCCATCTCTGTGCCTTCCTCCAGGCGCTGGTTCAGGGCATTCTCTAGGTCCCTGATGGTGGCTTTGTCCTTCTCAGCCTGGTTGGAGGCCTTGGACTCAGCAATGTTGGCAGCTAGTTGGCTGGCCTCCAGGTCTTTCTGGAGCTTCACATTGATCTTGTGAAGTCCCGTGTTTTCCTTACGGAGGTTCTCAGCATTGCCAGCATCTTCAGCAATTTGTTTGTCTTTTGCCAAAGAAGCTGAAAAGCAAGTAAAACGAAGAGTTAAAACTCGGAAAAATACTTAGAAAAAATTCTAAACAACAGCAGAGAGAAAAAAATTACCTGCTGATTCATCCAACTTTTGCTGAACGGAGGCCAACTCTACATCCTTTTCATCAAGAATGCTAAGGAGAGTTTTCACCTCCTTATTCTTGATCGTAAATTTGATGAAAACTTCCATGTTTATGTTTTCAGCAGTTTGCTGAAACACGGAAAAGAGACAAAATGCTTAAGTCAGAAAACAAGCAAGGTCATCATAAAACCATTAAGTAAAAAATGTATACATTTGGCATAATGCTTGGGGGCGAGAGATATTACCTTGCTCATTTTCATCAAGTTTGCCAGATTTTCGTTGAACTCTTTTGCATAGTCTGCAAAAATAATCCCGACGTGGCAAAGGCCGTCCTGGATGACCCTGCCGAGGTGAAAATACGAAGTTATTCCTAACAATAAGCCCGTCTTGTGGCCAAGGACGGATTAAGGGAGCTGGAGCGAATTGTCTTGTCGCCCACGGTTTGATGTACCCATGTTCGTCAAATGGTGTCATGGTGGTATCACGGCAGATGCCTTGGGATGGCTAAAGTGTTGGGGCCGATGGACGCTGGAGGTGATCGGGGAGGGATCACACGGCGAGTAGCCGCGTGTAGGATGTCTCAAGCACTACAAACAACACGATCTTACCCAGGTTCAGGGCCCTCGTGTGGAGGTAACACCCCTACTCCTGCCTTTCTCTCTATATGTGTGTTTACCGAGTAGCCACAGTACAAATCAGGCCTTTTGCTGAGTAGCCACTCTCTGCTCTCTCTAGTAAAGATGTGAAGTGAAGCAACGTCAAGTGTCGAACCTCTCGCAGGAGGAGGGAGGGCACCTTATATACTGGTGCCCAGCCGAATAGAGAAAGACTATAAGGTACGACTGATGGGACATGCGCACTTCAGAACAGAGCACGCCTCCGGCTTCTCGCTGACGCGGGTGCGGGAAGTCGTCGCGCCGTTCGGAGATGGTACCTGTCCACCTTATCAGTGCGATAGGGTAGGCCCCTAGACCTGTCATGTCCCCTCTGTCAGTGACAGGACTTGACAGGCGCCTACCGCACTATAGCCACGCCGTAGCGCGGATAATCACGCGCTCCATAAGTTGAACCGCACGCCGGTACGGACGCAGGATACGCGGGATCCCTTGTCAGAACGGCTCCATTGACTTCTGGCCCGAGTAGGAAAGCACTCCCTCTACTCGGACCAACTCCTCTACTCGGACGAACATAACTTGCTTGATTTCTCCTCTTGGCCATTGGTGGGTACGGCCGGATAGAAACCTACCGGGTAGCAAGTACCGGGTAGCCATCTACCCGGTCAAACATCGTCTTGACCTTGTCTTTAGCACTTGCCTTACCCCTACTCGAGGGTAACCCCCCGACATTAGTCCCAAAAGCTGGTAGAGTCCTGCGAACTTGTTCACTGGGCCCTGCCAGCTTAAAACCAAAAATGGCTTCTTGAATGAGTAACGCCGAGTTGCACTCCAAGTTGAACCAGTAATTCCTTCTCGAATCTCTTCAATTGTGCTCACGGGAGCACCTTCCTGGTAGCTGAGTAGAGCCATTTCTCTTGAGCTGCCGAATAGAATAACTTAGTGAAATTTCGAACTTGCTCCCGCTGAATCGGAGCGAATCCACCTCTCCCTGTCGCTACGGGGCACGTGTCACACCCCTGTGGCCCCGACGCCTCGGTGCCTGGGATACGGCAGGACACGCGCCAGTAACTGCAACCCTGTCCCACTAGCCTGTTAGGTCACCTCAACTGTACTCAAGTGCCCACGATCTCGACGTGGGATTAATTGCGCCCGTTACGCGCGCGATATGCGTTGTGTGCGTTTCTAAGGGTTGCGCAACCCACGCCGCACGATCTCTGCGCACGATCAATCCACGATTAATCCACTGGTAACGGCAACTCGAGGGGGAGAGATAAATACCCCCGCGACGCTCCCGTCTCATCTTCCCTGTTCTTCCCAATCTCGCGCCCCCTCGCCTCTCCGCCGCCGTCGAGCACACCGCCACCGCAAATTCTTGCTGCGCCGCTGCTCCACGCACCGCGAGAGAGACAAAGAGAAACTCCTTCGCTCACCTCCACCTCCAATCTCCCCTGAGTGCTTCCGCCCCCATGGCTTCTCACGGAGATGACGATGCCGCCGCCCGCGCCGGTTGGGAAGTATCAGAAGTCACCGCAGAAGACTGCCAGTGGCTCGTCAACACGCGCCGCGTTCCTCCCGGCGTCGTGTGTAGGCCCCCAGGTACCGAAATCATCCCTAAGCCTGAGAAGGACAAATACATCGTCTTTCTCACTCACTTCAAAAGGGTATTCGGCCTTCCCGTTTCCGAATTCTTTGCCGAATTCCTCCGTCATTTTGGCCTCCAGCCACACCATCTTCCACCCAACTCCCTTGTCATGCTTTCTATCCACGCCGTAGTGTGTGAAGCCTTCTTAGGCGTATACCCAACCATCCATACCTGGGCTAGGTATTTCTTCTTCCGAAAGCAGAGTGTTCCCAATCCTGGGCACACCGAGAGTGCTCGCACGATGACCCAGACCGGATGCGCCATGATGATACAACGCAAGACCGGGCATCACCCGCGGGTTAAGGGATTGGAGACTGTGCGCAAGTGGCAGCGCAGTTTCTTGTATGTGAAGAATGTTGCTCCCGAGAAGGGGAAGCCTATCGAGGACCGAATAAGGCTTCCAAAGTTCAAGAATGCACGGCCCACCCAGCAGAACTGGGGCTACGACCCCAAGAAGACCATCGAGGATGTCCTCCAGGTTGAGCGACGCCTGACCGAGCTGGTCTCGGAAGGTTTCCGTCCGGACGATCCCATTGCGTGCTGGATATCACGCCGAGTGCTCCCACTCCAGCGTCGATCGCACAAGATGTGCCACATGGGAGGACCCCGAGATTGCACAAGGACAACGACATTCGAGCTCAGCACAGCCGAGGTGGCCATCTGGGCTAGGTCCATCATGCAGACCTCGCTCACTGACACTTGGATGTATGGCTTCACGCCGTATAGCCGCTTCAACCCCGGAAAGCTTAGCCTTCGGTGCTTTGCTTTTGTACATTGATACCGAGTAGGTGGCTTCTCAGCTTTGTATGCTGCACCGAGTAGAATATCACAAATATCCTTTTGGCTTTATATGCTTTGTGTTTGCACGCCATGTCGAATAGAAATCCTTAGCTGAATATGCTTTGTGTTTGCATGCTATTCCGAGTAGAACCCCTTAGCTTTGTATGCTTTATGTTTGCATGCTATGCCGGGTAGAACTCCTTAGCTTTATATGCTTTATATTTGCATGCTATGCCGAGTAGAACTCCTTAGCTTTATATGCTTTATGTTTGCATGCTATGCCGAGTAGAACTCTTTAGCTGAGAACTCAACTCACTTGTGCTATCTGTTTGCCTCTACAGCACATCGATCGCCAGGGAGAAGAAGATACCGAAGTCTTCGAGGGAAATTGGTCCGATGACCGAGAAGAGGACGATGAGACCGCCTACGATACCCAAGACACCCTCTGCATTCCTCACGCCAATCAGCCTGGTAAGTCCCGAGCTGATGCGTCTATTCGGGACTGGTCCGAAGATGACGAAGGTGACTAAGTTCACCTTTCTGCTTGCGAGTAGCGCACTCTGATTTCCTTCCGCGTTTCTGAATCTGTTCCTTCTTCTACTCTGCAGAGGAGCCCGAGCTGGACGATGACGATGAGCCCTTGGATGTTAATCCTCTATCTGTGGCTGCTCCCACATCTCGGAAGAGGGTGGGCAGTGGCGACCAGGAGCCACCTCCGAAGAAAGCCAAGAAGACAGGTGGAAAGAAAACCACCGCCAGAAGACAATCCCCCACCAGAAAAGGGTGAGTTATTCCTCCGAATACCAACTCTTTACCGCCTCTCATTGTGCTCTTCTCCTTTTGCTTCTCTGAACTATTTCCTTCTTCCAGCACCCCTCTGGACGCTGACGCCGCTGCAGCTACCACTCGCCCCAAGAGGAAAGCCGTCATGGACCTTGAGAAACTCGTCGATCTCTCCGACGACGAGGAAGAGCAAGACCAGCAGGATAGGACGCGTGCATCCTCTCCTATCAAAGTGGAAGAAGATACCGGGGCTGAGAACACTGGCGCTGGTGACGATGTTGATCAAACCACCGAGCAGCAGCAGCCTGACGCGCAACAGACTGCGCAGGATGCTGCTCGCGACGAGATGCCGCCCTCTCCCCCAGCTGCATCAGCTGGCGAACATGTTGAAAAAGACCTCCAGCAACAAGACAGTGCCGCCCTGGAGCGGCAAGACGACACCACCGAGCAGCAGGATACTCAAGCTGCAGCTCAAGATGATCCCGCGGCCGGGCCGCGGGTAGAAGAAGTCACAGACATCCAACCTGATCCCGCTGCCGAGCAGCGGGTAGAAGAAACTGTGGTGGAGCTCGTCCGCCAGAGCCAAGCGCAGCCAGATGCTGCGCCGGGTAGCCAGCCCCCTGTGCCGCCTACCCAGCAGGTGACTCCACCCACTGCTCCAATTCCTCCATCAACACAGACTGCACCACCGCCTCCGCCAACTGCTTCTCGCAAGGCGCCACCACCCACTTTTCGGCCAGATACAACTCCTAGCCCCAAGAAGAATATCAAGTCTGAGACCAAGGGCGTCCAGTAGCAGCCAAAGCGCGCTACGTCGCAAGTCGGACAGATGATGCCGCCTCCCAAGCCTCAATATGCGCCATCCAGGAAGCCGCCGAGGAGCAAGCAGCTCGTGCTCTCCGCGCCCACCCCCAGCGCCAACCTGGCTGCCTCTGGGTCTGCTGGTCCTGCCGAAGGGCCGAGTGCTGGAGCTGCCACCCGCGCGCAAGCTAGCTGGCCCGAATACCTGCTGGATACATCCCGACGCTATGAGGTCTGACTGGCCAAGGGAGAGAAGAAACTCTCTATGCTGAAAGGAGGCCCAGCTGTGGCGACCGATTCCAAGTCCAAGGGCAAAGGACCAGCACCGGTTCCAGAGCTCTTGTCGCGCGAGGCAGATGACGACGAGTGTGAATCAGAATGCCTGACCGCGATCATGGACCGAGTAGGGTTTGTGGACCCAGCTTGGAACAGCAAAGCTCATGGCAACCCCAAGTGGGAAGGTCTACAGCTGGGTCTACTCGATCACTACCGCGTTGACTGGAACAAGATCGATGTCGGCTCTGTTCCAATGACGATCGCCATCCCCACCTGCACTCTGGCCGGGAAGCTGTTCAGCTTGCGCAAAGCTGCCGAAGACGTCGAGCAAACCTATGATGTAAGTGCTTTCTCCTTTCTTTGCATTTTCTGAGTTGCCGTTTCTCTTTTCTCTTCTCTTTTTTTTCTTTTCCTTTTTTGCCTTTTTACCTCTTAGCCATTCCCCCAGTCCCCGAGATTCGGGCCGAGTAGGCGAATGCTCGACCGAGTTGCCGTCTACTCGGGGCAAATCTTCCAAAATACTTAGACTTTTTCTCTTCTCTTCTACAGAATAGCCTCCTGAAGAGGACCAAATTGTTCCGTCGGCTGCTCTGGAACCACCGTATTGCCGAGGACCGCCTCGAGGCTCTTGAAGCCGAGAAGAAGGACAATGATGCGGTGGAAAAGTTGGCCTTGGATCGCACTCTGCAAATTTCTGAAGTGGAAGGTAAGCTCTTAGCATTTCGGTTTGCGCGTTTTGTGTTTACGCCCGTTGTTTGCTTTTTGCTTTAACTTTGTTTACTCTGCAGGCAAGCTCAACGAACTGATAGAAAAGCATCGCGACTGCGAAGTTTTTGCTGCCTCTGCTCAGAGCAAGATCACCACTCTCGAAGGTGAGTTGCCTTCCTTCTCTGCCCATGTGTCTCTTTTTACTCTGTTACTCTGCTGACGCTGCTGTTCTCTTTGCAGAAGAATACAAGAAATTCTGGGAGCAACACCAAGACTGCCTCATGCCTGCCGAGGTGCGGCAACAGTTGCTGTCCCAAGATGCAGAGCTCGAGAAAGAGCGCACCGCCGAGAGGGCGGAGTTTGAGGCAATGCAGGTCAAGCTGAAATCTGCCCTCCAGGACGCTCTCGACCAGGTTGCCGAGAAGGACAAGATCAAGACAGCTGCCAAGGCCAAAGAGAAGGCGCTTGAGATGGAGATCTCGTTGCTGAAGAAACACAACGAGCAACTCATCCTCCAGATCGCAAATGCGCGCAGCGTTGAGGACAGGCACATCGCTGACGAGGAGGACTGGAAAATCAAGCTGGGGGCCTTGCTAGTGGATCTCGTACGTAAGTTATCTCTTCTCTGCACCTGACTTGCTTTTCTATTCTCTGCCCTGGACTGTTTTTCTTCTCTGCCACCTTTCTACCTAGTTTCATATCTTCACTGCCTCCATTTCTAACTCTTATTGGTTTCTTTTTTAGATATCTTCCCTGATCTCCGTGCCGCTAGCACGCCTGCTTTGGCGAAGGCAAGGCAACTCCGAGCTGAATCCAGAATGCCCATCAACACCAAGTCCACGATCAATGATAACCTCCAGAGCATCAAGTCTCAACTCCGCCAACTCAAGGGCTTGGGCACCTCCATGGTGTCCACCGCGTACAAGTTGCACGATCTGTTCTGGCCGGACCAAGCGGCGCCAGACAGCTTCAGCGAGATCGCCGAGAAGCTGAACAGCGTGAAGGCCGAGTTGAAGAAGTGGCACGCCTCTGCAGCTAGGGCAGGAGCTGATGAGCTACTCCACTTCATCACCAGCTGGTACGAGAATCTCAATCTCGACAGGATCCTCGTTATGTGCGAAGACTCCAAGTGGACCAAGAACCCCGACTGCGTCACTCGCTGGAAGGCAGTGGCCTATGAGATAGCCTCCTATGCTGACACCGCCACCTACATCGACGGCCTCCCCGAGCCAGACACTGATCCTGAAGACGAGGACGAGGACGATGAAGATGACACCGAGTCGGAGGACTTGAGCGTGTTTGAAGAGGATGCCGCTAAGGGAGCCGCCGAGAAGGGGAAGGCCAAGGTTGTCGCAGAAGCCGAGTAGCCGTAACCCAACGCTCAGGAGGCCACCATCACCACCGAGATGGTGATCCAGCAAGCGTCTCCCGAGTTGGGCGCGACTAGCACCTACCCGATGCCCAGCTCGCAATCTACCGCGTCCACCTCAGCCACGGATCCCATCTCGGTTGCCACCGCAACCTCTGACCAAGCTGCCAATATTGATGTTGATAGCGCCAAGGCGGACAACACCGCCGCTACCAATGAGTGAATCCTGAAAAACTTTTACCTTGAACTTCGATTAGATCCCCGGGATGCCGGGTGCAAATGTATCCATACTATTAAGTCTTTGTTGCTACTCAGTTTTAATTTAGTTTTAAGTTCTTAGCAACTTTGGCTTAATGCCGGGTTGCGTTTTTATGCAAGTCCCCAAGTTGCATTTTTTATCCACTCTTCCTTTTTGTCTCAGCTCTTACCTGCAACTCGTTGCTTTTTTGGTAGTCGAGTCACAAGATTTCAAAGTTGGAGTTTCAAATACTTAGCCACTTAGAAAAATCATAGTAACGCAGCCCACCACTTAGTTGCCACACGTTTCCTTTCGTTAGAAGTTTTTTCGTGTGTTTATTGACCGTTGGCTTGTTCTCTGGCTTGCCATGAAGCCGGGTTGCGGACAGCAGCAGAGTCGCAGATTTGGCCCGTGGGTTTAAACACACTACTTTATGTGCTTTTTGAAATTCTAAGTGGTTCAACCGAATAGACAAAGTAAGAACAAGATAGAGAAATTTGGACGAGGGCAGTCCCCGAGTTCAATTTTAGATTACCGAATAGAAGTTTAACTCGGATAAGAAAGTACATACACAATTTTCTCATGAGTGAAAACGTCGGAGTAGAGCTACATTCCAAGGGCGCTTAGATTCCTCTCCAGCTCTATCCGGCCTGTTCTTCTGGGGTGCCTGTGCGTCAACTAGATAGTAGGCATCATTGTGCAGAGCCTTTCTCACAATGAAAGGCCCTTCCCACGGAGGGGATAGCTTGTGCATCCCGGCCGTGCGCTGGACGAGCCTAAGGACCATGTCTCCTTCTCGGAAAACCTTTGGGTTCACTTTCCGGCTATGATAACGCCTCAAGTTTTGCTGGTCAACAGCTGAACGTGACAGAGTTAGCTCTCTTGCTTCTTCTAGCAGGTCAACTGTAACATCCCAGTGTTTGGGAAGTTATAAGGATCTAAATTTAAAATGTGCATTTGCAAAGCATGCATCTAAAAGTACGGGAAATTTTGGCGCGAAAGTTTAAACAAACCAAAGTGACCAATGTTTCACTTGACATGATGAACTAGGTCTAATTCATCTAGTCAGGAGTACATTTGGAGTGATCTTTATAACAAAGTATCTTTACAAACCAAATCATCTGGTTACACAAACCATAATTGGTTGTGACCAACACAAACTCTCAACCACCTAAACCTCAAGTCTATAAGTGACTTGGGATAATTCACTAAGTACCTAGAACTCAAAGAGGGGTGAGAATCCAAATCTCATAAATGCTGATCACACTTTTACTAATGAGTAACACATAATTGAACCATCTCATCAACAGAGATGTGATCGTCTATAAAACAATAACTCTTTAAGTTATAAACCATTCACACAAGATCTTTCCAAACTACTTAGAACCTATTAAGTGAACCTTTACAAATAAATAACAGAGGTGCAAAAGAACACAAAAGGTACAAACAAGTGTTAACCCAAAACCCAAAAGTGGGAAATGAATTAATTATTGTAATCACATATTTATCGAATATGTACATATCTCCTCAACCCTAAAAGGAGTATCAACAAGAAGAAATAAATCTTCTTCAACTAATGATAAACCTTGATCATTACATATGATCTTTCCAAATCTCTATACCTGCATTATGAATGAAAAGTTAATAAAGTGATGAATATAAAGTAGATCATGACACCTGGGAGAACAAATAACAACTATGATATAAGTCATTAAACCTCAATAACTTTCACATGCTCATTGTTTCAATCATCTTATACAAGTGAGAATATGAAATCTCAACACATCATTAAACCATTTGATCAATTTACTGTTAAGTCATCATTCCACCAACATTCCACATCTCTATCCAACTCATCAATCAACAAATAAGGTATCCCTAGATACAAGTAATGAATAACAACAAGATATAAGTTCTATTAGAGGAATTGGATTGAAAGCTAAATAAAATCAATTATGTATGAATAAGAACATATCTTATGGGAAATAAAATAAGAAGTTATAGAAGGATAATAAAAGCATGAATTATATCTTAATCTAGATCTTGTTGTGTTGTCAAGACCATTCTATCTTGTTTTCCAATCTTCTCGAAATCATTCTGCAAGATAAGCAACCACAAGGAAGGAGGACTACCACAGGAAGATTTCCAAGAAGATTAATTAGAGTGTGCTGGAAGTGCTACTCTAATCTTCTATAAGAGTACTTGGAAACTCTTATATATTGATCTGATCTTATTAACCTCTTGAAATAGTATGATATTCCAATGTTAGTGTTATATAGAAGTAGTTTGGTAACAAGACTAATTACCTTGTTAACAGATCACTTTTGTATACTCAAACAACTGAGTGTCCTACACAAATAGACATAAGATCATATAACCTGGTACATCTCAGCCTATTGTATATGAGTAGTAATTTGGAGGCAAGTCTGGCCCACTTGTTAACAAATTCTTCTTATATGCATATGGTAACCTGATGTTATAAAATACACCTACATTCTGTTATATACAAAACCATGATTCATAGAAGGAGAAGTATAACCAGGAGAAAATAATATACCACATTATAACTTGAACCACACCTATAAGTTATAAGTAAAGAAGAAACCAAGATAAGGAAGAAAACAAGCAACATGTTGAAATCCAAGTGTTTGATGTTATATAAGAATAATTTGATTACAAGGTCAATCAACCTTGTGAATAGAATATTCATGTAAGCATTAAAACAACTGAGTTTCAATAATCTATTTTTCATCATAATTGAATACACCCTAGGAAGGAACTGGTTATGGAATCAAATGAACTCATCTCATCAGGAACTACAATTTACTACTGAAGTTAGTATCTGGGAATCACTCAATATATATTATCAGCTCCAGTGGTGAATTCCTGAAGTCAAGTGACCATCAAGGATGATATTATTTGCAAAGGACCAAGGCAATGTCTGAAGACAAGTGGCAACTAGAGAGAAGAACATCAAGCAACAGAAGACCACATGAAGCAACACTGCCTCAGTAAGGAAGCATAAGAATTTATCCAGTGAATCATTAGGATATAATAGAGAATCAATAACCTCTGTCAAGCTCATCACAGATGAGGAACTCATAATGAGATCTTTAGTGGAAATAATTATCAAGTATAAAATGATAACCAACCATTGCATCCACATGTCTTATGATATGTGGAGGTTAATGGAAACAAGTTTAACACCTTGTTTTCCAGATCAACCTCATCCATAAGACCAATGTATAATAACAAAAAATCTATCCATACATAATTATACAATTTATTACATGTTATAAAATCAACAAAGGATAATATCCATAGTGGAACCTATGTGGAAAACAGACAAATAAGGTTCCACAACCACACATGTTTTCCATTTTATCAAGCACTGAAAACAGCAAACATAGAATACACTCACCTAAGTAAAATGTCAACAAAACTTGATAGAAGTTTCAATTAGGAAATAACAAAGACTCATAAGTAGAAAACAACTATCTTCACCTATTAAAAATCATGTGATGTGACATGGAATAAAAATCCATATTAAATGGTTTTCATAACAGTGCATAGAATCAGTACTAAGTAGTTTTACTTAATTACTTTCTATAAGGAATTTGTATATAAATGTTCCAATGGGAACACACCACTTGGTGAACCCCATGTGTTTTGTGTGAATATAATTTCTCATGCCTAAAATAAATTTTAAGACATTTAATAGATTAAATAGAGTGAAATAACAAAAATCACTTAATTGAGCAACCTAAATAAAAAATATAAATATTACTCAAATTCACCAAAACAAAACATGGTGAGCTTGGAAATTTGATGAGGAATTCAAAACTGATTTTTAATAATTTTTATCTTTGCAATAAGGCCCTGAAAACAAAGATTTCTTCGCTGTTTTTAAGACAGAAGGACTAATACGCAATTTACAGAAAATCCAGGGGGGTATCGAAATTTCACGAGTTCTTTTCCTTTCTTCTTCCTCTGCCAGAAGGCAGAGGAGAAGATCGTGCTGTCCTCTCCATCGCTGCCACCTCCTACTCGCCGCTCTTCCGCGAGGACAAGAGCTAGGAGAGGTCAAGCTCCTCTCCACTTCCTCTCCTCCCTCGCTGTCTCTCTCTCTGTCTGTCTCCCTGAAACCGTAAGCAAACCCTAACCCCAGCGGTACGGCCGCCGCTCGCTGCCGTCGTCTCCGTCCACGGCAGGCGTCCCCGAGACCACCACTGGATGCGCCGAGCCCTCTTTTATCTCCCTGACGAATCTAGCAAGCCGGGATGAAGGGAGCATGAAGAATTTGGCCATTCCTTTTCGTCTGTTCACCGGCCGCCGTGGAAGCTCGCCGTCGATGTGAAGCTCCTCGGGCCCAATCAGTTGCACCATCATCTTCCTGGTGAGCCTACGCACCTCGTGGTGCTTTCGCATTTGAAATTCGTTCACGGAATCGCCGTAGAGCTAGCACCCGAGAACCGCCGCCGCCATTGTGCTCGCCGCCGGCGACCTATCAACCATTTGGTCCTACCGCCACCACCTATGCGTTCGTTGAGTATTACTCTAGCTATTGGAAGCAATGCTTCGAACCAATTTGATGCGGATCGATGGATTTGAGCACAACAGAGGAGATCCTCTCCTCTGATGACGCGGGCATGACGTCATCATGACGTCATGAGCCCATTTCCTTCTGTTTTTATTTATTTTCGTATAAGAAATATAAACTGACAGATGGACCCCACCTGTCAATGAAATAAAACAGAAATTTAAATAAACTTAATAATTCAATAACTACTAAAATAATTATCAGAAAAATATGAAAAAAATATGGAAATGTTTAGAAAAATATAATCTAAATGATTATCAACTTTTCATAAATGTTTGATGAATTTAAAATTAAACATTTTCTTTAATGAATTAAATCATTTAAAATAAAAAATAATAATAAATAATTCATAAAATCAGAAAAATACAAGTTATATATCAAAATGCTCCAAATAACAAATGCAACTCATCTATGATGTTTACAAAGTAATTTGACCATGTTTTCATGTGTGCAATATTTTGCCTTATCATTTAACTCATTTAAAATCAATAAATTAAAATCTTATTCAAATAGTTTCAGAATAATTCAAATGAGATATCAAATTAAAGAGAAAAGAATTTCCAATTCAAATATGTTAAACATAAAACATTGGTTCAACTTATAAAAATGTTTTAAAGGGCATAATGGAAAATCTATAATATACCATTATAACCATAAACAATTACCATAAATATTATTTTTCTAATTAATAAAACCCTCATGTTTTCACATCTACTAAACCTATCATCACATGGCAATAGCAAGTTATGTGATGATAGAATCGGTTGTATTAGTTACTCATTTTTCATTCAACCTTTAACATAGGCTCTACACTCTAAAATATGAAATTAAATATGTTTGTTATCTTTTTAATAATTGTTTTCTATGTGTTATTGTTTTGTTATCTAATCAAGTAATAAACACTTCTACCTCAACATGATAACCATGGTTTGCTAAGTAAAAGTGGAACACATGTAAGTCTAAAAGAACTAATAACCACATCACCACAAATAATGAAACCATTCACCTAAAACTTGTGTGAATACGTTATCGTTTCAAACGTGGCTTACACTTGTAAGCTGGGGTATTTTCCAGGGGATTTCATGATGCATCTCATTACTATGCATATATCATCTTGCCAGTGTTTTCTGTAGTCCTTACCGGGACTACTTTGCTATCTTTCAGATATTTGGATTTCTCTACGCGACCCTTGAACCCCGAAGACCTGGATTATTATGGTTATTTCAATCTCAGGCAAGTTCATCACTTGATCATATCCTTCGCAGTACTTCATAACAAACTAATTGCAAAAACCCTATCGTCTTATCACCTACTCTCAAAAGAATGCATGATCCTATTTTTATAATAATATGACTAATTGAATGACTACCCGAGTGGTAGTGTTCTGTTTGGTGGGCGGATGGAACCATGGTAAGATGAATAGGTCAAAGGAAGGTTCCATCTGCATGGGAACGTATTACCTAGGAATTAACAACAACTGCCGTCAGGATTCTTGCGCCGTAAATTCGCGTTGACCATGGATCTTCTATGGGGGAAGTAAGTCAGCCGTGATACTTTTCTCGTTCGCATGTCAACGGGCTGCCAGAGACGTACGCTGTACTCTCGCGTAGGTAGTGCGGGACTACATGCACATGGGTGGGATCCCTTAATTCCCACGGACTCTGCGGGTCTATGATGGTCTGCCAGGGGCGCGTAGATATCCATCGTGAGGGGTGGAATCAGGCGTTCAACCTGCTGGCAGAAATGGGTGGGCATGCGTTGTGCGGAGAAGCACGGTTTGGCTTGGACCAACAACCGGGCCCCACACCTAAGTGGGCGTGGACAGGAAAGATCGCCTGGTTGTGCAACATGGTCTTGGTCGTCCATGGGTAAAGTAACGCACCTCTGCAGAGTGTAAAAGGATGTGGCATGTTACCCCTTGTTCCGGGAAGGAGCTGCGAACGCCGCAGGAAAGGCAACTCCATGAAAGTTCTAATCCTGTGAAGAATGGCGGGCATAGTTTTCAGAATTAAAAGCAACCTCTTGAAGAAAGTTTTACAAAACCTTGCATTAGCTTATGACTCTTTCGAGGCTAAAGCTGTAGTTAGTGCATCAACCACCCACTGTATATCATGAACTTGCTGAGTAACGCTCGTTACTCATTCTATCCCGTTTGACCCCTTGCTTAGAGTTGAAGCCTATGGAAGTCGTCATCGTGAAGCCATCTTCACCTTATGAAGCTAGGTGGAGTCTTATACTACTTAGCCAGTAAAGCATCATCACCAACAACGCTGATGGAGGAGAAGTTATCAAGGTGTAGGTAGAGTCCATTCTTGGACTTAGCAATTACAAGCCATATTTTAGGGCTGACATCAGCCGTAGTGGATTAGTTCTGAGCTAGAGTTCTTCTCCGGCTCGGAGCTTCGAATTGCTTCTTCTGATGTTTCTTTTGCAGGAGATCTTCTTGATTCATTAAGGAGATTCTCAAGATTTTGTAATGAGGTTTGTATCCTATAGTTTTACCTGGTCCCGCTGTGTTTCTGTTGTACCACTCTAAGAGATGTAATAGTCACGGATAAGTCCTTCTGTGAGTATTATGTCACCGACTTGCGCACTACACATGCAGTGGTGTGCTGGGTCTCCACAGGTGGTATCAGAGCGAAGCGACCTTAGGTTTAAAACCTTTTAGGAGATCTGTAGGTTGGTAAAGACTATAGGAAGCCATCTTATCTAAACCACATTTCCTACAACTATGATGATCATTCACTTGATACTGATATAATCATACTTGTATAGAATTATTCTTACTCAACCTGAGTAAATCTACTTATCTATTATCTTTATACCTAGGTATGAATAGTTAGAAGTCTAGTGTGTATCAGTGTTATTGGGAAAAAGAGTGTTCTGACATAGTCAGAGATGATTAAGTCAAAGTGATGATTACCCCGTTCTATGAATGTATAGAATGGAGTAGAACATGGTATTGAATAAGTATATGAGTCATCAAGAAGGGATGTTTGATAGTCATTAAGGGTTATTATAAACCATGGTAACTACAGGGTATATACCATATCCTTGGTTATCAAGTCTAGAGGTGAATCATTATAGTATAGCATAGAACTAGGAGAAGGCATCAGCATTGATGGAAGCCACATTACTACTCCTACGATGTGATCAACACCCTGAAGGACCAACAGATGTTATTAGAAGCGTATCATAACCAAGAGGAAGTGCTTCAAACAGCATGGTACTTAGGCCATATGGAACCAAGTTAGACAACAACTACTGTAGGAACATTTTGTCTTGGTTTATTCCATTGCAATAAGGCATGCAATTGGAGTAATTACCTGGGCAAACAGTGGTTGTGTAGAATAGGATTACAAGGTACTATATACCTACTTGTAGTGTATAGCATTTAAGAGCCTTGGTACTGGAGATGTTTTACTCTAAGTACTGTTATTTCACAGGCTTTTGATGCATGAGTGATAACTGCATTTGGGATTTATTGCTTCTTATTTGGATCTTTGATTGACTAGATCTGTACATGAGGATTGAATTTGATGTGCATATGCATGTGCAAACATTGATTTCTATTTTGATGTTACTGGTCTAGAGGGTATAGGATTAGAATGAGAGCGGTCTGAGTAATCAGCAGATGGAAACCATCACAAAAGTTCTGGAAGACCCAGAAGTCAAGAAGGCATAAGTCAATAAAGCTACTGATGGGAATGGACCAAATTCCACATCTTGTTTGGAATTGGTGAGCTACCACAAGTGATGCCAAGAGAATAACATGAGTAGTTTATCCTAGAAGGAAAAGTGTAGAAGTTTGATAGATAAACTCATAGAGTCGTCCCGTAGAAGTCAAAACCCAAAGATATAGAAGGACCATGGGAAGTAACCAGTGGAATAGGATATAGTCACCTGTAGGAAAAAGTTAAAACTCGAGGAAACTCGAAGATATTTTTACTAATTAGAAGAGTCTAACTCAGTGTATACTACTTTGTACAAGTTTCTTTGAAAAATATTTATCTTGAGACCATTAGACTGAACCAAATGGAGTCCTAAACATAGTCAATATCCAGTATACCGGAAGAAGTTAATTGGTTATTGATCACTTGGTGGATAGACCAAATGTTCTTCAGAAAGTTGTGAGAGGTAGGAAACCATACCTATTCATCGGAGAATGAAACTTGGTATCCACTACATGGTGGAAATGCCACGTGTTCTTCGTGAGACCATTAGGAAGGTCTAGTAACAAGACAAAGTTGTCCTAACAACTGGCATACTATTAGATAATAGTGAAGACAGTGGAAGGTGAACAATCAAGACAAGAGGATACACATGCCAAGGTCAACACAAGAAACAGATGTGAGGATTCAACGGTCTACAGAAGTTCTCTCTACCTATCTTTACGTAAGAGAGGTTGAACTTCGGGACGAAGTTCTTGTTAAGGGGGAGATACTGTAACATCCCAGTGTTTGGGAAGTTATAAGGATCTAAATTTAAAATGTGCATTTGCAAAGCATGCATCTAAAAGTACGGGAAATTTTGGCGCGAAAGTTTAAACAAACCAAAGTGACCAATGTTTCACTTGACATGATGAACTAGGTCTAATTCATCTAGTCAGGAGTACATTTGGAGTGATCTTTATAACAAAGTATCTTTACAAACCAAATCATCTGGTTACACAAACCATAATTGGTTGTGACCAACACAAACTCTCAACCACCTAAACCTCAAGTCTATAAGTGACTTGGGATAATTCACTAAGTACCTAGAACTCAAAGAGGGGTGAGAATCCAAATCTCATAAATGCTGATCACACTTTTACTAATGAGTAACACATAATTGAACCATCTCATCAACAGAGATGTGATCGTATATAAAACAATAACTCTTTAAGTTATAAACCATTCACACAAGATCTTTCCAAACTACTTAGAACCTATTAAGTGAACCTTTACAAATAAATAACAGAGGTGCAAAAGAACACAAAAGGTACAAACAAGTGTTAACCCAAAACCCAAAAGTGGGAAATGAATTAATTATTGTAATCACATATTTATCGAATATGTACATATCTCCTCAACCCTAAAAGGAGTATCAACAAGAAGAAATAAATCTTCTTCAACTAATGATAAACCTTGATCATTACATATGATCTTTCCAAATCTCTATACCTGCATTATGAATGAAAAGTTAATAAAGTGATGAATATAAAGTAGATCATGACACCTGGGAGAACAAATAACAACTATGATATAAGTCATTAAACCTCAATAACTTTCACATGCTCATTGTTTCAATCATCTTATACAAGTGAGAATATGAAATCTCAACACATCATTAAACCATTTGATCAATTTACTGTTAAGTCATCATTCCACCAACATTCCACATCTCTATCCAACTCATCAATCAACAAATAAGGTATCCCTAGATACAAGTAATGAATAACAACAAGATATAAGTTCTATTAGAGGAATTGGATTGAAAGCTAAATAAAATCAATTATGTATGAATAAGAACATATCTTATGGGAAATAAAATAAGAAGTTATAGAAGGATAATAAAAGCATGAATTATATCTTAATCTAGATCTTGTTGTGTTGTCAAGACCATTCTATCTTGTTTTCCAATCTTCTCGAAATCATTCTGCAAGATAAGCAACCACAAGGAAGGAGGACTACCACAGGAAGATTTCCAAGAAGATTAATTAGAGTGTGCTGGAAGTGCTACTCTAATCTTCTATAAGAGTACTTGGAAACTCTTATATATTGATCTGATCTTATTAACCTCTTGAAATAGTATGATATTCCAATGTTAGTGTTATATAGAAGTAGTTTGGTAACAAGACTAATTACCTTGTTAACAGATCACTTTTGTATACTCAAACAACTGAGTGTCCTACACAAATAAACATAAGATCATATAACCTGGTACATCTCAGCCTATTGTATATGAGTAGTAATTTGGAGGCAAGTCTGGCCCACTTGTTAACAAATTCTTCTTATATGCATATGGTAACCTGATGTTATAAAATACACCTACATTCTGTTATATACAAAACCATGATTCATAGAAGGAGAAGTATAACCAGGAGAAAATAATATACCACATTATAACTTGAACCACACCTATAAGTTATAAGTAAAGAAGAAACCAAGATAAGGAAGAAAACAAGCAACATGTTGAAATCCAAGTGTTTGATGTTATATAAGAATAATTTGATTACAAGGTCAATCAACCTTGTGAATAGAATATTCATGTAAGCATTAAAACAACTGAGTTTCAATAATCTATTTTTCATCATAATTGAATACACCCTAGGAAGGAACTGGTTATGGAATCAAATGAACTCATCTCATCAGGAACTACAATTTACTACTGAAGTTAGTATCTGGGAATCACTCAATATACATTATCAGCTCCAGTGGTGAATTCCTGAAGTCAAGTGACCATCAAGGATGATATTATTTGCAAAGGACCAAGGCAATGTCTGAAGACAAGTGGCAACTAGAGAGAAGAACATCAAGCAACAGAAGACCACATGAAGCAACACTGCCTCAGTAAGGAAGCATAAGAATTTATCCAGTGAATCATTAGGATATAATAGAGAATCAATAACCTCTGTCAAGCTCATCACAGATGAGGAACTCATAATGAGATCTTTAGTGGAAATAATTATCAAGTATAAAATGATAACCAACCATTGCATCCACATGTCTTATGATATGTGGAGGTTAATGGAAACAAGTTTAACACCTTGTTTTCCAGATCAACCTCATCCATAAGACCAATGTATAATAACAAAAAATCTATCCATACATAATTATACAATTTATTACATGTTATAAAATCAACAAAGGATAATATCCATAGTGGAACCTATGTGGAAAACAGACAAATAAGGTTCCACAACCACACATGTTTTCCATTTTATCAAGCACTGAAAACAGCAAACATAGAATACACTCACCTAAGTAAAATGTCAACAAAACTTGATAGAAGTTTCAATTAGGAAATAACAAAGACTCATAAGTAGAAAACAACTATCTTCACCTATTAAAAATCATGTGATGTGACATGGAATAAAAATCCATATTAAATGGTTTTCATAACAGTGCATAGAATCAGTACTAAGTAGTTTTACTTAATTACTTTCTATAAGGAATTTGTATATAAATGTTCCAATGGGAACACACCACTTGGTGAACCCCATGTGTTTTGTGTGAATATAATTTCTCATGCCTAAAATAAATTTTAAGACATTTAATAGATTAAATAGAGTGAAATAACAAAAATCACTTAATTGAGCAACCTAAATAAAAAATATAAATATTACTCAAATTCACCAAAACAAAACATGGTGAGCTTGGAAATTTGATGAGGAATTCAAAACTGATTTTTAATAATTTTTATCTTTGCAATAAGGCCCTGAAAACAAAGATTTCTTCGCTGTTTTTAAGACAGAAGGACTAATACGCAATTTACAGAAAATCCAGGGGGGTATCGAAATTTCACGAGTTCTTTTCCTTTCTTCTTCCTCTGCCAGAAGGCAGAGGAGAAGATCGTGCTGTCCTCTCCATCGCTGCCACCTCCTACTCGCCGCTCTTCCGCGAGGACAAGAGCTAGGAGAGGTCAAGCTCCTCTCCACTTCCTCTCCTCCCTCGCTGTCTCTCTCTCTGTCTGTCTCCCTGAAACCGTAAGCAAACCCTAACCCCAGCGGTACGGCCGCCGCTCGCTGCCGTCGTCTCCGTCCACGGCAGGCGTCCCCGAGACCACCACTGGATGCGCCGAGCCCTCTTTTATCTCCCTGACGAATCTAGCAAGCCGGGATGAAGGGAGCATGAAGAATTTGGCCATTCCTTTTCGTCTGTTCACCGGCCGCCGTGGAAGCTCGCCGTCGATGTGAAGCTCCTCGGGCCCAATCAGTTGCACCATCATCTTCCTGGTGAGCCTACGCACCTCGTGGTGCTTTCGCATTTGAAATTCGTTCACGGAATCGCCGTAGAGCTAGCACCCGAGAACCGCCGCCGCCATTGTGCTCGCCGCCGGCGACCTATCAACCATTTGGTCCTACCGCCACCACCTATGCGTTCGTTGAGTATTACTCTAGCTATTGGAAGCAATGCTTCGAACCAATTTGATGCGGATCGATGGATTTGAGCACAACAGAGGAGATCCTCTCCTCTGATGACGCGGGCATGACGTCATCATGACGTCATGAGCCCATTTCCTTCTGTTTTTATTTATTTTCGTATAAGAAATATAAACTGACAGATGGACCCCACCTGTCAATGAAATAAAACAGAAATTTAAATAAACTTAATAATTCAATAACTACTAAAATAATTATCAGAAAAATATGAAAAAAATATGGAAATGTTTAGAAAAATATAATCTAAATGATTATCAACTTTTCATAAATGTTTGATGAATTTAAAATTAAACATTTTCTTTAATGAATTAAATCATTTAAAATAAAAAAATAATAATAAATAATTCATAAAATCAGAAAAATACAAGTTATATATCAAAATGCTCCAAATAACAAATGCAACTCATCTATGATGTTTACAAAGTAATTTGACCATGTTTTCATGTGTGCAATATTTTGCCTTATCATTTAACTCATTTAAAATCAATAAATTAAAATCTTATTCAAATAGTTTCAGAATAATTCAAATGAGATATCAAATTAAAGAGAAAAGAATTTCCAATTCAAATATGTTAAACATAAAACATTGGTTCAACTTATAAAAATGTTTTAAAGGGCATAATGGAAAATCTATAATATACCATTATAACCATAAACAATTACCATAAATATTATTTTTATAATTAATAAAACCCTCATGTTTTCACATCTACTAAACCTATCATCACATGGCAATAGCAAGTTATGTGATGATAGAATCGGTTGTATTAGTTACTCATTTTTCATTCAACCTTTAACATAGGCTCTACACTCTAAAATATGAAATTAAATATGTTTGTTATCTTTTTAATAATTGTTTTCTATGTGTTATTGTTTTGTTATCTAATCAAGTAATAAACACTTCTACCTCAACATGATAACCATGGTTTGCTAAGTAAAAGTGGAACACATGTAAGTCTAAAAGAACTAATAACCACATCACCACAAATAATGAAACCATTCACCTAAAACTTGTGTGAATACGTTATCGTTTCAAACGTGGCTTACACTTGTAAGCTGGGGTATTTTCCAGGGGATTTCATGATGCATCTCATTACTATGCATATATCATCTTGCCAGTGTTTTCTGTAGTCCTTACCGGGACTACTTTGCTATCTTTCAGATATTTGGATTTCTCTACGCGACCCTTGAACCCCGAAGACCTGGATTATTATGGTTATTTCAATCTCAGGCAAGTTCATCACTTGATCATATCCTTCGCAGTACTTCATAACAAACTAATTGCAAAAACCCTATCGTCTTATCACCTACTCTCAAAAGAATGCATGATCCTATTTTTATAATAATATGACTAATTGAATGACTACCCGAGTGGTAGTGTTCTGTTTGGTGGGCGGATGGAACCATGGTAAGATGAATAGGTCAAAGGAAGGTTCCATCTGCATGGGAACGTATTACCTAGGAATTAACAACAACTGCCGTCAGGATTCTTGCGCCGTAAATTCGCGTTGACCATGGATCTTCTATGGGGGAAGTAAGTCAGCCGTGATACTTTTCTCGTTCGCATGTCAACGGGCTGCCAGAGACGTACGCTGTACTCTCGCGTAGGTAGTGCGGGACTACATGCACATGGGTGGGATCCCTTAATTCCCACGGACTCTGCGGGTCTATGATGGTCTGCCAGGGGCGCGTAGATATCCATCGTGAGGGGTGGAATCAGGCGTTCAACCTGCTGGCAGAAATGGGTGGGCATGCGTTGTGCGGAGAAGCACGGTTTGGCTTGGACCAACAACCGGGCCCCACACCTAAGTGGGCGTGGACAGGAAAGATCGCCTGGTTGTGCAACATGGTCTTGGTCGTCCATGGGTAAAGTAACGCACCTCTGCAGAGTGTAAAAGGATGTGGCATGTTACCCCTTGTTCCGGGAAGGAGCTGCGAACGCCGCAGGAAAGGCAACTCCATGAAAGTTCTAATCCTGTGAAGAATGGCGGGCATAGTTTTCAGAATTAAAAGCAACCTCTTGAAGAAAGTTTTACAAAACCTTGCATTAGCTTATGACTCTTTCGAGGCTAAAGCTGTAGTTAGTGCATCAACCACCCACTGTATATCATGAACTTGCTGAGTAACGCTCGTTACTCATTCTATCCCGTTTGACCCCTTGCTTAGAGTTGAAGCCTATGGAAGTCGTCATCGTGAAGCCATCTTCACCTTATGAAGCTAGGTGGAGTCTTATACTACTTAGCCAGTAAAGCATCATCACCAACAACGCTGATGGAGGAGAAGTTATCAAGGTGTAGGTAGAGTCCATTCTTGGACTTAGCAATTACAAGCCATATTTTAGGGCTGACATCAGCCGTAGTGGATTAGTTCTGAGCTAGAGTTCTTCTCCGGCTCGGAGCTTCGAATTGCTTCTTCTGATGTTTCTTTTGCAGGAGATCTTCTTGATTCATTAAGGAGATTCTCAAGATTTTGTAATGAGATTTGTATCCTATAGTTTTACCTGGTCCCGCTGTGTTTCTGTTGTACCACTCTAAGAGATGTAATAGTCACGGATAAGTCCTTCTGTGAGTATTATGTCACCGACTTGCGCACTACACATGCAGTGGTGTGCTGGGTCTCCACATCAACGTCATTTTCTCGAGCTTCTCTAGCCTCTGCCTCAGTGTAGAGGGTTACTCGGGGCGAGTCATGCTCTAGGTCAGTGGGCAACACGACCTCAGCTCCATATACCAGGAAGAATGGTGTGTAGCCGGTTGACCAGTTAGGGATAGTCCTTAGACTCCACAACACCGCTGGCAACTCGTCTAGCGAACACCCAGGTGTCTTCAGCAGTGGATCAATTAGCCTTGGCTTTATGCCGGATAGCACCATGCAATTTGCTCTTTCAACTTGCCCATTGGAGGCGGGATGCGCAACAGATGCAACATCTAGCCTGATCCGCTTCTCTCTACAGAACCTTGCAAAAGCACCCTCAGCAAAGTTTGTGCCATTATCCGTGATAATGCTGTGCGGGTAGCCATATCTCAGGATCACATCCTTCAGAAAACTCACAGCAGTGGCTTCATCGCACTTCCGAATAGGCTTCACCTCAATCCACTTGGTGAACTTGTCAACCATGACCAAGATGTGAGTCATGTTGCCTCTAGCTGGCTTGAAAGGACCCACCATATCCAAACACCAAACTGCAAATGGCCAAGTAATGGGAATGGTCTTCAACTTGGAAGCTGGCATATGAATCTTACTTGCAAATCTTTGGCAGCCGTTGCACTTTCTCACAATATCTTCAGCTTGCTTCAAGGCAGTGAGCCAAAAGAATCCATGCCGAAAAGCCTTGTTGACCAGAGCCCGAGAAGAGGCGTGATGCCTGCATTCTCCTTGGTGTATCTCCATCAGAATTTCTTCTCCTTCTTCTGGCTCTACACAGCGCTACAGCACACCAGTAGGACTTCTTCTATGCAGCACATCTCTGAAGATAGTATAGCCCTTGGATCTTCTCTGAATTTGCCTCGCGGTAACCTCATCCCTTGGCAAGGTGCCGTCCTTCAGAAAGGATAATATGGGAAGAGCCCAACTCGGTGTCTCCCGGATGGGAAACACTGGTTCGTCCAGTTCTATTGGATCAGCCACCACTACCTCTTCTGAGTTGAGGACAAGGTCACGAGTCCCCGAGCACTCGGCAAGGACCCCTTCGATGAATGCGACAGTCCCCGAGTAAGAAGGGAAAGTCCCCGGGTTGCAGGTGCCAGTCCCCGGGATGGAGACGGCAGTCCCCGGGTTCTCTTTTGCAGCCTCCCAGTCAATCTCCATGGGAACAGCTTCCTCGCCTGGCAGAAAAGGAACGAATATAGACTCCGAGTTGGGGGATGGCTTGATAGATGGCTTTCTCAAATGCTCCAAGGCAATCCCAGCCGGGATGAACTGCCGAGAAGACCCCAACTTGGACAGCTCATCAGCTGCGTCATTCTCTGCTCTGTGTATGTGTTGGAACTCGCATACTTCAAAGAAACCAGTCATGGTCTGCACCAGAAAACGATATGATGCCATGTTGGCATCCAGAGCATCCCAGGTGCCTGATACTTGCTGCACCACCATATCCGAGTCGCCATAACAGATGATGCGCTGCACGCCAACCTTCTTAGCTACCTTCAAGCCGTGTACCACGGCCTCGTACTATGCTACATTGTTGGATGCCTTGAAATGGATCTGCAGCACATACTTGAGTTGATCTCGCTTGGGTGACGTGAGCACCACACCAGCACCAAGGCCTTCCTTCACTTTGGAGCCATCAAAATGCATCTTCCAGTAGTTGGCTACTGGCGAAGGAGGCTCGTACTGCACCTCAGCCAAATCCACCAGAAAATCTGCTAAGATCTGTGACTTGATGGCTTCTCGTCTTGCGTACGAAGGAGCGTACGCGGCCAGCTCAATCGCCCACTTGGCTACTCTGCCACTTGCCTCCTTGTTGCCCATGATGTCCGAGATGGGAGCAGAGCTCACCACTGTGATGGGATGTTCTTGGAAATAGTGCTTCAACTTCTTGGCGCCCAGGTACACGCCGTAAGTCATCTTGTGGTAATGCGGGTAGTTCTGCTTGGAGCTAGATAACACCTCACTGAGATAGTATACTGGTCGCTGCACAGTCTTGCCTTCCTCTTCTCTTTCCACCACAATCACAACACTGACCACCCGGTTAGTTGCAGCAATGTACAGCAGCATTGGCTCTTTGGGTAGCGGACTAGCCAAGATGGGAGCGCTACCTAGCATGGCTTTCAACTCCTTGAATGCTACATCAGCTTGCGGTGTCTAGACAAACTTGTCGCTCTTCTTCATCAATTGATACAGAGGCAAGGCCTTCTCGCCCATTCTGCCCAGGAAGCGGCTCAGAGAAGCCAAGCAACCAGTGAATTTTTGCACATCCTTCAGTGATCTCGACAAAGACATGCTCTCTATAGCTTTTATCTTTGAAGGATTGGCCTCAATGCCCCGACTGGATACCAAGAAGCCGAGTAGCTTGCCAGTCGGGACACCAAAGGTGCATTTAGTCGGATTTAGCTTCATTTTGTACTTGCGCAAGTTGGCAAAGGTTTCCTCAACGTCACTAAGCAGAGTATGTGTTTTATTCGTTTTGATGACAATGTCATCTACGTACACCTGCAAAATTTTGCCAATTTGATCATGCAAGCATTTCTGCATGCATCTCTGATAGGTAGCCCCAGCATTCCGCAACCCAAAGCACATGACACGATAGCAATAAGCCCCGTACGGGGTAATAAAGGTAGTCTTTATTTGATCAGCAGGGTTGAGAGCTATCTGATGAAAACCAGAGTAGGCATCTATGAAAGACAAAAGCTCACAACCAGCAGTGGAATCAATCACCTGATCTATGCGGGGTAGCGGAAATGGATCCTTGGGGCAGGCCTTGTTCAGGTCGGTGTAGTCCATGCACATACGCCATGCGATGTCGGCCTTGGGGTCCTCCTTCTTCTTCTCAACCATAACCGGGTTGGCTAGCCAGTCCAGATGCAATACCTCCATGATAAAGTTGCTTATCAGCAACTTGGTGATCTGATCACCGATAGCTTTCCTCCTCTCATCACCAAAGCGGCGCATAGCCTGCTTAACCGGCTTGGCATCATGCCGCACATGTAGAGAGTGCTCAACCAACTCCCTCGGGACACCCGGCAAATCCTCATTGGACCAGGCAAAGACGTCCCGATTCTCACGGAGGAAGTGGATGAGCTCGCTTTCCTATTTCTCTCCCAACCCGGCGCCAATGATGGCAACACGGTCTGGGAACTCAGGATCGACCTGGACCTTCTTTGTCTCCTGGGACGCCTGGAACGCAGTCCCGTACTGGGAACTCGGCATGCCAGGCGCACCACCTTGCGCTGCTTGCGCCATAGCCACCACCTCATGTATCTTCTTCTTCTCGGCAGCAATGACCATGGATTCCGCGAGCTGAGAACTAGCAGAGGCACACTCCAAAGACCTATTGTAATCACCCGAGATGGTGATGACTCCATTGGGACCAGGGATCTTCATCTTCAGGTATGCAGCATGGGTAGAAGCCATGAACTTGCTGAGGGAAGGCCTACCGAGTAGGGCATGGTAGGGGCTCTGATGATCAACTACCTCAAACTGCAGGCTCTCGTTGCGGCAGTTCTCCCTGGTACCAAATAGAACGTCTATCCAGACGCGGCCGATTGGAGAGCAAAATACTCCCGGCACAATGCCATGGAATGTGGTCCGGCTGGGTAGCAACATGTTCTCGGCCATTCTGAGCTTCTCTAGTGTGTCTCGGTACACGATGTTGATGTTGCTGCCGTTGTCTATCAGGACCTTGCTGAACCTGACATTCTTCTGAGTACCCAAGAAGGTGGGATCCATCACTAAAGCATAGCTACCCGGGTTGGGCATCACCCTAGGATGATCAGCTCTGGACCACGTGATCTCTTGGTTGCACCAGTGCAGGTAATGAGGCACATCAGGGATCACAGCATTGACCTCCATCGCACGCCTGTGCAGTGACTGCTTGTCGGCGGGCTCGGAGGTGAATATCAAGTAGCTGTCATGGTGTTCCTGGTACTGGTTGCGGTCTCCACCACCATTGTTGCCGTTGTTGTTGTTGTTGTTGTTGTTGTTGTTGTTGTTGTTGTTGTTGTTGTTGTTGTTCCTGTTGTTGCGGGTGTAGAAGTTGCGGTTGCGGTCGTTGTTGTTGTAGTTGTAGTTGCGGTTGGCTCCTAAAGCCACTTGGTTCACATTCTCACTTCTCGGAAACACTGCAGGCCTGGGAGCAGCTGCCCGAATAGGCTGCACATTGGCATTCGCAGCTGGCAGAGGAGGAGGAGGGGGTAGGTCTTCATTCTTGATACGGTCCCACCAGCTGCACTGCCGGGCAGTGTGGTTGGCTGGCCTACTCGGATGCCGAGTATGGAAACTGCATGGCCCATCCTTCATGTTCCCAAAGATAAAGCTCGGAGCAGGATCCGGGTTGCCGCTACCCTGCTGGGGAGCACTGTACGTCTTTTTGATGCCTTGGCCTTGATTCTGGTTTTGCCCATACTGGGCTCCAGCAGTTTTTTGCCTTTGGCTACTCCCAGCGGCCGTGGTCGCAACATTCACCTCCTCGGGATCATACCGAGTATCAATCCGGTCACCTCTGCGCTTGCTGCGGAAATCATTGCGCTTGTTGCTGTTGTAGTTTCTTCTCGGCTCAGGAGAGTCAATCAGAGGCTGAGTAGGATCACCTAATGCAGACATATCTGAAATCTTGATTGTCTCAGCGAGAGTACTCGGCATCTCTCGTTGCAGCTTCTGCCACAACATGCTGCCATGCCTGCAGCCCTGAGCAAACCAAGTAATGGCCTGGGCCTCATTCACACCTTCACAGGTGTTCCTCAAAGTGCTCCACCGAGTAAGATACTCGCGGTCGGTCTCCTCTTCCCGCTGCTTGCAAGAGGACAACTGCTGCGGCCTATTCGGCCTCTTATAGGTGCTGGTGAAGTTGCTGATGAAGGCTTCCGAGAAGTCTAGCTAGCAGTTGATACTGTCCTTGGGCAGGTTGTTGAGCCAAGTCCGAGCTGGACCCTCTAGCATTTGCAGAACATGTCGCACATCCCATCTCCGGTTGCCACCTGCGATGTGCACGGCTGTGACATAGTCACTCAACCAATCTTCTGGCTTGGTGCTGCCATTGTAGCACTTGGTCCCCCTAGCCAGCTGAAAATGGTTCATGGAGAGCTCCTCCATGATGCGGCGACCAAAGCAATCTGGGCCAGGCGGCCCCCTGCTCTCGAGTTGCGCAGACCGATTGATCCGGTCCAGCTTGTACCTTGCATCACTGGGCTCCAACATGCGGTCACCCAGACGGTCAGTGACATCTCTTGGGTCAGCACAGCTGGCTAGCCCCATCGCCGAGTAGCCATCATCATATCTGTTCTCCTGCACAACTGCAGGCTGCACCACCGGGCTGGCTGTTGGCGCAGCCGCACGCGGCTGTGCTGCAGCTGGCTGCTGCGTCCTCTGCCGAGTGGGCTGAGCGGCAGGACGCCGAGAAGGTCCCGCGTTGTCTCCGTCTTGCCTCTTGCTGTGAGCTTTATGGGCTTGATAGCCCGCTCCTGCAGAGATGTGTTTCTGACCGGCCTGCCGCGGCACAGCGTGCTGTTTCGCGGCGACAGCAGGGTCGTACACCTGCATCTGTTTGTTTTTACCAGAGTTCACACTCTGGTCTCTGTCCCCATCGGGAAGCGGCGATGACGCCTGGTCATGAGATCTCACCGCACGCGAGTGCACAATCTGAGAAGCACCAGCAACCGGATTGGCTTTCAGGAACTCCTCATTCTGCCTAGCAGCCTCTAGCACTAACTCATTGAGCCTATCCTGCTGCCTAGCGCGCGCGTCGCCGGTGAGATTCGGCAACTCAGCAGCCACAGCCTCTGCAGCCCTAAGAGTTTTGGCGGGGGTACTATACTTGGGCCTCGTAGCGGTGTTTAAACTAGCAGACTGGCTAGGAGCCTCACCCACTACTGCCATCTCATCGCCTAAGTTGCGACGAGTAGCGCCTAGCTTGCTAGGCTTCCTAACAACAGGAGTAAAGTCGTGGGCTCTGTTGTACTCATTTTGGTCTAGGTTAAGCTCAAGCCTAACCCTCTCCAGCTCCAGGTGCTCAGCGAGTAGCGCTTGACGCTGCTGGTCGAGCTCCGCCCTCATGGTCATGAGCTCAAGCTCGGTGGGAGGCGGCATGCCCATCCTCACGACGAATGCCGGTATCGTCGTTGTCGTGGAAGAAGGTATGTAACCCGGAATGTTGTGGGGCGCCTCGTAGGGCTTGTGAACCTTTTGGGCAGCACTTGGGCCAGCAGGCTCCTCGATGACTCCCGCGGTAGCGGCCGCGCCCTTCCCGGCATCGGTAGCCGGGCCTGTCATCATCACCTCCACGCTGTCCGCAGAGCAGCCAGTTGGCTTTCCGCAGGCAGCGAGTACAGCAGGAGGATCTTCCGCGACGAGCACCTCCTCCGGGAACTCGCGGATGACGGTGGTGGTGACGTAGACCAGATGCGAGCCGAAGGAGAGCACCAAGCCGCCTCCCGGCATGGGTCTACTGCCGAAATCTCCGGCGTTGTCGGTGACGAAGTCGAAGGAGCCGAATCTGTGGACAAGGCCACAGACCACGCGCTCCCCAGTAGCAGAAATGAGTCTCGTCCGAACATGGACTCCAGCCAGCGCCGCTGGTGGCCCCACGGTGGGCGCCAACTGTCGTGGTGGTATCACGGCAGATGCCATGGGATGGATAAAGTGTTGGGGCCGATGGACGCTGGAGGTGATCGGGGAGGGATCACACGGCGAGTAGCCGCGTGTAGGATGTCTCAAGCACTACAAACAACACGATCTTACCCAGGTTCGGGGCCCTCGTGTGGAGGTAACACCCCTACTCCTGCCTTTCTCTCTATATGTGTGTTTACCGAGTAGCCACAGTACAAATCAGGCCTTTTACCGAGTAGCCACTCTCTGCTCTCTCTAGTAAAGATGTGAAGTGAAGCAACGTCAAGTGTCGAACCTCTCGCAGGAGGAGGCAGGGCACCTTATATACTGGTGCCCAGCCGAATAGAGAAAGACTATAAGGTACGACTGATGGGACATGCGCACTGCAGAACAGAGCACGCCTCCGGCTTCTCGCTGACGCGGGTGCGGGAAGTTGTCGCGCCGTTCGGAGATGGGACCTGTCCACCTTGTCAGTGAGATAGGGTAGGCCCCTAGCCCTGTCCTGTCCCCTCTTTCAGTGACAGGACTTGACGGGCGCCTACCGCACTGTAGCCACGCCGTAGCGCGGATAATCACGCGCTCCGTAAGTTGAACCGCACGCCGGTACGGACGCAGGATACGCGGTATCCCTTGTCAGAACGGCTCCATTGACTTCTGGCCCGAGTAGGAAAGCACTCCCTCTACTCGGACCAACTCCTCTACTCGGACGAACATAACTTGCTTGATTTCTCCTCTTGGCCATTGGTGGGTACGGCCGGATAGAAACCTACCGGGTAGCAAGTACCGGGTAGCCATCTACCCGGTCAAACAGCGTATTGACCTTGCCTTTAGCACTTGCCTTACCCCTACTCGGGGGTAACCCCCCGACAAATGGCTCTTCCTTTACCTTGAACTCTTTGTCGAAAGTTGGGATGGGTTCCTCCTCTGGAGCACGAGAAGGACATCCCTTTTCCGGCACCGCCCTTTCCCTCGCGTCCGGCTCAAACACAATGGGCTGGCTGGACTGCAAAGGGTATTCTTCCTCCCTTGCAGCCAGGTTCTCTCCTCGTGTGGCAACCAGGGTGTCGGGGGCTGCAGCGGGAGATGGCTGCACTCCTATGCTAACAACTGCCTTATGCTTCTTCCGAGCTTTTGACTTTAGGGTGGTAGGAGCAAGGCTGGAAAAGAAGGGAAAGGAAAGAACATCTGAGGAATAAGAATCTGAGAAAGAAATAGAAATACATGCAATAAAAAGCATAGGAAAAAACCTGGGAAATTCTTACCTGGATGTTGCGACGGGAATACCGTCAAGGTTAATGACCTCTTGAGTGATGGAAGGCTTCTTGCGCTTTCGGCCACCGACAAAGTTGGCACGCAAAGCGTCCAACTCAGCATCAGAGGCAAGCTCCGAGTCAGGAAGGGTTGTAATCTGTCAAAAGGGATAAAGATCCGGGTAAGACAAAAACATCCGAGAAAAGTGAAAAACTAGAAATTTGCCTAAAGGAGGAAAAGTTTACCTTTGGAGCTGGATGCCTAGCATGATACATTTCTCGGCTTTCTTCGTACTGGTCTCGAGTAGAGACCAATTGATTCAGCCGTTTCTTGAAGTCCTTCTTCAAGAATCCCTTGTCCGTCGTCCTCATCGAGTCCTTTGGGCCCGAGTATTCGCACATTAGCCGATTTCCGCGATAGGCTAATGGCTGAATACGTCGTCTGAGCCAGCACAAAACTGTGTCCATGCCAGTGAGAGGAGGAGTGGCAGATACAAGCTTGGCTATGTGCCGCTTGATCCTCATCAGATCTGCTGACAGAGTCTGGATCGCTTCTACAGCCCAATTATTTCTGGGGATAGTAGCGAAATTGTCGAAAGGGGGGATTCCCATCTCCTTTCCAGGAAACAGGACATCTTCATGATAGAAGAAGGAACACGTCCAAAATTTGACGGATTCCGGGGTTTTTATCTTGGGGAACCATTCCTCCCTAAATCTACGGAGTGTGAAGGAGATGGTCCCGCAAGTGGGGAGAGCACCCTCAAAAGGGTTTCGCTTAACCCCGAAACAGTATTGCCAGAAGTCTAACCTAGGTTCTATTCCTAAGTATCCTTCAAAAAGGGCTTGAAACCCGGCAAGGTAGAGAATAGAGTTTGGTGGAAGGTTATTTGGTTGGATGTTATAGTGGTCAAGGACTTGGAGGAAGAAGTCAGAAGGTGGGAAACCCATACCTATATTTATGTGAGAGGCGAGGAGAACCCTTTCTTCGGCTTTCGGCAAAGGCTCGGAGTCGTCCTCCTCGTACTGCCATTTGTCCTTGAGAACATACCCTTCCTTCTCCATTGATGGAAGAAGGGATGGAAACACATTGCAGTTGCTCCAATTCCCGGAATTTTCTTCCATGTCTTCTTCGGCTTCGGCGGCGCTCGGGACGGCGAACTCCTCACCGTTGCGTGCGAGATTTTCTTCCGCAAGCTCGGTGGCGAGGGGCGGAGTAGGCACGACGGATGATGAAGAAATGTCTTCGACCATGGGAGGAAGATCCCCGCGGGCCGAGTCACCGGTATTGATCTCCGGCGCGTTCTCGGTGGCGCGGCCGGGAGAATCCAACAACGGATCAATGTTGTTGATGATGTTGTCTATGTCGTGGGCGATGGAGCTCTCCTCCGTAGCACGGGATGTGTAGCATTCCCACATTTAAATAATGTAAGTACACCTGTGTTATTGTGCTAGTCCCTGGATCAATTGCTAGCACCACAGTACAAGATGAAATATCATGCAAATGCATCAAAATCTATTACATCGCATGATCCAGTCTTTACAAAATAATATTAAACTTGCATAGTCTTAGAAGACTAGCAGAAAACAAAGAAATAAAGCGGAAACATAGAACAACATTGAGCCCATCTTCTTCATGAGCCACAGGCAAAACATGTTGGCGATAGTCTCGAGATCCTAAACGAAATCCTCACTCGTCTTCAGAAACATCTGCAATATGGAATATGCAGCCACAAGGGAGTCAATACAATTTAATGTATTGGCAAGTAACACTATGGTGGATATAAATGGCAAGCCTAATAATACATGCTTATTTGGCTGAGTGGAGTTTTGGCTGAGATTGCATAAAGCCAGTTTTCTCCTATAACTTTTGTAAAACCAACATTTTCTTTTCAAAAGGGTGGCAATATTGGATTAGGATCCAAGCACCACAATAATGTTCACTTGGTCAAAATTTTACTTATTGAAATTGATGATGAGATTCTTCCGTCAATCCTTGTCCAGCTGCTCATAGTTGTCCATAACCGGGGACACGGCTAAGATCTTAGTTTGTTGACTCTGCAGAGCTTGTGCACTTTCACCCTTTGTCTTCAATTAGCCCAAACATCCTATACACCTGGAGTGCATCATGGAAAGGAGAGAATTGAGACGAGATCTTTCAGAAGAAGAAGTCCAAACCCATCGGCAAGACCGTTCCACCTATAATTTTGCTACATCTGCTAGTCAAGCCTGGGCTGAACTCTCACAACTTAGTTGATCAAGACAGAGCCCATATGTCAAAAGGCTGCACAGGAAGCTACTAGATTTAGAGGGACATAGTAATCTCTTTGTTCCTGGGTGGCCATCCGCAAATGACAACCTCAAGTGGAATAACCCTTAGATAAGGGCCCTGAGGCAACACTCAACATAAACCAGTCTTACCACTTCCACCCAGGTGGTTCATTCATTAGTTATACTTAGGATTTTTCCTCAACATCTAGTAAAACAAATTTTGTAGCATGGCAAAGCATCTAAATAAGTACCATGGCATAGAAATAACAAGGTATAAGGATGGCTACACACTACTAGGATATAGCATAGCATAATATAACTTATTAAAATTTCCTATCATGCATACTACTCAAAATCAACTAATGCATATAGAAAATAATGGGTAGTTGATGATGTGTTACTTGCCTTGTTGAAGTTGGTGAAGATATCACACTCTCTTCACAAAGGATCGTTGCTCTCCGTACAATCTACTCATTGAAAACACAATAACAAAATAAACAAACATGCTATCAAGCAAACATACAAGTGAAGAGATCATACAAAGCAATAACATAGCCAAAGGAGTTTAACCTAGTGGGCTAGGACAAGGTCTAGGTTTGAGTTGAAATATTCATTCTCTAATGGTCTCATACTTGTTAAGGAAATTCCAATGGTTTACTTGGGAAGGACTAGGTTGAGTTTTATAGAAAACTAACTTTATTATAACCATACTTGTCGAGGAAGTTCCAAGAGTTCACTTAGAATAAACATATTACTTCTTCAACTAAAGTAATACATGCAAACACTTGGTCATATTCACCTTCAAAAATATTTGAGTGACTATGTTAGTATTTTCCATTGTGGTTAGGGTAGGTCTACTAACTTCATCATCAAAGGGAAAATATTACTAAGTCTTGGGTTTTCCATTTGGGTCAATGGTTGGACAAAAATAATTTGTTATTCTTCAACTTGTATGGATTGCTTCTAGACCTCGTGTGATTGCCTTCTTGAAGATCATCATCATGCCATCTAAGTTGTTTCCTTCCTTGGTGTGGTGCTTCTCTTGGTCTTGATAGTCTTCATGGTTTTCACTTCACTAATTGGTTTGGGTATGGGATGGGCACATATACCACTAAGTCAATTTGGAAAGAAAAATAAGAAGAAAGATAGAAAGAGAGAGGGAGATGTTTTCTTCTGGATTTTTCACACTTGTACTTCCTTGAGTTGCTTCTAGTGGTGGAGTCTTTTCTTCAAAATTTCTTCATTGATCCTCCTTGTAGCTCTTCATGTTGCCACCAAGTTGAAAGTGAAGAACCTTCTATTCTTGAGTCTTGTTTTCCATTTGCTAACTTGATGGATTCTTGAAGCAAGAATAGGGGGATGGAGGAGTAGATAGAACACTATAGTACTAGTGTTTGAGGTTCACTACTTGGTCTCTTATATGGTTTACATACTAGGGACTTGGTCTTGGATTCAAAATGGCCACAACCACAATGGTAGAAAGAATTAAAACAAAACTAAGGCATGATCAACTAGTGGTTCACTAAGATGAAGTTTTGGTCCTACTTACAAGGAAATGGTTCAAGGTTGTCCAAAAGGTTTAGTTAATGATGTCTCTGGTTAAAGGTTACCAAAAGGAGCAATTTTGCTTAAGGGAACATATTCCAATTAAAGAATTAATTCTATGCCAAAAAATACTTAAACAGACAATTTAATTCTAAAATCAATTTTAATTTGATCAATAATTATTTTGGGACAGAGGTTATGAAAGTACACATCCTAAGGTGTCCAAATATATTTTATTTGCAATTTTTGGATTTGTAGAATTTGATTTATGCCAAATTTCATCAAACAAGCATATTTGAAATTGAACAATTTTAAGTTTGTCAAATTTGAATTTGGCCAGTGCCAAAAGTTTCTACATATTGTGCTGATTTCAAAAAGTCCAAGTTTGCTAAATTTGGGCTTATGGATCAAAAGTTATGATGGTTCAAAGTTCTAGGGACTAATCTATAAAACTGCCAATTAAAATCTATTCGGAAAAATAACAGAAAACAGCTGGGCTCAGATTTGGTTATCTACTGCGCAGTGCGATGAATAGAAAATGGGCTTGGGCCTGCTACGCACAGCGCTGAGCGCCGAATAACAACATAATGCTCTGGTGACTGGACTGACACATGTCGCTTTGTAATTGGCCGGTACCGCTTCGCCTAGTGATCTAATCTGGGCCGCACGAACTAGAACTGACGGCCAGGAACGGCTAGGGTTCTCACCTCACCGGAGGGTTGCCGGAAATGGCGCGCGCGGCGGCGCTGTCCTCGGTTTTCGTCGAAAGAAGTGCTCCGGCGGTTCTCGGACTCAACGGAGAGTACGACGACGACCTTCGCGGCAAGGCGAGGCAGATGGAGGCCACATGAGCTCCTGGGCCAGCTGCTGTTGACGGCGCGATGCAGACGAAGTCGTCATAGCTCCGGCGAGCATCGGGTACGCACGGCGCGACGATTCCTGAGGCGCAGAAAAATTCAAAAGAGAAAATTAGAAGGGGCGCAAGAGAGAGGTGGAGGCAGAGGACCAAGAATCGGTAGAGGGGACCTTCTCTGCTGGCCGGAAATGATGGACGACGGCGGTGGCAGAATCAACTCCGGCGACGAATTTCTTAAGTCTCGGGGCATGAAACGGAGGGGAAAGAGAGGGGAATTGGAGAGGAGCTTGGGGGCTTTAAGGTGCGGTGCTCGGGGAGTTAAATCTCGCGTTGAAACGGGCGAAATCAAATGGTTTGATTTCGGGAAGAAACGGCAGAATCAATGGCCTGAGCTTGATGACGAGCTGACGTCATCATGACGTCATCACATTTTTTTCTTTTTCTTTTAATTTCTGTTTTTAATATCTTTAGTTTTAAAAATCCAATTGACCTCAAATTAATTTCTAAAAATTTGTAAAAATAATATCTTTCTGTTTATAACAATTTTATAAACATTTCAACATATTTCACTTTTTATAGTTTTGAAAATATAAATAAATCATTAAAAGTGATAAATGTACATTTTAAATTATAAAAATAATAATATGAGTTTTTGATTAAATTAAATTTCAGAGACATTAAACATGTCAAATACTATTTTTGAAAGTCATCTCACATCACTTTTATATTTTATAAATTTAAGATTTCAGTGATTTACTAATAGTAACTTTATTCCATTTTAAAATTTAGAAAATAATAAATTGATGTTATTGTCTAAATAAAATCTGAGAGACATTTTACAAGTCATATATTATTTTTGGAAATCCATTTTTAAACCACTTTCACATTTTATAATTTTAGGAGTTGAAGGATCTACTAATAGTAACTTAATGCTATTTAATTAGTTCATATCAATTAATTATTATTTTTGATCAATAAAATTTAGAATAAAACCACAAGTCATAATATTGTTTTCAAAACCTTTTGTTATGTTATTTTCAAAGCAATGCATTTCATTTTCACCCCTTCATGTTTAAAACTTAGAATAACAACTAAAAGTTATTATTAAAACATTTTATTCTCATCAAATATTTTTGAGGCTTAGGAACTGTTAGAGGTAATAATTCTATGGTTTCCAAGTCTATAAAACATTATTCAAAGTAATATTTGATTTGAAAACATGTTATAAAATAAGGTTTTCTACGAGAAAACAATTTCTTTGAATAATGAATATTTTGAATGGGCTTTTAGGGTTTAGGAAAATAGAGATATAATAGATTCTTAATTTCAATTTTTCATTGAGTTATGTATTGTTTCCTTTTATTTCTTGCATCTCATTTGGTTTTTTGGTGACTTGCATAACATGAAAACAAAAGGTTTCAATTTTTAGTGATTTTTGGACTTTCCAAAAATCAGGGATGTTACAGACTACCACCCTTAAAAGAAATCTCGTCCCGAGATTTGGGAAGGCAAGAAAGAAAGATTAGGTTTGGGTAACTGGGTTCCAGGACAACTGGGTGGGCTACCACCCTTAAAAGAACTTTTGTGGGTAGTCTATTTTCACTAGATTGGAGTGTAGATTGATTTGAGATTGGCTTGAGTAAAACTTTCCTTCGCGGTAGAGCTGTAGACCAACATAGATCCGTTGAACTACCTTTGACACTGAGGGGTCACTCTTTGGGTCAATCAAAAGATCAAGTTGAGAGGATTTCACAACATCATCTCATTATAATGGGAACACATTTCTCAGACATTCATTGTGGTTTATTACACTGGAAGAACTTCTAGGGAAAATAAATTTATTTTCAACATAAAACTTTGCCTAAGATTCCTTCTTTCAGAAAGTCATGTTTCCTTCCTTCTCCCTTTGAGGGCATCCATTTTCATAGTGTCCTTTATCTCTGCATTTGAAGCATGTCACTTGGCTGATGTCTCTATAGACAGGATTGGGGTTCTTCTGAAGTTTCTTCTTCCTTGGTGGAGTTAAATTGGCCATCATATCTTCATACTGCTGCCCAGTATACTCAACTATGTTGGTTGAAGGTCTGGGTTTCTTGTTGGGACAATTTCTAGATAAATGTCCATATTCTTCACAAGAATAGCAATTCTTGGTGGAGTGTTTGGATGAATATGGATGTGGTGTAGTCTTGGCTCCAGTATCCATCTTGACATGGTCCACCTGAATAGTATCCAGCTTGCGTTTTCCCTTCACATCTGGTTTTCCTAAGTTCTCTTGGATTGCACTAAGCATTTCCATTTTGGCTTGTTGTCCAACTTGTTGTACCATGGGGTAAAGTGGACATTGTGTTGGAACATGTGTTGTTCCTTTACACAAAAAGCATGTATCTTGAGTGAAGTATCCTCCAGTTGAGTTGTTTGCATCACTATGGGGCCACTCATCAGGACATTACTTGGAATAGTTTCCTATCTCTCCACAAGATTTGCAGGCTTTGAATGTTGACAACACTTCTTCTTATGTCTCTTGGTTATTTCTAGCTATCAAAGGTTGATTGTTTTCACTATTGGCCAAGTTTTGGGACATCATCTTCACTGTATGTGATTGATTATCCAACACTTGTTGCATTCCTGGTGTTACCTCCATATTGGGGTTGCTTGCTTTGTTCTGGGTCATCAGTTGTATCAGCTGAGTTTGGGCTTCTAGTAGCATCTGCATTGCAATTGAGTTCTCAGGGTTGTTGGCATTATGGCTAGGCATCTCTTTTGGGGTTTTAGGAAAGATGAGTAGAGGTTAGAAAGGTAGCTAAAAGAGGTCCATATTCCAAACAGAGCAGATCAAGGAAACTCATCTTGCAAACAACACATAACAAACATATAGCAACACATTCATCACACCAAACAACAAGGTTTTTTTTTGAAAACACTAATATTGTCATACCACACTCATTAGCATGATCAATATACTAACACGTTAACGTTGTTCTAAAAAACTAGATTGGTGGTCTCATCTATATCTTCTTGGGTTCTTCAAATTCTTTTCTCCATTTCCTAAGGTCTTCTTTATAGTGGCGAAGTCTAAGTTTTTCTTCAAGTTCTTCAATAATATTGAATGTAGGTCTTCCATGTGGTGAAACACTTCTTGCACTTCTTGGTATGGTCATCAACATTCTTGTCTTGATGGTATTGAGGAGGAGATCATCAAGGGAAATTTTTAAGGTGAATAATAGATGAGATGATATGAGATGAACTAAGATGATTGTTTTGTTTTTAGAAAGTTTGAACATAGAGATTTTTCAATCTAGGGTGATCAATGGGTTATTAACAACTTGTTGCAAATTGGATATTCACTATAGTGAGAGATACTGGCACCCGCAAGCCAATCAGGGAACGGTCTCGTGTCCGTGGACACGTAAAGTTGTCCGGGCCGCTTCATCTCACTATGCCGCTAGGATCCAAAATACTCTAAGGAGATAATAACATGATCAAAAAGGGCTTCCAAACCTAAGGGTCTAGAATCCTACAGGCAACACAATGCTCTGATACCATTTTGTAGTGTTCCCACATTTAAATAATGTAAGTACACCTGTGTTATTGTGCTAGTCCCTGGATCAATTGCTAGCACCACAGTACAAGATGAAATATCATGCAAATGCATCAAAATCTATTACATCGCATGATCCAGTCTTTACAAAATAATATTACAACTTGCATAGTCTTAGAAGACTAGCAGAAAACAAAGAAATACAGCGGAAACATAGAACAACATTGAGCCCATCTTCTTCATGTGCCACAGGCAAAACATGTTGGTGATAGTCTCGAGATCCTAAACGAAATCCTCACTCGTCTTCAGAAACATCTGCAATATGGAATATGCAGCTACAAGGGAGTCAATAAAATTTAATGTATTGGCAAGTAACACTATGGTGGATATAAATGGCAAGACTAACAATACATGCTTATTTGGCTGAGTGGAGTTTTGGCTGAGTTTGCATAAAGCCAGTTTTCTCCTATCACTTTTGTAAAACCAACATTTTCTTTTCGAAAGGGTGGCAACATTGGATTAGGATCCAAGCACCACAATAATGTTCACTTGGTCAAAATTTTACTTATTGAAATTGATGATGAGATTCTTCCGTCAATCCTTGTCCAGCTGCTCATAGTTGTCCATAACCGGGGACACGGCTAAGATCTTAGTTTGTTGACTCTGCAGAGCTTGTGCACTTTCACCCTTTGTCTTCAATTAGCCCAAACATCCTATACACCCGGAGTGCATCATGGAAAGGAGAGAATTGAGACGAGATCTTTCAGAAGAAGAAGTCCAAACCCACCGGCAAGACCATTCCACCTATAATTTTGCTACATCTGCTAGTCAAGCCTGGGCTGAACTCTCACAACTTAGTTGATCAAGACAGAGCCCGTACGTCAAAAGGCTGCACGGGAAGCTACTAGATTTAGAGGGACATAGTAATCTCTTTGTTCCTGGGTGGCCATCCGCAAATGACAACCTCAAGTAGAATAACCCTTAGATAAGGGCCCTGAGGCAACACTCAACATAAACCAGTCTTACCACTTCCACCCAGGTGGTTCATTCATTAGTTATACTTAGGATTTTTCCTCAACATCTAGTAAAACAAATTTTGTAGCATGGCAAAGCATCTAAATAAGTACCATGGCATCAAAATAACAAGGTATAAGGATGGCTACACACTACTAGGATATAGCATAGCATAATATAACTTATTAAAATTTCCTATCATGCATACTACTCAAAATCAACTAAAGCATATAGAAAATAATGGGTAGTTGATGATGTGTTACTTGCCTTGTTGAAGTTGGTGAAGGTATCACACTCTATTCATAAAGGATCGTTGCTCTCCGTACAATCTACTCATTGAAAATACAATAACAAAATAAACAAACATGCTATCAAGCAAACATACAAGTGAAGAGATCATACAAAGCAATAACATAGCCAAAGGAGTTTAACCTAGTGGGCTAGGACAAGGTCTAGGTTTGAGTTGAAATATTCATTCTCTAATGGTCTCATACTTGTTAAGGAAATTCCAATAGTTTACTTGGGAAGGACTAGGTTGAGTTTTATATAAAACTAACTTTATTATAACCATACTTGTCGAGGAAGTTCCAAGAGTTCACTTAGAATAAACATATTACTACTTCAACTAAAGTAATACATGCAAACACTTGGTCATATTCACCTTCAAAAATATTTGAGTGACTATGTTAGTATTTTCCATTGTGGTTAGGGTAGGTCTACTAACTTCATCATCAAAGGGAAAATATTACTAAGTCTTGGGTTTTCCATTTGGGTCAATGGTTGGACAAAAATAATTTGTTATTCTTCAACTTGTATGGATTGCTTCTAGACCTCATGTGATTGCCTTCTTGAAGATCATCATCATGCCATCTAAGTTGTTTCCTTCCTTGGTGTGGTGCTTCTCTTGGTCTTGATAGTCTTCATGGTTTTCACTTCACTAATTGGTTTGGGTATGGGATGGGCACATATACCACTAAGTCAATTTGGAAAGAAAAATAAGAAGAAAGATAGAAAGAGAGAGGGAGATGTTTTCTTCTGGATTTCTTCACACTTGTACTTCCTTGAGTTGCTTCTAGTGGTGGATTCTTTTCTTCAAAATTTCTTCATTGATCCTCCTTGTAGCTCTTCATGTTGCCACCAAGTTGAAAGTGAAGAACCTTCTATTTCTTGAGTCTTGTTTTCCATTTGCTAACTTGATGGATTCTTGAAGCAAGAATAGGGGGATGGAGGAGTAGATAGAACACTATAGTACTAGTGTTTTAGGTTCACTACTTGGTCTCTTATATGGTTTACATACTAGGGACTTGGTCTTGGATTCAAAATGGCCACAACCACAATGGTAGAAAGAATAAAAACAAAACTAAGGCATGATCAACTAGTGGTTCACTAAGATGAAGTTTTGGTCCAACTTACAAGGAAATGGTTCAAGGTTGTCCAAAAGGTTTAGGTACTGATGTCTCTGGTTAAAGGTTACCAAAAGGAGCAATTTTTCTTAAGGGAACATATTCCAATTAAAGAATTAATTCTATGCCAAACAATACTTAAACGGACAATTTAATTCCAAAATCAATTTTAATTTGATCAATAATTATTTTGGGACAGAGGTTATGAAAGTACACGTCCTAAGGTTTCCAAATATATTTTATTTGCAATTTTTGGATTTGTAGAATTTGATTTATGCCAAATTTCATCAAACAAGCATATTTGAAATTGAACAATTTTAAGTTTGTCAAATTTGAATTTGGCCAGTGCCAAAAGTTTCTACATATTGTGCTGATTTCAAAAAGTCCAAGTTTGCTAAATTTGGGCTTATGCGTCAAAAGTTATGATGGTTCAAAGTTCTAGGGACTAATCTATAAAACTGCCAATTAAAATCTATTCGGAAAAATAACAGAAAACAGCTGGGCTCAGATTTGGTTATCTACTGCGCAGTGCGATGAATAGAAAATGGGCTTGGGCCTGCTACGCACAGCGCTGAGCGCCGAATAACAACATAATGCTCTGGTGACTGGACTGACACATGTCGCTTTGCAATTGGCCGGTACCGCTTCGCCTAGTGATCTAATCTGGGCTGCACGAACTAGATCTGACGGCTAGGAACGGCTAGGGTTCTCACCTCACCGGAGGGTTGCCGGAAATGGCGCGCGCGGCGGCGCTGTCCTCGGTTTTCATCGGAAGAAGTGCTCCGACGGTTCTCGGGCTCAACGGAGAGTACGACAACGACCTTCGCGGCAAGGCGAGGCAGATGGAGGCCACAGGAGCTCCTGGGCCAGCTGCTGTTGACGACGCGATGCAGACGAAGTCGTCACAGCTCCGGCGAGCATCGGGTGCACACGGCGCGACGATTCCTGAGGCGCAGAAAAATTCAAAAGAGAAAATTAGAAGGGGCGCAAGAGAGAGGTGGAGGCAGAGGACCAAGAATCGGCAGAGGGGACCTTCTCTGCTGGCCGGAAATGATGGACGACGGCGGTGGCAGAATCAACTCCGGCGACGAATTTCTTGAGTCTCAGGGCATGAAACGGAGGGGAAAGAGAGGGGAATTGGAGAGGAGCTTGGGGGCTTTAAGGTGCGGTGCTCGGGGAGTTAAATCTCACGCTGAAACGGGCGAAATCAAATGGTTTGATTTTGGGAAGAAACGGCAGAATCAATGGCCTGAGCTTGATGACGAGCTGACGTCATCATGACGTCATCATATTTTTTTTTCTTTTTCTTTTAATTTCTGTTTTTAATATCTTTAGTTTTAAAAATCCAATTGACCTCAAATTAATTTCTAAAAATTTGTAAAAATAATATCTTTCTGTTTATAACATTTTTATAAACATTTCAACATATTTCACTTTTTATGTTTTTGAAAATATAAATAAATCATTAAAAGTGATAAATGTACATTTTAAATTATAAAAATAATAATATGAGTTTTTGATTAAATTAAATTTCAGAGACATTAAACATGTCAAATACTATTTTTGAAAGTCATCTCACATCACTTTTATATTTTATAAATTTAAGATTTCAGTGATTTACTAATAGTAACTTTATTCCATTTTAAAATTTAGAAAATAATAAATTGATGTTATTGTCTAAATAAAATCTCAGAGACATTTTACAAGTCATATATTATTTTTGGAAATCCATTTTTAAACCACTTTCACATTTTATAATTTTAGGAGTTGAAGGATCTACTAATAGTAACTTAATGCTATTTAATTAGTTCATATCAATTAATTATTATTGTTGATCAATAAAATTTAGAATAAAACCACAAGTCATAATATTGTTTTCAAAACCTTTTGTTATGTTATTTTCAAAGCAATGCATTTCATTTTCACCCCTTCATGTTTAAAACTTAGAATAACAACTAAAAGTTATTATTAAAACATTTTATTCTCATCAAATATTTTTGAGGCTTAGGAACTGTTAGAGGTAATAATTCTATGGTTTCCAAGTCTATAAAACATTATTCAAAGTAATATTTGATTTGAAAACATGTTATAAGATAAGGTTTTCTACGAGAAAACAATTTCTTTGAATAATGAATATTTTGAATGGGCTTTTAGGGTTAAGGAAAATAGAGATATAATAGATTCTTAATTTCAATTTTTCATTGAGTTATGTATTGTTTCCTTTTATTTCTTGCATCTCATTTGGTTTTTTGGTGACTTGCATAACATGAAAACAAAAAGTTTCAATTTTTAGTGATTTTTGGACTTTCCAAAAATCAGGGATGTTACAGGGTGATCCTCCGGTGGTCATATTTGGGCGGCATGACGAAGATCCGGATCCTCCGATGGCTTTTTCCGGGGAAGTTATTGTCGCTCGTTCTCCGCTCACTCTTGTAAGATCGAGCTCGAGCTCTGTGGCTATGGCGTTGGGGGCTTGAAGGGGAAGTGGAAGCGGAAGGAAATCTGAAGGACCCAAGACGGCTATTTATAGCCGGAAATGCGTTGAGATTGGCTATAACGGCTATTTTAGCCGTGGATTCCTTGACGCGTGTCACGTCCGAGATTTCCGGGAAACGAAGAGATAAAGTGATAAGTGCTATCTCTTCGATTCCTGGAAGAATCTGTCAGGAGATACGTTGCAGGGTTTTGACTGAACCCAAACGTTCGTGATGTCAGCACGATTTTATCGCTGACGTCACTAAGTTCCTTCTCCACGAAGGCTCGTGGAGGAAAAGCCGGATTCTGGTAAATCCGAGTTTTAGATAATACATCAAGAAATTCCTTCTCCACGAAGACTCGTGGAAGAAAAGGCCGGATTTTTTATGAAATCCGAGTTATGTTTTATGAAGTTTTGGGAAAAAAGAAGAATCAAGACAAAGCACCAACATTTCTCGGAACAGATTGACGAAAGGTGGCAGAATGAGGTCTCAATCCTTCTTGGGGGCTACTGTCGAATATATACCGATTAGGGTATATCCGGCATTGTCCTAAGAGCCGGATTACCAGGGTGGCCTGTTGCTAATGGATCACAGTCCATTAGGCGGCCCAGTAAGCTGACGCGCAGAAGCCGGATTCTAGAAGAACCTGGATCACGGCCCAAAGTGGCGCGGCTTGGAGTAGAAGACGGATTCTTGCTTTCCAAGTTAGATACATTTCGTAGTCTTCTAGGTTTCCTTTCTGTAAGCCCTAACCCGGCTATCTATATAAAACCAGAAGAGAGAGAAGAACAGAGAAGACAATTAGCTAGAAGCCAACTCGCCGAGAAGTTGATCCTCGCTGAGTTAGCAAAACCCTACTCACAATGTACTTGGTATACTTCAGGCTTCAACCCTAATTTAGTGAGATTGCAGGAGTAGGAACGCCGCCTATTTGCGACGTATCGAACCTGGGTAAATTTGGTGTTACTGGTTGTCGTACTACCACGTCCCCCCACGTCTCTACCCGTAGACTCATGGCACCCCAGTCTATGAACTCTACTACGATGTCTCGACAGGTGATAAATGGATGAATAAAAATTGGATCATAAAGTGCAAACACCGATAAATATTATAAGCATCAACTACAAATAATTAATTCACACTCGAAGAAAGATCTAGTGGAAAGATATAGAATCCTAATTGTTACAGCGGGACAGAGGTGGATGGTGAGGATGATGGTGCTGGTGGTGATGGCGATGCCGATCTTGATGATGCCCGGTGCGATGATGGTGACAGTGGTGACGATCCCCCGGAGGGAATTTCCCTGGCGGAATCTCCCTGCCAGGAATGTGTTTTCTTCTCTCTATTGTTTACGTCGCGAAGAGGCGGCGAAAAAATTCTACGAAGTGCCTCTTCTTGGGGCCGTCGCATCGGATGACAACGATTTCCAAGCGATCATCCTGCAACATGCTGAGGCCTCGCCTAGTGACCTGGGCGGCCTGGACATCCGCATCTTCTCCTGCTTCCCGACTTGCATGTGCAGAATACCGCACTTCGAAACGACCTGGTGCGGCTGCAGAACCAAGTCGTCAACCATCGATTCCCTCGTCCTTCTAGGAACCTGGTCAGGCGGATAGGGTCTTTACAGGGTTTCTTAGGAAGTATGTTGTAACTTAAACCTTTCAATAAAGATAAAAAAGGAAGTTAGCATTGAGTAACCTCCTTTCGCGCCGTCCTGAGGCTGGCTAGACCGACTCCTTCATTGCTCCCGTTTGGCATGAGCATTCTTCTAAGGGATTTTCTCCTTGGCTCTATGGTCCTTCCTGCCGGGCTACACATGCCTCGGGGCGGACCGAGAAGTCTAGGTTGGTACGCAGGGATACTCTTCATTCGTGGAGGAACCCCTGCCCAACCCCCGAGCAATTAGTAGTTTTTCCCTTACGGGGCACCGCCCGTGCCTCAGGGAGGACTGAGAGGTCTGAGCTAACACGCTAGGCGATTCCTCGCCTGGAAGGAAGCCTGCTTCTTCCCCGGCACTTGGCGGATTCGTCGCTTTTACGTGGGATACCTTTAAAACAAGATCAAATTGATGCTCTCAAAAAAGAAAATTTCTCAGAAGCAGCGAGTCGAAAGAGGCGAAAACATTCGTGTGGCGAGTTGTCCTTAGGGAAAACCCGAAGGACGCAACGGTCTACCCGGGTGTGCCCGTGCACCTTTACGAGTTTGTTTTAAACAAGAAGAGTTAGAAAAAAAAAAGCTAAAAGTGGAAGGTTTCTTTTATTTTATTGATCAATGTTTTTGCGGGGCAGAAACCCCAAAACCCTAATGAGGAAGTTCTTCCTGGAGTTAGACTCCTTCCAGAGGACCTGTAGACGGGTCGCACCTGGTAGGCCAGTCATAGGGGGTCCATTGGGCATCCCCACGTCAGACATCCAAAGTATAAATTTCGATCATGTGGTAACTAGATATTCTCATAGTATAGGAATTATAGTCAATGACAACTTCATATGTACTTTGCTAAATACATTACAATTATTTAATCTCTTTTAGCAAGATCACATACTTGGGTCGATTCGGTACTATTGTTATCCTAACAATAAACTCTTATGTTTTACTAGACTTTTTAATCAAGTCCTTGATCAGAAAAATGTGATCATATCACAAACCATAAGCTAATCTTAGAGACAAGATCAGGAAATCTTATTTGTTTATGTCTTCACACATGCACACAGATTTTTCTTTGAAAACTCACTTTTAAAGTGTTATAGCGGTTGTAGCATGATGACATAAACTTAAAATATATGTGGTGTTTTCGGAGTGTTTCAAATAACCTTTCTTCTTCATACTCTAAATTGATCCACAGTATACTCATATTCTTGTTATTGTTGATTATGTTACTGATGACCCACAAGTATAGGCGATCACAACAGTCTTCGAGGGAAGTAAAACCCAAATTTATTGATTCGACACAAGGGGGGCCAAAGAATATTTATAAGCCTTAACAACTGAGTTGTCAGTTCAACTGCACCTGAAAGTAGACTTTCTCGCAGTAGTTTATCAGTGGTAACAGTTTTATAGCAGTAGCAGTAGTAAAATAACAGCAGGAGTAAAATAGTAACAGCAGTAGCAATTGTGGGAAACATCAGGATTAAAATACTGTAGGCATAGGGATGGATGAACGGGCGTTGCATGGATAAGATAGTTCATATAATAATAAAAAATGAGCATTGAAGATAGATAATAATAAAGCATCCAAGTTCTAGGCAAACCATAGGAATGTGTTCCAATTTAGTCGTACGTGCTCGCAATGAGAAACTTGCATAACATCTTCTGTCCTACCAACCCGTTTGCAGCGGGGCCTCAAGGGAAACTACTGGTAATTAAGGTGTTCCCTTTAATAAAGCAACGGAGCAAAGCATTAACACTCCGTGAACACATGTCATCCTCACATCACAGCCATCCCCTCCGGTTGTCCCAATTATTGTCACTTTGGGGCCTCGGGTTCCGGATAACGATGTGTGTAAACAACTTGCAGATATGATCAAGAAACATAATTATACTCATGAAACAATAACATGTTCAGATATGAGATCATGGCACTCCGGCCCTAGTGACAAGAATTAAGCATAAAAGTTGCAACAATGATATAGAGCACTAACAACGGATACTATGCACTATGCTCTAACAATCTGGCATTATTACATGATCGATCTCATCCAATCCCTTAATCCCTCTCGGCCTACAGCGGGGATTACTCACACATGGATGGGGGAATCATGGATGGTTGATGGAGAAGTGGTGGCGATGATGATGGCGACGATCTCCTCCGAATCCCTGTCCCGGCAGGGCGCCAGAACAGGAACTTCTGATCCCCGAATTGAGTTTCGAGGTGGCGGAGGCGCTCTGATGTGTTTCTCTCGAATATGACGCCCCCTCGGTTTTTAGGTTACGGGGCTTAAGTAGTCGAAAGGGGAGCCCGAGGGAGTGCCTGGGGCAGCCACACTACCACGCGGCGTGGCCTAGGGAGGGCCCCAGCCCATGGTGTGGGCCCCTGCTTACCCCCTCCGGCTCTTCTTCTAGCTCCGGAGGTCTTTGGGTAAAATAAGGACTTCGGGATCTTCTCCGGGCAATTTCCTAAAAGTTGATTTTTCTGCACAAAACGAGACACCAAGGTAATTCTGTTGAAAACATCGTTAGTCCATGTTAGTTGTATCCAAAACTCACAAGTTTAGAGGCAAATGATGTCTACGCGTGCTTCTATTATTGTAGACAGTGTTGGGCCTCCAAATGCAGAGGTTTGTAGAAAAGCAAAAATTTCCCTTAAGTGGATTACCCAAGGTTTATCGAACTCAGGGAGTAACAGGTCAAAGGTATCCCTCTCAAGCAACCCTGCAATTACGATACAAGAAGTCTCTTGTGTCCCCAACACACCTAATACAATTGTCAGTTGTATAGGTGCACTAGTTCGGTGAAGAGAGAGTAAAATACAAGTAATATGGATGGTTGTAAGTGACAATAGCAATCTGAAATAAAAATGGCAGCAAGCAAACATGTAGCAGAACTGACTGTAAACGATGTTTTAATGCTTAGAAACAAGGCCTAGGGATCCTACTTTCACTAGTGAACACTCCCAACAATTATAACAGAATTGAATGCATAAATATAACCTCTTCACTATGCTACTCCAAACCACTCTCCGGTTGAATAACAAACACCAATTCATTGTGTAGGGCTGTAACAACACTCCTCAAAGTCGCATTCCCATGTATAGTTAACCCCACGCTGTCATTATGAGAGCCCTAGAAGGTACTATACAAACACCACAATTTCAAAGGGTCATCCAACACAAGATATAAATATCATGCTAAACCACATGGTGCACAGACTGTCACCATTACACAATGATCAAAGTGTTTACGTAGATCTCCTAACAAAACCACTTGAGTAGCATAACAGATGAAGAGTAACATCTACTTATTCAACTAGATTAAAAAGCTCATGATCACATAAAGATGACACCATGGGAGAGAGGGATGAAACACATAGCTACCGGTAGAGCCCTCGGCCTCGGGGGAGAACTACTCCCTCCTCATCATAGGAGTCAACAACAGCGATGAAGATGGCGGTGGAGTCGATGGAGATGGCTTCGGGGGCACTTCCCCGTCCGGCAGGTGCCGAAACAGAGATTTCTGTCCCGTGAAACTTGTCGGCGGCGGATCTACGGAACTTTTTGTGGAAAAAGGCTGATTGAGGGTTTATGCATCTGGGGGCGTATATAGGCGAAAGGGCGATGTTGGTGGGTGGACAGGGGGCCCACACCACCTGGTGGGACGGCCAGGGGGTAGGCCGCGCCACCCTATGGTGTGGCCACCCTGTGCCCCCCCCCCGGGTCTCTTCGGGACTCCGTGGACCCTCCGGGAATTCTAAGACTTATGGTTTTGAATCGTCCAATTCCGATAATATTTTCAGAATAACTTTTCTGAAACTAAAAACAGCAAAAAACAGGAACTGACTCTGTGGCATCTCGTCAATAGGTTAGTCCCGGAAAATCGATAAAAATGATGTAAAGTGTAAGGAAAACATGTAGCATATGGCATGAAAACAACATGGAACATCAGAAATTAAGGATACGTTTATGATGTATCAACACCCCCAATCTTAGTTCCAACTCGTCCTCGAGTAGGTAAACGATAAAAACACACAATTTCTGAGGTGACATGCTACCAACATAAACTTGATCATCATAGTAATGTAAAGCATGTAAACTAGGATCAAATGAATAAAGGCCGTGGTTTATAGTTGATATCAAAGAGTAATGTATAAACCATTAGGAAAAACAAAGTAAAACCTTTCAATGAATCAATACTAAAAGACAATCCCCTGTGCAAAGTATATTAAAGATGATTTAAGATTCAAGAACAACAATATAATCATCCAAGGCATCAAACTCTCACAACAACTCCTGTTAGGATCAAGTCAAGTGACAACAATATGCACATAGGAAAATCATTCAAATAACTTTGCACTTAAAACAAGCAAGTGTTCTGTATTGGTTCCTGGCACCAGGATGTTATGGCTAAAAGAACATTATGGGGGGTTTGGATGGTCAATGGAAGAAAGTCTCACACAACTGAAAGTGATCATTAGACAAGAGGAAGTCTTATAATATAAGTTATGCAATGAGTAGTGATTGCCACACAACGGATGCACAAAAGCATTTTTTGTATGGTGCTTGTTGGGAAAAGAAACTGCTGCTTGAGGTAGAATTTATAACGGTGCAAATAGAAGCTTGTATAGACTGTGGATAGACTTTTTCATACCATGCTAGATATTATTTTAGTTCTAAAGCCTTTTGGTTATTTTTTAGCATGATTAACCTCAAATAGCTGAGAGTCTTTATTGTTCCATTGAAAGAATCATGAGTTGTTCTTGTCATATTGAAGCGTAAATTTCTGGTGTTCTCCTTTGAATGTTTTATTTGGTTGATTTGGCGCATGCTCACACCATGTTTATGACTATGAACCAGTCACTTATAGCCTCCATGATCATTTAGTTTTTGAACTTGTGGTACCACTTATGCTTTGATTGATGATGTTTATGTCGCCATGCATGATTATGGCTCTTATGCTCTCTTGATTTGCCGCTCCCAGTCTTTTGCTAGCCTCCACGTGTACTGAGTATGAGCTCTACTCGTGCATCCAACTCCTAAAAACCAAAGTTTTCCCATTGTGTCCACCATACCAACCTACATGTGGTATTTAACCTCCACTCCAAAGTAAATTTCTCGTGTGTTACCTTTAAAACTTTCAAAATTACTCTTGTTTCTGTGCTCCTATTTTAGCTCATGAGGACGTAAATAGAGAATCTTTATTTCACTTGTTGATTGGACTTTCACACCCTGGACTAGTGGCTTCATCCGCTCATCCAATGATAGAAGAGCTGACAGCGGGGTGCCCAGCCCCAAATTAATAACACAAATTGTGTAAACAAAAGAGAATAAGGGATGACCTTCTACCCAGATGCGTCCTTCTATGGGAGCCGCTCTTGTGAGGTCTAGTTGGCTTGTGACGTACTGTATTTTCTGTTTACCATTCGTTAACATAAGCATACACCTCTCTTAGAATATAGACACTCCTCCACGGCATGTGATTGTTGGCAGGAACCCAATGATTCGGTTAGCCATGGTTTGTGTAAGATGGTTGGGAGGAGTGTCAATGTAACATCCACCTTTTTGTAATAAAGATTTTGTGTTTGTGTTTGTGCTCATGTCATGTCACGCATGCATTTTGAACCCTGGTTGTATTTAAAATAGGTGCACTAAAATTTAATAACCGAGTTTATTAAAATCACTTAAAAGTGCCAATTTAAAATGATGGTTTAAAATGGTGCAATTTTTGTCAAACAAAAATATGTTGAGGTTGCCAATGTAATAAGGAGCTCAAAAATAATTTTTGTTCTTTACAGAAAAGTCCTCAACACTGTTTTTATTTTTCTGTTTAAAAAGGAGCAGGGGCTCTTTTGTAAATTCCAGGAGAGCAGGGGGGTTTTCGGAAATTGCTTCTTGTCGTATTCTTCCTCGAGCCAGTAGACCGGAAGGTCGACGACGCTACCGCCCGCCACCTCCTGCTTGCCCCCTCCGCGAGGATAAGGCCAAGGAGAGAAGCCGCGCCCTCCTCTATCTCCTCCTCGCCTCGGAGCCCTTCCTCTGCCTCTCTCCCGCACAGAAACCCAAACCCTAACCCCTACCGCCGGCCATCCGCCGCTCGTCGCCGGTGATACGGCCGCCCCCGTGGCCCTCCGAGCACCCCATCAGCAACGCCATCTCCGCCTCATCCTCCTCGAGCTCGCATGGCCTCTAAGGAGCCCAGGGAGATCCGAATTGCTCGTCGGACGTCTGCCACGGCCGCCGTTGTCCCCTCCTCGCCGCCGGTGTTTGTCGCCGCCCCTCGCGTCCCCGACAAGTTCATCAGCCTCGCGGTAACCTCATGAGCACGATGGTGTCTCCCTCTTCCTCCCTCCCCCTCTGTTTCTCCCCCTCGCTGCCAGCCACCATCCGCCGCCGTGCTGCAGCTCACCGGAGAGCGCTCCGGCGACCATTCGGTCCACCGAGGCCACCCGTAGAACCCCCTTGGTCTCCTCTACCTCGTTGAGTAGTTTGATTCGGATTGCATCGCAACTGTGAGGATCCGGCCTCGAGATGACATCATAGTGACGCACGCCCATGTCACATGCCCTTTTTCAGTTATTTCTTTTAAACGAAAATTAGCTGACACGTGGGCCCCACCTTTGTTTCAAATTACAGAAAAATAATTAATTTGTAAATGCAATAACTTTTATTTGGTTCATCAGAAAAATGTGTTCAATATACCAAAATGTTCAGAAAAATGTAATCTACATGTTTATGTCATTTGCACATATTTTTGACAAAGTTGAATTTTGACCATTATTTAAATCATTTAAAATAAAGAAAATAAGTTTCTATTCAAGAAAATTAGAAAATTACAAGTTATATGTCAAAATTCTTAGAAAGACAAATGTAACCTAGTTATGGTGTTTTCAATCCCATTTGAGAATTTTAACTTGGTCGCACTTTCAGAATTTCCCGAACCGGCCTCCGAGGTTCACTTCGGGACTAAATTCAGTAAAAAATGCATAGTTAACATATGAACCCTAGCAACCTATGAAACATGTTTAGGGATTCTCTTTAATGCATTCAAATGTTCATGCATACATATTGAGCATTGCATCGATGCCTGTGTTGAGTGTTGTTCTCTTTCTTTCCGGTGTTTGCTCTTATCGGTAGACCTCGAATCCGGAGAGAAGTTCGACACCCCTCTTGACGAATACTTGGTCTAAACAACCACGTCAAGCACTTATTCCAGAAGATTTTATCTGGTTTTCTTGAAGCAAGGCAAGCATAACCTCTTATCTGCCCATATATGTTTTCGAAGTGTTTTCCTTCTTGTACGATGCATACTTTTACAAAGTATCTTGGGTCAGTAGTTAGAGTTATCCTATTTATTTGCATAATCCAGATATCATGATTCAATGCTCCTAGCAGACATAGGTTTTGTTTGTGTGTATCGCCAGAGCCTCAAATATGCCATGCTTAGTCATACATGTATGTTGATCTCTGCTCCATCCGGTTGATGAATCAGATTTATGAAAAGAATTTAGTATGACAGGATGACGTGGTAAGGTTTGAGATGTGTGCTTAATATGATTAAAGGATTGGATGGGTTGCCACATGGGATGTGGTGATTTTCCTCGTTCATGCCCCTAGGAGCGAGTTCTCGCCTTTGAAGCCAAGACTGATCGTGCAACCACACGGGGATTTCCCCTCGGTTTCAACTTGTCTAGTTTGTTCCATGAGTTGCCTAGTTTGGGCGTTCCAATTGGAGTTGCGGGGGATATTAAAACATTTTCAAAACTAGGACGTGGTGGTGTATCGGCACTCTGTGGGTAGATAACCGTCGAGCACTGCGCACAACGATAGAGACACGACAGGAGATGACCACTTCCTATTGGCGGCCCATCTCTACTCGGAGCGACTCATGGAATAGGCGAAGAAAGGGAAAGATCGTGGTCAGCCACCCTCTGCCGGCACATCGTCCGAATTGTGCCAATAGCTTGGCATTAAGAGTCGGTTGGCACGTGTGGGTAAAGTTGTACACCCCTGCAGGGTTTAATCTTTTCGAAAAGCCATGTCCGCGGTTAAGGACGACTTGGTGACGGATCCTGAGATCATAGATAACTTGAACCATACGTAAAACATGTTGGCAATGAATGATTAGTTTATAAGGTGTTTCCGGTTATCGGGTGCTCGATATGATGCTTCGAGGGTTCTGAAGACAATACCCGAGGAAAGGGTGTTCTTTTAAGAGACTTGTGAAAAGCTTCTCAGTCTCCCTCTATTCGAAACAAAGTTGACTTTACGCAAAACAACCTTCATAAATCCATTATGAAAAATTAGATATATAATAGTTTAGTTAAGTCTTGTTGATTACCTCCATTACTCATGTTTGCTTCAATTTGGTTCAGGTGGAGTTTCGTATCCTTGGTGGTGTTTCAACGTGGACATCGACGGATAGTTTGGGGTTTCCGAGGTAGCAGCCTGGAATCTATGGGCTGGGACGTCGCCTTATGTTAAGGCCTCTTAGAACTTTTTGGTTCTTGTTGGCTAGCAACATAATTTTCTTTCCGTTGTCTGATGTAATGTTGGCTCGCGTGACCTCTGTTTGTAACCTTTACTCTTTTATTACCTGCTTAATAAAGCTTCATGTCTAGAGTGCTGCTTTGATCGGTTGTTGGTTTCGAGCTCATTGTTATACAGTTTTGGCTATGTCTGCATAGTTGGCGCAGTCGAGGGGTTGTGGAGCCGATGATCCATGTCCGAGCCTGCCTCCCGATGTGATTCGGCCTGGGGCTAGGTAACCCTAGTGACCCTCGATTGTTGTTGCACTTTCTAGACACATAGCAGATCTGTATAGCTTTGTTCCCGTTCCTTCAGTTTCATTCGACTCATGGACGCTTGGTTGTACATAGTTGGTTATGACTAGCATGGACACAAGGAGTAGTAGTACCGCGTTGATCCGGTCTGCGTGCCGATGAATCCGGTCTGCCTGCCCTTGTTTGTTGTGGTCGGGGCTGGTAACATGAAGCCCTTGTGGGTCCATGACTAGGAGCACATAAGAGTATGTATATCTCTGGGTCCGGGGTCGTGACAAGAAAGTGGTATCAGAGCAGGACTGCCTGTAGGAAAACCCTTGCTATTGGTTGGTGTTGAGTCTAGAGTTTGTGAAAATTATTTCGAAATGACAAATGAGTTGTGAAAACCTTCTTAGAATTTTTGTTACTCCTTACCTGGTATCGCTCTAACTTTGAGTCACCTCATCTCATTTGATCTCAATTTTTTTACCTCTCACCTGTTAACTTCAAAGTTAGGAGCAAAATCGTTGGGTGTTTTTCCTAGTACTCCGTGTCAGGTTGCTAATGTTCTTAGAGTTTTCAAGTTACCTCCATCGGGTTTAAATTGTTGATTCCTTTTGACTTCAACTGATCTATATCAAGTCATGAATCTTCCTGTCGTATTGTTTCCCATGGGAGTGTTTCTCATGGTTCCATTTCTTTGTACTCAGGATGTTCGGGAGTACTCGAGATTCCGTTGAAAGTGGCTATGTTCAGGGAGAGTCGTCATCTTTCTTAATGACGCAGGTTCTTCAGGATATCGAGACCAACCGCCTAAGAAATGAACATCTTCTTGAGCGTGTGGCACAAAACACTGAACATCGTCACGACGAATGCGTTACATTCAAAGATTTAGTTCATGCTAAGCTTCCATCTTTCAGCAGTCTCAAGGAACCCATTGATGCCGATGTTTGGCTTCGTACTATCGAGCGCAAATTTAACGCTATCCATGTTCCTGAAAGTGATCGTGTGAACTTCGTCGCCTATCAGATGGAGGGTGAAGATGGTTCATGGTGGGAAGGTTTATTGGCGTTGCAATCGCCGGGACATAAGGTTACTTGGGAGGAGTTCTGTAATGAGTTCCGTGCTGCCCATATTCCCGAGGCAGGTATGGACTAAAAAAGAAAAGAGTTCCTGGATCTGGCCCAGGGACAGATGGATGTTGAAACTTATGGGCGTGGATTCACCCGTTTGGCTTGTTATGCACCCCCAAATGTTGCAGATGATGCGGATAAACAAGAGTTGTTCCGCAAGGGTCTGTATTCCGAAGTTCGCTATGAGCTACTGTCTTTCCAGTTTCCAACCTTCCAGGACATTTATAATCATGCTCTTACCTTGGAGCGTGGCAAAAAGGATATGAAAATTTCTCTGAAGCAGATTTCTGGAGAGTCATGTGCGTATTCTTCTGGTTCCAAGAAGCGTCGTGTGTTTGTTCCATACAGTGCTATTCTATATCCATCAGTTGTTTAACAAGGCCACCTTGGTGGGCAATCCAGAGTTGTTGGTGGTAAGAAACGGTTGGTGACATGTCATGTATGTGATGAACTTGGCCATTACTCCGACAAATGTCCTCAGAGGATATCTCCTGCACCTCAGCTTGTTCCTACACGTGTTGTTAACCGTGGTCGCCTGAACCATGTTTTGATTGAAGAAGCTCATAAAGCACCTGGTGTCGTGTTGGGAATGCTTCGTGTTAACCTAGCTCCAGCCTCTGTTCTGTTTGATTCCGGAGCGTCACACTCATGTGTATCAAGAGGTTTTGTGGTGATGCATGACATACCTCTTGCGAGTATGGTTCCTCCGTTGATAATTTCCACCCCAGGGTCCTTCTGTTGGACTAATCAGTGTTGCCCTGGTGTCCCAATTGAGATAGGAGGTTTGGTGTTTCTTTCTACACTTGTCATCATGGACTCAAATGACATCAACGTCATATTGGGCATGGAATGGATGTCAACACATCATGCTACGATTGACTGTGCAGCCAAGTCTGTTACCCTGATTCATCCTTATGGTCAGACAACTCGGTTGTTGTTTTCTTGTGGGACAATTCAACCACAACCATGTTCTCAGCTTAATGCAATCGAAGTCCGACCATCTATCGGGACTCATGAGGTACCATTGGTGTGTATGTTTCCGGATGTCTTCCCGGAAGAGCTTCCTGGTATGCATCATGATTATTCAGTGGAGTTTGTTGTTGAACTATTTCCTGGAGTGGCTCCTAGTTCTGAAATACCACACTGTGTGTCTCTAGAAGAGTTGGTTGAGTTGAAGAAGCAAATAGAGGAGTCTGAATGAAAATGCTTTCCTCATGCCAACACATCTTATTGTGGATGTCCTACACTCTTCGTCATGAAGAAGGATACCACTGTTCCCCAGCTGGTTAGAGAATATTGTCCGTTCAATGATGTGGCAATAAAGCACAAATGTTCTCTTCCCCGGACAAATGATTTGTTTGACCATCTGTTTGGTGCCAGTGTATTCTCCAAGATACACTTAAGTCCGGGTTATCATCAACTTCAGACCAGGTCCGGGATTGTTTCTAAAGCGGTTGTCAAAACTTGTTTTGGTCTTTACGAGTACACTGTTATGTTTCCCGAACTCTCCAACGCTCCAACCATGTTGACGGGGCTTATGAAATCCATTTTCATGGAGTATTTTGACAAGTTCATTGTGGTTTACCTCGACGACGTTGTAATCTACTCCAAGTCCGAAGAAGAACATGTTGAACATCTTTGGCTAGTTTTGACAAAGCTTCGTGAGCATCGTCTCTATGCCAAATTCTCCAGATGTGAGTTCTGGTTGAAAGAGCTCCTATTTCTAGGCTATGTCCTGTCTGCTGAAGGAGTTGCGGGTTTCCCTAATAAAGTTCAAGCCATATTGGACAGGGAGCCACCTAAGTCCATCAAAGAGGTTCGAATCTTCCTCGAATTTATCAGTTGTTATCACCACTCTATTGAAGGTTTCAACAAAGATGCCAAGCCAATAACTGATCTTCTTAAGAAATATAAACAATTTGTGTGGTCAAAATTGGCAGAAGGGAGTTTTCGGTTGTTGAAAACCAAGCTGGCTAGTGCTCCTATGCTTGTCCTTCCGGACACGTGCAAGGACTTCGTCATCTTCTGTGATGCCTCTCGTCAAGGTATCAACTGTGGTATATTGCAAGATGGTCGTGTGGTTTCTTATGCTTCTCGACAACTGAAACCACATGAGCTCAAATATCCAACTCATGCTCTTGAGTTAGTAGCTGTTGTGTATGCCTTGAAACAATGGTGTCATCATCTACTAGGAAATCAATGTGAGTTCTACTTCCACCAGCAGAGCTTCAAATATGTTTTCACCCAACCATATCTGAGTCTCAGACAAAAGAGATGGTTGGAACTAGTCAAAGAACCCAATGTGGAGGTCAATTTCCAAACCGATAAAGGTAAAGTCGTGACTGACACGATAATTCAGAAGTCTTACTGTAACAGCTTGATGATATAGCAAGATCAACCTTCTCTCCACAAAGAGTTCTCCAAGCTCAACCTTGAGGTTGTTCCCTCTGGTTATCTGGCTAATCCAGAAGTGAAACCATCCTTTGAACATCAAATCAAAGATGCCCAAAAGCGGGATCTAAGCATTACCTTGGTCAGGAGAAAGATTTCTCGTGGAGTTCCTACATGTTTCTCTCTTGATGATCAAGGTACCATTTATTTTGGTGAACGTATTGTTGTGCCGAAGAAACGGAGTGTGAAACAACTTATCCTCAGTGAAGCTCATGAGTCACTTCTCTCTGTTCATCCTGGTAGCACCAAAATGTACCGTGATCTATGTCAGAGGTTCTGGTGGACCAAGATGAAGTGAGATATCGCTCAATTTGTGGCTGAATGCGATGTTTGTCGTCATGCTAAAGCTGAACATCAAAGACCAGCTACTACTCTCTACCCCACACCTATCCTTGTTTGGAAGTGGGATGAAGTTGAGATGACGTTCATTGTTGGTCTTCCAAGAAATGATCAGGGACACGCCACTATCTGGGTAGTGATTGATCGTCTGTCAAAGGTTTCTCCTTTCGTTCCTATCCACCAGAGCATCATTGCTAAACAACTGGCAGATTTGTATGTCTCTCAGATAAGACCTCTTCATGGTGTTCCTAAGAAAATTCTTTTTGATCATGGAAATCTGTTTGCTTCCAAGGTCTGGGCAAGTTTCAAGCATGCTATGGGAAGTCGTCTACATTCCACCATAATCTATCAATCATCCTGTAGTGATCACCTTGGGAGTCTGAATCAAACACTTGAAGACATGCTTCGAGCTTGTGTTGTATCCTTCGGTAATGATTGGGAGAAGTTTCCTCCATCCGCCGAGTTCGTTTATAACAACTGCTTTCAAGTTATCCTGGCCAAAGCTCCGTTTGAAGTTATCTACAGTCGAAGTTGTTCAATTCCGTTAAATTGGTCAGAAACCGGTGAAAGACAGTTCTTTGGACCAAAGAATCTGATCAATGAGACTGAAGAAACAGTTCATATCATCCGTGAACATCTGAAAGTTGCTCAGTCTCGACAGAAGATTTATGGTGACCGTCATCAAGATATTCCTTATGATTTTTGCGGACAAGCCTATCTTCGAGTCACACCTTTGAAGGGTGTTCATCGTAATATCATGAAGGGAAAATTACCGCCTCGCTATGTTGGTCCTTTCCCTGTTCTTGCAAAAAGTGGGAATTTTGCTTATCGTCTCCACATACCTTCAATGTTTCCACGGGTTCATGCTATATTCCACGTCTCAGAACTCCATCATTGATTCAAGGATTCCAACCGTGGTGTTGAACATGAAACCATCGATCTTAAGGACGATCTGACCTACCGAGAATGTCATGTCCGTATCCTCGAGGCAGCTGAACGTAAGATTCGATGCCGAAGCATCAAGTGCCTCAAGGTTCAGTGGTCTCATCATTCTCAAGGTTCAGTGGTCTCATCATTCTGAAGCTGAAGCAACGATCTGAGTCCCGTCCTTCTTTGCTAAAACCTAGGAATCTCGGGACGAGATTCTTGTAAGGGGGGTAAACTTGTAACATCCACCTTTTTGTAATAAAGAATTTGTGTTTGTGCTCATGTCATGTCATGCATGAATTTTGAACTCCTGGTTGTATTTAAAACAGGTGCACTAAAATTTAATAACTGAGTTTATTAAAATCACTTAAAAGTGCCAATTTAAAATGATGGTTTAAAATGGTGCAATTTTTGTCAAACAAAAATATGTTGAGGTTGCCAATGTAATAAGGAGCTCAAAAATAATTTTTGCCAATTTTTGTTCTTTACAGAAAAGTCCTCAACACTGTTTTTATTTTTCTGTTTTAAAAGGAGAATGGGCTCTTTTGTAAATTCCAGGAGAGCAGGGGGGTTTTCGGAAATTTCTTCTTGTCGTCTTCTTCCTCGAGCCAGTAGACCGGAAGGTCGACGATGCTGCCGCCCGCTACCTCCTGCTTGCCCCCTCCGTGAGGATAAGGCCGAGGAGAGAAGCCGCGCCCTCCTCTATCTCCTCGCCTCGGAGCCCTTCTTCTCTACCTCTCTCCCGCATAGAAACCCAAACCCCTACCGCCGGCCATCTGCCGCTTGTCACCGGCGATACGGCCTCCCCCGTGGCCCCCCGAGCACCCCATCAGCACCGCCAACTCCGCCTCGTCCTCCTTGAGCTCGCACGGCCTCTGAGGAGCCCCGAGAGAGCCCAATTGCTCGCCGGACGTCCGCCACGGCCGCCGTCCCCTCCTCGCCGCCGGCGTTTGTCGCCACCCCTCGCGTCCCCGACAAGTTCATCATCCTCGCGGTAACCTCAGGAGCACGATGGTGCCTCCGTCTTCCTCCCCCCCTCTGTTTCTCCCCGTCACCGCCGACCACCATCCGCCGCCGCGCCGCAGCTCACCGGTGGCGCTCCGGCAACCATTCGGTCCGCCGAGGCCACCCCTAGATACCCCTCGGTATCCTCTACCTCGTGGAGTAGTTTGATTTGAAGCCCGCGCGCGAAATCAACGGATTGCATCGCAACTGTGAGGATCCGGTCTCGGGATGACGTCATAGTTACGCCATGCCCACGTCAGAGGCCCTTTTTCGGTTATTTCTTTTAAACGAAAATGAGCTGACACGTGGGCCCCACCTCTGTTTCAAATTACACAAAAATAATTAATTTTGTAAATGCAATAACTTTTAATACCAAAATGTTCAGAAAAATGTAATCTACATGTTTATGTCATTTGCACACATTTTTGACAAAGTTGAATTTTGACCATTATTTAAATCATTTAAAATAGAGAAAATAAGTTTCTATTCAAGAAAATTAGAAAATTACAAGTTATATGTCAAAATTCTTAGAAAGAAAAATATAACCTAGTTATGGTGTTTTCAATCCCATTTGAGAATTTTAACTTGCTCGCACTTTCAAAATTGCCCGAACCGGCCTCCGAGGTCCACTTCGGGACTAAATTCACTAAAAATGCATAGTTAACATATGAACCCTAGAAACCTATGAAACGTGTTTAGGGCTTATCTTTAATGCATTCAAATGTTCATGCATACATATTGAGCATTGCATCAATGCCTGTGTTGAGTGTTGTTCTCTTTCTTTCCGGTGTTTGCTCTTATCGGTAGACCTCGAATCCGGAGAGAAGTTTGATACCCCTCTTGACGAATACTTGGTCTAAACAACCAAGTAAAGCACTTATTCCTGAAGCCTTTATCTGGTTTTCTTGAAGCAAGGCAAGCATAACCTCTTATCTTCCCATATATGTTTTCAAAGTGTTTTCCTTCTCGTACGATCCATGATTTTACAAAGTATCTTGGGTCAGTAGTTAGAGTTATCCTATTTATTTGCATAATCCAAGTTTCATGATTCAATGCTCCTAGCAGACATAGGTTTTGTTTGTGTGTATCGCCAGAGCCTCAAATATGCCATGCTTAGTCATACATGTCTGTTGATCTCTGCTCCATCCGGTTGATCAATCAGAGTTACGAAATGAATTTAGTATGACATGATGACGTGGTAAGGTTTGAGATGTGTGCTTAATATGATTAAAGGCTTGGATGAGTTGCAACATGGGACGTGGTGATTTACCTCGTTCATGCCCCTAGGAGCGAGTTCTCGCCTTTGAGGCCAAGAATGATCGTGCAACCACACGGGGACTGGATTCCCCTCGGTTTTAACTTGTCTAGTTTGTTCCATGAGTTGCCTAGTTCGGGTGTTCCATTTGGAGTTGCGGGGGATATTAAAATGTTATCAAAACTAGGATGTGGTGGTGTATCGGCGCTCTGTGGGTAGATAACCATCGAGCACTGCGTACAACGATAGAGACTCGGCATGAGATGGCCACTCCCTATTGGCGGTCCATCTCTACTCGGAGCGACTCATGGAATAGGCGAAGAAAGGGAAAGATCGTAGTCAGCCACTCTCTATTGCCACATCGTCAGAATTGTGTCAATATCTTGGCATTAAGAGTCGGTTGGCACGTGTGGGTAAAGTTGTACACCCCTGCAGGGTTTAATCTTTTCGAAAAGCCATGTCCGCAGTTAAGGACGACTTGGTGACGAATCCTGAGATCATAGATAACTTGAACCATACGTAAAAGATGTTGGCAATGAATGATTAGTTTGATAAGGTGTTTCCGGTTATCGATTGCTCGAGATGATGCTTCGAGGGTTCTGAAGACAATACCCGAGGAAAGGGTGTTCTTTTAAAAGACTTGTGAAAAGCTTCTCAGTCTCCCTCTATTCGAAACAAAGTTGGCTTTACGCAAAACAACCTTCATAAATCCTTTATGGAAAAACAGATATATAATAGGTTAGCTAAGTCTTGTTGAGTACCTCCAGTACTCATATTTGCTTCAATTTGGTTCAGGTGGAGTTCTGTATCCTTGGTGGTGTTTCAACATGGACATCAACGGATAGTTTGGGGTTTCCTAGGTAGCAGCTTGGAATCTATGGGCTGGGACGTCGCCTTATGTTGCGGCCTCTTAAGCCTTTTTGTTTCTTGTTGGCTAGCAACATAATTTGCTTTCCATTTTCTGATGTAATGTTGGGTCGCGTGACGTCTGTTTGTAAGCTTTACTCTCTTATTACTTGCTTAATAAAGCTTCATGTCTAGAGTGCTGCTTTGATCGGTTGTTGGTTTCGAGCTCATCGTTATACAGTTTTGGCTATGCCTGCATAGTTGTCGCAGTCGAGGGGTTGTGGAGCCGATGATCCATGTCTGAGACCGCCTGCTGATGTGATTCGGCCTGGGGCTAGGTAACCCACGCAACCCTCGATTGTTGTTGCACTTTCTGGAGACATGGCAGCTATGTATAGCTTTGGTCCCGTTCCTTCAGTTTCATTCGACTCGTGGACGCTTGGTTATACATAGTTGGTTATGACTAGCATGGACACAAGGAGTAGTAGTACCGCGGTGATCCGGCCTGCGTGCCGATGAATCCGGTATGCCTGCCGTTGTTTGTTGCGGCCGGGGCTGGTAACCCTGAAGCCCTTGTGGTTCCATGACTAGGAGCACATAACATTATGTATATCTCTGGGTCTGGGGTTGTGACAGTCAAGATTTTTATACCTCTGTTTAATAAAATAAAATTTCAAGCACATGAGTAATCCATGCTTCCCTCTGCGAAGGGCTTTTCTTTTACTTTTATGTTGAGTCTCCATCTTCTAACTTTATGCACGGTTGAGAGAGCATAGTTGCCATTCTGAGTTTTATGTGCATTTGTCCCAGAAACATTATTAATTGATTCATGATGTGTTATTGTTTGTTCTCTAATTATTTGTTCTAGTCTTCCTCGTGAACTTTGAAGGTGTCCTGGCATTTATGTTTTGCCCCACTCTCAAGGACTAGCGAAATATCACTTTGACATGTTTTCTCTATACTTGAAACAAATGTATATCTTTCGTTGCATTGTTATTCATGATCTTTTATTTGTGCTAATTCTCATGATGCAAGGTGATTGATATGCTTTATTATTAAAATTCTATTTATCATGCTTGTTTTGAAGTTTTATGATCCCAGCTTACTTATGCTTTTACATTATTGATGATCAAGTTTATGTTGGTAGCATGTCACCTCATAAATTATGTGTTTTTATCGTTTAAATACTAGAGGACGAGTAGGAACTAAGCTTCGGGATGTTGATACGTCATAAACGTATCCTTAATTTCCGATGTTCCATGTTGTTTTCTTATTGTTTCCCACATGTTTGCTATACACTTTATGTCATTTTTATCGATTTTACGGACTAACCTATTGACAAGATGCCACAGAGCCAGTTCCATGTTTTCTGTTGTTTTTAGTTTTAGAAAAGTTGTTCTGGAAATATTCTCAGAATTGGAAAATTCGAAGCCCGTAAGTCTTAGAATTCCCGAAGGTTCCACGGAGTCCCGAAGAGACCCGAAGGGGGGCCACAGGGCGCCCACACCATAGGGCGGTGCGCCCCTGGCCGCGCCATGGGGTGGTGTGGGCTCCCCGGCCTCCATCGCCTTTTCCCTTTCGCCTATTTATACCCCCTGAGACTACACCCTAAATATATACCACTTCGTCCCGAAAAACACCCGAGGCCGCCGTCATCGTCATCCCGAGATTGGGAGAGTTCTGGAGCTCTCCCCGGCACCCTGCCGGGAGGGGAATTCATCACCGGAGGGGTCTACACCACCATGCCCTCCTCCTAAGTGATGCGTGAGTAGTTCATCCCTGGACTACGGGTCCATAGTAGTAGCTAGATGGTTGTTCTCTCCACTTTTTACCTCGTGTTTCGATCTCGTGAGCTGTCTCACATGATCGAGATCATCTTTATGTAATGCTAAATGTTGTGTTTGTTGGGATCCGATGAATGTTGAATAATATGTCTTCTGATTATCAATCTATCATGTTATCTTCATGCTTATGTTATTTATGACCTTGCATGCTCTCCGTTATTAGTAGATGCTATGGCCAAGTAGATGCTAGTAACTCCAAGAGGGAGTATTTATGCTCGATAGTGGGTTCATGCCTCCTTTGCATCTGTGCTCGAGTGACAGAAACGTGAAGGATGGATGATGTGTTGTTGCCATTAGGGAGAAAACAACGGTGTCTACCTAGTTTACATTGTTTACATTACACACTTTGCTTAGTGCGATAATCTGTTGCTAGCAATTTAATACCCAACGTTTGTTCAGATGATATTCGGAAGGTGGATTATTACACATAGATGCAGTTGGATGACGGTCTATGTATTTTGTTGTAATACCCGCATGAATCACATAGTAATCATTATGTCTTGCATATGCACTAAGTTGCAGGCTTCATTTCTGTCAATTGACCAGCTGTAATTTGTTCACCACGCATGTTATTTATCTTTCACGGAGAGACACCACAGGTGAACTGTGGACCTCGGTCATTTCCTCATACTGATAAAACACCTACTGCTTTCATATTGCTTCTACTGCTTTCATACTGTTTTACACATCATACGTTTAACCTCTTTGTGTTCAGCAAAACCGGTGAGATTGACAACCTCACTGCTACGTCGGGGCAAATTGATTTGATTGTGTTGTGTAGGTACCATGTTGCTGCTGAACCGGTAGTGCGCCCTGCCACCTCAGCTGCATCAACCTTCAGAGATTTCTTGTCCTCCTAATGGTAGATTCAACCTTGGTTTCTTTTCCGAGGAAAAACTTGCCGCTGCACTCTTCACAACCTTCCACTTGGGGTTTACCAACGTTTGCATCACAAACATGTAGGAAACAACATGAAAACAACATGGAACATCCGAAATTAAGGATACGTTTATGACGTATCAACATCCCCAAGCTTAGTTCCTACTCGTCCTCGGGTAGGTAAACGATAAAAACACATAATTTCTGAGGTGACATGCTACCAACATAAACTTGATCATCAATAATGTAAAAGCATAAGTAAGCTGAGATCATAGAACTTCAACACAAGCATGATAAATAAAATTTTAATAATAAAGCATACCAATCACCTTGCATCATGAGAAGTAACACACATACAAGATCATGAATAACAATGCAACGAAAGATATAGGTTTGTTTCAAGTATAGAGAAAACATGGCAAAGTGATATTTCACTAGTCCTTAAGAGTGGGGCAAAATATAAATGACAGGACACCTTCAAAGTTCATGAGGTAGACTAGAACAAATAATTAGAGAACAAGCAATAACACATCATGAATCGATTAATAATGTTTCTGGGATAAATGCACATAAAACTTAGAATGGCAACTATGCTCTCTCAACTATGCATAAAGTTAAAAGATGGAGACTCAACATAAAATTAAAAGAAAATCCCTTCGCAGAGGTAAGCATGGATCACTCGTGTGGTAGAGCTTTTATTTTATTAAACAGAGGTATTGAAAACATTTTTAAGAGAGGTGTATCCTTATGTCAACGAATGGTAAACAGAAAATACAGTACGTCACAAGCCAACTAGAATTCACAAGAGCGGATCCCATAGAAGGACGCATCTGGATAGAAGGTCATCCCTCTTTCTCTCTTGTTTACACAATTATGCTTTGACTGATGAATCAGGGGCAAAAATAGTGAAGAGAATGTGTTGTTATTAAGTTGGAGCTGCGCACCCTGCTGCTAGCTCTTCTATCATTTCATAAGAGGATGAAGCCACTAGTCCAGGGTGTGAAATTCCAATAAACAAGTGAGATAAAGATTCTCTATTTACGTCCTCATGAGCTAAAACAGGAGTAATTTTGAAAGTTTTAAAGGTAACACATGAGCAATTTACTTTGGAGTGGCAGTTAAATACCACATGTAGGTAGGTATGGTGTACACAATGGGAAAATTTTGGTTTTTGGGAGTTTGATGCACGAGTAGAGCTCATACTCGGTACATGTGGAGGCTAGCAAAAGACTGGGAGCGACAAATCAAGAGACCATAAGATCCATAATCATGCATAGCGACATAAACATCATTAATCAAAGCATAAGTGGTACCACAAGTTCAAAAACTAAATGATCATAGAGGCTATAAGTGACTGGTTCATAGTCATAAACATGGTGTGAGCATGCACCAAGTCAACAAAATAAAACATTCAAGGGAGAACACAAAAAATTATGCTTCAATATGACAAGAACTACTCATGATTCTTTCAATGACACATTAAACACTCTCAACTATTTTAGGATAATCATGCTACTAAATAACCACAAGGCTTTAGAATTAAAATAACATCTAGCATGATATGAAAAAGTCTATCCACAGTCTATACAAGCTTCTACTTGCACCGTTATAAATTCTACTACAAGCAGCAGTTTCTTTTTCCAACAAGAACCGTACAAAACATGCTTGAACAAAAACTCTCTAAATGCTACAGCAAGTAAACATGAGAGTACTCACACAACACTACTAAAACTAACAGCTCTTAATAAGATATGCAATGAAAACAAGAGCTAAACAGGATTTTTTGGAGTAACTAGAAGAAAAACTAAGAATACTAGCATAACAAGTATTCAAACGAAAAAGCGTAGCGTGTATCTCTCCCAAACAAGGAATGCTAGGGTCCAACTATATTATTGCATCAAGGAAAACAAAATAAAACAAACATACGCTCCAAGTAAACTTCATATGATGTGACCGAATAAAAATATAGTTTCACTAGAAGTGACCTGATAGATTGTTGATGAAGAAGGGGATGCCTTGGGCATCTGATACGTATCCAACGTATCTATAATTTATGATGTTCCTTGTTGATATTATGCCAATTTTTACATGTTTTCTCCCTTCTTTATGTCATTTTTATCGATTTTCCGGACTAACCTATTGACAAGATGCCACAGAGCCAGTTCCCTGTTTTCTGCTGTTTTTAGTTTCAGAAAAGTTGTTCTGAAAATATTCTCGAAATTGGAAAATTCGAAGCCCGAAAGTCTTAGAAATCCCGGAAGCATACAGAAGTTCCGAAGAGCCCCGGAGGGGGGCCATAGGGTGTCCACACCATAGGGTGGCGCGTCCAGCCCCCTGGTGGCGCCACCTGGTGGTGTGGGCCACGTGGACACCCCCAGCATCGCCCTTTCGACTATTTATACTCCCCCGAGGGAAAACCCTAAAAGAATCGACCTTTTCCACAAAATACATCCTTAGCTCCGCCGCCGCCGCCGACAAGCTTTGGGGGACAGATCTCTGTTCTGGCACCCTGCCGGGACGGGGTAGTGCCCCCGGAAACCATCTCGATCGACTCCACCGCCATCTCCATCGCTGTTGATGTCTCCTATGATGAGGAGGGAGTAGCTCTCCCCCGAGGTTGAGGGCTCTACTAGTAGCTATGTGGTTCATCTCTCTCTCCCATGGTGTGATCTATATGTGACCGTGATCTTTGTATGTTGAGTAGATGTTACTCTTCATCTTGTGTTACTCAAGTGTTTTATTAATATGAACTTTGGAGTCACCTTGTCCCGCGGTGTGAAGGTGACAGTGTGCACATCGTGTGTGTCTCCTCTATGAATTGTGGTGCTTGTCTAGTACCTTCTAGGGCGCTCATAGTGGCAGCGTGGGGTTAACTAGACATGGGAATGCTTACTTTAAGGAATGCTTTTTGCAGCCCTACGCAATGATTAGTGTTCGTTATCCAACCGGAGAGGGTTAAGAGTAGCATAGTGAAGAGAAGATATTTAGTTATTCAATTATGTGATCATTGTTGAGAGTGTCCACTAGTGAAAGTAGGATCCCTAGGCCTTGTTTCCAAGCATCGAAACACCATTTTCCGCATGTTCTGCTACATGTTTGCTTGCTGCCATATTTATTTAAGATTGCTATTATTACTTATTATCATCCATATTACTTGCATTTTACTCTCTCTTCGCCGAACTAGTGCACCTATACAGCTGACAATTGTATTAGGTGTGTTGGGGACACAAGAGACTTCTTGTATCTTAATTGCAGGGTTGCTTGAGAGGGATATCTTTGACCTCTACCTCCTTAAGTTAGATAAACCTTGGGTGATCCACTTAAGGGAAACTTGTTGCTGTTCTACAAACCTCTGCACTTGGAGGCCCAACACTGTCCACAAGAATAGAAGCGTGCGTAGACATCAAGCTCTTTTCTGGCACCGTTGCCGGTGAGCTAAGGTAAAAGGTACTGACATCCTCGGGTGTGAGTGCTCGAAGTTATTTCCTTTAGATTCTGAAATTATGTCTTTTTGTTTCTTGTTTTTATTTCCACAATTTAGGCTTATTTTTACTTGTTACTTTTTTTATATTTATGATTAAATGGAAAACAAAAAATATATGAGAGAGCTTTATAATATTTATCTTGAGTTAGGACATGAAGTGCTTGAAGAGAAAATTAAAAAACCAATAGAACTTTATTTCCATGAAGTGGCAATGTTATTAGTATGAATTCTTTAAACACCATTATTGATAATGCTATGGAAAATTCTAAGCTTGGGGAAGCTAGTTTTGATGAATATGATATTTTTAGTCCCCCAAGTTTTGAGGAGGAAATTTTCTTTGATGATACCTTGCCTCCAATATATGATGATTATAATGATTGTGGTATTCTAGTTCCACCTGTTTACAATGATGAATATGATATTTTCAGTCCATCTACTATTGAGAAAAATATTAATTATGATTATAATATGCCTCCTATATTTAATGATTATGGTGATGAGAATAATAATGATAGCTATTTTGTTGAATTTTCTCCCACTACTATTAATAAGAATGACTATGCTTATGTGGAGAGTATTAATTCTTTTATGCATGTGGATCATGATAAGAATGTTTCTTATGATAGTTATATTGTTAATTTTATTCATTATGCTACTGAAAGTTATTATGAGAGAAGAAAACATGGTTTTATGCATCTCAACAATATTAAGTTTCCCCTATTTATGTTGAATTTTTTGAAGTTGCACTTATTTTGACTTCCTGTGCTAGTCACTTTGTGCTTCGTTGACTTGTTTTTCTAAAAGATTCTTTTTCATAGGAAGTAGGTTAGACTTAAATGTGTTTTACATTTTCTTCTTGATGCTCTCTTATTGTGCTTCAAATCTTATTCTTATGTGAGCATCTTTTAAAAATCATTGTGCCTAGCTGAAAGGCATTAAAAGAAAAGCACTTCCGTGAGACAACCCATTTTATTTCTCCGTTTTCAACCCGTTTTCATAATTTTATTTTGTTTTCTTTGCACCTGGGTGTTGTATATTTCCTTAGCAACCCCTCTGTATATTTTTCTTTTGTTTATTTGTTGAGCCAAGTAAAGCCTCTAGTGGAAAGTTGAGACTATATTTCGGATTTCTGCGCAGGAAACAGATTTCTGCTGTCCACTGTTAAATTCGTATAAAGTCACAGAAAATTTGAAACGACCTGAGTTTTTTTTGCGTAATCCTGGGCTATATATGCAACTTTTCTTAGTTGAACACTTTTAATTGAGCAACATAATATTTTCGAAAAAAAATCATCTTTACCTGTTGTCCTGTTTTGACAGATTTCTGCCAATCATTGCATTTGCATCTTAATCTCTTTCTTTTGGTGTTCTTTTGAGAAAAAAGAGTTTTAAAAGATGTTGTGACAGTAGCTAATGTGTTTATGAGTGTTAGTCTTGTGTTGTAACTGAACCATGTGAATTTATTATTTTGATTGCACTAACGTTGATAATGAAGATTGTGAGAAGTTTGGTGTGAAGGAAGTTTTCAAGGGTCAAGAAAAGAGGATGATATGACGTGATCATGAAGAGTGAAAAGCCTAAGCTTGGGGATGCCCCGGTGGTACATCCCAGCAAATTCCAAGAAGACTCAAGCGTCTAAGCTTGGGATGCCCAAGGCATCACCTTCTTCATCGACAAATTATCAGGTCACTTCTAGTGAAACTATATTTTTATTCAGTCACATCTTATGTGCTTTACTTGGAGCGTCATTTTTTTTAGTTTGTTTGGTTTTATTTGCTGTAATAAATGGTCGGACCTTATCATACTTGCGTGGGAGAGAGACACACTCCGTTTTTCATTGCTTAGAACACTCTAGTTTTCATTCTTACTGTTCTCTGAGTGTTCACGTTTTGCTAGTACTGCATTTAGCCTTTGTTTTCATTCATCCTTTGTTCAGAGCTGTTAGCTTTTGTAGTTAGGTGGTTCTCATATGTGTGTTTGGTTGGGAATAGAAATGCTTTTGTGTTAGTTGGTATAGTGGAAAATTTTGCATGGTCTTGTAGATCACTAAACTGCTTCACTTGAATCATTATTGTTGTTTTGAGATATTAATTTGTTTAATGGATAAAAGGGAAGGAATAGTAAGTAGAAACTTTTAATGGTTGGTCTCAAAAACTTGAAACTATGCCACACTTAAATTACCAGCTGATAGAAACAATGGTATATGGTTGCTACGAGTGATACATTTCTGATCGGCCTTTTGTTACGCGCTACAGTCGGGGTAGCTAACAGTGACTTGTCACTGCCATGGACCCTCTTGGAGTGATTTGAACTTTGCCTTGTAATATGATTTGCTTGCTGCAATCTTTTAACTTGTGAGTCTATGTTGCGGTTCCTGGCACTTCCACCATCCGTATTTGCTAGCCTCTTCGGTACTGTGCATTGCCCTTTCTCACATTGAGAGTTGGTGCAAACTTCGCTAGTGCATCCAAATCCCGTGGGAGGACTTTGTTATCCTACACACAAGTCCATATATTCTTCCTCAAAACAGCCACCATACCTACCTATCATGGCATTTCCATAGCCATTTCGAGATATATTGCTGCACAACATCCACCTCCATTATGTTACTTGATGATGAGCTTCATGGTTATTTATGCATACTGCTACACTGTCAGGAGCATGTAGTTGGATACATCAGAGATATCCCATTATGAGTTATGAGTACTAAAAGTGTGATGATTCATTGTAATATAGGATGTTTCCCCTACTGGTGAGGATATTTAAAATAAAATAAAAATAAGAAAAAATGAAAAATCCCAAAAAGAAAAAAGAAGAAAGGGCCAAAGAGAGAATAAAGAGAGAGGGGGCGCATCACTATCCTTTATATACCACACTTATGCTTTATGTTTAGCACCAATACTTCAGTTTGGAGAGAGTTTTCATATTATCATTCATTCGTAACTATGTGGGGGAACTTTACATTATAGAACTTGGCTTGTATATTCCAATGATGAGCCTCCTCAAATGAGCTCTAGGTATTCGTGAGCAAGCAAGTTGGATGCACCCCTACTAGTTCCATTGGAGAGCATTCATACACTTATAGCTCTATGTGCATCCGTTGTGTGGCAATCCCTACTCCTTGCATAGCTTCGATTGTAAGACTTACTCTTGTCTAATGACCACTTTCATCTTTGTGAGCCTTTCTTCCATTGACCTTCCAAACCCCCCATAATTTTCTCTTTGCCATAACATCTCGGTGCCAGGGACCAACACAGAAAACTTGCTTGTTTTTAGTGTGCAAATAGTTTAAGATTCAAGCATTGCATCGTGTGGAAAGCTTGACTTGATCCTAACAGGGGTTGTGAAGATCGTTTGACGTGCATGATATTGTTGTTCTTGAAAGCTTAAATCATCTCTAATAAACTTTGCACGGTTGATAGTCTTTTAGTATTGATTCATTAAAAGTTTTGCTTCTTTCTTCTTATTTTTTTATGCATTACTTGTTGATATCAAATATAGATCATATCTTCAGTTCATTTGATCCTAGTTTACATGCTCTACTTTACATATTATGATCAAGATTGTGTGGTATCATGTCACCTCAGAAATTATTTTGTTTTATCGTTTACCTACTCGAGGACGAGTAGGAACTAAGCTCGGGGATGCTTGATACGTCTCCAACGTATCTATAATTTCTGATGTTCCTTGTTGATATTATGCCAATTGCTACATGTTTTCTCCCTTCTTTATGTCATTTTTATCGATTTCCGGACTAACCTATTGACAAGATGCCACAGAGCCAGTTCCCTGTTTTCTGCTGTTTTTAGTTTCAAAAAAGTTGTTCTGGAAATATTCTCAAAATTGAAAAATTCGAAGCCCAGAAGTCTTAGACATCCCGGAAGCATCAAGAAGTCCCGAAGAGCCTCGGAGGGGGGCCACAGGGTGGCCACACCATAGGGTGGCACGGCCAGCCCCTGGTGGCGCCACCTGGTGGTGTGGCCCCTGGCCACCCCTCGGCATCGCCCTTTCGCCTATTTATACTCCCCCCAGGGAAAACCCTAAAATAATCGACCTTTTCCACAAAAATCATCCGTAGCTCCGCCACCGCTGCAAACAAGTTTTGGGGGACATATCTCTGTTCTGGCACCCTGCCGTGACAGGGAAGTGCCCCCGGAAACCATCTCGATCGACTCCACCGCCATCTCCATCGCCGTTGCTGTCTCCTATGATGAGGAGGGAGTAGTTCTCCCCCGAGGCTGAGGGCTCTACCGGTAGCTATGTGGTTCATCTCTATCTCTCATGGTGTGATCTATATGTGATCTTGAGCTTTGTAATCTAGTTGAGTAGATGTTACTCTTCATCTTGTGCTACTCAAGTGTTTTATTAATATGAACTTTGGAGTCACCTTGTCCCGCGGTGTGAAGGTGACAGTGTGCACATCGTGTGTGTCTCCTCTTTGAATTGTGGTGTTTGTCTAGTACCTTCTAGGGCGCTCATAGTGACAGCGCAGGGTTAACTAGACATGGGAATGCTTACTTTAAGGAATGCTTTTTGCAGCCCTACGCAATGGTTAGTGTTCGTTATCCAACCGGAGAGGGTTAAGAGTAGCATAGTGAAGAGAAGATATTTAGTTATTCAATTATGTGATCATTGTTGAGAGTGTCCACTAGTGAAAGTAGGATCCCTGGGCCTTTTTTCCAAGCATTGAAACACCGTTTTCCAACTGTTCTGCTACATGTTTGCTTGCTGCCATATTTATTTCAGATTGCTATTATTACTTATTATCATCCATATTACTTGCATTTACTCTCTCTTCGCCGAACTAGTGCACCTATACAACTGAAAATTGTATTAGGTGTGTTGGGGACACAAGAGACTTCTTGTATCTTAATTGCAGGGTTGCTTGAGAGGAATATCTTTGACCTCTACCTCCCTGAGTTCGATAAACCTTGGGTGATCCACTTAAGAGAAACTTGCTGCGGTTCTACAAACCTCTGCACTTGGAGGCCCAACACTGTCTACAAGAATAGAAGCGTGCGCAGACATCAGCATCCCCAAGCTTAGATGCTCGAGTCTTCTAAAAATATGCTTGGATGAACCCTGGGGGCATCCCCAAGATTTGACCTTGCACTCTTCTTGATCACATATATCACCCTCTTCTCTTGACCCTTGAAAACTTCCTTCACACCACACTCAAAGAGTAATTCGTATTAGAGGGTTAGTGCAACAATAAAAAATCCATGGATTCTATAAGGGAACAAGTGCTATTGAGAATTTTAAACATTACCTACAGCCACTGATGTTTCGTGAAGCAAAGAGATCCACTTAACATAGCAAAAGAGCAAATGCAAGAAAAATGGCAGAATCTGTCAAAACCAGAACAGTCTGTAAAGACGAATTTTTAGGGGCACTTCGTTGCTCCGGTCGAGAAACTTAAAGAACAAAGAAGTTGAGAAATTAGCCGAGGAATAAGCACGAGAAATTTCAGGTCATTCTGATTTTTTTGTGATTTATACGAGTTTTTATGATGGACAACAGAAATCTGTTTCCTGCGCAGAAATCCGAAAACCAACTCCAACTCTCGTCAGAAACCTTACTTGGCACTACTAAAACATGAAAAGAAAGATACAAAGGAGTTTCTACAGAAGTATACAACCACTTGACTCAAAGAAAACAGAGAAAAACAAAGCAAAAATAAAAACATGGGTTATCTCCCAAGAAGTGTTTTTCTTTAACGCCTTTTAGCTAGACCCAGAAAAGTGGAATCAAGTGTTTTCAAGTGAAGAAGCATCCAAATTGTAACTTGTTCGAATAATAGAATCAAAAGGCGACTTCATTCTCTTTCTAGGAAAGTGTTCCATACCTTTCTTGAGTGGGAACTGAAATTTAATATTCCCCTCTTTCATATCAATAATAGCACCAACAGTTCTAAGAAAAGGTCTTTCCAAAACAATTGGACAAGAAGCATTACATTCAATATTCAAGACAACAAAATCAACATGGATAAGATTATTATTAACCATGATAAGAACATCACCAACTCTCCCCAAAGGTTTCTTTCTAACATTATCAATAAGACGAATATCCAAATAACAAGGTTGCAACGGTGGTAAATCAAGAATATCATACAGTTTCTTGGGCATAACAGAGATACCAGCACCAAGATCACATAGAGAATTGCAATCAAAATCATTCACTTTAATTTTAATAATGGGTTCCCAACCATCATCTAGCTTCCTAGGGATAGAGGCTTCACATCTTAATTCATCCTCTCTAATTTGCATGAGAGCATTTGTAATATGTTTTGTGAAAGCCGTATTCATAGCACTAGCATTAGGACAACTAGAAGAACTTAATCACTTTAGTTATGTTGCAATCATCAAATTCAAGATCATTTTTATCAAAGATAATGGGACCATTGTATCCCATGTTTCTAAAAAATTTAGCACCTTTATCAGGAACATTTTTAGCAGTTCCAGGCAGTTTTGCATTTTGAATAGCAGAAGTGGGAGTGTTTTGGATATGTCATAAACGTATCCTTAATTTCTGATGTTCCATGTTATTTTCTTATTGTTTTTCACATGTTTGCTATACGCTTTATGTCATTTTTATCGATTTTCCGGACTAACCTATTGACAAGATGCCATAGAGCCAGTTCCCTATTTTTTGTTGTTTTTAGTTTCAGAAAAGTTGTTCTGGAAATATTCTCGGAATTGGAAAATTCGAAGCCCGGAAGTCTTAGAAATCCCGGAGGTTCCACGGAGTCCCGAAGAGACCCGAAGGGGGGGGGGCTCAGGGGGCCCACACCATAGGGTGGCGCCCCCCTTGGTCGCGCCAGAGGGTGGTGTGGGGCCCCTGAGCCTCCACCGTATCTACCCTTTCGCCTATTTATTCCCCCCGAGGCGTAAACCCTAAAATAATCCCACTTTTACCCCAGAAACACCCGAGGCCGTCGTCACCATCATCCCGAGATCGGGAGGGTTCTGGAGCTCTCCCCGGCACCCTGTCGGAAGGGGAAATCATCACCGGAGGGGTCTACACCACCATGCCCTCCTCCGAAGTGACGCGTGAGTAGTTCATCCCTGTACTACGGGTCCATAGCAGTAGCTAGATGGTTGTTCTCTCCACTTTGTGCCTCATGTTTAGATCTTGTGAGCTGCCTATCATGATCAAGATCATCTTTATGTAATGCTACATATTGTGTTTGATGGGATCTGATGAATGTTGAATTCTACGTCTTCTGATTATCAATCTATCATGTTATCTTCATGCATATATTATTTATGATCTTGCATGCTCTTCGTTGTTAGTGGATGATCTGGCCAAGTAGATGCTAGTAACTCCAAGAGGGAGTATTTATGCTCGATAGTGGGTTCATGTCTCCTTTTTTTCATCTGTGCTCGAGTGACAGAAACATGACATATGGAGGATGTGTTGTTTCCATTAGGGAGAAAAAACAATGCTTTGTCTAAGGATGATGTTATTGTTTACATTACACACTTTGCTTACTGCGATTATCTGTTGCTTGCAACTCAACACCCAACGTTTGTTCGGATGATATTCGAAGGGTGGATTTTTAGTCATAGATGAAGTTGGATAACGGTCTATGTATCTTGTTGTAATGCCCGCATGAATCACATAGTAATCTTTATGCCTTGCATTTGCACTACGGTGCAACCTTCATTTTTGTCAATTGCCCAGTTATAATTTGTTCACCACACATGTTATTTATCTTTCTCGGAGAGACACCACTAGTGAACTGTGGACCCCGGTCTTTTTTCCTCATACTGATAAAACACCTACTACTTTTATACTGCTCTCATACTATTACTACTGTTTTCCTACTGTTTTCCACACCATACGTTTAACCTCTTTGTGTTCAGCAAAACCGGTGAGATTGACAACATCACTGCTTCATTGGGACAGAGTGATTTGATTGTGTTGTGTAGGTTCCACGGTGCTGCTGAACCGGTAGTGCGTCCTGCCACCTCAGCGGCATCAATCTTCAGAGATTGCTTGTCCTCCTACTGGTCGATTCAACCTTGGTTTCTTTTCTGAGGGAAAACTTACCGCTAGACTCTTCACAACCTTTCTCTTGGGGTTTACCAACGAGGGAATTAAGGCCATCAACAAGTTTTCTGGCGCCGTTGCTGGGAGGAAGGGAATTTCTGCAAGGGGAGTCTCTCAGCTTAGTTTATTTTATTTTGTCTTGTTTGCTTCTCTTTATCAAAAAACACAAAAAAATTAGTTCTTATTCTAGCTGTAGTTTTATTTCTGTTTCTAGTTTTGTTAAAATGGCTACTCCTGAGAACACTAAGTTGTGTGACTTTACTAGCACCAACACCAATGATTTTATTAGCACACCTACTGCTCCACCTGCTCCTACTGCTGATTTTTATGAGATAAAACCTGCCTTGTTAAACCTTGTTATGAGAGATGCTGCTGCCCATCTTAATAATTTTGTTGAACTATGTGATATGCAAAAAATATAAAGATGTATATGGAGATATTATTAAATTGAAGTTATTTTCTTTGATAGAGGTACACTTTAGAATTTTCTTTGGAAGAATTTTTTTAGTTAGTTCCGGTGCTACATTTTTGTGAGTAAATTTGGTGTATTTCGCCAACAATTATATGAGTCAAGAAATATGTTTACCGTACCAATCACGTGTTTTTAATAACAAGATAGTTAAGAGTACTCTTATCAAAGTGGACATGTGCGCCAAGTATCTATTTTTGGTCGCTTAATACTTATAAAAGATTATCTGTAACAATGATGCGTTAAGTTTAGCCTCTTGACTATTGTGACCATAACATTTTAGACAATTATATATTTAATGTGTTTTATGCTCTTTTATTCACATATAAAATTGTAAAAGAGATTTTCGCCGCAATGCGCGGGGTATTCATCTGGTAACTTAAAACCTAAATCGAAGAAGGCTCTAGATATATGAGGTGCAGCAATAGGCTCGCAACAAGTAAAAAAAAAGGCTCACAAAAGAAAAGCCCATAGAAATAGCATAGCCCATTCCCGAAAGAAGCAACATAGCCCATTCCCCGATGAACACCCCTCACCGAGGCAAAAAAAAGAAAAAATCAACGGAAAAAACACAATCCACGCACGAATCTCTACAACATCAGACGGTTAAATACTTGAGTGAGAAATAAGCTATTTTTCAGCTGATCGAGAAATAGCAAAACCTAAATCTAATAGAATCAAATTGATGTGGTAGATGTTGATGTAAATTTTTATAAAGTTCACCAATCTTAACATAGTTTGAAATACTCTCTCCGATTCATAAAAAAATAAATGTCGCTCATTTTATACTAAATTAGTACAAACTTTTACTAAGTGAGCGACACTTTTTATGAATGAACGGCGGGAGGGAGTAGGATAAATTAGAATTAGTGTTTTAAAACCGAGTGAGTAACGAGTAGTGTCTTTCGAAAAGAAAAATATTTAGGACGCGAGGACAAAGCGTACCCGTTGCCCAGTACAGGGCCAGCGGTGTCTCTTTACCTTCCATTCCTCTGGCTCGCCGGGAGCATGGTCCAGGCTCCAGAGCGAATGTCACTGGGCCAAAATTCTCCATCCTCCTCGTGGCCATCCCATCATCGTGCCGCCTCCATAGTACGCACCGCACCGTCGTAACTACTGTACGCACTTGCAGCTGCAGCTGCGTCGCGCCGATCTGGCCTCGACAGTGCGCGCCGCGGCGCACAATAACTCCGGGCTTTCATTTCTCCGGCGACCGGGCATTGATTGGCTTGCCGCCGGATCGATCTGATCCACCGCTCTGTCGGTCTCCTGCTCTGACAACCTGGCCGGCAGGCCTTCTCTCTCCCGGCTTGATTGTGTATCTACTGTAGTACCTTGCTCGCCCGCGGCCGCCATGATAATGTTCGCTGTCAGTATCAGAGAATTCCCTCCGTGCCCCCCAGTTTCTCCATTTTTCTCCCGGGCAACAGCACGGATATGCTTACGCTCTCCGTTGCAGCACAGCTGCGCAATGCTTGCTCGAAGAAGCGTATAAACTCTTTTGTTCTTTTCTTAGGATGGATGTGTACGTTAACGCGCATCCATGCAGAAGATTAGTTTGCCAGAAGAAAGGCAGGAAGGTTAGCAAGATCAACGTCATGGGTTTAACATCGTACCATCGGGGCTTAACAGCTAACCGATATTTATTCGTTGTAAACTTGTAAATTAATTAATTGGGGTTGCTATTGATCGTGAGATGATTGATATATAATTTAATTGGGAAGTGACACACCGAGGCGGATGGATAACCATAAGCTAGCTAGAATGACGGAGGCGAGTGATTAGTTGGTACTCATCTTGTTGGTTTGTCTTCTAGGCTTCTTGCTAGGTTGTCGCCGTCTCGAAGGGTATGAGTTATACGCTACTCTCTCATGAATTAATGGTTTTGCATTTATTAAAATATAAATGTATCAATATATTAAAATATGTCTAGATACATCCATATTTCTAGCTACACCTATATTTTGACAAATCTATACTTTGGAACATAAGAAAGTACTCCCTCCGATCCAATAAAAATGACGTAAGAATACAACTAGCCACGTACAAATCAATAGTACAGCCAGCGACAATCTTTGTGGACTGGAGGGAGTATTAAATAAATCTATGAATAGTATCAATTAAGTTGAGATGGAGGGAGCATCTCAAAACGTGTTATATTTTGGAACATAAGAAAGTATTAAATAAATCCAAGTCTTACAACAACACTTCTAACTAAATTTTACAAAAAGGTCCAAGGAGAATGTGTCACACTGTCTCCGACCTATACAAGTCGATAGTGTGTCGTCGGTCTAGCTTGATGCTGCACTGCACAACAATGCCAAAGCTAGGAAGCCGCTGTAATTGTAGACAAGAAATCACTGGATGCTGCCAGAAGGCGCCGATGAGGCTGATGTGAAGCATTAACCGTCGAACAGGAGAAAAAGACGAAGGTTTGACGAGACGACGTAACTTTGCGTCGACACCAAAAGCATTGTCACATGATCTTATTGACAAGACCGCCTACGTCACCGTAAACCAAGGTGGAACCATTGTGGTTTGATGAATCTCTCCAACAACCTGACGGATCGGGTCTAGGTAGACGAACCCCCACGGACCTCTGACAATGACGATTGTACTAGCGCCACTCTGACGGGGACATGGCTAGATGGACTTATTAGACAACAACTTCTTCTCGATCTGGACGAACGACACAAGACTCCCTGCGAGTAAGCCTTTCAGCGTGGAAAGCGAGGAAGACCAACGGAATCGGTCAGAAAGGGTAAAGACTGTGTATTGGGTCATGATTTTTTCTTGTTTCTGGAAATTCGCCATCCCCTTTTTTTGTTTGTTTTAGGATCTGGAACGAGAGTCTTTATTAAGACATGGCGGTAACTACTTTCCTAAATACGGGTGATGAATTGGTTTTCCTGAATGTTTGAACAATTGAACGAGGAGTCCAAAAAGGAGAACATATGGAATACTCCCTCCGTCTCAAATTAACTGTCACAAATTAATTTGAGACGGAGAGAGTAAGAAGTAAGTAGAATTCAGGAGAGTATCGACGTGTTACTAATGCAGAAGCAGCAGTGCTACTTTAGAAGTATCCTGTTCGTCTTAAATGCTGAAAGCTAGTATACCAGAGGAGACACATATCTATGGACATATCATGTGCTTATAGAGCTGTCCCTATAAGACCGACGAACATCCTTCGATATTCTCGATGACCATACAGTAGCTGTAGTAGATGCGTAGTACTATTCTCTCGTTTTTTTTAAGAACTAATAACACTCGCGACTGCGGACAAATGGCTCCCAGCCTAAACAGAGGCGTTCATTTGTAACAAGTTGGAAATCATATTTACGAGCTTTTAATTTCTGAAAAAATGTGGATGTAGTCAATGATGTATGCATAAACATGGAAAATCTCAACATGAAACTTATTGTTATCTTTTGGTAACGGAATTATGCAATCCATAGAAACAAGAGAACATTCTTTAACCATAAATAAATTAGGCAAAACCATTTTTAGATAAAATGGATTATCTTAATCGGTCCGGTCTTTTTTTTTGCGAAACACAGTACAACACAAGCGCTCACAAACACGCGCACACACTCACCCCTATGAACGCACGCACGCACACCCTACCCCTATGAGCACCTCCAAGAGACTGAGCCGGCGGATCGAGTCTTGAAATTACGAAGTCACCATGGGCGCCTCGCTGTCGACGGGAACGTCGTCTCCCACTGAAGAATATTCCGCCTTCAATGAGAAACACCAGCGTCAAATCTGGGATTTGAACTCTGGTGGGCTGTGGGTACAACCACCCTCCTAACCATCCTACCACAGACAGGTTCTCTAATCGGCCCGGTCTTGGTTCGTTGCAAAAGAATGAAAAGTAAAACCACATATGCGAGTTATGGTAGAAAATGACACCGCTTGATTCACTTTCAAAATATTTTATACAATTATTACCAACTTTGAATTTAATACGAAACGGAGTATTATAAAGAAAACTACGGACAACTTCAAAACCAATGTAAAATTCCACTTCAGGTACGTATTAAAAGTTAGAAGGCACGGAAGAGAAGCAAATGTACACGCGTGTGCATATTTGACGTGTTTACACCGTAACCTCCACCAAAAGTTTCAATCAAGCAAGACGGATGCTTGGGTTGGGATTACGTGGAGTTCACCTATTCTGAAATCATGTAACGACTACTGTACGTTTGTTTGCCACCGGCGTACTACACCTAGGCGTAGGGCTGGAATTCGAGCCGAGCCGAGTCGGCTCGGCTCGACTCGCTCAAGCTCGGTCAACTGACGAGTCGAGCTCGGCTCGACTCGTTCAACAAACGAGTTCAAAATCAAAACTCGGCTCGGCTCGGTGAACTCGCGAGTAGCTCGCGAGCTACTCGTTTAACTTATCTAATTTTATAAAATTACAAAAAATTAACATTATATAATGTATATATAATTATTTTTGATTATTTGGGTCATGTATAATAAAATCATCACAATAATCAGTGAAAATATGTCACCATCAAACAATTTGTAGTAAACAAACTACAATAATCAGTAAAAAAGTATTAAAATAAACAAGAATATCATTAAAAACTATTTTGACCGAGTTAAACGAGCTAAACGAGTACTCGGTAAACTCGGCTCGTTTAGCTTGAACTAGTCGAAAACGAAAACTCGACTCGGCTCGTTGGACAACAAGTTCGAGCCGAGCCGAGTCGAGTTGCGAGCTACTCGTTTAACTCGCGAGTTCCGAGTTTTAATTCCAGCCCTACCTAGGCGTATATCAGTGATTTGCCGATTTAATTACTCCATCAAAGTTACCCCAATTGTTTCATACTGCAAATTCACCGAAGAAAGGGTGTCCTGTAGAAAGATACCTTCCCAAGATTTCCACGCCATCACACCCCCACATATACTACACGCGGCTCGCGAGCTCTCGCTTCAGAAGAAACCAAATCCTCTATTTCTGTATCGCCCGCATCTGTTGTCTTCCCCCCTCCCGGCGGCGGTGGCGGTGGCGACGATGGGGCTCGAGATGGAGCCGATGGCGGCGGCGATCGGCGTCTCGGTGCCCGTGCTACGCTTCCTGCTCTGCTTCGCGGCCACCATCCCCACGGGCCTCCTCTGGCGCGCGGTGCCCAGCGCCACGGGGCGCCACCTCTACGCGGGGCTCAGCGGCGCCGCGCTCTCCTACCTATCATTCGGGGCCACCTCCAACCTCCTCTTCGTCGGGCCCATGGCGTTCGGCTACCTCGCCATGCTCCTCTTCCGTCGCCGCGCCGGCCTTGTCACCTTCCTCGGTGCCTTCGGCTTCCTCATCGCATGGTGAAAACCTCCCTCCTATCCTTCACTACAGGGGTTTCATACCAATGCTTAGTTTGGGGGCATCAGAGGCAACGGATTCATATGTCTTACGTCTAATTGTGGGTAGTACCGGGCTTAAAATGTACAATTAACAGTACTTTTTTCGGTTAGCAAACCAGAGGAATTGTAAGCAGATCTGCGGATGTGGCCGAGCCAGAGCATCTGGCAGTCGCAGGGTTCAACTGTACTTTATTAGATTTGGCAAACCAGAGGAATCGAGAGCGAGCATGGAGCTTCAGCATTAACGATTTCACGTTGAAGCTGGTTGAAACGATTTTCATTTTTTTTTCTGGCTTGGGCCATGTGGTGCTATTTACGATTAATATTAATTAAGGGGAACCCGGATCTTGCATTAAATCCGCATGAATTAGCTTCTAAGCCTGCAAACTTTTGGATAGGTGGTCTCGTAAAGCTTGCGCTGAATGCATGTGAATAGTTAAGTCATTTTCTCGGTTGCGAAAACAAATTGATCATTTGCTTATATAGTCTTCTTCTTAACTTTACAATGCAGTAATGGTTTTGCAATGAAATCTCATTACTTCCACCTGTGCATGGTCCGTCTCAGTTATATGGTTGGTGTTAAAGACTGCATCAGATTTGGCTAGAAATAACATATGACTTGCATGGACATAGCCAGTTCTGGAAATTTTGTTAAGTGCACTGTTGAGTGTAGAGTCCTTTATTTCTTTACATCCACACTGGTGAATGGTTATGCACAGATTTAAGAGGAACATAGTTGTTTCCAGGATTTGTACACTATCGTTTTGGATTTAGATCAGAGCAGTTTATGCCTTTTTTCTTGCGGACATTTAACTTTTGTTCTAGTTTTATCAGATTTCGCTTTCTCAGACCCCCCAATCTCCTAATGAAAATTGCCAAAGTATCCGTATTGAGATCTTACATAAACACCTAAGCAAGATTCTATGGGAGAACTTCTTTATTGCCTGCTCATGAAGCATTTGGTGCAATTTTAGATCACATGCTTTTAAGAATCTGTTAGCGTAAGTTGCATCCTGTACTTCATCGGTCGCTGTATATGGAAATGTATCTGCCTTTCTAGCCAATTAAACCTATGCACAGCTGAAGGGATGCAAAGGGAAACATTTTTCATCTATACTACCTGAAATTTCATTATTTCACCCCTTCTTAGTCACCTGCCTCAGTTTTTTCTTCTGTTGTAAGGTTGAGTTTGATTTTCCTATTGGTAGTGGTACTAGGGTGTGATTTATGATCTGTCACAGTGAGGCCTGTGAGGGGTTTGAATTAATATGGACAATGTTTGTTTGAAAGGAAGTTCAGGGATGAAAGTTCTCATCCAAATACCGCCGACAGAGACATAAACTGGATTATGGCCCTGATTGGTACAAGCAGCTACAATTCATTTATAGCTGGAGCTATCCGATTCCAAACCTACCGTTTCTTATCCACTTAATTAATATCCAGATATTTCATGTCTGAATATTGAAGTTATACAACCAGACATGCAGGCTGGACACTAGCGTTGTTTTATTCACTTCGTGATATATTGGTCGAGTATTTGAAACTGACTGTGGCATATTCTTATTCCAATATCATTGACATTGATGCTCCATTCAGCTCTGAACGAAATTCGCCCTAAACAGATAGGTGCACCTTTTTTTTATCCGTATAGCTATTGGTGTGAATTAGTGGCAACAAATGTTGGGAGGTGATTGTAGTTCCATTCTTATGAATGTTGATGCCTTTGCACCATCCTCTTCTACCTTGTTCTCTCATATGGTGCCAAATTAGGGTAGGTGTGGTTATTTTTGTGTTTACTACCTAGAATTGTACATTAGCGGCAGCAAGTATCGTGTGCGTTCAAATTCCGTTCTTATCCTTAATGGATACTCACTGTCCTCTTATACCTTTTCTCGTGTAGTGCCAAGTAAGGCTTCCCAAGTTTACTAGGTTACTTATTTCTTAATATGCTGCATTCTCCAATATTAGTGTTGGTAAAAGAGTGGGACAATATGTCAGGTTTTGGTCCACTCCATTCATAAGGTTCGGTCCCTGTTTCCTTTCCCTACTGGAACAAACAAGTTACTTATTATATCAATTCACCCATCTTTCACATGGAGTTCGGCTTCCACTTTGGTGACATAGCCCGTGTCGGACCAGGCACCCATATAGATGTGTTATCTAAATCCAAAAATCAAGATCTTCTAAATATGCCAATCAAACACTCTGGTTCTTTCCCTTTATAGGGTGTCCTTGTCATCTGTTGTATATCACTGAGACAACAGTTGGTAAAGTTCTATGGGCAACCAATGAGCTAGGTGAAGATTCTTTAATTGTTTGTTGAAGATAGAGCTGTTTTTGTTTAGATCTTTAAATATACAATCGGATCTAGAAAACTTCACTATGGATGTGATCACGTCTTTTATTTACCTTGAGATAACATGAATATAGATGCAAGCAGTTTATCATCTCTCGTAAAAACAAGATATTCGCCCACTTGCTAGCACTAGCACCGCCATTCTGCTTATGCTAGTGCCAGCACGCTTCCGTGGAAAAATGTCAATTGCTTTACCGCCATGTCATAAGCTAATTTAGAGTAATATTGGATAAGAAGACCATCAAAAGTGGGCAAGAAGAAAGCTAATTCGTAAAGTTAGTATTAGATTTTACTGTCATGTACTATTGAGAAGATTAGCCGCAAAGTACCAAAATCGTGCATAAAAATTGTGTCTCCTTTCCAAATGATCAGTGCCTGTCTTACACCATGTTTGTTTTCTTGTAGATTCTGCTACAAGACTAACTTTGGCACTAATGTTTTGGTTGTTCGAGTCACTCACCTTTATTTTTTGCGGTTATTTTGTATCATAGCCTCTTTATTTTGTGCGGTTAATTTGTATCATAGCCTCTTTATTTTCTGAGCGTTTTCTGTTTACAGACCATCTTAGTAGTTAGTCAAACTTATCCTAAGAGATATTCGTTTTTCTTTTAAGCTTGACTTGACACGTAGTTTACTTGCATGGCAGATAAAGTGGTTATATATTGTCGGTTAGTTCTTTCCTTGTCAATACTGTGTTGCTACTATTTCCTTTTACGCCTGTCCTCCAAGTGGGATGTATCAGGCAACCTAAGTTGGAGATATAGGAAGGTAAACTAATTTTTGGATTTGGTAGGCGCTTCATGTGAGGCCTAGTTACTCTTAGGAAAATTCGTTACAATACAGTGGCCGACAAACAATTTGGTGCTGACTTACAATTACACACTGATTGTAACTGAATTTAACCTCAGATATGGGATCATACTACATGAACATTAACACATTTGGAGATACTTACATGTTTTCTTCTTGTTTCAGTCATGTGTACTACATGAGTGGAGATGCGTGGAAGGAGGGAGGCATCGATGCAACTGGTATTGTATAATGTCTACCATTGCTTATGCTTGTTTGAAGTTAAGCTAGAATTTGTGCAATTTCGGAGATTGTTGCTGACTTGTGTATATGGAACATGTTAAAATAATAAGAAATTTTAAGAATTTTGAACGCCTAATATTGTCTCATGCCATTTTATCATTTGTTTCTGTTGTGGTCCTCCCTTATAACTTGCAGTGTTCCATTGGGATTCTGTTTTCATCTAGTAGTGAAAATGATACTCCCTCCGCACACTTTTATAAGGCATTTTAAGTTTGGCCACATGCATTTTAAAATGAGTGAATCTAGACTCATTTTACACATAGATTCACTCAATTTACTATGTATGTGGGCAAAATTGAAATGATAAGAAATGTTATAAAAATGGACGGAGGGAGTACTTCTTTTACTGAGAGACAGGGAGAGGATTAATAACACCCCTCTTAGAAATTTTAGCCATAGTGAAACAATTGCAATAGGATGTAGGCAGGGAATAACATAACTGAGTGTAGTTTGCGCAAATTCAACCATGTAACATCAGCTCTTGCTTGTGTTGCCCTCTTAGAATAACATCAAGCCAGTTCCTGTGCCTTTTAAGAATTCCTTTGTTGGCCAATGCAGGTGCTTTAATGGTTTTGACATTGAAAATCATTTCATGCGCAATGAATTACAGTGATGGTCTCTTGAAGGAAGAAGAGGGTCTACGTGATGCTCAGAAAAAGTATCGATTGACTAAGTGTCCTTCTCTAGTTGAATATTTTGGTTACTGCCTCTGTTGTGGCAGCCACTTTGCTGGACCAGTATATGAGATGAAAGATTATCTTGAATGGACCGAAAGGAAAGGAGTAAGTATAGCCTTCATCTAGTTTTGGTAGGTTATGCAATGTTTTCTCCTTCCTAATTTTGTAAGTTCTTGAACAGGTATGGGCCAGCTCAATTCCGTCACCATTGCTACCTACTCTGCGTGCTCTAGTTCAGGCTGGAGTCTGCATGGGGTTATATCTGTATCTGTCACCAATGTTTCCACTTTCACGATTTAGTGAACCCCTATATTATGAATGGGGTTTTTGGCACCGTCTCTTCTTTCAGTACATGTCAGGATTTACCGCTCGTTGGAAATACTATTTTATATGGTCAGTATCAGAAGCTGCAATTATTATATCTGGTCTGGGTTTCACGGGTTGGTCAGATTCTTCTCCCCCAAAAGCCAAATGGGATCGTGCTAAAAATGTTGATATTCTAGGCGTCGAACTAGCTGGAAGTGCAGCTCAATTGCCACTTAACTGGAATATTCAAGTTAGCACATGGCTACGATACTGTAAGTTCTATATCTTGATATTCCAGTATACCATCAATATTGTTAACTTGCTTTGCTGGATGATATAATGCTTTTTCATCAAAGAAAAGCAGTGCTTCTATATTTCCTACATTGCACAGATCTTAACAGTGTTATGCAAAGTAGTATATTGTGTAATTGCATAAGAGCATCTCCAGTGGCACTCCCAATAACCCTGCCAATAGGTCTACTGAGGCGCCGGATGAAAAAACTGTTCCCAGCGGGGCCCGCAATACCAGAAACTTGTCCGGATACTCCCAATATTATGTCCGGCACTCCCACCCCACCCCCTCCACTTTGGGAGGCTATTGGGGCCACCGGACAACGCTGGACACAAACTCCACGTGGGCAGCAGGACCAGCAGGCCCACTGTCAGCCTCTCTAATTCCGCACCTATCCCCTCTCTCCTCTCTCTAATGTGGGAGTGCCGCTGGGGACACTGGTCCCAATATGTCCGGAAAAATGTCCAGCAGTCCCAATAGAGTGCCTGGACTGGCAAATCCGGACACCCTATTGGGGCTGCCGGTGGAGATGCTCTAAAGGACCCTCAAAATGCTTTACAAATGCACTCCCTACTTTATAAAGAGAACAACAAGATTTGATTTTTTTTTTCAATTACACAATATACTAATTTGCATACCATTGTTAAGATCTGCACAATATAGGAAACATAGATGCACCCCTCTCTGTAATGAAGTACTTACATTTCCCCATAAAGTTCAGTATTTCTTTTATCTATCAGTAGTTTTGTACAAATAGATTTGGCAGTGCATAATCTATGCAGTTTTACTGTTGATTTTGAGGGTTTGTAAATTCATCTTGTTGGTCCCTTGATGATTGTTCGGAACCTTAAGGTCGCCAGTTGATTTACAGTGTAGATGAGAGAAGCATCTATGCCTGTAATTGTTGACCCCTAGCTGTTTTCAAAATTACGCACATATACATTCTGCAGTCATGTATTAGTATTATGTCTTCAAAATTGGCTCCTTTGAGAAATGATTATCTGAAACCTTTGTGCTAAGTATAGTTATGCACTAAGCAGTTTGTTTTCATGCAAATGCCACAAGTTGTTATCAACAGACTAACTTCAGCTTCCATGATTCCACTATTCTTTCAGATGTGTATGAGAGGTTAATTCAGAAAGGAAGGAAGCCTGGTTTCCTTCAATTACTGGGTACACAGACAGTTAGTGCTATTTGGCATGTGAGTTATATTTCTCCTCTACACCTTCTGCGTCTTGAGTTGATGTTCGTTGTATATCGAGTTTTTCATGTAGCAGAGCATCCTGAAGTTTGTTGGACCAACGGTTGCTAAATAAAACAAGAATGCTCTAGTGGGAAATTTAGGGCTGTTACTGTCCTGGTAGTCGAACCTTAGTACCTGCCTTTCAAAGTAGAGGCAGTATGCGCAATTTTTTACCCATGAGAATAAACTTGTGACATATTAATATTTTTTGTTGTCTCAGCAAGCTGTTGCTGTGTGATGAACTGATAGTTGATTTTTTGCCAATTTCGTTTCGCATAGATTTGTCCATCAATCTGATTTTTTTATGCTCTACAGGGACTTTATCCAGGATACATGATATTCTTTGTTCAGTCGGCATTGATGATAAATGGTTCAAAAGGTAGCTCTCCCTCCCTTCCATGACATTTCTGAGATGTACCTTACTGAAAGCTGCGTGAGCTTGTAAACCGCAATCTGATTTGGCCTCCTCTTTCGATACAGTTATATACAGATGGCAGCAAGCTGTGAACAATTCAGTCCTCCACACTATCCTGGCTTTACTTAACTGTGCATACACCATGATGGTGCTTAACTACTCATGCATTGGTTTCCAGGTTAGTTTCATGCCTCTGAACCTGGCTATACCGTACCCCGTAGAAAACTTAAGACACAATCTTATCATATTGCCTGTCTAAGTGAATTGTGTATATGTATAATTTGTGCACCCAAATCAGTCCCATCGTGTTGTTGCTTCTTGTGTTTGATGATTATCATCATGCACAGTTTTGCGAGTATAATTTAGGTTTCACTTAATCGAAATATATCAATCACAGTAGTGAATCCAGGTTGCTTCGCAAACTTAGTTTAGACAACTTAGGTCCAAAGTGATTTAGTTTCTTCGCAAAGTTACCATTCGGACCATGATGTGACCATCTACTGGGGAACTTATCCCCATTAAGCACACCTGAAGATTCTGAAAGGTACACTAGGGGAACTAGGGTATTACTAGTAGCATTACCGTTTTTGTAGTGAAAGAATGGCGTGTCTTGCGTTCCTTTAGTTTCTCCACAGTAGGTGCAGTTATCCTAGATGAGGTCCATGAGGAACTTTACCAGTTATCTTGCACATAAAACATACTGATATATTTACTTATACCGTATTCTTTTGTTTTACTCAAGGTACTGAGCTTCCAGGAGACCTTAGCATCCTACAAGAGTGTATACTATGTGGGCACGATTGTTCCTATTCTATGTGTGTTGCTGGGCTATGTTATCAAGCCAGCGAGACCTGTGAAGCCGAAGGCTCGCAAGGCAGAATGAGGAATAAGGGTGAATTGATCATACATAGAGTGATTACGAAGCTTCATTGATGATTATTATTACAAGCTAGTTTTCAGTTTACTCCAACATCTTTGTGAAACAATATCAAATTTAGCAAAAGGATAATGTGGTGGTGGCTCCAACTCACAACCTTGTGGATCCATTGTAATTGACCAGTCATTACAAACGTGCCATTTTCCGTTGGGTTTGTCTTCCGTTTGTTTGTTTTACCACATGCAGCACATGATTTTAGCCGAAAGCTGTTTATGTATTGTGTGAATGTATGTTAAGCCTTTTGTTAGGATACCTTTTCTAGTACATGGTTGTATTCAAATTGATATGTGTTACTCCGTAACACCTTTCCACTGAGCGCCGGATGGAAGTGTGAATGTGCAGACCATTCTTTGTTCATACTCCCTCCGTTCCATATTAGATGATTTTGAAATGGGTGTATCTAGACATAGTTTAGTGCTAGTCAAAACCATCTAATATGGAACGGAGGGAGTAGTTCATACTCTATCTCGTCATCAATTGGTAACAGCTGAACTCATAGAACAAAACATTCGTTTGTTGACCACTACACCACTCACTTTGAACGCAATTTTGGCGCGATCGTAGCTGAACATGAAACGATAGATCCTTGGTCATAGATACCGGACGGGTGATGGTCTCTTCTGCTGGGTCGGTCATACAAATGGTGCTATAGCGGTGTGCATGTTATGGGTGGTTCGGTCCAACCCCGGCCTGGCCTGATTGATTTGCGGTGGCGGTGGTTCTGGTGCTGTTGGCCTTGTGTTTGTCCAATTGCGCCCCGGCATATGCTGCGCTCACAGTCATGGATTTCGCAACCTGAAAGTGCCCGCCTGGTGCTCTCTGCCCCGACGCGACCACTATAAAGGGCACCGTAGCGTGCCACAGTTGTAAGCAGAAAAAAGGCAAGTGATGCGACGTAACGTGGCGTTGATGAGGTCGTGACCATGATCGCTGGCTGCCCTGCCCTGCCCTGGTCTGGTTCCAGTTGCAATCATCCCGATCCCGCACTCGTCCGGGTGCACTGGGCATCTAGAAGGACGCACGCACGCACGCACGCCATGGTTCGTGACAAGACAGGTCTTCTCGTTCGTGAATAATACGTACGCGGGTCCAAGTTCGTTTGAAAAAGAAAACAGCACAAACTTTGCTGCAAAAGAATATGGATGGAGTTACTAGATGCTTTGGTCGCGCTGCCGTTACGTCAGTTATGCCCATGATTTTCAAAGTCTGCGTCCCCGGGGCACGTCAAAAACCAGCATTGGCTTTCAACAATACTCTGTTGGGCTTTGCGCCGTGCCGCACGCACTCCGATCTTCCACCCGGCGACTGGTTCCAGCTTGCCGGTGAGCGGCTCGATCGGCACCCATGCGCTGGACGCGACGTCCTGCAGGCTTGCCGGTGACCCTCCCTGAAGACTACCGACTGCCGCAGAGTGCAGCCCGATGCACGCAGAACACAGTGTTAGATACATCCACTTTTGTTAAACTTTGTGACACTTAATTCCGGACGGAGGTAGTACTACAATCGCTCAATCCACCGGCATGGTTTGAACTTTGCCGGGCTGACGCGGGGGTACTGATGACGAGGCAGGCCACGTGAGCTTCACAACCTGTGTGCCTACAAACCTTGTTGACAAAGACGCGTCACTATATGGTCGCGCGTTTACGTAGGTAGGAGCCGCTGCCGATTTGCCATTGGTCGTCAGTGAGGTGTGAGTGGCTGAGTGCGGCGTGGAGAGAGGAACGCTGTCGACGCCAGGGAGTAGCAGCGGCTTTGCAGTTTGCAGTGCACACAGAGAGAGACAGAGAGCGAGCGGAGGAGGAGAGCGCGAGAGGTGCTCTCCGCGCGTCCTGAGTCGGAGCCTGAGCGACGGCACCACCGCGTGCTCCCCGCCCACAAACAAGCGCAGCAGCATGCATGGCCGGCCGCAATACTGATTCAGGGGAGGTGTGACACTTGAGTTAATTTATTGGAGTACTTGATTGTTGATTCCATCACGCGCGTGCACTGGCACTCGCGCCCGCACGACGCTGTGTACGTCAGGTGGCGTCGACGACTGCTGTTCGAGATGGAATCGCCCTGCCGCGCATGGACGTGCAGAGGGTTCGCCAACTTTTGCGCCGTATGCATTGCATCTGTGCCTGATCGATCAGGAGGGAGCCCGCCATCACTAAGCCATCACCAGTCTTCTGCACTGCCCGCCCGCCCGCCCGCCTTGCCTGTTTCAGTGTTTCGGTCTCGCACGCCATTCGAGGGGTTCACAGTGTATGCACTGTGCCATGCCTTAAAAACGTGAGCAAAATTGTCTAGCTAGCTGCTGTTCAATACCCTGCTTGTTTCATCAGAGAGAAAAATGCCTCTGCAAGGAAAGGCCAAGTATATCTTCTACCATTCAGGTAAATATCTTTCAACTTTAGTGCTGACAAAGTGCGGCGAAAACGGCCCATGAGCGGCCTGTTCAAGGCCCCCTGGTTTTTGCCCATGAACGGCGCATGGAGGTGTTGAGAAAGATGGGTTTCGGGAATGTTTTGATCGCCATCATTTGTGCTTTGCTTTCCTCGGCTTCTACGAGGGTGCTGCTAAACGGATGGCCGGGAGCGAAGATTTTCAACAAACGTGGACTCAGGCAGGGAGACCCGCTTTCACCACAGCTATTCATCATGGTCATGGAGGTTCTTCACCTTTTGATTGAGAGGGCCACGGCCTGTGGAGTGCTCGCTCGGTTGTCCCAGAGAGGGTTGAGGCACCGGACATCGATTTACGCGGATGATGTGGTGACTTTCCTGAGGCCATCAGTCCGGGATTTCAGAGTCCTTTCGAGGATTCTGGAGGTGTTTGGTGAGGCATCCGGCTTACGCGCGAATTTGGAGAAATGTTCGGCACACCTGATCAGATGTGGAGACACGGAAGCAGAGATGGTAGCACAAGAGCTCCAATGCCCTATTCTGCCGTTTCCGATGAGGTACCTTGGGTTGCCACTCTCACTCAGGAAACTCACGGCGGCGCAGCTTCAGTATATTGTGGATAGTGTGGCGGGACACTTGCCTGGCTGGAAGGCAAATCTTCTGAACAAGGGTGGGAGACTAGAATTGGTCAAAACCACTCTCGCAGCAGTTTCTATTTTCTCCATGATGTCCCTAAACCTGCCAGCCAAGACAATTGCGGACATTGAGAAAATCATGAGGGGCTTCTTATGGAAAGGAAGGAAAGACGTGCACGGAGGTCACTGTTTGGTGGCTTGGCAAAGAGTTTGTATGCCCAAACACCTAGGGGGGCTTGGCATCCCAAACCTCCGGTTGTTGAACCAGGCTCTCAGAACACGTTGGCTTTGGCTTAGCAGGACAGACGCCTCCAAGCCGTGGAGTGAATTTAACATCCAAGTCCCTGAAACGGTGAAGCACCTGTTTGAGGCAGCAACCACTTCTGAGATCGGCAACGGTGCCACCACGCTTTTCTGGACGGACAGATGGCTGCCCCAAGGAAGAGTAAAGGACATAGCTCCAGCACTCCTGGGAAAGATTCCTAAGAGAGCTCGTAGAAGCCGCCGGGTTAGGGAAGGCCTGGCAGGAGGATGGTTAGCTGACGCGCCCCCGGATTTGAATGAGCAGGAACTTCGGGAGCTTCTAGCCCTGGCAGACCTTGTGGCAGGGTTTACCCTCATTGAGGGCGTGGATGATATTTTCCGATGGAACTGGGAGGCCAACCATGTCTTCTCAGCCAGATCGGCATATAGGGCCTTGTTTGTGGGTACCGAGGGCCTCGCGGGCACGCACCAGGTCTGGCGGTCTCATGCGCCGAACAAATGTAAATTCTTCATGTGGCTAGTGCTGAGGAACAGGTGCTGGACAGCCGACAGGCTGAGTCGACGAGGGCTTCCACACCCAGCGGCTTGCCCCTTTTGTGACCAGCACCCAGAAAGCATCGATCACCTTCTGCTGGGATGTGTCCTAGCCAGACAAGTGTGGACCATGTTGCTCAGTTTGTGGGGGCTGATTGAGTGGATTCCGAACCAGCTGGATAGGATCTCGGTTTGGCTCCCGGCTCGCACGGAGGGAGGGGGGATCGCAAGGAACTATGGACAGCGGTTACCCTCGTTTGCTGGTGTCTGTGGAGACACCGCAACGGGGTGGTGTTCGAGGGGCACCAACGTTCAGTGGAAAAGGTGCTCAGGATGATCGAGGTAGAAGCAACCCTGTGGCGTGCCGCCGGCCTCTTCCGGGGTAGACTTCGTCAGGTAGAAATGTGGAGGTTTGGCGAGTAGTCCGGTAAAGCTTGTAAGTGGTTTGCGTTCTGTGCGCTTGTGCCAGACGTGTTGTAATTGGCCTCGGCCACTTCTTTCTTGAAACCGATACGTCTCCCAGGACGTATCCTTAAAAAAAATGCCTCTGCGCTTTACTCTGATGAATGCATGCACACGTGTGACTTACGTACGTGAGCGTCGGTGAATCTTCATTTCCGGTACAACCATTTAGGGCTTTTTTTGGATCACAGGATTACAAAACAGAGGAACCGAGAAAACATAAGAATTTGAGAGGATTGTAGGTGCAAAACGTAGGATTCCAAAACAGAGGAAAACTGTCCAAACGGTCATTTGGATAGAACCACATGAAACTTGCCTCGATCCTACGCGGATGAGTGTAAAAAAGAGGTTAGAGTGGATGTTGTAATTCCTATGGAATTTGGGTGTAAGAATACAATCCATAGGAATTTTGTAGGTGTCATTCCTTTGATCAAAGACATTCCTTAGAAAAGAATCCTATAGATTGGAATCCTCGAAAATTTCTTTGAAACTTCAATCCAAAGAGACCCTTAGAGTTGTATTCCAATAGCAATAGCATATCCTTGCATGCACATTAGTATGAGCGTCATTACTTAATGGTTCCAACTATTGTGGCCCAAATTATAGTTTTTGACGACGGCATGCAGACCAAAAAACACCTCACCCGCTCATGATTTTGAGACAAAAAAAAAAATGTCAATTCCCCCGAGGTCCATCGCCGCTCCCCCTTATTGCCGCGTGGAGCGAGCCGGCTAAAAGAGCCACCTGCTAACCAAATTAAGTGGAAGTCAAACTTTACATGGCCGTCCGCTGTTGGCTTTATCTGACCCACGAGCATACCCAGCTTCAGATGCTCTAGCGAAAACGAAATGAATGGACGGCTCAACGTAAAAACATAGTCAAAAGGGAGCCGCCGGTCGCCAAACGATAAGTTCGTTATCATGATGCATTTGAGCATTCGAACTGAACGTATCATCAGATGACCTGACTATTATCCCAACTTAGGAAAATGAAAATGAAATCCATTCCTACGCTTAGGGCCTGCTCGGTTCTCGTACCCGGCCGATTTCGTGGTTCCATGGAGAACCAATATGTACCGATACGAGTTGTACACCATGTTTTGCAAAGAGTTTGGTTGCCCCTAAAATTTCAGTGTGTATTAGAGCAGATGACATGCGAGCACTAGTGGAAACAACCCCTCTCGTCCAGGGGGCCAGGGGGCATCTGTCCCGATTGCAACCAAATCCGGGACAAATGCGATGCATTGGTCCCGGTTCGTGCGTCCGGGGCAACAGAAACCGCCTGGGGGCATTGGTCCCGGTTCGTGGGGGAGATATCGGTCCCGGCTCGTGCCACTGACCGGGACCAATTTCTAGCCACATGCCACGTGGCACGCGCATGAGAATTTGTCCCGGTTCAGGCCACGAACCGGGACCAATGTCCCCCTTCCCCTATATATACTGCCCCACCCCCCCACCCTTCCATCTTTTTTTTTTGCTTGGAGGTGTGAGAGAGGTGGGTGTTAGTGTGTTTTATTTTACTATGCACACGAGGTGTTCGACGAAATTCCCGAGCCACACATAAGCTCACTAAAAATGGTATTTTCGAACGAGGTTAACAAACTTATCTTTTTCATCTGATACATAAAAAGTAGTATTTGTCGATTACTGTGGTCATCTCTGTATTAATATGTTATTGTAATGTATTTTTGATAAACTTAATTAATTACACGATGCAGATGGATGCACGGCAGCGATGGATGTACGGTGACCGACGCACTTCCGAGTATATGGCAGACCTGAATGCATTTCTTGCTGTAGCTCAGGCAAACAAAGATAATGGCTTTATGTGTTGCCCATGTGTTGATTGTTCGAACGTCAGAGAGCACCCTTCCGAAAGAATCCTTCACGGCCATCTACTTCGAAGAGGTTTCATGCCCAGCTATAATTGCTGGACCAAACATGTAGAAAAAGGGAAACTTAAACTAATTAATATTTATATTCAAATTATATACAAATATAAAATAATTAATAGTTTCAATAGTTAGAATAATTATTTAGTTAAAAAAATGGAATTGAATTAGTTATTGTAAATTCTAGCACTTTTCATGTTGGAATTTTTGTCAAATTCGAAAGTATGTAGAAGTTATTAATATGCAAACTTAAACAATTTTCAAATTTGGGCGCTAAAAAATTTGGGCGCGCAGGGGGCAGCAAATTTCGAAAAACGTTTTGGTCCCGGGCCATGCTACCAACCGGGACCAAAGGGGGTACCTCTAGTCCCGGTTGGTGGCACGGGCCGGGACTAGAGGCCCAGTTGTATAAATATCTCGGCCCTCTCCCCAGGCCGAGCCACCACCCAGGACAGCGGACTAGCCTTGGCGAAGGCCTGCCGGCGACGGGAGTGGATAGGAAGATCCCGCCGGTGCTGGTTCCGCCGGCGGGGTTGAACTAGACACGGGGGGGGGGCGAGTTTTTGGACGGGGTTGAATGCATAGATATATTAAAAAAAAGGCCGGAGGCCTGGATTACATCGGGGGCGCGGCGCGGCCACAGACGGCCGGCCGTGTTTCTTGGCGGCGACGGCCCTATTGGCCGTCCTTCTACGTGCAACGGGGGCGGCGGCGCGACCACAGGAGGCCGGCCGTTTCTTGGGGGGGGGGGTAGCCTAGTCCTCCTCCTCGTCGGAGGAGATGCAGTGATAGTCCGGTGCCTGCCACAGGTGGGCAGGCAGCTGAGGGGGCCCCGCCGGGGGCGGCGGGAGGAGGTGTTCTGCCGGCGGCATCGGGGGCGGCGGTGGCGGCGGCAGCATTTCCGGCGGCCCCGGCGACCATTGGCCGCCGATCCAGGCCCAGCTCATGTCGTACTCGAGGCTTGGGGGCAGCGGCTGCGGGTCGGGCATGTCCTCCCGCGCCTCCATCTCGGCGGCCATGGCCTGCAGGAGATCCCCCGTCCCCGGTGCTGGAGGGGACGGCATCGCGGCGGCGTCGGCGGCCGCGTTGGCAAGGACCTGGTGCCACCGCTTGATCTCGTCCTCGACGAGGGTGCGGCGGGAGTCCTCGTAGGCGTCCTCCAGTCCGGCCTGGAGCTCGGGGTCGTCGTCGTCGTCGGCCTGGGGCTCGGGGATGTCCTCCTCGAGCCACAGCTCCGGCTCCCTGCCGGGCGCTGGCGCGGGGTAGTCGTCGACGTTCTGCTCCGGGGCCATGGGGATGAAGGAACGGCGGCGCTGGTCGTGCTCCTGCTGGAACCAGACGGCCCAGTAGGGGGAGCTCCGCGCGTACGCGCGGTCCCTGAGGAGGTGGGCCGGCAGGAGCGCGCGTCGGCAGTCGATCTCCTCGCGGGCGGCTTCGTTCGTCGGCGGCGGCGGCACCGGGATGCGCTGCGGGTTGAGGTGCCAGCCGTCCGGGAGGTGGACGTCCGGCCAGAAAACCGGCGTGGCGCGCCCCCAGTGCCACTCGGCCTCCTCCTTACGGACATAGCGGCGGAACCACTTGCCCGGCGCGGCGCGAGGCGGCGGGCGCGCTGCCGGAGGTGGTGCGTGGACGCGCGGCTGCCCCCCGATCCGGATGCCTCCCGGACCGAAGCCGAACGCCTCCGGAGGCGGTGGGGGGACGCCGGCGGGTCTCTGGCCGGCGCCGCTGGAGGACCCGGCCTCGTGCTCGTTCCTCGAGCGCTTGAACCAACGGCGTGGCGACATGGCGGCTAGGGTTGGGTGATCTTGGACGCGGCCTGGGTGAGTGAGGGGTACGGGCGGCGGGGGCCCTTTAAAAAGGACGAGGGAGGGGGTGGCATGCCAACCGGCGGCCGGAACGTGGCGGCGGTTGCAGGCGGCCATGAATGCGCGGGGGAGCCGAGGCGTGCCGTTCGTGGCCACGCGCTTGCGGGGAAGTGGAGTCGCGGGAAGACGAGACGGCCAGTGGGCCCTTTGACCGCGCGTGACTGTGGTCTTACTTTAAAGGACCGGTCGAGCCAACCACTAGGTCGCTGGCCAGTGGCCCCTTTGACCCCGCGTGGCCTGTGGCCCCTTTGACCGAACGTAGCCAGTGGGCTTAATAAAAGACGCGGGCCACTGGGCTTAATTAAATACGTGTGCCGATGGACGCAGTTGGGGGGAAAACTAAGGAAATGGGCCTTACCAACCGTGGGCCAGTGGACCCAATACAGTTTTTCCAGAGGAGTCATTCATCCCGGTTCCTAACACGAACCGGGACGAAGTCCCTGGCCAGGTTCGCCACGTGGGCCATACCTAACCATCCCGGGTCCTGGCACAACCGGGACCAGTGGGGGAGGGCCATTTGTCCCGGCTGGCCCATCCCGGTTGCACAACCGGGACAAATGGGCCTTACCAACCGGGACTAATGCCCCTGTTTCCACTAGTGGAGGTGTTTGGTTGCAACTGTTTGCTTCACAGAAGCAAGATTCGATTGTTTGTTAGACGTGTAATATTGCTAGAACTCCTATTTGGTTTAGGATACGGTGAAGTACGGATCCGATTCCTTCTCACTCTGTAACTTGCCTTACATGTTGTATCTTTGGTCCTTTGACCCTAACATAAATACACAGCCGATGCCTCATTGGAGGTCATCAATTCCCGTTCAACAAAGCCCTATTGACATGGTATCAGAGCCAACTCTTCCATAGTCTACCCGTCACCGAAACCTGCAACCGAGGAAAAACAAAACCCGACAACCAGCACCTCGATCGAGGAAAACCACAACCCTACAACCACCACAACCAATTCGTCGGTGATGACATCGTCGAACTCCTCCATGGCTTCGCTAGCTACAGCGCTGGGATCTCCCCCGACCCAGCTTCTCACCTGAGAAAACTTCCTCGGATGGAAGGCGCTGATGATGCCTGCCCTACGTGGTGCTCGTGTTCATGCCCTTGTCGAAGGAAAGGAGGTTGCACCAGCTGAAACTATGGAAGTTGAGGACAAAGATCGGAAGAAAATTACTGTTGAAAACCCAGATTTTACCGAGTAGATCTCGAAGGATCAGCAGGTGTTGCAGTTCATCTTGAACTCGCTCTCGCCGGATATTCTTGCGCATGTTACTAGTTTGGATACATCTGCTGAAGTTTGGGCAGCGCTCACTGCCATGATCTCGACTCCTTCTCGGTCACAGATCCAAAGTTTGCGCTCTGCTCTCAATGATACAAAGAAACAAAACCTCACCGCCGCCAAGTACTTTGACAAGATGAAGGCTATCGCATCTGAGCTTGCTGCGATTGGAAAACCTCTAGATGATGATGAACTCATCGGCTACATCCTTCATGGACTCGACAAAAATTAAAACGCTCTCGTCGCCGTGGTAAACGCCAATCCTGGCACTACTCTTGCTGACCTGTTCAGTCAATTGTCTTCGTATGATGCACGTCAAGAAGAACCAGAACATGAATTCACTTCATCTGCTCACCTTGCGCGACGTGGTGGTGCGCCTCCACAGCGCGGGCGTGATGATCGCTGGCGCTCCGACGACGGGCGCTCTGATGATCGCTGGCGCTTCGACGACCGGCGCTCTGATGATCGCATGCGTTCTGATAACCGACGTCCTGATGACAAGCGAGCACGCCCTGATGATCGAGACAGACGCCCTGACGATCATCGATACTATGAGCGCTATGAGCGCCCTAACGACAGCGGTGATCGCGGCTATTACCGCCAGGATGAGCGTGCTTATCGGGGTGACCGCGGTGACCGAGAGCGGGGATATGATGGTGATCGGCGTCTGCCTCCTCGTAGCCGTGATGATGGACGTAGACGTGGACGTGCCCCCACGTCCTATGTGGATGTGACATGTCAGGTTTGTAAAATACACGGGCACCTGCAAGTGATTGTTGGTGGAGAATTCCGGATGATCATGATAATGGCAATGGTGACAAGGGTGCTCATGTGGCTTTATATGGGGTGAATACCAACTGGTATTCTGACACTGGCGCAACAAACCACATCACCACCGAATTGAGCAAGCTTTCATCACATGAAAGTACACATGACATGATCGAATTCATACGGCCGATGGTAATGACATGCAAATTAATCAGGTTGGTCATTCAGTATTGTGCACTCCCCATAGTTCCTTACATCTTAGAAATATTCTTCATGTTCCTAGTGCATCTAAGAACCTTATTTCTATTCACAAACTCACTCTTGAAAATAATGTTTTTTTGAGTTTCACCCTTATTTCTTTTTGATTAAGGATCAGGCCACAAGGAGAATTCTTCATAAGGGACCGTGTAATGGTGGTCTCTATCCGTTAGTATCTTCCTCTACTGGGTCATTCAAGGAAGATTTCGCCACAATAAAGCCGCGTTCTTCAACATGGCATTGCAGTTTAGTACATCCTAGTTCTTTTATAGTCCAACAAGTTCTTAGGAAGAATAATATTTATCATTCACCCCAAATAAACCCCTATATTTGTGGTCCCTGTCAATTAGCTAAGAGTCATCAGTTATCCTATCCCGTCTCTACCAGTGTGTCAATTGTTCCTTTCGAACAAGTTTTCTCGGATGTATGGGGTCCAGCACCCGTTTCTGTTGGAAAACATGCTTATTATGTAAACTTTATCGATGATTTTAGTAAATTTACTTGGATTTACTTGCTAAAAAATCGTTCCGATGTTTATCAAGTCTTTCTTAACTTTCAAAAACTAGTTGAGCGCAAATTTGATAGAAAGATAATCACTATGCAAACCGATTGGGGTGGTGAGTGTGAGAAATTAAATAGCTTCTTTCAAAAAGTTGGCATCACTCATCATGTCTCGTGTCCTCATGCCCATCAACAAAACGGTTCAGCTGAACGCAAACACCGTCACATTGTTGAGCTGGGCTTGTCTTTGCTTGCCAATGCATCCATGCCTCTTAAATTTTGGGATGAAGCTGTTCTTATAGCCACATTTCTTATAAACTTGCTTCCTTCCAAAGTGATCAATCTAGAAACTCCCGTTGAACATCTTCTTCACTCCAAACCAAATTATGAATCTCTTCGTGTTTTTGGTTGTGCTTGCTGGCCTAATTTACGTCCCTCAAATAAAAGAAAACTTGCTTTCCGTTCCACACGGTGTGTTATTCTGGGATATAGTCCTCGTCACAAAGGGGTTAAATGTCTAGATACTTCTACTGGTCGTGCCTATATTTCTCGAGACGTTATTTTCGATGAATAAAATTTTCCCTTTGCTGATCTAAATCCTAATGCTGGCTCACGTCTCAAACATGAAATACTCCTTTTACCCTCTATTTCAAATCATGGGGATGCACATATTGATGATTACATGCCATTACCTATTGTGCCTATTGTTACTCACCATGATACAGAGAATAATTGTGAAGGTACTAGTTTGTCTAGGGGTACAGATGCTGGAAATAATTTGGATCAAAATGATACAGAATCAAGTACAAATGATGAAGATGAAAATCAGGAAGAAACCGACAATAGTAGCACGGATTCTGGTGCTGATATGGTTGCTGATCCCGAAGCAAATTCCCTTGCAGAACCAGGGCTGATCCCGAGACAGGTACGGGTGGCAGGAGTCAGGAGGTGTAGCGTTCTGTGCAACACACCTCCGCGCGAAGCTCCTCTTCTCCTACTGGACGCGGCCACGCGTCTCCAAGCGACCTTCACTCACCCGACCTAGCGCCCGACAATGCTGAGTGCGGTTCTGACAACATCGACCACACGTCCGACAGAGACGATGGCATGTATACGGATCCCAGCGCGATTCGCCGCAGATTTTCTGCTGAGGACGAATCTTCTGTGCAAAATGCACCTGCTGACCCTCCTGTGGAGCCTTCTCGAGCAGTTACGCGTCTTCAAAGGGGTATAAGAAAACCAAAAGATTTTTCTGATTATGTCTTGACTGCTTCATTAGGTGAACCACGGAATGTTGCTGAGGCACTCTAGATGATAAAAATTGGAGCAATGCTATGGAGGAGGAGTACAATGCATTGCTCCAAAACAAGACGTGGCATCTCGTTCCTCCAAGTTCGAACAAAAACATAATTGACTGCAAATGGGTATACAAAATCAAGAAACGAGCTGATGGTACGATTGACATGTATAAGGCTCGTCTAGTTGCAAAAGCGTTCAAGCAAAGGTATGGCACTGATTATGAGGATACTTTTAGTCCAGTTATCAAGGAAGCTACTATCAGAGTTGTATTAGCCATCTCAGTTTCTCGAGGATGGAGTTTGCGGCAGCTAGATGTCAAGAACGCGTTCCTTCATGGCGTTTTGGAAGAGGAAGTTTATATGAACCAACCACCAGGTTTTCAAAATCATCAAACTCCTCATTACATATGCAAACTTGATAAGTGTCACGACCCCGGACCCAAAGGTATACATACTGTTCTGTGCTCCTAGACATGGACCCACAAGGGCTTCAGGGTTACCAGCCCCGGCCGCAACAAACAACGACAGGCAGACCGGATTCATCGGCACACAGGCCGGATCACCACGGTACTACTACTCCTTGTGTCCATGCTAGCCATAACCAACTATGCATAACCAAGCGTCCACGAGCCGAATGAAACTGAAGGAACGGGACCAAAGCTATACAGAGATGCTATGCGTCCAGAAAGTGCAATAACAATCGAGGGTTACTGGGGTTACCTCGCCCCAGGCCGAATCACATCGGCAGGCGGGCTCGGACATGGATCATCGGATCCACATCCCCTCGACTGCGACAACTGTGCAGGCATAGCCAAAACTGTATAACGATGAGCTCGAAACCAACAACCGATCAAAGCATCACTCTAGACATGAAAGTTTTATTAAACATGTGTTACTAGAGTATAGCTTTACAAACAGAGGTCACATGACCCAACATTACATCAGACAACGGAAGGCAAATTTTGTTGCTAATCAACAAGAACCAAAAAGGCCTAAGAGGCCGCAACATAAGGCGACGTCCCAGGCCATAGATTCCAGGCTGCCACCTGGGAACCCTAAACTACTCGTCGATGTCCATGTTGAAACACCACCGAAGTGAGGAACTCCACCTGAACCAAGTAGAAGCAAACATTAGTACGGGAGGTACTCAACAAGACTTAGTTAACCTATAATATATCTGCTATCTTCAAAAAGGGTTTTATGAAGGTTATTTTTGCGTAAAGCCATCTTTGTTTTCCAAGTTGAGGAAGGAATAGAACGTCTCATGGAGTGTTTTGAAAACAGATGAAGAAACTACTCAACTACTGATATCATCATCTTTTTATACCACCAATATCATTTCACCACCTTGTGCTTCAAAGATCACCACCTCAAATTGTTCCGGTAACTCATGCTACAAGGTAACCCCTCTCGGCATCTCCGAGGAGGCATCCTTCATTCCTTATCAGCAAGTTTTAATCATTCCGTTCAAGTTATCTATGATCATAGAATCCTTCACCAAGTCGTCCTTAACCGCAGACATGGCTTTTCGAAAAGATTTAACCCTGCAGGGGTGTACAACTTTAACCACACGTACCAACCAACTCTTAATGCCAAAACGTTGGCACTATTCCGGGAAGTCCCGGCAGATGGAGGTTGACCACGACCTTTCCCTTGCTTTGCTTATTCCATGAGTCGCTCCGAGTAGAGATGGACCGCCAATAGGGAGTGGCCATCTCCTGCCGGGTCTCTATCGTTGTGCTCAATGCTTGACGGTTACCTACCCGCAGAGCGCCGATACATCCCCACATCCTAGTTTTGAAAGTGTTTTTATATCCCCACAGATCCAAATGGAAAGCCCGAAGTAGGCGACTCATGGAGCAAACTAGGCAAGTTGATACCTAGGGGAATCCAATCCCCGTGCGGATGCACGCTCAGTCTTGGCTCGAAGACGAGAACTCGCTCCTAGGGGCATGAACGAGACAACCACCACAGACCCTATGTGATCTCTTCATCCACACCTGTTAAGTCATCTTAAACAAATATCTCTTATCTTACCACTACTTCCTCCCATACTAGATTCATTCGCAACTCTGATTCATCAACTGGATGGAACAGAGATAACAAGAATGTATAACTAAGCACATCATATTTAAGGCTTTGGCGACGAACACAAACAAACTTATGGCTGCTAGGAGTAGTGGACCAGGATGATTAGGCTATGCATAATATAGGACAACTCTAAGTACTGACACAAGATACATTGGAATCGAATGCATTGTACGAGAGTCAAAAGTCTTTCGAAACCATATATGGGCAGATAAGAGGTTATGCTTGCCTTGCTTCAAGAAAACCAGAGAAAGTATTCAGGAATAAGTGCTTGACTTGCCGGTTAGGATCAAGTATTCGTCATGGCGTTGTCGATCTTCTCTTCGGGGTCGCGTTCTACCGACCAGAAGCAAAACACCGAAAGAGAAATAACAATCAACACATGGCATCGATGCAATGCGTAATATGTATGCATGAGCAGGTTAATGCACTGAAATAAATCCCTAAACATGTTTGATGGGTTGTTAGGGTTCGTATGGCAAACATGCAATTTAACAGAAATTAGCCCGAAATGGACCCCGGAGGGGGTTTCGGGCGATTCTTGAAGTGAGTTCAATTTTAGTTGCTCAAATGGGTTTGAAAACATCATAACTAGATTGCATTTGTCATTTTGGGCAATTTGGTATATAACTTTCAATTTTCTAATTTTATTGATTAAAAACTTATTTTTTCTATTTTTAAATGAATTAACAAACATTAAATATTGCCCAAAAATCAACTTTCTCAAACATAATTGAAAATGACATATTTGGAAAGAGTACATTTTTCTGAGCATTTCCATATTTTTCTGAGTTATAAAACAAAAGTTATTAAATTATTAAAATTAATTACTTCCCTCGAATTTTTAAACAATTTGTGATAAAATATAAAATAGGATAAAGACGTCACGATGACATCGGGATGACGTCATCAATGCCCAAATTGGCTCTGCCGGCGAGCAGTTGCTCGACCGAGCACGAATTGGCCCGAGGGGTGCGGCTCACTCAATACAGGGGCTCACGGCGAGCCATTAGGTGGCGGCGCCGCTGGAGTTGGGTCGCCGGAGGCTCGTCGGCGTTCATCCGCGGGGCGACGGGAGCAGCTGCACGGCTGCGGAACGGTACAAAGGGGAAGGAAGCGAGGGAAGAGCATCGGCGTTCTCAGGAGCTCACCAGGAAGCCAACGGTGGGGACGGTGAGGCTCGAGGTGGCCTCAATCGACGTCAGCATGAGGAGGAGGCCGGCGGCCGGAGTTGAGGAAGATGGCGCGATTCTGGCGATTCCAGCCGTACCGGGAAGCGGCGTTCGACTTAGAGGTAGAAGAGAGAATGGCGGGGATAGTGGTGGCTTCAAAAGCTCCGGGGATGGCTGGAGTCGACGGCAAATCGCGGGGGCCGGCGAGACAGTAGATTTAGGGTTCGGGTTCAGAGTGAGAGAGAGCACATCAAGCGAGTGGGGAGAGGGGTGGAGGAGCACGGCGTCGAGGTGGACATCCACAGCGGCACACACCCAGCAGGAGGTGGCAAAGGGCAACGGCAGCGTCGACACGCAGCTGCTCCTACTGTCCGGAGGTAGAAGACAAGGAAGATTTTCCACAAAACCCCCTGGGTTTGGGAATTTTACAAACGAGCCCTTTTCTTTAGAAAAACAAACATAAACCCATGTTTTCAGGGCCTTCTTGCAAGAACAAAATTTGGGAAAAATAAGATTTGAAAACCTTATCAAATTTTCAACCACTCCATGTTTTTGTTTGGTGAAATTGAAATATTTTTCAGTGCAAAATTTTGAAACCCATTTTAAGTACTATTTGGGGTATTTTTCCCAAATCATTTAAATTCACAATTTAAATTGTTTCAGCATGGTTAATTTTTTTGTTTCATGCATGTATGAGATGAACACAACACCACACACCCTAGCTTAGCAAAATTGGTATGTTACAAATCTACCCCCCTTACAAGAATCTCGTCCCGAGATTCCCGAATGAGAAGAAAGAACACCGGTTTTGAACGATCTCCTCGAACCTTACGGTTCTCTTCCCGAAGAGGTTGATCTGCAACACTTGCAAAGATATCCAGCGGCTACACCTTAGGTAGAGGGAAAACTCTTAAGAATTTATCTTTACGAAGATCGAGTATCTCATAGCTAACTCATGACAGGGATGTTCATAAAGAACTGTTGAGTTATCAGGCATGAAACACATCAAGGTAACATATGGAACAGAAGAAGGTTTCAAGTTTATGGACGATGGTTCTTGGAAGGATTTAGTATATGAGCTTTGCACAAGACTTTAAGTCCTTTTGGAAAGGAAAGGTTGGACAACTTATGACATAGAGGTTTCTTCAAACAGAACACCAAAATGGGGAGAATTGTCTTGAATACCACAACGTAATATCCGTAGACGAGGGAAAACACGAGAAAACACTGTAATTCGTGCATCAGAGAAGATTTGAGACAAGATCATGTTCACTCTTCGGAGTAGACACAGAAGATGAAGGAACGTTCATTCCGTCAAATTTTGTCGAAAACTTTGTCAAAGATCGGAATGTTACTTCACGGCAGAATATGGGTAACCTAAGGATGTTGGAACATCGTAATTAGAGGAATTCTTGGTCACATCATAAAGATGAAACCAATGGGGATTGAAACACCGAAAGGAATAAGGAATCTCTTTCCTATTGTGGTTTATACGTAGCAATACGTTTACCACATGGTTAAGACCCCTTGGCTGAAGTAACTGACAAATTGTGTGAGATGATTAGAACTTCAAGTACAAACAACTTGAAAAAGAGAACTGGTCAATGGCGGTTACAAAACACCATGAGATGTTTCTCATGATGAATTTGTTTCCAGTAGAACAAAGATTTTGGAGGCTCAACAGAGAGATATTGGAAATATCAACTTCCAAGTTATCCTGGATGTTATAGATACCGATAGCAGGCTCATGACAAGCCTTCTATAGGTCATCAAGTGAAAATAGAACTCCGGTTTTGGAAGAACGGTGAGAAATACTTGCTAGAATAAGCCACACAAGAATTCTCATGGAGTGTGGTTCTTCTTACGGATTCAAAGGATTACAAAGTTAGGCCTGCCGGCTAGTTGTGCCAACCACAACATCAACCATGCTGGATTTTCAAATGAACCTAATTCAATATCCTTGAGGAAACACCAACCATCGTTGCTGCTTGAGATTCAGCTCTGCTTAGTGAGTTGATAACTCAGACTCGGTATGTGTGATCAAAGAGGTTGCAGCAATTATCAACGGGATACATATGCTAGATTCTCAAGATATGGACTACGATGCCACACTCAAGAAAATGAGTGATAATGCAGAACTGATGCATTAGCAGCTTGTGAGAAACGGTTGCACCTACATGGTTTAATTGCAAAGGAACACGTAAGAGTCCTTGTTGGGAAGATGATTGCAAAGGTAAGTAAGTTCTTGGACTTCTTCCCTTTCACGAACGATCGGTCAATGGTTGAGTGTGGATACAAACTTCTTCAGGAAATAGAGGTACAAGCAACCATCTCAAGAGTAGTCCACACATGCATAACTAACTTGAGATTATTCCTGAAGGAATAAGAAAACTCTACTCGGATCCATGGCGGCAATTTTCACCATAAGCACATGAACCAGAGTAAATCACTTCGAACTTCTAGAACACAACTTCGTATGATACAAAGATGGTTCTCGAAAGTTTCCAACATTACTGCCAGTTGTTCAACATGAACCTCATTAAGCATGGAGAAAACAAGGATGTCATCGTTGGGTTCAACAACACCTTATCAGAACACTCCAAGAAGAGGGGTTCATATGATACATGAACGAGGCAAGATATTGGTCAGACTAGAGGACATGGAGGTGTACTCGGCAAAACACCATGAGTGAAAATACCGTAAAGATAGTCCTTGGATCTGATCTTGATTTGACGATAGCCCAAACCAAATCAAGGGTAGGATGATAGCATGTCCACTACAGAGATACTATCCTGTTTCAACACGATGAGAAATAGACATCCCATTGCGAAGGAACAAGTTAAGAAGAGCTCTTGTCTTTCAACTCTCCAAGTTAGTGGTTAAGCTCAACCAACTAGTCCAGGATATCCAGCAAGGTTCCTTGGAAAAAGGAGTGGTTCGAACTACCCCTTGTTTAGACATCACAGTCAGGTAACAACCTGGTGATACTTCTAGAAAGACAACCAGAATATCACAACCTACCGGTACGTCTCAGAGTTCGAAACAAGTCTTGCTTTTCAAGGCAACTGATATGGTCTTGAGAGCTTCGGCATGAACCTAACTTTCTGACCAAGAATGTGCACTGGAATGAACGGATTTGGTAACACGGTCAACTTAAAGTGGGGACCGGGTGACCAATAGTGCTAAGAAGGATACATATGATTCTTAGATTTTTCAAAGCAATTAGAATTGCTAAGAATAACTGATTCACACCTCAATGCACACCCAACTTTCTTGAGCATTCAAGCTTGGAGGATAGGTGAGTAAGGATGTATAAGAGCATCACTTCATCAATAAGGCCATGAAACTCAGCACGACCTCTTGATACCAAAGAGTGTGATACTCGAAGGTGGAACAGAACAGAAGGTAATGAAACTTCTGTATTCTGTGGACTACAAAACTTTTACTGGTCCTAGAGATGAACGAGGTACTGGAGTTTGTTTCACCTGACATTCCAAGGTGAAATGTTCTGACGGAAAACAAGAGAAGAAGCATGGGAATATCCAACACACCTAAGGAAGTTGGTTTCCAATCAATGGACGAAGTTCAGAAAGAAACTAAAGGGTAGAGACGTGCTGAGAAGAATCATGAGAGCATGTTGAATGCACAAGTATTACTCATTTGTAGAACCCCTGCCTAAAGATTGGTATAGCTGAATCAAACCAAAGATATGAGAATCATGAAGAACACTCTTGTTGTGACTTCTTTTGATTCCAAAGAAATCCTATGGATATGAGAGTTGGAATTTCCTAGCCACCCTGAGGTAAAACAGATTCCTCAGGATCCAAAGAAACAGAACTTGGGTTAAAGGTCAGCATCCTGTACTGATGGAGTGATCATTGCATGGTTAGGAAACCACACGATTTAACCCACAACAATTCAGCACATTCCGGGACCTTCGGTTCAAGTATAAGGTTGAAAACATTGAGAAAGGAACAACTACTATCCTAGTGCCTTGAAGGACACTACGAATAGCAAGCACGGAGTATCTGTCAAAAACCATACATAGCTCCGGATAAATTTGAGCAAAAGATAACGGATACATTCGAGATGAAAAGGAAATCTCGAGATTCTTTAGTTGAAACTTAAGAACATAGGGATGTGGAGTTCGAACAACTCTGAGATATTATGACGGAAAGGAATCTCATGGTTGACTCAAGAGATAACGGAGTATGGAACACACACGACTCTAGAAACTCAACACTAGGTCAAGTTGGGTAAAAGACGTCATTGCCAAAGAATGCACCTAGTTTTTGAATGCCTAGAACCTTTTCAAATCAAAACAGGTAAGGTGACCCAGAGTTAGAGCGATACTAGATAAGGAGTAAAAAGAATCCTAAGAAGGGTTTTCACAATCAATTGAAGTTTCAAAGTAGTTTTCGCAATCACTAGACTCAACATCGACCAAGCAGTAAGGTTTTCCTACAGGCAGTCCTGCTCTGATACCATGACTTGTCAAGACCCAGGACCCAAAGATATACATACTGTTATGTGCTCCTAGACATGGACCCACAAGGGCTTCAGGGTTACCAGCCCCGGCCGCAACAAACAACGGCAGGCAGACCGGATTCATCGGCACGCAGGCCGGATCACCACAGTACTACTACTCCTTGTGTCCATGCTAGTCATAACCAACTATGCATAACCAAGTGTCCACAAGCCGAATGAAACTGAAGGAACAGGACCAAAGCTACACAGAGATGCTATGCGTCCAGAAAGTGCAACAACAATCGAGGATTACTGGGGTTACCTCGCCCCAGGCCGAATCACATCGGCAGGCGGGCTCTGACATGGATCATCAGATCCACATCCCCTCGACTGCGACAACTGTGCAGGCATAGCCAAAACTGTATAACGATGAGCTCGGAACCAACAACCGATCAAAGCAGCACTCTAGACATGAAGTTTTATTAAACAGGTGTTACTAGAGTATAGCTTTACAAACAGAGGTCACATGACCCAACATTACATCAGACAATGGAAGGCAAATTTTGTTGCTAATCAACAAGAACCAAAAAGGCCTAAGAGGCCGCAACATAAAGCGACGTCCCAACCCATAGATTCCAGGCTGCCACCTGGGAACCCCAAACTACTCGTCGATGTCCATGTTGAAACACCACCGAAGTGAGGAACTCCACCTGAACCAAGTTGAAGCAAACATGAGTACGGGAGATACTCAACAAGACTTAGTTAACCTATTATATATCTGCTATCTTCAAAAAGGGTTTTATGAAGGTTATTTTTGCGTAAAGCCATCTTTGTTTTCCAAGTTGAGGAAGGAATAGAACGTCTTATGGAGTGTTTTGAAAACAGATGAGGAAACTACTCAACTACTTATATCATCATCTTTTTATACCACCAATATCATTTCACCACCTCGTGCTTCAAAGATCACCACCTCAAGTTGTTCCGGGAACTCATGCTACAAGGTAACCCCTCTCGGCATCTCCGAGGAGGCATCCTTCATTCGTTATCAGCAAGTTTTAATCATTCCGTTCAAGTTATCTATGATCACAGAATCCGTCACCAAGTCGTCCTTAACCGCGGACATGGCTTTTCGAAAAGATTTAACCCTGCAGGGGTGTACAACTTTAACTACACGTACCAACCAACTCTTAATGCCAGAATGTTGGCACTATTCCGGGAAGTGCCGGCAGATGGAGGTTGACCACGACCTTTCCCTTGCTTCGCTTATTCCATGAGTCGCTCTGAGTAGAGATGGACTGCCAATAAGGTGTGGCCATCTCCTGCCGGGTCTCTATCATTGTGCGCAATGCTTGACGGTTACCTACCCGCAGAGCGCCAATACATCCCCACATCCTAGTTTTGAAAGTGTTTTGATATCTCCGCAAATCCAAATGGAAAGCCCGAACTAGGCGACTCATGGATCAAACTAGGCAAGTTGAGACAAGGGGAATCCAATCCCCGTGCGGATGCACGCTCAGTCTTGGCTCGAAGACGAGAACTCGCTCCTAGGGGCATGAACGAGACAACCACCATAGACCCTCTGTGATCTCATCATCCACACCTGTTAAGTCATCTTAAACAAATATCTCTTAACTTACCACTACTTCCTCCCATACTAGATTCATTCGCAACTCTGATTCATCAACTGGATGGAGCAGAGATAACGAGCATGTATAACTAAGCACAACATATTTAACGCTTTGGCGACGAACACAAACAAACTTATGGCTGCTAGGAGTAGTGGATCAGGATGATTAGGCTATGCATAATATAGGACAACTCTAAGTACTGACACAAGATACATTGGAATCGAATGCATTGTACGAGAGTCAAAAGTCTTTCGAAACCATATATGGGCAGATAAGAGGTTATGCTTGCCTTGCTTCAAGAAAACCAGAGAAAGTCTTCAGGAATAATTGCTTGACTTGTCGGTTAGGATCAAGTATTCGTCATGGCGTTGTCGATCTTCTCTTCGGGGTCGCGTTCTACCGACCAGAAGCAAAACACCGAAAGAGAAATAACAATCAACACATGGCATCGATGCAATGCGCAATATGTATGCATGAGCAGGTTAATGCACTGAAATAAAGCCCTAAACATGTTTGATGGGTTGCTAGGGTTCGTATGGCAAACATGCAATTTAACAGAAATTAGCCCGAAATGGACCCCGAAGGGGGTTTCAGGCGATTCTGGAAGTGAGTTCAATTTTAGTTGCTCAAATGGGTTTGAAAAATCATAACTAGATTGCATTTGTCATTTTAAGCAATTTGGTATATAACTTTCAATTTTCTAATTTTATTGATTAAAAACTTATTTTTCTATGTTTAAATGAATTAACCAACATTAAATAATGCCCAAAAATCAACTTTCTCAAACATTATTGAAAATGACATATTTGGAAAGAGTACATTTTTCTGAGCATTTCCATATTTTTCTGAGTTATAAAACAAGAGTTATTAAATTATTAAAATTAATTACTTCTCTGGAATTTTTAAACATTTTCTGATAAAATATAAGATAGGATAATGACGTCACGATGACGTCGGGATGATGGCATCAACGCCCAAATTGGCTCTGCCGGCGAGCAATCGCTCGACCGAGCATGAATTGGCCCGAGGGGTGCGGCTCCCTCTATACAGGGGCTCAGGGCGAGCCATTAGGTGGCGGCGCCGCTGGAGTTGAGTCGCCGGAGGCTCGTCGGAGTTCATCCGCGCGGCAGCGGGAGCAGCTGCATGGCTGCGGAACGATACAAAGGGGGAGGAAGCGAGGGAAGATCACTGGCGTGCTCAGGAGTTCACCAGGAAGCCAACGGTGGGGACGGTGAGGCTCGAGGTGGCCTCAGTCGACGACGCCATGGGGAGGAGGCCGGCGGCCGGAGTTGAGGAAGATGGCGCGATTCCGGCGATTCCAGCCGTCCCGGGAAGCGGCGTTCGGCTCAGAGGTAGAGGAGAGAATGGCGGGGCTAGTGGTGGCTCCAAAAGCTCCATGGATGGCTAGAGTCGACGGAAAATCGCGGCGGCCGGCGAGACAGTAGGTTTAGGGTTTCGGGTTCAGAGTGAGAGAGAGCACAGCGAGCGAGTGGGGAGAGGGGTGGAGGAGCACGGCGTCGAGCTGGACATCCACATCGGCACACACCCAGCAGGAGGTGGCAAAGGGCAGCGGCGGCGTCGACACACAGCTGCTCCTACTGTCCGGAGGACAGAAGATAAGGAAGATTTTCCACAAAACCCCCTGGGTTTGGGAATTTTACAAACGAGTCCTTTTCTTTAGAAAAACAGACATAAACCCATGTTTTCAGGGCCTTCTTGCAAGAACAAAATTTGGCAAAAATAATATTTGAAAACCTTATTAAATATTCAACCACACCATGTTTTTGTTTGGTGAAATTGAAATATTTTTCAGTGCAGAATTTTGAAACCCATTTTAAGTACTATTTGGGGTATTTTTCCCAAACCATTTAATTCACAATTTAAACTGTTTCAACATGGTTATTTTTTTTTGTTTTATGCATGTATGAGATGAACACAACACCACACACCCTAGCTTAGCAAAATTGGGATGTTACAATAAGGCTCTTCATGGATTTAAACAAGCTCCCCAGGCATGGTATTCTAGACTAGCTCAAAGCTGCAAGCACTTGGTTTTACTCCTTCCAAGGCAGATCTTCACTTTTCTTATACAATAAAGATGGTGTGATGATTTTTGTTCTAATCTATGTTGATGACATCATAGTGACCAGTTCTTCAGATCAGGCTATTTCTGCTTTGCTTCATGATCTTAATGATGATTTTTCTCTCAAGGATTTGGGTGATCTTCATTTCTTTTTGGGCATTGAGGTAAAGAAGATTACTAATGGATTGCTCCTTACTCAAGGAAAATATGCTGCTGAGTTACTTGAAAAAGTCGGTATGACAAAATGCACATTGTCTCCCACACCCATATCATCAACAGTAAACTGTCCTTAACTAAAGGATCTCCTCTCACGGATGATGATAGTACACAATACATAAGCACTGTGGGTGCTCTTCAGTATTTAACCTTGACAAGACCTGATATATCCTTTTCAGTTAACAAGGTGTGTCAATATTTGCATGCTCCCACAACTGCACATTGGACAGCTGTTAAAAGGATCTTGAGATATGTTAAGGGTACACTATATGTTGGGCTTACTTTTCAGAAGTCCTCCTCTAATTTCCTTAGTGCATTTTCAGATGCAGATTGGGAAGGATGTCTTGATGATAGAAGATCTACTGGAGGGTTTGCCGTATTCTTTGGTCCAAATTTGGTTTCCTGGAGTGCACGAAAACAAGCTACAGTTTCAAGGTCTAGCACTGAAGGAGAATATAAGGCTTTGGCTAATGCTATAGCTGAGTTGATATGGGTTGAAGCTCTACTTCATGAGCTTGGATTTTCACTAAAAGAAAAACCGTGTTTATGGTGTGACAACTTGGGTGCTACCTACTTGTCAGCCAATCCTGTTTTTCATGCAAAGACTAAGCACATTGAGATAGATTATCACTTTGTACGAAAAAGAGTTGCAAATAAAAAGTTGGATATCAAATTCATATCAAGTAAGGATCAGGTTGCAGATGGTTTCACCAAGAATCTTGTTGTTAGAGATCTTCATGAGTTTAGACATAATCTCAACCTTGGACAAGGTTGTGATTAAGGGCGTCTGTTAGATGTGTAATATTGCTAGGACTCCTATTTGGTTTAGGATACGATGGAGTACCGATCCGATTCCTTCTCTCTCTAAAACTTGCCTTACATGTTGTATCTTTGGTCCTTTGACCCTAATATAAATACACAGCCGATGCCTCATTGGAGGTCATCGATTCCCGTTCACCAAAGCCCTTTTGACACTCTCACCTCTATTTTGAGTAGTGAGATTACTAACATAGGTACTCCCTCCGTTCCACAATACTTGAATTCTATTTTGTCCAAATATGAATGTACCTTGACATGTTTTAGTGTATAGATACATTCATATTTATATAAATTGGGGCCTACACTCCAAAGAAATGAAGGAGCCGTTAGAGGCGAGAGAGGGAATCGCAGAGGCGAACGCGGGCACTACCCAGATAGCCAACCGCTCGCGTGATCCATTGTGCCGGAACGTCGGTCCTCAACGAAAATCACCTGCAAGTCAAGGCTACAGACTCCACCGGAATCACAAAGAAGGTAACTAATGAAGGTATCCTCGAATGCACACCGGATGGGAAAAATGTCGGGGGGCGTTTCTGGGTCCTATCCATGCAGGACGATGAAGAGGGTTCAGAGATGAAAGAGGAGCCAGATGGAGATGGCCAATGCGCGTCGGCCGCATGCTATCTTTCGGTGTGCCGGACTCCATCGCCATAGGTCGACACTTTGATCAGGGAAACTTCATCAAGGGTGAAGAAGCGTGTCGCCAGGAGGATTCAGGAGAAGAAGTCAGCCTTGGCGCTATGTGCACAAATGCGAGATGTGGGCTCGCCTCCGTCGCCATTGCCGCGCTTAAGAAGTAGATGCCCGCGGGCACCAAAGATGCCGGTGATGCCTCTTTCTGTCTTCATCGACGACGAGCCTGATGCATCATGGACATTGGTGTCGCGACGATGGCGACCGTTTTCGGCCCAGGTACGTTCTCCGATTCCTGTCGGATCTTGTTTAAAAAAACGTAATTTACGGAGTGCCTTAACAAGAGGAACTTCGGTAATTACGTGCCAAAAAGGCCAAACGGGCCAAAGACGTGACGTATGCACAACGGGCCTTTAACGGAGGCTGCAGTCATACGAGTTTGGACGAGGACTTCGCAGGGTCTTAGGGTTCACCTGGGGGCGATGCTGTGGAGGCTGACGGTGCTGGTGGCGTGGGCGGCGGCGGACATGGCGCCATACCTCCTCCTGGTCGTGCTGCCTATATTGGACCGTGCTTTGGCAACTTCGAGATTGGCGGACCGAGTGCGACATCGGTGAACGACAGAGGCGCCGCTGTGACGAACCCGCGGGTGGAAATTATCGGTTCCAAGCTGGATCATGGTTTAATGCTGCATGCCGTGGTGGTTATCGCGGTTGTTTTAGAGGATTCAAAGGTCGACGGAACTTTAACGGGCGCGGCCGTAGTGAGGCCAGCAATGGGAAGGACCTCGGACGCAGAAGGCGCATGGAGGAAGGGGAGCTCAATAATGGTGACCCAAATCACGAAGTCGTGGTCATTTCGTCGGAGGTTACGTGCATGGAGCTGGGTGCGGGAGGGAAAACCTGCCGGCGCAGATTCTGGTGAACAATGTTGGGAGTGGGTTGCCTTCGGCCAATGCAACGGGGCAGCAAATTCCTGTCGGGCAGCCTACCGTGCCTTCTGCCGCATGGACTGCGGGTGCAGGTGCAGGGAGCTTAGGTGGCGGCACAAGGACAACTTGCTGCGGCGGTGGTTACGACATCTCAGAAAAAAAAGTTTTACATGTGGGGTTGCTGGTCATTTATCCGCGGATTGTGCGGCTGTTCTTTATGACATTTGTGAGGGACCAGAACATGCAAACAATGATGATAACTGTGCTCTTTTGACTGCTCCCAAACCACAGCTTATGATGTATGGATATACTCATGAGGAGTTGATCATGTTTGAGATGATGTGCTCTGATAACTATTGCCAAAAACCGGAGAATGTTCGTATGGCTTTAGTGGTGGTTTCGGGTGGGGTCATGTCTACAGAGCAGATTGTTGTTCAGTTGCAGAGATTAGTTCCTTCTACATCTTTTCGATGGGAGGTACTTAATGTGGAGGGTAATCTGTTCAAGATATAATTTCAATTGAAGAAAGAGTTAGAGAAGCTCAAGATTTTTGGTACTTGCAGGATTCCAAATAGTTATTGTGAGTTAACCGTTGATAATTGGTCTAATGATGAGGAGCCAGAGGAAACCCTCCCTGAGATTTGGATGCCTATAAAGGAAATTCCAAGAAAACACCTTGGTGATTTTTTGGCATTGTGGACAATTGGTTTTATGTTTGGGAAGACACTGAAAATTGATATGAAGTACACTAGGAAGCATGGTGTGCTTAGCATCCTTATTGGATGTATGGATTACACAGAAATCCCACACACTTTCCCTTTACTCATCAAAGGTGCTTTCTATAGACTGTCCTTCTTTCTAGAGGATCAGGAGGGGTACGTCTTAGAGGAACATATGGTGGATCCGAGGCAGGGAGAGGATGATGATGAGGACGCTGATGATCAAGGGCCGTGGGATGACTTTAAAGATGCTTTACTTGATAAGGGTCAAAATGGGTCTACTTCGGAAACAAATAATGGTGTTTCTCCGATGGACACACAATAAAATATCTCGGGCTCAGTTCCACCTTCTTCAAGCAGTTTACCAAGGAAGGGGGTTGTCTTCTCACCGTTGGTACAACAGTATTTTCTCAGCAGGCTATGGACTCGGCTGTTTCTCCATCTCGCTCTCGGGAGGTGGGTGTGGACTTGGAGGATATTGAGCAAATGGCTTCGGTACCCATGAAAGTGCTACCTAGTGGTCCTAGTTGTGATCGTCATGCTGCCAACGAGGCTGGTATTTCTACTCCTACCGAGTCATTTAGGAGATATGCGCATGTTGTTTCTGCATGTGGAGGACGCTTGGCGGGTTCTTCTCTTGCTGCTGGGCAGAGATCTGCGACATTCAGTACTACGATACCCACAATCTCAGCCGGTTCTCGTACATAGGCTTGCGATGGTTCCCCTGACCAGCTCGGAGCATAAGGTGCTAATAGTTGTGCCTATTGCAGCCGGTTCCGCGGGCCGTCTGGGAAACTCTTCCCTTCAGACGGTTTCAAAAAACGCACGACGCCGATAGTACGACAATCCGCGACGTGTGTTCTGAGGGCCCGACTCGCCCAATTGGAGGCGGGCTGGCAATCTGACCGGCTCCCACATATTCGGATGACTACGGTAGCGTGGACGGTCCGAACACGCTGCGAGGGGCACATAAATAAACCACCTTATAATGTGTAGTGTCGGTTCCACTTTAGAAAATTCCCATCGTGTGTGGAGAGTCCGAGTATATTCGGAGGTCTCATGTTACATCCATAGCTGGTTATTGCTGACCGACTCCGATTGTACGGATGGGCCAAACTTATTTGGAGATTCGTACACGGATCCAGAGGTGCCGAATAAATGGTAATACTCTTGTCTGCACTTTCAGATGCGTCCACATTTTTAAACCAAACATCATAAAGTACATGTATTGGCAATTGTCGGTTATTATATTACTTAACAGTGGTTAAACCACAATGCAAATGTTTCAAAAGACACCACAAATTAAGCGTCCAGTTTATGACATAACTTTATCAACACAAAAGCACACATAGTTTGGGACTGTTATCCTCCAACCTTTCAGCAAGCACCATATCCAGGAAGAACTCAGACATTTCCTGACAGACCTCTCCTAGCTTGGTGTTCGGAACCTGCTTGTCATCAAGTCGCGGAAGCTGTAAAAAATGATTAGGGCTCTGGACATGATTAGGTATAAAAGGATATAAATATGCTCGGATAAGTAAAATATAAGATGTACGTTTAAAGGCATCATGTTTGTACTGCCCAGCGACTCAGGCATAAGGATATTAATATGGTAGGCAACATAGAACTCGGTTAAGTCCGGCGGTGCCGACGCCAGGTGTTTCTGGCACTGTGAGACTAAAGGCGTATATAATTCTTTACATATCCGCCAAAAGATGCAAAGCTAAATAATATATTAGCATGTGCCATATGAACAAAAGGTGGAAACTTACCGGATGATCCGGGATGTGGGTTAGTCTTTGATAGCCCTTCTTACTTATAGATAGTTTTCCCCCCTCCGCGTAGCTGAATTTTCTATAATAGTATATGATGATATTAACTTACATATGCATCACTAGTACACATAAATGTGTTTGTACATGAAAATAAACAGTCTGTACCTGCCAAGAAGGTTGACTATGATAGTAACATCCATCCTATCCGGACGGGAATCAAGATAGTACACAAACACTAGGAAGGGAGATGGCGACAAGAATCTAGTGACGGCTACAAAATATGTACTTATTGTTACAAGTGAATCATTTTTGTATAATTGGAGTCAGCTAAGGAACAGAATAATTTTTTAAAAAAATCTGAATTACTATACCTTGCGGTAAAAGACCATAGGATTAACTCTCTATTTGCATAAACTACCATTGCATGGAGGATGTGATCTTCGACATGTCTATAATTTCTGTCACAAAGTGCCTTTGAACTTGAAACAAGGTCGACGAATATTATTTTAGATTCTTGGCTCGCTTGGCTCGTATGTTTCCTGCATAATTAAGCAGATGTATAAACATGTATAAATATATATATTACACTATCATTGACATGGAAGCATATGTTGACGACAAATACTTACAATGCCAAGCATTTCATGATGTTCTCTGACAAGGATTTCATGTGCATCATGTCACGGACGATATCCCACGTGAAAGTGAACACACGGGCTTGCTTATCGCTTTGAACATTTTTTAACATGATGATAATTCCGGAATAGTGCTCGCTGCCCGGGTTCTTAAGAGTTTATTTATAGAACATACTCATAGTTGCACAACGAATGTCTAGCTCGTGGATTATAGTTCCACGACTTCAGGCAGAAGACTTCCCCCGTCTTCATTAACAATGACTTCCTCGTCGATGCCACGACTATATTTTCCTTCGAGTGTACATCATCTACTGGTGCAAGGGGCAGTTCCGATATCTTGGCCATAATCCTGGTGGTATTTTCTTTGGGTTCTGTGTCATTAGCTCTGTGTGCCACAATTTGTGTTTCCGGTATCTTGGGGGGGGGGGGGGGGGGGAGCAGCAGATTGGACGACTTGAACGGCTCGTGGATGCCATCGACGTTCACCTTGGCATGTGTACTGATCATACGAGTGTTGTGTATCATTTGATCTTGGCTTCCAAGATACACTTGGCCCCATGCAGCATCTGTGATGGCTCCCATCGGCCCGACCCTCATTCCTAGCCGACACTTAGTGGGAGCCTGGATGGAAATTATTCAAATAATTAAAACTTGGGTGTCATAATTCCATGTGTGCTTCTAGATAAATTCATTGGGATATTACCTCTATGAGATCGCATGCGTATGTCACATCCTTGACAGAAGTACCGGCAAGTCCCGGAGAGCAGCTACTCCGGAGTTCGTCAAGGCTGGGTACGGATGGTGGCGTGGTGCCCTCGCCACGGCCGTGCGTGATTTCTTATCGTACCGGCTGCAATACTTCAGCTCTTATAGATTTGCGCAACTCTTTGTCTGCGAGTTCTTTCTTCACTCTTTTTCGTAATCGGTAGTCGTCTAGAGTCTGGTCACGGTCATATTTCCTCATGGCTATGCTACGTATACCCCTTGTGTGACCAGTGTGCTCCTTGCTTCCCAACCCATTTACGAACACATCTCCATTAAAGGTTCCATTTTATTTTTTCTGATCCCAATAAATCTGTAAAACAACATAACATGAGGTAGTTAGAACTGTAAAAACATTTATGGCTTTGCGAACAATTAGAGAGCGATCGAACTCTCACCAATTCATTGTATTTAAACCTATCTTCCTTACTTTTAAATTCCGGAAGGCTGATTTGCTCGTGTACTGAATCAGCTCTAGCTCTGGCCCAGTTTCTCGCCCTCCGGTATTTAATATGTGAAAATGGAGGAGCTCGTCCATCCTTCGGCGCTTTAGCATCCTGCAGGTCCCAAATCTTGGACATGCCTGCATACCCAACAGTCCCCATTTAGTGGGGGTTCTTAAATTTCAAGGCAAGTGTGCGAGCACGTTGAACCTTTGCAAGGAACTCAGATGTCGACTTCACCTTCGCAAATTTCTGCCAGTCCTTCTCTGAAATACACGGATACACTTGCCCTGCTGCATGAACTCTGTTACTAGCCTGGTCTTCTAGTTCTTCCAAGCCTTGGCAGCAGTTAGTAAAACTACCCGTTCAACACGAGGTCTGCTTACAGTCAAAGGAAGGATGATGCACTCGAGGATCTCATTTGCGACAGTAACATGCTTCTGTTGTAAATGTGTTTGTAGGTAGGAAGGAGGATAGAGACTCGTTCCCGTGCGACTGTACCGCAAACTGTCCAAAACTTTTTCTAGCTTCCTACGATTCAAACGGAGCTACGGTATTCTTACAGATTGAGGTCACGGTTAACGTCAAAGCTGGCCGTTTGGATTTCTTCCTGCCATCGCCTTTGCGGATAATTTTTGTTACGTGTAGTGCATGTGCATATGTCGACATTGCGAGTTAGGCACAGGCCTGTAGAATGTATATTTACGAGAAAATGTAAAAATAACATATATGCAATATAATCATCAGATCTTGAAGACACAAACAAGAGTAAGTACTTATATGTATGATAATAAATATCAACAAAGATATTAAATCAAATGGCTAAGACTTGGTTTCGCCACTAAGTATATTATCGAAAATAGAACACAAATACTAGAAGTTGAGTTCTTAAAACCACTGTATTGATTAAATGGAATCAAACTAGTGAAATTATTCAACACTTAGAATGCAAAATTGCCCTACAAATGCGTCTGTAGAATGCATATATCGAATGCAAAACAACGCTGCTTCGTATAACAGAAGCCTAACTTGAAGGACCAATTGAAAGATAAACCAAGCATATTAGAATAAATCAAAATGGACAACACCCGATGAGTTAACTAAGTATTCGAAACTAAAAGGACTAAAAAAGAGTAGTAATTATAGTTAAGTAGGGTGCGGGAGAGCTCTACGACATGGTTAGGTCCTTGTCGACCGCGGTGTGGGTTCGAGGCACTACAGCCATACTGCATGGGGTGGAGGTGGGAGAGGTAGTCCCTTCCACTGCATTGTTCTTGTCTGCGGCGAGGAAAGTGCCTATGGCGTCCCCTTCAGCCCTGACCGTGGTTTCAGCGAGGAAAGCCTCCGCGGCGGCACCGCCGTCTAGGCCCTTGTTTTGGTGGACGAAATCTTCCGTGTCGGTGCACGCACCAGGCTCGGCTGGCGTTAAGGGGTGCTGCCGAGTATGACGCCGGGGTTGATTAGCCGCGGGATTCTGTGTGGTTTTTGCGGCGTTCATATTGAGGTGTCCTCAGGTCCTTCGGGAGGGGGTGGGTGGTGCTACTCTAGCGAGGCAACAGAGGGATGGGGGTTTCGAGTCGGCCGCGGCGAGAGTGACAGTGGTATTGTAGATTCGAAACGGGGTGGGGAAAAGCTATGGGCAAATGGGCGGATAGGGCTGGGCAATGCGAGCATAGTCCCCCGCAAAAAATAATCGGACATGCGAAAGAAGCGATCGGATGGCCCAAATTTATTTGGACGGTCTAAGTAATTGGACCACGTCATCTACCACGTTAACCGGCTTCGAAAAAGGCAGACCATTTTTTTCCAACTTTTTTGTGTTAGTTTAGGTCCTATCAACCATGCAAAACCATATTTGAGCTCAAGTTCCCAAGAGATTCACTCATGTCTGCCCTCAATGTGAGAGTTCGACATTCTAGTGCAAACCCCTCTTCCTGGGTAAGGTGCCTGAAAGGTTTCACATTTGGGAAATATGCATTTGCTCTTCTACTCGCCCATGACGATTGTATATACATATATTAGTACACCATGCAAGATTTGTAATGTTGCTTTTGCATACCACGCGTGGGTTAGCTCCAAACCCTAATACGTAGGGCGCCATATAGTCAAGCCCTTTGACCGACTTCAAAAAGGGGTATACCGTTTGATTTTTACCATTGTTTATTTTCAGGGGTGTCTGATACGTCATAAACGTATCCTTAATTTATGATGTTTCATGTTGTTTTCATGCCATATGCTACATGTTTTCTTTACACTTTATGTCATTTTTATCGATTTCTTGGGACTAACCTATTAACAAGATGCCATAGAGTCAGTTCCTATTTTCTGTTGTTTTTTGTTTCGGAAATGTTGTTCTGGAAATATTCTCGGAATTGGAAAATTCGAAACCCAGAAGTCTTAGAATTCCCGAAGGTTCCACGGAGTCCCGAAGAGAAATGGAGAGGGCCACAGGGGTGTCACACCATAGGGTGGCGCGCCCCCGGTCGCTCCATGGGGTGGTGTGGGCCCCTCGGGCGCCCACCACCATCGCCCTTTCACCTATTTATTCCCCCGAGGTATAAACCCTAAAGATATACCACTTTTCCACGAAATACACCTGAGGTCGCTATCATCGTCAACCTGAGTTTGGGAGGGTTCTGGAGTTCTCCCCGGCACCCTGTTGGGAGGCGAAATCATCACCGGAGGGCTCTACACCACCATGCCCTCCTACGGAGTGATGCGTGAGTAGATCATCTTTGGACTATGGGTCCATAGCAGTAGCTTGATGGTTGTTCTATCCTCTTTATGCCTCATGTTTAGATCTCGTGATCTGCCCTACATGATCGAGATTATCTTATTGTAATGCTACATGTTGTGTTTGCCGGGATCCGATGAATATTGAATGTTATGTCTCGTGATTATCAATCTATCATGTTATCTTCATGTGTATGTTATTTATGATCTTGCATGCTCTCCGTTGTTAGTAGCTGCTCTGGCCAAGTAGATGCTAGTAACTCCAAGAGGGAGTATTTATGCTCGATAGTGGGTTCATGCCTCCTTTGCATCTCTGCTCGAGTGACATAAACGTGACAGATGGAGGATGTGTTGTTTCCATTAGGGAAAAACAACGTTGTTTACATTATTTACATTACACACTTTGCTTACTGTGATTATCTGTTGCTTGCAACTTAATACCCAAGGTTTGTTCAGATGATATTCCGAGGGTGGATTATTAGGCATAGATGTAGTTGGGTAACGGTCTATGAGTCTTGTTGTAATGCCCGCATGAATCACATAGTAATCATCATGTCATGCATGTTTCAATATCTATCAATTGCCCAACTGTAATTTATTCACCACACATGTTATCTATCTTTTATGGAGAGACACCACTAGTGAACTCTGGACCCTGGTCCATCTTCTCATACTGATAATACAACCACTGCAATTACTGTTTTCGCACCTCTTCCACTCTTTTCACACTGCTACTACTGTTTTCACATTGGTCTCCTACTGTTTTCCACACCATACATTTAACCTCTTTGTTATCAGCAAAATCGGTGAGATTGACAACCTCACTACTTCGTTGGGGCAAAGTCAATTGATTGTGTTGTATAGGTTCCACGTTGCTGCTGCACCGGTAGTGCGCCCTACCACATCAACTGCATCAACCTTCAGAAGTTGCTTGTCCTCCTACTGGTCGATTCAACCTTGGTTTATTTTCTGAGGGAAAACTTGTCGCTGCACTCTTCACAACCTTTCTCTTGGGGTTTACCAACGAGTGCAACTACGCATCCCATCAATAAGTTTTCTGGTGCTGTTGCCAGGGAGGAAGAAAATTTCTGCAACGGGAGTCTCTCACTTCCAATCTCTTTACTTTGTTTTTGTTTTGCTTAGTTTATTTTATTTTGTCTTGTTTGCTTCTCTTTATCAAAAACATAAAAATAGTTCTTATTCTAGTTGTTATTTTCATCCTGTTTTTAATCTTGCTAAAATGAGTGTTCGTGAAGTTGAGGTTTGTTATTTTAAACAACAAGGGGGAGAAAGTTTGAAAGATGCGTGGTATAGAATAAGTGATTCTCATCATAGATGCACTAAGAAATATTCCACTTTAATCCTTCTTAGGAATTTTTATGTTAGCATTACTAGCTGGTATAGGTATGTTCTAGACACTCTTACAGGTGGTAATTTTCTGGGAACTCCTGCTTTGGAAGCCAGAATTTAATTGAAAGTTTAGATGGAACACCACCTACTAAGATTGTTAAAACTGAAATCACTTTAGATGATGTTATTAAAAAGCTAAACTCTATGGAGAAAATTTTGCCAAACTTCCTCGATAATTCTAGCAAAGTTAATAAATCAATAGTAAGTATCAACAAGAGAATTACTGTTTTAGAAGCTAGCAATACCCATGATAGTCAAAACATGAGGATTGGTAAATTAGAGGAGGCTATGGAAACTTTAAGCTCAACTTGTTCTTCTCTTAAGTTTAAGAGGGAGAAAAATTCTATGGGAAAAGAGAAAAAATTATGTATGTCCCCAAGGTGCCTAAACCAAAAACCCCTAAAGTGCTTAAAATTAATAAAACTTTAAGTGAAACTAAAAGTGATTTGCATGTTGAATCATCTTCAGGGTTACCTAAAGTACCAATTGCTACAAGTGGTGTTTTGGAGGAAATTATTGATTTGGATGCTTCTTCGCTTGAAAATACTTGATTCTAATTTTCTGGGCCTAGCTAAAAGGCGTGAAAGAAAATCACTTCTTGGGAGATAACCCATGGTTTTATTTTTTGCTTTGTTTTTCTATGTTTTCTTTGAGTCAAGGGGTTGTATACTTCTGTAGAAACTCCTTTGTATCTTTATTTGCATGGTTTAGTTTTGCCAAGTAAAGTTTCTAGCGAAACTTGGAGTTGGTTTTGGATTTCTGCGCAGAAAACAGATTTCTGCTGCCCACCGTAAAAAATCCTATAAATCACAGAAAGATTAAAATGACCTGAAATGTTTTGAGCTTATTCCTCAGCTAATTCCGAACTTTTTTGTTCTTTATGTTTTCCGATCTGAGCAACTTAAGTGCCCGAAAAAATCTTCATTACAGACTGTTCTGGTTTTGGCATATTCTGCCATTTTTCTTGCATTTGCCAAGTGGTTTTCTTTAATTCACGAAAAATCAGTGGCTGTAGCTAATGTTTAAAAGTATCAATTGAACTTGTGCCCATGCAGAACCCATGAATTTTTTATTGTTGCAGTAACCCTCTAATGCGAACTACATTGAGTGTGGTGTGAAGGAAGTTTTCAAGGGTCAAGATAAGAGGGTGATATAATGTGATAAAGAAGAGTGCAAAGTCAAAGCTTGGGGATGCCCCCGTGGTTCATGCTAGCAAATTCTAAAAAGACTCAGGCGTCTAAGCTTGGGGATGCCCAAGGCATCCCCTTCTTCATTAGCAATTTATCAGGTCACTTCTAGTGAAACTATATTTTTATTCGGTCACATCATATGAATTTTTACTTGGAGCATCTTTTATTTTTCATTTTGTTTTCTTTTGTTTTCCTTGATGCAATAATATTGTTGGAACCTAGCTTTCTTCTTTTTGGAGAGAGACACACTCCGCTTTTTCATATGAATACTCGTTATGCTCATATTCTTAGTGTTTCTTCTAGTTGCTGCAAAATTCCTTTTTAGCTCGTGTTTTTCTTGCATCTCTTATTCAGAGTTGTTAGTTTTAGTAGAGTTGTGTTAGTACTATCTTGTTTCATTGCTTATCTCTTGGAGAGTTTTTTTAGTATAAAATGCTTGGTGTTGGAAAGTTGTAGTACAGTTTTCGTGCTTATAATGGTGCAAATAGAAGCTTGTATAGACTGTGGCTAGACTTTTTCATGTCATGCTAGATGTTATTTTAATTTTAAGCCTAGTGGTTATTTTTTTTAGCATGACTTGTCTCAATTAGCTGAGACTGTTTAATGTGCCATTGAAAGAATCATGAGTTGTTGTTGTCATATTGAAGCATAAATTTGTGGTTTTCTCCTTTGAATGTTTTATTTGGTTGACTTGGCGCATGCTTACACCATGTTTATGCCTACAAACCAGTCACTTATAGCCTCTATGATCATTTAGTTTTTGAAATTGTAATACCCTTTATGCTTTGATTAATGATGTTTTTGTCGCTATGCATGATTATGGCCATTGTCGCTCTCTTGATTTGCCACTCCCATTCTTTTGCTAGCCTCCACCTGTACTGAGTATGAGCTCTACTCGTGAATCCAACTCCCCAAAACCAAAGTATGACAAATGTGTCCACCATACCTACCTACATGTGGTATTTAACCGCCACTCCAAAGTAAATTGCTCATGTGTTACCTTTAAATTTTTCAAAATTACTCATGTTTTATCTCATGAGGACGTAAATAGAGAATCTTTATCTCACTTGTTGATTGGACTTTCACACCCTGGAATAGTGGCTTCATCCTCTTATACAAATGATAGAAGAGCTGGCAGCGGGGTGCCTAGCCCCAAACTTAATACAACAAATTCTCTTTACTATTTTTGCCCCTGATTTATCAGTCAAAACATAATTGTGTAAACAAAAGAGAAAGAGGGATGACCTTCTACCGAGATGCGTCCTTCTATGGGAGCCGCTCTTGTGAAGTCTAGTTGGCTTGTGACATATTGTAGTTTATGTTTACCATTCGTTGACATAAGCATACACATTGATGGTGCAGGTCTTGCACTCGTTGGGAGACCCCAAGAGGAAGGTTATGATGAGCACATTAGCAGTTTTCCCTTAGTAAGAAACAAAGGTTTAATCGACCAATAGGAGGAAGGAGTAACTTCAGAAGGTTGAAGCAGCTGAGATGGCAGGGCGCACTACTGGTTTAGAAGCAACGTGGAACCTACACAACACAATCAAATCACTTTGCCCCAACAAAGCAGTGATGTTGTCAATCTCACTGTTTTTGCTGAACACAAAGAGGTTAACCATATGGTGTGGAAAACAGTATGAAAGCAGTAGCAGCAGTATGAAAGCAGTATGAAAGTAGTAGGTGTTTTATCAGTATGAGGAAAAAGGACCGGGGTCCACAGTTCACTAGTGGTGTCTCTCCGTGAAAGATAAATAACATGTGTGGTGAACAAATTACAGCTGGGCAATTGACAGAAATGAAGGCTGCACCGTAGTGCATATGAAAGAAATAAAGATGTTATGTGATTCATGCGGAAATTACAACTAAATACATAGACCATCATCCAACTGCATCTATATCTAATAATCCACCCTCCGAATATCATCCAAACAAACGTTGGGTATTAAGTTGCAAGCAACAGATTATCGCCGTAAGCAAAGTATGTAATGTAAACAATGTAAACTAGGAAAACACCATTGTTTTCTCCCTAATGGCAACAACACATCCTCCATTCGTCACGTTTCTGTCACTCGAGCACAGATGCACAGGAGGCATGAACCCACTATCGATCATAAAGACTCCCTCTTGGAGTTACTAGCATCTACTTGGACAGAGCATCTACAAATAACGGAGAGCATGCAAGATCATAAATAACATATGCATGAAGATAACATGATAGATTAATAATAAGAATACATAGCATTCAACATTCATCATATCCCAGAAAACACAACATGTAGCATTACATAAAGATAATCTTGATCATTTTAGGCAACTCACAAGATCTAAAGTGTGTAATGTAAACAATAAAATCATCCTTAGACAAAGCATTGTTGTTTTCTCCCTAATGACAACAACACATCCCCCACCCGTTACGTTTCTGTCACTCGAGTGTGAGTGAAAGGGAGGCTTGAACCCACTATCGAGCATAAATACTCCCTCTTGGAGTTACAAGCATCAATTTGTCCAAAGCTCACGGGAACTAAACATGAGGCATAAAGATGAGAGAACAACCATCTAGCATGGAGGCTATTAGTGGAGGCTATTAATGACTGGTTCATAGTCATAAACATGGTGTGAGCACGCGCCAAGTCAACCAAATAAAGCATTCAAAGGAGAACACCAAAAATTTATGCTTCAATATGACAAGAACAACTCATGATTCTTCTATGGCACATTAAACACTCTCAGATATTTGAGGCTAATCATGCTACTAAATAACCACAAGGCTTTAGAACTAAAATAACATCTAGCATGATATGAAAAAGTCTAGCCATAGTCTATACAAGCTTCTACTTGCACCATTAAAAATTCTACCTCAAGCAGCAGTTTCTTTCCCAACAAGCACCATACAAAGCATGCTTGAACAAAAACTCTCTAAATGCTAAAGCAAGCAAACATGAGAGGACTCAAAAAATACTACTAAAACTAACAACTCTGAATAAGAGATGCAATGAAAACGAGAGCTAAACAAGAATTTTTGCAGCAACTACAAGAAAAACTAAGAATACTAGCATAGCAAGTATTCAAACGAAAAAGCGGAGCGTGTCTCTCTCCCAAACAAAGAATGCTAGGATCAAACTATATTATTGAAGCAATGAAAATAAAAGAAAACAAAGGAAAACAAAAGAAAAACAATCAGACGCTCCAAGTAAACTTCATATGATGTGACCGAATAAAAATATAGTTTCACGAGAAGTGACCTGATAGATAGTTGATGAAGAAGGGGATGCCTTGGGAATCCCCAAGCTTAGATGCTTGAGTCTTCTAAAAATATGCTTGGATGAACCAGAGGGGCATCTGATACGTCTCCAACGTATCTATAATTTCTGATGTTCCATGTTGATATTATGTGAACTGCGACATGTTTTCTCCCTTCTTTATAGAATTTTACATGTTTTCTGGGACTAATCTATTAACAAGATGCCAAGTGCCAGTTCCATGTTTTCTGCTGTTTTTTATTTCAGAAAAGTTGTTCTGGAAATATTCTCAGAATTGGACCCACGAATCCCGAAGTTCCTATTTTCCCCGGAAGCATCCAGAAGTCCGAAGATGAGTCGAAGACGGGCACTAGGGTGGGCTCACCATAGCCAGGCGCGGCCCCACCCTAGGCCGTTCCTGGGGATGGTGAGGTCCCCCTGGTCGCCCACCGATGTCGCCCTTTCGCCTATTTATTCCCCTCCGAAGGAAAACCCTAGGGACCTGATAAAAAATCCCCGAAAAGTTCCGCAGCCGACGTCATCGTCAACCCTAGATCGGGGGGTTCTGAAGCTGTCTCCCGACACCCTGCCAGAGAGGAGATCATCACTGGAGGCCTCTTCATCACCATGCCTTCCTCCGGAGTGATGCGTGAGTAGTTCATCCTTGGACTACGGGTCCATAACAGTAGCTAGATGGTTGTCTTCTCCTCCTATGCCTCAATGTTTAGATCTCGTGAGCTGCCTAACATGATCGAGATTGTTCTTATGTAATTCTATGTGCTGTGTTTGCTGGGATCCGATGAATATTAAACTTATGCCAAGTTGATTATAGTCTTTATTGCATATGTTATTTGTGATCTTGCATGCTTTCCATTGCTAGTTGTTTCTCTGTCCAAGTAGTTGCTAGTGACTCCAAGAGGGAGTATTTATGCTCGATAGTTGGGTTCATGCCTCCTTTTCTCCTGTGCTCGAGTGACAGAAACGTGACGGGGGAGGATGTGATGTTTCCATCAGGGAGAAAACAGCGGTGTGAGTGCCCGCGTGCAGAATCATTGCTTACATTACACACATTGCTTAATGCGATTATCTGTTGCTTGCAACTTAATACCTAAGGGGGTTCGGATGATAACCTGAGGGTGGATTATTAGTCATAGATGCAGTTGGATTACGGTCTATGTATATTGTTGTAATGCCCGCACTAAATGTCATAGTAGTCATCATGTCATGAATGTGCACTACGGTGCAACCTCTATTTGTCAATTGCCCAGCTGTAATTTGTTCACCCAGCATGCTATCTTTTATGGAGAGACACGACTAGTGAACCTATGAACCACGGTCCATTTTCCTACACTGTTAAAAAAACCACTACAATTCACTGCTTTCTTTACTTACTGCAAGCATACACAATTTTCCATACTATACGTCTAATCTTTGTTTTCAGCAAGACCGGTGAGATTGACAACCTCACTGTACCGTTGGGACAAAGTATTTTGGTTGTGTTGTGTGCAGGGTTCCGCGTTGTTGCTGACACCGGTGAGGCGCCATCACCACCATCAGTGGCATTAACCTTCCGAAGATCCTCTTTCTCCTACTGGATTGATAACCTTGGTTCTTAACTGAGGGAAATTCTTACCGCTGTACTCATCACACCCTCCTCTTGGGGTTCCCAACACGCCATCCATAGCAACCAGAATTTCTGGTGCCGTTGCCGGGAAATTAAAATTCATCATCAGGAAGTCTCCCCGTCAAGGCACCATCAAGGGGTAGCAGCATCCCCAAGCTTTGACCTTGCACTCTTCTTTATCACATATATCACCTCTTCTCTTCACCCTTGAAAACTTCCTTCACACCACACTCAAACAGTAATTCACATTAGAGGGTTAGTGCAACAATTAAAAATCAATTGGTTCTGTATGTCACAAGTACTATTGATACTTTTAAACATTAGCTACAGCCACTAATGTTTTTTGAAGCAAAGAAACCCACTTGACATCACAAAAGAGCAAATGCAAGAAAAATCGCAGAATCTGTCAAAACCAGAACAGTCTATAAAGACGAATTTTTTAGAGGCACTTACGTTGCTCAGATCTAAAAACTTAAAGAACAAAAACATTGCGAAATTAGCCGAGGAATAAGCACAAGAAATTTCAGGTCATTCTGATTTTGTATGATTGATACGATTTTTTACGGTTGACAGCAGAAATCTGTTTCCTGCGCAGAAATCCGAAAACCAACTCCAACTCTCGTCAGAAACCTTACTTGGCACTACTAAAACATGAAAATAAAGATACAAAGGAGTTTCTACAAAAGTATACAACCCCTTGACTCAAAGAAAACAGATAAAAACAAAGAAAAAATAAAACCATGGGTTATCTCCCAAGAAGTGCTTTTCTTTAATGCCTTTTAGCTAGGCCCAGAAAAGTGGAATCAAGTATTTTCAAATGGAGGGGCATTCAAATCAAGATTTGGCAATTCCTTAATAATGCATTGTATTTTATCTAAGTGAGTTTCAGAGCCTCCTCTCTTAGAACTTTTAGGCTTACTATCTTCGTCAAATAAATTCTCAGGAACAATCCAATCAAAATTCTTTTCTTGGGCTTCATGCAGTGCTATCAATTTAAAGGAGATTGGTATTTTATCCTCCTTTTCATCATTGGATTCAGTTTTTGGAGCACCAACAATATATACAAATGAGCCAAGCATATTGAAACGATCAAAGACTTTTCTAGCTTCTATAGCAACATCTCCAAATTCTTTAAGCATGGTTTCTAAGATAAAATTCCTTTTCTCAATATCTTCAATGTTATTCAAGTTGAGGAACATATGTTGTAATATGGGATGGAGGTTAATAAACCTAGCTTCTAACATGTGAACTAAAGAAGTTGCAGCAGTCTCATAATTGGGAGCAAGTTCTACTATGGATTTTTCCTCAAAATTATCATGCTTACTAACATGATCAAAGAAATTTTTAATGTTATCCTTTCCAAGTATAGAACCACTTCCTACCGGCAAATCTTTTAGGTTAAACTTAGGGAACAACATGATGAAAAATAAAAGTGACAACTAGAATAAAAACTATATTTTTTGTGTTTTTGATAAAGATAAGCAAACAAGACAAAATAAAATAAACTAAGCAAAACAAAAACAAAGTAAAGAGATTGGAAGTGAGAGACTCCCCTTGCAGAAATTCTCTTCCTCCCCGGCAATGGCGCCAGAAAAATAGCTTGATGGTGCAGGTCTTGCACTCGTTGGGAGACCGCACGAGGAAGGTATGATGAGCACATCAACAGTTTTCTCTCGGAAAGAAACCAAGGTTTAATCGACCAGTAGGAGGAAGGAGTAACTTCAGAAGTTTGTAGCAGCTGAGATGGCAGGGCGCACTACCGGTTCGGAAGCAACATGGAACCTACACAACATAATCAAATCACTTTTCCCCAACGAAGCAGTGAGGTTGTCAATCTCACCGGTTTTGCTGAACACAAAGAGGTTAAACGTATGGTGTGGAAAACAATATGAAAGCAGTAGAAGCAATATGAAAGAGTAGGTGTTTTATTAGTATGAGGAAAAAGGACCGGGGTCCACAGTTCACTAGTGGTGTCTCTCCGTGAAAGATAAATAACATGTGTGGTGAACAAATTACAGCTGGGAAATTAACTGAAATGAAGTCTGCACCGTAGTGCATATGCAAGACATAATTACTATGTGATTCATGCGGGCATTACCACAAAATACATAGACTGTCCTCCAACTGCATCTATGTCTCATAATCCACCCTCCGAATATCATCCGAATAAATGTTGGGTATTAAGTTCCAAGCAACAGATTATCGCCTTAAGCAAAGTGTGTAATGTAAACAATGTAAACTCGGTAAACACCGTTGTTTTGTCCCTAATGTCAACAACACATCCTCCATCCATCACATTTCTGTCACTCGAGCGCAGATGCAAAGGAGGCATGAACCCACTACCGAGCATAAATACTCCCTCTTGGAGTTACTAGCATCTACTCTGCCAGAGCATCTACTAATAATGGAGAGCATGCAAGATCATAAATAACATATGCATGAAGATAACATGATAGATCGATAATCAGAAGACACATCATTCAACATTCATCAGATCCCAGCAAACACAACATGTAGCATTACATAAAGATGATCTTGATCATGTTAGGAAACTCACAAGATCTAAACATGAAGTACAAAGTGGAGCGAACAACCATCTAGCTACTGCTATGGAACCGTAGTCTAGGGATGAACTACTCACGCATCACTTCGGAGAAGGGCATGGTGGTGTAGACCCCTCCGGTGATGAAATCCCCTCCCGGCAAGGTGTCGGGGAGAGCTCCAGAACCCTCCCGATCTCGGGATGAATATGACGGCGGCCTCGGGTGTTTTTTGGGATAAAGTGGAATATATTTAGGGTTTACGCCTCGGGGGGTATAAATAGGCGAAAAGACAAAGGCGGTGGAGGCCGGGGGCCCGCACCACCCCATGGCGTGGCCTTGGGGCACCGCCCTATGGTGTGGGCCCCCTCCGGGTCTTTTTGCGACTCCGTGGAACCTTCGGAAATTATAAGACTTCTGGGCTTCGAATTTTCCAATTCCGAGAATATTTCCAGAACAACTTTTTTGAAAGTAAAAACAACAGAAAACATGGAATTGGCTTTGTGGTATCTTGTCAATGGGCTAGTCCGGAAAATCGATAAAAATTACATAAAGTGTATAGCAAACATGTGGGAAACAATAAGAAAACAACATGGAACACCAGAAATTAAGGATACGTTTATGACGTATCACACACCTCTCTAAAAAATGTTTTCAATACCTCTGTTTATTAAAATAAAAATCTCTAGCACATGAGTTCATCCCTGCTTCCCTTTGCGAAGGGCCTTTCTTTTACTTTTATGTTGAGTCTCCATCTTCTAACTTTATGTACAGTTGAGAGAGAATAGTTGCCATTCTGATTTTAATGTGCATTTGTCCCAGAAACATTATTAATTGATTCATGATGTGTTATTATTTTCTCTCAAATTATTTGTTCTAGTCATCCTCTTAAAATTTGAAGGTGTTCTGGCATTTATGTTTTCCCCACTCTTAAGGACATGCGAAATATCACTTTGCTATGTTTTCTCTATGCTTGAAACAAACGTATACCTTTCGAGTGCATTATTATTTATGATCTTTTATTTGTGTTACTTTTCATGATGCAAATTGATTGCTATGTTTCATTGTTAAAATTATATCTATCATGCTTGTGTTTAAAGTACTATGATCTCAGCTTACTTATGTTTTTTACAATTTAGATGATCAAGTTTATGTTGGTAGCATGTCACCTCAGAAATTATGTGTTTTTATCGTTTACCTACTCGAGGACGAGTAGAAACTAAGATTGAGGATGTTGATACGTCATAAACGTATCCTTAATTTCTGATGTTCCATGTTGTTTTCATGCAATATGCTACTTGTTTTCTTTACACTTTATGTAATTTTTATCGATTTCCTGGGACTAACCTATTGACAAGATGCCATAGAGCTAGTTCCTGTTTTCTGCTATTTTTAGTTTCAGAAAAGTTGTTCTCCAAATATTCTCGGAATTGGAAAATTCGAATCCCAGAAGTCTTAGAATTCCTGAAGGTTCCACGGAGTCCCGAAGAGACTCGGAGGGGGGCCACATGGGGCTGGGAAATGCGAGAAAAGTCCCCCGCCAAAAATAACCTTACATGCTAAAGAAGCTACTGGATGGCCCAAATTTATCTGGACGGGCTAAGTAATTGGACCACGTCATCTACCATGTTAACCGGCTTCGAAAAAGGCAGAATTTTTTTTTCAACTTTTTGTGTTAGTTTAGGTCCTATCAACCATGCAAAACCATATTTGAGCTCAAGTTCTCAAGATATCCACTCATGTCTGCCCTCAACGTGAGAGTTCGACATTCTAGTGCAAACCCCTCTTCTTGGGGTAAGGTGCCTGAAAGGTGTCACATTTGGGAAATATGTATTTTCTGTTCTACCCGCCCACAACAATTGTATATACATATATTAGTACACCATGAAAGATTTGTAATGTTTCTTTTGCATACCACGCATGGGTTAGCTCCAAACCCTAATCCGTAAGGCACTATATAGTCAACCCCTTTGACTGGCTTCAAAGAGGGGTAGACCGTTTGATTTTTCCCATTGTTTATTTTTAGAGGTGTCTGATACGTCATAAACATGTCCTTAATTTCTGATGTTCCAAGTTGTTTTCATTCCATATGCTACATGTTTTCTTTACACTTTATTTCTTTTTTATCGATTTCCTAGGACTAACCTGTTGACAAGATGCCACAGAGCGAGTTCCTATTTTCTGCTTTTTTTAGTTTCAGAAAAGTTGTTCTGGAAATATTCTCGGGGTTGGAAAATTCAAAGCCCATAAGTCTTAGAATTCCCGAAGGTTCCACGGAGTCCCGAAGAGACATGGAGGGGGGGCACACCATACGGCGCCCCCCCCCGGCCGCGCCATGCGGTGGTATGGGCCCCTCGGGCGCCCACCGCCATCGCCCATCGTCAACCCGAGTTCGCGAGGTTTCTGGAGTTCTCCCCGGTACCCTACCGGGAGGGGAAATCATCACCGGAGGGCTCTACTGTCACACCCCAGTTTTTGGATTCTTGTACTGTGTTCAAGAAGACAAAATTAGGGCCAATTTTTTTTCTAACAACATGATTGCTTGAACTAACATGTGTTTATGATCTTAATCATATTTCGAACACAAGTTTTGTTTCTTGATAAAACCAATATCAAATTTTTCTGAAAACAATTCTTTAAATTTTCCCCTGTTGTTTTCTCTGTTGATTACTTGAGTGAATTTTATTCCAAGACTTGGATCATTCTTGATTGCATCCTAAAATAAACATTTAACTTTGTTGGATCCAAGAAAACAAAATTTCAAAATGATTTATCAAAGTTTTCTTTTAAGATTTCTATAGAAACTATACCCTGAAAATATAGTCAAGTACCTGTTTTCCACCTTTGTTTTCACTAGGCTATAAAATGTTATTTTATGTTTTATTGACTTTTATTTGTTCCTTGATATATGTACTACAAATACATAAGCTTGGTTTTATTTTTGGATTAATAAAAATTATCTTTTTCTTGTTGCCTTTGTGGTATAAAAATAAGGCAGAAAAAGGCATTTTTGGAAAACAGAGAAAAATAGAAAGTACACCTTTTCCCACATTGTTTTCATAGCCTTAAACTATTTCAAATTGGTTTAAAAAGTTTTTTCTGAAATTTTATAACATGTTTAACAAACTCCAACTTGGAAAACAAAAATTGGAATCCATTTGGTCTCTGAAAACTTTTCAAACTTTTTGCTCATTTCATCTGTTTTCCAACACTTAGAGAATTTTCTAAACAGTAACAAATACGATTTTGGGCAGATGTTTTCTCTACCTTTCCTTGCAAGATTAGAAGTGATACCTTGTACCTTGTGTTGACCACGGTTTGGACTCCATCTTGGATGCTTGGCCTGCCATCTAGGAGCCTTGAGTGAGAAGGAAACAAAGTGAGAGAATGGAGGGAACATGGCGATGTGGCATGGTATGGGTCACCATGCCTTGACCTTTGACCCATGCCATTGATATTTCCTCACTCCAACAGCCAACCATTGACTTTCTCCTTGGTGGTCTTGCCCCTGACCACATTTTGCCTTGTTGTGATGTGACCAAAAAGCCCCTTGGGCACCTCCTATGCCATCAAATGGCATGAACCCAAAGCCACCCTTGCCATTTTGTTCTTACCCTTGGTTATAAGCCACTACTTGTTAGTTCCTTGCTCCACAACCCTCCTCCACATCCCCTCACGACCACACTCCATTCCCAAGCTTAGAAGAGGCCTTGAGATAGCCCTGTGAGCTCCTTGAGCTCCAAAATCGCCGCCGGCCATTTTTTTAAACCGAGGTGAGGAACCTCAAATCCTGCAGACATTTTCTTGTTGTTTTGAGCTTGTGAAAAATAGTTTTCATGCAGATTAATTTCTACGAAAATTCACAGCACTAGGTTTATGTTTTGCTAACCATGTCCCGTTGGAAGATCCAAGTTTGCACTTTTATTTTTGTCACAATACCTGTTTTGCCATTTTTGTCATAACTTTTGGAATTTGTATCCATTTTGGTCAAATCAAATTGTTTTGAGTATCCTGTGAGTAGATCTATCCATAGGACTTGGCCTCACATCAACGTAAGTTACCAAATGGAAATGCCATTCATTTTGGTAAAAGACCAATAGCCTTTTCTAGGATTTTTAGAGGGCGCTTAAAAATGATTTTTGAGGTGAATCCAATTGGATGAGTTTTATTATGACTATATCTATCTAATCCTAGCTTGGATGAATTTTTGGAGCCCTAGATTATTTTTGGTGAGCAAAACTAGAAACAACACCTTTTATGTTTTCTTGTTTATGTGTGTAATTGTTTGGTAAGTAATGTTTGGTTGTTTGAATCTTGGTTTCTAGCTTATATAGGTGTGTTACCACTTTTTATTAGGTTTTTTTCTTGCAATACAACTACCTTAGGAAGTGTGTGCATGATTGGAAATCATATGGTAATAGAAGTAGCATTTAGTTGTTTTCTAGTATTTATTCTTGAATATGTTGTGTGAGCCAAATCTTTGTGTGCTTGTTACCTAAGTTTGTGCTATGATTTTGGTGAGTCTAGTACCATTTTGGTACTGTTGTTTTGATGATATCACATCTGTTATCTTACACTTTATTTTATAGAGATGCATGTGTAACATTTGCTATTTTTCCTAGTTTTATTATTTGGATTATTGTGTGGACCAATCTTGGTAGATTTGTTTTACCTAAGTTGTGTTGTTCTTGAGTGGAGTCCAGTACCATTTTGTTACTGTTATTTCTATGCTATTATATATGTTAACTTGCATCTTATCTTATAGCAAAGCATGAGTAACATTTGTTATTCTCCTAGTTGTATTATTTGGATTATTGTGTGGGCCAATCTTTGTAGGTTTGTTTTGCCTAAGTTTGTATTATGCTAGAGTTGAGTCCAGTACCATTTTGGTACTGTTATTTTTATGTTATTATCTCTGTTAGATTGCAACTTATTTTATAGCAAAGCATGTGTAAGATTTGTATTTGTTTTCACTAGTATTGTTTTCACTAGTATGAATAGTCTAGTGTTGATTGCTTTGTTATATTAATTTTGTCATGTGTGACCAGACGCCTTGTTACCTCTTTTGCCTTGGTATTAGTGGGCCCAAAACCCACTGGTCCCATTTCATCTTGGTTAAGGATGGAAATCCCCAAACATGCACTTGTGTAAAAATAGCATGTAGTACTATATGTTTGTCTAGTATTTTCCACCAAGGGAAATGGTTGTCATTTCACTTATGTAAGGGAGGTGTTTAGTATTTCTTTGTGAATCCTAGTATGTTTAGTTGTGGTTTGTCGCACCCGGACTTCTAAAGGATACTCGCCGTTCCGTTGAACAGTAGTAGATTGGATTACGGGGCTTACCGGCACCCGCGTCCTCTTACGAGTAGGCCAACACACGTATGTGTGACAACCAACCCCTATCTGTTCAGCGTCGACGTAAACTATCCCATAGAAATCAGGACACTTCCATTGACGTACTTCAAACCATACACACATGGTACGTCAACGGCGTTGAACAACTGATATCACAACAGATCTCTACGACACAAAAGATTGAAATAAGTTGCAAATAGCTCTCACGAGAGCAGAGATAGCAAATACAATCATCCAGAGGACACATGTCCCAACATAACATCATTACATCACAGCGGAAGCATTCAAAAGGTCTGAGTACAGACAAGATCCAAATAGGCCGGAAACGAAAAGACGGAGCCCATCCACGAAGTCTCGGATCCTGCCTGGGTCCGCTATCTACTCGTCAGCAGTCTCGTCATACTCCACGTAGTAGCCACCATGAAGATCCTCGGAAACGTCGTCTGCGGAAACCACAGCCCCAAAGGGGTCAGTACATAAACGTACTGGCAAGCAAGACTCACAATTCACCAAAGTGTAACCCGTCAACACCAAGCACAGATGCTTTGGGTTCAACAGAAAGAAGGGGATATAAAAGATGCTGCAACTGGCTGCTCTAACCAACTACAGAACATACTACAACTTCCGGCTATCAGAAAGGAGATAAGATCGTGTATCGTAACCAACTATAGCTAACCACCAAACAAACCCATCCTGGATCTCGCCCCTTATCCAAAGAAGCAATCTGAGGATAACTCACACAGTTGAAATAATGATGGTTCAAATTATTGTGTCAATAAGCCTATTACTAGTCAAGTTGTTAATCATTGGGTGTAAGGTTGTTAATCATTAGGTTTAAGTTGTCCTGAGTACTTGTTAGCCAGTACTTTCACCAAGTAGTCCATAACCGCGGAAAACACGGCTTCTCGAGAAGATTTATCCCTGCAGGGGTGCACCAATTTGGCCGTACACGTATGAATAACCCGCCAGATGGGATGCCTCCCACCAAGCGGGGCACTCAACACAACTCAACTCTTCTTCGCATCAAGCCCAAAGCACCACGTGCTGTGCGTGCGCGGCTAATCGAGCCCCACGAAGAAAAGGGGACCCTCATAGCACTGGAAGACCACGCCGCCCTAAATGCCGACTATAAAAGTTCCACCCTGGCCTGGGCTCGCAAGATCATGCATGCAGCAAATGGAAAGCCCGAACTACGTGTGGCGATTTGGACGAGATGCGAATCGAATCAAATTGAGGGGGGCGCCCATACTCGCTTCCCACATGCGGTTAGTGCGCTCATCATGGATCAGTAGACAAGACCCTTTTCCTATTAGGGTCGACACTAGCAGGCCTCAAAACCACCCTGGGCCTCCTGCCGGTGCCTTATCATCAAATTTATTATTAATAGTAACATTAGCATGATTGATTGATTAAACATCGAGCCCCCAGAACGTAATAACAATATAGCAACTGAAAGTAACGGGTAACAGACTCGAGCAAAACAACCTAAGCATGCTAGTAAGACACTGGCTCAATCAATGGGGTTGTAGGAGTGGTGGTGAGGCAATATCCGGGTTAAGGGATTCATGTGATAGGTTCGTAGCAGAAACAACTACTACTAAGGCTAGCAGAAATAGACAACGGAAAGTATCGGTAACCAATGTTGAAAGGAACACAATGGTTCATGTGAGTGAGGACTTGCCTGCAAACCCAGTAGCCTGGTACTGAGCTAAGATCCTTAGAAGGGGTGTCGTAAGTATCGTCGGTCTCAACGTCGTTGTTTATCCGAGAAGAAGCAAACAGACAATGCAGAAAGATAAACAATCAATAACATGACATAGTGCACAAACATGGGATGATGCATGACCATTTAATTGATGCATCAAAATAAACTAGTTGACAAGATAACAACATGATTAAATGGACCCACATGCAATTGGATTGCATATGGAAAGCCCATGAATTATGGTTGAATTAATTGTTTTACAACTAATCATCATGTGGAAGTGAATTAGCATGATGCATGGATGAGGAAAACAGCAAAATAACAACAATATAAACAATTTGAAATAAGGTTTAACAAGTTTGGAATTTCAGTTATTATGTTAGGAAGTTTTGGTTCCTTAAAGGTGTCACTCAAGCATTTGTTGTTTTCACCACTTTAATTTGTTCAAAATAGATAACAAAGTTTATATTTGAAAAGAAAACAAGATTTTAGTTGGATTACATGTTTCACTTGTTGAAAAAGGATTTAGGATGAATTACTTATGAATTAAACAAGTTAAACAAGATTTAATTGAATTTAATTCAAACATGAACTTATTTGAATTCTTATTTGTTCCAAACATTATGTGAGATTCATATTTGAAAATCTTATACTTTTATGGTTTGAAAACATATTTTGTATGTCCCAAAAGAATTTGTTTTGATCAAGTTATAAATTTAGCAATATTAAATGAATTAAACAAGGTTTAAATTATTTAACCAATTTTAATTATTCAAAACATGAAACAAATTTTATATTTGAAAAGGTGGGTTAATTTTTCATGGAAAACATATTTCATTTGTTGAAATTGGATTTAAAATGAGCAAGTTATTAATTTGGCAATTTTAAATGCAATAAATAGGAAACAGTTGGTTTGAGCAAATTACATTATTCAAAACAGCAGATAAAATTTATATTTGGAAAGTACATGAAAAGTTGATTGGAAAACATATTTAGTTTGTTAAATTTGGAATTTTTATGCCCAAGTTATGAATTTTGCAAGTTTAAGTGAATTTAACAAGTTTTTAAATATTGCACCAATTTAAAATATTCAAAACAGTAACAAATTGCATTGAAAAGGTTGGAAACATGTAGCAAAGGTTTCATTGAACATTTTGAGCTATCAAACATAATTTTTGGGGGATTACTGAATTTATTATGCCATTTTCCATAATCATTCTTATTCTGCCATTTTTAGTAAACAGAGGGAAACATGCTCAAAATTAATTCAATTGTGTCCAAATAAAATACCAATGTGTAGAGTTTGTTAAGACAAATTTTTAGAGACCAAGCTTGCTTAATTTGGATGAGTAGAACTAAAGTTATGAAATTCCAAAGTTCCCAAATTTTATTGCATTTTCAGTAATTAATTAATTAGTGCAAAAATTGTTACAGAAACATATTGCAAATTTGACATTACTGGAAGGATCACAAAATTATGAATCCACAGGATTTTGAATCATTCAAATTGGAGCAAAAATGGATTTTAGATGGATTTTAGAGTTAATGGTCCAGATCTGAGTTTCTGACAATTTGGGCAGAAAAGAAAAAGAAAGCAGTGAAAAAAAGGTGTGGCCTTGGGGGTTCGAACCCTAGACCTCCAGGGTGCGCGCTAGGGACAGGAACCAGATGGGCTAGCTGCTGTGTGTTGGTGGAAAGGGATCTCGGGGGGGGGGGGGATATGCTTCTGCAGGCGGGTGTAACTGAGTTAACTGAACCTGATCGCCCGCTCTGTACCTCGACAGAGACATGGCCGCCGGTCTGCTCACTCGCGGTGGCCGGAGGGGCGCCGAGGGGCTGCGCGGTTGTGGGGTGGTGCGGGGCAGAAGGAGGGAAGGGAGAGGAGGAGGAAGGGGAGAAGGGGAGGATCTCACCTTGGGCGAGCGGACGGAGACCAGGAGGAGGCGGGCGACGGTCGGGGCAGGAGCAGGGGCAGCGGTGGCGAGGACTTGGACGGCGGCGGAGCTCCGGGGCTCCTCGGCCCAAGCCAAGGGGTGGAGGAGGGAGATGGAGCCCTGGGGGTTCCATTCCCATGCCTTGCCCGGCCGGAGGAGGTGGCTGGCGGCGGCGATCACCGGAGGAGAGGAGGCTTCCTGTTGAGGTTTCAGTTACAGAAGGAGTACAGAGAAGAAGGAGATGGAGGGGGAGGAAGAGGATGGCGGCTATGGAGGAGAGGAAGGAGAGAGGGTGGAGCTAGGGGAACCCTAGGGCTAGCCATGGAGTTTATAGGGAGGGGTGGAGGAGCTCCACCGTTTGTTTCTTCTCTGCACATACGTGGTGGCTTCAGATGAAGTCCGTACGAGGAAGAAGAAGTGGAGGGGGGTATTGGGCTAGAAGTAATGGGCTTGGGGGGGGGAAAGATGGGCCTGCTGCTCTCTCTCTCCCTGGTTTCTTTTTATTAATTGTTTTGGTTTTTTTTTTTTTTTTGCTGAATTGAATTAGAGAAGAAAAGAGGGGTTTTGGGTGTTAGGAAAATTGGAGAAATTTTGGGTGAGTTTATTAAGTCAAAAACAATCACTTGCCAAGTTGGTTTTTCAAAAGTTCAAGTCTAAATTGTTATTTGTGATTTAATTCAAATTTTGAAAGAATTTGCTTATGAGGTGATTATTATTGAAAACAACAATTTTAATAGGGTGAACCCTATTGATTTAAATGGAACAAATGATCAAAGTTGTTTTGGTGTTTTTCATAATTTGAAATTGTGTGTTGTTTGATGTTTTTGATTTGAATTTAAATGATTTTGAGATTAACTGATTATTGCAAACCAATTTTAAATGGAGTGATCAAATAATTTTGATTGGAAGCATATGATTAATAATTGTGTTGCAATTTTTATAAGATCAACATGGTTGCTGTTTTGGACAATGTGATTTGAATTTTTAATGCAATTTGAATGAATTTTTGATTATTAAGTGAGTTATAGAAAAACAAGATTTAAATAGGGTGATCAAATGATTTTAATTGGAAACAAATGATTTATTTGTTTTGCAATTTTCATAACTTTCTAAAGGGTTGTTGTTTTTGGAAATTAATTGAATTTGAAAAGGGGTTTGGTAATAAGTGAATTTTGATAGAAACAAAACAACAATTTGGAATCATCACTTTAATGGAAACAATCAATTGTTTTATTTTGAAATATCATTTGGAAATTGTAACATCACAAGGATGAAACAAAAGGTTTGAATTTTGGTTTGAAATTCAAATAGAAAACAAAGGAAAAACAAATGAAAACAGTTGGAAAACAAATGGAAAACAAACAAAACAAATGCAGTCAACATGATGCCATGATGCAAAACATAAAATAACAGAGAGCAAACATTCTAATGGCTATTTTTCAGACTTGGGATGTTACAAAACGCCCCCCCTTGAAGGAATCGCGCCCCGAGATTCCTACTGAGAAAAGAAAAGGTCCGGATACTTCTTGCTAAGATCCTCTTGAGTTGTGACACGTGAAACACATCGTGCACCTTGGATAGTTTTTCTGGAAGTTCAAAACGATAGGAATTCCCGGCAACTCTTCCGGAAAGACGTCAGGGAATTCGCAAACCACCGGAACATTTTCAAATAAAGGGAGAGGTTTTGTATCGAGGGTGTATAGCTGGATAGAACTTGATTCATTTGGAGAATGGACTATCTGGAATGTGGTGATTCAGGAATGCTTCCTCGAAACAACCCCAGGTGATAGGAATGCCAGCTCTCATAGCCTGGAATCAACAGCAACAACAACAACAACAACAACAACAACAACAACAACAGCAACCTTTCTGGCCAGATAGACTTGATATTTGGGAAGTTTTGATTAGACGCCGGTAGAAGAACTGAAATGGAAAACAACAACAAGATTTCAACGGACGAAAAGGATGTTGAAAAGAACAGGATAACGAAGCAACATCGGGAAAACGAGATCAAAAACTCCTGAGGTACTACGGAAAACCCATCCGGGCTTCTAAAGGATCAATATCTACTGCTTAAGGAATAGAGGATTTGCTTCCGGGGCTTACACGCCTCCGTTCTCAATCATGAGTAGGCAACACGATAAATCATGTCACAACCACCTCCATTCCTATGGTCTAGTAGATATAACCATCCTAGAGAAACCAGAATTCGTGAAATCCTAACTTGAAAGTTTAGATGAGAAGGGAAAACAACGTTACACTTCCTTACCAGAAAAGGGAGGGTGGGTGGGGAAAGAAGAAAAAGAACAGAATTCCTACTCTCACGTTTCATTTTTCCTATATAGCTACAAAATAGTTTCTAGGCTCAACTGCGACCAGTAAAAAGGGATCCTACAGGCAGACAGGCTCTGATACCATTTGTCGCACCCGAACTTCTAAAGGATACTCGCCGTTCCGTTGAACAGTAGTAGATTGGATTACGGGGCTTACCGGCACCCGCGTCCTCTTACGAGTAGGCCAACACACGTATGTGTGACAACCAACCCCTATCTGTTCAGCGTCGACGTAAACTATCCCATAGAAATCAGGACACTTCCATTGACGTACTTCAAACCATACACACATGGTACGTCAACGGCGTTGAACAACTGATATCACAACAGATCTCTACGACACAAAAGATTGAAATAAGTTGCAAATAGCTCTCACGAGAGCAGAGATAGCAAATACAATCATCCAGAGGACACATGTCCCAACATAACATCATTACATCACAGCGGAAGCATTCAAAAGGTCTGAGTACAGACAAGATCCAAATAGGCCTAAGAGGCCGGAAACGAAAAGACGGTGCCCATCCACGAAGTCTCGGATCCTGCCCGGGTCCGCTATCTACTCGTCAGCAGTCTCGTCATACTCCACGTAGTAGCCACCATGAAGATCCTCGGAAACATCGTCTGCGGAAACCACAGCCCCAAAGGGGTCAGTACATAAACGTACTGGCAAGCAAGACTCACAATTCACCAAAGTGTAACCCGTCAACACCAAGCACAGATGCTTTGGGTTCAACGGAAAGAAGGGGATATAAAAGATGGTGCAACTGGCTGCTCTAACCAACTACAGAACATACTACAACTTCCGGCTATCAGAAAGGAGATAAGATCGTGTATCGTAACCAACTATAGCTAACCACCAAACAAACCCATCCTGGATCTCGCCCCTTATCCAAAGAAGCAATCTGAGGATAACTCACACAGTTGAAATAATGATGGTTCAAATTATTGTGTCAATAAGCCTATTACTAGTCAAGTTGTTAATCATTGGGTGTAAGGTTGTTAATCATTAGGTTTAAGTTGTCCTGAGTACTTGTTAGCCAGTACTTTCACCAAGTAGTCCATAACCGCGGAAAACACGGCTTCTCGAGAAGATTTATCCCTGCAGGGGTGCACCAATTTGGCCGTACACGTATGAATAACCCGCCAGATGGGATGCCTCCCACCAAGCGGGGCACTCAACACAACTCAACTCTTCTTCGCATCAAGCCCAAAGCACCACGTGCTGTGCGTGCGCGGCTAATCGAGCCCCACGAAGAAAAGGGGACCCTCATAGCACTGGAAGACCACGCCGCCCTAAATGCCGACTACAAAAGTTCCACCCTGGCCTGGGCTCGCAAGATCATGCATGCAGCAAATGGAAAGCCCGAACTACGTGTGGCGATTTGGACGAGATGCGAATCGAATCAAATTGAGGGGGGCGCCCATACTCGCTTCCCACATGCGGTTAGTGCGCTCATCATGGATCAGTAGACAAGACCCTTTTCCTATTAGGGTCGACACTAGCAGGCCTCAAAACCACCCTGGGCCTCCTGCCGGTGCCTTATCATCAAATTTATTATTAATAGTAACATTAGCATGATTGATTGATTAAACATCGAGCCCCCAGAACGTAATAACAATATAGCAACTGAAAGTAACGGGTAACAGACTCGAGCAAAACAACCTAAGCATGCTAGTAAGACACTGGCTCAATCAATGGGGTTGTAGGAGTGGTGGTGAGGCAATATCCGGGTTAAGGGATTCATGTGATAGGTTCGTAGCAGAAACAACTACTACTAAGGCTAGCAGAAATAGACAACGGAAAGTATCGGTAACCAATGTTGAAAGGAACACAATGGTTCATGTGAGTGAGGACTTGCCTGCAAACCCAGTAGCCTGGTACTGAGCTAAGATCCTTAGAAGGGGTGTCGTAAGTATCGTCGGTCTCAACGTCGTTGTTTATCCGAGAAGAAGCAAACAGACAATGCAGAAAGATAAACAATCAATAACATGACATAGTGCACAAACATGGGATGATGCATGACCATTTAATTGATGCATCAAAATAAACTAGTTGACAAGATAACAACATGATTAAATGGACCCACATGCAATTGGATTGCATATGGAAAGCCCATGAATTATGGTTGAATTAATTGTTTTACAACTAATCATCATGTGGAAGTGAATTAGCATGATGCATGGATGAGGAAAACAGCAAAATAACAACAATATAAACAATTTGAAATAAGGTTTAACAAGTTTGGAATTTCAGTTATTATGTTAGGAAGTTTTGGTTCCTTAAAGGTGTCACTCAAGCATTTGTTGTTTTCACCACTTTAATTTGTTCAAAATAGATAACAAAGTTTATATTTGAAAAGAAAACAAGATTTTAGTTGGATTACATGTTTCACTTGTTGAAAAAGGATTTAGGATGAATTACTTATGAATTAAACAAGTTAAACAAGATTTAATTGAATTTAATTCAAACATGAACTTATTTGAATTCTTATTTGTTCCAAACATTATGTGAGATTCATATTTGAAAATCTTATACTTTTATGGTTTGAAAACATATTTTGTATGTCCCAAAAGAATTTGTTTTGATCAAGTTATAAATTTAGCAATATTAAATGAATTAAACAAGGTTTAAATTATTTAACCAATTTTAATTATTCAAAACATGAAACAAATTTTATATTTGAAAAGGTGGGTTAATTTTTCATGGAAAACATATTTCATTTGTTGAAATTGGATTTAAAATGAGCAAGTTATTAATTTGGCAATTTTAAATGCAATAAATAGGAAACAGTTGGTTTGAGCAAATTACATTATTCAAAACAGCAGATAAAATTTATATTTGGAAAGTACATGAAAAGTTGATTGGAAAAAATATTTAGTTTGTTAAATTTGGAATTTTTATGCCCAAGTTATGAATTTTGCAAGTTTAAGTGAATTTAACAAGTTTTTAAATATTGCACCAATTTAAAATATTCAAAACAGTAACAAATTGCATTGAAAAGGTTGGAAACATGTAGCAAAGGTTTCATTGAACATTTTGAGCTATCAAACATAATTTTTGGGGGATTACTGAATTTATTATGCCATTTTCCATAATCATTCTTATTCTGCCATTTTTAGTAAACAGAGGGAAACATGCTCAAAATTAATTCAATTGTGTCCAAATAAAATACCAATGTGTAGAGTTTGTTAAGACAAATTTTTAGAGACCAAGCTTGCTTAATTTGGATGAGTAGAACTAAAGTTATGAAATTCCAAAGTTCCCAAATTTTATTGCATTTTCAGTAATTAATTAATTAGTGCAAAAATTGTTACAGAAACATATTGCAAATTTGACATTACTGGAAGGATCACAAAATTATGAATCCACAGGATTTTGAATCATTCAAATTGGAGCAAAAATGGATTTTAGATGGATTTTAGAGTTAATGGTCCAGATCTGAGTTTCTGACAATTTGGGCAGAAAAGAAAAAGAAAGCAGTGAAAAAAAGGTGTGGCCTTGGGGGTTCGAACCCTAGACCTCCAGGGTGCGCGCTAGGGACAGGAACCAGATGGGCTAGCTGCTGTGTGTTGGTGGAAAGGGATCTCGGGGGGGGGGGGGGGATATGCTTCTGCAGGCGGGTGTAACTGAGTTAACTGAACCTGATCGCCCGCTCTGTACCTCGACAGAGACATGGCCGCCGGTCTGCTCACTCGCGGTGGCCGGAGGGGCGCCGAGGGGCTGCGCGGTTGTGGGGTGGTGCGGGGCAGAAGGAGGGAAGGGAGAGGAGGAGGAAGGGGAGAAGGGGAGGATCTCACCTTGGGCGAGCGGACGGAGACCAGGAGGAGGCGGGCGACGGTTGGGGCAGGAGCAGGGGCAGCGGTGGCGAGGACTTGGACGGCGGCGGAGCTCCGGGGCTCCTCGGCCCAAGCCAAGGGGTGGAGGAGGGAGATGGAGCCCTGGGGGTTCCATTCCCATGCCTTGCCCGGCCGGAGGAGGTGGCTGGCGGCGGCGATCACCGGAGGAGAGGAGGCTTCCTGTTGAGGTTTCAGTTACAGAAGGAGTACAGAGAAGAAGGAGATGGAGGGGGAGGAAGAGGATGGCGGCTATGGAGGAGAGGAAGGAGAGAGGGTGGAGCTAGGGGAACCCTAGGGCTAGCCATGGAGTTTATAGGGAGGGGTGGAGGAGCTCCACCGTTTGTTTCTTCTCTGCACATACGTGGTGGCTTCAGATGAAGTCCGTACGAGGAAGAAGAAGTGGAGGGGGGTATTGGGCTAGAAGTAATGGGCTTGGGGGGGGGGGAAAGATGGGCCTGCTGCTCTCTCTCTCCCTGGTTTCTTTTTATTAATTGTTTTGGTTTTTTTTTTTTTTTTGCTGAATTGAATTAGAGAAGAAAAGAGGGGTTTTGGGTGTTAGGAAAATTGGAGAAATTTTGGGTGAGTTTATTAAGTCAAAAACAATCACTTGCCAAGTTGGTTTTTCAAAAGTTCAAGTCTAAATTGTTATTTGTGATTTAATTCAAATTTTGAAAGAATTTGCTTATGAGGTGATTATTATTGAAAACAACAATTTTAATAGGGTGAACCCTATTGATTTAAATGGAACAAATGATCAAAGTTGTTTTGGTGTTTTTCATAATTTGAAATTGTGTGTTGTTTGATGTTTTTGATTTGAATTTAAATGATTTTGAGATTAACTGATTATTGCAAACCAATTTTAAATGGAGTGATCAAATAATTTTGATTGGAAGCATATGATTAATAATTGTGTTGCAATTTTTATAAGATCAACATGGTTGCTGTTTTGGACAATGTGATTTGAATTTTTAATGCAATTTGAATGAATTTTTGATTATTAAGTGAGTTATAGAAAAACAAGATTTAAATAGGGTGATCAAATGATTTTAATTGGAAACAAATGATTTATTTGTTTTGCAATTTTCATAACTTTCTAAAGGGTTGTTGTTTTTGGAAATTAATTGAATTTGAAAAGGGGTTTGGTAATAAGTGAATTTTGATAGAAACAAAACAACAATTTGGAATCATCACTTTAATGGAAACAATCAATTGTTTTATTTTGAAATATCATTTGGAAATTGTAACATCACAAGGATGAAACAAAAGGTTTGAATTTTGGTTTGAAATTCAAATAGAAAACAAAGGAAAAACAAATGAAAACAGTTGGAAAACAAATGGAAAACAAACAAAACAAATGCAGTCAACATGATGCCATGATGCAAAACATAAAATAACAGAGAGCAAACATTCTAATGGCTATTTTTCAGACTTGGGATGTTACAAAACGCCCCCCCCCCCTTGAAGGAATCGCGCCTCGAGATTCCTACTGAGAAAAGAAAAGGTCCGGATACTTCTTGCTAAGATCCTCTTGAGTTGTGACACGTGAAACACATCGTGCACCTTGGATAGTTTTTCTGGAAGTTCAAAACGATAGGAATTCCCGGCAACTCTTCCGGAAAGACGTCAGGGAATTCGCAAACCACCGGAACATTTTCAAATAAAGGGAGAGGTTTTGTATCGAGGGTGTATAGCTGGATAGAACTTGATTCATTTGGAGAATGGACTATCTGGAATGTGGTGATTCAGGAATGCTTCCTCGAAACAACCCCAGGTGATAGGAATGCCAGCTCTCATAGCCTGGAATCAACAGCAACAACAACAACAACAACAACAACAACAACAACAACAACAGCAACCTTTCTGGCCAGATAGACTTGATATTTGGGAAGTTTTGATTAGACGCCGGTAGAAGAACTGAAATGGAAAACAACAACAAGATTTCAACGGACGAAAAGGATGTTGAAAAGAACAGGATAACGAAGCAACATCGGGAAAACGAGATCAAAAACTCCTGAGGTACTACGGAAAACCCATCCGGGCTTCTAAAGGATCAATATCTACTGCTTAAGGAATAGAGGATTTGCTTCCGGGGCTTACACGCCTCCGTTCTCAATCATGAGTAGGCAACACGATAAATCATGTCACAACCACCTCCATTCCTATGGTCTAGTAGATATAACCATCCTAGAGAAACCAGAATTCGTGAAATCCTAACTTGAAAGTTTAGATGAGAAGGGAAAACAACGTTACACTTCCTTACCAGAAAAGGGAGGGTGGGTGGGGAAAGAAGAAAAAGAACAGAATTCCTACTCTCACGTTTCATTTTTCCTATATAGCTACAAAATAGTTTCTAGGCTCAACTGCGACCAGTAAAAAGGGATCCTACAGGCAGACAGGCTCTGATACCATTTGTCGCACCCGAACTTCTAAAGGATACTCGCCGTTCCGTTGAACAGTAGTAGATTGGATTACGGGGCTTACCGGCACCCGCGTCCTCTTACGAGTAGGCCAACACACGTATGTGTGACAACCAACCCCTATCTGTTCAGCGTCGACGTAAACTATCCCATAGAAATCAGGACACTTCCATTGACGTACTTCAAACCATACACACATGGTACGTCAACGGCGTTGAACAACTGATATCACAACAGATCTCTACGACACAAAAGATTGAAATAAGTTGCAAATAGCTCTCACGAGAGCAGAGATAGCAAATACAATCATCCAGAGGACACATGTCCCAACATAACATCATTACATCACAGCGGAAGCATTCAAAAGGTCTGAGTACAGACAAGATCCAAATAGGCCTAAGAGGCCGGAAACGAAAAGACGGTGCCCATCCACGAAGTCTCGGATCCTGCCCGGGTCCGCTATCTACTCGTCAGCAGTCTCGTCATACTCCACGTAGTAGCCACCATGAAGATCCTCGGAAACATCGTCTGCGGAAACCACAGCCCCAAAGGGGTCAGTACATAAACGTACTGGCAAGCAAGACTCACAATTCACCAAAGTGTAACCCGTCAACACCAAGCACAGATGCTTTGGGTTCAACGGAAAGAAGGGGATATAAAAGATGGTGCAACTGGCTGCTTTAACCAACTACAGAACATACTACAACTTCCGGCTATCAGAAAGGAGATAAGATCGTGTATCGTAACCAACTATAGCTAACCACCAAACAAACCCATCCTGGATCTCGCCCCTTATCCAAAGAAGCAATCCGAGGATAACTCACACAGTTGAAATAATGATGGTTCAAATTATTGTGTCAATAAGCCTATTACTAGTCAAGTTGTTAATCATTGGGTGTAAGGTTGTTAATCATTAGTTTTAAGTTGTCCTGAGTACTTGTTAGCCAGTACTTTCACCAAGTAGTCCATAACCGCGGAAAACACGGCTTCTCGAGAAGATTTATCCCTGTAGGGGTGCACCAATTTGGCCGTACACGTATGAATAACCCGCCAGATGGGATGCCTCCCACCAAGCGGGGCACTCAACACAACTCAACTCTTCTTCGCATCAAGCCCAAAGCACCACGTGCTGTGCGTGCGCGGCTAATCGAGCCCCACGAAGAAAAGGGGACCCTCATAGCACTGGAAGACCACGCCGCCCTAAATGCCGACTACAAAAGTTCCACCCTGGCCTGGGCTCGCAAGATCATGCATGCAGCAAATGGAAAGCCCGAACTACATGTGGCGATTTGGACGAGATGCGAATCGAATCAAATTGAGGGGGGCGCCCATACTCGCTTCCCACATGCGGTTAGTGCGCTCATCATGGATCAGTAGACAAGACCCTTTTCCTATTAGGGTCGACACTAGCAGGCCTCAAAACCACCCTGGGCCTCCTGCCGGTGCCTTATCATCAAATTTATTATTAATAGTAACATTAGCATGATTGATTGATTAAACATCGAGCCCCCAGAACGTAATAACAATATAGCAACTGAAAGTAACGGGTAACAGACTCGAGCAAAACAACCTAAGCATGCTAGTAAGACACTGGCTCAATCAATGGGGTTGTAGGAGTGGTGGTGAGGCAATATCCGGGTTAAGGGATTCATGTGATAGGTTCGTAGCAGAAACAACTACTACTAAGGCTAGCAGAAATAGACAACGGAAAGTATCGGTAACCAATGTTGAAAGGAACACAATGGTTCATGTGAGTGAGGACTTGCCTGCAAACCCAGTAGCCTGGTACTGAGCTAAGATCCTTAGAAGGGGTGTCGTAAGTATCATCGGTCTCAACATCGTCGTTTATCCGAGAAGAAGCAAACAGACAATGCAGAAAGATAAACAATCAATAACATGGCATAGTGCACAAACATGGGATGATGCATGACCATTTAATTGATGCATCAAAATAAACTAGTTGACAAGATAACAACATGATTAAATGGACCCACATGCAATTGGATTGCATATGGAAAGCCCATGAATTATGGTTGAATTAATTGTTTTACAACTAATCATCATGTGGAAGTGAATTAGCATGATGCATGGATGAGGAAAACAGCAAAATAACAACAATAGAAACAATTTGAAATAAGGTTTAACAAGTTTGGAATTTCAGTTATTAAGTTAGGAAGTTTTGGTTCCTTAAAGGTGTCACTCAAGCATTTGTTGTTTTCACCACTTTAATTTGTTTAAAATAGATAACAAAGTTTATATTTTAAAAGAAAACAAGATTTTAGTTGGATTACATGTTTCACTTGTTGAAAAAGGATTTAGGATGAATTACTTATGAATTAAACAAGTTAAACAAGATTTAATTGAATTTAATTCAAACATGAACTTATTTGAATTCTTATTTGTTCCAAACATTAAGTGAGATTCATATTTGAAAAGCTTATACTTTTATGGTTTGAAAACATATTTTGTATGTCCCAAAAGAATTTGTTTTGATCAAGTTATAAATTTAGCAATATTAAATGAATTAAACAAGGTTTAAATTATTTAACCAATTTTAATTATTCAAAACATGAAACAAATTTTATATTTGAAAAGGTGGGTTAATTTTGCATGGAAAACATATTTCATTTGTTGAAATTGGATTTAAAATGAGCAAGTTATTAATTTGGCAATTTTAAATGCAATAAATAGGAAACAGTTGTTTTCAGCAATTTAAATTATTCAAAACAGCAGATAAAATTTATATTTGGAAAGTACATGAAAAGTTGATTGGAAAACATATTTAGTTTGTTAAATTTGGAATTTTTATGCCCAAGTTATGAATTTTGCAAGTTTAAGTGAATTTAACAAGTTTTTAAATATTGCACCAATTTAAAATATTCAAAACAGTAACAAATTGCATTGAAAAGGTTGGAAACATGTAGCAAAGGTTTCATTGAACATTTTGAGCTATCAAACATAATTTTTGGGGGATTATTGAATTTATTATGCCATTTTCCATAATCATTCTTATTCTGCCATTTTTAGTAAACAAAGGGAAACATGCTCAAAATTAATTCAATTGTGTCCAAATAAAATACCAATGTGTAGAGTTTGTTAAGACAAATTTTTAGAGACCAAGCTTGCTTAATTTGGATGAGTAGAACTAAAGTTATGAAATTCCAAAGTTCCCAAATTTTATTGCATTTTCAGTAATTAATTAATTAGTGCAAAAATTGTTACAGAAACATATTGCAAATTTGACATTACTGGAAGGATCACAAAATTATGAATCCACAGGATTTTGAATCATTCAAATTGGAGCAAAAATGGATTTTAGATGGATTTTAGAGTTAATGGTCCAGATCTGAGTTTCTGACAATTTGGGCAGAAAAGAAAAAGAAAGCAGTGAAAAAAAGGTGTGGCCTTGGGGGTTCGAACCCTAGACCTCCAGGGTGCGCGCTAGGGACAGGAACCAGATGGGCTAGCTGCTGTGTGTTGGTGGAAAGGGATCTCGGGGGGGGGGATATGCTTCTGCAGGCGGGTGTAACTGAGTTAACTGAACCTGATCGCCCGCTCTGTACCTCGACAGAGACATGGCCGCCGGTCTGCTCACTCGCGGTGGCCGGAGGGGCGCCGAGGGGCTGCGCGGTTGTGGGGTGGTGCGGGGCAGAAGGAGGGAAGGGAGAGGAGGAGGAAGGGGAGAAGGGGAGGATCTCACCTTGGGCGAGCGGACGGAGACCAGGAGGAGGCGGGCGACGGTCGGGGCAGGAGCAGGGGCAGCGGTGGCGAGGACTTGGACGGCGGCGGAGCTCCGGGGCTCCTCGGCCCAAGCCAAGGGGTGGAGGAGGGAGATGGAGCCCTGGGGGTTCCATTCCCATGCCTTGCCCGACCGGAGGAGGTGGCTGGCGGCGGCGATCACCGGAGGAGAGGAGGCTTCCTGTTGAGGTTTCAGTTACAGAAGGAGTACAGAGAAGAAGGAGATGGAGGGAGAGGAAGAGGATGGCGGCTATGGAGGAGAGGAAGGAGAGAGGGTGGAGCTAGGGGAACCCTAGGGCTAGCCATGGAGTTTATAGGGAGGGTGGAGGAGCTCCACCGTCTGTTTCTTCTCTGCACATACGTGGTGGCTTCAGATGAAGTCCGTACGAGGAAGAAGAAGTGGAGGGGGTATTGGGCTAGAAGTAATGGGCTTGGGAGGGGGGAAAAGATGGGCCTGCTGCTCTCTCTCTCCCTGGTTTCTTTTTTTATTAATTGTTTTGGTTTTTTTTTTTGCTGAATTGAATTAGAGAAGAAAAGAGGGGTTTTGGGTGTTAGGAAAATTGGAGAAATTTTGGGTGAGTTTATTAAGTCAAAAACAATCACTTGCCAAGTTGGTTTTTCAAAAGTTCAAGTCTAAATTGTTATTTGTGATTTAATTCAAATTTTGAAAAAATTTGCTTATGAGGTGATTATTATTGAAAACAGCAATTTTAATAGGGTGAACCCTATTGATTTAAATGGAACAAATGATCAAAGTTGTTTTGGTGTTTTTCATAATTTGAAATTGTGTGTTGTTTGATGTTTTTGATTTGAATTTAAATGATTTTGAGATTAACTGATTATTGCAAACCAATTTTAAATGGAGTGATCAAATAATTTTGATTGGAAGCATATGATTAATAATTGTGTTGCAATTTTTATAAGATCAACATGGTTGCTGTTTTGGACAATGTGATTTGAATTTTTAATGCAATTTGAATGAATTTTTGATTATTAAGTGAGTTATAGAAAAACAAGATTTAAATAGGGTGATCAAATGATTTTAATTGGAAACAAATGATTGATTTGTTATGCAATTTTCATAACTTTCTAAAGGGTTGTTGTTTTTGGAAATTAATTGAATTTGAAAAGGGGTTTGGTAATAAGTGAATTTTGATAGAAACAAAACAACAATTTGGAATCATCACTTTAATGGAAACAATCAATTGTTTTATTTTGAAATATCATTTGGAAATTGTAACATCACAAGGATGAAACAAAAGGTTTGAATTTTGGTTTGAAATTCAAATAGAAAACAAAGGAAAAACAAATGAAAACAGTTGGAAAACAAATGGAAAACAAACAAAACAAATGCAGTCAACATGATGCCATGATGCAAAACATAAAATAACAGAGAGCAAACATTCTAATGGCTATTTTTCAGACTTGGGATGTTACATGGTTCGTTTGTTAACATAATATTCCCTTAGGGGTATCATGTTAAGGAATGTTTCACTATTTTTTGGTAAATTAAATATTGTTTGTTAATAAAATGTTTCCTTGTGATTGATAAATTATTTGTGAATGAGTTTCATTGAGTGTTTGGATTTTTGAAAGTGTTTAGTAAATCTTTTATTGAGTGCATAGCTACTGGTTGTGTGGTTTCTACCTTGATTGCTTGCTAAATAGATGAGTAGAAGAGCATGTAGTATTAGAATTTTTTATGCTTGCTTAATAGGTGGTTTCATGAAATTATTTTGTGGCATTGGTTAGTAGCATGTGTAAGGTTTGTGTGCTGTTAGTAGGTATAATTATATTAATGACTTTCTTTTTTAGAGTTAAGCATCCTTGTAGCATTGTTTGCTTCTCTAGTGTTGAACTAGTGTCACCACTAGAAATTATGATTTTGCTCTAGTATTGTTGTCTTTTATTTTGTGAGTGTATGAGTTTATTCTAGCATGGTTAGGATGTAATTACTTCTGTTATTATGCCATGACTTCTTTAGTTTCATGTTTCTATAGTTGTAGGATGAAAGTATTTCCTTATAGCATGCTTGTGTAGAATTCCATACTAGTATGCTATAAATCCAGCCCTGTCTTTATGTTATTTGATAAGAGTATTATCTTGTGTGATGGTGGTGTTTTAGATTATACTTTATGACTTGTTACCATTGGTTGAGCTACTGGTTTGTCTTGTTTGTTTTCATGATTGATGGATTGCATAACTTTAAGTAGACATAAGCATAGTCTATAACTAGCCTGTTCATATGTGATGTGCTTACTTGCTGTTTGGAATTTGCCTGAGTGATTGCCTTAGCATGAGTATTGTACTTATGTTATTTGTTGTGCTAGTGTTGTTGTTGTTCTTAGTATCTTGTTATCAATGCAATTAGTTTAATCATGAACTTGTTTGGTTATGATTGCTTGTGTGTTGTTAATACCCACTGCCATGGGTATTACTTTGATTGATTGCTATTATTTTCATAGTCTCGCTTTTTGTGCCCACAAGCTATATTTTTAGCTTCTTGGATATCTTACTCTGATATTGGTACACCCACTCCATATATGGTATGTAAGATGTGGGATGTGGTTTCTCAACCATATACGCGTTTGACGATAGTTTCGTACCCTGAGAGTTTGTGAGATAGTTTTCGCGATAACGTTCGAGAGATTGCGCTAGTATAAGTTTGCTTGATGTATGTGTTGTTTAGTTTAGTGTTTGGTCTTTAGTTCTGAGTGTGTGTCTTTTATTCTTTTACGACGTTAGAAAACGAAGAAGAAGAAGCAATTGTGGAGCTGTGCGTCAAGTTCAAACTACTTCAAGGCCAGGGACATTAAGAGATTTAAGGCAAGCCATCCTTATGCTTGTTGTTATACTGCACTTATCATTATCTATCATGCATGTTTTACTTCTGAAAAGTTTTACAAAACTTTGATTACCAAAAAAACTATTTTTGAGTGACTATTACTACTACTATTATATATACTATGCCAGTAGTTGATACTTGGTGTTACCAAGCCCATAGCCACTATATGGTATTTATTACCATCAAAAATATTAGTCCCTAAGTGGACACTCTAAAAATGTGTTTTTGCAAAACAAAGGCTTTATGGAAAACCCGGAGAAAAGGCTGAGCCTTATTCACTGGAGGATTGTTGAAGTGGTCATTTTTGGAAAAATGGTGTTTTACAAAAATGACACATAACCTAGTCTTCGCCGGACAACCTTTGCCGTACTGCCACTTTACCCCAACATGGGCACGGGGCTTAACTTGAAGTTTGTTCTTGTTAGTGTGTGTTCTATCTCAATTTGCTATAAGGGCGTGACGTCCCTCGAACCGAAATGCCGCCAGTCATGAATTCAATTAGGCATACCCAGTGAGGGATTAAGTTCTCCTCCGGGTGCGATGGTTGGGTCTCCTACCGTGGCGGGGTGGGACCTGGTGCCGGGGAGATTATACCCAACTTAAGAGATAGACATGTACTAGCTTGGACATAGTGGATGGTTAGGATCAATTATCTGATGTTTACATACTGTTGTTACAGTCCGTGGTTGTTCATGACGGATGTACTGGATCTGGTGGATGTGTACACCTCTGCAGAGTACAACTATTTCGAAGTAGCCGCGTCCTCGGATATGGACAGTTGAATGGCCATGTAGCTAGCATTGTGTCAATGTTTTCAGAAAGGAGTTTTCAAAAATGTGTTGGACTTATGAAGTTTGGAAAGGAGGAAATCGTGTACCGCGGAGGTACCGTTGATGAAAAGCCAGAAGTTGTTTTACAAAAAGTTTTGCAAAGAGAAAACATTCTTTTAGAAAATGAGTTTATACCTCTTGTACATGCGATATCTACAAGAGAAATAAAACTATATTATCTTCTTTTGAAGTATCTTCTTCAACAAAGATACAAAGATTTTCAAAATCAACTATGATATGTCTTACATATATCATTGATAGGGAACCCTATGTATAGCCTACCTATTCCGCTATATAAGCATACTTGCATTTTTGATAAGCTACATGATGGATGTCTTGATGAGTACATTCAAATGTACTCATATTGGTTTCGTCCCTGGTATTTATTTGCCAGACTTCGAGAAGGAGTCTCAGACGGAGATCTATGAAGAGGAGTACGGAGCTGATGGCTTTGCGAACTAGGATCGTCTCCCGGCCAGCAGCCTGTAAGTTAAGGCGTGACTTGGGATCTACTAAATTGTGTGTTTAGTCTTCCGCTGTGTGTGTCGTGTGTTGCCCTGCGTGGCAGTTGTGTTGGACTTGGTCATGTGACCATGTCTCTTTGTAAGCGCTTTATGCAACCGTGTAATGGATATTGTATCTGGGTACCAACTTGATATGTTGTTCACGACTGGTGTGATCTGGGATCGTGAATGTATGCACATCGAAGGTGTCCTTGAACAGTGGTTCTGGGGCGGACCTTACATCTACACCACCATGCCCGCCTACACAGTGATGCGTGAGTAGTTCTTCTTTGGACTACGGGTCCATAGCAGTAGCTAGATGGTTGTTCTCTCCTCTTTATGCCTCATGTTTAGATCTCATGATCTGCCCTACATTATCAAGATCATCTTATTGTAATGCTACATGTTGTGTTTGCTGGGATCCGATGAATATTAAATGCTATGTCTCGTGATTATCAATCTATCATGTTATCTTCATGTGTATGTTGTTTATGATCTTGCATGCTCTCCGTTGTTAGTAGCTGCTCTGGCCAAGTAGATGCTAGTAACTCCAAGAGGGAGTATTTATGCTCGATAGTGAGTTCATTCCTCCTTTGCATCTATGCTCGAGTGACCGAAACGTGGCAGATGGAGGATGTGTTGTTGCCATTTGGGAGAAAACAAAGATGTTTACATTGTTTATGTTACACACTTTGCTTACTGCGATTATATATTGCTTGCAACTTAATACCCAAGGTTTGTTCGGATGATATTCTGAGGGTGGATTATTAGTCATAGATGCAGTTGGATAACGGTCTATGAGTCTTGTTGTAATGCCCGCATGAATCACATAGTATTCATCATGTCATGCATGTTTCAATATCTATCAATCGCCCAGCTGTAATTTGTTCACCTCCAGTCCTAAAAAAGTGTCGGGCAGTTACTGTTTACTTGTACGTAATCAGCTCATCTCCTCCGACACTTATACCGGATCGGAGGGACTATCTTTTATGGAGAGACACCACTAGTGAACTATGGACCCTGGTCCATTTTCTCATACTGATAATAGAACCACTGCATTTAATGTTTTCACACTGCTACTATTGTTTTCGCATTGTTCTCCTACTGTTTTCCACATCATATATTTAACCTCTTTGTTATCAGCAAAACCGGTGAGATTGACAACCTCACTGCTTCGTTGAGGCAAAGTGAATTAATTGTGTTGTGTAGGTTCCACCTTGCTGCTGAACCGGTAGTGCGCCCTACCACATCAACTGCATCAACCTTCAGAAGTTGCTTGCCCTCCTACTGGTCGATTCAACCTTGGTTTTTTTTTCTGAGGGAAAACTTGCCGATGCACTCTTCAAAACATTTATCTTGGGGTTTACGAACGAGTGCAACTACGCACCCCATAAGTGTCCAAGGGTCATGGAAAACCAAAATTTGGAAGTTTTCATGAGATTCAGCCAGGTGGCCTCAACGTGAATCCGAGTAGAAATGAGTTTCTGCTATAAGCCGCCTCGCATTGTGGGATTTGCGTTCCTCAATCAATTATGCACTCCCAACATGATTGTATATGCATATACCAGTAGACACGCAAGATTTGTAGTGCTACACCTCACTCGCGCGGTTTCCGTCGAAACCCCAGATTGAAAGGCAAGTAACACACCATCAAATACCCATTATTTTCTATATGCATTAGTTGATTTTTTAGTAGTATGCATGATAGGAAATTTTACTAAGTTATCTTATGCTATGCTATTATCCTAGTAGCGTGTAGCTACCCCTTTTCACATTGTTACTTTATAGCTATTAAACTTAGTTAATGCTATGTAGAGTTAAAAAATATTTTTACTAGATGTTGAGGAAAACTTATAAGTCTAAACTTCAATGAAACACCTGGGTGGAAGTGGAAAGACTGGTTTATGTTGAGTGGCTCCCAAGGGCCATGTCTATGGTGATTTTTACCGAAAGGAGGATACTTGTGTATGGCCACCCAGGAACCAAGAGATCCCAAGTCCTTCTAAATCTAGTAGCTTCCCGTACAGACTTTTGACAAAATGGGCTCTGTCTTGATCAACTAAGTTGTGAGAGTTCAGCCTGGGATTGTGTCGCACCCGAGGTTTCTAGAGGATACTCTTCGCACGAACTGGAAGTCAGGTGCTTGGATTATGGGGCATACATGCTCCCACGTCCCAGCTTCCTGGTAGGCCTGCGCTTATGCGCGACAACACAAGCCCTGCTTCCACCGTCGAAGTAAACTATCCGCTAGGAACCTAAAGGCACTACTGTCGACGTACTTCATAACCAAACACGCACGGTACGTCAACAGTTTGGTACGAATGATAGCACAGATTGTCTCTAAGACACAAAGAATGGAATAAGTGCAACTGGCCTTCATTAAGGCAGAACATATCGAATACAGTCATCCAGAGGACACATGTCCCAACATATCATTCATTACAACAGCGGAAGCAATCAAAGGGGTCTGAGTACAGACAAATCCATGGCTTAAGAAGCCGGAGAAAATAAATAAAAGCGAAGCCCATCCACGTAGGTCTGGATCCTGCCCTGGTCCGGCTAACTACTCGTCTGCAGACTCGTCGAACTCCACAAAGTAGCCATCCTGGGAAGCATCGTAGTCGTAGTCGTACTCTGCGTAAACCACAGCCCCAACGGGGTCAGTACATACAAGTACTGGCAAGCAAGACTCACAGTTCATCAAGGAGTTACCCGTCAACACAAGCATTGATGCTTGGGATCAACGGAAGAAAAGGGGTGATATAAAAGTTGCTGCTGGCTGCTCTAAACAACTACAGAAGCTAACTACAATTTCCGGCTAACAGAAAAGATAAGATCGAGGGTTGTAACCAACTGAAAGATAACTTCAACCAAACCCATCCTGGATCTCGCCCCTTATCCAAAGAAGCAATCCGAGGATAACTCACACAGTTGTGATAAGGTGAATCAAGTTATTGTGTGAATAACCTATTACTAGTCAGGTTATTAATCATTGGGTGAAACATGATTGTAAGTTATGTTGAAGTTGTCCTGAGTACTTGTTAGCCAGTACTTTCACCAAGTAATCCATAACCGCGGAAAACACGGCTTCTCGAGAAGATTATCCCTGCAGGGTTGCACCAATTTGGCCGTACACTCAAGAATAACCCGCCAGATGGAAATGCACTTCCACCAAGCGGGGTACTCTACAGATTGCCAAGTAGATGTAGCAAAATTAAAGGTGAAACGGGTCTTGCCAGTGGGTTGAACTTCTCCTTCTGAAAGATCTCGTCTCAATTCTCTCCTTTCCTTGATGCACTCCGGGTGTATAGGATGTTTGGGATAATTGAAGACAAAATGTGAAAGTGCACAACCTCTAAAGAGTTAGAAACTATGATCATAGCCATGTCCCCGGAAATGGATGACTTCGAGTAGCTGGACAAGGATGGACATAAGAGTCTCAACAACTTTTTCAGTAAGTAAATTTTTGACTAAGTGAACAGTGTATTTGGTGCTTGGATACCAATCCAATATTTCCACCCTTTGAAAAGGAATTCTGTTTTACAAAAGAGATAGGAGAAAACTTGCTTTATGCAAACTTAGCAAAAAACCCACTCAGCCAAATGTGCATGTAGTATTAGTCTTGCCATTTATATCCACCATAGTGTTACTTGCCAATACATTAAATTGTATTGACCCCATGTGGCTGCATATTCCATCCAGTAGATGATTTTGAAGACGAGTGAGGTTTCATTCAGGATCTCGAGTCTACAACCAACATGTTTTGCCCGTGGCACATGAAGAAGATGAGGCTCAATGTTGTATTATGTTTTCTGATGTATTCTTTTTTACTGCTAGTATTCTGAGACTATGCAAGTTGTACAGTTATTTTATAAAGACTGGATCATGCGAAGTAATAGATTTTGACGCAGTTGCATGATATTTCATTTTGAACTTGGTGCTAGCAATTGATCCAGGGACTAGCACAATAACGCAGGGTTCTTGCTTTGTTTAAATGTAGGAACACTACAAAATGGTATCATAGCATTGTGTTGCATGTAGGATTCGAGACCCTAAGTTTGGAGAAGACCCTAGGATTGAAAGTTTACTATGTTCAAACTTTCTAGAAACAAAACATCTCATCTTAATATTTCTCATATCCTCTCATCTATTATTCACCTTCAAAATTTCTTCTCTTGTTCTAGATGACATCCCTTGTATACCATCATGACAAGTTTGGTGAATACCATGCCCTGAAGTGCAATAAGTATCCTTCACACAACCTAAATTACTACAAAGATGACTATTGAAGAACTTAGAGAAGAGCTTAGACTTCACAACAATCAAAACCACCTCAAGAATATGAGAAGAGACTCAAGAAGATATAGATGAGACCACCAATCTAGTTACTTTGTTAGAACAACGTCAACGTGTTAGTGTATTGGGCATACCAATAAGTGTGGTATGACAATATTAGTTGTTTGCTAAAATCTTGTTGTTTGGTGTGAAAATGGTTGATTAGATGTTGTTTGTAAGATGAGTTTACTTGATCTTCTCTATTGAGATAAGAACCTTCTTTAGATCTTTCTAAGTATGTACTCATCTATGCTAAACCCAACCAGATACCTAACCAGAATACCAACAACCATGAGAAGACAACAACAAGATGGAAGATGGCCAAAGATATCAAAAGACCAAGTTGAGAGTGACCCGATGACTTTTGATTGACCCAAAGAGTGACCCGTTAATGTCAAATGAAGTTAAAGAGGCACTAGTTAGTCTGCTGCTCTACTGCGAAGGAAAATTCTACTCAAGACATCTGCAGACAATTTACACCATTAAGACATGTGATTAGAATACCCACAAAGATTTATTTTAAGGGTGGTAGCCACCTAGTTGCAAATCCCAAGTAACCTAAACATATCTTACTTTCTAGCCTTCCCAAGTCTCAGGACGAGATTTATTTTAAGGGTGGTAGTCTATAACATCCCTGATTTTTGGAGAAACTCAAAAATCACAAAAATTTAGAACTTTTGTTTCCACTAAAGCAAGCCACCAAATTAAAATAAAACTTTAACACGAAGGAAATATTATATGTTATTTCGATGCTATTGGAAATGATAATCCAAATGCCTCTGTTTTCTAAAACCCTAAATTCTCAAAATAGATAATTATGCAAAGAAGCTATTTTCCCAAATTGCAAACCTTAAGAATATAAAATGGTTTTCAATAAAAAAGTTATTTTCCATATTGTTTTCAACTTCTATCAATTGGTAATAATTCATCCTTCAATTATTTGATTTATAAAATATTTTCAAAGCAAAAAATTAACTATATCATTTTTCAATTACTATATCAAATTCCAACTATAAAGTGTTTTCATGAAGTATCTTGATTTTAAAAATAAGTCAAATGACTACGGGAAACTATATTTTCAATTATACAGGTCTCTGAATTTTAATTGACCATATTTTAAATTTATATTTTCCCCTATTTTGAAAATAGTTTAGTAGCTATTAGATAATTAATCATGTTGTGAAAAGATAAAATTTTAAACATGTTAAAACAACACATAAATGTTTCCTTTTAACAGAGAATAATTTTACAAAAAAATTGCATTTTGTTTGAGTTGATTTGGAGCTTTTATCCAAAAGATATAAAGAAAATACAAAAATAGAAAAGAAAAAAGGGGAGAACTACCCCAGCTGGGCCAAAGTGGCCCAGCCCAGCTAGCCTCGCGCGCGCAGCACTAAGTGGCTAGCAGCCTAGCCCACAGGAGCCCAAGAGCAAACATCACTGGCCCGCACCCCCTCTCTCTCCTTTCCCTCTAGGACAGTTGGGACCCCACGAATGACGTCACGATGACACGCGCGTGACGCAATCGCATCGACGTCCGCACTCGACTACGCCGTCGTATCCAGCACGGAAACCGCATGCGCTTCTCCCAACCCTAACCCCTCCCCCACGCCCCTCTCTCCCCATAAATAGGGACGCCCTCGATGTCTGTGCCCCTCTCGGGAAACCCTAATCGCCTCCGTCGCCATAAAATCTTCCACTGCCTGCCCGCCATTTATGCCGACCTCGCGATCTGCCGTCGTTGTCGTCACGGGCCACAGGAGAGGGAGCCACACCCACCAGAAGGACCCCCGCGACGCGCCGCCGCCTCCCTCAGCATCGTCGGAGAAGGCTGGGAGCCACCGCACCATCCACACTGTGAAGCTCTGTCGCAGTCTTCCTCCTCTCTGGGAAAAAACATGGAACGCTGGTGAGCACACCCCTCGATCTGTTTTCCTCCGTCGAATTGCCATCTAACGCTCCACGTTAGATCCAACCGCGAAGAGGTACGAGCCAACCCCGTCGCGCCACGTAGCTACACAATCAGTGCACAGTCAGCGCTTGCGTCAGCCCCTGCGCCAGCAACATGTCGGCCCAGTCAAACCCTGGTCAAATTCAATTTTAAACCGAATATAAGTTCCAGAAAACGTTACAAAACTTCAAAAATCCATAACTTTAGTTCTGTAAGTCCAATTTTCATGAGTTTGTACTTTTTGAAATCGGCACAACATGTAGAACACATTAGAATCAAAAAAATTCAAATTTTATACGCGCACACACTTGTTATTTGTAGATCTTTATAAATATTGTTTTGTGATAACTTTAGACTATAATTCCAAATTTGACAAAATCTGACTTTTTGAAAATCCCTGAACATATAGACTCTGTTAGTACTGCCCAAAATTAAAATTGACTATTTAAAATTGGTTTAAATTTAAATATGCCTGTTTGATGATTTTTGACATAATTTAAATTTTATAATTCCAAAAATTGTAAATAAAATATTTTTGTGAACCTTAGGACGTATATTATCAGAACCTACTGTACAAAATAATGTTTGAAATAATTTATTTTTTTACTTATAGAATTATAATGGCTATTGTGGTAATTATAACACATAGTAAATTTTATAAATATTTCCGATATGTTTTCTGTAGGAAATTTGTGCTAAGTGCTAACCCTAGACTAGAGAGACCAAAAAATAATCCCTTGGATGCCTATAAACCATGTCCATATAAAGTTTTGCTAGTTGGCCCTCCTAGTGAAAAAACACTAAGTGAGAAGATGAGAAAATTTTGAAGTGCAAGGAAGATGCTCCAATTTTTAACTTGAAGATTTCAACTTGAAGCTAGAAGACCAATGGAGTAATTAGCAAGGAAAATCAACTTCGGAATCATCTCCAAGAAGTAGAAGCACTTAGAAGAAAGTATCAATAGGAACTTCAAGAGGACCAAACCACATTTTCCTCTAAGTCTTTCTCCCTTTTCTTTTCCGTTCCCTTAGACTTTATGGTGGCCAAGTTAGATAAGACCAGCCCCTAATTTGTATCAAAACCATCAAGTGTTGGAAATTTCAATGAAGTCACCACCAAGGAGGAAGCTACAAAGGATCCCGGAGATTTACCTTAAGACTAATCATGTTAAGAGTTGGAATTGTTCTCCAAGACTTAGAATTTGTTCTCCATGACCAAGAATTCAACAAGAAGCCAACTCAAGAAGAATACTCTTCCAAAAAATGAAGAAGAAGAAGAGAAGATTTATAAGTCCTTTCTAAAGGAATTCTAACAATCTCTACTACCTCTCTTATTCTATATGAATAAGTCCCTAAATACTAGATAGGTACTTTAGATGATTTTCTTCAACTCAATAAAGAGGATTACAAACAAGGTCATTCAAGGCATAAATACATGGACATCCGAAGGAAATCAAGAAAGAAATAGAAGACTTGAAGAAAACTCAAGACGGAAATAGATTATACCCAAGACTTTCGTGTGATCTTTTTGATCAAGGACCAACCCTTAGTCACAAATGGAAAACACTAACTACAATTACTTATTTTCTCTTTGTGCATTGAAATAACACGTTTTCATTTTGCATATTAGAGTACATGTGAAAATCCTTAGTGAAACTTTTGATCAATAAGTTTGAAATCTTCAAGACAAAAGTATTGAACGATCCTTAGCCATTTGCTATACACTAAACCCAACCACAATAATTTATTTGGTAGCAAAAAATTGTTGTGTTAAGTTTGTTGATTGTTATACTTTGTTATTTTGCTTATGATTGCTTGTTTGTTGTTGTTTACTTGTATTGTTTAGATTGTACGAAGAGAATGTTCTATTTTGTGAAGAGAAGGTGATTGTTCTTCACCAACTTCAAAGGAAAGTAACACACCATCAAATACCCATCATTTTATATATGCATTAGTTTATTTTTGAGTAGTATGCATGATAGGAAATTTTACTAAGTTATATTATGCTATGGCATTATCCTAGTAGTGTGTAGCTACCCCTTTTCACATTGTTACTTTATAGATATTAAACTTAGTAGATGCTATGCAGAGTTACAAATTGTTTTTACTAGATGTTGAGGAAAACTTATAAGTACAAACTTCAATGAAACACCTGGGTGGAAGTGGAAGGACGGGTTTATGTTGAGGAAAACTTATAAGTACAAACTTCAATGAAACACCTGGGTGGAAGTGGAAAGACTGGTTTATGTTGAGGAAAACTTATAAGTACAAACTTCAATGAAACACCTGGGTGGAAGTGGAAAGACTGGTTTATGTTGAGGAAAACTTATAAGTACAAACTTCAATGAAACACCTGGGTGGAAGTGGAAAGAATGGTTTATGTTGAGTGGCTCCCTAGGGCCATGTCTATGGTGATTTTTACCGAAAGGAGGATACTTGCAGATGGCCACCCAGGAAACAAGAGATTCCAAGTCCCTCTAAATTTAGTAGCTTCTCGTGGAGAGTTTTGAAAAAATGGGATCTCCCTTGATCAACAAAGTTGTGAGAGTTCGGCCTGGGCTTGACAAGCATATGTAGCAAAATTATAGGTAAAACAGGTCTTGCCAGTGGGTTGAACTTCTTCTTATGAATCTCAATTCTCTCATTTCCATGATGCTCTCCGGGTGTATAGGATGTTTGGGCTAATTAAAGACAAAAGGTGAAAATGCACAACCTCTGCAGAGTTAGAAACTATGATCATAGCAGTGTCCCAGGAAATGGACGACTTCGAGTAGCTGGACAAGGATGGATAGAAGAGTCTCAACACCATTTTCAATAAGTAAAATTTTGACTAATTGAACAGTGTATGTGGTGCTTGGATATCAATTCAATGTTGCCACCCTTTGAAAAGGATTTTTTTACAAAAGAGATAGGAGACAACTTGCTTTATGCAAACTTAGCCAAAACCCCACTCAGCCAAATGTGCATGTAGTATTAGTCTTTCCATTTATTTCCACCATAGTGTTATTTGCCAATACATTAAATTGTATTGAACCCTTGTGGCTGCATATTTCATCATGTAGATGATTTTGAAGACGAGTGAGATTTCGTTCAGGATCTCGAGTCTACAAGCAACATGTTTTGCCTGTGGCACATGAAGAAGATGGGGCTCAATGTTGTTCTATGTATTCTATTGTATTCTTGTTTCCTGCTAGTCTTCTGAGACTATGAAAGATGTAAAGTTATTTTGTAAAGACGGGATCATGCGAAGTAATAGATTTTGACACATTTGCATGATATTTCATTTTGAAATGTGGTGCTTGCAATTGACCCAGGGACTAGCACAATAACATAGGGTTCTTGCATTGTTTAAATGTGGGAACGTTAAAAAATGGTATCAGAGCTTTGTGTTGCCTGTAGGATTCGAGACCCTAAGTTTGGAAAAGACCCTAGGATTTAAAATTACTATGTTCAAACTTTCTAGAAACAAAACATCTCATCTTAATCTTTCTCATATCCTCTCATCTATTATTCACCTTAAAAAATTTCTTCTCTTGTTCTAGATGAAATCCCTTGTATACCATCAAGCCAAGTTTTGTGAATACCATGCCCTGAAGTGCAATAAGTATCCTTCACACAACCTGAAGTACTACAACGAAGATTATTGAAGAACTTAGAGAAGAACTCAGACTTCACAACAAACAGAAACACATCAAGAAGATGAGAAGAGACTCAAGAAGATATAGATGAGACCACCAATCTAGTTAATTTGTTAGAACATCGTCAACGTGTTAGTGTATTGGGCATACCAATAAGTGTGGTCTGCCAATATTAGTTGTTTGCTAAAACCTTGTTGTTTGGTGTGAAAATGGTTGATTAGATGTTGTTTATAATATGATTTTCCTTGATCTGCTGTGTTGAGATAGGAACCTTCTTTAGATCTTTCTAAGTCTGTACTCATCTATGCTAAACCCAACCAGATACCTAGCAAGAATACCAACAACCATGAGAAATTGAGAAGACAGCAACAAGATGGAAGATGGCCAAAGATATCAAAAGACCAAGTTGAGAGTGACCCGATGACTTTTGATTGACCTAAAGAGTGACCCCTTAGTGTCAAATGCAGTTCAAGAGACACCAGTTAGTCTGCAGCTCTACTGCGAAGGAAATTTGTTAGCATTGTTAAAGAAGTTATGAGTTTTTATCAACAGGATACGAAAAGCTTAGCTCAGGCTGCTAAAAGATAATTTAACTTTACTAAGAAGAATGAAGTTCAAGGATTTAGTGAGGAGGTTACTCATCAAAAAAATTATAACAGACTAAATGAAACATCTAGATAAACTCTTGACTGTAGTGCAGGAGTTTGCTATATGGGGCTGGCCAAGGAAGAAGGTAAAATATCCTTGAAGATATTGTGAACAACAAGCACTAGTGGTGACCCTACGAAGATACAAATGTTGGAGTCATTCAAGTCAACTTTATGGAAGAAACTATTCCAGATAGAGGAAAACACCAAATAAACGATGAGTACAAGAAGAAGTTCAATGATATTGTGAAGGTAAACGGTATCCCAACTGATGAACTTAAAGGTAAAGATATAGAAACTTTTCATATATATAGAAGTAAGATGCAATTTTAAAATATTTAAACTCTTTTAAATACCAACAAAAAAAGTTAATGGAGAGCTTATAATCCATATTAAGTATCATGAAAATATACTAGCGCAAATTGCAGAAGAACTAGAAGACATGAGTCATGTCACTAAGAAATTGGATAAGCATGCCTGCATGATCAATATATAGTGTGAACGAATAGCTAAGACTCCATCTATTATATTTGAGCAAGATTTCCCTACTAATTATATATCAATGAATCTTGTCACAATACACACTATAGTAACGCAGGGGCCAAAAGGACCAACATGGTACGAAAAGAAGAAAGTCAAGAAGAGGAAACATGACAAAGAGATGATTCAAGAAGAAGAAAATCTTATAGAGCCCCAGGACATAGAAGAGCTGAATGCAAAATGGCAAGAAGGTCAACTATCAACAAAAGGTAATGAAAATATACAATGCCCCTTTGATTCTGACAATGAAGATGAGGAAGAAGAAGAAGACCAAGAACTTAGATGGGAACAAGAGGAGGAGCTTGCTAAAACAACAACTACAAAAGCCAAAGCTAAATAAAAAAACAAAGCAATATGTAAGCCAGAATCCCCACAAAAGGGTAATGTTAAACCAAAAGTTTAGAAAACTCTCCCATTCCCTCAAAGGAAAAAAGGTTCAGAGTGATGATGAATTGTATATATATTTTATAGAGGCTTTAAGTAAGTTGACTTTGCAAGTGCTTGTGCCTGAATCTATACAAGTTCTAGCTTATAAGAAATTCTTAAGAGATATTATTAACAGGAAAAGAGACATTCCTCCAGGCAGGTATCCAGCCAAACAAGAAGACCCCTGTTCACCTACTATAACTTTTGTCATAGGAGGCACCGAGATTCGAAATGCTCTATGTCATATAGGAGGAGGGGTAAGTGTTATGCCATTCTCTGCATACAAAAATAAATAAATTTGGAAGAATATTCTCGGACAACTATAACACTACAAATGGCAGACAAAACCACAAAGAAATATGTAGGTAGGATTGAAGATGTTTTACTTAAGATTGATAAACATGTTATACCATCCGATTTTTATTATACTTGATATACCCGAGGATGATAAATTATCTATTATATTAGGAAGACCATTTATTAGTACTGTAAGAGATTATATTGACCGCATCAAGGAAACAATTGTGTTCAATGTGTATGATGAAGAAATTGTTCGATACTTCCCAAAAAAGGGTGAAGGAAAAAGGGGGATATGTCACCCCAACATGGCTAATTTTTTTGGTAAGTTTTCTTCCCACAGAACACCCGAATGTAAGGATGAAAGAATAATCTCCTAAAAGGTTGAGCTCCACAACTTAAAACAAGCGCTTAATGGGAGGCAACCCAACATATCTAAAACATTTAAAAAAATATCTGATGAAATGAAATTTATTTGTGCATCTCCGTGCTATAAGAATCGAGAACAGAAGCATCCAATATTTTAAATACCCCTTTCCGAACTTGGAAGAATGATAGAATATAATACAATAAGTACTATATTGATGAAGACTAAAGGACCACCAATAGAGATGATTCACTTTCCAACTACTTAAGCGTTTTTCTAGTTGTTCCTCAACAAATTTTCCCTCGATATTTGAGAGTCTGTGATAAGGAATCGATATAATCAAATACATAATGGGTAAATGTCTTTTCTAACATATGAACAAATCGGCAAACTAAGCCACAAACTCTCCATGATATTTTGAAAAAAATAACTCATCTTACAGAAACTAATTTCCAGACCCGATAACTGCTCGAACGTTGACATGAATAATTGTAGGTTCTTAGTCTTTTTGAAGTCATGGTGCATCTAGAGGATCATATCAGTACCTAAGTACCTTCCTACAGTGAATTAGTAGGGGGGTGGGAATTTTGTGTAGAAAAATGAAAAGACGGGAAATATTCCAAACTTGCATCCGAAAATGTTACAAAGAGGGAGAGATGAAGGATATACAACCCACCATCAACTAGATGAGGCACCACTCCCTCAATCTGACCCTAGCTTTTTGCACGCTCTGTAACGATGGCCAATATATCAACTACAATGTTGATAACATCGGCGATAGATGGTCAGCCTACAAAAGTCCTTTTTTCGTGGAAATGGTGACCATTGTTGTTGTTGACTCTTATAGAAACACTATCTCCATGCACAGAACTCTGAATCCATGCACGCCAAATTTTGGAAAAATCCTTTCATTCTTAATACTTGTTTGAAGAAAAATGCCAGTTGACTTCGTCATAGGCCTTTCCAAATCGATTTAAAAAAAATAACCATTCTTATTTTTTCGGTGTACTTCATGAAGTGTTTAATGCAAGGTTAGAACTCCATCAAGGATGTATCCCCCTTGCATGAAGACCGTTTGGGTTGGACGAACCACATGGTATGCCACCGAGTTTAGCCTTATCGTCGCAACTTTTGTGAAGACATTGAACCTGATATTTAGCAGACAAATAATTTGATATTGTTGCATGCGCTCTGCCTCCTTAGTTTGTAGATATGATAGCTCCACAAACTTAGGGTGGAACTGAAATACTGTTGTAGCAAGCACGCGGCGCACAAAAGAACAGAGGAATACTTGATTCAAACATGTTGGTGAAAACACTTCTTTTCATCAGATTGAAATTGTTCTCTAGCCCCAGGTTTTGGATTCTAATTTTTCACCGGTGAGGAAATTGTAGATCGACTATTTTGTGCAAACTAGACTAAATTTATTTTACAAAAAACATAGAAGTGACAGATACTTAATGATGTGATCAACTGTACACAAACTTAGAATTGGGTCAAATAGAAAAAATCTAATGGAGCGCGCGTTCATTCATGCCCCTACATAGGCATGGCACCAGGCAGCAATATAAGTACCGAAGCTATACACTACACAAAGACTTGTGTCGCCTGCATCCAATAAAATCGCATGTCGAGCTCTACCAAATACTTGAAAATTTAAGCCTGCATATAAGACATACAACAAATACAGTAGTACAGTACCATATTGTACAGATGCGTCATGCATAAGGCGACGCCAGACGCGCCAAAACAGGCGTTTTAGATGCAGCGTCACATGCATGCATCCATGTCCTGTGTTCGTCGTCTTCATCGTAACAAGCTAAACAACAGCACCACCAGGGATTAGCGAGAATATCGACAGAGGCATAGTCAAGAAACAACAGAACCCTCTCTTGTAACATGGTTAGTTGTTTCGACGTCAATCCTCTTTGTGAACTACTCCCTCATTCAATTTAAAAATGTGAGCGACTCTGGAGTAAAGGTTTACGCGTACGGTTTGTCAGCTTCAACTTTTGTCTCAAATTCGTCCGAGAAAAAATGTTTACTAATACGGTCCAACATGTGTAAATGGCAGTTGGCTTAGCCTAGGATTTAACTGATGAAACGATGGTGATAGATGCCTATAATGTTGGAACATGCATTTGCCATAGGCATGAGCCAGGCATCTAGCTCAACATAAGTATGCAATTATGCATTTATAATCGGAAGGGTTTGAGGTTGATATGGTTAATTAGCTACCTCTGGAGTCTGGATGAATGCTGCCATGCATGCATCTTGCAAAAAGAATCCATGGCTGACAGGTCAGGACAAGACTCTTCCATAAACCAAAATATTCTTGATTGATGCACTCATTTATGTATAACTTATAATAAGGCCGCTTGCTCCAAGTATGCACAGGCATCTAGCTTGCGTATATGCTAGCTAGCTGCCTGCATCCAACTTGCACGCAGTACATTACAACCTTAGATTGCTGTCCTTGCAAGCTCCAAGCTACCATGGTTAAAGTACAAACTGATCCCTACGGCACGAGATTCATGGAGACGGAGTACGTGCGTGTGGGGTAAGTACCAGCGTCGTCTCTACTCCAGGGCGCGGTATCTTTTTTTTAAAGAGTGAATCTCACATTTTACCTTACACCTGCGTGCGTATTTGTGACATTTATTACTCCATTTAGTGAAGTAAAATAAAAAATTATTTATATGACATAAACTTTTTATTTACATGATGCTATAAAAATACAGATTTACCCCCATTATACTGGGTATACGTACTCTCAATGTTCAATATACCTTATACATGAATCAAATATACCTTTTTAATATTTTTAATATACTTTATTATTTAATACTAGATATCCCAAATTGAGTTATGTGAAAAATTTCATTACAATCTCCATATTTTCTATTACTTCCACATATACTGCTTTCGTGTACGCAAAAAAGGTATATTGAAAAAACTGAGTATGTTGATGACATTTTTTTCTCAAAACTTGTTTTGAGATATCTTAGAATAATTAACTAGGTATATAGAAAATAATAAAGAGGTATAATATGCTCGTATGTGAGGTGAGAAAAAAATATCATCAACGTACTCAGTTTTTTCAATATACCTTTTTTGCGTGCACGAAAGCAGTATATGTGCAAATAATATTAAATATAGAGATTGTAATTTCAGAATCATGTGGTACGTCAAATTATGTAAAAATCGGAGCGCGCTATCGACGATAATGTTCAACTTTCTCTTCACCATCTAATCAATTCCATGTCGTTGTCCTGATATTTTCTACCCTCAATCATCATTTCACGGCTTGTCTAACGGAAATGCATGATAAAAAGATGGTTCAATGTTTGTAAAATAGGTAATCTGGACTTCACTAGATGGGGTAATTAGTGTCAGAAATGCATAACGAGAGGGTGAAAAGTAAAATTCACTCTTTTCCTAGATGACAATTAATATAACGTTAGGCTAAAACTGACCCCTCAAAAAAGATTTCAGCTAAGTCTGGCCTCTCTCAAAAAAAATCGTACTAAATGGCTTTCTCACAGTCTCAAACGCTCTAAGAATGTCAGAAAATAACATTCGCTTTGGCTTATAAAAACTGAGAAATGCGAAAACGGCCATGTCTTTTGGAATAAGCCGTTTAATATGGCGTGTTTCAGTCTAGAGCCTCTGAAAATCTCATATTCCGCCATTCGTAGAAGTGCATGATGTTAATCCTGCTGTTCCTGAGCCTTATGTTGAAAAAATGTCGTTCCCTGCTAAGGTGAAAGAACACTCTATGGTGGCTAGTGTGGTTAATAAGAGTAATAAGAAATCTATTGAACCTGATGAACAAATAACTGTTGAACCTGTTGTAGCAATAGTGAAAGATCTGGTTTGTGGAAATGTAGAGGATGAACACATTATCTTTTGTGAGGATGCTTCTAGTATTATTTCCCATCCTCATAGACCTAAGAAAACTAGTGTTCATGTGCTTTCTGTTAAGATTGGTGATCATTGCTATTATGGTTTGTGTGATATTGGTGCTAGTTCTAGTGCTATACCTTATGAGCTTTATAGAAAAATTATGCATGAAATTGGTACTTGTGAGCTTGAAAATATTGATGTGGTTATTCAGCTTGCTAATACAGAAACTGTTTTTCCAATTGGTATTGTTAGAGATGTGGAAGTTTTATGTGGTAAGACTAAATATCCCACTGATTTTCTAGTACTTCGTAAGGCTGCTAGTAAGACTTGTCCTATTATTTTTGGTAGACCTTTCTTGAACACTTGTGGTGCTATTATAGATTGTAAAAGAGAGAAGATTTTGACTAAATTTGATGGAAAATCTTATGAGTTCAATTTCTCCAAATTTGCTAGAGCACCTTATGAATCTAAATTGCCTGATGAGAATTCTAAAGTTGAACAACTTGCTTCTATTGCTCTCGCTCCTAACAATGCTTTGCAACAATATATGGAGGACCACAAGAGTGATGTCTTTATGGAAGAGAGAAATGAGATTGACGATATTCTTCTTCGTCAACCGGTGATACTGAAACATAATTTACCTATGGAAGACTGGGGTGCCACATTACCACCCAAGGAGGACCCTGTCTTTGATTTAAAACCTTTGCCTGATGATATTAAATATGCTTATATTGATGATAAGAAAATATATCATGTTATTATTAGTTCTAAACTTTCAGGTGAAGAAGAGGAAAGGTTATTGAGAATTCTGAAGAAACACCGTGGAGCTATTGGATATACTCTAGATGATTTGAAGGGAATTTCTCCTAATATATGTCAGCATGCTATTAATATTGAACCTGATGCAAAGCCAGTAGTTGAACATCAACGCCGTTTAATTCCTAAGATGAAGGAAGTGGTAAGAAATGAGGTATTAAAACTCCTTGATGCTGGTATTATTTTCCTATTGCTGATAGTAGATGGGTGAGCCATGTGCATTATGTCCCTAAGAAGGGAGGAATGACTGTTGTGCCTAATGAAAACAATGAGCTCATTCCACAAAGAGTAGTAGTTGGTTATAGAATTGTATTGATTTTAGAAAGGTTAATAAAGTTACTAAGAAAGACCATTATCCTTTATCCTTTATTGATCAAATGCTAGAGAGGTTGTCTAAGAAAACTCATTTTTCTTTATTGATGGTTATTCTGGGTTTTCTCAAATTGCTGTTAGAAAGCAAGATCAAGAGAAAGCAACCTTTACTTGTCCTTATGGTACTTATGCTTATAGACGTATGCCTTTTGGTTTCTGTAATGCTCCTTCTACTTTTTCAAGATGCATGTTTGCTATTTTTCATGGTTTTTGTGAAGAGATTGTGGAAGTTTTCATGGACGATTTCTCCGTCTATGGAACTTCTTTTGATAGTTGTTTGCACAACCTTGATAAAGTTTTGCAGAGATGTGAGGAAACTAATCTTGTTCTTAACTGGGAGAAATGCCATTTTATGGTTAATGAAGGAGTTCGGACATTAAATTTCTGAAAGAGGTATTGAAGTTGACAGAGCTAAAGTGGAAGCCATAGAGAAAATGCCCTGTCCTAGGGATGTTAAAGGTATTCGTAGTGTTCTTGGTCATGTTGGTTTATATAGGAGGTTTATTAACGATTTCTCTAAAATATCAAAGCCTCTTACTAATCTTCTTCAAAAAGATGTACCATTTGTTTTTTATGATGATTGTAAGGAAGTTTTTGAAACTTTAAAAAGGGCTTTAACTACTGCTCCTATAGTTCAACCACCTGATTGGAATTTACCTTTTGAAATTATGTGTGATGCTAGTGATTTTTTTGTAGGTGTTGTTCTTGGACAACGCGTAGATAAGAAGTTGAATGTTGTTCATTATGCTAGTAAGACTCTTGATGCTGCTCAAAAGAATTATGCTACTACTAAAAAAGAGTTCTTAGTTGTAGTTTTTGCATGTGATAAGCTTAGGCCTTATATTGTTGACTCAAAGGTTACTATTCATACTGATCATGATGCTATTAGATACCTTATGGAAAAGAAAGATGCTAAGCCTAGGCTTATTAGATGGGTGTTTCTTTTACAAGAGTTTGATTTGCATATTGTGGATAGGAAGGGTGGTGAAAATCCTGTTGATGATAAATTGTCTATGTTGGAAAACATTACTTTTGATCCTATTCTTGTTAATGATAGTTTTCCGAATGAACAGTTGGCCGCAATAAAGGTAAAATCCCAACATAGTCCTTGTTATACTGATTATGCTAACTTTATTGTTTCAAAGTATTTTCCTCCAACATTTACAGCTCAACAAATATGAAATTTTTTCTATGATTTGAGGCGTTATTTTTGGGATGGCCCACATTTATATAAAGAAGGGGTAGATGGTATTATGAGAATATGTGTTCCAGATCATGAACAACGTGAAATATTGAAGAAGTGCCACGGTAGTTCTTATGGAGGACATCACGCTGGAGATAGAACCGCACAGAAGGTTCTACAATCAGGTTTCTACTGGCCTACTCTGTTTAAAGATGCACGTAAATTTATTTTATCTTGGGATTAATGTCAAAGAGTAGGAGATAATTCTAGGCATAATGAAATACCTATGCGTTATTCTCTTGTTATTGAACATTTTGATTGTTGGGGATTTAACTTTATGGGTCCTTTTCCTCCTTCGAATGGTTACACTCATATTCTTGTTGCTGTTGATTATGTTACTAAGTGGGTAGAAGCTATACCTACTAAAAGTGATGATGGTGAGACCTCTTTGAAAATGCTTAAATATGTTATTTTCCCTAGGTTTGGTGTGCCTAGATATCTTATGACTGATGGAGGTTCTCATTTTATTCATGGTGGTTTTAGAAAAACCCTTTCTAAATATGATGTTAGAATTGCCTCAGCTTATCATCCTCAAACTAGTGGGCAAGTAGAATTATCAAATAGATAAATTAAATCTATCTTCCAAAAGACTGTTAATAAATCTAGGAAGAATTGGTCTGATAAGTTGAATGATGCTTTATGGGCTTATAGAACTGCTTATAAAAATCCTATGGGTATGTCTCCCTATAAAATGGTTTATGGAAAAGCTTTTTACTTGCCTTTAGAATTAGAACACAAAGCTTATTGGGCAGTGAAAGAACTTAATAAAGATTTTAAACTTGCTAGTAAGAAAAGAATGCTTGATTTGAATCATTTAGATGAATGGAGATGTGAAGCTTATGAAAATGCCAAGCTCTTTAAAGAGAAAGTTAAACAATGGCATGATAAAAAAAATCCTTAAAAGATAGTTTCATGTTGGTGAGAAAGTTCTATTGTATCGGTCTCGTCTCAGAATTTTTGTAGGAAAATTACTCTCCCGATGGGAAGGACCTTATATTATTGAAGAAGTGTATTGTTCGGGTGCAATCAAAATTGCCTCCCTCAAAGATAACACTACACAAGTGGTAAATGGATAAATATTCAAACATTATATTTCTGGAGATTCCTATGATGAAGATGTTGATGTTATTCAAGTAATGACTCCGAAGAAGTTCATTAGAGGGAAGATTCCAGAATCTGTAGAGTCTGTTTTGGAATAGGTAACAGTTCTGTTAAGAAAAAGTTCGCGGAATACCTTTTCAGTTATAAATTATTAGTTTTTAGAAAATATGAAAAATACCGAGCCGAAGAGGAGTTGGAGAAGGTTCCCGGAGCCACCACACCATGTGGGGGCGCGGCCCACCCTTGGCCGTGCCACCCTATGGTGTGGGAGCCCCGGAGCCCCTCTCCGACTCGTTTTCTACCTGGACTTTCCTTTCGTTATGAATATTTTTGCTATATAACACCCCAGATTCCCCAAGATCTGTATATCGTTTCTCATCGTGTTTCTGTTTCGAGCTGTTTTTGCCAGGTTACATCTTCAGATCTAGAGCCACAATGTCCTATCTTGGATCTCCCAAAGACAGTTTCTTTGAGAACATCGTCAACCCGTACATGAATGAGTTGAAGATGCATCCCAAAGAGTTGTTGCTCAAGGAAGGGGAGGTGCAGATTGAAGATGTTCGGGGCCCTAAAGGAGAAGGCAGTCTGGAAGCTAGGATGGAAGAACTGGAGCAAGAAGTCTTTAGGTACAAGAAGATGGCGAAGCGTGAAGTTGAGATCATCCACATGATAAAGACAGAACATATCGCTGAGTACAAGGATAATTTGAAGCTTTGGGAGGAGATTTTATCACTCACCAAGACCACCAACGATTTGCAAGCACAACTCTATGATGTGCAAAATCAGAACTGTGAGTATAAGAACAGGTTTAACGTATAAGCTCTGCTGCTAGTTTCAGGATGTTAGAGACCAGGAGATCATTTGTGGATGGAGAGCCTTTACCCTGGAAGTCTGATGATGAGAAGGATTCTCCACCGCCACCGAAGAATTTATTCGTCATTGGTATTGGCAACCCCTTGGCTTGTTCCAAGCTTGGGGGAGTGCCACGGTATCACACCTTTAGCTTTCACCCTTTTACCTTTTAGTAGAGTCATATCGTGAGTAGAGAAAATATCATATAGGATGGTTTACAGTATGGAAGTGTCACTCCTTAGTTGGTTATCGTTGTATCCCTTGGTTTGAGTTGCCGTAATGAAATATTAATGAGAATTTTCATCATCTACTTGTTCTACTTTATTTTAGTTTGCAATTTTTGTTATGTGATTGATATTGTTGTTAGTATTGGTATCAATTCTGGAGTATCAAGATAATCTAGTTGGTTTTGGCAAACTTAGCATTGGTCAGTAGCAACAATTCGTTGAGACTTAAGTAGGTAGTTGCATGTAGATATATTATTCCATGATCTTTCTTTCTTGTTATCTCATCAGCTTAGTGTTCTAAAATAAGTTTGTTTTCACCTTCAAGGAAGATTGCATTATTGGTTTTATCATATATGTTCTTGTTTGTTTTGCTTCGATTCTTATGCTTGCTACCCAACCTTGCTAGTCAAAAAACTGTACTGAGAGGGAATGCTTCCCGTGCATCCAAACCTTTAGCCCCAAAACCTTGCCACTCGTGTCCACCATACCTACCTATATGTGGTATTTCACCGCCACTCCAAGTAAATTGGTTGTGTGCTACATTTAAAACTTTCAAAATTACACATGTTTTGTGCTCCTGTTTTAGCTCATGAGGACTCAAATAGAGAATCTTTATCTCGCTTGTTGATTGGATTTCACATCCTGTACTAGTGGCTTCATCCGCTTATCCAAATGCTAGAAGAGCTGGCAGCGGGGTTCCCAGCCCCAAATAATAATACAAATTCTCTTCACTATTTGTTCCCCTGGTTTATCAGTCAAAGCATAATTGTGTAAACAAAAGAGAAAGAGGGATGACCTTCTATACCAGTTGCGTCCTTTAATGGGAGCCGCTCTTGTGAAGTCTAGTTGGCTTGTGACGTACTGTATTTTCTGTTTGCCATTCGTTAACATAAACATACAATTCTCAGAATTTAGACACTCCTCCACGGTATGTGATTGTTGGCAGGCACCCGAGGATTCGGTTAGCCATGGTTTGTGTAAGAAAGGTTGGAAGGAGTGTCAAACTTTTATACCTCTGTTTTACAAAATAATAGCTCTAGCACATGAGTGATCAATGCTTCCCTCTGCGAAGGGCCTTTCTTTTACATTTATGTTGAGTCAGTAAACCTACTTTTTTCTGTCTAAGCAAGCATTTGAGTTGTTGTGATTCGTCCAGCTACATGTTGATTTACTCAATCGTGTTCTTTATTCTTCCTTGTTTCTGCAAATGCTTTTATCTGTGTGAATACCACTTTGAAAGTTACCAATGTCTGCAAACAGATCGTTATAATTGAGCATGATAAACTCTGCAATATAGCTCTTATATAAAGACTCTGCTCAAAAGATAAGTACACTGTTAATTGTTCTCTGACCAAGAACGAAGTTTGCCTTTACCAATTTTGATTTACGTTTTGCACCCTTGTTGTTCCTTTACTTGTTCCAAGTTTGATTATATGAGAAGGAGTTGTTGTATAAAATAATTTGTCCTTGTTAGATGTGATGCCTCTTGTCCGTATTTCATTTTATCGACACCTCACTCCATAAACTTGTGGTCATGTTTACTGAGTTCAGTTTCGCTTGGGGACAAGCGAGGTCTAAGCTTGGGGGAGTTGATACGTCCATTTTGCATCACCATTTTATATTGTTATTTTCTGTTATTCATCTATATATTTCATGTAATGATGCATCACTTATGTTATTTTATCTTATTTTGCATGTTTCATAATTTTTGGAGAATAAACACCGCGACCAGAAATCTGATGGAAAAAGCACCGTCAGGATACCCTATTTCAGAAGATCATAAGAAGAGGGGGACACCGGAGATGTCTTAGAAGTCCAGATGAGGGATCCAGCCACGAGGAGAGCCGGAGGGGGCCACCAGGGGCCCACACCACCAGGTGGCGCCCCCTGTCCGCGCTGCCACTTGGTGTGCCCACCCTGGCCCACCTCTGGTCGATATTTTTCGCGTACTTGACCCTCAGGGAACCCTAAGCCCCACACTATCATCAAAGAATTATTCCGCCCCCGCCTCGGGGGGGGGGGGGGGAAACACCCGAGAGAGAAGCTCTCTGGCACGGAGAAATCCGCCGCGGAAATTTCTCTCTAGAGAGGGAAAATCATCGCCATCGTCACCGTCATCGCTCCGAGCATCATCAAGATCGTCATCGTCATCATCATCACCACCAACACCATCACCCTCATCATCCATCTTCATCCCGCTGTAACAATTAGGGGCCTCTATCGTTGTTTTGCATTAGATCTCTCTCTACTTGTTAGTAGTTGATGCTTGTGAGATTTATCGGTGTTAGCACTTTATGACAAGATTGTTATTATCCATTATATCACCTCTGATTATGATCCATATGATGTCTTGTGAGTAGTTCGTTTAGTTCTTGAGGACATGGGAGAAGTCATGATGTTAGTAGTGAAGTTATGTTGAAGTAATATCTCGTGGGTCGGTATTTAAGTTGTGGTGCTATTCTTCTAGTGGTGTCATGTGAACGTCGACTACATGATACTTCACCTTTATGTGCCTAGGAAGATGCATTGTGTATTTGGATAATAATTGTGGGGTTTCGGAGTGATAGAAACCTAAACCTCCATTAGGAAAGCAATGCACGAGGGAGCGTATAATCCCGGAGTTTTAAGGCTGTGGTTAGATTTATATTAATTACTTTCTTGTATTTGCGGATGCTTACGAGAGTTAAAATCAACAGTATGTATTAGTCCTAGTTGGGCAGTGCATTAGCATAGGTTCACTCACACAACACTTCACGAACCAATGTATATTAATCAACTGTAACGAAGCGAAAGCACTTGACGAAATTCCCATGTGTCCTCGAGAACGTTTGGTAGTCATAAGTAACACAATCGTCTTGTCCTTTGATCTCAAAACGATTGGGCCACTCGCTGCAATATTATTTACTGCACTTTATTTACTCGCACTTTATTGATCTGCTATATCAAAAACTCGTTTGCTAGTGTTAGAGTGAATCCTCTATCCAACCTACTTGTCAACACCTTCTGCTCCTCGTTGGGTTTGACACTATTATTTAGCGAAAGTACTACGGTACACCCCCTATACTTGTGGGTCATCAGAACCCAGCAAAGAAGTGGTGGCCACGCACCACGTCGTACCGCCAGGGAGGAGAAGGCGTGCCGAGATGTAGTCGCTCGCTCACCTCGCGAGCACAACCGACAGCGCGCTGGAACATCTCCTCCAGCTGGTGTTGGAGCTCCCGCGTCGGCCCTATCATCTCCTCCCGCTCAGACACCCCCTCGACGAGAGGAGTGAGCTGCTCCCGCAGGGCGAACAGTTCCAAGTGGAACCGCGCGGACTCTGAGACGGCGCGCTCCCTTGCACCCTTATCCTCGCCGCACTGCTTGCGGAGTTAGGCGAGCTCGCCCTTGAGCCTCTCAGACTTTAGGAGTAGCACTTGCTCAGCTTCACCAGGGGCCTCCCACTGCTGCTGAAGTTTTTTGCTGATGTCCGCATCGAGATCCCGACGGTATGCCTTCGCGTCGTGCCTAGATCTCCTTCTTCACCAGTTTTTGTTGTTGCTCTTGTTGTTCCTTCAGGTCGCGGCCCAGCTTCTATAGGGAAATGTGCTCCTCGCTGACCTCGCCAACAAGACGGTTGACCTCCGCCTCGTGCTTCTCTACCTCCTCTGCTAGGATGTGGGCCTTCTGCTCCCTGGTGGAAAAGGAGGTCTCGTGGGACTTCGCCTCCTCCTCACGGGGGATCAGATCTCCCGCAAGAAGGGCGAGGGCCTTCTCTTGCCCCTCGCGAGCAAGGGTCCACTCGTCACCCTCCGTCGTGCTCCTCCTCATCTAGGCGGACCTTCTCCGTATGGTCCTTGGTGGCGCCCAGTATGATCTTGGCCTCCTCGAGCGACGCGGCCGCCTCACGCGCGGAATTTCCATGCTCCTGCATGACCTCGTTGAGCTTTTGCTGGCGTACAGCTGATAACCCACAAGTATAGGGGATCGCAATAGTCTTCGAGGGAAGTAAAACCCAAATTTATTGATTCAACTTAAGGGGAGCCAAAGAATATTTGTGAGCCTTAACAAGTGAGTTGTCAATTCACCTGCACCTGAAAGTGGACTTGTTCGCAGTGGTTTATCAGTAGTAACAGTTTTATAGTAACAGCAGTAGTGAAATAATAGCTGCAGTGAAATGAAAACAGCAGCAGTAGTGTTTGAAGTAAACATCGGGATTAAATACTGTAGGCATAGGGATAGATGAACGGGCGTTGCACGGATAAGATAGTTCATATAATAATCAAGACATGGGCATTGCAGATGAATAAGATAAAGCATCCAAACACTAAGTAACCATATGCATGTGTTCTGTAAATAGTCGTACGTGCTCGCAATGAGAACGTGCACAACATGTTTTGTCCTACCGGCCCGTTTTCAGCGGGGCCCCAAGGGAACTACTGGTAATTAACGTGTTCCTTTTAATAGAACATCGGAGCAAAGCATTAACACTCTGTGAACACATGTGATCCTCACATCACAGCCATCCCCTCCGGTTGTCCCAGTTTATGTCACTTCGGGGCCTCGGGTTCTGGACAACGATATGTATAAACAACTTGCAAGTATGATCAAGAAACAATAATTATCATTGTGATTCAATAACATGTTCAGATGTGAGATCATGGCACTCGGGCCCAAAGTGACAAGCATTAAGCATAACTAGTTGCAACAATGTCAATAGCACTAATAGAGGATACTAGGCACTCTACCCTAACAATCACGACCTTATTACATGAACAATCCCATCCAATCCCTACCACCCCCTTCAGACTACAACTGGGGAATCACTCACACATGAATGGGGGAAACATGGATGGTCGATGGAGAGGCATTCGTGATGATGATGGCGATGATCTCCTCTAATTTCTCGTCCCGACAGGGTGCCAGAACGGACTTTTTGAACCCCGAAAAAGGATTCCCGATGGCGGCGGAGCTACGTACTTCTTTATGGAAAACGATCGAACCCCCTCGGGTTTTTAGGTTTCGGGGCATATATAGTCGAAAGGGGGGTCCGAGGGGGTGCCCGAGGTGGGCTCACCATGCCCAGGCGCGGGCCCACCCTGGCCGCGCCTGGGGGTGGTGAGGGCACCCCCTTGATCCTCTCCGACTCATCTTCTGGCTCCGGGAGTCTTCGGGAAAATATGGACTTTCCCTTCGTTTCCAGGTATTTTCCTAAAAGTTGATTTTCTGCGCAAAAACGAGACACCAAAGTGATTCGGCTCAAAACAGTGTTAGTCCGTGTTAGTTGAATTCAAAACACACAAGTTTAGAGGGAAAACATAGCAAAGTGTTCGGAAAAGTAGATACGTTTTTTACGTATCAACTCCCCCAAGCTTAGCTTATTGCTTGTCCTCAAGCAATTCAGTTAACAACTGAGTGCGATAAAAGAACTTTTACGAACACATTTGCTTCATATGATGTAAATATACTCACTATATGATCAAATACTTAATTATTCTCATGATAAGATACATGCAAGATGCTGTCACTTAATAGCTATGCAAACCATGAAGAGATAACATCATATTAATAATAAACAACGTGAAGCATAACTATTTGCAAGATTGTAATATTCATAATAGGATCTGAAAAAGTGGTATCTCGCTTGCCCATATGTGTGGGGCAAAACATAAATGGCAGGGCACCTCTAAAGTTCAAGGCAAAAGATGCAGGTATGAAGATTATATCACAATAAACCGTGCTTTGGGACAAACACATCACACTAAGAATGATAATTATGCTCTCAAGAAGGTGCTCAAATAATATGGTGGAGACTCTTCCTATAAGTAAAGGATTGTCCCTTCGCAGAGGGAAGCAGGGATTCACATGCGCTAGATCTTTTCATTTTTCATAAAACAGAAGTAATACAATTTTGGGAGGTGGTTGTTCATGTCAACAAATGGTAAATAGAAAATACAGTACGTCACAAGCCAACTAGATTTCACAAGAGCGGCTCCCATATAAAGGATGCAACTGGTGTAGAAGGTCATCCCTATTTCTCTTTTGTTTACACAATTATGCTTTGACTGATAAATCAGGGGCAAAAATAGTGAAGAGATTTTGTGTGTATTAATTTGGGGTTGGGCACCCTGCTGCCAGCTCTTCTATCAATTGGATAAGCGGATGAAGCCACTAGTCCAGGGTGTGAAATCCAATCAACAAGTGATATAAAGATTCTCTATTTACGTTATCATGAGCAAAAACAGGAACACAAAGCAGGTGTAATTTTGAAGGTTTTAAAGGTAGCACATGCAAATTTTCTTGGAATGGCAGGAAACACCATGCATAGTAATTTATAGTGGACTCTGTGGAATAACTTGGTTTTCAGGAATTTGGAGGCACGAGTAGAGCTCATACTCAGTGCAAGTGAAGGCTAGCAATAGACTGGGAAGCGACAATAAAGAGAGCAATAATTATCATAATCATGTTTGCGACAAAGTAAAATTAACTGAGACATAAAATTGATACTAAAACTCCGAGGCAAAATAAATCATCGAGGCTTATTGAATTTTTGTTTTCAGTCTTAGCATGTGTGAGCATGTGCCAAGTCTATTCAAATGAAACAGTCAAAGGAGGCTACCACAATGTCATACCCTTCTATGAATAGAACAACGCGAACAAATATTTATACGACGGGTCATTTACTATTAATAAATTGGAACAAAACATGAGAGAGAACGAACTATTAAGCAGCCATTAAATCACATATATCTTATATGAACAAACTAAGCATGCTCACATGGATGGGTATATGTACAAAATGAAAACAAATAGAGTTTATACCAGCCCCTCACCACAACTTTAATTGTCATAGATTGTCATTGTTGCTCTTCACTTGTGGTTCGAATACTATATAATAAAAATCAAGCTCCAATGGAGTCACGGACGACTGTTGAACTCTGCAGCAAACTTTACAAAACAAAAGAGGAACAACAAATATTTTTGGGTTTTTCAATTAAACCACGAGCAAAAGAGAACAAGCAAACAAAGAAAAATCTTTTTGGGGGTTTTTTGAATATTAAAGTGCAACTAAAGGATAAAGCAAACCAACTAAAGAAACAAATAGAGAGAAACAACAGAAATATTTTTGGTCTTCTTGTGTTTAGGAAATCGAAAACAAAACAGAGATAACAAAAAAAGGGAGAGAAACGGAAAATATGAATGTACAAAGAACTGACTGAATATGATATATATATGTAAGTGTGTGATGTCGGTATACCTCCCCCAAGTTTAGGCTTTTGGCCTAAGTGGGGCTCAATCATAGAGATGGTACTGGCTCCACGCCCTTGGATCGTACTGGGCATGCTCATAATCAGGCTCCCGCGAAGAAGAAAATGAAGGCGTGTAGTCGTAATCCGAGGGCTGACGTGAACTCTCTGGAATGTCGGGTGGCTGGACAGCATTTGCTGCGGCCTCCCTCTTGGCGTCCTCTGCGCGCTGATATTTCTCAATGTACGCATCGAGTTCTTCCTCCATTACTGACCATCCTTCCCTGTTATCAAGGTCAAAGAAAGAACGTGCAGGCAAAGGAGCTACTCGCTCTCTAGTGGATCCCCACCATGATTTCTTAGGGAATGAAATATCATATGGCAAACTAAACGCGTCAGTCCCATAAGCAATAAAGTAATGCAATGACATGGAATTAAAATCAAGACTCTTTAAGGTAAACTGAACATCTAAGCGATGTGGCAACACGCCATGAAAAGCTAATAAATGGAAGGCAATGAGACCTCCACAAACTCCTCCTTTCTCACGGTTAGTGGCAAGGCGATAAGAAATTAAAGCTCCTAAATTATAAGTCCTATCTTTCCTCAAGGCAGCTGACAAGAATGCTAAATCATGAGCAGATAATTTACTTGCTACCTTCCTAGCTAGAACACACTTTGAAATAAACAGGGCAAAATATCGAATGGATAGGAGATGTATATTCTGAATTTTTCCATTCTCCTTCGTGGAGCTTCTCCCGTCACAGATTTCTGCATATATGTAACATCCCAGGTTTTTCACATTTAATAACATCATGCATACTTTTGCATCATGGCATCATCTCATATGATCACCTTGCATCTATTCACAACAAGATAATAAACTCATTTTTCACCACATAAGCACACAAAAAGAGACAATTGAAATCCTCATATTTGACCTTTGAGAAATTATTTTTATTTTTGAAAAAGAGCAATACCAAAATACTCCTTAAGTCACTACCTTTTCAAAACATATTTTTAATTATTTTTCTGATTAAGTTTGAGTGGTTTATGGTTGGTTAAAGTTAAAAAAAAAAGAACAAAAAAAATAAAGAGAAATCCTATTCTACCGCACCCCCTGGGCCGAGCCCATTCCTTTTCCCTTCCTCCCGCGCAGCGCGCAGCGAGCAACACTCCAGCCCAACGGGCCAGCCCGAAGGAATCGGTGCACCCTCACTCACCCTCTCTCTACCCCCTCTCTCTGATACGTGGCCCCGAGGCCCACGTCTGGATCACGTCATCATGACGCACCGTCGTCTTCCCCCAGCGCGGTGACTGCGCTCCCAAATAAAGACCGGAAACGGCCGATTAAATCCAGCGATAACGCGCGATATTAAGACACCATTTACGTCCCCTCCACGCTCTACATAAGCTCCACCCCGTCCTCTTCGTTCTGCCCACAGAAAACAGAAGAGGAGCCCCTAGGCCGCACGGTTTTTGGAGCTCGTCCCCGTCGGTTAGGTCTCTGCTTTCCGGCGAACTCCAACCCTCCCGGGCTCTCTCTCCCTCTCCGTTCGTTTCATCTCACCACGGCGCATCTTTGTGACAACGTTTGCGTGTTTATTTTCCCCCAGGTCGACGGCGCCATCCTCGACGTCCATCACCGTCGCCTCGGGTGGATTCCGGCGAGCAATTTCGCGACGTGGAGGTCTTCACCGAGCTCATCGCTGCGCCACCACGATCTCCTCGACGTCCTGCATCGATCGATGAGCCCCGTTTCCCTTCTGCCCCCGTGTAGCCACCGCGCCATGCATGCCGAGCCGCGCGCTCTCGTTTTCCGGCGAGATTCCGGCGAATAGCGCCGCCCGCCCGACGCGTTCAGTCGCTGACCGTTGGATCTAATCCAACGGATCATATTAGATCACTTACCGCACCGTTCTGTTTAGATCTGGGCCGTTCCCCGTCACTTAAATCCAACGGCCCCTGCGCGCGATCCGAACGAAGCGGTACGGACCAATCACATCGCTCCATTAAGGATGACACGGATCGACTGTTTTCTGTTTTTAGGCAGAATTAATTTAAAACTTGTAAATTCAATAACTTTTGTTCTGTAAACCCAAATGTAATAATTTTGTACTTTTTGAAATCAGCAGAACCAGTAGAACACAATGGATCCATAGATCTCCACTTTTGACACGTGCACAAACATGTTATTCATAGATTCCTAAATTGCACTAATTGGTACATAACTTTAATTCTAAAATGGCTTTTTGAGCAAATCCAAATGCTATGGTTTTGTTAAGGTGTAATACTTCCAGAAAGTAGAAAATAACAACTACTAGATCACTTTAACACCATACGTTTTGAATCTTAGGTTTATTAGATCCATATGAGAACACTAAAAATGTTATAATTAATTTAGTATCTATTTTATTTTTCTCCAAAAGATCTTAAACATGTTAGAAATCCAGAGAACCACTTTGCATAACAATTGTGGTGTTAATGCATTTTCATCATTGCATACCATGCATACATGTTTTTGTAATGTTTTCCTTTATTGTTTGTTTATGTGTTGTTATTCTGTTTGTATAGATTGTGAGGAGGAGCAATATTACAATTGTGGTTGCTGTTCCTACTCATCCTGCTGCCAAGGCAAGTGACACTCCATGTTAGCACCTATATTTTTACTAAGCATTAGTTATTTTAAAGTAGTGTGCATGATAGAACTTTTTATATAGCAGTATGCTATGCAATATCCTAGCCACCATTATACTTAGTCTTAGAAATTAGTAGATGCTATGCTATATCATAAGATGATTTTACTAGATGTGTAGGAAAAATTGTAAGTACAACAAATGAATGAACCACCTGGGTGGAAGTGGTAAGACTGGTTTATGTTGAGTGTTGCCTCAGGGCCCTTGTCTAAGGGTTATTTCACTTGAGGTTGTCACTTGCGGATGGCCACCCAGGAACAAAGAGATTACTATGTCCCTCTAAATCTGGTAGTTTCCCGTGCAGCCCTTTGACATTATGGGCTCTGTCTTGATCAACTAAGTTGTGTGAGTTCAGCCCAGGCTTGACAAGCAGATGTAGCAAAATTATAGGTGGAACGGGTCTTGCCGGTGGGTTTGAATTCTTCTTCTGAAAGATCTCGTCTCAATTTTCTCCTTTCCATGATGCACTCCGGGTGTATAGGATGTTTGGGCTAATTGAAGACAAAGGGTGAAAGTGCACAACCTCTGCAGAGTTAGAAACTATGATCATAGCCGTGTCCCCGGAAATGGACGACTTCGAGCAGCTGGACTAGGATGGACAGAAGAATCTCAACACCGTTTTATTAAACTAAAATTTTCCCAAGGAAGTATGATTGTGGTGCTTGGAGTTATTCCAAAGTTGCCACCCCCATTTTGTAAAATAAAATGTCTTTACAAATGTGTTAGGAGAAAATTGGCATTTCTGCAAATAGCCTTAAGATCCACCTAGCCAAAGAAAATCATGTAGTACTAGACTTGCCATTTTATATCCACCATAGGTGTCATTTGCCAGTACATCATTGTACTGATCTCCTTTGGGGGCTGCATATTCCAACGTGCAGGATCTTCTGATGAAGAATGAGGATGTCTTTTCTGGACTCGAGTCTACACCCAACATGTTTGCCTGTGGCGCATGCTTGAAGATGGAGGCTCATTGCTATATTACTTCTATTGTTTGATCTTTGAGTTTTAGCTAGCCATTAAGGCTATGCACCTTGTAATAAGATATATAGTTGACCACTCTGGATCCAGTTGTAATAATTTTGACTCTTATGCAATGATACCTTTAAGTTTTGTACTGGGGTGCTAGCATTGATCCAGGGACTAGCACATAACACAGGTGTTTCACTTTTGATAAAAAAATGGGATGCTACAAAATGGTATCAGAGCAAAGTGTTGCCTGTAGGTTCGAGCCCTTAGGTCTGAAAAACCCTTGTTGATCAAATTTATTGACTTCTTTGAGAACTTTTGGACCCTAGCGGCATAGTGAGATTGAAGCGGCCCGGACAACTTTACGTGTCCACGGACACGAGACCGTTCTATGATTGGCTTGCGGGTGCCTGTATCTCTCACTATAGTGAATATCCAAATTTACAAAAAGTTGTTAATAACCCATGATCACCTTAGAGAAAGTTTGATATTTTCTAAGTATTTATGCACTTCCTAGTACTCCTTAACTTATGCATTAAAACTTATGTTCCTTTACTCTTATGACTCAAGATGGAGAGCTTCAACTTCAACAACACCAAGGACATCATCAACACTCACTTTGGAGGCCAGGTTCTCGAAATAGTCACACTGTTGGCGCTGCCCACACCCACCATCAGAGGGAAACACCTGAACAAGTTCAGCAAGGAAGGCTGCTGGGGAGTCAGACTTCTTTAGCCAGGACGTCAAACCGAGCCCACAACCGAAGACATCACGATCAAGGTGATCAGCGACTCCATGGAGAGAGGCCTCATCCTCGTCATGCAAGAACTGATAGTACGTCTCTGTGGGAAGCATTATCGGGAGTTGAGGAATCACTACTCTTTTTCTCTAGGAAGACGTAATGAAGATGGGGAACCCTACATCTTAGCCCCAGAAACCAAAGCTAGTCCTTTACGCCAGTATCTTCAAAACTTAGAGATTCATGTCAAGGACCTCGAGGAAGAAAAGTACAACGAGCTACTGTTGAATGATGAATTACGCGGCCAACTCAAGGAGGCAGAAGAGAAGGTGAAGACTCTAGAAGAGGTAGTCCACACCCAAGATGATAAGTTGAAGAATCAAGACAAGAAGTTGCTGAGTCAAGAAAAGAGAATCAAGACGAAGAACCAAGAGATTAGAGACCTGAAGTCAAAACTAGAAGACAACGACTTGTACTTAGAGGCTGATTATGAGTTGATAGGAAAGATACGTGGTGAGAAGAGAGAGTTACAAGAGAAGAATGATACCCTGGAGAAAGAAGTGAAGGAACTCAAGGCCATCCTCGCAGGTGAAGGAATTACGATTGAAGAAGTTGAAGAAGAAGAAGATGTCATGGTTGAAGAGTAGATTCTTTAGTTCGATCACGAAGTTGATGTTTTTTTGAGCTTAAGTTTGACCTATCAATTTTGTGATAAGGCAAAATTCCGTGTTCTAGCAAAATAAATCCTTTAAGTTTTCTTTCCAAGCTTTACCCTTGTGTATTACCTTTATGTCTGTGCATGGGTAGGAAGACTTTTCTCCTTAGGTCTATCTATCTTAACTTACCTATGCTGAAAACCACCACAGATGCCTCCTCGTCGTGACAACGAGAATAACAACAACAATGACGCGATGCAACAGATGATGGCAGCCCAGACTCAGCTTATGCAAATGATGACTCAGATTTTGGCAGCAAACAACAACAACAATAACAACAACAATAACAACCCTCCACCGCCACCCCCAGTGGATAGACTGGCAAGATTTCTAAGGCTTAAACCTAACAAGTTTTCCTTTGCCTCAGAACCGATAGTGGCAGATGACTGGCTCCGCTCAGTTAACAAGGATCTAGTTACTTGTGAATGCACTGATGCTGAAAAGGTGAGGTTCACTGCTCACCTGCTCGAAGGACCCGCTGCGATGTGGTGGGAGACCTATCAAGTGACCCATCCTTTAGAGGGAATGACTTGGGATGCTTTCAAAGAAGGTTTTCGTAATGCTCATATTTCTTCAGGAATAATGAATATGAAGAGGGATGAGTTCCGCAGTCTGAAACAGGGAGGTAGGACTTTGAAGGAATATATGGATGATTTCTACACCTTATCAAGGTATGCACCAGAAGATATTGATACTGATGCTAAGAGGAAGGATAAATTCCTTAGTGGACTCAAGGGAGAATTGAAGATACCTCTGTCTGTAGCTTATGCTCCAAATTATCAAACTCTGCTAGACCAAGCCATCACTCTAGATAACAATATGAGGAAGGAAGAGAACAGAAAGAGAAAATTTGGGGTTAGTAAGACTCACTCTGAGCCATCACACAAGAAGCAGCATTTCTCTGAAGGTAGTGGCCACAAATCCTGGAGCCACCACAACAATGGCCATGGACACAAGCACCATGGACACAATCATAATGGTGGATACAGGGGTAACAATGGAGGATTAAAAGGAAATAATCACAATGGACATAGCCATGGAAATGGACATCATCGTCATAATACTGAAGGGAAGAGAGATGTTTCCCAAGTGACTTGCTTCAAGTGCAAGAAGACAGGACATTATGCTAATGACTGCCCAGAGAGGAAAGTGGATGAGAATGCCAAACCCAACCCATTTCAGAAGGGACATGTGAACCATGTCAATGTGGAGGAAGTGATGGACGAACCTGATGCTGTGATTGGTACGTTTCTACTCAACTCCTTTACAGCATTGGTTTTATTTGATACTGGAGCATCTCATTCATTCATATCAAGGGCATTTGTAAATAAAAATGGGCTACCCACTGAAACCATAGGGAAGACAATTAGAGTAAGCTCCCCAGGTGGAGAAATGCTCGTCAATGCCGGATGCAGGCAGCTTATCTTAGAAATTGGGAAATACAAATTTCCAACCCATCTCGTAATTCTAGAGTCTCAAGGACTAGATGCTATTCTGGGGATGGATTGGATGACCACTTTTGGAGGAGTCATAGATTGTGCAAACAAAGCAATTACACTCACCACCCCACAAGGAAAGAGGATTAGATTCAAATCCAATATGGAAATAAAAGGGATTAGACTCAATTCTCTTAAGGGGGTTAGCCTAGATCAAGTATCCATATTAAGGGAATACCCTGATGTTTTCCCTGAGGAATTACCAGGAATGCCACCTGATAGAGATGTGGAGTTTCTCATTGATCTATTACCAGGCACTGGCCCCATAGCAAAAAGACCTTACCCCATGTCTACTGAAGAGCTAAAGGAACTTAAGAAACAATTAGAAGAACAACTTGGGAAAGGTTTTATTCGTGAAAGTTCATCACCATGGGGAGCACCAGTTCTGTTTGTGGAGAAGAAAGACAGGAGTCAACGTTTAGTTATGGATTACCGTTCTCTGAATGAAGTGACTATCAAGAACAAGTATCCTTTGCCTAGAATCAATGATTTGTTTGATCAATTAGAGGGAGCATGTGTGTTTTCCAAGATTGATCTTCGATCTGGATATTTCCAATTGAAGATTAGGGAACATGATATACCCAAGACAGCCTTTGTTACTAGATATGGATCGTATGAGTATACGGTGATGCCATTTGGTTTAACCAATGCCCCTTCATACTTCATGAATATGATGAACAAAGTGTTCATGGAATTTCTAGACAAGTTTGTCGTAGTCTTCATTGACGACATTTTGATCTATTCCAAGAGCACTAAGGAGCATGAAAGTCACCTCCGTTTGATTTTGGAGAAGCTTAGGGAGCACAAACTTTATGCCAAGTTTAGTAAGTGTGAGTTCTGGCTAAGTGAAGTGGGTTTTCTTGGACACATAGTATCAAAAGAAGGAATTGCTGTTGATCCTTCCAAAGTAGCAGCAGTAATGGAATGGGAACCACCCAAAAATGTCGGAGAGGTTCGTAGCTTCCTAGGTTTGGCAGGCTACTACCGGAGGTTCATTGAGAATTTCTCCAAAATTGCCAAGCCCATGACTGAATTATTGAAGAAGGAAAAGAAGTTTGAGTGGACCGATGCTTGTGAAACCAGCTTTCAAGAGTTGAAGAAACGATTAGTGACAGCCCCAGTTCTATGTCTACCAGATTTAGAGAAAGAATTCCAAGTGTATTGTGACGCCTCCCACCAAGGACATGGAAGTGTTCTTATGCAAGGAGGAAAGGTAGCATCCTATGCCTCTAGACAACTCAAGAAGCATGAGAGTAACTATCCAACACATGATCTGGAGTTAGCTTCAGTGGTCCATGCCTTGAAAATCTGGAGACATTATTTGATGGGAAAAAGATGTGAAGTCTTCACAGACCACAAGAGTTTAAAATACATATTCACACAGAAGGAATTGAACATGAGACAAAGAAGATGGTTAGAACTTATTAAGGATTATGACCTGAGTTTGCAATACCATCCCGGTAAGGCCAATGTAGTAGCTGATGCTCTGAGCCGCAAGGTTTACGTTAATGGCCTCATGGCGGGTGAACTACCTGAGGATTTGTGCAATGCATTCAAGGATCTTAGACTAGAAATAGTACCCGGGTTTCATAACATCATTGGTGGTACAACCAACTTTGATGGACAGAATACGTGAATCCCAGAAAGGAGATAAAGATATAGAGGAAATAAAAGTCAACCTAAGCATAGGAAAAGCTAAGGGATTTCATGAGGATGAGCAAGGAACCTTATGGTATGAGAAACGTGTTTGTGTAGCCAATGGAACTAATCTTAGGAAGCTGATTTTGCAAGAAGCACATGAAACACCCTACTCGATTCATCCAGGTAATACCAAAATGTACATGGATGTAAAGGAGAGGTTCTGGTGGAATAACTTGAAGAGAGACATCGCAGAATTTATAGCAAAGTGTGATGTGTGTAGTAGAGTGAAAGCAGAACATCAAAAGCCAGCAGGACTACTACAACCATTGAGGGTGCCAGATTGGAAGTGGGAACATATCGGTATGGATTTTATTACTGGGCTACCCCGGACTAAATCTGGTTATGATTCCATCTGGGTAGTAGTAGATCGCCTAACAAAAGTAGCTCATTTTCTACCAGTAAAAACCACCTACACTAGTGCTAAGCTAGAAGAAATTTACATGAAGAGAATTGTGTGTCTGCATGGTGTACCTAAGAGCATAGTTTCCGATAGAGGTACCCAGTTCACATCGCATTTTTGGAAGCAATTACATGAGTCCTTAGGTACCAGATTAGAATTCAGTACGGCATTTCACCCTCAGACCGATGGACAAACTGAAAGAGTGAACCAAATATTGGAGGATATGCTGAGAGCATGTGCCCTAGACTATGGTTCCAGCTGGGAGGATAACTTACCTTACGCAGAATTTTCTTACAACAACAGTTATCAGGCAAGTATTGAGATGGCACCGTTTGAAGCGTTATACGGGAAAAAGTGCACTACACCATTACTATGGAGTGGTGTAGGAGAACGAAGTTTCTTCGGTCCTGGTATAATTCAAGATGCAGAGGAGAAAGTTAGGTTGATTAGGGATAGACTCAAGATAGCCCAGTCAAGACAGAAAAGCTATGCGGATAACAAACGCAGAGATGTCACTTATGAAGTTGGTGATAGAACTTACCTAAGAGTATCACCACTTCATGGTGTCAAGAGATTTGGAATCAAAGGAAAATTAGCACCTCGATTCATAGGACCATTCAAGATTTTGTCTCGCAAAGGTGAAGTGGCTTATGAGTTAGAATTGCCTGAGGTTTTGTCTGCAGTCCATAATGTGTTTCATGTCAGTCAACTAAAGAAGTGTCACCCTGAGATGCTGGAAACTGCCTTGAAAGATACTGTGCCTCTTGAGGAAGTACAATTGGAGAGTGATCTGACTTACGAAGAGAAGTCAATCAAGATACTAGAAACTGCAGAAAGAGTTACCCGCACCAAAACCCTCAAATTTTGCAAAGTTCAGTGGAGTCACCACACTGTAGAAGAAGCTACGTGGGAGCGAGAAGATGATCTTCGAGAAAACCACCCACACCTATTTGCTGACCTTTCCGAAGCTCGAGGACGAGCTTCATCTTAAGGGGGTTAGTCTGTAACATCCCAGGTTTTTCACATTTAATAACATCATGCATACTTTTGCATCATGGCATCATCTCATATGATCACCTTGCATCTATTCACAACAAGACAATAAACTCATTTTTCACCACATAAGCACACAAAAAGAGACAATTGAAATCCTCATATTTGACCTTTGAGAAATTATTTTTATTTTTGAAAAAGAGCAATACCAAAATACTCCTTAAGTCACTACCTTTTCAAAACATATTTTTAATTATTTTTCTGATTAAGTTTGAGTGGTTTATGGTTGGTTAAAGTTAAAAAAATAATAATAAAGAGAAATCCTATTCTACCGCACCCCCTGGGCCGAGCCCATTCCTTTTCCCTTCCTCCCGCGCAGCGCGCAGCGAGCAACACTCCAGCCCAACGGGCCAGCCCGAAGGAATCGGTGCACCCTCACTCACCCTCTCTCTACCCCCTCTCTCTGATACGTGGCCCCGAGGCCCACGTCTGGATCACGTCATCATGACGCACCGTCGTCTTCCCCCAGCGCGGTGACTGCGCTCCCAAATAAAGACCGGAAACGGCCGATTAAATCCAGCGATAACGCGCGATATTAAGACACCATTTACGTCCCCTCCACGCTCTACATAAGCTCCACCCCGTCCTCTTCGTTCTGCCCACAGAAAACAGAAGAGGAGCCCCTAGGCCGCACGGTTTTTGGAGCTCGTCCCCGTCGGTTAGGTCTCTGCTTTCCGGCGAACTCCAACCCTCCCGGGCTCTCTCTCCCTCTCCGTTCGTTTCATCTCACCACGGCGCATCTTTGTGACAACGTTTGCGCGTTTATTTTCCCCCAGGTCGACGGCGCCATCCTCGACGTCCATCACCGTCGCCTCGGGTGGATTCCGGCGAGCAATTTCGCGACGTGGAGGTCTTCACCGAGCTCATCGCTGCGCCACCACGATCTCCTCGACGTCCTGCATCGATCGGTGAGCCCCGTTTCCCTTCTGCCCCCGTGTAGCCACCGTGCCATGCATGCCGAGCCGCGCGCTCTCGTTTTCCGGCGAGATTCCGGCGAATAGCGCCGCCCGCCCGACGCGTTCAGTCGCTGACCGTTGGATCTAATCCAACGGATCATATTAGATCACTTACCGCACCGTTCTGTTTAGATCTGGGCCGTTCCCCGTCACTTAAATCCAACGGCCCCTGCGCGCGATCCGAACGAAGCGGTACGGACCAATCACATCGCTCCATTAAGGATGACACGGATCGACTGTTTTCTGTTTTTAGGCAGAATTAATTTAAAACTTGTAAATTCAATAACTTTTGTTCTGTAAACCCAAATGTAATAATTTTGTACTTTTTGAAATCAGCAGAACCAGTAGAACACAATGGATCCATAGATCTCCACTTTTGACACGTGCACAAACATGTTATTCATAGATTCCTAAATTGCACTAATTGGTACATAACTTTAATTCTAAAATGGCTTTTTGAGCAAATCCAAATGCTATGGTTTTGTTAAGGTGTAATACTTCCAGAAAGTAGAAAATAACAACTACTAGATCACTTTAACACCATACGTTTTGAATCTTAGGTTTATTAGATCCATATGAGAACACTAAAAATGTTATAATTAATTTAGTATCTATTTTATTTTTCTCCAAAAGATCTTAAACATGTTAGAAATCCAGAGAACCACTTTGCATAACAATTGTGGTGTTAATGCATTTTCATCATTGCATACCATGCATACATGTTTTTGTAATGTTTTCCTTTATTGTTTGTTTATGTGTTGTTATTCTGTTTGTATAGATTGTGAGGAGGAGCAATATTACAATTGTGGTTGTTGTTCCTACTCATCCTGCTGCCAAGGCAAGTGACACTCCATGTTAGCACCTATATTTTTACTAAGCATTAGTTATTTTAAAGTAGTGTGCATGATAGAACTTTTTATATAGCAGTATGCTATGCAATATCCTAGCCACCATTATACTTAGTCTTAGAAATTAGTAGATGCTATGCTATATCATAAGATGATTTTACTAGATGTGTAGGAAAAATTGTAAGTACAACAAATGAATGAACCACCTGGGTGGAAGTGGTAAGACTGGTTTATGTTGAGTGTTGCCTCAGGGCCCTTGTCTAAGGGTTATTTCACTTGAGGTTGTCACTTGCGGATGGCCACCCAGGAACAAATAGATTACTATGTCCCTCTAAATCTGGTAGTTTCCCGTGCAGCCCTTTGACATTATGGGCTCTGTCTTGATTAACTAAGTTGTGTGAGTTCAGCCCAGGCTTGACAAGCAGTAGAACACAATGGATCCATAGATCTCCACTTTTGACACGTGCACAAACATGTTATTCATAGATTCCTAAATTGCACTAATTGGTACATAACTTTAATTCTAAAATGGCTTTTTGAGCAAATCCAAATGCTATGGTTTTGTTAAGGTGTAATACTTCCAGAAAGTAGAAAATAACAACTACTAGATCACTTTAACACCATACGTTTTGAATCTTAGGTTTATTAGATCCATATGAGAACACTAAAAATGTTATAATTAATTTAGTATCTATTTTATTTTTCTCCAAAAGATCTTAAACATGTTAGAAATCCAGAGAACCACTTTGCATAACAATTGTGGTGTTAATGCATTTTCATCATTGCATACCATGCATACATGTTTTTGTAATGTTTTCCTTTATTGTTTGTTTATGTGTTGTTATTCTGTTTGTATAGATTGTGAGGAGGAGCAATATTACAATTGTGGTTGCTGTTCCTACTCATCCTGCTCCCAAGGCAAGTGACACTCCATGTTAGCACCTATATTTTTACTAAGCATTAGTTATTTTAAAGTAGTGTGCATGATAGAACTTTTTATATAGCAGTATGCTATGCAATATCCTAGCCACCATTATACTTAGTCTTAGAAATTAGTAGATGCTATGCTATATCATAAGATGATTTTACTAGATGTGTAGGAAAAATTGTAAGTACAACAAATGAATGAACCACCTGGGTGGAAGTGGTAAGACTGGTTTATGTTGAGCGTTGCCTCAGGGCCCTTGTCTAAGGGTTATTTCACTTGAGGTTGTCACTTGCGGATGGCCACCCAGGAACAAAGAGATTACTATGTCCCTCTAAATCTGGTAGTTTCCCGTGCAGCCCTTTGAAATTATGGGCTCTGTCTTGATCAACTAAGTTGTGTGAGTTCAGCCCAGGCTTGACAAGCAGATGTAGCAAAATTATAGGTGGAACGGGTCTTGCCGGTGGGTTTGAATTCTTCTTCTGAAAGATCTCGTCTCAATTTTCTCCTTTCCATGATGCACTCCGGGTGTATAGGATGTTTGGGCTAATTGAAGACAAAGGGTGAAAGTGCACAACCTCTGCAGAGTTAGAAACTATGATCATAGCCGTGTCCCCGGAAATGGACGACTTCGAGCAGCTGGACTAGGATGGACAGAAGAATCTCAACACCGTTTTATTAAACTAAAATTTGCCCAAGGAAGTATGATTGTGGTGCTTGGAGTTATTCCAAAGTTGCCACCCCCATTTTGTAAAATAAAATGTCTTTACAAATGTGTTAGGAGAAAATTGGCATTTCTACAAATAGCCTTAAGATCCACCTAGCCAAAGAAAATCATGTAGTACTAGACTTGCCATTTTATATCCACCATAGGTGTCATTTGCCAGTACATCATTGTACTGATCTCCTTTGGGGGCTGCATATTCCAACGTGCAGGATCTTCTGATGAAGAATGAGGATGTCTTTTCTGGACTCGAGTCTACACCCAACATGTTTGCCTGTGGCGCATGCTTGAAGATGGAGGCTCATTGCTATATTACTTCTGTTGTTTGATATTTGAGTTTTAGCTAGCCATTAAGGCTATGCACCTTGTAATAAGATATATAGTTGATCACTCTGGATCCAGTTGTAATAATTTTGACTCTTATGCAATGATACCTTTAAGTTTTGTACTGGGGTGCTAGCATTGATCTAGGGACTAGCACATAACACAGGTGTTTCACTTTTGGTAAAAAAATGGGATGCTACAATATAAATCTGTCAATGGCTTGGGATATCCCTTTATCTTCTCGCACGTTCCCCTACTGCTCCACCTTAATTACTGCACAAAAATTTCTAAAAGGCAGACTGACAGGTTTGTTATAATTTTTTTAATGCACCATGGGGTTAGGTGAAGGCCAATCAAAATGAAAATCCTGCACCGCGGACATAGCCAATTTCTCATATTGGCTTGGTTCATCATCAACGAAATGTGTCAATCCTGCATTATATAGTAATGTTTTAAAATCATGCATAATTCCTGCAGCACTCATAAACCCTGGGCATGGGTAGACAACCGGAAACACGCCCTCGTCACGATGAACTCTCATAATCTCTGTTACCACTAACTCATGCTGGTTAAGTTGATATGCACTTGCCTCCATTTCTGAAATTTTTAACAAGCAACTTAAGAAAATTATTTGAATCAACTATATGGTAGCAACTACTATAAAGACTTGTACGAGTACTAAACATGCATCAAAACTAACTTAATCAAGCATCAAACAAGCATGCAAGCTCACATAACTTGTCACCTACGGCAACAAAATACGCAAGAAATACTCCACTAAACAAAATTCTATTTGGATCATCGGAGGAGTCACATACGGGAGAACAACTGCCCCAAATTTCATCAGAACGGATGAGCTGAGCAAGGAGATCGAAAATCACGAGGAAGAACAACAAGAACTCGGGTTTGGATGAACTGGGCGAGTTTCTACGGGAAAAAGGAAGGTGTGGTAGGTGGGAGAGCAAGTGGGGGGCCAGGGGGCCCCTCACCATAGGAAGGCGCGCCCCAGGGGCAGGCCGCGCCTGGCCATGGTGAGCTGGCCTGGGTGCTCCCCTAGGGTCACCCCAGGTGGCTTTCTGCCCCTTTTACGTAAAACTTTGAATATAAACTTTTCGGGATTTTTTGAGAAACTTTATTTTTCAGATTTTTCCATAATTTTAATAAATAATAATATCGCTGGAAAACAAAGATGGAATGATGGAAAAACATCAGCAAAACCAAACCCACAACAGTTCTAAGAAACTCTACTAAACATATAATCACTGAAAATGGAAGAAAAACATATGGAAAACGTGGTTGTGAATAGTGAAAACGTGAGTAGACGATGGAAAACGAGCGAAAACGAGGTAAAAATGTGTGTCGGCATGAGTGAACATAGTGAAAACAATTAGAAAAAATGATATACTTTATGGAAGCACATCGAAAACGAGCATATGAATAGGTAAACATAGTGATAACATTGTTTTCTTCATTTAAAATCACTTTGTTAACAAGGTTGATCAAGTCTTGCTACCAAAATAATTTTATATGAAACAAAACTTTGTTTCTCACTAAATACTCATGTTACCTCAACCTTGATTGATATAGTCCCAATCATGATAGTCTCATATTCTTTGGGTATCTTTGGAATTGGACAATAAAATTCTCCAATCTTGATGGTCTCAATATTTTCAATTAAATTTAGACCATATTTCTTATCAATCTTCTTGGGAAAATAAACAGTGTGCTCTTTATCATTAACATTAAAACTAACTTTTCCTTGATTGCAATCAATAACAGCCCCTGAAGTATTAAGAAAAGGTCTTCCAAGAATAATAGGCATATTATCATCTTCAGGCATTTCCAACACAACAAAGTCAGTTAATATCAGACAATTATTAGAAACTTGAACAGGAACATCCTCACATATACCCACGGGAATAGCAGTGGATTTATCAGTCGTTTGCAAATATATATCATTTGGTATAAATTTTTCTAGGAGGAGTCTTTTATAGAGAGTAAAAGGCATGACACTAACTCCAGCTCCCAAATCACACAAAGCAGTTCTAACATAATTATTTTTAATAGAACAGGGAATAGTTTGTATACCAGGATCTCCAAGCTTCTTACGAACCTTGCCATTAAAAGAGTAATTAGCAAGCATAGTGGAGATTTCCTCATTAGGAATCTTCCTTTTGTTAGAGACAATATCTTTCATATATTTTGCATAAGGAGGCAATTTAATAGCATCAGTTAAAGGAATTTGCAAGAAAAAAGGTTTCATCCATTCAAAAAAAATATTGTAATGATCTTCTTCCTTTGATTTGTGTTTATTATTAGGATAAGGCATTGGTTTTTGTACCCAAGGTTCTCTCTCATTACCATGTTTATTAGAAATAAAATCTTCCTTAGTGTACTTTGTATTTTTATTTTTCTTTTCAGCTTCCTCTTCAATTTCTTCTTTATCAGAAGCATTTTTCTCTTCATTACCACTTTCAGTTTCAGCATCAGAGATAGATATACTATTAGGATCTTTAGCAAGTTTAGAGGATTCTACAAAAAAAATATGTTTTTTTCTTAGTATGAATAACATTATTATTAGTTTGCTGAGAATCTTGTTCAATTCTTTTAAGATGTCCCTCAGGATATAAAGGATCTTGTGTAGCAATACCACTTCTAGTTCTTATTTCATAAGCATTTTTTCTCTAGAAGCATTAACTAGCAAATGTTTAACAAGCATTTTAACATCATTATAGGTTCTTTCTATAATACCATGCAAATTATCGATAGCTCTAGAGTTTTCCATTAGGTGATTTTGCACTCTAATATTAAAATTATCTTGCTTAATAACATAATTATCAAATTCATCTAAACATTGATCAGGAGGTTTATTATAGGGAATATCTCTACTATCAAAATGTTGGAGAGAGTGTACCTCAATAATGGATGGGTGAGGGATTGGCTTACATAATTCTTCTATAGGTGGAAGATTCCTCACATCTTCAGATTTAATACCCCTCTCTTTAAGAGTTTTCTTGGCTTCTCTCATCACTTCATCATTTAATGCAATCATTCCCATCTTCTTGGCTATGGGTGTTGGTGTTGATACTGGAGTAGGGGTCGGCTCAGGCTCAACCATAGTCCAATCATCATGATTTTGGCTTATTTTAGCCATTAATTCCTCAGCTTCATCTGGAGTTCTTTGTCTGAAAACACAACCAGCACAACTATCCAGCTATCTCCTAGATTCAACAGTTAGTCCATTATATAATATATCAACAAGTTCATTATTTTCTAGCTTATGCCCAGGTGTAGCCCTAACTAATGAACAGAACCTTGCCCAAGATACAGGCAATTTCTCTCCTTCCGATTGCTTGAAATTAAATATATTTTGTAAAGCAGCATGTTGAGCACTAGCAGGAAAATATTTCTGAAAGAAAGCATTAACCAAACCAATAGGACTATCAATAGATCCCGGAGACAAATTATTAAACCAAGTTTTGGCTTCATCTTTTAACGAGAAAGGGAATATTTTAGCAACAAAGTAGCTACGTTTCTTAAGATCATCGGAGAATAAACTACTCAAAGAGGAGAGCTCATTCATATTTTTCATAGCACTTTCATTTTCAGTACCACAAAAAGGTTCTTTCTCAACAATAGATATATAAGATAAATCAAGAGAGAAATCATAATCCTTATCCCTAATATTGATGGGAGAAGTGGCAACTAAGCATGAGGAGATAATTTATATTTTACAGCACGACTTTCAGTAAGACTTATAACATCATCTCTATCCTTCATAGCATGTATTTCATCAATAAGATCATCATTAATTTCAATATAGGAATCATCAAAATCATCACTAGGATTCTCTCTAAGCTCAGGTGCAACAGCAGGAGTAACTGGATTTTTATCAGGAGTTTCAGTGTTTGCAATATTTTTTAGCTTTAGCAATAGTAGCATCTAAGAAAGGACAGAGAGAACCACTCTCATCAAGCACAGTAGAAGCACGATCTAAAGTATCAGAAGTATTTTCAGATTCAGCTGAAGTAGCACGTGTAGCATGTGTATGTGGTGGTGTAAGCAGCTTACTCATAACAGAAGGTGAATCAAGAGCAGCAGAGGTGTTCAGAGTTGTACCTCTTCTTGTAGTGGATGGTAATATAGGAAAATTCCCATGACGAGTCTTACCCATGATGAATTATTGACATTAGATAATAGTACTCTCCGGTGAGCTCGCAAATAAAGCTATGCTCCCCGGCAACTGCGCCAGAAAATCGTCTTGATACCCACAACTATAGGGGATCGCAACAGTCTTCGAGGGAAGAGCCAAACAATATTTGTGAGCCTTAAAAAGTGAGTTGTCAATTCACCTGCACCTGAAAGTGGACTTTCGCAGTGGTTTATCAGCAGTAACAGTTTTATAGTAGCAGTAGTAGTGAAATAATAGCAGCAGCGAAATGAAAACACCAGTAGTAGTGTTTGAAGTAAACAGCGGGATTAAATAATGTAGGCATAGGGATAGATGAACGGGTGTTGCATGGATAAGATAGTTCATATAATAATCAAGACATGGGCATTGCAGATGAATAAGATAAAGCATCCAAGCACTAAGTAACCATAGGCATGTGTTTCGTAAATAGTCGTACGTCCTCGCAATGAGAACTTGCACAACATATTTTTTCCTACCAGCCCGTTTTCAGTGGAGCCCCAAGGGAACTACTGGTAATTAAGGTGTTCCTTTTAATAGAACACCGGAGCAAAGCATTAACACTCCGTGAACACACGTGATCCTCAGATCACAGCCACCCCCTCCAGTTGTCCCAGTTTATGTCACTTCTGGACCTCGGGTTCTGAACAACGATATGTATAAACAACTTGCAGGTACAATCAAGAAACAATAATTATCATCATGATTCAATAACATGTTCAGATCTGAGATCATGGCACTTGGTCCCAAAGTGACAAGAATTAAGCATAAAAAGTTGCAACAATGTCAATAGCACTAATAGAGGATACTAGGCATTCTGCCCTAACAATCACGGCATTATTACATCAACAATATCATCCAATCCCTACAATCCCCTTCAGCCTACAGCGGGGAGATTACTCACACATGGATGGGGGAAACATGGATGGTCGATGGAGAGGCGTTGGTGATGACGATGGCGATGATCTCCTCCAATTCCCCATCCCGGCAGGGTGCCAGAACGGAGTTTCTGAACCCCGCAAAAGGATTCGCGATGGAGGAGGAGCTATGGACTTATTTCTGGAAAACGATCGACCCCCCTCGGGTTTTTAGGTTTCGAGGCATATATAGTCGAAAGGGAGTCCGAGGGGTGCCTGAGGTGGGGTCACCATGCCCAGGCGCGGGCCCACCCTGGCCGCGCCTGGGGGTGGTGAGGGAACTGAAGGGAATATGCCCGAGAGGCAATAATAAAATGGTTATTATCTTATTCCTTTGTTTATGATGAATGTTTATTTCTCATGCTAGAATTGTATTAACCGGAAACGTTGATACATGTGTGCTTAATAAACAAACAATGGTTCCTAGTAAAGCCTCTCTTTTAACTAGCTCGTTGATTAATAGATGATCAAGGTTTCCTGATCATGAACATTGGATGTTATTAATAACGGGGTCATGTCATTAGAAGAATGATGTGATGAACATATACCCAAAGCCAATATAGCAATGCGATCAAGTCATTTAGTTTACATTGTTATATCAAACATACGAAGTAACTTATTCCTTAGACCATGAGATCATGTCAATCGCTGATACCGGAAGAGTGCTTTGATGGCATCAAACGTCACACCGTAACAGGGTGACTATAAAGGTGTCGTTAAGTATTCGGAAAGTATTAGTTGAGGATCATGGATCAAGAGTGGGATTTGTCCATCCAAATGACGGAGAGATATACTCTGGGCCCTCTCGGTGATATCACATCGAAACCGCTTGCAAGCACGTGATATGATCACAAAGGATGTTATATCACGGGAACGAGAAAAGAGTACTTGTCGGTAACGAGATTGAACAAGGTATGGTTGATACCAATGATCGAATCTCGGACAAGTAAAATATCGCGAGACAAAGGGAATAGTTCACGGCGTTGTTGGTTCACATGATCACGAGAGTCATTGTTGAATATATAGGAGTCATCACGGATCTCCAGATCCCACTGTTGATTATTGATCGGAGAGGAGTCTCGATCATGTCTATCTTATTCGCGAACCGTAGGGTGACACACTTAAGGTTTGATGACGCGTTTGAGAGGATACGGAATATCGAAGAATATTTTGGGCAGCACCGAAATTGTTTCGGGGAAAATTGAAATAGTTCAAGGGGTTTTTCGTCGAATGGTTGTTAATAGAATTAACAAATGATTCGAGGTGCTATATGCAAAAGTTTTAATAGAATTAACAAATTCTGAAATAAAGAAATAAAAAGGTTTTATTTATTTATTAAAAGAAAACCTTTGGATTTTCCAAGTGGGAAATAATGGGGAAATGAGTGGGTGTGAGTGGAGTGTCCACTCACATGATGAGGGAAGAGGTGGGGGCACACCCATGGGCTGGCCGCACCCCCCTTGGGCTGCCTCCCCCCTCTCCTATAAAAGGAGGGTGAGAGCTCTCCCTCCTTCACACACTTGGCCACTTCCCATTCCCTCCACCCACTGCTCCATTTTATGGTCTCCGGCTTGGCGAAGCCCTGACCGTGGGATTCTTCACCACCACCACGTCGTCGTGCTGCTGGAGTTCCGAGGGATCCTCTACTTCCGCGCCCCACTGGAACGAGGGAACGGAGGTCGTCATCAACCGTACGTGTGACCGATCACGGATGCACCGCCGGATTGCGGTGCCCATCTTCTCGCTATCGGGATCGGTGTGAGTACGACTACGCCAACAACGAGATTTGATCTCGTACCACTTTGAGTCTTCGAGGGTATGTGTTCTCCTTAACTCTCTTGTTGCCCGTTGCACTTCGTCTCCTAGATTAGATCTTGGCCTTTCGGGTGTCTCTCGCGTAGCAAATTTTTTGTTTTCTATGCAACGACCCCTTCAGTGGTATCAGAGCCAGATCTATGCGTAGATGTTTTGTACGGGTAGAACACATAGGTGTATGTGGGCGTTGATGATCATGTTATTGCCTCCTTGAGTATTTTATGATCTTAGTGGCATAGTAGGATGAAGCTGCCCCAGACTAAGTTTACGTGTACTATGTACGCGAGAGTTGTCTCACTTGTGGCTAAGGGGGTGTCCGTTTCTCCTACTATAGTTAAGATCTAATCTACGAAGGGTTGCTAAAAATATGTTTATCAACGTTGTGGTTGATGTTCGTAGGTATGAACGGTTCTATCCTCGAAAGCCCTAAGCCACGTAAAATATGCAAAAATAAATTAGAAGCGTCTAACTAGTTTTTGTTGGGCTTGTGATGTGATATGGTCAATATTACAAATTTGATTATGAGATGATCTATTTTGTAAATTATTGATATACCGGAAGGTATCCATATGGTTGTCTTCTTATTGATGGACAATCAAGTTTGGAGTACCGTGGTACTTGGTACCACGCCGGTGGAATGATTGAGATCATACCATAATGCACATGATGGAGATCAAGTGCAAGAAGGACCATATCATATCACGTTATCCTTTCATGTGATGTATGTGATGTTAATCTTTTTTTATGCATCTTGTTTTGCTTAGATAACGATGGTAGCATTATAAGATGATCCCTCTCACTTAATATCAAGATAATAATGTGTTATTCCTTAAAGTATGCACCGTTAAGAAAGTTCGTCGTTTCGAGACACCACGTGATGATCGGGTGTGACAGACTCAACGTTCGCATACAACGGGTGTTTTCAAGCCTAGCATGTACAGACATGGCCTTGAAACACACGCAATACTACGGTTCTACTTGGCGAGCCTAGCATGTACAGACATGGCCTCGGAACACGTAACCGAAAGGTAAAGCATGAGTCATATGGATGATATGATGAACATGTCGATGTTCGCCTTTGAAACTACATCATCTCACGTGATGATCGGTTTTGGTGTAGTGAATTTGGTTCGTGTAATCACTAAAGACGACTAAGAGGGATGTTGTTTTTGAGTGGGAGTTCATGGTTTAATTTTTTAATTAACTTGAACTTATTTATCATGAACAACAAATCAAAGTGAATTTGCACAAATTGTAGTATTCATTGGCATCCACATAACTACCTTACACTTAGATTGTTAATTGAGATATAACTGTTATGATCTGGTAAATACCATTTAAGATTGGTACCGTATTAGTGAAATTTAAAATTGAGTCCTATTGTAGATTTTTGGTATTTCCTACCTAGATCCAAATGGTTAATGATTGATTAATCTAGAGAGAAAATAATTCCTACTTAGAATCCAGAGTCATGGTTGCTTTCGTATCACTTTATCTTCAAAAGAATGTTTTGTTGATCAAGGTGATTTTGGAACTGAAAAGAGTTGTTTTCAGAAACAATCAAGTGAAAGATATATTGATATCTAGAAACTTATTTGTGGCAACATGACTGAGTATAATTTAGCGTGACAATGTTTGCTTATATTATCTGAATATATGCAAATTTAGCGTGACAATGTTTGCTTATATTATCTGAATATATGCAATGATTGAAGACGCTAGGCGTTTGAATATTCCAAGAAGTTGGGCGCTAAAAATTATCCTCTAAATCCCTTCCTTCGAGCTATAGTATCTTAATCATAAAATTGTTATGAGGGGATGGATTACAAGTATGGGTAAAGTAGTTTACCTTACTTGGAAATTGCTAAGAGTGGAATCTAGAAGAATGCTATTAATATAGTGATATTAGTAGAACAATCAAACTCAAAGTGTGACTCAATGGGTGATAGTATATGACTAACACGCCAAAGAAAATGAGCTAGTACGACTAGCATTGCTTGATGTTGAATGATTCTTCTGTAAAGGAAAGGGAATATTGAAAATAGAATTACAAATAGATATATGGCAGAAAAGAAGATAACTGGAAAAGTCCAACTCAGGAGTATATGCTTGATATACGAGTTATAGATGTATTACTAGTTAACAAAGTATTTTTGGGTATTTTGATACCACATTGGTTGGTATGAGTTGTCATACAAAGAAACGCAATGCAAGAAATACAAGGGCCTAAAAGGAACTAGTAATAGATGTGGAATCGATTATGACAAGAACATAAATAAAGTGTTATTGTGTTCATTGTAGTATCGAACCAAACATTCAAGATTTATTTTAAGAACTTAATAAGTTGTTATTTTGTTCTAGTCTTTTGTGAGAATAAATGAGATTGTTCAAACGATGACCATATTCCATAATTGATGGATATGTTAATATAGATCATGTTGGTAAAGTAAACATCTATAAGACTGAATGCTAAACGTTGCAAGACGTAAGAGATTTTCACTTAAATTGTGACACCACCATTTTAGTTCATATAGGAAAGGAAAACATGAAGGAACTCCATATTGATGGACTTCCGGAGTCATTTTGTTTTGAATAAATTGACGCTTGTGAGACCTCTTCCAAAAGATGACTAGAATTTCGTTCACAGGCCAAAGTAGAATGGACGACTAATTTAGTGGAGATTATACATATTGATGTATATAGTCCATTATGTGTAGTCATGTATGGTGGATTAATTTTTCCTTCATAAAATTCTGTCGGTGATTTAAGTAGATATGTGAGTATATCTATTTAAAGGGAACAGAGTTTGACATTTTGAATTGGTTCAAAAGGTTGTTCATATGAAGTTAAAATCAATGTAACAAGATAATCAAGTATTTATGATTGGATCATAAAGGATAAAGTTTGAGTTACAAGTTTAGCAAAACATCTGAGAAGTTGCAGAATTGTTCTACAACTTATACTTCTCGAATACCCCACATTAGATTGGAGTATTCAAAAGACAAAATCAAACCCTGTTTGACATGGTAAGATTAATAAAATTGCCATTATAATTTTGTAGTTTATACATTAAGGACAACCGCTTTTACACTGAAAAGAGCACCATCATGATCCGTTTAAAATTGACAACATATAAGATATGGTTTGGGTAATGACCCGAATTGTCATTTTTCTTAAGTTTTGGTATGCATAGCATGTGTAAAATGTTTACAACCAAAATAGGATAAATATATGTTTATAAGGTTATCCCAAATAAAACATTGGGTATTTCTCCTATCACCGAACCAAAAGACAAATGTTGTTTGTCATAAAGGGTTGATTTCTTGAGAAAGTAGTTCTTGCGAAACAAGTGAGTGGGAGCACAGTACAAACTCAACGAGATTAGATAATCTTCGTTATCATGTCAAGAGTAGCGCAGCACTGGAAGATGTTCCGGGGTTTACTTTTTTGACTAAGTAGAAGACATTACAAATGTTGTAGATACTTCAAATGAGTTTGCGAACTGTACCAGAAAAAGTCCAAAAACTTTGTACTTAGAACAACTTGTGGTTTAAGAATAAGGTGTTGTTTTGACAACAAAGGACCTGGACCTTATAAAGGAAGCAAATGATGGGCCCTGACTTTGTAAAATTGACTATGAGTCATTATATCCGCCATATTATCCATGTATGAATGTCAAGTATGTGACTTGGTAGTCCTTTCGATAGGCTTGATGCCTAACGATAGAAAAAGGGTCTATATAGTGACAAAGACATGGATTTTACATCCTTTGAAAGTTGTACTTATCAAAAAGTTGTTTTCGACGAAGTTCAAAGAGTTGACTACTACAAGATTTTGATCTTCCGTAGTGATATTTTAGTCTTTGCGGATAGTTCTAGCAAAAGTTACATATTATGATATGGCAGTTGAATAACAAAACTAACTCTCCTCTCGAGGAAGTTTGATCAAAGATGTGTACTTGACACAGTCTGAGAGTTTTGTAAAATTCAAAAGATTGCTAGAAATATATGCACACTTCAATGGTTGAAGTGAGCATAGCGAAGTTGAAATCTTTAGCTTAATGAAGTTATCAAAAGAGTTTGATTCCATCATGAATGATAAAGATGCTTGTACAGTTACAAGAAATTAAGTGGGAAGCGCTAAGACATATTTCCAATGTTTTATGTAGATGACATATGGTTGATTGGAAAAATATGTATTTTAAATTAACACGGTTAATATTTTTGATTTCATATTGATGAAAGGCTTAGAAGATATTGGGCATCGATATCTATAAAAGATGGATTGACGCACCTATATGATTGTAGCCCAATTACATAGATGAAATATTGAAGTAAGTCAATATGAAAATGACAAGAAGGAGTTCTTGTCACATGGAAAATAATTGAGAAAGATTCATGTGTTTTGACACATGATGAGCATCATTGAAATTGAGATTTCTAAGTCATGTTTCCATGCTATGTACACAACCAGATGAGTCTTATACTATAAAATGTTATAGTAGGATAATTCATATGATGATTAGACAACAGTGGGAGAGATCCTTGTGTCATTTTAGAAATGCTAAGGATATGTTTTCCTATATAGTAATGACAAAATATTAGTTGTAATATGTTACACTAATAGTCTTGTCATTTGTTCAAGTAATTTTATCTCACTTAAAATATGTGATGAAGGGTAGCACAATAGGATGGAAGAAAGTTCCATGCTGGATTTGAAAGAGTTTCAAAATTAAAATATTATGACAGATACTACAACAAAGGTTAAAGTATATTGTTGTGTTAACAACTGATTATAAGCGTATTTTGTGTCAAGGAGTTCTTTATTGAACTTGGTGAATTTCCAAGAATGCTGAAACTATGAAGCTACATTTTCACAATGTTAGTAACATCAGTTTAAGCTGAGGAATTAAGGTATCACCGGAACTTGGTGAGTTTCCAAGAATGCTAACACTATGAAGCTACATTTTCACAATGTTAGTGACATCAGTTTAAGCTGAGGAATTAAGTTTTCACCAATTGACCATATATATACAAAGCCATCTCATTAGAGAATGAGTGATGCGTGTAGACGCAAAGAACATGCAAATACAATAGGACCTGAACAGTTCAGATCTTTTTGATAATGTTTACCACATGCGAAGCATGGTAATAACACTGGTACGCCATATGTGTTAAGTGCTTACAGACTAGATTATTGACTCTAGTGCAAGTGGGAGACTGAAGGGAATATGCCCGAGAGGCAATAATAAAATGGTTATTATCTTATTCCTTGTTTATGATGAATGTTTATTTCTCATGCTAGAATTGTATTAACCGGAAACGTTGATACATGTGTGCTTAATAAACAAACAATGGTTCCTAGTAAAGCCTCTCTTTTAACTAGCTCGTTGATTAATAGATGATCAAGGTTTCCTGATCATGAACATTGGATGTTATTAATAACGGGGTCATGTCATTAGAAGAATGATGTGATGAACATATACCCAAAGACAATATAGCAATGCGATCAAGTCATTTAGTTTACATTGTTATATCAAACATACGAAGTAACTTATTCCTTAGACCATGAGATCATGTCAATCGCTGATACCGGAAGAGTGCTTTGATGGCATCAAACGTCACACCGTAACAGGGTGACTATAAAGGTGTCGTTAAGTATTCAGAAAGTATTAGTTGAGGATCATGGATCAAGAGTGGGATTTGTCCATCCAAATGACGGAGAGATATACTCTGGGCCCTCTCGGTGATATCACATCGAAACCGCTTGCAAGCACGTGATATGATCACAAAGGATGTTATATCACGGGAACGAGAAAAGAGTACTTGTCGGTAACGAGATTGAACAAGGTATGGTTGATACCAATGATCGAATCCCGGACAAGTAAAATATCGCGAGACAAAGGGAATAGTTCACGGCGTTGTTGGTTCACACGATCACGAGAGTCATCGTTGAATATATAGGAGTCATCACGGATCTCCAGATCCCGCTGTTGATTATTGATCGGAGAGGAGTCTCGATCATGTCTATCTTATTCGCGAACCGTAGGGTGACACACTTAAGGTTCGATGACGCGTTTGAGAGGATACGGAATATCGAAGAATATTTTGGGCAGCACCGAAATTGTTTCGGGGAAAATTGAAATAGTTCAAGGGGTTTTTCGTCGAATGGTTGTTAATAGAATTAACAAATGATTCGAGGTGCTATATGCAAAAGTTTGTTAATAGAATTAACAAATGCTGAAATAAAGAAATAAAAAGGTTTTATTTATTTATTAAGAGAAACCTTTGGATTTTCCAAGTGGGAAATAATGGGGAAATGAGTGGGTGTGAGTGGAGTGTCCACTCACATGATGAGGGAAGAGGTGGGGGCACACCCATGGGCTGGACGCACCCCCCTTGGGCTGCCTCCCCCCTCTCCTATAAAAGGAGGGTGAGAGCTCTCCCTCCTTCACACACTTGGCCACTTCCCATTCCCTCCACCCACTGCTCCATTTTATGGTCTCCGGCTTGGCGAAGTCCTGACCGTGGGATTCTTCACCACCACCACGTCGTCGTGCTACTGGAGTTCCGAGGGATCCTCTACTTCCGCGCCCCGCTGGAACGAGGGAACGGAGGTCGTCATCAACCGTACGTGTGACCGATCACGGATGCACCGCCGGATTGCGGTGCCCATCTTCTCGCTATCGGGATCGGTGTGAGTACGACTACGCCAACAACGAGATTTGATCTCGTACCACTTTGAGTCTTCGAGGGTATGTGTTCTCCTTAACTCTCTTGTTGCCCGTTGCACTTCGTCTCCTAGATTAGATCTTGGCCTTTCGGGTGTCTCTCGCGTAGGAAATTTTTTGTTTTCTATGCAACGACCCCTTCAGGAACCCCCTTGCCCCTCTTCGACTCATCTTCTGGCTCCGGGAGTCTTCGGGTAAAATATGGACTTTCCCTTCGATTCCGGGTATTTTCCTAAAAGTTGTTTTTCTGCGCAAAAACGAGAAACCAAAGTAATTGTGCTGAAAACAGTATTATTCCGTGTTAGTTGCATTCAAAACACACAAGTTTAGAGGGAAAACATCAGCAAAGTGTTCGGAAAAGTAGATACGTTTTTTATGTATCAACGGCCTGTGCGACTTTCTCCCTCTCGCGGAACGAGAGCACCGCCTGGCGGAACCAGGCGCCCAGAAGCTCCATGCGCTCTCTCTCCTTGGTAAGCAGGTGGGCTTGTGACCTCGCGCAGATCTGGAGCGCATCCACGACGTCCTTGGCGATCTTGAACAGGGGGTCGTCAGAGTTGAGGTCAGTAGAGAGCAGACGAACGCTCCTCCGCCATCAAATCATAGAAGAAATCGTTCGGCAGGAACGAGCCATCGGGACCCAAGGCGGGGATGTCCTGGAACAACTTGTCCGCCGCAGCTAGAAGGTCCCGCTGTGATGGTCCGGTGGAAGGGTCTGCTGCGAAGTTGGGGGAACCCTAGGGCCGCGGAGCAGGAGGCCCAGCTCTGGCTCTCTTTGCACGAGGGGTCTCGAGCTCCCCATCATCCCTCAAGATTATGGGATGTGCATCAGTGCCTCCCTTGTGAAGCGTCACGGTGGGCGGAGACGAGCTCAAGGGCACCTCCTGGAGGACGGAGGAGGCAACGAGTGCCGGGGTCGTGGTCGCATCTGCGCCCGATGACACGGGGGCTGGCCTCGGACCCATGGCGCGCAAAACCACCGCCGTCGTTGCCTCGAGAGGTACCTCGACATTCCTCCCCACCGTGGAGCCGTCCCCTGGCGAGGGGGCCTCGCCGTCAGCAAGCTCCTCGGCGAATGGTGAGTGCAGAGGGTCCCACCTCTCCTCTGGCGCTATGTGGTGCGCCTCATCCTCTTTAGGCGGACGGGACCCCTACGATGTCTTCGCCCTCTTTCGAGAGGACTTGCATCACGAAAGAAGATCAACAACAAACGGTGACAAAGGTAGAAGGATCTGTCTGAGGAGAACTTACTGCGCATGGTAGCCCCACGCCCATGGCGTGCGCCTCCTGGCAAGGGCACTCGCCTCAGGATCTCCCGCTGCAAGAGGAGCACCCGCGTCTACATCGACCACCACGAGGTGAGGTCTCTCCTCCTCGCGGGCCATCCCGGCCTCTCCGCGAGTATCACTAGTGTGTGAGCGCGCGGACAACAAGGGAGAGGTGCTCGAATCCTCAGACGGCTCGCTCTCCCCCTCTTGGTCCTATCCGGCTGGGGCCTCTTCGAGGGGACGCTTCCTCGACACTCGCCCTAGTGCCTCGTTAGTAGGGGTAGAGTCCTCCGTCTGTGCAGAGTCCGCCTCGCCCTCCTCCAGAGGATGCAAGATGAAGGTATTGTCCTATCTGGACTTCTCACCCTCCGTGAGGAGGCCCCACGGTCAAAACGCGGCATCACATTCACTACAGCGTCGCGAGCCGCCTCGTCAAGGTTGTATAGAGGAACGACGGAAGAAGGGAGAGGCAGGGCGAGTCGCTGGTGAGGAGAGCCCTAATCGCTACCTCGAGCTTATTGCCCTCGAGAAGGATGCCGCTGAGCCTCATCTTGTCTTCAGTGTTGCCACAATAGCACATGAGGCGCTCATGCTTCTGAAGAGGCACCAGGCGCTGATGGACAAACTCGCAGACGACCATGAAGGCTACGAGTCTGTGCCCGCACTGGTCCTCCATTCGCTGCACCACGGGCGCCATGGCCTGGCCATCGAGAACTTCCTAACCCCATCCTCTTGATTCCTGGTTCAGGCAGTGAGAACCTTGAAGAGCTCACCGGTGTCCCGTGCATCTAGGTATAGCCAGTGTTGCGTGATGTCATGCACCTTCTTGTGAAATCTAGGTGGGGGAACAAAGCTCCTCTTCCCAGACCCACGCGGAAGGAGACGCAGCCGACACATCGATTCTTTCCTGTTACCCGGAGGCTTAAGAAAGACCGAAAAGGGTGACAAAAGGCTTGATACCCAGAAAGGCCTCACACCAGAATCAAAAGATCACCAAGGTGAGGACAGAGTTGGAGTGGAGGTGCAGAGCGTGGATCTGGTACCACTCTAAAATAGCGGTGAAGAAGGTGCAGAAGGGGGAAACCAAACCCGCGAAGATGGTGTGGTAGAAGAACTCATACGCGGAGGCGGCGAGAGCACCCCACCGCGACGAGCCCGCATGAAGCAAGGTGGCCCCACGCTCATTCGTGGCGGAGCCCACCATGAGCCGGGCCTTATCGAGGGTCGGGCCGTTATGAGTGCGGGAGGCCCCTAACACCGAGCTCGCTCGAGAAGAGGACGGCATGGAGGCAACAATGGTCTTGTCTCTCGTCTTAGCCGAAGCCTTTTTCTTGCCGGCCATGAAGATGGAGACTCGTCGAAGAAGTGGAAGATCTAGAGGAAGAGGAGTCGGGAAGGCAATGGCGGTTGAGAAGAATGGGAAGATCCGCCGGCTCCACTCTCGGGCTTTATGAACCTAGGCCCATGAAAACACAAAGAGCCGGTGCCATCGCCTCGAGGAGATCGTGGGACGCCGACCAAAGTGCCACGTGCCCACGGCTGGCCTCGCAGCAGTTGGTCCTCGCGTCGTCTCGCATCCTCTGGCCACGTGTCCACCGTGGGCTCGTGGGGTACTATCGAGGCCATGGATACCTGGGTATCTTGGCCGACTGCTGCGGCCCAGTCTGGCGGGCACTTGTGGCCTTGTGGGAGGGGCCCATATCGGTGAAGTTCCCCACCGAGTCACCCTCTGACTAGATTCAGCCATTCGGAGGCTGGCTTTTTTGGAAGGGCTGCTTTGCCTAACCTCGGAGAGGAGCTCTACCCCGCCCCGGCTCCTCTCAAGAGAGCGTCCTCTCTCGAGAGGGGACACAACATGTGCGGTTGACGTCCGCTTCTCTGCATGCTGACAAAAGAGGCGCAAAGCCCCTTTGGTCGGAGTTGCCATTCTCGTGTATAAAGTGAGGGAGACAGCTGCCCGCGCCAAAGCGTCTCCCGAGGACTTCTTCTTTGGTGCAAGGAGACCAGGACGGTGCTACAAGATGGAGGAAACGTCATCAGGCACCCCCACTATCCTGCCATGGACGGTGGCTCTGTCCTCGACAAGCAAGACCAGGGAGACAGCGCAGAGCTCGGCTGGTCTCCACTTTGCCACCTTGTGGTAGCCCTTTCCTGCCAAGTGAGCGGGAAGGAGGTCCAAACAATAGTATAAGAGGATCACCTTGGCCCTCGTAGCAGGGGAGCTCACTTCGCTCAGAGCCCTCTTAGTCTGACCCGAGCACAAGCTCGCATCTTGTACTGTAACTATAGCAGTGCAATCCACCAGACAAGCAGAAGTAGGGTTTTACACTGCAAGGTGACCTGAACCTGGGCAAACTCACCGTGTCACCATTTTTGCTGGTCACAAGCCTCGCGAAGCCTTCTCGAGAGGTGTAGGCAATGTGGTTAGCTCTTAGTGTTCGAACCTCTAGAGAGATCCTGTCACTTGACAGACCACTCTCCGACAAATTAAACTTATAGAGTCTTGGAAAATAATAAAAGATAAAAAAACAACAAGGAAATAATTATGAAAGTGCTTAAAAGAAGGTTGCAAATATGAGGAAAATAAGACCGAGGGGCATAGGTTCACTAGTGGTGCCTCTCCAAAGAAAACAAACATGTTGGGTGAACAAATTATAGCTGGAAAATTGACAAATCATGAACGTATAACAATACTATTATGAAGAGATATAGTTCACGGGTTCTAACATTGTAGGAATTACGTCAAGGAATATGGACCGCTATCCAGCATGCATCCATACCTAAAAGTCCACCTCAAGAAAGTTATCTGGAAAATCTCTCTAGTATTAAGTTGCACAACGAAGTGATTGATTTGTGTGCAACAGACAAACGCATTAAGAACAATACGTAATGTGAGAAACGTTCCTCGTCCGTAGACAAGAGCACCGCTATTTTCTCCCTAGTAGCAACAACACATACCCCATCCGTCATGTTTCTGCCACTCGAACACATATGTAAGGGATTCATGAACCTATTATCTAGCATATGAAACCTCTCTTAGAGGTGAAAACAACTACGTGGCCAAGGTAATCATAAACACCGGAGAGCATTGCAAGACAACATTAAAACTCTCTACGAATATAAGTGAAGCATCTCAGATTGACATGAACAATATAATCATAATATCATGGTTCATCTGATCCCAGCAAACACAACATGCACAATTACATAACGGTGGTCTCGATCATGTGAGGCGGCTCATGAGACTTTAAACATGGAGGAATAGGGGAGAGAACAACCATCTAGCTACTGCTATGAACCCGTAGCCCCGAGATGAACTACTCACGCATCTGTCGGAGGCGATCATAGCGATGTAGAGGCCTCCGATGAGGATTCCATTCTCCGGCAGGGTGCCGGAACAGGGCGGCAAAAACCCTACATTGGACTCTCTAGGTGACGACGCCTCTCTGTATGTTTCGTGAAAAATAACTCCGTCCCTGACATTTTTAGGGTTAAAGGCAATTTATAGGCGAAGAGGCATCGAGAGGCGGTGGCTAGGGGCGCCAGGGGCCCACCAGGTGCGGCCTAGGGTGGGGCCACGTCTGGCACCCCTGGGGGCCCCTGGCCCCCCTCTGGCTCTTCTTCGGTCTCCGTCTCTGTTTTGGGTAAAAAAATGATCTCTGTGGATTTTCAGCCCTTTCCGAGAATATTTCCTTAAGAACTTTTCTTAAATAGAAAAACTGCAGAAAACAATAACTGGCCTGGGACATCTTGTTAAAAGGTTAGTCAATGAAAACATCTAGAAAACGAAGAAAACGATAGAAAACATGTGGAAAACAAAAGGTATTAGGTAGAAAACAAGCATGGAGCATCAAAAATCATAGACACGTTTGCAACGTATCAAGTGGCAACAGCACATCCCCCAGCCGTCATGTTTCTGTCACTCGAGCACAGATGTAAGGGAGGCATGAATCCACTATCTAGCATATAAACTCTCTCTTGGAGGTGAAAACAACTATTTGGCCAAGGTAATCATAAAAATCGGAGAGTATTACAAGACAACATTAAAACTCTCTATAGATATAAGTGAAGCATCTCAGTTTGACATGAACAAAATAATCATAATATTCTGGTTTATCGGATCCCAACAAACACAACATGCACAATTACATAACGGTGGTCTCGATCATTTGAGGTAGATCACGAGACTCTAAACATGGAGGCATAACGGAGAGAACTGCCAACTAGCTACTACTATGGACCCGTAGTCCCGAGATGAACTACTCACACATCATCGTGAGGCAATCATGGCGATGAAGAGGCCCCCGGTAACGATTCCCCTCTTCGACAGGGTGCCGAAACAGGGCTGCATGAGCCCTAGATTGAACTTTCGAGGTGACGACGCCTCTGGATGTTTCGTGGAAAATATCTCTGTCCCCAAACTTTTTAGGGTTAAGGGAAACTTATAGGCGAAGAGGCGATGCGAGAATGTGCCGGGGGCCGTCAGGGGACCCAGGCACGGCCTAGGGTGGGGCCACGCTTGGCACCCCCTGGGGACCCCAGGGCACCCCTCCAGGTCTCCTTCGGTTTGTGTCTTCGTTCCGGATAAAAACTGATCTCCGTGGATTTTCAGCCCATTCCGAGAATATTTTTTTAAGAACTTTTCTCAAATACAAAAACAACAGAAAATAGCAACTGGCCTGGGGCATCTTATTAATAGGTTAGTATATGAAAACTTCTGAAAAACGAAAGAAAACATGTGAAACCATGTGGAAAATATAAAGACATTGGATAGAAAATAAACATGGAGCATAAAAAATTATAGATACATTGCAACGTATCAGCTAACAAGAATTAAATAACGGTGTTTATGTCTACTTATTGATTATAAATATTTCTTACATTACTTATTTTTTAATGCAATTATTTGTTACTTGTAACTTAATGCCAGCAAGAGGTTGTTGAAATTTTGTAAGTGCAGTATTAGTTATATATGCAGTTTGATTACGGTTTATATATGTTTGACGTAATGCCTACATGAATATCACAATGAATTTGGTCTTGTCATAATTATTATTGTTCCAATTCTATCAATTGCCCAATTATAATTCGTTCACCCAACCTATTTACTTGTTTATCTTTGGAGAGACACCACTAGTGAAACTATGTTCCGGTCCATTATTTTATATTGATTACAATCCGGTTTACTTGCTTTCAATCATTAATTGCTCGCTTTCAATCATTAATTACTCGCTAGTACATTTTACTTTTGCTGCTACCCTACATCACCTTCCTCTTGGGGTCCCCAATGGGTGGTGACTTGTGTTCACCGCATCGCAATGCTATAAAAGCATAATTTTTTGCTATGATGTCTCCCGTGAGGTCCCACGATGAAAAATCACCGCCGGGTTTTGGAAGTTTATGTAATAATGTAAAATTTATTCTAATGATTTCTTTCACTTCATAGAAAAGCAAAAAAAGCGCGATTTGAAGACATAATTAGACACATGTCAGCAGGAGGGATCCGGTGGCAGGAAAGTTTTAAGACCCGGGAGCACTGTCCATATGTAAACCCTTTTTCCAAGTTTTCATCCAAGAACCCCTCTCTGACTCGCTGAGATGCAGATCTAGATCATGGCGCTTAAACTCTTGTGTCACATCCGTTGCAGTCTGGAGCCACATGCCGCCGTATCCACATTGATGATTTTAAGCACCACTTGGATCGAGCAAACAAAATCCCTTTGATACGTCAAATATGGCGATTTGGTCATCGGGATCACGGTGCAATCTGTTCCCGCACTCGTCTCGCGTCGGCACGCTCGGATCGACCGATCCCGGACGGCCGAAAATTGCCGCCCACCCCTGGAGCACTACCATATCCGATCACCCTCGTCACGCTCCAACTAACGCCACTAGCTAGCAACCCTACCAATCATCTTTTATATTTACATAAAATATCAAACAGTACTAATTACGATGTTTCATTAGCGGTGGTAATATAGTAGCGGCACGACTTCACCCTAGCAGCACACACCCGAAAAAGAAAACGTTTTGAGAAGGAATTGGAATTGGAATTGCATCGTGCGGAGTGGCTGAAAAGAGAGGGAGAGAGGGGAAAGAAGGCTCCTCCGTCGATCAATCTCTAGCGTGCTGGGAAGTTCTTGAACACTGGCATGTCCCATAGCTTGAAAAGCATTGTAGAAGCTGAGAATTCCAAGTCGTCACCGCAGCCAACGACAAGGCCCGTCCAAAAACTGGACGCGAACTTGAGAAAAATGTCACCCTGGTCGTCCAACACGTGCGCGCGGTCCATGCCCAGTTCATCGAATCGCTGCCTATATAAACAACCGCTGCCGCCCATATCCTCTTGCACCGCACACACCAACCAAGCTCAAATCTATCGTGACGATTGCTTCGCCTCGGCGCCGGAGACAGCGGACTGTCTCTCGTCTGAGCACGGGACCTTGTCATCCAGCAATTAATTAACCGGACGGCTCCCCAACACACACCCCTCTCGCTCTGCTCCAGACAGAGCGCGGGGCAGCGCGGCCATGTCGTCCTGCTCCGACGCTGCCATGGCTACGGGAGCGTGCCGAGATGGCCTCACGGCCTCCTTGCTCTCCAAGGAGGAGGTGGTCGTACTCGTGCCCGGGGAGGAGGAGCTGCCGCCGGTGCTCACGTTCAAGCCGCCGGGTCGCCTTGTCAAAGTGGCGAAGGAAGCGTGGTCCGTGTCTTTGTCCGTCACGTTCCCCACGCTGCCGTCCATGTCCGCCGCCTCGGCAGGGGAGGAGGCGCGGTCCATACTAAGCCTCGCCATGCCAATGATCCTCACGGGTCTACTGCTTTACCTCCGCTCCATGATTTCGATGCTCTTCCTCGGCCGCCTCGGGGGCCTGGCACTCGCCGGCGGCTCCCTCGCTATCGGCTTCGCCAACATAACCGGCTACTCCGTGCTATCAGGCCTCGCCATGGGCATGGAGCCCATATGCGGGCAAGCCTTCGGAGCGGGCCACTACGAGCTCCTCGGCGTCACCATGCAGCGCACCGTGCTGCTGCTCGTCGCGGCCGCCGTCCCCATCGCCGGGCTGTGGATGCACATGCGGCCTCTGCTCCTGCTCTGCGGCCAGGACCTCGGCATCGCGTCCGTCGCCGAGACCTACATTCTTGCCTCCCTTCCGGACCTCCTCCTCCAGGCGTTCCTCCACCCCGTCCGCATCTACCTCCGGACGCAGTCCATCAACCTGCCGCTCACCGTCTGCGCCGCGCTCGCCATTGCGCTCCACCTGCCCATCAACTACGTGCTCGTATCCGTCCTCGGGCACGGCATCAAAGGGGTCGCATGGGCCTCCGTGCTGGCCAACCTCAACTTCCTCCTCCTCCTCCTCGGCTACATACTGTTCAAGGGCGTGCACAAACGCACAGGCTGCTTCGCGCTCTCCGCCGAGAGCTTCCGTGGCTGGGGCGAGCTCGTCCGCCTCGCCCTGCCGAGCTGCGTCAGCGTCTGCCTCGAGTGGTGGTGGTACGAGATCATGATCCTCCTGTGCGGCCTCCTTGCCGACCCGCAGGCCACCGTGGCATCCATGGGCATCCTCATCCAGACCACGTCGCTCATCTACATATTTCCTTCTTCCCTCGGCTTCGGCGTGTCCACCCGCGTCAGCAACGAGCTCGGCGCGGACCGCCCCGAGCGCGCGGGCCGCGCCGCCATGGTGGGCCTCGCGCTCGGGTTCGCGTTCGGCGGCGCGGCGTCGGCGTTCGCGTGCCTCGTGCGCGGCTCGTGGGCGGCCATGTTCACGGCGGACCCGGCGATCGCCGCGCTCACCGCGTCCGTGCTGCCCATCCTGGGAGCGTGCGAGCTCGGCAACTGCCCGCAGACGGCCGGGTGCGGCGTGCTGCGTGGCAGCGCGCGGCCTAAGGACGCCGCTAGCATCAACCTCCGCTCGTTCTACCTCGTCGGTACGCCGGTGGCGCTCGTCCTCGCCTTCTGGTACCACTACGACTTCAAGGGACTGTGGCTAGGCCTCCTGGCGGCTCAGGTGACTTGCATGGTGCGGATGCTGCTGGTGATCGGGCGGACGGACTGGGCCATGGAGGCCAAGCGCGCGCAGCTGCTCACTGGAGCCGGTATGGTCACGACGGCGGTGGTGGACGCGAAAACGAGCGGTGGACACGTCGTGAGAGTCTGTACAGCGGGCCGTGACGGGAAGTCGGGGCAGCTTACCGACGTTGTGGTCGACCAACCAAACGATCAGCGCTGACCGAGATTCGGGACAGTGGACACTCTTTTTTCCTTCATATTTTTGGCGGGAGAGGAACCAGAGGCTGATAGAGTCATAATTTTTTACCCATTGGTAATCTGTAAATATATTTTTTTCGTTTAAACATTGTCATCGGTTCATTACACAAGTTGAAGTTGAGTAGATTCTCAGAATATCAGACATGTTTTCTGACTCCGAAACAGACTACTCGACACTCGTAGTACTATCAAATTGAGCATGGCCGGCTAGCAATTGGAGTTGCAGCAAGCCCATGATCTGAAACACTGAAGGACAACAGAAAAATTGTGTTACAGTCGAAAAAACAGAAAAATTGTGCATGCCGTTTAACTTTAATTAGTACCTCCCTCGCCAAAAAGAAGAGCATTAGCTAATTCCTCGTGTATGACCAGCAAATAACATATTACTTGTATCAAAATGTAATATGTTTTACCAGTTCTAGACCATACGTATCTAGACATGTTTTAGTGTAAGATACATATAAATCTATACACTAAAACATGTCTAGATACGATTTGTCTAGAAAGTGCTAAAACACGATACGGAGAGCCAAGTCCATATAGGACAAATTACTACTCGTATAAACGAGCTACACGCATCGGTAACTAGACTAGAATTCCAAGTCAAGCAGCGGATGCCCATGTCCCATTTTCTTCCCATCCATGGCCTCTTCGGTTCATAAGATTTCAAGTACATAGTAATATTTTTTTTTACAATCAATACCATATGTATTTATTGTAACAAATAGTATATGATAGAGCTGACTACATCGATTATAAAATAAAGACTGAAAGAGACGAACACATTTCTGAAATCGTCATACGCTTTCTTTTTCCAGGACATAATCTTATACTTTTCTGAAGGCAACAATAGAACAATGACATAGATATTAAACCATAAACCTGTAAATACCAACTAACGAGGGTTCTCCCATAATTTTAATTTTAAGCCGCAATGCCAAGGCTGCGAGCACACAATGAACCATTAAATTAATCAAGCAACATCGACAAGAGGACCAAGGAAAAAGAAACCGAATAGCCTGATCGACGTCGCTGGTAGCCGAGAGTACGAAGCACCATTGTCGAGGACGTAGCAGCCGGGACAAATATTGCAAGGACAAATCTCCTCGCGGCAATTATGAGAAAAGATCCCAAATCGATCCGGCGAAACAAGATCTGAAGGACCATACCTAGATAGATGTAATCTTCCGATACCACCATTGACCTCGGAATGAGATCTCGTCGTCGCACGAGGGGCCAAAGATGACTTATTTTAGATGATGCCATCTGCATGGACGCCAAAACGAAGATAGCTACCAAAACCCTAATCTACTGAAAACACTAATTTTACGGAAAAATTCACTCGTAGATCGGGTTCCCCACCCCTCCCGACGCCGGCGAGGCCGGCCGGAGAAGGGGAACCGACCTATAGAAGAGGAGGAGGTGGAGGCGTGCGGCGGCGGAAACCCTTGAAAATAAAAGGTACGTAGCTTGTGGGCTCAAGTATGCAGTAATAGGAATAATGCATGCTTGAAGTGTAATCTACAAGATTTGAACCTCTTTGACTCACACGATTCGAAAAGGGAAAAGTTAATGCGGGAACAGGATATGGTAGGGACGAGAGCCGGGAATACCATATTAGGGGGCAAATACACGTTTTACAACTTGGAGGGGGGCATTAGGGCTAATAAAGATAAATTTAGAGATAAAGTACACACATTATTAGGGAAGTTTCCCACCAAAAAATTGAGCATAGGGGGGCCATGGCCCCAACTCGCCTCCCCCTAGCCACATCCCTGGATATGGTTGCATGTACAAAACATGGGATCGTGACAACACATGAATTTCATGAAAGTAGGTGTTTGTTTTGCAGGAAAAGAAATATCATAGTAATTCTTACAAGCACAATCAAATCAAGATTAAAACATTTTTTATTAGTTCAAATAAATAGTGGAGGAAAAACATAGGAATATGCTTTTCTACAATGACACGATTTATTCATTTGATACAAAGGAATGGAGACCACTCTTTTTATTTGGTGTAGGTTTTAAGGGAAAACACGGGAATTTTACAGTCCACTAAAAACTCTTTTTTTTCATTCATATGCGCAAAAAACAAGGAAAAGGCTACATGTTGTATAACAATGACCGATTTTATTTTGTACCTTTTGATTATGGATTTAGGTTTATAGTGTTTTCCTATTCTTGCAAATCATACCCACTTTCACAGAGTTTATGTTTTCTTTTAGTCCTATGTTTTACAAGTAATCCTATAATATTCCTATGTTTTTCCTATTCTTACGTTTTTTATATCCTACAAATCAAAGAGGCCCCGAGTGGATTGGAGAGTTCTTTTGGATTCCTTGGAAAATCTCCATTTCTCTTACGCTCTAATCATACGAATCAAATATAGATATATCATCATCGAGACACTACCTCATATCTATCTTTGCCTTATCGTTGCACCGATACCAAGTGCCTTCTTCTCATGCCACTGAGGCCCTTGTCCTCGTACCACTTGTCATGTCATTTTCGTCTTCCGATTTCCAATTCCTCTCTCGTTGTCGCATCAATTGTCCAGATTTGCCTAGCAGTGGCGTGTCTGCCCCACGCCACTACAGATTCTCCTTGTCCTCATACCACTAGTCACAATATTTCGATGTCATTTGTTTTCCTATTGCTGCCTTGTCCTTGCACCACTTGTGCAGTTTTGCCTAGCAGTGGCGTTCCAAAATTGTCACTAGTGGCGTGTCTGCCCCATGCCCCACGTGATCACTGCTGATATGCCAGTGGTATTTGGTACATGTGACATGTCAAACCCATGCCACTAGCAATGTGAATGTTATTGGCGTGTCATATCTGGACACGCCACTGGTATTTGGTACTAGTGGTGTGCCCATGCCCATGCCACTAGTATTTGGAACAAGCGTGTCTTTTCCCCGCCACTAGTATTATATACTTTAGTGGTGTGGGCACGCCACTATTTTTATTTTAATAATTTGCACAATCTACAATATCTAAATGGGAGCAACCCACTAAGGTTATTTCTCTCAACATGCAAGCATGCCACCTCATCGGGCTGCCAACTCAGCATACTTCACTTTCATTGTGTGCAATGCCCTTTCCGTCACGTACGTGAGTTCTCCAAGCACACAACCGTCCTATTCACCTTCCTGCCCCCACCAACAAATAACTGCCCACATCCACCCCTTCCTCTCCTCATTTAATCCATCCTGCTTTTGATTGCGTGTTCAATTCCTCATTGCTCCTCTCCCTGTTTCTCTCATCATTCCATCGTAGTATTTCAAGATCCATTGCATTACGATCGCGTGTTCTCCATTCTCCACATCTGATTTCGTTTTCTTTTTTTCTCTGCAACCCTCCATTGAAGATCGCCACTACTGCCAGCATCATTTCGTGCTGCGGCCAGGAATAAATTTGCTCGCGCATCAGGATGTTGTGTTTGGCTTTTCCCTCTCATATACTATGGTGGATTCATCATGGTTTTTGTATCTGGTGAGCTCCATGCAACCATGGAAGCCTAGCTATATGTATCTGGTCAGTTGATAAAGTGTTATTTATCTGGAGAGTGTAGATACAGTCTTAAGCTCACATCGGTGGATAGTGTTGTGCATATTATTTTTTAGTCCAATATAGCTGGCTTACGAGTTGTATTTCAATTTCTTAATATGTGTCAAACATCTAATTTCTGGCAGAAGCAGACACACAATCAAAGTAGAAGATCGGGGCTTCACTGCTACTTCACGCATGCAATTTTATTTAATCATGGCAGAAGATTCAAATAGGAGGTAGGCCAGTGTCTTTCTTATTTTATATGTCAGTTATGCATGTAAGATATTCCTAATATGTTTAGGACATAATCACCCGCCACTAGAAGCATCCTCATCTCAGGCGCTAGAGTTTTTAATCATCATCCGGCTCCTTACATGCTATTTATTCTATCTAACGTATCTTTCACCTTTCATAAAAACATGCTGATCTTGCACGGGCATGCTTGGTGCTTTGCGGATAAATAACAGATTTAGCATAAGAACGATTACAGGTCACTTCTTTTTTGTTTCGTTCATATTTCGTCCACTCAAATTGTATGTATGTCCAAAGGATTTCGGTTATTTTTTATCTTGGATTTTCCCAATAATTGATCCATTTATTTGATTTGAATATGCTTAAAAAGAGGAACCTAAATTGGTGCTTTGCGTCTGAATCTAAACAGCTATCTAAGTCCTTAATTCTTTCCTAGAAATTTACAAAATTGAAGTTCAGACATGAAAACAATATTCCCGGCCCTAGCGTGGCCGGAGGAGGGCCTCCCATCGGCGATCACCGGAGGGGAAGGGAGGTCTCAGTGGCGTTTGGTTACAGAGAGATTCAGAGAATTTGGAGCAGAGAAGAAAGAGAGGAAAGAATGGAGGCGGGGGAGAAGAGAGGAGGGAGAAGAAGAGGGCAGAGGGGAACCCTAGGGTTAGGGCTTAGGTTTATAGGGAGGGGAGGAGAGGTGCTGCTCGTTCGCTGCTTCTCTTTGCATACGTGGGTAGCTCGGATGGAGACCGTACAGAGGAAGAAGAAAGGTGGGTCGAAGGGGTATTTGGGCTGAGGGGGAGTTGGGCTGGTTTGGGGTGGGCCTCTCTCCCTTTGCTTTCTTTTTATTAATTTTGTTCTGTTTATTTTTTTTTGCAGGAATAGAATTAGGAAGAAAAGAATGGTTTTGGAGTTAGGAAAAATTAGGGAAAATTTTGTGTAAGCTAATTATTACAATAGCAACAAAATGCCCACTTTGGTTTTCCAAAAAGTTCAATTTATTTTGCTGTTTTGTATTTGAGTGAATTTGTATGAATTTTGAATATTGGGTGATTTATTTAAAAAGGAACATTTTCCAAGAGTTTGAACCCTCAAATTATTTGAAACAAATTGCTTAACTTTGTTTTGGTAAATTGCAATAATTCCAAAGGGTTGCTGTTTGGAATTTTGTTTGAATTTGAATAACATTTGGATTTAGTGAACTATTAAAAGCCACAAATTTGAAATAGTTGAACCTTATGGATTAAGTGGAAACAATGATGGAAGTGTTTTGGTCATTTTCATAATTTTCAAAAGGGGTTGTTGTTTTGGAAATTAATTGAATTTGCAAAGGGTTTGGTATTAAATGAATTTTTGATAGAAACAAATCAATAGTTTTGGAATCACAACTTTAATGGAAACAATTGATTGTTTTGATTTGAAATATCATTTTGGAAATTGTAACATCACAAGTATGAAACAAAAGGTTTGAAATTCAAATAGAAAACAAAGGAAAACAAAGGAAAACAGTTGGAAAACAAATGAAAACAGAGGAAAACAAAAGGAAAACAAGCAAAACAATTGCAATGAACGTGATGCCATGATGCAAAACATAAAATAACAGAGAGCAAACATTCTAATGGCTATTTTTCATACTTGGGATGTTACAACCACTCTCATCAAGCACAGTAGAAGCATGATCTAAAGTATCAGAAGTATTTTCAGATTCAGCTGAAGTAGCACGTGTAGCATGTGTATGTGGTGGTGTAAGCAGCTTACTCATAACAGAAGGTGAATCAAGAGCAACATAGGTGTTCAGAGTTGTACCTCTTCTTGTAGTGGATGGTAATATAGGAAAATTCCCATGACGAGTCTTACCCATGATGAATGATTGACATTAGATAATAGTACTCTCCGGTGAGCTCGCAAATAAAGCTATGCTCCCCGGCAACTGCGCCAGAAAATCGTCTTGATACCCACAACTATAGGGGATCGCAACAGTCTTCGAGGGAAGTAAAACCCAAATTTATTGATTTGACACAAGGGGGGCCAAACAATCTTTGTGAGCCTTAAAAAGTGAGTTGTCAATTCACCTGCACCTAAAAGTGGACTTTCGCAGTGGTTTATCAGTAGTAACAGTTTTATAGTAGCAGATAGCAGCAGCGAAATGAAAACACCAGTAGTAGTGTTTGAAGTAAACAGCGGGATTAAATAATGTAGGCATAGGGATAGATGAACGGGTGTTGCATGGATAAGATAGTTCATATAATAATCAAGACATGGGCATTGCAGATGAATAAGATAAAGCATCAAAGCACTAAGTAACCATAGGCATGTGTTTCGTAAATAGTCGTACGTGCTCGCAATGAGAACTTGCACAACATCTTTTTTCCTACTAGCCCGTTTTCAGTGGAGCCCCAAGGGAACTACTGGTAATTAAGGTGTTCCTTTTAATAGAACACCAGAGCAAAGCATTAACACTCCGTGAACACATGTGATCCTCAGATCACAGCCATCCCCTCCGGTTGTCCCAATTTCTGTCACTTCTGGGCCTCGGGTTCTGGACAACGATATGTATAAAAAACTTGCAGGTACGATCAAGAAACAATAATTATCATCGTGATTCAATAACATGTTCAGATATGAGATCATGGCACTTGGTCCCAAAGTGACAAGCATTAAGCATAAAAAGTTGCAACAATGTCAATAGCACTAATAGAGGATACTAGGCATTCTGCCCTAACAATCACGGCATTATTACATCAACAATATCATCCAATCCCTACAATCCCCTTCAGCCTACAGCGGGGAGATTACTCACACATGGATGGGGAAACATGGATGGTCGATGGAGAGGCGTTGGTGATGACGATGGCGATGATCTCCTCCAATTCCCCATCCCTGCAGGGTGCCAGAACGGAGTTTCTGAACCCCGCAAAAGGATTCGCGATGGCGGTGGAGCTATGGACTTCTTTCTGGAAAACGATCGAACCCCCTCGGGTTTTTAGGTTTCGAGGCATATATAGTCGAAAGGGGTCCGAGGGGTGCCCGAGGTGGGGTCACTACGCCCAGGCGCGGGCCCACCCTGGCCGCGCCTGGGGGTGGTGAGGGCACCGCCTTGCCCCTCTTCGACTCATCTTCTGGCTCCGGGAGTCTTCGGGTAAAATATGGACTTTCCCTTCGTTTCCGGGTATTTTCCTAAAAGTTGATTTTCTGCGCAAAAATGAGAAACCAAAGTAATTGTGCTGAAAACAGTATTAGTCCGTGTTAGTTGCATTCAAAACACACAAGTTTAGAGGGAAAACATCAGCAAAGTGTTCGGAAAAGTAGATACGTTTTTGACGTATCAACGGCCTGTGCGACTTTCTCCCTCTCGCGGAACGAGAGCACCGCCTGGCGGAACCAGGCGCCCAGAAGCTCCATGCGCTCTCTCTCCTTGGTAAGCAGGTGGGCTTGTGCCCTCGCGCAGATCTGGAGCGCATCCACGACGTCCTTGGCGATCTTGAACAGGGGGTCGTCAGAGTTGAGGTCAGTAGAGAGCAGACGAACGCTCCTCCGCCATGAAATCATAGAAGAAATCGTTCGGCGGGAACGAGCCATCAGGACCCAAGGCGGGGATGTCCTCGAACAACTTGTCCGCCGCAGCTAGAAGGTCCCGCTGTGATGGTCCGGTGGAAGGGCCTGGTGCGAAGTTGGGGGAACCCTAGGGCCGCGGAGCAGGAGGCCCAGCTCTGGCCCTCTTTGCGCGAGGGGTCTCGAGCTCCCCATCATCCCTCAAAATGATGGGATGTGCATCAGTGCCTCCCTCGCGAAGCGTCACGGTGGGCGGAGACGAGCTCAAGGGCACCTCCTGGAGGACGGAGGAGGCAACGAGTGCCTGGGTCATGGTCGCATCCGCGCCCGATGACACGGGGGCTGGCCGCGGATCCATGGCGCGCGAAACCACCGCCCTCGTTGCCTCGAGAGGTACCTCGACATTCCTCCCCACCGTGGAGCCGTCCCCTGGCGAGGGGGCCTCGCCGTCACCAAGCTCCTCGGCGAATGGTGAGTGCAGAGGGTCCCACCTCTCCTCTGGCGCTATGTGGTGCGCCTCATCCTCTTTAGGCGGAGGGGACCCCTACGATGTCTTCGCCCTCTTTGGAGAGGACTTGCATCACGAAAGAAGATCAACAACAAACGGTGACAAAGGCAGAAGGATCTGTCTGAGGAGAACTTACTGCGCATGGTAGCCCGACGCCCATGGAGTGCGCCTCCTCGCAAGGGCACTCGCCTCAGGATCTCCCGCTGCAAGATGAGCACCCGCGTCTACATCGACCACCACGAGGCGAGGTCTCTCCTCCTCGCGGGACATCCCGGCCTCTCCGCGAGTATCACTAGTGTGTGAGCGCGTGGACAACAAGGGAGAGGTGCTCGAATCCTCAGACGGCTCGCTCTCCCCCTCTTGGTCCTATCCAGCTGGGACCTCTTCGAGGGGACGCTTCCTCGACACTCGCCCTAGTGCCTCGTTAGTAGGGGTAGAGTCCTCCGTCTATGCAGAGTCCGCCTCGCCCTCCTCCAGAGGATGCAAGATGAAGGTATTGTCCTATCTGGACTTCTCACCCTCCGTGAGGAGGCCCCACGGTCAAAACGCGGCATCACATTCACTACAGCATCGCGAGACGCCTCGTCAAGGTTGTATAGAGGAACGACGGAAGAAGGGAGAGGCAGGGCGAATCGCTGGTGAGGAGGGCCCTAATCGCTACCTCGAGCTTATTTCCCTCAAGAAGGATGCCGCTGAGCCTCATCTTGTCTTCAGTGTTGCCACAATAGAACATGAGGCGCTCATGCTTCTGAAGAGGCACCAGGCGCTGATGGACAAACTCGCAGACGACCATGAAGGCTATGAGTCTATGCCCGCACTGGTCCTCCATTCGCTGCACTACGGGCGCCATGGCCTGGCCATCGAGAACTTCCTAACCCCATCCTCTTGATTCCTGGTTCAGGCAGTGAGAACCTTGAAGAGCTCACCGGTGTCCCGTGCATCTAGGTATAGCCAGTGTTGCGTGATGTCATGCACCTTCTTGTGAAATCTAGGTGGGGGAACAAAGCTCCTCTGCCCAGACCCACGCGGAAGGAGACGCAGCCGACACATCGATTCTTTCCTGTTACCCGGAGGCTGAAGAAAGACCGAAAAGGGTGACAGAAGGCTTGATACCCAGAAAGGCCTCACACCAGAATCAGAAGATCACCAAGGTGAGGACGGAGTTGGAGTGGAGGTGCAGAGCGTGGATCTGGTACCACTCTAAAATAGCGGTGAAGAAGGTGCAGAAGAGGGAAACCAAACCCGCGAAGATGGTGTGGTAGAAGAACTCATACGCGGAGGCGGCGAGAGCACCCCACCGCGACGAGCCCGCATGAAGCAAGGTGGCCCCACGCTCATTCGTGGCGGAGCCCACCATGAGCCGGGCCTTCTCGAGGGTCGGGCCGTTATGAATGCGGGAGGCCCCTAACACCGAGCTCGCTCGAGAAGAGGACGGCATGGAGGCAACAATGGTCTTGTCTCTCGTCTTAGCCGAAGCCTTTTTCTTGTCGGCCATGAAGATGGAGACTCGTCGAAGAAGTGGAAGATCTAGAGGAAGAGGAGTCGGGAAGGCAATGGCGGTTGAGAAGAATGGGAAGATCCGCCGGCTCCACTCTCGGGCTTTATGAACCTAGGCCCATGAAAACACAAAGAGCCGTTGCCATCGCCTCGAGGAGATCGTGGGACGCCGACCAAAGTGCCACGTGCCCACGGCTGGCCTCGCGGCAGTTGGTCCCGCGTCGTCTCGCATCCTCTGGCCACGTGTCCACCGTGGGCTCGTGGGGTACTATCGAGGCCATGGATACCTGGGTATCTTGGCCGACTGCTGCGGCCCAGTCTGGCGGGCACTTGTGTCCTTGTGGGAGAGGCCCATATCGGTGAAGTTCCCCACTGAGTCACCCTCTGACTAGATTCAGCCATTCGGAGGCTGGCTCCTCTGGAAGGGCTGCTTTGCCTAACCTCGGAGAGGAGCTCTACCCCGCCCCGGCTCCTCTCAAGAGAGCGTCCTCTCTCGAGAGGGGACACAACATGTGCGGTTGATGTCCGCTTCTCTGCGTGCTGACAAAAGGGGCGCAAAGCCCCTTTGGTCGGAGTTGCCATTCTCGTGTATAAAGTGAGGGAGACAGCTGCCCGCACCAAAGCGTCTCCCGAGGACTTCTTATTTGGTGCAAGGAGACCAGGATGGTGCTACAAGACGGAGGAAACGTCATCAGGCACCCCCACTATCCTGCCATGGACGGTGGCTCTGTCCTCGACAAGCAAGACCAGGGAGACAGCGCATAGCTCGGCTGGTCTCCACTTTGCCACCTTGTGGTAGCCCTTTCCTGCCAAGTGAGCGGGAAGGAGGTCCAAACAATAGTATAAGAGGATCACCTTGGCCCTCGTAGCAGGGTAGCTCACTTCGCTCAGAGCCCTCTTAGTCTGACCCGAGCACAAGCTCGCATCTTGTACTGTAACTATAACAGTGCAATCCACCAGAAAAGCAGAAGTAGGGTTTTACACCGCAAGGTGACCTGAACCTGGGCAAACTCACCGTGTCACCATTGTTGCTGGTCACAAGCCTCGCGAAGCCTTCTCGAGAGGTGTAGGCAATGTGGTTAGCTCTTAGTGTTCGAACCTCTAGAGAGATCCTGTCACTTGACAGACCACTCTCCGACAAATTAAACTTATAAAGTCTTGGAAAATAATAAAAGATAAAAAACAACAAGGAAATAATTATGAAAGTGCTTAAAAGAAGGTTGCAAATATGAGGAAAATAAGACCGAGGGGCATAGGTTCACTAGTGGTGCCTCTCCAAAGAAAACAAACATGTTGGGTGAACAAATTATAGCTGGAAAATTGACAAATCATGAACGTATAACAATACTATTATGAAGAGATATAGTTCACGGGTTCTAGCATTGTAGGAATTACGTCAAGGAATATGGACCGCTATCCAGCATGCATCCATATCTAAAAGTCCACCTCAAGAAAGTTATCTGGCAAATCTCTCTAGTATTAAGTTGCACAACAAAGTGATTGATTTGTGTGCAACAGACAAATGCATTAAGGACAATACGTAATGTGAGAAACGTTCCTCGTCCGTAGACAAGAGCACCGCTATTTTCTCCCTAGTAGCAACAACACATACCCCATCCGTCATGTTTCTGCCACTCGAACACATATGTAAGGGATTCATGAACCTACTATATAGCATATGAAACCTCTCTTAGAGGTGAAAACAACTACGTGGCCAAGGTAATCATAAACACCAGAGAGCATTGCAAGACAACATTAAAACTCTCTACGAATATAAGTGAAGCATCTCAGATTGACATGAACAATATAATCATAATATCATGGTTCATCTGATCCCAGCAAACACAACATGCACAATTACATAACGGTGGTCTCGATCATGTGAGGCGGCTCATGAGACTTTAAACATGGAGGAATAGGGGAGAGAACAACCATCTAGCTACTGCTATGAACCCGTAGCCCCGAGATGAACTACTCACGCATCTGTCGGAGGCGATCATAGCGATGTAGAGGCCTCCGATGAGGATTCCATTCTCCGGCAGGGTGCCGGAACAGGGCGGCAAAAACCCTACATTGGACTCTCTAGGTGACGACGCCTCTCTGTATGTTTTGTGAAAAATAACTCCGTCCCTGACATTTTTAGGGTTAAAGGCAATTTATAGGCGAAGAGGCATCGAGAGGCGGTGGCTAGGGGCGCCAGGGGCCCACCAGGTGCGGCCTAGGGTGGGGCCACGTCTGGCACCCCTGGGGGCCCCTGGCCCCCCTCTGGCTCTTCTTTGGACTCCTTCTCTGTTTTGGGTAAAAAAATAATCTCTGTGGATTTTCAGCCCTTTCCGAGAATATTTCCTTAAGAACTTTTCTTAAATAGAAAAACTGTAGAAAACAATAACTGGCCTGGGACATCTTGTTAAAAGGTTAGTCAATGAAAACATCCAGAAAACGAAGAAAACGATAGAAAACATGTGGAAAACAAAAGGTATTGGGTAGAAAACAAGCATGGAGCATCAAAAATCATAGACACGTTTGCAACGTATCAAGTGGCAACATCACATCCCCCACCCGTCATGTTTCTGTCACTCGAGCACAGATGTAAGGGAGGCATGAACCCACTATCTAGCATATAAACCCTCTCTTGGAGGTGAAAACAACTATTTGGCCAAGGTAATCATAAAAATCGGAGAGTATTACAAGACAACATTAAAACTCTCTATAGATATAAGTGAAGCATCTCAGTTTGACATGAACAAAATAATCATAATATTCTGGTTCATCGGATCTCAACAAACACAACATGCACAATTACATAACGGTGGTCTCGATCATTTGAGGTAGATCACGAGACTCTAAACATGGAGGCATAACGGAGAGAACTGCCAACTAGCTACTACTATGGACCCGTAGTCCCGAGATGAACTACTCACACATCATCGTGAGGCAATCATGGCGATGAAGAGGCCCCGGTAACGATTCCCCTCTTCGACAGGGTGCCGAAACAGGGCTGCATGAGCCCTAGATTGAACTTTCGAGGTGACGACGCCTCTGGATGTTTCGTGGAAAATATCTCTGTCCCCAAACTTTTTAGAGTTAAGGGCAACTTATAGGCGAAGAGGCGATGCGAGGAGGTGCCGGGGGCCGCCAGGGGACCCAGGCACGGCCTAGTGTGGGGCCACGCTTGGCACCCCCTGGGGACCCCAGGGCACCCCTCCGGGTCTCCTTCGGTCTTTGTCTTCGTTCCGGATAAAAACTAATCTCCGTGGATTTTCAGCCCATTCCGAGAATATTTTTTTAAGAACTTTTCTCAAATACAAAAACAACAGAAAATAGCAACTGGCCCGGGGTATCTTATTAATAGGTTAGTACATGAAAACTTCTGAAAAACGAAGGAAAACATGTGAAACCATGTGAAAAATATAGACATTGGATAGAAAATAAACATGGAGCATAAAAAATTATAGATACGTTGCAACGTATCAGCTAACAAGAATTAAATAACGGTGTTTATGTCTACTTTGATTATAAATATTTCTTACATTACTTATTTTTTTAATGCAATTATTTGTTACTTGTAACTTAATGCCAGCAAGAGGTTGTTGAAATTTTGAAAGTGCAGTATTAGTTATATATGCAGTTTGATTACGGTTTATATATGTTTGACGTAATGCCTACATGAATATCACAATGAATTTGGTCTTGTCATAATTATTATTGTTCCAATTCTATCAATTGCCCAATTATAATTCGTTCACCCAGCCTATTTACTTGTTTATCTTTGGAGAGACACCACTAGTGAAACTATGTTCCGGTCCATTATTTTATATTGATTACAATCCGGTTTACTTGCTTTCAATCATTAATTGCTCGCTAGTACATTTTACTTTTGCTGCTACCCTACATCACCGCCGGTGCATGGGTCGAAGAACTTCCTTCCGTGGTCTGGGGTATCAATACTACACCCAACAGATCCACTCAGATGACACCCTTCTTCATGGTCTATGGCGCCGAAGCAGTATTACCAAGCGATATTATTCATGATTCACCGAGAGTGTCAGCTTATGTTGAAGTGGAGAACGAGAAGACCCGGCAGGACGCCGTGGATATGTTAGAAGAACAAAGAGAACAAGCCTTGGAAAGGTCAGCCATATATCAGCAGGATTTACGGAGGTGTCATAGCCGGCGTGTGAAAACCCGGGTCTTCCAGGAAGGAGACCTGGTTCTGCGCCTGGTTCAGTCAAACGAAGGAAAACACAATCTATCACCACCATGGGAAGGACCTTTCATCGTAAGCCGGAATCTGCATAATGGGTCATATTACTTGATAGACGCAAGGGAAGAATCGGCCACAGTGAACGACACCGCTCATACCATTGCACCTATGCAAGAAAGAGACAGACCATGGAACGTGGCTCAGCTACGCCCGTATTATACTTAGCAAGGATTATGTTGGCGCGTGGAATTAAATGATGTAACAGGCAGCAGGTTTCAGACGTACTCTTTTCCTATCCAGGGTACCCTTGGGGACTGGACGGGTTTTTAATGAGGCGGCCTGCTGACCTAATTTTTCATATCAAATAAAGAGGCGATTATCAAGAAAAGAGGTGGTTATTATCTGTACTTTCAGTACGGCGTGTATCTTTAGGTCTTGAGGGCTGGTCGCTCATATAGGCACAGTTGCAAACTCAAAAAGACCCGGCCTTGATGCCAATGAGTTATAAGGGCCGGTTACTCGAAAACGAGTGCGGCTGCAATCTTATAACCGGACAAAGAAGTCCAAATTTCTCGGCTATTCTTACTTAAGCTCGATGTGACTCGCAATAAAGTGGCATGATTTGTTCGCTTACGATTACAGTCAGCCATGAAGCCCAATGGGACTTGCCTGACCCTGTTTTCGTATAGATGTAATAACATGGTATCCACGCGAAAGCCGGCTTACAGTACAAGATAGTCGAAAGGGTCATCTAAACCACAAGTTATGCAGAGTATAAGGCTGATGGCCGGAAACTCAACGGTTATTAAGCATAACTTCAAATCCTATGTGAAACCGTCCGGGGGTTTTTGTGAATCTAGCAGCAGGCAAATTGTTCTCCTTGAAAAATCACGTGTCCTAGGCTCGGAAATCCGGGCCTGGGGACTCGCGAATTTTGAAAGAGAAAAATATTGTTCAGTTGCTAAAATTCCAAGAAGCCAAACATCCGGGTCTTGGGGGCTTGGGGACTTAGAAGCAAGTCCGTTCGCCAAACACCCATGAAACCCGGAAGCCGGGTCTCACAAAAGGAAAAATAAAGAAGTGCGGGTATCAAGAATAAAGCGAGTTGGATATCAAGAACAAATAGGTGCAAAAGTAGATAAATCAAAAGCCCAAAGAGGCGTAAGGTGCATCAGGAATTTAGAGTGTATTACAAAGTTTTACTAAAAAGTATCAAAGGAGCACAGGCGCACCAGTTAAAAAATAAATTGTTTCAATGGCACTGTGGCCGACTGATGCATATGAAGTAATAGATGTAAGGACCCCAGACCGGCAGTCTGAAACCCTACGTATGCATACATTCACGATCCCAGAAAGATCAGTCGTGAACAACATACACAGTTGGCACACAGAAACACATCATCCATTACACGAATACATAAAGGTATTACATAAACGATCACATGATCAAGTTTAACGCAACTGCCACATGGGGCAGGCAACTTATCAAACACAGCGGAAGACAAATAAAACACAACGTAGTTGAGCCCAAGTCACGCCTTAACCTACAGGCTGCTGACCCGGAGACGATCCTAGTTCGCAAAGCCGTCAACTCCGTACTTCTCTTCATATATATCCTTTGGAGGCTCCTTCTCCAAATCTGATAAGTAGATACCAGGGGCGAAACCATAATGAGTACATTTGAATGTACTCAGCAAGACATCCATCATGTCACTTACCAAACATGCAAATATGCTTATATGGTGGAATAGGTAGGCTATAAATAGGGTTCACTATCAATGGTGTTCATATATGATGACACCACAGTTGCAGTCAGGTTAATCTGTATCTTCGTTGAAGAAGATACTTCAGAAGAAAAATAATATAGTTTTATTTCTCTTGTAGATATCACATGTACAAGAGGTTTGGTAAAGTTTTGTTAAAGAATATTTTCTCTTTGCAAAACTTCTTGGAATCAGTTTCCAGAATTCTTGCTTAGAGTAGAAAAGGTTTTCTTTGCAAAACATTTTGTTTTGTATCACATCATCTGGCTTTCCATCATCAGTATCTCGCAGATACAAAGTTCCTTCCTTTCCGAACTTCACAAGTTCAACACTTCCTTTCCAAAATTTCCCTTTCAAAAACTCTTTTTGAAAACATTGACACAATGCTAGCTACATGGCCATTCAACTGTCCATATCCGAGGACGCGGCTTCTTCGAAAAAGTTGTACTCTGCAGAGGTGTACACATCCACCAGATCCAGTACACCTCCCGTGAACAATCACGGACTGTAACAACAGTATGTAAACATCAGGTATATGATCATAACCATCCACTATGTTCAAGCTAGAATATGCCTATCTCTCGATTGAGGTTGTTCTCCCCGGCATCAAGTCCCACCCTGCCTAGCCAGGAGCCTCAATGAATGCATCCGGAGGGAAAATTAATCCCACACTTTATATGCCTCAACATTGGGAGTTTTGACGACATTCGGTTCGAGGGTACGACGCCCCTTATAGCAAGTGAGATAGCACACACTAATAAGAACAAACTTCAAGTTAAACCCCGTGCCCATGTTGGGGTAGGGTGGCAGTACGGTAAAGGTTGTCCGGCGAAGACTAGGTTATGTGTCATTTTTGAAAACACCACTTTCTCAAAAATGACCACTTCCCCATTCCTCCGGAGAACAAGGATCCGCCTTTTCTCCGGGTTCTTCCGTAAAGCCTTTGTTTTGTAGAATTACAATTTTAGGGTGTCCACTTAGGGACTAGCATATTTGATGGTAATAAATACCATAGGGTGGCTTATGGGCTTGGTATTACCAAGTTTAACTACTGGCATGATAGTAACCTATAATATAGTATAGTAGTAATTTCCACATCAAAAATAGTTTTGATAATCAAGTTTTGGTAAAACTTCATAGGTAAAACATGCATGATATATAATGGTAAGTATTGTATCAGCAAGCAATCAGGATGGCTTGCCTGATATCTCTTTGTGTCCCTGGTTGTTGGAGTGACTGGAACTTGAAACAGAGCTTCACGACACTTCCTTCCTCTTCGTTTTCTAACGCCGTAAAAAGAGAATAAAGGACACACATTCAGAACCAAACAAGACAAACAAGGCTACAAGTAATACATACAGCAAGCAATCAAGAAGTACCACCCAAGTTCTCAATTTTTCCCTTAAGAAAAATTGGCATAAAAACTATAGTTGAAAAGTCTGCTTTTTTCCTAGTGTTTATGTGTGGCCACTTCAATGATTTTTAGTTAAGAACACCATGGACCAGTGGGGTAGAGCACATGTTACTAGACAGTAGGGTGTCACATAAAACACATTTTTATGTCTAAAAACTTCCCCAACAATCTCTATGGCTAGCACATATAATTTGCTAAAATACTCAAGTGGTGAAAAAGGCTCATGACAACAAGTCAAGCCTATTTTCCACCATGATGCAAAAGTACCAGTGGGTGTTCCACTAAAAATAAAATGCTCACCCAGAGGTTAATAAGCCTCTGGTCACTTTTATAAAAGTGCTCCAAACAAACAATCTAGCATCCAAAAACTCCTACTCATACTAGTAGAAAATTTAGGAAAAATACTAGACTAGTTTAGGCTACACTAGTTAATTTTATGCACAAGTGTGCAAGCTAGCAGAGGCAAAAATACTCCTCTAACCAGTACCATAAATGCTACTGGATTCCACAAAATAACATAAAAAGCATAACTAGGAAACAAGGAAAAACTATGCTTAAAATGCTACACATGTGAGGAGATTAATTCCTAGTCATCCAAGTGTTACTCATGCTTTTATGCTACTTAAGAGGAAACCTATCAGAGGTGAAAACCCTAAGATAATAATGCCACAAGGAAATTCCATCCTATGGTTTCCACACCAAAGATTCATAGTTTTCCCTAGGGTAAAACAAGACAAAAAGCATACATGAATATCCTAGTATGAAATTTAGACTTTAAGCATTGCTATTTAAACCTATTTCAAACACAAGCACCAAGTATCTAGAGGTTCTATAACCAAAATAACAGTACCTAAATGGTACTGGTTTCATGAGAATTAATCTAGCAATAAGCCTAAAAAGCATTTAAAGATCTACTCAAAACATATATAAAAGAAACACATCTAGTGTGGGGGAAATAATGTTTCCACCAAAAATGCAATGAAACCAGTGGGTGTTCCACTAGCATAACAAAGCATTAAGAGGTCACAATGCCTCTGGTCCATTTGCTAAAAATTAATAAAATGCTAAACTAGCACCTAGTGCAATAACAATACTAGTAGAAAATAATAGGGTGCTTAAATAAGCAAGGCACTGCTACTCATGTTATTGTTTTCACACAAGTGAAAACTTTAGGGGTCAAGTACTCATAACAAACTTATCAAAATGCTACTGGACCTATGGATACAACCCAAAAATATGTGGTCACAAAACCACAAATGATTATGTCAAAATTCCACACATGAGGGAATTTTTCCATAACCATTCTCATAGTAATGATTAAGCTACTCATGCCTTTCTACCAACTCAAATGCAATCTTGCAGAGGTGATAACAACAAAAAAAATAAGTACCAACATGGTACTGAATCTAATATCTCATCACAACAATTCAATCACTTGCACACAAATTAATCAATCAAAAATTATATGCAAGTAATAAACTAGAGATAAAACATATGCTATAACCATAAATCATATTTCTTTTCCACTCAAGTCCACACATTCTAACATGATAAAATAGTTAAGTAACACTTAGAAAACAAGATCACACAACTTATACATGCTAGAAAACAATATTGTAACACAAAAATATAATCACATAATTTAAATAGCTAAAATGCCAAAATGGCAGAAACAAGCAAATCAAAGATCTGTCCACCAAATTTTCTAGGATGCTCTAAAAATTAAACCCTTATATGTTTGGATATCCCTAAACATATACAAGACCATCCAGTTGAGTTTGCATCAAAATTCATCTTTAATTAATTTATAAAAATCACCAAAGTTCTCTCTGGTGTTTTACCAAATTGCATGCCATTTCAAAAATACAATGAATTTGGAAACGAGGTTAAATGCTACTGTTAGGAAATTTCAAGGGCTTTCCAATGCAATTGGCCTCACTTCATTTGGGGTTGTGAAATTAAAATGGTGCTCATTTTGGTGTTTCTGGTAGCTGTTACCAAAACATTTTTCATTTCAAATACATCCATCCAAATGTAGATCTACAACTTGGATATGGTTTAGATTTAGTTTCTTTACATCTGTGAATTTTTGTTTGGCAAAATTCATCTTCTAGATTGCCTTTTTGAGACAAAAGTAAACAGGTAGTCTCTCTGCAAAAATAAGATGGAAAAATACACTTGTTGGGCCAGATCCAGTATCTTGGGCCGGCCAGATCTATTCTACCGCGGGGAGATCTAGCCCGTGCCACTGACCAGCGGGCCAGGTGACACGGTGGCAGCCACGCGGGCAGCGCAGAGCCCCACCCGCAGGTTTGACTCGCAGCGCGCGGTCAGGGCGGGCTGACGCCAGCGCTGCGTCATCACGACGTCACGCCGGCGGGAGATGAACTCTGGCGAGCTGCTAACCGGCGAATCCGTGCACCAAATTGTGAAATAAAAGCATCTAAAAATTCCTTACGGCGAGAGGAACCGAGGGGAGGTGGTATCGTTTCCATGGAGGCACCGGAGGGGCGGCGGCGACGGCGCGCACGCGGCGGCCGGACGGCGACCACGGCCCTGCGTCGTTTCGGAGGGAGAGGGAGAGGGGTAAACGGTCGGGGAGGTTCCCCTGCTCACCTTGAATGCGATGGAGGGCTCGGCTAGGTCGTAGGAGGCTTGACGCGACGGGAATGTCTCGCCGGAGCGCCGTCGGGGTCGGAGAAGAAAATGGACGGCGCGGGGTCTACGGGTCGTCCCACCTCGATTACCTTGGCACAAAGCACCACCACGACGAGGCGGAGCTGTAGGTCCACTCGGCTGCCGGCGGCGAGCACGGCAACTGCCGATTCGACGGCGGCCATTTTCGGCTAGGGTTCGGTTTGGTTTTTCTTTGAGAGGAGAGAGAGAGCTTGAGTGGGGGAGAGAGAGGGGGCAGGTAGAGATCACAGAGGTGCACATGGGGGTTTTAACATCTAGATATTTCTTCTACTCGAATCCAAGAAGCATGGGCCTCCATGCCCTCTGCTGCGTCATCTACAGGAAGAAGAAGAAGGTGTGACTAGGATTACATTTTGGTCCCTGCTCTTTACAAATAGGTCCTTTTCCTCACTGTAAAATGATGTTTTCACTAGGCAAACAAAGTTAAAAATGGAAATCCTTTTGCCCAAAATTCTTATTAGTTAAGATACACAACATATATGAAAATTGGCTCCATTGGATAAACTTTATAATTCAAAGTTGTTCAAATTTGAATTATTACATAAATGGACATTGAATTTATTAACCTACTTAGGAGATTCCAAAAATTATAATTTTTGGCCCACATTCCTTATTTGATGTGTTACTTATGTGGTAGAAATTTCAAGTCATTTAGAGTTACTTCATAGAACAAACTTGTTCAAATTTTCTAAAAGGTGCTGTCAAGAAAACAGGGGTTTTTGGCAACTTAAATTATTCAAAAACTTGTGTCCTTTTGGTTTTCATCCTCATTTATGATATAGAGCATGTGGTATTTATTTCATGGTATTTGGGAAAAGTTTGTAGAACAAACTTGTTCAAAATCCCAATTGTTGCTGTGGAGAAAAACCATGTTTTCAGGACTTTAATGGATTCAATTCTTGGTCTCCTCTTGTGTGTGTTCCTTATTTGATATAAGGAAGCAATGGTATGAATTTCAAATCATTTTAAGAAAGTTTCCAATAGTAACTTGTTTTAGTTTTCTGTTTCTAGAAATATTGGAATTTCTATTTAATAAAGCACTTGGCTTTTCTTTAACAATGTTTTGCCAAAATATTTATATGACTAGAGATAGCAAGTCAATGCTCTCCAATACCTTTGTTTTTAATCTTGCAAGGTTGGAAAAACATTTGATAATATTTTGGTGAAGCATTTAAGAATGCCTCTTTTTCTGATAATCTTTTTAGGGAAATTTATTAAGTGTTTCCTCTTTCTTAATTTAGGCCTTGGAATTATATTCAAACAGGTATGAGATTCATAAGATGTTTTTGGAAAACTCTTTGATCAATATTTACTTTAGAAAATATTGTCAAATTCATTGGAACAATATGTTGAATATTTTTATCCCTGGAACAATATGTTGAATATTTTTAGTTCACTGCTTTGCTATCCTTTTAAGTTTGCAAGTTTATATAATTAGTTTGTTTAGTTGCACTTAAACAACCACAAACAAACACAACCAAGGTTTATTAGTAAAGCAATTAGCAAAACAACTGTGTTAACAGGTATTCCAAAATTGGGATGTGACAGGTCTTCCCCCCTTAAAAAGAATCTCGTCCCCGAGATTCACAAGCGAGGACTAAGGGAGGGCCAACAAACACAATGTTAGTGTTGGAGTGCAGGTGCTTCCCCCCTTTGACTTTTCTTGGGAGGTGGGGTACATCCCTAAATTAGCAACTTCATTTTAAAAAGTACACCAGCACTGTGTTAGGTCCAAAACTTTTGTTTCCTAGTTTGAACAAAAATTAAGGTTTGTGCAGAACTACCTGGAAATGTACCGTCAATTTTTTTTACATGAGTTCCTAGCTATAACCCATATCTTACATAACACATATGAAGTGGTGTACCACTCACATAACATGGTACATAATAAGCTAAAAAAATATAGCTTGTGGGTGCAAAGGTTAGGTTGCTAAGGTAAAATAAACAGACAGAATAATACTCATGGCAGTGGTTATTACTCACCATAAGCAACTATCACTTAAAGTGTTCATGATGTTAGTTGGATGTTTTAGTTTCATAAGATACTCTTAAGCACAATCATAACACCAGTATAAACTCATGCTAAGGTGAAACATTTAAACAAAATCCAATAAGCAAGCAAACAACACCACAGATGAATAGACTATTTATTCACTAGGTTATTGTTTATTAGAGGTTTTGGAATCCATCAATCATGAACAATTAGCAAACAACCAGTAGCTAAAAACCAATTAATTCAATCATAAAGATACTCTAAAACACCATCTTTACACAAGATGAAACTCCTATTTCACAGGCATAAAAATTCGGGACTGCACAAATAACACACTAGTATGAAAAATCTACACCAGCATGCTATAAGAGATAATCATATCCTATAACCATAGAACATGCATCTAAATAATTCATGGCATGATAAAAGAAGTAATAACTTCCTAAACATGCTATATCAACACATATACTCATAAAATAACAAGAGGGTAATACTAGAGCAAAAATCACCATTTTCTAGTGGTGAACTAGTTTCACTCTAGAGAAGCAAACAATTTCTATCATGATGTTTAAACTTAAACAAGCAAGTCGTGAATATAATTGTACCTAATAACAGTACACAAAACTTACACATGTTAGTCAGCACAAACATCAAAACAATCCCATGATACAACTATTAATCATGCAGAAATTTTCTTCTAGCAATTTCTGTTTTCTTTAACCAATTACTAGCAAACAAGCAAGGTATAACTCACACAACCAGTAGCTATGCAAGTAATGAAAAGTTATCTAAACCTTCTCAAAAATCCATACACTCAATTTAAAATCATTCACAAACAATCTACCAATCAAGAGGAATTTATTTTATTTGCGAATAATTTAATTTTAGCACACGATAGTGAAACATTTCTTAACATGATACCCCTAAGGAATATTATGCTAAAAAAAGGATCACACCTAAACATATTAGTATTTACTAATAAGATATAAACTTCTCACTTGCATAAGTGAAAAGAAACAATTATATTTTCCATGGTGGAAAATAGAAATCAATCACATAGTGAAACATGCTATTTTCACACATGTGTATGGTTGGGGATTTTCATCCTCAAACCAAAATACAATGGGACCAGTGGGCTGTGGCCTACTAATACCAAGGCAAAATAGGTACTAAACCTATGGTTACTCATGAAAAACTTTGCATACTAGATAAAAACATAAGGCTATTAAATCTAGTGAAACAATACTAGTGCATAATGATAGCAATTCTTACACATGCTTTATTATTAAGAGACATGCAAGCTAACATAGGTACAAGCATCAAAATAACAGTACCTAAATGGTACTGGACTCAAGGAAAACATAGCACAAAATTTATCAAAGCATTCACACAAAGATCTAGCTTTCACAATAATTCCAAATAATAAAAACTGGAAAAATAGCAATTGTCACTCATGCTTTGCTATAAGATCACATGCGATTTAATGAAGATAATAGCATATAAATAACAGTACCAAAATGGTACTGGATCTATCATAACCATAACAAAAATCTAGGTACAACAAATCTATAAGGATTTGCCCACTCAACAATCCAAATAATAACCTAGAAGGTAACAATTGCTATTCATTTTTTTCTCGAGTTTTCAATCATGCACACACTTTCTAGGGTAGATTTATTGTAATAGAACAACATAATTACAAGTCCTAATAACTCCATATAAGTTAGGAAGCAAGATTGAATAAGACACAAATTTATTTCAATCAAGAGCACACAAAGAACCAAAAACAGGAAAACTGCTGGTTCCTAGATTTATGATACCCATTCCATCGTTCACTTAATTTCTAAATCCTGAATCTCATAGTAACTACAACGTCTACCAAGTTTTTATTTCCAAAGTAGATACACACGATATCCTATTGACTAGTAAACGAATAGGTCATCATCTTATTTTCTCGTGACTTCTCCTTTTTACCAACTCGATTAAAAGGTGTCGTAAGTCACTTAATTTCTTGGTTTTAGAAAGAGTTGTCAGTAGTTTGCATGCTTTGGTTAGGTGTCAACCTAAGATTAGGCAAAGCATGTTAGCCTTGTTAGCTTTCTATTTAATAATGTTTGTCCGACAAGATACGACTAGCGTCATCGTCGAATATTGAATTGTGCTCTTTTGATTGGCTTTCTGAGGGGGTTGCGCATCATGGCATGTGAAAAAAACTTTCGCACCTTTCTCCAGAGGAGGGAGGTATATAACTTTTAAAAGGGGGATTTCCCTTGTTTGGTCTTTTAAAAAGGGAGCATAACAAGGTGCAACATTTAGCCAACATGGTAAAAAGAGTCTTTTGCAAACAGACAAACATAGAGGTTTTGGTCAGTATTTGTTAGTTTTCTTCACGCCTTTTCTTCTATGAGGGTTGTCGTTGTTGGAGTTTTAACTGTTGGAGTGCATCACTGGTAGCAATGCTATCAGCTCGTGTGGCTCGATGGTTTTCTATTATTAGGTCCAATGGTGCTTTTATTGATGGTGGGGGAGATGGTGGTGGTTCACGACGGGTCGCATTATGAAGCGATAACAAGTATAAGTCTAAGCAACAAATTCTTGTTTTTGAATACTATACAAACATTTTTGCTTGCAAAAATTTAACACGAGGCGATTCAAAAACAAGAGCGGGGCAATCACAAATCTGCAAAATTTGAGCACCCTACAAACATATAGAAGCCTAGATGAACCAAATTCTACACCACACAATAGCACAAAGTCCTACGGACACACATAAGCAAGCCAAAACACACAAGCAAGGCTCCATTGGAGCTACGTCGAGGGAGACGACTCATGGAGTTATCGCTAAATTACTCCAAACTAGACTAATCCAAAATCCTAGAAGTGGCTGAAGAACTATATCTACTGCTGACCATCATCACTGTAGAGCTAAGCAATTATTTTGGTCTTCTCGGGACATCGGCAGGTATACAAGTTTTTGTATGAAAACAAGATAAATAGAAGTAAAGTTTTGATAAAACTTTATGCAACAATCTGTTTTTGAAACTCCAACTATTTTCTGGACAGAAAACTTCAAAGACGAGAGATGTTTCAAAAACAGAGCGGAGCAGTTGCAAACAAGTAAGAAATAGACTCTTAACCGAGAGACATACCAACTCTATAAGGCCCGCCCTTCGAATCACTGTTCAAGGACGCCCTTAATATGCATTTAGAATCTTTTTGAAAAGATAACAAGGAGGGGAAAATATACTAAAAATCCCTTAGATAAAAATAATGCACATAGTAAATGGGTTTTTACTAAAAAAAATACTTTTCTTTCCTATCTGACGTCCATTCTAACTAAGGTCTCCTAAGGTCAGGATGGCTCTGATACCAACTCTGTAAGGACCCCAGACCGGCAGTCTGAAACCCTACGTATGCATACATTCACGATCCCAGAAAGATCAGTCGTGAACAACATACACAGTTGGCACACAGAAACACATCATCCATTACACGAATACATAAAGGTATTACATAAACGATCACATGATCAAGTTTAACGCAACTGCCACATGGGGCAGGCAACTTATCAAACACAGCGGAAGACAAATAAAACACAACGTAGTTGAGCCCAAGTCACGCCTTAACCTACAGGCTGCTGACCCGGAGACGATCCTAGTTCGCAAAGCCGTCAACTCCGTACTTCTCTTCATATATATCCTTTGGAGGCTCCTTCTCCAAATCTGATAAGTAGATACCAGGGGCGAAACCATAATGAGTACATTTGAATGTACTCAGCAAGACATCCATCATGTCACTTACCAAACATGCAAATATGCTTATATGGTGGAATAGGTAGGCTATAAATAGGGTTCACTATCAATGGTGTTCATATATGATGACACCACAGTTGCAGTCAGGTTAATCTGTATCTTCGTTGAAGAAGATACTTCAGAAGAAAAATAATATAGTTTTATTTCTCTTGTAGATATCACATGTACAAGAGGTTTGGTAAAGTTTTGTTAAAGAATATTTTCTCTTTGCAAAACTTCTTGGAATCAGTTTCCAGAATTCTTGCTTAGAGTAGAAAAGGTTTTCTTTGCAAAACATTTTGTTTTGTATCACATCATCTGGCTTTCCATCATCAGTATCTCGCAGATACAAAGTTCCTTCCTTTCCGAACTTCACAAGTTCAACACTTCCTTTCCAAAATTTCCCTTTCAAAAACTCTTTTTGAAAACATTGACACAATGCTAGCTACATGGCCATTCAACTGTCCATATCCGAGGACGCGGCTTCTTCGAAAAAGTTGTACTCTGCAGAGGTGTACACATCCACCAGATCCAGTACACCTCCCGTGAACAATCACGGACTGTAACAACAGTATGTAAACATCAGGTATATGATCATAACCATCCACTATGTTCAAGCTAGAATATGCCTATCTCTCGATTGAGGTTGTTCTCCCCGGCATCAAGTCCCACCCTGCCTAGCCAGGAGCCTCAATGAATGCATCCGGAGGGAAAATTAATCCCACACTTTATATGCCTCAACATTGGGAGTTTTGACGACATTCGGTTCGAGGGTACGACGCCCCTTATAGCAAGTGAGATAGCACACACTAATAAGAACAAACTTCAAGTTAAGCCCCGTGCCCATGTTGGGGTAGGGTGGCAGTACGGTAAAGGTTGTCCGGCGAAGACTAGGTTATGTGTCATTTTTGAAAACACCACTTTCTCAAAAATGACCACTTCCCCATTCCTCCGGAGAACAAGGATCCGCCTTTTCTCCGGGTTCTTCCGTAAAGCCTTTGTTTTGTAGAATTACAATTTTAGGGTGTCCACTTAGGGACTAGCATATTTGATGGTAATAAATACCATAGGGTGGCTTATGGGCTTGGTATTACCAAGTTTAACTACTGGCATGATAGTAACCTATAATATAGTATAGTAGTAATTTCCACATCAAAAATAGTTTTGATAATCAAGTTTTGGTAAAACTTCATAGGTAAAACATGCATGATATATAATGGTAAGTATTGTATCAGCAAGCAATCAGGATGGCTTGCCTGATATCTCTTTGTGTCCCTGGTTGTTGGAGTGACTGGAACTTGAAACAGAGCTTCACGACACTTCCTTCCTCTTCGTTTTCTAACGCCGTAAAAAGAGAATAAAGGACACACATTCAGAACCAAACAAGACAAACAAGGCTACAAGTAATACATACAGCAAGCAATCAAGAAGTACCACCCAAGTTCTCAATTTTTCCCTTAAGAAAAATTGGCATAAAAACTATAGTTGAAAAGTCTGCTTTTTTCCTAGTGTTTATGTGTGGCCACTTCAATGATTTTTAGTTAAGAACACCATGGACCAGTGGGGTAGAGCACATGTTACTAGACAGTAGGGTGTCACATAAAACACATTTTTATGTCTAAAAACTTCCCCAACAATCTCTATGGCTAGCACATATAATTTGCTAAAATACTCAAGTGGTGAAAAAGGCTCATGACAACAAGTCAAGCCTATTTTCCACCATGATGCAAAAGTACCAGTGGGTGTTCCACTAAAAATAAAATGCTCACCCAGAGGTTAATAAGCCTCTGGTCACTTTTATAAAAGTGCTCCAAACAAACAATCTAGCATCCAAAAACTCCTACTCATACTAGTAGAAAATTTAGGAAAAATACTAGACTAGTTTAGGCTACACTAGTTAATTTTATGCACAAGTGTGCAAGCTAGCAGAGGCAAAAATACTCCTCTAACCAGTACCATAAATGCTACTGGATTCCACAAAATAACATAAAAAGCATAACTAGGAAACAAGGAAAAACTATGCTTAAAATGCTACACATGTGAGGAGATTAATTCCTAGTCATCCAAGTGTTACTCATGCTTTTATGCTACTTAAGAGGAAACCTATCAGAGGTGAAAACCCTAAGATAATAATGCCACAAGGACATTCCATCCTATGGTTTCCACACCAAAGATTCATAGTTTTCCCTAGGGTAAAACAAGACAAAAAGCATACATGAATATCCTAGTATGAAATTTAGACTTTAAGCATTGCTATTTAAACCTATTTCAAACACAAGCACCAAGTATCTAGAGGTTCTATAACCAAAATAACAGTACCTAAATGGTACTGGTTTCATGAGAATTAATCTAGCAATAAGCCTAAAAAGCATTTAAAGATCTACTCAAAACATATATAAAAGAAACACATCTAGTGTGGGGGAAATAATGTTTCCACCAAAAATGCAATGAAACCAGTGGGTGTTCCACTAGCATAACAAAGCATTAAGAGGTCACAATGCCTCTGGTCCATTTGCTAAAAATTAATAAAATGCTAAACTAGCACCTAGTGCAATAACAATACTAGTAGAAAATAATAGGGTGCTTAAATAAGCAAGGCACTGCTACTCATGTTATTGTTTTCACACAAGTGAAAACTTTAGGGGTCAAGTACTCATAACAAACTTATCAAAATTCTACTGGACCTATGGATACAACCCAAAAATATGTGGTCACAAAACCACAAATGATTATGTCAAAATTCCACACATGAGGGAATTTTTCCATAACCATTCTCATAGTAATGATTAAGCTACTCATGCCTTTCTACCAACTCAAATGCAATCTTGCAGAGGTGATAACAACAAAAAAAATAAGTACCAACATGGTACTGAATCTAATATCTCATCACAACAATTCAATCACTTGCACACAAATTAATCAATCAAAAATTATATGCAAGTAATAAACTAGAGATAAAACATATGCTATAACCATAAATCATATTTCTTTTCCACTCAAGTCCACACATTCTAACATGATAAAATAGTTAAGTAACACTTAGAAAACAAGAGCACACAACTTATACATGCTAGAAAACAATATTGTAACACAAAAATATAATCACATAATTTAAATAGCTAAAATGCCAAAATGGCAGAAACAAGCAAATCAAAGATCTGTCCACCAAATTTTCTAGGATGCTCTAAAAATTAAACCCTTCTATGTTTGGATATCCCTAAACATATACAAGACCATCCAGTTGAGTTTGCATCAAAATTCATCTTTAATTAATTTATAAAAATCACCAAAGTTCTCTCTGGTGTTTTACCAAATTGCATTCCATTTCAAAAATACAATGAATTTGGAAACGAGGTTAAATGCTACTGTTAGGAAATTTCAAGGGCTTTCCAATGCAATTGGCCTCACTTCATTTGGGGTTGTGAAATTAAAATGGTGCTCATTTTGGTGTTTCTGGTAGCTGTTACCAAAACATTTTTCATTTCAAATACATCCATACAAATGTAGATCTACAACTTGGATATGGTTTAGATTTAGTTGCTTTACATCTGTGAATTTTTGTTTGGCAAAATTCATCTTCTAGATTGCCTTTTTGAGACAAAAGTAAACAGGTAGTCTCTCTGCAAAAATAAGATGGAAAAATACACTTGTTGGGCCAGATCCAGTATCTTGGGCCGGCCAGATCTATTCTACCGCGGGGAGATCTAGCCCGTGCCACTGACCAGCGGGCCAGGTGACACGGTGGCAGCCACGCGGGCAGCGCAGAGCCCCACCCGCAGGTTTGACTCGCAGCGCGCGGTCAGGGCGGGCTGACGCCAGCGCTGCGTCATCACGACGTCACGCCGGCGGGAGATGAACTCCGGCGAGCTGCTAACCGGCGAATCCGTGCACCAAATTGTGAAATAAAAGCATCTAAAAATTCCTTACGGCGAGAGGAACCGAGGGGAGGTGGTATCGTTTCCATGGAGGCACCGGAGGGGCGGCGGCGACGGCGCGCACGCGGCGGCCGGACGGCGACCACGGCCCTGCGTCGTTTCGGAGGGAGAGGGAGAGGGGTAAACGGTCGGGGAGGTTCCCCTGCTCACCTTGAATGCGATGGAGGGCTCGGCTAGGTCGTAGGAGGCTTGACGCGACGGGAATGTCTCGCCGGAGCGCCGTCGGGGTCGGAGAAGAAAATGGACGGCGCGGGGTCTACGGGTCGTCCCACCTCGATTACCTTGGCACAAAGCACCACCACGACGAGGCGGAGCTGTAGGTCCACTCGGCTGCCGGCGGCGAGCACGGCAACTGCCGATTCGACGGCGGCCATTTTCGGCTAGGGTTCGGTTTGGTTTTTCTTTGAGAGGAGAGAGAGAGCTTGAGTGGGGGAGAGAGAGGGGGCAGGTAGAGATCACAGAGGTGCACATGGGGGTTTTAACATCTAGATATTTCTTCTACTCGAATCCAAGAAGCATGGGCCTCCATGCCCTCTGCTGCGTCATCTACAGGAAGAAGAAGAAGGTGTGACTAGGATTACATTTTGGTCCCTGCTCTTTACAAATAGGTCCTTTTCCTCACTGTAAAATGATGTTTTCACTAGGCAAACAAAGTTAAAAATGGAAATCCTTTTGCCCAAAATTCTTATTAGTTAAGATACACAACATATATGAAAATTGGCTCCATTGGATAAACTTTATAATTCAAAGTTGTTCAAATTTGAATTATTACATAAATGGACATTGAATTTATTAACCTACTTAGGAGATTCCAAAAATTATAATTTTTGGCCCACATTCCTTATTTGATGTGTTACTTATGTGGTAGAAATTTCAAGTCATTTAGAGTTACTTCATAGAACAAACTTGTTCAAATTTTCTAAAAGGTGCTGTCAAGAAAACAGGGGTTTTTGGCAACTTAAATTATTCAAAAACTTGTGTCCTTTTGGTTTTCATCCTCATTTATGATATAGAGCATGTGGTATTTATTTCATGGTATTTGGGAAAAGTTTGTAGAACAAACTTGTTCAAAATCCCAATTGTTGCTGTGGAGAAAAACCATGTTTTCAGGACTTTAATGGATTCAATTCTTGGTCTCCTCTTGTGTGTGTTCCTTATTTGATATAAGGAAGCAATGGTATGAATTTCAAATCATTTTAAGAAAGTTTCCAATAGTAACTTGTTTTAGTTTTCTGTTTCTAGAAATATTGGAATTTCTATTTAATAAAGCACTTGGCTTTTCTTTAACAATGTTTTGCCAAAATATTTATATGACTAGAGATAGCAAGTCAATGCTCTCCAATACCTTTGTTTTTAATCTTGCAAGGTTGGAAAAACATTTGATAATATTTTGGTGAAGCATTTAAGAATGCCTCTTTTTCTGATAATCTTTTTAGGGAAATTTATTAAGTGTTTCCTCTTTCTTAATTTAGGCCTTGGAATTATATTCAAACAGGTATGAGATTCATAAGATGTTTTTGGAAAACTCTTTGATCAATATTTACTTTAGAAAATATTGTCAAATTCATTGGAACAATATGTTGAATATTTTTATCCCTGGAACAATATGTTGAATATTTTTAGTTCACTGCTTTGCTATCCTTTTAAGTTTGCAAGTTTATATAATTAGTTTGTTTAGTTGCACTTAAACAACCACAAACAAACACAACCAAGGTTTATTAGTAAAGCAATTAGCAAAACAACTGTGTTAACAGGTATTCCAAAATTGGGATGTGACAATAGATGTCACTCGATATTCTAAGCCGCAGGATCCATCTTGGCTTTGCCCTTGCCGTCGCTTGTGGTAGCAGCGCCACTCGGATTAGCGGCAATGCCGACTCGCGCAGGTGGAGGGACGACAGGAGTAGAAGTAGCAGGCACAGAGTCGGCTTCGGCCTTCTTCTTGGCAGCTTCTTCCCTTATCTTGGCCGCCTCCTCCTTCCACCGGGCAAGCATGTCGTATGGCTTGGGGCGGTCCGCCTTGATGATTTTGTCGTTAACATCATATGCAGGAAGAATGGTATCAATCTCCAAACCATCGGCAATAACGCTAGCCGGATGACGGATTTCTTTTTGAATAGCCTTGAAGTCCTTAGGCGAAAACTTGGATCCATCCGGGTTGAACTCCAGAAACCCGCCCATCAGCTTGGCCGGCTCTAGCTTAGGAAAATAAGCTTTAGCCAGCGCGAGTCCTCGGGTCACACCAAATCGGCAAGATGAACGCTTCCAGTGCCAAATCCACTCAGGGATAGTGGAGCAGAATTCTAGCAATCTCTTCATGTTGCTTGGCCTGATACCCGGCAGTCGCAACTCGTCAAGAATCCAACCAATTCCGGCACTAAGCTGCCAGATAGTGTCCTTGATAAGTTTCAACTTGATAGTGTCATCTTCTTCAGGGGCTACGTCACACGGGCCTGTTAAAAAGACAAAGAAAAAGTAATAAGTAAAGGGATACGGTTGTCCATCTAAAGAGAATCCGGGTCATGAGTGCTGAAATTCAAGGATCATACCAGTTGCGGTGCGATAGATATCGGCAATTTGCACGGAGAGCGTTGTTAATTTATCCTCGGCCTCGTGAGCTCTTTTCCTGTACTTCCTCATGATTTTTTTGGCTCCTACGAGTTTCAGTTTCAGCTGCTTCGCGAAGGGCCGTCTCCTTTTCGATTCGCTTGGCGGCCTTGGCTAGCTTCTTCTCAGATTGCGCAACGAAGTCCTACGAGGAAACACGAAGAAGGGTCAGTCGGAAATATTATGCAAAGTTCCAAGCAAATTACTTAGTAATTCACTCCGAACTTGGGGACTATATGAGGAAATAGATGGTATTACTCGGGTTTACTTTGTGTTTGGTTATCAAGACATCTAGGATATTTTCTTCATTGGCCCTCAAAGTGTAGAGGGCATCAAGCATCTGGGCAAACGTCATGTCTTCAGGGCGAAGTCTTGAAGGGCCGGAAGATTGGCCTTCCTGTTGAAGGACTTTTCCGGGTCTTGGGGTCGAAACCCGGACCGTCTGAGTGTCCGGGTTAGGAGAACCCGACTTGGTCTCCAAGATGATATCTTCGTCTACATCTTCAGAGGACTTGGGTGATGCGGTTTCCGGTGGAGCTGGGTCCTTAAAGGGGTCTTGTTCCTTTTCGTCCTCAGTCTCGTCATCAGCCGCAACATCCATGTTAATATTTGGCTCCTCATCTCCTTGCTTTTCCGCTTCGGGAATATCCGGGTCACTGATGGTAACTTGGACACTAAAGGGAAAGAAGGAGATAGTGGTTAGTGGCACGTATTAAAAAAAGTTAATAAGTGCAAAAGAATATCGAATAAAGGTCACTTACCCGGTGTTCACGGCATAGTCCGGTGGGAGCTCGCTGCTGGAGGCAGATGATGTCGACAAAGGTACCGGCTGCGGTACCCGGAATTGCTCGGCGAGTGGATGATTAGGAGATGGATGGCGTTGAGGAGATTTGGGAGGCTGAGGTGGAGGAGTGCTAACTCGGTGAGCAGGTGAAGTGGAGATAGCCGGGTTAAGGGGATCATCCCCCGGGGAACTCCTGGTCACCCTACGTTTAGCCGAGAGGGGATCCTTCAAGAATGGTGAATGTGATAATCGTTCATTAAGTTTATGCATAGTGTCAAAGGAGCAAGGCTCAGAAGACATGGAGGAGAAGGGAACCTTTGCAACCACCCCTCTGGCCTTCCTCTTGGTTCCGACCGTGGCTTCCTGGTCGGATTCGGTGGCTTCCGGGTCATCTTCTTCTTTTTCCTCCTCATCCTCTAACCCTGAAAGTTGAGCATGTATCAAACGAGGAAAAGATGAATGATAGGAAAGGTAGCACAGGTAAAAGGTGAATATAAGATTAGGGAAAATACCTTCGTCTTCTTCAACCGGCTCATCCTCCTCTTCCGGGTCTTGGGAAGGAGGAGAGGTTTCGATCCTCCAGAAGGGATCGTCAGCCTGTGATCAAAGAGATGAAAGCAAGAATTAGAAACTGTAACAGGTAAAAGTGCCAAAATAAGCTAAAGGAACCAGGTCTCACCGCTGGAGCTGGGTGCTCCCGAGTAAATGGGGGTAACCCGGCGATATTTCTTATCACCTCTAGCTTCTCCGTCAGGAAGCTTTTGATGATCTTGTTGGTGTCACCGGCGGCAAAGTTCTTGGTGGAGTATCGGAGCGAGTCCGTGATGTGCCCCGAGTATTCACACATCAACTTGGTGCGAATGGAGTTGGGCTGAACCCGGAAATCTACCCATGTCTTCACCAGATTAAGCCCAAGAAGGCCTTGGGCTGAGAGAGCAGCTAACTTAGCCAGCAAAGGCTGGATTGCCTCCCTGTCAGAGTCAGGGGCAAAAGCGCTGAAAGATTCGGAAGGCTCAAGGAGACTCTCCGAGTAACCCGGCAACTTCCTCTCGCCATCCGGGGAAGTGTCATAGCAATAAAAGAAAGATAATTGCCAGTTTTTGACGTGGGAGTTCAGGTTGAGAGTTGGCATTGGTGAGTGCTTGCGGCGTTGGATAGATACCCCACCGCAAGTAAGAAGCGCTCCGTCGCCGCTCTCGCGGCACGGTTTGCACTGGAATAGTTCAATAAAAAGAGCCAGACTTGGCGGAACGCACAGGTATGACTCGGATAAAACGATGAAGTGGGTAATATTCAACATAGAGTTAGGCTCTATGTCGAATACCCGGAGGCCGTAGTGGCTTAAGACTTCTCGGAAGAAAGAGTGACCCGGAGGACGGAATCCCCGGGTCACGTGCTCGGTGAAGCAAATTACCTCATTTCCGGCGGGAGTGGGCCGGGTCTCGTCGCCTGGTGCCCTCTAGTGTATATCCTTTTGAGAAGGGAGGATTCCTAGCTCGGCCATCCCATCCAGCTTGGCCTTTGTCGCTGTGGACCGACCCCAATTTGCCGATATGGTTTGGGTAGCCTTTGCCGGGGCCGGCTGTTTTCCTTGCCTCTTCGGAGCCATAGGGTTAACCTGCAGAGTACAAGAGGTATGGGAAATGAGACTCGGAAATATTGGATTATCCGAGTTGGAATATTGGGACAGTGTGAAGACTCAAAAATATCCGGGTAACGTATCATGGAGCAAAAGATTGCGAGTTGTCCGGGTGTTAAATACGGTTGTGGAAATTACTAGTTACTTACGTATTGAGGTGAGTTTGGTGTGCACGGATGGTTGCCCATGCCTCTACTGCGAGCAAAGTAACTGGAAAAGGAGGATTTTCTGGGTATTAATAATGTGCGCGGAAATTTGGGCGAAATGGATCTAGGTCAGGAAAATTTGCGAAAGATTCTATGAAGAAATTGGAGATTAAAAGTGATAGGAGGGTGGTGTGAGATCATCCTCCCGGTTATTGGAGGAACTAGCAAGTATCTAAATGGTTTAATTTGGTGCAGTCAGAGCAATGGCTCGCGGATCGACCAAGATCCAATCTAAAGAAAATTTGGAAATTGTGAGGTCTAATTGATGGATGTGAGATGCTCACCGAAGAAGATTGGAGTAGTGTGCGGCGGTGGCGGATAGCGCCGAGCGGATGCTTCTTTGCGACTGTTGGCCAGATGCTCACGGACGCGGTGGCTGAGATCGGCGGCGGCGCGGGACGAATTGCGGCAGGATGGATCCGTGGGCGAGTGCGAGGTCTCTGTGGAGGCGCTCTGCGTATTCGAGCACGGAAGTGAAGGGAAGAAGAAGGAGAAGTGAGCCGCTGGGATTGGGTTAACCCTTAAGTGCTTATTTATAGGGTGAGGGAGAGTAAACCTAGGCCAACGGGCGTGAGCCGGGAATTACGGATAAAATCGTATCCGCCCGGATTTTCTGGGATATACGTCAAAAGGTTAGGCGAGATTTCCAGAATAGACGTGAGGCGCGTTTTTCCCGTGGCCATCAGATTGGATAGACAAGTGAGGTGAGCTGGGTCTCCAGCATCGTGCCAGGGTATTAGCCCAGGAAGATGAGCGATGGATTCGGAAAAGGCCGAGTTACTATATGATCACCGTGGAGTTAGGCCTGACTGTTTATCAAAGAAATTTAACCCGGCCTACGTGAATTGGTACACTCGATATTTTTGCAGGGAATAGCGCGCGCTTCAAATCGTGAAGCCCAAGCTATTCTGGGGACTACTGATGGGGGGATAGTAACCCGGTAGGCCAACTCCAAGGTGTAACCCGGCCCAAAGGACTCCGCGCGGGATCCGGCTAAGGATAAAGAAACTTCTGGAAGGCCCAAAGTTTGTAGGCCTCGTAACCCGGATTGTGGGTTGCGGTAAGGAAAGCTAGGGTTTGTAAGCAGAGTTCGGATAGGATTCAAGCTGCGCCTTGGAGGGCAAGCCAAGGGGGGGTACGGGTGCTTTATAAACCGGCCCCTAGGCTAAGCTTGGGAGAGATTCACGACATAATCATATCACCTGTTATCGAGTATCTAGTATAAATCGAGAGCCATATTCGAGACTCGGCGAGTTGAGTGCCGATTCCTAGATCGCTTATCACCATGTTCTCTTTCGAGCTAAACCCTCTCCCAAATACCTGTGTCGACTTGCCCCAAGATCAGTTACCCCTGGTAACATCTGCCGTGATCATCCCACGACATTCCTCTTGGGGTCCCCAATGGGTGGTGACCTGTGTTCACCGCATCGCACTGCTATAAAAGCATAATTTTTTGCTATGAGGTTTCCCGTGAGGTCCCATGATGGAAAATCACCGCCGGGTTTTGGAAGTTTCTATAATAATGTAAAATTTATTCTAATGATTTCTTTTACTTCATAGAAAAGCAAAGAAAACGCGATTTGAAGACAGAATTAGACACATGTCAGCAGGAGGGATCCGGTGGCAGGGAAGTTTTAAGACCCGGGAGCACTGTCCATATTTAAACCCTTTTTCCAAGTTTTCATCCAAGAACCCCTCTCTGACTCGCTGAGATGCAGATCTAGATCATGGCGCTTAAACTCTTGTGTCACATCCATTGCAGTCTGGAGCCACATGCCGCCGTATCCACATTGATGATTTTAAGCACCACTTGGATCGAGCAAACAAAATCCCTTTGATACGTCAAATATGGCGATTTGGTCATCGGGATCACGGTGCAATCTGTTCCCGCACTCGTCTCGCGTCGGCACGCTCGGATCGACCGATCCCGGACGGCCGAAAATTGCCGCCCACCCCTGGAGCACTACCATATCCGATCACCCTCGTCACGCTCCAACTAACGCCACTAGCTAGCAACCCTACCAATCATCTTTTATATTTACATAAAATATCAAACAGTACTAATTACGATGTTTCATTAGCGGTGGTAATATAGTAGCGGCACGACTTCACCCTAGCAGCACACACCCGAAAAAGAAAACGTTTTGAGAAGGAATTGGAATTGGAATTGCATCGTGCGGAGTGGCTGAAAAGAGAGGGAGAGAGGGGAAAGAAGGCTCCTCCGTCGATCAATCTCTAGCGTGCTGGGAAGTTCTTGAACACTGGCATGTCCCATAGCTTGAAAAGCATTGTAGAAGCTGAGAATTCCAAGTCGTCACCGCAGCCAACGACAAGGCCCGTCCAAAAACTGGACGCGAACTTGAGAAAAATGTCACCCTGGTCGTCCAACACGTGCGCGCGGTCCATGCCCAGTTCATCGAATCGCTGCCTATATAAACAACCGCTGCCGCCCATATCCTCTTGCACCGCACACACCAACCAAGCTCAAATCTATCGTGACGATTCCTTCGCCTCGGCGCCGGAGACAGCGGACTGTCTCTCGTCTGAGCACGGGACGTTGTCATCCAGCAATTAATTAACCGGACGGCTCCCCAACACACACCCCTCTCGCTCTGCTCCAGACAGAGCGCGGGGCAGCGCGGCCATGTCGTCCTGCTCCGACGCTGCCACGGGAGCTGGCCTCACGGCCTCCTTGCTCTCCAAGGAGGAGGTGGTCGTACTCGTACCCGGCGAGGGGGAGCTGCCGCCAGTGCTCACGTGCAGGCCGCCGGGTCGCCTTGTCAAAGTGGCGAAGGAAGCGTGGTCCGTGTCTTTGTCCGTCACGTTCCCCACGCTGCCGTCCATGTCCGCCGCCTCGGCAGGGGAGGAGGCGCGGTCCATACTAGGCCTCGCCATGCCAATGATCCTCACGGGTCTACTGCTTTACCTCCGCTCCATGATTTCCATGCTCTTCCTCGGCCGCCTCGGAGGCCTGGCACTCGCCGGCGGCTCCCTCGCTATCGGCTTCGCCAACATAACCGGCTACTCCGTGCTATCAGGCCTCGCCATGGGCATGGAGCCCATATGCGGGCAAGCCTTCGGAGCGGGCCACTACGAGCTCCTCGGCGTCACCATGCAGCGCACCGTGCTGCTGCTCGTCGCGTCCGCCGTCCCCATCGCCGGGCTGTGGATGCACATGCGGCCTCTGCTCCTGCTCTGCGGCCAGGACCTCGGCATCGCGTCCGTCGCCGAGACCTACATTCTTGCCTCCCTTCCGGACCTCCTCCTCCAGGCGTTCCTCCACCCCGTCCGCATCTACCTCCGGACGCAGTCCATCAACCTGCCGCTCACCGTCTGCGCCGCGCTCGCCATTGCGCTCCACCTGCCCATCAACTACGTGCTCGTATCCGTCCTCGGCCACGGCATCAAAGGGGTCGCATGGGCCTCCGTGCTGGCCAACCTCAACTTCCTCCTCCTCCTCCTCGGCTACATACTGTTCAAGGGCGTGCACAGACGCACCGGCTGCTTCGCGCTCTCCGCCGAGAGCTTCCGTGGCTGGGGCGAGCTCGTCCGCCTCGCCCTGCCGAGCTGCGTCAGCGTCTGCCTCGAGTGGTGGTGGTACGAGATCATGATCCTCCTGTGCGGCCTCCTTGCCGACCCGCAGGCCACCGTGGCATCCATGGGCATCCTCATCCAGACCACGTCGCTCATCTACATATTTCCTTCTTCCCTCGGCTTCGGCGTGTCCACCCGCGTCAGCAACGAGCTCGGCGCGGACCGCCCCGAGCGCGCGGGCCGCGCCGCCATGGTGGGCCTCGCGCTCGGGTTCGCGTTCGGCGGCGCGGCGTCGGCGTTCGCGTGCCTCGTGCGCGGCTCGTGGGCGGCCATGTTCACGGCGGACCCGGCGATCGCCGCGCTCACCGCGTCCGTGCTGCCGATCCTAGGAGCGTGCGAGCTCGGCAACTGCCCGCAGACGGCGGGGTGCGGCGTGCTGCGTGGCAGCGCGCGGCCTAAGGACGCCGCTAGCATCAACCTCCGGTCGTTCTACCTCGTCGGTACGCCGGTGGCGCTCGTCCTCGCCTTCCGGTACCACTACGACTTCAAGGGACTGTGGCTAGGCCTCCTCGCGGCTCAGGTGACTTGCATGGTGCGGATGCTGCTGGTGATCGGGCGGACGGACTGGGCCATGGAGGCCAAGCGCGCGCAGCAGCTCACTGGAGCCGGTATGGTCACGACGGCGGTGGTGGACGCGAAAGCGAGCGGTGGTCACGTCGTGAGAGTCTGTACAGCGGGCCGTGACGGGAAGTCGGGGCAGCTTATCGACGTTGTGGTCGACCAACCAAACGATCAGGGCTGACCGAGATTCGGGACAGTGGACACTCTTTTTTCCTTCATATTTTTGGCGGGAGAGGAACCAGAGGCTGATAGAGTCACAAATTTTTACCCATTGGTAATCTGTAAATATATATTTTTTCGTTTAAACATTGTCATCGGTTCATTACACAAGTTGAAGTTGAGTAGATTCTCAGAATATCAGACATGTTTTCTGACTCCGAAACAGACTACTCGACACTCGTAGTATATCAAATTGAGCATGGCCGGCTAGCAATTGGAGTTGCAGCAAGCCCATGATATGAAACACTGAAGGACAACAGAAAAATTGTGCATGCCGTTTAACTTTAATTAGTACCTCCCTCGCCAAAAAGAAGAGCATTAGCTAATTCCTCGTGTATGACCAGCAAATAACATATTACTCGTATCAAAATGTAAGACGTTTTACCATTTCTACACCATACGTATCTAGACATGTTTTAGTGTAAGATACATATAAATCTATACACTAAAACATATCTAGATACGTTTTGTCTAGAAAGTGCTAAAACACGATACGGAGAGCCAAGTCCATATAGGACAAATTACTACTCGTATAAACGAGCTACACGCATCGGTAACTAGACTAGAATTCCAAGTCAAGCAGCGGATGCCCATGTCCCATTTTCTTCCCATCCATGGCCTCTTCGGCTCATAAGATTTCAAGTACATAGTAATATTTTTTTTACAATCAATACTATATATATTTATTGTAACAAATAGTACATGATAGAGTTGACTACATCGATTACAAAATAAAGACTAAAAGAGACGAACACATTTTTGAAATCGTCATACGCTTTCTTTTTCTAGGACATAATCTTATACTTTTCTGAAGGCAACAATAGAACAATGACATAGATATTAAACCATAAACCTGTAAATACCAACCAACGAGGGTTCTCCCATAATTTTAATTTTAAGCCGCAATGCCAAGGCTGCGAGCACACAATGAGCCATTAAATTAATCAAGCAACATCGACAAGAGGACCAAGGAAAAAGAAACCAAATAGCCTGATCGACGTCGCTGGTAGCCGAGAGTACGAAGCACCATTGTCGAGGACGTAGCAGCCGGGACAAATATTGCAAGGACAAATCTCCTCGCGGCAATTATGAGAAAATATCCAAAATCGATCCGGCGAAACAAGATCTGAAGGACCATACCTAGATAGATGTAATCTTCCGATACCACCATTGACATCGGAATGAGATCTCGTCGTCGCACGAGGGGCCAAAGATGACTTATTTTAGATGATGCCATCTGCATGGACGCCAAAACGAAGATAGCTACCAAAACCCTAATCTACTGAAAACACTAATTTTACGGAAAAATTCACTCGTAGATCGGGTTCCCCACCCCTCCTGACACCGGCGGGGCCGGCCGGAGAAGGGGAACCGACCTATAGAAGAGGAGGAGGTGGAGACGTGCGGCGGCGGAAACCCTTGAAAAGAAAAGGTACGTAGCTTGTGGGCTCAAGTATGCAGTAATAGGATAATGCATGCTTGAAATGTAATCTACAAGATTTGAACCTCTTTGACTCACACGATTCGAAAAGGGAAAAGTTAATGCGGGAATAGGATATGGTCAGGGACGAGAGCCGGGAATACCATATTAGGGGGCAAATACACGTTTTACAACTTGGAGGGGGGCATTAGGGCTAATAAAGATAAATTTAGAGATAAAGTACACACATTATTAGGGAAGTTTCCCACCAAAAAATTGAGCATAGGGGGGCCATGGCCCCAACTCGCCTCCCCCTAGCCTCATCCCTGGATATGGTTGCATGTACAAAAAATGGGATCATGACAACACATGAATTTCATGAAAGTAGGTGTTTGTTTTGCAGGAAAAGAAATATCATAGTAATTCTTACAAGCACAATCAAATCAAGATTAAAACATTTTTTATTAGTTCAAATAAATAGTGGAGGAAAAACATAGGAATATGCTTTTCTACAATGACACGATTTATTCATTTGATACAAAGGAATGGAGACCTCTCTTTTTATTTGGTGTAGGTTTTCAGGGAAGACACGGGAATTTTACAGTCCACTGAAAACTCTTTTTTTCATTCATATGCGCAAAAAACAAAGAAAAGGCTACAGGTTGTATAACAATGAGCCGGTTTTATTTTGTACCTTTTGATTATGGATTTAGGTTTATAGTGTTTTCCTATTCTTGCAAATCATACCCACTTTCACAGAGTTTATGTGTTCTTTTAGTCCTATGTTTTACAAGTAATCCTATAATATTCCTATGTTTTTCCTATTCTTACGTTTTTTATATCCTACAAATCAAAGAGGCCCCGAGTGGATTGGAGAGTTCTTTTGGATTCCTTGGAAAATCTCCATTTCTCTTACGCTCTAATCATACGAATCAAATATAGATATCTCATCATCGAGACACTACCTCATATCTATGTTTGCCTTATCGTTGCACCGATACCAAGTGCCTTCTTCTCATGCCACCGAGGCCCTTGTCCTCGTACCACTTGTCATGTCGTTTCCGTCTTCCGATTTCCAATTCCTCTCTCGTTGTCGCATCACTTGTCCAGATTTGCCTACCAGTGGCGTGTCTGCCCCACGCCACTACAGATTCTCCTTGTCCTCATACCACTAGTCACAATATTTCGATGTCATTTGTTTTCCTATTGCTGCCTTGTCCTTGCACCACTTGTGCAGATTTGCCTAGCAGTGGCGTTCCAAAATTGCCACTAGTGGCGTGTCTGCCCCATGCCCCACGTGATCACTGCTGATTCGCCAGTGGTATTTGGTACATATGACATGTCAAACCCATGCCACTAGCAATGTGAATGCTATTGGCGTGTCATATCTGGACATGCCACTGGTATTTGGTACTAGTGGTGTGCCCATGCCCATGCCACTAGTATTTGGAACAAACGTGTCTTTTCCCCGCCACTAGTATTATATACTTTAGTGGTGTGGGCACGCCACTATTTTTATTTTAATAATTTGCACAATTAATATATACTGCAGAATACATGCATCGACTATATATATGTAAATATATTAATATGGACATTCACACAATATAAATTTATATTAACTCGACGGGAAGAGACAAGTTTGAAATAACGTTTACACGCGCAAAACAATGTCCTCAAAATAAAGTCAACAAAGTAAATTAAAATTATAGCATATAGTCACTATGTTCTTACAACGACAAGTTCGGAACTATGCTTTTACATAACTAAATATGTGGGTTAAGACCATCAACCATGAAACCCGAGTTGTCGCCTTCTGCGCTCAAGCGTTTCATGAGATCTTCTCCACTTGTTGTGTCGCCGTTGAGCTTCCTGTTGACATTGGTGACACTGTGGTTGAGGAGTTATACGGACTTGTCATGCATGCATCCCACATATCCCTATGAGCTCCATACGGGATTGTGTTCAACTTTTTGGCCCACTTGATGACTTGAATTTGCATGTTCAAGCTATATTTCTTCCGTATGTACTACCACATATGATGGAGGATGTAGTAGCCCTCCTTCACACTATTTTGCGGCCGTTGCAGGCACAATAATTTGGTTTTATGAAAGAAGCGAACCATGCTTGGGTTGTCTTTCTATGACTTTTTTTATCTTTCCTCCCTTGCATTAGTAGTTGAAGAGAGCGTAATGGAGAATGCTCTCGATTGAGTTGTATTATGTCTTTCTACTCTTCACCGAATACAGATACAAAGTTTCACCGCGGGTCGGGTTGATAACGATGAGGATGCAGTCGTTTTTCGACAGGTATATTACGAATGCTAATCCACGCCTTGTGCATAGGACCTTTGGCTCCGACAGAGGCAGACCAAGGGGATAAGCTAATCACAGCGTTACTGAATCTCATGTCCATACGCCTGCCAATATAGCAAGCACGCTCCACCTCCTTAGGGTTAGGAAACCGCATAAGGAATTGCGAAGAATTTATAGACCTAGCAGTACATCTCCGGCTAGATTTCAGATATTCATTAAATTCTTGCTCAATCTCTCTAGCCGTAGGGTTCCCCTCAAGAACAGATATGACAAGGCTAGACGCACGCACTTTAACTTGTTTAGCTAAGGAAGAATCAGGGAATTAAAAAAACTATCCAGGTGTCTGAAACGCACACATAGAGGCTATGCATTCCCAAGGCAAAATCACCTGACAAATCGACGAAATATGCCCTAGCTTGCCACACCTCTCACAGCGAATCGTGGGACAACGAGCATGAGGATGGCTATTACCATTGCAATCGTGGGACAACGAGCAGGGGGAGGTCGATGCAGGGGGCTTGTGAGCCATCGGCCCCGTCGACGAAGATCCATGCGCGCCTCCCTGGCCGCCTCCCTCGGCCACCTTGTGCTCGGCCGCTCCTCCCTACTCGATGCGTGCAGCAGCCGCCTCCCACTTATCGGATCCAGATGATGAGCTAGGGTTTCCCCCAGATCCCGTGGTCGGGGGCCGCTGCCACACGTTGTTGCGGCTCGAAGGTTGCTGAACATGGCCACTGCGCCCTCCATCACCGCAGCCGGCCCCTCCTCGCCTTCCATTGAATCTCCCACCACCGTCCCCTATCGCCGTCGACGGGAGAGGCTGGGAGCTGCGAGCGTTGGGTCATTGAGGGGAGGAAGCAACTTGGGCGAATGACCTAGAATCACCCCCCCCCCCCACTTTCCCTTGCCGCCAATGGTAGTTCTCGGGTGGAGGAGATGGAGAGGAAGACGAAACCCTAGATCGGATCTAGAAATGAGATAGGAGGTGGGAGAGGTCACCGGGGTGCGCCGCTTTTGACCCCTCGCTATCGGGCCGAGGAAACTCGCCTGTAGCTGGTGGGCTTGGGCCACCGCCGCCGAGTAGAGGGGCCTCACCCAACACACCCACCTCGCCCGGCCATGGCGGGACCCGGCGAAAAGTCGTCGTCAACGTGGCGGCGGGAGGCGCGCACACGGTGGCGCAACCGGTCGGGCCCGAAACAACTCTCTCTCCCACGGTCGCGTGATGCGCCGGGAACTCCACCACAGCTTCCACATCCACCGCCTCCCCCTCCCGTAGGCAGCGCGCGTTGGCGACGAGTCCGTCAGACTCGAAGAGGACCAGGCGCCCCGCGTCAGTACGGAGGAGAAGGAGCCCGTCGCGGTGTGGTGCGCTCGTGCTCGCCGGCGACAGGGTGGACATAGACGAGGTTGTCCACCAGACGTCGTGTGCACCAAGAGACGTCATCGTCCAAACATGGATGTTTCATCCGGGACAAAAGTAGTCGAGGCCGTCGGGAACTCCCTTTGCACACACAGTGCCCGTTACGCGACGCGAGCGGCCACGTCTTTGTCCTTCTTCCACGACAACCTTTCCTTTCTTCGCATACGTGTTGCCGACGGAGGCGGTGAAATTTTACAGAAATAACCTTTTGGCGTAGCAAATTCACGACGTAACCCCAACCAAAAAATTCGAAAAAAATAACCCTTTTGCTTAACGCCGCTCTAAAAGCGTTATGTTCTATAAGTTAACGCAGGGTCCGAGGCGTCATTGACCTTGCCACCGTGGACGTGGACTTTCACGGGGCAGGTTGCTTAATGCCCTAGGCGAAGGCGTTATGCACATTAACGCCCTTGCCGGGGGTGTTACACAACTTAACGCCCTCATCGGGAGAGTTATACCCTGCGACTTAGCATGGGCGCACTTCCCCCTCCCAAATCTCTTTCTTATTTCCCCCTCTCCTCTCTCTATTCTTGAAGAAAGAGCAACACCCTCCCCCCGCCCCCCCCCCCCCCCCTCCCGCCCCACTCCTCTTCTCCCCCAAATTCGTCAACTTTTGGGAAGATAGGAGTCCATTTGTTAGGGATTTGATTTCCTAAGGAATCCCAAAGGTAATGCTCCACTTTTTCCCTATTTTATTGGTTGAAATTCTCACATCTCATTCTCTAGTTTTTCTCGGTCCCTAACCTAACTAGTTTCTGAGCTATTTAGTTTGTTAGTATTAGGTTGTTATTAGTGGATTGGTGTGTTTCTAAGTATTTAGCTTGCTATTATTTGTGGATTTTGAAACCCTAGATTCTAGTACTAGATTAGTTGATTTCTAGTAATATGTTGCTATTATTAGATTGTTAGGTTGTTATTAGTAGTAGTACTAGTATAGTCATATTGTCGATATTATTGTTTTTGAAATTTTTGTTCATTGTAAGTTCATATTATTGGAAATTTTATTTCATTGTAAATTTTAGTTGATTATATTTTTAGTCCTTGTTTGTAGTTGTATTTTTGGCTACTTTGGTCTAGGGATGCTAGATTGGAAACTCTAATAGTTTTCATGTGAACATTTTTGTTGGAAAGATTGCCACATTTTATTTGAACAGGGTAATGAGGCTTTGGTATTTATATTGTTAGATGATAAGGACCACAAAACGGAAGAATGATGCCTCAGGGACTAGCAAGGGCAAGAATGTGAAGACCAAACCAACGAAGGCAACTACTTCAAAGGGCAACAAGGTGAAGGATAAATAATACATGACCATGGGTTTGCATGAATGGGATGAGGCTAGAATGAAGACAGACCCTTATTTGTCACCGAAAGAGAAGCTAGCCGATACCCGGTTTTGGAACAAACAACAAGCTGCAGTGTTTGAAATTGTCATTCAAAACAAGAGCGTCGAGATTGTGAGTCAGAAGCACGTGGATTTTTAGTACATTAGGGGTTATGAATATCGGTTTGGAGATCTCATTAGGTGTTAAGAAGATCATGGAATTTGAACAAGCCTATAATGCTGATGTGGTGAAACAATTTTATGCAACCGTGTTCTTAATGAAAGATGAGGACAAGACAATAAAGTGGATGGGCGTTGAATATATGCTTAGTGCCCCTTTCCTCGACTTTGTGAAAGCAATGGGATATGAGGAACAATATAGAAAGGGGAGGAGCATTTGAATGCTATGGTAAGGGTGCTCCGCCAAGCAAGACATCCCTTGTGTATCATTACCCTGATGGCATACCCTCAAAAGACGTTGGTAAAATTGTTGGACTGAACCCAACATATTACTACTTGATGAAGCTCCTCAACGTCACAATTTGTCCTAAGGCCGATAACCTAGGCGAAGTTAGCGGTCATGTCATCCAACTCTTTTACCATACTCGTAATTCCAATGCTCTGATAGATGTGATGAAGTGGATGTACATGACAATGAGACATGTGGTCAAGAACATGCGGTCTCTTTGCTATGCACCATACATTTATGCCTTCATCAAGTATGTGAGAGCCGAGAGGTACAGTTAGCTAGCGCCACTTCAGATCTTGTTTCCAGAAAATGTGTATTGATGGAGTGTGGACACACGCTCGTTGGGAGACCCCAAGTGCAAGGTGTGAGGAGTGCAGCAGCAAGTTTTCCCTCAGAAAAGAAACCAAGGATACATCCACCAGTAGGAGGACAAGCAATCTCTGAAGGTTGACGCAGCTAAGGTGGTAGGGCGCACTACCGGTTCAGCAACAACGTGGAACCTACACAACACAATCAAATAAGTTGGCCCCAACGAAGCAATGAGGTTGTCAATCTCACCGGTTTTGCTGAACATAAAGAGGTTAACCGTATGGTGTGGAAACAGTAGGAAAACGGTAGGAACAGTACGAAAGCAGTAGGTGTTTTATCAGTATGAGAAAATGGATCGGGCTCCACAGTTCACTAGTGGTGTCTCTCCGTGAAAAATAAATAACATGTGTGGTGAACAAATTACAGCTAGGCAATTGATAGAAATGAAGGTTGCATCGTAGTGCATATGCAATACATAAAGATTACTATGTGATTCATGCTGGCATTACAACAAAATACATAGACCGTCATCTAACTGCATCTATGACTAATAATCCACCCTCCGAATATCACCCGAACAAACATTGGGTATTAAGTTGCAAGCAACAGATAATTGCATTAAGCAAAGTTCGTAATGTAAAATATAAAATCATCCTTAGACAAAGAATTGTTGTTTTCTCACTAATGGCAACAGCACATCCTCCATGTTTCACGTTTCTGTCACTCGAGCATAGATGCAAATGAGGCATGAACCCACTATCGATCATAAATACACCCTGTTGGAGTTACTAGCATCTACTTGGCCAGAGCATCTACTAATAACAGAGAGCATGCAAGATCAGAAATAACATATGCATGAAGATAACTTGATAGATTGATAATCAGAAGACATATCATTCAACATTCATCGGATCCTAGCAAACACAACATGTAGCATTGCATAAAGATGATCTTGATCATGTTAGGTGATGCGTGTGATACACACGTTCGTTGGGAGACCCCAAGAGGAAGGTATGAAGAGCACAGTAGCAAGTTTCCCTCTGAAAGAAACCAAGGTTGAATCGAACAGTAGGAGGAAGGAGTAACTTCAGAAGGTTGAAGCAGCTGAGATGGCAGGGCGCACTATCGGTTCAGAAGCAACGTGGAACCTACACAACACAATGAAACCACTTTGCCCCAACGAAGCAGTGAGGTTGTCATTCTCACCGTTTTTGCTGAACACAAAGAGGTTAGACGTATTGTATGGAAAACAGTAGGAGAACAGTATGAAAGCAGTAGTAACGGTATGAAAGCAGTATGTGTTTATCAGTATGAGGAAAGGACCGGGGTCCATAGTTCACTAGTGGTGTCTCTCCTGAAAGATAAATAACATGTGTGGTGAAAAAATTACAGCTGGGCAATTGACAGAAATGAAGGCTGAACCGTAGTGCATATGCAAGACATAAAAATTACTATGTGATTAATGTGGGCATTATAACAAAATACATAGACAGTTATCCAACTTCATCTATGACTATCCACCCTCCCAATACCATCCGAACAAATGTTGGGTATTAAGTTGCAAGCAACAGATAATTGCAGTAAGCAAAGTGTGTAATGTAAACAATAACATCATCCTTAGACAAATCATTGTTATTTTCTCCCTAATGGCAACAACACATCCTCCATCCGTCATGTTTCTGTCACTCGAGCACTGATGAAAAGGAGGTATGAACCCACTATCGAGCATAAATACTCCCTCTTGGAGTTACTAGCATCTACTTGGCCAGAGCATCTACTAACAACAGAGAGCATGCAAGATCATAAATAACATATGCATGAAGGTAACATGATAGATTGATAATCAAAAGACATAGCATTCAACATGCATCAGATCCCAGCAAACACAACATGTAGCATTACATAAAGATGATCTTGATCATGTTAGGGAGCTCACAAGATCTAAACATGAGGTACAAACTGGAGAGAACAACCATCTAGCTACTGCTATGGACCCGTAGTCCAGGGATGAACTACTCACGCATCACTTCGGAGGAGGGAATGTTGGTGTAGACCCCTCCGGTGATGAATTTCCCTCCCGGCAGGGTGCCGAGGAGAGCTCTAGAACCCTCCCGATCTCGGTATGACGATGACGGCGGCCTCGGGTTTTTTTCGGGGAGAAGTGGAATATATCTAGGGTTTACGTCTCGGGGGGAATAAATAGGTGAAAGGGCAGAGGCGGTGGAGGTCTGGGGCCCCACCCCACCCCACGACGCGGCTAGGGGGCGTGCCGCCCTATGGTGTGGGCCCCGTGAGGCCCCTCTCCGGGTCTCTCCGAGACTTTGTGGAACCTTCCGGAATTCTAGGACTTCTGGGCTTTGAATTTTCCAAGTCCGGGAATATTTCGAGAACAACTTTTCTGAAACTAAAAACAGCAGAAAACATGGAACTGGCTCTATGGCATCTTGTCAATAGATTAGTCCGGAAAATCGATAAAAATGACATAAAGTGTATAGCAAACATGTGGGAAATAACATAAAAACAACATGGAGCATCATAAATTAGGGATACGTTTATGACGTATCAACATCCCCAAGCTTAGGTCATACTCGTGCTCGAGTAGGTAAACGATAAAAACACATAATTTCTGAGGTGACAAGATACCACATAAAGTTGATCATAATAATGTAAAAGCATATGTAAGCTGAGATCATAGAACACAAACATGATAATAGAACTTTAACAATAAAGCATAGCAATCACTTTGCATCATGAGAAGTAACTAAAATAAAAGATTATTAATAACAATGCAAAGAAAGATATATGTTTGTTTTAAGTATAGAGAAAGCATGGCAAAGTGATATTTCGCAAGTCCTTAAGAGTGGGGCAAAACATAAATGTCAGGACATCTTCAAAGTTTCATGAGGAAGACTAGAACAAATAGTTAGAGAACAAGCAAGAACATATCATGAATCAATTAATAATGTTTTTGGGATAGATCACATAAAACTCAGAATGGAAAATATGCTCTTCAATTGTGCATAAAGTTAGAAGATCGAGACTCAACATAAAAGTAAAAGAAAGTCCCTTCGAGAGGGAAGCATGGATCACTCATGTTCTAGAGCTTTTATTTTATTAAACAGAGGTATAAAATGTTTGACACTATTCTCATCCATCTTACACAAACCATAGCCAACAATCACATACCATGGAGGAGTGTCTATATTTTGAGAGGTGTATACATATATCACTACTAAAACTAACTTCTTTGAATAAGAGATGCAATGAAAACAAGAGCTAAACATGAATTTTTGCAGTAACTAGAAGAAAAACAAAGAATGCTAGCATAGGAAGTATTCAAACGAAAAGGGGAGCGTGTCTCTCTCCCGAACAAGGATGCTAGTGAAGTGTTTGTTGCATATAAAAAAAATTCCTACGCGGTAGACACCCGAAGGGCCAAGATCTAATCTAGAAGATGAAAGGCAACAGGGAGAAAAAGTCTTAAGGAGAACATACCCTCGAAGACACAAAGCGTTACGAGATCTAATCTCGTTGTTAATGTAGTCAAACTCACATCGATCTCAAGATGGCGAAGATGAGCGCTGCAATCCGGCAGCGCTTCCGCACTTTGTCACACGTACAGCTCGATGACGACCTACGTTCCCTCGATCCAGCGGGGCAACGGAAGTAGAGGATCCCTCGGAACTCCAGCAGCACGACGATGTGGTGTGGTGGAGAAAACTTCGTTCAGTGATTCGCCAAGCGCATGAACAAGTGGTGGAGCAGCGGGAGGAGGGAGGAAGAGATGACACAAGTGTGTGTGTGTGGGGGGGGGGACAGGGAGCTCCCATCCCTCCTTATATAGGAGGGGAAGGCAGCCACAAATTTTTGGGTGTCTCCACGTCTCCCTCATCATGTGAGTGGAGTCTCGACTCAACCCACTCATTCTTCCATTAATTCCCACTCAAAATACCAAAGGTTTCTCTTTAATAAATAGATAAGGCAAATTTATTTATTTATTTTAATATTTGTTAATTCCATTAACAAACAATAACATATAACCCCTTGAGTTAGTTGTTAAATCTATTAACAACCATTTGATAAGAATCCTCTTGGACTATTTAAAAATTACCCGAAACAATTTCGGTGTTGTCCAGACTTTTCTCCGATATTCCGTATCCACTCAAACGCGTCATCAAACCTTAAGTGTGTCACCCTACGGTTCGTGAACAATGCAGACAAGATCGAGACACCTCTCCGATCAATAGCCAATAGCGGGATCTGGAGATCTATAATGACTCCTACACATTCAACGATGAATCTAGTGATCGCGTGAACCATAAACTTCGTCACCAATTCCCTATGTCTCGCGATATTTTACTTGCCCGAGATCAGATCATTGGTATCAACCATACCTAGTTCAATATCGTTACCGACAAGTACTCTTTTACTTGTTGTGTGATATGAAATCCTTGTGACCTAATCACATGATTGCAAGAGGTGTCAATGTGATATCACCGAGAGGGCCCAGAGTATATCTCTCCGTCATTTGGATTGACAAATCCCACTCTTGATCCATGAGACTCAACTAATTCTTTCCAAATACCTAACGACACCTTTATAGTCACCCTGTTACGGTGTGACGTTTGATGACATCAAAGCATTCTTTCGGTGTTAGTGATTGACATGATCTCATGGTCTAAGGATTAGAGTTACTTTGTATGTGTGATATAACAATGTAATTTAATGATTTGATCGCTCTGCTATATTCACTTTGGGTCTATGTTCATCACATCATTCTACCAATGACATGACCCCGTTATTAACAACTTCCAATGTTCATGATCAGGAAACCGTGTGTAACATCCCAAGTATGAAAACACCCCTAGAATGTTTGCTTCTTGTTTACTTATTGTTTTGCATCATGGCATCTTAATCATTGCATTTGTTTTCCTTTTGTTTGCATCTGTTTTCTTTTGTTTTCACAATTGAATTTCAAACAATATTCAAATGCTTTGTTTCATACTTGCTCTGTTACAATTTTTTCCAAATAAAAAGTTCAAATAAAACATCCTTTTTGTTTCCATGAAAATGGAAAGCTCAAACTAGTGATTTATTTCTTTTAATAATTGACTTAATTAAATTTGCATTCAAATTCAAATAAAATCCCAAACAGCAAACCATTTTTGAAATTATGAAACTTACAAAACCAAACAATCATTTTGTTTCAAATAAACATGAATTTTTAAACAAGCTTTTGAATTGCTTAAGTTCAAATAATTACTTAATTCAAATGTTATTCAATTAAATTACAAACAGCACCCAATTTGAACTTATAAAAATTACAAAACAATTCATTCACTTGTTTCCAATTAAACTTGAATTTAAAAACTTAATTGCTTAAGTTCAATTATTTCAATTAATATTAAATGCCATTCAAATTTTAAAAAAATTGCAAACAACAATTAAATTCAAATCATTTTGTAAAACAAAAGTTGCACTTTGTGCTGATACAATAAATAAGCAATATAAAAAAATTTCCCTAATTTTTCTACACCCCAAAGCCTTCCTTTTTCTTCCAAATTCTTTCAGCAAAAAAAAAGAAACATAAGAAAAAACAATTAAAAAGAACAGAGAGGGGCATGCCAGCCAGTGGGATGCGCCCACCAGCCAGGCCCAGCCCACCAATGGCCACTTACCCCTTCGCCATCGTCTTCTCGTTGTACGGCAGCGCATCGCGCCTATCCACGTCGACGGCAGTAACAGTGGGACGGCCACCGTCGCCCCTACGCCCCTATTTAGCTAGCCTAGCTACCCCCGAGCGCTAGCCCTAACCCTAGGCCTCCCCTATCTCCCTCTCGCCGCCGTTTCCCCCTCCAATTTTCCTCTCTCCGCCACGATCCACCTCTCTGAACCTCACCCCGACGAGCTCCACCTCTGAAAGCGCGATGATCACCGCCGTTGCCACGCTCCTCTGTCCTGGCTAACTTCGGGAACGAGCTCGCCGTGGTACCATCTACGTCCCCGACACCTCCGTTGAGCCCGAGGGGGCCTGTAGCGCCGCCGCCGTCCTCAGCTCGTCGCCGGCCGTCCTCCACCGACCCTCTGCTTCCCCTGCCACCGCCGGTGAGCATCATCGCTCTTCCCTCCTCTCTGCATCGCGTCGCAGCACCACACGCTAGCACATCACACGCAACAGCGCGCACCGCGGCGACCCACGGCCACGAGCACTGCGGCAGATCACCGCCGGCCGTCGAGCCCTGTCGGAATTCAGAAGCGAAACTGCAGCAAAGTTCAGTTAACTCTAACTGAAACCTAACCTAGCTGCGTGTGCTTACCCGACAAAATCGTTTCGCTACTGCAGTGGTAGCAGTACCGTGCGCGCGCGCCCGAGCCCTGGGTTCGAATCCCCCTCGGCGCAGTAAAATCCCCCCTTTTTTTTGCACATTGACACGCTGGCAGGCAGGAGGCCCACCTGTCTGTGGCAGTGAGCGCCACGCAGGCCAGGGGCCCCTCTGTCAGTGGCCGTAGCTAGCCACTTCGGGGTGTAAATTGTTTTCAGCCCTTTTCTTTTTCAAAATAAATCCTTTTCATTTGCAGATTAGTCCCTATTTTTAAAATGCTAATAACTTTTAATTGCTAAATCCAAATAATGCAAATAAAATATGTTTGTTGCACCAAATAAAATTCTCTACCTAATTAACACATTTGTAATCTGTTTTGAACATTTTAAATGCATTCAAAATTTAAGTTCAAACAAATCATTTTCAAATTGGTTAAATCCATAACTAATTCAATATCAATTCAAATAACACAAATAAAATATGTTTTCCATGCCAAATTAAACCACCTTTTCAAATATAAATTTTGTTTCATGTTTTGAATAATTAATTTTGGTTAAATAATTTAAACCTTGTTTAAATCATTTAAATTTGCTAAAGTTATAACTTGCTCGACTTAAATTATTTTTGAACATATAAAATATGTTTTAAAACCATAAAAGTATAAACTTTTCAAATATGAACTTGGGTTAATGTTTTGAACAAATAAAATTCAAATAATATTCCTACTTGAATTAAATTCAATTAAATCTTGTTTAACTTGTTTAATTCATAATTAATTCATTGTAATTCCTTTTTCAATAATTGAAACATGTAATCCAACTAAAATTGTGTGCTCTTTTCAAATATGAACTTTGCTATCTGTTTTGAACAATTTAACTTGATGGAAACAACAAATGCTTGTGTGACACCTTTAAGGAACCAAAATTCCAAAACTTAATACATAAATTTCCAAACTTGGTAACCAACATATTCAAATTGTTTTCCTTTGTTGTTTCCTTTTTGTTAACATCATGCATGCATCATGCTAATAAACTTTCACGTGGAAATTAATGGTAGATAATTTGTTTCAACCTTAACTCATGGGCTTTTTCATATGCAATCCAAATTGCATATGAACCCATTTAATCATGTTACCATGTCAACTAGTTTACTTTGATGCACCAATTAAATTGCCATGCATCATCCCATGTTTGTGCACTATGCCATGTTATTGATTGTCTGTCTTCCTTCGTTGTTTGTTTTGCTTCTTCTCGATTAGACGACGACGTTGAGACAGACAAGGTTTACGGTACCACTTCCGAGGACTTAGCTCAGTACCAGGCTGCTGAGCTTGCAGGCAAGTTATCACTCACATGAACCATTGTGTTCCTTTCCACACTTGTTACCGATATTATCCATTTGTCTATTTCTGCTAGCCCTATAAATCGTTGCTTGTGTCCCGAATCCTATCACATGATATCCTATAACCCTGATATTGCCTCACCTCCACACCTATAACCCCTTGTTTGTTGCCTTAGTCTTACCTAGCATGCTTAGGGTTTCTTGTGCTCGAGTCTGCTGTCCGTTACTTCTTTTACTCTACTTATTTATGTTCTATGGGCTCGGTGTTTAATCAATCAACCTGTTAATGCAATGGGTAATAATAATTTGATGATAAGGCACCGGCAGGAGGTCCGACGTGGTTTTGAGGCCTGCTAGTGTCGACCCTAATTAGGAAAAGGGTCTTCTCTACTGATCCATGATGAGCGCACTACCCGCATGTGGGAAGCGTGTATGGGCGCCCCCCTCAATTTGATTCGATTCGCATCTCGTCCAAATCGCCTCATTTAGTTCGGGTTTTCCATTTGCCGCATGCATGTTTTTGCGAGCCCAGGCCAGGGTGGAACTTTTGTAGTCGGCATTTAGAGAGACACGTTCTTAGAGTGCTATGAGGGTCCCCTTTTCTTCGGGGGCTTGATTAGCCGTGCGCTCAAGGTGCATTGGGCTTGATGCGAAGAAGAGTCGGGTTGTGTTGAGTGCCCCGCTTGGTGGGAGGCATCCCATCTGGCGGGTTATTCTTACGTGTACGGCCAAATTGGTGCATCCCTGCAGGGTTAAATCTTCTCGAGAAGCCGTGTTTTCCGCGGTTATGGTTGACTTGGTGAAAGTACTGGCTAACAAGTACTCAGAACAACTTACACCTAACTAATGCTAATTTGACTAGTAATAGGATTATTGACACAACAACTTGAACATCACTAATCCAACTGTGTGAGTTATCCTTGGGTTGCTTCCTTAGTAGGGGGTAACATTGGATGGGTTTGTTTGAAGTTAATTTCAGTTGGTTACTATACGCGATCTTATCTTCTTTCTGTTAGCCGGAAGTTGTAGTATGTCTCTGTAGTTGGTTAGTGCAGCCCGCTGCAGCTTTTATATCACCTATTCTTCCGTTGAACCCAAAGCATCTGTGCTTGTGTTGACGGGTAACTCTTTGGTGAAGTGTGAGTCTTGCTTGCCAGTACTTGGATGTACTGACCCCGTTGGGGCTGTGGTTTACGCAGACTACGATTCTGAGGATCCCCATGGAGGCTACTACGTGGAGTACGACGAGACTGCAGACGAGTAGATAGCGGACCTGGGCAGGATCCGAGGCTACGTGGATGGGCTTCGTCTTCTTTTCATTCTCGGCCTCTTAGGCCTATTTGGATTTGTCTGTACTCAGACGCTTTGAGTGCTTCCGCTGTGATGTAATGATGATATGTTGGGACATGTGTCCTCTGGATGATTGTATTTGCTATTCTCTGCCCTAGTGAGGGCCAGTTGCAACTTATTTCCATCTTTTGTGTCTTAGAGATATGTTGTGGTATCATTCCGTTTAACACCGTTGACGTACCATGTGTGAATGGTGTGAAGTACGTCAATGGTAGTATCTTGATCTCTATGGGATAGTTTACATCACCGATGGATAAGTAGAGTTTGGTTGTCGCACATAAGTGCTGACCTACTCGTAAGAGGATGCGGGAGCAGTTAGGCCCCGCAATCCAAGCATCTACTATCCAGTTCGGCCCTGTGAGTATCCTATAGAAGTCAGGGTGCGACAAATGGTATCAGAGCCTGTCTGCCCGTAGGATTCCTTTTACTGGTCGCAGTTTGAGTCTAGAAACTATTTTTTAGCTATATAGGAAAAATGAAACGTGAGAGTAGGAATTATGTTCTTTTTCTTCTTTTCCCCACCCACCCTCCCTTTTTATGGTAAGGAAGCGCAACGTTGTTTTTCCCTTCTCATCTAAACTTTCAAGTTAGGTTTTCACGTATCCTGGTTTCTCTAGGATGATTATATCTACTAGACCATAGGAATGGAGGTGGTTGTGACATGACTTATCATGTTGCCTACTCACGATTGAGAACGGAGGCGTGTAAGCCCCGGAACCAGATCATCTATTCCTTAAGCAGTAGATAGTGATCCTTTAGAAGCCCGGATGGGTTTTCCGTAGTAGAGTTTTGGTCTCGTGTTTCCCGAATGTTGCTTCGATATCCTGTTCTTCTCAACATCCTTTTCGTCCGTTGAAACCTTATTGTTGTTTCCACTTCAGTTCTTCTACCGGCGTCTAATCAAAAGCTGTACTCCTAGTCGTCGTACTGCGTTATGAGCATGGGAGTACCGATGTATCCATTCCTAGCTATGTTTAGTTATCCTTTCGTTTTCGAACCATTTATGGTGTGTTGGATATTCTGATGTATTTGAACATGTGATGATGTACCTGTTGGTTATCTATTCATGCGTCGGAATAATCTCTCTTTCGGTTACTAAGTCTATCCTTTCCTATTGTTGTGCTAAAATGCATTGCCATTCAGGATGCCTCCAACAAGGAACAACATGCCTGAGCCACCGCCAATCGGGGAACTGTTGACTCAGATGACCCAAGTGATGACGCAGATGGCCCAGTTCCAGGCTAATCAGCAAATCCACCAGACTACTCAGCGAGTTGGCATCAAGGAGTTCCTCAGTCTGGGCCCAAGAGCGTTCGTGGCCACACGCGAGCCTCTGGACGCCGATGACTGGATCCGTGAGATAGCCAGGGCTCTGGAGATTGCACATGTAGCTGAGGAAGACAAAGTCAAGTATGCCTCCTACCTACTGAAGGGTCAGGCAGCTTCGTGATGGGAAAACTACCAGGCCATGAGAGCTGGCATTCCTATCACCTGGGGTTGTTTCAAGGATGCATTCCTGAAGCACCACATTCCAGATGGTCTCATGGAAAGGATGCGTGAAGAGTTTTGCTCTCACAAGCAAGGCAAGCTGGATGTCATCAGCTATCAGAGTGAGTTCAATCGCCTCGCTCGATACGCTGGAGACGAGGTGTCCACAGAAGCTAAGAAGATGGCAAGGTTCTGCAGAGGTTTTAACCCGGAACTCAAGTATGCTCTCGCAAATGTCAAGACCAAAGACTTCGAGGAGCTCGTGAACACCGCGCTCAATGAAGAGAATGGGCGCAAGGCGTTCGAGGAGTCTCGCAAGCACTCGCGTGAGGGTGGTTTCTCCTCCAACATGACCACCCCTCCGCAGAAGCGCCGCATCTGGGTGCCAAATGGTGCTGTCACTAGGGCTCCATACGCCCAAGCTTCTCCAGGCTTCGCTCCCCGCCCACCCAACCCAGCTCATATGCATGGTCAGAGGGTTCCAATGGGGCAGCCAAGGCCAGGCCCTCCTCGTGTCGTCACTTGCTTCAAGTGCAAGGAGACGGGACACTACGCCGATAAGTGCATGCAGAGGCAGCTACCTCCACCACCACCTCGTCCTAACACCAACCAGGCTATGGTGCGCGCTCCCCCGCACAAGGCCTTCAACTCCAACAACAGGCCTGTCGAGAGGACCGCAAGGGTGAATCACGTCAAGATCGACAATGCTGAGGAAGCTCCTGACGTCGTTCTCGGTACATTCCCCGTAAACTCTTATCCAGCTAAAGTGTTGTTTGATACCGGAGCATCACATTCTTTCGTCTCAAAAATCTTTGCCACAACATACAAACTAATTGTGGTTCCACTAAGAAATCAAATCACCGTTCACTCTCCGGGATCTCAAATGTTGACTTCCAAGATAAGTAAGGACAACCAAATCCTAATTGGAGGTCGCATATTCCTTGCTTCACTCATGTTGCTGGGAAATTCTGACATTGATGTCATTCTTGGTATGGATTGGTTGAAGGCCAATAAAGCTAAAATTGACTGTGCTCAAAAGTCAATAACTCTCTTCCACCCTTCTGGCCAGATAGTCTATTCTCCACATGAATCAAGTTGCACTTAGCTTTACACACTCGATGCAAAACCTCTACCTCTACTTGAGAATGTTCCGGTGGTTTGTGAATTCCCTGACGTCTTTCCAGAAGAATTGCCAGTAATGCCTCCGGACAGAGCAGTTGAGTTCGTGATCGAACTTGAACCAGGTACTGCTCCAATCTCTAAGCATCCAAACAAGATAGCTCCTCCTGAACTGAAGTTGTTAAAGGAGCAAATCGATATGTACATGGAGAAAGGTTACGTTCAACCTAGTTCCTCGGCTTGGGGTTGCCCAACTCTGTTCGTTGCGAAGAAGGATCAAACAAAGAGACTCGTTGTTGACTATCGTCCTCTTAACGAGAAAACCATCAAAAACAAATATCCAATTCCTCGTATCGATGATCTTTTTGATCAACTTGCTGGAGCCTCAAAATTCTCAAAGTTGGACTTGAGGATGGGTTACCATCAGATAAAGATCAGAAAGGAAGATATTCCAAAGACAGCCTTCACCACTCGCTACGGTCTATATGAATACACCGTCATGTCCTTTGGTCTCACCAATGCACCGGCGACCTTCTCTCGACTCATGAATTCTGTCTTCCATGAATACCTCGACAAGTTCGTTGTGGTATATCTTGATGATATTCTTGTCTACTCAAAATCCGAGGAAGAGCATGGAGAACACCTTCGTCTCACTCTCATGAAACTTCGCGAGCATCGTCTCTATGCCAAGTTCTCCAAATGTGAGTTCTGGATTTCAGAAGTTGCTTACCTTGGTCATATCATCTCTTCCAAGGGCATAGCCATTGACACAGAAAAGGTTAGAGCAATTGTTGATTGGAAACCTCCTAAGACGGTGAAGCAAGTCAGAAGTTTTCTTGGCTTGGCTAGCTATTGCCGTCGTTTCGTCCAAAACTTCTCCAAGATTGCCAAACCTCTCACTGATCTCACAAAGAAGGACAAGAAGTTCGTTTGGTCCCCACAATGTGATGAAAGTTTCAATCTCCTCAAGACTAAACTCACTTCTACACCAGTTCTGGTTGGCCCAGATCCTACCAAACCCTTCCAAATATTTTGTGATGCATCTCTCCAAGGTTTAGGAGCAGTTCTTATGCAAGAACGTCAAGTTGTGGCTTATGCTTCACGCCAGTTGAACAACCATGAGCAAAATTATCCCACTCATGACCTTGAATTCGCATCAGTTGTGTTTGCCCTCAAGAAATGGAGACAATACTTGTTGGGTAACCGCACTGAAATCTTTTCCGATCATAAGAGTCTGAAATACATCTTCACTCAACCAGATCTAAACCTCAGGCATAGGAGATGGATTGAAAAGATCAAAGACTTCGATCTTACCATTTCTTACACTCCAGGCAAGGCTAATGTTATGGCCGATGCTCTCAGTCGCAAGTCGTATTGCAATAATCTCATGATCATGGAAAGCCAACCTCCTCTTCATGAAGAATTCCAGAAGCTGAACCTTGGTCTTGTTCCTCAAGGCTATCTTGCAAGATTGACAGCCAGTACAACTCTCGAGGACAAGATTCGTTCTGAACAGCTTCGTGATGCGGAAATCAAGAAAATGGTAGAGCACATCAAAGAAGGCAAGGATAAATTCAAATCCTTCTCAATTGATGACAAGGGAACTGTGTTCTTCGAAGGACGCATTGCAGTTCCTAAAATTCAAAGTCTCAAAGATGTTATTCTCAAGGAGGCTCATGAAACTCCTCTCTCCATACACCCTGGAAGTACAAAGATGTACCAGGATCTTAAGACACTGTATTGGTGGCCTAGCATGAAACGTGAAATTGCTCAATACGTTTCTGAATGCGACGTTTGTCAACGTGTTAAGGCAGTTCATCAGAAAACAGCCGGTCTTCTCCAACCTCTGAAAATACCTGAGTGGAAGTGGGACATGATTGAAATGGACTTCGTCACTGGTTTTCCAAAGTCCAAGAAAGGCAACGATGCAATCTTCGTTGTCATTGATCGACTCACTAAAGTAGCTCACTTCTTTGCTGTCAAAGAGACAATCTCAGCTAGCCAGTTAGCAGAACTCTACACAACAAAGATTGTTCCTCTTCATGGTGTTCCATTGGAAATAAGCTCAGACCGTGGAAGCATATTCACTTCTCATTTCTGGAAGAGTTTCCAAGATGCATTGGGCACCAAACTTCTGTTCAGCACAGCTTATCATCCTCAGTCTCAAGGGCAAGTCGAAAGAGTCAATCAGATTCTCGAGGATATGCTAAGAGCATGTGGTATCTCCTTTGGCATGAAATGGGAGGAATGTCTTCCATATGTTGAATTCTCATACAACAACAGCTTCCAGGCAAGCCTAGGCATGGCACCATTTGAAGCACTCTATGGTCGCAGATGCAGGAGTCCAATCAATTGGTCTGGAGCTGGTGAACGTTCACTCTTAGGTCCTGACATTGTTAAGGAATCCGAAGAGAAAGTTCGCATCATTCGTGACAATGTCAAGATTGCTCAGTCTCGTCAGAAGAGCTACTATGACAGCAAGCACAGGGATATGGTCTATGCACCTGGTGACAAAGCATATCTTCGTGTAACTCCCCTAAGAGGCACTCATTGTTTTGGTGTGAAAGGAAAGCTCGCACCAAGATACATTGGTCCTTTAAACATTCTCTCAAGGCATGCAGAAAATGCCTATCGTCTTGAACTTCCAGAAAAGCTATCCAAGGTGCACGATGTGTTTCACGTGTCACAGCTCAAGAAGTGCTTCAAAGATCCAGATCGTGCAGTGGATCATGATTCTATTGAACTGCAAGAAGATCTCTCTTATGAGGAGCACCCTGTTCGTATTCTCGATGAGACCGAGCGAAAGACTCGCAGCAAGAGCACCAAGTTCTTAAAAGTGCAATGGTCGCATCATTCCCATAAAGAGGCAACGTGGGAGACCGAAGAGGATCTTTGCAAGAAGTATCCGGACCTTTTCTCTTCTCAGTAGGAATCTCGGGGCGCGATTCCTTCAAGGGCGGGCGTTTTGTAACATCCCAAGTATGAAAACACCCCTAGAATGTTTGCTTCTTGTTTAATTATTGTTTTGCATCATGGCATCTTAATCATTGCATTAGTTTTCCTTTTGTTTGCATCTGTTTTCTTTTGTTTTCACAATTGAATTTCAAACAATATTCAAATGCTTTGTTTCATACTTGCTCTGTTACAATTTTTTCCAAATAAAAAGTTCAAATAAAACATCCTTTTTGTTTCCATGAAAATGGAAAGCTCAAACTAGTGATTTATTTCTTTTAATAATTCACTTAATTAAATTTGCATTCAAATTCAAATAAAATCCCAAACAGCAAACCATTTTTGAAATTATGAAACTTACAAAACCAAACAATCATTTTGTTTCAAATAAACATGAATTTTTAAACAAGCTTTTGAATTGCTTAAGTTCAAATAATCACTTAATTCAAATGTTATTCAATTAAATTACAAACAACACCCAATTTGAACTTATCAAAATTACAAAACAATTCATTCACTTGTTTCCAATTAAACTTGAATTTAAAAACTTAATTGCTTAAGTTCAATTACTTCAATTAATATTAAATGCCATTCAAATTTTAAACAAATTGCAAACAACAACTTAAATTCAAATCATTTTGTAAAACAAAAGTTGCACTTTGTGCTGATACAATAAATAAGCAATATAAAAAATTTGCCCTAATTTTTCTACACCCCAAAGCCTTTCTTTTTCTTCCAAATTCTTTCAGGAAAAAAAAAGAAACAGAAGGAAAAAAATTAAAAAGAACAGAGAGGGGCAGGCCAGCCAGTGGGCTGCGCCCACCAGCCAGCCCAGCCCACCAGTGGCCACTTACCCCTTCGCCATCGTCTTCTCGCTGTACGGCAGCGCATCGCGCCTATCCACGTCGACGGAAGTAACAGTGGGACGGCCACCGTCGCCCCTACGCCCCTATTTAGCTAGCCTAGATACCCCCGAGCGCTAGCCCTAACCCTAGGCCTCCCCTATCTCCCTCTCGCCACCGTTTCCCCCTCCAATTTTCCTCTCTCCGCCATGATCCACCTCTCTGAACCTCACCCTGACGAGCTCCACCTCTGAAACCGCGATGATCACCGCCGTTGCCGCGCTCCTCCGTCCTGGCTAACTTCGGGAACGAGCTCGCCGCGGTACCATCTACGTCCCCGACACCTCCGTTGAGCCCGAGGGGGCCTCTAGCGCCGCCGCCGTCCTCAGCTCGTCGCCGGCCGTCCTCCACCGACCCTCTGCTTCCCCTGCCACCGCCGGTGAGCATCATCGCTCTTCCCTCCTATATGCATCGCGTCGCAGCACCACACGCTAGCACATCACACGCAACAGCGCGCACCGCGGCGAGCCACGGCCGCGAGCACTGCGGCAGATCACCGCCGGCCGTCGAGCCCTGTCGGAATTAAGAAGCGAAACTGCAGCAAAGTTCAGTTAACTCTAACTGAAACCTAACCTAGCTGCGTGTGCTTACCTGACAAAATCGTTTCGCTACTGCAGTGGTAGCAGTACCGTGCGTGCGCGCCCGAGCCCTGGGTTCGAATCCCCCTCGGCGCAGTAAAATCCCCCCTTTTTTTTGCACATTGACACGCTGGCAGGCAGGAGGCCCACCTGTCTATGGCAGTGAGCGCCACGTGAGCGCCACACAGGCCAGGGGCCCCTCTGTCAGTGGATGTAGCTAGCCACTACGGGGTGTAAATTGTTTTCAGCCCATTTCTTTTTCAAAATAAATCCTTTTCATTTACAGATTAGTCCCTATTTTTAAAATGCTAATAACTTTTAATTGCTAAATCCAAATAATGCAAATAAAATATGTTTGCTGCACCAAATAAAATTCTCTACCTAATTAACACATTTGTAATCTGTTTTGAACATTTTAAATGCGTTCAAAATTTAAGTTCAAACAAATTATTTTCAAATTGGTTAAATCCATAACTAATTCAATATCAATTCAAATAACACAAATAAAATATGTTTTCCATGCCAAATTAAACCACCTTTTCAAATATAAATTTTGTTTCATGTTTTGAATAATTAATTTTGGTTAAATAATTTAAACCTTGTTTAAATCATTTAAATTTGCTAAATTCATAACTTGCTCAACTTAAATTATTTTTGAACATATAAAATATGTTTTCAAACCAGAAAGGTATAAACTTTTCAAATATGAACTTGGGTTAATGTTTTGAACAAATAAAATTCAAATAATATTCCTACTTGAATTAAATTCAATTAAATCTTGTTTAACTTGTTTAATTCATAATTAATTCATTGTAATTCCTTTTTCAATAATTGAAACATGTAATCCAACTAAAATTGTGTGCTCTTTTCAAATATGAACTTTGCTATCTGTTTCGAACAATTTAACTTGATGGAAACAACAAATGCTTGTGTGACACCTTTAAGGAACCAAAATTCCAAAACTTAATACATAAATTTCCAAACTTGGTAACCAACATATTCAAATTGTTTTCCTTTGTTGTTTCCTTTTTGTTAACATCATGCATGCATCATGCTAATCAACTTTCACATGGTAATTAATGGTAGATCATTTGTTTCAACCTTAACTCATGGGCTTTTTCATATGCAATCCAAATTGCATATGAACCCATTTAATCATGTTACCATGTCAACTAGTTTACTTTGATGCACCAATTAAATTGCCATGCATCATCCCATGTTTGTGCACAATGCCATGTTATTGATTGTATGTCTTCCTTCGTTGTTTGTTTTGCTTCTTCTCGATTAGACGACGACGTTGAGACAGACGAGGTTTACGGTACCACTTCCGAGGACTTAGCTCAGTACCAGGCTGCTGAGCTTGCAGGCAAGTTATCACTCACATGAACCATTGTGTTCCTTTCCACACTGGTTACCGATACTATCCATTTGTCTATTTCTGCTAGCCCTATAAATCGTTGCTTGTGTCCCGAATCCTATCACATGATATCCTATAACCCTGATATTGCCTCACCTCCACACCTATAACCCCTTGTTTGTTGCCTTAGTCTTACCTAGCATGCTTAGGGTTGCTTGTGCTCGAGTCTGCTGTCCGTTACTTCTTTTACTCTACTTATTTATGTTCTATGGGCTCGGTGTTTAATCAATCCACCTGTTAATGCTATGGGTAATAATAATTTGATGATAAGGCACCGGCAGGAGGCACGGCGTGGTTTTGAGGCCTGCTAGTGTCGACCCTAATTAGGAAAAGGGTCTTGTCTACTGATCCATGATGAGCGCACTACCCGCATGTGGGAAGCGTGTATGGGCGCCCCCCTCAATTTGATTCGATTCGCATCTCGTCCAAATCGCCTCATGTAGTTCGGGTTTTCCATTTGCTACATGCATGTTTTTGCGAGCCCATGCCAGGGTGGAACTTTTGTAGTCGGTATTTAGAGAGACACGTTCTTAGAGTGCTATGAGGGTCCCCTTTTCTTTGGGGGCTTGATTAGCCGTGCGCTCAAGGTGCTTTGGGCTTGATGCGAAGAAGAGTCGGGTTGTGTTGAGTGCCCCGCTTGGTGGGAGGCATCCCATCTGGCGGGTTATTCTTACGTGTACGGCCAAATTGGTGCATCCCTGCAGGGTTAAATCTTCTCGAGAAGCCGTGTTTTCCGCGGTTATGGTTGACTTGGTGAAAGTACTGGCTAACAAGTACTCAGAACAACTTACACCTAACTAATGCTAATTTGACTAGTAATAGGATTATTGACACAACAACTTGAACATCACTAATCCAACTGTGTGAGTTATCCTTGGGTTGCTTCCTTAGTAGGGGGTAACATTGGATGGGTTTGTTTGAAGTTAATTTCAGTTAGTTACTATACGCGATCTTATCTTCTTTCTGTTAGCCGGAAGTTGTAGTATGTCTCTATAGTTGGTTAGTAAGCCCGCTGCAGCGACGGGTAACTCTTTGGTGAAGTGTGAGTCTTGCTTGCCAGTACTTGGATGTACTGACCCCGTTGGGGCTGTGGTTTACGCAGACTACGATTCCGAGGATCCCCATGGAGGCTACTACGTGGAGTACGATGAGACTGCAGACGAGTAGATAGCGGACCTGGGCAGGATCCGAGGCTACGTGGATGGGCTTCGTCTTCTTTTCATTCTCGGCCTCTTAGGCCTATTTGGATTTGTCTGTACTCAGACTCTTTGAGTGCTTCCGCTGTGATGTAATGATGATATGTTGGGACATGTGTCCTCTGGATGATTGTATTTGCTATTCTCTGCCCAATTGCAACTTATTTCCATATTTTGTGTCTTAGAGATATGTTGTGGTATCATTCCGTTTAACGCCGTTGACGTACCATGTGTGAATGGTATGAAGTACGTCAATGGTAGTATCTTGATCTCTATGGGATAGTTTACATCGACGATGGATAAGTAGAGTTTGGTTGTCGCACATAAGTGCTGGCCTACTCGTAAGAGGATGCGGGAGCAGTTAGGCCCCGTAATCCAAACATCTACTATCCAGTTCGGCCCGGTGAGTATCCTATAGAAGTCAGGGTGCGACACCGTGATCATCTATTAATCAACGAGCTAGTTAAAAGAGAGGCTTTACTAGGAACCATTGTTTGTTTATTAAACACACATGTATCAACGTTTCCGGTTAATACAATTCTAGCATGAGAAAAAAACATTTATCATAAGCAAGGAATAAGACAATAAGCACTTTATTATTGCCTCTCGGGTATATTCCCTTCAGCTAGGTCCAATGATATTATTGCAGTAAGGAAAACATAATAAAACAAAGGAAACAAAAGAAAACAACAGAAAAACAAGCATACGCTCCAAGTAAACTTCATATGATGTGACCGAATAAAAATATAGTTTCATGAGAAGTGACCTGATAGATAGTTGATGAAGAAGGGGATGTCTTGGGCATCCCCAAGATTAGATGCTTGAGTCTTATAAAAATATGCTTGGATGAACCACGGGGTCATCCCTAATCTTTGACCTTGCACTCTTCTTGATCACATATATCACCTCTTCTCTTGACCCTTGAAAACTTCTTTCACACCATACTCAAACAGTAATTCACATTAGAGGGTTATTGCAACAATAAAAAAAATCCATGGGTTCTGTATGGCACAAGTTCTATCGATAATTTTAAACATTAGCTACATCCACTGATGTTTGTGAAGCAAAGAAATCCATTTGACATCGCAAAAGAGCCAATGCAAGAAAAATGGCAGAATCTGTCAAAACCAGAACAACATGTAAAGACGAATTTTTTTCGAGGCACTTACGTTGATCAAATTGAAAAACTTAATGAACCAAAATGTTGAGGAATTAGCTTAGGAATAAGCACAAGAAATTTCAGGTCATTTCGATTTTTCTGTGAATTATACGATTTTTTACGGTGGACAACGGAAATCTGTTTCATGCACATAAATCCGAAAACCAACTTTAACTCTAGTCAGAAACCTTACTTGGCACTACTAAATGATGAACAGAAAGATAAAAATGAGTTACTACCGAAGTATACAACCCCTTGACTCAAAGAAAACAGAGAAAAACAAATACAAAATAAAACCATGGGTTATCTCCCAAGAAGTGCTTTTCTTTAACGCCTTTTAGCTAGGCCCAGAAAAATGGAATCAAGTATTTCCAAGTGAAGAAGCATCCAAATTGTTACGAGGCTTACATTTACCTTTATTACCCTTATTCTTTTTTTTAGGTAACTGATGGTCCAAGCATGATTTGGAGGTGAAAGTAACGGTACCTTTCCCCATATCAATAGTTGCTCCTAAGAGCCCCAGCAGAGATCTTCCAAGGGTAATTTGTCCCCCTCATGCACATTCAATAACAAGATAACTAGTGGAGACCGTTTTTCCTAGGAGTTTAGTAAACACTCTCTCAGCTATCCCAATGGGAAATATATTGGTGTTATTAATGAGAGGAATTTTTTCTCCTCCCTCAGCTAGTCCCCAAAGGTTCAAAGATTCATAAATATCTTTAGGCATAAGACAAGATTTAGACACGATATCACAATGAGCATGAAACGTTTCACCATTTATAACAACCTTAACCAAAGGAATCATATTTGAGGCTTCAAATTTTATTGGGACATAATCAAGACGTTCACGAATTTGTCCATATGCTTCTTTTAAATAAGAAATATGTGACTCATGAGTATTCAATCTAGCTTAAATACTCGCAAAGGCTTTATCAGAACTACTGGGTAAACTGTAGGTTGCAATTATTATTTTTATAGCATTAAGGCTTGCTCTCCATCACAATGAAGGAAATCTCCTTCTACCACGGTATCTCAAGCATATCTATAACAAAGAACAAGACCGAAGTAAAAGCTACGAATACACAGGATTAGAGTCATTTTAGGTTCAATTTTGCAATAGGAATAAAAAAAACTCAAGACCAAGCTTCCTTAAAAATCTCGTCACACCCTTGTTTGAAAGTGAATATCATTTCCTCATGTGACATGGTAATAGGGACAAGAGTATTAATCTTAGCAAGACTAAAAACAGGAACAAAACTACACCTAGAATAAGAACTATTTTTTTTGTGTTTTTCATAAAGAGAAGCAAACAAGACAAAATAAAGTAAAATAAGAAAAACAAAAACAAAGTAAAGAGATTGGCATTGAGAGACTCTCATTGTAGAAATTATCTTCCTCCCCGGCAACGGCGCCAGAAAAGCTTGATGGAGTGTGGACACACGCTCGTTGGGAGACCCCAAGTGCAAGGTGTGAGGAGTGCAACAGCAAGTTTTTCCTCAGAAAAGAAACCAAGGTTGAATCGACCAGTAGGAGGACAAGCAATCTCCGAAGGTTGATGCAGCTAAAGTGGCAGGGCGCACTACCGGATCAGCGGCAACATGGAACCTACACAACAGAATCAAATCACTTTTCCCCCAATGAAGCAGTGAGGTTGTCAATGTTTCAAAAAAAAAGCAGTGAGGTTGTCAATCTCACCGGTTTTTCTAAACACAAAGAGGTTAAACGTATGGTGTGGAAAACTGTAGGAAAACAATAGGACCATTATGGAAGCAGTAGGTGTTTTATCAGTATGACAAAATGGACCGGGGTCCATATTTCACTAGTGGTGTCTCTCCGTGAAATATAAATAACATGTGTGGTGAACAAATTACAGTTGGTTAGTTCATAGAAATGAAGGTTGCACCGTAGTGCATATGCAAGACATAAAGAATACTATGTGATTCATGCGGGCATTACAACAAAATACATAGTTTGTCATCCAACTGCATCTATGACTAATAATCCACCCTCCGAATATCATCCGAACAAACATTGGGTATTAAGTTGCAAGCAGCAGATAATTGCATTAAGAAAAGTGTGTAATGTAAACAATAAAATCATCCTTAGACAAAGCATTGTTGTTTTATCCCTAATGGCAATAGCAACAGATAACTCGAGCACCTATGCAAAGGAGGCATGAACCCACTATCGAGCATAAATACTCCCTCTTGGAGTTACTAGCATCTACTAATAACGGAGAGCATCCAAGATCGTAAATAACACATGCATGAAGATAACATGATAAATTGATAATAAGAAGACATAGCATTCAACATTCATCAGATCCTAGCAAACACAACATGTAGCATTACATAATGATGATCTTGATCATGTTAGGTAGCTCACAAGATCTAAACATGAAGTACAAAGTGGAGAAAACAACCATCTAGCTACTACTATGGACCCGTAGTCAGGGATGAACCACTCACGCATCACTTCGGAGGAGGGCATGGTGGTGTAGACCCCTCTGATGATGAACTTCCCTCCCGGCAGGGTGCCGGGGAGAGCTCCATAACCCTCTCGATCTCGGGATGACGATGACGGCGGCCTCGGGTGTTTTTTGGGACGAAGTGGAATATATTTAGGGTTTACGTCTCAGGAGGAATAAATAGGCGAAAGGGAATAGGCGGTGGAGGCCTAGGGCCCCACACCACCCCATGGCGCGGCCAGGGGCGCACTGCCCTATTGTGTGGGCCCCCAAAGGCACCCCTCCGGGTTTCTTCGGGACTCCCTAGAACCTTCGGGAATTCTAAGACTTCCGGGCTTCAAATTTTCCAATTCCGAGAATATTTCCAGAGAAACATTTCTGAAACTAAAAACAACAGAAAATAGGGAACTGGCTCTATGGCATCTTGTCAATAGGTTAGTCTGGAAAATCGATAAAAATGACATAAAGTGTATGTCAAACATGTGGGAAACAATAAGAAAACAACATGGACATCAGAAATTAAGGATAATTTTATGACATATCAACATCCCCAAGCTTAGTTCCTACTCGCACTCGAGTAGGTAAACGATAAAAACACATAATTTCTGAGGTGATATGCTACCAACATAAACTTGATCATCAATAATGTAAAAGCATATGTAAGATGAGATCATAGAACTTTAACACAAGCATGATAAATAGAATTTTAATAATAAAGCATAGCAATTACTTTGCATCATGATAAGTGACACAAATAAAAGAGGGGCACCACTAGTGAACTGTGGATCCCAGTCCATTTCTTTACACTGATAATACAACCACTTCGACAATTGTTTTCTTACTGCAATTACTGTTTTCCTCTCATTCATTGCCATAATTTTTCTCTTTCATCTACTGCAAATAATTACTGTTTTCCACACCATACATCTGATCTTTGTTTTTAATAAAACCGGTGAGATTCAGAACCTCACTACTTCATTGGGGGCAACGTAATCTAATTGTGTTGTGTAGATTCCATGTTGCTGCTAAACCGGTAGTGCACCCTGCCAACATCAGCTGACAACAACATTCGAAAGCGATTTCTTTCTCCTACTGGTCGATTCAACCTTGTTTTATTTCTGAGGGAAAAGTTGTCACTGCACTCTTCATACCTTTATCTTGGGGTTTCCCAACGAGTGCACTCCTGCACCATCAAGTTTTCTAGCGCTGTTGCCGGGGAGGAAGAGGATTTCTGCAAGGGGAGTCTCTCACCTCCAATCTCTTTGCTTTGTTATTGGTTTGCTTTTACTTGCTTCATCATGCTTGGTATCAATGGTCGATTTATGTAAAACTAGATCTTATTGGCAAGGTGGGTTCACGGAAGAACAACAAAAAAATTATAAGGAACACCGATTGTCACAAAGAGGGATACAATTATGGGTACAAATTAATAAATTGAATAACTATGCTAAAAACTTGTGCTCTACTTATAATGTTACTTATTGCTTTGATAAATATTGTTGCTGTAGGAGGTATAAATACCTCCCTTTTCAACGCGAGTATAATGATAATGTTACCATATCTTCTTATGTTAAGGGAAATTATGACTTTTATGATGTAGAACAAACTGAAGAATTTATTGCTTGGAAGGGTGCATTCGAAATTGCTTATTTGCTTGAAAATATTGATGATGCACCTTATAAATATGAGATTTATGATATCCTTGAATTTTGCTTTGATAATTACAAGGAAGAAAATGACTATATTTTTAAATATATTCATAGATGCTCTCAACCAAAGGAAGAGACTAATGCCTTGCAGGATCCTATGGAAGAAGAAATTGTTGAATCTGAAAGCTCATTAGATGAAAAAAGAGGAGGAGAGTCATGATCAAGAGGAGGAAGAATGGAGTAGCTACCCATGTCTACCTCCCAATGGGAGTAACTCTTTAACTCATAAATTATTTGATTGCCCTCCATGCTTACCAAAGGAGGATGAGTTTTATATTGATAATTGTGATGATCCTATTGATTCTTTTGAAATATCCCTTTTTGATGAAATCGATACTTGCTATACTTGTGACCTTGATACTACTATGAATGAAACTTGTGAGAATGATATTGCTATTGTTATTTATGATAATCCATACTACTTTGATAATCTTATGATAATCCTCTATTTATTCCAACTACTGATATGCATGAGAAAGTTCGTTTAGAAAATTTATATGATAATGCTCTACATGATGGTCCTATGCTACTTGATGTTATAAATTATAATGCTACTGAAAACAACATTTCTATAATGTGTCCCATAACTTTTAAGAGTAACCAATCATCTTGTTTTGCTATTACTAAATTGAGAAAGAAGAGGTCTTTATTTCTTATTTTGATCCCACTATTTTTTAGCTTGATATGAATTATGTGCTTTTAGACCATGACAAACATGTTTATGTCATAATTATGTTGTTGAGTTTGTTCATGATTCTACTGAAAATTATTATGAGAGAGGAAAATATGGTTGTAGGAATTTTCATGTTACTAAAACACCTCTCTTTTTGTTGAAAGTTTTGAAATTGCTCTTATTATAACTTCCCATGATTTCTAGTTTGAGCCTCTTTAATATTTTATTTACAAGATTCATATGCACATGAAGTGGGTTAGACTTAAATTTGTTTTATACTTGCTTCTTGATGCTCTCTTTTTCTTAATCCATATTTCTTATGTGAGCATCTTCTTGCTTTCTGTGCCTAGCCGAAAGGCTTTAAGGAAAATCACTTCTTGGGAGATAACCCATGTTTTTATTTTTGTATTGTTTTTCTCTGTTTTCTTTGAGTAAAGGTGTTGTTTAATTCTGTAGTAACTCCCTTGTATCTTTATTTTCTCGTATTTGTTGTGCCAAGTGAAGTCTCTAGTTAAAGTTAAAGTTAGATTTGGATTTTTGCGCAGAAAACAGATTTCTGTTGTCCACTGTTTGAAACCATATAAATTCAAAAAATATCAAAATGACCTGCAATTTTTTGTGCTTAATCCTCATCTATTTCCAAAACCTTTTCGAGTTTTAGGTTTTTCGATTTGACCAATGTAAGTGCCTAGAAAAAAATCGTCTTTACAGATTGTTCTGGTTTGACAGATTCTACCATTTTACTTGCATTCCCTCCTCTACTGTGTTGAGTGAATTTCTTTGCTCCATAAAACATCATTGGCTGTAGCTAATTTTTAAAATGTATTAATAATGTTTGTGTCCATGCAGAACATGTGAGTTCTTGATTATGCACTAACCCTCTAATGAGAATTACTTCGAGTTTGGTGTGAAGGAAGTTTTCAAGGGTCAAGAGAAGAGGGTGATATAATGTGGTCAAGAAGAGTGAAATTCCAAACCTTGATTATGCCACGTGGTTCATCCTAGCACATTCCAAGAATACTCAAGCATCGAAGCTTGGGGTTGCCATGGGCATCCCCTTCTTCATCAGCAACTTATCAGGTCACTTCTAGTGAAACTATATTTTTATTCGATCACATCATATGCACTTACTGGGAGCGTATGTTTGTTTTTGTTTTCTTTTCTTTTGTTTTCCTTACTGCAATAAACTTAGTTCGAACCCAAAATTCTTGTGCGGGAGAGAGACCCGCTCCGTTTTTTCATATGAATACTCGTTTTCTTTCATGCTTGTATTCTTAGTTTTTCTTCTAGCTGTTGCACATATTTTTAGCTCCTGTTTTTCATGCATCTCTTATTCTGAGCTGTTAGTTATAGTAGAGTAGTAGTAGTACTCTCTTGTTTCATTGTTATATATTTTGGAGAGTTTTTAATATAAAATGATTGGTATTGTAAAGTAGTAGTACAATTTTCGTGCTTATAACAGTGCAAAAAGAAGCTCGTATAAACTGTGGCTAGACTTTCTCATGTCATGTTGGATGTTATTTTAATTATATGTGTTGAAACTCGTTTTTGGCTCACAAAAGAAAGGCAACAAGATGAGCCCAAATGAAAAAATAATGTGAACAAAAGTTGTGCGTCTCGTCAAAGCAGACAACTTTGATTTTTCGATCATCTTGATCCGAGTTTGTATGCAACTTTTAGAGCAAAGTACTACAGATCATGTCATTATGCAAGAAAATCCAACAAACCATAGACATACTCTGCACTTTGGCGGGAGCATTGGTGAAACGAGTTGAAAACCTTCAGACTGCGTTGAATTTCTTCCACCTGATTTTGAAGCATCAAGGTGAGGTCAAATTGAAAAACTCATTAAATAAAATTCTTCGTTTTTTGAGACGAACAACTTTGTGTTCTATGAGACTTTGATCTAAGATCGTTTACTATCTCGAATCTGCAAAATACGGACGGGTCGGAACTGACAGATTCGGATTCGATTCAAACACATTTTAGTGAAGATAAAATTAAGCCTTCAAGATCACGTGAGATGAAAAATCGGAAAACATGAACGTTCTTCGTATTTTCAATAAGAACAACTTTCTCTTTTACGTGATTTCGATTTGAGGTTGTTTACTGACTAAAAAATAACCCTCAAGGTGCAGCCAGTTTTCAGACCGAACTGTTTTGGAAGGTTCGAGTCAAACATCCGAATAGGATGCAATTTAGGGATTTTGGACGTGAATCCAAGCCTTTTCCTTGCACGAGAAGTCCATACGCCTCTTATATATATATGAGGGGTGATGGCCGATTGAACTAACACCTATCGAACAAACACCTACATTAATTTATCGTGTTCATTTATCTCTCTCCCTTGTACCTTGCTTCTCGTTTCTTCGCCGTTCTTCAACAATGGAGGGATGTGGATCCACAAGACTCTAGGGGCGTTCAGGACGACCTAGAGCATCCAATCATCGCCGGGTCCTCCGACGGGGTCCCTCCCGAGGAACAGGGGTGTTTGGTCTCAAAAGCGCCTGCCGGACTGTATTGCGTACCGCGGTTCTGCCAGGCCTCCCGCGGGGCGAGTTGCGGAGCATCTCCCTCGGTGCCGCGGGTTGATGTCTACGCACGCTTCTATTCTTGTAGACAGTGTTGGGCCTCCAAGTGTAGAGGTATGTAGAACAACATCAAGTTTCCCTTAAGTGGATCACCCAAGGTTTATCGAACGCAGGGAGGTAGAGGTCAAAGATATCCCTCTCAAGGAACCCTGTAATTAAGATACAAGAAGTCTCTTGTGTACCCAACAAACCTAATATATTTGCCAGGTATATAGGTGCACTAGTTCGGCGAAGAGAGAGCAAAATGCAAGTAATATGGATGATAATAAATGATAATAGCAATCTGAAATAAAAATGACAGCAAGCAAACATGTAGAAGAACAGGCGGAAAACGGCGTTTCAATGCTTGGAAATAAGGCCTAGGGATCCTACTTTCCCTAGAGGACACTCTCAACAATGATCACATAATTGAATGCATAAATATCTTCTCTTCACTATGCTACTCTTAACCACTCTCCGGTCGAATAACAACACTAATCCATGCGTAGGGCTTTAACACTACTCCTCAGAGTAAGCACTTTCCCAACCAAGTAACCCCCATGCTATCACCATGGGACCCAGATGGTTCCACGCAAACACCACAATTTCATAGGGTTATCCAACACAAAATATAAATATAATGCTAAACCAAACGGTGCACACACTTTCACCTTTACACCATGTGTGACGCCCCGAGATCGGGCATTATGCAGAATTCAGCAAGTTTGAAATTGCAAAATGTTTAGTTTGCAAGTTTGAAATTGCAAAATGTTTGAGCAAGGGTGAAAGTTTAAATTGTTTTGAAAATTTCAGTTGTGATGCAAACATGGTGCAATGCAATGTGATGCATATGATGCAAGCAAACAAACAGGTAACACCCCAGGTGTTACAGACGACACCACTAACAAGGGATTGCGCCCTCGCAATCCACCTGCTAACCCGGGAGGGGAAAGAAGTTCGACTATCGATTCTTCGTGCTTCCAGTTGATCTCCTCGACACCACTAACAAGGGGTTCTTGCTCGGGCTGATGACGATGTTCTTCCACCAGGAATCTTCCGATGATCGAACCTATTAGGTTAAGGGTTCAGAAAACGTCCACCCACGTAGGATCCTAACACTTTGAAAGATAGACAGGAAGAGAGACTCCAAGACAAATAAGATGGGAGGGGAAATAGAATAGAGGTAAGGAGAAAACAAGAATCCTATTGAGATGTTTTTCCAAAATAGTTTAGCAGAAATAGTTTTTGACACTCTGGAAACAACGACCGTTAGCGAGGTTAACCTACAGGCTTTGCGGACCCGTTGCTTCGATAACCATTCGTATCGAAACAATCTCGGGAATCGGAACCAAGGCTCTGATACCATTTGTGACGCCCCGAGATCGGGCATTATGCAGAATTCAGCATTCCCGCCAACTCCGCATAATAACCGATTCCAGGTTGCCATTTATGATAACATTACAATAGTTCACGAATAATCCACAATTACAACAGCATCAGAAAAATACAAGATGACTCAACTAGCCAGGGATTACAACTGATACAATACAAAGATCCAAATAACAGCGGAAGAAACAACATATCGTCCGTCTACGGACAAAACCCAAATTGGACTAAGAGTCCTGGAGATAACCGAAGGCGTCCAATCCCTGCCCAGGCCAAGCCGGAGGGATTCCCAAGCTAACGTCGTCAGACTTCAAACCTGTTGACTGCAAGTTGGAATTTGCAGCCACGAAAGAGATTCGTGGGTCAGTACGGTTAAGTACTGGCAAGGGGGATAAAGCCCATACTCACAAGTTACCGGCGTAGCCAGTCATCACAAGATACAAATACTTTAGGATCAACGGAAAGGAAAGGGGTATGGCAAATAAGCTACAGCAGGCTGCACTAACCAACTACAGAGATTCTAGTACTTCCAACTATCAGAAAGGAGATAAGATCGAGTGATAGTAACCAACTGAAAGATAACGTCAAACAAACCCATCCTGGATCTCGCCCCTTATCCGAAGAAGCAATCCGAGGATAACTCACACCGTTGGCATTATGAGAATCAAGTTATTGTGTGAATAACCTATTACTAGTCAATTTATTAATCATTAGGTGAAACATGATTAATCATTAGTTGAAGTTGTCCTGAGTACTTGTTAGCCAGTACTTTCACCAAGTAGTCCATAACCGCGGAAAACACGGCTTCTCGAGAAGATTTACCCTGCAGGGGTGCACCAAAGTAACCGACACTCATGAATATCCCGCCAGATGGAGCGGCCACTCCACCAAGCGGGGCACTCAACACAATCCAACCCTTCTTCGCATCAAGCCCAAAGCACCGCGTGCTGTGCGTGCGCGGCTAATCGAGCCCCACGAAGAAAAGGGGACCCTCATAGCACTGGAAGACCACGCCGCCCTAAATGCCGACTACGAAAGTTCCACCCGGGCGCCAAGGGCTCGCAAGATCATGCATGCAGCAAATGGAAAGCCTGAACTAGTACGGCGATTTGGACGAGATGCGAATCGAGTCAAACTGAGGGGGAGCCCATACTCCCCAAATGCGGGTAGTGCGCTCATCATGGATCAGTAGACAAGACCCTTTTCCTAATTAGGGGGTCGACACTAGCGGGCCTCAAAACCACCCTGGGCCTCCCGCCGGTGCCTTATCATCAAGTTTATTATTACCATTAGCATTAACAGGATTGATTGATTAACATTCGAGCCCCCGGTACGATAATAAAAGAGTACGATAGTAAAAGAAGTAACCGACAACGAACTCGAGCAAAAGCAACCCTAAGAAAGATAGTAAGACACAGGCTCAAGCAAAGGTTATAGGAGTGGAGGTGTGGCAATATCGGGGTTAAAGGATTCAGGTGATAGGTTCGCAACAGAAACAACTACTACTAAGGCTAGCAGAAAAGAATCAACGGAAAGAATTCGGTAACAAGTGATGAAAGGCAGCCATATGGCATGCAAGTGAGTATACTTGCCTGAGATCCCGCAAGGTAGCAGAACTTGTCGTTGCTCACATCATCTCAACGTCCTATCCGGGAAGAAGCAACGAACCTCGAACAAACACCGGATGCAACAATTACTACTACGGCAAAAGATCCAGCATGATCCTATTTTATATGCATGGCATGGCAATATGCAAGAGGGGAAACAACTTAAGCAATTTAATCGGAACCGGAGTCCGGAGAAATAGGAATTGGTTCAAGTTGTTTAGCTAACCATCAAGTTAAATGTTGTTTAGCATGGCAAACAATAAAGTAGATGAGTTAGGCAAGTTAAATGGAATGGGGCAACAGCTGGAAAATATTAGCCCACACATTCCATATGTTGTCATATAGTTGAACATGCATAACAAGATCTAAAATGCACAAGACAAGATACAAACAGGAATATGCCTGGCATGATCATATTAAAGATATGAAACTGCTTGGAAAACATATTTTATTTGTTTGATTTGGAATTAAAATGAATTAGTTATGAATTTTGGCAATTTAAATTGCATTAAATAAGAGGTGAAACAATTATTCAATTTAAATGTGGCAACCCAGAAAACAAAGTTGATATCCAAGTGTGGCATGTGATTTTGGATGAAAAACATGTTTTGGGTATTTAATTTGGAGCAACCATTAGAAAGTTATTAATTATGCAATTTAATTAACCAATTTAAGGATTATTAAATAACATTAATTTTTAATTGCCCAATTTGCAAAACAAAGTTGATAAACAGAAAGTTCATTGAATTTGGACTGAAAAACATATTTTATTTGTGTTATTTGAATTAATTATGAATTAGTTATGGAATTAACCAAATTGGAAAAGGATTGTTTGAATTTGAAATTTGAAACAATTTGAATTGTGCAAAACAGATAACAAATGTGATATTTGAAAAGTTCATGGAATTTTGATTAGAATACATATAAAATTTGTATTATTTGGGTGTGTAGATTAAAAGTTCTAGTTGTTTGATTTTTAGGGTTCAAATTGTAAAAGGCAGGGGCTAGAAATAAGTTAGAAGGGCCTATGTGTGATTACTGAGAAGTGCGGTGACCAAACAAATAGCAGAAAAAAATTTGGGTTTTTTGGTGGGCAGGGGGGATCGAACCCCACACCTCCTGCTTGCGCTGGGTGCTGGTAACCAGATGGGCTGCTGCTGTGTGTTTGTAACAGAAGGGGTGCGGGGGGGTTAAGCTGTGGTTTCACGCGGTATTCTGAATCTGAAGATGCAGTCTTCTGCTGCAAACGCGACAGGAAAAATAAATAAAAAGAAGGGCGCGCGCCAGGGGGGATTCGATCCCTGGTGTTTGCGATGCGCGGACAGGTGAGCCCACCACTGCGGCTGATTGCGTGTCTTGATGGGGTACATGCAAGCGGAAAAATAAGAGGCAACCTACTGCCTGGTAACTGAACTCGACGGGGATGGCATCTCTGTACCGGACGCACTGCAACTGGGATCGATGGTTTTTGCAGATCGGGAGGGCGGTGAGGTGCAGGGCGTGGATGGGTGTGTGGGCGCGGGTCGGGAGCAGAGAGGAGGAGGCAGGGAAGAGGAGCGGATGGGGCGCTCACCTCGGGCGCAGTTGAGGAGGCGATGGCACTGTCCGATGGAGGAGGCGAACGCACCGACGGGGAAGAAAAACGTCCTCGGCGGCAGCGCTCCGGGCACCAACAGCCGACGACACCTACACGGAACTTGGAGCTGGTGGGTGGCCGGTTCCATTCCCACGGCTGCCGGGCCACGACAGGGCCGCGATCGGAGGCGCCATGCCCGCCAAAACACGCCCACCGCAGCCCTCTTTGTGGAGTTTCAGACATTCAGACAAGCAGTAGTTTTGGGGATGAGATCGAGGGGGAGAGAGGGTGGCGGCGGCCTGGGGAGGAGAGGGGATTAGGGTTAGGGTTTGGGTTGGGGTCTTATAGGGGAGCTCGGGCAGGTGAGGTAGGGGTCCATGGAGGGGGAAAGACAGCGACACCCCTCCTCCTTCTGTCCGTACGAGGAAGATGGTTGAGGTGGGCTGGACTTGGGAAAGAAAGGGGCCGTGGTGGGCTGGAGGAAAAGGCTGGCCTCTCCTTTTGCTATTATTTATTTTTTATTATTTTTTTGTAAAAAGAAATAAGAGGGAGAGAGGGAAAGGATTTGGGGGTTTTGGGGTGGTTATTTCATTGAATAATTTTATTACTTTCAAAACAACAAGATGGAAGCAATGTTAGCATTATTCTCAAAATTGGAATTATTAGGTGGAATTTTAAAGTGGTTGGGTGAATTTTCAAATAAGGTTGCTTTTGGGAATTTTTGGAAATAAATAGATTCCATTTAATAAGTTTCAAAACCATTATGCAAACATGCTTTTAAATAGGGTTACCCCTAGTTTTAAAGTGATTTTGAGAATACAAAAGTGTGGTGAATTTTATGGATTCAAAAAGGTACTGATTTTGATAATAGATTTGAAATTGAAAATAAAGGTGATTTAATTAATTAATGGAAAATAGTTGTTTGATTAAACCCAACAAGTTAATGAATGACTTGATTTGAATTTTGGAAGTGGCCATTAGGGTTTGTTAACAACAGGGACAAATTTATTTAGCAGGCAATTTGTTTAAAACAATTTCCAAACTATTGAAAACAAATGAGTGGTTTAGTTTGCAAGTTTGAAATTGCAAAATGTTTGAGCAAGGGTGAAAGTTTAAATTGTTTTGAAAATTTCAGTTGTGATGCAAACATGGTGCAATGCAATGTGATGCATATGATGCAAGCAAACAAACAGGTAACACCCCAGGTGTTACAGACGACACCACTAACAAGGGATTGCGCCCTCGCAATCCACCTGCTAACCCGGGAGGGGAAAGAAGTTCGACTATCGATTCTTCGTGCTTCCAGTTGATCTCCTCGACACCACTAACAAGGGGTTCTTGCTCGGGCTGATGACGATGTTCTTCCACCAGGAATCTTCCGATGATCGAACCTATTAGGTTAAGGGTTCAGAAAACGTCCACCCACGTAGGATCCTAACACTTTGAAAGATAGACAGGAAGAGAGACTCCAAAACAAATAAGATGGGAGGGGAAATAGAATAGAGGTAAGGAGAAAACAAGAATCCTATTGAGATGTTTTTCCAAAATAGTTTAGCAGAAATAGTTTTTGACACTCTGGAAACAACGACCGTTAGCGAGGTTAACCTACAGGCTTTGCGGACCCGTTGCTTCGATAACCATTCGTATCGAAACAATCTCGGGAATCAGAACCAAGGCTCTGATACCATTTGTGACGCCCCGAGATCGGGCATTATGCAGAATTCAGCATTCCCGCCAACTCCGCATAATAACCGATTCCAGGTTGCCATTTATGATAACATTACAATAGTTCACGAATAATCCACAATTACAACAGCATCAGAAAAATACAAGATGACTCAACTAGCCAGGGATTACAACTGATACAATACAAAGATCCAAATAACAGCGGAAGAAACAACATATCGTCCGTCTACGGACAAAACCCAAATTGGACTAAGAGTCCTGGAGATAACCGAAGGCGTCCAATCCCTGCCCAGGCCAAGCCGGAGGGATTCCCAAGCTAACGTCGTCAGACTTCAAACCTGTTGACTGCAAGTTGGAATTTGCAGCCACGAAAGAGATTCGTGGGTCAGTACGGTTAAGTACTGGCAAGGGGGATAAAGCCCATACTCACAAGTTACCGGCGTAGCCAGTCATCACAAGATACAAATACTTTAGGATCAACGGAAAGGAAAGGGGTATGGCAAATAAGCTACAGCAGGCTGCACTAACCAACTACAGAGATTCTAGTACTTCCAACTATCAGAAAGGAGATAAGATCGAGTGATAGTAACCAACTGAAAGATAACGTCAAACAAACCCATCCTGGATCTCGCCCCTTATCCGAAGAAGCAATCCGAGGATAACTCACACCGTTGGCATTATGAGAATCAAGTTATTGTGTGAATAACCTATTACTAGTCAATTTATTAATCATTAGGTGAAACATGATTAATCATTAGTTGAAGTTGTCCTGAGTACTTGTTAGCCAGTACTTTCACCAAGTAGTCCATAACCGCGGAAAACACGGCTTCTCGAGAAGATTTACCCTGCAGGGGTGCACCAAAGTAACCGACACTCATGAATATCCCGCCAGATGGAGCGGCCACTCCACCAAGCGGGGCACTCAACACAATCCAACCCTTCTTCGCATCAAGCCCAAAGCACCGCGTGCTGTGCGTGCGCGGCTAATCGAGCCCCACGAAGAAAAGGGGACCCTCATAGCACTGGAAGACCACGCCGCCCTAAATGCCGACTACGAAAGTTCCACCCGGGCGCCAAGGGCTCGCAAGATCATGCATGCAGCAAATGGAAAGCCCGAACTAGTACGGCGATTTGGACGAGATGCGAATCGAGTCAAACTGAGGGGGAGCCCATACTCCCCAAATGCGGGTAGTGCGCTCATCATGGATCAGTAGACAAGACCCTTTTCCTAATTAGGGGGTCGACACTAGCGGGCCTCAAAACCACCCTGGGCCTCCCGCCGGTGCCTTATCATCAAGTTTATTATTACCATTAGCATTAACAGGATTGATTGATTAACATTCGAGCCCCCGGTACGATAATAAAAGAGTACGATAGTAAAAGAAGTAACCGACAACGAACTCGAGCAAAAGCAACCCTAAGCAAGATAGTAAGACACAGGCTCAAGCAAAGGTTATAGGAGTGGAGGTGTGGCAATATCGGGGTTAAAGGATTCAGGTGATAGGTTCGCAACAGAAACAACTACTACTAAGGCTAGCAGAAAAGAATCAACGGAAAGAATTCGGTAACAAGTGATGAAAGGCAGCCATATGGCATGCAAGTGAGTATACTTGCCTGAGATCCCGCAAGGTAGCAGAACTTGTCGTTGCTCACATCATCTCAACGTCCTATCCGGGAAGAAGCAACGAACCTCGAACAAACACCGGATGCAACAATTACTACTACGGCAAAAGATCCAGCATGATCCTATTTTATATGCATGGCATGGCAATATGCAAGAGGGGAAACAACTTAAGCAATTTAATCGGAACCGGAGTCCGGAGAAATAGGAATTGGTTCAAGTTGTTTAGCTAACCATCAAGTTAAATGTTGTTTAGCATGGCAAACAATAAAGTAGATGAGTTAGGCAAGTTAAATGGAATGGGGCAACAGCTGGAAAATATTAGCCCACACATTCCATATGTTGTCATATAGTTGAACATGCATAACAAGATCTAAAATGCACAAGACAAGATACAAACAGGAATATGCCTGGCATGATCATATTAAAGATATGAAACTGCTTGGAAAACATATTTTATTTGTTTGATTTGGAATTAAAATGAATTAGTTATGAATTTTGGCAATTTAAATTGCATTAAATAAGAGGTGAAACAATTATTCAATTTAAATGTGGCAACCCAGAAAACAAAGTTGATATCCAAGTGTGGCATGTGATTTTGGATGAAAAACATGTTTTGGGTATTTAATTTGGAGCAACCATTAGAAAGTTATTAATTATGCAATTTAATTAACCAATTTAAGGATTATTAAATAACATTAATTTTTAATTGCCCAATTTGCAAAACAAAGTTGATAAACAGAAAGTTCATTGAATTTGGACTGAAAAACATATTTTATTTGTGTTATTTGAATTAATTATGAATTAGTTATGGAATTAACCAAATTGGAAAAGGATTGTTTGAATTTGAAATTTGAAACAATTTGAATTGTGCAAAACAGATAACAAATGTGATATTTGAAAAGTTCATGGAATTTTGATTAGAATACATATAAAATTTGTATTATTTGGGTGTGTAGATTAAAAGTTCTAGTTGTTTGATTTTTAGGGTTCAAATTGTAAAAGGCAGGGGCTAGAAATAAGTTAGAAGGGCCTATGTGTGATTACTGAGAAGTGCGGTGACCAAACAAATAGCAGAAAAAAATTTGGGTTTTTTGGTGGGCAGGGGGGATCGAACCCCACACCTCCTGCTTGCGCTGGGTGCTGGTAACCAGATGGGCTGCTGCTGTGTGTTTGTAACAGAAGGGGTGCGGGGGGGTTAAGCTGTGGTTTCACGCGGTATTCTGAATCTGAAGATGCAGTCTTCTGCTGCAAACGCGACAGGAAAAAAAATAAAAAGAAGGGCGCGCGCCAGGGGGGATTCGATCCCTGGTGTTTGCGATGCGCGGACAGGTGAGCCCACCACTGCGGCTGATTGCGTTTCTTGATGGGGTACATGCAAGCGGAAAAATAAGAGGCAACCTACTGCCTGGTAACTGAACTCGACGGGGATGGCATCTCTGTACCGGACGCACTGCAACTGGGATCGATGGTTTTTGCAGATCGGGAGGGCGGTGAGGTGCAGGGCGTGGATGGGTGTGTGGGCGCGGGTCGGGAGCAGAGAGGAGGAGGCAGGGAAGAGGAGCGGATGGGGCGCTCACCTCGGGCGCAGTTGAGGAGGCGATGGCACTGTCCGATGGAGGAGGCGAACGCACCGACGGGGAAGAAAAACGTCCTCGGCGGCAGCGCTCCGGGCACCAACAGCCGACGACACCTACACGGAACTTGGAGCTGGTGGGTGGCCGGTTCCATTCCCACGGCTGCCGGGCCACGACAGGGCCGCGATCGGAGGCGCCATGCCCGCCAAAACACGCCCACCGCAGCCCTCTTTGTGGAGTTTCAGACATTCAGACAAGCAGTAGTTTTGGGGATGAGATCGAGGGGGAGAGAGGGTGGCGGCGGCCTGGGGAGGAGAGGGGATTAGGGTTAGGGTTTGGGTTGGGGTCTTATAGGGGAGCTCGGGCAGGTGAGGTAGGGGTCCATGGAGGGGGAAAGACAGCGACACCCCTCCTCCTTCTGTCCGTACGAGGAAGATGGTTGAGGTGGGCTGGACTTGGGAAAGAAAGGGGCCGTGGTGGGCTGGAGGAAAAGGCTGGCCTCTCCTTTTGCTATTATTTATTTTTTATTATTTTTTTGTAAAAAGAAATAAGAGGGAGAGAGGGAAAGGATTTGGGGGTTTTGGGGTGGTTATTTCATTGAATAATTTTATTACTTTCAAAACAACAAGATGGAAGCAATGTTAGCATTATTCTCAAAATTGGAATTATTAGGTGGAATTTTAAAGTGGTTGGGTGAATTTTCAAATAAGGTTGCTTTTGGGAATTTTTGGAAATAAATAGATTCCATTTAATAAGTTTCAAAACCATTATGCAAACATGCTTTTAAATAGGGTTACCCCTAGTTTTAAAGTGATTTTGAGAATACAAAAGTGTGGTGAATTTTATGGATTCAAAAAGGTACTGATTTTGATAATAGATTTGAAATTGAAAATAAAGGTGATTTAATTAATTAATGGAAAATAGTTGTTTGATTAAACCCAACAAGTTAATGAATGACTTGATTTGAATTTTGGAAGTGGCCATTAGGGTTTGTTAACAACAGGGACAAATTTATTTAGCAGGCAATTTGTTTAAAACAATTTCCAAACTATTGAAAACAAATGAGTGGTTTAGTTTGCAAGTTTGAAATTGCAAAATGTTTGAGCAAGGGTGAAAGTTTAAATTGTTTTGAAAATTTCAGTTGTGATGCAAACATGGTGCAATGCAATGTGATGCATATGATGCAAGCAAACAAACAGGTAACACCCCAGGTGTTACACCATGATCAAAGCGTTTACGGAGATCTCATAACAAATAACGAACACTAATCATTGCGTAGGGCTGCAAAAAGCATTCCTCAAAGTAAGCATTCTAGAATCTAGCTAACCCCACGTTGTCACTATGAGCACCCTAGATGGTACTAGACAAACACCACAATTCATAGAGGATACACACACGATGTGCACACTGTCACCTTCACACCGCGGGACAAGGTGACTCCAAAGTTCATATTAATAAAGCACTTGAGTAGCAAAAGATGAAGAGTAACATTTACGAATTCAAATAGATTACAAAGCTCATGATCACATATAGATCACACCATGGGAAAGAGAGATGAACCACATAGCTACCGGTAGAGCCCTCGGCCTCGGGGGAAAGCTACTGTCTTCTCATCATAGGAGACATCAACAACGATGGAGATGGCGGTGGAGTCGATGGAGATGGTTTCGGGGGCACTTCCCCGTCCCGACAGGGTGCCAAAACAGAGATTTGTCCCCCAAAACTTGTCGGTGGCGGCGGCGGAGCTACGGATGTAGATTGTGGAAAAGCTTGATCTCTTTAGGGTTTTCCCTCGGGGGAGTATAAATAGGCGAAAGGGTGATGCCGGGGGGTGGCCAGGGGGCCCACACCACAAGGTGGCGCGGTCAGGGGGCCCACGCCACCCCATGGTGTGGCCACTCTGTGGCCCCCCTCCGGGGCTCTTTGAGACTTCTGGAAGCTTCCGGGGCTTCTAAGACTTCTGGAAGCTTCCGGGACATCTAAGACTTCTGGATTTCGAATTTTCCAATTCCGAGAATATTTCCAGAACAACTTTTCAGAAACTAAAAACAACAGAAAACAGGGAACTGGCTCTGTGGCATCTTGCTAATAGGTTAGTCCCGGAAAACGTGTAAAAAATGCTATAAATAAGGTAGAAAACATGTAGCAATTGGCATAATATCCTCATGGAGCATCATAATTATTGATACGTTGGAGACGTATCACGGGTACACGGGAACATGTTCGTGTGACGCGTTCACGCGTCAACACACTTTTTTGGCGACTCCGCTGGGAACGAAGAATTGAACGGTCTCCAACCCGTTCTTGCTACGAAGATAGCGTCATCAAGAGCTGCAATCTACAACGGTATCATGAATCCTCAATCTCCATATGTAGATGAAAATTGCTCTCATGTTAATGTTGATAAATCTTTTGATATGAGTATGGCATCGGCTAGCTCTATTTCTAACTCTGTGCAAAAGCCGATGCAAAACAATCTCCATGGTTCAAATCGTTATAAATTTAGCAACGTGCAATATGTATACTCGAATTCTCATGCAACGACAACCCCAAAAGTACATATGCCGATGAACAACATGGTGAGTTCGGTTAATCGATACGAAACACCCAATGTTAGAAAATTTTAGTTATGTGCAAGAGAGTGTTTCACCTTTATATGCATCGGTAAGTGACATGCAATATGTTAGTTCATCTTGAAATATGCCGATGGATAGGGGAATTGGACATGCAACTACTAGCTATTTGGCTAATTGTCCCAACCATCATATGTTACGCCTTATGTTACTAATGTTTCATATTCATGTGCAACTGGTGAGATTCATAATTCTGCTCCGCACTTTTATAGTTTCCATGGCCGAATAAGTGAAAATTTAACAGGAACACATGTATCTTCATCTACTTCTGTCGCTTATAGATTGGATAGTTTCATGGAAAAACTTGCAGCTGAATTGAAGAAGATCAATGCTATTCATTTGAGAGCAGCAGAAAATTCCCATGATCCCGCTGCAATACAAGATTTAGAGGCGCTTAAAAATAGACGTGAAGAAGAGCATAAATGTCGTGGAGTGGAGAAGACAGATGCCATGGGATGGCTAATTGTTGGGGCCGATGGACGTTGTAGGTATTCGGGGAGGGATCGCACGTCGAGTAGACGCGCTTAGAAACATGGCAAACACCTCGATCTACCCAGGTTCAGGGCCCTCGTGTGGAGGTAACACCCCTACTCCTGCCTATCTCTCTGTATATGATGTTACCGAGTAGCCACGATACAAATCAGGCTCTCAGCCGAATAGCCGGTCTCTTGTTCTCTCTACCTCTAGCTCTTGCTCGTGCAAGTCTTTTGTTCTCTCTACCTATAGCTCTTGCTCGTGCAATAAATGCTCTCTGGGCAACGTCCCTCGCGCAGGAGGGGGCTGGGCACCTTATATACTTGTACCGAGCGAGTAAACAACAATTAAAAGTACACGATATGACAGCGCCACTATGACAGCAGCAGCACGCTTCCGTGTTCCCGCTGACGCCATTGCGAGAAGTCGCCGCGCTGTCCGGCTGACAGGACCTGTCCACCCTGTCAGTCTCAGAGAGTAGGCTCCTGACATGTCATGTCCTCCCTGTCAGTGACAGACATGACAGGCGCCCATCTTCACTGTGCCCACGCCGTAACGCAGATAATCATGTGTCTTGTAAGTTGAACCGCACGCCTGTACGGCTGCGGGGTACGCGGGATCTCGCCAGAACGGCTCCATTGACTTTGTGCCCGAGTAGGATCGATGCCCATATACTCGGACCACCTGATCTCTACTCGGATGATTCCAAACTTCTTCCTTATCTTCTCTTGGCCTTCAATTCTTATTTACCGAGTAGCATCTACCGGATAGCAGATACCCGAGTAGCCGCCTACCCGGTAAACAGGACTCTGATCTCTGTTTTACCACCTGCCTTACCCCTCCTCGGGGGTAGCCCCCCGACATTAGTCCCCAAAGCTGGTAGAGTCCAGTGAACTTGTTCGTTGGGCCCTGCCAGCTTAAACCAAATTGCCTCCGTGAAGCGATCTGGCCGAGTTGCTCCGCAACTTGGACACTCAAAATCCTTGCTTGAACTTCTCCGAGTAATGTCTTGAGAGAAATCTTCTAAGTGCCGAGTAGGCCATGCAGTGCAGAGCTCTTCCGAGAACCCAACACTTAGCGAAATTTTCCACTCACTCCCGCTCAATCCAGATCAAATCCATCTTCTCGTGTCCAGACATGGCACGTGTCAAGCGTCCACGCCCCCGACGCCTCGGTTCTGGCGTTTCAACGTGTCACGTGCCTGCCACTACACCTGGGGCCCACAGCCCGTTAAGTCACCTCGATCGTGTACTCGAGAGCCCACGACCCACGTCGTGGGATCAACTGCGCCCGTTACGCGCGCATTTTGCGCTATATGCGTTTCTATCGAGCAGTTAAGCCACGCCGCACGATCTCAGCCACGATCAATCCGCTAGTAACTGCAATTCGCATACGGAATAAATACCTCCGCACCGCCCAAATCACTTCTTTCCTTCGCACTTTCCCCATCTCTCACTTCTTCTCCTCGCCTTCGCCCTCGCCGCAGAGCACAGCGCCACCGCACTGAGAGCAGAGAGAAAAGACTCCGGCGCGCATCCGTCTTCGCCATCCACCTCAACCTCGACGAGCTCCCGCATCTCCACCAGCAACCGCGCCGCCATGGATCTTGCAAGCGCCGCCGCAGACCAGCAGGAGGAGGAGATGGCACCGGCCCGCGCCGGCTGGGAGGGCTCGGACGTCACTGTCGCTGATTGCCAGTGGCTGGTGAACACTCGCCGCGTCCCTCTCGGCGTGATCTGTCGTCCTCCCGGCACAGAGCTCGTCCCAACTCCGGAAGCCGATGAGTACGTCGTCTTTCTCTCTCACTTCAAGCGCGGCCTAGGCCTGCCCATTTTCAAGTTTTTCTCCGACTTCCTCCACCACTTTGGCCTCCAGCCATGTCGTGGGATAATCACGGCAGACGTTACCAGGGGTAACTTATCTTGGGGCAAGACGACACAGGTGTTTGGGAGAGGGTTTAGCTCAGAGGAAAACATGATGATATTCGATCTGGTAGCCGGCAATCAAGTCGCCGCGTCTCCGATCTCTAGATAATAACTTAACTCTCGTGTTACACTGGATATTCGATATCAGGCGATATTGCTAGAACTCCTGGATCTCTCTAAACTAGACCTAGGGGCCGGCTTATAAAGCACCCGGACCCCCTGGCTTGCCCTCCAAGGCGCACCCTGAATCCTACCCGGACACTGCATACAAACCCTAACTTTCCTTACCGTAACCCACAATCCGGGTTACGAGTCCTACAAACTTGGGCCTTCCAGAAGTTCCTTTATCCTTAGCCGGATCTTGCGCAGCGTCCTTTGGGCCGGGCTACACCTTGGCGTTGGCCTACCGGGTTATCATCCCTCCATCAGTAGTCCCCAGAATAGCTTGGGCTTCACGAGATTCTCTTTGAAGCGCACGCTATTCCCTGCAAAATTATCAAACTTACAAATTCAATGGAGGCCGGGTTAAATTGCTTCGATAAACAGCTAGGCCTAACTCCACGGTGGCCATATAGTAACCCGGCTTTCTCCAAATCTTCACTTAGCTTCCCGGGTTAACACCCTGATAAGAATGTTAAAGATCCGGCTTACTTTACTCGATAATTGACCCTGATGTTGCGGAGAAGATCTCCTTCTCATTTTTGTCCGGATATCTCGTTCAGCACTTAAAGCACACCCCACATAATCCAGGCAAATAGCCGTTAATCCGAAATTTCCGGCTGCCGCCCGTTGGACTAGGTTTATCCACCCGCACCCTTATAAATAAGTGCTTAGGGGTAAACCTAACCCCAACGGCTCATTTTCCCCCTTTCCTCTTTCTCTTCTCCTCCGCGCTCAAGCTCACAGAACATCGTCACGGAGACCTCACGCGTGTCACCAGAGCCAATCTGCCGCCGGCTGCGCTCCGCCACGGTTCGCCCCGTGCCGCCGCCAAGATCCGCCGCCGCACCCCCGACCTGCCCGCCGGGAATCGCAAAGGGGCACCAAGCTTGTGCTATTTGCCTCCGTCGCGCTTCACTTCGATCTCCTCCAGTAAGTCTCTCATATCCATTAACTTGCCCTTGCAATTTCTCGATTTATTTCAGATTAGATCTAAGTCAACCTGTCGGTCATTTTCTCTTGTCACGCCGAATTAGGTCGCTCGAATTCATTCTAGCTCATCCAATGGACTGAATATAGACTTCACTTCACTCCCCTACTGCCCATAGTCATTAATTTCACCACAAATCTAGAAATGGAATCTCCAATCTAGGCTCGTGCCGCCCAAATTTTCCGCTCCTGTCTCCGTCACCTGGAAAATCCTCCTTTTCCCGGTTCTTTTGTTCGCAGTAGATACATGGGCAACCATCCATCTTCCTTAAACACTTTTCAATATGTAAGCCTCCATAATTTTTATAATGATGCTTGATACCCGGATAACTTGTAACCTTGCTCTGCAGAATGATACCCCGATAATATTTAGCTTCCATGTTGTCTCGATATCGCTCGCCAATACTCGGGCAACTCATGGTTTCCGAGTCTTATTTCTTATACCCTTCTACCTTGTGCTTTGCAGGTTAATCCCATGGCTCCCAAGAAGCAGGGGAAGCAGCTGGCCAAGGCCAAGACCACCAACTCCATATCCGCCAACTGGGCGTGATCCACGGTTACGAAGGCCAAGTTAGAAGAACTGGCCGAGTTAGGGGTTCTTCCCCCTCAGAAGGATATCCATTGGAGGGTACCGGGTAACGAGACCCGGCCTACACCTGCGAATGATGAGGTAATATGTTTTGTGGAGCACGTGACCCGGGGATTCCGTCCTCCGGGTCACCCTTTCTTTCGCGACATTCTGAGCCACTATGGCCTTCGAATATTTGACATAGGGCCTAACTCTGTGTTAAATATTTCCCACTTCATCGTTCTTTCCGATTCATACTTGTGCACTCCGCCAAGTTTGACTCTCTTCATCGAACTTTTTCAGTGCAAACCGTGTCGCGAAAACGGTGATGGGGCACTTCTCTCCTGCGGCGGCCGGCGGGGTCTCTATCCAGTGCCGCAAGAATTCTCTAATGCCACCTCTCACTCTCAACTCCCACGTCAAACATTGGCAACTTTCATACTTTTACTGCTGGGACACCTCCCCACCCGGCGAAAAGAAACTGCCGGGTTACTCGGAGGGCCTCCTCGATATCTCCGAGACCTTCAACGCCTTTGCCTCTGACTCGGACAGGGAGGCAATCAAACCTTTATTGGCCAAAATCGCTATTCCTTCGGCCCAAGGTCTCATTGGGCTTAACCTGGTGAAAACTTGGGTTGATTTCCGGATCCAACCCAATTCCATCCGCACAAAGTTAATGTGCGAGTACTCGGGGCACACCACGTACTCGCTCCGATACTCCACAAATAGCTTTGCAGCCGGTGACACCAACAAGACTATCAAGGGCTTCTTGAAAGAGAAGTTGGAGGTTATCCGAAATATAGCCGGGTTAGAACCCTTCACGCGCGAGAACCCGGCCCCCGAGGTAAAGATCCGGCTTCCATATTTTTATCTTCACACTTCTCATTTGATACAGCTGATAACCCTCATTCTTATATCTTCTTCTAAGGCCGGTGATGATTTCTGGAAGATTGAAACTCCTCCTAACTCTGAAAGTCCAGAGGAGAAAGAAAACGCAGTTAACTCGGATGAAGGTACAGTCCGAGCTTCACTTAGTTTCTTTGAGATCATTATTGCTCGTTCTTCATTTTCCGACTGTAAACCTTGATAACTTTCAGAACAAGAGGACAAAGACGAAGAAGAAGAAACTGAAGGCAAGGTGGAGTCAGCGAGCGACAAGGACGACGCCGAGCCGCTAGTTAAGGTCGGAGCAAAGAGGAAACCCCGAGGGGTCGTCTTCAAGGTTCCATACCGTTTCCTTTCCTCCAAACCATATTCCTTTGATAACATGCACGAGCTGAACCGGAAGTTATCCAATTGGCCGTATTTGAAGGATCCGCTCGCGACCAAGTGTTGAATGACTCGGAACTTTCCGGGTGACGGCGCTCTTGATCCGGGTTTTTCGTCGTCTCCGGCTCGACGCGCTGGTATTTGCCTGATCCTTTCCTGAATATCAAAGCCTTTCCGAACCATCCCCTTACGGGATAATCCCATGTCTTGCTTGATGTTTTTCAGTTTCGTCCGGGTCCAGCAGTGAGCTCCCCTCGGACTACGTGGTGAATCCCGGGTGAAGTTCCTTTCTTGATGCTTCATCACCTTTTCATCACTTTTTCCAGTTACACGCTAACTGCTTACTTATACTGTTCATAGAGCTGCGGTCACTATTAGCGACCACGAAGATATGGAGACCGATGACCCGGGTAAGGAGAACCCGACTGGTGATATAACTGCTGCAACTGGCGGAGAACAACAAGTGCCACCACTAAACTCGGCCAATCAAGAAGCCGAGTATCCAATTGCCTCACACGTATACGAGGAGGAAGAAGCTGCAGCCTTAGGCACGGGAAGAGGAGCACCAAATTCCGATACCCGGACGACCCAGATACCTTCTCCCGCCAAGACAAGAGCACCTTCTCCGAATCTCCAAGATCCTGGGTCTTTCAACTTGGGCAACAATACTTTCGATCAGATGATGAGCGCTCTCCTTGCTATGAAGGCATCGGAGAGCGATATTCTAGAGCACATGGCAGCAGAGCACCAGGTAACAATACTTGATATCTCGTGGTATCCATCTAGTCCCCAAGTTCCGAACATGACTTGTCGAAGTTGTGCTCGGTACTCTATGCGATATTCGGCTTGCCCTGATACCCGACTGATACTTGTACTTTTTGTCCCTTACAGGCACAGGTCACCCGGTCTGACAAAATTTTGCTCAAGACCGAACAACTTCTGCTCGCCGAGGTGAAGCGGAGAGAGGCCCTTGAGGCTGACGTGGAAACTTTGAAAAAAGATGTCTCCAAATACAAGAAAAAGTGCACCACTGCTCAAACCGCACTGAAGAAATTATCGGACCAAGTTACCGATACTTATCGCATCTTGCTTAGTAAGTTTTTGCTGCCGACTGACTTCATGCCTCTATTTTGTTACATGATACTCGGAATTACTGATATGGCTTTTCTTTGTTTCGACTGCAGGTGCTAACCTTGCGGCCCCAGAAGAAGATGTTGTTGCAAAGGATAAAACTTTAAAGACTGTGCTCCGGACTTTATTTGCCGGCACCAAGTTTATATTGATGTCGTGAAGTGGCCTACTGAGGTATATCCGGGTGAAGAAAATCTTATCCAAGCCTGCTCCACTGTGCCTGCATGGATCGAGATATGGAAACGCTCGGCATGCCGGATTGGTATGACCCGGGCCTTTACGCTGGCTAAGGCTTACTTTCCTAAGCTTGAGCCGGCAAAGGTGATATCCGGGTTTCCAGAATTCAAAGCGGATGGCTCCAAGTTTGGACCCAAGGACTTCAAGGCCGTACAATCCGCAGTGCGTCACTCGGCAACTACTTTGGCCGATAGTATGGATCTGCGTGCGCTTATGAGTTCGTACGATGCTGAAGACAAAATCGTGAAGGAGGACGCACCCCCGCCCTTCGATATTTTGGAGAAATGGACTGCCAATTCGGCCAGGAAGAGGGAAGAAACCGCGAAGAGGGAGGCCGAGTTAGGATCAGAGCCAACCACCTCTACACCGGCTGTCCTCCCGCCTGTCCGTCCTGATGTGAAGAATCCGGGTGACGATACCGGGAGAGCTAAAGAGCAGGCCCAGGACCAAGACACGGAGGGCAAGGGCAAAGATGTGGACCCTACTCAGGAAGCCGAGTAAACAAATGCCATCACGATACCTTGGTCGTTTCGATGTTTTTGTTCGAAACAGATGTTCTTTTATCGGTGCACCTATGCACCTTTGATATTAGTACCGAGATCTGTAACGCACTTTAATTCCTTGATATACCTCGTGCCTCTTCTGGCGTTTGGATGAACTTGATACTTATCTGGTTTTTGAGCTTATTCTTGATATCCGACCTTCTTTATGTTTTCCTTTTGTGAGACTCGGTTTCCGAGTATCGTGGGTTTCGACAAGTGGACTTTTCTCTAAGTACCCAAGTCCCCAAGATTCGGATGTTGGGGTTTTTCGAGCTTAGTGACTAAACAACTTGTTTCTGTTTCGAAACCCGCAGTCCCCAAGGCCCGAATTTCCGAGTCTGGGATATGTGGTCTTTTCGAAGAGAACAAGTTTGTTGTTGCTAAGCCCAAACCCGGAGCCGTTTCACATAGGAAATGAAGTTATGCTTGATAAACGTTGAGTTTCCGGCTATTAGCCTTGTACTCTGCATAACGTGTGGTTTAGATGACCCTTTTGACTATCTTGTACTGTATGCCGGCTTTCGCATGGATACCATGTTGTTACATCTATACGAAAACAGGGTCAGGCAAGTCCCATTGGGCTTCATGGCTGATTGTAATCGTAAGCGAGCAAATCATGCCACTTTAGTGCGAGTCACATCAAGCTTAAGTAAGAAAAGTCAAGAAAATTTGGCTCCTTTGTCCGGTTATAAGATTGCAGGCGTACTCGTTTGCAAGTAATCGGCCCTTATAACTCATAGGCATCAAGGCCGGGTCTTTGGGTTTGTAACTGTGCTATTCAAGCAATCAACCCCCAAGACCTATATATATGCAACATACTTGATGATACTGATGGACTGATAGCAATGAATACTACTTACCTGTAACCGAAATAAACATCATAACAAGATAAGACTTGATAACCATCTCTTTATTGATACGAGAAAATTTGGGTCAGCAGGCCGCCTCATTAAAAACCTTCCAGTCCCCTTAGGTACCCTGGATAGGAAAAGAGTGCGTCTAAAACCTGCTGCCCGTTACATTGTTTAGTTCTTCTTGGGAATCGGTCCGGAACTGACGTGACCGATACACATTCTCCACTTGTTAGTCTTTTTCATAAGGAGTATCGGGTTTGCTAGCCAATCCGGGTGAGGTGTTTCCATGACGCGGCTGGCTGTGAACGGCCGTGCAATTTCTTCTCCTATGCCAGATTGTTTGGGAGAATCACCCTTGATGAAAGCCACCATATTAGTATCTTGTGCTGCCTTGGACTTTGCTCTTTCGTCTTCAGTACTCGGCCTTTTCAGTGCTGCTCTGTCATCCGGGTCTGCCTGAGACCGGTAATGCTTGAGTTCCTCTTTTCTGCACGCTTGCTCAGCCATTGTTGCGTCTCCTTCATCGCATTCAGCTGCTATATCCCGGCTTCCATGTATGGTGATGGTCTGCTTAGGACCCGGGATTTTTAGCTGTAGATACACATAACACGGCCTAGCCATGAATTTAGCATAGGCCGGCCTTCCGAATAGCGCGTGATAAGGACTGCGCAACTTAACCACCTCGAAAGTGAGCCACTCAACTCGATAATTGTCCTTTGATTCCCCAAAAGCTACTTCCAATGCGATTTTTTCCTCGGGGCACGCTGAGTGACCCGACACTATCCCATGAAAAATTGTTGTACTTTTTTGTAGCTGAGATTCCTTGAGACCCATGCGTAGAAAGGTTTCCCAGTACATGATATTGATGCTGATTCCTCCATCCATCAGGACCTTTTTCAGCTCGTACCCATTGACCTGTGGTGCGACTACCAATGCTAAGACTCCCGGGTGTTCTATTCTTTCCGGGTGATCTCTTCTGCTCCATGTTACATCCTGTTCTGACCACCTCAGATATCTCGGAACGGCCGAAGAAACCGAGTTTACCGCTTGCTTCAGTATCTTTTTGTCCTTGTTAGAACTTCCTGTAGTATGCACGTGATATTGACCCAACTGTTTGGGGTTAGCCTGGAAACCTCCAGCTCCCCCTTGATTGTTGCCCTGATTTCCGGCTGCCGGGTAACCGGCTGGGGGTGGGCCGTTGCCCGGGTTTCCACCTGGACCCGGTCCTCCTCCTCGGCCCGCACCTCGCATGGCTATGTTCACTTCCTCGTTCTTCCATTTCTGTAGGTCGGCGCATTGCTCCAAGGAGTGGTTAGCCGGCCTACCGTTCCTGCTGTGCTTCGGGCACGCCATTCTGAAGATGTCCCAATTGTTGCTCGGTCTTGGCGGCCCTTGATAGTTTCCTCCATTGTGGTTCCCCGTATTAAAATTTCCTTCTGCCCTAGGCCTTGAAGACCCGGCTTCAGTGTTGGCGACAAACTCGGAGCCTCTCTCAAACGGGCGCTTGTTCTGGTTGTTTCCGTTGTTACCCGGCGCTGATCCATTGCCGGTTCTTCCGTTATTACTTGTGTTTGCTTTTGCTTTTTTGTCATCAACTTCCTCTTCTGTAGTATCCGTTGCAGCGTGTTTGTTGCATGCATCCATCAGTTCTCCCATCGTGACCTCTGAAGCATTCCGGCTAGATTTCATGCGAGTTAGTTTTTGCACTAAGGGTGTGTACTTGCATGTTTTTTCCATAGCTTGTAATGCATCCTTGGGCTGAATATCTGTGGACGAATGAAGTATTTCCATGACCCGGCGCACCCAGCTGCGTGCCGACTCTCCCTTTTTCTGGACGCATCGTTCTAGGTCGTCGATAGTGAATAACTTTCTGCACGTCCCATGAAAGTGCTTGATAAACGCGGTTTTCAACTCCTCCCAAGACTTGATAGATCCTTCCGGTAGATTAGTGAACCATAACTTTGCTGCTCCTTCTGACATCATCAAGTACATGAACTTGGCTTGGAGATTCTCGGATGCATTGCGAATCGACATAGCCATCTCATAACTGCTCAACCATGTTTCTGGATCCATGGTCGGTTCGTAATTCACTACTTTACCCGGCTCTTTGAATTTTTCCGGGTAAGGTTCAGCCCTGATGCTATCCGAGAGACACTTATGTCCTGCAAGAATGGTCGAAACTGGCCTTACTCGGGAAACGTGTGATCCCGCGGGGGGGTACGGCTGGACGTGGTACTGCTGGTGGCCCATGTACCGCAGACCCGGCCACGGCCCTCCTGGCTCTGGAACTATCCACGACAGCTTGCGCTGCTGATGCAGCCGGTGCTACCTGAATACGGGGAGGAGGCGGCATTTGCTGCTGCTCTTCCCTCCGCCGTGCTGAGCTTGTCTGGATATTTCCTGTATTGCCTCGCTGCTGACTGGCGTATGGTGTCCCATGCATTCCACTTCTGTGATCCGGATAATTAGCTTGTTGCGCCACCGCGGTGTGCATCATATCTATCGCCCGCCGGGTCTCCTCTGCGTGGGGCGACTCTCTCACGGGGATTAGATTCAATGCGAGTGTTGCCGCGTACACGTTGTCCATGGGATTGTTGTAGTGACCTACCGGTGTGCGAAATTGTGACGGTGGTGGTGCTGGTAATGTATTGCCGATTGTAACTCTAGTCTGGGGTAAAGGTAACCCGGCCTGCTCGTTTGCCGGCTGTGTTCCCGCAGTTGCCGGTTGAGGTGCAGTTCCTTGGTTCGCCGCTGGAATCGGCTGATCTTGAGGTGTGATAAACAACGCAGCCGGATTTATAACCCCACCCAACGCTGGTAATCTGGTTTGGTGCCTTTGATGTATTCTAGTCGTTTCCTCTCGGAGCCGGGTTTCCAGTGCATCCAGCTCACGTTGACGTGTAGCCATCCCTTGCCTTTCTGCTTCTACTTGCCTTCTCTGTTGCTCCAATGCCCGACGGACTACATCTAGATCCCTAACACGTTCCGCCGCGTTTTCTGGAGTGATAACCGTGGCAAGAACTGTGGGATCTAGAATCAGATTGTTATCGAACAGGGCCGGGTGTCGTGGATTTGAAGGACCCGCCCCTGGTGTCCGGTTGGCTAGGAATCCGAACGTATTTGCCTGCAACTCGTCGTCTGCTGCGCGGCTGGTAACCGACGCCGACTCTCCATCGGACCGGGTTTCCATTAGCCGCACCTTGCTGCTGGGTCAATGCTTGTGCCGCTCCGACTGCGGCCGCGGTCACGTTCTCCTGATTGAGATTGGTCGCGGGAGCCGTGTAGACCGCAACCCGGCGCACAATGCTTGGCGCGAATTCATGCTGTTCCTCTTTGCTGCTATTTTCCTCATACCGGTTCTCCAGCAGATGCAGGATAGATTCGGTATCATCTTCTCTCTCGACCCGGCAATGCGGGGTCCATACCGGCCCCTCCGGTTGTTCCCACTTCGTGGTGGGTTTTTTCTGTCGGATCTGTTGTTCCAACTGATTCTTCCCCATTTGATTGAATGTATGTGGCCTCCCCTGACACAGAATCAAATCCAAAGTCGTCAGGGATCGAACCGGAAGTACGTACTATACCGATGAAGACGTTGATCCGGCCGATTGTCACGATAGATCCGGATTCGAGATGATCCAATTCTGGCCCCCAGCCGGAATCGTCCACCATCTTCTCTCCTTCGTGGTCGGTGTAGATCTCGCCGATGACTAGATTCTCCATATTCTTCCGAGCTTCTCCCGTGATGTAAACACCTTTGGACGCAGGCCCCACGGTGGGCGCCAACTGTCGTGGGATAATCACGGCAGACGTTACCAGGGGTAACTTATCTTGGGGTAAGACGACACAGGTGTTTGGGAGAGGGTTTAGCTCAGAGGAAAACATGATGATATTCGATCTGGTAGCCGGCAATCAAGTTGCCGAGTCTCCGATCTCTAGATAATAACTTAACTCTCGTGTTACACTCGATATTCGATATCAGGCGATATTGCTAGAACTCTTGGATCTCTCTAAACTAGACCTAGGGGCAGGCTTATAAAGCACCCGGACCCCCTGGCTATCCGAAACCCGGCTTCATGGCAAGCAAGAGAACAAGCACAAGGTCAATGAGCACAAGAAAAATTGCTAAGAAAAGGAAGAGTACAGGAACCGAGTAGGGTGTCCTTTACTGCTGTTACTTGTCTTTTCTTTTCGGCTAAGTGGTGGGATGCGTTACTATGAATGTTTTCTAAGTGGCTAAGTATTTGCAACTCTACCTTTGGACTCTTGTGACTCGAATACCAATAAAGCAGTAAACTGCGGGTAGAGCTGAGACGAAAAGAAAGAGGGAATAAGAAATGCAACTCGGGGACTTGCATGGAAACGCAACCCGGCATCGAGCCAGGATTGCTCAAATTGACTAATTTAGAAATAAACAAGTGTGGATAAAAACTGAGTAGCAAGCAAAACGAAAATAGTCTGATACATTTGCTCCCGGCATCCCGGTGATCTGATAAGTGTTTGAGTAAAGAGTTTGCAGGATAAAATCAAGTCGAGGTAGAGGTGTTGTCGGTGCTGGCCTTGGTTGCTTTATCCTCAGTGGTGGTCTTGGTCACGTCCACCTCCGAGCTGGCATCTACTGTCTTGGCGCCTTCCTCTTCGGCGCTGGCGTTGGTCGCGTCCGCTTCCGAGTGGACGGGGACGGACTGCTCCATCTCGACGTCGTGCTCGGTGGCTACCCGGTCAGAGGTGGCCGTGGCCACCGAGATGGTCCCTGCTGCCGAGGAGGAGCCAGAAGCTTGGGCGCGGAGATGTAGCGTGTCGTCGAGGGCGGCTCCTGATGAGGTGCCGAACCCGAGGGCGACTGTGTCGATCTCCTCGACCTCTTCATCGCTACTCGCGACGGCGACACCCTTCCCCTTCCCGGCCTTGCTTCTAGGTGACTCGAAGAAGCCCAAGTCCAAATCTGATTCTGCATCTTCATCCTCTTCCTCGTCCGCCTCCACCTCGGTGTCGGGCTCGGTGAGGCCGTCGATGAAGGTGGCCGTGTCAGCATATTCCGCAACCTCATGCGCAATCAGCTTGCGCATGGTCACGCAGTTGGGGTCTGTCTCCCACTTGGAATCGTCGCGCTTCCCGCGGATAATCTGCATGTTCAAGTTTTCATACCAGGAGGCGACGCAGAGTAGCATCAGATCAGCACCCGCCCGAGCTCCCGAAGCGCGCCATTTCTTCAATTCGGCCTTCACGCCTTGCAGCTTAAGAGCAAGCCCGCGAATGGTTGTTGGCGCGTCCTCCTGTGGCCAGAAAAGCTTGTGCAGCTGAAAGCCAACGCGCACCAGATCGGTGCCCACGCTGGCTAGGCGTTGGAACTGCCCTCGCATCACCAAGATACTTTCATCAATCGCTGCTCTGGTGTCCGCAGGCTCTCCCTTCTCGATGCGAGCTGCTTGGGCCTTGGCCAGGGCAGGGGCGCAAGAGGACACGATGTCGGGAAAGACTTCTGCAAATTCTATTGAGAAATTCAGCAACAGAAACAGAGAAGAGATAGCACCGAGAAGAAGAGAAGCAGAAGAAAGAACACTTACGATTCAGATCGTAGCGCAGTCCCTGCAGCTGGCTCTTCCAGGCTTCCTCGTTGGATACATGCTTCTCCTCGAGCAAGCGGAGCCCCTCCAGCTGGGTGAAGAGACCAGCGTTGGCTTTCTTTAGCACCTCGCACTCCTGCTCGAGGGCCTTTTCCTTGGCTCTGGCTGCCGCTTCGTTCTTCTCCTTCTCGGCGATCAAGTTCTTCTTCTCGGCACCAAGGTTGACGGCATCCTGGAGCGCAGTGCGCAACTGCAGTTGCAGATTCTCTATCTCCGTAGTATGCTCACTCTGCAGGGCGGCAGATTGGCTTGCCAGTTGCACCTCCACCTCAGCAGGTTTGAGGCAGTCTTGATGCTCCTCGGCAAATTTCTTGTGATCTTCTGCGGAGAGACAAGCAAGGTTAGCAGAGAAGCGAAGAAGTAAAAGAAACAAGATCTGGCCGAGTGGACGGCAACTTACCTTCTAGTCTCTTGATGGTGGTCTCGGCGTTCTCCACAAATGCACGGCAGTTCTTGTGCTCTTCAGCCAGAGCCTTAAAATTCTCTGCAGAGTAGGGTTAGTTAGCGCAAAAAGCAGGAGCGGGCGTAAACAAAAAACGCAAGAACCGCGTAGCTAGAAGCGTACCTTCAACTTCAGACAGCCTCAGTGTGCTGCTCAACACATTCTTGTCGGCTGCCTCGGCAGCTACCTTCTCCTTCTCCAGGGCAGCAATACGCCTTCTGGCGATATCATGGTTCCAGAGTAGCCGACGGTGCAGGTCGGTACGCTTCAGAACGCTATTCTGAGAAGTGAAAGAAAAACAAGTCAGACAAAGAAGTAAAGATTCAACCCGAGAAGGCAGCTACTCGGGAGAGCATCCGCCTACTCGGCCAGAATCTCGGGGACTGGGTGATGGATAAAGGAAGAGAAAACGAGTAGAAGAGAAGAAAGAATGCAACTCAGAGAGGAAGAGTTAAGGCTTACCGCGTAAGACTGCTCGAGATCCTCGGCAATCTTCCGGTGCACGAACATCTTGGCAGCGAGAGTAGCGGCGTTGGAGGAGACGGTCATGGGCTTGTAACCCAAGTCCACTTTGTTCCAATCGACGCGCATATGGTCGATGTCGCCCAGCTCGATGCCATTCCATTTGGTAGTGCCGAGAACGTTGCTGTCCCACTTGGCATCAATGAAGCCGACCATGTCGAGTATTTGCTCGAGGCTCTGAGATGTTATCGCCTGGTCCTGAACTCCGCGAGAAGCAATGGAGATGGACTTGTCTTGGTTTGCAGCCGGGAGCCCGGAGTTCACTGCCACGGCTTTCCTCCCCTTCTGAAGAGCAAGTTTCTTATCCTTGGGGGAAAGGCCGATCTGGTGCTGCTTGCTAACCTTCACCATGTAGTCTGGGAAGCGGGGCTGATCGACGGCAGCAGCGGCGGCAGCAGTGGCGGCAGCAACCGCGCTGGGATCGCGAATCACCAACTGACCGGACTGGCCAGTCGATGTTGGCGGCGGCATCAACTCGGTAGCCCGCTTCATCGCCTTCTCTTTCTGAGCAGTTGGCTTCTCGTTCTTCTGCTTCTCGGGCTTCTTCTTCTCAGCCTTCGCCTTCTCGGCGGCTTTCTTCTCGGCTGCCTCCTTCTCTGCAGCATCTTGGGCATTCTTCCTAGTGACCGGCCTAGCCGGAGGGCTGGCTGCCGCCTTGGTTTGCTCTGCAGAGGAGGAGTCTGGCGGGGCGTTGTCTGGGTCAGTTGGCGGCGCCAGGGGCGCGCTATCCGGTGCGCCATCTGGCTGGGCGCTACTCTGCGCGGCGCCTGGTTGCGCGTCGCTCAGAGGATACTGCTCTGTCATAACTGTGTCTTCTACCCGCTGCTCGGCAGCGGGACCTTCTTCTTCGGCAGCCCCTGTGGCTGGCTGCTCCTGTTCAACTTCTGGCCGCTCAAGGGCGGCGTTATCTTGCATCTCCTGGTATTGGTTTGGGGTCTCCTCGGCGGTGTTGGCAGGAGGAGAAGGGGGCCTATCCTGGTGAGCAGCATCCTGCGCTTCTGATTCTACGCGGGACTGCTGCTCCAGCTCTGCATCTTGAGCATCAGTAGTCTTTGCTTGCGCGTTAGCAGCATTGGCCTCGTCGCCGTCGAGGTCGATAAGATTGTCGACATCAACGACAGCCTGTTTCTTGGCCTGGTCGGGCGCGAAAGCAGCATCCGCATCCAATGGAGCTCTGATGAAAAAAGAAAGTTCAGAAGTTAGAGGGGGGCAGAGGAAGATTGAGAGAAACAACATAGCACAAGATTGGGAGTTAACCGAGAAGGAACTTACGCTTTGGTGGAAGGGATCGTTCGTCTCGTTCTTTTCACGACCGTGTTGGTCGTCTTCTTCTCGGTCGGCTTCTTCTTCTTGGCGGGGGGCTCTTGGACGCCACTGCCTGTCCGCTTGCGGGTAACAGGAGCGGCGACGGATAGGGGATTGACCTCAATGGCTCCCTCGTTCTCGTTCTCGTTCTCGTCCTCATCTTCATCAGCCTCATATGTGAATTCGAGAAAAAAGAGAAGCAGATCAGAAACAACAAGCAATGGGTTAGCGCTTCTCGCAAACAAGCAAAGTAAGCATTCAGTTACCTTCGAACTCGTCCTCAGACCATTCACGAAGAGACGCGTCTACGCGATGCTTCTCCATCGTGGGGGAGTGAGGAAGGTTAATCTGGTATGTGGTCTCAAAGGAGGCCTCATCGTCCTCTTCTCGGTCAGCGAACCAATTGCCCTCGAAGCGCTCACAGCTCTCAGCAAACTGGCGGTCGAGGACCTGAAGAACAAAGAAGTATCATAAGTTAGCCGAATAGCATGAAGGCGTTCTACCCGAATAGGCGTGCAAACACAAAGCACACTAAGCCTAGGCAAGTTTGCTAAATATCCTACTCGGAAAGGCATGCAGACATCAAGCATATTAAGCCAAAGAGTTGCTCCTAAGTATGCTACCCGACAAGGCGTGCAGGCACTAAGCACACTAAGCCTAGGCAATTCTACTAAGTACTCTACTCGGCATAGAATGTGGTTGCTAGTCGTAGCAAGAAGAGGAAGTTATCTACTCGAATTGCATATGCAGAAAGCAGAGTAAGGAGAACATACCCGCGGAATCGGCTTCGTGCGGCTGAATGGGATGAACCCATACTGCCAATTGTCGCGGAGGCCCGTGGTCAGGATGGACCTTGCGTGCGCGGGAACGTCCGCGTTGCTGAGCTCGATGATGGTCGTACGAGTGCAATCGCGGGGGCCTCCCAAATAGCACATCAGGTGGCAGCGTTGCTGCAGAGGCAGCACGCGATTCTTGATCCAGCAGGCGACGGGATCTTCGCTCTTGAGACCTTCTCCGTTTAGAAGAGCGAGCCGCTCCTCCATCTGCATTGTGTTGCGGTTGTTGTGGGGCTTCGTCTTCCAATTCTGCCCGGATGGAGCACGGTTGTTCCAGGCAGGCAGATTGATGCGATCTGTTACCTTTCCCCCCTCCGTGGCGGGGATGTTCTTCACGTAGAGGAAGGATTTCTGCCACATACGGACGGAATCCAAGCCCTTGATGCGAGGCTGATTGGTTCCCGTCCGCTGCACCATCATGGAGCTGCCGGTGTCGGTTACTCGGCTGCCGGCGGCCGCGCCATCCTTCTTCCCTTTGCTCTGTTGGCGGAGGTGGAAGTACTTCAGCCAGGTGTCCGTCGTGGGACGGATACCGAGGAAGGCCTCGGACACCACGGCGTGGTAGGCGAGGAAGACGACGGAATTTGGAGGGAGGTGATGCATCTGGACACCGAAGTGATCCAGAAAAGAGCGGAGAAAATCGGAAGCTGGCAGGCCGAATCCTCGCTCGAAGTGAGCGAGGAAAACGACGTGCTCGCCCTCCCGCGGGGCCGGAACGATCTCGCCATCGGACGGCCGGCACTGAACACCAGGAGGAACTCTCCGGGTGTTCACGAGCCAGGAACAGTCGTCGACGGTGACATGAGAACCAGCCCAGCCGGCGCGAGACATGGCCACGAGTAGGAAAGTGGGAAAAGTTGGAAGGATTTGGGCGAGTCCGCAGCGGCGCAGAGAGTTGTGCGGCGGCGGAGAGCTCGGCGGCGGAGAGGAAACAGAGAGGCGAAAGAGGAAAAGTGCGGAGGAAGGAGAAAAGGAAGTTACCGGCGGGGGTATTTATATCCTCTCCACGGATTACCGTTACCATCGGGGTAGTGGGATCGATCGTGGCCATAACGTTCGTGTGGTGGGGTCTGTGGCCGGTTAGAAACGCACTCAAGCGCGGGACGCGCGCGTAACGGCCGCAATTGATCCCACGACCAGATCGTGGCCTATTATTACTCTTGATGGGACATGACGAGATGGCGGGCCCACTGCGTGAAAACTGGGCGCGTGGCACGTCGTGTCCTGGGCAACGAGACGACGGGGGCGCGGATGCTTGACACGTGTCCGGTTGCAGCACGGAAGGCTGGATCGTGCTCTGCGCTGCAGAGACTCAGTTTGCGAAAATTCTCTAAGTCTTTTTACTCGGTTGCAGAGAAGAAACCTAGCTCTATTCGGAAGAGAGGAAACCCAAGGTACTTTCTAGAGTACTACTCGGAGGTTTTACTCGGCATCTTGAGGTTCAAGGGCTGTGTTATAAAGATTGGTTTTAAGCTGGCAGAGCCTAGTGAACGAGTTCGCAAGACTCTACCATCTTCGGGGACTAATGTCGGGGGGGTTACCCCCGAGTAGGGTAAAGGCAAGTGATAAAGGCAAAGGTCAGAAGAGAAGTTTGGTCGAGTAGCCGCCTACCCGGTAAACTGCTACCCGGTCGACTGCTACTCGGTCTTACGGAAAGATGACCAGAAGAAGGAATCAATCAAATTCTATCCATTCGAGTAGAAGAGTTGGCCCGAGTAAAACTGGCGGGAACCTACTCGGGCCAGAAAGTCAAAGGAGCCGTTCTGACACAGGATCCCGCGTATCCTGGGTCCGTACTTGGCACTATTCGAACCACTGTTCATCTGGGACCGGCCTGCCTGACAGTGACAGTGTGGAAGCAGGCGGTCGCAGGATAAGGGGGCCCTACTCTGTGTTTGGCACAGTGATACCAGTCTGTCCCTTGGTTTTTCCCAACGACTTTCCGGATGCAGCCAAGATTAGGAACCAAAGCTATCAGCGGGAACTCGGAAGAAGGACGATGTGCACACTATGTCGACACTTGTCCATGTTTGGACGTATCCGGCTGGGCACCGTGTATATAAGGTGCCCCGCCGCCTCCTGCGCGAGGGATCGCACACACACGTTGGGATCGAACACTAGAAACCCTAAGTTCTTGACCTAGTTCATCACGTAGAGAGGAGAGTGGCTACTCGGTAGCAAGATCCATTGTACTGTGGCTACTCGGTGAGACATCATAATACACAAAGAAAGGCAGGAGTAGGGGTTTTACCTCCTCACGAGGGCCCTGAACCTGGGTAGATCTTGTTGTTTGCAGTGCTTTGTTCTTGCTTCACGCGACTACTCGTCACGTGATCCCTCCCCGAATACCTCCAGCGTCCTTCGTCCCCACATCTTTAGCCATCCTATGGCATTTGCCGTGACACCACCACGACACGCATCCAGGACAAGCAGATTCGGGAAACAGAAGACTGGAGGACTAAGCTAGGAGCCTTTGTGCTGGAAATGGAATGTGAGTTGTCGCTACCCTTCACCTTGTTTGGTTTTAATCTTTGCCTCTTCTTCTACTCATTCTCTCTTCTTCTTCTCGGTTACTCTTCTGATCCAAACTGTCATTTCCTCATCCAGATATCTTCCCGGAACTCCGTGTCGCTAGTGAAACTGCTGTGGATAAAGCGAGAAAAGCCAGGGCAGCAGCCGGTCTGAGTGTTGATGATACTTCCAGCATTGATGATCATCTCGTCAATCTGAAGACCCAAGTACGCTCTCTCAAAGGCTTGGGTACCTCCATGGTGTCCACTGCAATCAAGCTGCACAAGCTGTTCTGGCCCGACCGAGATGTCCCGGAAACCTTCCGCGGCATGGCAGCCAACCTGGACCATGTCAAAGAAGAACTGAAGAAATGGCGCGCTTCCGCAGCTCGGGCAGGAGCTGACGAGATCCTCCATTTCATCTTATCCTGGTACGGGAATTTGGACCTTGAGAGGATTGGCACTCGCAGAAATGGCTCCAAGTGAACTGCGCGTCCCGATGTGTCTCACGCTGAAAAGAAGTGGCATACGAGATTGCCTCCTACGCTGAGACCAGCCAGTACATCGACAGCCCCACCGAGCCGGATACAGATGTTGATGAAGGGGATGATGAGGAGTAGGAGGAGGCCTAGTTCGAGGAAGATGCCGGCGAAGACCAAGGCCGAGATGAGAGGAAACCGAGCAGGAGGAGTCTGAGCACGGAGAGGCCGAGCAAGAGGAGCCCGAGCAGCGTGGTCAAACGGAAGACTCCGGGATGGAAGCCAACCCGGAGACCGAGCAGCCGCAACCCACCGCGGAGGAGGCGGAGACAGAGGAGCCGCAACCCTCTTCCCAGCGCTTCAGTCACTCAGGCCTCCAACAACTCTGCATCGGAGCCAATCTCCACTACTCCAACTTCTTCTGCGGCCGAGCCTACCTCTACAACTGCTGCCTCAGAGCCAGTGGCGCCTACCAGCACCAACTCCGATACCACTACCTCCACCGTCGTTTAAATTCATGCAGTTCTTATCTTAAAACACTTTATCAGATCCCCGGGATGCCGAGTGCAGATGTAATAAAAACACTTATGTTTTATCTCGAGACTCAGTTTTATTTGTTTCACTTTTAGCAAGACTGGCTTGATGCCGGATTGCGTTGTAATGCAAGTCCCCGAGTTGCATTTTTCTTCGACTTGTCTTTTTGTCTTTGCTCTTACCTGCCACTTGTGGATTTTTGGTAGTCGAGTCACAAGATTTCAAAACCAAGTTTCAGATACTCAACTACCTTGAGATTTGGATTCTAACGCTGCCCACCACTTAGCCGAAAAGAAAACAGAGAAGTAAATACACCCTACTCGGTTGCTGCACTTCTCTTTTCCTTAGCAATTTTTCATGTGTTTATTGACCTTTGGCTTGTTCTCTTGCTTGCCATGAAGTCGGGTTACGGACAGCAGCAGAGTCAAAGAGTTGGCCCTTGAGTTTAAACACACTACTAGATATGTGCATGAAATTCTAAGTAGACTAACCGAGTTGACAAAGGAAATAAAGTAAACAACATAAGGCAAGGTTTTTGCACAGGCAGCCCCCGAGTTTGAATTCGGAGTGCCAACTTGAATTTTAACTCGGTTAAAGGGATACATACAAGTTTTTCTCATGAATGGAAACGACGAAGTAGAGCTACATTCCAAGGACGTTTGGATTCCTCTCCGGCTCTATCCGGCCTGTTCTTCTGCGGTGCCTGTGCGTCAACTAGATAATAGGCATCATTGTGTAGAGCCTTGCTCACAATGAAAGGTCCTTCCCACGGAGGGGATAGCTTGTGCATCAGGGCCGTTCGCTGCACTGGCCTAAGGACCATGTCTCCTTCTTGAAAAACCCTTGGGTTTACTTTCCGGCTATGATAGCGCCTCAGGCTTTGCTGATATATGCTGAATGTGACAGAGTTAACTCTCTTGCTTCTTCTAGCAAGTCGACGTCATTTTCTTGAGATTCTCTCGCCTCTTTTTCAGTGTAGAGTGTTACTCTGGGCGAGTCATGCTCTAGGTCAGTGGGCAACACAGACTCAGCTCCATATACCAGGAAGAATGGTGTGTATCCGGTTGATCGGTTAGAGGTAGTCCTTAGATTCCACAACACCGCCGGCAACTCGTCCATCCAACAACCAGGGGTTCGCTGTAATGGCTCAATCAGCCTTGGCTCCATTCCGGATAGGACCATGCCATTTGCTCTTTCAACCTGCCCAGTTGAGGCTGGATGCGCCACTGATGCAACATCTAGCCGGATCCGCTTCTCCTTGCAGAATCTTCCGAATGCGCCCTCAGCAAAGTTTTTGCCATTATCAGTTATGATCAACGAAAAAAATAGCGTGCTATCCAAAATAGCGTGGGCCTTCTCGAGAGGCTATAAAAGATATAGCGGGATATAGCGAAGTTACGTTTAAAATAGCGTGATGAAAAAAATGGTGCAAAATAATCCAAATATTAAAGATTTTAGGCTAATCAACACTACAAATTTGTCCAAAAGCAATGCATGCATAACCAGGTAACCATTTCAAATGTCAAGGCCAAGTCCATGGCACAAATACAAATACAAGGTGAGATGTGAATCTGTAGTTAGCCTGTTACGTCTCTTTGTGTGATATGCATATGGCAAGAAACATGCATACACTACCCAAATTTAATTATATAAAAGAAACATGCATCAAGTTCAACTATTTAACTGCAAGCAGTGTTGTATAAGAAAAAAACTATATGAAAACAACATAATTTGGACTACTGCATGCTATAATAATATAGCGCGCTATAGCGTTACCTAGTTTAGCGCGATTTAGCAAGCTAAAAACGTCATTAGCTCTGTAGCGGCAACTTTTGGCCAAATATAGCGTAGCCCCTCAAATTAAGCTATAGCGTGCTAATAACCGGGAAATAGCGCGCTATTTTTTTCAATGGTTATGATGTTGTGTGGGTAGCCGTATCTCAGAATGATATCCTTTAGGAAACTCATAGTTGTGACTCCATCACACTTCCGAATAGGCTTGACCTCAATCCACTTGGTGAATTTATCAACCATGACCAAGATGTGAGTCATGTTGCCTCTAGCCAGCTTGAAAGGGCCTACCATATCCAAACATCAGACATCAAATGTCCAAGTAATGGGAATGGTCTTCAACTCGGATGCTGGCATATGAATCTTGCTTGCAAACCTTTGGCACCCGTTGCACTTTCTCACTATATCTTCAGCTTGCCGCAAGGCAGTGAGCCAAAAGAATCCATGCCGAAAAGCCTTGTTGACCAGTGCCCGAGAAGAGGCATGATGCCCGCATTCTCCCTGGTGTATTTCTCTGAGAATCTATTCTCGTTCCTCTGGCTCAACGCAGCCTTGCAGCACGCCAGTAGGACTCCTTCTGTGCAGCCCCTTGTTGATGATGGCGTAGCCCTTGGATATTCTCTGTATTTGCCTGGCTGTGACCCCATCACTCGGCAATGAGCCATCCGTTAGACAGGATAATATGGGCATAGTCCAACTCGGTGTCTCCCGGATGGGAAACACCGGTTCGTCCACTTCCATTGGATCAGCTACCATGACCTCTCCTGAGTTGGAGACGAGTCCCCGAGTACTAAGAAATGATCCCCTCGATGAACGCAGCAGCCCCCGAGTTGAGTGAAGCAGTCCCCGGGTTGCAAATGCCAGTCCCCGGGTTCTCCTTTGCGGCTTTCCAATCAATTTCCATGGGGACAGCTTCCGATCCTGGCAGAGATGGAATGAATATGGATTCCGAGTTGGGGTATGGCTTTCTCAAATGCTCCAAGGCAACCCCAGCTGGGATAAATTGCCGAGAAGACCCCAACTTGGACAGTGCATCAGCTGCATCATTCTCAGCTCAGTGTATATGGTGAAATTCACACCCCTCAAAGAACCCAGACATAGTTTGCACCAGAAATCGGTAGGACGCAATGTTGGTATCCAAGGTATCCCAGTTGCCGGAAACTTTCTGAACCACCAAATCCGAGTCGCCATAACAGACAATGCGATGAACTCTGATCTCCCTGGATACCCTCAAGCCATGTACTAATGCCTCATACTCTGCCACATTATTGGACGCCTTGAAATGGATCTGCAGCACGTACTTGAGTTGATCTCGCTTGGGTGACGTGAGCACCATGCCAGCACTAAGCCCTTTTTTCACTTTGGAGCCATCAAAATGCATCTTCCAGAAGTTGGTTTCCGGCAAGGGAGGATCGTACTGCATCTCAGCCCAATCCACCAAGAAATCTGCCATAGTTTGTGACTTGATTGCTTCTCTTCTCGCGTACAGAGGAGTGTACGCGGCTAGCTCAATTGCCCACTTGGCTACCCGGCCACTCGCATCCTTGTTGCCCATGATCTCCAAGATGGGAGCAGTGCTCACCACTGTGATGGGATGCTCTTGGAAGTAATCCTTGAGCTTCTTGGCACCTAGGTACACGCCATATGTCATCTTATGGTAATGCGGGTAGTTTTGCTTGGAGCTGGATAGCACCTAGCTGAGATAGTACACTAGTCGCTGCACAGTCTTGCCTTCCTCTGTTCTTTCCACCACTATCACCAAGCTGACTACCCGGTTGGTTGCTACGATGTACAACAACATTGGCTCCTTGGGCAGAGGGCTTGCCAGGATGGGAGCGCTACCCAGCATGGTCTTGAGCTCTTTGAAGGCCACATCAGCTTGTGGTGTCCAGACGAATTTGTCACTCTTCTTCATGAGCTGGTAGAGAGGCAAGGCCTTCTCACCCATTCTTCCCAGGAAGCGGCTAAGGGAAGCCAAGCATCCGGTAAATTTCTGCACATCCTTCAGTGATCTCGCCAAAGACATGCTCTCTGTAGCCTTTATCTTTGAAGGATTGGCCTCAATGCCCCGACTGGATACCAAGAAGCCGAGCAGCTTGCCAGCCGGAACGCCAAAAGTGCACTTAGTCGGATTCAATTTCATCATGTACTTGCGTAGGCTAGCGAATGTTTCCTCAATATAACTAAGCAGAGTATGTGTTTCTTTTGTTTTGATGACAATGTCATCTACGTACACCTGCACATTCTTGCCGATTTGGTCATGCAAACATTTCTGCATGCACCTCTGGTAAGTAGCCCCAGCATTCCTCAACCCAAAGCACATAACACGATAGAAATAAGCCCCGTACGGGGTAATAAAAGCAGTCTTTATTTGATCATCCAGATTAAGAGGTATCTGATGAAAACCAGAGTAGGCATCAATGAAAGACAAAAGCTCGCACCCAGAAGTGGAATTGATCACCTGATCTATGCGGGGTAGCGGGAACGGGTCCTTGGGGCAAGCCTTGTTCAAGTCGGTGTAGTCCACACACATGCGCCATGCCACCGCGGCCTTGGGTCCTCCTTCTTATTCTCAACCATGACCGGATTGGTCAGCCAATCCAGATGTAGTACCTCCATGATGAATCCACTTATCAGCAACTTGGTGATCTGATCACCGATAGCCTTCCTTCTCTCATCACCAAAGCGGCGCATCGCCTGCTTAACTGGCTTGGCGTCAGGACGCATATGCAAGGAGTGCTCAACCAACTCCATCGGGACACCCGGCAGGTCCTCATTGGACCATGCAAAGACATCCTGATTCTCACGGACGAAGTGGTTGAGCTCGCTTTCCTATTTCTCGCCCAACCCGACGCCAATGATGGCAACGCGGTCTGGGAACTCAGGATCCACCTGCACCTTGTTGGTTTCCTGGGAGTCCTGGAAAGATTCTCCATATTGAGAACTCGGCATGCCAGGCATACCGACTTGAGCTGCTTGAGCCATAGCTACCACCTCGTGTATCTTCTTCTTCTCAGCAACGATGACCATAGACTCTGCCAGCAGAGATCCAGCAGATGCGTACTCCAGGGAGCGCTTGTAATCACCCGAGATGGTGATGACACCATTGGGACCAGGTAGCTTCATCTTCAGGTAGGCTGCATGGGTTGAAGCCATGAACTTGGTGAGCGCAGGCCTACCGAGTAGAGCATGGTAGGGGCTCTGAAGATCAACTACTTTGAACTACAGGCACTCGGTGCAGCAGTTCTCCCTGGTGCCGAATTGCACATCAATCCAGATGCGGCCGATTGGAGTGCAAGACACTCCCAGCACAATGCCATGAAAGGTGGTCCTGCTGGGAAGCAGCATGTTCTCGGCAAGGCCGAGCTTCTCCAGGGTATCTCGGTACATGATGTTGATGCTGCTGCCATTGTCGATCAGCACCTTGCTGAACCTGACATTCTTCTTGGTTCCCAGGAAGGTGGCATCCACCACTAGTGCATATGTACCCGGATTGGGCATCACCTTGGGATGATCATCTTTGGACCAAGTAATTTCCTGTTCATACCAATGCAAGTAATGCAGCACAGTCGGGATCACTGCATTCACCTCCATCACACGCCTACGCTGCGAATGCTTGTCATCTGGCTCGATGGTGAACACCATGTAGCTCTCATGATGCTCCTGGTACTGGTTCCGGTTTCCACCACCATCATTGTCGTTGTTATTGTTGCCATTGTTGTTGTTGTTGTTGTTGCGGGTGTAGTAGTTGCGGTTGCGGTCGTTGCGGTTGTTGTAGTTGCGGTTGGCTCCCTGAGACACTTGATTCACATTCTCCCTTCTCGGATTCACTGCAGGCCTAGGAGCAGCTGCCCGGATAGGCTGCACATTGGCATCCGCAGGCGGCAGAGGAGGAGGAGGGGGCAGCTGACCAAAACCTTCACTCTTGATGTGGTCCCACCAGCTGCATTGTCGGGTAGTATGGTTGGCTGGCCTACTCGGATGCCGAGTATGGAAGCTGCAAGGTCCATCCTTCATGTTCTCAAAGATAAATCTCTGAGCATCTCCTACTTCCGGGTTGGCTTTGCCTTGATGGGGAGCATTGTATGGCTTCTTGAAGCCTTGGCCCTGATTCCGGTTCTGCCCGTATTGGGCTCCAGAGTATGGCTCCCAGCAGCCGCAGTGTCTTGGTTCACATCATTCACTTGCTCAGAACCGTACCGAGTATAGGGACGGTCATCTCTACGCTTGTTGCGGAAGTCTTGGCGTCTACTGCCATCATAGTTTCTTCTTCTTGGCTCGAAAGCATCGAGCAGAGGATAAGTAGGGTCACCGAGTGCATACATATAAGCTATCTTGATCGTCTCGGCGAGCGTACTCGGCATCTCTCTCTGCGGATTCTGCCACAACATGCTTCCATGCCTGCAACCTTGAGCAAACCAGGCGATTGCCTGTGACTCATTCACACCCTCACAGGTGTTCCCCAATGTGCTCCACCGAGTAAGGTATGAAAGCGCATGGTTCCCCCATATGTGGTTTTGGTAATTAATGACAATCCTTATGGACTAATGTTTGCATTGAGTTATCTTTGTAGATCTTGTCCATAGGAAATAATGGAGTTCATGTGTTGAACTCTATTAGCTTCCTTGATGGCCATTGTTACATTCAAGGATTTATATCAAGAATGGTCATGGTTTGAGTTGACCTTATTGCTAGTGTGTCTTGAAGAAAAGGATTAGGTGATCTTTCATTATCATCTTCAAGACATCATCTTTAGAAGTGAGAAGCAAAGATACAAGGTTGATCAAGCAAGCGACCAACACACGAAGCTACAAGTTGTACCAAGTGGGATTGTGTATCCCATGGTATGGTAAGCATTTGTCAAATATAGCTTTGTGAACTAACCCATGATATGTGTGTGTCGCATCTCTATGTGTGGTCAGGTATCTTTCCATGGGCATGAACCAAAAGGAAGATTTCATTTAGCCCATGGTCTATGTCGTCGTCAAGCGGTGTTCGTCATCTAGCTTGACGTGGTAAGCTCAAGTGAAGCATCTAGAAGATATCCTATGCTTGATGCTTGCCACCCTTTTGGAGATTGTGGCCTTGTGAAGATTTGCCGAAGGGTCTCTCCCATAATGGTGTATGGGGGAGCTAGTCTCTCCCATAATGGTGTATGGGGGAGCAACTTGCAAGTCTTCATCAAGCGGAGCTTGTGCTAGCAAGCGCAATCAAGAAAGAAGATCCAACTTGAGAGAGTCAAGATCGCCATCATCTAGCTCAAGTGAAATGCTCAAGGCAAAGGTATAATCTTGATAGGTTTTCTATTTTACCGGTCTCGTGTCTTCGGGAGACCGGGTTATAGGATAGATAGTCGTACTATCAAGAGGGGCTCTCAAGTGAGTAACGTGATCGAATTGTTGTGGAGAGCTCAAACCTTTGCATACTTGCATATCATCTTTCTTGGTTCTTATTTGGCTTTTGTCTCCTTTGGGTTTTAGTGCTTGTCATGATCTTCATGGCAAGCCAAGGTTTATCGAAAACGGTTTTGGTAAGAAAAACTTGTTGCGATTTCGGTGGTGAAAATATCCGGTTCAGTTTTTAGAATGTTTCCACACCTTCCATGTGTGGTAACTTCTCCATTCCTTTTTGTTTGGATAGTCCTTGTTATTACCTTTCCAACCCTTTTGGATTCACCTTATTCGAAGTTCATTCGCAAAAGTTATGTGTGTTTTCGTGTTGGAGGTTTTACCGGGTGTTCCTATTTGAGTGGTCTAAACCTTTACCCATTTGGTTTTATCTTCCATTTATGGACAATGATGTTTCTCTGCATATTCTTGTAGTGCTCGTCGTTGTGATTCCAACGAGCCCAAGAACATCGAAAACGGAGTTCATATGCAAAAGTTATTGCATTTCTCGTATCGGTTTTCTGTCTTCGGTTTGCAATCCGGAATATTCCGGATGATTCCGGAATCCGGATTTTTCTGGGCTCCGGAATATTCCGGATCCCCGGAATATTCCGGAACATTCCGGCCAGAACGGGAAAAGGCTCTGTTTCCATCCGGAATCGCTCCGGAATCGATTCCGGGCCATTCCGGGTCATTCCGGGGTCCGGAATATTCCGGACCATTCCGGAATGGACGGAAAAAGTGGCAAACGGCTAGTTTTTTGAGCACCTATTTAAGGGGCTTTCTTCCCCAAAGTCCCCAAGTCTTTCCCAGCCCGTTTTCCCTCTCTCTCCACACCATTGTTGACTTTGGAAAGCTTGCTCCTCTCTCAATCCCTCCAATGATTCTTGCATATCTTTGAGGGAGAAGTTAGAGGAGATCTAGATCTACATTTCCACCAATCCATCCTCCTTCTTAGTGAGGGAAACCTAGTAGATCTTGATCTTGGAGTTCTTGGTGTTTCTCCATTGTTCTTCCTCTCTTATTCCCCCATAAGCATTTGTTGCTTTGTTGGAATTTGAGAGTGGAGGATTTGAGCACTTGTGCTCTTGCCATTTGCATCGGTTGCATCGGTTTGGTCTCTCCACGAGGATTCGTGGAAGTGAAAGATTGTGAGCTTGTTACTCTTGGGTCTTGGACCCTAGACGACTTGTGGTGTTCTTGGGAGCCTCCAATTGAGTTGTGGATGCGTGCCCCAAGATTGTGGTGACACCGAGAGCCTCCAATTGAGTTGTGGATGCGTGCCTCGGGTTTGAAGGTTGCCAATAGTGGAAGGTGAACTAGGCCTTTGTGGCGGGGTTCATCGGAGAATAGGGTGAGGCCTTTGTGGCGTTGAGTAGGCCTTCGTGGTGAGCTCACACCCCTCCAACGAGACGTACTCCCCTTTGTGGGAGGAACTCGGGAATATATCATCGTCTCCGTGTGCCTCGGTTATTTCTATACCCGAGCTTTTTACTTATGCAATTTACATTGTGATAGCCTTCGAGCTTGAAGTTATATATCTTGCTATCACCTTGTTACTTGTCTTGCTTAGCATAAGTTGTTGGTGCATCTAGTTGACCATAGAATATTTAGGTTGTATGCTTGTTAATTTAAACACCTAGTTTATTTCCGCATTTAGCAAGCCTTAACCGGAAAAGTTTTAATCGCCTATTCACCCCCCCTCTAGGAGACGTCGTTGTCCGTTCAATTGGTATCAGAGCCTCGTCTCTCTTTATTAGGCTTTACATCCTAGAGAGTACGATGTCGTTTAGAGAAATAGAACATGATCCCGCTTTTATATTCTATGGTAGAAACTTTGATGTTTGGAAAATTTGCATTCTTAAATTTCTTACGGACATGGGTCCAAAGTATGTTAAGAGAATTGTAGATATGGATTTTCCTCCTCCAAAGGATTCTCAAGATTTATCTTTAGAGGATAAGGAAAACTCTTATCTCGATACTCTTGTATCTAATGGTCTCTTGTGCTTTTTGAGCGATGTAGTCATTGAATCAATCAAGCCTTTTCGGAACGCTCATGAGCTATGGACAAAACTTCAATATATATATAATGTGTCCAATATTATTGAGGATGATTGTTCTCCATCCACTTCCGGCCGTGATGAGTTCACATCTTTCTCCACTCCACCAACATGTGATTTGTCACAAGGTAATGATATGGTGAGTGGTGATAGAAATTGCATTGTGAATAGTGAATTTGCTATTGACTATACTTCATCTCTATCCCATTGCAATGATCTATCTTTGGACTTAATATCTTCTAGCACTCAAAGTTCCATACATGCTAGTGTTGATAGTCCTTGCATATCATGTAATAGTTGTTTAACTAAATCTCATGATGATATGCTTCCTATGTCTTGTTTTCATGAAAATAATGCTTCCATTTCCTCTAGTACTTGTGTGGCTAACAATGTAGAGGAATCCCACTTTTTTGTGGAACAAGACATGGACCTTAATGGCTCTTCTAGTATATCTTCATCATCGCCATCCATTTCTCATATGTGCCTTATGGCTAGGGATTCAAAGGTATCACCACCTTTGGAACCCACTACATCTTGTGATGATGAGGATGAGGATATATTTTATGGAGAGTATGAGGACGAAGACTCTTTAATGGAGAAGGGTGAGTTGGTTATTCTTGATCTCCCTAAAGGTAGTAAAGCTATCACTCCTTTTAGTGAAATATTGGCTTTTGCTATTTATAGCGCTAAAATCATTGAAAAGAAATGTGAGATTGAAAGAAGTGATGCCAATGAAAAGGCATCCCTCACTATGTCTCTTGAGGAAGAGTATGAGCTCCGAGTTACTCTTGAGGAGAAACTTGAATCTATTGAGGAGCTCTATAATGAACAAATAGCCTATCTCACTAAAGCACGTGACCATACCCATGCTAAATATAAAGTGCTTAAAAATGAAAAGGTTGAATTTGTTGTTGGCAATGCTAATCTAATTGAAGAAAACTCTAGGTTAAATAATGAGCTTGCCAAGTTATCTTCTTCTATTTCAATTGATGCTTGTGCTACTAACTCCACATCTTGTGAAGCATCTATTTTGAAGGAGAATGTTGAGCTAAGGGCTCAACTTGAGCTAATGACTAGCAAGTATGGGAAATTGGAAGAAAGTCATGAAAAGCTATCTAGCTCTCATGAGGATCTTCTAGAATCTCATACCAAGCTAAAATTAGCTCTTGAGGCTATCACTACAAAGGTAACATCTTGTGAGCCTCATGTGGTTACTAGCACAATATCTTCTAATAATGCTATATTGACTTGTGCTCGTATTAGTAATTCATCCTCCCATAATGTTTCTACATCTTGTGATGAATTGCTTTCCTTGCCTTGTTGCTCTAACAATGAAGCATCTACTTCCTCTAGCTCTTGTGTTGATTCTAACCATGTAGAGGAAATTAAAGAGCTCAAGGCCCAAGTCACTTCTTTGAAGAAAGACTTGGAAAAGTGTCATGAAGGGAGTTCCACACTTGACAAGATGTTGAGAGTGCGAAGACTTCCCAATGACAAGAGTGGACTTGGATTCAACTCCAATCTCAAGAACAAGTCCATTATTGACAAGAAGAAGGGCCAAGAACAAGTCAAAGATTCGGCCAAGATTATTTGCTTCAAGTGCAAGATTGAAGAGCACCATGTTAGATCTTGCCCTTTGAAGAAGAAGCCTCTTAGTGAGAAGCAACTAGGGAAGAGGCCTCTTGTTCAATCTCATGCTCAACCACGAGTTGAACAACGACCACCTCCTAAGAAGACTCAAGCCAATGCTCCTCTTGTTGAGAAGCCTATTGAGAAGAAAGAAAAGAGTCGATGTTGCTACCTTTGTCGCAAGAAGGGACACTTTGCTTCTTCATGCACTAATGGTACATTATCCAACCCTATCCTTGTTGATGATGTTTATTCTATTAGGAAGGATAATGTGGGCAATGTGTTTGCCAAGTATGTTGGTACTCCAAGTGGTGTCAAGAAAAGAACCATTTGGGTTGCCAAACCTATTGTGACTAACCTCTTAGGACCCAACTTGGTTGGGGACCAACAAGCTCAAACTTGATCAATAGGTGGAGTTGGAGGGCATTGGAGACTTGGCTATTTCATGAAGAATTAAGGGATCTTCATCAATTATATTTCCTCAAGCCAAGTCACTTGGATTATATATATCTCTTACCCAATGTTCCTCCAATCGGTAACTTGTATTTAATTCTATATACATTGAAAGTTGCTTGCTCCCTTGCATATGTTAGTTTTGTTTCTAGCATGTGTTTGTATATGTAGTGCTTCCTAGTTACCTATCTTGAGTAATCTAGCTATGTTTGTTGGTTTGCACTCCATGTACTTGTGTTCTTTGTGTTGAGCCTTCATTGCTTTCATTGCTTATCTTAGTTGGCTCTTTGGGAGATTAATGGACTATCCCATTTTGGGGGAGTAATATGCTTTGCACTTTACTATCCTAAAATGTGTATACATGAGGAATACCACTTAGTGTTGATATATCAATATTATCTATTCTCTATGTGGTATGTCATTCTCATGAGAAATTCATTTCTAAATGTCCATTAACTTTCTCTAGTTGAATTTATTTTCTTTGCCTCTTGTTAAAAAAATGGATTATCACATTATGGGGGAGTAATAAGCTATGTGCATATTACAATCCTAGAAAATGTGAACATGTGAGGTATTGCCACCTAGAGTTGATATTATTAGTTATCTTGTTCCTATGTGGCATGTTGCTCAAACAAGTCCCATATTTGCTTAAAATATCTTGCGTCTCTCTTCTTTGGTATCTTGTTTATGAGAGTTTCTTAGTGCTTTGAATATTCGATTTTATTTGAAGCCTTCAAGAATCTCTATCTAAGCATGTTTGTTATTCCTATCTTTTGTCACATGCTTATGTTTTGTGAATATGATTGTGAACAATTCTACCACCGAGAAATATCTCCATACATCTCTTGTCTTTTACAAGTGATAATAATTTGTGGCAAGTTTATTGATCATATTTACTTTGGCCTTTTCTCTAAAATTTCCTTGTTTCTTGCCAATGATTTGTTTGGTTCAAACTCATTTGTGTCTTCCTTGCTCTACTCAAAAATTGTTTTATGCTTTATTGAGTTAGGAAAAGCAATGATCCCATACTTGTGCACTTATGGTCAAAGTCATACTTCTTTGGGTTGCACTATTCTTGGGGAAGCTATCCTACATTGAGTAGATCACCGTTCTTTAAATTGGTATTGCATCTAATTGATTTTATTTAAACATGACTAGTGTTTGAATAATATATATGGAGAGTAATGATTCCATTGTGTGCATTTTGTATTCAAATGCAAGATAATAAATAATGCACTGTTATTGGAAGAACTATCCTATATGCGTTTGAACACTTGTTGTCTTTAAATTTGCATTTTATCCCAATGACTTGTCTCTTTGGAAGACGAACATTTTTCGTCTTGGTACTTTGTGTGCTATCATGAAAAGTGTAGAGGGTTTGTTTATTCTTTGATGTTTTTTTGTATCTTCTCTATTTGGTTTCCTCAATCATGTGTTGATTTGGGTCTTGATATATTTTGGACAATTCTCTTTCTTTTCACTCTTGTAAGTGGCTTCTTGGTTTGATTAGTTCTTTGTCCCATTTGTATCTTGTTTTGGTTCTTGAAAGTTTTGTGCATGCATATTTACTATATATATCTTTTGGCATGCTTACTTTCGTTGATCCAATATATAGGATAAACTCCATCAAATCCTAATTGGCTAAGATGTGCATGAAATTCAAATTCATATTAATATGCACATATTTACTTGGAGTTTGTCCTATGTATTGTAGTTGTTCTAACTACTTTGGACCCAATGAGTTTGGGTACCATTTTGTACTTGAATTTTGTTTTAGGTACAATGGAGATACATTGGTTGCTTGCTCCATTCATAAGGAAGGTGTTCTCACCATGGTATTATAGGAGTCAAGCTTCGATGATTATCAAACTCGCATCCTCTTCATCACCAATGTCGTCTCGGTAACAAGTATCTATCTCATGCATACATTTCTAGCTTTCAACCTTGTGTAGGTTGCTTCTTGGCATGATTTCCCCTTGTTGCATTTCATTTGGTTCTTGCAAATGTCTTATCAAAAGCATCTTAATTGCAACTATGAGTAAGCCGGGATGATTACATACTATGGGGATATTTATAGTCATTTTCATGATTCACCAATCCCGAGTATATTAATCTAGCAACTTCTACTTGAAGTCTCTCATATGCAATATTGATGAATTCTCAAAAAAAAACCATTTGAACCTTTTGTGATATGCGTTACCTTTCTCGAAGCATTCCAACTATCACTTTTCCCTTGTGATATTTGTGATGCTTTGATGAGTTTTGTGTGTTCATCTATATCCCCTTAAGATTAAACTAAGCTTAGTGCTTTGCTTTCAAGCAAAAATCTTATTGGTATATTAATGAACCTCTCTTGGATATCATGTTCCTCTCTTTTGTACCTATTTTGTGTGTGCATGTTTCTTTGTGGATATATATCTTTGTGATTGTTGTCCACTTAGAAACTTATACACACGATAATAGTTACATCTTTAATTGATATTCTATTTCTTTAGTGACCACATTTTATTGCTTTATATTCCTTGGTGGTTCCTAAAAGGCACAAGCTTTGCTTTTCTTTTTGGTATTCCTTTTGAATCTTAATAAGCTTGTGGACCTATGTGTTTTATCATTTGATGGTTTGTGTGTATGGGAAAGACATGATATGCACTATGTGCCTCCTATATTGAAAGACTATGTTGATGATTCTATCATCCTATTAGTCTCCTAAAAATGTTTTTCCTTGTCACACGCATCGATTTCGGTTGAGTAAGTCTTTATTTGTCACTTCTTGATCTTCATTGCTCAACTTTTGTTTGTTTACAAGTTTCTTTGCTTCATCTCCAATCTATTCTCTTGCTCTTGTTTGTGTTCAAAATTATCTAGAAGGGAGTGATGATTCCATGTTGTGCACATTATATAGTAATTCAAATCTAACATTGTGCATGTACCTTGGGGAGTTCCCTCTTGATTTTCTAGAACACTTGGTTGATCCTATCAAAATATTGATGTTGGTCAATCGGTTTTTCGGATCCTTGTGGTTGGTTGCTTCTTTGTGAAAGTTTCCTTCAATTTTACTTTGCTTGTAAACCTTTGGATCCTCAATATAGTTTGATCTCCCTCCATCTATTCATAGTTGGATATATGCACTTGAGTTCACTCATATCATGAGGAATGCATACTCTATGGGGAGCTCTTACTATATTGGCCTTCTAATCTTTTTGCCCATTTCGGCAATGGATGCCAATGGGGGAGAAGTTTAGAGGGTTTAAGGGAATTTGGTTTATGCTTTAGTTTCGTTCTTAAGCATTTTCCTTTCCATGCTATTGCATCCTTGCTATTGTTTAGCATGTTTGCTTTATTCATCATATAAACCCTCGTAAAAAGGGATTGTCATCAATTACCAAAATGGGGGAGATTGAAAGCGCATGGTTCCCCCATATGTGGTTTTGGTAATTAATGACAATCCTTATGGACTAATGTTTGCATTGAGTTATCTTTGTAGATCTTGTCCATAGGAAATAATGGAGTTCATGTGTTGAACTCTATTAGCTTCCTTGATGGCCATTGTTACATTCAAGGATTTATATCAAGAATAGTCATGGTTTGAGTTGACCTTATTGCTAGTGTGTCTTGAAGAAAAGGATTAGGTGATCTTTCATTATCATCTTCAAGACATCATCTTTAGAAGTGAGAAGCAAAGATACAAGGTTGATCAAGCAAGCGACCAACACACGAAGCTACAAGTTGTACCAAGTGGGATTGTGTATCCCATGGTATGGTAAGCATTTGTCAAATATAGCTTTGTGAACTAACCCATGATATGTGTGTGTCGCATCTCTATGTGTGGTCAGGTATCTTTCCATGGGCATGAACCAAAAGGAAGATTTCATTTAGCCCATGGTCTATGTCGTCGTCAAGCGGTGTTCGTCATCTAGCTTGACGTGGTAAGCTCAAGTGAAGCATCTAGAAGATATCCTATGCTTGATGCTTGCCACCCTTTTGGAGATTGTGGCCTTGTGAAGATTTGCCGAAGGGTCTCTCCCATAATGGTGTATGGGGGAGCTAGTCTCTCCCATAATGGTGTATGGGGGAGCAACTTGCAAGTCTTCATCAAGCGGAGCTTGTGCTAGCAAGCGCAATCAAGAAAGAAGATCCAACTTGAGAGAGTCAAGATCGCCATCATCTAGCTCAAGTGAAATGCTCAAGGCAAAGGTATAATCTTGATAGGTTTTCTATTTTACCGGTCTCGTGTCTTCGGGAGACCGGGTTATAGGATAGATAGTCGTACTATCAAGAGGGGCTCTCAAGTGAGTAACGTGATCGAATTGTTGTGGAGAGCTCAAACCTTTGCATACTTGCATATCATCTTTCTTGGTTCTTATTTGGCTTTTGTCTCCTTTGGGTTTTAGTGCTTGTCATGATCTTCATGGCAAGCCAAGGTTTATCGAAAACGGTTTTGGTAAGAAAAACTTGTTGCGATTTCGGTGGTGAAAATATCCGGTTCAGTTTTTAGAATGTTTCCACACCTTCCATGTGTGGTAACTTCTCCATTCCTTTTTGTTTGGATAGTCCTTGTTATTACCTTTCCAACCCTTTTGGATTCACCTTATTCGAAGTTCATTCGCAAAAGTTATGTGTGTTTTCGTGTTGGAGGTTTTACCGGGTGTTCCTATTTGAGTGGTCTAAACCTTTACCCATTTGGTTTTATCTTCCATTTATGGACAATGATGTTTCTCTGCATATTCTTGTAGTGCTCGTCGTTGTGATTCCAACGAGCCCAAGAACATCGAAAACGGAGTTCATATGCAAAAGTTATTGCATTTCTCGTATCGGTTTTCTGTCTTCGGTTTGCAATCCGGAATATTCCGGATGATTCCGGAATCCGGATTTTTCTGGGCTCCGGAATATTCCGGATCCCCGGAATATTCCGGAACATTCCGGCCAGAACGGGAAAAGGCTCTGTTTCCATCCGGAATCGCTCCGGAATCGATTCCGGGCCATTCCGGGTCATTCCGGGGTCCGGAATATTCCGGACCATTCCGGAATGGACGGAAAAAGTGGCAAACGGCTAGTTTTTTGAGCACCTATTTAAGGGGCTTTCTTCCCCAAAGTCCCCAAGTCTTTCCCAGCCCGTTTTCCCTCTCTCTCCACACCATTGTTGACTTTGGAAAGCTTGCTCCTCTCTCAATCCCTCCAATGATTCTTGCATATCTTTGAGGGAGAAGTTAGAGGAGATCTAGATCTACATTTCCACCAATCCATCCTCCTTCTTAGTGAGGGAAACCTAGTAGATCTTGATCTTGGAGTTCTTGGTGTTTCTCCATTGTTCTTCCTCTCTTATTCCCCCATAAGCATTTGTTGCTTTGTTGGAATTTGAGAGTGGAGGATTTGAGCACTTGTGCTCTTGCCATTTGCATCGGTTGCATCGGTTTGGTCTCTCCACGAGGATTCGTGGAAGTGAAAGATTGTGAGCTTGTTACTCTTGGGTCTTGGACCCTAGACGACTTGTGGTGTTCTTGGGAGCCTCCAATTGAGTTGTGGATGCGTGCCCCAAGATTGTGGTGACACCGAGAGCCTCCAATTGAGTTGTGGATGCGTGCCTCGGGTTTGAAGGTTGCCAATAGTGGAAGGTGAACTAGGCCTTTGTGGCGGGGTTCATCGGAGAATAGGGTGAGGCCTTTGTGGCGTTGAGTAGGCCTTCGTGGTGAGCTCACACCCCTCCAACGAGACGTACTCCCCTTTGTGGGAGGAACTCGGGAATATATCATCGTCTCCGTGTGCCTCGGTTATTTCTATACCCGAGCTTTTTACTTATGCAATTTACATTGTGATAGCCTTCGAGCTTGAAGTTATATATCTTGCTATCACCTTGTTACTTGTCTTGCTTAGCATAAGTTGTTGGTGCATCTAGTTGACCATAGAATATTTAGGTTGTATGCTTGTTAATTTAAACACCTAGTTTATTTCCGCATTTAGCAAGCCTTAACCGGAAAAGTTTTAATCGCCTATTCACCCCCCCTCTAGGAGACGTCGTTGTCCGTTCAAGGTATTCTCGGTCAGTTTCTTCTTCTCGCTGCTTGCAAGCCGAGAGCTGCTGCGGCCTATTCGTCCTCTTGTACGTGCTGGTGAAGTTGCTGATGAAGGCTTCCGAGAAGTCGAGCCAGCAGTTGATACTGTCCTTCAAAAAGTTATTGCGCCAGATCCGGGCAGGGCCCTCCAGCATCTGTGGGACGTATCTCATAGCCCATCTCCGGTTGCCGCCTACGATATGCACGGCGGTGACATAGTCATTCAACCAGTCATCCAGCTTGGTGCTCCCATCATACGACTTGGTCCCCCTGGCCAGTTGGAACTTGGTCGCAGCAGGCTCTCCCATAATTCTATGGCCAAAACAGCTTGGGTCGGGTGGCCCCTTCTCTCCTATCTGCTCGGACCGGTGAATCCGGTCCAACTTGCACCTTGCATCGCTAGTCTCCAGCACCCTTCCACCCAGACGATCAGTGACATCTCTCGGATCAGCGTACCCGACCATCTCCATTGCCGAGTATCCATCATCATAGCGGTCTGACTGCACCAGACCGGGTTGGGCAACCGGGTTGGCCGCTGCCACGACTGCTTGCGGCTGCACAACTGCACGCGGTTGTACCCTCTGCTGAACCAGGTTGGCAGCCTGATGCCGAGATGGCCCCTCTCGGCTTCCTCCTTGTCCCTTACTGCGATCTTTGGTGGCTTGATAGCCAGCTCCTGCAGAGTTGTGTTTCTATCCGGGCTGCCGCGCTACAGCGTGTTGTTTTCCGGCGACAGCCGGGTCGTACACCTGCATCTGTTTGTTTTTTTCCCGAGTTCACACTCTGATCCCTCTCAGTGCCGGGAAGCGGCGATGAGGCCTGATCCACCGATCTGACCCCATGCGAGTGAACAACCTGGGAAGCACCGGCTCCCGGATTGGCTTTTCGGAAAGCCTCATTTTGCCTGCCAGCTTCTAGCACCAGCTCATTAAGCCTATCCTGCTGCCTAGCGCGAGCGTCGCCAGTGAGATGCGGCAACTCGGCAGCGACTGCCTGTGCAGCCCTAAGAGTTTGGCAGGGGAACTCTATTTTAGTCTATTAGCAGTGTTCAAACTAGCAGATTGACTAACATCCCTACCATCTCTAGCTAGCTCAGCGCCCAAGTTGCGACGAATAACGCCTATCTTGCTAGGCAGCCTAGAAACAGGAGTAAAGCCATGTGCTCTATTGTACTCATTTTCATCCAGGTTAAGCTCAAGCCTAACCTTCTCCAGCTCCTGTGCCTCCGCGAGTAGCGCTTGACACTGCTGCTCGAGTTGCGCCTTCAACGCCATGAGCTCCGTGTCGGTGGAAGGAGGCATGCCCAGCTGCTCGGTGGCGCCAACGCGAGCAGCCGGTATAGCCGTTGACGTGGAAGGAGCCACGTAGCCCGGAATGTTCCGGGGCATCTCGTAGGGCTTGTGACCCCTGACCGCAGCCGGCTCCTCGATGACCTCAGACGCAGCGGCCGTGCCTTTCCCGGCATCCATAGTCGTGCCCGTCATCATCACCTCCACGCTGTCCGTAGATCAGCCAGCTGGCTTCCCGCCGGCAGCGAGTACAGCAGGAGGATCATCCGTGACGAGCACCTCCTCGGGAACTCGCAGATGACGGTAGTGGCGATGTATACCAGATGCGCGCCGAAATAGAGGACCGATCTGCCTGCAGGCACGGGCCTGCCGCCAAAATTTCCGGCGTTGTCGGTGACGAAGTCAAAGGAGCCGAATCTGTGGACAAGGCCATAGACCACGCGCTCCCCCGATGTAGAAATCGGTCCTGTCCGAATATGAACCCCAGCCAGCGCCGCTGCTGGCCCCATGGTGGGCGCCAACTTTCGTGGAGTGGAGAAGACAGATGCCATGGGATGGCTAATTGTTGGGGCCGATGGACGTTGTAGGTATTCGGGGAGGGATCGCACGTCGAGTAGACGCGCTCAGAAATACGGCAAACACCTCGATCTACCCAGGTTCAGGGCCCTCGTGTGGAGGTAACACCCCTACTCCTGCCTACCTCTCTGTATATGATGTTACCGAGTAGCCACAGTACAAATCAGGCTCTCAGCCGAATAGCCAGTCTCTTGTTCTCTCTACCTCTAGCTCTTGCTTGTGCAATAAATGCTCTTTGGGCAACGTCCCTCGCGTAGGAGGGGGCTGGGCACCTTATATACTGTGACCCAGCGAGTAAACAACAATTAAAAGTACACGATAGGACAGCTCCACTGTGACAACAGCTGCACGCTTTCGTGTTCCCGCTTACGCTGTTGCGAGAAGTCATCGCGCCGTCCGGCTGACAGGACTTGTCCACCCTGTCAGTCTCAGAGAGTAGGCTCCTGACATGTCCTGTCCTCCCTGTCAGTGACAAGACATGACAGGTGCCCACCCTCACTGTGCTCACGCCGTAACGCAGATAATCATGCGTCTTGTAAGTTGAACCGCACGCATGTACGGCTGCGGGATACGCGGGATCTCGCCAGAATGGCTCCATTGACTTTGTGCCCGAGTAGGATTGATGCCCATATACTCAGACCACCTGATCTCTACTCGGATGATTCCAAACTTCTTCCTTATATTCTCTTGGCCTTAAATTCTTATTTACCGAGTAGCATCTACCGGATAGCAGATACCCGGGTAGCCGCCTACCCGGTAAACAGTACTCTGATCTCTGTTTTACCACCTGCCTTACCCCTACTCGGGGGTAGCCCCCCGACAATAAACAATTTAAGCTCAAATATTATCCTTCGCAGCCATAAAGTTTTGGCAACACATTGCTGAACAAAACTAAAAGTATCGGGGGTCCATCTCTCCATGCAGAGCATAGCACTCACAAATTCACCGAGCCAGCTTGGGAGGAATTATCGGAAGAACAACGTCAAGGCTATGAGATAATCAAGAGGAAGCGCCTTGAGGAATCTGAAGCGCTTAAGAAGAAACAATTCATAGAGGATACACACACGATGTGCACACTGTCACCTTCACACCGCGGGACAAGGTGACTCCAAAGTTCATATTAATAAAGCACTTGAGTATCAAAAGATGTAGAGTAACATCTACGAATTCAAATAGATTACAAAGCTCATGATCACATATAGATCACACCATGGGAGAGAGAGAGAGATGAACCACATAGCTACCGGTAGAGCCTTCGGCCTCGGGGGAGAACTACCGTCTCCTCATCATAGGAGACATCAACAGCGATGGAGATGGCAGTGGAGTCGATGGAGATGGTTTCGGGGGCACTTCCCCGTCCCGACAGGGTGCCAAAACAGAGATTTGTCCCCCAAAACTTGTCGGTGGCGGCGGCGGAGCTACAGATGTAGATTGTGGAAAAGCTTGATCTCTTTAGGGTTTTCCCTCGGGGGAGTATAAATAGGCGAAAGGGCGATGCCGGGGGTGGCCAGGGGCCCGCGCCACCCCATGGTGTGGCCACTCTCTGGCCCCCCCTCCGGGGCTCTTTGAGACTTCTGGAAGCTTCCGGGACTTCTAAGACTTCTGGAAGCTTCCGGGACTTCTAAGACTTCTGGCTTTCGAATTTTCCAATTCCGAGAATCTTTCCAGAACAACTTTTCAGAAACTAAAAACAACAGAAAACAGGGAACTGGCTCTGGGCATCTTGCTAATAGGTTAGTCCCAGAAAACGTGTAAAAATTGCTATAAATAAGGGAGAAAACATATAGCAATTGGCATAATATCCTCATGGAGTATCAGAATTATAGATACGTTGGAGACGTATCACGGGTGCACGGGAACGTGTTCGTGTGACGCGTTCGCGCGTCAACACACTTTTTTGGCGACTCCGCTAGGAACAAAACATTGAACGGTCTCCAACCCGTTCTTGCTACGAACAGAGCGTCATCAAGAGCTGCAATCTACAACGGTATCATGAATCCTCAATCTCCATGTGTAGATGAAAATTGCTCTCATGTTAATGTTGCTAAATCTTTTGATATGAGTATGGCATCGGCTAGCTCTAGTTCTTACTATGTGCAAAAGCCGATGCAAAACAATCTCCATGCTTCAAATCGTTACAAATTTAGCAACGTGCAATATGTATACTCGAATTCTCATGCAACAGCAACCCCAGAAGTACATATGCCGATGAACAACATGGTGAGTTTGGTTAATCTATACGAAACACCCAATGTTAGAAAATATTAGTTATGTGCAAGAGAGTGTTTCACCTTTATATGCATCGATAAGTGACATGCAGTATGTTAGTTCACCTTTAAATATGTCGATGGATAGGGGAATTGGACATGCAACTACTAGATATTTGGCCAATTGTCCCAACCATCATATGTTACGCCTTATGTTACTAATGTTTCATATTCATGTGCAACTGGTGAGATTCATAATTCGGCTCCGCACTTTTATAGTTCATTGGCCGAATAAGTAAAAATTTAACACGAATAGCTTGGATAGTTCATTGGCCGAATAAGTATCTTCATTGGCCGAATAACTTTTATAGTTCATTGGCCGAATAACTTTTATAGTTCATTGGCCGAATAAGTATCTTCATCTACTTCTGTCGCATATAGATTGGATAGTTTCATGGAAAAACTTGCAGCTGAATTGAAGAAGATCAATGCTATTCATTTGAGAGCAGCAGAAAATCCCCATGATCCCGCTGCAATACAAGATTTAGAGGCGCTTAAAAAGAGACGTGAAGAAGAGCATAAACAATTTGAGCTCAAATATTATCCTTCACAGCCATGAAGTTATGGAAACACATTTCTAAACAAAACTAAAAGTATCGGGGGTCCATCTCGCCATGCAGAGCATAGCACTGACAAATTCATCGAGCCAACTTGGGAGGAATTATCGAAAGAACAACGTCAAGGCTATGAGATAATCAAGAGGAAGCGCCTTGAGGAATATGAAGCGCTTAAGAAGAAACTCATGGGGAAGTTTGAAGAGGAATGTAGGCAGGAGTTTCTTGCATATCTCGAGAAGAACCGTCAAGAAAATATTACTTCAGTTGGAGAAATCAAGTCTACTCCTCCATGCACCAAACAAGTTGAACCCTCTGATAAGACTAGAAAAGAAGAAGAAGCTTTGTAAATTGATGTGATCCTTGAGGAAAGTAAGAACGATTCGGAAAGTATAGTTACTTCGGTTCAAAAAGGCGAATCAAACATTATATATGTCGAATATATTGAATAAAAAGAAGTAAGCTTCATAGATGAAGAGCATGGCAAGCTTAGCAAAATAGTTGTGCTTGATTTTTCTAGAAGTAATGGAGATTACATGTTCCCCTATGAATTTTGTACCAAAGAGGTAAACAAACTTCAAGTGCAAGAAAGCATAGCCGAATCAATTTCGGTTGACGTTGAGCATCAAAGTGAGGAGGTACGATATACAGAAAATTAAGAAGGCAAGGTGTTGGAAAATCATCAAGAGGCGGGGCAAGATATTGCTCAAGTCATGCAACCATCATGTTCTCCCAACGTCTTCGAGGAGGTATATCCAGCAAATAATTTACTTATTTTCCGATTTGGTGAAAACTATATTTTTGATGCATCTATTAGCAAGATTCTCATAAGAAACATTGAAATACCAAATTGTAAAAGGTAATTTATTTGTTAGTGATAAAATTGTAACAAAAACTATCGGTCAACATATTACAAAATTTAGAGAGACTGATAGTAGACAATTATTACAGCAAAAGCCTTCCATGTTGTTTCATTTAAAAATTGTATTTACATGGTGGCTTTTCTTATCTCATACTTGGAGAACATTTGGTTTCAAGTGAGACATGTTTATTCTAACTATTTTGGTTTAAAAAATGTAAAGCCAAGCATAGAATCTCTTGAGAAAGCCGATGCTAGTATGATGGTTTATGCAAAAGCATCGGAAAACCATTGTAGAAGTCAAAGCATAGCCGAATGGGACGGTGTCGAACTTGAACCATTCGGTTACTTAACTCAAAAGTTGTTCTTAGAACATGATCGGCTAGTTAATAAAAAGTGTACCTTCAGTTTGAGTATGTGTGATCGCATTTTTGTTATATTGCCCAATGATAATTATATTATGATTCTTGATCACCATGCAGATCCATCAATACAAGGATGAATGTATTGCAAGTTGCATGATTCGTTCGAACATAGTATTAACAATTGTGACATGTTTCAGCAAATAGTGCAATCGGACATTGATATGGGACGACTGAATTTTGGTGAGTAACATATAGATGACCAGTCTATTTTAGTTGGTTTTGATGCCAAAACTCTTTTACATCGGCTACCTCAAGCCGATTAATTATAAGATGATCATGTATGCTGTGAAGATGGTGAGATCAAGTATTTAAGAAAACAAATTGTTCAGGAGCACTAAAAAATATTCTTGAAGATGGGAATTCCCTTCATGCTACACCAATTACATCAAGCATTGGGGGGACAAGAAAATTCGAAGATTTATGCATGCAAAATCAAGAAGAACAAAGGCCGCTATAAGCACAAGGGTAAGAAATCAAAAGTTACTTTCGAAGAATTATTGGAAAAATATCAAAAGGAGAGTGAAGAAAATAGTGCTCATCGGCCAAGTAATACGAAAGTATCAAGATCATCCCCAAGGCGCAAGCACATCAAGCGTTATTGGCGAAAAGAAAAGTTCAACGAAGCAGATTCGTATCCTCCTTTTAGGACGCCAATACAAAGGTCATGGACACCTCCCTATGCTAATTCTTATCCATATTCATCATGGGACATGTATGATTCATGGGCACATTATCAATATTATTCTAGACCTTCTAACACAAATTATGCAGCTCCAAATAGATCATCATTGGATCAACAATCGCATGCCAAAGACTATTTCAATAAAAAACAATCGGTTTGGAGCTCAAAGGAAAAGAAGGAGGTGGTCAAGCAAGTTTACCAAGTGAAAAAGGATGGTCGCACGTGTGCTGTTTCACATTCAATTTTAGGTAACAAAGAGTCGGTCCAATTGACCTTGGCTATTAAAGGCAAAGAGATGAAACAACAAATTTTTGAAGATCAAAGTGCCAAATCTGAATGTGCAAAGTTGAAAGTGCACAATCTAAGGAAAGAGTTGCCAAAGCAGAAAGAAAAAGTACAGCCGGGATGCGCACTTGGCTTAACAAGTTGTCAAGAAAGAAAATTGCAAACTCTTAGTGCCGAAGAATTAAAAAAGAAAAACATGGCATGGATTCCTAAGGAGATCCGCAAGAAAATAATGACGAGCACGCTTCTAACACAGAAAAATCCATGTGGATAAAGAAAGAGAGCAATGAAGGTAATACGCAATTAAGCCAAAGGTCAACATCCAAGAAAAATCTTCGGTTGGCATATCATCTATATTATTCAACCATGCCATTATTGCCTTTGTCATGGAGTTCACCACCAGGTATGATTGGTTACCCCCCATGGAGTTATTTGGATCTAAGGGTCCATCATAATTATTTATATCGTGGAAGGGTAATACCAAATCAATATGCATTTGATTAATTTCTATGTTATTGCTATTATAAAGTCCGAAATATTTTGAGTTCATTATGATTTTGTGTTTAATTTATTTCGGCTAATACATATTCGTTGGGTGATTTATGCATGCCCTTGAGGCAAAGATATGGGGCCGATATTCTTTTATCTTCCTAAGAATTTATTGAGACATGACCGGTGTGATGTGGTTGCATCGTCCTTAGTACTACTACAAGGTATGCACCAATTGAAAATTATGGCGCTACTCATGATTTGATGATATTTGGCTTGTGAGTCTTTAAAATTTATGAATGGAAATTTTTTGCTAGCTATGTTGTTGGGAAACAAATCGATCATGAGCATAATGTTTGATATTGATTTTGTCTCTCTAGTACCATGGAGATTGCATTTGTTGATTTATCTTTAAGACAATGGCATATGCTTTGGCATTGTTTTTTTTTTACCTCTTTATGGTGCTATTTTTAAGTCTCGTGCAATTTAGGATGTCTTGGATAAATGATTAGGCCGAATATGAATTTATCTATTTGCGCTAGAGGTTTTATTATTTATGGTGCCACATGTTGAGACTTTTGGTGATTCGAGTAGTGCAACAATTTTAAGGTCAACCATGTTTTGACGAATCACCTCATGTTTATCGTCATACATGTCTAGATATAATTTGTATCTTGTTTTCCATATGTCTAGGCATGAATACTATATGAGCTGGCGCACAAATATATGGCTACTATGTAAATCATGGCATATCACCTTAACCCCATGAGACGATGATTTGTCTCGCCGATGATAGTAAGGTCGAATTAGGGCAAGCCGCTTCGGCCACTAATGGAAAATCTAATGCAGATAACCAGAAGAAGCTCATTGTTAATTATATGCAAAATTCTTCAAGAGGGTGAGCATGACGGTTTGGCGGGTTGCTTTCAAATATGCATTGATGAGTGATGACCTTTATCGCCGAACGGTTAGTGTTATTCTTTTGAAGTATTTGTGTCGAAGATTATTAAGGTATTTTCCCTCTTGCACATATGGTACATAATCTAGTATCCTTCTGAGAACACATGGTCGATGGAGTGTTGACATCGTTCTCAGAACAAGAATGGCGCAAGTTATTTTTTGACACGCAAGCTTTGCCAAAAAAACAGGGGGGGGGCATGTGTTAACACTCGTTTTTGGCTCACAAAAGGAGGGAAACAAAATGAGCCCAAATGAAAAAAAAAGTGAACGAAAGTTGTGTGTCTCGTCGAAACAAACAACTTTAATTTTTAAATCATCTTGATCCGAGTTCGTATGCAACTTCTAGAGCCAAAATACTACATGTCATCTCATTATGCGAGCAAATCCGCCAAACCATGGACATACTCTGCACTTTGGCGGGAGCATTGGTGAAACGAGTTGAAAACCTTCAGATTGCGTCAAACTTCTTCCAACTGATATTCAAGCATCTAGGTTAGGTTAAATTGAAAAACTCATCAAATAAATTTTCTTCGTTTTTTTTAGGCGAACACCTTTGTCTTCTACGAAACTTTGATCTGAGGTAGTTTACTATCGTGAATTTGCAAAATACGGAAGGGTCAGAACTGACAGATTCAGATTCGATTCAAACATGTTTTAGTGCAGATACAATTAAGCCTTCAAGATCATGTCAGATGAAAAATCAGAAACATGAAAGTTCTTCGTTGTTTCAAGATGAACAACTTTGTATTTTACGTGATTTCGATTTGAGGTTGTTTACTGACTCAAAAACAGCCCGCAAGGTGCAGCCAGTTTTCAGACCGAACAGTTCTGGAAGGTTCGAGTCAAACATCCGAATTGGATGCAAATTAGGCCTTTTGGATGTGAATCCAAGTATTTTCCTTGCACGGGAAGTCCAGCTGCCTCTTATATACACGAGGGGTGATGGCCGATTGAACCAACACCAATCGAACAAACACAAACCCTAATTTATCGTGTCAATCTCTCTCTCTCCCTTGTACCTTGCTTCTCGTTTCTTCACTGTTCTTCAACAATGGAGGGCTGCGGATCCACGAGGCTCTAGGGGTGTTCAAGACGACCTGGAGTAGCCAATCGTCGCCGGGTCCTCCGACGGGGTCCCTCCCGAGGAACCGGGGTGTTTGGTCTCAAAAGCGCTTGTCGAATTGTCTTGCGTACCGCGCTTCCAGCAGGCCTCCCGCGGTGCGAGTTGCGGAGCATCTCCCTCGACGTCGCGGGTACACGAGGAATGTTTGCGTGACGTGTTCGCGCGTCAACAATATGCTTAGTAGTTATTTTTGTAGCATGACTTGTCTCAAATAGCTGAGAGTGCTTAATGTGCCATTGAAAGAATCATGAGTTGTTTTTATCACATTGGAGCATAATTTTGTGGTATTCTCCTTTGAATTCTTTATTTGGTTGACTTGGCGCGTGCTTATACCATGTTTATGACTACAAACCAGTCACTTATATCCTATATGATCATTTAGTTTTTGACTTGTAGTACCATTTATGCTTTGATTAATAATGTTTTTGTCGCTATGCATGATTACGACCATTATTGCTCTTTTGATTTGTCGCTCTCAGTCTTTGCTAGCCTCCACCTTTATTGAGTATGATCTCTACTCGTGCATCCAACTTCCAAATGTATCCACCATGCCTACCTACATGTGGTATTTAACCGCCACTCCAAGTAAATTTCTCATGTGCTACCCTTAAAACTTTCAAAATTATTCCTGTTTTATGCCCCTGATTTAGCTCATGAGGATGTGAATGTATAATCTTTATCTCACTTGTTGATTAGACTTTACACACCTGGACTATTGCCACATCCGCTTATCCAAATTGATAGAAGATGTGGCAACGGGTTGCCGAGCCCCAAAATTGATTACTATAAAATTCTCTTCACTATTTTCCCCTGATTTATCATTCAAAGCGTAATTGTGTACACATAAGAGAAGAGGGATGACCTTGTGACCCTAGTTGCGTCCTTCAATGGGAGCCGCTCTTGTGAAGTATAGTTGTCTTGTGACGTACTATATTTTCTTTTTACCATTCGTTGACATAAGCATACACCTCTCTAAAAAATGGTTTCAACACCTCTGTTTAACAAAATAAAAAGATTTAGCACATGAGTTAATCCCTACTTCCCTGTGCGAAGGGCCTTTCTTTTACTTTTATGTTGAGTCTCCATCTTCTAACTTTATACCCTATAAGAGAGCGTATTGAAATTCTGAGTTTAATATGCATCATTCCCAATGATTATTATTGATTGATTCATGATGTGTTATTACATGCTGTCAAATTATTTGTTCTATTCATCCACTTGAACTTTGAAGGTGTCCTGGCATTTATGTTTTCCCCACTCTTAAGGACAAGTGAAATATCACCTTTCTATGTTTTCTTTATGCTCGAAACAAACATATAACTTTTAGGTGCATTATTATTCATTATCTTTTATTTGTGTTACTTTCCATGATGAAGAGTGATTGCTAAGTTTCATTGTTAGAATTATACCTACCATGCATGTCTTTAAAGTACTATGATCTCACCTTACATATGCTTTTACAATTTAGCTGATCAAGTTTATGTTGGTAACATGTAACCTCAGAAATTATTTGTTTTTATCGTTTTACCTACTCGAGGATGAGTAGGAACTAAGCTTGGGGATGCTTGATAAGCGATACGTCATAAACATATACTTATTTCTGATGGTCCATGTTATTTTAATGTTATTTCCCACATGTTTTCTATACACTTTATGTCATTTTTATCGAGTTCCGGGACTAACCTATTGACAACATGCCACAGAGCCAGTTCCATGTTTTCTGTTGTTTTTAGTTTCAGAAAAGTTGTTCTGAAAATATTCTTGGAATTGGAAAATTAGAAGCCCGTAAGTCTTAGAATTCCCGAAGGTTCCACGGAGTCCCTAAAAGACCCGGAGAGGGGCCACATGGGAGCCACACCATAGGGCGGCGCCCCCTAGCCGCGCCTTGGGGTGGTCTGGCCCTCCCAGGTCCCCTCTGCCATCGCTCTTTCGCCTATATAACCCCCCCTCGACATATCAACCCTATAAATATACCACTTTTTCCCGAGAAACACATGAGGCCGCCGTCATCGTCATCCCGAGATCGAGAGGGTTCTGGAGCTCTCCCCTGCACCATGCCGGGAGGGAAATTCATCACTGGAGGGGTCTACACCACCATGCCCTACTCCGAAGTGATGCGTGATTAGTTCATCCCTGGACTACGATTGCATAGCAGTAGCTAGATGGTTGTCTCCTCCGCTGTATGCCTCGTGTTTAGATCTCGTGAGTTGCCTCACATGATCGAGATCATATTTATGTAATGATACATGTTGTGTTTGCTGGGATCCGATGAATGTTGAATGTTATGTCTTCTGATTATCAATCTATAATGTTACCTTCATGTATATGTTATTTATGATCTTGCATGCTATTCGTTATTAGTAAATTCTCTGGCCAAGTAGATGTTAGTAACCCCAAGAGGGAGTATTTATGCTCGATAGTGGGTTTATGCCTCCTTTGCATCTATGCTCGAGTGACGGAAACGTGACAGATGGATGATGTGTTGTTCCCATTAGGGAGAAAACAACAATGCTTTGTCTAAGGATGATGTTATTGTTTACATTACACACCTTGCTTAATGCAATTATCTGTTCCTAGCAACTTAATACCCAACGTTTGTTCGGATAATATTCGAAGGGTGGATTATTATTCATAGATGCAGTTGGATGACGGTCTATGTATTTTGTTGTAATGCCCTCATGAATCACATAGTAATCTTTATGTATTGCATATGCACCACGGTGCAGCCTTCATTTCTTTCAATTTCGTCACATGATCTAGATCACCTTTATGTAATGCTACATGTTGTGCTTGCTAGGATCCGATGAATGTTGAATAATATGTCTTCTGATTACCAATATATCATGTTATTTCTGTCAATTGTCCAGCTTTAATTTGTTCACCACACATGTTATTTATCTTTCACGGAGATACACCACTAGTGAACTGTGGACCCCGGTCCATTTCCTCATACTGATAATACAACCACTGTTTCCACTGCTCTCATATTGCCGCTATTGTTTTCATATTGTTTTCCACACCATACGTTTAACCTCCTTGTGTTAAGCAAAACCGGTGAGATTGACAACCTCACTAATTAGTTGGGGCAAAGTGATTTGATTGTGTTGTGTAGGTTCCACGTTGCTGCTGAACCGGTAGTGTGCCCTGCCATCTCAGCTGGATCAACCTTCTAAAGTTACTCCTTCCTCCTACTGGTCGATTCAACCTTGGTTTCTTTCTGAGGGAAACTTGTCGCTGCACTCTTCATACCTTCCTCTTGGGGTCTCCCAACGAACGTGTGATCACACACATCAATACATCTCAAACATATCTATAATTTATGATGTTCCATGTTGTTTTCATGCCATATACTACATGTTTGCTATACACTTTATGTCATTTTTATGGATTTTCTGGGACTAACCTGTTGACAAGATGCCACAGAGCCAGTCCTGTTTTTTTGCTGTTTTTGGTTTCAGAAAGTTGTTCTGGAAATATTCTCGGAATTGGACGAAACAAAATCCCAGGGTCTTAGAAATCTGTCACGTACACGGAGTCCGGAGGGGGGGGCTGGAGAGCCCAATCATCAGGCGGCACCCCCCTTGGTCGTGCCACCAGGTGGTGTGGCCCCCCTGGCCACCCACCGGTGTTGCCCTCTCGCCTATTTAAGCTCCTCCACGGGTTAACCTTAAATACCCAAGCCTTTTTCCAACAAATGTTCCGTAGTCGCCGTCATCATCAACCGTAGTTCGGGAGGGTTCTGAAGCTCTCCCCGGCACCCTGTCGGGAGGGGGAATCATCACCAAAGGGCTCGACATCACCATGCCTGCCTCCGAGTGATGCGTGAGTAGTTCATACTTGGACTATGGGTCCATAGCAGTAGCTAGATGGTTGTTCTCTCCTCTTTATGCCTCATGTTTAGATCTTGTGAGCTGCCTAACATGATCAAGATCATCTTATTGTAATGCTACTTGTTGTGTTTGCGGGGATACGATCAGTATTGAATGCTATGTCCAATGATTATCAATCTATTATGTTTATGTTATTTATGATCTTGCATGCTCTCCGTTACTAGTAGATGCTTTGGTCAAGTTGATGCATGTAACTCCAAGAGGGGGTATTTATGCAAGATAGTGGGTTCATTCCTCCCTGTCACTCACGCTCGAGTGATAGAAACGTAACGGGTGGGGGATGTATTGTTGACATTAGGGAGAAAACAACGATGTTTACATTACACACTTTCCTTAATGCAATTATTTGTTGCTTGCAACTTAACACTTGAGGTTTGATTGGCTGGCGCTCCGATGGTGGATTATTAGTCATAGATGTAGTTGGATAACGGTCTATGAATTATATTGTAATGCCTGCATGAATCGCATAGTAATCATCATGTCATGCATATGCACTACGGTGCATCCTTTATATCTGTCAATTGCCCAGTTGTAATTTGTTTACCCGGCATGTTATCTACCTGTTTTGGAGAGACACCACTAGTGAACTGTGGACCCCGGTCCATTTCTTTACACTGATAATACAATCACTGCAACCATTGTTTTCTTAGTGCAATTACTGTTTTCCTCTCATTCATTGCCATTATTGTTCTCTTTCATCTACTGCAAACAAGTATTGTTTTCCACACCGTACGTCTAATCCTTTGTTTTCAGCAAAACCGGTGAGATTGATGACCTCACTTCTTCGTTGGGGCAAAGTAATCTAATTGTGTTGTGTAGATTCCATGTTGCTGCTGAACCGGTAGTGCGCCCTGCCAACATCAGCTGGCAACAACCTTTGAAAGTGATTTCTTTCTCCTACTGGTCGATTCAACCTTGGTTTCTTTCAGAGGGAAAACTTGCCGTTGCACTCTTCATACCTTCCTCTTGGTATTTCCAAATGAGTGCAACCCTAACTTCGCTACCGGGCAGGAGGACGGTGATAGTGAGGGGTCTAGAGCGGCTTAGTTCATTGGCAATCTAGTCTTGTAGTGGTTTCATTTGAAAACTTGTCGTATTTGAACACTTGTCGTGTTTTTTTTGTTGAATTTGAACAATCTATGTAATTTGAACCCTGTTATAGAATCTATTGTACCATTGCGTTATGAAAATTGTCGTGTTGCAAAATTTGTGTCTTTATTGTGTTAATGTTTTGGAAAATTGTTCTCACGCATTTTCTAACAAAAATTGTTGCCAGAAACATAACGCCCCAAAGTAAGGCATTGGGTTCTTTAGTGTAACGCCTCCTTATAGGGCGTTGTGCCCTGTTCGTGCTCGAATGTCCGAGTTGGGGTCGGCTCTGGATCTGTTAGGGGGGTATTGGCCAGGAATTAGGGCGGAATTCCGCCATGGGACATAACGCCCCAAGCCAGGGAGTTATGCTGCTTGGACACGCAAACTTCCGCCCTGACTTCCGGCTTGGTTCTGTTAGGCTGAGGACATAGCGAGGAGTTTACACGGATTTCCTCTGGGAAGGGGCTTAACGCCTTGTGGGAAGGTGTTATGCGACTTAGGGTTTAAATGGACGTTGTCGAGCCCCCATTCCCCACATCCATTCCCCATACCAAAAAGGAGTCGTCGTCGCGCCGTCTCTCGGTCATCTCTGGCCCGTCTAGGAGCCGTCTCTGCTGCCGCTCCTCTTCTAGGCCTCCTCGTCCCCGGGCGTTCCGAGTTACACCTCCCCACCCCATTCAACGTTCCCTTTGTCCTTTCTCCTCAAGCAAGGTCCCTTATCAACCAAACTCCTCACTCCAACCTTCCCATCGCCTTCACCATGCCTAGTTGTTCTGATAGCGAGAGTTCCCACGACTCATGGACGGGCCTTGTAAGTATTCTCAGAAATTTAGAGCTATGATTTTTTTTTATTAATTTAAGTTCGTGTTGATTAGGTTATTTAGAAAATTTTAATGTATACTAGGTTATGAAATTTGTTGTAGAATTATGTTAGTGTTGATATACTGGGTTTAGTGTTTTAATGTATATTTTTTGGGTCTTTGTAGCTCACGGGGTTGATTATGTTCTCGATAATAGAGGACCCTTTGTGGTATGGGGTAGCGCTCGATTCAATCGAGACTTGCCGCCTTCACAGTGCGGTGCTGGAGAGGTTCGTTGCTTTTGGAGGGTCGAACACATGACGACGTTTCTATGCGTGTTCTGTTAGGAACGTAAGTGCATCAACTCTTGAACAATGGTCCATGTGGATACTTTTTGGGATGATAACAAGATGTTTTTTGTATGTGTAGGATGCCATAAATTGTGAATTTATGCATTTGGTGGATGTTGTGTGGGAGCCTACCCTGGAAAGATCAATTGAGAGACTCTAGCACATGTATGAGGAGAGAAACAATGTTAGAATGGATGACAAGATTCGTAATGATAAGTTAGTGAAAGAATTGTGCGACCATAAGAATAAGCTTGATGAAAATGCAAGGGATTAATCAAAGATACGAACGGATGGTTCGATTCCATGGAGAAGAAGTTGCAGCTGATTTTTTTTTTGAAAAAATGAAGAAAGAAGACACGGAGTTGGAGGATTTGAAGAGAAGGCTCGAGATGATGCAGAAAGAGAGAGATGCACTTCACAACGAAGTAGAAATGCTGAAGAGAATGCAGATAACCGAAGCCGAGAGTAGCAAAAGAAATCAACATGAGTGAAAGGTGCAAAACAATGCACCGAAGGAGGAAAAAAGATAGAGTACCAGTTGTTCGACCTGCTGAAAACGAGCTTAGCTAACAAGGACAAGCTGAAGAGGATCAAGCTACTGTGCAACAAGTGAGGAGATTGCACTGAGTTGTATGAACCTTTTTATTACTGCCTGTTTTCTGTCGAACTTTTAGTGGATTGTAATGGTACAACTTTAACAAACTTGCTAAGTGTGTAAGGAAAAATTATAAACAACTTTAAAAAACTCGGAAACAGGGCGTAACGCCCTGGTACAAGGCATCGGGCTGAAGGGCACAACGCCTTTGACCAGGGTGTGTGCAAAGGGAGGAATTCCAGGCCAACATCGCTATAACTCCTAGAGCTAACAGCCTCTAGCCGGATTTAGAGGCGGAATTCCACAATTGGGGCCATAACGCCTTAGCCGATGGTGTTACAGTCTAAGAGGACAAGGAATTCCGTGTCAAGTCCGTGCAAAGTCCTCAACCCAATAGTCTCTAGTCGCATGTTAGGACGAAAGTTCGGCCCAATTCCGCGTCTAGATAGCAAGACACCCTCACAAGGGGCGTTAAGCTACTTGATGATTGTTTCCATCCTATTTTTTCGAGTGTGTTCACAAGCGCAAATTAAATGGAGTACAAAGTTCAAGATAGCAGAAAACGACATAGTTCATAACATAGTTTAATACAACACCTTACTATGCCAAAGTGCAATGTAGTATAGTGTTTGAAATGAGCAAAGTTTCATAACAAGCAATTAGGACAGCTATTGCGTCAGCCTAGTTCCCTTTCATTTGTCCTTCCTCTTGGAACTACACTATTGTTCCTCTTCCTTCTTCCTTGCTAGTCTAGCCTCGTAAAGAACTCTTTCTTTGAAAATCTTGTGCTCGTTGGCTTGCTTCTCCGACTCTAGTGCCCATAACTTCCTCGATCAATCTCCAAAATCCTTTTGGCGTTGCTTCTCTGCCGCTTCACACATTTTGTTCTAACGCCATTCATACGCCGAGGTAGGAACCGGTCTCCACCGTCATGCCCTACTGCCGTCATGATTGTTCCCTTGTAACACCCGGTCAGAAATGTCCCATCCATGTAAAAAACGGGTCTAAGGTGCTTGAAAGCCTTTATGTAAGGACCTAACGTCCAGAATGCACGTCCAAATTTCCGTACAGTTCTACCTTTGTGTATCATTGTTTCCGAGCCAAAGGGCTCGACCAACTTGTACATATCTAGTTTTTTGCCACCATCCCTACCAACAACTTGGCTATGCGGTTGCAAGACTCTTCCCAGTCTCCACACAACATTCTGAATGTGGCTTGCTTGCCCTTCCATGCCTTTCCGTACTTCACCGTGTAGACGTATAGTTCCAACACATACTTGATAACGGCTTTTATTGGACAAGTTGGTAGGATCTTTACCATTGAGCTAATTTTCTGGCCAATGAACTTCAAGCTCAATTGGCGATGATCATTCTTAGAATTAGCAAGGTCGATATTATTCGGGGCACATCGGTGCATGAGGCAACACTTGGTAAGCTTCCACCCTGTTATTTTCATAGGTCGGCCCTTCTTGATAGGCCTTTCATGCATAGTCCATGGACAATGATCCTGTTCATATACCATTGTGTAATGGATCTTCTCGTCCGAGTACTTAACACTGAATTCTCGATAATGAATGAGTAATCCTTTACCCATTGTTTCATTTCATCCATGCATGGAAAGATGGTTGCTTTACCCACCCCATGATTGTGTAGCTCGGTTTCTTTCTTATAATAAGACCTTGGCTCAAGAATCTTACTCGTACCACCATCAACTATAGTCTTACGCGCAAGGCTTAGATCAGAAACAATGATGTATGGTGATCCCAGCCAAATGCATACATAAAGGCTTTTGCTTCTTTAGCCATAAAACCATCCTCGTCAACTTCCTCTTTCGGGCCTTCGTCTTCCGAGTCCACTTTATGTGCTCGAGAGTATGGAATGTCACAGTCCATGTCCTCCTCAAAAGAATTCTCTTCCACATCTCAAATATTATGGTTACGGAAGAAATGTTCCCTTGGACCGCCTTCGGTCTCTCCAAGCATGGCCTTGGCACGGGCCTCGGGCTCATGACCGATACCATAATCTCCACGGGGTTCATCTTCCTCCGTATGCCTCTCGGGCTCATGACCTCCACCGTTACCTCCATGTGGCTCATCTTCCTCCGAACGCCACTTGGGCTCGTCATGACCACCATCACCATCATCGTAGTACGACAATCGTTACTGCAACATGGGCTCAAGGGTTGTGTCAAAGGAGGTTGGCTTATCATTGTGTCATACACTTCCGCCTCCATTTCGACACGTGCCTCACCCCATTAAAGCGGACTATTCCCTCCAATAGGACATGCTTCAAGATTCAAGTCAACGTGCACTCGACAACCAACCTTCTTTGTGGCAAACAACTCAAACGATTTGTCTTGTGAGTCCAAAACAACCGCCTTCTACGCTTCCCAACGACCCTCCTAGTCGATGGTCATCATCTTCCACTGAATGTAATGACCGTGGGAAACATTCTACCTCCCTTGCAAGTCAACTACATCATTTTCTCCTTCCAATTCAACTCACTCCAGACCTTCTCGACAACATCACTAAATGTTGGACTAGAGTCAAAGAACATGACTATCTCGTCCGGGTCTTGATAATCAATATATCCTTTCAAAAAACCCGGCAAAGTCCACATGATGGACATTCACGATTCTTGACAACATCTAGAAAAAGAAAAAGCACAACAACGATTACATTGTCGTAATAGTTAACAAGTAGACCCTACTACGTGGTCATATGAGGGATATCCCCAACCAAAAATATCTAGGGTTTGCACCCAAATTGATAGGTCTACATCATCATAACAACCACATATGCTCCATACATCAACAAAAACCTAACCAATTTATAGATTATTGTGGCAAGAACCAATTTCTAGGGTTTCGAAAACAGGGTAGCAAATTTACTAAATGGAAACATTGTGGTTGGACAAAATGAAGGGAAAGAGGGGATATTACCTTGGAGAAACAAGGGAACACGAATTCACCGGAGAAATCACCAAGATTTGGAGGAATTTGAGGGTGGAGTTAGAGAGAGGGCCGAGATAGAGTTTTGAGTGGGGAGTAGAGAGTGGAGTGGAGTGTGTCTGTCCCAGCCACTTACCTCTTCGCATAACACCCCCGACCAGGGCTGTTGAGTCTTCTTAGGCAGGTTCATGGCCGGGGGTGCCATAACCCTACTTGTAGAATCGTGGGTGGAAACGTGGAAGTACTGGAAACAAGCATATATTTACCCAGGTTCAGTATGTCGCAACTATGGAGGCGTTCCTACTCCCGCAATCTCACTAAATTAGGGCTCAAGCCTGAAGTATACAAAGTACAAACGTGAGTATGGTTTCTCTAACTCGGTGAGGATAAACTTCCCGCGAGTTGGCTTCTAGCTATTCGAACCTCTGTTCTCTTGTTTCCCTCTCTTGTATTTCTACTTCTCCCATCCGGCTTTATATAGATAGCCGGACTAGGGATTACAGGAAGGAAACCTAGAAATCTACGGAAAGTATTCCTATTCTTGGAAAATAAGGCATTCAACTTCTTCTCCAAGCCAAACCACGTAGTGGGCCGTGGTCTAGGTTCTTCTAGAATCCGGTTTCCTGCGCGTCAGCTTACTGGGCCGTCCAATGGACTTTGCTCCATTGCCTGCGGGCCACCCTGGTAATCCGGCCTTCGGCCAATGCCGTACATACCCCTATTTTGCATATATCCGACGGTAGCCCCCAAGGAGAGTGAAGACTTCATCTTCTCGTCCCTTCGCCAATATGCATACTTTGTCTAAAAAGTCAACGATCTAGTCTTGAATCTTCTTCTTGAATTTCTTATGCCAAAACTCGGATTTCCGTAATCTGGCCATTCTTCCGCGAATCTTCACAGAGAAGGAAAGTATGACGTTAGTGATAAAATCATGCTTACGCCATTGACGTTTGGTTTCGGTCAAAAGACTGAAACCGTATCTCTGACATATTTTGTGCGAGAAACGTGGAGATAGAAATTACACCCCGTCTCCTAATATCCCGGATTTTACTGTGTGACACGTGTCAATCATCCAACGTCTAAATTAGCCGTTGGAACGAATCTTGGCGGAAACGTCTATAAATAACCTGCCTTGGCTCCTCCGGTCATTCTTCCACTTCCACGCGGTTTCACCGAGCACCTCACAGATCACTCGCGCACTTCCGCTTCCAAGAGAGGAAAGAAGATAGAACCTCGTCGGAGTTCCAACCATCGGCGGCCAGAGTATCGACTTACGGTTGCGCCACCCAGAAATGGCCACCGGAAGCCCCTCACGTACTCCTGAGGCCACCATCGACCTCAAAACCCGCGGTGGAAACCATCTCCAACTCTGCTTCGACCGCTCCCCCAATCGCCTCCATGAGAACGCCGAAGGATCCCGCTGGTGCATCGGTGAGCGGAGATCCAAGCTCCGTAGCAGAGACTATTCCGCCTCCCTCCTCCGTTCATCTACCTCCACCCGTCCCCGAATTGGGAGACGGGTAAACTTCTGCCCACGCCAGCGAAAACGCGGGGATCGTCGCCACCGCCGGAGGCGAAGAAGATGATGGCGGGGATTCTGGAAATTGGAGCCAGTGCAACACTACACTGGCTCTGGTAAGGAGTCTACAAAATAAATCTTCATCACCCAAGACAAATGGCGGGTGGATGAAGACGACACTGAGCCAATGCCGAAGGACGGGGAACGGGTCATCTTCTCCTCTCACATTTTGAGAGGTATGGGTTTTCTGCCATATGCCTTCTTCCTCAAGGCATATGGGGTTCAACCCCATAACCTGTCTCCAAACTCTATTGTTCTTGTCATATTGAAGCATAAATTTGCGATGTTCTCCTTTGAATGTTTTATTTGGTTGACTTGGCGCATGCTTACACCATGTTTATGACTATAAACCAGTCACCTATACCATGATCATTTAGTTTTTCAACCTGTAGTACCACTTATGATTTGATTAATGATGTTTTTGTCGCTATGCATGATTATGGCCATTATGCTCTCTTGATTTTTTGCTCCCAACCTTTTGCTAGCCTCCACCAGTACTGAGTATGAGCTCTACTCGTGCATCCAACTCCCAAAAACTAAAGTATGCCAAATGTGTACACCATACCTACTTACATGTGGTACTTAACCGCCACTCCGAAGTAAGTTGCTCACGATTTACTTTTAAAACTTTCAAAATTACTCCTGTTTTGTGTTCCTGTTTTAGCTCATGAGGACGTAAGTAGAGAATCTTCATCTCACTTGTTGATTGGATTTCACACCCTAGAGTAGTGGCTTCATCCGCTTATCCAATTGATAGAAGAGCTGTCAGCGGGGTGCCCAGCCCCAAATTAATACAACAAATTCTCATCACTATTTTTGCCTCTGATTTATCAGTCAAAGCATAATCGTGTAAACAAAAGAGAAAGAGGGATGACCTTCTACCCAGTTGTGTCCTTCAATGGGAGCCACTCTTGTGAAGTCTAGTTGGCGTGTGACGTATTGTGTTTTATGTTTACTATTTGTTGACATTAGCATACACCTCTCTACAAAAATGTTTTCAGTACCTCTGTTTAATAAAATAAAAAGATCTAGCACATGAGTGATCCATCCTTCCCTCTATGAAGGGCCTTTCTTTTAGTTTTATGTTGAGTCTCCATCTTCTAACTATATGCACAGCTGAGAGAGCATAGTTGCCATTCCGAGTTTAATGTGCATTTGTTCTAGAAACATTGTTAATTGATTCAAGATGTGTTATTACTTGCTCTCAAATTATTTGTTCTAGTCTTCCTATTAAATTTTTAATGTGTCGTGGCATTTATGTTTTTTCCCACTCTTAAGGACAAGCAAACTATCACTTTGCTATGTTATCTCTATGTCTGAAACAAACGTATAACTTTCGAGCGCATTGTTATTCATGATCTTTTATTTGTGTTACTTCTCATGATGCAAAGTGATTGCTATGTTTTATCTATCATGTTTGTGTTTCAAGTACTATGATCTCAGCTTACATATGCTTTAAAATATTGATGATCAAGTTTATGTTGGTAGCATGTCACCTCAGAAATTTTGTGTTATCGTTTACCTACTCTAGGACGAGTAGGAACTAAGTTTGGGGATGTTGATACGTCATAAACGTCCTTAATTTCTGATGTTCCATGTCGTTTTCATGTTATTTGCTACATGTTTGCTATACACTTTATGTCATTTTATCGATTTTCCGGGACTAACCTATTGACAAGATGCCACAGAGCCAGTTCCCCGTTTTCTGCTGTTTTTAGTTTCAAAAAAGTTGTTCTGTAAATATTCTCGGAATTGGAAAATTCTAAGCCCAGAAGTCTTAGAATTCCTGAAGGTTGCACGGAGCCCCGAAGAGGCCCAGAGTGGGGCAACAGGGGGCCACACCATAGGGCGGCGCACGCCCTCACCGCGCCTGGGGGTGGTGTGGGCCCCTCAGGCGTACACCGCCACCGGCCTTTCGCCTATTTATTCCCCCTGATATGATAACCCTAAAAGAGATCACTTTTCCACGAAAGACACCCGAGGCTACCGTCATCGTCAACCCGAGATCGGGAGGGTTCTGGAATTCTCCCCGGCACCCTGACGGGAGGGAAAATCGTCACTGGAGGGCTCTACACCACCATGCCCGCCTCCATAGTGATGCGTGAGTAGTTCATCCCTGGACTACGGGTCCATAGCAGTAGCTAGATGGTTGTCTTCTCCACTTTATGCCTCATGTTTAGATCTCGTGAGCTGCCTCACATGACCGAGATCATTTTATTGTAATGCTAAATGTTGTGTTTGCTGGGATCCGATGAATGTTGAATGTTATGTCTCTTGATTATCAATCTATCATGTTATCTTCATGTATATGTTATTTATGATCTTGCATGGTAGATGCTAGTGACTCCAAGAGGGAGTATTTATGCTCGATATTGGGTTCATGACTCCTTTGCATCTTTGCTTGAGTGACAGAAACGTGAGAGATGGAGGATGTGTTGTTGCCATTAGGGAGAAAACAACAATGTTTACTTTATTTACATTGTTTACATTACACACTTTGCTTACTTCGATTATCTCTTGATTGCAACTTAATACCCAATGTTTGTTCGGATGATATTCGGATGGTGGATTATTAGTCATAGATGCAGTTGGATGATGGTCTATGTATTTTCTTGTAATGCCCGCATTAATCACATAGTAATCATCATGTCATGCATATGCACTACGATGCAACCTTCATTTCTATCAATTGCCCAGTTGTAATTTGTTCACCACACATGTTATTTATCTTCTATGGATAGACACCACTAGTGAACTGTGGACCCCGGTTCATTTTCTCATACTGATAATACAACCACTGTAATTACCGGTTCCTCTGTTTTCACATTGCTACTACTGTTTTCGTATAATTTTACTACTATTTTCCACACCATACACTTAATCTCTTTGTTATCAGCAAAACCGGTGATATTGACAACCTCACTGCTTCGTTGGGGCAAAGTGAATTGATTGTGTTGTGTAGGTTCCACGTAGCTGCTGAACTGGTAGTACGCCCTACCATCTGAAATGCATCAACCTTCTGATGTTACTCCTTCCTCCTATTGGTCGATTCAACCTTGGTGTATTTTTTTAGGGAAAACTTGTTGCTGCACTCTTCACACATTCCTCTTGGGGTTTCCCAACGAGTGCAAGACCTGCACCATCAAGGTCATCTGTATATCAACATAATTTGAGACGCTATCATAGCCGAAAGGTGAACCCTCGGGTGTTCCGAGAAGGAGACATGGTGCTTAGGCTTTTGCAGCGCATAGCTGGTATGCACAAACTTTCCCCTCCATGGGAAGGGCCGTTCATTTTGAGCAAGGCTCTGCACAATGATGCATACTAGCTCATTGATTCTCAGGAACAGGAGAAGAAGAACATGGATAGATCAGGAGAAGAAACTAAGTGCCCTGGATTGTGGCTCTCCTTCGTAATTTTCATTCCTGAAAATGCATTGTTTGTATCTCCCTATTGAGTTATGATTATGTCGGCACCCCGCGGAGGAACCCGGGGACTGCATGTGCCTCACCTGCTGTGTGTATTTACTTGCTTTTACTTTCGTATATCGGTTGGCTATGTCAGAATTTTGTATGTCGGTCTAGTAGTGTGGCTAAACCTAAGGGCCAAATCTTCGACTTTGCTGTTGTCCGAAACTCGGCTTCATGGCAAGCATGATAACAAGCTATGGGTCAATGAAAACATGGAAATCGGCTTTAGAAAGAAAGAGTTACCTAACCGACATAAGTCGTTTTTTCCTATTTCGGCTAAGTGTTGAATTTTTTTAATTCTTGTCTCGGAGATGTGAGTATTGTAAACTTGGTTTTCGAAATATCCGAATCTAGTGTAAAAAACCACAAGTCCTAGGCACGAGTAGAGAAGAAAAAAGCTGGGCGGACGAGAAAACAAACTCGAGTTAAAACGATCCTGCATGTAGCTAGTCTCGCACAAACTAGAGTGAAACTAAAAGTGCCAAAAGCTCAAAATTGTTCATTACATTTGCACCCAGCATTCCGGGGATCTAACAAATTTAAAAGTGCTTTCGAGATAAGAGTCAGGCAGCAGCTGAAGGAGTAGGAGCTGCGTCCGTCCCTGCCTGGACAGTAGACTCGGTGGTTGTCTCGGTGGTGGCTGTTTCGGTCGCGGCTGGGTTCTCGGTGGAGATCTCGGTCGGGCCTGCCGATCTGGTGATGGTGACCTAGTTGGCCTCGACATCGATCTCCTCATCGACTTCGTCTTCATCCTCGGAGCCCTCGACGTAGGAGTCATCCTCCTTTTCATCCTCAGTCTCTGACTTCGGGGAACCCTCGATGAAGCCCTTCGTCTCGGCATAGGATGCAAGTCTATACGCAGTCGCCTGGCGGAGCTGAGCATGATCTGAATCCTTGGACCACTTGGATCCGGTGCGCATGGTCTTGAGCACTTCAAGGTTGATGGACTCGTACCAAGAAAGCACAAACTGCAAGAATTCATCCACACCAGCTCGTGCAGCAGAGGCATGCCACTCCAAGAGTCGCACCTTGATTCTGTCGAGGCACTTTGCCAACTCTTCAATTGACACCGGAACCTCACTATCTGCCAGAAGGCCATGTATATTCGGATGGCAGAGGCCAGAAGATCATCCCCAATGGCCTTGATGGGTGTAACTCGAGATTTGATCTCCACCAAGTGGTCTTCCGCGCTTTCCACCTCCAAACCGTGCCCCCGGCTTAAATCCTCCTCTCTCGGGTCTTCTGGATGGCTCTCTTGGTACCTGCTTCCTAGAGGGGGAAGGTTTCTCAGAGATAAGATGCCTGAATTAGTCAGCGTTAGCTCGGCGGTCAAGACCCCAAAAACTAGAAGAAACAGTGAAGGAAATGGTGCTAACTCTTCCGGTCCATGTTCAACCTAGCGAGCTTCATCAGCCACTTATCAGTCTCGGTGTTCACTGGGTCCAGCTTAGACAGAAGAGAATTGGCCCGAGATTCGGTCTGAGTATGCTACTCCTTGAGCATCCGATCTCCTCTTCTTGGCGGGTCTTCTCGGTGCCATCGGCTTTGGCCATCTCGGCCTTGTCCTTCTCCAACTCGGACTTTAGCTTCTGCATCTCGGCGAGCTTGGTTTTCAGCTTGGAGCTCATCCTTGAACTTGGCCTCGCAATCAGTGAGCTGCTGCACCGTTTCGACCAGTGTGAGGCAGTTTTCGTGCTGGGCAGCAAATGCCTTATGTTTATCTGCACAAAGACAACAATGTTAGAAAGCAATCAAGTTTATGGATGCAAGATAATAATGAGGAAAAGGAAACTCACTCTCAAGCACCTAGATCTTAGTCTACGTTGACTCGGCCAGAGTGGCGCAATCCTGGTGCTTTTCAGCAAAGTTTTTCTGCTCACCTGCATTAACATAACAAATTTAGCCAGGAAGAGAGTGCGTAAGTACAAAATGCAAAGTGAAGAGAAAAGAAAACTTACTCTCAACGGAAGAGATCTTGGTGATCGAGTCGAGCAACTGCTGCTCAATCATAGATGTGCGGGATAAAAAAAGGATAAGAGTTAAAAAATCGGTGCAGTAAAAAGCACACATGATATCCCGGGCACAAGAATTGTACCTTTGCCTCCGAGCTGCTCCTGCAGACGCTGGTTGTGCTCACTGAGATCCCGGTGGGTCCAGAGTAGCCTCTGGAACATCTTGGTGCGGGTCTCGTGCACACCTGAAAAGAAATTAAAAGAACACTTAGAGTGTGAAGATTCGTCCCGAGTATCCCTAACTTGGCCGAGTGATGCCTACTCAGCCCAAATCTCGGGGACTAGATGATGTAAATTTATCTCGGGGGTTTGCAAATGTGTAAACTCGGAAAAGAGAAATAGGAAAAACTACTTACTCGAGAGGTTATCTCAGCGTCTCTGGCCGCAGTCTGCAGGTCGTGCATCTTGTGCACAAGCGTGCTGCAGGAAGCTGCCACTCGTGTCGTCACCTCGTTGATATCGGCCTGGTTCTATTCCATGCAGTAATGGTCCAGAGGGCCCAACTTCTTCCCGGCATGTATATCGGGGATGTCCCCAATATGATCAAGATCTGCTTCCAAGTTGGGCCGGGCAACACCAAGCCCCTTGTGCGCAACAATTTGCGTCTCAACGTTGATCATCAGCGTGCCGACTTTCTTCTGCCCAGTCCCAGCCTTCTTCTGGGGTGCATAGGCCCTTCTCTGCCAGGATGGCGCTGACAGCTCCTTTCCAGAAGTCTGCTTTGAGCCACTCTGCACTGGCGCACAGGCTTGTCTCGGTTGCGCTGAAGGATCTGTCGTTGGCGGGGCCACATGTGGCTGCTGTGCTGGGGGAGCTACCGGCTGCTGTCTCGAAGGAGGAGTTGGTGGTTGTGCTTCTGGTGCTACCGGCTGTGCTTGGGGTGCTGCTGGCGGTGGAACTTGTTGCTGCGGTGGGGCCTCGAGTTGCTGCCGCTGTTCTGGTTGGCTCTGTGCGTTCCAGAGCCTCAGTGTTCTATGTCTTGGTGCCCATGTTGCTAGCACCGAGATCGTCGTATCTTTTGGAACGGGCATCCCCGGCATGTCCATGGACTGGGCGTCTGGGATCTCGTGCTCCGGGTCAACATAGTCTCCGGATCCCGGAAGTTGGATCACAGGAGGAAGTGTGGAGGATTGTGGCACCGAGACAGAGCTTCTTGGTTTTGAGTAAATGCAGAGGGTTCAGTCATTCCAATTATTAGATGCCCACTTCAAGAGGAAAGAGAAGCAAGGAAACCAAGACAACTGAGTTAACTCGAGAAAAAAAAGAGAAGATACAAGTGCAAAGGAAGTGTATTTCGGAAAATAACTTACCCCTTTGACATGGGTCGTCTTCTCTTGCGGGTAGTTTGGCTGGGCTTGCTCCCAGGCTTCTTCCTTTTCTCTTGGGGGAGGAGCTACTGCGCCACTCCCGGCTCGTTTCTTCGTCTTGACGGGGGCGACCACGGCCACGGGCGACACTTTCAGAACCTGCTCGCCCGGATCAACTGAAGCCGATGGCAGAGGATATGCGTAAGAAATTGGCGTAGGGTCAAGCACCTCTACAATAACATAGCCATCGTCATCTTCTTCGTCCTCGGACTAGTCTCAGATGGAGCCTGGAACATGGAACTTACTGGCATCAGCGGCGAGCTCCGTGTCCGGGATCGACAGGTTGTCTTCATCATTGAAGTCCTACACATCATCCACCGTCCGGTCTTCGCGGCAGGGTTCTCGCCATCCTCGTCCTACTGGCGTACAAATTTCTGCATATGCAAATCACAAAGCATGAGAATCAAGGCAAAATGGTTCCAAGATAGATTTATATTGGAGCATTCCGGAATAGATGCAACTCGGTTTGTTTTGGGATACTTACGTTGGGTGATGGGCATGCTCTGCTGTAGGGCTCAAGGCCCCATTCCCAGTTCTCGGTGAGCTCGGTCCGTGTGATCGCCTTCACCCGAGTACACACCTCATTCTTGGAGAGCTCAATAGTGGTGACCCGGGTCGGATCCCACGGGCCACTCATGTGGCAAATCTTGTGTTTTGGGCGCTGGAGTGGTAGGACCCGGCGGCTCACGAACATGGCAAGTGGGTCATCCGCCCTGAGCCCGTCTCGGAGGATTTGGAGGAGATATTCGTGGATGAGGTTGACTTCATTGATGTTGTTTCGGGGATTGTGATCCTAGTTGAGAATCTCGGTAGGAGGACTATTGTGGAAAAACGGGAGACCAGTAGAGAGTATGGGGGGTGTTCTTGACGTAGAAGAAGGTTCGCTACCACTTCCGCCATGACTCCAGACCCCGGATCCGCGGGAACTTGGAACCCGGATGCAGGACCACCATGGTGGTCCCGCAATGGGTCATCTGTTTCGGCCAGTCCGGGGTCTCGGGATTCGGGATGACTTGTTTCCGGAATTGGAAGTACTTACTCCACATGTTGACGGTGGGGTAGAGACCAAGATAGCCTTCCGAGAAGGAGATAAAAGCGGAAAGAGTGGTGATGGCATTCGCCGTAAGGTGGTGAGGTTGCAGACAAAACTTTGTGAAGAAATTGATCATGAATTCCGAGAGGGGAAGGCCAAAACCGCGCTCGAAATGTGTAAGAAATACAACATACTCACCTTTCTCGGGTTCCGGTTCTGGGAGGCCTGCACTCAACCCCAGCCGGGATTCTCCGGGTGTCTAGCAACCATGTGATATCCGAGGTCCTGATGTGAGACCCGTCCCACGCGGATGCGTGGAATCCGGCGCCACCAACTCCTCCACGGGCTCAAGCTCTTGCGAGGCCATGGCAGTGCGCAACGAATCCGGCGCCTCCGGAAGATTCGCGGGTAGGTGCTCGGGCGGAGAGAACAAAGAAGCACGACGAAGATGCGGAGGGAGAACGCCGTGGTGCGCGCGGGCTCAGTCTAGGGCTCGCGCTCGGAGAAGAATGCGCAAGATCCAAAGACGGCGCGGGCGGCGCTCAGATCTGCAGCAGAGGAGAGCACGAGCGTGGCGGCGTTTCGGGGCACGACGCTTCACGGGAGCGCGGCGGTGCTCGCGGAACGGCGGCAGAGTCCGGGTGCGCACGGCTGAGCGGAGTTCTCTGTGCGCATGTGCGGCAAAGAAGTGGAGACGACGGGGGGAATGATGGAGAAGAGGGGAAGAAATGAACCGCACGGGTATTTATACCAGAGGAGGGGTTAAGTGTGAAGGATTAATCGTGGCCCTATTTGCATTAACCGGCACGGCTACTACGCACGCAGTAATGCATGAAGCGGAACCGCCGCGCGTGCGTGCCCAGTAAATCCGCGCTTTCCGCGAGGTGCAATCGAGTGCGTTGCGACGATGTGACTGCCAGCGGGGCCGGATGACCGGGCGTGGGCGCGGCGCGTGTGCATTAGGTCGCGAGAAACGAGTAGACATGCGCAACGGTTCGTCACCATGTGGTGCGTCCACGACGCGGTGGAAACGAGGCGACCATGCCTCACACTGTTGGAGTACACGAGGGAAAATTCTAAGTGACGGGAAGTCGGTAAAACCGAACCCGGCACAGGTATGTCGGATTTTTGTGGGAATCTATGATGGTGATTGCGGATTAAATGCGAGTTTGAGGTTGACATTGAGCCGAGATAAGAGGTATCTCGGTTGAATGCTGCGGAGCTTATCGATTTAAGCTGGTCCGGCCCATCGTTCGGGTTCACTGACCATACTAGCTTTGGGAACAAATGTCGGGGGACTACCCCGGTAGGGAAATTCTTGGTATAAATTGGTGCCTAAGGAGTGGATACCGAGATGAAGTTGACCGGGTTGGGAACCTGGACCGAGTTAGTTGTTACCGAGATAAAGCTATCTCGGTTAGAGATACCACAGGTGACATATTGCAGGAGGATATTCCCCCGGGTTATCCGAGTTACACTTGAAGAATCTGGGTTACATGAAGAACCAGCTATCCCGAAGCAAGGTCAATGGTGTAGGTAAAATCCCGAAGATCGCGGGAGAGTACGCGCGTGCGGTTCAACTTACAAGATGAATGATGTAGAAACATACATGAGTACAGTGCAGGGTATGGGCGAGGCCACATCCTGTCTCTGACAAGGGGGACATGACACGCAACGGATACAGAGGAGGAGACTTTCGGCACCTGTCAGCAGGCGTGTGCTACGACACAGTGTTCTCCGCCTAATCCTGTAGGCTCTGTCAGTGGGCACCAGTATATAAGGTGGCCACCCCCTTCCTACGCGAGGGACGATGCAACCATTAGACTTTTCCATTTCCTTAGAGAGAATAGCCAGTGAGCTCCTTCTTCTTCCTCTAGCTAGGAGAGCTCGAGGAGCAAACTGTATCTCGGTTACACACATATATTGATAAACAAGCAGGAGTAGTGGTGTTACCTCCACACGAGAGTCATGAACCTGGGTAGATCCTTGTGTGTGCAGTGTTCTGAGCACACCTCTTGGTGTGCAATCCCTCCCCGGATAGCTACAACATCCATCGTCCCCTAACTTAAGTCATCCCATGGCATCAGTTGTGACGCCACCACGACAGAGGCAGAAACATCTTACTCCATCTCGGTGCTAGAAGAGACCCCTATACTTCCCGAGACGAACAAAGGCACAACTAAGATCAGATAGGCAAAGGTGTTGGTCTGATCCGATGTGGCCGCATCAAGAACTTCATAATCGTCCCTATGTTCATCGTTATTGTCTATTTTGTAATTCTCTTAGGTATGTACGATCTTATATGAACATCTCGAAAATTCACTTCAGCTCGTCTGCACCTGCTACACTCGGAATAAATTTTAAAATATGAAAACAGTTCAAACAATTCTGAAAAAAGAGAGGAAAACATGTCCATGCTTTGGACACTTGTATCAAATTTCGGAAAGAATTAAATTTCTTGCGCCCTGTGCAAAAAAGACAAATCACTGACATGAATGAGATCTAGATCTACACAAATCACAGCCAGTGATTTTCCTTTTTTGTATAGGGCGTAGAAGATGTCATTTCTTTCCGAAATTTGATACGGATGTCCAAAACATGTACATGTTTGTCTCTTTTTTTTCCAGATTTCTTTGAAGTGTTTTCATATATTTTTTTTTTTTAACATACCAGGTGCAGGTGAGCTCGGTGCTAAAACGCCTCTTCCCGTCTTTGGGCCGGTAAGCTTACCACCAGGAATCCAAGTAATGAGAACAACAACAAATTGTGCAACCAAACACGGTGGTTTATCGCCTAAACACAACATCTAAGCAACCAAACATAGTGTGCACTAAATTTCGTTCTTAGCCAAACAGACTTGGTTAGGACATTATTGACAACCAAACGGGCTGTACAACAGGCCTCACCGTTTTCCTATAGTTAGGCCGGACCAGGTAACCCCTTTTGACAGTTTGCAACCAAACACGTCGTTTATGCTCCGTCGGAGCGCATTTGGCACCTTGCGAGCTCTGGGTTACATGCGGGAGGTTGTAGCGCAACTTGCGGGGTCGCACTTATCTCGGGTAGGCAAATTGTCGCGTCTCTTTCTTGCGGGAGAAAACTGACGCGTCTTGTTTGGAACGAAATCGAAGACAAGCAATCGCGGAGGGGGCTGGGCGCCTCCTCGCGCGACCCACGTGTACGTTTTGCGCGTTCCGTTTTGTGCCGGTTTCACGTTCCACAAGTTCTATTTTGTCCTGTTATGTCAGTCTCGTTTTGTCTCGTTCGGTTTGTATGCCTCGTTTTGTCGCCATCTCGGCCACTCGAATGTCACGGCACGAGACAAAACAACTCCCAGACGGAAAACCTAGCCGCCGCAGCTCGCTCCCTTTCGTCTCCTCCTCTCCGCCGCCGCCTCCTCGCACCGCTGGTCCACGATGCCGACTCAGCCGGTGCGTTGCTGCTCCGCGCGGCGGAGCGGGTGCTGACCCATCCCTGACGGAAACCCTAGCCATCTGCGCCGCCCCTTCGCTTCCTCCAATCTGCGCCGTCGTTTCTCCTCCTGTCCGTCGTGTTCTGGCCAGGTTCCCCATGAACCGGACCGAGCGGATGTAGCGCCCTCTTCCTCGCCGACGCTCGGTCCGCAGACGCGATGCACGGGAGGGAAGGATGGCTGGCAGTGATGCATCTACTAGGCGCGATGGATAGACGGGTCACACCTCCCAATCCTATTTTCGACCCAGCGGAGGTCGCGCGGCTGCCTCATCTTGTCAAGGAGCACACTGGCGGCAGCGCATGCTCAACACGGGAGACAAGGGCTACGATGGTGGCATCTCTGGAGGGCAAGCCTCTTCCACCACCAAGGAGTTTTAGGAGCGGATTACAGGACACGACGGACGGCCGATAGCTCTCCAAGGCGAGGTAATCCTTTCTCCTCTCTCTCCCTGCATGCTGCCAGTCAAGCGTTCGATGTTTTTACCTGAATAAATTTGATTTAGCATATTGCGTAGAACTGATGCTACTAGAATGGATTAGTACATGCTCAAGTACTTGGTTATTTGCCCAAATGTACATGCATATTTGTTGCTCCTGGAATGACTACTGCTTGTAATTCCTGTTCAATTGTGCTCTTGGATTAACTGGATTGGTTACGCCTCGTCAGCACCGTGAAAACGGGAGAAGATTTAAGAACCTTATGAGTAGAGAAACAAGCCTGATAAGATTGATGACAAGAGTAAAAAGCTCCCTTGACTCTTGAGCAAAGTGTTGTGTCCCAATGCAAATGGAATCAAATCTGGAAATTAACACAGACCACATGAATCGGCATTGCTTCAATTCATTAGGTCAACGGGGAAAAGGGTTTTTGCCGTCACATCAAGGCTCAAGTTCGCAGCGACAAGCACTATATTTTAGTCTTTTTTCGCTCTGTTTCTTCTTATAAACATTACCATCAGCAATGGACTGGCTAGATGATCTTTCTGTCATGTTTTGGATTCTAATTCAGTTATATTATCTATTATGGATTATAAATAAATGTGGTTTCATCTTGCAGCTTGTGCCCCTACTATGGTGGTTGTGTTTTCATGATGGTGGTCCCAAAAAACCTGGCTGGGGTTGTTTATGGGTGCTCAGGGTTCGGCCTTCCTGTGCTGTGTGTTGGTTGTTGTTTTATTCAGGTCTGTGTTTCCTTGCCCCATATGATAAGCTAATGAACCATGGTTCCAACTATCAGCTTTTACCCCTGCATTGTTGGTTCCTCTTTGTGATGTTTGCTCCTTTGAACCCGGGAAGGTGGTCATTTCCCAAGTTTGATTCAACTTCATTTTACTACTTAGTTATGTATGGGCCTTTCAACATGTGTGCTCATGTTTGTCAAACAAATTTCTGAAGGTTTTAGGTTAGTGTGTCCTTGTATGTTTGTCAAACAAACTGCATGCCACCATAAGTGACAGGCAAAGAAAACTCAGTAATATTATCGAAAGAGTATATTCTTTCATGCTTTGAGCGACAGATTGGTTTAATATCGTATACCGGCTTTGTTGCAGATAGGATGATATACAAGTAGATATTCTGATCCTTCTATTTGAAACACGTGGAAGTGCTGTTTCATACAACTAAGTATTATGATCGTGTTTAATGCTCATGACTTCTAAAACTAGGTGAGATGGATTATTTAATTATCCTGCACATGATAGGCCCTTAAGGCCTAGGTTGCAGGTTGACACTACTGTATTGGCCCTTTTCCTAGGTTGCAGATTGACACTACTGTATTGACTCTTTGTTCCAATATCTGAAAATGTGTCCTTGTATTTTTATGAACCGGTGACATGCCGTATTTATCTCGTAGAATTTTTTTTGCATGTTGATATGCCTGAAAACTAATTTTCAGCGGAAAAAAGTGTCACTTCAGATTACTTTCATCTTATAATATAACCATATGTTCGATAGCGGATGTTTCAATTACCGTTTGAAATTTGTCGTTTTGCCTCTTCCACAGCTTGTGATTGGTCGATGCGTGCAGGCTCATATATTTCTTGTTCCCCCTTGCTGATTTGTGAGGTATGCTTCTTTTCTGTTCTCTCGGTTCCACGCACCATTCATTATATATAAATTTGGCTTAAGTTTTTGCACTCATGTGTTTGCTCTATAATTTTTAAATGCAAGTATGCTAGCAGGTGTTCTTGTTTAGCATGATTCCTTATTCCGCATAAACACAAATTTTTAATCATTTTTGTACATTGTTTTGCAGAACACTGATTAGATTAGACTTTTCTTGGGTACCATATGGGTGAGAATTTTTTTTATGAGCAACGATGGTGACCTTCTGATGTGAGAAAATGACCAAGTACTCCCTTGCAGCATGGTGTGTGAAAAAGCTGGGTTTTTCCCTATTTCCCTTATTTGTACACAATTTGTACTCAGATAAAAGTATTCTAATGAATAATTAGCTTGGCAGCATAACAAATATGACTACGATTCATCCCTACGTGTATCGTTTAATGCATATGGTTAATTTTTCCTTCTATTTGTACGTTTTACACTGTGATACTTTTATAACACCGAAACAATTTTTCATTTACATAGTCTTAGCATAGTTTTATCCAGCATGTTACTTGTTAAGGTGTCTTTCAATATTTAGTCAACTCTACAGAACAAGGCTTCAATGCCAAGGAGTTGTAATTTACTTCTCAATGTATTCCTTCAAATAAATTGTTTTTTTTTTAGTTTTACCATAGTGGATATTGCAGTTTGACACCTTACCTTCTTATTATCAGCGAAGTAAAAATTCAGGGTATTCTTGTACATTTTTTTCTTGCAGTGTAGGATACTCAGGTTATTATTTGAGAAGGGAAATTAAGTGATCAAGCTCAGAACCAGTCTCCGCGCATCTAGGTCCAGGAGATCTAAAGACCATTGTAGCTAGCATCATTAAGAAATCATAGCTTTGACATTTTATCAACTTTGACATTTCCCCTTTTCTTATGGTCTGCCACTTATGTAATTACCCTGAAATATTGTTTTCTATCATATACAACGTGAGCACCATAAAGGAATTTCACAGACTTGACACTAATATGTTTATGTGCTATTTTACAACCTTAGATTCAGAGGCTGACCGCGGGTGTGTACTATGTTGGTGGGTCCTCCTACCATTCTTAGAGAGGATGCTGGGTCACATCCTACGATAAGAAGATTGATTGTTTTAAACTAGCTGATAAGGAGGATACCATTGTGGTTAAATTAGCTGGTAAGGAGGATGCAATTGATGTTAAACTAGATGATAAGTAGATATGATACAAGGTGTTCTTCTGAATGTGCAACTAACTGAATTTTTCATCCATATATGAAGTATCCCCATTCAGACAGACAGACATCAGTCTTCCTAAACAACAATGGCTACTGAGTGCTGACAAACATAACTAACTATCTGCTCCCCACATTTTCTTGGAGCACACGTCCATAAGTTGCTCATGTGGCCCTTCTGCGCGTCATCTAAGTTGGTAAATCAAACAACTGAATAACGTCTTGTGCCTCTAGAAGCGTAGATGACATCCATTTTATTTTTCATTAAGAATGGGTTATACTTTAGAAGGGGTCTGCCTATTGTGATACAACGATGTATTTTGGTTGCTATAGCACTGCCATGTTTTCAGGCATCGTCATTTTCTTCGGATTGCAAGAATTTTTCTCCAAAGTTGATTTAGATTACTGCACTGCTTACAGTTGCAAATCAGAATGTAAATACTATTCCAGGTTAGCTCATAGCCATCATTATGTCTCAAATGAGTGAATGGAATAGTGGAATATGGTTATTTACATTCTACATTTGTTGACTCTATTCAGCACCATTACAATATTCTTTTGAAAACTTCGTCATTGTAATATTGTTAGTCTTTTGGCGAGAATGGAACATCCAGTCTAACGGGATCGATAATTTTTACTTAGGAAGGAAAAGTTGGTTCGTTCTACTTCTGTTGGCGCTTTAGTCTTACGGTGCATACCTTATTCTTTGTTGATGGAACTTGGGAAAGCCTAAGATTACAGCAGGTTGGGGTGACAAATACTGACAGAGGTGAGAGGTGAGTCAGGCAGAGGTAGGACCGTAGGAGGCTAGGATCATGACCTACGGGTCAGCGGTTGTGAAGTTATTGAATATTTTCATGCATTGTCATCATTCATAGTTTATTGTAGCTTCGCACGATAAGTTTACTTGTAACCAACACTTGCTGCTGAATTAGGAATAAGAAATTAAGAATAGCACAAGTACATATGGATAACAAATATTAAGGTTAGATGATATGTCACTTGGCTTATTTTGGTTGGGATTTGATTACGGAAAGTTAACCGTACGTTTTCATATTTGCAACCTTAGATATACAATTTGAAACTTAGTCTGGTACTCATGAGCCACTTGTCGTCGTCCTCCTCTCATCAGATGTTGATCAAGTGGTACGCCATAAGATCAGAATTTCAGACTTTGAGGTTGACAGTCAAATTTTAAGTTAGACCGACAGTATGTATCCAGATTCATAGAAATATTTATATGGTTGACCTGAGCTATTTGTTGGTTAGCTCATGTTAACAAGGAATGTTGAGTTACTATGAGAGACTCTATTGCACATGTTATTCACAGCCTTACGGCTGGTCCAGTTGTGGTATTTCAGGCCATTCATTTAGAACATGTTGCTGGCTTGTGATAGTAAGTTTTTTAGATTTTGTATTTTCCATGTTTTTCATGTTCAACCCGTTGTATCACTGGTCGAGTGTCCAGCGATAGCATCATACCAGCTTGAAAGCTAAAACCTGTTGAAGTACTTTTCAGGTGACTGCATAGTTAGCTCTAGCCTGCAATCGACTGCATTGTTAGTTCATTTTCCGAGTTCTTCTGGTTTAGTTTGTGAGTTCGTAGGAAATACCTACTTGAAAGCTAAAACCAGCATGCTCAGCCAATCATGTGATTGTAAAAGTTACTATCGCCCCTTTATTATAAGGTCTGCTGAGCTAGGTGAAGACTATTGCTGATAAACTTAAATTATATTGAAGTGTACTTATACATTTACACTTTATAGATAAAAATCTCAACTTTGTTTGCGTTACTTATTTGGGCATAATGGTTTGTGCTTTGCGCACATGAGTCATAGTCCTAAATTTAATGCATCTGGTACAAAATTCACAGCTATGTGATGATTGTTTTTCTCACGGGAAACCTTTGCTAATAGATTATCACATACCGATTATTATTGAGTTTCTGTAACTCATACTTGTGAGGAGCATTTAGTTCCATCTCCTTCCTTTTTTGTTGCCAGAATAATTGACTAAGTTTCTGTAATTAGCATTAACTTCATGGATTTAATGTAGTCCTGTTCAAATGTCTGCTGCAGATGTGTAGCTTCTTTCTTATGTGGATTTCAGAATTAGGCAATGGCTAATGTGTGTTTGCATTTAGTGGGCATGGTGGTAACAGTTGGGGACATCTGACATGAACTGATCAGGCATAGAGATTTAGTGGTTCTACTAATAAGTGTGCTCTGGCTTAGAATGGTGCTCGAATTCTCCAACCATTTCTCCCTTTTCCTGTCCTGTTACATAAATGATGTGATTGCATGTTTTGTGTGGTTTCTTGGGGTTAACAAGACAAAATAATGGATTACTTTTTGGTTAAATGAACGAGTGGACTAAGATAACATTAATATTGAACGTGTTTGAGTCATGATTGGTTTGCCACCGTACGGAGAGGAGGCGCCCCAAGGGGCGCCCCAGCCTCTAGTCACTAAAAAAGGGGAAGCCTTCCGGAAGGTCATCTCGGATGCGCTATGCGTGCGACAAGTGTCACATTCTCCTTTCTCCTAGTCTCCCACGGGTGCTCGAATGCGCGCCAAGTATCAGCACCAGAGAATTTTAGGGGTTTTTTCGTTTCCCACCCGTGTACGGAAGAATGGACGGGCACGCATTTATTTCTAAATTCGTTTTTTTAAAATGAAATATCTCGAGAACCGTGTTTCGAAATTAGGAAACATTTTCATACTTGTGATCCTCACGTCGAGATCTTCAAAACTATATCACATGTTGATAGGTTTTAAAAAACTTTTTTCAAATACTTCGGAGATGTACTACTTTATACTTCAGATTTCACTATTCCATACTTCCAGCTTTTGTACTTCGGGGTTATACTTGTTTTGTACTTCCCGATTTTGTACTTCGGAGTTACACTATTTATACTTCGTGGTTATACTTTTTTGTACTTCCTAATTTTATACTTTGGGGTTGTTCTTTTTTGTACTTTCCGGTTTTGTATTTCGGGGTTATACTACTTTGTACTTTGGGGTTATAATACTTTATACTTCGCTTCGATAACACCCACTGAAGAGCCGGTGTACACCCAGTGAAGGCCGACGTGCACCCAGGTACACCGAGCGTATACTTTCAGAAACATCGTTTGTATATTTTTAGCATTTTTTTATATTTTTTAGATACAATATGTATACTTTCAGAAAAAAAGTTTGTATACTTTTAGTAATTTTTTTATACTTTTCAGATACAACACGTGTGTGCTTTTTAGATGAAACGCGGTAGGCGTTTTGTTCGAGGCGAAGCCGAGCGGTAGTACGAGGCAACGCCGAGCCGTATCACGCATTACGACCAATGCACGCTTCGACCAATGCGTACAACGACCTATGTATCGCTTCAAAATCTTTATGAATGGTTATCGAGGCGAAGCCGAGCCGTAAAAAATATCGAGACGAAGCCGAGCATCGCTGCTACTAGATGTACACGGTGCACAGACACACGCATGCTACTAAAAGTATAAGCTATATACAACAAGGCGTACAAAGTTCGAAAAAAAAGTTTTTCGAAACATGTCAAACTGTTGAGCTAGTTTTGAAGATCTCGACGCGAGAATCTCAAATATGTAAACGGTTCTTAATTTCGAAATATGATTCTGGAGATATTTTGATTTGAAAAAACGAATCCAAAAATAAATGCGTGCCACCCGTCTAGTCCTCGTACGATGGGAAAGTGAAAAATCACCAAAATTCTATGGTGGTGACACTTGATGCACATGCAAGGGCTCTACTTTCTCTCTCAGAAGGTTGCGAGAGGGTTCTCTTTCCGTAATCACACCTTGTTTGGAAGACAAATTTGGTACGTGGCCCTATGTTTGGTGGGCTAAAACAAATGCTTGGGTCACCGTGTCTATGAGACTGGCTAACCGTGGAGTTCATCGCAAAAATTGTACGACATGCAACATCATGCGTGGGCAACATTAGAGAGTTGGGGTCCATGGTTGGTGTACACGTAAATGATACGAATGGTCCTGAAATCGATATTTAGGGCATCTCCTACGGGGCTGCTCAAATGATGGACAAAACACGAAAAAATCCGTCCGTTTGAGCAACAGTCCGATAGGGGGGACACGACAAATTTGGAATGCGCCCCACAGGGCTGCTTACTTAGGGGGTGGGGGCCACAAACGACCGATCACATGCAAAAAAAAAGAAGCTTAACCTAGCTACGGCCGGCCACTCGCCGGAGCTACTCGTCCTCGTCGAGGATGATGTAGTCCGGCTCCTGGAACAGGTGGCCCGACAGGGCCGAGGGGCGCGGCGGCGTGTCCTGCTGGACGGGGGCCGGTGGCGCATGCGGCAGCTCTGGCAGCGGCTCGTCCCACTGCCACCGCATGCCGATCAGTGGTCGGAACCACCGCGAGCAGCGGCGCAGCGCCTCCCTGCGCTCGCGCTCCTCCTCCTCCTCCTGGAACGCCAGCCTGGCCTCCTCCGCCGCCAGAGCTGCCACCTCCCTAGCTCCTATGGCCCCCTGCCCCGCCGCTGCTCGTGCCAGGGCTTGCTCGGCCGTCTCCGTAGCCTCCGCCGCTACCACGGCCGGCAGGGCTGCGGCCATCTCGCGCTCCTCCTCCTCCTGGCACGCCCTGGCTGTCGAATATGCATCTCAAGAAGTCCCTCGGGTGAACTCATAGGGTTTCGGTTAGGAGAACATGTAGGCGCTGGTGACAATCGTCGGCTAACATGGGGCACGATTTACACAGGTTCGGGGCCCTCATAGAGGTAAAATCCTTACTCCTGCTTTTGTCGATCTGTATTGACGAGTAGATCGATTAGAATGGGGGATGCTCAAGTCGAGAGTATGATCTCGATCTCAAGGATTTGGTGGTGCGGTATTGCTTCCTCCCCTCCTGGTGCTTCTCCTGGCCTTATATAGGTGGCCAGGTCTCAAACGAGTTTCCTAACTTGACCCGCAAGGCCTTGCGGGTGGGCTTCAACTGGGCCTTCTAGAATAGTCCATGACGTCTCCCCTTGGGGTTAGGTCTTGGGCCTTGGACTGGGTAGCCTCATCCGATAGGTCCAGGGTTCATCCTTTCGTCAATAGCCCCCGAGCGTTTACTCGATTGAGAATTTTATGTCGGGTAGACGCTCAAAATCTTGTCTTGGATTCTTTTGACTGGTTGCTTCAACCGCTTGTCTTTTGGAGGACGTGTACCATGTGTGTGATGAGTCTTTGTATAAAAGTGCCTGTATTTTTGGTTGTTTTCGCAGAAGGATATGACTCAGTTGCTTGGCTCTCCCGAAAGCTCAGGGCCAATTAATTGCATCTAGGGCAAAAACAGTTCTGGCCTACGCGACCTCGAGACCTCCGACTCAAATCTCATGAGGTGATCATTGCGACTGGGTCGTGGAGGTCTTATCGAGTCAAACTTAACCTATAGGGGTACCCGGCGCGTCCGCTAGGATTCTTCTTCGGGTTGTCAACACGGAAATTTACCGGAGGACGCAACTTGAGTGCGATTCCAGGCCCATATGAGAGATCTTTTGGGTCTTACCTTCGTATTTGAAAAAATACGGCATCCGGATGTGCCTAGTCGGCCTAACGATCCAGGGAGGAGATGTGTGTACATCGTGTGATCGAGTGGCAGGAGCTGCGCACTCGCGAGTATTGTCTTGAGATATTTCGAGTGAAGAAATCTCCCTTGTTTTTATGCACAAGGATTTTTGTATTTGTAGTTTTCTGTCCATACGAAAGAGTTTTCGTGTCTGGAAGCCTTGTTGTGCCCATACGAGAGAAAATTTCGTGTCTGGGGCTTTTATGGAAAGAATTTTCGCGTCTTAATATGCCCATACGAAGAAAATTTCGTGGTTGGGATCCTACCCGAGGGAATTCTCGGGTTCGATGAGGTACGCAATGACGTCATTGTGCACTTTGTTCGTTCTGACTCCTCCCGATGAGACGTGACGAAGTGAAAACAGGGCACGCTGGCCCACCATGTTAGCTTTTTGACCGGAAACGAGACGTCGTTTCCGGTTTTTCCGCGAGCCACGCGCAGTAAATGTGCACGATCCGATGTTAAGATCGTGGCATAAAACAGCTTTTCACCGCAGCCTCGTTTCCACTTTACGCGTGGCGGCCGCGATGGGTGCCACGTTGCTTGATCTGCGGTCCAGATTGGCCTGTCTTGCGTATATATATCCGCCCTTAGGCGGAAAGTAAAATTTACCAGTCATTTGCTTCCCTTTCTTCTTCCTCGCGCACATCTCTTCCTCTGCAAGCACTCACAACCTCTCATGGCGAGAGGAAAAAATCGCGGCGTTGCTGCTTCCTCGTCGAAGGCGACCTAGGATGTCCCCGTGACACCCGCCGCGAGGACGGGCGATTGGCGCTCTGCCAACACCACCAACAAAAGCATCAAGGAGATGCATAGGGAGGGGCTGCTGCCCCCCGATGGCGACAAGCGCTTCACCTAGGAAAGAAGGAAGAGGTACCGAATCCTCGCGCGAACGAGCGTGTGATCTTCGCGGATCACGTCTCGCGCGGCCTTTCCCTTCCTCCTAGGACTGTTGTATGTCTATGGCATACAACTCCATGATCTGGCTCCAAATGCGATGCAGCAAATCTCGTGCTTCATCGTACTTTGCGAGTGCTTCTTAGGCATTCGCCCGCACTGGGGCCTTTGGAAGGCCCTGTTCAAAGTGCGGGTCTTCCGTGAGAAGTCGCGGTTGGAGAACAACTTGAAGAGACGTTGCGCACCGGCGGCTTCGGAATCCAGGACTCCGCGCAAGGATGGCGGAGGAAGTGATTCCACGTTGTCGACAACAGCGCGGGTGGACCTCACGAATTCCACCCGTTCGCTGTTTTGAAGTGACGGAAGTCCTGGGCGCACAAGCTCTCAGCCGAAGAGAGCCGGATCGTCGCCCCGCTACTCGAAAAGGTGGCAATTCTTCGCGACCAGACAATGGGGGTCGCGCTGAATGGTTTGCACCTAGCGAGCGTCTTCCTCCGGCGTAGGATCCAGCCTCTACAAGAGAGGACATCAACTATGTGGGAGTACCACGACATCCAATACCCTAGCCGTGTTTGCCAAGATATTCTCTCGAATGCCGAATTCGAGAAGAAAATTGCGGCTATCACCAAGCTGAAGGTAGGCGAGTCCTTTGCCGCCTGCCCTCTTGAACCATTCGAGGCTTCAAAACCTCCTCCAACCGATGTAAGTTTCCTTCTCTTCTCCGCTTTAATATTTTTGCTATCCGAATCTTTATTGACTGAGATTTCTCTTCTTTCTTCTTGTTCCTCTTTCGTAGAGTTTGAAGGTAGCAACATGCTACCCGCCAATCTCGGCCAATGATGCCTCGGACCTGCTGGCGAGCAACCTTGAGGCCCCTCTCGACACCAGCGTTGCTGAAGCCGACTCGAGTTCCAAGCACGGTTCTTCCGACGACGTGGAAGAGTCGAGTAGTGATCAGCTTCATCACCGCAAACGTCGCAGGCAGAAGGATGACGAAGCCACTTCAAAAGATAACTCCTTGGGTAGCGGGTCCGGCAAGGCCACCGAGCCTCTTCGGGCGACGCCTCTAAAGGTGCTTCCTCCTTTGGGCTTCAGGCCGAATGTCTCCACCGCCTGGAACACGGATATGCTGGATGATGAGGATGATGATGAGTGAGTTTTTTCTTTCGCATTATCCTTTAATCAGCCCTGGCCAGTTTGCTTCTTCTGTTCCTTCTGTGAAGAGAAAAGAAGCAACTGCGGGTGAAACTCTAGTTGTCAAGGCTGCCCAGAAGTCTTCGAGCCCAGCACCGGCAGTTGCGGCTACAGATTATAGGTTACCTAGCTTTGGGGGTGGAGCCTCAGCGATCAAAGAAGTTTCGGGTAGCTCAGCGGACCCTCGGTGCACCGCCCAAGGCCAGGTAAATCTTATCGTCTCTTTTATATCTTCTGCTTCGTCTATTTCTGATTTTTATCGGGTGCACGACAGAGCTCCTGATGGGAGTAGCCCCCGAGGTTAATTTCTTGCGATCGGCCACAGACTCAGGTTTTAAGCTTTTTTCTTTTCTTGATTGTATCGGGTGCACGGCAGTGCTCCGATGGGAGTAGCCCCCGAGGCTATACTCGATTATGTATAGTCGTGAAAAGGCTCAAAAGATTTTGCCCATAACTTGAACTTCTTGTTTTGTGCCTTTCCAGTCTCTTATTGACTCCCTTGCTGCCATCGATCGCCGAGTGCTTTCGACTGAGGTGGATTGCGTTTCCCTTCAGGTGGATCGTGATCGACTCGTCGAGGACGGCCAAGCTCTCAAAGGTAAGTTAATCCGTTCCATTTTTTTTTACTCTTTCTCCTGATCGTATAAATTTTCTTAGGCTGGATTCATTGCTCTGCAGCTCAAGTCAATCTCCAGAGGGCCGAGAAAGCTGAAGCCATCACTCGGGTGAGGACGCTTGAGGCCGAGTTGGAGTCCACCTGAAAGAAGCTGGAGTCTTCTGGCAAGCATTCGGCTGATTTCGAGGGGAAGCTTGCTGAGGCCCAAGAACCGCTAAAGCAGCTCAAAGAGGCTGGTGCCAAACATGATAGCGATCTTGTTAGCATCATCCTCTCTTTGGCTCAGCAATTTGCGGGTAAGCTACACTTGACTGTTTTTTCGTCACGACGCAATTTAATTGGCTATCTCGGGAATTTACGGTGTCCTCTTGTAGATGTCCTTGGCGTTTCACTCGAGCTACCTGGGAGCCGGCAATTGGATGCCCTGACGGATTCCTGCTCCCAACTCCAGAAACACGCGAGTGGGATTTTCTCCCTCGTTGGTGAAGCCATTCGAGTGTTGACGCAATTTCATGAGCGCCTGCTGGTGGATGTGGCGGTCCCGCCTATATTGGGTGGCCTTCTGAGAGTTTTCCTGGATGACGAGAATCTTCTCCAGGCTTACTCAATCGCCCAGTCTGAGTGCGGAGCTAGGACGGCCATCCAATTCGCGCTGGCGCACGGAGTCGCGAACCCAGAGAAGGTATTCTCGAGCCTTCCCTATGATGCCTTGGGCAAAAAGATTCCGCTTTGTCCTTTTGGCTCTCAGGCTGAAGCCCTTGCCCAGAAGCTCTCTGAAGTACTTGCCCGTGCTAGTCGCAAGGGGCAGCCTGCTGCGAGTGGCGACACTTCTGCAGCCCCTTAGGCTTAGTTTTAAAATTTATTTTCCAGACTGTCGATGTAATGAACCTTGAGATGTATTCCTGTATTTTCTTACTCGAAGTACTTTGCTGAAATCTTCAGTGTCCGCTTGTTGTGTTTCACTGTTATGTGCTCCCGATGGGAGTAGCCCCCGAGCACCCGATGGATAGGTGGTGTTGTTTCGCAAGTGGGGTCTTGTTGTATTCTTGAACTTGTGTCTGCTTTCTTCCCAGGTACTTGATCCCAACGTAGGTCCTCGAGTGGCTCAAGTGCACAATTGAATTCTCTTGTTTCTGCCACCAGCACATTCGCCTCACTCCGTGACCGTGTTGCGGATGGAGAACGCAAGCTAAAGGCTTTGCGGGGAGTGGCTGATGTGGCTAAGTCAAAACAAAAGTTTGCGGCTGAGCGTGAACAGTTCGTGATGGAGGAGCTGGCGGCTGTTGCAAAAGACATGCTTTGTAAGCCTATGAGCCCCCTAGCACTTTGTTGTTTGCCTCTTTTTCACTTTTAACCCTTTGTGCTGTTTTTTCAGTTGTTGAGCCTGACGGTCCTTGTGAAACTCATTAGGTGCATAATCATATTGTCCATGAAGCGGGTAGCTCAAAGCCGCATGCGAACAACTTCTGGTCTGACCGTAGTCGAGGCTTTATTTTGGCTACCTTGAAGTACCGGGCTGGCCAGGCGAAGATGCTTGTGGATTCTTGTCGCGAAGCCTTGTCTTCTGTGCGCCGAATGTTCTATCCGTTGGGCACCATTCCTGAAGGGTTGAGCGACCTGCGAAGAATTTTTGGCTGGGTGGGCGAAGTTCGCGAGTGTGTTCGCCAGCAGCTTATCTGCGGTGATCAAGTAGCGCTTGCTTGTGTTCGGGTGTGACATCCTGAGGTCAACTTTAACTCTGTGGCTAGGCTCCCCAATGCTCCAGTCGATTTTACTCCTCATTATGCAGTCGTTCATCCTGCGGCGGAGGAGATTATTCAGCTGACTTCTAGAGAGGTTGATCGAATGTTGGCCGAGGAGACTGCTCGTCGTCGGATGTAATTATAGGATGCAAATACCCTGTATTCTGATTGTAATGTCTTCGAAATTGTAGTCATGTAAACTCTGTATGGTTCATTCTGTGTATTTTTAAGGTGTATGTAAGGTGTGTACCTTGTTGAACCATGTGTTTTTTATGCTGATTAGGCGTAGCCCCCGTGTGTTTGGGTGTATACCTGTGGTTTATATAATGCAAAAAATTGAAGATACGAATAACTGTGGTTGGGAAACCATGTTTTTATTGATATGCCTGAGAAGCCATGTGTTTGGTCTAACTACAAAATGGCTAGTAGAACCTTATTTCTTTGCGAGTAGAATAATCCTAAGGGTAGAATTTACGGAGATGCGCCACATTCCGTGGGTTGGAGTAGATGCCACCAGTCTTCGGGTTCTTCAATCGGTATACGCCACCAGGGGTAACTTCGTGTATTATGAAGGGTCCTTCCCATGGTGGCTCGAGCTTGTGTCCTTACTTCTGCTTGAGCCGAAGCACCAAATCTCCGACCACGAAAACTCTATGGCGTATACGGCGACTGTGGTAGTTGTGCAACGATTGTTGGTATACTGCGGATCTTGCGAGTGCGATTTCGCGTATCTCATCTAGTGCATCTGTGTCTTCAGCGAGTGCTCTATTTGAAGTTTCTTCGCTGTATGCGACGACTCGTGGGCACTGAATTTCACATCTTCGGGAAGCACAACTTCAGCTCCGTATACCATGAAAAATGGTGTATAATTTGTTGATCGATTTGGAGTTGTGCGCACACTCCATAGTACTGATGGTAATTCTTCGGCCCAGTGCCTTGCTGCTCGTCACAGTCTGTCGAGTAGTCGCTTTTTCAGGCCAACGCAAACTAACCCGTTGGATCGTTCGACTTGTTCGTTTGTTTGCGGGTGGGCGACCGAGGCGAAGCTGAGGGTAATTTTCCTTTTTCCTCGCAGAAGTCTTGCGTTTCTTTGGCCGTGAAGTTGCTCACATTGTCTATGATGATGTTGTGTGGTATGCCAAACCTGCACACAATGGAGTTGAGAAATCTCACGGCGCACTCGGCGTGTGCGGAGGTGACTGGCATGGCTTCTATCCACTTTTTAAATTTGTCGACTGCCACGAGTAAGTGGGTGTATCCGCCAGGTGTAGATTTATGCAAGGGTCCTACCATATCTAGCCGCCATTGAGCGAAAGACCAGGCAATAGTTATCATGTGGAGCTCGGTGACGGGGGCGTGTGTCTTGGGTGCGAATCTTTGACAAGCATTGCATTTGTCAACTAGATCTTTTGCATCTCTGGCTGCCGTGAGCCAATAGAATCCTGTCCTGAAAGCTTTGCCCACAATTGCCTTCCAGCTGGCGTGGTGTCCACAATCTCCTTGGTGTATATCTCGCAGCAGTTCCTTGCCATCCTCGGGTGCTATGCATCCTGATATGCTCTGTTTGTATAGCTCCCCGTTGAGTACCCGAAAGGTTTTGTTGCGTCGTACTATTTGTCGAGCCTCGCGAACGTCTGCTGGGAGTTGTTTGTTTGACAAGTAGTCGAGGTATTTTTGCGTTCAGACTGGCTCGACCAGAAAAACTTGTCTTGAAATATTGTGGCTGATCTCGATGACAGCGATTTGCGAGCTGACGTCCGTCTCCAATGCTGCGGGTGCTCCTACAGGCTTCTTGACCTTGACGAAACGCTTGATCAATCTCTCGAAATATATTCCGGGCGGTATGGGTGTGTTTGTAGACCCCAAGTTTGCCAGTTTATCCGCTTCTTCGTTGCTAGACCGTGCAATGTGCTTCAACTCACACCATTTGAAGCTTCATTCGAGTAGATTATACATGTCCCGATAGGAAACCATGTTATTTGCGATAGCGTCGCACTCCTTCATCGTCTGCAGTCTGCTGTATGATGAGGTTTGAGTCTCCATAAATCATCAATCGGGTGGCTCCGCGGGCAATCGCCATTTTCATGTCGTGAAGTAGGGCTTCGTACTCTGCGTCGTTGTTGGATGCTGGGTCATCGTGTGGGAAATCCAATCTTAGGACGTACTGCAACTTGTCTCCCCTGGGGGATATGAGGACGACCCCAGCTCCAGCTCCTTCGTTCCTCTTCGACCTGTCGAAGTACATGATCCGGTTACTCGTGTATTCTGGTGATCCTGGTGTTTGCAACTCTGTCCACTCATTTAGGAATTCCGCGAGTACCTGTGATTTCACAGAGTTGCGCAATGCGTATATGATATCCCAGGCGCCTATCTCGATGCTCCACTTTGCAATTCTTACGGATGCCATGTGATTGTTCATGATAATACCGAGTAATGCGTCGTTTAGCACCGTGACGGTATGCTCTTGGAAGTAGTGCTTGATTTTTCGAGCTGAGAGTACCACGCTGTATGCGAGTTTCTGGTAATGAGGATATCGATGCTTGCACGGCGAGAGCACCTCGCTGATGTAATATATTGGCCTTTGGACACCGTACGCCTTACCTTCTTCCGATCGCTCGACTACAATGACCGTGCTGATTACTTGGTTAGTTGCGGCTACATAGAGGTATAAAGACTCCTTTCTTTTGGTGTTGCCAGGATGCGCTTGCTTTGCAGTAGTTGCTTCAAGTCGAGGAATACCTATCTTGCTTCGGGTGTCCACTCGAACTTATCTGTCTTCTTCAACAGCTTGTAGAAGGGCAATGCTTGTTCGCCCAGTCTCGCAATGAACCTGCTCAGGGCAGCTAGTCGTCCTGCGAGCTGTTGCACACGGCGAAGATTGGTTGGCTCCTTCATTGTTAAGATTGCTTGTATTTTTTCTGAGTTGGCTTCAATTCCTCGAGCGGACACCAGGTACCCGAGAAGTTGTCCTGCAGGGACGCCGAAGACACATTTGGTCGGGTTGAGCTTGATCCTGTATGCGTTCAGAGCGTCGAATGTTTCTCTGATATCCTCGAGGAGCGTGTCCTCTACCTGTACGTTCTTGCCAATGAGCTTGGCGAGGCATTTTTGCATGCAGCGCTGATATGTTGCGCCTGCATTTTTTAGCCCGAAGGGCATTGTCGTGTAGTAGTAGACACCGTATGGTGTGATGAATGCTATCTTTTCCTCGTCTTCCTTCTTCATCCTGATCTGATTTTATCCCGAGTAGGCCATCTAAGCAGGAGAGGCGCTGGCAGCCTGCAGTGGAGTCCACGATCTGGTCGATACGTGGGAGGGGAAAATTATCCTTGGGGCAGTGTTTGTTCAGCGAGGTATAGTCGATGCACACGCGAAGGATGTCAGTATTTTTCTTCGGAACCAGCACTGGGTTTGCTAACCAAGTGAATATTTTTATTTCTCCGATGAATTTTGCTGCGAGTAGTCTGTTTACTTCTTCTCCAAGTGCTTTTTTTGCTTTGGCTCTGAGAACCGTCGGGTGGTCTGCTTGATAGGCTTGGCGTCTTTGAATACTTCGAGTGAGTGCTCGGCGAACTCCCTGGGTATCCCTGGTATATCTGAAGGATGCCAGGCAAAAATTTCCCAGTGCTCACGGAGGAGTTCGACAAGCGCGCCTTCCTATGCTAGCGACAGGGTGGTGGACACCATCGCCGTCTTCGTAGGCTCCGTCGGGTGCACTTGATGCTTTCAAGTATCACTGTTTGCGCTGAACTCGAGCTCTGGGGCGTTCTTCTTTGTGAGAGGCATCAGGAGTGATCCGTGGTTTTTGCTATCTCTTTTAGCTCCTCCTGCGTTCCGAAGGATTTGGCGATCTCATTGAACTCAATGTCGCACTTGTTGGATTTTTGAAAATCGCCGTCGATGGTAATGGTGCCATATTCTCCAGGTAACTTGAGCTTCAGATAGGCGTAATGTGGTACCGCCATGAATCTTGCGAACGTTGTTCGGCCAAGAATGGCGTGGTACTGTGAGGGCTAGTCGACTACTTCAAAATCGAGGAATTCTCGCCTGTAATTGCTTCGATTGCCGAGTACTACCTCCAAGTTGATTGTTCCGAGTGGGCGGACCGCCTTCCCTGGTACTATCCCGTGAATGGATGTCTCTGATTCTGCGAGTCTGCCCAAGTTCATGTTCATCCTACGGAGTGTGTCCGCATAGATGATGTTGATTCCGCTACCTCCGACTCCGGATGGCACCCGCCGGGTTCGGGGCCGGGTCTGCACCCCCCATACCCGCCCCGACTCAAATCCCCACCCCCGCGACCCGCCCCCATACCCGCCATCGGGTGCGAATTTCCCTCAGACCCACCACCCGTCGGGTTTCGGGGACCCGATGGGTACCCGCCAGTAGCCAGCGCATCATCTAAAACAGCATGTAAACAGCATGTAAACAGCATCTATAACAGCCAGCATACAGCAGCCCAGCACATCATCTAAATCAGCACATAAAAACAGCATGTGGGCTATAAACAGCCAGCACCCAGCAGCACAACACAGCATCTAAAACAGCACTTTAAAACAGCATGAAAGGGCTATAAACAGCACCTCAAAACAACAAATATTGACAGCAATAAACAGCAAACTGTAGAATTTAGGAGTTTAACATGAGTACATGACAAATTAAAAACAGCCAACATTGGCAAGTGTATGTCACAGCAAGTGCAATTCAAATGTCACAGCTCATGGGCTCACAACAGCAACCAAGTAGAGTAGTAGACAATTTAGGAGTTCAACGTTACAGCAACAGTTTCACAAATAAGTTGAAGACACAATATTCAATCTTCAATGCTTCATCTTCACAGCTCCAAGTCAGATTTCAACCACAACAACTTGAAGGCCATCTACTCATCTCACATTGCCAAAGACGAGTCCTATTACAATTGCCAAGCATTAGTAACACAAATATGGAGAAATTCCGGAGTAGAAATACAAACAGCAAGTAGTGAACTATTACGACGCATTGGAAAACATCAAAAAAATACAAACAACAACTATTGCATTAGAAAACAACTTGGCCAGTTTTTATTACAGCAGCTATTGCATTGGAAAATAGAAGCTATTTGCATACTAACCTCATCCTCTTGTGCATCTTGAAGACAAGTCCAAAAGCTTCCTTCACCCATATTAGCATCTACAAGAAACAAGCACAAGTATAGTTAGAAGAAACATAATAGACAGCACATCATATGTTAAGAAAATGCATTATATGCTCACCTTTGTACTTGTTTCTAAGCCAATTTTGATAACACATCAAAACCTCAAGCATGTGAGAAGTGAGGCGGCTCCTATGTTCATTCACTATTCTGCCACTTATACTAAATGCTGATTCTGAAGCAACAGTCGTGACTGGAATTGCAAATATATCTCTTGCTACCTTCCGTAATGTTGGGTATCTTGTGCCAGCCACTTTCCACCAATCCAACACATCAAACTTCTCCGTATATGGCACTAAATGATCGGACAAGAAGAGATCTACCTCACTTTGAACTCTAGTTGTAGGCCTTTGTTGTGCTACAATGTCATGGAAGAATGACATAATAGCAGGAGTTGGCATAGAAGAATTGGATACATCGCCGTTATGTGGTGCTGGCACATATATGAACCTACAATAAGCATACATGCACAACAATTTAGTTAAAGAGACATAAGCATACATGCACAACAATTAGGGGCTGTTTTGCCACTAAACTAGGGGCTGTTTTGCCACTAAAATAGGTGCTGTTTTGCAATGCAAATAGCTATTTTAGAGCTATTTGCATTGCAAAACAGCACCTATTTCAGTGACAAAACAGCACCTATTTTAGTGGCAAAATAGTTGTTGTTTTGCATTTGAAATAGGTGCTGTTTTGCCACTGAAATAGGTGCTGTTTTGCAATGCAAATAGCTCTAAAATAGCTATTTGCATTGCAAAACAGCACCTATTTCAGTGGCAAAACAGCACCTATTTCAAATGCAAAACAGCACCTAGCAAAACAACAATTTCTTATTCATCTACAAAATGCAAAACAACACCTTATTCATCAAATGCAAAACAACACCTTATTCATCAAATGCAAAACAGCACCTTATTCATCAAATGCAAAACAGCACCTTATTCATCAAATGCAAAACAACACCTTATTCATCAAATGCAAAACAGCACCTAGCAAAACAGCACCTAGCTAGAGAGAAATAAGCATACCCCATAAGAATAGATCGCAGCTTCCATGATTCATCAACAAAATGACCCGTAACAGCCATGTAGCCCTTCTTTTGGTTGTCAGCTGTCCACATATCAGTGGTGACAGATACCCTTGACTGCAACATAGTCATGTACTCAATTGCCTTGGTTTTTTCCTTATTATATCTTCCTATTATATCCTTCCTACAAAACAAAATATAAAGGTTAGCAAGTGAAAACAGAAGACAATGGACTTGTGGCTGCAATGCATGAACAAACACAAACCTGATAGTATTCCTTGTATGCAAGTGAAATAGAGGTTGTAGTGCACCAACGAATCTCCTAAACCCAGTATGGTCAACAATACTCAATGGGTAGTCATGTAGCACTACCATGTTACCAAGTTCTTCTCTAGCAATCTCTTGATCAAAAGTGTAGCTCTCTACATTCACCTTCCCATCGGCTTGGGCAGTCACCCTTAATGAAGACTGGCTCAATGATTTTCCCGCCTTGTTCTTCAACTTCAAAGCCCTTTGAGTACATGTCTTCAGATGGTCTCGTAGATGTGTAGTCCCACTCTTGGATGCTGCACTAAGCGACTTATGACAGTAGTTGCAGATGGCCTTCCATTCTCCTCGCACGCACTCCTTCTTCATCTCGAGCCACACATCCGAAGTTAGCTTGCGTGTAGAAGGTCTTGCTCTACCCGCAGCATTAACCTCCACCACATCATCTTCATCATCAGAAATTTCATCCACCGACTCACATGGGGTTTGGTTTTGGCTACCGCAACTTGTATCACTACATTCAATAAAAAAATATCAGCCTTTGGACAAACCACGGATAAGTTCCAATAGAAATAGCAACTATTGTGTAATAGGAATATCTTACAAACATCGACAATTTTAAACTAGCATTTAGACAAATTAGTTGTTGTTTTGCCACATAAATAGGTGCTGTTTTGCAATGCAAATAGCTCTTAAGAGCTATTTGCATTGCAAAACAGCACCTATTTATGTGGCAAAACAGCAACTAAGCATTGGCTATTTAAGCAATTTACAAAATATTAACAAAGAGGCAGTGGGTACAAAAATATTAACTAAGCATTGGCAAAACAGCAACTAAGCATTGGCTATTTAAGCATGTGGCTGTTTGTATTAACGAGTAGGCAGTGGCATCTGGAATGCATATTTTGGACCTAACAATACAAGAAATTCTTTTGTATAACAATAAGCAGTAGCATACATATTTTTTGTATAACAATAAGCAGTGGCTGCTTTGTATAAACTAATAATCAATAACCAATCAATAACAAGCATGAGTGGCTAACACAAAAACAAGCATCAGTGGGCACTGGCTAGCAAAATAACAAGCATAATTCCCTAACAATAGTCACTAACCGAATTCCACTCTGCCACTAACCGAATTTGTACATGAATTCCCTAACAATAGTGTCCCTGGATTTGTACATGAAACGAACTTAAACCTAACCCTAACCCTAATTGGCATGAGCTTACGCAGGTGACTTGGCTTTCTGCCCCCGTGTGGCACCGGCGGCCGTCTTCCCCTTCTTCTGGACGGGTGCATCGCCGTCGGAGGATGAACCAACGGGCGTACGGCCCCGCTTCCGGCCGCTCCCGGCCACAGCAACCGGCGGCAATCCGTCGCGCGAGCCGCCTCCCTGCGTTCCACGCGAGCTCGACGGCGAGGGCTCAACGCCCAGGAGGAATCCCAGCCGTGCACCGCTTCCCCGCGGCGGGATCTGGACCGAGGCTTCACCACGCCGCGGCGAACTTGGTGTTGCGCCGGTGGGCTCCGATCCGGCGCCGTGCTGGTCCTCCTGGAGACGAAAATTGCCGGAGTCGGTACCCTCCTCCTCCAGGTCCACCGGATGCTCCATGGTCGGGCCGGCGGCGGCGCAGGATCGGTCGCTCGGGGGCCGGCGGCGGCGCACGATTCAGATCGCTCTCTGTCTCTGGTTTCTCTCGTTCTCGTGGATGGGGGGGCAGCGCAGCACGAGTCGTTTGTGGTTTGGGCTTTGACCCCTGGCGGCTGGGCTGGGAAGTGGGGGTGAGGAGGGGATTAAGGGTGCGACGTGGACCGTGGGATTTGGATGGACGCGTGAGATGCATCCAGCCTTTAGGGTTTCTGCTTCCACACTGACAGGTGGGTCCAGTGCTCCTTGCCGGGTCTGCGGGTAAAAGGGTCCGGGTATGGCACCCCCATACCCGCCTCCGCTAGACCCGGTGGGTCTGATATTTTCCTGCTAATAAGACCCATGGGTTTTTTTATACTCCAGACCCTCCCCATTTAACGCGGGTATCCATCGGGTACGCGGGTATCGGGGCCCCATTGCCATCCGGACCTCCGACCATGAACACTCGGGCTAGTTAGTAATTGCCAATTTGCGCCTGGATGACGAGCGCTGCATGTCCGGGTCGGTATACTCGAGGGGATGGTCTTCCTTGGAGAAAATTATTGGTTGGTCAGCCATTTTCAAGTACTCGGGCCTTGCCGGTGGAGCTTGGACATCCATGCATATTTGTCGTGTGTTTGTCTTCTGGACACTGCAGGATGGACAAACTTTTTGTGTCATCCCCAAGAGTCCTGCGGGGTTCGGGTACACGTTGCCTCCCTGGTTTGCGGTGGGTGGCGCGGGTAGTGCGGTTAGCACCACGTTTTCGTTTCCTGGTACAGGCAGGGGTTGCGGTGGGTGGAATCCCTGGTTTCCTCCTTTTGGGAGCTGCGGGTAGCCTTGACTGACTGTCGCTCTGTTTTTATTCGAGAAGGCCTCGTGTATATCAAGGAACTTTCGGCAATCCTTGAGAAGGTGTGTTGCCTTGGTTTTGCCAGTGCGCTTATCTGTAAATAAATGTAGCGTGCAGTAACCATCTGAAGGGTTCATTGCATAGAAAACAAAAAATTTCCTACACGAGAGACACCCGAAAGGCCAAGATCTAATCTAGGAGACGAAGTGCAACGGGCAACAAGTGGGTTAAGGAGAACACATACCCTCGAAGACTCAAAGTGGTACGAGATCAAATCTCGTTGTTGGCGTAGTCGTACTCACACCGATCCCGATAGCGAGAAGATGGGCACCGCAATCCGGCGGTGCATCCGTGATCGGTCACACGTACGGTTGATGACGACCTCCGTTCCCTCGTTCCAGCGGGGCGCGGAAGTTGAGGATCCCTCGGAACTCCAGCAGCACGACGACATGGTGGTGGTGAAGAATCCCACGGTCAGGGCTTTGCCAAGCCGGAGACCATGAAATGGAGCAGCGGGTGGAGGGAAAGGGAAGTGGTCAAGTGTGTGAATGAGGAGGAGCCCTCACCCTCCTTTTATAGGGAGAGGGAGGCAGCCCAAAGGTGGGGTGCGGCCAGCCATGGTGGTGCCCCCACCTCTTCCCTCTTCATGTGAGTGGAAGCTCCACTCACACCCACTCATGCTCCCATTATTTCCCACTTGGAAAATCCAAAGGTTTTCTTTTAATAAATAAATAAAACATTTTTATTTCTTTATTTCAGCATTTGTTAATTCTATTAATAAACTTTTGCATATAGCACCTCGAATCATTTGTTAATTCTATTAACAACCATTCGACGAAAAACCCCTTGAACTATTTCAGTTTTCCCCGAAACAATTTCGGTGCTGCTCAAAATATTCTTCGATATTCCGTATCCTCTCAAACGTGTCATCGAACCTTAAGTGTGTCACCCTACGGTTCGCGAATAAGATAGACATGATCGAGACTCCTCTCCGATCAATAATCAACAGCGAGATCTGGAGATCCGTGATGACCCCTATAGATTCAACGATGACTCTCGTGATCGTGTGAACCAACAACGCCGTGAACTATTCCCTTTGTCTCGCGATATTTTACTTGTCCGAGATTCGATCATTGGTATCAACCATACCTTGTTCAATCTCGTTACCGACAAGTACTCTTTTCTCGTTCCCGTGATATAACATCCTTGTGATCATATCACGTGCTTGCAAGCGGTTTCGATGTGATATCACCGAGAGGGCCCAGAGTATATCTCTCAGTCATTTGGATGGACAAATCCCACTCTTGATCCATGATCCTCAACTAATACTTTCCGAATACTTAACGACACCTTTATAGTCACCATGTTACGGTGTGACGTTTGATGCCATCAAAGCACTCTTCCGGTATCAGCGATTGACATGATCTCATGGTCTAAGGAATAAGTTACTTCGTATGTTTGATATAACAATGTAAACTAAATGACTTGATCGGATTGCTATATTCTCTTTGGGTATATGTTCATCACATCATTCTTCTAATGACATGACCCCGTTATTAATAACATCCAATGTTCATGATCAGGAAACCTTGATCATCTATTAATCAACGAGCTAGTTAAAAGAGAGGCTTTACTAGGAACCATTGTTTGTTTATTAAGCACACATGTATCAACGTTTCCGGTTAATACAATTCTAGCATGAGAAATAAACATTCATCACAAACAAGGAATAAGATAATAACCATTTTATTATTGCCTCTCGGACATATTCCCTTCAGTCTCCCATTTGCACTAGAGTCAATAATCTAGTCTGTAAGCACTTAACACATATGGCGTACCAGTGTTATTACCATGCTTCGCATGTGGTAAACATTATCAAAAAGATCTGAACTGTTCAGGTCCTATTGTATTTGCATGTTCTTTGCGTCTACATGCATCACTCATTCTCTAATGAGATGGCTTTGCATATATATGGTCAATCGGTGAAACCTTAATTCCTCGGCTTAAACCATTGTCACTAACATTGTGAAAATGTAGCTTCATAGTGTTTAGCAATCTTGGAAATTCACCAAGTTCCGGTGATGCCTTAATTCCTCAGCTTAAACTGATGTTACTAACATTGTGAAAATGTAGCTTCATAGTGTCAGCATTCTTGGAATTTCACCAAGTTCAATAAAGAACTCCTTGACACAAAATACGCTATTATCAGTTGTCAACACAACGATATACTTTAGCCTTTGTTGTAGTATCTGTCACAATATTTTAATTTTGAAACTCTTTCAAATCCAGCATGGAACTTTCTTCCATCCTATTGTGCTACCCTTCATCACATATTTTAATTGAGATAAAATTACTTGAATAAATGACAAGACTATTAGTGTAACATATTACAACTAATATTTTGTCATTACTATATAGGAAAACATATCCTTAGCATTTCTAAAATGACACAAGGATCTCTCCCACTGTTGTCTAATCATCATATGAATTATCCTTCTATAACATTTTATAGCATAGGACTCATCTGGTTGTGTACATAGCATGGAAACATGACTTAGAAATCTCAATTTCAATGATGCTCATCATGTGTCAAAACACTTGAATCTTGCTCAATTATTTTCCATGTGACAAGAACTCCTTCTTGTCATTTTGATATTGACTTACTTCAATACTTCATCTATGTAATTTGGCTTCAATCATATCAGGTGCGTCAATCCATCTTTTATAGATATCGATGCCCAATATCTTCTAAGCCTTTCATCAATATGAAATCGAAAATCTTAACCGTGTTAATTTAAAATACATATTTTCCAATCAACCATATGTCATCTACATAAAGTATTGGAAATATGTCATAGCGCTCCCACTTAATTTCTTGTAACTTTACAAGCATCTTTATCGTTCATGATGGAATCAAACTCTTTTGATAACTTCATTAAGGCAAAGATTTCAACTTCGTTGTGCTCACTTCAACCATTGAAGTGTGCATGCCTTTCTAGCAACCTTTTGAATTTTACAAAACTCTCAGACTGTGTCAAGTACACATCCTTGAACAAACTTCCTCGAGAGGAGAGTTGGTTTTGTTATTCAACTGCCATATCATAATATATAACTTTTTGCTAGAACTATCCGCAAAGACTAAAGCATCACTACGTTGAACTTCGTCGAAAACAACTTTTCGATAAGTACAACTTTTAAAGGATGTAAAAATCCATGTATTTGTCCCTATATAGACCCTTTTTCTATCGTTAGTCATCAAGCCTATCGAAAGGACTACCTAGTCACATACTTGATATTCATACAAGGATACTATGGCGGATATAATGACTCATAGTCAATTTTACGAAGTCAGGGACCATCATTTTCTTCCTTTATAAGGTCCAGGTCCTTTTGTTGTCAAAACAACACTTTACACTTAAACCACAAGTTGTTCTAAGTAGAAAGTTTTTGGACTTTTTCTGGTACAGTTCGCAAACTCATTTGAAGTATCCACAACATTTGTAATGTCTTCTACTTAGTCAAAATAGTAAACCCCGGAACATCTTCCAGTGTTGCGCTACTCTTGACATGATAACGAAGATTCTCTAATCTCGTTGAGTTTGTACTGTGCTCCCACTCAGTTGTTTCGCAAGAACTACTTTCTCGAGAAATCAACCCTTTCTGACAAACATCATTTGTCTTTTGGTTCGGTGATAGGAGAAATACCCAATGTTTTATTTGGGATAACCTTATAAACATATATTTATCCTATTTTGGTTGTAAACATTTTACACATGCTATGCATACCAAAACTTAAGAAAAATGACAATTCGGGTCATTACCCAAACCATATCTTATATGTTGTCAATTTCAACGGATCATGATGGTGCTCTTTTCAGTGTAAAAGCGGTTGTCCTTAATGTATAAACTACAAAATTATAATGGCAATTTTATTAATCTTACCATGTCAAACAGGGTTTGATTTTGTCTTTTGAATACTCCAATCTAATGTGGGGTATTCGAGAAGTATAAGTTGTAGAACAATTCTGCAACTTCTCAGATGTTTTGCTAAACTTGTAACTCAAACTTTATCCTTTATGATCCAATCATAAATACTTGATTATCTTGTTACATTGATTTTAACTTCATATTAACAACCTTTTGAACCAATTCAAAATGTCAAACTCCGTTCCCTTTAAATAGATATACTCACATATCTACTCAAGTTATCGACATAATTTTATGAAGGAAAAACTAATCCACCATACATGACTACACATAATGGACTATATACGTCAATATGTATAATCTCCACTAAATTAGTCGTCCATTCTACTTTGGCCTAAGAACGGAATTCTAGTCATCTTTTGGAAGAGGTCTCACAAGCGTCAATTTATTCAAAATAAAATGACTCCGGAAGTCCATCAATATGGAGTTCCTTCATGTTTTCCTTTCCGATATGAACTAAAATGGTGGTGTCACAATTTAAGTGAAACTCTTCTACGTCTTGCAACGTTTAGCATTTAGTCTTATAGATGTTTACTTTACCAACATGATTTATATTAACATATCCATCAATTATGGAATATGGTCATAGTTTGAACAATCTCATTTGTTCTCACAAAAGACTAGAACAAAATAACAACTTATTAAGTTCTTAAAATAAATCTTGAATGTTTGGTTCGATACTACAATGAACACAATAACACTTTATTTATGTTCTTGTCATAATCGATTCCACATCTATTACTAGTTCCTTTTAGGCCCTTGTATTTCTTGCATTGTGTTGCTTTGTATGACAACTCATACCAACCAATGTGGTATCAAAATACCCAAAAATACTTTGTTAACTAGTAATACATCTATAACTTGTATATCAAGCATGTACTCCTAAGTTGGACTTTCCAGTTATCTTCTTTTTCTTCCATATATCTTTTTTTAATTCTATTTTCAATATTCCCTTTCCTTTATAGAAGAATCATTCAACATCAAACAATGCTAGTCTTACTAGCTCATTTTCTTTGGCGTGTTAGTCATATACTATCACCCAATGAGTCATACTTTGAGTTTGATTGTTCTACTAATATCACCATATTAATAGCATTCTTCTAGATTCCACTCTTAGCAATTTTCAAGTAAGGTAAACTACTTTACCCATACTTTTAATCCATCCTATCATAACAATTTTATGATTAAGCTACTATAGCTCGAAGGAAGGAATTTAGAGGATAATTTTTAGCGCCCAACTTCTTGGAATATACAAACGCCTAGCGTCTTCAATCATTGCATATATTCAGATAATATAAGCAAACATTGTCACGCTAAATTATACTCAGTCATGTTGCTACAAATAAGTTTCTAGATATCAATATATCTTTCACTTGATTGTTTCTGAAAACAACTCTTTTCAGTTCCTAAATCACCTTGATCAACAAAACATTCTTTCGAAGATAAAGTAATATGGAAGCAACCATGACTTTAGATTCTAAGTAGGAATTGGTTGCTCTTTTAGATCAATCAATCATTAACCATATGGAGCTAGGTAGGAAATACCAAATTATACAATAGGACTGAATTTTAAATTTCACTAATACGGTACCAATCTTAAATGGTATTTACCAGATCATAACAGTTATATCTAAATTAACAATCTAAGTGTAAGGTAGTTATGTGGCTGCCAATGACTACTACAAGTTGTGCAAATTCACTTTGATTTGTTGTTCATGATAAATAAGTTCAAGTTAATTCAAAATTAAACCATGAACTCCCACTCAAAAACAACATCCCTCTTAGTCGTCTTTAGTGATTACACGAACCAAATTCACTACAACAAAACCGATCATCACGTGAGATGATGTAGTTTCAAAGGAGAACATCGATATGTTCATCATATCATCCATATGACTCATGCTTTACCTTTCGGTTACGTGTTCCGAGGCCATGTCTGTACATGCTAGGCTCGCCACGTAGAACCGTAGTATTGCGTGTGTTTCAAGGCCATGTCTGTACATGCTAGGCTTGAAAACACTCGTTGTATGCGAACGTTGAGTCTATCACACCCGATCATCATGTGGTGTCTCGAAACGACGAACTTTCTTAACGGTGCATACTTAGGGAAGAACACATTATTATCTTGATATTAAGTGAGAGGGATCATCTTATAATGCTACCGCCGCTATCTAAGCAAAACAAGATGCATAAAAGGATTAACATCACAAACATCACATGTAAGGATAACGTGATATGATATGGTCCTCCTTGCACTTGATCTCCATCATGTGCATCATGGTATGATCTCCATCATTCCACCGGCGTGGTACCAAGTACCATGGCACCCCAATCTTGATTGTCCATCAATAAGAAGACAATCATATGGATACCTTCCGGTATATCAATAATTTACAAAATAGATCATCTCATAATCAAATTTGTAATATTGACCATATCACATCACATGCCCAGCAAAAACTAGTTATACGCCTCTAATATTTTTGCATAGTTTACGTGGCTTAGAGCTTTCGATGATAGAACCGTTCATACCTACGAACATCAACCACAACGTTGATAAACACATTTTTAACAACCCTTCGTAGATTAGATCTTAACTATAGTAGGAGAAACGGACACCCCCTTAGCCACAAGTGAGACAACTCTCGCGTACATAGTACACGTAAACTTTGTCTGAGGCAGCTTCATCCTACTACGCCACTAAGATCATAAAATACTCAAGGAGGCAATAACATGATCATCAACGCCCACATACTCATATGTGTTCTACCCGTACAAAACATCTACGCATAAATCCGGCTCTGATACCACTGAAGGGTTCGTTGCATAGAAAACAAAAATTTTCCTACACGAGAGACACCCGAAAGGCCAAGATCTAATCTAGGAGACGAAGTGCAACGGGCAACAAGAGGGTTAAGGAGAACACATACCCTCGAAGACTCAAAGTGGTACGAGATCAAATCTCGTTGTTGGCGTAGTCGTACTCACACCGATCCCGATAGCGAGAAGATGGGCACCGCAATCCGGCGGTGCATCCGTGATCGGTCACACGTACGGTTGATGACGACCTCCGTTCCCTCGTTCCAGCGGGGCGCGGAAGTTGAGGATCCCTCGGAACTCCAGTAGCACGACGACGTGGTGGTGGTGAAGAATCCCACGGTCAGGGCTTCGCCAAGCCGGAGACCATGAAATGGAGCAGCGGGTGGAGGGAAAGGGAAGTGGTCAAGTGTGTGAATGAGGAGGAGACCTCACCCTCCTTTTATAGGGAGAGGGAGGCAGCCCAAAGGTGGGGTGCGGCCAGCCATGGTGGTGCCCCCACCTCTTCCCTCTTCATGTGAGTAGAAGCTCCACTCACACCCACTCATGCTCCCATAACTTCCCACTTGGAAAATCCAAAGGTTTTCTTTTAATAAATAAATAAAACCTTTTTATTTCTTTATTTCAGCATTTGTTAATTCTATTAACAAACTTTTGCATATAGCACCTCGAATCATTTGTTAATTCTATTAACAACCATTCGACGAAAAACCCCTTGAACTATTTCAATTTTCCCCGAAACAATTTTGGTGCTGCCCAAAATATTCTTCGATATTCCGTATCCTCTCAAACGCGTCATCGAACCTTAAGTGTGTCACCCTACGGTTCGCGAATAAGATAGACATGATCGAGACTTCTCTCCGATCAATAATCAACAGCGGGATCTGGAGATCCGTGATGACTCCTATATATTCAACGGTGACTCTCGTGATCGTGTGAACCAACAACGCCGTGAACTATTCCCTTTGTCTCGCGATATTTTACTTGTCCAAGATTCGATCATTGGTATCAACCATACCTTGTTCAATCTCGTTACCGACAAGTACTCTTTTCTCGTTCCCGTGATATAACATCCTTGTGATCATATCACGTGCTTGCAAGCGGTTTCGATGTGATATCACCGAGAGGGCCCAGAGTATATCTCTCAGTCATTTGGATGGACAAATCCCACTCTTGATCCATGATCCTCAACTAATACTTTCCGAATACTTAACGACACCTTTATAGTCACCCTGTTACGGTGTGACGTTTGATGCCATCAAAGCACTCTTCCGGTATCAGCGATTGACATGATCTCATGGTCTAAGGAATAAGTTACTTCGTATGTTTGATATAACAATGTAAACTAAATGACTTGATCGCATTGATATATTCTCTTTGGGTATATGTTCATCACATCATTCTTCTAATGACATGACCCCTTTATTAATAACATCCAATATTCATGATTAGGATACCTTGATCATCTATTAATTAACGAGCTAGTTAAAAGAGAGGCTTTACTAGGAACCATTGTTTGTTTATTAAGCACACATGTATCAACGTTTCCGGTTAATACAATTCTAGCATGAGAAATAAACATTCATCATAAACAAGGAATAAGATAATAACCATTTAATATTGCCTCTCGGGAATATTCCCTTCACCATCGAGGTCCTCCTCGGGAGTTTTATCCTCCGGCTTTGGTTTCCACTCGCGGTTTCCACGATGCCCACTGTCGAGATTTCTCGTGAACTCCGCTGCTACCAGTTCCTCTCGGTCGTCATGATCGTTATATTTCCTCTTTCTCTTTCGACCATGACAGTCGTCTTCGGGTGCTAGCGAAGATGATTTTTTTTGCGCACTGAGTTCTCTCCATTGGCCCATCTGTCGGCTATAGCCATCAGTTCTCCAATGGTTTTAGGTGCGGCTCGTCCTAGTTCCTCTCTGAAGGCAGTTCGTCGAGCTCCCTTGGCGAAAGCTTCGACTGCGGCCTCTTCTGATATGTTTCCCGCCGTGTTTCTAAGTGTGGTCCATCTATGGATATATTCGCGAGTAGACTCGCCACTTTTCTGCTTGCAGGCACGCAACTCCTTGATGGTTGCGGGTCTTTTATATGTCGCCTGGAAGTTCTTGCAGAAGTCGAAGTTTAGATCGTCTCATGACCCGTAGCATGCTTCGGTCTTCCTTCAAGCCAGCTGCGCGCTGATCCTACTAGATGTAAGTTAAGGTACTGCATAGCTGTGGTCTTGTTCCCACGTTGGCATTTCACTGTCGTGAGGTAATCTGACAGCCAGAATTGCGGCTCCAGTGAGCCGTCGTATTTTGGTACTTCCGTGGTAAGCTTGAATCTCTTAGGCATTGGCGCCTCGCGGATGTTGCGAGTGAAGCATAATGCGCCGCATGCCTCTTCGTCAGAAGAGGTGGATGGGGAACGTGCGCGATTCCTAGCTGCTCGGGCCTTGTTCACCTTGTTTTGCACGATGTCAGATCGTGCATTGTATCTAGGCTGGTCGCGATCTATCTCCTTCCGTGGCTCCTTGTTGCGGTGACGTGAGCGGCTGCTGTGATGTCGCGAGCTGCGATCCCGATCCCTCGGGCTATCATCGCTGCTACTCGGGCTATCACCACGTCACCGGGCTTCTTTTCCTCGGGCGCGACGAGGTGATTTCTCCTTTCTGGGCGATGTACTCCTATGTCTGCGGGGTGCTTCTTTATCTTTCTGTGCAGCCGCTTTGTTGCGATCGTAGGAAACGAGTCTTGCGGCTGCCATGCCGAGCCCTTTCTGGACTTGCCGATATTGCTCTGCGCGGGGATCGTTCTCCCCTCGCTGATTCGTCTGCAGGTAAGTGGCTGCGGCCAGTACTGCGACGGCAGGAGTCGTCGGGTGCACGTTGCTGTCCTCGTCGACGCGCATAAGGGAGGCTTCGAGTGACTTACTGATTCTGGTCAGGGACTCGCCATCCATGGTCGCGGTTCTTGAGACGTAACTTTTTCTCCCGGGATGGTTCCCGACAGAATGTGTCTTGGATAGCCCTGCACAGTGCTGACTTGACTCATCCGCCAATTTTCTCCGCTCAGCTAGATCTTTGCGAGCTTCCTTGATCAAGGTTGCCGCTCTCACTAGGTGGTAGTGGTAGGCGGTCATATCTTCATGAGGGGCTCCGACTTCGATCGGTCTGCTTGTGCGGATGGCTTCCTTTGCCCGATTCCAAGCGTCTCGTGATACGTTGATGGCTGCGCGTTCCCTTGCACTATCTTCTGTTTCTTCGGGTGGGTCGCTCGATCCTGCCATGTAGACCTGAGCCAGATATGGCTCGTGAGTCCTAGGCATAGTTTGGAAAGCTTTCCTGACCCGAGAAGGTTCTTCTGCGGAGAGGGTGTGGAAGTTGCGGGTGTTGAGGCAGATGGATTCGCCGCTCCTTGCTAAGTTGCGATACGCGTAGTTAGGCAATGAGTCGACAACTCCTGGGCTTGAGATCGACTCAGAGCCCGATCCTTCGAGATTGGTTTGCTCGGGGAAGTGCAGAATTCCCTCTTTGTCAGCATAGAACTGGAAGCTCCCGAACGTCAAGGTGATACTTTTCTCTAACCCGTTGAATACCGGGCGTGATTCCTGCGAGTGAGGGGCGACGATGACCGACCCGATTCGGATCGGATTGGTTGGAGTCGAAGTTCCGGGGCTCCAGCGTGAGTTGGTTGTCGATGAGGCCGAAGATGCCGGAGATCCAGCGCCCGCAGTTCCCACAGACGGCGCCAATTGTCGAATATGCATCCCAACAAGTCCCTCGGGTGAACCCATAGGGTTTCGATTAGGAGAACGTGTAGGCGCTGGTGACAATCGCCGGCTAACAGAGGGGCACGATTTACCCAGGTTCGGGGCCCTCATAGAGGTAAAACCCTTACTCCTGCTTCTGTCGATCTGTATTGACGAGTAGATCGGTTACAATGGGGGATGCTCAAGTCGAGAGTATGATCTCTATCTCAAGGCTTTGGTGGTGCGGTATTGCTTCCTCCCCCTCCTGGTGGTTCTCCTGGCTTTATATAGGTGGCCAGGTCTCAAACCGTTCCCGGGGTGGATACAAACCCTAACCTAAGGCCGGTTACAAGTTTCCTAACTTGACCCGCAAGGCCTTGCGGGTAGGCTTCAACTCGGCCTTCTAGAATAGTCCATGGCGTCTCCCCTTGGGCTTAGGTCTTGAGCCTTGGACCGGGTAGCCTCATCCGATAGGTCCAGGGTTCATCCCTTCGTCACTGGCCTCCATGGACGAGTTGTGGAGGGCCGTGCCCAGGCCCTCCCACATCACCTTGTCGGGGACGGGGTCCTCCTCCTCCTTGCCAGGCCCGCGCACGGGGCTACCAATGCGTAGTGTCCCTGGAGCTGCTCGGTGGGCGCGGCGGCGGGGGAGGTCCTCAGGCGGGTACTGGGGAGAGGGAGGGGGCGTGGGCGGAGCGGACACCGAAGTACTTGCGACGGTGGATGTCGTGCACGTCCTGGAACCAAGTGTCCCAGTGGGGAGATTCGAGGGCGAACACGGGGTGCATATGCGGGTCCTCCGGGAGCTCCTTGCGGCGGAGAGGATTTCATTCTCCCGCTCGAGTCCGCCCTTGGGAACCGGCGGCACCAGAATCCTCTCGAGATTCAGATGCCAACCGTCCGCGAGGTGGACGTCCGACCATGGCACTGAGAACACATTGTCCCAGTACCACTGTCACTTGGCCGCGTTGAGGTATGGGCGACGACGCACGCGCTGGCCGTCCTCGTGTCCGCGACGGCCGGCGACGCGATTCAGAAAGGAGGAGGAGGCGGCGACGGGGGGGGGGGGGGGGGGGGGGGGAGGGGGAGGGGTGGAGGGCGCGCGGTGGCGGAAGGAGTACGAGGACCCGACCTTCTTGTCGTTCTTCCCACCCCAAGCCACCAGCGGTGGGGCATCGTAGCGGCGGTGGAGAGAACGGCCGTGACGCTTAGTTTTGTGGGCGACAGAGAGAGAAGGACGGAAGAGTGACGAGTGAGGAAAGTGTGGACGACATGCGAGGACAGGAGGAACACGTGACACTTAAGTAGGCTAGGAGGGGCAACCGAACTGGCGCCGTGCCGCTGACGGGTGGGCGCACACGCCGCCCTACTGAGCCGATAGATCTGCTGGACCGGATAGAGGGCATTCTCCAGCCGGGATGGGCCACAAAATGCTGGACCGGGGCCAAGGCTTGGCCTGTGGGCGCAGAATGCTCCGGGAGTGGATCGACCAAGTCGAGACTTGGGCCGTGGGCGGCCTATCTGTAGCGCATAATGCCCTGCCGTCTGCCGTCGCAGAGGTAGTATGAGAAACCAAACTACCAGCAGCCGGCATCCCTCAGAAAAAAAAAAAAAAAAAACAGCGCGGCTGGCAAAAGGAGGAGAGGAGAAGAGAAGCCCTAGCAGGGCGGCGCTGCCGGAGAAGGGACGCGCTGCGCGGCTCTGGTAGCTAGCTTGGAAGGGAGCGGATCTGCGGGGAAGACGACGGGAGCCCTGCGCGGCTCTGGTAGCAGCGGGGAGGGTGCTGCAACGACGACGTGCGGCTCCGGTAGCAGCGGGGAGGGTGCTGCAACGACGACGTGCGGCTCCGGTAGCAAGGAATCGGGACCTGCGACGACAACGGGAGAGCGGCTCCTGTAGCAGAGCGGAAGGGGGAGGATCCGCGGCGATGAAACGGCCGCGCCAGTACCAGCGGGGACTCCAACGACGACGTGCGCTGCGTCGAGGAATCGGGATCTGCGGCGGCCGCGCCGGTAGTAGCGGGAAGGGTGATCCAACGACGGCGTGAGCGCTCCGCTGAGGAATCGGGATCTGCGACGACGACGGGAGCGCGGCTCCTGTAGCGGCGGAGCAGAAGTGAGATCTACACCAACGGCAGCGGCAACGAGGACGGGACGACCACACCTCTAGGTATAGAGGGGTTTGCTTGAGCATGAAAGATTTTCCTTATTATCTATTTGGATAGTTTTTGTTGTTGTTGATCTCTGATAATATATGAACCTGGGTTGAATGTTCCATCTCGGCAGTGCATTTACTTAATTGATCTTAGTGCTGCTATTGTCATGATCGTTTGAATTTACTATCTATTTCTATAGAATCTATTAGTAAGTCTGCAAGTGGCTTTCTGGCAACGGTGAAATAACTACTGTAATTATATCTCAAGCTACTTTGTGTGGATATTCTGAAACGCATAGTGTGTGTGTGTGTGAGAGAGAGAGAATGGATTAGAACTTGAGAAGTATATTCCATCCTCAGTTGTAGGAAAAAAAGGGCATGCTTAGCCTAGATGTTGCAGTTCACTTTTGCTGCTTTGTCCGCAAGAGTTGTATCAGCATAGCAACAGTAGCTGTGAGTGTTTCGGGGTACGTGAATCTGCTACTCCTTGGATGTAGGCAAAGGGTTTAAATTTCTAACATATGGCTTGCAGCTGGGTTTTGCTGTGATCTTGGACCACCTGGTGTGTCATAGACCTGGAGATGATTGCCGAATTGATTTTCATTTCGTTACTGATAAACATAACTATCAATAAAATCTGTCTATACTTGCATTTTTTTTTATTTGATTGATGTTCTTTGCTTCGAGATACTCTCTGTGTTTATATGCACAGACAAAATAAAGCATTCCATCATAGAAAAATTCTGCTCATTTTAGTTTGGCATGATGTAGATGCTAGATGTGTCTGAGAAGGCACTGACAGTTCGCTCTCGTACAATTTGCTACTCCTGACACTAGTTAGGAAGATAAAACCAATTTGGGAGGCGGGCTTCTTGGAGAAGCTAGTGGAAGGTAGCTTCCTCGAGAAGCCAGGGCGGTAGTCTCATATGTAGCAGGATACAAACGTCTAGGCAATTGTTCCTCTCTACACATGCTGTGCTTTTCGTAGTCCATTATTATAGCTTCCTCTAATATTTGTCTACTAATTCCACACGCTTTAAGTTATTTCTTCGTATGATCTTCTGTTTTTTTTTTTAATTTTAAAATATTCGCATAGACCAATATGGCCCGTCTGCCATTAACTACCCCATATAGAAGGAGTTTTTTTATTCTTGTTACAAGGCTATTTCTTCATCGATCCAACCATGTCATGCAAATTAAGATAGCGCGGTAGCTCTAGCAGGTCAGGTTGTAGCTGTAGCCTTTGCATTAGTATAGCTCTTGTAGTCATGCAAGTTATGCATATCTTAGTTTCTTCCAGTGGTATATATGGTCAGCATTCAATATATCTTTGAGCTCTAGTTCAACGGATAATATAAATTCTCTCTGGTTTGCCTTGTGTTAATACTGACTGAAAGATAAGAATCGTATGCTCATTGTTCTGACTCTGACTCAAATATATGATAGTAATACTTCCCATTGTTTTGTGTGTTTACAGCATGTCTGATAGAAGCGAAATAGCGCCAGGTGTACTACGCAGGTACTTTACCGCCAGAAATGCCGCTAGCAAAATATGTCAGGCGAGTTTGAAAAATCCCGAAAAAAGGCGCATCCAGACTTTTCCTTTCAGTACAACACCTACATCAACTGAATTCGAGCGGCTGTACGATCGTCGTCTCGATTGGTACAAGAGCATTGGTGTTCTGAAAATCCCTGGTAGCAAGGCTAACGGAACGAAAGTGGAAATCCCTGTGACGGTTGATTATCGCGGTCAGGTAGAAACTTGTCTTCGTATTATTGACTTTCTCGCATTTTTCTAGTTTCTGAAGATGACCGCATTCTACCATTTTTGCAGATTGAAGACCATTCACATCATATTGTATCGATCTGCCGTGCTGATGGCTGGAGAGGGGGGCAGTTTAATGCAAGGGTGGAGATAGTCATTCGACAGGCAGATAATTACATTGTCGCATTCCGAGTGCTCCAAACTTTGGCTGACAGGTGGCGCACCCCTTGGTGTGTATTTGCAGATGCTGAACTGCCCTCTTATTTCGGCAAGCAAGTTAAAATGAAGTATACCACGACTCATGGAAAGCTGTAAGTGTACCATATCTCTTCCTTATTTCTGGTGCCATTCTTCTTTTCTGCATTCCATATTGTCAGCATTCAATTTGCAAGTTACTTTCTTGAATATTATGTCATGGACATGTTTCTTGGGTCTGTTCTTTAATGGTGTGAATATTTTTATGGCAGTGAGAAAGTTAGATTCTCTTCTAACGTCTTGGAAGATATATTTCGCTTCCTTGCTGATTTACAATCTGACCCTGGAAAGAAGACAACCGGCAAGGGAAAGATTTATTTCGTTACACTGTTTGTCCTCCTGGGTGAGGCACAACGGTTTTACTTGCTGCAGTTATGGTTCAAGCAGAGTGCCCTGAGTCACAAGCTGGAGAAGATTCCCAAGCCAATACTTGACCTATTCACAGACTGGTCATCAATCAGCAAAATGGTCTTTGCCTTCTATGTCAAGTGGCTACAGTTTTCAATATACAAGGCTGCGCACCAGGGAGAGGAGGATTATGAAGACTCGAAAAATCCATTCCATAACAAAGCACAAGCAACCAAGCTATTGGAGAGAATGTTGAGGAAGCATGGGGAAACTTTGAGCTTTGAACCCGATGAGAGAGGATTCTATCTTGTCGGAAGGGATCTGCTACTTCTGAACAGCAATAAAACTAATATTCTCGATATATTGATGCTGCAGCATGGATATGACGGCATTCTTCTTAATAAGAAAAGATATGATGAAGCTCTTTCACAGGAAATATTTGAAGAAGAACCTGCTGAGCAACCCAGTGCTCAGGAACCCTATGCTCAGCAACCCAGTGCTCAGCAAAGGGCCGAGAAATCTGAGGAGGAAAGGGTTGAAGGAGAGCAGACAAAGGCAACGTCAGATTCCACAACTCAAGAGATAGACCACAAGAGGAGGAGTGCTCAGGAACCCAATGCTCAGCAAAGGGCAGAGAAATCTGAGGAGGAAAGGATTGATGGAGAACATACAAACGCAGCTTTCGATTCCACAACTGAAGAGATAGACCCCTATGCTCAGCAACCCAGTGCTCAGCAAAGGGCCGAGAAATCTGAGGAGGAAAGGGTTGAAGGAGAACAGGCAAAGGCAACTTCAGATTCTACAACTCAAGAGATAGACCACAAGAGGAGGAGTGCTCAGGAACCCAATGCTCAGCAAAGGGCAGAGAAATCTGAGGAGGAAAGGATTGATGGAGAACATACAAACGCAGCTTTCGATTCCACAACTGAAGAGATAGACCACAAGAGGAGGAATGCTCAGGCTCAGCAACCCAGTGCTCAGGAACCCAATGAGGAGGAAGCTTTGGATTCCACAACTGAACAGATGGACCGCATGAGGAGGAATAAGAAAATTGAGAAGAAGAACAAGAAGAAGAAAAATAGGCAACTGAAGAGATTTACTGGAGGAGGAATCAGGGACATCAGTGAAGAAGATGATGAGTCCTTTGAAGGGAAGTCCAGAAGTTCTGAAGAAGCTGAAGATGAGAAGAATGAGGAGAAGTTTTCATCAGAAGATGCGCTTTTTGAGAAAGCTGGGAGCAATTCTTCTTCTGAAGATGATAAGAGCAAGAAGAAGAAGAAGAAGAAGAAGAAGGAGAAGAAGAAGAAGAAGAAGAAGGGCAATTGAGAAGCAGAGCTTGACTAACCAGTCTCTGGAGAGTGGAGATGAAAAGCTGCCAAAAGCTTTACAGAAGCTGAACAAGGATGAGGAGACGTTTTCTTCTGAAGATGCCCTGAGCTCGACTAATTCTAACATTAGTGATCTTAGTAGTGAATAGCAGTTGCTAAAACCAGTTTATGTAGCCTGTCTGATTTGCCATGGAGGGAGCGTTTTGCTGATTTGCAAGCGAAAACACTTTTTTCTCTATGAGTTGAAGTAAAAGAGTGCATACTTTCTATCTGTATTAGAAGATATTGTGTTTCTTTTATTACCGAGATGAATCTGGCAAACTGAGGTTGGATAATCTTGTGTTCAGTTTGTGCCTGTTAGTATTGATCTGTCTGATATCATGTTATTCTTGCACCCTGTTTCCTGGTGCTTCTGTGAAAGCAAATATGTTCCAAGTTGGATGGAGTGCTTGCCTGAAGATAGTGGGAAAGGCATCATTGCTGCTGTTGAACTTGCGTAGACAGTTTATTTCTATTGTATACTTGAATGGAAGTTTTGATTGGTGTGTTGCAGATTTCTGCTCTTTTGTTTTCTGTGTATAGGGGCATATGCTGCTTCAAGAAGGCCAAAGAGAAAGGTCATGCTGCAAAGAAGCGTGCCGGAAGGGCCTACCTGTGCAAGAAGGAAGTTTATAAAAAGCTCGGCTTAGGCGCTGAGCGGAGACAAAACGCTTGGGTTTAACCGCCCTTACACATTGCTGCAATTCTTCAGAAAAGGAATAACCTTTCACATTGCTTCAATTCTTCAGAAAAGGAAAAAATGCGGAGGCAAGACACGCAAATCCTTAATAGGCAAGAAGGCATGTGAGTTTGCTTTTGGTTAAACCAAAATGGTTGGAGTCTGATATTGCAATAGACTTTGTAATTCTGTGCGATCACTACATAAGTATTGTAAGCTGGTTAATGAGTATTAATCCAAGAGAAGCTGATTTTTGGCTCTAGCAGATTTTAGTGGAGTCATGTACTAGTAACAGTTGACATTCATTAAAGTGGTTCCTGATGCTCTGCACTTCTATTGGGGACTGAGATGCTGGCTGTTCAGAAAAGAGCAAGGAGGAGAAATGTCATTTTGATGTTCTTTGCTTGGATCACGCCCATAAAAACAATTGTGAAGAACTTTCTTCCCGTAATATATTCGTGGTGAAGGTACATACTATATACTACTCTCCCTTTGTCCCAAATTAGTTGTCGGGGATTTGTTAAAATATTAATGTATCTAACACTAAGATATGTCTAGATACATATATATTTTAACAAATCTATGACAACTAGTTTAGCACATGGATGTATCTATACACTAAGATATTTTTAAATACATCCATATTTTAATAATTTATGACATCTAATTTGGTACGAAATTGACATTGTTCTATTTGACTTCTTTGCAAGTGTATCTAGGAAAATACCAGCTAGGAACTAATCGTTTCTGTGACACGTGAAATATTCGTAGCTGAACATGGCACAGTTGCAGAATATCATCACCTGATTAAGGTGGGCGATTTTTTCGCACTGTCTGGTCCGCGCTGGCGGAAAATAAACAAGAAAAAGAAAGCGAGAAAGTGCGTCGTGACTGCAGAGAGGTTCGCTGCCCCACTTGCTCACTGCTCCCCCCACCAGCCACTGCGTTCCTGATCACCCCCACCGGCGCGAGACCTCTAGCGCTGCGCCTCCTCCTCCTCTACGCCTTGGGCGAAAGGACGACGGCGTTGTGTTCAGCAGAGGAGGCAAAGTGCCAGCGGTGGAACGGCGAACTCCCTCCCCTCCACCTCGCTCTCGCCGGAGCAGCGCCGCTGCACCGAAATCAACCTCGCTCTCGCTCACGCTTCGCAACATCCACCTCGCCTCGTTGGTCTTGTCAGGCTGTAATCATCTGTGGGGATTTTACTTCTAGAGTCCGGTGGCGCCCCGAAGCTGGAGGAGCTGCTCGTGGAGGAGGTGTGGCTGGAGACGCTGTCTGGGGAGCTGCACAAACCCTATGCACTAGACCTTGCATCGTCGCCCACGAGCAGATGCACGGCGGCAAGGTGCCCGTCTACCTGCCGGCCCACCTCCTCTTCCACGCGCTCCACACCACCCTTTTTCCCAGCAGCAACGCCGTCATCATCCGCCAGATAGAGAATCCTACAGCCCGTTCGGATGTCATCCACTCTGCTAAATCCCTGAATTCGCTCTTCACTCCATGAAATCGTGCTCCGCTTGAGAAATTCGACGATCTGAAAACGTTCGGCTGCCAACTCTGTACTTCAGATTCTGAAAACGTATGTACCTCGCGACCCACAAGGCCACCGGCATACGCCATGCCTGCAAGATTCCGAACGGGCTACTAAGCTACTGAATCCTGTTGCACTTTTTTTCCCTGAAAAAATCGAAGACAAGCAATTGCGGAGGGGCTGGACGCCTCCTCGCGCGGTCCACGTGTCCTGTTTGTGCTGGGAAGCGCTTACCGTTTTGTCCGGCTTGCACGTTCTGGTTTTGTCTGGCTCGTTTGTCTTCCTCGTCTTGTGCCGACGAAGAAAGAGTCGTGGCCGCGCGCGACGACTCGCCGCCCTTGGTTTTGTCCGCGTTAACTTCCCGGCGTGCTTTTCTCCTCTTTCCCTCCCCCTCACGTCTCTAGCAGACAGAAAAGTAGGGTTCCTCCACCAGCCGCCGCCACTCTGGTCGCCCCGCGCCGCCGCTCTGGCCTCCGCTCGCCGCACGCGCCGGCCCCTTGAGTATCGCCCGTCTCCCCACCTCTCATGGCCGGCTTGTGCCTCCGTCTCCTCGGGTTTGGAGGTGCAGTGGCAGCGGCCTACCGCGAACTTGAGGTCATCCCTATCTTCGGCGGCAACGGCCAACCTCCACCTGGGGCTCCTCATCCCTGTCTCCGGCTGCAGCAGCCTATTGCGACCTGGAGCTGCTCATCTCCATCTCCGGCGGAAGAGGCAACGGAAAATCGGGCCCCAGAGACGACGACGGTGACAGAACCGCTACCTCCTCCGCGTCTGCTGCTCTCTCCTCTATAGGCCGTGAGGTTCACTTGCCCAACCCTCTCCAATTACGTTTCATTCCCCTAGAGTATTCTCTGCCATCCAGCTGCAATTTTGACTCTTTAATTAGTCTTATTTGAAATCAGTCCTCAGTTTTTGCTGCTATTTTAGTGGCAGCTCACAGCCTATTGTGTAGTATCAGTATGATTGTGCGAAAATAGGTTTCAGTTTGCAGTTTGTACAGGAGATGTTGATCATAGGTGAGTGTTGATGTGTTGTAGCGAACATTTGGATGACTGGTCAAATTAGTGATGCACTCACTGTTTTGGTGCATTTCAGTATAATGTTTATACCTGTTTAGCACTAAAATAAATCCCTAATTCAGTATAGTCGCAGAACATTTGCATGCACTAAAAAGGTTAAATTAACGCAATCTATGGCAGTAGGATCTTCTAACATTCACTTCTGGTGCATTTTTATAATGTAGGAAATAATTTAAGCAATTTATGTCATAAAGGCTTCCAGGAGTATGTCACTGGTAAGGGCGATTCTTACTGCTTTTTTCCTCTTAGGATCCTTACACCAGCCTCATCTGCCTAGATTTTAGGGTGAATCTTGTCGTCTCTGCTCATTGCACGGAATAGGAAGTTAATTTTATTTGTTGCAACTTTCTTAGGGAGTTATCTCTTATTAGTTTCTCACTGCAATATTTGTGTGCTATGTAATCGACAAAATGTTTGGAAGAATAACAATGTTGATGTAGTAATGTGTACTGCCATTTTTCTACGGGTAAATTCACTTTTTTGCCAGATGCGGTCACACCTGAATCAATGTGTTTTCATGTATTTTAACTGAAGGCAAGCTGCTAAATTAAATGCAAGATCTTATTTTCATTCAGAGATAAAATTCATTGTCTGATGGATGAACGGCTTGGCTCGGCGTCCGAGATGGGGAAATCGTCGGCACATGCACGGTCGACACAAGTTTCTCGCCATGTCTGTCTCTCCTGCAAGAACCTCGGAAAGGTGTGCTGCCAATTCTCGAGTTCGCGCTTGTTTTCCTTCTTTTCCGACATAAATCTATTTACTGATTGGGCAACAAGCTACCATAGATGTATATCTCTACTTACTTTTATAACATGTCAAATTTGATTGCCACTTCTCTTTGTTGATTGTTCTGTTTCTATGTGTGCTGTCAATGTGAATTCTCTATTGTTAAACAAAGGAAATCAAAGTCGCATTTTTATCTTTCCTCTAGATAAGAGGCTTACATGTCATTAAAAAATCGAAGATATTGGGTTCTGTCCTTATTCCTATGCTATGGAAATTCATGTCGATTTGTTCATGTTTCTCTACTTTCCCCCTTTTGGATTTGGCTTGCCTGATTGTTGTGTGGTTGCAGCAGCGAGAAGAGAAGTAGATGGTGTTATGAACATTTTGCAGGTGTCGTCCTATTTCCTGGAGCTACCTTGCCTCTCAGACTAATTGAGGCTAGACTTGTCACAGCGGCTGAGAAGGCTTTGAGGCATGTCGATGTTCCAAACACAATTTGTGTGGTGCGTTCTCATCATGTTAAATTACCGTGACTTTTACTTGTGGATTTTCAGTGACTATGATCCAATGTTTAGGTTCCCATGTACATACGGCCAAATCATCGGTATTGTTCTGGTGCTTCAGTTGGAACAACAACAGAGGCGGCGTAGACTTCTTTATTTATGCTTTGGGTTGCAATTTCTAGATCAGTTAGAGATTCTTCACCAATTTCTCATGTGCTGGATTGTTCATTAGGTTAGTTTTTTCTTTTGAGCCATGTTCCCGATGGGGCTGTTCAATAACAACTCCATGAGGTGATAATGTGATATAGCATACCCTTATTCCGTATAAGAGCCATTAGTTACCCAATGAAAATATGGCGTACACATAATACAGGTTGATATTCTATTCTTGCATATGATAAACAGAGAAAAGAAGTATAATGTTTGACAATTTAGTTTGCTATTTTTGTTAATGAGAGGAAAAGAAGTACTCCCTCTGATCCGAAAAATATGTCGGGAGTTGTACTGCAGTGTCGTACGTAATCAGTTTGTTTCCTCCGACAATTACTCCGGATTAGAGGGAGTATAATGTTTGACAATTTCGTTTGCTATTTTGGTCAATGTATTAAGGCTACTGTATTTATATGCCACTGAACAAGTTTAAATTATTATCCTGATCCATTCCAAATGATCTGGTAGGATGATTGATTGCATAGTAATATAAATTGTAATGTCAACCGTCTCTGCTTCATGAGGCATGTTTTTTTATTTTTTTATCACAAGGATTATATAAATAGCTGAGGTATTGCAAGACTGACTGAAGTTTATTTCTTCTAAGTTCTGTTGTTTGAAATGAAATAATTATTCCAATTTTTATCTGTTAATTAGTCTCCATTCAATTGTCATTCATCAGTTTAAAATATATGCTTTGTATGTGTGAATATCCATGTGGTCGAGCTTAATAAAGTGGGACTTGGGACTTGTAATGTCTTGTATCTCTCGATATACTGTCTTTTATCTCTCGAATCGGACTGGGATCAATAGGGATACATCTCCGAATTGCTGTAGTTCTTGGAGGGGTATCTAAGCTTTCTCAGCTCCTTGATTTGGTGAGTAACTTTTACTTGACTATTGTTTGTATGGCCGATTCATTCACTAAAACTACAGCCGTTTGAAATGCAGGTTGTATGTCACTATAGGAAATCCATCACCCTCTCTGAAATTCTGTGATATATGTTGCGATGAGATAGTGGTGGCGTCCCTAATGAGCATAGCCTCCATCTTCGTTTCTATATGCCTCGATTTGAATTGGGTTTTAGATCTAGCCAGGAAAGAATTATTTTATTCTATGGCCACTTTAGATCCTGAGGATCTACTTTTTGATGGTATGTTGTATGTTGTTGTCGGAATTTCTTTGAGGAAATGCCAACTTACAGAAGTATTATGATTTCCAAATAACTTACCTACATTATTTCTGTTCCGTGCCATAGTAATGGATATCTCTATATTTGTGTCAGTTAGGTCTTTTTTGCATTTGTTGTATACCATGGAGCTGATATGTGTACGGGTTATCTGCTATCCTCACCTGCATTAACTTGTCAAAATAATCTCTATTTTCTTGGTAGGTGACTGCCTGGACAATTTATAGCAGCATAGTTGAATGACAAGAATTCTAGGCCGTGCAGTAGAATGTATGTACATCTTTCTTCCAATAAAGAACATTCAGCTGCTGCAGGGTTTCTAAATTTTGTAGTGGTTTGTCCAATTGAAATTTCCTTTAGAGACCTAGCAGCACTGGCTTCATACTATGAGCAGAGAGAAGCTTATATATAAAGCTAAATAAAATTGGTGTGCTGCAGGTGGCACCATTCTTTCAATAGAGTGCTAGACATGTGCATGGTCGGATAAAGAGGGCATATTTTGTGTGTGGTGATGTCTGAATTGTTTGATTGATGAAGAAATTTTGCAGTTAATGGAACTGCAATAGATTTATTGGTGCAGAAAAGTGACAGTTGAGGAGCCCGAAATAATATATATGGCATAAATATAAATTTGAGGTATGCTTATCACGCACTTCTTCCACCCATAAAATTTGAATATTGGATACTACCCATGTCCAGTGCAGGATTTCCTTTGCCATGGCTTGTTAGGTGTTTTTTAATGAAAAATTGACTTCATATATAAGATTTTTTTGGTAATTTCTTTGAGGTAAGCGATTAATTCACTCTCGTATCGAATGTTTTTCCTGAATTTTTTTAGCAACAAATTTCTAAAATCTAGAGGTAGCTTATGAAAGTTTGTAGCAACACATGTATACTTGGTTAAAGCGATATGTTAGAAACTGGTCTCTGTACCTTGTCTGATCAGCTATTGTGTTCCTGGATCGTTCTTTCTTGGCTTGAACCTATTGTTGTGTCTTGGTTCCAGTTTTAAAAAATGGAAGGAGCGGCAACCGTAAACATCGTGGAAGTCATGTTATGAGAATTTCAGTGCAGTCTAGCCCTTATCTTTGAGCTCTGCATTCTGCTCCTGATGGTTCTTGGGGGCGTTGTTCTTGAAGAACTCGTCTAAGTTGGGTCTTGTCTATTTAGCTGCATGTTTTATCTCACTACTTGCTTTTGCCATGGGATCTTACTACGCATTGGGTGTTAAATTGTGATTTTCTCTTCCTGGGCTTCCCCCCCCCCCCCCCCCTTGAATTTCAGCTATGTACTTGGGCAGAACTGTCACATAATCCCTATGGTTTAATATATAGCACTAAAAGGATTACAGCATATATTGCCACTGTCACAACACGGATATTTATTTGTTTTAATCCTTCTATTTAATTGATAGCAAAGTAGAGCCATTTTTTCCTTCCTGTAGGTGTACTAGCTCTTATGATCTTCCTTTTCAACGTAATTACACCAAGAATGAAGTCATATCAGATGGTTGCTAATATAGAGACAACCATGCACATGTATGCTATATGTTACTTTTAGACACATTATTGAAATTCCCTAAGGGGAAATGAGCTATGAAATTCCCTCTCCTTTGGAATAGCTTGAATTGGTCTTTGCACTTCCTGATGATGCTAAGATGAAGGCAGTGGCCCTGCTATGGTGTTGGTGGAGAGAGGGACAAAGTTAACCATCAGGAAAGACGTCTCAGTACATATGAGTTTCAGTTTCCGATCCTGCGCCATGTAGAGGAATGGAAAACAAATATGAAGAAAAAATCAATGGTGATGCCTGGCAGGTGCAACGCTGGCTCCCCCCACACCCCGATGTGATCAAAATTAATATTGATGGATTCTTTTTGGAAAATTCTAATATGGGAGGCCGGGGAGCAATTGGACGTGATCATAGAGGGGAACCTGTGTTCGCTGCCTGTGGCCGGATTCCTGTTGCTGCCAAGGCCCTTTAGACTGAACTTTTGGCACTAATCCATATGATTCCTGTGGCGGAGCAGCTGGAGATTGGGCGTGTGATCTTTGCAACGGACTGCATCGAGCTGAAACGGGCAATTGATTCGAGCTTCTATGACCTGTCTAGGTTGGGACCTCTCTTTTTGCAGGCCAAGTATCTTCTGCGCATGGCTTTTACTGATTACAAAGTGGAGTATAACCCGAGGATATGCAATAGCCCAGCGCGGAAGCTGGCTTTGTTGGGACGTGTGTTGAGTCTAGGTAGTTAAGGGTTTTGGTTGATGTAATGACTTTGGTGGCCAACGAGTCTGTTAGGCCTTAATGCATTTTCTATTTCCAGTTCAAACAAAAGAAAAACTGAATCTCCTTGTGAAATAATATTTTTTTGCTCCATGTTTTTTGTGGTTGCACTATGTGTGTGCATCTTGAGAACAAATCTCTAAGAATATTTCAAGTGTTGTATAGGAATGATGAACCATGCATGCTCCAGTAATTTTTGTCTCAGTTTGGTTATACAGAACAATTGGCGAATTTGATGTATAATGTCCCTGTGCATGCAATTGTGATGCACCTGACCAGCTAGGAGGCACCCAAACGGGCGCCCCAGCCTATAGTCATGTACATTGTGATACATGGTAGAAGAACCGTGGGCTATTTATACTCTTGGCTTCACCGATGGAACTCATGGTCTTTGTGCTTCTGCTGTGATGGAATGTCTTCGTTGATGTGCTGTCTGCCGTGTGCACACTGAGCTATTATGTGGAGTACTAGGTGAATGACCGTGCGTTGCTACGGTTCATCAATTTTTTTTCTTGACGGTCACATCACTCCAACAATAACATGTCCCATAACCATATGCACCGGTGTCCTCCATCTCTAGAAAATCTTCGAAGAGGCGGCATCAATAAACAGTTATCATTCTTGTGCACCCTATGATGTAGCCCACCGTATTCAACCAAGCACAACATCGACACTCCACAAGGTGAACTCACTCCTATCTCCTTACGATTCCGGTGTCTTGGTGAACGGTGCTCTACCTCATGAAATACCCCTCTACATGCATAGGTGGGATCACCACATGGAGACCCAAGATGGTTCCCAAGATGCTCAAGAACACATCCAAGAATATGCACATGAAGCTAGGAAGGAAGTGGGTGAAGACGGCGTCAAGATCGGAGCTCCGAGGTGGAAGAACAGAGGGAAAAGGGGGCTCCCGGCCTCACCCTGGCCCCAGGCCGGCCTACCCTGGCCCCAGGCCGGGCACCAGCCCGAGGGAGCCGGCCTCCCACCCTGGCCCCAGGCCGGGCACCCCCACCCCGGCCTCAGGCCGGCCTCCCAGGCCGGGATGCCCTGTTTTTGTGCGGAAATACACCGTTTTGGCCCCATTTTCACCCACCTACCCCCCTAGGCTATATAAGGGACTCCGGTGGCTAGATCTAGGGTTTAGGATTGATTTCGAGAGTTTCGGGCTTTGCCCTTGTATCCCTCCTTTGAGGTGACTCCTCTTATGAGGCTACTCCTATGTTGATGTTCATCTAGGATTGTATCAAGATCTCTCCAAGGAGCTACTCTCTCACATCGTGATTCTAGTAGTGCTTGCCAACCTTCCCCTTGCGGCTTCTGTTGGATCGGTGGACCGGCCGGTAAGAGAAATCGGTTTCATTTAGCGTGTTGTTGACTTGGGTTTGCGATCCCTCGTAGACTTCACGAGTTATCTTCCCCCCTTTGCGTTTCCTTGCGTTTGCCCACGATTTCCCCTCGATTCCCTCTCTCGTGTTCATCGTGTTCTTCGTGTTCTTGAGCGTTCTTCGTGTTCTTCGTCGATTCGTGAAGATCGGGCCAACAATGAGGTCAAAACCTACATCATCTGGTATCCAGAGCTAGATTGACACGAATCCGACACCCCACCCCTCCCCATCCACCAATTTTTCTTCTATCCACCAAAAATTCGAAAATTTGACCAAAAATAGCCGAAAGGGATTTCGACCGATCTCTCGATTTGTTGAGTTTTTCGTGGTTTTGTTTCATAGATTTGTTACCAAAAACCATTCCCCACCTTTCTATTCAGCCATTTCCTCGAATTTGCCCAAATTTTTTCTTGATTTGTGAGGAATTTCGAAATTGAGCAAAAGTCTCAGAAAATCTCAGCTCTTCGATTTCCGGGCAGATTTTGTATCTTGTTTTTCTTTGTCGTCGTTGCTCCGAATTGAGTGAGGCAAGTTCCTACGCGTCGCCATCGACATCGCCTATGCATCTACATCAACGGATCCACACGACATCGACATCAATCGGCCGCAAGTCCGAGATCATCCACCGCATAGGTATAACTTGCTTCCACCCCACCCCATTGTGTTACTTACCTACTTGGACTAGTTCTTTTACACCGCTTGGCATCACATTGTGGCACCGAGAGTGCGAGTTTTGCGCTTGTGAGAGGATAGCTTCGAGTAGGCATTGGCATTTGGGAATAATCTCCGCATCACCATCATCAAAAGCGAAAAAAAAGAGAAAGGAGAAAGAGCAAGAAGCAAAAAGAGCCATGAGAAGAAAATGATCGATGCCAATTGCTACCATTTGTAGGAACGCCTAGCTTCGAGTTGCAAGAGAGAAGAGAGTGACCGGTTGCCACATTGCGAATCTTGTTGCCTCCAATTAATTGCGGTTTGAGCTAGCGTCCTCTTTGCGTTGGTGTGGCATTGAGCTTAGTCTTCGATAGGTACATTTCGTCTCGCTCGTCCATTGGCCGCACTAACCCCATTTATCATTTGTGTGTGTGTGTTTTTCGTTTTCCACCATATCATTTTCCTCCACTAGGTTTGGTTTGCGTGCTAACTTTTCTTTGATTCTTCTCCATGTTATACAACATACTTTTCTTTGGATTTGTCGTTTTCTCGCCACATTTCTAACCCATTGCCATCCACCCATAAGCCGCGTGTGTTTTGGAGCGTGTTTTTGGGATCTTTCGAACTCAAGTCACTTCATTCTTTTGGTTATCGGTTTCTCTTGGCTTGGTCCACTAGTTTCCAACATTTGCTAAAAGATGAGGTTGAGCTCTTAGGTCTTCACACTCTATATATACACTTGCGCTTGTGCTAACCATGTATAGCGAGAGCAAAGACTTTGGATGCCATGATGACCTTGATGAGTCCATGATGGACCACTACGACTACAACGAGCAAGACATGGACCTCCACTCATACGAGCATGACGTGGTGGACGACCACTACTCTTACGAGCCCGACATCGTGGATGACCACTACTACGAGCATGACATGGTGGATCACCACCACTACTACGACCACGACGTCGGGCTCTACACCGACTACTCCTCCCTAAGCATCACCGACATGGAGGAGCACCACAACGACCACGACGTCGAGCTCTACACCGACTACTCACCCCCAACCATCATCGACACGGAGGAGCACCACAACAACCACGACTACTCCGACTCCATGAGCTACAACGACATGAACCACGACTACAACGATGACACCGCAAGCTTGGTTGGCGAGTTGGAATCCTACTACACCGACAACGCATCCTCGAGCATGGCGGAGTTCTACACCGACTATGACTTCGACATGGACGAGCTCACCTACAAGAAATTCCTCACCAAGCTTCGGTGGCCAAGAAACTCCGATGGTTCATGCTCACCACCAAGGAACTACAAGGAGAATGCCAAGGCCAAGACAAGACAACGACCTTCAACCTCAAGATGGCACAACGACAAGAAATCCGACAAGCTGGCAACGTCAAGATTGTCTTCGACATCAAGACGGCGCCACAAGAAGGACATCATCGAGGCCCCGTCTAGCGAAAAGGCCAAGAAGCCAAGGCATCCAAATGACTTTCGGAGTCATCCCACACATGAGGTGCGGGAACGCCGCAAGCTCCATCGTCAACACCGTCGACATGATCATCCCCACGCTCATCACCAAGACCGTCGCCATGATCATCACCGCCATATGGAAGAGAGTGGTACGCCCACCTCACCGCATCTTCCACCACAAGTCCCGCGACGACATTGGTTTGAGCATCGCTCGCCATCACCACTACCTCGACCTCGACACCGACAAGGCTGTGGTGACCCTCTTCAAGATCACCCTCTACGACCGGATATTCTTCATCACCCACCTTCTCCAAGCTCGACTCATGACATTGGTCTACATGGCTTCGTGGATGGTGCTTGCCCACATTCAAGGCTTCCAAGGCAAAATGTGTGTCACCACCACAATGACCACCAAGACCAAGGCCGTTATCAAGAAGGTGCCTTCGACATGGCTTCTAGTGAATGCCTCCCTCAACTCCACCGCAATGACCACCGGCGCCATCCTCTCCGTCATGACCGCCATCGCCAAACCAATGAGGATGACCCAATTGATCTTCCGCTACCCATCTTTGATGAAGACCCACATGAGAGACTTCCGCAATGCCAAGCAAGTGAGAATGCTCCATATGGCTTGTCTTTCCCCTTCTTTGAGGAAGACCCCAATGAGTGTCCACTTCGACATCAACCAAGTGGGATTGATCAATTTGCTACTTCACTTCCCATCTTTGATGAGGACCCCTATGAGCACAACCATCAACAACAATCAAGTGGGCATGCTACAAATGATATCTCACTTCCGCTCTTTGATGAAGACACCTATGAGCGCCCACTTCGACAACACCTAGGCGAGGATGCTACCCATGATCTCTCATTCCGCTTGTTTGATGAGGAACCTCTTGAGCGACCACGTCAACACCAAGCAAGTGAAGATGCTCCAAGGGACTTCTCACTTCCTATTTTTGATGAGGACCCACATGAGCGACCTCGCCAACAACAAGCAAATGGAGTTGCTATCCATGATTCTCCTCCTACCATATTGGATGAAGCACCGCACCAACTCGACCACGAATTTCCATTGCATCATCACCAACATGAGGAATGGGAGCCTCCACCTCATCTTCATCAAGAATGTGCTTTCTTCTCGCACCCCGCCTTCGACAAGGATCAAGAGCATGAGCTTCCTTTCTCGCCACAAGCGCAACAACAACATCAAGAGTGCGAAGCTATTCCTCCCATGACACAAGATCGACATCACCATGCGCATGAGGATACCGCTCCACCACTCTATGATGAAGACGTTGATACATGTCTCATTGTGAAAGAGGCCCATCCCTTGCCATCGTCTCTAAGGCATTCTTCTTCGTCTCCAATGACACAAGTGACAACTCCGACCAATCACAAGAGAGCTTCCAATGCTACCAATGAGATGATCATGGTTGCCAACCAAAATGGTGACCATGCCTACATGAGTGAAGGCCAATACTATGCCTTGCACCAACTAGCTCTCAATTCCTTGGACATGCCCACCAATGGTGACGAAAGCGTCTATTGCAATGAGGCCGCGAATTCATCGCGAGTGTTGACGCGAGTTCTTCAAGCCTATCCTCAAGATAAGGACCAACGATGCAACCTCTCTAGAGCCGGCGTCAATGGCTCATCTATCATTGATGGAGGTCATGACGAATTGGGTGACACACTCCCCTTGAATTCAAAGCATCTCATGCCAACCTCTACAAGGCCACGCTCAAGCCACCATTCTATCCAAGGATATCTTCATCATCATCATCATCGACCATTTGAGGATGCTACAAGGCATGGCTTACACTACCACATCATGGAGATGATGGAGCCTTCCTCGACACAAGCCATGACCCTACCTCCTCCTCCAAGAAAGCCACCCTTTCCACACTTGGAGATCAACCCAAGAGATGAGATGATTGAGTCCTCCTCGCCACATGCTATGACACTACCGACTCCAAGCAATGCAACGACTTCGACAAACCCGCACACCTCTTGTGCCAAGACTTGGGAGCCTTCTAGTGTCCCCTCTCAAGCTTCTAATGAGATGAGTGGTGAGAGAGAGATCCACCTTCACGTGAGTGAGCGCCACAAGCCCATAATGAGTGGAAAAAGCATGAGTGTTCCTAGAGGCATTGCCATGATAGCCACCAATAGTGAGATGAGAGTTGCGAGCAAAATCCCATGTGTGCTTATCGACACTAACGGCTTACCAACTTTCTCTCCATCTTTGTTGTCTATTTTGCAGAGATTTGGTGACCTTATCAAGCATCCTCAACCTCATGGACTACTCCACATACAAGGCTCTCCACAACGCATGAACATCGACACCGACTTGAAGAGTTGGAAGGAGCACATTCCGCTCATCATGATCCACATGGAGATTGACGAGAGCTTCTACGACAAGGCATTCTCCATCCACACTCCTCAAGTCAAGATCTACACGGCGCGTCACAAGCACTTCGACATCAACGACTTCTACGCATACATCCCTCATGTCACGATGTGCATGGAATTCGACAAGCGCGTCAACGACAATGACTACCACTTCTACATCCCCTTCGTCAAGATGCACTTGGAGTTCGACAAGCGCGTCAACGACAATGACTACCACGACTACATGCCAACCACCAAGATGTACATGAACTTCGACAAGAGAATCCACGGCAACGCAACCAACGTCAAGTTCATCTACAATCTACCGCTTCCGCAACCCATGGAGCAAAACCCTCTTGAGCTCTTAGACGACGACTACACCTCATGTCAAGCTCATCCTCACCCACCCATGGAGGATCATGTAAAGATCGTCATCGTCTTTGGACTACACCCTCCACGAGCATACCTTGGCATGACCTTCGATAAGAGGCTCAACTTCAACGACTACACCGCCTCGCAAGATCTTCCTCAACTACCCAAGGAGGAACCTTTCATGATCTTCATCACCTTTGGACAACACCCACTACGAGCCTACCGTCACATGATTTTCGACAAGCGGCTCAACTTCAACGACATCTTCGTCGTCAACTTTCCTTCTCCCACTCCAAAATGGATGGAACGAGAGTCGAGGACGACTCTTCTTCAAGGGGGGGGGGGGGGAAGATGATGTATCCCACCGTATTCAACCAAGCACAACATCGACACTCCACAAGGTGAACTCACTCCTATCTCCTTACGATTACGGTGTCTTGGTGAACGATGCTCTACCTCATGAAATACCCCTCTACATGCATAGGTGGGATCACCACATGGAGACCCAAGATGGTTCCCAAGATGCTCAAGAACACATCCAAGAAGATGCACATGAAGCTAGGAAGGAAGTGGGTGAAGACGGCGTCAAGATTGGAGCTCCGAGGTGGAAGAACGGAGGGAAAAGGGGGCTCCCGGCCTCACCCTGGCCCCAGGCCGGCCTCCTCATCCCACTCTGGCCCCAGGCCGGGCTAGCCTGGCCCCAGGCCGGGCACCAGCCCGAGGGAGCCGGCCTCCCACCCTGGCCCCAGGCCGGGCACCCCCACCCCGGCCTCAGGCCGGCCTCCCAGGCCGGGATGCCCTGTTTTTGTGCGGAAATACACCGTTTTGGCCCCATTTTCACCCACCTACCCCCCTAGGCTATATAAGGGACTCCGGTGGCTAGATCTAGGGTTTAGGATTGATTTCGAGAGTTTCGGGCTTTGCCCTTGTATCCCTACTTTGAGGTGACTCCTCTTATGAGGCTACTCCTATGTTGATGATGTTCATCTAGGGTTGTATCAAGATCTCTCCAAGGAGCTACTCTCTCACATCGTGATTCTAGTAGTGCTTGCCAACCTTCCCCTTGCGGCTTGTGTTGGATCGGTGGACCGGCCGGTAAGAGAAATTGGTTTGGTTTGCGATCCCTCGTAGGCTTCACGAGTTATCTTCCCCCCTTTGCGTTTCCTTGCGTTTGCCCACGATTTCCCCTCGATTCCCTCTCTCGTGTTCATCGTGTTCTTCGCGTTCTTGAGCGTTCTTCGTGTTCTTCGTCGATTCGTGAAGATCGGGCCAACAATGAGGTCAACACCTACATCACCCTATACCATCGATCCCAGGCCGTGAACTTTGTGTTAAAAACTTCACTTTATTTGAATCGTTGGAAGTCAACTACGATATCCTAATGTACGAACGAAATACAACAACGACTAAATAAGTCGCACTACAGATAAATGAAACTTGCAATCTTGTTAAGTTGCAAGCGCTTGAAATTATTCCTTTGGCGATTGAGATTAACAATTGGAACCTGCTGGCATAATGCAGGCCAGAGCCCACGCCAAGATGTGATCTCTCCTCCGACTTCCCTAGAACCTCTAGTATCACAACATAGATAGCAACCGGTTCTCCACCCATATTTCGGAAAAAGGTAACTGAAGTGCATAATTGAACAATTCAGAAAATTTGTAATGTAGACAGAAAGAAAGATGATGCAAAGATCATACAACATGAAGGATAGATCAAATAGTCTTATGACCCCATTTTATTTCTCACTCTAAACAAAGATTGCAAGCGACATATCATGGCTGAAAAGAATGTAACTTAATATATTATGTTGTTAAATAACCCTACTTCTACATTGCTGCTGATTCTCCAAAGAATTCAGCGGTCAAAAGATTATTACATATTGAAAAACAATTGAAACTTGCGTCTCCTATCACGGAAGAGAAAAAATAAAAATTCCACTGCTTGTTTAGCTTCCTATGATGATGAATGAGAATGTACAATTTTTTTTGAATAACTTACCTACGTGTTTTGCAATATAATTAGAGTAGAAATATTAGCGCAAGATCATCCTAACCAACGCTTTCCCCAACTCCAATATCATAATCTTGTGTGGAAAAAGAACTTGTCTATCCATGAGACGATGTTGAACGCCAAACTCTACATCACCCTTGATTACTTCTCCATGATCGCCCGCCCAACATCGTGCACACACAAATCTTGACGCAAAGGTAATACTGCAAAGAACATAAATTGATCAAAACATGTTTATCTATGAATAGGAAGGTGAAGAACGTTTTTTGAGAACATATGACATACAGTAAATGAAGCACAAACCTTTGAAATTGTATCAGCAATGAAAATCTGCGCGGCCGCAATCATGACGGCATCCCGATTTGTGTCTTCGGTAAATTCTTCATCTTCACTAATGGTTCATACCTCACTAAAGTTTCAGTCTATCATATGATGACCCAACTCAGTCTATCACGAAACAAAATTCTATATTATTTAAAACAATCGATTCAGATAGTGGAAGGCAAATGATGATGTTGATTTATTTAAAACAATGATTCATATATGTGAGCAAGCCTGAAATAACACAAAATATGGACAGTGGGATGTCATATGAATCCCACTGCGATTGCAGAACCTGCAGAACCTGGAGGTCATGCGATCCTACTAAATTTTGGATTGCAATCTCACCTGCAAATAATTTTTAGGAATAAAAAAGGTAACTGAAGTGCATAATTGAACAAATTGAGAAAATATGTAATGTAGACAGAAAGAAAGATGATGCAAAGATCATAAAACATGAAGGATAGATCAAATAGTCTTCTGACCCCAGTTTATTTCTCACTCTAAACAAAGATTGCAAGCGAATATCATGGCTGAAAAGAATGTAACTTAATATAGTATGTTGTTAAATAACCCTACTTCTACATTGCTGCTGATTCTCCAAAGATCTCAGCGGTCAAAAGATTATTACATATTGAATAACAATTGAAACTCGCGTCTCCTATCACGGAAGAGAAAAACTAAAATTTCCGCTGCTTGTTTAGCTTCCTATGATGATGAATGAGAATGTACAAATAAATTTGAATAACTTACCGACGTGTTTTGCAATATAATTAGGGTAAAAATATTAGCGCAAGATCATCCTAACCAATGCTTTCCCCAACTCCAATATCATAATCTTGTGTGCAAAAAGAACTTGTGTATCCATGAGAGGATGTTGAAAGCCAAAATCTACAGCACCCTTGATTACTTCTCCATGATCGCCCGCCCAACATCGTGCACACACAAATCTTGAGGCAAAGGTAAAATACTGCAAATAACATAAATTGATCAAAACATGTTTATCTATCAATAAGAAGGTGAAGAACGTTTTTTGAGAACATATGACATACAGAAAATGAAGCACAAACCTTTGAAATTGTATCAGCAATGAAAATCTGCACGACCGCAATCATGACGGCATCCCGATTTGTGTCTTTGGTAAATTCTTCATCTTCACTAATGGTTCTTCAAAAAATGTAAATGCAAAATCAGCACACAACATACAACAGCAAGTGAATGAGTGCCGCTACCTTTTTCTTCAAAAAACTTTCCTATTTTATTCAGGATGATATCAAGATTCTATTTCTCTCACATGGGAAAATTTCCAAATATACATAATTACTTCACCTTCATCACTAATTTTTTGATCTCAGTATGTGATCCTAAAGAAAAATTCCCTGGCCATAGCAAGTAATTACTTCACCTTCATCACCAATAATATGTCAAACAAATTATTGCAACAATCAGAACGAAAGAAATACTCTGGGGAAAATATAAATTATTCAAAAAGTAAAATGCACATGAATAAAAAAGATAACCAACCTTGGCGACACTTCAGACAGGGAACTGCTTATGCTCAAAAACTGTTACAACCTTGGTTCATGAATCTCGAGTCATAACATTATTTGTCTTCCTCGCAATCAGAAAAGTAAAACATAATTTACAAAATATACATTGAAATTCTGACATTAGTACAGCGAATGCATCACCAAATAATTATAAGGAAACAAGGAAATGAAAAGGAGACGTAACACAGGTGCTAATATGCTGCTCTAGATCTTATTGTGGAGAAACTTCCTACACTACCGTATGCCCATGTCTGACATGCACAGATCCGTGTTTGCTTCAACTGTTTGCACTCATCGCAAGGCACCGTCACCTTCCTTGCAGCGCCCATGCAGGAATATCAAGAATCTCTGCCAAAGAATTTTAGAAATCAGGTTCAGCTCACCTTGGCAGGAGCAGTAACTTGGGGAGGTGGTCACCAGTGGCGGCTCCAGGATTTAGCGGCTTGGTATTCAGTGAACTGTGTATAAAAAATATTTGTGCCCTAAATGCAATACATAAACAAAATGGTACGTCACTACCAATCTTTTTTTAATAAAAATCACTATATTAAGCTAGCAAGCCGCCTCGTTAAAAACCTTCCAGTCCCCTTAGGTACCCTGGTAAGGAAAAGAGTGCGTCTGAAACTTGCTGCTCTGAAGTCACACAATAGTTACATCGTTTAAAAGTTTGCCCAAAAAAAAGCTAGGGGACCATCGTCCCAATTACAAAATAACTCTACGGTCACCTTTTTGGAAGAGATTGATGACATCCTCATCCTTTACTTGATTGAAGAATTCTCTCTCAACAAATGTAACTAAACAATTGTTCAAGTATTCATCACCCATTTTGTTCCTCAGCTTATTCTTCACATAGTTCATGGAAGAGAACACCCTTTCAACACTAGCAGTAGCAACTGGCAGAATCAATACCAACTTCAAAAGCTTGTAAACAACATAATATTGTTCATGTTTGTTTGTCTCAACAAGCTTAACTGAAAGCTCACACATATTCTTCAAGTTTGTGAATCTTTCATCTCTACGCATGTGAGTAACATACATGTCTAGTTGCCATGGAAGTTTTGCTAGTTCATCGCTCGTGAAATCATTAGCATAAAATTTTGTAGCAAGCCTAACCAACTTCTCTTTATCATAAGCACCAAATAGATGAAGTGGGTTGAATGCTGCCATGCAAGGAAGTAGTTCTGTGTTTACCTCATCAAATCTCCCATTCAGTTCACTAAGTTGCCTGTCAATGACACTCACATACATATCAACTTTGAAACGGTGGAAATTAATTGCACCATTATAGAAACCCCTTCTAGGTCGGCCAACAGGATAGTAAGGTCCCTCCATATCAACAACTTTGATCTGGTGCTTTGTACAAAAAATTGTTACCTTTTGAAGAAAATCATCCCATCCTGGATCAGTCCTTAATGCCACCAAGTGATACTTTGTGTTATCAAGAACCTCAATAGCATGAACAATATCTTCATCTTGCTTTTGCAAAGCTATGCTCAAGTCATCTGTATATCCAAATATTTCTTGCATCGAGTGGGCCATAAAAACAAACTCAAATGATCGAAACGATGTTAATACAGTTAGAGCCGCTTGAGCCTCTGCACCATGGTACTCTTTTCCAATCTTGACTAGGACTCGTCGTATTGGACCATACATAGAGATGACATGGTTCACAGTTTTGAAGTGAGAGCCCCAACGTGTATCACATGGCCTTCCCAAGCCCATTTCCTGATTCAGCCCACTTCCAGTTTCTACATCTTCCAATTCCAATGCATCTATGAGTTCCTCAACCTGAGCTATCCGAAGCATTCTCATCTTCTTACAAGACATGCCAAGAACATTTAACAAGTATGCAAGCTGCTGAAAGAACCAAGTACAATCACCACTCTCCTTAGCAACGGCAACAATAGTTAATTGTAGTTGATGGGCAAAACAATGAACATAATAGGCTGAAGGAGACTCATCCATGATTAGTTTTTTCAGGCCATTAGAATTACCTCTCATATTACTTGCTCCGTCGTATCCTTGCCCACGAACCATTGCAAAGGTTAAATTGTACTTCATAAGCATTTGCTCAATTGCAACTTTAAGTGTCAAAGAGGTAGTATCTTCAACATGAGCAAGACCAAGAAACCTTACAACCGCCGTGCAGTTCCGCCGGTTCCTTGAATCGGGCAGGCTTAAGGATCGTTCGGTTAGCAGAGCCAGCTAGGGCGAGCAAGACTCGGAACAGCTGCGTACGTAGCCTGGATGTATTAGAATCGGAGATCGTGATGTACTCCTGGCTGGGAAGTTATGGTTCTCTGGCTTAGATCGTGGGCTGCGTGTGTGCATGGGCCATAATACTACATATATATTATTTTTTGGAGTCAGACTTTGGTATTCGTACGAATACACCCGAAGACCCCCAGCGCCGCCACTGGTGGTCACCCGATGTCGCCGGCAGCAGCTCCGGGTGAACGTCGCCAGAACCTCCGGTAAGACACCAGCAGTTTCTCCTCTCTGCCTCCCCGCCGTTCCCGCGCCGCGGCAAGATCCTTCCGGCCGCACCACTCCCGCCGTCCGCAAGAGTTGCGGAGCGTCACCATCGCCCCGCCTTGGTCATCCCTGTTGGCTACTATGACCACGCCCGAAGCCCAGTCGTGTACCCAAGCCTTGGATCGCTCGCGCCTGCTGTGTCCGCTCATCGTGGTGAGGCCGTTTACGGAGCGAGCGCGAGCATGGATGGCGGCCGTCGGCCGAGACGCCCATATTTTCCAATGCGTCGGTCGTCGTGGTGATCCATTGTCACCTGGAGGGGGGAAGCGAAGGAGGGGCAACTGAGCGTCGGAGACCCGACCTGTTGTGGGAGGAGTTGGGCGGCGGCGGTGCGGAGAAAACACGGTGAGGAGGACGAGATAGGGTACGTTTCACGGGTCTCGCATGAAGGAAGGGAGCGGGCTTGGAGCGATACAAACCAGGGAGACTCTTTTACGGGTGACGTGTGCAACGGTGCCTTTCCAATTTCCTCTAGTGCTTGCACATGCTAGTAAATCAATACGTGGGGCCCACTAACATGCAACTTTTTTTCCATCTTCTCCGTTGTCTCTTTCCTTTCTTTTCCCCTTGGTTTGTCTCCTGATTCCTTTTTTTGTCTAATACATGCTACTTATTGACCCATAATATTTCTAAAAGATAATGAAAATAGAAAAATATTTAAACTGTATGTTACCATAAATGGAAATAACATGTCCGAATTTTAAACTTTCCACAGGTCACCCGTAAACTAGCCTTGCCCGATACAAACTTAGGAAGCCTACCAGGCCCAAACGACGTGCGGACGGACGATGTCGCGAGGCCTGCGCCCCCTCTATGCGCCCATCCGTGCGCCGCACCTACGTGGCACCCATCGTGCCTTTGTCAGCATTTTTTTTCGTCCAAGGCAGTTATTTTCGTGCAAAAATTAAATCATATTACGATTTTAGTGCTCATCCCTTCCGAAATACGTGCTCATCTCCTCCACGCCTCCCTACTCTGAGCGCCGTCTAGATCGGCAAATTGCTCCTTTGTTTTGCGCGAGAAGGCACAAATGGAGGAAGAAAGTAACGGGAATGGAAGCAGGATCGATATCCAGATAAACCTTGTAGACTAGACTACGTGAATGAACAGGGCCACCGCCGGCGGCAGTGTGAACGGCAGCGGAGGAGCTTTGGCCGACGACGTCGAACGATGTATGCTGGCCCGCGAGCTAAGAGATTATGGGAGAATCTCGGAAACTCTATGGGCACATGGTTGTAGGTCGAAGAGGAAGACGGACACCGGAAGGCCGCGGCGTGCACATCGGCGCAGCCTGGACGGAAAGCTGCTCCAGTAGGAGTTTGTGGCGTAGTTTGGTCACTGTCACTGAGATGCGTCGGCACTACGCAACGATGCAGTACCTGCCGAGGTGAGGAAATCGTTTTCAGACTCACCACCGCATCTGCATTCCAACAAGACCAGCGTGCATCTAGATCATCTGTACAAGAAACTACATCCTGACGAGGCTGCCTCGCTCGTCAAACATCGAGTCTGACTGCTCCAACGGTCCAAGCAGGAACTGCTAAGTAGCAAAGCTATGATCACCTTGCACCCGCAGTGAGGAGGCCTCGCCGTTGAGAAAGGTTACCAGCAGCTGGAGCATCGTGAAGGCAATCAGAGCCTCGGAGGACATGGGCGCGGCTTTAGCTCCTCAACAGGGGAAAGAGAAAGCTTTTCATTGAGAAGGCATATACCGGTTGTGGTCGTAATTTTATTTTACATGGAAATGCATGAGTCGAGGGAGAAAAAAGAAGAACCGCACGATGGGTGCCACGAAGGTGCGGTGCACGGATGGGCGCATGGAGGAGGCGCAGGCAAGCCCCGTCTGTCGCGAGCGGGGTCTGGCAGACGTACCAACGTAGGAACTGCCAATCAATAGTAAATATATTGTTTTATCTTATAGTAGTATTACTTGACTCGTTAAGAAAGTGGTGTGAACTTGGTTATGATTTAGTAGTGTGTGTTATTATGCAGTAGCAAATATGTGAGCGTTTCACTAATGTAACAGTGTAACTTCATTATTGAGGATCTGATAGCTTATTTGCATAATTTTTTTTAGCCATTTGGTCTGACTTTGGTAAAGAATTTATCGTCGTTACAATGCTGTCTGGTGTATGAACTAATGGCTTAACTTAACAATTCGCATGAATAGAATCTGTTGCGTCTATTCTGCATATACCGTATTATGTTATAGTAACTGATTCCGAAGCTATTTTGTATGTGCGATATTGTGCTTGGACATATTTTCCACAACAGTTTGTTGGAAGAAATATACTCCAACAATGTGCGATATTGTGCTTGGAGTATGTCTGTATTATATTTATCTTTTTTTATCTATTACGTCACCCTTTTATTCAGCTATTAGCAGGTGATCATATTTTGGTTGCTAAACGTACCATATGGTTTTCATGTGTCCGTGAACCTGCTTTGCATCTTGATTTAATGACATATGTTTATCGTGCTCTAAGTTTATAAGTATTTAGTTTTAAATCTTTCTTTCTATATTCCCTTTAGTTATATGGGGGTACTTAGCCTCATGTATAATAGTTAATGGTGTCTGGCTAATGATAGCAGTGCGCAAGATACCACAAAGTTCGTTCTTATTTGTTTTTACATAATTATATGCATTAATTTTCAGTGTTTCATGTTGCAGATTGTCTACTTTTCAGGATACACACCATCACTACCGGAATCCTCAGAGACGCCGACGGCCTAAGGCCCTCGGGGTAGGCCAGATCCCCCTCGGCGTATACCTACGCCGACAGCCGCCCTCGGCGTAGGTGCTTTGGCCGTCGGCGTATGCTTCGGTGGGACCCACCTTTGTCAGAACGGAATCCGTTCGACGGATTACAAACGCCGACGGCCAGGATGCCCCTCTCGGCGTATTCGAGGGCCACGTGGAGGTCCCTGCGGGCCTGGCCCAAGGGCTACGCCGACGCCCCCCCTCGGCGTAGGGGTACATACGTCGACGGCCTCCCCTCGGCGTAGGCACGCAAATATTAAAAAAAAATTAAAAAAAACTTCAATTTTTTTTAATTTTTTTCTTAAGTTTTTTCTGTATTTTTTATTTCACTTATTTAACCACTTAATCACACTACAGTCACAATTATCTATATATTTATACCATTGTTAATTTTAATCTAAATTACCCATTTCTACTAACACTTCCCGATCGATCATCCATCATGAGATTGCTCTAGCCCCAGCACGCTTAACTTCGTAGTTCTTTCCCTGTGAGCTACCTAGAAACAACGGATGTGTTCTTGACAATATTATCCAATCTATCCTGTTAACCTTAACCCTTGGACCATCAATGTCACACTCTTTTATTTTGTGAATTCAAACAATTATTTGAGTAAAAAATAATAACTAGTAATAAATTTGAATTCAAATAATCTTTAATTTAAATAATAATTAACATTTTTGCCTTTTCTATTTAATATTGAAAAATTCATATCTATAAATCCGTAAATCGAAATTTGACAAATAACATGTCTATTTCGATTAAAAAATGAGAGAAATTCAAATATGACATCCATATAATATTTTCCATCATATATAAGACTTTTGTTTATTTTCATTGTAAAAAAACATTTTCCATTTTTCAAGTGTAAAAAATGGTTTTTTTTGTGAAGGACCTACGGCAAATATGTTGGAAAACTTGAGATCTATAATTTTTGAAAATAATAGACCATGTTATATGCACAAATAACCAATTTTTTTCATATGAAAATGTTTCCATCCACCTCTTTTGAAAAAGACAAGTTTCTGCCAATTCCGCTGGAAACTGGTCAAATTTGAACTACAGGCACCTCATAGTTTGCTCATGATTTTTGGCAAAAATCATTTTTAGATACAAAACTACCTATTTCATCATAGATACACCAAGAGTTTCTCAATATTCAACCCCTAGATACGAACGGTCATGCCCCCCGCCTTGACTTTTTCCTTAAACCGGTTTAGAAAATTCCAAAAAATTCAAAACAACCCAAAATGATGCAAAGCCTTCGCGTGGTGTCATTATATAGGTACTAGTAGACACAAAAATTAATAAACTTGGAATACGACAGTTGTGTTGAAAATATGTTTAAAAAAACGAGCATTCCTGGGTTTCGGGCCAAATGACGGGTGTTATGGTCATATCCATGGCATAGTTTGTTCAAATATTCTCATATTCCACAAAAACATGCATCTTGGAAGCACGGACAATATTGACGAAGGAAGTTTTCCATTTCACTGAAGAAAAAAACCATTTTCCCTTCCCCGAGTGTAAAAAATGGTTTTTTTTGTGAAGGATCTACCGCAAATATGTTGCAAAACTTGAGAGCTATAATTTTTGAAAATACTAGACCATGTTATATGCACAAATAACCAATTTGTTGCATATGAAAAGGTTTCCATCAACCTATTTTGAAAAACACAAGTTTCTGTCGATTCCGTTGGAAACTGGTCAAATTTGAACTACAGGTACCTCATAGTTTGCTCATGATTTTTGGCAAAAATCATTTTTAGCTACACAACTACCTATTTCATCATAGATACACCAAGATTTTCTCAATATTCAACCCCTAGATACGAACGGTCATGCCCCCCGCCTTGACTTTTTTCTAAAACCGGCTTAACAAATTCCAAAAAATTTAAAACAACCCAAAATGATGCAAGGCCTTCGCGTGGTTTCATTATATAGGTACTAGTAGACACAAAAAATAATAAACTTGGAATACTACAGTTGCGTTGAAAATGTGTTCACAAAAATGAGTTATCTTCTACGAACATTCCTGGGTTTCGGGCCAAATGACGGGTGTTATGGTCATATCCATGGCATAGTTTGTTAAAATGTTCTCATATTCCACACAAACATTCATCTTGTAAGCACGGACAATGTTGACGCAGGAAGTTTTCCTTTTAATTGAAGAAAAAAAACCATTTTTCATGTTCCGAGTGTAAGAAAAGTGTTTTTTTGTGAAGTACCTACCACAAATATGTCACAAAACTTAAGAGCTATAATTTTTGAAAATACTAGACCATGTTATATGCACAAATAACCAATTTTTTCATATGAAAAGGTTTCCATCCACCTCTTTTGAAAAAACACAATTTTCTGCCGATTCCGCCGGAAACTGGTCAAATTTGAACTACAGGTACCTCATAGTTTGCTCATGATTTTTGGAAAAAATCATTTTTAGCTACACAACTACCAATTTCATCATAGATACACAAAGAGTTTCTCAATATTCAGACCCTAGATACGAACGGTCATGCCCCCGTGATAACCCGAAAATTTAAGAAATAAATATATTTGAGTTAAAAATAATTAGTGTCTACAGTCAACTCTTTTCTAACCATTAGAGTTTAAATTAGCTGAGCTAATCATGGCAAGATTTAGCTAATCATTTGTGAAGTGCATGCATCTAGTAGTACATGCCAGGAGCAAGCATGCATGCGCATGCACTCACGTGGTACTAGTGTACTATCAGCTAGCTAAGTGCAGTACGAGGTAATAATTAGCAGGTACGTGGCTGCATGCTAGTAGCTTATTCAGCTGGTTTCTCTTGCGTGTTCATGTGCATGGCAGTTAGCCTGTGAAAAAAATGCCACGTGCACTGGTTGTTCGTTGACTCACTTGGAGAGGCAGCTGCTGGCGACGTTTCCTGGCACGGAAAGGACCTGTCGGCAGCGGTAAGCGGTGTGGCGGCATGGATATTTAGCTAATCTTAGGCGGTCTCATGTCCTATAAATAGGACATCTCTCTTTGCTGTTTAGAGCACCAGTGGAGGGAGGAAATAGAGAGTGGCACGTGAAGGATAACTAGAGAGCTAGTGAATGAAGAGAACGACCAAGAAATATATGTGTGCGTGTTACATTATTTTGGAGAAGATGAGATTAGAGCGACAACAATGGCCTCCCTGGACGAGAGTTAGCCGGCGAATGGAGGAACCTAGTCAGCTGAGTGGAGGATCCGGCGCACCGCATCATCTTTGTTGGTGGTATTCTTTGGTGACATATGGTACCGGCGTATAAGATCGTATGTCGTCGCGGATACGGTCGTGGATAGTATTTGATGGCTACACCATAGCTATTACAGGCAGGCTCTTCCCGCACTCTCGTATATTTTGTAGATTATGTTTTGATGATAAATTGCATGATACCATATTGGTACGAGAGATGTGTGGATACATCGGGGCTATTGCGCTGGTGTCGTTATGCGGTGATGGATCCGTAGAAGCCACCGATACGAACCGGGCTTAGCACGTGTATTCGTATGGACAATGAACTGGTGTTTTTATAAAGGAAAACTTGGTACTACGAAGGTGATCATATTGTACCGGTCACAGTTCAGGTATGGGACTGACTGAGTTCTTCGTGAGGGGCGGCCCTTGTTCGGAAAAGTGTCGGTGATGGATCCGTAGGAGCGACCGATATGAGTAGGTCAAGGTGTCCGGTGTCTGAGCGGGTCAAAGAGCTCTGCTCTTCCGGAGCCTGTGTGGTTCTGGTCGAGCCTGTCGATGTCGGAGTACCCCTCTTAAGAGTGTAAACGTGTGAATATTCATCCATGTGAGTTCCGGGTAGGGAACCTTGCCTTCATGTGTGACCATGTGTTTTAATCTGATTAACTACTTAACAACATAAATGTTTTACTTGTATTTCGAAAAGCTAGTGTATTTTACAACGTATATGAAAGTGTATGAATAGTTTGCTGAGTATGATTTATCGTACTCATCCTTGCAACCCTTGTTTTTATCAGAGTTTGCAGCGGAAGACTTTGTCGTTCGAAGAGTAGGCTGGACTAGTTGGATGGGAAGCGACTAGAGAATTTATATTGTAATTGTAATAATCTTGTAAATAGTGCAATTGAGCTGTTCGAGATCCACTCTGCTGGTTTATCTTGGTTTTCTACGCCTTGCATGTGTATAGGCCTCGGTCTATAGGCGCGCGGCGGCTGTCATTCTCCTAGGCCCGGTCTCGGGGCGTGACAGTAAAAGGTGGTATCAGAGCTCATGTTTAGGATTACGGGAAAAAATGGGTAGAGCGCTAGATAATCTTTCGACTAACCTTTGGTTGTTGTTTGCTTTATTTCTGGTTTGATTGTTTGGTAAAATCACTAGTTCTTTTACATCGTGAGTTTAGTTTTGCGGTAAACTTTGATCGCTGTTTTGTTGTTCATTCATACTTGCTAGATTTGTGATTTGATTGCTTGTAGAATCTCTGAAGAAAATGAACTGTAGATAATTTCTGGTGTTGAATTTCGGGAACGAAATTTTTATAAGGTGGAGAGCATGTGATAACCCGAAAATTTAAGAAATAAATATATTTGAGCTAAAAATAATTAGTGTCTACAGTCAACTCTTTTCTAACCATTAGAGTTTAAATTAGCTGAGCTAATCATGGCAAGATTTAGCTAATCATTTGTGAAGTGCATGCATCGAGTAGTACATGCCAGGAGCAAGCATGCATGCGCATGCACTGACGTGGTACTAGTGTACTATCAGCTAGCTAAGTGCAGTACGAGGTAATAATTAGCAGGTACGTGGCTGCATGCTAGTAGCTTATTAAGCTGGTTTCTCTTGTGTGTTCATGTGCATGGCAGTTAGCCTGTGAAAAAAATGCCACGTGCACTGGTTGCTCGTTGACTCACTTGGAGAGGCAGCTGCTGGCGACGTTTCCTGGCACGGAAAGGACCTGTCGGCAGCGGTAAGCGGTGTGGCGGCATGGATATTTAGCTAATCTTAGGCGGTCTCATGTCCTATAAATAGGACATCTCTCTTTGCTGTTTAGAGCACCAGTGGAGGGAGGAAATAGAGAGTGGCACGTGAAGGATAACTAGAGAGCTAGTGAATGAAGAGAACGACCAAGAAATATATGTGTGCGCGTTACATTATTTTCGAGAAGATGAGATTAGAGCGACAACAATGGCCTCCCTGGACGAGAGTTAGCCGGCGAATGGAGGAACCTAGTCAGCTGAGTGGAGGATCCGGCGCACCGCATCATCTTTGTTGGTGGTATTCTTTGGTGACATATGGTACCGGCGTATAAGATCGTATGTCGTCGCGGATACGGTCGTGGATATTATTTGATGGCTACACCATAGCTATTACAGGCAAGCTCTTCCCGCACTCTCGTATATTTTGTAGTGTCAGCGACCCGGACCCACCTACCAGGGAGACTGAAGGCGTTCCAGAGAAGCAAGAGTCAAGACTGCGTCCAGGACGTCCATCGCGACAGAAGAGGGCGCCAGGCTGGATGTCTACCAACCAGTGGGTCACCTGATCGTGTGGCGTGGGTGTGCGTGGTGGTTATAAGGGCCACGCACCACCTGGATAGGACAGGAAGGAAGTAGATGATCGAACGACACTGTCGTGTGTATCTGAACTTGCTCGGGGGTGGAAGGGTGGATCGAGCTAATTCCAATCAATTCCAGTTTACGAATCCTTCTTCTAGATTAGTTCCAGTTGCTTACAAGTGGTAATCAGAGCCTAAGATCCACGAGATTTTTCTCCTACCCTGGATCTTCCCACCCACCCATATCCCACCCGTCTCGCTGCTCGCGTCCGCTCGATCGCCATGGATCAACTCTCCGTTGAATCTCGGGCGCTCTACGACTTGATTCGGACGGATTCCACGGAGGAGTACGAGCGCCGCTTCCTCGATTACCAGAAGAAAACGCTCGATGAGGTTCGCAAGTTCGTGCTCGATACGGGAAAGCAGATCAAGGCCGTGAGCGACTCCGTCGACTCCGTGAAGAGCTCGACCGCGGCGGACCTGGAGATACTGAAGGAATCCCTAGGTGCGGATCTCTCATCAATCAAGGCCTCGCTCAGTTCTGAGATCGCTTCGATTGCCGCCACGCTGGAGCGGATTCCTCGGCCCGATCCGGGCGCAGCAGTCGATCGTGCGTCTGGTTCGCACTCCGGGGCAATCGCAGGGGGCGCCGACAGCCATACATGGCACCACACTGCAACACACCACCGGGGATCGATGTCTGGTCAACCAGCGTCCTCCCCGGGCGCAGGTAACACTCTCGACAAGCATGCTCGTGCAGAATTGGACAGTTCGCAATTTCCCAATTCCAATTCTGATGCTTATTCTTCTGGGTACCGTGCATCCCTTCCTCAATTTGATGGCGCCAACTCCAAATTGTGGGAGATTCGTTGTGAGGAATATTTCTCTCGCTGGCAGACACCGAGACAGTACTGGGTTCAGAATGCGTCCTCGTTGTTCACAGGAGCTGCGGCCACTTGGCTGGAATCTTACTTGTAGAAATCGCCGGCGCCTGCTTGGTCTGAATTCGTCGCAGCAGTTTCGGCTCGGTTCTGTCGTAACCAGCATTCGATACTCGTAAGAAGGTTACTCCATATCTGTCAGACCACCACGATTGAGGACTATGTGCATAGGTTTTCTGAGCTCGTCGATCAGATTGCAGTGTTTGAGCCTAGGCCGGATTCAGTCCATTATGTCACCAAGTTCTTGGATGGGTTGCATCCTGGCGTGCGTGTTCTGGTGGCAATCCAGCAACCACAATCGCTGGAATCTGCTTACTCATTGGCCTTGTTGTACGAGGAGCTGGGTGAGGGAACATCAAGCATGTCAGTTCCAGCCACTCCAGCAGTGTCATGGCGTCGTGCCGCAAGCCAACCACCGCCACCTCCTACCCCCCCCCGCCAAATGGATCTCGAAGACAGTGGAAGAAAAACGCACAGCTGAGCAACAGCGAGGTTCGTCTGACGATAAATGGAATGGGTTGAAGGCGTATAGCCGCGCGAAGGGATTGTGTTTCACTTGTGGAGAGAAATACAGTCGTGAACACCAGTGCAAGAACGCTATCTCGTTACATGTGGTGCAGGAAATGATTGAGTTTATGCAAGTTTCTGAAAATCCTGAAGAAATGTTGTCTGATTCTGAACCAGTAATTGCACAAAACGCATTGATGCTGTCAGCAGCTGCGCTCGCGCCGGGAATTCTCGCCGCCCGCACAATGAAGTTACAGGTCACCATCCAAGGACATTCCCTGTTGTTCTTAGTGGATTCTGGCAGCTCGGCTTGTTTCGTGGATCAGAAACATGCCAGTTTGTTTTCGGGTGCTGAACAATTGCAGGTGACTGTGCCAGTACAAGTAGCTGGGGGTGCCATTTTGCAGTGCAACACATATTTCCCTGCTCTGCACTGGACTGCTGACGGCGTTCAGTTTACTGATACATTTCGAGTGTTGGAATTAGCAAGCTATGATGGAATCATTGGACTTGATTGGCTCGGCAAGCACAGCCCGATGATGACCCATTGGGAAGAAGGCTGGTTAGCATTTCAGTATGAAGGCGAGCAGGTTGTCCTCCACGGAGAAGGGGCAGAGCTCCAGTTACAGGCTATTGTCGAATTACATCTCATCCATGAAGCAGTGAAGGTTAATCCATCGGTTTCCCCGGAGGTGCAGCAGGTTTTGGATCAATATGCTTCTGTGTTTGCGCCACCCACAGGACTTCCGCCACGTCGACAATATGACCACAAGATCCCTCTCATTCCAGGTGCACGGCCGGTTTCGGTGCGTCCCTATCGTGTGGCGCCGAAACTCAAATCTGAAATTGAGCGTCAGATTAAGGAAATGCTTGACCAGGGCGTGATCACACATAGTGACAGTGCTTTTGGCGCCCCCGTCCTGCTCGTGCAGAAGAAGGAAGAGGAGGGCACCAAGCCATGGAGGCTGGTGATTGATTACAGACCATTGAACGCTCTCACTGTTAAAGGTAAATATCCATTACCCATCATTGATGAGCTCCTGGACGAGCTCTCGGGCGCACAGTGGTTCTCCAAGCTGGATTTGAAGGCGGGCTACCATCAAATTCGACTCGCTCCTGGAGAAGAACACAAGACGGCCTTCCAAACCCATCACGGCCATTATGAGTTTAAAGTGATGGCTTTTGGCTTGACAGGGGCACCTGCAACATTTCAGCGCGCCATGAATTCGACCCTGGAACCAGTTCTGCGCCAATACGCTCTCGTTTTTTTCGATGATATCCTGATATACAGCAGGTCCTACGAAGAACACCTGAGCCATCTCTCCACCGTCTTGTCCATTCTGCAGAAGGACCAATGGCAGGTTAAGCTATCCAAGTGTACCTTTGCGCAACAGCAAGTTGCTTACTTGGGGCATGTGATCTCAGCTGCTGGGGTTGCTACAGACGACACCAAATTATCCACAATCAAGAATTGGCCAACGCCAGCCAACCAAAAGGAACTGCGTGGCTTCCTTGGATTGACAGGATACTATCGCAAGTTCATTCGTCATTACACGATCATCAGTCAACCACTCACCGCGCTGCTTAAAAAAGGGTCCTTGTATATCTGGACACAGGATACAGACACTGCGTTCGAAGTACTGAAATCTGCGCTGATAACTGCACCAGTGTTGGCGTTGCCGGATTTTGCTGAGCAATTCGTGATTGATACTGACGCTTGCGATGTGGGAATTGGAGCCGTGCTGTCACAAAAAGGCCATCCGGTTGCATATGTCAGTCGTGCTTTGGGACCAAGAAATCGAGGATTGTCAGTTTATGAGAAGGAATATCTTGCAATTCTGCTCGCAGTGCAACAATGGAGATCTTACCTCCAGTTGAAGGAGTTTGTTATTCGCACTGACCACAAAAGCTTGATCCACTTAGCAGATCAACGGATGCACACGGATTGGCAACGGAAAGCTCTCACAAAATTAATGGGGCTTCAGTACACGGTGTAGTATAAGAAGGGGATTCAGAATGGGGCTGCTGACGCCCTGTCTCGCAAGCCACCAGCCAGTTCAGAGTTGTTCGCAGTGTCCACTGTCCGCGCGGCGTGGCTCACCGCTGTGGAACAGAGCTATGCCAAAGATGAACAGGCCCAATTGTTGCTGCAGCAGTTGGCGATTGATCCTCATGCTGTACGCGAATTTTCGTTGAACCAAGGTATCTTGCGCCATCGCAACCGCATCTGGGTTGGGGCTGACCCGATACTACAGGCTCGTATCATCTCGGCGTTCCACGATAGCCCACAAGGGGGGCATTCAGGATTTCCAGTGACCTACCGTCGACTGTTGGCACTCTTCAGCTGGCCTTCGATGAAAATGATGACGAAGGATTACGTACGCAACTGCCACGTCTGCTAGCAGGCCAAACCTGAACGGCTGCCACCTGCAGGGCTCCTCCAACCCCTGCCGATTCCGTCAGCTCCGTGGGAGGTTGCCACGATGGACTTCATCAATGGTCTCCCGGCTTCTCGCCAATTCAATTGCATCATGGTCGTCGTCGACAAACTGACAAAGTATGCGCATTTCATTCCACTTCGTCATCCATACACAGCCAGCAAAGTAGCAGATTTGTTCGTGGACACTGTCTTTCGGCTGCATGGCATGCCAGGGGCTCTCGTGTCTGATCGAGACCCCGTCTTCACGAGCACTTTCTGGCAAGGGGTCTTCAGGGCCACTGGCACTCAATTGAAACTCAGCACAGCTAATCACCCGGAGACAGATGGGCAAACGGAACGCGTTAATCAGTCAATCGATTGTTATCTACGCTCCTTCATCAGTTCACATCCTCAGCAGTGGGCGAAATGGCTTCCTCTTTGTGAGTTCTGGTATAATTCCAATTGGCATTCTTCCTTGGGGATGTCACCATTCGAGCTCCTGTATGGCAGACCACCACGGTATTTCGGCGTCACAACTTCTTCTCAGTTGGCCACCGCTGATATTCAGGAATGGTTCAAAGAACGCGAGCTGGTCCTTGCTTCCGTACGACAACACCTGCTCAGGATGCAACAACGGATGAAAGATCAGGCAGACAAGCATCGCACGGAGAGGTCCTTTGAAGTGGGCGATCAAGTTTTTCTTCGACTCCAGCCGTACATACAGTCGTCTGTCGCTCGTCGTGCAAATCACAAGCTCGCATTCAAGTTTTTTGGCCCCTTTCGAGTCCTGGAACGCATTGGCCAAGTGGCGTACAAGCTGGATTTGCCACCGACAAGCAGAGTTCATCCCGTCTTCCATGTATCGCAGTTGAAGCCGTGTATTGGTCCGCGACCGCAGGTATCTTCAGAACTGCCACCACCTTACTCTCTCTTTCAGGTTCCATTGCGAGTGCTCCGTCATCGGCTGCGCCAGAGAGGAGACCGTTCCATCACCCAGGTGTTGGTCCAGTGGAGTGGAATGCCTGAGGAGCTCGCGACCTGGGAAGATGGTGATCATCCGTGTCAACGGTTTCCGCACGCGCCTGCTTGGGGTCAAGCAGGGATTCAAGGGGAGGGGATTGTCAGCGACCCGGACCCACCTACCAGGAGACTGAAGGCGTTCCAGAGAAGCAAGAGTCAAGACCGCGTCCAGGACGTCCATCGCGACAGAAGAGGGCGCCAGGCTGGATGTCTACCAACCAGTGGGTCACCTGATCGTGTGGCGTGGGTGTGCGTGGTGGTTATAAGGGCCACGCACCACCTGGATAGGACAGGAAGGAAGTAGATGGTCGAACGGCACTGCCGTGTGTATCTGAACTTGCTCGGGGGTGGAAGGGTGGATCGAGCTAATTCCAATCAATTCCAGTTTACGAATCCTTCTTCTAGATTAGTTCCAGTTGCTTACATGTAGATTATGCTTTGATGATAAATTGCATGATACCATATTGGTACGAGAGATGTGTGGATACATCAGGGCTATTGCGCTGGTGTCGTTATGCGGTGATGGATCCGTAGGAGCCACCGATACGAACCGGGCTTAGCACGTGTATTCGCATGGACAATGAACTGGTGTTTTTATAAAGGAAAACTTGGTACTACGAAGGTGATCATATTGTACCGGTCACAGTTCAGGTATGGGACTGACTGAGTTCTTCGTGAGGGGTGGCCATTGTTCGGAAAAGTGTCGGTGATGGATCCGTAGGAGCGACCGACATGAGTAGGTCAAGGTGTCCGGTGTCTGAGCGGGTCAAAGAGCTCTGCTCTTCCGGAGCCTGTGTGGTTCTGGTCGAGGCTGTCGATGTCGGAGTACCCCTCTTAAGAGTGTAAACGTGTGAATATTCATCCATGTGAGTCCCGGGTAGGGAACCTTGCCTTCATGTGTGGCACCATGTGTTTTAATCTGATTAACTACTTAACAACATAAATGTTTTACTTGTATTTCGAAAAGCTAGTGTATTTTACAACGTATATGAAAGTGTATGAATAGTTTGCTGAGTATGATTTATCGTACTCACCCTTGCACCCCGTGTTTTTATCAGAGTTTGCAGCGGAAGACTTTGTCGTTCGAAGAGTAGGCTGGACTAGTTGGATGAGAAGCGACTAGAGAATTTATATTGTAATTGTAATAATCTTGTAAATAGTGCAATTGAGCTGTTCGAAATCCACTGTGCTGGTTTATCTTGGTTTTCTACGCCTTGCGTGTGTATAGGCCTCGGTCTATAGGCGCGCGGCGGCTGTCATTCTCCTAGGCCCGGTCTCGGGGCGTGACAGTAAAAGGTGGTATCAGAGCTCATGTTTAGGATTACGGGAAAAAATGGGTAGAGCGCTAGATGATCTTTCGACTAACCTTTGGTTGTTGTTTGCTTTATTTCTGGTTTGATTGTTTGGTAAAATCACTAGTTCTTTTACATCGTGAGTTTAGTTTTGCGGTAAACTTTGATCGCTGTTTTGTTGTTCATTCATACTTGCTAGATTTGTGATTTGATTGCTTGTAGAATCTCTGAAGAAAATGAACTGTAGATAATTTCTGGTGTTGTATTTCGGGGACGAAATTTTTATAAGGTGAAGAGCATGTGATAACCCGAAAATTTAAGAAATAAATATATTTGAGTTAAAAATAATTAGTGTCTACAGTCAACTCTTTTCTAACCATTAGAGTTTAAATTAGCTGAGCTAATCATGGCAAGATTTAGCTAATCATTTGTGAAGTGCATGCATCGAGTAGTACATGCCAGGAGCAAGCATGCATGCGCATGCACTGACGTGGTACTAGTGTACTATCAGCTAGCTAAGTGCAGTACGAGGTAATAATTAGCAGGTACGTGGCTGCATGCTAGTAGCTTATTCAGCTGGTTTCTCTTGCGTGTTCATGTGCATGGCAGTTAGCCTGTGAAAAAATGTCACGTGCACTGGTTGCTCGTTGACTCACTTGGAGAGGCAGCTGCTGGCGACGTTTCCTGGCACGGAAAGGACCTGTCGGCAGCGGTAAGCGGTGTGGCGGCATGGATATTTAGCTAATCTTAGGCGGTCTCATGTCCTATAAATAGGACATCTCTCTTTGCTGTTTAGAGCACCAGTGGAGGGAGGAAATAGAGAGTGGCACGTGGAGGATAACTAGAGAGCTACTGAATGAAGAAAACGACCAAGAAATATATATGTGCGTGTTACATTATTTTGGAGAAGATGAGATTAGAGCGACAACAATGGCCTCCCTGGAAGAGAGTTAGCCGGCGAATGGAGGAACCTAGTCAGCTGAGTGGAGGATCCGGCGCACCGCGTCATCTTTGTTGGTGGTATTCTTTGGTGACATATGGTACCGGCGTATAAGATCGCATGTCGTCGCGGATACGGTCGTGGATATTATTTGATGGCTACACCATAGCTATTACAGGCAAGCTCTTCCCGCACTCTCGTATATTTTGTAGATTATGCTTTGATGATAAATTGCATGATACCATATTGGTACGAGAGATGTGTGGATACATCGGGGCTATTGCGCTGGTATCGTTATGTGGTGATGGATCCGTAGGAGCCACCGATACGAACCGGGCTTAGCACGTGTATTCGCATGGACAATGAACTGGTGTTTTTATAAAGGAAAACTTGGTACTGCGAAGGTGATCATATTGTACCGGTCACAGTTCAGGTATGGGACTGACTGAGTTCTCCGTGAGGGGCGGCCCTTGTTCGGGAAAGTGTCGGTGATGGATCCGTAGGAGCGACCGACATGAGTAGGTCAAGTTGTCCGATGTCTGAGCGGGTCAAAGAGCTCTGCTCTTCCGGAGCCTGTGTGGTTCTGGTCGAGGCTGTCGATGTCGGAGTACCCCTCTTAAGAGTGTAAACGTGTGAATATTCATCACTGTGAGTCCCGGGTAGGGAACCTTGCCTTCATGTGTGGCACCATGTGTTTTAATCTGATTAACTACTTAACAACATAAATGTTTTACTTGTATTTCGAAAAGCTAGTGTATTTTACAACGTATATGAAAGTGTATGAATAGTTTGCTGAGTATGATTTATCGTACTCACCCTTGCACCCCGTGTTTTTATCAGTGTTTGCAGCGGAAGATTTTGCCGTTCGAAGAGTAGGCTGGACTAGTTGGGTGGGAAGGACTAGAGAATTTATATTGTAATTGTAATAATCTTGTAGATAGTGCAATTGAGCTGTTCGAGATCCACTGTGCTGGTTTATATTGGTTTTCTACGCCTTGCGTGTGTATAGGTCTCGGTCTATAGGCGCGCGGCGGCTCTCATTCTCCTAGGCCCGGTCTTGAGACGTAACACCCCTCGCCTTGACTTTTACCTTAAACCGGCTTAGAAAATTCCAAAAAATTCAAAACAACCTAAAATGATGCAAGGCCTTCGCGTGGTGTCATTATATAGGTACTAGTATACACCAAAAATAATAAACTTGGAATACGACAGTTGTGTTGGAAATGTGTTCACAAAAATGAGCTATCTCCTACGAACATTCCTGGGTTTCGGGCCAAATGACGGGTGTTATGGTCGTATCCATGGCATAGTTTGTTCAAATATTCTCATATTCCACACAAACATGCATCTTGGAAGCACGGACAATGTTGACGGAGGAAGTTTTCCTTTTCATTGAAAAAAAACCATTTTCCATGTTCCGAGTGTAAAAAATGGGTTTTTTGTGAAGGACCTACCGCAAATATGTTGCAAAACTTGAGAGCTATAATTTTTGAAAATACTAGACCATGTTATATGCACAAATAACCAATTTGTTTCATATGAAAAGGTTTCCATCCACCTCTTTTGAAAAGCAGAAGTTTCTGCCGATTCCGCTGGAAACTGGTCATATTTGAACTACAGGTACCTTATAGTTTGCTCATGATTTTTGGAAAAAATCATTTTTAGCTACACAACTACCTATTTCATCATAGATACACCAAGAGTTTCTCAATATTTAAACCCTAGATACGAACGGTCATGCCCCCCGCCGGTGAATCCCTAGACCCGATGGAGAAATACCGGACTTATACGAATACACGCGGTAACGGCGTTGAATGGGGGTATAAATGTGGAACTAGTTGCTTGGATGTGTTTGGGTAGGCCATAGGAACACAAAACACAAAGGTATAACCCAACTCTTCGGAAGATTCCTGACGTTTCGTCCGATAAGAGATTTTCAACCTATAAGCGCATGTAAACTCCGTAAAGAGAAGTGGATGCCGGTGAAGCGGGTCACACCCCGGAGTGCAATCTTTGTCACCCAAAACACACAACACACATATACTAACATGGTATGGCACACCCTAGCTTGTGACGGGACCCGGACGCTCTGGAGCCCCCCTCCAGTGAAACCCTAGACCCGCTGGAGAAATACCGGATTTATACGAATACACGCGGTAACAGCGTCGAATGGGGGTAGCAATGTGGAACTAGTTGCTTGGATGTGTTTGGGTAGGCCATAAGAACACAAAACACAAAGGTAGAACCCAACTCTTCGGAAGGATCCCGACGCTACGGAGCCCCCCTCCGGTGAAACTCTATACCCGCTAGAGACTAAAAAAACCGTATAAGACTACGATCGGCACCGATGTCAAAATGGGGTAGCAAAGTGGAACTAGTTGCTTGGTTGTGTTTTGGTGGTCCCTAGTAAGCATAAAAACAATAGCATGGACCAACTATTCGGAAGATTCCCTCCCATTTGACCGCTACGGGAATTTCTAGGCGTGTTGTGAGAACAAGAAACCGTGAAACTCCCGCTACGGATCTACCCCCAATGAATCTTCTTGAATTTTGGGGCCACACTTGTCTTACATGTTTATATAACCTAACCACGCATAAACACTGAATGTTCTACTATTCTACCGCCCTTCGATGCCCGTCTATGGGGGTACACGACGCAGTCGCAAGTTCCAAGGTTTCACAAAAGAGGGGCGCCTACGGGGCCTCGGGATCCGTACAAATCCATTTATGTTTTTAATATTAATTTTTAGGTATATCATATAATAAGTATGTTATTTATTTATTTTAGATTAATGTGTTGTATAGGGCCGGCTTCGGGAGATTTCACCGTGTTATTTCATGGACGCGGGTGGCGGTACACTCACATTCGGATGTATACAACCACTGATCCTATTAATTGAGAAATTATAAATATATCAAAATCATATAGAAAAACAAATAAAACTATATTAAATTTAGACAAATTTATTCCACACGGGTGGGAAAAAATTATTCGTATGCAGCACCTACGCCGACGGCACCCCCGCGGGGTAGCCTATCGCACCTACGCCGACGGCACCCCCTCGGGGTAGCCTATCACGTAACGGTCCGTGTTCGAATCCCGTAACGGGGCAGCACCTACGCCGAGGGGGAAATAGACTCCGATGGCGGCCCTCGGGGAAAATTCCATACGCCGAGGGGGAAACAGACGCCGACGGGCATGTTATCGACCATCCTGCCGACCACCCTACGCCAAGGGGGCCGACCTTTGGCCGTCGGCGTCTAGGGGGGCCGTCGGCGTCTAGCAGGTTTCCCGTAGTGCATGGTCCTGGTCAGGCCATTGGATTGTTGATTTCAGTACCAGATGGGATCTAGGCTGTACAATACCATCCCATGGGAGTTTGGAAAGATAGGTTGTACAGGTAAGAGGTCTGATAGAACATTGGAATGTATACTTACTGTATACAAATAAAAAGTGTCATTGCATGAGGGATCGCTGGTGTCGTGGTGGAAACGGCTCTGTACCCAGTTGATACCATCAAAACCAGGCTTCAGGTGGCTCACATATCCATTGCATATTTATCTGAAGATGCTCAGTTCATTCTTACATGAATAGTTAGCCTTTGTTTTGTGGTCTTCGATTTTTCTTGCTTGAATGGTCAGCCAGTTAGACCCCAGAACCTACTCACAAGCATACATTATCTTGTAATGGATATGCCAGGAGATAGCTGAATACCTGATTGTGGATGCCGATGTCTGCAGTACACAAAGCCCCTATAGTGATTATCTGCACTGAATCCGTGCCTAAACCTGGCATAAATCTGAGCTCTATGTACCTCATGCCTTAGGGCATGTACAATGGTAGAGAAGGCTTGCCTTCTCTTATCTATCCATATCATCTAGAGAAGGCAAAATATATAATTTATACAATGCATCATCTCTTATTGTCATCCCTAGCAATTTCTAGCAATTAATGAGAATTAATTATTTTTGGTAGGAAATTGTGTGGCTAAGAGAAGACATATTGTACAATGGAGAGAATTGTCTTCTCTTATTTTCTAAGAGATCATCCCTTAATTAAGAGAAGACAACGTTCTTTCTCTTAATTCTCTCTCCTCCAACTAGGCAAAAATCTGAGGTGGCAACGCTAAGGGAAGGCTGACGTCACCCCATTGTACATGTCCTATATCTCAATCCCTAAGAAGTGTATACGTACTTGCCATGTTCTATAAATGGCAAGTTCTATATTACCTTTTACTACTACTTTGACTAGTATCGTTCCATTGGACGGTGGAGAAATTTGGCCCAGCAGGCCCCAGTGGTAGAAATTCGGTTGGAAAAATAAACGACTGGCATACCCGAACAAGTCTGCTCGCGCCGCCGCCACCCCCAGTCTGCTCGCGCCCCCATCAGTCTGCTCTCGCCGCCGTCAGGCCCCGATACCGCTTGCGCCGCCTCCACGTACCCAGTCTGCTCTCGCTACCGGCATCCCAAGAGTCCGCTCGCGCAGCCGCCAACCTCGAGTCCGCTCGCACGGCCGCCACGTACGAACTCGCAGCGCCCAACGACGGACCTCGCACCGCGACTCTCACTGCGTCCTGCTTCTTGAACTCGGCGGTAATCGACGGACCACCCCCCCGACCGCTTCTGGTGTTCCCTGTTTTCGTCAGCCTACGTAAACTCGGTGGTGTAATTTCAGAAGCATGATGTGACCTGTTTTCTTGATGGAATGTCAGCATTATTTCAGATAGAGTTTATTTCTCGGTGTAAAAAGATCTTCTGAATATTTAAGAACTTGGGCATACAATGGTAGGCTGTCTTCAGATTAGTACCCAAGTTCGATTTAAAATTGTGCATATATTTTCATGCTCAGGGCAATCGTGCCATTGGCGAGTTTGAAAGACCTGACCCAAAAAGTACTCCAAAGCATCATACTCGTTGTGGATGGTCGGATCAATTCGAGATCGAGCTCATTCCAGACACCGGAGAATGGTTCATGGAGAAGTTTCATGATATCTGGAGTGTCTGTTCATTTCGTAAGACGTAGAACTAAAGTTTGTTCTGGTGTCAGATATTCGAGGATGGAGTTGATTCGCCGTTGCACTTTTTTATTTTTATTTCTGGAACTGTTGGAGTGGTCGCTGGCAGAGCTTATATATGGTTATAGCTGGCCAAACGGGCTGGCCCGAAGCACGGCTTTTTTGGCACGGCACGGGCACGACACGGCACGATTTAAATGGGCCGCGGCACGGCACGGGCACGGTAGTGCCCGGGCCGATCCTCGATTTGAAGCACGTGGGCCGGCACGGCACGGCACGACATAAACGGGCCGGCACGCGGCCCGGCACGGGCACGACATGGCACGATTAAATTAGAGAGTGAGAAACTATTTTTATAGGGAAAAAATGCAATTTTTTGGACTAAATTAGGCCTCTAACGGTTAAATATGACAAAATACAGACAAATCGCATTTAAAATTAGCTAATTATGGCCCTAATTGCCCCCTAACCAAAATATTCCTGCACTCCCGCTTCCCTCACTCCTCCCAAACCCACCAATTTTAAAAAATTCTATTTTCCGCCTAACTAACTGGGCCAACCGTGCCAGATTTTTAAACGGGCTATAGTGCCAAAAACTGGCCCGTCGGGCCGTATATGTGCTTATGGGCCGTGCCCACTCACGAAATGCAGCCCATGGGCCGGCCCGGCACGGCACGAATAAGCCGGGCCGTATACGGGCCGTGCCGTATACATGCCAGGCTTTTTTCGGCACGACTCGGGCCGTGCCGGGCGGCCCGTTTGGCCAGCTATATATATGGTCACTGCAACCAGTTACAAAACTGTTTCCGTTTCAGACATCAACCAATTCAAAAAATGTTGCTGCTTCAGACATTTACAATTACAATGTCTCATGTGATTACAGTCTGTTTTTTGTTACGGTAAAAAGAGAGAGGATCGAGGAGAAAAACAATTTGTTTGCAAGCTGTCAACTTATTTATTAAAGTCCGATTGTATCATATCTATATAGTAGGGATTGAAATTCGGGCTACATATAAGATATACTCCCTCCGTTCATAAATATAAGATGTTCTAACTATTGCTCATATTGTCTAGATGCAAACTAATATGAGTAAACATATACACTAAAAGTTGTTTAGATTTTTTTTTTTTTGAAATGGAGGTTCTACGTCTACCCCAGCCTCTGCACCAAAATGGTGCACACAGCCGGTTTTTATTAATAGAAAGCAGTAGCCACAATGTCTTACAAGCAAGTAGGGGCGGATCTAGGATTTGACCATTGGGTTTGGGGGGGGGGGGGGGCAAGAACAATTTTTTTTTGCCGGACACATTGCATATATCTATACTGTGAAATATGACAATCAAACTCATGAACCTATTGATTATGTATCATTTATGTCTTCTCTTCATTACTAAAGGATGACTAAGTTGATCGATCTTTTACTTGTCTTTTTAATTAATTGTTCAACGGAGCATATTAATAATTTAGAGAAACTTAAAAAAAATGGCAGTGACATGGATCAGAGCATATATATAAATGAAGAGCCAGGATTTTTCATTGTTAATGAAAATTCTCTCCTTCTAGAAAATAATTTGCAGTTGATTAAACCAGTAACTACTAGCATACGATTATCTAGGTCTATAGTTCAAGATACCTGAGACTTAAATCCTCCGTTGGTTGATTAGGATGGTGTAACATCCCAAGTATGAAAAACACCATTAGAATGCTTGCTCCTTGGTTAATTTATGTTTTGCATCATGTCATCATATTGCATCCATGTGTTGAATTTGAATTTCAAACCAAATTTCAAATCTATTGTTCATACTTGTTCTGTTACAATTTTTTCAAATGAAACTTTCAAATCAAACCATTTATTTTGGTTCCAATAAATTTGAAATTCTAAACTATCAACTTGCTTAACTTTTCAATAATTCAAATATTAAAAATTTCACTCAAATCCATTTGAATTTCAAACAACATTAGAATTTAAAATTTTGGAAAACAAAAAGTTGCACAACTGTGCTTTTGCAATATGTAACTTATAAAAAATTGTCCCCAAAAATTTTCAAACCAAAAACCCCTTCTTTTCTTTCTTTTCTTTCTTTTCTTTTCAGCAAAAAAGAAGAAGTAAAAAACAGAAAACGAAAAAGGGGGGGGGGGGGGCAGGCCAGCCCAAGTGGGCTGAGCCCACCACAGCCCCGCAGGCCCAGCCTGCCCCGCACGTCCCTTTCGTCCTCCTCTATACGGAGACAGAGAGAGGAGGGGGCTCCCCCACCGAGCAGGAGCTCACCTGCTCCCCTCCTCCCTACTTAACCCCCCCTCGGCCTGCAACCCTAACCTAGCTCCCTCTACCTCCTCCGTTCTCCTGCCGCCGCCGCCATTCTTTCTCCTCTCTCTTTCCCTCCTGCTCTCTGGTTCCTCTGAACCTGCTCCACTGAAAGTTCAGAGGGGGTAGCCGCCCTCGACCTCGACGACATGATGCTCCTCCTAGCGGGATAAGCGCGGGAACAGACTCCCCACTCCTCCCTCTTCCTCCTCGTTTCCAGGGGAGGGATCGATCGGCACCCGATCGCCATCACCGAGCCGTCCATCGCCGCCTGTCGCCACCGCCTCTTACCCGGGCCACTGCTGCGATGACAACGGGGGTGAGCACTCCTTTTTCCTCCCCTTTCCTCCTCTCCTGTGCGCGCACACACACCTTGCACCCCCTGCACACCCCCCGGGCACGCACAGCGGCAGCAGCGCGCGGCTAGTCGCCGGCGATCTTCGTCCGTCAGGAAGTTCGGTTAACTGAACTTTTCAGTTCAGTTAACAGCCCGAAGCAGCACCTCAAAACCGCGCGCGCCCCTCTCCTGTCACGATACCGCAGCCCACCCCAGTGGCCACGAGCGCACGCGCGCAAGCCCACGCCCCAGGATCGAGTCCCCGCCTGCGCGGATAAAACCCACACTTTTTACACCGCGCGCTGACACGTGGGGCTCCCCTGTCAGCGACCCTGGATGCCACGCCAGCTTGCACCCGCGCCACGCACGCACCAGCTGGGCACTGGCCCACTGCCAGTGACCCAGCGGCTGCTCTGCCTGCGTAGAAAAGGTTCCAGGGACCTTTTCTAAAATTCATTTCGCACCTAAACCCCTGGAACAATATTAATACTTTTAAAAAAATCACAGAATAGCCCCTGTAATTCAAATTCATATATCTTTTGCATATGAAATCCAAATCTAATAAATAAAATATGTATTCCAATCAAAATTTCCTAAACTTTTCAAATATGCAATCTGTTTACTATTTTGAACAATTAAAAATTACATTATTTTTCTGTACTTTATGTAATTCATTTAAAATTGTTCAAAACATAACTAAATCAAATTAAACTCAAATTTAATTTGTAAGACATGTTTTCAAACCAGAAAAATGTAATCTTTTCAAATATGAATTTTATTTAATGTTTTGAGCAAATAAAATTCAAATAATGCTATACTTGAATTAAATCTATTTAAATCTTGTTCAAACTTGTTTAATTCATAACTAATTCATTTTAATTCCTTTTTTCAAACAAATGAAATATGTATTCCATCTAAAATTTTGTGTTCTTTCCAAATATGAATTTTGTTATCTATTTTGAACAATTAAAATTGGTGAAAACAACAAATGCTTGTGTAACTCATTTAAGAAGCCAAATTTCATAACTTAATAAATAAAATTCCAAACTTGGTAAACAACATATCAAATTGAAGCTATTGTTGTTTTCTTATTGTTTTCATCATCCATGCATCATACTAATCAACTTTCACATGATGGTTATTTGTAGATCACTTAATTCAACTTTAATTCTTGGCCTTTCTATATGCAATCCAACTTGCATATGGACCCATTTAAATATGTTTACCATGTCAACTAGCTCATCTTGATGCATCAATTAAATTGTCATGCATCATCCCATGTTTGTGCATTATGCCATGTTATTGATTGTTCGTCTCTCTTTGTTGTTTGCTTGCTTCTTCTCGAATAGACGACGACGTTGAGACAGACGAGGTTTACGACACTACTTCAGAGGAGTTAGCCCAGTACCAGGCTACTGAGTTTGCAGGCAAGTATTCACTCACATGAACCATTGTGTCCTTTCCACACTGGATACCGATACTTTCCGTTGTCTAATCTGCTAGCCTTAAGATTCGTTGCTTGTGTTCCGATCCTATCACATGTTATCCTATATCCCTGATATGGCCTCACCTCCATACCTATAACCCTGTTGCTTGTTGCCTGTGTCTTACTAGCATGCTTAGGGTTGTTGTGCTCGAGTCCTATGTCCGTTATTTCTTTTACCTTATTCATTATGTTCTGGGGGCTCGATGTTTAAACAACAATCTGTTAATGTTTGAGGTAATAATAATTTGATGATAAGGCACCGGCAGGAGGCCCGGCGTGGTTTTGAGGCCTGCTAGTGTCGAACTTAATTAGGAAAAGGGTCTTGTCTACTGATCCATGATGAGCGCACTAACCGCATGTGGGAAGCGTGTATGGGCGCCCCCCTCAACTTTGATTCGATCTGCATCTCGTCCAAATCGCCTCATTTAGTTCGAGTTTTCCATTTGCCGCATGCATATGCAGGTGCGAACCCGAGGCCAGGGTGGTAACTTTTGTAGTCGGCATTTAGGGAGACACGTTCTTAGAGTGCTATTAGGGTCCCCTTTTCTTCGTGGGGCTTGATTAGTCGTGCGCTCAATTGCACGGGGTTCTTTGGTGTCGCACCCTGACTTCTAGGGGATACTCACCGGGCCGAACTGGCAAGCAGATGCTTGGATTACGGGGCCTATCTGCTCCCGCATCCTCGCTCCCGAGTAGGCCAGCGCTTATGCGCGACAACCAAGCTCTGCTTTCCCATCGTCGATGTAAACTATCCCATAGAAATCAAGATACTACCCTCGACGTACTTCATACCATTCACACATGGTACGTCGAAGGCGTTAAACGGAATGATACCACAACATATCTCTAAGACACAAAAGATTGAAATAAAGTTGCAAATGGCCTTCACTAAGGCAGAGAATAGCAAATACACTCATCCAGAGGACACTTGTCCCAACATAGCATTCATTACATCACAGCGGAAGCAATCAACCGTCTGAGTACAGACAAAATCCAAATAGGCTTAAGAAGCCGAGAATGAAAAGAAGACGAAGCCCATCCACGTAGTCTTCGGATCCTGCCCGGGTCCGCTATCTACTCGTCTGCAGTCTCGTCGAACTCCACGAAGTAGCCATCCTGGGGATCCTCGTAATCGTAGTCTGCGTAAACCACAGCCCCAATGGGGTCAGTACATTTAAGTACTGGCAAGCAAGACTCACACTTCACCAAAGAGTTAGCCGTCAACACAAGCACGGATGCTTAGGTTCAACGGAAGAAGTAGGTATTATAAAAGTTGCAGCGGGCTGCTATAACTAACTACAGAGATAACTACAAGTTCCGGCTAACAGAAAGAAGATAAGATCGCGTATAGTAACCAACTGAAAGATAACTTCAAACAAACCCGTCCAATGTTACCCCCTTCTAAGGAAGCAACCCAAGGACAACTCACACAGTTGAATTAATGATGAGTCAGGTTATTGTGTCAATAAACCTATTACTAGTCAAGATTAGCATTAGTTAGGTGTAAGTTGTTCTGAGTACTTGTTAGCCAGTACTTTCACCAAGTCAACCATAACCGCGGAAGACACGGCTTCTCGAGAAGATTTATCCCTGCAGGGGTGCACCAATGTAGCCGTACACGTAAGAATATCCCGCCAGACGGGAATCAAACCCACCAAGCGAGGCACTCAACACAACTCAACCCTTCTTCGCATCAAGCCCAAAGCACCGCGTGCTGTGCGTGCGCGGCTAATCGAGCCCCCGAAGAAAAGGGGACCCTCATAGCACTGGAAGACCACGCCGCCCTAAATGCCGACTACAAAAATCTCCACCCTGGCCTCGGGTTCGTACCTGCATATGCGTGCATCAAATGGAACACCCGAACTAAGTGCGGCGATTTGGACGAGATGCGAATCGAGTCAAATTAAGGGGGGCGCCCATACACGCTTCCCACATGCGGTTAGTGCGCTCATCATGGATCGGTAGACAAGACCCTTTCCTATTAGGGTCGACACTAGCAGGCCTCAAAACCACGCCGGGCCTCCTGCCGGTGCCTTATCATCAAGTTATTATTACCCAAAGCATTAACAGGTTGATTGTTTAACCATCGAGCCCAAGTGAACATAAGTAAGATAGAGTAAAAGAAGTAACCGACAACAGACTCGAGCACAAGCAACCCTAAGCATGCTAGGTAAGACTAAGGCAACAAACAAGGGGTTATAGGTGTGGAGGTGAGGCAATATCAGGGTTCAGGATATCATGTGATGGGTTCGGAGAACAAGCAACGATACATAGGGCTAGCAAGAATAGACAAAAGGATAGTATCGGTAACAAGTGTGGAAAGGAACGCAATGGTTCATGTGAGTGATAAATTGCCTGGAAGCTCAGCAGCCTGTTACTGGGCTAAGTCCTGGGTAGTGGTGTCGTAAAGCTCGTCGGTCTCAACGTCGTCGTCTAATCGAGAAGAAGCAAAAACAAACAACGAAGGAAGACGGGCAATCAATAACATGGCATAGTGCACAAACATGGGATGATGCATGTCAATTTAATAGATGCATCAGAATGAACTAGTTGACATGATAACACAAGTTAAATGGACCCATATGCAATGTGAGTTGCATATGGATGCACATGGTTAAGGTTGAACAAATGATCTACAATTAATTAACATGTGTAAGTTGTTTAGCATGATGCATGCATGATGAAACAATAAAGTAACAAAGTTAGATGCAAGTGGAATGAGAATTAACAAGTGTGGAAAATTGTTTAACAAGTTAAGAATTTGGTTTCTTAATGATGTTACACAAATAGTTGTTGTTTTCATCAAGTTAAATTGTGCAAAACAGATGACCAAGTTAATATTTGAAAAGGTTATGTTTTTCTGGTTTGAAAACATATTTTACATGTTCAAGAATTATTTAATTTGAGCAAGTTATTAATTTAGCAAATTTAAATGAATTAAACAAGGTTTAAATTATTTAGGCAATTTAAATTATTCAAAACATGAAACAAAAATTATATTTGAAAAGATGGATCAAAATGGTATGGAAAACATATTTTATTTGCATTATTTGGAGTAAGTATGAATTAGTTATGGATTTTAGAAAATTGCAATTGAATTGTTTGAATTTGAAATTTAAATGCATTTGGAAAATCCAAAACAGTACACAATTGGTCTAATTGGATAGACAATTTGATTTGGATCAGTGCACATATTTAGATTTTATTATTTGGAGTTATAGTTTAAAAGTTATTAACAAATTAAAATTGAGGACCAATCTGTAAATTAAAAGGATTAGTTTTTAAAACAGAAAAGTTTAAAAACATTTGTTACCGCACACAGGGCTACCCTAGCCACTGCCAGTGGGCCTAGGGCCACTGTGTGCTTGCGTGGCCACACGGGTGGCTGACAGGGGGCCCTCCCTGTCAGCGCACAGTCGAAAAAGTTTGGGAATTTCTCCCGCGGGAGAGCCAGGGATCGATCCTGGGACCTTCCCGTGCGCGCGCACTCGCGGTAACCAGTGCGTTGTGCGTGTGTTTCTGTCAGTTAACAGGGCGCGGACAGGTTAAGGTTCCAAACTCGTTATCTGAATTTTTAACTGAACGCGCGCAAGCTGAACCGTGACAGAGATGATGACGGCGGCGGCGAGATGCCGTGGTGCTGTGCTCGTGGCTGCTGCTGGAGTGGGCGCTGGTGTTGGATGCATGCTTGCGCACGCAGAGGGAGAGAGGGGATGGATGCCACGGTGGCTCACCGGCGTTATCGTCGTTGCAGAGGCCCGGTGGAGACGAGCTCGACGGCGACAGTGACCTTGTCGTGGACGGCGGCGACGGTGTGGCGGATCTCCGTGACTGCGGGGTTGTTGGCGAGGACGAGGGAGCGGTGGCAGATCCGTTCCCGGTCAGCCAGCGAGGAAACACGGGGTGACGGCGGCGTTCATCGTCGAGGTTCAGAGAAGAAACTCCGGTGAGGGGTGGCAGTGGTGGGGGAAACGACGAGGAGAGGGATTGGCGGCGGCGATCTCGAGGGAAACAGGAGCCTAGGGTTTAGGTTGGCGGCGCGGAGCCCTAGGGGGATCTTATAGGGTTCCAGGAGCCCTCCTGGCCGTCTGCTCGCGGCAGTGCCGCCGTGGCATGGCCGGATGGGGTGCCGTACATGAAACAGACGACGGGGGCGGCGATCGAACCGGTACGGGCCACTGCGGGCTGGGCTGCGCGCGCGAGGAGAAAGAAAAGGAGATGTTGGGCTGGCGCAGCCCACTGCCCCTGCGCCCGTTTCTTTTCCTTTTTAAAATTTCTTTTTCTAGTTTTTTTTTTGTAGAGTTAGGATTTGGAAGAAAAAGAAGGGCTTTAAGTTAGATTTTTTTTTAGAAAAATTAGGGTAAGTTCTTTTAGGTCAATAGCAAACAAATGCCAAGTTTTGCTTTCAAATAGTTTGAAATTAACTTGCTGTTTGAAGTGGTTTCAAATTGACTTAATTTGAGTATTGATTTAATTATGGAAAACAAATGTTTAATTATTTGGAACCCTATTGTTTAAATATAAACAATTGATTAGGATTGTTGTAACATTTGCATGAATTCCAATTGGTTGTTGTTTGATGTTTTGATTTGAATTTTAAATGTGATTTGGAATTGAATTGTTTGATTAAAACCATCCTTTTTAATAGTTGAGCACTATGGAATAAATTGGAAACAAATGTTGTTTGAGTTGAGTTTTTATTTGAAAAAGATTGTAACAGAGCAAGTATGAAACAAAGGTTGATTAATGTTTGAATTTCCATTATGAACACAAATAAACACAGATGCAAACAGAAAGAAACAAATACAATGAGGATGATGACATGATGCAATACTTTAATTAAACAAGAAACAAAACATTCTAGGGAGTTTTCATACTTGGGATGTTACAAAACGCCCCCCCTTGAAGGAATCGCGCCCCGAGATTCCTTACTGAGAAGAGAAAAAGTCCGGATACTTCTTGCGAAGATCCTCTTCGGTCTCCCACGTTGCCTCTTTATCGGAATGATGCGACCATTGCACTTTCAAGAACTTGGTGCTCTTGTTGCGAGTCTTACGCTCGGTCTCATCGAGAATACGAACAGGGTGCTCCTCATAAGAGAGATCATCTTGCAGTTCGATAGAATCATGATCAACTGCACGATCTGGATCCTTGAAGCACTTCTTGAGCTGTGACACGTGAAACACATCGTGCACCTTTGATAGTTTTTCTGGAAGTTCAAGACGATAAGCATTTTCTGCACGCCTTGAGAGAATGTTGAAAGGACCAATGTATCTTGGTGCAAGCTTTCCTTTCACACCAAAACGATGAGTGCCTCTGAGCGGAGTTACACGGAGATATGCTTTGTCACCAGGTGCATAGATCATATCCCTGTGCTTGTTGTCATAGTAACTCTTCTGACGAGACTGAGCAATCTTGAGATTGTCACGAATGATGCGAACTTTCTCTTCGGCCTCTTTAACAATGTCAGGACCTAAGAGTGAACGTTTGAAAGTAAAGTATAGGCACCTAGAGGGGGGGGTGAATAGGTGCTACGACCAATTTTAATTTTTCTTAAAGTTTAGGCTTGACAATAAGGTAAATTCTCTAGATAATGCAACTAGTGGTGAATTTACCTATATGACAAGGCAAGCAATTAATGCAACAATTACAAGTAAGTAAAGAGAGTGAAGGAACGAGATCACCAAGGTGAAGGACACGGAGACACGATGTATTTCCGAGTTCCTCCTTTTTAGGGGAGTACGTCTCGTTGGAGGGGTGTGAGCTCGCCACGAAGGCCTACTCAACGCCACTAAGGCCTCACTCTATTCTCCGATGAACTTCGCCACAAAGGCCTAGTTCACCTTCCACTATTGAACCCCTTTGAGGCGGGGATCGAATCCTTTACAAACAACTTGGGGCACACACCCACAACCAAATTGGGGGCTCCCAACTCTTCTTGAATCACCAACAAGTAACAAGATGCCTAGGTTCTCCACAAGAGGAAACCCTAGGCAAGATCCCTCAAGCTAGAGAGGGGGAAATGAAGAACGGCTCGGTGAAGATGTAGATCGAGGCCTTCTCCTTCAATCCTCCAAAGATCTTCTAGATTGGGTGGAGGGATTGGGAGTAATGAGAGATTTGGTGAGTTCTTAAATGCTCATAAATGCTAAGGGGAAGAACTAGATCTTGGGGAAGAAGAGGAGGGGTATTTATAGCCCCTCCTCACAACTAGTCGTTGTGCTGGAAAAAGGGTACCGGAATATCCGGTTCAAGTTTGGACCGGAATATCCGGTCAGCTTGTTCCGCGCAGATCTGCAGATCTGTACCGGATTATCCGGTTGCTCCGGAATAATCCGGTACAAATAATCCGGTAGGTGCCAGCACTGCGTAGCTTCTAGTCCTTAGCCATTTTTTCACTTCTTCATCAGGAACCGGAATATCCGGTACGGATATGAAATATCCGGTACCAATAATCCGGTTGACTCCAGCAGCTCCAATCTTTCAGTCCTTAGCAGTTTTGCGCAACACCCGGAATATCCGGTCCAGGATGAATAATCCGGTCCGAATAATCCGGTTGTATGCAGTGCGCAACACTTCCTGTCCTTAGCCATTTTTCGCTTCTTCAACACCAACCGGAATATCCGGTCCAATATGAAATATCCGGTCTGAATAATCCGGTTGGGTTCTGTCCCAAAAAATCTCAGGCCATCTTTTACCGACTTTTCGGTGATCGATGCCGATGTTAAGTATAACACCTGCACGCTTAACACCTCGATAAATAATGTACTTAGTATTGTTAACTAACACACAAAACTATGGGAAAACGAAATGCACTTTCAATCTCCCCCTTTTTGGTGTTAGATGACAATACTAAGATTTGCAATAAAACCTTGACAAGAACAAGTTTGCAACAAGATGGAAATGCCTCCCCCTATCTCTATGCATATCTTTTGTTTGCCTAACATGCAAATAGATGCAACGATGTATGGGGAGAGATTTTCATCAAGTAGCAAATATGTCAACGAACCAATATCCAATATGTTGAGAGAAGCTAGAAGAATATACCTTGTGCGAAGATAATATATCCAAGAATAACCACGCACAATAATAGATAAACATGCTCAACATATAAGATAGATAACCATAGCCACCAACATAGATAATCCATGATCAATATCCAAATAACCAACATAGTCTCACACACATAATAGCACACATAGTTAACACGAGACAATAAACTGACAATAGTTCACGAAAACGAAAAGATAAATGGACACAAGCTCCAAATAAATGATAAACGCATACGCTTGTGCCCGAACCCATGCAAATCCCCGTAGACCTAATGGCTACTTCTCCCCCTTTGGCATCGATACACCAAAAAGGAGAGAAATAACCAATCTAGCGTCCCGAGCACAGTCAAGCATCAGACTCGCCTCCAGACTCCTCATCCTCATACTCCTCCTCATCATCATCCTCATCATGAGCTCCAGAAGCAGTATCCTGAGTAGACCGGAGAGCCGCCTCAATGCTCGCCCAAGGAGTGCAATCCTCAGCAGACCAAGCAGAAAAAGACTGAGCAGCGAGAGGAGCAGGTACATCACCAGTGCCACCACTCACGTGGTGGAGAATCTGTCGCTGTGAGCTAGCCAAGTCAGTGTCCCTGCAATACGCCCTATACTGCTCCTTGTGAATATCCACCTTCATGCAGAGCAAGTTGCGCTGAAACCAGGAGAGCTTCCTGACGTGACGCAAAGTGCTAATATCAGAAACGGGCGCCCTGGGTGCAGACTGAGAGCCAGAAGAAGGACCTCCCATAGAGGTACCACTCTCAAAAGGAGCACTGTGAGAAGCAGCAGCAGTCTTCAACTTCCTCTTGACATACAACCTTTTGACCTTGTGCACAGCCATGGGTAACTCGGTGTACTCCTTCCGCATCTCATGCTTGATGAGCATCATGATATAAGGAGCATAGGGAATGGTGTAGCCACCAATCATAGCAGCGTAGAGCTCGTGATATATGATGTCCATCACATCCACAGTATAGGAAACAGAAAGGTCCTCTTCCTCCATGCACTCCTTAGCCAGAATCAGAAGATTGCAAAGAGGAGTGGTGAGAGCATCATTGTTACCTCCACTTGGCACGAGGAAAGACCTGAAAATGCGAACCAGCTGATCATATAGTGGAAGAAGTCCCTCCAGTCCCCCAATGGTGAATCCAGGAGCATACAGCTCAGCCATGGCCACCTCCCTCCTTGTCCTATCAACCTCATGCACGCGGCGACCGAGAGGAGGGTGCTCACTGTAAGAGTAACCAAGGCGACGGGCAAACCTCTCGAAGGACGCCTCACAAGCTGTGGTCTCAGACATCCACTTGAGACAGCACACAATATCACGAGTACTGAACACTAGAGTGGACATAAACTGCATCACAAGCTGAGTGTTGTAGTTGCACTGAGTCTCCATAAGCTTCACTAGACCAAAACGCTCAACAATATTAGCTGCATCAGCAAATTCCTCCTTGGCCTTGAGAGCGGCAAAGTCAAATGGCTGCATAGCACGGCAAGGATAACAGTAGTCACAATAGATATCAGTATAGATATAGGACTGCTCCAGATTCCAGAACCGAGGATCAATGTTTGCAACACGAGGACTGAGATACACATCCTTCTTCCTGAGCTCATTGAAGTCCGGAACAGGAATATCGGTCTTATAGTTGGGCCGAGCCTTCCTCTTGTTTCTGACACAGACCTGCTTGGGGCGCTTAGGAATGTTCCTCTCACCCTCATCACATGTGAACAAGATAATAGAGGAATAGCACAAGATGAGTACACTAGTGTCAATCAACGGAGACAATCATGCAAAGAAACAGTAGAGGAGATTCCAGGGAACATTCTAAGGAGAAATCTGAAAAAGATTGATTTGGGGCTGCTCTAAAACAGTGCTGGACACAGCCGGATATTCCGGTTCAAAACTGAACCGGATATTCCGGGTACCCGGATATTCCGGTTCAGTCGTGGACCGGATATTCCGGTATATTGCAGAACAGCGCAAAATTAATCTAGATCTCAGATCTCAACGAAGATTGTTCACAAGTGAATCTAATCTATCGATTCTAGCATGCAGGGGGACCTCTACGGAACAAGTTCTACCAAGCATAGCCAACAAACACGCAAATCCATGGATAGGTAGGGTTATAGCACCAAGATTCAAAGGGATTTGAACAATACCGTGCTCCATGGAAGAAAATGCTTGGGTAGAAACGTTCCTAAGGACGAGAGGAACGAGATCCGGGCCAAAGCTTCGAGATCCCGCGGAGGAACTGGCCCGGGAGGCCAAGAATCGCGGCGGCGACGTTTTTGGGTGGAGAGGAGCGGATGGGAAAAGGGCAAGAACTGCCATCTTCCCGTCGGGCTCCAGTTTTTATGATGAGCGCCGAACCGGATATTCCGGTTCATACTTGAACCGGATATTCCGGTACAGCCGGATATTCCGGTCCAGAACTGAACCGGAAATTCCGACTGCCTCCAGATTCGAAAATTCCTCGTTTTCAAAGGACGACACTAGTGCTAGAAAAGAATGTCTTTTTGATAGAAAGGCTTAGGATAGACCAACAAACTGAAAACTAGTACTTATCCCTCTCAAGAGCAAGAATCAAATGAAAAAGAAAACAATTGAGTGGGATTTTCCTAGGAAGAGACACTTAGAAGGGAAAAACACATGAAATGCAATGAAGTGACAAGAAAAACCCAACTAAGATCCAACTCTTCGAAACGAAGAGGTTGGTGGCCTAGGCCACCATGTAAGAGATCATGGTATGCAACCGCGAAGATGTATCTTGAGTGCATTGCCAATTCTCGACATTGAAGCTCACAATTCAACATTAGAAAAAGAGAGATCACAATGAATTTTTGCTATGGGCATAATGGGGGGAGGGAGAACCCAATGTGTTAGGATAACACTCCCCCTATGTCCATGCTTACATCTACACTCGAAAACGTTTCATCTATAGGGGTGTGTGCAAGATAGTCAAGTCAAGCTCCTTGAATCGATCACATTTAGTTCATTCCTCAAGAACAAGAATCTTGCATCATCAAGTGGCTTCGTGAAAATATCCGCAAGATTGTCCTTGGTGGGCACATAACTTAGTGCAATGTCTCCTCTTGCCACGTGATCACGGATGAAGTGGTGGCGGATCTCAATGTGCTTCGTCCTTGTGTGTTGCACCGGGTTATATGCAATCTTGATAGCACTTTCATTGTCACATAGAAGAGGCACTTTGTCCAAATGAACACCATACTCCTTGAGTGTTTGCCTCATCCATAGCAATTGGGTGCATGCGCTAGCGGCGGCAACATATTCGGCTTCGGCGGTGGAGAGTGAAATGCAATTTTGTTTCTTCGAGGACCAACTTACAAGGGACCTACCAAGAAATTGGCAAGCCCCCGAAGTTGACTTCCTATCATCTTGATCACCCGCCCAATCGGAATCCGTATAGCCATTGAGAGAGAATTGTGCCCCCTTTGGGTACCACAAACCAAATCTTGGGGTATGAACCAAATAACGAAAGATCCTATGAACCGCCACTAAGTGGCAATCCTTAGGGGCCGCTTGATACCTTGCACACACTCCTACACTCAAAACGATATCGGGTCTAGATGCACAAAGATAGAGCACAGAACCAATTATAGAACGATAAAGTTTTTGATCCACATCCTTACTCCCTTTTGGATTGCAAGATAGATGGCACTTGACTTGCATAGGAGTGGTTTTGATCTTTGCTTCTTGGAAGTTAAACCTCTTGAGCATGTCTTGAGTATACTTGGCTTGAGAAATGAAGGTACCACGGGCCAATTGCTTGATCTCAAAGCCAAGGAAGAATTTAAGCTCACCCATCATAGACATCTCGAACCTGTCAGTCATAAGCTTAGAGAACTCGTTATTGAAAGTTTGGTTAGTTGAGCCAAAGATAATATCGTCCACATAGAGTTGGCATATGAAAAGCTCTCCTTTTACTCTCTTGGTGAAGAGAGTGGGGTCGATCTTCCCAACTTCGAAACCACGGTCATCGAGTAACTCTCTAAGATCCTCGTACCAAGCACGAGGTGCTTGTTTGAGACCATAGAGAGCTTTGTCAAGTTTGTACACATGGTTAGGAAAGTTGAGATTTTCGAACCCGGGAGGTTGCTTCACATATAACTCCTCTTTTAGAGGACCATTCAAGAAAGCACTCTTCACATCCATTTGTTGCAATTTGAAGTTGTGAGAAGATGCATAAGCAAGGAGGATACAGATGGACTCGAGGCGAGCCACGGGAGCGTAGGTCTCATCAAAGTCGATGCCTTCAACCTGAGTGTAGCCTTGAGCAACCAAGCGAGCCTTATTCCTTATGACAATGCCATGTTCATCTTGCTTATTCTTGAAAATCCTCTTTGTGCCAATAACATTGTGGCAATCCTTGGGCTTCTCAAACCAATCTCCAAACTTTGTTGCGCTCAAAATTATTGAGCTCATCATGCATTGCTTCAACCCAATCGGAATCCTCAAGAGCTTCATAGAATTTCTTTGGTTCCATCATAGATATGTGAGCTTGATGCTCACAAAAATGAGCCAATTGCCTTCTTGTAGATCTTCTATTTTGCACATCCTCCAATACCTTGTCGTCTTGGGCATCAATTTGCTTCAAAGCTCTTCTTATCCTTTTGATGCGACGGGCTTCGATCTCCTCATTATTGCGAGGAGGGATCACTTGATCATCTTGATCATTTGGGTCCCCTTCTTGACCAATTTGGCCTTGATCAACATCATCATCATCATCATCAACAATAGCATCTTCAACACTTGCTTCATTTTGCGGAGAGGATGAAGAAGAAGGTTGATCTTGGCCTTGACCTTGACTCGCATTAATGAGAGGAGTGGGTACGACTTGCGGAGTCACTTGGTCAATGAGAGGAGGGTCTTGAACATGTTCTTGGTTAGTTGCAATAGTTGGCTCCTTGGCTTGTTCTTCTAGTGTAGAGGAGGGCTCCACTTGTGTAGAGCATAATCCTTCTCGAGTTGCCATAAGGTGTCCCTCGATGGGGCGGAAGAATCCCACACCCATCCTTCCTATGGCTTCTTGAGGTATTTCAACATCAACATTAGACACATGAAATTGCGCCACTTGGGAGCCGTCATTTTCCTCGAAAGCCACACTACAAGATTCTATGACAATACGTGAAGTCTTGTCATAGACTCTATAAGTGTGGGATTCGGCACCGTAACCAACAAAAATACCCTCAATAGTTTTGGATTGAAATTTAGACAACCTTACGCCCTTGATCAAATATAAACACTTACAACCGAATACTCGGAAGTAGGAGACGTTGGGCTTGTTGCCGGTGAGGATCTCATATGGGGTCTTGACCAAGCCTTTGCGGATGTAGAGGCGGTTGGAGGAGTGGCATGCGGTGGATATGGCCTCGGCCCATAAATATTGGGGAGAAGTGTACTCCGCCAACATGGTCCTAGCCATATCCAATAGAGTGTGATTCTTCCTTTCGGCAACACCATTTTGTTTAGGAGTGTAAGTGGCGGAGTATTTATGACGGATCCCTTCTTCACTAAGGAATTCATCCAAAGTATAGTTCTTGAACTCCGAACCATTATCACTCCTAATGGCCATGATGAGCACATTGTGTTGACGTTGCACTTGGTTGGAGAAGTCGATGATAGCTTGTTGAGTCTCACTTTTGCACTTGAAGAAATAAACCCAAGTGTATCTTGAATAATCATCGACAATCACCAAACAATACTTCTTGCCTCCAAGACTAGCCTCGGGCACGGCACCAAAAAGATCAACATGAAGAAGCTCCAAGATCCTTTTAGATGAAATAATAGTCTTGGAGGTCTGTGCCTTATCATGCATCTTCCCTTCAACACACGACCTACAAACGCGATCCTTCGAAAAAGAAACATTTTCTTTTAGTCCAACAATTAGGCCACCTTTGTGAAGACTTTGCAAAGTTCTCATGTTAACATGGGACAAGCGGCGATGCCACAACCATCCCATGTCCGCCTTCCCGAAAAGACACATTGCTTGAGTGTTGGTTGACTTCGAAAAGTCCACCACATACAACTCGTTTTCAACATGTCCCACGTGAGCGACGTCAAGAGACTTGCTCCTCAAAAGGACCACAATATCACCATCAAAGAAGACGGAAAAACCCATCTTACTTAGAGAGCGGACGGAAAGCAAATTAAAACCAAGGGATTCGACAAGCATGACGTTCACGATAGTGATATCAGGAGCCACCACAACCTTGTCAAACCCGGATACCTTAGACTTGGACGAGTCCCCATAGGTGACGGTTGCTTGGATATCATTTGGTCGCAACTCCGTCACAAGTTCTTTGCTTCCGGTCATATGATTAGTGCATCCACTATCAAGAATCCATTTAGTCCCACCGGAAGCATAGTCCTCCGTGGCCTTAGCCATTAAGCACTTGGCATTGCGTTGAGGGAGATTTTCATTGGGGGATTCAAATAGGGATGACAAAGATGGAGTGGAGGCAATAGCTAGAGCGGCCACTTCACTTGTTGTTTCTTCTTCTTCATCACTCCCGGAATCATACTCCTCTTGAGTCAAGAGCACAAACTTGGTGGGAGATTTCTTGTTGAAAGGTTTATTCTTGAAATGAGGTTTCTTGTATTCAACCTTGGACTTGTCCTTGCGAATGAGCTTGCCACTATGGTGTTCTCTATTCTCGTAGGGGAACTCCGCAATGAAGTGATACTTGTCTCGGCAGTTGAAGCAAGATCTAACTTTTTGAGCCCCATCATTTCCATAGCGAGACTTAGTCTTTTCCTCAACAAATTTCTTGCCCTTGGGGGGATTGCTCCAAAACTTTTGCACGGTAAGAGCAATGAGATCCTGAAGAACGGGATCATAGTCTTGTTCCTTCAATGGAGGCAATGCCTCTTCACCATCTTCTTCATTCTCTACCTCTCTTGACAAAGCCTTGGCCTTCAAAGCAACGGATGCTCCTTGATGCATTCCAATGGCCCTAGCACGGTTTTCGAGAGCATTCTTGGTTTGCACTTTGTAAGAGCACAATTCTTGCATCACTTGAGTTGAGGTCATGGTGGAGAAATCATGTCTTCCTTGAATGCTCTTCATGTCCATGCCCTCAAAAGGCATCACGGCAATCATGTACTTTCTCTTGATCCATTCATCGTCAATATACTTTGCACCCGCATTAGTGAAGGCAGTGGCAAGAGTTTTGAGTCTTCGATACATGTCAACGTGATCTTCTCCATCACGCATGAAAAATCCTTCGGCCTCATTGGTCAAGGTGTCATAGCGGTTTCTTTGCATGCTCGCATTCCCAAAAAACATGAGGACTAGAGCATCCCAAGTTTCTTTGGCGGTGGAGCAATGTTGAAGATGTGGCATGTGGTTTGGACACACGGCTTGTTGGAGGATGTTCAAAGCGGTGTAGTTTAGTTGGCAATCAACGGCCTCTCTTCTTGTGAGATTCTTGGGGTCGAAGGGTTTGTATCCGTCACGAGTGACCCTCCAAAGATCTATACAAGAAGAATTCATGTGAGTCTCCATATAGTATTGCCATTCACGAAAAGAATATGCATCAATTTTAGGTGGATATCCCCTAGGGATTATATGAGGATGGGGAACGGGAGGATCAGGAGTATAACCTCCGGGGACGGCATGAAATCCTCCCTCTCCTTCCGTACTAGATTTAGCGGAATGTTCGGCGGAAGCATTTTTACGTGGTTCACCATCTACCCCTTTCTTGGCACCCTCCGGTGGTTCCGGAGGGGATGAGCCGGTTGCCTCCGGTCCTTTGGCTTTGAGGAGTTGTGCCATGAATTGGCGCATCTCATCAAATTTTGTGTCTATGGATGAGGTCAATGAAGTTCTCAATTCATTGATATCATCCATGGTCACATTGACCTCGGACCGAGTGTCATCCACCTCATCTCCCATACTTAAAATCTTTGGCGGTTAAGCCCGATAGAAGAGCCGAGGCTCTGATACCAATTGAAAGTAAAGTATAGGCACCTAGAGGGGGGGTGAATAGGTGCTACGACCAATTTTAATTTTTCTTAAAGTTTAGGCTTGACAATAAGGTAAATTCTCTAGATAATGCAACTAGTGGTGAATTTACCTATATGACAAGGCAAGCAATTAATGCAACAATTACAAGTAAGTAAAGAGAGTGAAGAAACGAGGTCACCAAGGTGAAGGACACGGAGACACGATGTATTTCCGAGTTCCTCCTTTTTAGGGGAGTACGTCTCGTTGGAGGGGTGTGAGTTCGCCACGAAGGCCTACTCAACGCCACTAAGGCCTCACCCTATTCTCTGATGAACTTCGCCACAAAGGCCTAGTTCACCTTCCACTATTGAACCCCTTTGAGGCGGGGATCGAATCCTTTACAAACAACTTGGGGCACACACCCACAACCAAATTGGGGGCTCCCAACTCTTCTTGAATCACCAACAAGTAACAAGATGCCTAGGTTCTCCACAAGAGGAAACCCTAGGCAAGATCCCTCAAGCTAGAGAGGGGGAAATGAAGAACGACTCGGTGAAGATGTAGATCGTGGCCTTCTCCTTCAATCCCCCAAAGATCTTCTAGATTGGGTGGAGGGATTGGGAGTAATGAGAGATTTGGTGAGTTCTTAAATGCTCATAAATGCTAAGGGGAAGAACTAGATCTTGGGGAAGAAGAGGAGGGGTATTTATAGCCCCTCCTCACAACTAGTCGTTGTGCAGGAAAAAGGGTACCGGAATATCCGGTCCAAGTTTGGACCGGAATATCCGGTCAGCTTGTTCCGCGCAGATCTGCAGATCTGTACCGGATTATCCGGTTGCTCCGGAATAATCCGGTACAAATAATCCGGTAGGTGCCAGCACTGCGTAGCTTCTAATCCTTAGCCATTTTTTCACTTCTTCATCAGCAACCGAAATATCCGGTACGGATATGAAATATCCGGTACCAATAATCCGGTTGACTCCAGCAGCTCCAATCTTTCAGTCCTTAGCAGTTTTGCGCAGCACCCGGAATATCCGGTCCAGGATGAATAATCCGGTCCGAATAATCCGGTTGTATGCAGTGCGCAACACTTCCAGTCCTTAGCCATTTTTCGCTTCTTCAACACCAACCGGAATATCCGGTCCAATATGAAATATCCGGTCCGAATAATCCGGTTGGGTTCTGTCCCAAAAAATCTCAGGCCAACTTTTACCGAATTTTCGGTGATCGATGCCGATGTTAAGTATAACACCTGCACGCTTAACACCTCGATAAATAATGTACTTAGTATTGTTAACTAACACACAAAACTATGGGAAAACGAAATGCACTTTCAACGTTCACCAGCTCCAGACCAATTGATTGGACTCCTGCATCTGCGGCCATAGAGTGCTTCAAATGGTGCCATGCCTAGGCTTGCCTGGAAGCTGTTGTTGTAGGAGAATTCAGCATATGGAAGACAATCCTCCCATTTCATGCCAAAGGAGAGACCGCATGCTCTAAGCATATCCTCGAGAATCTGATTGACTCTTTCGACTTGCCCTTGAGACTGAGGATGATAGGCTGTGCTGAACAGAAGTTTGGTGCCCAATGCATCTTGGAAACTCTTCCAGAAATGAGAAGTGAATATGCTTCCACGGTCTGAGCTTATTTCCAATGGAACACCATGAAGAGGAACAATCTTTGTTGTGTAGAGCTTTGCTAACTGGCTAGCTGATATTGTCTCTTTGACAGCAAAGAAGTGAGCTACTTTAGTGATACGATCAATGACAACGAAGATTGCATCATTGCCCTTCTTGTACTTTGGAAACCCAGTAACGAAGTCCATTTCAATCATGTCCCACTTCCACTCGGGGATTTTGAGAGGTTGGAGAAGACCGGCTGTTTTCTGATGAACTGCCTTGACACGTTGACAAACGTCGCATTCAGAAACGTATTGAGCAATTTCACGTTTCATGCTAGGCCACCAATAGAGTGTCTTGAGATCCTGGTACATCTTTGTACTTCCAGGGTGGATGGAAAGAGGAGTTTCATGAGCCTCCTTGAGAATGATATCTTTGAGACTTTGAATTTTAGGAACTGCAATGCGTCCTTCGAAGAACACAGTTCCCTTGTCATCAATTGAGAAGGACTTGAATTTATCCTTGCCTTCTTTGATATGCTCTACCATCTTCTTGATTTCAACATCACGAAGTTGTTCAGAACGAATCTTGTCCTCGAGAGTTGGACTGGCTGTCAAGTTTGCAAGATAGCCTTGAGGAACAAGACCAAGGTTCAGCTTCTGGAATTCTTCATGAAGAGGAGGTTGGCTTTCCATGATCATGAGTTTATTGCAATAGGACTTGCGACTGAGAGCATCGGCCATAACATTAGCCTTGCCTGGAGTGTAAGAAATGGTAAGATCGAAGTCTTTGATCTTTTCAATCCATCTCCTTTGCCTGAGGTTTAGATCTGGTTGAGTGAAGATGTATTTCAGACTCTTATGATCGGAAAAGATTTCAGTGCGGTTACCCAACAAGTATTGTCTCCATTTCTTGAGGGCGAACACAACTGCTGCAAGTTCAAGATCATGAGTGGGATAATTTTGCTCATGTGGGTTCAACTGACGTGAAGCATAAGCCACAACTTGACGTTCTTGCATAAGAACTGCTCCTAGGCCTTGGAGAGATGCATCACAGAATATCTGGAAATGTTTGGTAGTGTCTGGGCCAACCAGAACTGGAGTAGAAGTGAGTTTAGTTTTGAGGAGATTGAAACTTTCATCACACTGTGGAGACCAAACGAACTTCTTGTCCTTCTTGGTGAGATCAATGAGAGGTTTGGCTATCTTGGAGAAGTTTTGGACGAAACGACGGCAATAGCTAGCTAAGCCAAGAAAACTTCTGACTTGCTTCACCGTCTTGGGAGGTTTCCAATCAACAATTGCTCTAACCTTTTCTGGGTCAATGGCTATGCCCTTGGCAGAGATGAGATGACCAAGGTAGGCAACTTCTGAAATCCAGAACTCACATTTGGAGTATTTGGCATAGAGTCGATGCTCGCGGAGTTTCATGAGAGTGAGACGAAGATGTTCTTCATGCTCTTCCTCGGATTTTGAGTAGACAAGAATATCATCAAGATATGCCACAACGAACTTGTCGAGGTATTCATGGAAGACAGAATTCATGAGTCGAGAGAAGGTCGCCGGTGCATTGGTGAGACCAAAGGACATGACGGTGTATTCATATAGACCGTAGCGAGTGGTGAAGGTTGTCTTTGGAATATCTTCCTTTCTGATCTTTATTTGATGGTAACCCATCCTCAAGTCCAACTTTGAGAATATTGAGGCTCCAGCAAGTTGATCAAAAAGATCATCGATACGAGGAATTGGATATTTGTTCTTGATTGTTTTCTCGTTAAGAGGACGATAGTCCACAACGAGTCTCTTTGTTTGGTCCTTCTTAGCAACAAACAGAGTTGGGCAACCCCAAGCGGAGGAACTAGGCTGAATGTAGCCTTTCTCCATGTACATATCGATTTGCTCCTTCAACAACTTCAGTTCAGAAGGAGCTATCTTGTATGGATGCTTAGAGATTGGGGCAGTACCTGGTTCAAGCTCGATCACGAACTCAACTGCTCTGTCCGGAGGCATTCCTGGCAATTCTTCTGGAAAGACGTCAGGAAATTCACAAACCACCAGAACATTCTCGAGTAGAGGTAGAGGTTTAGCATCGAGTGTGTAAAGCTGGATGGAACTTGGTTCATTTGGAGAATAGACTATTTGGCCAGACGGGTGGAAGAGAGTTATTGACTTTTGAGCACAGTCAATTTTAGCTTCATTGGCCTTCAACCAATCCATGCCAAGAATGACATCAATGTCAGAATTTCCAAGCAGTATGAGGGAAGCAAGGAATATGCGGCCTTTAATTAGAATTTGATTTCTGTGACTGATTTTAGAAGTTTGCATAGTTGCTCCAGGGGAGTTTACTACTAGCGGGGAACCCAAACCAACAAAGGGGAGTTTACTTGTTGTTGCAAAGATTTTTGACACGAAAGAATGTGATGCTCCGGTATCAAACAACACTCTAGCTGGATAAGAGTTTACGGGGAATGTACCAAGCACGACGTCAGTAGCTTCCTCAGCTTTGTCAACCTTGACGTGGTTCACCCTTGCGGTCCTCCCCACATGCCTGTTGTTGGAGTTGAAGGCCTTATGCGGAGGAGCGCGCACCATTGCCTGGTTGGTGTTGGGGCGAGGTGGTGGAGGAGGTAGCTGCCTCTGCGTGCAATTATCAGCGTAGTGTCCCGTCTCCTTGCACTTGAAGCAAGTGACGACACGAGGAGGGCCTGGCCTTGGCTGCCCCATTGGAACCCTCTGCCCATGCATGTGAGCTGGGTTGGGTGGGCGGGGAGCGAAGCCTGGAGAAGCTTGGGCGTATGGAGCCCTAGTGACAGCACCATTTGGCACCCAGATGCGACTCTTCTGCGGAGGGGTGGTCATGTTGGAGGAGGAACCACCCTCACGCGAGTGCTTGCGAGACTCTTCGAACGCCTTGCGCCCATTCTCTTCATTGAGCGCGGAGTTCACGAGCTCCTCGAAGTCTTTGGTTTTGACATTTGTGAGAGCGTACTTGAGTTCCGGGTTAAAACCTCTGCGGAACCTTGCCATATTCTTAGCTTCTGTGGACACCTCGTCTCCAGCATATCGAGCGAGACGATTGAACTCGGTCTGATAGCCGATGACGTCCAGCTTGCCTTGCTTGAGAGAGCAGAACTCTTCACGCATCCTTTCCATGAGACCATCTGGAATGTGGTGCTTCAGGAATGCGTCCTTGAAACAGCCCCATGTGATAGGAATGCCAGCTCTCATAGCCTGGTAGTTTTCCCACCACGAAGGTGCCTGACCCTTCAGTAGGTAGGAGGCATACTTGACTTTGTCCTCTTCAGCTACATGAGCAATCTCTCCAGAGCCCTAGCGATCTCACGGATCCAGTCATCAGCATCTAGAGGCTCGCGTGTGGCCACGAACGCTCTTGGGCCCAGACTGAGGAACTCCTTGATGCCAACTCGCTGATTAGCCTGGTGGATCTGCTGATTGGCCTGGAACTGTGCCATCTGCGTCATCACTTGGGTCATCTGAGTTAACAGTTCCCCAATTGGCGGTGGCTCAGGCATGTTGTTCCTGGTTGGAGGCATCCTGAATGGAAATGCATTTTAGCACAACAATAGGAAGGGATAAACTTAGCAACCGAAAGATAGATTATTCCGACGCATGAATAGATAACCCACAGGTACATCATTACATGATCCAATATATCAGAATATCCAACACCATAAATGGTTCGAGTACGAAAGGATAACTAAACATAGCTAGGAATGGATACATCGGTACTCAGTTATGAGCATGGGAGTACAACTTGTGATTAGACGCCGGTAGAAGAGTTGAAGTGGAAGACAACAACAAGATTTCAACGGACGAAAAGGTTCTTGAGAAGAACATGATATTGAAGCAACATCGGGGAAACTCGCGACCAAAACTCCTAAGGTACTACGGAAGAACCCAGAACACGTGAAATCCTAACTTGAAAGTTTAGATGAGAAGAGAAAACTCAACGTTGCACTTCCTTACCAGAAAAAGGGAGGGAGGGTGGGGAAAAGAAGAAAAAGAACAGAATTCCTACTCTCACGTTTCATTTTCCCTATATAGCTACAAAATAGTTTCTAGACTCAAACTGCGACCAGTAAAAGGGATCCTACGGGCAGACAGGCTCTGATACCATTTGTCGCACCCTGACTTCTAGGGGATACTCACCGGACCGAACTGGCAAGCAGATGCTTGGATTACGGGGCCTATCTGCTCCCGCATCCTCGCTCCCGAGTAGGCCAGCGCTTATGCGCGACAACCAAGCTCTGCTTTCCCATCGTCGATGTAAACTATCCCATAGAAATCAAGATACTACCCTCGACGTACTTCATACCATTCACACATGGTACGTCGAAGGCGTTAAACGGAATGATACCACAACATATATCTAAGACACAAAAGATTGAAATAAAGTTGCAAATGGCCTTCACTAAGGCAGAGAATAGCAAATACACTCATCCAGAGGACACTTGTCCCAACATAGCATTCATTACATCACAGCGGAAGCAATCAACCGTCTGAGTACAGACAAAATCCAAATAGGCTTAAGAAGCCGAGAATGAAAAGAAGACGACGCCCATCCACGTAGTCTTCGGATCCTTCCCGGGTCCGCTATCTACTCGTCTGCAGTCTCGTCGAACTCCACGAAGTAGCCATCCTGGGGATCCTCGTAATCGTAGTCTGCGTAAACCACAGCCCCAACTGGGTCAGTACATTTAAGTACTGGCAACCAAGACTCACACTTCACCAAAGAGTTACCCGTCAACACAAGCACGGATGCTTAGGTTCAACGGAAGAAGTAGGTATTATAAAAGTTGCAGCGGGCTGCAATAACCAACTACAGAGATAACTACAAGTTCCGGCTAACAGAAAGAAGATAAGATCGCGTATAGTAACCAACGGAAAGATAACTTCAAACAAACCCGTCCAATGTTACCCCCTTCTAAGGAAGCAACCCAAGGACAACTCACACAGTTGAATTAATGATGAGTCAGGTTATTGTGTCAATAAACCTATTACTAGTCAAGATTAGCATTAGTTAGGTGTAAGTTGTTCTGAGTACTTGTTAGCCAGTACTTTCACCAAGTCAACCATAACCGCGGAAGACACGGCTTCTCGAGAAGATTTATCCCTGCAGGGGTGCACCAATGTAGCCGTACACGTAAGAATATCCCGCCAGACGGGAATCAAACCCACCAAGCGAGGCACTCAACACAACTCAACCCTTCTTCGCATCAAGCCCAAAGCACCGCGTGCTGTGCGTGCGCGGCTAATCGAGCCCCCGAAGAAAAGGGGACCCTCATAGCACTGGAAGACCACGCCGCCCTAAATGCCGACTACAAAAATCTCCACCCTGGCCTCGGGTTCGTACCTGCATATGCGTGCAGCAAATGGAACACCCGAACTAAGTGCGGCGATTTGGACGAGATGCGAATCGAGTCAAATTGAGGGGGGCGCCCATACACGCTTCCCACATGCGGTTAGTGCGCTCATCATGGATCGGTAGACAAGACCCTTTCCTATTAGGGTCGACACTAGCAGGCCTCAAAACCGCGCCGGGCCTCCTGCCGGTGCCTTATCATCAAGTTATTATTACCCAAAGCATTAACAGGTTGATTGTTTAACCATCGAGCCCAAGTGAACATAAGTAAGATAGAGTAAAAGAAGTAACCGACAACAGACTCGAGCACAAGCAACCCTAAGCATGCTAGGTAAGACTAAGGCAACAAACAAGGGGTTATAGGTGTGGAGGTGAGGCAATATCAGGGTTCAGGATATCATGTGATGGGTTCGGAGAACAAGCAACGATACATAGGGCTAGCAAGAATAGACAAAAGGATAGTATCGGTAACAAGTGTGGAAAGGAACGCAATGGTTCATGTGAGTGATAACTTGCCTGGAAGCTCAGCAGCCTGGTACTGGGCTAAGTCCTGGGTAGTGGTGTCGTAAAGCTCGTCGGTCTCAACGTCGTCGTCTAATCGAGAAGAAGCAAAAACAAACAACGAAGGAAGACGGGCAATCAATAACATGGCACAGTGCACAAACATGGGATGATGCATGTCAATTTAATAGATGCATCAGAATGAACTAGTTGACATGATAACACAAGTTAAATGGACCCATATGCAATGTGAGTTGCATATGGATGCACATGGTTAAGGTTGAACAAATGATCTACAATTAATTAACATGTGTAAGTTGTTTAGCATGATTCATGCATGATGAAACAATAAAGTAACAAAGTTAGATGCAAGTGGAATGAGAATTAACAAGTGTGGAAAATTATTTAACAAGTTAAGAATTTGGTTTCTTAATGATGTTACATAAATAGTTGTTGTTTTCATCAAGTTAAATTGTGCAAAACAGATGACCAAGTTAATATTTGAAAAGGTTATGTTTTTCTGGTTTGAAAACATATTTTACATGTTCAAGAATTATTTAATTTGAGCAAGTTATGAATTTAGCAAATTTAAATGAATTAAACAAGGTTTAAATTATTTAGGCAATTTAAATTATTCAAAACATGAAACAAAAATTATATTTGAAAATATGGATCAAAATGGTATGGAAAACATATTTTATTTGCATTATTTGGAGTAAGTATGAATTAGTTATGGATTTTAGAAAATTGCAATTGAATTGTTTGAATTTGAAATTTAAATGCATTTGGAAAATTCAAAACAGTACACAATTGGTCTAATTGGATAGACAATTTGATTTGGATCAGTGCACATATTTAGATTTTATTATTTGGAGTTATAGTTTAAAAGTTATTAACAAATTAAAATTGAGGACCAATCTATAAATTAAAAGGATTAGTTTTTAAAACAGAAAAGTTTAAAAACATTTGTTACCGCACACAGGGCTACCCTAGCCACTGCCAGTGGGCCTAGGGCCACTGTGTGCTTGCGTGGCCACACGGGTGGCTGACAGGGGGCCCTCCCTGTCAGCGCACAGTCGAAAAAGTTTTGGAATTTCTCCCGGGGGAGAGCCAGGGATCGATCCTGGGACCTTCCCGTGCGCGCGCACTCGCGGTAAACAGTGCGTTGTGCGTGTGTTTCTGTCAGTTAACAGGGCGCGGAGAGGTTAAGGTTCCAAACTCGTTATCTGAATTTTTAACTGAACGCGCGCAAGCTGAACCGTGACAGAGATGATGACGCCGGCGGCGAGACGCCGTGGTGCTGTGCTCGTGGCTGCTGCTGGAGTGGGCGCTGGTGTTGGATGCGTGCTTGCGCACGCAGAGGGAGAGAGGGGATGGATGCCACGGTGGCTCACCGGCGTTGTCGTCGTTGCAGAGGCCCGGTGGAGACGAGCTCGACGGCGACAGTGACCTTGTCGTGGACGGCGGCGACGGTGTGGCGGATCTCCGTGACTGCGGGGTTGTTGGCGAGGACGAGGGAGCGGTGGCAGATCCGTTCCCGGTCAGCCAGCGAGGAAACGCGGGGTGACGGCGGCGTTCATCGTCGAGGTTCAGAGAAGAAACTCCGGTGAGGGGTGGTAGTGGTGGGGGAAACGACGAGGAGAGGGATTGGCGGCGGCGATCTCGAGGGAAACAGGAGCCTAGGGTTTAGGTTGGCGGCGCGGAGCCCTAGGGGGATCTTATAGGGTTCCAGGAGCCCTCCTGGCCGTCTGCTCGCGGCAGTGCCGCCGTGGCATGGCCGGATGGGGTGCCGTACATGAAACAGACGACGGGGGCGGCGATCGAACCGGTACGGGCCACTGCGGGCTGGGCTGCGCGCGCGAGGAGAAAGAAAAAGAGATGTTGGGTTGGCGCAGCCCACTGCCCCTACGCCCGTTTCTTTTCCTTTTTAAAATTTATTTTTCTGTTTTTTTTGTAGAGTTAGGGTTTGGAAGAAAAAGAAGGGCTTTAAGTTAGAATTTTTTTTAGAAAAATTAGGGTAAGTTCTTTTAGGTCAATAGCAAACAAATGCCAAGTTTTGTTTTCAAAAAGTTTGAAATTAACTTGATGTTTGAAGTGGTTTCAAATTGACTTAATTTGAGTATTGATTTAATTATGGAAAACAAAGGTTTAATTATTTGGAACCCTATTGTTTAAATATAAACAATTGATTAGGATTGTTGTAACATTTGCATGAATTCCAATTGGTTGTTGTTTGATGTTTTGATTTGAATTTTAAATGTGATTTGGAATTTAATTGTTTGATTAAAACCATCCTTTTTAATAGTTGAGCACTATGGAATAAATTGGAAACAAATGTTGTTTGAGTTGAGTTTTTATTTGAAAAAGATTGTAACAGAGCAAGTATGAAACAAAGGTTGATTAATGTTTGAATTTCCATTATGAACACAAATAAACACAGATGCAAACAGAAAGAAACAAATGCAATGAGGATGATGACATGATGCAATACTTTAATTAAACAAGAAACAAAACATTCTAGGGAGTTTTCATACTTGGGATGTTACATTTGGGCTTGATGCTCAGAAGAGTTGGGTTGTGTTGAGTGCCTCGCTTGGTGGAAGTGCATTTCCATCTGGCGGGTTATTCTTACGTGTACGGCCAAATTGGTGCATCCCTGCAGGGTTAAATCTTCTCGAGAAGCCGTGTTGTCCGCGGTTATGGATGACTTGGTGAAAGTGCTGGCTAACAAGTACTCAGACAACTTACACCTAACGATAATAACTCGACTAGTAATATAGATTACCTCCACCATAAAAATGATGTCACCCTAATCAACAGTGTGAGTTTCCTTGGGTTGCTTCCTTAGTAGGGGGTAACATTGGATGGGTATTGTTTGTTGAGTAGTTGTAGTTGGTTACGATACGCTATCTTATCTCTTTCTTTTAGCCGGATGTTGTAGCGTGTCTCTATAGTTGGTTACTGCAGCCCGCTGCCGTACTTTTGTATCACCTATTCTTCCATTGAACCCAAGGCATCTGTACTTGGTGTTGCCGGGTACACTTTGGTATCTTGTGCGTCTTGCTTGCCAGTACTCGTCTGTACTGACCCCTTTGGGGCTGCGTGTTCTACAGACTACGTTTCCGAGGATCCCCATGGTGGCTACTACGTGGAGTATGACGAGGCTGTTGACGAGTAGATAACGGACCCGGGCAGGATCCGAGACTTCGTGGATGGGCTCCGTTTCCTTTTCGTTTCTGGCCTCTTAGGCCTATTTGGATCTTGTCTGTACTCAGACACTTTGGATGCTTCCGATGTATTGTAATGATGACTTGTTGGGACATGTGTCCTCTGCATGATTGTATTTTGCTATCTCTGCTCTAGTGAGAGCTATTTGCCACTTATTTCTATTTCTTTGTGTCTTAGAGATTTGTTGTGATATCACTTGTTCAAATGCCGTTGACGTACCATGTGTGTATGTTATGAAGTACGTCAATGGAAGTATTCGGATTCCTGTGGGATGGTTTGCGCAGACGATGAATAGTAGAGGTTGGTTGTCACACGTATACGTGTTGGCCTACTCGTAAGAGGTGCGGGTGCAGGTAGGCCCCATAATCCAATCATCTCCTGTTTAGCGGGCTGTGAGTATCCTATAGAAGTCCGGGTGCGACAGATGGTAGAAATTAGCAGCTGATCATCCCGATCTGGAAGACTGGAACGGTGTGGCCAACATGGTAAGAAACAACGAGGGTTCCCTGGACTCACGTACAACCTAGGTATGGATCAATCAATCGGTAGCTCGAATACCATTAACAGCGGCGGCTCTAAGGAAATAGGCGACTGACAGCCTCTTGACAGACTTATGTACGTGGATGTGAGGGTTTTTCAGCGCTGAACAGCTGACTAGGTGACTGGATTGGGCCGGTACATGGTCTTGTGGCTATGTTGACGTGGGCTTCGTCGGAGTCCTCTAATCAGTACACCACTAATCAAAATACATGCCTAAGCTGCCAGTACTTGCACTAATTAACCAGGCATATGTATTGGGGGTGGCCGAGCGATAGGGGGGCCTGGCCCCCGCTCGCCCCCCTTGGATCCGCCCCTGCAAGCAAATACATGAATGAACAATCCTCCAGAAGCACCATCTTAGCGACAGCTCGCTACCAACACCATTGATGAAGGAGGTCGCCGAAAGGGCCGAATTCCCTAACAACACACCAACGCGCATCATCTAAAACACCGAAGGCCACACCAAGCCGTCCGATAGCGAGCAATGGGCACAACCGGTCCAGCACCCCGCAGCACATACCGACGTACACGCTCCAGAATATGCCGCCTCCGTCTTCCGCTCACCCGATCCTAGGACAGAAATCAACGCATTCACCTGTGAGACCCGCCGTCGCCGCCACCATGACGCCAGAAGCTCCTCCACCCCGCGCAATCTGCACCATCAGCATGTCCTCTCCAGGTAGCTCATGTTCCAAAGACGATGCCCCTGAGAGGGTAAACGACATCGAAGATGCCGCCATCATCCTATTTGGCAAAACCAGCTATATGATTTCCCCCGAAACACAGCCTCCTCCAAAACAATGCCCTCAAGAGGGGGAACAGCGCAATGCATCGTCATCGTCCGATCCGGGATACCAGACCTAGGGTTTCCCCTGGAGCGGTAGGCAGTAGGCGGAGGCTACACAGCAATGATGCCTTCAGCAAGGGGATGGCATCAGAAGACGTCATCATCGCCGGCTCCGACCATCGGAGCCCGGCTCTCACCGGCCAGCCACCTTCGCTCCAACTCGTGCGCCATAGCCGCAGTAGAGGGAGTCCGTCACCGCCTCATCATAGATCATCCCGGAGGAGGTCCGGCCCTAGAAGACCTCGCCGCCAATTTCGTCACGCCGCCCCGCCGATCTGCCTAGACGCCGTGCCGCCGGCCGTAGCATCGACACGATTGGTCCAGCCAGCCTCAACCGAAGGCATCACCATTAGCACGGGGAGGTCCGGGCGCGCATGCCCATGTTCGGCCGCCACTCCCATAGGCCCGGCCCCGGCCGTCGCGCCGTCCTCCACGACCACGTTCGGCCGCTGCCGCCATCGAGGCCACCAGGGCCGCCACCCAGCTCCAACTCCGCTGCTCTATAGATAACAGCCGGAGGACCCCCGTCCCTTTGGGATCGAGGCTAAAAGTTTCTTATTTACACTAAAAGTTGTCTAGATACATGTAAACATGTGTGAATTTGGAAAAGGGCTAAAACATCTTACATTTAGGAACGGAGGGAGTATATCATGAACCAATTTTTTTTGTAGTATTTCCTATATTTGCATTTCTCTTCCACATGTCTCTTTCCTTGTCATGTGTCATGATAATGCTTCTCCTGTATGCACAGTTCTGAACATGAAGATTCAACTTTGTCCTTCAATTATAAAATTTCTTGTTCCTTCTCATTGAGAAGATTGACGCACGAATCCAATGAATCTAAGAGACTATTGTCCGAAGCCGTTGTGCAGTGAACAAACCACAACCCTGCAAAAGAGCATACGAAATAAAAATTTCAGCACGAAGTGAACGACGTTTTGTTTAAAATATTGCATAATCTTATATATGAGTATGTGGACAACAGGTCGACGGGTAGGTGGAAAAAACGAACACATTAACATTTGTAATTTTATTGTAATCTATTTAACACTTAATATGTTTTCCAGAAGATTTTGCTTTGCGGTCTCTTTTTGATAAAGAATATGATCAATTGGACATGGATCAGGTCATTATTAGCTTTAATTAGATAGACTTGACTAAATGACGTGATCTTATTCACTGTTGTAATAAAACATAGTACACCATTTTATCACTCCAAAAGTCTAGCATCTTCACGGTGACAAATAAGCATAGTACCAAGGTCAAATTGGTCGAGTGCAATTTCAGTACTCATTTCAGATTGTTCTGCATTTAACTATTATTGGGTGCTGTTCTGCCAGAAGTATTATTTGCACTCAGATCTTACAACTTGTACAAACAGTGTATGCGTGTTTCCTACAGAATAATAACTAGTTAAGCAAACTACATTGTGCTTCTTTGACCGCGACCGGCATGGCTAGTGCCGCCGTCGGGCGAGTCTTATGTCGTCCAGCCGCATGCACCAGGCCCGCTCCGGTGCGAGCTTGCGCAGACGGTCAGCTGCCTCCGCAGATGCTGATAAGAATCTGATGGAGGCTCCGGTTGGGGACGAACTCCTAGACGAGCAGCCTCTCCTCATGCTCTAAGCAGACGCTAACAAGCCTGACAAGATTCTTGTGCTGAAGCTTTGTCACCAAAGCAAGCTCATTCGTCAGCTCCCCAACTCCTTGCGTCCAACTCTTCACCCCTATTTCATAGCCGTCCGGGAGAGTAACCTGTCAGGCCCTATTTGTTTCTAGGGGGTTTTGTGGGGATAATCCCCTAGGGTTTGAGTGAAACCCCTCTCCACACCCAATCCCCAATCCCCATCCCCCCAATCCCCATCCCCTTCCTCACGTCTATGGGTCTTTTCTAACCATTCTTTTAGCTCATTAACTATGGGGGTGTCTTTTCTAACCATTCTTTTAGCTCGTTAACTATGGGGTATACTAAGCGCCAGGTACGTACAACAGCAGTCTAGTATACAGACTCTCCGCACGTACCTAGCAGTATGCAAAAGATAGATAGTACTGCAGATGCTATAAAGTTCAAAGCTTTGAAATTTACAAAGAGACAATTCACGATTGGTAAAGGTAAACAGAAAACTGACCAAATATCTTGCTTTCAGTAGCAAACGGATGGTGAAAACCTCGAAAGTGTTGAAACCACAGTAACCAAATAAGTAAAGCTATCGTATTACAATAATTCAGGCAATCTTATTATTACAATCATCCAGGCAACCAAATGTTCTATAAAGATAGTTTTTTTTTGTCATGTTCTTCTTCCTTCTTGTCCAGCGATACCTGTGTCTGCAGTTTGATCAGAATTAAAAGTTTAGATATGATCCCCTATATAGCGGGGAAAAAAGAACAGCCGACGCAACACTCCAAGCAGAAATACAATAGACCATGTCCATGTAAACGTAATAGATGATTATTGAGCTGGATACCCATCCATGTAAACGTAATACAATAGGATTTGTCTACATCAAAAACAAGAATTTTCCTCCTGTAAGCAAGCAATTAATGTCTCTTCACCAGCTTGCACATTCTGGATCTGTGGCATTTTTTCTGGACTCAGACACAGGTATGTTGGGTACATTACAGGTACAAAGGCTAGGGCCTTATGGAAGAAGTTGAAAATTGAAATGTTTGCATTGATGCAGTACACATGGGACTTCATCAGTGACCAACATGCCACCAACTCTTATGTTACTTCAACCGTGAACTGTATGGCCGTGGGTGCTGGTGTGCAGCCGCGCAGGGCGTTTCGAGGGATAGGTTGGTGCACGCATGATGCTCACTATCCTGGTCTGATAGTTGGTTGCTTGAAATGCCAAGAATTAGTTGCTCATATTTACTATTTCTGTTTTCTGGCAGTGAGGTAAGATGTTGCCTTATCAAAATTGTGGGTTCCTGGAACCGCACAATGATTTGCTGGCTACAAGAGTTGCCTAAAGTAAGGAACAATAAGCAAGTCAGCGAGAATCGATGGTTGGAACTTGGAATTAAGCTGGCGACCATCGCACCTGCACATGTGCCTAAAGAGACGACGACCATCGCACCCTGCGCATGTGCCTGCCAGTAACTACATATTTTTTTCTTATACGCGCAATGGAGCATCTAAAAAAAGGTGCTAGCAACAAAAGCTGATGAATTAAGCTGGCAACCTATTGCTCTAATTCACTGCATATCAGTACTAGCTACAGACCTAAAGTGCACTTATATATGTAGCAAGATCGACCATATATGAAAGTCCTAATTCAGTCTAACAGCCCACCAACGGTGAATTAACTTATAACTTCCCATGATCAAGGCTACTGAGTATGGTACCAGCAGCTAAGCTAGTATGATGTTGCTGTTTATAAGCTTCTATCCAATCCCTTCTTTTTCGACAAAGACTATCCAACTCCTTAAAAAAAATCAAAATGAACATCAGGTCGATTAAGCAGCATACTGGCTATATTCCCAGGAAGCTTTTACTACCAATGGAGCATCTACCAAAAAAAGGTGCTAGCAACAAGCCAATAAATTACACAAAAAAAGTGGAAAACTCCATGCAGGAAGTGATGCATCAAATTGTTCAAGCACTGAAGTACATCGTTAAAATAACATGCTGGAGTGCTGAAATTTTTCTTCTTTAAAATAAAATGCTGGAGCACTGAATAATAAAAGAAAGTAAAGGACCAAGCATCAAAGTAAACAACCAGGCACGTTTTCCACTAGGACCAAGCATCAAGTCACTGTAACAATGATCTAGAAAACTAAAAATTGTAAGCATCAAGCCTACTCCTATAATGCATTTTCTATCTAAGGAATAAGCTAACAAGGAGCAGCAGGCTGCACTTAGTTGTGGTAAACTAAGGAGAAACTGGAAAGCAAAACAGAAAAAGCAATAGGCAGAAATTTTGACAGGGGCAGAGCAAACCGATATCAGTTAGTAAGGGAAGTTCAAGACTACACCAATGGTTTAACTGACTCCCTTCTCTGAACCTGACCTTATAGGGCCACACATAGCATGATTTATTACAAATTTCTACCTCAAGAGATTACAGCAGGGGAACAAAAGGTGCCTACACCAATGGTTTAATCTATAAGCCTTGAAATAACAACTATGAATCATAGTAGTTGGCATGGTACTAAATTGTACCATGGAATGAAAAATTCATTAGAATTACAGCCTATAGGCCTGCAAGATACCGCATATCTTTCTTTGTACTGTCGTCATGGAGTAAATTTAGACAAAACATGGCAGATATATCATTAAAAAAAAATTAGGCCTGCAAGCTAACCGCATATCTTTCTTCGTACTGCGACAGCTACCTACCAAATTAACTCAATTTCAATTTTCAAGCCATGTTCTGAAATTAAAAAAAGAAATCACATGAAATCAATTCTATGAAATTTCTAGGAAGTTCACACCGCAAAGCAGAGCATCCGGGGGAAGAACAGCAAAGGCAGGTGATTTGTTCGCAACAAACAGAGTACGCACCGAGATCTTAATTTTTGATAACCACTACCAGGTAGCTTAATATGCTGTGTATCATACACTAGCAGCATCTACCAGCACGATTCATGAAGCAAATGTGGCCCAGGGTCAAGCCTAGCTCCAGCCAAAAGAAACCCATCCTTTTGTCCTCTGTCTACAAACTTTGACCACAAACGAGACGAGAGATCGAGATAAACAGCTTCGCTGACGTCCCTCCACTCGCCGCCTGGCCCGCTCTCGCACTCCTCCAGCGTTAGGTGCCTCTCCACTCCACTATCGCGCCCTCTCCCTACCCCACAGGAGCGAGCCCTCCCGACGGCTCGAGCTGGATGTGGTGTTCCCGGTGGCGCGGTGGTGGTGGCCGGGGAGGCTGGCCGGGGGGCAGCGCGGTGGTCATTTTGATTCGTGATTTGGAGTTGACGAGCAGGTTCGTCGTCCGGGGAGACGAGTAGGGGAGTGAGGAGGGTGCGCCCGTACGGCCTATTGAGCGCCGGCTACGACGCGAGGAGGGCGGCGTAGATGCGCGCGATCCTCTCTCCACACACACACAGAGAGAGAGAGAGAGAGAGAGAGAGAGAGAGAGAGAGAGAGAGAGAGAGAGAGAGCATACCAGAAGTTTTGCCAGGCCAAGAAGGCGGCGACCGGGCGACGTCGTCGACGATGCGGCGGCTCAGGCGTGGGATGCAAGATGCGGCCGGCTCGGCTCGGCCTCCGTTCCTCTCTCCCCTCCCGTCTCCCTTGCTCACCGTCGTCTTTGAGCCGCAGCGCTTCCACGTCGTGTACTTGCTCGTTGCGGACGCCGCCGTCGTCTTTCTTCTTCTGTATCGGCTCGGGGTCGTGGGATCGCCTATTGTTTCGGGGAAGAAAGGAGGCCTAGTCCGGGAAATCTGGGGAAAGTTCGGGATATTACCGGGCCAAATACCGAGAAATAAATGGGTTTTTTTTTTACTTGGATGGGGATTCGGGTTTGACCCGGGATTATCCCTTAGGGCCCGCTTGGATCGGGGTTTGCAAAATACGGTCCGTAAATTTCCACCCCACTTGCGCTGGATTTTTAGTGTGACCTCCCCTCGTCCGTGAAAAAATCCGGTGCTATTGCCTAATTTACAACTATCCAAGCGGGGCCTTAGTCTCTGGAAATATACCCATAACAAACGGGGCCTGAAGATAAAAACATATGACAATCTTAAACTTTTTTCTTTTAGACTCTCTTGGTCTCCTTGAATTCCCCGGACGTATGATACGTCTCCAGCGTATTTATAATTTCTGATGCTCTATGGTAATATTATGTCAACTGCTACATGTTTTATCCCTTCTTTATATCATGTTTACACGTTTTCCGGGAATAACCTATTAACAAGATGACAAGTGATAGTTTCATGTTTTCTGTTGTTTTTTATTTCAGAAAAGTTGTTCTTGAAATATACTCGGAACTGCACCCCACAAAGCCCGAAGTGTCTATTTTCCCCAGAAGCATCCAGAAGACCGAAGAGGAGTCGAAGACGGGCACCGGGGGGCCACACCATGGGGTGGCGCCCCCTTGGCCGCGCCAGCTGGTGGTGTGGGCCCCAAGGCTCCACCACCTTTGCCTTTTCGCCTATTTAATCCCCCCGGATGGAAAACCCTGGGCACCTGATCAAATATCACCGAAAAGTTCCGCAGCCGTCGTCGTCGTCAACCCTAGATCAGGGGGTTCTGAAGCTGTCTCCCGGCACCCTGCCGGAGAGGAAATCATCACCGGAGGCTTCTCCATCACCATGCCTGCCTCCGGAGTGATGCATGAGTAGTTCATTCTTGGACTACGGGTTCATAGCAGTAGATAGATGGTTGTCTTCTCCTCATATGCCTCCATGTTTAGATCTAGTGAGCTGCGTAACATGATCGAGATTGTTCTTATGTAATTCTACATGCTGTGTTTGCTGGGATCTGATAAATATTGAACTTATGCCAAGTTGATTATAATCTTTATTGCATATGTTATTTCTGACCTTGCATGCTTTCCGTTGCTAGTGGTTGCTCTGGCAAGTAGTTGCTAGTGACTCCAAGGTACAGTATTTATACTCGATAGTGGGTGAACGGACAACAACGTCGCCTAGAGGTGGGGGGTGAATAGGCGATTAAAACTTTTCGGGTTAAAGCTTGCTAAATGCGGAAATAAACTAGGTGTTTAAATTAACAAGCATACAACCTAAATATTCTAGGGTCAACTAGGTGCACCAAAAACTTATGCTAAGCAAGACAAGTAACAAGGTGATAGCAAGATATATAACTTCAAGCTCGAAGGCTATCACAATGTAAATTGTATAAGTAAAAGGCTCTGGTATAGAAATAACCGAGGCACACGGAGACGATGATGTATTCCCGAGTTCCTCCCACAAAGGGGAGTACGTCTCATTGGAGGGGTGTGAGCTCGCCACAAAGGCCTACTCAACGCCATAAAGGCCTACTCAACGCCACAAAGGACTCACCCTATTCTCCGATGAACCCCGCCACAAAGGCCTAGTTCACCTTCCACTATTGGCAACCTTCAAACCCGAGGCACGCATCCACAACTTAATTGGAGGCTCTCGGTGTCACCACAATCTTGGGGCACACATCCACAACTCAATTGGAGGCTCCCAAGAACATCACAAGTCGTCTAGGGTCCAAGACCCAAGAGTAACAAGCTCACAAACTTTCAACTTCCACAAATCCTCGTGGAGAGAGCAAACCGATGCAACCGATGCAAATGGCAAGAGCACAAGTGCTCAAATCCTTCACTCTCAAATTCCAACAAAGCAACAAATGCTTATGGGGAATAAGAGAGGAAGAACAAAGGAGAAGAAACACCAAGAACTCCAAGATCAAGATCTACTAAGTTTCCCTCACTAAGAAGGAAGATGGATTGGTGGAAATGTAGATCTAGATCTCCTCTACCTTCTCCCTCAAAGATATGCAAGAATCATAGGAGGGATTGGGAGAGGGGCAAGGTTTCCAAGGTCAACAATGGTGGGGGAGAGAGGATATTTCGTGCTTGGAAGACTTGGGAACCAATGGGGAAGCAAGCCCCCTTAAATAGGTCCCCACAAACACTAGCCGTTTTGTGTGTAGAGTGAGCAGGATATTCCGGTCCAAAACTGGACCAAATAATCCGGTCCGACAGGAATATCCGGTCTAAAGTGAATAATCAGGTACCAAATAATCCGGTCCATGACAGTGTGAAATATGGTCCGAAAATTGCCAAACCGGAATATCCGGTCTGCTCCGAATAATCCGGTTTCCAATAATCCGGTTCATGTCAGTACCGAAAAATGACTGAACTAGAAACTTCATAACTTTTGCGTCCGAACTCCGTTTTCGATGATCTTTGGCTCGTTGAGTTCGCAATGAAAAACTCTACAAGATCATGGAGAGAAACATCACTGACCAACAATGGAAATTAAAACCAAATGTAGAAAGGTTTAACCTCTCTAAAAGGAACAACCGGTAAAACCTCCATCACCGAAACGAAAATAACTTTTGCGAATGAACTCCGAATTAGGTGAATCCAAATGGGTTGGAAAGGTAATAACAAGGACTATCCAAAAAAAGGGAATTGAGAAGTTACCACACATGGAAGGTGTGGTAACATTCTCAAAGCTGAACCGGATATTTTCACCACCGAAAACGCAACAAGTTTTTCTTACCAAAACCGTTTTTGAGAAACCAAGGCTTGTCATGAAGATCACGACAAGCACTAATACCCAAAGGATATAAAATACAAATAAGAACCAATAAAGATTATATGAAAATTATGCAAAGGTTTGAGATCTCCATAACGATTCGATCAAGTTACTCACTTGAGAGCCCCTCTTGATAGTACGACTATCTATCCTATAACCCGGTCTCCCAAAGACACGAGACCGGTAAAATAGAAAACCTATCAAGATTATACCTTTGCCTTGAGCATTCCACTTGAGCTAGATGATGACGATCTTGACTCTCTCAAGTTGGATCTTCTTTCTTGATTGCGCTTGCTAGCACAAGCTCCGCTTGATGAAGACTTGCAAGTTTCTCCCCTATACACCATTATGGGAGAGACTAGCTCCCCCATACACCATTATGGGAGAGACTCTTATCGATAAATCTTCACAATGCCACAATCTCCAAAAGGGTGGAAAGCATAAAGCATAGGATATCTTCTATATGCTTCACTTGAGCTTCCACGTCAAGCAAGATGACGAACACCGCTCGACGACGACATAGACCATAGGCTATATGAAATCTTCCTTTTTGTTCATGACCATGGAAAGATACCTAACCACCCATAGATATGCCACACACACATATATGGATTAGATTACAAATCTATATTGACAATTGCTTACCATACCATGAGCTACATAATCCCACTTAGTATATCTTGTAGTTTTGTGTGTTGATCACTTGCTTGATCAACCTTGTATATTTGCTTCTCACTTCAAATGATGATGTCTTGAAGATGATAATGAAAGATCACCTAATCCTTTTCTTCATGACACACTAGCAATAAGCTCAACTCAAATCATGACCATTCTTCATATAAATCCTTGCATATAACAATGGCCATCAAGGAAGCTAATAGAGTTCAACACATGAACTCCATTATTTCCTATGGACAAGATCTACAAGGATAACTCAATGCAAACATTAGTCCATAAGGATTGTCATTAATTACCAAAACCACATATGGGGGCACCATGTTCTTTCAATCTCCCCCATTTTGGTAATTGATGACAATCCCTTTTTACGAGGGTTTATATGATGAATTAAGCAACCATGCTACACTAAGAGAAAGGATGCAATAGCATGGAAAGGCAAATGCTTAAGAACGAAACTAAAGCATAAACCAAATTCCATTAAACCCTCTAAACTTCTCCCCCATTGGCATCCATTGCCGAAATGGGCAAAAAGATTAGAAGGACAATATAGTAAGAGCTCCCCCATAGTGTATGCATTCCTCATGATATGAGTGAAATCAAGTGCATATATCCAACTATGAATAGATGGAGGGAGATCAAACTATATTGAGGATCCAAATATTTACAAGTAAAGTCAAATTGAAGGATACTTTCACAAAGAAACAACCAACCAAAGGATCCGAAAAACCGATTGACCAAAATCAATATTTTGATAGGATCAACCAAGTGTTCTAGAAAATCAAGGGGGAACTCCCCAAGGTACATGCACAATGTTAGATTTGAATTACTATATAGTGTGCACAACATGGAATCATCACTCCATTCTAGATAATTTTGAACACAAACAAGAGCAAGCGAATAGATTGGAAATGAAGCAAAGCAACTTGCAAACAAACAAAAAATTTAGCAATGAAGATCAAAAGTGACAAATAGAAACTTACTCAACCGAAATAGATGCGCGTGACAAGAAAAAACATTTTTAGGAGACTAATAGGATGATAGAATCATCAACATAGTCTTTCAATATAGGAGGCACATAGTGCATATCATGTCTTCCCCATACACACAAACCATCAAATGATAAAACACATAGGTCCACAAGCTTATTAAGATGCAAAGGAAAACCAAAAGAAAAGCAAAGCTTGTGCCTTTTAGGAACCACCAAGGAATATAAAACAATAAACGTGGTCACTAAAGAAATAGAATATCAATTAAAGATGTAACTATTATCGTGTGTATAAGTTTCTAAGTGGACACCAATCACAAAGATATATATCCACAAAGAAACATGCACACACAAAATAGGTACAAAGGTGAAGAACATGATATCCAAGAGAGGTTCATAAATATACCAATAAGATTTTTGCTTGAAAGCAAAGCACTAAGCTTAGTTTAATCTTAAGGGGATATGGATGAACAATCAATAAACTCATCAAAGCATCACAAATATCACAAGGCAAAAGTGATAGTTGGAATGCTTCGAGAAAGGTAACGCATATCACAAAAGATTCAAATGGTTTTTGAGAATTCATCAATATTGCATATGAGATACTTCAAGTAGAAGTTGCTAGATTAATATAATTGGGATTGGTGAATCATGAAAATGATTATAAATATCCCCTTAGTATGTAATCATCCCGACTTACTCATAGTTGCAATAAAGATTCTTTTGAAAGACATTTGCAAGAACCAAATGAAATGCAACAAAGGTAAATCATGCCAAGATGCAACCTACACAAGGTTGAAAGATAGAAATGTATGCATGAGATATATACTTGTTACCGAGACGACATTGGTGATGAAGAGGATGCGAGTTTGATAATCATCGTAGCTTGACTCCTCTAATACCATGGTGAGAACATATTCCTTATGAATGGAGCAAGCAACCAATGTATCTCCATTGTACCTAAAAACAAAATTTAAAGTACAAAATGGTACCCAAACTCATTGGGTCCAAAGTAGTTAGAACAACTACAATACATAGGACAAACTCCACAAAATATGTGCATATTAATATGAATTTGAATTTCATGCACATCTTAGCCATTTAGGATTTGATGGAGTTTATACTATATATAGGATCAACGAAAGTAAGCATGCCAAAAGATATGCGTAGTAAATATGCATGCACAAAACTTTCAAGAAACAAAACAAGATACAAATTGTACAAAGAACAAATTAAACCAAGAAGCCACTCACAAGAGTAAAAAGAAATATAATTGTCCAAATTATATCAAGACCCAAATCAACACATGATTGAGGAAACCAAATAGGGAAGATACCAAAAAAAATTAAAGAATAAACAAACCCTCTATACTTTTCATGATAGCACACAAAGTACCAAAACGAAAAATGTTCGTCTTCCAAAGAGACAAGTCATTGGGATAAAATACAAATTTAAAGACAACGAGTGTTCAAACACATATAGGATAGTTCTTCCAAGAATAGTGAATTATTTATGATCTTTTATTTGAATAAAAAATGCACACATGGAATCATTACTCTCCATATATATTATTCAAACACTAGTCATGTTTAAATAAAAACAATTAGATGCAATACCAATATAAAGAATGGTGTTTTACTCAAAGTAGGATAGCTTCTCCATGAAGTGCAACACAAAGAAGTATGGATTTGAATCAAAGTGCACAATAATGGGATCATTGCTTTTCCTAACACAAGAAAGCATAAAACAAATTTTGAGTAGAACAAAAGGAAGACAGGAAGGAGTTTGAACCAAAAAAAATCCTTGGCAACAAACGAGGAAATTTTAGAGAAAAATGCCAAAGTAAATATGATCAATAAACTTACCACAAATTATTATAACTTGTCAAAGACAAGATATTTATGGAGATATTTCTTGGTGGTAGATTGGTTCACAATCATATTCACAAAACATAAGCATGTGGTAAAAGATAGGAACAATAAAAAACATGCTTAGGAAGTTATTCTTGAAGGCTTCAAATAAAACCCTAAAAGCAAGGCAACGAGAAACTCTCTAACAAACAAGATACCAAAGAAGAGAGACACATGATATTTTAAGAAAATATGGAACTTGTTTGAGCAACATGCCACTTAGGAACAAGATAACTAGAATATCAACTCTAGGTGGCAATACCTCACATGTTCACATTTTATAGGCTTGTAATATGCACATAGCTTATTACTCCCCCATAATGTGATAATCCATTGAAATCAAAAAGAGGAATTAATAAATCCAACTAGAGAAAGTTAATGGACATTTAGAAATTGAATTTCTCATGAAAATGACACACCACATGGAGACTAGATAATATTTATATATCAAAACTAAGTGGTATTCCTCATGTACACACATTTTAGGATAGTAAAGTGCAAAGCATATTACTCCCCCAAAATGGGATAGTCCATTAATCTCCCAAAGAGCCAACTAAAATAAGCAACAATAGCAATGAAGGCTCAACATAAAGCACATAAGTACATCAAGTGCAAACCACAAACTCATGCTAGATTAGCCAAGATGGGTAAGTAGTAAGCACATCATATACAAACACATGCTAGAGACAAAACTAACATATTCAAGGGAGCAAGCAACTTTCAATTAATATATGGTTTAAATACAAGTTACCGCAAGGAGGAACATTGGATAAGAGTATATATAATCCAAGTGACTTGGCTTGAGAAAATATAATTGATGAATATCCCTTAATTCTTCATGAGATAGCCAATTCTCCAATTCCCTCCAACAACTCCTATTGATCAAGTTTGAGTTTGTTGGTCCCCAACCAAGTTGGGTCCTAAGAGGTTAGTCACAATAGGTTTGGCAACCCAAATGGTTCTTTTCTTGACACCACTTGGAGTACCAACATACTTGGCAAACACATTGCCCACATTATCCTTCCGAATGGAATAAACATCATCAACAAGGATAGGGTTGGATAATGTACCATTAGTGCATGAAGAAGAAAAGTGTCCCTTCTTGCGACAAAGGTAGCAACATCGACTCTTCTCTTTCTTCTCAATAGGCTTCTCAACAAGAGGAGCATTGGCTTGAGTCTTCTTAGGAGGTGGCCATTGTTCAACTCGTGGTTGAGCATGAGATTGAACAAGAGGACGCTTCCCTAGTTGCTTCTCACTAAGAGGCTTCTTCTTCAAAGGGAAAGATCTAACATGGTGCCCTTCAATATTGCACTTGAAGCAAATAATATTAGCCGAATCTTTTTCTTGTTCTTGGCCCTTCTTGTCAATGATGGACTTGTTCTTGATATTGGAGTTGAATCCAAGTACACTCTTGTCATTGGGAAGTCTTCGCACTCTCAACATCTTGTCAAGGGTGGAACTCCCTTCATGACACTTTTCCAAGTCTTTCTTCAAAGAAGTGAGTTGGGCCTTGAGCTCTTTATTTTCCTCTACATGGTTAGAATGAACACAAGAGCTAGAGGAAGTAGATGCTTCATTGTTAGAGAAACAAGGCAAAGAAAGCAATTCATCACAAGATGTAGAAACATTATGGGAGGATGAATTACTAATACGAGCACAAGTCAATATAGCATTACTAGAAGGTATTGTGATAGTACCTACATAAGCCTCACAAGATGTTACCTTTGTGGCGATAGCCTCAAGAGCTAATTTTAGCTTGGTATGCTTGAAGATCCTCATGAGAGCTAGATAGCTTTTCATGACTTTCTTCCAATTTCCCACACATGCTAGTCATTAACTCAAGTTGCGCCCTTAGCTCAACATTATCCTTCAAAATATATGCTTCACAAGATGTGGAGTTAGTAGCACAAGCATCATTAGAAATATAATAAGACAACCATACAAGCTCATTATTCAACCTAGAGTTTTCCTCAATTAGATTAGCATTGCCAACAACTAATTCAACCTTTTCATTTTAAGCCACTTTATATTTAGCATTAGTATGGTCACGTGCTTTAGTGAGAAAGGATATTTGTTCATTATAGAGCACCTCGATAGATTCAAGTTTCTCCTCAAGAGTAACTCGGAGCTCATACTCTTCCTCAAAAGACGTAGTGAGGGATGCCTTTTCATCGGCATCACTTCTTCCAATCTCACCTTTTTTTCAATGATTTTAGCGCTATAAATAGCAAAGGCCAATATTTCACCCAAAGGAGTGATAGCTTTACTACCTTTAGGGAGATCAATAAGAACCAACTCACCCTTCTCCATTAAGGAGATCTCATCCTCATACTCTCCACAAGATAAATCCTCATCCTCATCATCACAAGATGTAGTGGGTTCCAAAGGTGGACATACCTTTGAATCCTTAGCCATAAGGCACATATGAGAAATGGATGGTGATGATGTAGATATACTTGAATCGCCATTAAGGTCCATGTCTTGTTCCACCAAAAAGTTTGATTCCTCTACATTGTTAGCCACACAAGTACTAGAGGAAATGGAAGCATTGTTTTTATGAAAACAAGACATAGGAAGCATATCATCATGAGATTTAGTTGAACAACTATTACATGACATGCAAGGACTATCAATACTAGCATGTAAGGAACTTTGAGTGCTAGAAGATATTAAGTCCAAAGATAGATCATTGCAATGGGATAGAGATGAAGTATAGTCAATGGCAAATTCACTATCCACAATGCGATTTCTATGACCACTCACCATATCATTACCTTGTGACACATCACATGTTGGTGGAGTGGAGAAAGATGTGAACTCATCACGGTCGGAAGTGGATGGAGAACAATCATCCTCAATAATGTTATACACATCATATATATGTTGAAGTTTTGTCCATAGCTCATGAGCGTTCCGAAAAGGCATGATTGATTCAATAACTACATCGCTCATAACACACAAGAGACCATTAGATACAAGAGTATCGAGATAAGAGCTTTCCTCATCCTCTAAAGATAAATCTTGAGAATTGTTTGGAGGAGGAAAATCCATATCTACAATTCTCTTAACATACTTTGGACCCATGTCCGTAAGAAAATTAAGAATGCGAATTTTCCAAACATCATAATTTCTACCATAGAATATAAAAGCGGGATCGTGCTCTATTTCCCTAAACGACATCGTACTCTCTAGGATGTAAAGCCTAATAAGAGATCCCAGGCTCTGATACCAATTGAACGGACAACGACGTCGCCTAGAGGGGGGGTGAATAGGCGATTAAAACTTTTCGGGTTAAAGCTTGCTAAATGCGGAAATAAACTAGATGTTTAAATTAACAAGTATACAACATAAATATTCTAGGGTCAACTAGGTGCACCAACAACTTATGCTAAGCAAGACAAGTAACAAGGTGATAGCAAGATATATAACTTCAAGCTCGAAGGCTATCACAATGTAAATTGCATAAGTAAAAGGCTCGGGTATAGAAATAACCGAGGCACACAGAGACGATGATGTATTCCCGAGTTCCTCCCACAAAGGGGAGTACGTCTCGTTGGAGGGGTGTGAGCTCGCCACAAAGGCCTACTCAACGCCACAAAGGCCTCACCCTATTCTCCGATGAACCCCGCCACAAAGGCCTAGTTCACCTTCCACTATTGGCAACCTTCAAACCCGAGGCACGCATCCACAACTTAATTGGAGGCTCTCGGTGTCACCACAATCTTGGGGAACACATCCACAACTCAATTGGAGGCTCCCAAGAACACCACAAATCGTCTAGGGTCCAAGACCCAAGAGTAACAAGCTCACAAACTTTCAACTTCCACGAATCCTCGTGGAGAGAGCAAACCGATGCAAATAGCAAGAGCACAAGTGCTCAAATCCTTCACTCTCAAATTCCAAAAAAGCATAGGATATCTTCTATATGCTTCACTTGAGCTTCCACGTCAAGCAAGATGACGAACACCGCTTCACGACGACATAGACCATAGGCTGTATGAAATCTTCCTTTTTGTTCATGCCCATGGAAAGATACCTAACCACACATAGATATGCCACACACAAATATATGGGTTAGATCACAAATCTATATTGACAATTGCTTACCATACTATGAGATACATAATCCCACTTGGTATATCTTGTAGCTTTGTGTGTTGATCATTTGCTTTATCAACCTTGTATATTTTCTTCTCACTTCAAATGATGATGTCTTGAAGATGATCATGAAAGATCACCTAATCCTTTTCTTCAAGACACACTAGCAATAAGCTCAACTCAAATCATGACCATTCTTCATATAAATCCTTGCATATAACAATGGCCATCAAGGAAGCTAATAGAGTTCAACACATGAACTCCATTATTTCCTATGGACAAGATCTACAAGGATAACTCAATGCAAACATTAGTACATAAGGATTGTAATTAATTACCAAAACCACATATGGGGGCACCATGCGTTTTCAGTGGGTTCATGCCTCCTTTTCGCCTGTGCTCGAGTGACAAAAATGTGACGGGGGAGGATGTGTTGTTGCCACTAGGGAGAAAACATCGGTGTGAGTGCCCGCATGTACAATCATTGCTTACTTTACACACATTGTTTAATGCAATTATCTGTTGCTTGCAACTTAATACCTAAGGGGGTTCAGATGATAACCTGAGGGTGGAGTATTAGTCATATATGAAGTTGGATTACGGTCTATGTATATTGTTGTAATTCCCGCACTAAATATCATAGTAGTTATCATGTCATGAATGTGCACTACGGTGCAACCTTTATTGTCAATTGCCCAACTATAATTTGTTCACCTAGCACGCTATCTTTTATGGAGAGACACCACTAGTGAACCTATGAACCCCGGTCCATTTTCTTACACTGTTAAACAAACCACTACAATTTTCTGCTTTCTTTACTTTACTGCAAGCATGCCCCATTTTCCACACTATACTTCTAATCTTTGTTTTCAGCAAGATCGGTGATATTGACAACCACACTGTATCGTTGGGACAAAGTATTTTGGTTGTGTTGTGTGCAGGTTCCACGTTGTTGCTGACACCGATGAGGCGCTATCACCACTGTTAGTGGCATCAACCTTCCAAAGATCCTCTTCCTCCTACTGGATTGATAACCTTGATTCTTAACTGAGCGAAATTCTTACTGCTTGCTCATCACACCCTCCTCTTGGGGTTCCCAAGACACCATCCATAGCAACAAGGATTCCTGGCACCATCAAGGTGTAGCAAGGAATTTTCTGTATCCATCGCAAGCATCAAGGAATTTCTGGCGCCGTTGCCGGGGAGGAAGAAGTCTTTTGGCAAGGGAAGTCTCTCACTCTCAACCTCTTTATTTTGTTTATTGTCTTGTTTTTATTTTTGTCTTGTTTTTCTTCTCTATATCAAAAACATTGTCGGATATATACCAATTAGGGGTATATCAGATGGTGATATAAAGTGCCGGATTACCAAGGGCCAAATGGTAATGGATTACGGTCCATTGGGCGGCCCAGTAAGCTAACACGCAGAAGCCGGATTCTAGAAGAACCCGGACCACGGCCCACGTGGTAAGGCTTGGAGTAGAAAGAGAATTCCTTTCCTTCCAAGTTAGGACATACCGTAGTCTTCTAGGTTTCCTATTCTGTAAGCCCTAATCCGGCTATTATATAAAGACGAACGGGAGATAAGAAAGATATACATGAAGCTAGAGGCTAACTCGCCGAGAGGTTGATCCTTGTCGAGTAGCTAAACCTAACTCACATTGTACTCTGTATACTGCAGGCTTCAGCCCTGATTAGTGAGATTGTAGGAGTAGGACTGCCGCCAAGTTGCGACGTACCGAACCTGGGTAAAACCCCGGTGTCATTGTTCGTCATACGATCACGTCCCCCACCTCTCTATCGGTAGTCTCATGGCACCCCCGTCTATGAATTCTACTACGATGTCTCGATAGTTGGCGCCCACCATGGGGCCGGCGACGTCAGCGTTATGTTCCGATCAGGGATACTCGGCAGAATCGGCAGTGCCATAACTGTCGGAAGCTTGGAATTCGACAACGACGTCGGGCGCTTCCTCGACAACGGATCGTACATGCCAGCACAGAATCATCTGGTAAGTGCCTGCATTTTACCGATTGGATCTGCAAACATCTTTATCGGATTAACTGCAGAGGTAATGGGATTCTGTGGTGGAAGCAAATTTATCCCACCCGCCCCATACCCAGTCGAAGAAGACTATGACGCCGGATTTTGCTCAGATCTCCGATATCATGCTGAATCGCACTTTATCGGTATGGTGCAATCCGAGATCACTGAAAACATGGATGAAAACAATCCCGTGGAAGAGGCAGAAAACAACAATCCCACAGTAGAGGTGGAAGATCCGACATCCGTCAATATGACGACGAACTCGGAAGTTGAGTCCGTATTAGCCGCCATCGAGGCGAGATTGGAATCAGAACCCGGATCAGACGACTTTGATTCCGAAGATGAAGATGAGGAATCTTTCGAAAGAAAAGTCAAATCTCTTCAAGAGGGATTCCACGAAGTACTAATGGCAAAACCGGCTGAAAATACGGATGCCGATAGTCAGGAAAGCCCTAGAACACCTCCGCGAGAGGAAGAGAGAGAAGAAGGGGAAACCACTCCAACATACCCCGACGTCAAAGAATTGACAGAGGACGAACCTGGTAAAAAACCTCCCTCTTCCAAGAAAAACACAAAGCTTCCAAGAAACTCCAGTACAAGCTCTGGAAGAAAAAACTGGCTGATCTAGCCAACGCAAACCTGGAAGTAGTAGGAGGAAGCAGAGTTAAACCTGCGGAGAAGAAAACGAAGGAAATCTCTGTTCCGCCAATGTCAGAACAAGACGAACAAGATCTACTTCAAACACCAGTGGGACCACATGAATCCCCTGAAGTGCTGGAAGCCAGGAGACAAGCTCTCCAAAGGCAACAACAACATATATTCTGAACTCGGGAACACCTCCAAAAAACCCAGGCTGACATTAAGTTAAAGCAGGAAGAAATCAAGGAGTACGAGAGAAGGAATAGATCTGGCATTAAACCTACACGGTTACCCGAAATCGCAAGACCGGAAGTACTGTCGCCAAAGGAACGGTTTCCAAACCCGGCCTGGCAAAAGCAAGTAAACGACAAAGATGCCAGGGGCGAACCTATATACAAAACCGCAGCAGAAAACGCGGAAGCCGCGTTCGCCATCCTCAACAACGATATTTACTCCAATGGCGAAAAACTTCAAGGAGTGTATGCTTTCCTAGGAAAGGCAGTGCGACAGCTACAGCGAGGGCAAGCACGATCAGGGAAGTTTCATGACGACTCGGCCCTATGCAAAATAGCTACATGCGCCGCTGGAGCACCTGGACGTGAAGAATCTGGAGATTCAAGTAATTCGAAAGAGAACAAATCAGATCCGAGAAAGGACAAGAAAAAGCCCGATAACAAGGATGCATCATCCAGAACCGGATCCCACCTGCCGAAATATGGAATTAGTCCCCGAGATCGGGAAGAACAAAACCGAAAGGACAAAAAAGCAATGCCGCCTCCGAGACGCCCTGCTGAAAAAGCCGGAAGACACGATATACCTCACAGGCATGAGAGATCCTGTATGCCCCCCAGGAATAAGGAAAGACACAGGAGTAGAACTCCACCTTATCCCAAAGGGAATGATAACAGAGGAAATAGAGATAATCCCGGAAAAGTGCGTTTGCGCAAGAATGGAAAAGAAAGGAGCAGATCTCCTTCTATCCATTCAGCCGGCAGATACTCCGCACACATTGATAGAGAGGAAAGAGATGACCTATACTTCGGACCTAAGTGTTTCACTGACAGGATCCGAAGAATAACTCTACATTCTGGCTTCGCCAAAGTTGGTCCAACATATCAAAAATATACCGTCAGTACAAACTCGGATACCTGGCTCTCAGACTATTACACAGCCGTCCAGATTAACAATGGTACAGACCTAGAGGCATTAAAATCCCCCCCTTATGTTACTGGATGGAGTCAGAGATTGGATCAACGGGCTTCCGTCAAGAACCGTCGACAGCTGGGATGATATGGCTAGAGTTCTTACTCAGCATTTTTGGGGAACCTACAAACGCCCCAACAACATCAACCAGATAAACCGCTGCACCCAGTTTGAAGATGAGCCATACGTGGACTTTATCTCAAGGTGGACTGCACTAAAAAATAGCTTCTCTGGAGTAACTGACGTACAAGCAATGCATACTTTCGTCAATGGCTTAAAACCCGGACTAGTACCGTTCATGATTGGTTCCAAAAAGCAGAAAGATCTAGGATCTATGCTTACAGCCGCAAATGAGCACGCAGCGGCCGAAGATGATATCAGAGCAAGAGGCGACAATATTGACACTTTGATTCAAGCCAAAAAGACCCCTCGCCCTAAGAAAAAAGCAACTCCAGAAGCACAGCAAAAACCCAAAGAAGTCAACATAGCTTTGGAAGAGAAAATGGAGCAAATGAAAAGGACGAAGCACAAAACCGATCAACTACGCCAAGGAAGAGTGGGAAATAATCAAGTCGGAAAACTGTGTCCACCATTCGCAATTTGAGAAACCCACCCATACTAACGCACAATGCCGGCTCAACAAGCATATGAAAGACAGTGCAGGATCTGAAAGCAAGGGGAAGAGTTCCATGAGGAAATTCTCCGAGCAAAAGCCAGAAGCTGAAAAAGAAGACAGTGAATCGGACACTGATGAAAAAATCCAGGAACAACAGCGAAAAGGCAAGCCTAAGTTTCCGAGAGTTGACGGAGAATGCAACCTAACTTTCCTGGCAACTCCTTCAGCAAAGGTGGCAAAGAGAACGCTTCGAGAAATAAACGCGGTTGTTCCGGCAACCCCGAAATTCTTGAAGTACTCAAACACACCAATTACCTGGGATCAGTCTGATCATCCCGGAAACATCTCAGAACCCGGCACGCAAGCTCTAGTTGCAAGTCCTATTGTTCAAAACACTAGGCTAAAAAGAGTGCTGATGGATGGAGGATCCAGCATTAACATAATGTACCTGGATACATTGAAGCATCTACGAATCTCCGAGACCCAGCTCAATCATAGCAACATACGTTTTCACGGCATCGTCCCTGGCAGACAAGCACGATCCCTAGGAGAAATTTCCCTAGATGTAACCTTCGAAGAGAAAGAACATTTTCGTCAGGAAAAAGTATCCTTCGAGGTTGTGTCGTTCGAAAGTGTGTATCATGCAATACTCGGACGTCCAGCTTTCTCCAAATTCATGGCAAGATCATGTTATATCTATAACAAGCTGAAGATGCCAGGTACAAAAGGAGGAGTAGTCAACATAAAGGGAGACTTCAAATTGGCGAACGAGCTGGAAAAAGGAAACACCCTTTGTGCAGAAAAAGTGATAGCAAAGGAAGAACTGAAGGAGCTGGCAAAACAAGTATCGCCGACAGAAATGCCGGCAGGAAAAGAAAGGCGAAAGCCGGCAGACTGCTTCAAAGCTTCCGAGAATAGAAGACAGGTTATCCTAGATCCTAAAGATCCGACAAAGTTTGTCGTAGTAGGAACTGGGACGACCGACAAATAGGAAAGCGAGCTCATCAAGTTCCTCCGTGAGAACTGGGACATTTTTGCATGGTGTCCAGCTGACATGCCAGGCGTACCCGGGGAAATTGCTGAGCATCAAATCAAGGTGATTACAGGATCTAAACCCGTCAAACAAGGTCTCCATCAATTTGACGGAAGAAGACAAAAGGCTATTGGCAAGGAAATTATCCGGCTATTGGCAGCTGATTTTATCCGGGAAGTTATACATACCGAATGGTCTACAAATCCAGTATTAGTTCCGAAGAAAGATAATACTGTTCTTAGAATGTGTATAGATTACACCGGCCTGAACATATTGTGTCCAAAAGATAGATTCGCGTTACCGCGAATCGATCAAATAATAGATGTCACTGCTGGCTCTGAGCTTTTATGCTTTTTGGACACTTATTCCGGGTACCATGAAATACGTATGAAGGAAGAAGATCAAATCAAAACCTCCTTCATAACCCCGTATGCAACGTACTACTACATAACCATGCCTTTTGGCCTGAAGAACACATGTGCAACTTACCACTGTTGCATGCAACGATGTTTGCATAGTCAGATTGGCAAAAAATTTCACGTTTACGTGGATGACATTGCCGTCGTTTCCAAGGAAAAAGACACACTTCTTGAAGATTTGGGAGAAACCTTCGAAAAATTACGCACTTATAAAATGAAGTTGAATCCATTAAAGTGCGTATTCGGGGTTCTCTTAGGAAAACTTCTTGGTTTCATCGTTTCTCACAGGGGAATAGAAGTAAACCCGGAAAAGATCAAGGCAATCCTAAACATCTCAAGGGATACATGCGTAAAAGATGTACAACAATTGACGGGTTCTCCAGCTGCCGTAGGTAGGTTTATTAGCCGGCTAGGAGACAAATTTCTGCCATTATACAAATTGTTGAACAAATCCGACAAATTTGCATGGACAGAAGAGGCAGATGCAGCATTAACCCAGATAAAAGAAACCTTGATGAAAGCAACGATTTTGGCATCCTCAAAAGACGAAGAACCCATGTTATTGTACCTCACAGCAACAAACAGGGTTACCAGCGCAGTAATAGTTGTGGAAAGGCGGAAAGACGAGCAAAGCATACCAGATCAACATCCGGTATATTATGTAAGTGAAGTCTTTTCCGAGTCCAAACAAAGGTACCCACACTATCAAAAACTGGCATATGGCGTATTTTTCGCATCTCGAAAACTTCGTCATTATTTCCAAGGACATTCCATAATAGCGGTATGCAAAGCACCACTAGGGGATATTATCAACAATGCGGACGCAACAGGACGAGTAGCCAAATGGGGCATCGAGTTGGCTGCGTTCGACATTAAGTACCAACCCTGGACGGCAATAAAATCCAAGGTGTTGGCAGATTTCCTTGCTGATTGGATAGAAGCAATGGAAAACACACCAATGCCGGAGTCGGAATACTGAGTTATGCACTTTGATGGATCCAATATGAAAGAAGGCGCTGGAGCTGGTGTAGTCCTAAAATCCCCCAAGGGAGACACAATGGAGTATGTACTACAAATACACTTCAACGCCAGCAATAATGTGGCAGAATACGAGGCTTTGCTTCATGGCTTGCACATTGCAAAAGAAATAGGTGTCAAGCGCATCTTATGCTATGGTGACTCAGATTTGGTACAACATCAGCTCAACCAAACATGGGACGCCAAAAGCCCCATCATGGCTGAATATCGGAGAACGGTGGACGAGTTTGCAATCTGCTTCCTAGGATTTGAAGTACTTCACGTCAAAAGGGAAGAAAACTGGAACGCGGATGCATTAGCCCGCATGGGATGGGAAGGAGTGAAAACCCTACCGCCAGGTGTGTTTGTCCAGCATTTGCACGAACCATCCATAAAAGGTGGAGATGTCGACTATCCTCTCATTTCCGAGGCAATCGAAGTCTTGCTCGTTAACCCGGATTGGACAATTCCATATATAAACTTCTTAGTAGATCAAAAGTACCCGGATGGAGCAGACGAGGTCTTGCAAAGACAAATAAAACGTCGATGCAAAGGATACACAGTAATCAACGATTGCCTGTATAAACGCAGTACTACCAGAATTTTTCTGCGATGTATTTTGCCAGAAGAAGGACGAGAAATCCTGCAAGAAATCCATGCTGGAGATTGCGGACATCATGCTCAATCAAAAATCATAGTCAAAAAAGCATTCCGTGCAGGGTTTTTCTGGCTAACAGCCGAGACAGATGCCGAACACATAGTAAAAACATGCGCCGGCTGTCGGTATTACGCCAAGCAGACGAGTATGCCAGCCCAAGCACTCAAAACTATCCCTATTACATGGCCGTTTGCGGTCTGGGGGCTAGATATGATGGGACCATTCAAAACTAAGAGATGGACTTACACATCTACTCGTTGCAGTGGATAAGTATACCAAGTGGGTGGAGGCAAAACCCATCAAAAAGCTTGATGGTGTAACTGCTAGAAATTTCATCATTGACGTAGTCATGAGATACGGCGTTCGACACAGTATAATAACCGACAACGGGACAAATTTCTCCATTGGAGAGCTGGCAAAATATTTACGAAAAAGGGAATTCGCCTAGATCTTGCATCTGTGGCACACCCGCAATCCAATAGTCAGGTTGAAAGAATGAACAGCTCAATCCTGCAAGGAATACGCCCAAGACTCGAATCTCCTCTTCATAGAGCAGCTGGAGCATGGGTGGAAGAATTACCCTCTGTGCTTTGGAGCATTCAAACGATGCCAAAAAGTTCAGCAGGGTAAACCCCGTTTTCCTAGTTTATGGTGCGGAAGCAGTTCTTCCAACGGACATGATCCATGATAGCCCAAGAGTGCAGGCTTTCGATGACTCGGATGCCGAAAGCGCACGACAGGATACCGTCGATCTCTTAGAAGAAGAACGAGAACTTGTGCTTCAAAGATCTGCCATCTATCAGTAAGGTTTACGACGTTACCTTAGTCGGAAAATCAGGCATTGTTCTTTTAAAGAAGGTGACCTAGTGCTAAGATTGGTGCATCAAGAAAGATAGATGATGAACTAGGGGAGACCAAAAGACCCTGGAGCATCCAGCAGTTACGTCCCTTCTATACTTAGTTCAGTTTCTATGTAAACATCTTTGAGATCATGAAATAAAGATGTCGGAATTCTTACGTCTATGTTTTTACATGTATATTATAGTATAAAGCATAATTCCGTCTTATCTATTTCCCAATGATCTTTCAAAATACTCAATGTTAACCCGAATTGTGCCTGCATGCTCGGCGTTAAAAAACTGAATGATTTTCAGCCTAAAATAGCTTAAGGAAACTCAGTTTGTGCCTGCGTGCCTGAGTTTCATTCAAAAAAAAATTCCTTAATGTTCTCTAAGTATTATCTGATTGTTTTTATGCTGGGTCGCTGGAGCTAGTAAGTAAAAATGCCTTTAGTATGATCCATGTTTCCGAGTTTAGACTGATTGGTTAGACCCAGTCACTTGGCATGAAGATTAAAATACTATCGAGCCGTTTCAAACACTAAGGACAGTTAAAGCATATAAACCATAGAACTTAGAAGATAAAGGAATAAAAAACCGGAAAACTTGCAAAGGACTTAAATAAGATTGCTGCAAAAGGCGGAGTACTTGTTCATACAAAAGAATAGAAAGCATTAAAATAAGTTTACATTGTAAGTTCAGTAATGCTTCTATTTTCCTATCTATCTACCTAGGTATGGGAAATTTCCTTCAGGCATCCGAGTCATCTTTACTGCTGGATTCCTTAGGAACTTCTGGGATGTCTTCTTCCGGGTAGAAGATGGAGACGTTCACCATGGAGGCAATCTTGGTGGCGTGACCTTTGATCTCATCAAAGATGCTGGCCCGCTGCGTCTTCGTGTATCCTTGTGGGATGCCAGATGCCACGCGCCAAGATTTGGCAGATGGGTAGTGCATGTGCATGAGCCCTAGAGCCATGCGCGCACCACCACGTGCCGCGGAGCGCAAGGTGGATTCCCTGGACTCCGCCACCTCCACGATAGCTCCTGAAAGTTTTTCAACTTCCGAGAACTCCCCAGTCCTTGCGGGAAGGAATTTGTTGACAAACAACATTCCCGCAGCCTTAATTGCGGTAAATACCTTCCCAAAGGCTCGTATTTTCTCAATCCGAGTAAGCGCTGGGTCATCTCCTGTTCTCAGAAAAAAAACACCAAAGTGTTAGAGAAAAAACAGAGAAAGAATACAAAACATGGAAAATCCGGTAAAGATAAATTACTTACCAAGAATTTTGTCCATCTCGGGTCCTTCCTCCGGGAGCAGGGTCAAGGCGTTCTCCAAATATCGGATGGTCGCCTTGTCCTTGGCAGCTTGATTGGAGGCATTGGACTCGGCAATGCCGACATCCAGCTGGCTGGCCTCCAGTTCCTTCTGCAACTTCATATTCTCCTTATGAACTTCCAGATTTTCACGGTGGAGGTTCTCGGCATTGCGGACATCTTCAGCAATTTGCTTGTCTTTCGCCAAAGAAGCTGAAAAGCAAGAAAACAAGACGAGTTAGAAAACTCGGAAAAGTACTTAGAAAAAAAATCATACAACTGGTAGCAGAGAAACTTCTTACCTGCTGTTTCTTTCAGCTGATGCTGAGAGGACACCAGTTCCGCCTCCTTAACATCAAGAATAGAGAGAAGGTTTTTCACCTCCTTATTCTTGATGGTAAATTTGTTGAAAACTTCCAGGTTTATGCTTTCAGCGGTTTGGTGAAACACGGAAAAGAGACAAAATGCTTAAGTTAATAACAAGCATAAAAATGAAGAAAAGCATTAAGTTAAAAGCATGCATTTGACTTATTGCTTGAGGGCTAGAGACATTACCTGGCTCATCCGCTGTAAACCTGACAAGTTTTCGTTGAATTCATTTGCATATTCTGCAAAAAGAATACCAACATGGTGAAGGCCATCATGGATGACATGCCGAGATGAAAATACGAAGTTATTTCTGACAATTAGTCCACCTTGAGGCCAAATACGGATCAGAGGAGCAGGAGCGAAGAACTTCTGAGCCCATGGACGAATGTATCCGAGTTCGTCGAAGGGTTCCTCCTTTACCTTGAATTCCCCGTTGAAAGTAGGAATGGGCTCCTCCTCAGGTATACGAGAAGGACCGCCCATGTTCGGCTCCGCCCTTTCCCTCGCATCCGTCTCAGATGCAATAGGTTGGCTGGTCGGCAGTGGGTATACCTCCGGCTTTGCAGACTTATCCTCTCCCCCAAGAGTAACTGGGGTAGGAGGAGCTGCAGCTGGAGATGGCCCTCCGTTGCTGACAGTGGCCTTATGCTTCTTCAGTTTATTTGATTTCAAAGAAGTTGGAGCAAGGCTGAAAGGGGAAAGGAGGAACAAAAATCCGAGAGATAAATATCCCGAGAAACCAAAACAGCTTATGCAACAAAAAGCAGGCAAAAGTATAAAATACCCAGAGAGTTACCTGGCTGTAGCAACGGGAACTCCGTGAAGATTTACCACTTCCTCAATGGTTACTGGCCTCTTGCGCTTCCGACCGTCGTAAAAGTTGGCATGTAATTCGTCAAGCTCGGCGTCAGTCGCAAGATCCTCTTCCGTAAGGTCATCGAACTATGGAAATGAACAAATATCCGATTAAGTCAGGAAATCGGGGAAAGATAAAAATCCGAGAAATTGCCCAAAGGAGAAGAATGCATTACCCTGGGAACCGGGTTTTCTTCGTGATATATCCCCAGGCTTTCCTCATATTGATCGCGGGTAGCAACCAAATGGTTGATCCGCTTCTTGAAGTCTCTTTTTGAGAAAGCCTTGTCCGTTCCTCTCATCTCGTCTTCTAGACCCTTGTATTCGCAAAGAAGCCGGGTTCGGTGCGCAAGAGGTTGGATACGACGTCCGAACCAACACAAGACTGTATCGGTTCCGGTAAGAGGAGGTTTTGACGAGGTGAGCTTGGCGATGCGCCGTTTGATTTTCATCAGATCGTCCGACAAAGTCTGTACTGCTTCTGCAGCCAAGTTGTCTTGGGGAATAGCAGCAACGTTGACAAATGGAGGAACCCTGGTTTGTTTTCCAGGAAATGGGAAGTCTTGATGATAAAAGAAAGAACCCGTCCAGAATTTGACGGATTCTGATGTTTTTATTTTCGGGAACCAATCTTCCCTGAATCAACGCAGGGTAAAAGATATGGTTCCACAGGTTGGAAGAGCGCCCTCTGTAGGGTTTCGCTTAATTCCAAAGCAATATTGCCAGAAATCTAATCTAGGTGCTATCCCTAAATACCCTTCAAAAAGGGCTTGGAAGTCGGCTAGATATAGAATAGAATTCAATGGTAGGTTGTGGGGCTGGATATCGTAAAGGCTAAGAACTTCGGGGAAGAAGGCGGAAGGTGGGATTCCCATACCTCTAGCAATGTGTGAGGTTAGAAGAACTTGTTCCCCGACTCTGGGCAAAGGCTCAGACTCCTCTTCCTCATGACGCCATTTGCCTTCCACGATCAACCCCTCCTTCTCCATCGTCGGAAGAAGAGAGGGAGGAATATTGCACCGGCTCCAGTTGCCGGCACTTTCGTCCTCAGCTCCGGCGGCGGCGTGCGTAGAGGCACGCTCCTCTTCGACGAGAGTGATCTTTTCCTCTGCCGTTTCGGGAGCGAGAGGCAGAGGCGGCGCGGAAGAAGATGCGGCCAGGTTATCGGCCGCGAGATGCAGATCCTCGCGGGCCTGGCCACCGGAAGATTTCTCCGGCACGTCGACGGTGGCGCGGCTCGGCGAATCCACCAGTGGATCCATGGTATTAATTATGTCGTCGATGTCCGTGGCGATGGAGCGTTCCGGAGATGCGCGTGGTGAGTCCATTTTCTGGCGGCGCGACGAGGACTTCGGGCTCTCCGATGAGAAGTCCAGGAACGGCGCTGGCGCTTGTACGGGATCGAGCTCTGCTCTGCTCTCACTGAGGCTCGGGGACTATGGCGCTTGGGGCTTGAAGGTGAGAGGAGAGTGCAAGGTTTGCCGGAAGGGATGAAGTGGGATATTTATAGCCGGAAATCCATTACGATACGTGCTAACGGATCTTTTGACCGTTGGATGCTCAACGCGTGTCACTCGCCGGAAAATCCGGGAAATGAATCGACATGTGATTATTGCTATCTCCACGTTCCCGCGAGAATCTGTCAGAGATACGTTTCAGGGTTTCACACTCAAAACCCAAATGTTCCTGACATCAGTATGATTTGAGCGCTGACGTAGGAACTTCCTTCTCCACAAAGGTTCATGGAAGAAAAGACGGATTTTCCGAAATCCAAGTTCCGCGTTATAGCATGATTTGAAGGAAAAGAAGAATCAAGACAGAAAGCCGACATTTCTTGGAGAGAATGCAAATTTGACGAAAGACGGCGAATTGAAGTCTTAATCCTTCTTGGGGGTTGTTGTCGGATATATACCAATTAGGGGAATATCAGATGGTGCTCTAAAGTGCCGGATTACCAGGGTGGCCTAAATGGTAATGGATTACGGTCCATTGGGCGGCCCAGTAAGCTGACACGCAGAAGCCGGATTCTAGAAGAACCCGGACCACGTCCCACGTGGTACGGCTTGGAGTAGAAGGAGGATTCCTTGCCTTCCAAGTTAGGACATATCGTACTCTTCTAGGTTTCCTATTTTGTAAGCCCTAATCCGGCTATTATATAAAGCCGGACGGGAGATAAGAAAGATAGATAAGAAGCTAGAGGCTAACTCGCCAAGAGGTTGTCGAGTAGCTAAACCTAACTCACATTGTACTATGTATACTTCAGGCTTCAGCCCTGATTAGTGAGATTGCAGGAGTAGGAACGCCGCCAAGTTGCGACGTACTGAACCTGGGTAAAACCCTGGTGTCATTGTTCGTCATACGATCACGTCCCCCACCTCTCTATCGGTAGTCTCATGGCACCCCCGTCTATGAATTTTACTACGATGTCTCGACAAACATAAAAAAATAGTTTACTTTATAGCTTTTATTTATTTCCTTGCTTTTATTTCGCTAGAATGAGTATTCCTGAAGTTGAGGTTCGTTCTTTTAGGAAACATGGGGGAGAGAGTTTAAAAGATGCTTGGTATAGTATAAATGATGCTCATAATAAGTGCACAAAAAAAATATTCTACCTTGATACTCCTGAGGAATTTTTATGTTGGTATTACTGGCTGGTATAGGTATGTGTTAGATACTCTTACGGGTGGAATTTTCTAGGATCTCCTGCCTTGGAAGCTTGCAATTTGATTGAAAGTTTGGTAGGAGCACCACCCACTATAACTCTTTGGAAATGAACATACCAATTTTCCTTGGTAATGCTAGGAAAGTTAATGAATCAATAATAACTATTGATAAAAGAATCACTCCTCTAGAAGCTAGCAACACTCATGATGATCAAAATTTTAGGATCGGTAAACTAGATGAGGCTATGGAAACTTTAAGCTCAAAATTTTCATCTATTATATTAAAAAATAAAACTTTAATGGGAAAGGAGCAAATATTCATGTATGTTCCCAAGATAACTAAACCTAAATCTCAATATGTGCTGAAAATTGCTAAATCAATTAATGAAAATAAGAGTGACCTTCATGTTGAATCTTCAGAAACACTTAGAGTTCCTATTGCGGCAAATAATGATTTGTAGGAAGTTATAAATGTTGACGATTCTTCACTTGAAAATACTTGAGTTGCTTTCTATGCCTAGCTGAAAGGCGTTAAAGAAAAGCGCTACCGGGAGACAACCCGTTTTATTTCTCTGTTTTCAACCAGTTTTTCCTTGTTTTCTTTTGTGTGCTTTGCACCTGGGTGTTGTCTATTTCCTTAGAAACCCCTCTATATCTTTTATTTTGTGTTTTTGTTGAGCCAAGTAAAGCCTCCAGTGGAAAGTTGCGACTATATTTCGGATTTCTGCGCAAGAAACAGACTTTTGTTGTCCACTGTTAAATTCGTATAAAATCACAGAAAATTGAAAATGACCTATGCTTTTTTGTGCTTAATCCTGGGATGTATATGCAACTTTTCTTAGTTGACGACTTTTTGATTTGAGCAACAGAAGATTTTCGAAAAAAATCATCTTTACCTGCCAATAATTGCATTGCATCTTAATCTTTTTTTTTGGCGTTCTTTTGAGAAAAAAGAGTTTTAAAAGAAGTTGTGGCAGTAGCTAATGTGTTTCTGAGTGTTAGTCTTGTGTTGAAACTTAACCATGTGAATTTATTATTTCGATTGCATTAACGTTGCTAATGAAGATTGTGAGAAGTTTAGTGTGAAGGAAGTTTTCAAGGGTCAAGAGAAGAGGATGATATGACGTGATCAATAAGAGTGAAGAGCCTAAGCTTGGGGATGCCCCGCTGGTACATCCCAGAAAATTCCAAGAAGACTCAAGCGTCTAAGCTTGGTGATGCCCAAGGTATCTCTTTCCTCATTGATAAATTATCAGGTCACTTCTAGTGAAACTATATTTTTATTTGGTCACATCTTCTGTGCTTTACTTGGAGCGTCTTTTATTTTTGCTTTCAGTTTGTTTTTATTTTTGCAATCAGGTCACCTGCATTTATTTAGCTCCTGTTTTACATGCATCTCTTATCAGAGCTGTTAGTTTTAGTAGTGTTATGTGAGTACTCTCATGTTTGCTTGCTGTATCATAAAGATTATTTTTGTTAAAACATATCTTGTACGGTGTTTGTTGGGAAAAGAAACTGCTGCTTGAAGTATAATTTATAACAGTGCAAGTAGAAGCTTGTATAGACTGTGGCTAGAACTTTTTCAAGCCATGCTAAATGTTATTTTAGTTTTAAAGCCTTATGGTTATTGAGTAACATAAATAGCCTAAAATAGCTGAGAGTGTTTCATACGCCATTGAAAGATTTATGAGTTGTTCTTGTCATAGTAAAGCATAAATTTATGGTATTCTCTTTCGAATGTTTTATTTGGTTGACTTGGCGCATGCTCACACCATGTTTATGACTATTAACCAGTCATGAATAGCCTCCATGACCACTTAGTTTTTGAACTTGTGATACCGCTTATGCTTTAATTAATGATGTTTATGTCGCTATGCATGATTATGGCTCTTATGCTCTCTTGATTTGTCGCTCCCAGTCTTCTGCTAGCCTCCACCTGTACTGAGTATGAGCTCTACTCGTGCATCCAACTCCCTTAAACCAAAGTTTCCCCATTGTGTCCACCATACCTACCTACATGTGGTATTTCACTGCCACTCCAAGTAAATTTCTCATGTGCTACCTTTAAAACTTTTAAAATTACTCCTGTTTTGTGTTCTTGTTTTTGCTCATGAGGACGTCAATGGAGAATCTTTATCTCACTTGTTGATTGGATTTCACACCCTGGACTAGTGGCTTCATCCGCTTATCCAAATGATAGAAGAGCTGGCAGCGGGGTTCCCAGCCCCAAATTAATGCAAACAAATTCTCTTCACTATTTCACCCCTGATTTATCAGTCAAAGCATAATTGTGTAAACAAAAGAGAAAGAGGGGATGACCTTCTACCCAGATGTGTCCTTCATATGGGAGCCGCTCTTGTGAATACAGTTGGCTTGTGACGTAATGTATTTTGTGTTTACCATTCTTTGAAATTAACATACACCTCTCCTAAAATATAGACACTCCTCCATGGTATGTGACTGTTTGCAGGCACCCGAGGATTCAGTTAGCCATGGTTTTTGAAATATGGATGGGAGGAGTGTCAAACTTTTAATACCTCTGTGTAATAAAATAAAAATCTCTAGCACATGAGTGATCCCTGCTTCCTTCCGTGAAGGGCATTTCTTTTACTTTTATGTTGAGTCTCCATCTTCTAACTTTATGCACATTTGAGAGAGAATTTTTGCCATTATGAGTTCTATGTGCATTTGTCCCATAAACATCAATAATTGATTCATGATGTGATATTCTTTGTTCTTAAATTATTTTCTCTAGTCTTCCTCATGAACTTTGAAGGTGTCCTGGCATTTATGTTTTGTCCCACTCATAAGGACTAGAGAAATGCCACTTTTCCATGCTTTCTCTATACTTGGAACAAACGTTTATCTTTCTTCGCATTATTATTAATGATCCTTTTTGAGATACTCTTCACGATACGAAGTGATTGTTATGCTTTGTTTTTAAAGTTCTATTTATCATGTTTGTGTTTGAAGTTCTATGATCTCATCTTACATATTCTATAACATTATAATGATCAAGTTTATGTTAGTAGCATGTCATCTCAGAAATTATTGTGTTTTACCGTTTACCTACTCGAGGATGAGTAGGAACTAAGCTTGGGGATGCTTGATACGTCTCCAACGTATCTATAATTTCTGATGCTCCATGGTAATATTATGTCAATTGCTACATGTTTTCACCCTTCTTTATAGCATTTTTACACGTTTTCTGGGACTAACCTATTAAAAAGATGCCAAGTGCAAGTTCCCTGTTTTCTGCTATTTTTTATTTCAGAAAAGTTATTCTGGAAATATTCTCGGAATCGGGCCCTACAAAGCCCGAAGTGCCTATTTTCCCCGGAAGCATCCAGAAGAACGAAGAGGTGTCGAAGAAGGGCACCAGGGGGGCACACCATGGGGTGGCGCGCCCCCCTTGGCCGCGCCAGCTGGTGGTGTGGCCCCCCAGGGCTCCACCGCCTTTGCCCTTTCGCCTATTTAATCCCCCCGGATGGAAAACCCTAGGCACCTGATCAAATATCCCCGAAAAGTTCCGCAGCCGCCGTCGCCATCAATCCTAGATCAGGGGGGTTCTGAAGCTGTCTCCCGGCACCCTACCGGAGAGGAAATCATCACCGAAGGCTTCTCCATCACCATGCCTGCCTCCGGAGTGAGGCGTGAGTAGTTCATCCTTGGACTACGGGTTCATAGAAGTAGCTAGATGGTTGTATTTTCCTCATATGCCTCCATGTTTAGATCTCGTGAGCTGCCTAACATGATCGAGATTGTTCGTATGTAATTTTATATGACGTGTTTGCTGGGATCCGATCAATATTGAACTTATGCCAAGTTGATTATAGTCTTTATTGCATATGTTATTTGTGATCTTGCATGATTTCCGTTGCTAGTGGTTGCTCTGGACAAGTAGTTGCTAGTGACTCCAAGAGGGAGTATTTATGCTCGATAGTGGGTTCATGCCTCCTTTTCGCTTGTGCTCGAGTGACAGAAACGTGACGGAGGAGGATGTGTTGTTGCCACTATGGAGAAAACAGTGGTGTGAGTGCCCGCGTGTACAATCATTGCTTACTTTACACACATTGTTTAATGCAATTATCTATTGCTTGCAACTTAATACCTAAGGGGGTTTGGATGATTACATGAGGGTGGATTATTAGTCATAGATGTAGTTGGATTACGGTCTATGTATATTGTTGTAATGCCCGCACTAAATACCATAGTAGTCATCATGTCATGAATGTGCACTACGGTGCAACCTTTATTTGTCTTGCCCAGCTGTAATTTGTTCACCCAGCATGCTATCTTTTAGGGAGAGACACCACTACTGAAACTATGAACCCCGGTCATTTTCCTACACTGTTAACAAACCACTACAATTTCCTGCTTTCTTTACTTACTGCAAGCATACACCATTTCCCACACTATACTTCTAATCTTTGTTTTCAGCAAGACCAGTTAGATTGACAACCTCACTGTACCGCTGGGACAAAATATTTTGGTTATGTTGTGTGTAGATTCCACGTTTTTGCTGACACCGATGAGGGGCCATCACCACCGTAAGTGGCATCAACCTTCCAAACATCCTCTTCCTCCTACTGGATTGATAACCTTGGTTCTTAACCGAGGGAAATTCTTACCGCTTGCTCATCACACCCTCCTCTTAGGGTTCCCAACACACCATCCATAGGAACAAGGATTCCTGGCACCATCAAGGTGTAGCATGGAATTTTATGTAGCCATCGCAAGCATCATTGCACACGATCCAAATTATTACAAGAATAAATCATGTGCATGTATGTCTGTGCTCCCAACTTGTGTCTTAGCCTAGCTTGTTGCTGTCTCCGACACTCCCTGTCGCGACGCGCAGTGTAGAAATGTCGATGAGCCCTAGGCCCCCAGCCGCCTTCGCAGATGCCGAGCACGCCGGCGGCCTCGACCGTGCGTCAACAACCGACATCCTCGAACGCCTCCTTTGGCCAAGCAGCACCGGTAGGAGCAGCAGGTGCTGTCGGGAGCCGGAGTTTGTGGTGGTGGTTGCCAGGACGGCGGGGACGAGCAGTAGCCACGACGACCATGGTCGTGGACGGGGTGGATCTATACTCCGACGGGGCACAACATCCGAAGAAGAATGACCGACCAGGACAGAGAAGGAGCAGCTAGGAGGGCGCCGCTGGTTGGTGGTGGCCGGTGCCGAAGGGGATGGGAGGAGTGGGCCGGCGACAATGGAGGCGACGGTGCACCCTGCTTCTTCGTCGGGTCTAACTTGGGGATTTCTGTTTTTTTAGCGAATTTTGCGATTTCTGTTAGACGGTGTTTCACTCTCGGACCAGAACAAATCTTCCGTCTTGGCCCACATGTTTATTTCTCGGGCTAGCAACCTTTCACCATCTTAGGCCAATGCCCATCTGCGGGATGAGGAGAACATGCACTAGTACAAAACTTACTGGTCATAGATTTACCGCTATGAAGCTACTTTTGACTCTTTTCGGCTAGATAATTTTAGAGTTTTCAATGTGCTTTGGCTGCTCAGTTTTTCTCATTGATCTAATTTGTTTGTTCCTCATACAATGATATGTGGTGAGAGTACAAAATAAAAAAAATGCTCTGCTGAACCTGTGCCTTGTAAGATGTTCTAATTGAAATAGATGATACCCCGTGCGTTGCGACATGATTCTTTTAGTGAAGTATTAGAATAAAAATCCATAGAGATATCTGAAAAAACTTTCAAGCGAAGCAGATCATTTCACTATTTGAATATCAATACAACATTTATTACATGATCCAAGAACTCAATGAGTAGGAGAATACCTTCCTTAATGCTCCCTTCACTGAAGAAGAGATTAGGAAGGCAGTCTTTTCGATGCAACATAATAATAAGGTGGCATGTCCGGATGGTTTTCCGGCAGAATTTTACCAACATTTCTGGGAGGTCATCGAGAATGATTTACTAGAATTGTTTGGATGCTTGCACGCGGGTCAACTAGGTCTGTTTCGCCTAAACTTTGGGGAAATCGTTTTGTTGCCTAAGATTCTGGATGCATAAAGGATACAACAATACATACCTACCTGCCTCCTAAATGTTAGCTTCAAAATCTTTACAAAAGTTACAACTATCCGGTTGAATGCAGTGGCCGATCATGTGGTGAAACCTACACAAACTGCTTTTATGCAGAGTAGGAATATCCTACACGGGATTGTGGTTTTACACGAGACTGTTCATGAGATGCATACAAGGAAGCTAAACGGTGTACTTTTTTAAATTGACTTTGAAGAGGCCTACGATAAAATTAATTGGTCGTTCCTGCAACAAACTCTGAGAATGAAAGGTTTCTCTGATGAGTGGTGTGCTATGATCCATAGTTTTGTGTCTCGTGGTAGTGTTGCTGTTAAAGTCAACGATGATGTCGGCAAATACTTTCCAGACTAAAAAGGGATTGAGGCAAGGTGATCCATTATCTCCGATACTTTTAAATATTATGGCTAATATGTTAGTGATCATGATGAACGAGCTAAAGAAATCGACCTAATTGAAGGATTGGTTCCTCACCTTGTGGATGGGGGAATATCTGTACTTCAATATACAGACCATACAATTATTTTTATGAAACATGATCTAGAGAAAGCAAAAAAAATCTGAAGTTAATTCTATCAGCGTTCGAGCAATTATCTAGATTAAAATTAATTTTCATAAAAGTGAATTGTTTTGCTTTGGCGAAGCCCAGGAAGCAATTGCTCAATATTCTGACCTTTTTGGGTGTAAGCAAGGTCAGTTTCGTATCCAGTATTTGGGTACCCCAATACACTATAAGAGACTAACTAATGTGGAATGGAAATATGTTGAAGATCGACTACAGAAAAGGCTCGCGAGTTGAAAAGGAAAACTATTATCCTTAGGTGGAAGATTGGTCCTCATAAACTTAGTCCTGACGAACATGGTACTGTATATATATGAAATCATTCTTCTAGTTACCTAAATGAGTCTTGAAGAAGTTAGACTACTTCAGATCGAGATTATTTTGGCAAGGGGATAGTGAAAAGAAGAAATATCGACTGGCAAGATGGGATGTGGTGTGCCGACCCAAAGATCAAGGAGGGCTGGGGATTCATGAACTTCAGGTAAAAAACTCAGCTCTTCTAAGTAAATGACTTTTTAAGCTGCTTACAGAAAATGGTGTTTGGCAAACCCTTCTAAAGAGAAAATACATCATCACAAAAGCGCTTTCACAGGTTACTTGCAAACCAGGTGATTCTTATTTTTGGGCTGGCCTAATGGCGTCTAAGAAACATTTCTTTCGCTATGGGGAATTTAACATAAAGGATGGATCTCATATACGGTTTTGGGAGGATCAATGGTTAGGAAATGCCACCCCCCAAGAATAGTATCCGACACTATACAATATTGTTCGTCATAAAGGGGATACGTTAGCTACGGTAATGCAAACATATCCACCAAATGTGACGTTCAGACGGGATGTTGTTGGACCAAGATTGCAATCTTGGAAGGTTCTGCTGGATAGATTGGCTTCGATCCAACTATCACAGGGCACCGACAAGTTTCGTTGGAGTTTAACTAAAAATGGTAAGTTCTCGGTTGACTCCTTGTATAGGGCATCGGTCCATTATGGAGTGCCAGTCGATAATAATAAATAAATATGGCGCATGAAGGTTCATGTGAAGATGAAAACCGTTGCATGGTACCTTCGTCGGGGTGTCATATTAACTAATGATAATCTTGTCAAGCGCAACTGGCATGAGAGTACAAAGTGTGTTTCATGTCCTATGGATGAGACTATAAGACACTTATTCTTCGACAACGTATTTGCGCGTTCTATATGGTCAACAATCCAAATGGCTTCAAACCTATATCCTACAACATCCGTTGCAAATATTTTTGGCAATTGGTTGAATGGAATCGTTAAAAGGTTTAAAACTATGTTTAGGGTTGCAGCGCTAGCAGTTATATGGTCGCTCTGTCTATGTAGGAATGAAAAACTTTTTAATGATAAAATTTTCTCTTATTTGCAGGTTCTATTCCGTTGCATAGGTATTCTTTGTCCGTGGTGCATATTACAGTGGGCCGAGTATCGAGGTCTTTCTACGGAGGCGTGTGCACGACTGGAAAAAGTGGCGAAGGATATTTTTATCCCACATGGATGGCCGCTTGATCTACGGATCTCTGCCACATAGGCGAAGGTTTGATTCATAATTGATTGTAATCGGCGTGTTTCTTCCGTTTGTCTACTTTTATTTTCGTTTTGTTGGTCGTGTGCATCTTGTTATGCAGAAGCCGGGTGTAATACTTAAACCTTTTTAAGTAATAAAGCCCACTATAAAAAAAAGAACTCAATGAGTGATTGGTAACTATTTGTTTCTTTCAAGATATTTTTGTCATCAGAATGACAATAGTGACATGTCCTTTTCCATGTTTGAAAAATGATGATAGATCCAAGTATGCTTGCAATAAAAATTGATGTTGTGGTCATATACTGTCTCTTAGCCTTTTGTATTGCCTTGTACATCTTGAGATCTTATATGTGTCGATGAGTTGAAGGTGGAAGTACATATGCAGTGGTCCGTAAGGCATTACTGTATCATGAGACAAAGCTACATACACTTATAGAAACCCCCCTTTTATCCCGGTTTTAAGGGCCTTTTGTATCGGTTGCACAATAGGGATGGGGCAGCCAGGACAAATGTCGCCCCATTTGTCCCGGTTGTGTTAAGAACCGGGATGAATGGGTCGTCCACGTGGACGCTGAGGGATGGCCCCTGGCTAGGACCATTCGTCCCGGTTCTTAACAGGAACCAGGATGAACACCCCCGCTGTGGGGGCAGCATTTTGGCCCTTTTTCTGTCGCAGGTGAAAATTATATATATATTTCTATTTCTTGTTTTCTTTTTAGGGTTTGGTCTATTATATTCCATTTTATTAGCCGACACCAGGAGGAAGAAAGTACTCTTTCCCCCTGTCATTGATGTCCCAATCAATAATATGTACGAGGGCCCCCGAGCGATGCGGTCAGGGCAACCTCCATCGTAGTGGGCACCGTGGGAGAAGAGGCTGCCCCCACAGATTGGGAAGTGGACGTGACGCTCTTTTTCAAACTGGCACGGACCGGGGGGGGGTCCTGAGCCACCATGATTTTTTTTATTGTATTCCATTTTAGTAGAATGTACAAGTATACATGGTGATCGCATTAGAATATACTTGAAAAATATACAAGTAAGTACACACCATGACTCGAATATACAAGTAAGTACTATGCATCAAGGTATTATTTCCCACAAGTACTCGAATACACCACCACATTCACCATGACTCAAATATACAGGTAAATACTATGCATCTAAGAATTTGAGTGTCAAATTGTGAAAGAGTGATACCATTCCCCCTGGCTTTAGGACCTACGCATCTAAGAATCCATAAATTTCCTCTTGAATTGCTCGTATGTGATCCCTTGGTAGAAGACCGGCCCGCAGCCGTTCGATCTAATATAAAGAAGAGTGGTCAATATATAAGGAACTATCAATAGATGGTAATAATATAAAAGTGATGGTTGACGTACACAAATTTTTTCAAAATCTCTGCCCTTGACGCAGATCGTCTGACGAATGAACTCGCAGACATAGTATCCACATAAGTGGTTCTCGTCTCCCTCGTCCAAGCACTTTAAAAGAACATAGTTTCAATAAAAATAATAGTCAAACATTATAATGGTATCGAAACTAGTATCAAGTAGATGCGCAGATCTAGCTAGTAGTACTTACTGGAATACGTTGAAATGTAAGCTCCTTCCATGGTCCAGGAGCCTTTCTTGTGAACCGTTTCCAAGCGCTGCCCGGCAAAGAAAATGAGCAAAGGGAGTTATCAGAAAATGAACGAAAGTTGTCGATATAGTGTCATCAAGATTGAAATTACCGCCGGATCACTTGCTGCATGTCGGCCCACAGCTCAAGGGGTTTATTTTCCGAGTCCATTATCGATACTTTTCCTTTGTCAGTTTCAAATATGAGCAGAATATAGTGGAAGCTCCGCAAACATAACTGATTAGTTATACACTTATCATCGAATAAGAAAAACCGAATGTTTACAAGACAGTAACACTCACCCTAAGTTGTAAGGAAAAATTATTTCCCTCTTGGTTTCGTGAAACCTTAACGCCATCACAATACTATCTTCTGTCTCCTTGGGTTTTGTCTGCAGAGTTTTTTCATCAACCCAATATGGGTCAATGAACCCAATGTCATATATTTGTCCTCTTTTGAATTCGATAATCTTTATTCTGCAATTATAATATAGGGAGTGTTATTATAAATGCAATGAACAAGGTGAGCTACCTAGAGACTTAATTACAGTAATAAATACTTACAGACAATAGGCACTCAGGATAGATTTGTCGAGGGCCTGCTGCTGGAATAGCTGAAATAATTTTACAAATTGAATAAGGATAATCCTCTCTCTGTACCCATGATGCTCGTTTCTAACTCCCATTGGTAACCAGTCATCAGATTCCTTCGAGACTTTCATGTACCAATTTTGCACTCTACGCATTTTTGTTGGCAGATCATTTTTCTCCCAAGGTCTGACTAAAGGATTTCCGTGCCGGTATTGGTAGGCTAATTCAGAATCGGAGAAGGTTGATAAGGTCAGGATATACTCCTGAATGGACAGACCCGCAGCAGCGGCCGCTTGTTCGTAGAGTGCAATAAACTCCGGGTCAATTTGCTCGCACGCACCTGTGCTCGGCCCCACTATGAGCGGGGGGATGGATTGATTCTTTTGTTGTTCCGAGCTGGTCAACTGATTTCCCGCACTTCCCGCTTGAGCTACTGCTCTTCTTCTACCGCGCCACTTCGCTGTGTGAATTCTCAATAGAGAGGTTATAGTCCGATGACAGCCTCGGCTCAGGTTGATAAAGGGTCTTCACCATTTTCAACGCTCGGGCTTTGTCTTCTTTGGTGTTGGGAAAATCTCACTCTTTCGGCGCCTTCTCCTCTGATTTCCACGCCCCGTATTCGTCCTGTGCGATCTCCTTGGTTTGCTTATCAGTATAGTGGTAAGGTAACTTGGGTAGATTCTGACTAGGTACTTTTGGTAGGGGCGACTGTCGACGCTTCGGTGATGCGGTGGTTCTCCTCCTCTTTTGGCTGCCCTGAGAGGTCGTGGGTGGAGACGGCTGACGCGGCGGCATAGACGCACGCGCTGGAGACGGCGCGCGAGGCGGAGAGTACGAAGACGACGGAGACTGGTCTTGAGGCGGCGGAGAAGGATGCTTTGGCTTACAATTTGGAAGCACGGTGTGTTCCTTTGGCCATAGAATGGCCAAGTTCTTGGTGTCTCCAAGTTCAGTCACCTCTCCGTCTTCACCTCTAGGATAGTCAAGCTTCACCGGTGATGACCCACAAGTATAGGGGATCGCATCAGTCTTCGAGGGAAGTAAAACCTAAATTTATTGATTCAACACAAGGGGAGCCAAAGAATATTTGTGAGCCTTAACAAGTGAGTTGTCAATTCACCTGCACCTGAAAGTGGACTTGCTCGTAGTGGTTTATGAGTAGTAACAGTTTTATAGTAGCAGCAGTAGTGTAATAATAATAGCAGTGGTATGAAAACAGCAACAGTAGTGTTTGAAGTAAACAACGGGATTAAATACTATAGGCATAGGGATAGATGAAAGGTCGTTTCATGGATAAGATAGTTCATATAATAATCAAGACATGGGCATTGACAATAAATAAGATAAAGCATCCAAAAACTAAGTAACCATAGGTATGTGTTCCGTAAATAGTCGTACGTGCTCGCAATGAGAACTTGCACAACATCTTCTGTCCTACCAGTCTGTTTTCAGCGGGGACTCAAGGGAACTACTGGTAATTAAGGTGTTCCTTTTAATAGAACACTAGATAAAAGCATTAACACTCCGTGAACACATGTGATCCTCACATCACAGCCACCCCTCCGTTTTCCCAATTTCTCTCACTTCGGGGCCTCGGGTTCCGGACAACAATATGTGTAAACAACTTGCAGGTATGATTAAGAAACAATAATTATCATCATCATTGAATAACATGTTCAGATATGAGATCATGGCACTCGGACCCAAAGTGGCTAGCATTACGCATAACAAGTTGCAACAATGTCAATATCACTAATAGAAGATACTAGGCACTATGCCCTAACAATCACAGCATTATTACATGAACGATCTCATCCAATCCCTACCATCCCCTTCAGCCTACAGCGGGGTAATTACTCACATATGGATAGGGGAAACATGGATGGTCGATGGATAGGCGTTGGTGATGACGATGGCGATGATCTCTTCCAATTCCCCGTCCCGGCAGGGTGCCAGAACAGAGTTTCTAATCCCCGAATCGAGGTTCAGGGTGGCGACGGCGCTCTGTTGTGTTTATGCGAAATATGACGAACCCCCTCGGGTTTTAGGGTTTGAGGAGATATATAATCGAAAGGGGAGACTAAGGGGGGCTCTGGGTGGCCCACACCATGTTCTGGCGTGGCCTAGGGGGGGTGCCAGGGGGTGGTGTGGCCCCCTGTGGCTCTTCTCTTGGCCCCCTTGTGACTCCCAGGGTCTTGTGGTGTTTTAAGACCAATGGGGTCTTTTCTAGGCAATTTCCCGAAAGTTGAATTTCTGCACAACAACAAGACACTAAGGTAATTCTGCTGAAAACAGCGTTAGTCCGTGTTAATTGCATACAAAACACACAAGATTAGAGGAAAATAATAAGAGAAGTGTTCGAAAAAAGAGATACGTTTTCGACGTATCAACTCCCCCAAGCTTAGCTTATTGCTTATCCTCAAGCAATTCAGTGACAACTGAGTGTGATAAAATACTTTTATGAACACATTTGTTTCATAAGATGTAAATATATTCACTATATGATCAAATACTTATTTATGCTCATGATAAGATACATGCAAGATACTGTCACTTAATAGCTATGCAAACCATGAAGAGATAACAACATATTAATAATAAACAACATGAAGCATAACTATTTGCAAGATTGTAATATTCATAATAGGATCTGATAAAGTGGTATCCTGCTTGCCCTTATGTGTGGGGCAAAACATAAATGTCAGGGCACCTCTGAAGTTCAAGGGAAGACTACAAGTAAATATATCAAAGATACAAGTATCAAAGTTGTACCACAATCTACCATACTTTGGGACAAACAAATCACACTAAGAACGACAATTATGCTCTCAAGAAAGTGCTCAAATAATATGGCGGATACTCAACATAAAAGTAAAAGAAAGGCCCTTCGCGGAGGGAAGCAGGGATCAATCATGTGCTAGAGCTTTTATTTTATTAAACAGAGGTATTGAAAACATTTTTAAGAGAGGTGTATGCTTATGTCAACGAATGGTAAACAGAAAATACAGTACATCAGAAGCCAACTGGATTCACAAGAGAGACTCCCATATGAAGGACGCATCTGGGTAGAAGGTCATCCCTCTTTCTCTTTTGTTTACACAATTATGCTTTGGCTGATAAACCAGGGGCAAAAATAGTGAAGAGAATTTTGTTGCATTAATTTGGGGCTGGGAACCCCGCTGCCAGCTCTTCTATCAATTGGATAAGCGGATGAAGCCACTAGTCCAAGGTATGAAATCCAATCAACGAGTGAGACAAAGATTCTCTATTGACGTCTTCATGTGCTAAAACAGTGGCACAAAACATGAGTAATTTTTAGACGGTTTTAAAGGTAGCACATGAGCAATTTACTTGGAGTGGCGGTTAAATACCACATGGGAGCTTATAGTGGACTCTATGGAATAACTTGGTTTTCAGGGAGTTGGATGCACGAGTGGAGCTCATACTCAGTACAGGTGGAGGTTAGCAATAGACTGGGAAGCGATAATCGAGAGAGCAATAACTATCATAATCATGTTTGCGACAAAGTAAAATTAACTGAGGCATAAAATTGATACTAGAACTCTGAGGCAAAATAAATCATTGAGGCTTATTGACGTTTTGTTTTCAGTCTTAGCATGCGCGAGCATGTGCCAAGTTGATTCAAATGAAACGGTCAGAGGAGGCTACCACAATGTCATACCCTTGTACAAATAGAACAATGCGAACAAATATTTATGCGACAGGTCATTTACTATTAATAAATTGGAACAAAACATGAGAGAGCACGAAATATTAAGCATCCATTAAGTCACATATATCTTATATGAACAAACTAAGCATGCTCACATAGATGGATATATGTACAAAAATAAAAGCAAATAGAGTTCATACCAGCCTCTCACCGCAACTTGAAGTGTCATAGATCGTCATTATCGCTCTTCACTTGTGGCTTGAATAATATATATATATATATATATATATATATATATATATATAATGAAAACCAAGCTCCAATGGAATCACAGACGACTGTTGAACTCTGCAGCAAACTTTACAAAACCAAAGAAGAACAACAAATACTTTTTGTTTTTCAATTAAAGCACGAACAAAAGAGAACAAGCAAACAAAACAAAATCTTTTTGTTGTTTTTGAAATGAAACAAGAATAAAAGAAAACAAGAAACAAACAAAACAAAATAATTTTGGGTTTTTGAATATTAAAACGCAACTAAAGGATAAAGCAACCCAACTAAAGAAACAAATAGAGAGAAAAAACATAAATATTTTTGGTCTTTTTGTGTTTTGGAAAGCGAAAACAAAACAACAAAAACAAAAGAAGTGAAAGAAACGAAAACAAGCGAAAGAAACAAAAGGAAACGAAAGAAACAAAAAGAAGCGAAAGAAAAGAAAACATGGATATACAAAGAACCGACATAACATGATATGTAAATGAGTGTGATGTCGGTATACCTCCCCCAAGCTTAGGCTTTTGGACTAAGTGGAGATCAATCACCAAGGGGCCCATGAAGTGGTGCCCCCATAGTATGCTAAGGAGGAACCCTCCTCCTGATATGTGCTCGAGGATGCGCCGGTGTACTGCGTGTTATGGTCCTCGGGAGGCGCGTCTCGCCTCTCCCGATGCCGGTAAAACTCCGTGGTGCTTAGATGCTCATCTACCTGCTCCTTGGAGAGCGACCATGCTGACATGTCAATCTTAAACAAAACGGGCTGCGACAAAGTAACTTTCCGCTCCTCTCCATCCATATATACTATATACTAAACGTTTAGTAGTAGAGTTAGCAGTGACAAACTGATGGGACTTCATGGCAGCAAGATCAAGCTAATATGGAGCAATGATTTCATCATTAGGGTCAATGAAAACATTTAAAGAAGCCGCTACACGTGTGGCAATAATGCCCCCAAAAATAGGCCCAGAAGGAGCAAGGCGGCGTGCAACAAGTCTACTAAGGTTATACTTCGTTCTATGGTTCAGTGCAGCATCAATGAAAGCAAGGTGGTAACTAGAAATGTTGCTAGTGTTCTCCCTACCAAGGATACTAGTAGAAAGATAGTAAGTAAAGTATCTAAGAGCAGGAAGTTGAATGTTCCTTATCTTCCCACGCTAGGATGAGCGACCGTCATTGTTGCTGATTTCTCGGTAGTTTCCCTGGAGGTCTGCTGGTTTATATTGAATCCTGCTCGATGTCCCGGTGGCGTTGATACCTATAATAGCACAAAATTCTACCAAGGACAAAGAAACATGGCTACTATATAACTTGAAAGCAACAGTTGGACCATAATGTGAGTTCTGAAATTTAAAGCTCTTAACAAAAGTTTTTGTGAGAGTGGCATACTGAGGGCTTTCATCCTCCACAAAGTTGGTTAGGCCAACTCTCAACAAGCATACGAAAGTCATCTAATAAACCTGCACTTCTTAGAAATGCAATGCAAGGAAAGCTAGATGGGTTAACAATATCATCACCTCCCGCATCATCAATAGTCGACGCAATAACGTCTTCATTGTACGATGACCTGGCCGAAGTAGATGAGCATGAGGGACTTTTCCTTGTAGGAGCATCACTATTAAATATCTCTCCAAAATTATAACTATCCATCTCTGAAATTTTTCAACAATCATCACAAAATTTAATTTCAAGCAACTATAAGGTGGAGACTACCATATGGACTTATATGAGAGCTAAACATGCATAAAAACTACATTATTTCTACTCAAAGCAAGCATGCAAACTCACATAAGTTGTCACCTATAGTACCTAAATACTCAAGAAATACTTCACTAAACAAAATTCTACTTGGATCATCAGAGAAGTCATATACCGGAGATCAAACACACCAAATCTCAGCATAAATGATGGGCAGAAGAAGGAGATCGAAAATCTAGAGGAAGAACAGCAAGAACACGGGTTCCAGGAAATGTTTTCAGTTTGAGAGGTGAGAGAGAAGACTTTGGCAGGGGAGAGAGTTAGTGGGGAGCCAGGGGCCCCACACCATGTGTTGGCGCCACCAAGGGGCTCGCCGCGCCACCCTATGGTGTGCCTGACTGGTGGGCCCCCCTGGGGTCTCCCAGGTGTCTTTCTACCTCATTTTTGACGTAAAAATTTATTATAAATTTCCTGGAATTTTTCGAGAAACTTTATTTTTGAGGTATTTCCAGAATTTTAATAATTAATAAAAAACCTGGAAAACGAAAATGAAAAGGTGGAAAACAAAACCAAAACCAGCACTACAGAGGTTCTATGACACTTTAATGGAAGAATACCCAAAGAAAACAAAGGTGGTAGTGGTGAAAACAAAAGTATGGATGGTGAAAACATGCACAACCTTAGAAATCAGAGTGAAAACATCAGAAAAACATGCATAAGGATGGTGGAAAACATGATTGTACTCAAGTAGAAATGTAATAACAGAAGTAAACATGGCGAAAACATAATGGGGAAGGTGAAAACATTGTCCTCTTCATTCAAAAACATTTGTTAACAAGGGTGATCAAGTCTTGCTACCAAAATAATTTCATATGAAACAAAACTTTGTTTCTCACTAACTACTCATGTTACCTCAACCTCGATAGGCATAGTCCCAATCATAATAATTTCATATTCTTTCAGCGGTGCTGGAATTGGACAATAAAATTCTCCAATCTTGATGGTCTCAATATTTTCAATTGAATTTAGACAATATTTCTTATCAATCTTCTTGGGAAAATAGACAGTGTGCTCTTTATCATTAACATTAAAAGTAACTTTTCCTTGATTGCAATCAATAACATCCCCTGCAATATTAAGAAAAGGTCTTCCAAGAATAATAGACATATTATCATCTTCAGGCATTTCCAACACAACAAAGTCAGTTAATATCAGACAATTATTAGCAACTTGAACAGGAACATCCTCACATATACCCACGGGAATAGCAGTAACTTATCAACCAATTGCAAAGATATCTCAATTCTTATCAAATTTTCTAGGAGGATTCTTTTATAGATAGTAAAAGGCATGACACTAACTCCAGCTCCCAAATCATACAAAGCATTTCTAACATAATTATTTTTAATAGAATAAGGAATAGTTGGAATACCAGGGTCTCCAAGTTTTTTAGGAACCTTTTCATTAAAAGAGTAATTAGCAAGCATAGTGGAAATTTCCTCATTAGGAATATTACTTTTGTTAGAGACAATATCTTTCATATATTTTGCATAAGGAGGCAATTTAATAGTATAAGTTAAAGGAATTTGCAAGAAAAAAGGTTTCATCCATTCACAAAACTTGTTATAATGTTTTTCTTCTTTTGATTTGTGTTTCTTATTAGGATAAGGCATTGGTTTTTGTACCCAAGGTTCTCTCTCATTACCATGTTTATTAGCAATAAAATCTTCCTTAGTGTACTTTGTATTTTTAGTTTGCCTTTCAGGTTCCTTTTCAATTTCTTCTTTATCAGAAGCATCAATCTTTTCATTACCACTTTCAGTTTCAGCATCAGAAATGGATATACTATTAGGATATTTACCAAGTTCAGAGGATTCTACAACACTTTTATGTTTGTTCTTCTTTTTCTTCTTAGTATGAATAACATCATTATTAGTTTGCTGAGAATCTCGTTCAATTATTTTAGGATGTCCCCCAGGATATAAAGGATCTTGAGTAGCAATACCACTTCTATTTCTTATTTCATAAGCATGTTTTTCTTTAGAAGCATTAAATAACAAATCTTTTTGCACTTTAGCAAGTTGATCAATTTGAGTTTGAACCATTTGAAAGTGTTTAACAAGCATTTTAACATCATTAGAGGTTATTTCTATAATACCATGCAAATTATCAATAGCTCCAGAGTTTTCCATTAGGTGGTTTTGCACCCTCATATTAAAATTATCTTGCTTAATAACATAATAATCAAATTCATCTTGTCGTGGTGGTGTCACAGCAGATGCCATAGGATGGCTAAAGATGTGGGGACGATGGACGATGGAGGTGCTCGGGGAGGGATCACGCAGCGAATAGCCGCGTGTGGTAAGAATCAATCACTGCAAACACCAAGATTTACCCAGGTTCAGGGCCCTCGTGTGGAGGTAAAACCCTTACTCCTGCCTTTCTCTCTGTTTATCTGTGTCTCACCGAGTAGCCACAGTACAAGTTTGGCCTATGGCCGAGTAGCCACTCTTCTCTCTATGTGATGAACTAGGTCAAGAATGTGAACCGATTCTGGGATCCCTCGCGCAGGAGGGGGCAGGGCACCTTATATACTAGTGCCCAGCCGGATACAGCCAACAGGGAAAAGTACAATAAGATGTCGACATAGTGTGCACACTGCGTACTTCCGGCTTCCCGCTGACAGCTTTGGCTTCCTAGTTTGTCTTGTGTGGAAAGTCGTTGTGCAAAACCAAGAAGCTGATCTGTTATCACTGCCACGAACACAGAGTAGGCCCCCCTAACCTGCGACGCCCTGCTGACACCCTGGCGCGGTCAGGCACGCTCTCTGTAGATGAACAGTGCCGCAGTACGGACCCAGGATACGCGGGATCCTGTGTCAGAACGGCTCCTTTGACTTCTGGCCCGAGTAGGAAACCGCCATTTCTACTCTGACCACTTCTTCTACTCGGAGGAATTTAACTTCCTTGATTCTTCCTTCTGGCCATCCACATGTACGACCGAATAGCAGTCGACCGGGTAGCAAGTACTGGGTAGCCAGCTACTCGGCCAAACACTCCTTCTGATCTTGCCCTTAGCACTTGCTTTTACCCTACTCGGGGGTAACCCCCCGACATTAGTCCCCGAAGCTGGTAGAGTCCTGCGAACTCATTCACTGGGCTCTTCCAGCTTAAAAACCAATCTTGCCTCTGAACCTTAGGACGCCGAGTAGAACCTCCGAGTAGCCCCTAATTTTGTTTTGAGTTTCTTCTCTCCTGAATAGAACCACCTTTCTTCTCTGTCGCCGAGTAAAAAGATTTAGCGAAATTTCGAATCAGAATCTCTGCGTGGCAGAGCAAAATCGGGCTTTCCGCACTGCAGCTGGGCACGTGTCACGCTACCACATCCCCGACGCCTCGGTGCCCGGGATCTGACAGGCCACGCGCCCATTTTCCACGGCCTGGGCCCACTGGCCCGTTAGGTCCCATCAAGTGCAGTTATTACCCACGATTGCGTCGTGGGATCAATTGCGGCCGTTACGCGCGCATCCTGCGCTGTGTGCGTTTCCAATCCGGCCCACACACCCCACGTCGCACGATTTTTGCCACGACTGATCCCACTAACTCCGCTTGTAACGGCAACCCGAGGGGAGGTATAAATACCCCCTCGGTAACTCCATCTTCCCCTTCCTGCCTTCATTCTCTCCTTGCCTCTTCGCCTCTCCGCCGCCACCGAGCTCTTCGCTGCCGCGCATCTTACTGCGCCGCCGCGAGTCTCACCACACCGAAAGGCTAGCCTTTTCCACCAAATTCCACCAAATCTCCGTCAAATCTCCTCTCCTCCTCGATGGCCCGCGACGATGATGCCCGCGCCGGATGGGCTGGATCCAAAGTCACGGCAGATGAATGCCAGTGGCTGGTGAACACCCGGCGCATGCCTCCTGGCGTCCGCTGCCGGCACCCCGGCGGCGAGCTCATCCCCACTCCGGAGGCGGGCGAGTTCATCGTGTTCCTCGCTCACTTCAAGCGAGGATTCGGGCTGCCCGTCTCGGATTTCTTCCGCTCCCTCCTCAACCACTTCGGGATCCAGCCGCACCACCTGCCGCCGAACGCCATGGTGATGCTCGCATACCACGCCGTGGTGTGCGAGGCGTTCTTGGGCGTTCGCCCCACGGTGATGACCTGGGCGCGTTACTTCTTCTTCAGGAAGCAGAGCGTGCCCAAGCCGGGTAGCGCGGAAGGCGCTCGAGGCATGACCGCGACCGGCAGTGCTATGATGGTGCAACGCAGCGGGACCAACCATCCGCACATCAAGGGCCTCGACTCCGTGCGCAAGTGGCAGAGGTCCTTCTTCTACATGAAGAACATCTGTGTCAAGGAAGGAGTGCCCCCCGTGGACCAGATCAATCTCCCCAAGTGGACCAACACGGCTCCTACTGGGACAAATTGGGGGTACAAGCCTCCGCTAGAAGGCGACATCAAGCAAGTCAACAAGCGCCTCGCCCAGCTGAAGGAATTGGGGCTCAAGAGCGACAACCCCATCGCCTGCTGGATTTCCAGGCGAGTGCTCCCACTGCAGCGCCGTACGCACCTCATGTGCTACATGGGGGGCAACAGAGACTGCACAAGGACGACCACGTTCGAGTTGAGCAACACGGATGTGGCCGTCTGGGCGCGCTCCATTATGAGCACCGGCCTCACCGACAACTGGCAATACGGCTTCGTGCCGTATAGCCGCACGAAGCCAATTAAGCGGGTTAGTACTTCACATCTTGTTTCCTGCATAGTAATACCGAGTAGATAGACTTCTAGCTTGGTATGCTTAGTATTCGCACTCTGTGCCGAGTAGAACACTTGGCAGTATCTCTTAGGCTTCATGTGCTTTGTGTTTGCACGCCATGTTGAGTAGGGTACTTGCTAATATCTGTTAGGCTTCATGTGCTTTGTGTTTGCACGCCATGTCGAGTAGGGCACTTACTCCATTATGCTTTGTGCTTGCATCCCGTACCGGGTAGAATGCCTTATACTGCTCAACTGATTTGTGTTGCTTGCTTATATTTCCAGCTCCTTGCTCGCCAGCTCACTGAGAGCGAGGAACGCTTCGAGGCCAATTGGAGCGACGACCGAAAGGAGGACGACAAGGTCTCCTACGATACTCAGGATACCCTCTGTATCCCTCACGCCGAGCAGCAGGGTAAGCACCATGTCGGCGCGTCCATTTGGGACTGGTCCGAAGACGACGAAGAAGGTGACTGGGTTCACCTCTTTAGTCGCGAGTAGCGCAATCTAATCTTCCTTTCCGCTTCTCAACCCTTTTCTTCTCCTCTACTCTGTAGATGATGCTGATGTTGACGAAGAGGACGAGGACGTCCTCGATGTCGATCCAGTTCGTGTGGCTGCTCCTACCACTCGGAAGAGGACGGGTAGCGGCGCTCAAGAGCCCACTGCCAAGAAGATCAAGAAGGGCGAGAAGAAGACCAAGCGGGTTTCTGGGAGACGACCACCCCCTTCCCGCAGCAGGTGAGTGATTTTCTTCTAAGTTATATCCTGCCGCTGCTTCTCAATTTTTTCTTTCCCTCTTCCTTTTCTGAACTTCCTTTTCTTTTCAGCGCTCCCTTGGACGCTGATGCTGCTGCCGCTCCCACCAAATCCAAGAGGAAATCCTCCATCGACCTCGAGAAGCTCATCGATCTCTGTGATGAGGACGAGACCGCACCACGGGATAGGACGAGTGCGTCCTCTCCCGCGAAGGAGGAAGATGAGGGCACCAACGCTGACAACACGGGCGCTGGTGTCGAAGATATGGATACGGAGCAGCAGGCCCGCGCAGAAGAAAACACGCAGGATGCTGCTCAAGACAAGACCCCCTCTCCCCCAGCTACCTCTGCTGGGGAGAATACTGAACACAACATCGAGTACCAAGACCGTGCCGCCCTTGAGCGGCAGGAAGAGAACCAGGAGCAGCTGGAAACTGAGGCTGATGACCGAGATGACACCGTGGCCCAGCCGCGGGTAGACGAACAAGAAGACGTACAACCAGATCCCGCTGTCGAGCAGCGGGTTGAAACCGTTGCGGTGGAGGAGACCCCGCAGAGCCAAGCGCAGCCGGACGCTGCGCCGGGTAGCCAGCCCTTGGTGCCGCCTACCCAGCAGGCTACTCCACCTACCGCTCCGAGCTCCCCACGAAGAAGACCAAGACCGCAGCAAGCCCTCGCGCCAAGCAGAACAACAAGAAAACTGCTTTCAATGCTACCGGCAAGAGGGATGCTGCCGAGAAGACGGCTGCCGAGAAGAAAACTGCCGAGAAGCCCGCTGCCGAGAAGCAAACTGCCCAGCCTGACGCCACCGTCCGCGGGAATCCCTCGCGTGGCGCTGCACAAGACTCTGCTGCGATGCCGCCGCCTAAACCAACTGCAAAACCTGCCGCGAAGACCGGGCAGCTCTCCATCGGGGCTTCCCGCAGCGCCGCCGGTCCAGCCGCAGGATCAAGCGCTCAGGACCTGCCTGTCTACCCGCCCTACATGGTGCAGATGGTCAAACAGTATGGCATCAAGCTGAACAAGACCGAGAAGCAGCTCGCTCTTACCAAAGGCAAATAGGCCACGGCTGTGGATTCCAAGTTGTCGGCCAAGGACAAGGCCCTTTCAATCTTCTCACGCGAGATCCAGGAGACCGAGGTGGTGTCCAAGGGGCTTGAGCAGATGATCGACCGGGTAGGCTTCATTGAAGCTGAGTGGAATAGCGAGGTCCTTGGCAACGAGCCCTGGCATGGCCTGGCTTTGGGCAAGCTGGACGACTGGCGCATTGATTGGAATAAGGCGGACATGGGCTACAATCCCATGACCATCTCGTCCGCCACAAGCACGCTTGCCGCGAAGCTGTTCGTCCACCGCAAAGCTACAGAGGACCTCGAGCAAACCTATGCGGTAAGTTTTGCTTGCCTGTTCCGAGTTGCGCTTTTCTTCTCTTCTATTCTTCTTCTTCTCCTTACCCATTATCCAGTACGCGAGATTCGGGCCGTGTAGACGGGTACCCATACGGGTTGCCGTCTTCTCGGGTCAAATCTTCAAAATATTGTTTAACTCCATTCCTTTCTGCTTCTCAGAATAGCCTTTTGAAGAGAACGATCCTTTACCGGCATCTGCTCTGGAATCATAGCATTGCGAAAAGACGCCTTGAGGCCCTTGAAAACGAGCGCAAGAGTGATGCTGTGACGGAGAAGGAGGCCCTGGATCGCACTCTTAAACTTTCTGAACTCGAAAGTGAGCTTCTAGCTACGCGGTTCATGCGTTTTGTGTTTACGCTCGCTTTTGCTTTTTTGCTCTAACTGATTCTACTCTGCAGGCAAGTTTGAGGAAATGGCAGAGGAGCACAAGCACTGCCATGTCTTTGTTGCCAACGCTGAGACCACGATCAAGAAGATGGAAAGTGAGTTGCCGTCCTTTTGGCCCGTTTTCCTTCTTTTGCCTTTGCTACTCTGCTGACCGTGCTCTTCTCTCCGCAGAAGATCACAATAAGTTTGTTGAAGAGCACCTCGACTGCCTGAAACCCGCTGAGGTGAAGCAGCAATTGGAGAGCCAAGCAGTAGAGCTCAAGAACAAACATGTCACCGAGCTGGAGCCGCTGCAGGTCCAATTGAGGACTGCTCTTCAGGACGCCATAGATATAGCCGCCGAGAAGGACAAGATGGAGGCAGCTTACAAGGCTAAGCAGAGTGCCCTCGAGTTGGAGAGAGAGACGCTGAAGAAGAGCAACTCGGATCTCATGCTCCAACTGGCCCAATTTCGGAAGATTGAGGAGAAGCATGTTGCTGACGAGGAGTCGTGGAGGCGAAAGCTGGAATCGCTACTCTGCGAGCTGAACAGTAGGTTCTCGCTTCTCTACCTTTGCTTATTTCCCTCTTCTTTTGGTTTACTCGTTTTGCACCTCTTCTCTGCCTCCGTTTCTAATCTTCTCTCATAGCATTTTCAGAAATTTTCCCCGACCTCTGCTCGACTTGCAAACCAGGCCTCACCAAGGCACAAGAACTCCGAACTGAGAAGGGTTTGCCTACGGACACCAAGTCTTCGATTGAAGACAATCTCTCGAGCATGCAGACCCAACTCAAGCATCTTAGGGGCTTGGGCACCGACTTGGTGTCCACTGCCTTCAAGCTTCATGCTTTGTTTTGGCCCCGAGACCCTGTGCCCAAGACCGTACGCACGCTCGCCGAGAAGCTGAATGGTGTTAAAGCCGAGTTGAAGAAGTGGCGGGCATCCGGAGATCGGGCGGGCGCTGATATGCTCCTCCTCTTCATTTGCAGCTGGTATGAAAATTTAAATCTTAATACCATCCTCGAGATGCGCCGGGACTCGAAGTGGGAGACAGATCCCGACTACGTGGTTCGCCGCCAGTTAGTCGCATACGAGGTCGCCTCCTACGCGGATACCGCTCGCTTCATCGACGGCCTCACCGAGCCCGACACCGAGCCGTAAAGCGAAGGTGAAGAGGAGGAGGAAATGACGAGGAGGCCACTAAGTCAGACGGCTTGAGTTTCTTCGATGGCCCTGGCGCTGATGACAAGTCCGGGAAGGGGAAGGGTGCGGTCGTCGCGGACAGTGACGAGGAGATCGACAGCCAGGATGCCACCATCACCACCAAGATGGTGATCGACGCTGCTGCTCCCGAGTTGGGCTGTTCATCTGGCGCGGCACTCGACGATGCGGCTCTACTCCGCACCCAATCTACTGCCTCCACCTCGGCGACGGACCCCACCTCGGTGGCCATAGCCACCTCTGATCAAGCTGCCACCAACCCAGAAACGGATGCTGCCAAGACTGAAGCTGATGCCGCCAACACTGAAGCTGATCCTGCCAAGGCCAACACAGAAAACACTTCTACCTCTACCTGATTATCTCGTGCAACACTTATGCTCAAAAACTTTTATCAGATCCCCGGGATGCCGGGTGCAGATGTATCAAACAATTATCTTTCTCGTTGCTACCCAGTTTTTATTCCCATTTGACGTTTTATTCTTAGTAATTTGAACAGCCTTGGCTCGATGCCGGGTTGCGTTATCATGCAAGTCCCCGAGTTGCATTTCTCATTCACTCTTCCTTTTTATCTCAGCTCTTACCTGTAACTTGTTGCTTTTTTGGTATTCGAGTCACAAGAGTTCAAAGTTGGAGTTTCAAATACTTAGCCACTTAGAAACAGTCATAGTAACGCTACCCACCACTTAGCCGAAAAAAGAGTTAACAGAAAACAACGGTAAAGTATGCTCTACCCGGTCCTTCACTTCTCTTTTCCTTAGTCATTTTTCCTGTGCTCATTGACCACTTGCTTGTTCTCTTGCTTGCCATGAAGTCGGGTTGCGGACAGCAGCAGAGTCGAAGAGTTGGCATTTTATGTTTAAACACAGTACTAAATGCACCTTTGAAATTCTAAGCAGAGCAACCGAGTAGGAAAAGGTACAGCAGAATAGAAACACTCAGAACAATTTTGGACGAGGGCAGCCCCCGAGTTCAATTTCTGATTGCAGAGTAGAAGTTTAACTCGGGTAAGAGAATACATACACATCTTTGCTTATGAATGAAAGCGACAAAGTAGCGCTACATTCCAGGGGCTCTTAGATTCCTCTCCAGCTTTATCCGCCCTGTTCTTATGTGATGGCTGCACGTCTACCAGGTAATAGGCATCATTGTGCAGAGCCTTGCTCACAATGAAAGGCCCTTCCCACGGAGGGGATAGCTTGTGCATCCCGGCTGTGCGTTGCACAAGCCTAAGGACCATGTCTCCTTCTTGGAAAACCCTTGGTCTCACTTTTCGGCTATGATAACGTCTCAAGTTTTGCTGGTAAATAGCTCAACGTGACAGAGTAAGCTCTCTTGCTTCTTCTAGCAGGTCAACGTCATCTTCTCGAGCTTCTCTCGCCTCCACCTCAGTGTAGAGGGTTACTCGGGGGGAGTCATGCTCTAGGTCTATTGGCAACACCGCCTCAGCCCCGTATACCAAGAAGAATGGGGTGTAGCCGGTTGACCGGTTAGGGGTAGTCCTTAGACTCCACAACACTCTGGCAACTCGTCTAGCCAACACCCAGGTGTTTTCAGCAGCGGCTCAATCAGCCTTGGCTTTATGCCTGCCAGCACCATGCCATTTGCTCTTTCAACTTGCCCATTGGAGGCGGGATGCGCAACGGATGCGAATCTAGCCGGATATGCTTATCTCTGCAGAACCGCACCATTGCACCCTCAGCAAAATTTGTGCCATTATCCGTGATGATGCTATGCGGATAGCCGTATCTCAGGATCACATCCTTCAGGAAACTCACAGCTGTGGCTCCATCACATTTCCGAATAAGCTTCACTTCAATCCACTTGGTGAACTTATCAACCATGACCAAGATGTGAGTCATGTTGCCTCTAGCCGGCTTGAAGGGACCAACCATATCCAAGCACCAAACAGCAAATGACCAAGTAATGGGGATGGTTTTCAACTCGGAAGCAGGCAAGTGGATCTTACTTGCGAATCTCTGGCATCCATTGAACTTCCTCACAATATCTTCAGCTTGCTTCAAGGCAGTGAGCCAAAAGAAACCATGCCGAAAAGCCTTCTTGACCAAAGCCCGAGAAGAGGCGTGGTTCCCGCATTCTCCTTGATGTATTTCCACCAGAATCTCTTCTCCTTCCTCCGGTTCCACACAGCGTTGCAGCACGCCAGTGGGACTCCTCTTGTGCAACACTTCTCTGAATATGGTGTAGCCCTTGGATCTTCTCTAAATTTGCCTCGCAGTAACTTCATCTCTTTAGCAGGGTACCGTCCTTTAGAAAGGATAGTATGGGCATAGCCCAACTCGGTGTCTCCCGCGTGGGAAACACTGGTTCGTCCACTTCCATTGGAACATGATCCACTGTCTGCTCTTTAGAGTTGAGAGCACTTCTTTGAAGCCCTGAGCGGTTGGCAAGAACTTCCTCAATGAATGCGACAGTCCCCGGGTTGAGAGAGGCACTCCCAGAGTAGGGAGGGGCAGTCCCCGAGTCGAGAGGGGCAGTCCCCGAGTCGAGAGGGGCAGTCCCCGAGTATAGAGGGGTAGTCCCCGAGTAAGGAGTGGCAGTCCCCGGGATGGAGACTGCAGTCCCCGGGTTCCCTGTTGCATTCTCCCAGTCAATCTCCATGGGAACAGCTTCTTCATTCGGCAGAGAAGGAACGAATATGGATTCCGAGTTGGGGGATGGCTTGATGGATGGCTTTCTCAAATGCTCCAAGGCAATTCCCGACGGGATGGATTGCCGAGAAGATCCCAACTTGGACAGCTCATCTGCTGCTTCATTCTCTGCTCGGTGGATGTGTTAGAACTCACAACCTTCAAAAAATCCAGTCATAGATTGCACCAGGAAGCGATATGATGCCATGTTGGCATCCAGAGCATCCCAAGTGCCAGAAACTTGCTGTACCACCAGATCTGAATCACCATAGCATATAATGCGCTGCACGCCAACCTCCTTGGCTACTTGCAAGCCGTGTACCACGGCCTCGTACTCTGCAACGTTGTTGGATGCCTTGAAATGGATCCGCAGCACGTACTTGAGTTGATCTCGTTTGGGTGACATGAGCACTGCGCCAGCACCAAGGCCTTCTTTCACTTTTGAGCCATCGAAGTGCATCTTCCTGTAATTGGTTGCGGGAGAAGGAGGCTCGTACTGCACCTCAGCCCAATCCACCAGAAACTCTGCCAGAATCTGTGACTTAATGGCTTCTCTTCTCGCATATGCAGGAGCGTACGCGGCTAGCTCGATTGCCCACTTGGCTACTCTGCCACTCGCTTCCTTGTTGCCCATGATATCCGAGATGGGAGCTGAGCTCACAACAGTAATGGGATGCTCTTGGAAATAATGCTTCAGCTTCTTGGCGCCCAGGTACACGCCGTAAGTCATCTTCTGGTAATGCGGGTAGTTCTGCTTGGAGCTGGATAACACCTCACTGAGATAATGTACTGGCCGCTGCACGCTCTTGCCTTCCTCTTCTCGCTCCACCACAATTACCATGCTGACTACCCGGTTGGTAGCAGCAATGTACAACAGCATTGGCTCTGTGGGTAGCGGACTAGCGAAGATGGGAGCGCTACCTAACATTGCCTTCAGCTCATTGAATGCCACATCCGCTTGCGGTGTCCATATGAACTTGTCGCTCTTCTTCATCAACTGTTACAAAGGCAGGGCCTTCTCGCCCATTCTGCCCAAGAAATGACTCAAAGATGCCAAGCAACCAGTGAATTTTTGCACATCCTTTAGGGATCTCGGCAAAGACATACTCTCAATAGCTTTTATCTTTGAGGGATTGGCTTCAATGCCCCGACTAGATACCAAGAAGCCGAGTAGCTTGCCAGACGGAACGCCAAAGGTGCATTTACTCGGGTTCAGCTTCATCTTGTATTTGCACAAATTGGCAAATGTTTCCTCAAGATCGGCAAGCAGAGTTTGTGTTTTATTCGTTTTGATGACAATGTCATCTACGTACACCTGCACATTTTTGCCGAGTTGATCGTGCAAGCACTTCTGCATGCATCTCTGATAAGTAGCACCCGCATTCCGCAACCCGAAACACATGACACGATAGCAATAAGCCCCGTACGGGGTAATAAAAGCAGTCTTTATTTGAGCAGCAGGGTTGAGAGCTATCTGATGAAAACCAGAGTAGGCATCTATGAAAGACAAAAGCTCACAACCAGCAGTGGAATCAATCACCTGATCAATGCGAGGTAGCGGAAAAGGATCCTTTGGGCAGGCCTTGTTCAAGTTGGTGTAGTCGACACACTTGCGCCACGCGGTAGCGGCCTTGGGATCCTCCTTCTTCTCGACCATGACTGGGTTGGCTAGCCAACCCGGATGCAGCACCTCCATGATAAAATTGCTTATCAGCAGCTTGGTGATCTGATCACCGATAGCCTTCCTTCTCTCATCTCCGAAGCGGCGCATAGCCTGCTTCACTGGTTTGGCGTCAGGACGCACATGTAGCGAGTGCTCAACCAACTCCCTCGGGACACCTGGCAGATCTTCATTGGACCAGGCGAACATGTCCCGATTCTCACGGAGGAAGTGGATGAGCTCGCTTTCCTATTTCTCCGCCAAACCGGAGCCAATGATGGCAACACGGTCGGGGAACTCGGGGTCAACCTGGATCTTCTTCGTTTCCTGAGATGCCTGGAACGCGGTCCCGTATTGGGAGCTCGGCATCCCGGGCGCAACACCTTGTGCTTCCTGCGCCATAGCCACCACTTCATGTATCTTCCTCTTCTCGGCAGCAATCACCATCGACTCCGCCAACTGAGAACTTGCAGAGGCACACTCCATGGACTTCTTGTAATCACCAGAGATGGTAATCACGCCATTGGGACCAGGGATCTTCATCTTCAGATATGCAGTGTGAGTAGAGGCCATGAACTTGCTCAGAGCAGGCCTGCCGAGTAGGGCATGGTAGGGGCTTTGATGATCAACCACCTCGAACTGCAGTCTCACCGTGCGGTAGTTCTCCCTGGTACCGAATAGAACTTCTATCCACACTCGGCCCATTGGAGAACAAGAAATTCCCGGCACGATGCCGTGGAAGGTGGTCTTGCTGGGTAGCAGCATGTTCTCGGCAATACCGAGCTTCTCAAGCGTGTCATTGTACACGATGTTGATGCTGCTGCCGTTGTCGATCATTACTTTGCTGAACCTCACGTTCTTCTCAGGACCCAAGAGAGTGGGGTCCAGCACCAAGGCGTAGCTACCCGGGTTTGGCATCACCTTAGGATGATCTGCTCTAGACCATGTGATCTCTTGATTGCACCAGTGCATGTAGTGAGGGACAGCAGGGATCACAGCATTGACCTCCATGGCACGCCTGTGCTGAGATTGCTTGTCAACGGGCTCAGAAGTGAAGATCATATAGCTCTCGTGGTGCTCCTGGTACTGGTTGCGGCCTCCATCATCATTGTTACCATTGTTGTTGCCCTGGTAGTTGTTGTTGCCTCTGTTGTTGTTGCGGTTGCGGTTGTTGTTGTTGTTGTTGCGGTAGCCATCATTGTTGAAGTAGCGGTTGGCCCCTAAAGCCACCTGGTTCACGTTTTCTCTTCTCGGGAATGCCGGAGGCCGAATTGCGGGTGCGTGAGCAGGCTGCACATTGGCACTTGCGGCTGGCAGAGGAGGAGGAGAAGGAGGCAAGCCTTCATTCCTGATCAAATCCCACCAGTCGCATTGCCGAGTAGTATGGTTGGCAGGCCTCGAGGGGTGCTGAGTGTGGAAGCTGCATGGGCCATCCCTCATGTCGTCGAAGACAAATTTCTTAGCCGGATCCGGGTTGCCGCTACCCGGCTGGGGAGCATGGTATGGCTTCTTGTTGCCTTGGCCCTGGTTCTGGTTCTGCCCGTATTGGGCTCCAGCAGGTTTTTTCTTTTGGCTACTCCCAGCTCCGATAGCCACTGCATTCACCTCCTCAGGATCGTACCGAGTATCAATCCGGTCACCTCTGCGCTTGTTGCGGAACTCGTTGCGCTTGTTGCTGTTGAAGTTTCTTCTCGGCTCCGCGGAGTCCATCAGGGGCTGAGTGGGATCACCAAGCGCGTACTGATCCGCGATCTTGATGGTCTCCGCGAGAGTGTTTGGCATCTCCCTCTGCAACCTTTGCCACAACATGCTGCCATGTCTGCAACCCTACGCAAACCAAGTGATAGCATGGGCCTCATTCACACCTTCACAGGTGTTCCTCAATGTGCTCCACCGAGTAACATACTCGCGGTCCGTCTCGTCTTCCCGCTGCTTGCAAGCGGACAACTGCTGCGACCTATTCGGCCTCTTGTAGGTGCTGGTGAAGTTGCTGATGAAGGCCTCCGAGAAGTCCAGCCAGCAATTGATGTTGTTCTTGGGCAAGTTGTTGAGCCAAGTGCGAGCTGGGCCCTCAAGCATCTGCGGAACGTACCGCACAGCCCATCTCCGGTTGCCGTTCGCGATATGAACCGCGGTGACATAATCATTGAGCCAATCTTCCGGCTTGGTGCTGCCATTGTAACTCTTGGTACCTCTAGCAAGCTGGAAGTTCTTCACGGACGGCTCGTTCATGATGCGTGGGCCAAAGCACTCAGGGCCAGGAGGCCCCATGTTCTCGAGCCGTGCGGATAGATTGATCCGGTCCAGCTTGTACCGGACATCATTGGGCTCCAGCACACGCTCACCCACGCGATCCATGATATCATAACCAGCTAACCCCATAACCGAGTAGCCATAATCATATCTGTCCACCTCCATGGCCACAGGCTGCTCCACCAGGTTGGCTACTCGGGCAGCCGCACGCGGCTGAGCAGCAGCTGCCGGCTGAGGTCTCCGCCGAGTAGGCTGAGCAACCTGTTGCCGACAAGGGCACGGACGATCTCCACCTCGCGACTGGCTATGAGCTTTATGGGCTTGCAGGCCTGCTCCTGCAGAGTTGTGTTTCTGGTCGGACTGTCGCGGCACAGCGAGCTGTTTCGCGGCGGCAGTCGGGTCGTACGCCTGCATTTGCCTGTTTCTACCAGAATAGCCACTACGCTCCCTTTCACGACTGGGATGCGGTGATGAGGCCTGATCGTTAGATCTGACCGCATGCGAGTGCACCACCTGAGAAGCTCCAGCACCCGGATTGGCTTTCCGGAACTCCTCGTTCTGCCTAGCAGCCTCTAGCACCAGCTCATTGAGCCTCTCCTGCTGCCTAGCGCGCGCGTCGCCATCGAGATGCGGCAACTCAGCAGCTACAGCCTTAGCGGCTCTAAGTGTTTTGGCGGGGGTGCTGTATTTGGGCCTGGTGGTGGTTGTGTTTTGGCTACTCGCTCGGCCAGCGGTCTCACCAACCGCTGCCATCTCGGTGCCTAGGTTGCGGCGCGTAGCGCCTACCTTGAGAGGCTTCCTAACCACTGGCGTAAAGCCGTGAGCACGGTTGTACTCGTTCTGATCTAGACTAAGCTCGATCCTAACCTTCTCCAACTCCGCTTGCTCAGCGAGCAACTCCTGCCGCTGCCGGTCGAGCTGCGCCTTCATGGTCAAGAGCTCAAGATCGGTGGGAGGCGGCGTACCCGTCCGCGCAGCGGACGCACGTATTGTCGGGGTAGTGGAGAGGGGGAGGTTGCAGTCCTTCTCGTATGGCTTGTGGGTCTTCCCGCCAGCAATCGAGCCAGCGAGATCCTCGATGACGACTGCGGCAGCAGCCGTGCACTTTCCGGCATCCGCGGCCAGGCCGGCCACCATCACCTCCGCGCTGTCCGCAGAACGGCCCATTGGCCTTCCGCGGGCAGCAATCACAGCAGGAGGATCCTCCGCGACCAGCACCTCCTCCGGGAACTCGCGGACGACGGCGGTGGCGACGTAGACAAGATGCGAGACGAAGGAGAGCACCGTGCCGCCTTCCGGCATGGCCCTGCCGCCGAAATCGCCGGCGTTGTCGATGACGAAGTCAAAGGAGACGAATCTGTGGACAAGGCCACAGACCACGCGCTCCCCAGAAGTAGATCCCGTCCGAACGTGAACTCCAGCCAGCGCCGCTGGTTGCCCCATGGTGGGCGCCAACTGCCATGGTGGTGTCACAACAGATGCCATAGGATGGCTAAAGATGTGGGGACGATGGACGCTGGAGGTGCTCGGGGAGGGATCACGCAGCGAATAGCCGCGTGTGGTAAGAATCAATCATTGCAAACACCAAGATCTACCCAGGTTCAGGGCCCTCGTGTGGAGGTAAAACCCCTACTCCTGCTTTTCTCTCTGTTTATTTGTGTCTCACCGAGTAGCCACAGTACAAGTTTGGCCTATGGCCGAGTAGCCACTCTTCTCTCTATGTGATGAACTAGGTCAACAATGTGAACCGATTCTGGGATCCCTCGCGCAGGAGGGGGCAGTGCACCTTATATACTGGTGCCCAGCCGGATACAGCCAACAGGGAAAAGTACAAACATATGTCGACATAGTGTGCACACTGCGTACTTCCGGCTTCCCGCTGACAGCTTTGGCTTCCTAGTTTGTCTTGTGCGGAAAGTCGTTGTGCAAAACCAAGAAGCTGATCTGTTATCACTGCCACGAACACAGAGTAGGCCCCCCTAACCTGCGACGCCCTGCTGACACCCTGGCGCGGTCAGGCACGCTCTCTGCAGATGAACAGTGCCGCGGTACGGACCCAGGATACGCGGGATCCTGTGACAGAACGGCTCCTTTGACTTCTGGCCCGAGTAGGAAACCGCCATTTCTACTCTGACCACTTATTCTACTCGGAGGAATTTAACTTCCTTGATTCTTCCTTCTGGCCATCCACATGTACGACCGAATAGCAGTCGACCGGGTAGCAAGTACCGGGTAGCCAGCTACTCGGCCAAACACTCCTTCTGATCTTGCCCTTAGCACTTGCCTTTACCCTACTCGGGGGTAACCCCCCGACACATCTAAACATTGATCAGAAAGTTTATTATAGGGAATATCTCTACTATCAAAATGTTGGAGAGAGTGTACCTCAATGGTGGATGAGTGAGGGATTGGCTTACATAATTCTTCTATAGGTGGATGATTCTTCACATCTTCAGATTTAATACCCCTCTCTTTAAGAGATTTCTTGGCTTCTCTCATCACTTCATCATTTAATTCAATCATTCCCCTCTTCTTGGGTGTTGGTGTTGGAGTAGGTACTGGAGTAGGGGTCGGCTCAGGCTCAACCATAGTCCAATCATCATGATTTTGGCTTATTTTAGCCATTAATTCCTTAGCTTTTTCTGGAGTTCTTTGCTTGAAACCACAACCAGCAGAACTATCTAGGTATGTCCTAGATTCAACAGTTAGTCCATGATAGAATATATCAAGAATTTTATTATTTTCTAGATTATGCCCAGGTGTAGCACTAACTAAAGAACAGAACCTTGCCCAAGATACATGCAATTTCTCTCCTTCCAATTGCATGAAATTAAATATATTTTGTAAAGTAGCATGTTGAGCACTAGTAGGAAAATAGTTCTGAAAGAAAACATTAAACAAACCAATAGGACTATCAATAGATCCTCGAGACAAATTATTTAACCAAGTTTTAGCTCCATCTTTTAACGAGAAAGGGAATATTTTAGCAACAAAGTAGCTAAGTTTCTTAAGATCATCAGAGAATAACTACTCAAAGAGGAGAGCTCATTCATATGTTTCATAGCACTTTCATTTTCTGTACCACAAAAAGGTTCTTTCTCAACAATAGATATATAAGATAAATCAAGAGAGAAATCATAATCCTTATCACTAATATTAATAGGAGAAGTGGCAAAATTAGCATCAGGATATATTTTATATTTAACAGCACGAATTTCAATAAGACTCATAACAACATCTTTATCCTTCATAGCATGTATTTCATCAATAAGATCATCATTAATTTCAATATAGGAATCATCAAAATCATCACTAGGATTCTCTCTAAACTCAGGTGAAGCAGCATGGGTAACATGATTTTTATCACGAGTTTCAGTGTTTGCAATATTTTAGCTTTAGCAATAGTAGAATCTAAGAAAGGACCGATAAAACCACTCTCATCAAGCACAGTAGAAGCATCATGAAAAGTATCAGAAGTATTTTCAGATTCAGCATGTGTAGCATGTGGTGGTGTAAGCAACTTACTCATCACAGACGGTGAATCAAGAGCAATAGAGGTGTTCAAAGTTGTACCTCTTCTTGTAGTGGATGGTAATATAGGAAACTTTCCATCACGAGTCTTACCCATGTTGAATGATTGACAGTAGATAATAGTACTCTCCGGCGAGCTCGCAAATAAAGCTATGGTCCCCGGCAATGGCGCCAGAAAATAGTCTTGATGACCCACAAGTATAGGGGATCGCAACAGTCTCCGAGGGAAGTAAAACCCAAATTTATTGATTCGACACAAGGGGAGCCAAAGAATATTTGTGAGCCTTAACAAGTGAGTTGTCAATTCACCTGCACCTGAAAGTGGACTTGCTCGCAGTGGTTTATCAGTAGTAACAGTTTTATAGTAGCAAAAGTAGTGAAATAATAACAACAGTGGTATGAAAACAGCATCAGTAGTGTTTGAAGTAAAAGCGGGATTAAATACTGTAGGCATATGGGTAGATGAACGGGCGTTGCATGGATAAGATATTTCATATAATAATCAAGACATGGGCATTTCAGATAAATAAGATAAAGCATCCAAGCACTAAGTAACCATAGGCATGTGTTCCGGAAATAGTCGTCGTGCTCGCAATGAGAACTTGCACAACATCTTCTGTCCTACCAGCCCCTTTTTAGCGGGGCCTCAATGAAACTACTGGTAATTAAGGTGTTCCTTTTAATAGAACATCGAGCAAAGCATTAACAGTCCGTGAACACATGTGATCCTCAGATCACAGCCATCCCCTTCGGTTGTCCCAATTTCTGTCACTTCGGGGCCTCAGGTTCCGGACTTCAGTATGTGTAAACAACTTGCAGGTATGATCAAGAAAAAATAATTATCATCATGATTGAATAACATGTTAAGATCTGAGATCATGGCACTCGGGCCCAAAGTGGCAAGCATTAAGCATAACAAGTTGCAACAATGTCAATAGCACTAATAGAAGATACTAGGCACTATGCCCTAACAATCACGACATTATTACATGAACGATCTCATCCAATCCCTACCATACCCTTCAGCCTACAGAGGGGGAATTACTCACACATGGATGGTGGGAAACATGGATAGTCGATGGGGAGGCGTTGGTGATGACGATGGAAATGATCTCCTCCAATTCCCGATCCCGGCAGGGTGCCAAAACGTAGTTTCTAATCCCCGAATCGAGGTTCGGGGTGGCGGCGGTGCTCTGTTGTGTTTCTGTGGAATATGATGAGCCCCCTCGGCTTTTAGGTTTGGAGGCGATATATAGTCGAAAGGGTTGACCGAGGGGGGATCTGGGTGGCCCACACCATGTGCTAGCGCGGCCTAGGGAGGGGCGCCAGGGGGTGGTGTGGCCCCCATGTGGATCTTCTCCTGGCCCCCTTCTGGATCTCGGGGTCTTCTGGTGTTTTAAGACCAATGGGGTATTTTCTGGGCAATTCCCCGAAAGTTTATTTTTCTGCACAAAAACAAGACGCCAAGGTAATTCTGCTGAAAACAGTGCTAGTCCATGTTAGTTGCATTCAAAACACACAAGTTTAGAGGAAAACAATAAGAAAAGTGTTCGGAAAAGGAGATACGTTTTTGACGTATCAACCTGCTTGAATCCGTTCATAACATCATCCATCCCGACTACAGCGTAGCCCCGTGGAACGAGCCGACCATGTGGAGAAGGTTCAGGGCCCATTGCTCCCACAAAGCTGACCGCTGCCTTAATGGTTATTTTGACGACTTTCGCATGCAGCTCACAAGATGTCATATCGTTATATGATCCACCGGGTGCATCATCGGCGGTGCATCATCTTCATCACCCTGGATCTACGTGGAAACAATGCTACTTTTCCGATTTGATGGTGCGGCGCCGGTACTATAGAATGCACCGTCTACCATATGCGGGGCAGTACTTTGCTGCTAGGTCAGTCTGCCAATTTGTTCCTGCTGCCGCTCTCCGAGTTTCCGCTGCCGCATTAATTCTTCGTCAATTTTTTGCCACCGGTCTACCTGACTCTGTGCTTTAGCTTCCCGTAAATCCTTTCTCCTCTGACGGCTTCTATCCGGATATTTCTTCTTCTCATCGAAAAACCCAAGTTTCCAAGGAACAAAGCCTATTGTGGTTCGTGTCCGTCCATAGTGTTCCGTGTTCCCAAGGGCGCGTGTGAGCTCGTCGTTCTCTCTACCCGGCTGGAACTTCCCCTCTTTAACAACCTGTATTGCTTCTCTAAGCCTTTCAATAGGTAGAGAATTTTCTTCATTTCTTATATTATAGATGCACTTTCCTTCCGAGTCCAACGTGCCCCCATGCGTGAAAAACCAAGACCTTGTACGTCTGTCCCAGAAGAGTGTCTCTAGAACAATCCCCACAGCACAGGTCGTCCTCAAGTTTATCCCACTTAGGCATGCTACCCCTGTAGCCAGGTTGCCCAATAGTATGGTGATAGATCTTTTTAGCGGCGTTTGCCGCATTTCTTTTATACCTTGTCAGATCTTCTTCCGACTTCTTGTACGTAATAAATTTTTCCTAGAAAGGTTTAGCTTCTCATAAGTCCGAGTGAAATCCGAAGTCTTGTCTTTTTTGATAAAGTTAAGGTGCAATTTTTTCTTCCAGTTGCTGAATTGCTGGGCCATCTTCCTTAAAGTGAACGCCTTGACCAGTTCCACTAAGGCTGCTTCCTCCCGCTGTAAGATCAAATCAAGATCCTCCTCATTCTCATCCACCTCATCTTGACACACCTCCGACGTCGGTAGGGTGAAATTAACCATCATATTTTTGGAAAAAGATTCTTTGTCTTTGTCGCCGATGATACGTCATAAATGTATCCCTAATTTCAGATGCTCCATGATGATATTATGCCAATTGCTACATGTTTTCTCCCTTCTTTATGTCATCTTTATCGATTTTCCGGACTAACCTATTGACAAGATGCCACATAGCCAGTTCCATGTTTTCTGCTCTTTTTAGATTCAGAAAAGTTGTTCTGGAAATATTCTCGGAATTGGAAAGTTCGAAGCCCAGAAGTCCTATTTTCCCCGGAAACATCCAGATGACCGAAGAGGGGCATCAGGGGGTCCACACCATAGGGTGGTGCGGCCCCCCCTTGGACGCGCCAGGGGGTGGTGTGGGGCCCCTGGACCTCCACCGTCTTTGCCCTTTCTCCTATTTAAGCCCCCGGATGGAAAACCCTAAGTACGTGATAAAAAAATCTCGAAAAGTTCCGCAGCCGCCGTCATCGTCAACCCTAGATCAGGGGGGGTTCTGGAGCTGTTTTCCGGCACCCTGCCGGAGAGGAAATCATCACCAGAGGCTTCTACATCACCATGCATACCTCCAGAGTGATGCGTGAGTAGTTCATCCCTGGACTACGGGTTCATAGATGTAGCTAGATGGTTGTCTCCTCCTCATATGCCTCCATGTTTAGATATCGTGAGCTGCCTATCATGATCGAGATTGATCTTATGTAATTCTATATGTTGTATTTGCTGGGATCCGATGAATATTGACCTTATGCCAGGTTGATTATAGTCTTTATTGCATATGTTATTTGTGATCTTGCATGCTTTCCGTTGCTAGTGGTTGCTCTGGCGAAGTAGTTCCTAGTGACTCCAAGAGGGAGTATTTATGCTTGATAGTGGGTTCATGCCTCCTTGTTGCCTTGCTCGAGTGACAGGAATGTGAAGGGGGAGGATGTGCTGTTGCCACTAGGGAGAAAACAGCGGTGAGAGTGCCAGCGTGCATAATCATTGCTTACATTACACACTTTGTTTAATGCAATTATCCCGTTATATTGTGCACTACGGTGCAACCTCTATTTGTCAATTGCCGAGCTGTAATTTGTTTACCCAGCATGCTATCTTTTATGGAGAGACACCACTAGTGAAACTATGAACCCCGGTCCGTTTTCCACACTATTAAACAAACCACAACACTTTCCTGCTTTGTTTACTTACTGCAAGCATACATTATTTTCCACACTATACGTATAATCTTTGTTTTCATCAAGACCGGTGAGATTGACAACCTCACTGTACTGTTGGGGCAAAGTATTTTGGTTGTGTTGTGTGCAGGTTCCACGTTAGTGGAATCAACCTTCCGAAGATTCTCTTTCTCCTACTGGATTGATAACCCTGGTTCTTAACTAAGGGGAAAACTCATATCATTGTGCTCATCACACCCTCCTGTTGGGGTTCCCAACAACACATAGCAAGGATTTTTCTGGCGCCGTTGCCGGGGAGAAGGAAGTATTGTGGCAAGGGGATTCTCTCACTCTCAACCTCTTTATTTTTTTATTGTCTTGTTTTTATTTTTGTCTTGTTTTTATTCTCTATATTGAAAACACACAAAAAATTAGTTTACTTCATAGCTGTTGTTTATTTGCTTGCTATTATTCTGCTAAAACGAGTTCCTATGAGGATACTAAGTTGTGTGATTTCACTAGCACAATAAACAATGATTTTATTTGCACACCTATTGCTCCACCTTCTTCTACTGCTGCTTTCTATGAGATTAAACCTGCTTTATTAAATCTTGTGATGAAAGAACAATTTTATGGTATTAGTACTGATGATGTTGCTGCCCACCTTAATAATTTTGTTGAACTATGTGAGATGCAAACATATAAAGATGTAGATGGAGATATTATTAAACTATAATTATTTCCTTTCTCTTTGAGAGGAAGAGCTAAAGAATGGTTGCTATCTTTGCGTAGGAATAGTATTGATTCATGGACTAGGTGTAAAGATGCTTTCATTGGAAAATATTATCGTCCTGCTAAAATTATATCCCTAAGAAGTGACATAATGAATTTTAAACAATTTGATGATGATCATGTTGCTAAAGCTTGGGAAAGAATGAAAACTATGGTGAAGAATTGTCCCACTCATGGACTGACTACTTGGATGATTATACAAAAAAATTATGCAGGGCTGAATTTTTCCTCAAGGAACCTATTGGATTCAGCTCCTGGAGGTACCTTTATGTCCATCACTTTGGGCAATGCAACAAATATTCTTGATGATATGATGATAAATTATTCATAGTGGCACACTGAGAGATCTCTAGAAGGTAAGAAGGTAAAATCTGTTGAGGAAACCTGCTCTTTGAGTGAAAGGCTTGATGCAATTATGTCTATGCTTGTTAATGGTAAAGCTCAAGTTGATCCAAATAAATTTTCCTTTAGCCTCTTTGGTTGCTCAAGAAGAGCATGTTGATGTAAACTTTATTAGAAATAATAATTTTAAGAACAATGCTTAGAAATAATTTTGGTGGAAACAATGATAAGCCCTATCCTCCTAATAATGGTTATGGTAATTATTATGGCAACTCCTACAATAATGATAAAAGCTCTACCTCTGCTTTTTAAAACATGCTTAGAGAATTTATTAGCACACAAACTGCTTTCAATAAATCTATCAAGGAAAAGCTTGGTAAAATAGATGTTCTTGCCTCTAAAGTAGATAACCTTGCTATTGATGCTGATTTTCTAAAACTGGAAGTTTTTCCATAAGATGTTAAACAAAGTAAAACTTTGAATTCCATCCAAGTTCAAATAGATAATAATGTTAGGTTGATGGCTAAATTACATGTCTGGAAAAAGAAGATGAATTAGATAGAAAGAATAATATTTTTAGAGTTTGTACTATCACAACCACTAGTAAAACTGAAGCTCCAAGTGCTATTAAACCTCCAACTATCAATGGTGAAGTAGTTGGTGTTAATAAAGTCCCTACTCCTTTGGTGAAACGTGCTAAATTGCCTCAAACTGCTGAAAGTGCTTCTGATAAAAGTGCTGAAATTTTTAAAGATGTAGGAGATAATGGTTCCATTACTTTTGATGATAATAATATTGATTTTGATGATTGCAATATCTATGAAGTTCTTACGTTTCTACAAAATCTTGCTAGAAGTCCCAATGCTAGTGCCATGAATATAGCCTTTACTAAACATATTACCAATGCCATCATGAAAGTTAGGGAAGAAAAGTTGAAACTTGAGACATCTATCCCTAGTAAATTAGATGATGGTTGGGAGCCTATCATTAAGATAAAAGTAAATGATTTTTATTGCAATTCTTTGTATGATCTTGGTGCTAGTATCTCCGTTATGCCTCAAAAGTTCTATGATATTCTTGATTTACCACCGTTAGAACACTGTTATTTGGATGTTCGTCTTGCTGATAATGCTAAGAAGAAACCTCTTGGTAGAATTTATGATGTTCTCATTATGGTTAATAGTAACCTAGCCCCTGTTGATTTCGTTGTTATCAATATTGAATGCAATGCTTCTTGTCCTATTGTTTTGGGAAGACCTTTTCTTAGAACTGTTGGTGCTATTATTGACATGAAAGAGGGGAGTATTAAATATCAACTTCCCCTCAAGAAAGTTTTGGAACAGTTTCCTAGAAAGAAGATGAAGCTACCCTTTGAATCTATTATTAGAGCAAAATATGATGTTGATTCTTCTTCACTTGAAAATACATGAGTTGATCTTTTAAGCCTAGCTGAAAGACGTTAAAGAAAAGCGCTACCGGGAGACAACCCGTTTTATTTCTCTGTTTTCATTCAGTTTTCCTTTGTTTTTTTTGGTGTGCTTTGCACCTGGGTGTTGTATATTTACTTAGAACCCCCTCTGTATCTTATATTTTGTGTTTTTGTGGAGCCAAATAAAGCCTCTAGTGGAAAGTTGACACTATATTTCTGATTTCTGCGCAAGAAACAGATTTCTGATGTCCACTGTTAATTCCGTTAAAAATCACATCAAATTCCAAATGACCTGATATTTTTTGTGATTAATATTGACTTATATACTCAACTTTTCTTAGTTAACCACTTTTTTATTTGATAAACACAAGATTTTCGAAAAAATCGATCTCTGCCTGTTGTGCTGTCTTGACAGATTTCTGCCAATTATTGCATTTGCATCTTAATCTCTTTCTTTTGGTGTTCTTTTGAGAAAAAAAGTTTAAAAAAAGTTGTGACAGTAGATAATGTGTTTTTTATTGCTAGTCCTGTGTTAAAACTGAACCATGTGAGTTTATTATTTTGATTGCACTAACGTTGCTAATGAAGATTGTGAGAATTTTGATGTGAAGGAAGTTTTCAAGGGTCAAGAGAAGAGCATGATATGATATCAAGAAGAGTGAAAAGTTTAATCTTGGGGATGCCCCGGTGGTACATCCCAGAAAATTCCAAGAAGACTCAAGCGTCCAAGCTTGGGGATGCCCAAGGTATCCCCTTCTTCATCAACAAATTATTAGGTCACTTCTAGTGAAACTATATTTTTATTCGGTCGCATCTTATGTGTTTTACTTGGAGCCTCTTTTATTTTTGATTTAAGTTTGTTTTCAGTTTGTTTTTACTTTCATAATAAGCTTGTTTGGACCCAGCATTCTTTTATTGGAGAGTGACACGCTCCGCTTTTTCATGAGAATATGTCGTATTCTTAGTCTCTGTTTGGCTGTTGCATTTATTCAGCTCCTGTTTTGCATGCATCTCTTATCAGAGATGTTAGCTTTAGTAGTAGTATTTGAGTACTCTCATGTTTTCTTGCTGTATCATAAATAGTATGTTTTGTTAAATCATGTTTTGTATGGTGCTTGTTGGGAGAAAGAAAACAATTGCTTGAAGTAGAATTTATAACAATACTAGTAGAAGCTTGTACAGACCGTGGCTAGAACTTTTTCATGCCATGCTAAATGTTATTTTAGTTTTAAAGCCTTGTGTTTATTGAGTAGCATGAATAGACTCAAATAACTTAGAGTTTTTAATATGTTTTGAAAGATTCGTGAGTTGTTCTTGTCATAGTAAAGCATCAATATATGGTATTCTCTTTCGAATGATTTATTTGGTTGACTTGGCGCATGCTCACACCATGTTTATGAATACAAACCAGTCACTAATAGCCTCCATGACCACTTAGTTTTTGAACTTGTGATACTACTTATGTTTTAATTAATGATGCTTATGTCGCTCCCAGTCTTTTGCTAGCCTCCACATGTACTGAGTATGAGCTCTACTCGTGCATCCAAACTCCTTTAAACCAAAGTTTTTTCCATTTTGTACACCATACGTACCTACATGTGGTATTTAACTTCCACTCCAAGTAAATTGCTCATGTGCTACCTTTAAAACCTTCAAAATTATTCCCGTTTTGTGTTCTTGTTTTTGCTCATGGGGACATCAATAGAGAATTTTTATCTCACTTGTTGATTGGATTTCACACCCTGGACTAGTGGCTTCATCTGCTTATCCAAATGATAGAAGAGCTGGCAGCAGGGTGCCTGGCCCCAAATTAATAGAAACAAATTCTCTTCACTATTTTTGCCCCTGATCATATCAGTCAAAGCATAATTGTGTAAACAAAAGAGAAAGAGGGATGACCTTTTATACCAGTTGCGTCCTTCACTATGGGAGCCGCTCTTGTGAATCCAGTTGGCTTGTGACATGCTGTATTGTTTGTTTACCATTCGTTGACCTTAACATACACCTCTCTAAAAAAGTAGACACTCCTCCACGGTATATGTTTATTGGCAGGCACCCGAGGATTCGGTCAGCCATGGTTTGTGAAAGATGGATGGGAGGAGTGTCAAACTTTTAATACCTCTGATTTATAAAATAAAAATCTCTAGCACATGAGTTGATCCCTGCTTCCCTCTGCGAAGGGCCTTTCTTTTACTTTTATGTTGAGTCTCCATTTTCTAACTTTATGCACAGTTGAAAGAGCATTTTTGCCATTCTGAGTTCTATGTGCATTTTTTTCCCACTCTTAAAGACTACGAAATATCATTTTGCCATGCTTTCTCTATACCTGAAACAAACGTTTACCTTTCTTTGCATTATTATTCATGATCCTGAATTTGAGTTACTCTTCGTGATTCAAAGTAATTGCTATGCTTTATTATTAAAGTTTTATTTATCATGCATGCGTTTAAAGTTTTATGATCTCAGCGTGCATATGCTTTTACATTAGATTGATCAAGTTTATGTTAGTAGCATGTCACCTCAGAAATTATTGTTTTATTGTTTACCTACTCAAGGACGAGTAGGAACTAAGCTTGGGGATGCTTGATACGTCATAAACGTATCCCTAATTTCTGATGCTCCATGATGATATTATGCCAATTTCTACATGTTTTCTCCCTTCTTTATGTCATTTTTATCGATTTTCCGGACTAACCTATTGACAAGATGCCACAGAGCCAGCTCCCTATTTTCTGCTGTGTTCAGTTTCAGAAAATTTGTTCTAGAAACATACTCGGATTTGGAAAGTTCGAAGCACGGAAGTCCTATTTGCCCCGGAAGCATCCAGAAGACCGAAGAGGAGACGAAGAGGGGCATCAGGGGGCCCACACCATAGGGTGGTGCGCCCCCCTTGGCAGCGCCAGGGGTGGTGTGGGGGCCCTGGACCTCCACCACCTTTGCCCTTTCGCCTATTTAAGCCCCCGGATGGAAAACCCTAAGTACTTAATAAAAAATCCCGAAAACGTTCCGCAGCCGCCGTCGTCGTCAATCCTAGATAAGGGGGTTCTGGAGCTGTTTTTCGGCACCCTGCCGGAGAGGAAATCATCACCGGAGGCTTCTACATCACCATGCCTTCCTCCGGAGTGATGCGTGAGTAGTACATCCCTGGACTACGGGTTCATAACTATAGCTAGATGGTTGTCTCCTCCTCATATGCCTCGATGTTTAGATCTCGTGAGCTGCCTATCATGATCGAGATTGATCTTATGTAATTCTATATGCTGTGTTTGCTGGAATCCGATGAATATTGACCTTATGCAAAGTTGATTATAGTCTTTATTGCATATGTTATTTGTGATCTTGCATGCTTTCCGTTGCTAGTGGTTGCTCGGGCCAAGTAGTTGCTAGTGACTCCAAGAGGGAGTATTTATGCTTGATAGTGGGTTCATGCCTCCTTGATGCCTTGCTCGAGTGACAGAAATGTGAAGGGGGAGGATGTGTTGTTGCCATTAGGGAGAAAACAGCGGTGAGAGTGCCCGCGTGCATAATCATTGCTTACATTACACACTTTGTTTAATGCAATTATCTGTTGCTTGCAACTTAATACCTAAGGGGGTTCGGATGACCTGAGGGTGGATTATTAGTCATAGATGCAGATGGATGTCGGTCTATGTATATTGTTGTAATGCCCGCACTAAATACCATAGTAATCTTCATGTTATATTGTGCACTACGGTGCAACCTCTATTTGTCAATTCCCCAGCTGTTTCACCCAGCATGCTATATTTTATGGAGAGACACCACTAGTGAAACTATGAACCCCGGTCCATTTTCCACAATGTTAAAAAAACCACAACATTTTCCTGCTTTCTTTACTTACTGCAAGCATACACTATTCTCCACACTATACGTCTAATCTTTGTTTTCAGCAAGACCGGTGAGATTGACAACTTCACTGTACCGTTGGGGCAAAGTATTTTGGTTGTGTTGTGTGCAGGTTCCACGATGTTGCTGACACCACTGTAGCGCCAGCACCACCTTCCGTGGCATCAACTGGATTGATAACCCTGGTTCTTAACTAAGGGGAAAACTCCTACCAATGTGCTCATCACACCCTCCTCTTGTGGTTTCCAATAACACATAGCAGCCGACATATGAGATTCCGGCGGCCTCACGTGTCATATTCCACTCCCGAACGGTGATCGGGATGTGGTCCCTAACAAGCACTCCGCATTGCTTCACATATTTTTGGACAACTTCTTTGGGAAGGTCTGGTGCGCCGTCTACACCGATCTTTTCGAACCCTTCAACTTCTTCGTTGCGCCTCGTTTAGTTTTCTTTCCGGTGGATTTTCTAGATCCGGATGGATAAAATAAGAAAGAGTGTTAATACATGTATATAGAAAACATATGCTTCATTTAATTAACATATATATATGCACCTTGCTAGAGTGTGTAATTTCTAAGGTTGGACCGGAGCCGTCGGCTTCTCTCTCGTGGGAGCCGTCGGCTTCTCCATCATCGTCTCCCTCGACGATGTTGTAAGCTAATCACTCAATGGAGCCGTCTGATCGGGCAAGCTCCGGATCTCCCTCACGGGAGTTATTCATCCACTGGGCGACATCAGGGTCTTCCCCGCCCCCACGGATAAAATTCGCGAGTATGTCTTCTGCGGCTTCGTCTCTGATGTTTGGGTCCATACTTTCTGCAAATTATTGCAAGTAAGTAAAATGACTTAGCGGTTAAAAAATAATAATAGAAAACATCATTGAGTTCGCCGACCGAATACAAATTAGCCGGATTCGCCAGCATACGTCCGACCGTGCATTTGATATGCATATATGCACTCAGGATCCACGATTGTCATGTATGTCAGCGATACCGATTGTTTTGTTCTACCTCAGATTGTATGACTCGGAGAGAGGAATCGATGCCATTGAAGACCCAAAACAAAGAGTGAGTGAATATTTGGCATGTACAACCCTGAGAAAATATGTAAACACTTGGTATGTAAATTCCTAGCTTTTGGTTCCATCCTGACGCTCTGGAGCCCCTCCACGGCGAAACCCTAGCCCCGTTGGAGAAAAGTGCACCTTATTGGTCTACAGCTTTGACCGGAGCCCGGAGTGGGTACCATTGTGCAACTATTTGCTTGGTTCTGTTAGGGTGGACCCTAGGAAGTCCCAAAACAATGGCATGAACCACCTCTACACAGGATTCCCTCCCGTCCGTCGGTTCCGGGACTTTCAGCCTGTAAGTACTTAGACTCGGAGAGAGGAATCGATGTCGGTGAAGATCCAACACAAAGAATGAGTGAATATTTGGCATGTAGTCCCCTGAGAACACATGTAAACACTTGGTATGCCAACTCCTAGCTTTTGGTGCCATCCCGACGCTTTGGAGCCCCTCCACGGCGAAACCCTAGCCCCGCTGGAGAAAAGTCCACCTTATCGGTCTATAACTTTGACCAGAGCCCGGAGTGGGTACCATTGTGAAAATCTTTGCTTGGTTGTGTTAGGGTGGATACTAGGAAGTCCCAAAACAATGGCATCAACCACCTCTACACACGATTCCCTCCCGTCAGTCAGTTCCGGGACTTTTAGCCTATAAGTACTATGACTAGGAGAGAGGAATCGATGCCGGTGAAGACCCAGCACAAAGAGTGAGTGAATATTTGGCATGTACAACCCTGAGAACACATGTAAACACTTGGTATGCAAACTCCTACCTTTTTGTGACATCCCGAGGCTCCGGAGCCCCTCCGCAACGAAACCCTAGCCCCGCTGGAGAAAAGTCCACCTCAACTGCGTCATAATCACGTGGCGGTGAAGGGGTCGTTGCATAAAAAACAAAAAATTTCCTACGCGAGAGACACCCGAAAGGCCAAGATCTAATCTAGGAGACGAAGTGCAACGGGCAAACAGAGGGTTAAGGAGAACACATACTCTCAAAGACACAAAGCATTACGAGATCAAATCTCGTTGTTGGCGTAGTCGTACTCACACCGATCCCGATAGCGATAAGATGTGCACCGCAATCCGGCGGTGCCTCTGTGATTGGTTGATGACGACCTCCGTTCCCTCGTTCCAGCGGGGCGCGGAAGTAGAGGATCCCTCGGAACTCCAGCAGCACGACGGCGTGGTGTGGTGGAGAAAAACATTGCTCAGGGCTTCGCCAAGCGCACGAACAAGTAGTGGAGCAGCGGTAGGAGGGAGGAAGAGATGACACAAGTGTGTGTGTGTGTGGGGGGGGAGAGGGAGCTTCCACCCCTCCTTATATAGGAGGGGATGACAGCCACAAATTTTTGGGTGTCTCCACCTCTCCCTCATCATGTGAGTGGAGTCTCCACTCAACCCACTCATTCTTCCATTAATTCCCACTCAAAATCCCAAAGTTTTTCTTTAATAAATAAATAAAACAATTTTATTTCTTTATTTTAATATTTGTTAATTCCATTAACAAACATTAACATATAACCCCTTGAGTTAGTTGTTAAATCTATTAACAACCATTTGATAAGAATCCCCTTGAACTATTTCAAAATTACCCGAAACAATTCCGATGACTATTTAATTATTCCCCGAAACAATTTCGGTGTTGTCCAAACTTTTCTCCGATATTCCGTATCCTCTCAAACGCGTCATCAAACCTTATGTGTGTCACGCGGTTCGCGAATAATATAGACATGATCGAGACTCCTCTCCGATCAATAATCAACAACGGGATCTGGAAATCCGTGATGACTCCTATATATTCAACGATGACTCTCGTGATCGTGTGAACCATCAACGTCGTGAACTATTCCCTTTGTCTCGCGATATTTTACTTATCCGAGATTCGATCATTGGTATCAACCATACCTTGTTCAATCTCGTTACCAACAAGTACTCTTTTCTCGTTCCCATGATACAACATCCTTGTGATCATATCACGTGCTTGCAAGAGGTTTCGATGTGATATCACCGAGAGGGACCAGAGTATATCTCTCCATAATTTTGGATGGACAAATCCCACTCTTGATCCATGAGCCTCAACTAATACTTTCCGAATACCTAACGACACCTTTATAGTCACCCTGTTACAGTGTGACGTTTGATGACATCAAAGCACCTTTCCGGTATCAGTGATTGAATTGATCTCATGGTCTAAGGAATAAGTTACTTCGTATGCAAGATATAATAATATAAAATAAATGACTTGATCGTATTGTTATCTTGTTATTGGGTCTATGTTCATCACATCATTCTTCTAATGATATGACCTCGTTATTAACAACATCCAATGTTCATGATCAGGAAACCTTGATCATCTATTAATCAACGAGCTAGTTAAAACAGAGGCTTTACTAGGAACCATTGTTTGTTTATTAAACACACATGTATCAACGTTTCCGGTTAATACAATTCTAGCATGAGAAATAAACATTTATCATAAACAAGGAATAAGATAATAACCACTTTACCATTGCCTCTCGGGCATATTCCCTTCAGTCTCCCACTTGCACTAGAGTCAATAATCTAGTCATTAAGCACTTAACACATATGGCGTTCCAGTGTTATTACCATGCTTTTCATGTGGTAAACATCATCAAAAAGATCTGAGCTGTTCAGATCCTATTGTATTTGCATGTTCTTTGCGTCTACACGCATCACTCATTCTCTAATGAGATGGCTCTGTATATATATGGTCAATCGGTGAAACCTTGATTTCTCAGCTTAAACTAATGTCACTAACATTGTGAAAATGTAGCTTCATAGTGTTAGCATTCTTGGAAATTCACCAAGTTCCGGTGATACCTTAATTCCTCAGCTTAAACTAATGTTACTAACATTGTGAAAATGTAGCTTCATAGTGTCAGCATTCTTGGAATTTCACCAAGTTCAATAAAGAACTCCTTGACACGAAATACGCTTTTATCAGTTGTCAACACAACGATATACTTTAGCCTTTGTTGTAGTATCTGTCACAATATTTTTAATTTTGGAACTCTTTCAAATCTAGCATGGAACTTTCTTCCAGTCTATTGTGCTACCCTTCATCACATATTTTAATTGAGATAAAATTACTTGAATAAATGACAAGACTATTAGTGTAACATATTACAACTAATATTTTGTCATTACTACATAGGAAAACATATACTTAGCATTTCTAAAATGAGACAAGGATCTCTCCCACTGTTGTCTAATCATCATATGGATTATCCTGCTATAACATTGTATAGCATAGGACTCATCTGGTTGTGTACATAGCATGGAAACATGACTTAGAAATCTCAATTTCAATGATGCTCATCATGTGTCAAAACACTTCAATCTTGCTCAATTATTTTCCATGTGACAAGAACTCCTTCTTGTCACTTCGATATTGACTTACTTCAATATTTCATTTATGTAATTTGGCTTCAATCATATCAGGCGCTTCAATCCATCTATTATAGATATAGATGCCGAATATCTTCTAAGCCATTCATCAATAAGAAAATCTTAACCGTGTTTATTTAAAATACATATTTTCCAATCAACCATATGTCATCTACATAAAGTATTGGAAATATGTCACAGCGCTCCCACTTAGTTTCTTGTAACTCTACAAGCATCTTTATCATTCATGATGGAATCAAACTCTTTTGATAACTTCATTAAGGTAAAGATTTCAACTTCGTTATGTTTACTTCAACCATTGAAGTGTGTATGCCTTTCTAGCAACCTTTTGAATTTTACAAAACTCTCTGACTGTGTCAAGTACACATCCTTGATCAAACTTCCTCGAGAGGAGAGTTGGTTTTGTTATTCAACATCCATATCATAATATGTAACTTTGCTAGAACTATCCGCAAAGACTAAGCATCACTACGGAAGATCAAAATCTTGTAGTAGTCAACTCTTTGTACTTCGTCGAAAACAACTTTTCGATAAGTACAACTTTCAAAGGATGTAAAAATCCATGTCTTTGTCGCTATATATACCCTTTTGCTATCGTTAGGCATCAAGCCTATCGAATGGACTAGCAAGTCACATACTTGATATTCATACAAGGATACTATGGGAGATATAATGACTCATAGTCAATTTTACGAAGTGAGGGCCCATCAGTTGCTTCCTTTATAAGGTCCAGGTCCTTTTGTTGTCAAAACAACACTTTACTCTTAAATCACAAGTTGGTCTAAGTACAAAGTTTTAGGACTTTTGTGGTTCATTTCGCAAACTCATTTGAAGTATCTAAAACATTTGTAGTGTATTCTACTTTGTCAAAATAGGAAACCCCGGAACAACTTCCAGTGCTGCGCTACTCATGACATGAGAACAAAGATTCTCTAATCTCGTTGAGTTTGTACTATGCTCCCACTCACTTATTTCGCAAGAACTACTTTCTCGAGAAATCAACCCTTTCTGACAAACAACATTTGTCTTTTGGTTCGGTGATAGGAGAAATACCCAATGTTTTATTTGGGATAACCTTATAAACATATATTTATCCTATTTTGGTTGTAAACATTTTACACATGATATGCATACCAAAACTTAATAAAGTGACAATTCGGGTCACTACCCAAACAATATCTTATATGTTGTCAATTTCAACGGATCATGATGGTGCTCTTTTCAGTGAAAAAACGGTTGTCACTAATGTATAAACTACAAAATTATAATGGCATTTTTATTAATCTTACCATGTCAAACAAGGTTTGATTTTGTCTCTCGAACACTCCAAACTAATGTGGGGTAATTCGAGTAATATAAGTTGTAGAACAATTCTGCAACTTCTCAGATGTTTTGCTAAACTTGTAACTCAAACTTTATCCTTTATGATCCAATCATAAATACTTTATTATCTTGTTACAATGATTTTTACTTCATATTAACAACCATTTGAACCAATTAAAAATGTCAAACTCCGTTCTCTTTAAATAGATATACTCACATATCTACTCAAATCATTGACATAATTTTATGAAGGAAAAAAATAATCCATCATACATGACTACACATAATGGATTATATATATCAATATGTATAATCTCCACTAAATTAGTCGTCCATTCTACTTTGGCCTAGGAACGGAATTCTAGTCATCTTTTGGAAGAGGTCTCACAAGCGTCAATTTATTCAAAACAAAATGACTCCGGAAGTCCATCAATATGGAGTTCCTTCATGTTTTCTTTTCCGATATGAACTAAAATGGTGGTGTCACAATTTAAGTGAAACTCTTTTACGTCTTGCAACGTTTAGCATTTAGTCTTATAGATGTTTACTTTATCAACATGATTTATATTAACATATCCATCAATTATGGAATATGGTCATCATTTGAACAATCTCATTTGTTCTCACAAAAGACTAGAACAAAATAACAACTTATTAAGTTCTTAAAATAAATCTTGAATGTTTGGTTCGATACGACAATGAACACAATAACACTTTATTTATGCTCTTGTCATAATCGATTCCACATCTATTACTAGTTCCTTTTAGGCTCTTGTATTTCTTGCATTGCGTTGCGTTGTATGACAACTCATACCGACCAATGTGGTATCAAAATACCCAAAAATACTTACTTAACTAGTAATACATATATAACTTGTATATCAAGCATATACTCCTGAGCTAGACTTTTCCAGTTATTGTTTTTCTGCCATATATCTTTTTGTAATTCTATTTTCAATATTCCCTTTCCTTTATAGAAGAATCATTCAACATCAAACAATTCTAGTCGTACTAGTTCATTTTCTTTGGCATGTTAGTCATATACTATCACCCATTGAGTCATACTTTGAGTTTGATTGTTCTACTAATATCACCATATTAATAGTATTCTTCTAGATTCCACTCTTAGCAATCTCCAAGTAAGGTAAACGACTTTACCCATACTTATAATCCATCCCATCATAACAATTTTATGATTAAGCTACTATAGCTCGAAGGAAGGAATTTAGAGGATAATTTTTAGCGCCCAACTTCTTGGAATATTCAAACACCTAGCGTCTTCAATCATTGCATATATTCAGATAATATAAGCAAACATTGTCACGCTAAATTATACTCAGTCATGTTGCCACAAATAAGTTTCTAGATATCAATATATCTTTCACTTGATTGTTTTTGAAAACAACTCTTTTCAGTTCCTAAATCACCTTGATCAACAAAACATTCTTTTGAAGATAAAGTAATATGGAAGCAACCATGACTCCATATTATAAGTAGGAATTGGTTGTTCTTTAGATCAATCAATCATTAACCATATGGAGCTAGGTAGGAAATACCAAAAATCTACAATAGGACTCATTTTTAAATTTCACTAATACGGTACCAATCTTAAATGGTTTTACCAGATCATAACAGTTATATCTCAATTAACAATCTAAATGTAAGGTAGTTTTGTGAATGCCAATGAATACTACAATTTGTGCAAATTCACTTTGATTGGTTGTTAGTGATAAATAAGTTCGAGTTAATTCAACATTAAACCATGAACTCCCACTCAAAAATAACATCCCTCTTAGTCGTCTTTAGTGATTACACGAACCAAATTCACTACACCAAAACCGATATCACGTGAGATGATGTAGCTTCAAAGGAGAACATCGACATGTTCATCATATCATCCATATGACTCATGCTTTACCTTTCGGTTACGTGTTCCGAGGCCATGTCTTTACATGCTAGGCTCGCCAAGTAGAACCGTAGTACTGCGTGTGTTTCAAGGCCATGTCTGTACATGCTAGGCTTGAAAACACCCGTTGTATGCGAACGTTGAGTCTGTCACACCCGATCATCACGTGGTGTCTCGAAACGACGAACTTTCTTAACGGTGCATACTTAAGAAAGAACACATTATTATCTTGATATTAAGTGAGAGGGATCATCTTATAATGCTATCGTCGCTATCTAAGCAAAACAAGATGCATAAAAGGATTAATCATCACAGACATCATATGTAAGGATAACGTGATGTGATATGGTCCTCCTTGCACTTGATCTCCATCATGTGCATCATGGTATGATCTCCATCATTCCACCGGCGTGGTACCAAGTAGCATGGCATCCCAATCTTGATTGTCCATCAATAATAAGACAATCATATGGATACCTTACGGTATATCAATAATTTACCAAATAGATCATCTCATAATCAAATTTGTAACATTGACCATATCACATCACATGCCTAGCAAAAACTAGTTAGACGCTTCTAATTTATTTTTGCATATTTTACGTGGCTTAGGGCTTTCGAGGATAGAACCGTTCATACCTACGAACATCAACCACAAAGTTGATAAACACATTTTTTAACAACCCTTCATAGATTAGATCTTAACTATAGTAGGAGAAACAGACACCCGCAAGCCACTTATGCAATACAAGTTGCATGTCAATTGTGGAACAAGTCTCATGTACGTGGACATGTAAAGTTAGTTTGGGCCGCTTCATCCCACTATGCTACTAAGATCGTAAAATAATCAAGGAAGTGATAACATGATCATCAACGCCCACATACACCTAGGTGTTCTACCCGTACAAAACATCTACGCATAGATCCGGCTCTGATACCACTGAAGGGGTCGTTGCATAGAAAACAAAAAAAATTCCTACTCGATAAACACCCGAAAGGCCAAGATCTAATCTAGGAGACGAAGTGCAACGGGAAAAGAGAGGGTTAAGGAGAACACATACCCTCAAAGACACAAAGCGTTACGAGATCAAATCTCGTTGTTGGCGTAGTCGTACTCACAACGATCCCGATAGCGAGAAGATGTGCACCGCAATCCGGCGGTGCCTCCGTGATCGGTCACACGTACGGTTGATGACGACCTTCGTTCCCTCGTTCCAGCGGGGCGTGGAAGTAGAGGATCCCTCAGAACTCCAGCAACACGATGGCGTGGTGTGGTGGAGAAAAACATTGCTCGGGGCTTCGCCAAGCGCACGAACAAGTAGTGGAGCAGCGGCAGGAGGGAGGAAGAGATGACACAAGTGTGTGGGGGGGGGGAGAGGGAGCTTCCACCCCCTCCTTATATAGGAGGGGATGGAAGCCAAGAATTTTTGGGTGTCTCCACCTCTCCCTCATCATGTGAGTGGAGTCTCCACTCAACCCACTCATTCTTTCATTAATTCCCACTCAAAATCCCAAGGGTTTTTCTTTAATAAATAAATAAAACAATTTTATTTCTTTATTTTAATATTTGTTAATTCCATTAACAAACATTAACATATAACCCCTTGAGTTAGTTGTTAAATATATTAATAACCATTTGATAAGAATCCCCTTGAACTATTTCAAAATTACCCGAAACAATTCCGGTGACTATTTCATTATTCCCCGAATCAATTTCGGTGATGTCCAAACTTTTCTTCGATATTCCGTATCCTCTCAAACGTGTCATCAAACCTTAAGTGTGTCACCCTACGGTTCGCGAATAATATAGACATGATCGAGACTCCTCTCCGATCAATAATCAACAGCGGGATCTGGAAATCCGTGATGACTCCTATATATTCAACGATGACTCTCGTGATCGTGTGAACCATCAACTTCGTGAACTATTCACTTTGTCTCGTGATATTTTACTTGTCCGAGATTCGATCATTGGTATCAACCATACCTTGTTCAATCTCTTTACCGACAAGTACTCTTTTCTCGTTCCCATGATATAACATCCTTGTGATCATATCACGTGCTTGCAAGCGTTTTCGATGTGATATCACCGAGAGGGCCCAGAGTATATCTCTCCATCATTTTGGATGGACAAATCCCACTCTTGATCCATGAGCCTCAACTAATACTTTCTGAATACCTAACGACACCTTTATAGTCACCCTGTTACGGTGTGACGTTTGATGACATCAAAGCACCTTTCCGGTATCAGTGATTGACATGATCTCCTGGTCAAAGGAATAAGTTACTTCATATGCAAGATATAACAATATAAACTAAATGACTTGATCTTATTGTTATCTTGTTATTGGGTCTATGTTCATCACATCATTCTTCTAATGATATGACCTCGTTATTAACAACATCCAATGTTCATGATCAGGAAACCTTGATCATCTATTAATCAACGAGCTAGTTAAAAGAGAGGCTTTACTAGGAATCATTGTTTGTTTATTAAACACACATGTATCAACGTTTCCGGTTAATACAATTCTAGCATGAGAAATAAATATTTATCATAAACAAGGGATAAGATAATAACCACTTTATCATTGCCTCTCGGGCATATTCCCTTCAGGCAGTCATGAGACTTCAGGTTTTGGAATTTTTCCTCTGCCATATTTATTATCCCCTTTATATTCGACGAGAAGCCAGATGGCACCTTGATACTGTAAAGGACTTCAAAAAATATTTCCTTCTCTGCTTTGGTAAGAGGGTAGCTGCTTAAATAATGGCGTCATGTATCCTTGTGCTTGTTGCTTGGGTATTTTGTACGTTGATGGTCCTCCCGTGCTTCTGGCGTATCTTTTGACTTCGCATACACGCCTAGGAAGCATAGCAGGTTGACGCAGAGATTCTTCGTCACGTGCATCACGTCGATTGTAGAGCGGACCTCTAGGACTTTTCAATAGGGTAGCTCCCAAAATATAGATTTCTTTTTCCACATGGGTGCGCGTTTATCAGGGCCGTTCGGAACAGGTTGGCTGCCATCACCCTTCCAAAGATTACTTTTAGGTCCTTGACCATATCGAATACATCATTACCACTACAGAGGTCAGACTTCTTCCGGGTATCTGCCTCACCTCTGAAATGCTTGCCTCCTTTCTTTCTTACGGGATTCTTGATCGGAAGAAATCTACGATGCCCCAGGTATACAACCTTCTTACATTTATCCAAATATACACTGTCAGTCTTATCTAAACAGTGTGTGCATGCATTGTATCCCTTGTTTGTATGTCCGGAAATGTTACTAAGAGCAGGACAATTATTGATGGTTGCGAAATGCAATGTCCGTAGGTAAAATGACTTTTGTTTGTTCTTATCCCACACACGTACACCTGGTTTGCCCCACAACTGTAAGAGGTCTTCCACTAATGGTCGTAGGTACACATCAATGTCGTTGCCAGGTTACCTCGGACACTGGATGAGCACTGGCATCATAATGAACTTGCTCTTCATGCACAACCATGGAGGAAGGTTGTAGATACATAGAGTCACGAGCCAGGTGCTATGACTGGAGCTCTGCTCCCCGAAAGGATTAAAGCCATCTGTACTTAGAACAAACAATAAGTTTCTTGCCTCTCCTGTAAAGTCCGGGAAGTCTCTCTCGATTTTTCTCCACTGCGACCCATCAGCGGGGTGTCTCAACTTTCCGTCTTTGCTACGGTCTTCTTTGTGCCATCACAACAACCTGTCATGCTCTATGTTTCTAAACAGGTGTTTCAACCGTGGTATTATAGGAGCATACCACGTCACCTTTGCAGGAACCCTCTTACGGGGTGGCTCGCCGTCAACATCGCCAGGGTCATCTGGTCTGATTTTATACCGCAGTGCAGTGCATATCGGACATTTATCCAAATTATCGTACTTCTCACCGCGATGGATGCTGCAGTCATTAATGCATGCATGTATCTTCTGCATATCTAATCCTAGAGGGCAGAGAGTCTTCTTTGCTTTGTACGTACTGTCAGGAAATTCGTTATCCTTTGGAAGATTCGGCTTCATTATTTGAAGTAACTCTCAAATGTCTTGTCAGTCACACTGTTCCGTGCCTTCCATTTCAGCAACTCCAGTGTGGTACCGAGTTTTGTGCTGCCATCTTCGTCAATTTGGGTACAACAACTTTTTGTGATCCTGTAACATGCCGTCCAACTTCAACCTCTACAATTCACTTTCGCAGTCTTCCCTTGCATCAACGATAACTCGACCAAGATTATCATCGGGCTTATCTGATGCACGTTCTTGATCACATCCTTCGTCTGCATTGTCTTCTATTGCAGTATCACCGTATTTAGGAACATAAGGATCCTCTTCTTCTTCTTCACTGTTTTCCATCACAACTCCTCTTTCTTCATGTTTGGTCCAATAATTATAGCTGGGCATGAAACCTCTCCGAAACAGGTGGCCATGAAGGACTCTCAAGGAAGAGTGCTCCCCGTCGTTCCGACAGTCAACACATGGACAACACATAAAGCCATTCTCTTTGTGAGCCTGAGCTACACCGAGAAATTCATCCAGGTCTGCCCTATACTCGGAAGTGTGTGGTCACCATACATCCATCGCTGCCGTGCATCCATCTGTATTATATAATTAAGTTTATCAAAAAAAAACATTACAATGACATCTTCGATAGGGGCGCGCTATTTGGCACTCAGGGTGGATAATAGTTTATTCTGCACCCCCATCTGTTTAACGCATAGCCACGTCTGGCGCGATGTCTCGATCCCACCTGTGGTAAGAAAGGTGCATGTGATGTAAAATTACCTCTCCGGCACAGCATACCACGGTAGCAACATAATAAAATCGCATGCGTCGTAAGAAGTTTGATTAGATTGGCCCACCTTAACTACCCATGCGAGGCCGTGTGCTTTTTTTTATTTTTCAAACCACCGATATATTGAATCGATCAACCACCTAGGAAATCTGGACTTAAGTAAATGGCCGACATAAGGACCTTCCATCCTACGTGAAAACATCTTGCTAGGTTTTTTTCTCCAACGGCGCTAAGCATTTTTTTATGTAACTGTTTCATACTCATACCAGGTTTACTACACAAGCATAAGATTACTTTTGATTAAATCTCTTGATTACACGGCATAAGACAAAGCTGACATAGACAAAGCTTGATTACATTTTCAGACCATACGACGCAAGATTGACAAAGACTGATTACGTTTCGAGACCATACGATGTAGGATTGACCGCCATAACCTCATGTTCCCGTGGAATAAAAGCCAGCAAGGTCTGACAAGCCTATACAAATAAAACAATTAATTTTCTAACATGTACTTCCTCTGTTCCACAATATAATCGTTTTTTAGCAAGCGATAGGAAATAGTGAAGTACATGACTTTGTGTAAGTGTAACTTATTTTGTTACATTAATTCGACTGCACCACGTTTTGATGGTTCATTTCTATACTAAATAGGCAGCACACAGCTGAAGGCCACCTCATCAGCAGCTTGTTGGGGCTGGCGCGCTATATGTGAAGCGGCCCTTCATGGTTCATTCACATCAATCTTGAGCTCGAATGCTTATCACCATCATGATCTTTCTTGTTGCAGCTTGTTACCAGAATAATCCAAATGAATGTTAAATCTGCGAGCTCCTTCAGAAAGAAGAGACTGAACATAGAAGATTATTGTTTTAGGAATATCTGCCAAATATATGTGTTGTAACTAATGAATTGTACGATATGGAAAAGAAAAAAACGAAAATTCATTTCATGATGGATAAGAATTTATTCCATGGCAACATGCCGGAGGTGACCCAAAGTTATACTACCTCTGTTACAGCCCGTGGATTGAGAAGGTGCGGCTAGGTTAAAGGAGGGAGAGGAGACGTGAGAAATTAGGGATAACTTCTCGTCTGCTTTATTTAATAGCCAGGAGTCTCCTTATATAGATGGAGACACCCACAAACTAGGAATACACATTCTATCTCTGGAATAATAAGAGTCCTAACTTGAGGGACAAGGTTCAGCCGTGCCCCTTGCCTGATGCGACCTATACATGGGAGCACATATTGGTGGCCCCTCCTCTTGTAGTGATGTCCCCACATAACATCTCTTGATTCTTCTTTTCCTTCAAATCATGCTATAGCGCAAAACTCGGATTTCGGAAAATCCGGCTTTTCTTCCACGAGCCTTCGTGGAGAAGGAACTTCTTATGTCAGCGCTCAAATCATGCTGACGTCAGGGACGTTTGGGTTTCGAGTGCGAAACCCTGAAATGTATCTCTGACAGATTCTCGCGGGAAACGAGGAGATAGCAATAATCACCTGTCGATTCATTTCCTGGAATTTCCGGCGAGTGACACGCATTGAGCATCCAACGGTCAAAAGAGTCGTTAGCACGTATCGTGATGGATTTCCGGCTATAAATAACCCACTTCATCTCCTCCGGCAAACCTTCCACTCCCTCTCACCTTCAAGCCTCAAGCGCAAAGCCCCCGAGCCTCAGTGAGAGCAGAACATAGCAACACCCGAGCCCGTACACGCGACCGCGCCGTTCCCGGACTTCTCGTCGAGAGCACAGAGTCCTCATCGCGCCGCCCAGATATGGATTCTCCGCGCGCTTCCTCGGACCGCTCCATCACCGCAGAGATCGACGACATAATCAACACCATGGATCCCATGGTGGATTCGCCGAACCGCGTCACCGGCGACGAGCCGGAGAAATCTTCCGGCAGCCAGGCCCGTGAGGATCCACCTCTCGCGGCCGCAAACTTGGCCGCGTCTTCTTCCGCGCCGTCTCCGCCTCTCGCTCCCGAAACGGCGGAGGAGAAAATCACTCTCATCGGAGAGGAACTCGCCGCTGCGTCCGCCGCCGCCGGAGCTAAGAATGAAGGCGAGAGTGCCGACAACTGGAGCCGGTGCAACATTCCCCCCTCTCTTCTTCCGACAATGGAGAAAGAGGGAATGATTGCGAAAAACAAATGGAGGTGCGAGGAGGAAGAGTTTGAGTCCCTTCCTAGGGCCGGAGAGCGGGTTCTTCGCACATCTCATATCTTACGAGGTATGGGATTTCCTCCATCCGCCTTGTTCCTCCAGGTACTTAACCACTATCACATCCAACCCCACAACTTTCCACCTAATTCCATCCTCTACTTAGCCGGATTCCAGGCTCCTTTCGAAGGGTACCTAGGTTTAGCTCCTAGGTTAGATATCTGGCAATATTGCTTCGGGGTTAAGCGTAACCCTTCCGAGGGCGCACTCCCAACTTGCGGAACCATTTCCTTTACCTTGCGTAGATTCAAGGAGGATTGGTTCCCCAAGATCAAAACCTCGGAATCCGTCAAATTCTGGACGGGTTCCTTCGTTTATCATCCAGACGTTCCTTTTCCCGGAAAATCCACTGGGATTCCACCTTTCGCCAACACCGCTGCTATTCCCCAAGAAAACTGGGGAACATAAGCAGTGCAGACCCTGCCGCCAGGTCTCCTTAGGATTAAGCGGCGCATCGCCAAGCTCGTCACCTCTGATCCACCTCTGACCGGCATGGATACAGTTCTATGCTGGTTAGATGGGCGAATTCAGCCTTTGGCTGGCCACGGTTCCCGGCTTATGTGCGACTACACGGGAACCGCTGACGCTATGCGGACGACGAACAAGTCCTTGTCGGCGAAGGATTTGCGGAAGCGCGTAAATCAGTTGGTCGCCTCACGCGATCAATATGAGGAAAGTCGGCCAATGTACACGGCATCTAACCCGGCTCCAAAGGTACGTCTTTCAAATTTTGGGTTTTGTGTTCTTTTTCTTTCTCGGATAATGGTCTTAACCCGGCCTTTGTCTTTTTGACGGATCCTTGATCTTCCTGAGTCAGATCTTGCAACTGACGCCGAGTTGGACGCATTGCGTGCGAACTTCGCTGGTGGACGGAAACGCAAGAAGATTTCCGTCTCCCAGAAAGTGATCGATCTTTACAGTGTCCCCGTCTCTACCTCCAGGTTTGTTATCTGGGTTTTATAAATTTGTCGGAATTTCTTCCTTTGTCTCGGATTTTTAACTTTCCGGTAATTCTCTTTTTAGCTTGGATCCCACAACCTTGAAACCTAAAAAGCTAAAGAGGCTTAAATCTGTGGCCAACAGAGGTCCACATCCTTCTCCTGCAACCGCCCCGGACACCCCAGTTGCAGCTACAGAAGAGCATACTGCTGCTACCAACGAATAAACCCAGCAGGCCAGCCATCCCATTATGCCGGAAACGGACACGAGGGAAAGGGCGGCCCCGGAAATGGGAGGTCCTTCTCGTACAGCTGAGGAGGACCCCATTACCACCTTCGATAAGGACTTCAAGGTTATCCACGAAGGCCTTAACATTGCCGGGTCTCTTTTTGCAGAGTTTGCAAAAGAGTTCACTGAAAACTTGACAGGTTTACAACGGATGAGCCAAGTAATATCTCTAGCCCCCAAGCGATAAGTCAAATGCATGCTTTTAACTTAATGCGTTATATCCTTTTTATGCTTGTTATTAACTTAAGCATTTTGTCTCTTTTCCGTGTTTCAGCAAACCGCTGAAAACATAAACCTTGAAGTTTTCAATAAACTTACCACCAAGAATAAGGAGGTTAGAAACCTTCTCTCCATTCTTGATGTTAAGGACGCGGAACTGGCGTCCTCTCAGCATCAGCTGAAAGAAACAGCAGGTAAGAAATTTCTCTCCTTCCAGTTTAGTGATTTTTTTTCTAAGTAATTTTCGGAGTTTTCTAACTCGTCTTTTTTACTTATTTTTCAGCTTCTTTGGCGAAAGCCAAGCAAATTGATGAAGATGCCGGCAATGCCGAGAACCTCCGCCAGGAAAATCTGTACCTTCATAAGAAAAATATGAGGTTGCAGAAGGAACTGGAGGCCAGCCAGCTGGCTGTTGGCATTGCCGAGTCCAATGCCTCTAATCAAGCTGTCAAGGACATGGCGACCATCCGAGATTTGGAGAACGCCTTGACCCTACGCCTGGAGGAGGGATCCGAGATGGACAAGATTCTCGGTAAGTAATTTATATTTACCGTATTTTCCATGTTTGATAATCTTTCTCTATTTTTTTCTCTAACACTTTGGTTATTTTTCTGAAAACAGGAGATGACCTAGCTCTTACTCGGATTGAGAAAATCCGAGCCTTTGGGAAGGTATTCACCGTAATCAAGGCTGCGGGAATGTTTCTTGTCAACAAATGGCTTCCCGCAGGGACTGGGGAGTTCTCGAAAGTTGAAAAACTTTCGGGAGCTATCGTGGAGGTGGAGGAGTCCAGGGAATCCACCTTGCACTCCGCGACACGTGGTGGTGCACGCATGGCTTTAGGGCTCATGCGCATGCACTACCCTTCTGCCAAATCTTGGCGCGTGGCGTCCGGTATTCCGCAAGGATACACGGAAGCGCAGCGGACCACCATCTTTGACGAGATCAAAGATCACGCCACCAAGATTGCCTCCATGGTGAACGTCTCTATCTTCTACCCGGAGGAAGCAATTCCAGAAGTTCCCGAGGAGTCCAGCAGCGAAGATGACTCGGATGCCTGAAGGAATTTTCTTGGACCTGGGTAGAGAGATAGGAAATAGGAGCATTACTGAACTTTCAATGTAAACATTATTGTAATGCTTCCTATTCTTTTGTCTAAACAAGTACTCCGCCTTTTGCAGCAATATTATGTTAGCCTTTTGCAAGTTATTCGGGGTTGTTATTCCTTTATCTTATAAGTTCTCTGGTTTATATGCTTTAACTGTCCTTAGTGTTTGAAATGGCTCAATAGCATTTTAATCTTCATGCCAACTGACTGGGTATAACCAAACAGTCTAAACTTGGAAACACGGATCATACTAAAGGAATTTTTACTTACTAGCTCCAGCGACCCAGCATAAAAACAATCAGATAATATTTAGAGAAAAGTAAGGAATTTTTTGTATGAAACTCAGGCACGCAGGCACAATCTGGGTTTCCTTAAGCCACTTTGGGCTGAAAATCATTCAGTTTTTTAACGCCGAGCACGCAGGCACAATTCAGGTTAACATTGAGTATTTTGAAAGATCATTGGGAAATAGATAAGACGGAATTATTCTTTGTACTATAATAAACATGTAAAAACATAGACGTATGAATTCCGACAAATTTATTTCATGATCTCAAAGATGTTTACATAGAAATTGAACTAAGTATAGAAGGGACGTAACTGCTGGATGCTCCAGGGCCTCTTTGTCTCTCCTAGTTCATCATCTATCTTTCTCTTTCTTTTGCGATTCGGCTTCTCGGGATCGTCTTCCGTGTCTCGAATATCTACAAGATAGTATGATCCATTTTTTATAGTCTTGCTTATGACGAATGGTCCTTCCCAAACTGGGGCCAATTTCTGCTTCCTTTGCTTCACCAATTTTAGCACTAAGTCACCTTCTTTAAAAGAACGATGCCTGATTTTCCGAATATGGTAACGTCGTAAACCTTGCTGATAGATGGCAGATCTTTGAAGCACAAGCTCTCGTTCTTCTTCTAAGAGATTGACGGCATCCTGTCGTGCGCTTTCGGCATCTGAGTCATCGAAAGCCTGCACTCTTGGGCTATCATGGATCATGTCCGTTGGAAGAAGTGTTTCCGCACCATAAACTAAGAAAAACGGGGTTTGCCTTGTTGACCTGTTTGGCGTCGTTCGAATGCTCCAAAACATAGAGGGTAATTCTTCCACCCATGCTCCAGCTGCTCTATGGAGAGGAGATTCGAGTCTTGGGCGTATTCCTTGCAGGATTGAGTTGTTCATTCGTTCAACCTGTCCATTGGATTGCGGGTGTGCACTGATGCAAGATCTAGACGAATTTCCGTTTGACGGCAATATTTTGCCAACTCTCCAATGGAGAAATTTGTCCCGTTGTCGGTTATTATGCTATGTGGAACGCCGTATCTCATGACTACGTCAATGATGAAATTTCTGACAGTTACACCGTCAAGCTTTTTGATGGGTTTTGCCTCCACCCACTTGGTATATTTATCGACTGCAACGAGTAGATGTGTAAGTCCACCTCTTGCAGTTTTGAATGGTCCCATCATATCTAGCCCCAGACTGCAAACGGCCATGTAATGGGGATAGTTTTGAGTGCTTGGGCTGGCATATTCGTATGCTTGGCGTAATAGTGACATCCGGCACATGTATTTACTATGTGTTCGGCATCTGTCTTGGCTGTTAGCCAGAAGAACTCCACACGGAATGCTTTTTCGACTATGCTTTTTGATTGAGTATGATGTCCGTAATCTCCAGCATGGATTTCTTGCAGAATTTCTCGTCCTTCTTCAGGCGAAATACATCGCAGAAAAATTCCGGTAGTATTGCGTTTATACAGGCAATCATTGATTACCGTGTATCCTTTGCATCGACGTTTTATTTTTCTTTGCAAGACCTCGTCTGCTCCATCCGGGTACTTCTGATCTACTAAGAAGTTTAAATATGAAATTGTCCACTCCGCGTTAACAAGCAGGACTTCGACTGACTCGGAAACGAGGGGATAGACGACATCACCACCTTTTATGGATGGTTTGTGCAAATGCTGGACAAACACACATGGTGGTAGGGTTTTCACTCTTTCCGATCCCATGCGGGCTAATGCATCCGCGTTTCAGTTTTCTTCCCTTTTTACGTGAAGTACTTCAAATCGTAGGAAGCAGATTGCAAACTCGTCCACCGTTCTCCGATATTCAGCCATGATGGGACTTTTGGCGTCCCATGTTTGGTTGAGCTGATGTTGTACCAAATCTGAGTCGCCATAGCATAAGATACGCTTGACACCTATTTCTTTTGCGATATGCAAGCCATGAAGCAAAGCTTCGTATTCTGCCACATTATTACTGGCATTGAATTGTATTTGTAATACATACTCCATTGTGTCTCCCTTGGGGGATTTTAAGACTACACCAGCTCCAGCGCGTTCTTTCATCTTGGATCCGTCAAAGTGAATAATCCAGTATTGGTATGCTTTCCATTGCTTCTATCCAATCAGCGACAAAATCTGTCAACACCTGGAATTTTATTGCCGTCCGGGGTTGGTACTTAATGTCGAACGCAGCCAACTCGATTCCCCATTTGGCTACTCGGCCTGTTGCGTCTGCATTGTTAATTATATCCCCTAGTGGTGCTTTAGATACCACTGTTATGGAATGTCCTTGGAAATAATGACGAAGTTTTCGAGATGCGAAGAATACTTTTGATAGTGTGGGTACCTTTGTTTGGACTCGGAAAAAGCTTCACTTACATAATACACCGGATGTTGATCTGGTATGCTTTGCTCGTCTTTTCACAACTATTACTCTGCTGATAACCCGGTTTGTAGCTGTGAGGTACAATAACATGGGTTCTTCATCTTTTGGGGATGCCAAAATCGGATCTTTCATCAAGGTTTCTTTTAACTGGGTTAATATTGCATCTGCTTCTTCTGTCCACACAAATTTGTCAGATTTCTTCAACAATTTGTACAATGGCAGAGCTTTGTCTCCTAGCCGACTAATAAACCTGCTGACTGTAGCTGCAAAACCCGTCAATCTTTGTACATATTTTACGCACGTAGGCCTCGAGATGTTTAGAATTTCCTTGATGTTTTCCGGGTTTACTTCTATTCCTCTGTGAGAAACGCTGAAACTCAGAAGTTTTCTTGAGGGAACCCCGAATACGCACTTTAATGGATTCAACTTCATCTTATAAGTGCGCAAATTTTCGAAGGTTTCTCGCAAATCTTCAAGGAGTGTGTCTTTTTCCTTGAAAACGACGGCAATGTCGTCCACGTAAACGTGAACATTTTTGCCAATCTGACTATGCAAACATTGTTGCATGCAACGCTGGTAAGTTGCGCCTGCGTTCTTCAGGCCAAAGGGCATGGTTATGTAATAGTACGTTCCATACGGGGTTATGATTGAAGTTTTGATTTGATCTTCTTCCTTCATGCGTATTTGATGATACCCGGAATAGGCGTCCAAAAAGCATAAAAGCTCAGAGCCAGCAGTGGCATCTATTATTTGATCAATTCGCGGTAACGCAAATCTATCTTTTGGACACAACTTGTTCAGACCGGTGTAATCTATACACATCCTAAGAACGGTACTATCTTTCTTTGTGACTAATACTGGATTTGCAGACCATTCGGTATGTATAACTTCCCGGATAAAATCAGCTGCCAATAGCCGGATAATTTCCTTGCCAATAGCCTTCCGTCTTCTTCCGTCAAATCGATGGAGACCTTGTTTGACGGGTTTGGATCCTGGAATCACCTTAAGTTGGTGCTCAGCAAGTTCCCTGGGTACGCCTGGCATGTCCGCTGGACACCATGCAAATATGTCCCAGTTCTCACGGAGGAACTTGATGAGCTCGCTTTCCTATTTGTCGGTCATCTCAGTTCCTACTACGACAAACTTTGTCAGATCTTTAGGATCTAGGATAACCTGTCTTGTATTCTCGGAAGCTTTGAAGCTGTGTGCCGGCTTCCGGCTTTCTTTTCCTGCCGGCAACTCTGTCGGCGATACTTCTTTTGCCAGCTCCTTCAGTCCTTCCTTTGCTATCACTTTCTCTGCGGAAAGGGCGTTTTCTTTTTCCAGCTCATTCGCCAATTTGAAGTCTCCCTTTATGGTGATTACTCCTCCTTTTGGCCCTGGCATCTTCAGCTTGTTATAAATATAACATGATCTTGTTATGAATTTGGCGAAAGCTGGACGTCTGAGTATTGCGTGATACACACTTTCGAACGGCACAACCTCGAAGGATACTTTTTCCTGACGGAAATGATATTTCTCTCCGAAGGTTACATCTAGGGAAATTCCTCCTAGGGATCGTGCTTGTCTGCCAGGGACGATGCCGTGAAAACGTATGTTGCTATGATTGAGCTGGGTCTCGGAAATCCGCATATGCTTCCATGTATCCAGGTACATTATGTTAATGTTGGATCCTCCATCCATCAGCACTCTTTTTAGCTTAGTGTTTTGAACAATAGGGCTTACAACTAGAGCTTGCGTGCCGGGTTTTGGGATGTTTCTGGGATGATTAGACTGATCACAGGTTATTGGTGTATTTGAGTACTTCAAGAATTTCGGGGTTGTGGGAACAACTGCGTTTATTTCTCGAAGTGTTCTCTTTGCCACCTTAGCTGAGGGAGTTGCCAGGAAAGTTAAGTTGCATTCTCTGTCAACTCTCGGAAACTTAGGCTCGCCTTTCGCTGTTGTTCCTGGATTTTTTCGTCACTCTCTGATTCACTGTCTTGTTTTTCAGCTTCTGGCTTTTGTTTGGAAAATTTTCACTTGGAACTCTTCCCTTTGTTTCCGGATCCTGCACTGCCTTTCATATGCTTGTTGAGCCGGCATTGTGCGTTCGTATGGGTGGGTGTCCCAAATTGCGAATGATGGACACAGTTTTCCGACTTGATTCTTTCCCACTCTTGTTTGGTGTAGTTGATCAGTTATGTGCTTCGTCCTTTCCACTTGCACCCATTTTCTCTTCCAAAGGCTATGTTAACTTCTTTGGGGTTTTGTTGTGCTTCTGGAGTTGCTTTTTTCTCAGGGCGAGGGATCTCTTTGGCTTGAATCAAGGTGTCAATATTGCCACCTCTTGCTCTGATATCATCTTCGGCCGCTGCATGCTCATTAGCGGTTGTAATCATAGATCCGAGATCTTTATGCTTTTTGGAACCGATCATGAACGGTACGAGTCCGAGTTTTAAGAGGTTGACGAAAGCATGCATTTCTTGTACATAAGTTACTCCAGAGCAACTATTCTTCATTGCAGTCCATCTTGAGATAAAGTCCACGTATGGTTCATCTTCAAACTGGGTGCAGCGGTTTAGCTGGTTGATGTTGTTCGGGCGCTTGTAGGTTCCTCGAAAATGCTGAGTAAAAACTCTAGCCATACCATCCCAGCTGTCGACAGTTCTTGACGGTAGCCCATTGATCCAATCTCTGGCTCCATCAAGTAACATAAGGGGGAGGAATTTTACTGCCTCTAGGTCTGTCCCATTGTTAATCTGGACGGCTGTGTAATAGTCTGAGAGGCAGGTATCCGGGTTTGTACTACCGGTGTATTTTTGATACGTTGGACCAACTTTGGCGAAGCCGGAATGTAGAGTTATCCTTCGGATCCTGTCAGTGAAACACTTAGTCCCTAAGTATAGGTCATCTCTTTCCGCTCTATCAATGTGTGCGGAGTATCTACCGGCTGAATGGACAGAAGGGATCTGCTCCTTTCTTTCCCATTGTTGCGCGAACGCGCTTTTCCGGGATTATCTCTATTTCCTCCGTTATCATGCCCTTTGGGATAAGGTGGAGTTCTACTCCTGTGTCTTTCCTTATTCCGGGGGGGGGGGGTACGGGATCTCTCACGCCTGTGAGGTATATCGTGTCTTCCATATTTTCCAGCAGGGCGTCTCGGAGGCGGCATTGCTTTTCCGTCCTTCCGGTTTTGTTCTTCCCGATCCCATGGATTAATTCCATCTTTCGGCAGATGGGATACGGTTCTGGACGCTGCATCCTTGTTGTCGGGCTTTTTCTTTTCCTTTCTCGGATCTGATTTCTTCTCTTTTGAGTTACTTGAATCTCCCGGTTCTTCAGGTCCAGGTGCTCCAGCGGCGCATGTAGCTGTTTTGCATAGGGCCGAGTCGTCGTGCAACTTCCCTGATCGTGCTTGCCCTCGTTGTTGCTGTTGTAATGCCTTTCCTAGGAAAGCATACACCCCTTGAAGTTTTTCGCCGTTGGAGTACATATCGTTGTTGAGGATGGCGAACGTGGCTTCCGCGTTTTCTGCTGCGGTTTTGTATATCGGCTCGCCCCTGGCATCTTTGTCGTTTACTTGCTTTTGCCAGGCTGGGTTTTGAAACCGTTCCTTTGGCGGCAGTACTTCCGGTCTTGCGATTCCGGGTAACCGTGTAGGTTTAATGCCAGATCTATTCCTCCTCTCGTACTCCTCAATTTCTTCCTGCTTTAACTTAATGTCAGCCTGGGTTTTTTGGAGGTGTTCTTGAGTTCGGAATAGATGTTGTTGTTGCCTTTGGAGAGCTTGTCTCCTGGCTTCCAACACTTCAGGGGGTTCGTGTGGTCCCATTGGTGTTTGAAGTAGACCTTGTTCGTCTTGCTCGGACATTGGCGGAACATAGATATCCTTCGTTTTCTTCTCTGCAGTCTTAACTCCACTTCCTCCTCCTACTTCCAGGTTGTCGTTGGCTGGATCAGCCAATTTTTTCTTCCGGAGCTTGTAATGGAGTTTCTTGGAAGCTTTGTGCTTTTTCTTGGAAGAGGGAGGTTTTTTACCCGGTTCATCCTCTGTCAATTCTTTGACATCGGGATATGTTGGAGTGATTTCCCCTTCTTCTCTTTCTTCCTCTAACGGAGGTGTTCTAGGACTTTCCTGGCTATCAGCATCCGTGTTTTCAGCCGGTTTTGCCATTAGTACTTCATGGAATCCCTCTTGAAGAGATTTGACTTTTCTTTCGAAAGCGTCCTTATTTTCGTCTTCGGAATCAAAATCATCTGATCCGGGTTCTGATTCCATTCTCGCCTCAATGGCGGCTAATACGGAGTCAGCTTCCGAGTTTGACGTCATATTGACGGATGTCGGATCTTCCACCTCTACTGTGGGATTGTTGTTTTCTGCCTCTTGCACGAGATTGCTTTCATCCGTGTTTTCGGCGATCTCGGATTGCACCATACTGATAAAGTGCGATTCAGCATGATATCGGCGATCTGAGCAAAATCCGGCGTCATAGTCTTCTTCTACTGGGTATAGGGCGGGTGGGATAAATTTGCTTCCACCACAGAATCCCATTGCTTCTGTCCATTCAGTACAATGTGAGTTTAGGTTTAGGTATAAAGAGTACAATGTGAGTTTAGGTTTAGCTACTCGACAAGGATCAACCTCTCGGCGAGTTAGCCTCTAGCTTCTTGTCTATCTTTCTTATCTCCCGTCCGGCTTTATATAATAGCCGGGTTAGGGCTTACAGAATAGGAAACCTAGAAGACTACGGTATGTGCTAACTTGGAAGGCAAGGAATCCGCCTTCTACTCCAAGCCGTACCACGTGGGCCGTGGTCCGGGTTCTTCTAGAATCCGGCTTCCGCGCGTCAGCTTACTGGGCCGCCCAATCGACCGGGATCCATTACCATTTAGGCCACCCTGGTAATCCGGCACTTTAGAGCACCATCTGATATACCCCTAAATGGTATATATCCGACAATTCACTACTAAATAGTAATTTATCTTTCGTATAGAATTCAAATGGGAACATTTTGCTAACCTGTGTAATTTGTGTAACCTATATGAAGTATATAAGAAACTCCTAAATTAACTATGCCATATGTTCTATCACGGATTTGCCAATATGCAACAAGGAAAATTAATTCACCACAAAATAGTAATTGATCTTTCACATAGAATTCAAATGGGAACATTTTGCTATCCTATGCAATTTACATAACCTATATGAAGTGATATAAGAAACCGCTAAATTTAACTATGCGATATGTTCTATCATGGATTTGCCAATATGCAACAAGGAAAATTAGTTCACTACTAAATAGTAATTGATCTTTCACATTGAATTTAAATGGGAACATTTTGCTATCCTATGCAATTTTCCAATATGTCCTAAATTAACTATGTCATATGTTCTATCACAGATTTGCCAATATACAACAAGGAAAATTAATTCACTACTAAATAGTAATTGATCTTTCACACAAAATTCAAATAGGAACATTTTGCTATCCTATGTAATTTGACAATATGCATGTCCTAGATTAACTATGCCATATATGTTCTATCACGGAGATTTGCCAATATGCAATAAGGAAAATTAGTTCACTATAAACTATGTCATATGCTCTATATATCACACAAATATGTCAAATGGAGATCAGACATGTTGTTATATCCTATTCAATTTTCATCATAACATATGAATGGATCAAGAGCCCCCAAAGCTTACGTACATTTCCCATTGAAAGACCAAGACATTCTTGTTGAAGCATAGTTGGATGACGGCAACATCCTTTTGATTGCGTGTGTACTCAAGATCAATCCCTATGAACCTATCTTGTTTCTTTGCCCCTTCAAGCCATTCGTTTAATTGGTCAAGATAACCCGACATCATGGTGTTGTCGTTGGTGTAGATGGCACTAAGCGCGTTCGTGCCATGTACAGGAACATCTCCCAAGCGAGTGATTGGAGCATCCATGGTGGAGATGGGAAGAAGAGAGGGAGAAGAGAGAGGAGGAGCAAGGGACACGAACAGAAATGGCGTCGGGTACTGTAGCAGTCTACCCTTTAGTCCGTGCGGGAGGCAAACCGTTCGACCCTTTATTCCCGGTTCATATCACCAACCAGGACCTAACGGGCTCGCACCAGGCGAACGATTGCCGCCACTCTTTTAGTACCAGTTCGTGATACAAACCGGGACCAAAGGCTGCTCGCGCGGGCCCCAACTCAAGTTCAAACCGGTACTAGTTCTAGCCGGCGCCCTACACGTTTGAACCGGTACCAGAGCTCCCATTGGTACCGGTTCGTAAGAAACCGGTACAAACAGGCCAATCCGATGGAGTTGTTTCCACTAGTGAATAAAGCATTTGTGAAGGAAGCGAAATTGTGTGACTTTGCTGCCAAGCTGGTCTGATAAAGCATTTGTGCAGGAAGAAGAATCATATGCATGCCTAAGTTATTTTGGAAATTCGATCAGAATTAGAATAAAGTCGTCGTGTCTCCAAGCATATAAAGTAGCATTTTTGTACCCGCGTCAGAAGTTGCAAGTCATTTCTTAGTTAAGTCAAACATTTAGGTTATAGTATAGTCATATGCATCTTTTTTCTATGTAACGCACTTGGTTACTCTGTGGTATCTTAGTTCAGGGATCGATCCTCATTTCTTCGGGAATTTATTTTCATGTAAGGAATTTCTTTATGTAAAGTATCAAGACATTGTGTGGTATTTTTTTATGCAATAAAAGTATTTCTCAGTTTTCAAAAGAAATAACAAGCACATTTTAGTTTTGCTCTTTTATATAAATAGCCTCTAAGCCGCCACTTGATCTTTCTTCACTATAAATAAGGAAAAAATTGCACGATGCAAAGGTCATCTCTCGCGTCTAGGATCAATGTAACGTGCACACAATTTTTCAATACATATGTAACATGATAGGTAGTAAAAGGAAAAGGAAAAATTCAAAGAATATCGTCGATCGATGTAGCAAAAAAATCAAACAAAACATTTTTTGTGTGCGCATGTATCATGTGTAGCAAAATGTTTTGAATATATAAAAAAACGGGTGGACATGTAGCAAAAATCATGTAGCATTTTATACTTATCCATGTAGCAAAAACCAACAACGTACGCAACAAATCCCAAATCTGCTGTAGCACTTAAAATCATTTTAAAAAATAGCGCGTTATTTCGCGATTATTAGCGCGCTATAGCTTAATTTGAAGGGCTACGCTATATTTGGCCAAAAGTTGCCGCTGCAGAGCTAATGACGCTTTTAGCGTACTATATTATGATAGCATGCAGTAGTCCAAATTTTGTTTCTTTCATGTAGTTTCTCTCCTATAAAAGCAGCTAAATAGTTGAAGTTTATGCATGTTTCTTTCATATAATTAAATTTTGGATAGTGTATGCATGTTTCTTGCCATATGCATGTCACTCAAAGAGACGTAACAGGCTACCTACAGATTCACACCTCGCCTCGTATTTGTATTTGTGTCATAAATTTGGCCTTGACATTTGAAGTGGTTAGCGGGTTATGCATGCATTGCTTTTGGATAAATTTTTAGTGTTGATAAAATCTTAAATATTTAGGTTATTTTTCGCTATTTTTTTATCACGTTATTTTAAATGTAACTTTGCTATATCCCGCTACATCTTTTATAGTCTCTGGAGAAGTGTCACGCTATTTTGGATAGCACGCTATTTTTTTTGTTGCTTAAAATAGGCATGTCACCATGAGATGCATTTTTAACAGCCGCATGTAGCAAAACATATATTTTCATGTAACATATTAAAACATGCATATATTTAACATATTAAAACATGGTATGTAACATTTGTGCCCAACTAATTAGCCAACATTTATGTCCAACTCATCCGACGGTGTAACATTTGTGTCCAACTAATTATCTAACATTTGTGTCCAACCCATCCGACGTCACACGAACAAACGTCGTCTTATCCGACGACCATGGAGAACCTTCCGAGATCCTCCGAGGAGCCTCCATGTGCATCAGGGATGAATAGCTCGCCGAGACAGAGGCGCTGTAGCTACAGGCAGGTGTAGAATAGATGTACGGGAAGGGTCAGCATTTCGTTTTCTGGATGGAACAGATGTACGTTTTACATATTTATTAGGCAGTGCGCTCAATTGTTCTGTATAACGCGCATTTGCCAGTGCCTTAATGTTTAATCGTTCAAGAAAGTGCTACCTGAATAACGACAGCAAGACCCACACAAATAATCAGACCCTAGGCTAAATTATACTTACTAAAACTAACATAACTTCAAGGTTTCAGTTGACAACAGAAATTAGTCAGATAACATAACATATAGCCAACCACCCGAATCACAAAACATAACGTTATACCTCCAGTCTAAACAGAACAGAGTCAGATAGCATGTCGATAACTAAAACTAAAGACATAAGCCGAATGGACACAGCAAATGATTGATTGGTTTCAAACACATATCCAGATGGGAAGCTTCAAACACCCATACATGTCCAGCCCTCCTCTTTGAAGCACCACGTCAGTCATCCAGATGGGAGGTTTCAAACAACCATCCATCTCCCGCGATATCACTCTTGTTCTCAACAAGAAGGGACCAAGCAACACTAATCTCCACCTGAGAGTCACCAACATACAATATATCCTGACTTAAGCTGCAGGCTTTGGGTATGAAGGAGAGATGACCTCGTGCAGAGATATCACCAGATGCTGAGTAGGCTTGTATGACAACTTCCAGGCTTCCATCAAGTTGGACAGAAACAACACGCCGGTCCAAATCTAGGTAACCTTCAGAACCTTCAGAGGTTGCTGGACAATGAGAATTAAATAGCACAACTTCACCAGATGGGGCATTGGTAGTATAAGTAGCTTTACCATCACTGAACTCAGGTGAACATAAAGTCGTGGAGCAAGCCACTCGACATCCATACTGAAAAATCTGTGATCCCTGTTTGAGAACACGTATACTGCAGAGAGTGGCCTGGACCGTCTCTTCAACTTGCTCTAAGGATAGCTCTATTTTGCAGAAGCAATTCTCGAAGCAAATAATGTTTACACCAGGAGTACGTCGAGCGTAATGGTGCGTCCCGCTGATCAATGTTTTATCTTGAGAAAATGTTCCAAATTGAACTTTCAGTTGAATTTCAAATTCGACAGGATCTATGCACACAATTGCACGAGATGGACCAATCAAGTGCAAGAAAGGATCCTGCAAGCACCATCAATCACCTGATTAACTACTAACCGACAAGAGAGATGATCAAAAGAAAATGGAATGCAAGTAGCAATATCTCCAAAAGAAAATGGATAGCAAAGATACTATACATACGTCTTGCTCAATTTTTTGACTCATCCTCTTGTTGCGACAGAAGAGAAGGTTGCGATTGTGATCAACAGCATCCCGGGCAGCAACCACACCGTACACAGATAATGGCCATTTGAAGCCACCTTTTATTTCTGCGATTTTGATGGAGAAGATCTGCCAGGTGGTCCCCATGATACCACTGCACAAGCTGTTGCGTATAGGTGTCAAGTATGTGAAGTGCATGGAACTCACTTGCGCTGCACCATGAAGGTTAAGCATGTGTTAGAAATTTGACATAAAGTACGTGATAAGCAAAGCAAATCCATTCCCTAAGAAGGAAGGTCCATCAAAGGTAAAAGAACAGTAAAAACTAGCCAGTTCAACAAAATTGAGCAAGATGCGTGTTTACTCACTCATATCTTCGAAGAAACCGCACCCATGCGATCCCCATGAAGATTCCCAGTCACTTCTGTAACACGCAAAATCCTCTTCCTCAGCGGCCATCTCCTCCTTCTCCATGGTTAATTGTTCGTCTGATTTGCCTCTGTCCATCTCCTCGTTGTCATGAACATCCAATCTGGAAGATACTGGTTCGACTATGGACTTCACCGACATGTTCAAATAAGCCGGAAAGAATACCGCCTCTTCTTCAATCTCCAATTCGAATTTGGGGACAATACTCAGCACCTGCTCCTTCATGGGGGAATTGTCACTACCCAACTCCTCCAATTCCTCGATACCACCACCATCAGTATCATCACCGTCTGGGAGGAAGGAAGGTTCCAATTTTTCTTTGACAGGACGGCCAATACTCAGCAACTGCTCCTGCATGGGGGAATTGTCACTGTCCAACTCCTCTTCCTCGACACCACCACCATCAGTATCATCACCGTGTGGGAGGAAGGAAGGTTCCAGTTTTTCTTTGACAAGACGGCCAATACTCAGCACCTGCTCCTTCATGGGGGAATTGTCGCTGTCCAACTCCTCCTCTTCCTCGTCACCACCACCATCAGTATCATCACCGTCTGGGAGGAAGGAAGGTTCCAGTTTTTGTTTGACAGGACGACCAATACTCAGCACCTGCTCCTTCATGGGGGAATTGTCCCTGTCCAACTCCTCCTCTTCCTTGTCACCACCACCATCAGTATCATCGCCATCTGGGAGGAAGGAAGGTTCCAGTTTTTCTTTGACAGGACGACCAATACTCAGCACCTGCTCCTTCATGCGGGAATTGTCGCTGTCCAACTCCTCCTCTACCTCGTCACCACCACCATCAATATCATCGCCATCTGGGAGGAAGGAAGGTTCCAGTTTTTCTTTGACAGGACGACCAATACTCAGCACCTGCTCCTTCATGGGGGAATTGTCACTGTCCAATTCCTCCTCTTCCTCGTCATCACCAACATCTGGGAGGAAGGAAGGTTCCAGTATTTTTTTGACAGGACGGCCAATACTCAGCACCTGCTCCTTCATGGGGGAATTGTCACTGTCGAACTCCTCCTCTTCCTCGTCACCACCACCATCTGTATCATCACCGTCTGGGAGGAAGGAAGGTTCCAGTTTTTCTTTGACAGGATCAACATGACGGCTCTTCAATGTCAAATACTTGAACTGAAGCGCCAAGGCGTCCATCTCATGGGTACCTTCCGGATAAATCACGCGCTCCTCCAAGAGGGATTCCCCGCTGGCCATCTCCACTTCCGGACAAACCACCTGCTCCTCCATTAGCGATTTGCTTCTGCCCATCTCCACCTCAGAAGGCTTCCACGCCATAGCATCCATCACATCACAGCGCAAACTGCTAATAAGAGCATAGGCCTTACGCAGTTCCGACCTTCTTCTGCGCAGAACAGGCAGCAAATCAACCAACCAACCAGACTTGCTCGAATGGTTGTAGAGATCTCTGAATAATTCCTCGAGTTCGTCGCGGATATGATGAAGGCATGTGATTTCCGGCACACCATGCAGATTCCGGATGTGAGTCTCCCTGAGATGAGAATCAACCTTACAAACCTCCCACGGTTGATCGCTCGTCATCCACTGTGTTGAGGTCTGGCTAACCGAGCTAGCCATCCGCCGCCGCCGCCGCCGCCGCCTCCAAGCTTAGGGTTTCTGCAAATGAGACGAGCTGGCTGGAAAATGCTTATATATATTTACTTTGCCCCACGCTCAGCCCAGCCCGCCCAGTCCGGCAACGCACAGTAGTCTGAGACGCACCTGTGCCCAGACCCTCGACAACGCCCGAGCGTCGCCGCGCAGCCACTAACTGTCGCTTATTGCGAGTCATAACAAGGACTCGTCCGTGTTAAATTATTTGGTGGGCCGGCCCATTATCTAGCGATTAAAGCGAAAATAAGTTGCAAAGTGGGGACTCGAACCTGTGGGATCTAACAATCGGGGTCACTGTGAACAAACCAGTGAGCTACACCAGACTAGCATTCAACATTCTTTCTTCTGGGATTTTCAGGAAATTTTGAGTAGAATACAATTTTATTTATTAAATTTGGATTTGAATTGCAAAAGATATGAATTTTAGAAGTTGTAATTAAATTCTGGAATTTAAATAGAGGCCAGGGACTTTTGTCACGCATGGCAGACCTGCCCTGGGTCACTGACCAATGGGCCAGCACCCAGCTGGCGCCTGCGTGGCGTGGGTGTGTGCTTGCGTGGCTTCCAGTGCCCATGACAGGTGGGGCCCGCGTGCGCGCGTGGCAAAGGTGGAAAAAGGGGGGTTTATTCCGCGCCGCACGGACTCGAACCCTGCGCCCTCGGGCGTGCGCGCGTGGGGCTTGCGCCACTGGGCTGGAAGCGGCTTCGTGTTAGATCTGGAGGCTCTTGGGATTTTGAGGTACTGCTGCAACTGCTAGCTGAATCCAAAATTCAGACTTGCACTGAAATCTGACGGAGAATCGGCGTCGACCGGCGCGGCTGCGCTACTCGATGCTGCCGTTGCTTGCTGCTGTGTGGGCGCTTGGGTGGAGGCGTGCACATGCAAGCAGGAGGGAAAGGAGGAAGGAGAAAAGGTGGTGCTCACCACCGGTTGAAGGGGAAGCAGCGGCTCGACGTAGAGGAGACGGTGGCGACGGGCGGGAAGGCAGGCAATGTTGGTGATGATCCAAGGCCGCCCAGGCTCCTCCCTGGAAGCGAGGAGGGAGAGGACGACACGGGGTTTCCGTTCCCGTGCCTTGCACGGCTCCGAGGGGCAGGTGAAACTTGAGCTTGCCAAGCTCCTGTCAATGGAGGAACGGACACGGGAACCCGAGGACGGCGACGCTAAGACGACGGATTCGAGCGGGAGAAAGGGGAACTGGGAGAGGGGATCACAGCGAGGAGCTCGGCGGTGTCGAATCGGCTCGGAGACGACGATGCCGTGATGTACACCGAAGACGAGGAAGCAGCCATGGTCGTTGACGGGAACATCTTGACGGGGGCACCGATCCGGGCAGCTCCAGCTCCGATCCTTCCGCGTACACGACGAGGGATACTTGGCGGTGCGATTCCCGCGCCCAGATTTCCTCCCGGCCCTCCGTAGCGGCGGCGTGATGAAGATTTCGGTGGCCGAGCTGCGTTGTTTTTGGTGGAAAGAAACAGAAAGTTCGAGATCAAGAGAGGGAGAGGGAGTTGGCGGCGGGGTAGTAGGACGAAATAGGAAGGCTAGGGTTGCAAGAAGGGCCTCGGGGTTGGAGTTTTAAGGAGATGGAGGAGTACTCCCGGCCGTCCCATCGCTACACTTTTGACGTGGATGCCATGGATGAGCTTCCGTACAAGAGGATGACGTGATGGGGAACAGAAACAGAAGATGGGCTTGAAACGAGCTTGCTAGTTGGGCCTTGGCTGTTCTCCCGCTCCAAACATTTTTTTTCTTTCATTTCGTTATTTTCAGAAAACAAAAGAAAGTGTTTGGGGAATAATAGAGAGGTCACACCAAAATTAGTTATTGAAATTTTGCGATTAAAATTTTATTAAGAGGTTATATGGATTCAAATGAGATGCAATGCAATGCATGATGACATGATGATGCAAAAAGGAAAAACACACAAACTAATTGGGGGGGGGGGGGGGGAAATCCCCGGGTGTTACACAATCCTAGAGATAGTTCCCTCTCTTGCAAGTAAGAAAGCAATCTCTGCTATATAATACGGCCTGCGGTGACCGTCGTACGTCGCCCTTACATTTACAGTTGGGTCCCTCATATGTTAGAAAATCAACCCTCCAGTCCGCAGTTCTTGTTCTCCCAAACCCGATCGCTTCTCTCTGCAATCGGTGCTCGCTGCCCCAGCCCTCTCCCCGTGCCCAGAAGAAGTCGACCAACGCCACCACGCCAACCCTGCTCTCCTGCGCTCCGGCTTGCCCCATCTGTTTCTGCCTCAGTGAGCTCCTCTCATCCACCCCCATCCCCATCCGCTGTCGGCTGGATCCCTCAGCGAGCCCCTCCCCCGCCACAGGATCGCGTCCCCGCCTAGCCGATCTTCTCCGTCGACGGCGAGCGCAGCGCGGCGTGCAGGAGACCGCCAAGAATCCTGCCCCATGCGTCGAGTCCCTCCCTACCGCTGGCTCGCGTCCCCGCCTCCCTGATCTTCTCCGTTGACGGCGAGCGCAGTGCGGCGTGTAGGCGACCGCCAAAAATCCTGCCCCATGCGTCGAGCCCCTCCCCTGCCGCTGGCTCGCATCCCCGCCTTCCTGATCTTCTCAGCCGACCGCGAGCGCCACGCGGCGTGCAGGCGGCCGCCAAGAATCCTGCCCCCGACGTCAAATTGAGGGCGGCAGCTATAGATCAAGATTGGCCATGCATCCAAACTTTGCGTGTTGGGTACCTTAAGCAGTGAGAAGATAAGATGGTGATTAGTAACTGTCGTTGTGGTGTGCGGCTCAATATATTCTCTTCGGGTGGATTTTTTTGGCTGGGATTTCTGAATTATAACTGTCTTTGTGGTGTCAGTTAATGATCTGAATTAGTTTCTCTTTGGGTGGATTGCAGCTGGGATCAACGAGAATATTGTTCTGGCTTTCTCCGTAGCCACACGGAATCACATTGGTGTTAACGTGTATGGCTTTCTCATATATTTCTCCTGCATGTTCAAGTAAAATTACTTAAAAATCCACTTGCTGCATTCGTAAGTTTGCAGCACTAGCATGACCAGAAATTGTGAATCACTTTACTTATGTAACTGATGTTGCATGATTGTCTAATGGTTATAGCTACACTAAGAAAGATGATGAGCCATTAAATTCAAGGTCTGCCGGTCCGAGTATATGTGTCCTCTTCATGATGAAGGTGTTCTTCTATGAGTTCTGAGGATGAGAAGCAAGATTAATTTCCAAAGTTCTTAGCGAATAACTGGAGAGAACTTGGGTGACTTATGCGAACTGGAAGAATACATTTTTGCAAATTTCAATTCCATCAGAGAAGTGTCAATGTGGGTGTGCTATGCTACTTAGATAAATTATACATGTATGTATCTCTTCCATCTTATCAAGTCAATTAGTCTAATAGAATTTGTGAAGGAAAAGTAGAAGGATTTTATCGATTTACTCTCATGCTGAGTTGAGTTCCGGATAGTATATTTTTTTTGCCTCATACTGTGGTGCACCGCATGGTATATGATTCTAGATGTATTCAAATCGTTATGGCTTGAGTTGAAATTTCAAGAGAGAAAGGTTGAACCCTCATCGAAACAGATTATGGATGCTATGTTGTTGTCCATGGAGTATTTGTGTTAAGACAGTGCATTCTTATATTTTTTCAGGTTTTTGTCAATTTGATTAATTAGCATAGCAGAGGATCTTTTTCAGCATGGGTTAACCATGAAGGTGCAGGGAGCCAGACTAAACAAGCTGCTGCATTGCAGGTAACTGTTCCAGTCATATGATTTACCCTTTCTGAACATCCGGAACTGCTACCACAACACCATGATCGTAGCAACTCCCTCCGTCCACTTTTATAAGCCATTTCAATTTTGTCCACGTATATTTTAAAATGAGTGAATCTGGACTTATTTTATATATAGATTCACTCATTTGACTATGTATGTGGTCAAAACTAAAATGGTATGTAGTGTGTCTTATAAAAGTGGACGGAGGGAGTACAAATTTATTTAAGTGGCAGCTCGTTCATGGTGACCCCAAGGTTCAGGGAGACGATAACGGAATGGGCTCGCACCGGAGGCACAAGTGAAGCCTCGGCGATCGCCAATGCGCAGGACAAGACGATCCAACTTCCATTGTCTTCGGATAACAAATCTTAGCAGTTTCACTTTCACAAGATCCCTGAGAAAGGTTTCCTCGTGGCAGGTCTCCGCAGCGCTTGCTGCGGTCTCCATGGCGCGTGCGCGGAGGCGCGGAGGTTGGCTGGGTATGCCTGGTATGCCTACACGTTCGTGGGCGACGCAGCTTGCGTGTGGCTGACATACGGGATACAGACAAGCCTCTCGTGTCGTCGCCCAACAGCGATGTTGGCATGGATGACATGGTTGCAACCCTCGCCGACATGGTCGCGACTGGTCCTACAAGCGGCGAAAGGACGCCCTGCTTGATGCCTGCACGGCGTGTATGGGAGTGGCGCGTATCCTGGCTATCCTTGGAAGGCTATGGTCGATGAGACTAATGGAGGCAGTTACAACGCCTTGAATCTCTAACGAATTTTTCTGTTTCATAATTTTCTTATGTTGACCAATTGGTCGAGCTAAACAATTCATAGGAGTACCACTAAACACTTTTCATATATACTCAGTCTTTTCTTGCGTGTTTTACGATATCAAATATACTCAGGTCAGAGTCTCATGCAGAGTGACCATTTTAACATGTGTATACTTTCACTCACACCATAGTTTGGAATTTGTTTCCCATCTAAATTGGCATACAATGATATTAGGTCATACTTGTATTACTGATTTCTCTTTACTGATCTGTATACCTGCTTTGTTATCTTGAACTTTTATGAGATGTAGATGCACCTATTGGCAATATACCAACCTTACTCTTATCATATTAGGATGAACCTACTCGGTGTGTAAAATAATTCATTAAAAAAAATTATCAGCCCGTAGCAACGCACGGGTATTTTGCTAGTATTTATAAGTTCAGCTGTACACCCAAGTAGATTTTGAGTTTCTTCTAAAATGCAGTGTGTAAATGCAAGTAATGCTCGGGATGGGGTGTGTAATGCAAGCGAGACATTTTGCTAACAGTGAAGGTGTCACGACCCCGGACCCAGAGATATACAAACTGTTATGCGCTCCTAGTCATGGAACCTCAAGGGCTTCAGGGTTACCACTTACCAGCCCCGGCCGCAACAAACAACGGCAGGCAAACCGGATTCATCGTCACGTAGGCAGGATCACCACGGTACTACCACTCCTTGTGTCCATGCTAGTCATAACCAATGATGCATATCAAAGTGTCCACGAGTCATATGAAACTGAAGGAACGATACCAAAGCTATACAGAGATGCTATGTGTCCAGAAAGTGCATCAACACTCGAGGGCTACTGGGGTTACCAAGCCCCAGGCCGAATCACATCGGCGGGCATGCTCGGAAATGGATCATCGGCTCCACAACCCCTCGACTGCAACAACTATGCAGGCATAGCCAAAATTGTATAACAATGAGCTCGAAATCGACAACCGATCAAAGCAGCACTCTAGACATGAAAGTTGTAATACTAGAGTATAGCTTTACAAACAGAGGTCACATGACCCAAATTTCATCACACAACGGAAGGCAAGTTATGTTGCTAGTCAACAAGAACCAAAAAGGCCTAAGAGGCCGCAACATAAGGCGACGTCCCAGCCCATAGATTCCAGGCTGCTAGCTGGGAAACCCAAACTACTCATCGGTGTCCATGTAGGGAACACCACCGGAGTGACGAACTCCACCTGAACCAAAATTAAGCAAACCTAAGTACGGGAGGTACTCAACAAGACTTAGTTAACCTATTATATATCTTCTGGTTTCATAAAGTGTTTTATGAAGGTTAATATGCGTAAAGCAATCTTTGTTTTCCAAATCGAGGAAGAATATCACGTCTCATGGAGTGTTTTCAAAATAGATGAGAAGACTACTCAACTACTGAAATCATCATATTTTCATCCACCAACATCATTTCACAACATCTCACATTCTACAAGGATCACCCCTCTCGGCATCTCCGAGGAGGCACCCTTCAATAATTGTCAACATATTTTATGCCACTTTCAAGTTATCTATGAACTCGTGTCTTCTACCAAGTCGTCCTTGACTGTGGACACGGCTTTCCGAAAGATTTATCCCTCCAGGGTGGTACACTTTACCCACACGTACCCTCCGACTCTTAGCGCCACATGTACGCTCTTCAATGGAGCACGACAGAGGGTGGATGGCTCCGATCTTTACCTTGCTCGACCTTATCCATGAGTCAACCCAAACAGGGCCACCCCGTCAACAGGGAGTTGGCCACCTCCGGACGACACCTGTTCTGTGAGTCGGGATCAAGATCCGTGTACGTCCATCACTTGTCCCGGCCACGCCCTAGGTTTTTCTCCAAATCATTTTCTGACTCACACGCAGATGGAAATAGCAAACTACGTGACTCATGGATGTGGCCAAACAAGTTAGTTAGTCGAGCGAGGTTCATTGGCTCGCGCGTGTGGTTGCACGCTTAGTCTTGGTTTCCGTGGCGAGACCTTAATCCTAGGGTTGGCAAGTACAGGAGAAACAACCACTTCCCAAGTGGCCTCCTATCCAAGCCTTAGTCAAGTTAACCACACAATGCTCATCTTACCACGTTATCATATCATACTATGTTCTCGTAGCTCTGATTCATCAACCGGATGGAGTAGAGGTAAACAAACATGTAAAGCTAAGCGAAGCTGATATGAGGCTCTGGCGATGCGCGCAAGTAAATCTATGGTGGCTAGGATCAGTGGATCAGGATATTGAGGCAATGCATTATATAGGTGAACTATATCTACTAGCATCAAATAGTTTGGAATCGAATGCAAAGTACGAGATTCAAATGTTGTTCGAAAACACATATGAGCAGATAAGACGTTATGCTTGCCTTGGTTATAAGAAAACCAGATAGAGGCTTCAGAAATAAGTTCTTGACTTGTCAGTTAAGATAAGTATTCTCCATTGGAGTTGTTGGCCTTCACTTCGGAGTCGCGTTCTACCGAGGGGGAACAACACCGAAAAGAAGAACAACAATCAAACATGGCATCGATGCAATGCACAACATGTATGCATGAGCAACCTAATGCACTAAAATAAAGCCCTAAACATGAAGATAGGGTTGCTAGGGTTCATATGGCAATTATGCATTTTTACTGAAATTATCCCGAAATAGACCCCCTAGGGGCACTTCGGGCAATCCTGAAAGTGAGTACAATTTTAATTCCTCAAATGAGTTTGAAAATATCATAAATGGGTTGTATTTTTCATTTTAAGCAATTTGGTATATAATTTGCATTATTTTAAATTTATTTAATAAAAACTTATTTTCTCAATTTTAAATGAATTAAACAACAATTAAATAATGTCAAAAATCAACTTTGACAAACATGTGTAAAAATTACATTAACAGGTAGGTTATATTTTTCTGAACATTTTAGTACCTCACTTTTATTTTTCTGAATCATAAACCATTAGTTATTGATTTAACAAATATTAAACATTTTCTGTAATTTGATAATTTTCCGGAAATTAAGCAAAATTGTATTATGACATCGTCGTGACGTCACTGTGACATCACACTACTCTGTTCTTCACATATGTGATCGAAATCCATTGATTTCGCACGCAATTTGGAAATCGGAAGATACCAAGAGGTATAGAGTAGCACATGGAGTCTAGGGATGCCGGCGGTGGACCATTTGGTCGCCAGAATGGCCGGCGGCGACCAGAGGCGCGGCGGCAGACGTCGGCCATCGACAAACAGCCAAAACAGAGGGGAAGGGGACGATTGGAGGGCATGGGGTGGCTAACCACGCTGCCGTGAAGAGGATGGCGTGGTCGGGGAAGGCAGGGCAGGCCGGAGGAGACGGCATCGAGCCCGGCGGCCGGCGGCCGGACTTCGGGAAGAAGGGCCCGATTCTCGTGGTTGAGGCCATCCCGGGAGACGAAGTTTGACAGGGAGGCGCAGAGCGGCCTCGCGAACTTCGTGGGGTGCTCCGTTGGTCACGGGGCGGCTCGGTTCGACAGCGCCATGAGGTGGTATTCCAGCGGCAAGGGTTTGCTCCGGCACGGGAGAGACAGAGAGGGAGTACAGCGGGCGAGGAGGAGGGAGGAGAGAGCGATGGGGACGCCTCTGGGCTCTTATGCACGCAAGGAGAGAGGCAGGGAGGAGGTGGTGTCGATGATGGAGGGCCGGACACGCAACTGCTGCTTTCTGCCTAAAGGTAGAAGAAAGAGAAAAAGAAAAGGCAATTACAATAACCCCCTGGAACTTTTAAGTTACGAAGAGGTCCTTATCTATTTAAAAACATGACAGAAAACCTTGTTCTGAGGGCCTTTTCGTAAACAGAAAATTTGGCAAAAAATAGTTTTTGGAAACCTTAGGAAATTTCTAACAAAACCATATCTTGGTTTGCCAAATTTGAACAAGTTTTTAATTCAAATTTTGTGTGACCACTTTAAGTGGTTTTTGGTCAATTCTTATTAAATTCAAATTCAAACTTGATTTAAATTTTACATGCATGCTATGCCATGAACACAACACGGCAACACCCTATTGTAGCGAAAGTTTGGGATGTTACAAATCTACCCCCATTACAAGAATCTCGTCCCGAGATTCCCGAAGGAGAAGAAAGAAGGAACAGCGGTTTTTGAACGATCTTCTCGAACGTTACGGTTCTCTTCTCGAAGAGGTTGACCCGTAGCATCATGAAGTGTTGATTGGCTACAACTTAGGTGAGAGGGAAAACTCTTAGGATTTGATCTTTACGAAGATCGAGTATCTCATGGATAACTCATGACAAGAATGTTCATGAAGAACTGTTGAGTTATCGTGCATGAAACACATTAGGGTAACAGAGTGAATAAGAGAGGGTTTCAAGTTTATGGACGTTGGTTCTTGAAAGGAATTAGAATATGAGCTTTGCACAAGACTTTAAATCCTTTTGGAAAAGAAAGGTTGAACAACTTATGACATCGAGGTTTCTTCAAGGTAGAATACCAAGATGGAGAGGATGGTCTTGGATACCACAACGTAATATCTCTGGACGAGGGAAACACGAGAAAACACGGTGATCATGCGTCGGAGAAAATTTGATGCAGGATCATGTTAATTATTTGGAGTGGACACCAAAGATGAAAGAACTTTCGTCCATCAAAGTTTGTTGAAATCCTTTTCAAAAATCAGGATGTTAGTTCACAACAAAACATAAGTAACCAAAGGATGTTGCAACACTGTAACAAAGAAAGAATTCTTGGTCACACCATAAATATGAGTAACCAATGGGGATTGGAATACCGAAAGGAATGAGGAATCTTTTTCCTATTGTTGTTTGACGTAGCAATACGTTTACCACATGGTTAAGATCCCATAGCTGAAGTGACTGACAGATTCACACAACGTGTGAGATGAACAGAAATTCAAGTACAAACAACTTGAAAATGGGAACTGATCAATGGCGGTTACAAAACACCACGAGATGGTTCTCATGATAAATGTGTTTCCACTAAAAGAAAGGTTTGGAGGATTGACAAAGAGACATTGGAAGAGTAACTTCCAAGTTATTCTTGATGTTCCAGATACCGATAGCAGACTCACGACAAGCCTTCTATGGGTCACCAAGTGAAAGTCGAACTTTGGTTTGGAAGAACTGTGAGGGAAACTTGTTAGAATGAGCCACACAAGAATTCTCACGGAGAGTGGCCGTTCTTACGGATTCAAAGAGATATGACATTAGGGCTTCCGGCTAATTGTGTCAACCACAACATCAACCATGTCGGATTCTGAAAAGACCTAATTCAATACCCGTGAGGAAACACCAACCATCGTTGCTTCTTGAGATTCAGCTCTGGTTAGTGGGAGGATGATTCAGAATCAGCATGTTTGATCACAGAGGTTGTACCGGTTACCAGCAAGATATGGACTATGATTCCACGCTCAACAAAAATGAGCGAGATTGCAGAACCCATGTATTAGCAACTTGTGAAAGACGGTTGCACCTACATAGTTTACTTGCGGAGGAACACAACAAAGTCATTGTTGGGAATATGATAACAAAGATCACAAAGATCTTGGACTTCTTCTGTTTTACGAACAATCAGCCAGTGGCTTGGTGTGGGTGAAAACTTCTTCAAATAAATGGAGGTTCAACCAACCATCTCAAGAATACCCCACACAAGCATGACCAACTTGGATTATTCCCAAAGGAACAAGAAAACTCTACTCGGATCCATGGTGACAACTTTCACCATAAGAACATGGACTAGAGTAAGACACTTAAACATGGAGAACACAAACTTCAAGATGACACAAAGTTAGTTCTCGAAAGTTTCCAACATTAGTGCCAAGTGGTCAACTTGAGCCTCTTGAAACTTGGAGAAAAAAGGAATATCATCGATGGGCTCGACAAGACGCTTATAAAGATACTCCAAACAGAGGAACTCATATGATACATGAACGAGGCAAAATATTGGTAAGACTGAAGGACATGAAGGTATACTCGGGCAAAACACCATGCGTGAAACACAACCAAGATAGTCCTTGAGTCTGGCCTTGATTTGACGATAGCCCAAATAAAATGAAGGGTGAAAAGATAACATGTCCACTAAGAAGATACTATACTGCTTCAACACAAAGGAAACTAGACATCCCTTATCAAAGGATCAAGTTAGGCGAAGCTTTTGTCTTTCAACACTCCAAGTTTTTGTTTAAGATCAACCGACTAGTCCAGGATATCCAGCGAAGTTTCTTGGAGAAAGGAGTAGTTCAAATTACCCCTTGTTAAGACATCACGGTCAGGTTTGTCACCTGGTGATACTTCTAGAAAGACAACTATAATATCACAACCTACCGGTATGTCTCGGAGGAATCTTGCTTTTCAAAGCAACCGATATGATCTTGAGAGATTAGGCATAAACCTAACTATCCGACCAAGAATGTGCACCGGAATGAACGGATTTGGTAACACGGTCAACTTTAGGTAGAGACCGGGTGAACAATAGTGCTAAGAAGGATACAAGTGTTTCTTAGATTTTTCAAAACAATTAGATTTGATAAGAATAACTCATACACATCAATGCACAACCCACATTGTCGAGCATTCAAGCTTGGACGAAAGGTGAGTAAAGACGTGTAAGAGCATCACTTCATCAATAAGGCCATGAAACTCAACAGGACCTCTTGATACAAAAAGAGTGTGATACTCAAAGGTGTAACATAACATAAGATAATAAAACTTCTTTTATCTGCGAATTACAATACTTTGACCTAGTCCTAGAGATGAACGAGGTACCGGAGTTTGTTTCTCCTGACATTCCAAGGTGGAACGTTCTGACGGAACACAAGATCAAAAGCATTGGAATATCCAACACACATATGCAACTTGGCTTCCAATCAATGGACAAAGGTAGGGAAACAACGGAAGTGTAGAAATGTGCTCCGGAAATCCAGAGATCAAAGTTAAATGCACGGGGTAATACTCATTTGTAGAACCCATGCGTAAAATAGAGGTATAGCTGAATCAAAAACAAATATATGGGAATCATAAGGAACACCCTTGTTGTGATCCCTTTTTGGTTCCAAGAGAAATCCTATGGATATGAGAATTGGAATTGCCTAGCCACCCTGAGGTGGAACAGATTCCTAAGGACCCAAAGAAAAACAACTTGGGTTAAAGGTCAGCATCCTGTACTGATGGCGTGAGCATGACATGGTTATAAAACCACATGATTCAACCCACCACAATTCAGCACATTCTGGGACCTTCGGTTCAAGTCCAAGGGTTAAAAACTCAGAAAAAGGAGTAACTACTATCTTAGTGTCTGGAAAGACACTACGAATAGCAATCACTAAGTATCTGTCAAAAGACAAATATAGCTCCGAAAAAATATGAGCAGGGGATAACGCATACATTCGAGATGAAAAGGAAATCTGGAGATTCTATAGTTGAAACTTAAGAACATAGGAGTGTGGAGTTCGAAAAACTCTGAGAGATTATGATGGAAGGAATCTCCCATCTGAACCAAGAGATAATGGAGTATGGAATACACACGACTCTAGAAACTTTAGCACTAGGTCAACTTGGGTAAAAGACGTCCTTGCCAAAGAAGGCACCTAGGTTTTGAATGACTGAAACCTTTTCAAATCAAAACAGGTAAGATGACCCAGAGTTAGAGCGATACCATATAAGGAGTAAAAAGAATCCTAAGAAGGTTTTCGCAACTCATTTGAAGTTTCAAAATAGTTTTCACAAACACGAGACTCGACATCGACCAAGCAGTAAGGTTTTCCTACAGGCAGTCCTGCTCTGATACCATGACCTGTCACGACCCCGGACCCAGAGATATACATACTGTTATGCGCTCCTAGTCATGGAACCACAAGGGCTTCAGGGTTACCAGCCCCGGCCGCAACAAACAACGACAGGCATGCCGGATTCATCGGCACGCAGGCCGGATCACCACGGTACTACTACTCCCTGTGTCCATGCTAGTCATAACCAACTATGCATATCAAAGCGTCCACGAGTCGTATGAAACTGAAGGAACGGTACCAAAGCTATACATAGATGCTATGCGTCCAGAAAGTGCAACAACAATCGAGGGTTACTGGGGTTACCAAGACCCAGGCCGAATCACATCGGCGGGCGTGCTCGGAAATGGATCATCGGCTCCACATCCCCTTGACTGCGACAACTATGCAGGCATAGCCAAAACTGTATAACAATGAGCTCGAAACCGACAACCGATCAAAGCAGCACTCTAGACATGAAAGTTGTATTACTAGAGTATAGCTTTACGAACAGAGGTCACACGACCCAACATTACATCAGACAACGGAAGGAAACTTATGTTGCTAGTCAACAAGAACCAAAAAGGCCTAAGAGGCCGCACCATAAGGCGACGTCCTAGCCCATAGATTCCAGGCTGCTACCTGGGAACCCCAAACTACTTGTTGATGTCCACGTCGGGAACACCACCGGAGTGAATAACTCCACCTGAACCAAAATTAAGAAAACCTGAGTACGGGAGGTACTCAACAAGACTTAGTTAACCTATTATATATCTGCTGGTTTCATAAAGGGTTTTATGAAGGTTAATTTGCGTAAAGCAATCTTTGCTTCCCAAATCGAGGAAGAATAGCATGTCTCATGGAATGTTTTCAAAAGAGATGAGAAGACTACTCAACTACTGAAATCATCATCTTTTCATCCACCAACATCATTTCACAACACCTCACATTCTACAAGGATCACCCCTCTCGGCATCTCCGAGGAGGAACCCTTCAATAATTGTCAACATATTTTACGCCACTTTCAAGTTATCTATGACCTCGTGTCTTCCACCAAGTTGTCCTTAACTGTGAACACTGCTTTCCGAAAGATTTATCCCTGCAAGGTGGTACACTTTACCCACACGTACCCTCCGACTCTTAGTGCCACATGTACGCTCTTCCATGGAGTGCGGCAGAGGGTGGATGGCTCCGACCTTTACCTTGCTCAATCCTATCCATGAGTCAACCGAAACAGGGCCAACCCGTCAACAGGGAGTTGGCCACCTCGTGACGGCACCTGTTCTGTGAGTCGGGATCAAGATCCGTGTACGTCCATCACTTGTCCGGTCACGCCCTAGATTTTTCTCCAAATCGTTTTCTGACTCACACGCAGATGGAAATAGAAAACTACGTGACTCATGGATGTGACCAAACAAGTTAGTTAGTCGAGCGAGGTTCAATGGCTCGCGCGTGTGGTTGCACGCTTAGTCTTGGTTTCCGCGGCGAGATCTTAATCCTAGGGTTGGCAAGTACAGGACAAACAACCACTTCCCAAGTGGCCTCCTATCCAAGCCTTAGTCAAGTTAACCACACAATGCTCATCTTACCACGTCATCATATCATACTAGGTTCTCGTAGCTCTGATTCATCAACCGGATGGAGCAGAGGTAAGCAAACATGTAAAGCTAAGCGAAGCAGATATGAGTCTCTGGCGATGCGCGCAAGCCAATCTATGGCGGCTAGGAGCAGTGGATCCGGATATTCGGGCAATGAAGTATATAGGTGAACTATATCTACTACCATCAAATAGTTTGGAATCGAATGCAAAGTACGAGATTCAAATGTTGTTCGAAAACATATATGAGCAGATAAGAGGTTATGCTTTCCTTGGTTATATGATACCATTTGTCGCACCCGGACTTCTATAGGATACTCACAGCCCACTAAACAGTAGATGATTGGATTACGGGGCCTACCTGCACCCGCACCTCTTACGAGTAGGCCAACACGTAAACGTGTGACAACCAACCTCTACTATTCATCGGGAAAAATACGGAATTTTCGTTCTGCCCCATCTACATGAGACGGAAGGGAGTAGAAAAGTGGAACCAGTTTCTTGGTTGTGTTATGTTAATCCGAAGGAACACCCCGTACAATGGTAGGGCCCAACTCTTGGAAAGATTCCCCCAGTTCCGGCAGATCCGGGAGTTTCGTGCTCTAAGTAGTCCTGGAACACGCCAGAGAGAATCCGACGCCGGTGAAGCCCTAACACAGAAAGAGAGGTAATCTCGGGTATACCAGACCATTCCACACTCTAACACACATGGTATGTCATACCATGGTATTTAGTGGCATTCATACGATCCGGAGCCCCCTCCGGAGAAACCATAGCCTCGTTGGGGAAAAAGGCGGAACTGCCATTCTGGCCCCTCCACATGAGTCGGAAGGGGGTAGCAAAGTGGAAACAACTGTTTGGTTGTGTTAGGTTAGGCACAAGGAACACCAAAGAAAATGTTAGGGTCCACCTTTTGTCAAGATTCCCCTAGTTCCGTCAAATCCGGGAGTTTCGGGCTCTAAGTAGTCTTGGAACCCGCTAGAGAGAATCTGATGCTGGTGAAGCCCTAACACAGAGAGCGATGGACTCTTGGGCATCCTAGACCCATGACACACTCTAACACACATGTTATGGTATACCATGGGATTTGGTGGAATTCAGACGTCCCGGAGCCCCTCCGGAGAAACCATAACCCCGATGGGGAAAAAGACGGAATTGTCGTTCTGCCCCATCTAGAAGAGTCGGAAGGGGGTAGCAAAGTGGAACTAACTGCATGGTTGTGTTAGGTTAGGCCCAAGGAACACCCAAGAGAACTGTAGGGCCTACCTCTTGGTAAGATTTCCCGAGTTCCGTCACACGCGGTAGTTTCGGGCTCTCATTAATTAGTCTAGAACCCGCGAGAGAGAATACGATACCGGTGAAACCCTAACCCAGAGAGCGAGGGAATCTTGGGCATCCAAGACCCATGCCACACTCTATCGCACATGGTATGGCATGCAAATTGGATTTTGTGTCATTCAAACAATCTGGAGCCACGTCTACGGAGAAACCATAGCCCCGCTAGGGAAAAAGACGGAACTGTCATTCTGCCCCATCTACGTGAGCCGAAAGGGGTAGAAAAGTTGAATTAACTGTTTGGTTCTGATAGTTTAGGCCCAAGTAACACCCAAGTTACTGTTAGTGCACACTTCTTGGCAAGATTCCCCCGTTTCGTCACACCCGGGAGTTTCGGGCTCTCACTAATTAGTCCCGGAAGCCGCGAGAGAGAATCCGACACCAGTGAAACCCTAACACGGAGAGAGAGGTAATCTCGGTTATCCAAGACCATGACACTCTAACACACATGGCATGTCGCCGCAACATAAGGCGACGTCCCAGCCCATAGATTCCAGGCTGCTACCTGGGAACCCCAAACTACTTGTTGATGTCCACGTCGGGAACACCACCGGAGTGAATAACTCCACCTGAACCAAAATTAAGAAAACCTGAGTACGGGAGGTACTCAACAAGACTTAGTTAACCTATTATATATCTGCTGGTTTCATAAAGGGTTTTATGAAGGTTAATTTGCGTAAAGCAATCTTTGCTTCCCAAATCGAGGAAGAATAGCATGTCTCATGGAATGTTTTCAAAAGAGATGAGAAGACTACTCAACTACTAAAATCATCATCTTTTCATCCACCAACATCATTTCACAACACCTCACATTCTACAAGGATCACCCCTCTCGGCATCTCCGAGGAGGAACCCTTCAACAATTGTCAACATATTTTACGCCACTTTCAAGTTATCTATGACCTCGTGTCTTCCACCAAGTTGTCCTTAACTGTGGACACTGATTTCCGAAAGATTTATCCCTGCAAGGTGGTACACTTTACCCACACGTACCCTCCGACTCTTAGTGCCACATGTACGCTCTTCCATGGAGTGCGGCAGAGGGTGGATGGCTCCGACCTTTACCTTGCTCAACCATATCCATGAGTCAACCGAAACAGGGCCAACCCGTCAACAGGGAGTTGGCCACCTCGTGACGGCACCTGTTCTGTGAGTCGGGATCAAGATCCGTGTACGTCCATCACTTGTCCCGGTCACGCCCTAGATTTTTCTCCAAATCGTTTTCTGACTCACACGCAGATGGAAATAGAAAACTACGTGACTCATGGATGTGACCAAACAATTTAGTTAGTCGAGCGAGCTTCAATGGCTCGCGCGTGTGGTTGCACGCTTAGTCTTGGTTTCCGCGGCGAGACCTTAATCCTAGGGTTGGCAAGTACATGACAAACAACCACTTCCCAAGTGGCCTCCTATCCAAGCCTTAGTCAAGTTAACCACACAATGCTCATCTTACCACGTCATCATATCATACTAGGTTCTCGTAGCTCTGATTCATCAACCGGATGGAGCAGAGGTAAGCAAACATGTAAAGCTAAGCGAAGCAGATATGAGGCTCTAGCGATGCGCGCAAGCCAATCTATGGCGGCTAGGAGCAGTGGATCCGGATATTCAGGCAATGAAGTATATAGGTGAACTATATCTACCACCATCAGATAGTTTGGAATCGAATGCAAAGTACGAGATTCAAATGTTGTTCGAAAACATATATGAGCAGATAAGAGGTTATGCTTTCCTTGGTTATAAGAAAACCAAATAGAGGCTTCAGGAATAACTGCTTGACTTGTAGGTTAAGATCAAGTATTCTCCATTGGAGTTGTTGGCCTTCACTTCGGAGTCGCGTTCTATCGAGGGGGAACAACACCGAAAAGAAGAACAACAATCAAACATGGCATAAATGCAATGCACAACATGTATGCATGATCAAGTTAATGCACTAAAATAAAGCCCTAAACATGAATATAGGGTTGCTAGGGTTCATATGGCAATTATCCATTTTTACTCAAATTATTCCGAAATAGACCCTGGAGGGGCACTTCGGGCAATTCTAAAAGTGAGTACAATTTTCATTTCTCAAATGGGTTTGAAAACATCATAAATGGGTTGCATTTTTCATTTTGAGCAATTTGGTATATAATTTGCATTATTTAAATTTACTGAATAAAAACTTATTTTCTCTATTTTAAATGAATTAAACAACAATTAAATAATGGTCAAAAATCAACTTTGACAAACATGTGTGAAAATTACATAAACAGGTAGATTATACTTTTATGAACATTTTAGTACCTCACTTTTAATTTTCTGAATCATAAAACATTAGTTATTGATTTTACAAATATTAAACATTTTCTGTATTAATCATTTTCTGGAAATTAAGCAAAATTGTATTTTATGACGTCATCGAAATCCATTGTTCCGTGCGCCATTTGGAAATCAGAAGATACCAAGAGGTAGATTGTAGCACGGGGAGTCTAGGGATGCCGGCGGTGGACAATTTGGTCGTCGGAGTGGCCGGCGGCGACCAGAGGCGCGGCGGCGGACGTCGGCTATCGACGAACGACCAAAACAGAGGGGGAGGGACGATTGGAGGGCATGGGGAGGCTCACCACGCTGCCGTGAAGAGGATGGCGTGGCCGGGGAAGGCAGAGGAGGCCGGAGGAGACGGCATCGAGCCCGACGGCCGGACACGAAGTTCGACGGGGAGGCGCAGGGCGGCCTCGCGAATCTCGTGGGGTGCTCTGTTGGTCACGGGGCGGCTCGGTTCGACGGCGCCATGAGGTGGTATTCCGGCGGCAAGGGTTTGCTCCGGCAGGGGAGAGACAGAGAGGGAGTACAGCGGGCGAGGAGGAGGTAGGAGAGAGCGATGAGGACGCCTCTGGGCTCTTATCCACGCAAGGAGAGAGGTAGGGAGGAGGTGGCGTCGATGATGGACGGCCGGACACGCAGCTGCTGCTTTCTGGCTAGAGGTAGAAGAAAGAGAAAAACAAAAGGCAATTACAATAACCCCCTGGAATTTTTAAGATGTACGAAGAGGTCCTTATCTATTTGAAAACAGGACAAAAAACCTTGTTTTGAGGGCCTTTTCGTAAACATAAAATTTGGCAAAAAATACTTTTTGGAAACCTTAGAAAATTTCCAACAAAACCATATCTTGGTTTGCCAAATTTGAAAAAGTTTTTAATTCAAAATTTGGGTGACCACTTTAAGTGGTTTTTGGTCAATTCTTATTAAATTCAAATTCAAACTTGATTTCAATTTTACATGCATGATATGCCATGAACACAACACCACAACACCCTATTGGAGGAAAAGTTTGAGATGTTACAGAATGCATCCATTATTAACATAATTTTAAATAGTAAATTTTCAGCACAGTCACATCTTTGCTACTCGAGGATGTTGCATGCCATCTTTGATGCTTAGGTATATTACGAAGGCACCATTCTTGTATCAGTTATTTATGAACTCAAGGGAAACCAGGAAAAAAAGATTAATATTTCTTCAAGACTACCAAGTTCGTAACTATGCTTCTTCTTACCATGTTGAAAACCACATTTCATAAGATTATAAAAAAACATGTATATGAATTGAACGTTAATGTTTTAATTACTGCAAGCACAAGTAATCATATTCGGTTGAAATTCAATTAAATTCAGTGACATTGCATATTTCCTCAGAGGAACAATCTCATTTTAAACCGTGGTAGAAAAGAATGTGATGATCACCTTAATCTTGTGTGATAACCAAAGACCAACGTCAAGAAGCAGTTTATTTCCGGATGTATCTAGCTGATCACTTGTGCATCAAATCACTAGCATTGCAAAAAAAGGAAAAATTAAGAAAATGATGCATCTCACTCAAGTTTGACAGGAGAACAAGTGGCCCGATTTATACACTAATAGGAAACAACACATAATGGAACCAAGCAGCAAGCACTAGTTCTTCTCTAGGGGGGTTCACAGAAGCACTAGTGTATGTAAATTCAGGCATAGCACATAGATGCAGAAGAGTTCATACATCTGAGCAATTTTTTCCAAGCAACATTTGAGAGTAGAAGAAGCCCTAAGCAAGCAAATTTTCTTGTGATTTTGGAAAGAAGATACATACATCTGAGCATCTATCTACATGAACTAAAAATCCATGCCAGCATATGTTTAAGAGGCATCTCACTTTTGAACAGCTGAATGTAAGAGCTAATCAGCTCATGCAACATCAACTCGGCGAAGGATTTCTACCTGTCCCTGTGAGGAGATGCAGCAGCTCCTCCCCAGCGCGTTATCATTGGCAATCAAGCGGCACAGGATAAATAGCCAATCAGTACTTGTCGAATATATACCGATTAGGGGTATATCAGATGGCGCTCTGAAGTGTCGGATTACCAGGGTGGCCTAAATGGTAATGGATTACGGTCCTTTGGGCGGCCCAGTAAGTTGACGCACGGAAGCCGGATTCTAGAAGAACCCGGACCACGGCCCACGTGGTATAGCTTGGAGTAGAAGGCGGGTTCCTTGCCTTCCAAGTTAGCGCATACCGTAGTCTTCTAGGTTTCCTATTCTGTAAGCCCTAACCCGGCTATTATATAAAGCCAGGAGGGAGATAAAAAAGATAGACAAGAAGCTAGAAGCTAACTCGCCGAGAGGTTTATCCTTGTCGAGTAGCTAAACCTAAACTCACATTGTACTCTGTATTCTTCAGGCTTTAGCCCTGATTAGTGAGATTGCAGGAGTAGGAACGCTGCCTAGTCGCGACGTACCGAACCTGGGTAAAACCTTGGTGTCATTGTTCATCATACGATCACGTCCCTCCACTTCTCTATCGGTAGTCTCATGGCAACCCCGTCTATGAATTCTACTATGATGTCTCGACAGTTTGCGCCCACCGTGGGGCCAGCGACGTCAGACGTTATGTTTCGATCGGGGATACTCGGCGGAATTGGCAGTGCCATAACTGTCGGAAGCTTGGAATTCGACAACGACGTCGGGCGCTTCCTCGACAACGGATCGTACATGCCAGCGCGCAATCATCTGGTAAGTGCCTGCATTTTACCGATTGGATTTGCAAGCATCTTTATCGGATTAACTGCAGAATCAATGGGATTATGTGGTGGAAGCAAATTTATCCCGCCCGCCCTATACCCAGTCGAACAAGACTATGACGCCTGATTTTGCTCAGATCTCCGATATCATGCTGAATCGCACTTTATCGGCATGGTGCAATTCGAGATCGCCGAAAACACGGATGAAACCAATCCCATGCAAGAGGCAGAAAACAACAATCCCATAGTAGAGGTGGAAAATCCGACATCCGTCAATATGACGACGAACTCGGAAGCTGACTCCGTATTAGCCGCCATTGAGGCGAGAATGGAATCAGAACCCGGATCAGATGATTTTGATTCCGAAGACGAATACGAGGACGCTTTCGAAAGAAAAGTCAAATCTCTTCAAGAGGGATTCCATGAAGTACTCATGGCAAAACCGGCTGAAAACACGGATGCCGATAGCCAGGAAAGTCCTAGAACACCGCCGCCAGAGGAAGAAAGAGAAGAGGGGGAAACCACTCCAACATACCCCGATGTCAACGAATTGAAAGAGGATGAACCGGGTAAAAAACCTCGCTCTTCCAAGAAAAAGCACAAAGCTTCCAAGAAACTCCAGTACAAGCTCCGGAAGAAAAAAAATTGGCTGATCCAGCCAGCGATAACCTGGTAGCAGGAGGAGGAAGAAAAAAATTGGCTGACCCAGCCAACGATAACCCGCGGATAAGAAAACGAAGGATATCTCTGTTTCGCCAATGTCAGAGCAAGACGAACAAGATCTACTTCAAACACCAGTGGGACCACACGAACCCCTGAAGTGCTGGAAGCTAGGAGACAAACTCTTCAAAGGAAACAACAACATCTATTCCGAACTCGAGAACCCCTCCAAAAAAACCAGGCTGACATTAAGTTAAAGCAGGAAGAAATTGAGGAGTACGAGAGGAGGAATAGATCTGGCATTAAACCTACACGGTTACCCGGAATCACAAGACCGGAAGTACTGCCACCAAAGGAACGGTTTCAAAACCCAGCCTGGCAAAAGCAAGTAAACGGAAAAAATGCCAGGGGCGAGCCTATATACGAAACCGCAACCGAAAATGGGGAAGCTGCATTCGCCATCCTCAACAACGATATGTACTCCAACGGCGAAAAACTTCAAGGGGTGTATGCTTTCCTAGGAAAGGCATTGCAACAGAAACAGCGAGGACAAGCACGATCAGGGAAGTTGCACGACGACTCAGCCCTATGCAAAACAGCTACATGCGCCGCTAGAGCACCTGGACCGGAAGAACCTGGAGATTCAAGTAATTCGAAAGAGAAGAAATCAGATCCGAGAAAGGACAAGAAAAAGCCCGATAACAAGGATGCAGCATCCAGAACCGGATCCCATCTGCCAAAAGATGGAATTAATCCCCGAGATCGGGAAGAACAAAACCGGAAGGACGGAAAAGCAATGCCGCCTCCGAGACGCCCTGCTGAAAAAGCTGGAAGACACGATATACCTCACAGGCGTGAGAGATCTCGTACGCCCCCCAGGAATAAGGAAATACACAGGAGTAGAACTCCACCTTATCCCAAAGGGCATGATAACGGAGGAAATAGAGATAATCCCAGAAAAGCACGTTCGCGCAACAATGGAAAAGAAAGGAGCAGATCCCCTTCTGTCCATTCAGCCGGTAGATACTCCGCACACATTGATAGAGCGGAAAGAGATGACTTATACTTCGGGTCTAAGTGTTTCACTGATAGGATCCGAAGGATAACTCTACATTATGGCTTCGCCAAAGTTGGTCCAACGTATCAAAAATACACCGGTAGTACAAACCCGGATACCTGGCTCTCAGACTATTACACAGCCGTCCAGATTAACAATGGGACAGACCTAGAAGCAGTAAAATTCCTCCCCCTTATGTTACTGGATGGAGCCAGAGATTGGATCAATGGGCTACCATCAAGAACTGTCGACAGCTGGGATGATATGGCTAGAGTTTTTACTCAGGATTTTCGGGGAACCTACAAGCGCCCGAACAGCATCAACCAGCTAAACGCTGCACCCAGTTTGAAGATGAGCCATACGTGGACTTTATTTCAAGATGGACTGCAATGAAAAATAGTTGCTCTGGAGTAACTGACGTACAAGCAATGCATGCTTTCGTCAATGGCTTAAAACCCGAACTCTTACCGTTCATGATCGGTTCCAAAAATCACAAAGATCTCGGATCTATGCTTACAACCTCTAATGAGCATGAAGCGGCCGAAGATGATATCAGAGCAAGAGGTGGCAATATTGACACTTTGATCCAAGCCAAAAAGACCCCTTGCCTTGAGAAAAAAGCAACTCCAGAAGTACAGCAAAAACCCAAAGAAGTTAACATAGCCTTTGGAAGATAAAATGGGAGCAAGTGGAAAGGACGAAGCACATAACCGATCAACTACACCAAAGAAGAGTGGGAAAGAATCAAGTCGGAAAACTGCGTCCACCATTCGCAATTTGGGAAACCCACCCATACCAACGCACAATGCCGGCTCACCAAGCATATGAAAGGCAGTGCAAGATCCGGAAACAAAGGGATGAATTCCAAGAGGAAATTCTCTAAGCAAAAGCAAGAAGCTGAAAAAGAAAACAGTGAATCAGACACTGACGAAAAACTCCAGGAACAACAGCGAAAAGGCGAGCCTAAGTTTCCGATAGTCGATGGAGAATGCAACTTAACTTTCGTGGCAACTCCTTCAGCAAAGGTGGCAAAGAGAACACTTCGAGAAATAAACGCGGTTGTTCCCGCAACCCCGAAATTCTTGAAGTACTCAAATACACCAATTACTTGAGATCAGTCTGATCATCCCGGAAACATCCCAGAAAACCTGGCACACAAGCTCTAGTTGTAAGCCCTATTGTTCAAAACACTAGGCTAAAAAGAGTGCTGATGGATGGAGGGTCTAGCATCAATATAATGTACCTGGATACACTGAAGCATTTGCGAATCTCCGAGACCCAGCTCAATCCGCAACATACGTTTTCACGGAATCGTCCCTGGCAGGCAAGCACGATCCCTAGGAGAAATTTCCCTAGATGTAACCTTCGGAGAGAAAAAATCATTTCCGTCAGGAAAAAGTATCCTTCGAGGTTGTGTCGTTGATGCATGTAAAATGCATACATGAACTTTGCATGTTATTACTTGTTTTTCCTACATATTAGCAACTTATATTCATGTTTTATAATGATTTGGGGGATTTTCTGAACAACCCCCCTTCTTTTGGTTTTATCCCTGTTTTTCCAGAAAACGTACTTTTTAGTGTTTCAGACTTTCCGGGAGCTTCGGGACTCCAAAAAGGCAAGGCCAAAGAGCACGGTTCATAATTTTCGAGACGAAGACCATGGGCCAAAGTAGAGCGACAAAAGGCCAACCAGGTGGAAAATAGGACCCTCCATGCGGCCAGATTCCTTGGCCGCGTGTGGGGCCCCCTTTTTGCCCCCGTGGATCCGATGTCGTCGATATTTCTTCTCACGAGTGTCTCGTGACCTAAAAACGACTATATAAAGGGTCCCCTGGCCTTTTCGAGAAGGAGGCGGCACCGAGAGACGAAACCACGAAACAGAGAGACAGAAGGTTGCCGCCGGAGAAGATCGGAGGGGGGAAACGCCACCGGGATCACCCCCGGAGGGCTCCACCCCCCTCCGGCGTGTTCATCATCAACATCTACAGCAAGATCAGCTCCATCTCTCCACTGTAATCTCTTGGCAAACACGATGTATGATGCAATACTATATTCCCTAGATGTATTGTGTCTCCCCGTCTATGTTTGAGTAGTGAATTGTTCTTGGCAATGGTGAAATAGTTCGTTGATTGGTTGCATACAAGTTTGTTATCTTATATGATTGTATTTATGTACAATATATGAGTGCACGCATATGTTGGGGAATGCATGTAAGGTGATCACCGGTAGCATAATGGAGTGGTGGTGACTTGGAAGTGACAGTAACCTGAGACCGAGCCACGAAGTTAAGTTATTGGGGGATATATACAGGGGACCTTAGAACGTAAGGCTATGGTGGGACTTTATGTCTTAATCAATCTTGTGCAGTCATTTACTTGGCCACATGATCAATCATAAGGGGTTGTAGATCATTTACTTGACTATACCTATTCATGGCTCCTTCCTAGAAGAAACAACTAAGACTAAAACTGAAGGGAATATGCCCGAGAGGCAATAATAAAATGGTTATTATCTTATTCCTTGTTTATGATGGATGTTTATTTCTCATGCTAGAATTGTATTAACCGGAAACGTTGATACATGTGTGCTTAATAAACAAACAATGGTTCCTAGTAAAGCCTCTCTTTTAACTAGCTCGTTGATTAATAGATGATCAAGGTTTCCTGATCATGAACATTGGATGTTGTTAATAACGGTATCATGTCATTAGAAGAATGATGTGATGAACATATACCCAAAGAGAATATAGCAATGCGATCAAGTCATTTAGTTTACATTGTTATATCAAACATACGAAGTAACTTATTCCTTAGACCATGAGATCATGTCAATCGTTGATACCGGAAGGGTGCTTTGATGGCATCAAACGTCACACCGTAACAGGGTGACTATAAAGGTGTCGTTAAGTATTCGGAAAGTATTAGTTGAGGATCATGGATCAAGAGTGGGATTTGTCCATCCAAATGACGGAGAGATATACTCTAGGCCCTCTCGGTGATATCACATCGAAACCGCTTGCAAGCACGTGATATGATCACAAGGATGTTATATCACGGGAACGAGAAAAGAGTACTTGTCGGTAACGAGATTGAGCAAGGTATGGTTGATACCAATGATCGAATCTCGGACAAGTAAAATATCGCGAGACAAAGGGAATAGTTCACGGCGTTGTTGGTTCACACGATCACGAGAGTCATCGTTGAATATATAGGAGTCATCACGGATCTCCAGATCTCGCTGTTGATTATTGATCGGAGAGGAGTCTCGGTCATGTATATCTTATTCGCGAACCGTAGGGTGACACACTTAAGGTTCGATGACGCATTTGAGAGGATACGGAATATCGGAGAAAAGTTTGGACAACACCGAAATTGTTTCGGGGAATATTGAAATAGTCACCGAAATTGTTTCGAGTAATTTTGAAATAGTTCAAGGGGATTCTTATCAAATGGTTGTTAATAGATTTAACAACTAACTCAAGGGGTTATATGTTAATGTTTGTTAATGGAATTAACAAATATTAAAATAAAGAAATAAAATTGTTTTATTTATTTATTAAAGAAAACCCTTGGGATTTTGAGTGGGAATTCATGGAAGAATGAGTGGGTTGAGTGGAGACTCCACTCACATGATGAGGGAGAGGTGGAGGCAGCCAAAAATTCGTGGCTGCCATCCCCTCCTATAAAAGGAGGGGTGAGAGCTCCATCTCCCCCCACACACACACACTTGTGTCATCTCTTCCTCCCTCCTGCCGCTGCTCCACCATTTGTTCGTGCGCTTGGCGAAGCCCTGAGCAATGTTTTTCTCCACCACACCACGCCGTCGTGCTGCTGGAGTTCCGAGGGATCCTCTACTTCCGCGCCCCGCTGGAACGAGGGAACGGAGGTCGTCATCAACCGTACGTGTGACCGATCACGGATGCACCACCGGATTGCGGTGCCCATCTTCTCGCTATCGGGATCGGTGTGAGTACGACTACGCCAACAACGAGATTTGATCTCTTACCACTTTGAGTCTTCGAGGGTATGTGTTCTCCTTAACCCTCTCGTTGCCCGTTGCACTTCGTCTTCTAGATTAGATCTTGGCCTTTCGGGTGTCTCTCGCGTAGGAAAAATTTTGTTTTCTTTGCAACGAACCCTTCAGTGGTATCAGAGCCGGATTTATGCGTAGATGTTTTGTACGGGTAGAACACATATGAGTATGTGGGCGTTGATGATCATGTTATTGCCTTCTTGAGTATTTTATGATCTTAGTGGCATAGTAGGATGAAGCTGCCCCGGACTAAGTTTACGTGTACCATGTACGCGAGAATTGTCTCACTTGTGACTGAGGGGGTGTCCGTTTCTCCTACTATAGTTAATATCTAATCTATGAAGGGTTGCTAAAAATGTGTTTATCAACGTTGTGGTTGATGTTCGTAGGTATGAACGGTTCTATCATCGAAAGCCCTAAGCCACGTAAAATATGCAAAAATAAATTAGAGGCGTCTAACTAGTTTTTGTTGGCCATGTGATGTGATATGGTCAATATTACAAATTTGATTATGAGATGATCTATTTTGTAAATTATTGATATACCGGAAGGTATCCATATGATTGTCTTCTTCTTGATGGACAATCAAGATTGGGTGCCATGGTACTTGGTACCACGCCGGTGGAATGATGGAGATCATACCATGATGCACATGATGGAGATCAAGTGCAAGGAGGACCATATCATATCACGTTATCCTTACATGTGATGTTTGTGATGTTAATCCTTTTATGCATCTTGTTTTGCTTAGATAGCGACGGTAGCATTATAAGATGATCCCTCTCACTTAATATCAAGATAATAATGTGTTCTTCCTTAAGTATGCACCGTTAAGAAAGTTCGTCGTTTTGAGACACCACGTGATGATCGGGTGTGATAGACTCAACGTTCGCATACAACGGGTGTTTTCAAGCCTAGCATGTACAGACATGGCCTTGAAACACACACAATACTACGGTTCTACTGGGCGAGCCTAGCATGTACAGAGATGGCCTCGGAACACGTAACCGAAAGGTAAAGCATGAGTCATATGGATGATATGATGAACATGTCGATGTTCGCCTTTGAAGCTACATCATCTCACATGATGATCGGTTTTGTTGTAGTGAATTTGGTTTGTGTAATCACTAAAGACGACTAACAGGGATGTTGTTTTTGAGTGGGAGTTCATGGTTTAATTTTGAATTAACTTGAACTTATTTATCATGAACAACAAATCAAAGTGAATTTGCACAACTTGTAGTAGTCATTGGCATCCACATAACTACCTTACACTTAGATTGTTAATTGAGATATAACTGTTATGATCTTGTAAATACCTTTTAAGATTGGTACCGTATTAGTGAAATTTAAAATTGAGTCCTATTGTAGATTTTTGGTATTTCCTACCTAGCTCCATATGGTTAATGATTGATAAATCTAGAGAGCAAATAATTCCTACTTAGAATCCAGAGTCATGGTTGCTTCCTTATTACTTTATCTTCAAAAGAATGGTTTGTTGATCAAGGTGATTTAGGAACTGAAAAGAGTTGTTTTCAGAAACAATCAAGTGAAAGATATATTGATATCTAGAAACTTATTTTTTGGCAACATGACTGAGTATAATTTAGCGTGACAATATTTGCTTATATTATCTGAATATATGCAAATTTAGCGTGACAATGTTTGCTTATATTATCTGAATATATGTAATGATTGAAGACTCTAGGAGTTTGAATATTCCAAGAAGTTGGGCGCTAAAAAAAATTATCCTCTAAATCCCTTCCTTCGAGCTATAGTAGCTTAATCATAAAATTGTTATGATGGGATGGATTATAAGTATGGGTAAAGTAGTTTACCTTACTTGGAAATTGCTAAGAGTGGAATCTAGAAGAATACTATTAATATGGTGATATTAGTAGTACAATCAAACTCAAAGTATGGTGGGTGATAGTATATGACTAACACGCCAAAGAAAATGAGCTAGTAAGACTAGCATTGTTTGATGTTGAATGATTCTTCTATAAAGGGAAGGGAATATTGAAAATAGAATTACAAAAAGATATATGGCAGAAAAGGAAGATAACTGGAAAGTCCAGCTCAGGAGTATATGCTTGATATACAAGTTATAGATGTATTACTAGTTAACAAAGTATTTTTGGTATTTTGATACCACATTAGTTGGTATGAGTTGTCATACAGAGCAACGCAATGCAAGAAATACAAGGGCCTAAAAGGAACTAGTAATAGATGTGGAATTGATTATGACAAGAACATAAATAAAGTGTTATTGTGTTCATTGTCGTATCGAACCAAACAGTCAAGATTTATTTGAAGAACTTAATAATTTGTTATTTTGTTCTAGTCTTTTGTGAGAACAAATGAGATTGTTCAAACTATGACCATATTCCATAATTGATGGATATGTTAATATAAATCATGTTGGTGAAGTAAACATCTATAAGACTAAATGCTAAACGTTGCAAGACGTAGAAGAGTTTCACTTAAATTGTGACACCACCATTTTAGTTCATATTGAAAGGAAAACATGAAGGAACTCCATATTGATGAACTTCCGGAGTCATTTTATTTTGAATAAATTGACGCTTGTGAGACCTCTTCCAAAGATGACTAGAATTCCGTTCTTAGGCCAAAGTAGAATGGACGACTAATTTAGTGGAGATTATACATATTGATGTATATAGTCCATTATGTGTAGTCATGTATGGTGGATTAATTTGTCGTGGTGGTGTCACGGCAGATGCCATAGGATGGCTAAAGATGTGGGAACGATGGACGCTGGAGGTATTCGGGGAGGGATCACGCGACGAGTAGCCGCGTGAGGTAAGATCCACACAACACAAACAACACGATATACCCAGGTTCAGGGCCCTCGTGAGGAGGTAAAACCCCTACTCCTGCCTTTCTCTATGTATTACTATATGTCACCGAGTAGCTCACAGTACAAGGAATGATGTTCACCGAGTAGCCCCTCAACGCTCTCGAGTAGAGCTAGGTCAAGATCTTAGGGTTTCTAGGGTTTCCTCTCAATGTCTCCCAGCATGCCTCGCGCAGGAGGCGGCGGGGCACCTTATATACACGGTGCCCAGCCGGATACGTCCAAATCTAAACAAGTGTCGACATAGTGTTCACATGTCCTTTCTCCGAGTACGGCCTGACAGCTTTGGTTGCTAACCTTGGCTGCTTCTGTAAAGTCGTTGGGCAAAACTAGGGGACAGACTGGTATCACTGTGCCAAACACAGAGTAGGACCCCCTTATCCTGCCACCGACTGCTTCCATGCTGTCACTGTCAGGGAGACCGGCCCCAGATGAACAGTAGTTCGAATGCTGCCAAGTACGGACCCAGGATACGCGGGATCCTGTGTCAGAACGGCTCCTTTGACTTTCTGCCCGAGTAGGTTCCCGCCAATTCTACTCGAGCCAACTCTTCTACTCGCACGGACGTAACTTGACTGATTCTTTCTTCTGGTCATTCTTCCTCAAGACCGAGTAGCACTCGACCGGGTAGCCAACTACCGGGTAGAATCGCTACTCGGGCAAACTTCCATTCTGACTTCTGCCTTTATCACTTGCCTTTACCCTACTCGGGGGTTACCCCCCGACACTAGTCCCCGAAGCTGGTAGAATCTTGCGAACTTGTTCACTAGGCTCTGCCAGCTTTAAAACCAATCTTGCCGAATAGCCCTTGAATCATCAAGGAGCCAAGTAGAACCTCCGAGTATCTCTCTGGAAAAATACCTTAAGTTTCCTCTCTTCCGAGTAGCGGTTGCTTTCTACTCTGCATCCGAGTAAAAGACTTAGCGAAATTTCGCAAACTGAGCCTCTGCCGTGCAGAGCTCAATCCAACCCTTCACGCAGCAACTGCCTACGTGTCGAGCATCCGCGACCTCGTCGTTTGGTTGCCCGGATACGACGCGCCACGTGCCCTGTTTTTACGCTGTGGGCCCGCCGGCCGTCGTGTCCCATCAAGTACATTTACTGGCCACGATCTTGTAGTGGGATCCAATGCGGCCGTTACGCGCGCGGCTCGTGCGTGTGTGCGTTTCTAGCCGGCCACAGGACCCACCACATGCCACAATCGATCCCACTTCCGCAGTGGTAACGGTAATCTCGCCGAGGAGGTATAAATACCCCCGCGGTAACTTCCTTTTCCCCTTCCCTGCTCATTTCCTCTTCTTCCTCATGTTCTTCTCCGCCACCGAGCGCTCCGCCGCCGCGCTAGCCTCTGCGCCGCCGCGGACTCACTCCACCACCAACTCCGTTCGATTTCCAATACTTCCACTCGCAACCATGGCCAAGTCCTGCTGGGCTGGTTCCTCCATCACCCAGGCCCATCTCGCCTGGCTCGTGAACGAGAGAAGGGTTCCCCCCGGCGTGGAGTGCCGGGCACCCGACGACGAGATTGTGCCGGAGCCCAGGGACGGAGAGCGCGTGGTGTTCATGTCCCACTTCGAGCGCGGGTTCGGATTGCCAGCGTCGGATTTCATGCGTAAGTTCCTGAACCACTTCGGGCTGCAGATGCACCATCTGCCGCCCAATGCAGTTGTTTTCCTCGCATACCACGCCGTGGTGTGCGAGGCTTTTCTCGGCATCCGGCCCACTGTGGAGACGTGGCTCCACTACTTCCATCTTCGCCAACAATCCATCGGGAGGAAGGACGGCGCGGGCGTTCCTCGCGCCACCGACGTCGGCTGCGCCATGATGGTGCAGCGGAACGGGACGAACCACCCCCGCATCCAGGGGCTGGATTCCTGCCGAATGTGGCAGCAAACGTTCTTCTACGTGAAGAACGTTGCCGCCGCTGATGGAGCCCCAGTCGACGATCGGATCAACCTGCCCCCTTGGAGCAAGCGTGCTCCACTCGGGTCGAATTGGAAGGAAAAGCCCGTCCACGACGAGGACGCCACCGAGATAGAGACGCAGCTCGGCTGGCTGAAGACGCACGGCCTCAGGAATGATGATCCAGTGGCGTGCTGGATCAAACGCCGGGTGCTCCCTCTGCAGGAGCGATGCCACCTCATGTGTTACATGGGAGGGCCTCGCGATTGCACCAGGACCACCACCATCGAGATCGACGACGCTGACGTTCCCCGGCTTGCCAGGAACATCTTGAAGACCAGCCTCAACGAGAAATGGCGGTACGGGTTCCTCCCGTTCAGCCGTAGGACTCCAATTTTACGGGTACGTCTCCTTTACTCTGTTTTCGCCTCTGCCTTCCGAGTAGATAGCTTCTCTTTCCGCCTCGACTAGCAATCGCCTTGTGCACCGAGTAGGACACTTAGCTAAATCGCCTTAGGCTTAGTGTGCTTTGTGCCTGCACGCCTCGTCGAGTAGGAAACTTAGAAAAAAGCCTAGGCTTAGTGTGCTTCGTGGGTGCATGCCTATCCGAGTAGAGTTCCATTCTGGTACTCGGCTAACTTGTGATCCTTCTCTGCCTTTCAGACTCTTACTCGCCAGCTAACTGAAAGCAGCGAAGTCTTCGAGGACAACTGGTCCAAGGATCGCGAGGAGGATGATGTACTCCCCTCTGAGGACGCGGAGCAGAGCAGCCCTGTTCCTGAGACGCGCGACGTCCTCAACACTTGGGCGGACGACGGCTCTGACGGTAATAACATCCTCATCTTGCTTATTTCCGGGGAGCATCAACTCCTTGTATTGCTATTTCTGATTCACTTCTTCTTTCCTTTGAATTTCTCAGATGAGGCCACTGCGGAGAAGGACGACGAGGATGAGGACGAGAACGAGGGCGATGCGCCCCTTGTCGTCAAGCCTCTGTCGGTTGCCCCTCCCGAAACTCGCAAACGGACAGGCGGCGAAGCACGAGCGCCCCCCGCCAAGAAGAAGAAGAAGCCCGACGAGAAGGGAGAGGCTGCCGAGAAGAAGAAACCCATCAAGCTCACCACGAAGAGGAAGAGGAGACAGCTCTCTTCCACGACCGCGTAAGCTTTCTTCCCGGTTGCCTTCCTTCTCGCGCAGTATTGTTTTCCCCCATCTTTTTCCAATTCCTGATTCCTTCCTTCTCTTTCCGCAGAGCTCCCCTGGACGCGAACGCCGCCTGCGCGTCCGGCCAAGCCAAGGAAGCCCCAATTCCTCTGATCAATGTTGATGACGACGAGGAGGACAACACTGCCCACGCTGCTGCCGCCGAAGCACCAATCACCTCCGCTCAGGGAGCAGAATCGGAAGCGGCAGCCCAGGACGCTGCCGTCCACCCCGAAAGACCACCTTCTCCTCCGGCTAGCAATGCCGAGGAGGACCAAGAACAGGATATGCAAGACACTGCCGCCCTTGAGCGGCCAGCATCAGAACAAGAGCAACCCAGCACAAAGGCTGCTGCACAAGACAATCTTGCCGCCGAGCAGCAAGTAGGAGACAACACCGCTGCGGACGCCACCGTCACGGATGCTTATCCGTTGCCAGGCGGCGCTCCGAGTAGCGCCCAGCCAGAAACTGCACTGGGCGACGGATCTGCAGCGCCACCAACTGCGCAAGGCCCTACGCCACCAGCTGCGCAAGGCCCTACACCGCCGACATCTTCCTCGTCGCCACAGAGCAAGGACACATCCAGCCCTCCTGGGCGAGTAACCAGGCAACGGGCCCTTGATGCTCTGAGGGATTACTGTTCCGAGAAGGGCCCTTCTGAGAAGGAAAGTGCCGAGAAAGGAACATCTGATAAAGGCCCTTCCGAGAAGGATTCTGCTGACAAAGGAGCCGCTGAGAAAACCAAGATCGAGCAGAGGAGAGCCAAGGCTGAGCAAAGGAAGGCCGAGAAGCAAACTGCCGAGAAGGCAGCCGCCGAGAAGGCAAAGGCCAAGGCCGACGGGAAGAAAACCGAGGACCCCGAGAAGCAGAGGATCGAGAAGGAGCAGACGAAGAAAAGGGCCAGAGACCAAGGTGCATCCACAGGCGGAGCGCTCGTGATCCGCGAGTCCGGCCCCATTCCTGCTGCGCTCTCCGCCGACGCACGCGCCGCTGGCCAACCCTGCTACCCGGATTATATGGTCGAGGTTAGCAAACAACACACCATTGGCTTCCCTCCCCAAGATAAAGCCTTAGCTATTCAGAAGGGAAGGAAAGTTGTAGCCAGGAATACTCCTCCCTTCGATCCAGCTCAAAATAAACCCGTCAATATTGCTTCTCGGGGAGCCCAAGACAAACCAATAACGTCCAAGGGTCTTGAGCAGGTACTGGACACTGTCGGCCACATCAGCGCCAAGTGGGACAGCAAGATTCTCGGGGAGCCGAAGTGGCATGGCCTGACCCTTGGCGGCATCGACCACATGCGCGTGGATTGGAACAAGATTGACCTGGGACACCAGCCCATGTCCGTCTCCACTGACACCGCTACCCTCGCAGCCAAGATGTTCTTGCACCGCAAGAACGCCGAAGATATCGAACAGAGCTACGCAGTAAGTCTTTTTCACCTTTTCCGAGTTGAAATTTCTTCTCTTCTATTCGCCTTCCTTCTCTCTCACCATCACCCCCAGTCCCCGAGATTCAGGTCGAGTAGGCGGAACTCTCCGAGTAGCCTCCTACTCGGGTTGAATCTACTCTGCTTTGTCTAACTCAGTTTCTTCTCGCTTCTCAGGATAGCGTTCTTAAGCGGACCCATCTATACCGCATCCTTCTCTGGAACCACTCCATCGCCAGGAGGCGAATCGTCGTACTGGAGAAAGAGAAGGCAGCTGCTGAGGCCGCAAGCAAAAACGCCAACGACAGCAGCCAGCAGTTGGCTGAAGTGCAAGGTAGGCCTTTTAGCTACGCGGTTCCTGCGTTTTATTTTTACGCCCGCTCCTGCTTTCTTTGGCACTAACCTTTCCTTCTCTGCAGCTAATCTGAAGGCCCTAGTCGACGAGCACGAGAAGTGCCGTGCTTTTGTGGCAGACTCCGAGGCCACCATAAAGAGACTTGAAGGTGAGCTTGTTGTTTACTCGTCTTGATCCTAAATCTGTTTCCTTTTCTATTTCTCGGCTAACCTTATCAATCTCTTCGCAGAAGATCACAAGTCATTTGCTGAGGCGCACCAAGATTGCATCAAGCCAGCAGAGGTGGAGAAACAGCTGTCTGACCAGGCCATTGCTCTGGTGAAGGACCACACCACCGAGATGGAGACCCTGCAGCTCCGACTTCAGGAAGCACTCCAGGATGCCGTCACCATCGGCGCAGAGAGAGACAGGGCGATCGCCGAGAAGGCCAAGGCCGAGACCACCTTCCGAGCCAGGGAGAGAGCCCTTGAATCTGAGTGCGAAACTTTGAAGAAGACCAACTCTGATCTTTTCGCTCAAATGACCACTCTTCGCGGAATCCAAGAGAAACACATTGGCAACGAGGAGTCCTGGAAATCCAAGCTGCAGCAGCTGCGCCGCCAACTGATCGGTAAGTTTTCTTCTTCCCTGCATCTTTTCTTCTCGGTCTTTCTCTTCTCGGTTTCTCTCTTCTCGGTTTTTGAAGTTGCCATTTGCTATTTCAGATATCTGGCCTGCTCTTGATTCCACGTCTGCGCCTTCTCTGGCCACGACCCGAGCAATTCGCCTTTCGAAGGGCGAGGCAGCAGATACTAGTTCCGAGATCGAGGACGTCTTGCTGGTGCTCAAAAGTTTCTTCGAGCAACTAGCCGGTGTTGGAACCGACTTGGTGCACGTGGGCTTTGAGCTCTACAGGCTGTTCTGGCCCCATGCCCCTCGGCCAAAATCCATGCGGGATCTCGCCCTCAAGCTGGAGGACGCGAAGGCCGAGCTGAAGAAGTGGCGAGCCTCTGCAGCCCGTGCCGGTGCGGATGTGATGCTTCTCTGCATGGCGTCTTGGTATGAGAACCTTGACATGCAGCGCATCCGCGGGAAGCGTAATGACTCCAAGTGGGAAACGGATGCCGCTAGCGTGGCCTTGCGCAAACAGATCGCCTATGAAGTTGCCGAGTGTGCCGAGACGGAGGTCTACATCGATGGCCCCCCCGAGCCGGACACTGATTATGAAGAAGAGGAGGAAGCCGATGTGGAGGACGACGAGGACGACGAAGACGACTTGGACAAATACTTCGCATCTCCCAGGAGCAAGGCCGGGAAGGGGAAGAGCGCCGCCGTCTCGGGTAGCGATGAGGAAGAGCGCGCCCACATCGACACCAACACCCTCAACTTTGGCACCTCCTCAGGTGCTGCTCTTGACGACACGGTGCCACCTCCTAGCCACGCCGCTGGCTCCTCTTCGGCTCCAGGCCCCATCTCGGTGGCCACAGCTACATCCGAGCAGACGGCCACCCAGCAAGATGCCGAGATGGAAGTTTCCGCCCCTGTGCAGACGGAGGCAGTCACCACCCAGGCCAGCACAGAAGCAACAATTGCCACCATCGCCACCAAGGGAGCTGCAGCTAAGGACGACACCGATAATACTGCCTCAGCAACTTAGTGCAACCTGCAATCTTTTTTCCACTTGAACATTTATCAGATCCCCGGGATGCCGGGAGCATATGTATCAAACAATATTTGTTTTCGCTTGCTACTCAGTTTTTATGCCCACTCAGTTTTATTTGATATTAGTCATTTTGAGCAACTCTGACTCAATGTCGAGTTGCGTTTCCATGCGAGTCCCCGAGTAACCTTTCTTATTCACTCTCTCTTCTCGTCTCAGCTCTACCTGCAACTTGTTGCTTTTTTGGTATTCGAGTCACAAGAGTTGAAGAGTAAAGTTGCAAATACTTAGCCGCTTAGAAACAAACATAGTAACGCAGCCCACCACTCAGCCGCACAGTCAAGACAGAGAACAAAAGTAACGAACTCTCTATTCGGTTCCTGCACTTCTTCTTCCTTAGCGATTTTCTTGTGCTCATTGACCTTTTGCTTGTTCTCTTGCTTGCCATGAAGCCGGGTTTCGGACAGCAGCAAAGTCGAAGAGTTGGCATATAGGTTTAACCACAGTACTCAACATGCTTAAGAGTTTCGAAGTAAAGCAACCGAGTAGGAAAAAACAGGAAAGCCGAGTAAAAAACACTTAGAGCAAATAGGACGAGGGCAGTCCCCGAGCACAATTTCAGATTGCAGAGTAGAATTTCAACTCGGTTTAGAAGGTACATACACATCTTTGCTCAAGAATGAAAACGACGGAGTAGAGCTACATTCCAGGGACGCTTGGTTTCCTCTCCAGCCTTGTCGGCCCTGTTCGCCTGTGATGGGCGCACATCTACAAGATAGTACGCATCATTGTGCAGCGCTTTGCTCACAATGAAAGGTCCTTCCCATGGAGGAGACAACTTGTGCATCCCGGCTGTGCGTTGCACAAGCCTAAGGACCATGTCTCCTTCTCGGAAAACCCTTGGGTTCACCTTTCGGCTATGGTAACGCCGCAGGTTTTGCTGGTAAACAGCCGAACGTGACAGAGTTAGCTCTCTTGCTTCTTCTAGCAGGTCAACGTCGTCTTCTCGAGCTTCTCTCGCCTCCACCTCAGTGTAGAGGGTTACTCGGGGGGAGTCATGCTCTAAGTCTATTGGCAACACGGCCTCAGCCCCGTATACCAAGAAGAATGGCGTGTAGCCGGTTGACCGGTTAGGGGTAGTCCTTAGACTCCACAACACCGCTGGCAACTCTTCTAGCCAACACCCAGGTGTTTTCAGCAACGGCTCAATCAGCCTTGGCTTGATGCCTGCCAGTACCATTCCATTTGCTCTCTCAACTTGCCCATTGGAGGCAGGGTGCGCGACTGATGCAACGTCTAGTCGGATGTGCTTATCTCTGCAGAATCGCACCATGGCTCCTTCAGCGAAGTTGGTTCCGTTGTCGGTGATGATGCTGTGCGGGTAGCCATATCTCATGATCACATCCTTCACGAACTTCACAGCTGTGACCCCATCGCACTTCCGAATAGGCTTCACCTCGATCCACTTGGTGAACTTGTCCACCATGACCAAGATATGTGTCATGTTGCCCTTAGCCGGCTTGAAGGGGCCAACCATATCCAAGCACCAAACAGCAAATGGCCATGTGATAGGAATTGTTTTCAACTCGGAAGCGGGCATGTGAATCTTACTTGCGAACATTTGGCAACCATTGCACTTCCTCACGATGTCCTCGGCTTGCTGCAAGGCCGTGAGCCAATAGAATCCATGCCGAAAAGCTTTCTTGACCAACGCCCGAGAAGAGGCGTGGTGCCCACATTCTCCTTGATGTATTTCTAGCAAGATCTCTTCTCCTTCCTCTGGGCTCACACACCGCTGCAACACGCCTGTGGCACTCCTCTTGTGCAGCACTTCTCGGACTATGCTATAACCTTTGGATCTCCTTTGAATCTGCCTGGCAGCGACTTCATCTTCTGGCAAGGTGCCGTCCCTTAGAAAGGATAATATGGGCAAGGCCCAACTCGGTGTCTCCCGTGTAGGAAACACTGGTTCGTCCAATTCCATTGGGACAGGCGCTTGCTGCTGTATGGGAGGAGCAGGAGGATTGGGGGCAGCTCTTTGAAGCCCTGACCGATTAGCGAGAACCTCTTCAATGAATGCCACAGCTTCTGGATTAAGGACAGCAGTCCCCGAGTATGAAGTGACAGTCCCCGAGTAAGGAATGACAGTCCCCGAGTAAGGAAAGGCAGTCCCCGAGTAGGGAACGGCAGTCCCCGAGTAGGGAGTGGCAGTCCCCGAGTAGGGAGTGGCAGTCCCCGAGTAGGGAGTGGCAGTCCCCGAGTAGGGAACGGCAGTCCCCGAGTAGAGAACGGCAGTCCCCGGGTTCTGTGCTGCACTCTCCCAGTCGATCTCCATGGGCTCAGCTTCCTCGCTTGGCAGAGAAGGAACAAAGATAGACTCCGAGTTGGGGGACGGCTTGATAGATGGTTTCCTCAAATGTTCCAAGGCAATCCCTGCCGGGATGTACTGCCGAGAAGATCCCAACTTGGACAGCTCGTCGGCTGCCTCGTTTTCTGCTCGATGGACGTGTTGGAACTCGCAGCCCTCAAAGAATCCAGTCATAGACTGCACCAGGAAGCGATATGATGCCATGTTGGCGTCCAAAGCATCCCAAGTGCCTGAGACTTGCTGCACCACCAGATCGGAATCACCATAGCATATGATGCGCTGCACGCCCACCTCCTTGGCTACTCGCAGGCCGTGAACCACTGCCTCATACTCGGCAACATTATTGGATGCCTTGAAATGTATTTGCAGCACGTACTTGAGCTGATCTCGCTTAGGTGACGTAAGCACGACGCCAGCACCAAGGCCTTCCTTCACCTTCGAGCCATCAAAGTGCATCTTCCAGTAGTTTGAGACTGGAGCAGGCGGTTCATACTGCATCTCGGCCCAATCGACAAGAAATTCCGCCAGCACCTGAGACTTGATGGCTTCTCTTCTCGTGTATGCGGGAGCATACGCGGCTAGCTCAATTGCCCACTTTGCTACTCGGCCACTCGCCTCCTTGTTGCCCATGATATCAGAGATGGGGGCAGAGCTCACCACTGTGATAGGATGCTCCTGGAAATAATGCTTCAGCTTCCGGGCGCCCAGGTACACACCATAGGTCATCTTCTGGTAATGCGGGTAGTTCTGCTTGGAGCTCGACAACACCTCACTCAAATAGTACACAGGGCGCTGCACACTCTTGCCTTCTTCTTCTCGCTCCACCACAATCACCACGCTGACTACTCGGTTAGTCGCAGCAATATACAGCAACATAGGCTCCTTGGGTAGCGGACTAGCCAAGATGGGAGCGCTACCCAGCATTGCCTTCAGCTCATTGAATGCCACGTCCGCTTGCGGAGTCCAGACAAACTTGTCACTTTTCTTCATCAGCTGGTACAAAGGCAGGGCCTTCTCGCCCATTCGGCCGAGAAAGCGGCTCAGAGACGCCAAGCAACCTGTGAACTTCTGCACATCTTTCAGTGATCTCGGCAAAGACATGCTCTCGATAGCTTTTATCTTTGAAGGATTGGCTTCAATGCCCCGACTAGAAACTAGGAAGCCGAGTAGCTTTCCAGCTGGCACACCAAAGGTGCACTTACTCGGATTCAGTTTCATTTTGTACTTGCGTAGGTTAGCAAAGGTTTCCTCAAGATCGGCAAGCAGAGTATGTGTTTTATTCGTTTTGATGACAATGTCATCTACGTACACCTGCACATTCTTGCCGAGCTGATCATGCAAGCATTTCTGCATGCATCTCTGATAGGTTGCACCCGCATTCCTCAAGCCAAAACACATGACACGATAGCAATAAGCCCCGTACGGGGTAATGAAAGCAGTCTTTATTTGATCAATGGGATTGAGTGCAATCTGGTGGAAACCAGAGTAGGCATCTATGAAAGATAGCAGCTCACAACCAGCAGTGGAATCGATCACCTGATCGATGCGAGGTAGCGGGAAAGGATCTTTGGGGCATGCCTTGTTCAAGTCGGTGTAGTCGACGCACATACGCCATGCGGTAGCAGCCTTGGGATCCTCCTTCTTCTTCTCGACCATGACCGGGTTGGCTAACCAATCCGGGTGCAGCACCTCCACGATGAAGTTACTTATCAGCAGCTTGGTGATCTGATCACCGATGGCCTTCCTTCTCTCATCCCCGAAACGGCGCATAGCCTGCTTCACGGGCTTGGCGTCAGGACGCACATGCAAAGAGTGCTCAACCAACTCCCTCGGGACTCCTGGTAGATCTTCATTGGTCCAGGCAAACACATCCCGATTCTCACGGAGGAAGTGGATGAGCGCGCTTTCCTATTTCTCCTCCAACCCGGAACCAATGATGGCCAGGCGGTCGGGGAACTCGGGGTCAACCTGAACCTTCTTTGTCTCCTTGGCAGCTTGGAAAGCAGTGCCGTGCTGAGTACTCGGCACACCTTGTGCACTAGCTTGTGCGGACTGAGCCATGGCCACCACCTCATAGATCTTCTTCTTCTCGGCCTCAATCACCATGGTCTCTGCCAGCTTGGAGCTAGCTGAAGCACACTCTATGGACTTCTTGTAATCGCCAGCAATCGTGATGATGCCATTGGGACCAGGGATCTTCATCTTCAAATATGCAACATGAGTGGAAGCCATGAACTTGCTCAGAGCCGGCCTGCCGAGCAGAGCATGATAAGGGCTCTGATGGTCAACCACCTCAAACTGCAGGCGCTCTGTGCGACAGTTCTCCCGGGTACCGAATAGCACATCTATCCACACTCGGCCAATCGGGTTGCATGAGGTCCCGGGCACAATGCCATGGAAGGTGGTCTTGCTAGGCAGCATCGCGTTCTCGGTCATCCCAAGCTTCTCGAGTGTATCCTTGTACACGATGTTGATGCTGCTGCCGTTGTCGATCAACACCTTGCTGAACCTCACATTCTTCTCGGGACCCAGGAAGGTTGGATCCAGCACCAAAGCATAAGTACCTGGGTTGGGCATCACCTTGGGATGATCCACTCGGGACCACCTGATCTCCTGGTCGCACCAGTACATGTAATGAGGAACAGCCGGAACCATTGCATTGACCTCCATGGCACGCCTGTGCTGCGACTGCTTGTCGACTGCCTCGGAAGTGAAGATCATATAGCTCTCATGGTGCTCTTGGTACTGATTGGAGCCATTGCCCCCATTGTTGCCATTGTTGTTGTTGTTGCCCTGGTAGTTGTTGTTGTTGCCTCTGTTGTTGAAGTTGCGGTTGTCGTTGTTGCGGTAACGCTCATTGTTGAAGTTGAGGTTGGCTCCTAAAGCCACCTGGTTAACATTCTCTCTTCTCGGGTACACTGGAGGCCGAGCTGCGGGTGGACGAGTAGGCTGAATAGGAGCAGTTGCAACTGGCAGAGGAGGAGGAGGAGGCAAGCCATCACTCTTGATTATCTCCCACCATTCGCATTGCCGAGTAGTATGGTTCGCAGGCCTTGAGGGGTGGTGAGTGTGAAAGCTGCATGGACCATCCTTCATGTCATCAAAGACAAATTTCTTCGGCTGCTCGGTGTTACTGCTACTCGGCTGAGGAGTACGGAAAGGTTTCTTGTTGCCTTGGCCCTGGTTCTGGTTTTGCCCGTAGGCTCCAGCAGGTTTTTGCCTTTGGCCTCCATTGCCTCCAACATTCACGGCATTGACCTCCTCAGCATCATACCGAGTATCTACTCGGCGCTTGTTGCGGAATTCATTGCGCTTGTTGTTGTTGAAGTTCCTTCTCGGCTCAGAGGAGTCCATCAGCGGCTGAGTAGGATCACCGAGTGCGTACTGATCCGCAATCTTGATAGTCTCCGCCAGAGTGTTCGGCATCTCCCTCTGCAATCTCTGCCACAGCATGCTGCCATGTCGGCAACCCTGCGCAAACCAAGTAATGGCCTGCGCCTCATTCACACCTTCACAGGTGTTCCTCAGTGTGCTCCACCGAGTAAGATACTCACGATCCGTCTCGTCTTCTCGTTGTCGGCAAGCCGACAGTTGCTGCGGCCTATTCGGCCTCTTGTACGTGCTGGTGAAGTTGCTGATGAACGCCTCCGAGAAATCCAGCCAGCAGTTGATGCTGTTCTTGGGCAAGTTGTTGAGCCAAGTGCGGGCCGGACCCTCTAGCATCTGCGGCACATAGCGCACAGCCCACCTTCTGTTGCCACTCGCGATATGGACCGCGGTAACATAGTCATTGAGCCAATCTTCCGGCTTAGTGCTGCCATTGTAACACTTGGTGCCTCTCGCGAGCTGGAAGTTCTTCACGGAAGGCTCATTCATGATGCGCGGCCCAAAGCACGCAGGACCGGGAGGCCCCGTGTTCTCTAGCCGCGCAGACAGGTTGATCCGATCCAGCTTGTGACGAACATCTGCAGGCTCCAGCATGCGCTCTCCTACTCTGTCCTGGATGTCATACCCGGCTAGCCCCATAGCCGAGTTGCCGTCATCATATCTGTCCTCCTCCATGGCTTCAGGCTGCTCCACCAGGTTGGCTACTCGGTCATCCGCACGTGGCCGGGCAGGAGCTGCCTGGCGAGGCCTCGGCCGAGCAGGCTGAGCAGCCTGCTGCCGAGAAGCACTCGGACGATCTCTTCCTCGCGTTTGGCTTTGAGCTCTTTGGGCTTGGAAGCCTGCTCCAGCAGAGTTGTGTTCTCGGCCGGACCGACGCTGCACAGCTAACTGTTTCGCGGCGTCAGTCGGGTCATACACCTGCATTTGCCTGTTTCCACCCGAGGTGCGACTGCGGTCCTTCTCGCGACTGGGGTGCGGGGATGAGGCCTGATCCGTAGATCTAGCCACACCCGAATGCACCACCTGCGAGCCGCCAGCACCCGGGTTAGCCTTCCGGAACTCCTCATTCTGCCTTGCGGCCTCCAACACCAACTCCTTGAGGCGCTCCTGCTGCCTAATGCGCGCGTCGCCCTCAAGACGAGGCAACTCAGCAGCTACGGCCTCTGCAGCCCTAAGTGCTTTGGCGGGAGTGCTATATCTGGGCCTGCTGGAAGTGTTTGCGGTGGCTGACTGGCTAGGAGCTTCTACAACTGTTGCCATCTCGGCGCCTAAGTTGCGGCGAGTAGGACCAACTTTGCTAGCATGCCTGACAACCGGCGTGAAGCCATGTGCCTTGTTGTACTCGAGCTGATCCAGACTAAGCTCTAGCCTAATCTTCTCAAACTCCGCCTGCTCGGCAAGAAGCGCCTGGCGCTCCCTCTCAAGCTCCTCCTTCATGCTCAAGAGCTCGAGGTCGGTGGGAGGCAGCATACCAAGCCTTCCCGCGGACGCAGGTATGGTCGGAGTGGTAGAGAGAGGAGGGATGCGGTTGCTCTCCTTTTCGTAGGGCTTGTGCTGCTTCCCAGCAGCGCTCGAGCCAGCAGGGTCGTTGACGACGGCGGAGGCGCCAGTAGTGCCCTTGCCCGCGTTCACGGTCTGGCCAGCCACCATCACCTCAACACTGTCCGCGGAGAAGCGCGTAGGCCTCCCGCGGGCAGCAATGATGGCAGGAGGGTCTTCAGCCACCAGCACCTCCTCCGGGAACCCGTTGACGACGGCGACGGCGACGTAGACGAGGTGGGAGCCGAAGGAGATCACCGTGCCGCCCTCCGGCATGGCCTTGCCGCCGAAATCTCCTGCATTGTCGATGACGAAGTCGAAGGAGCCGAACCTGTGGACAAGACCACAGACCACGCGCCCCGACGAAGTAGATCCCGTCCGAACTGAAACTCCAGCCAGCGCCGCTGGTTGCCCCACGGTGGGCGCCAACTGTCGTGGTGGTGTCACGGCAGATGCCATAGGATGGCTAAAGATGTGGGAACGATGGACGCTGGAGGTATTCGGGGAGGGATCACGCGACGAGTAGCCGCGTGAGGTAAGATCCACACAACACAAACAACACGATATACCCAGGTTCAGGGCCCTCGTGAGGAGGTAAAACCCCTACTCCTGCCTTTCTCTATGTATTACTATATGTCACCGAGTAGCTCACAGTACAAGGAATGATGTTCACCGAGTAGCCCCTCAACGCTCTCGAGTAGAGCCAGGTCAAGATCTTAGGGTTTCTAGGGTTTCCTCTCAATGTCTCCCAGCATGCCTCGCGCAGGAGGCGGCGGGGCACCTTATATACACGGTGCCCAGCCGGATACGTCCAAATCTAAACAAGTGTCGACATAGTGTTCACATGTCCTTTCTCCGAGTACGGCCTGACAGCTTTGGTTGCTAACCTTGGCTGCTTCTGTAAAGTCGTTGGGCAAAACTAGGGGACAGACTGGTATCACTGTGCCAAACACAGAGTAGGACCCCCTTATCCTGCCACCGACTGCTTCCATGCTGTCACTGTCAGGGAGACCGGCCCCAGATGAACAGTAGTTCGAATGCTGCCAAGTACGGACCCAGGATACGCGGGATCCTGTGTCAGAACGGCTCCTTTGACTTTCTGCCCGAGTAGGTTCCCGCCAATTCTACTCGAGCCAACTCTTCTACTCGCACGGACGTAACTTGACTGATTCTTTCTTCTGGTCATTCTTCCTCAAGACCGAGTAGCACTCGACCGGGTAGCCAACTACCGGGTAGAATCGCTACTCGGGCAAACTTCCATTCTGACTTCTGCCTTTATCACTTGCCTTTACCCTACTCGGGGGTTACCCCCCGACATAATTTTTACTTCATAAAATTCTGTCGACGACTTGAGTAGATATGTGAGTATATCTATTTAAAGGGAACAGAGTTTGACATTTTGAATTGGTTCAAAAGGTTGTTAATATGAAGTTAAAATCAATGTAACAAGATAATCAAGTATTTATGATTGGATCATAAAGTATAAAGTTTGAGTTACAAGTTTAGGAAAACATCTAGAATTATTCTACAACTTATACTTCTCGATTACCCCATATTAGATTGGAGTATTCAAAAGACAAAATCAATCCTTGTTTGACATGGTAAGATTAATAAAATTGCCATTATAATTTTGTAGTTTATACATTAAGGACAACCGTTTTTCCACTGAAATAGCACCATCATGATCCGCTGAAATTGACAACATATAAGATATGGTTTGGGTAGTGACCCGAATTGTCACTTTCTTAAGTTTTGGTATGCATAGCATGTGTAAAATGTTTACAACCAAAATAGGATAAATATATGTTTATAAGGTTATCCCAAATAAAACATTGGGTATTTCTCCTATCACCGAACCAAAAGACAAATGTTGTTTGTCAGAAAGGGTTGATTTCTCGAGAAAGTAGTTCTTGCGAAACAAGTGAGTGGGAGCACAGTACTAACTCAACGAGATTAGAGAATCTTAGTTATCATGTCAAGAGTAGCGCAGCACTGGAAGTTGTTCCGGGGTTTGCTATTTTGACTAAGTAGAAGACACTACAAATGTTGTAGATACTTCAAATGAGTTTGCGAACTGTACCAGTAAAGTCCAAAAACTTTGTACTTAGAACAACTTGTGGTTTAAGTGTAAAGTGTTGTTTTGACAACAAAAGGACCTGGACCTTATAAAGGAAGCAAATGATGGGCCCTGGCTTCGTAAAATTGACTATGAGTCATTATATCCGCCATAGTATCCTTGTATGAATATCAAGTATGTGACTTGGTAGTCCTTTCGATAGGCATGGTGCCTAGCGATAGCAAAAGGGTCTATATAGCGACAAAGACATGGATTTTACATCTTATTAAAATTGTACTTATCGAAAAGTTGTTTTCGACGAAGTTCAAAGAGTTAACTACTACAAGATTTTGATCTTCCGTAGTGATGCTTTAGTCTTTGCGGATATTTCTAGCAAAAGGTTACATATTATGATATGGCAGTTGAATAACAAAACCAACTCTCCTCTCGAGGAAGTTTTATCAAGGATGTGTACTTGATACAGTCTGAGAGTTTTGTAAAATTCAAAAGGTTGCTATAAAGGTATGCACACTTCAATGGTTGAACTGAGCATAACGAAGTTGAAATCTTTACCTTAATGAAGTTATCAAAAGAGTTTGATTCCATCATGAACGATAAAGATGCTTGTAAAGTTACAAGAAATTAAGTGGGAGCGCTATGACATATTTCCAATACTTTATGTAGATGACATATGGTTGATTGGAAAATATGTATTTTAAATTAACACGGTTAAGATTTTCATATTGATGAAAGGCTTAGAAGATATTGGGCATCGATATCTATAAAAGATGGATTGAAGCGCCTGATATGATTGAAGCCAAATTACATAGATGAAATATTGAAGTAAGTCAATAGAAAAATGATAAGAAGGAGTTCTTGTCACATGGAAAATAATTGAGCAAGATTCATGTGTTTTGACACATGATGAGCATCATTGAAATTGAGATTTCTAAGTAATGTTTCCATGCTATGTACACAACCAGATGAGTCCTATACTATAAATGTTATAGAAGGATAATTCATATGATGATTAGACAACAGTGGGAGAGATCCTTGTGTCATTTTAGAAATGCTAAGGATATGTTTTCCTATATAGTAATGACAAAATATTAGTTGTAATATGTTACACTAATAGTCTTGTCATTTATTCAAGTAATTTTATCTCAATTAAAATATGTGATGAACGGTAGCACAATAGGATGGAAGAAAGTTCCACGCTGGATTTGAAAGAGTTTCAAAATTAAAATATTGTGACAGATACTACAACAAAGGCTAAAGTATATCGTTGTGTTAACAACTAATTATAAGCGTATTTTGTGTCAAGGAGTTCTTTATTGAACTTGGTGAATTTCCAAGAATGCTGAAACTATGAAGCTACATTTTCACAATGTTAGTAACATCAGTTTAAGCTGAGGAATTAAGGTATCACCGGAACTTGGTGAATTTCCAAGATTGCTAAACACTATGAAGCTACATTTTCACAATGTTAGTGACATCAGTTTAAGCTGAGAAATTAAGTTTTCACCGATTGACCATATATATACAAAGCCATCTCATTAGAGAATGAGTGATGCGTGTAGACGCAAAGAACATGCAAATACAATAGGACCTGAACAGTTCAGATCTTTTTGATAATGTTTACCACATGCGAAGCATGGTAATAACACTGGAACGCCATATGTGTTAAGTGCTTACAGACTAGATTATTGACTCTAGTGCAACTGGGAGACTGAAGGGAATATGCCCGAGAGGCAATAATAAAATGGTTATTATCTTATTCCTTGTTTATGATGAATGTTTATTTCTCATGCTAGAATTGTATTAACCGGAAACGTTGATACATGTGTGCTTAATAAACAAACAATGGTTCCTAGTAAAGCCTCTCTTTTAACTAGCTCGTTGATTAATAGATGATCAAGGTTTCCTGACCATGAACATTGGATGTTGTTAATAACGGGATCATGTCATTAGAAGAATGATGTGATGAACATATACCCAAAGAGAATATAGCAATGCGATCAAGTCATTTAGTTTACATTGTTATATCAAACATACGAAGTAACTTATTCCTTAGACCATGAGATCATGTCAATCGTTGATACCGGAAGGGTGCTTTGATGGCATCAAACGTCACACCGTAACAGGGTGACTATAAAGGTGTCGTTAAGTATTCGGAAAGTATTAGTTGAGGATCATGGATCAAGAGTGGGATTTGTCCATCCAAATGACGGAGAGATATACTCTTGGCCCTCTCGGTGATATCACATCGAAACCGCTTGCAAGCACGTGATATGATCACAAGGATGTTATATCACGGGAACGAGAAAAGAGTACTTGTCGGTAACGAGATTGAGCAAGGTATGGTTGATACCAATGATCGAATCTCGGACAAGTAAAATATCGCGAGACAAAGGGAATAGTTCACGGCGTTGTTGGTTCACACGATCACGAGAGTCATCGTTGAATATATAGGAGTCATCACGGATCTCCAGATCCCGCTGTTGATTATTGATCGGAGAGGAGTCTCGGTCATGTCTATCTTATTCGCGAACCGTAGGGTGACACACTTAAAGTTCGATGACGCATTTGAGAGGATACGGAATATCGGAGAAAAGTTTGGACAGCACCGAAATTGTTTCGGGGAATATTGAAATAGTCACCGAAATTGTTTCGAGTAATTTTGAAATAGTTCAAGGGGATTCTTATCAAATAGTTGTTAATAGATTTAACAACTAACTCAAGGGGTTATATGTTAATGTTTGTTAATGGAATTAACAAATATTAAAATAAAGAAATAAAATTGTTTTATTTATTTATTAAAGAAAACCCTTGGGATTTTGAGTGGGAATTCATGGAAGAATGAGTGGGTTGAGTGGAGACTCCACTCACATGATGAGGGAGAGGTGGAGGCAGCCAAAAATTCGTGGCTGCCATCCCCTCCTATAAAAGGAGGGGTGAGAGCTCCCTCTCCCCCCCCACACACACTTGTGTCATCTCTTCCTCCCTCCTGCCGCTGCTCCACCATTTGTTCGTGCGCTTGGTGAAGCCCTGAGCAATGTTTTTCTCCACCACACCATGCCGTCGTGCTGCTGGAGTTCCGAGGGATCCTCTACTTCCGCGCCCCGCTGGAACAAGGGAACGTAGGTCGTCATCAACCGTACGTGTGACCGATCACGGGTGCACCGCCGGATTGCGGTGCCCATCTTCTCGCTATCGGGATCGGTGTGAGTACGACTACGCCAACAACGAGATTTGATCTCGTACCACTTTGAGTCTTCGAGGGTATGTGTTCTCCTTAACCCTCTCGTTGCCCGTTGCACTTCGTCTTCTAGATTAGATCTTGGCCTTTCGGGTGTCTCTCGCGTAGGAAATTTTTTGTTTTCTTTGCAACGAACCCTTCAAAAACATGTGCTTCACTAATTGTGATAACCACACGAACGAAACACCTATTGCTAGAACACTTGCTCCCTTGAGATACTTGAGATATTTGCTGCTTGCTACTTGTGAAACTTGCTTAGAAACTTCCTCTAGGATTACTTGCATTTTAAACTTGCTTCACTAGTTACTAGACAAACCACACTCCACGTCACTTGCTTTTAATTAGTTAGTTCCTTTTATTCAAACTTATTGCTTTGCATAAACAGCCATATAAGAGGGTTATAGGGATTTAGAGAATAGATAGCTTACCTTCAGCTCCTCGTGGGTTCGACACTCAAATACTTATCGAAAGGTACTACAATGATCTCCTGCACTTGGGAGTCATCAAGCACTTTTCTGGCGCCGTTGCCGGGGAGCGTTGTGCTAAGCTTTTATTCTTGTTTGCATTGCATACTAACATACAAACCTAAAACACAAAAAAATATATAAAATGGAAAACAGCCAAACAATTTTAGAACTGTATAATATCTACCTTGAATTAGGACATGAAGTGTTTGAGGAGAAATTGAAAAATTATTTGCACAACAATCATATTTGTGGTAGTACTAATTCTTTGAACACCTTTATTGCTAAGGAAAAACTTGAGCTTGGGGAAGTTTGTCTTGATGAATATGATATTTTTAGTCCCCCTACTATTGAGGATAAAAATGATATACTTGCTGATTCTATGGAAAGTTTTAAGCTTGGGGAAGTTGGTTTTGGTGAGCATGATATTTCTAGTTCCCCAAGCTTGGAGGAGAAAATTCACTTTGATGATACTATGCCTCCTATATATGATGATTGCAATGAAAATTATGAATGTTTAACTCCCACTATCACTAATGAGGATTTTACTTATGTGAGAGTAGTGATTCTTTTATGCATGTGGCTCATGATAAGAATTTTTTATGTGATATTCATATTGTTGAATCTATTCATGATGCTACTGAAAATTATTATGAGAGAGGGAAACATGGTTACACATATTTCAACAATATTAAGTTTCCCCTCTTTATGCTGAAAGTATTGAAGTTGCACTTGATCTACCTTTCTATGCTTGCTATTATGTGCTTCTTTTATTTGTTTCATTACAAAATGCCAATGCATAGGAAATGGGTTAGACTTAAAAATAAATTGTTTAATATTTTTTGGTGTGTTCCTTATGATTTAATTTCCTATTCGTTTTGAGCACACATTTATGTCTTTACAACATGTAAAATGCCTTTACCTACTGTTATGTATCATTTAGTTTAAGATTTCCATTTTATCAAAAAATTGGGAAAGTAAATGAGAAGGATGAATAATGGAGAAGTTGGGGTCGACCTTGAACATGTGTTGTTCATGCCAATGAAACCATTGCAAAGTCTCTATCATTAAAACTTTTTCCAAAGCTAAAAACAATAAAAATATTAGTTCACTACTGTAACATCACATTTCTGTCTTATTTCTCATCTTAAATGGCAAGAATAATCTTATATAAGAGATAGGATTAAACAATAGTAACCAGTTGTCAAGAAAACAGATTCCTGAACTTCACTGCGAAAAATATTTAAAATCACGGAAGTGGAATTTTGACCTGGTAATTTACGACAGAAATATTTAGTTATCACTACATATTTCATTAGTTTTAAGTTTTCTGATTTGAGCAACTTAAGTGCCTCTAAAAATTCACTCTTTACGGGTTGTTCAGTTTTTGGCAGATTATGTATTTATTTTGCATTGCTCTCATTGCTTGTGTTTTGTGTGGTTCTTTTGATCAAGGAGCAATGCACAACTGTAGTAACAATAGTTAATATTTAGAATCAACTCATGATGTGTCTTTGCTGTACCTATGTGGATTTTATTTATGGAGGCACTAACCACTCTAATCAAGTTTTATGTTGAGATTTGTGTAAGAAGAATTTTTCAGGAGGAAGAGTTGAGTGAGATGAACAAAGATCAAGAGGGACAAACAATCAAGATTGGGGATGTACCCCTGGGCTCACCCTACATGTATCAAATAAGTACAAGAATCCAAACTTGGGGATGCCGAGCCAGCTCACTCCAACCATCATGATGTTAAGTAAGTAAAGCCTAGCTATATGGCTATAAAGAAAGCGCTTTACGGGAGGCAACCCGGTTGTTTTTGTTTGGATTTTCCTAGTGTCCTCTTTCTGTATCAAGAGATTAGTTTTTTTTTTGTTTTAGTTCTGGAGTTTTCAATAAAGAGTCAAGTCAAACCCATTTGGATTTAAAAGTTGCTATCCTAGTGCATGAAATTTCTGTTTCAGCACGAGTCTGCTCACCGTATGATTTTACGTTTTCTATTGGAATGTCGGATTGAGCTAATTTTTTAGTATGTTCTGCAACTTTTCGTCCTCTGTAAGCACAAAAATTGTCTTAATTTTTTGACGAGTCGAGGTTAGGGAAAAACATTCGTTTTGCTGCTGTTTCTTTTCTGGACAGATTCTGCCTTCTTTTGTTTTATGCACTCTTTGGGCTTGGGAATCGACTTTCCATGATTCTTTCAAGCAAGAGAGTGAACATACAACATAATGAACCTTATTGTCTATCTACTGGAGCATTTGATTTGGAATTTTGCACAGCAAGCATGTGATTTGTTTGTCCTTGCTAATCTCACCCCACAGAAAAAGAATGGGAGAAACATGTTTTGTGAAGTTTTTTTCACAGGGAATAGAGGAGCTGCGCCTCAAGACATCCAAGAATGGTGAAATACATAAGCTTGGGGATGTTATGAACACCCCACTGTATCTACACTCTTTTGGTTAGAACACGTCTACTTTCTGTTTTTCTAAGCAAAGCATTTATCGTAGAGACTTGAAGCGTCTAATTTTTGTTTTTGTTTTTGTTTTGATAAGACCACACCCATCATTTTATATGAGATTAAGCTACTGGAGTTTGGGGTTGGAATGTATTGGATGCTAGTATTATGACTTGTAATAGGTATGCCGTGGTTGATTTGAAGAGCTACATATGTTTGCATGATTTATAGGCTTTTTGTGTGTAGAAATTTGCAATAATGTTGTCTTGAGATATCTCTTATTCATGTCCTTGATGTTAATTGCTGGTTTATTTAGTTTGTCATGAAATGAGTAGTTCTATGGACATATGCATGCATAGTAGCTGGTCAACTATCTCCCTCTTGCTAGCCAAAAATTTAAAAATTCCAACAAGTAAAAACTTGTTTCCAACACTCCTTAGCCAAGAATTTCCAGTGAGTCCACCATATCTTCGCATTAGCTTCATTGCTATTCCGAGTATGTTCACTGTCGTGGGATTATCACGGCAGACGTTACCGGGGGTAACTTATCTTGGGGCAAGACGACACAGGTGTTTGGGAGAGGCTTTAGCTCAGAGGAAAACATGATGATAAACGATCTGGTAGCCGGCAAGCAAGTCGCCGAGTCTCCGATCTCAAGATATTAACTCAACTCTCGTGTTACACTGGATGCTCGATACCAAGCGATATTGTTAAGGCTCTTAGATCTCTTTGTCTTGTACACAAGGATTATCCTGGTTCGACCTCTCCATGGGAGATAATAGCTTACTTCCAGCTGGGATCTTATTAGCAATCGATCTAGAGGCTCGGACATCAATATCGCCGAGACCTGGAATTTAGCTCGGGCTGACTCTCGCCGAGACCTGGAATTTGGCCGACTCTCGCCGAGACCTGGAATTTGGCTCGTGCTGACTCTCGCCGAGACCTGGAATTTGGCCGACTCTCGCCGAGACCTGGAATTTGGCTCGTGCTGACTCTCGCCGAGACCTGGAATTTGGCTCGTGCTGACTCTCGCCGAGACCTGGAATTTGGCCGACTCTCGCCGAGACCTGGAATTTGGCTCGTGTTGACTCTCGCCGAGACCTGGAATTTGGCTCGTGCTGACTCTCGCCGAGACCTGGAATTTGGCCGACTCTCGCCGAGACCTGGAATTTGGCTCGTGCTGACTCTCGCCGAGACCTGGAATTTGGCCGACTCTCGCCGAGACCTGGAATTTGGCCGACTCTCGCCGAGACCTGGAATTTAGGGTTTCTACCCGGAATCCTTCTCTCTCTACGACCTAGGAGCCTGCTTATATGGGCGGCTGGTCTCCTGGTCGTACAAGGTAAAAACTGGGTCATACCATATTAAGAGTCCTAATCTAGGTCCCCTGCGTGACCTCCAAGTCTTGAGTCTCCAACTTGTACAAGGTTTCCGGGTCTTCCAGAATCTTCCTTCTATAGCATCTTCCAAAGCTGAGTTACCCCCAGACCAGGCTTTGCCTCCTGGCCGGGTCTCGCTTCTGACTGGTCATATTTTCTTCGTCCTTAGGGGTACCAGGTTATCTTTCCCCCAACATTCACCATGTTGTTGTGTTATTTATGTTCTAAATTAAGATATCCACTTTATTAATTGTCATGGGTTGAACTTGGGATAGGACTCTCACATACTTTTGAAGGCACACTTTACTTTTTATGCATCTAATAAACATGACCCAATAACGGGAGCCACAAGTTTTGCGTTTGACAAGTGTGTGGTTGGGAGCTAGCTATAAATGTGTATCACCGGAAAGCTTTCAACATTGCACAAAAATTTACATTTGGTTGATATCATGTACTTTTGTTTTTGGACTCCTGCCATGCCGAAATGAAATAGAGGAATAGTAAGTTTTGATGAGTAAGTATCTATATGACTAGAGAAACGCATTGGGCCGCTAACCCAAGCCATGCTTTATCATGGTGGAAATTTACTTACAGCTTGAGTGACTCTACAACACATCCTACAATAAAATAAGAAGCTGTGCATAATAGTGAATGAAAATAAAAAGGACGATGAGTCTACTCCGTTTGTTTGTCTTATTATTGTGACATGGGCTTGTTTCCATGTCATGGGGCAAGAGGTAACTCTTTGCGGTTCTCTATGATGCCATTAATACTTATTATGATTGTACAAAGCTTATTAGGAATCTTAAGTTGAGTAATCATGGAGTAGGTTTTCACACTCACGGGGCATGAGGCTTTCAACCACCTTGTCATTCACATTACTTCAACATTCACCATTTAAGATGCTAGTGATAAAGGGGCAATGAGAGTCCTAGATCAATGGATACCACATTTCAATTAGTAATTTTAGTTGAATAATTTAGAGGCTAAATAAGACTTGATCATGTTTTACCACTACTCAATTTTCTCCAAAGTGTCCACCATATTTTCTATTTTCCATTATGCTATTCTTTGACCAATATAGGATTTTATTTTTCATTTTGTGTATGCATTTGGTCCATAGTGCTTTTATTTCATTATACACTTTGTGAACTTTCATGAAGCATCTTTGTTTGCATATTTGATATTTCTTACAACATGAATTGTATATTGCTACTCATTTCTAGTATTAATCATTTGATTATATGTAGCATGAATAATCCTCCTTGATATCCCATGATTGTTTCAATATGCAAAGTCCATGTTAGTTTTATCACTTCATACTCGAGGACGAGCATGGGTTAAGCTTGGGGATGTTGATGCATGTGAAATGCAAACATGAACTTTGCATGTTATTACTTGTTTTTCCTACATATTAGCAACTTATATTCATGTTTTATAATGATTTGGGGGATTTTCTGAACAATCCCCCTTCTTTTGGTTCTAACCCTGTTTTTCCAGAAAACGTACTTTTTAGTGTTTCAGACTTTCCGGGAGCTTTGGGACTCCAAAAAGGGCAAGGCCAAAGAGCACGGTTCAGAATTTTCGAGACGAAGATCATGGGCCAAAGTAGAGGGAAAAAAGGCCAACCAGGTGGAAAAGAGGACCCTCCACGCGGCCAGATTCCTTGGCCGCGTGTGGGGCCCCCTTTTTGCCCCTGTGGCTCCGATGCCGTCGATCTTTCTTCTCTCGAGTGTCTTGTGACCTAAAAACGACTATATAAAGGGTCCCCTGGCCTTTTCGAGAAGGAGGCGGCGCCGAGAGACGAAACCACGAAACAGAGAGACAGAAGGTTGCTGCCGGAGAAGATCGGAGGGGGGGAAACGCCGCCGGGATCACCCCCGGAGGGCTCCACCCCCCTCCGGCGTGTCCATCATCAACATCTACAGCAAGATCAGCTCCATCTCTCCACTGTAATCTCTTGGAAAACACGATGTATGATGCAATACTATATTCCCTAGATGTATTGTGTCTCCCCGTCTATGTTTGAGTAGTGAATTGTTCTTGGCAATGGTGAAATAGTTCGTTGATTGGTTGCATACAAGTTTGTTATCTTCTATGATTGTCTTTATGTACAATATATGAGTGCACGCATATGTTGGGGAATGCATGTAAGGTGATCACCGGTAGCATAATGGAGTGGTGGTGACTTGGGAGTGACAGTTTCCTGAGACCGAGCCACAAAGTTAAGTTATTGGGGGATATATATAGGGTACCTTAGAACGTAAGGCTATGGTGGGACTTTATGTCTTAATCAATCTTGTGCAGTCATTTACTTGGCCACATGATCCATCATAAGTGGTTGTAGATCATTTACTTGACTATACCTATTCATGGCTCCTTCCTAGAAGAAACAACTAAGATTAAAACATGTGCTTCACTAATTGTGACAACCACACGAACGAAACACCTATTGCTAGAACACTTGCTCCCTTGAGAAACTTGAGATATTTGCTGCTTGCTACTTGTGAAACTTGCTTAGAAACTTGCTTTAGAAACTTGCTCTAGGATTACTTGCATTTTAAACTTGCTTCACTAGTTACTAGACAAACTACACTCCACGTCACTTGCTTTTAATTAGTTAGTTCCTTTTAGTCAAACTTATTGCTTTGCATAAACAGCCATATAAGAGGGTTATAGGGCTTTAGAGAATAGATATCTTACCTTGAGCTCCTCGTGGGTTCGACACTCAAATACTTATCGAAAGGTACTACAATTGATCTCCTGCACTTGGGAGTCATCAGTCGTTCGGAAGTGTGTATCACGCAATACTTGGACGTCCAGATTTCACCAAATTCATGACAAGATCATGTTATATCTATAACAAGCTGAAGATGCCATGGCCAAAAGGAGGAGTAATCACCATAAAGGGAGACTTCAAATTGGCGAACGGGCTAGTAAAAGAAAACGCCCTTTGCGCAGAAAAAGTAATAGTAATGGAAGAACTGAAAGAGCTGGCAAAAGAAGTATCGCCGACAGAAATGCCGAGAGGAAAAGAAAGCCGGAAGCCAGCAGATAGCTTCAAAGCTTCCGAGAATACAAGACAAGTTATCCTCGATCTGAAAGATCCGACAAAATTTGTCGTCGTAGGAACGGGGATGACCGACAAATAGGAAAGCGAGCTCATCAAGTTCGTCCGTGAGAACTGGGACATTTTCACATGGTGTCCAGCGGACATGCCAGGCGTACCCAGGGAACTTGCTGAGCTCCAACTCAAGGCGATTCAAGGATCCAACCCATCAAACAAGGTCTCCGCCGATTTGATGGAAGAAGACAGAAGGCTATTGGCAAGGAAATTATCCGGCTAATGGCAGCTGATTTTATCCGGGAAGTCATACATACTGAATGGTTGGCAAATCAAGTATTGGTCCCGAAGAAAGATAGTATTGTTCTTAGGATGTGTATAGATTACACCGGCTTGAACAAATTGTGTCCAAAAGATAGATTTGCGTTACCGCGGATCGATCAAATAATAGATGCCACTGCTGGCTATGAGCTTTATGCTTTTTGGACGCTTATTCTGGATATCATCAAATACGCATGAAGGAAGAAGATCGAATCAAAACTTCCTTCATAACCTCGTATGGAACATACTACTACATAACCATGCCTTTTGTCCTGAAGAACACTGATGCAACTTACCAGAGTTGCATGCAGCAATGTTTCCATAGTCAGATTGGCAAAAATGTTCATGTTTACGTGGACGACATTGCCATCGTTTCCAAGGAAAAGGACACACTCCTTGAAGATTTGCGTGAAACCTTCGAAAATCTGCGCACTTATAAGATGAAGTTGAATCCATTAAAGTGCGTATTCGGGGCTCCCTCAGGAAAACTTCTGGGTTTCATCGTTTCTCACAGAGGAATAAAAGTAAACCTGGAAAAGATCAAGGAAATTCTAAACATCTCAAGGCCTACGTGCGTAAAAGATGTACAAAGATTGACGGGTTCTGCAGCTTCCGTCAGCAGGTTTATTAGCCAGCTAGGAGACAAAGCTCTGCCATTGTACAAATTGTTGAACAAATCCGACAAATTTGTGTGGACAGAAGAAGCAGATGCAACATTAACCCAGCTAAAAGAAACCTTGATTAAAGCTCTGATTTTGGCATCCCCAAAAGACGAATAACCCATGTTATTGTACCTCACAGCTACAAACCGGGTTATCAGCGCAGTAATAGTTGTGGAAAGACGAAAATACGAGCAAAGCATACCAGATCAACATCCGTGTATTATGTAAGCGAAGTTTTTTCCGAGTCCAAACAAAGGTACCCACACTATCAAAAAACTGGCATATGGCGTATTTTTCGCATCTCGAAAACTTCGTCATTATTTCCAAGGACATTCCATAACAGTGGTATGCAAAGCACCACTAGGGGATATAATTAACAATGCGGACGCAACAGGCCGAGTAGCCAAATGGGGCATCGAGTTGGCTGCGTTCGACATTAAGTACCAACCCCGGACGGCAATAAAATACCAGGACATGGCAGATTTCGTCGCTGATTGGACAGAAGCAATGGAAAACACACCAATGCCGGAGTCGGAATACTGGATTATGCACTTTGACGGATCCAAGATGAAAGAAGGCGCTGGAGCTGGCGTAGTCCTAAAATCCCCCAAGGGAGATACAATGGAGTATGTATTACAAATACACTTCCAACAATAATGTGGCAGAATACGAAGCTTTGCTTAATGGATTGCATATTGCAAAATAAATTGGTGTCAAACACATCTTATGCTATGGCGAATCAGATTTGGTACAACATCAGCTCAACCAAACATGGGACGCTAAAAGCCCCATCATGGCCGAATATCGGAGAACGGTGGACGAGTTTGCAATTTGCTTCCTAGGATTTGAAGTACTTCACGTCAAAAAGGAAGAAAACCGGAACGCGGATGCATTAGCCCGCATGGGATCGGAAAGAGTGAAAACCCTACCACCAGGTGTGTTTGTCCAACATTTGCACGGACCATCCATAAAAGGTAGAGATGTCGACTATCCTTTCGTTTCCGAGTCAATCGAAGTCCTGCTTGTTAACCCGGAGTGGAAAATTCCATATTTAAACTTCTTAGTAGATCGGAAGTACCCGGATGGAGCATACGAGGTCTTCCAAAGACAAATAAAATGTCGATCCAAAGGATACACGGATAATCAATGATTGCTTGTATAAACGCAGTACTAACGGAATTTTTCTGTGATGTATTTCGCCAGAAGATGGACGAGAAATCCTGCAAGAAATCCATTCTGGGGATTGCGGACATCATGCTTAATCAAAAAGCATAGTCAAAAAGCATTCCGTGCGGGGTTTTCTGGCTAACAGCCAAGACAGATGCCGAACACATAGTAAATACATGTGCCGGATGTCAGTATTACGCCAAGCAGACGAATATGCCAGCCCAAGCACTCAAAACTATCCCTATTACATGGCCATTTGCGGTCTGGGGGGCTAGATATGATGGGACCATTCAAAACTGCGAGAGGTGGACTTACACATCTACTCATTGAAGTGGATAAATATACCAAGTGGGTGGAGGCAAAACCCATCAAAAAGCTTGACGGTGTAACTGCCAGAAATTTCATCATTGACGTAGTCATGAGATACGGCGTTCCACATAGCATAATAACCGACAACGGGACAAATTTCTCCATTGGAGAGTTGGCAAAATATTTCCGACAAACGGGAATTTGCCTAGATCTTGCATCTGTGGCACACCCGCAATCCAATGGGCAGGTTGAAAGAATGAACAACTCAATCTTGCAAGGAATACGCCTAAGACTCGAATCTCCTCTTCATAGAGAAGCTGGAGCATGGGTGGAAGAATTACCCTCTGTGCTTTGGAGCATTCGAACGAGGCCAGACAGGTCAACAGGGCAAACCCCGTTTTTCCTAGTTTATGGTGCGGAAGCAGTTCTTCCAACGGACATAATCCATGATAGCCCAAGAGTGTAGGATTTCGATACCTCGGATGCCGAAAGCGCACGACAGGATGCCGTAGATCTCTTTGAAGAAGAAAGAGAACTTGTGCTTCAAAGATCCGCCATTTGTTAGCAAGGTTTACGACGTTACCATAGTCGGAAAATCAGGCATCGCTCTTTTAAATAAGGTGACTTAGTGTTAAGATTGGTGCAGCAAAGGAAGCACAAATTGGCCCCAGTTTGGGAAGGACCATTCGTCATAATCAAGGCTATGAAAAATGGATCATACTATCTTGTAGATATTCGAGATACGGAAGACGATCCCGAGAAGCCGAATCGCAAAAGAAAGAGAAAGATAGATGATGAACTAGGAGAGACAAAGAGGCTCTGGAGCATCCAGCAGTTACGTCCCTTCTATACTTAGTTCAATTTCTATGTAAACATCTTTGAGATCATGAAATAAAGTTGTCTGAATTCATAAATATATGTTTTTACATGTTTATTATAGTACAAAGCATAATTCCGTCTTATCTATTTCCCAATGATCTTTCAAAATACTCAATGTTAACCCGAATTGTGCCTGCGTGCTCGACGTTAAAAAACTGAATGATTTTCAGCCTAAAGTGGCTTAGGGAAACTCAGATTGTGCCTGCGTGCCTGATTTTCATACAAAAAAATTCTTACTTTTCTCTAAGTATTATCTGATTGTTTTTATGCTCGGTCGCTGGAGCTAGTAAGTAAAAATGCCTTTAGTATGATCCATGTTTCCAATTTAAGACTAATTTGTTATACCCGGTCACTTGGCATGAAGATTAAAATGCTATCGAGCCATTTCAAACACTAAGGACAGTTAAAGCATATAAACCAGAGAACTTAGAAGATAAAGGAATAACAACCCGAAAAACTTGCAAAAGACTAACATAATATTTCTGCAAAAGGAGAAGTACTTGTTTAGACAAAAGAATAGGGAGTATTTACAATAATGTTTACATTAAAAGTTCAGTAATGCTCCTATTTCCTATCTCTCTACCCAGGTCTAGGAAAATTCCTTTAGGCATCCGAGTCATTTTCGCCGCTGGACTCCTCGGGAACTTCTGGAATTGCTTCCTCCGGGTAGAAGATGGAGATGTTCACCATGGAGGCAATCTTGGTGGCGTGACCTTTGATCCCGTCAAAGATGGTGGTCCGCTGCGCTTCCGTGTAACCTTGCGGAATGCCGGACGCCACTCGCCAAGATTTGGCAGAAGGGTAGTGCATGCGCATGAGCCCTAAAGCCATGCGCGCACCACCACGTGCCACGGAGCGCAAGGTGGATTCCCTGGACTCCGCCACCTCCACGATGGCTCCCGAAAGTTTTTCAACTTCCGAGAACTCGCCAGTCCTTGCGGGAAGCTATTTGTTGACAAGCAACATTCCCGCAGCCTTGATTGCGGTGAATACCTTCCCAAAGGCTCGGATTTTCTCAATCCGAGTAAGTGTTGGGTCATCTCCTGTTTTTTCAAACAAATAACCAAAGTGTTAGCGAAAAAACAGAGAAAGAATATCAAACATGGAAAATCTGGCAAAAATAAATTGCTTACCGAGAATCTTGTCCATCTCGGATCCCTCCTCCAGGCGTAGGGTCAAGGCGTTCTCCAAGTCTCGGATGGTCGCCATGTCCTTGACAGCTTGATTGGAGGCATTGGACTCGGCAATGCCAACAGCCAGCTGGCTGGCCTCCAGTTCCTTCTGCAACCTCATATTTTCCTTATGAAGGTCCAGATTTTCCCGGCGGAGGTTCTCGGCATTGAAGGCATCTTCAACAATTTTCTTGGCTTTTGCCAAAGCAGCTGAAAAGCAAGTAAAAAGACGAGTTAGAAAACTCGGAAAAACACTTAGAAAAAATTTATAACTCGAAGCAGATAAGTTTCTTACAGTTGTTTCCTCCAGCTGATGTTGAGAGCATGTCAGTTCTGCCTCCTTAACATCAAGAATAGAGAGAAGGTTTTTTACCTCCTTATTCGTGATGGTAAGTTTGCTAAAAATTTCCAGGTTTATGCTTTCAGCGGTTTGCTGAAACACGGAAAAGAGACAAAATTCTTAAGTTGGAAACAAGCATAAAAAGGATAAAAGCATTAAGTTAAAAGCATGCATTTGACTTATTGCTTGGGGGCTAGACATATTACCTGGCTCATCCGCTGTAAACTTGACAAGTTTTCGGTGAACTCTTTCGCAAACTCTGCAAAAAGAGTCCCGACATTGTTAAGGCCTTCGTGGATAACCTTGAAGTCCTTATCAAAGGTGGGAACGGGATCCTCCTCAGTTGTCCGAGAGGGACCTCCCATTTCTGGGCTGCCCTCCCTCGTGTCCGTTTCCGGCACAATGCGATGACTGGTCTGCTGGGTTTCTTTGTTGGTAGCAGCAGTATGCTCTTCTGTAGCTGCAACTAGGGTGTCCGGGGCGGTTGCAGGAGAAGGATGTGGACCTCAGTTGGACACAGATTTAACCCTCTTTAGCTTTTTAGGCTTCAAGGTTGAGGGAGCCAAGCTAAAAAGAGAAGTACCGGAAAGTTAAAAATCCGAGCCAAAGGAAGAAATTCCGACAAAAATAGAAAACCCAGATATCAAACCTGGAGGTAGCGACGGGGATACCGTCAAGATCGATCACTTCCTGGGAGGTGGAAATCTTCTTGCGTTTCCGTCCACCAGCGAAGTTGGCACGCAATGCGTCCAACTCGGCATCAGTTGCAAGATCCGACTCAGGAAGATCGAGGATCTGTCAAAAAGACAAAGTCCGGGTTAAGACCATTATTCGAGAAAGAAAAAGAACACAAAACCCAAAATGTGAAAGACGTACCTTTGGAGCCGGGTTAGACGCCGTGTACATCGGCCGACTTTCCTCATATTGATCGCTCGAGGCGACCAACTGATTTACGCGCCCGCAAATCCTTCGCCGACAAGGACTTGTTCGTCGTCTGCATAGTGTCAGCGGTTCCCGTATAGTCGCACAAAAGCCGGGAACTGTGGTCAGCCAAAGGCTGAATCCATGCCGGTCAGAGGTGGATCGGAGGTGACGAGCCTTGCGATGCGCCGCTTAATCCGAAGGAGATCTGGCGGCAGGGTCTGTACTGCTTCTGTTCCCCAGTTTTCTTAGGGAATGGCCTCGGTGTTGGCGAAAGGTGGAATCCCAGTGGTTTTTCCGGGAAAAGGAACGTCTGGATGATAGAAGAAGGAACCCGTCCAGAATTTGACGGATTCCGAGGTTTTGATCTTGGGGAACCAATCCTCCCTGAATCTACGCAGGGTAAAGGATGTGGTTCCGCGGGTTTGGAGTGCGCCCTCGGAAGGGTTACGCTTAACCCCGAAGCAATATTGTCAGTAATCTAACCTAGGGGCTAAACCTAGGTACCCTTCAAAAAGAGCCTGGAATCCGGCTAAGTAGAGGATGGACTTAGGTGGCAAGTTGTGGGGTTGGATGTGATAGTGGTTAAGTACCTGGATGAAGAAGGCGGATGGCGGAAATCCCATACCTCATAAGATATGAGATGCGAGAAGAACCCGCTCTCCGGCCCTAGGAAGGGGCTCAGACTCTTCCTCCTCGCACCGCCATTTGCCTTTTGAAATCATTCCCTCCTTCTCCATTGTCGGAAGAAGAGATAGGGGAATGTTGCACCGGCTCCAGTTGCCGGCACTCTCGCCCTCGTCCTCGGCTCCGGCGGTGGCAGACGCAGCGGCGAGTTCTTCTCCGACGAGCATGATTTTCTCCTCCACCGTTCCGGGAGCGGGAGGCGGATACGGCGCGGAAGAAGACGCGGCCAGGTTTGTGGCTGCGAGAGGAGGATCCTCCCGGACCTGGCCACCGGAATATTTCTCCGGCTCGTCGCCGGTGGCGTGGTTTAGTGAATCCACAATGGGATCCATGGTGTTGATTATTTCGTCGATATTGGCGGCGACAGAGCGGTCCGGAGAAGCGCGCGGAGACTCCATATCCGGGCGGAGCGATGAGGACTCCGTGCTCTCCGACGAGAAGTCCGGGAACGGCGCGATCGCGTGCACGGGCTCTGATGTTTTCTCTCCTCTGCTCTCAGTGAGGCTCGAGGGCTTTGCGCTTGGGGCTTGAAGATGACAGAGGAGTGGAAGGTTTGCCGGAGGGGATGAAGTGGGCTATTTATAGCCGAAAATCCATCACTATACGTGCTAACAACTCTTTTAACCGTTGGATGATCAACACGTATCACTCGCCGGAAATTCCGGGAAATGAATCGACGGGTGATTATTGCTATCTCCTCGTTTCTCGCGAGAATCCGTCAGAGATACGTTTCAGGGTTTCACACTCGAAAACCCAAACGTCCCTGACGTCAGCATGATTTGAGCGCTGACGTTGGAAGTTCCTTCTCCACGAAGGCTCCTGGAAGAAAAGCCGGATTTTCCTAAATCCGAGTTTCGCGTTATAGCGTGATTTGAAGGAAAAGAAGATTCAAGAGAGAAAGCCAGTATTTCTTGGAAACAATGCAAATTTGGCGAAAGACGGCGAATTGAAGTCTTAATCCTTCTTGGGGGCTACTGTCGGATATATACCGATTAGGAGTATATCAGATGGTGCTCTAAAGTGTCGGATTATCAGGGTGGCCTAAATGGAAGCCGAATTCTAGAAGAACCCGAACCACGGCCCACGTGGTACGGCTTGGAGTAGAAGGTGTATTCCTTGCCTTCCAAGTTAGCGCATACCGTAGTCTTGTAGGTTTCCTATTCTGTAAGCCCTAACCCGGCTATTATATAGAGCCGGACGGGAGATAAAAAAGATAGACAAGAAGCTAAAAGCTAACTCGCCTAGAGGTTTATCCTTGTCGAGTAGCTAAACCTAAACTCACATTGTACTATGTATTCCTCAGGCTTTAGCCCTGATTAGTGAGATTGCAGGAGTAGGAACGCCGCCTAGTCGTGACGTACCGAACCTGGGTAAAACCTTGGTGTCATTGTTCATCATACGATCACGTCCCCCCACTTCTGTATCGGTAGTCTCATGACACCCCCATCTATGAATTCTACTACGATGTCTCGACAGTAATACAATGATTTAATTGAGTACTAGGGTATAGGTAAGGAAGATGGACCTTCACATGCTGACAAGGGAAAACAGATGTTCTAAGTGTCCCTTGAGTTTCATCATTAGATCCCCTTCTTGGTACACTTAAAACCAATTCAGTATGATCCCAGTTTGCAGCAGTCGATGCTATCCGGTAACCATTATCCCACTTCCTATGGATTCCCTCACTAGGGTACATGGAATTCAATTCAACAACATGGAAGATGAGTGTAAAAATAAAAAAATAAGTTCACTAAACTAAAAAAAAGTGCAGTTACTACTGCTACAAACATTGTGGACATGAACTACTCCTACAGGAATTTTTTACAGTGAATTTTACACGTATGGAGTAAAAGATACTGAAGGAGTGCTGACATAAGAAGTTCTGCAAGCAAGGTCAGTTGCACGAGTACAAGCATTTCACTCAAACAATACTATTCCAGCAAGTTCAGTTAAGCCAAACAAGTACTGCTGCTTGTATTCGGTACTGCTACTCCAGCAAGTGGAGTATAATTGCCGAGTACTCCAGCAAGTGGATTATATTGCTATGGCAGCAAACTTTTGGCACATGTACTATTCCATGACAAACTCTGAATCTGATATAGTCCATGAATAAAATCAAACCTTTTGGCACCTCTGACCATGAATACATAGAGACAGTGGCATTGTCATGCATACAAACTGCAGTATGTGTATACTTCTAGAATTAAGCACTAATGGAATTCAAAGAACAAGTAACAATTTCGTTAACCCGAAATACCGTTGTGTTCCTTTTACTATTGAAAGACGTTTCATTAGCTGATTCCGATGACATAACTTCACAAATCACAACTGGTTATTATTCTCAAGTAAAATTTGCACTGTAAAGATGAAACCTAGTATTGCAAAGTGTGTAGGTACCATATATTTCGTTCCCATATTCCAAATTTGTACTACAAATTTCTTCCCAGACTTGTCTTAAGAACATGCCCGGAGTACAGGTTTCAGTTCAACAAAGTACTCACAGACCGTAGGAACGAACGAGAGATGGTGTGGTGATCAGCGTGTTACCTGGGGCCGTACGAGCCAGTGATGGCGCGGACATGCACTCGGAGGCGCTTGAAAGGACACGGATGTCGCCTAGAGGGGGGCGGTGAATAGACGTTTTAAAAATAATTACGATTAAGGCTTGAATAAATGCGGAATAAAACTAGCGTTTAATTTATCAAGCCAAAACCTAAACACGCTAGGTTCACCTATGTGCACCAACAACTTATGCTAAACAATTCAAGCAACTATGTGATAGCAAGATATGTTACTTCAAACTCGATGACTATCACAAAGTAAATTGCATAAGTAAAGAGATCGGGTATAGAAATAACCAGGACACGTGGAGACGATGATTTATCCCGAGATTCACTTCCCAATGGAAGCTAATATCCGCTGGAGAGGTGTGGAGTCACAATGAATCCAAGCGCCCAACATCTCACCTTATTCTCTTCATGCCTCCACCAATGCAGAGTGTCACGATCCACTATGGGACCTTTGAGGGCGGTCACCGATCCCGTATAAGGTTGGGGAAATCTCCATAACTCAATTGGAGGCTCCCAACAATATACCGCGAGCTACCAAAACTCCGAGATAGCAACAAGGACTCGAAAGCTACCAAAGCTCCGAGGCAACAATCAACCGTCTAGGGCACTCCAAGTACCCAAGAGGACAAGCTCAAGGGCACTCCAAGAACGCAAGAGTAACAAGCTTCTCAACATTTCACTCGAACGAATCCTCATAGAGAACTCAAAACGATGCAACCTATGAAATGGCAAGAACACAAGAAGTGCTCAAATCCTTCACTCTCATATCTCACCAAGGCAACAAATGTTATGGGGGAGAAGAGAGGAAGAACAAACAAGAACTCAACAAATAAATCCACAAGATCTAGATCCAAAGACTTCCCCTAACTAAGAGGAGAGATGGATTGGTGGAATAGTAGATCTAGATCTCCTCTCTCTTTTCCCACTAATTGGAGGCAAGAATCATGGAGGAATAGAGATAAAGCAAGATCCAAGAGGTCAACAATGGTGGGGGAAAACTTGCCTAAAAGGTTGGGATCCATTGGGGAAGAAGACCTCTTATATAGGCCCCCCAAAATCAGCCTGTTGGGGGCATTCTGCACGTCCCCGGCCTCCGGGCCGGCCACCTAAAAGACCCGCCCAGCCTGGAGCCCGGCCTGGATCCCGTCCTGGGCTGGCCTCTCTGCGTTTCTCGGAAACACCTACACTAAGAACGCGATATATTTCGCCTCTGAACCCCGTTTTCGATGATCTTGGGCTCGTTGAACTCACAACGATGAGCACTATAAGATCATGCAGAGAAACATCATAGTACATCATTGGAGGATAAAACAAAATAATGAAAAGTTTGACCTCTCTATAAAGGAACAATCGGTAAAACCTCCAATATCAAAGACGCAACAAGTTTTTCATGCGAACCCCGTTTTTGATGAACTTGAGCTTGTATTGAAACACATGACAAGCTATAAAACCACACATGGAGAAAACACAAATATGAACCAAGAAAGATTATGCCAAGTATGCAAAGGTTTGAGCTCTCTCTGAGAGATGCGATCAAGTTGCTAATATGAGAGCCCCTCTTGATAGTACGGTTATCTATCCTATAACCCAGTCTCCCTCCTAATGCTATGAGACCGGTAATATGCAAAACCTATCAAGATCATACCTTTGCCTTGAGCATTCCACTTGAGCTAGATGATGAAGATCTTGACCTCCTCAAGATGGAACACCTTTCTTGATTTCGCTTTGCTCGGTGAAGACACATAGATTGCTCCCCCATACGCCACTATGGGAGAGGATCTTTTAGGTACATCTTCACTTGGAAATTATCTCCAAAAGAGTGGAAATCTTCAAGCATGTGATCTCTTCGATATGCTCCCGTTGAACTTGCACTTTTCAAACTTGATGATGACCACAACTTGACGTCATCCACCATGGACTATATGAAATCTTTCCTTTTATGCAAGCCCATGGAAAGATACCTAACCCCACATAGATATGCCACACACACATATAATGGGTTAGAACAGAAAGCTATATGAACAATTACTTACCATACCATGATCCCACATGGTACATATTCTTGCTTTGTGAGTTGATCAATATTAACCATCGCTTAGCACTTTGCCTTAATCAACCTTGTATATTTTCTTCTCTCTTCATAATAATGATGTCTTGAACGTAAAGATGAATGTTCACACAATATTATTCTTCAAGACATACTTGCAATATGCTCAAATCTCTCATGACCAAACTTGTGATATTCACATGAATAGCACCTTGGTCACCACTTGATTATCTTGAATCCAACACATGGACATCAAGCATTGGCTATAGAAAAACTCTACAAGTATAGCTCAATGCAACAATTAGTCCATAGTGATTGTCATAAATTACAAAACCACACATGGGGGCACCATGCTCTTTCAATCTCCCCCATTTTGGTAATTGATGACAAACTCTTTTACGAGAGTTTATATAATGAATTTTACCAACCATGCAAATAAACAAGCAAGGATGCATGAGCATGAAAGGCAAATGCTTAAGAACAAAACAAAACTATAAAACCAAAATTCCTTAAACCCTCTAAAGTTTCTCCCCCATTGGCATCCATTTTCAAAATGGGATCATAGAAATTTTAGATGGCCAATATAGTGAGGGTTCCTTCGTAGGATTCACTTCTCATAATATGAGTGAAATCAAATACACTTATCCAATGATGAATAATGGGAGGAACTATACCGAGGATCCAAACATTGCAAATAATATGGTATACAAATATCTAATATTCTCCTAATGAGAAGCAAGCAATCAAAAAGATCCAACAAACCAAACAAACAAGGTATATTATGGTTTGAGAAAATAAGTGTTTTTAAAGAAAATAGAGGAGCTCCCCAATATTTGTGCATGATTTAGAAATATTGCATTTTGAATGCAAAGTGCAAAAAAATGGAATCATAAATCCCCCATTGTTGTTCAAAACTCAAAGAAAGTGCAAGTGATCATAAAAGAAAACAAGTTATATCACTTGGAGCAAGATGTGGTTGAGCCATAAGAGAAGTTACCAATAAAAGGATGCACCGAACCATTAGGATACCAATAAGACATGTAATTATTATCATGTGTATAAGTTTCTAAATAGACCACAATCATGATGATGTACATCCATAAAGAAACATGTACACACAATATAGTTACAAAGAGAAAGAGCGAGATATCCAATTTGAAGACATAAATATGACAATAAGATATTTGCTTGAAATCTTAGCACATAGCTTTAATTTTTTTTTATCTTAGAGGATATGAATGACCTTCCAACAAAAACACATCAAATACATCACAAACATCAATAAGGGAAAAGAAGATAGTTGAGACGTTTTGATAAAAGCAACAAGTATCACAAGGAGTAAATATGTTTCATGCCATGATACAACCTACAAAAGGTTGAAATGTTAGAGTATATGCATGAGGTAGATACTTGTTACCGAGGTAGCATTGGTGATGTTGTACTATGTAAGAATTCATCCATCGTCATAGCTTTACTCCAATAAAAATGTAGAGATAACACCTTATTTGTGAATGAGGCAAGCACCCAATGCATATCAAATGTACCTAAAACATATTTAAGTACAAAAATGGTCCCCAAACTCATTGGGTCCAAAGTAGTTAGACAAATTACAATATATAGGACACAATCCACATGAATATGAGAATATAGATATGAAATTGAATATCATGAACATCTTAGCCAATTTAGGATTGATGGATATTATTCTATATAAATATTGGATCAATGAAGATAAACATTCCATAACATATACATTAGTAATTATGCATGCAATCACTTTCAAGAACCAAAAGCGATGTAATTTGGACAAAACACCTATTAAATCAAGATACGCACACAAAGGCATGACACGACATAAAGGTTGTCCAAATTATATCGATGTTCCACGTCAACACATGAAAGGAGATACCAATAGGATCCAAACAAAATCAACTCATGATTGATAAGATACCAATTAGAAAATATAACATGTAAAATTAAAGTACCAAAGAAAATACTTATCACTTGGGGGATACTAAATAAAAATGCATCAAGGAGTAAAATATTGATATCCCAATGGACATCAAATGAACCATGTCAAATTCCAAGAGATGTCAATTGAAGCAAATATCTATGAGTGAGATATCAAACTCCAAATAATACCAATTGAGGGCATCAAAGCAAAACAAATGAGCATAGAAGATGACTATATAAAATATGCTCAAAGACTTATCTCATTTAAAACAAAATATAATGCAAAACAAGGAATGAGATAACCAAGCCCTTGTAACACCCGGGGTTTCCCAAATAGAAACTTGTTTCTTTTTCTTTTTGTGCATCTCATGTCATCTTGCATCATCATTCGTCACCCTAAATTTAAGTTCACCAAAAACTTCTGATTTGTGTACCTCTCAAGATTGCAAAAGTTATAAATTGTTTTGATTCTTATAAATTTCTCAAAATCCTTCCTTTGTTTTTTCTAAGAATAATAAAACAAACAAAGAAAAAAAGGGTTTTCGTGGCAACCAGGCCTGCAACCGGCCCATCGACGCAGCCCAGGAACCAGCCCGAACCAACCACTTCTGTCACCTCCTTGTCGTCTTCCGGGCCGAGAGGCACGCAGGAGGACTGAGTCCCTCATGGGCCACCGCACCATAGCGCCCCTCCACTCATTTCCCCCTCCTTAGGGCTCATTTGGTAGCAGGGGAAAAGCCCGGGATCCTGGCCTTTTCCCTAGGCGAAACCCCCCGGGTCGAATCTGCCTCGGGTAGCGTCACTGGCCCATTTGGCGCTCCGCAAGGCCAGGGACATTCGGCCCTTCCGCGGCCTTTCCCCGGGTTAGGGTTCCCCTACTCTGCACGTCGGGGACGAAATCCCTCGCTCACTCGCTCCTTCCTCGCTCGCTCGGCGGCGCTCGTCCGTCTCGAACGCGCACCGCGTGTCCTCGCGCTCCTCCTCCTCCCCTCCCTTCCCCTCAACGATCCTCACGAACTCGTCGAACCCCAGCGTCAGGTCGCCACTGCCGCCGCTGGCCGCATCCAGCTCGAGCGCGGCCGCCGCGCCGCCGTCTCCCATTGACACGAAGAACTCGCGGAGCTCCAGGCCGGAGATCCGGTCGTTCATGTCGCGGTCGAAGTGGCGGAAGATCTCTCGGAGCTCCGCATGGCGGTCGCGCTCCCGCCCGCGTGACGTCCCCACGGACGACGACGGGGATGACGACGGGGACCGCACGGACCTCGTGCCGGCGCCAGTGGGTAGTCCGGGGGCGACACAGTGGTGGCCTTGCACTGGCCACAGGCAAGCGGGCCTGGTAGGCTGAGCTTGAAGCTCCCCTTCGGGCTCATTTCGTAGCCAGGGAAAAGCCCGGGAATCCTGGCCTTTTCCCCGGGCCAAAAGCCCCCGGCCGAATCTGGCCCGGGGAGCCCTACATGTCCATTTGGTGCTCCGCACGAGGTGAGGGAAATTGGGACTTCCGCGGCCTTTCCCCGGGTGAGGGTTCCCTGGTCAGGACGTCGGGGGCGAAATCCCTAGCTGACTTCTCGCTCGCTCGCTCGGCGGCGCTCGTTGGTAGGGACCCCGCTGCTCCTCCGCCTCCACCCCCTCCGTCTTCACAAAGGTGCGGTAACTCATCCGCTCCCTTACTTTCCCTTGATGGAGAGACCGGCCGCCTTTCGCTCCGATCTGTCTGCGATGCGGGCGAATACGGGATCTCCCTCGCCTCCGTCTGGCCGGACGGTTTCTTGCTTTTGTTGGCGTGCTGCTGTTGCCGGTAGTTGGTCGTGGCTCCGACGAGGATGACGTCCGATTCGGGGTCAGCCATCCTCCTCCTCGCCTCCTCCACAACACCGATGCCTCCCTCCTCCACTGCGGGCACCACCGGACAACCTTCCTTGCTCCACATTGGCGCAAGGATCCTGACAGCCTTGCCGATTAGGAGCCCCGCATCCAAACCAGACTGACATAGATGCAGCTATTGTTAGGCAGCAGGTTCAACCGTTATTCCATAGTTCAGTACAATTGTTAGTACAACTCAGTTTCTCCCATCCCCGTGGTTCAGTTTCTCCTCCCCTTGTTCTACCCAGCAAGCCAGATTACTCTTCTATCCCTTCCTCGTGTACTTGTCTCCTAGTAAACTTAAGTGAAAGTTGTTGCTGCTAGTGCCCTCGGCAACTGACCAAGCTACTGCTGCTATTAATTGTTTTATTGTCCAATAAAAAAATGTATATAAAGACATTGTGAGAAGAGAAGTCTTAGCCATGAGTCATGAGTTGGAAAACAAATCATGGCTTTTGTGAAATGGGCCACCGGTAATCTTGTCTTTTGTCTTAATTAAAGGATTATTATGCATTTAACCATTCGATGAGTGTCTTGTTTGTACAGAGGAGGAGCAGTTTGAATTATGAATTTCAGAGAATAGTTACATTTCAGTGTGGTTCATTCTTGTCTAGTCAGCCAATTCGTTTTCGTTTACAGTAAAGTACACTTCAGTTCCCAGGTGGTACAACTTTTGGCGCTATTCTTTATGTGGTACACCCGAGGTCTCTTAGACCAGCCACACTGTGCATGTAAAGCGATTCATAGCCTTCTCTCTCCTATCTTTGATTCGGTTCAATACAGTGTAGAGCATCGGCACATATTATCTGACACAAGAAGCGATTCAACAAGTTGAATCGGTTCAATTCTCTTCGTTGCCCCACTCGTCAGTTCATGCAAGGGAGCATGCGGGGGATGCGGTACTGGCACATTGATTTAATATACATGCATGGGTCTGACACATATGCATGCAAGCGGAACTACACACTGCAGCATAGACATGCATGTTCACAATTCTGACTCCTTTATTTTTGAATCGAGTCAACAGTGTGGATGGTCTTAGACCAGCCACATTGTGAACCCAAAGCGGTTCCAAGGAGAGTATGAATCGATTCAAGACGGTGCACAGCATCGCTTCTTTTGCTCTGACGCTAGAAGCGATTCACAAAGATGATTCGCTTTTTTTTAGTAAACAATGAATATTTTGCCCAGCGTGTGGTCGTGCAGCCAATCGTCTTCGCTGTTTTTTCCTCCCCTGGGCCAGAGCTGGGCCCCAAAGTAAAGCATGGTGCGGTTCTACACAGTGTAGGTAAGAGAGTAGTGGTTCAAGATCTGACAACTTTTGCGATGAATAGATACCACAGTCTCTTAGTTCTATGGGCATATGTAGGTGTGTGTCAGTATCAGATCAACATGTTGTTTGCCAGACACTTCTTTTTCCTTGTCTGGTTCCATAGTTTCTAGATATATGTTTTGTGTGGCGAGTGTTTAAAATTACTAATGTAGGGGTTTTCCAACTATTTCTGTGGTGCTGTTTAATCTGATCCATCTTCCCCACTCCTTGACAAACCCTAGACACCTACCATTCTCCCCTCTCCCCTCCTGCCGCCACCGCCTTCTTTTTCTTTCTCTTTCTCTTTCTCCCTCTCTCTCCTTCTGTACTTCTCTGAATTTCCTGCAGACATGGAGAAAACTCGGAGCTTGTCGCCGCTGCCCCGCAGCCATGGATGTCCTTAGATCGAGTTGATCACGGGAATAGAACCGCCACGTAGCCTCCGTCGTATACGGCGCAGACCAAGAGCCGAGGCTTCCCAGGTCTTCCCCACCATGACCGTCTTCCCCGTCGGCCACGAGCATGTCGCTGGCAAGGCCGCCGTCTTTTTCGTGACTCTCCGTCGCCGTCGTCTACTCCAAGATCTTCCTGCGCCCCATGGTGAGCCTCCGTCCTTCGGGACACCTTTTCGCCCTTCTCCCCATGCTCTGCGTGTCCGCCGTCGAGCGGCACGGTCGTCACCGTCGTCGTCGATCTGCAGAAGAACGCACACGAAGCCTTCTTCAGTTTCGTCAGTTAACCATCGCAGTGGCACACTTGATCTCCCTTTTGCACCCTGTACAACCACGAGTACATTTACAACCTAGTGGCCCCGTCCGCACCCCTGTTGACCCGGGTTCGAATCCCTCGCGAGGCAATTGCCTCCACCTTTTTTTAGATTTACCGTGCGCGAGCAGGCCCCATCGGTCAGTGAACGTTTCTGCCACCGTGTCCTCACCCGAACCTCATCAGCGCCCGCGTGGCACAGGGGCCCGCTGGTCAGCCTCGCTGACTAGCCCGTCTGGCGGTGAAACTCTCCTAGGTCCAGATCTGGATCTGGAATCTTGCACATAGGCCCCTGGTGTCCTCTGTTTTGTACCGGAGCCCTCCAGATCTCTATTTTCCTCACGAACCAGTCCCACTTTTTACAGAAAACACCCATAAATTCAAATGCTTATAACTCTTGTTTTATAAATCCAAACAACACAAACTTTATGTATATTTCGATCAGGCCCCGCCGGTCAGTGACCGTTTCTGCCACCGTGTCCTCACCCGCACCTCGTCAGCGCGCGTGTGGCACAGGGGCCCGCTGGTCAGCCTCTCTCACTAGCCCGTCCGGCGGTGAAACTCTCCCAGATCCAGATCTGGATCTGGAATCTTGCACCTAGGCCCCTGGTGTCCTCTGTTTTGTACCGGAGCCCTCGAGATCTCTATTTTCCTCACGAACCAGTCCCACTTTTTTACAGAAAACACCCCTAAATTCAAATGCTTATAACTCTTGTTTTATAAATCCAAACAACACAAACTTTATGTCTATTTCGATCACAAAAATGCAGATATTCTTAATATGCCATCCATGATCATGTTTTCATCTTCCATCTTATATTTTAATAGTGTTATGCATGGTCACCTAAATAATTAAACATGGAATATGTTTGGGTACTTAATTTGAATTGTGCCCTATTCCATTTAATCTTGTGTGGAGCTCACCTATGAATTGTTTTCCATGAAAATCAACATTTAATTTGATGGTTAGTTAAAACAACTTAAACATATAATTAATCGTTGGGATTTCGGTTCGGCTTAAATTGGTTTAGTCGCATCCCGCATGTCATGCATTTATATCTTGATCATGCTGGATCTTTTGCCGTAGTGGTAAGTGTTGCATCTTTGGCTTCTTTTAGTGCTTTGGTTCTTCACGGATAGGATGCGGAGATGATGTGACCATCGACAAGTCCTGCTTCCTCTACAGCTGGATTTCCAGGCAAGCTTTACTCACTTGCTACCTATGACTGTCGTTCCTCACTTGTTACCGATATTTTTCTGTTTCCTTTATTCTATCCTTATGATTTGATGCTTGTGTATCGATCCTATCATATGTTTATCTTGCAGCCATGATATAGCCTTCCCTCCACTTCCTATTAAATGTTATTTGCTTACCTTGTCGGCCTTTATATCGTAGTTGCATGCTTAGTGTTGTTTACGCTTGAGTCTTGTTTTCCTTGGGTTACTTCCTAGCACTTTGTGAGGGGGGTTAACCATGGATGGGTATTATTTCTGGTGAGTAGTTGTAGTTGGTTTCGTCGCGCTCTCTCATCCCTTTCTAATAGAGGAGAGTTGTAGTGTGTCTCTCTAGATTGCTTAGTGTTGCCCGCTACCGCTTCATTACAACAACTTCCTCCTTTGTACCCAAAGTATTTGTATCTTGTGATGTCTAGTTGCACTGGTATCTTGTGAGTATTGCTTGGCGCTTGTTGGTACATTCAAAGTTCCGACCCCATGATTCGGGGCTGTATTCACAATGCAGTCAGCAGGTTTGAAGTCTGACGACGTTAGCTTGGAAATCCCACCGGCTTCGCCTAGGTGAAAGATCATCTTCCGTTTTGACAATTAATGACAACATACCTATTGGACCAATGTGTATTTTTTATATATGAAAATGCCCAGGTTCATCAAGCATACAATCTCTATGGGTTACAAGATTGTTTGGAATGAAAAGTGCTCGAAGTAACAAAGTTGGAAAACTATTTTTGTATGCAACGGAGGCTCCGGTGAAACCACCGGAACCTCCGCCCCATTCACTTTCCAGCACAGCTCAGGCGCGGGCCTCCGGTGCTGGGTCCGGTGTGGGCTCCGCCAAAATGGCGTTCAGGTGGATAAGAGCGGAGGCCAGAGCGGAACCCCCGGTGCACATCCGGTGGGCGGAGCCTCCGGTGAAACCACCGGAGCCTCCGCTGGCTCCACTACCCCACTGTGGGGCTAGCCTCTGGTGGAGCCTCCGCCAAAATGGCGTTCCGGTGGGTGGAGCCTTCGCCCCATAGGACACAGCATGAAGAAAATGGACTGCGCATAGATCTTGTGCTTGTAGCTTCCACCTTGTTGCAAGAAGCTTTGGATGGCTTGAGAGCCTCCATCCATCTCGTGGAGTGACCTCAAGCTCGTGTAAAGGTTTGGTCAACGCCTTCAAGTCGACCTCATAGTGGAAACGAGAATCTCCCTCACCGGAGAAGCTCAAGGAGAATAAGGTGTGCACAACCGTGCTATTGCGGAGTGCCTAGGTGGCTCCCCACCTCTCTAACGTAGACGTACTTCTCCTAAGAAGGAACTACGGGAATCATATCCTTGTCTCCTTATTTACACTTGTGGTTTATCTTGTTACCTTTCGTTTTACTTCCGTTGCGCATCTTATCTTGTTCACATAGGTTGCTCACCTAGTTGCACATCTAGAGAACCTTATCTTATCTTGCTTAGCCCTACTAAAAGGAAAAGAAAAGAAAAATTGGTAGTAAACCTATTCACACCCCCTCTAGTTGACCATAGTGCACTTTCAGTTGGTATCAGAGCCTCGGCTCTTGCTAAGGGCTTAACCGCCAAAGAGTATAATAGTCAATGAAAATGAGCCCGACGGTTCTAGTGCAGAAATCGCCAAAATAACCGAGACTATATCTAACCTACAAGAAACGGTTGGAACCATCCAAACTGAATTGTCCAAGGTTAGCTCTAGTGTTGGTTCGGAGGTTTCTATCATAAAGAAAGATGTTAGAGGATATGATGGGGAAAACCAAGGAGTCCGAGGAACCACCTCTCACCGCCGATGATGTTAGCTCGGACGATGATTCCATTCCGTACATCGCCGAAATGGAAACATTGTATTAGCCAAGGCGAAAGCTAAGGCAAAAGCCGATAAAAAGGCTAAGAGCGGTGGGAGCTCCGAAGGCTCCAAGTCTCAATCGGCTAACGGTTCGGGGTCTCACTCAAAAGTTCCACCACCTCCCAGTTATGATTCTATCCATCCAATTTCCACAATGTCACACATGGTTAATGTTGGAGTTACTCCCATGCTTAACACTAATGAATTTTCATCTTGGAAGTTCGATATGGAGTCTCTCTATAAGACCGCTCTTGTCACTATCCAAAAGGCTCTCCCAAGAGAACATATTGAACATATCCGCGGTACCAAGACCACCAAGGAGGCTTGGGATAAACTTGACACCTTGTTTCAAAGCAATGCTAGCATCCAATCATCCAAGTATGATGTTGCTCTTGACAAATCCGAGAACTTTGTTATGCTTGAAGACAAAAGTCCTGAGGAGCTATATAGAAGAGTTGTCACCCTTGGCAATCAATTAAGGGACTTTGGAAAAGAGCAAATCTTCGATGAGTGGATCCAGAGGAAGTTTTTCAAGGCCATAACTCCTTTCGAGAAGAATCTCTCCACTAGCATTTCGAACAAGATCCGACTACAATTACCTCAACTCCATTGGTGTTCTTAAAGAGTTCATAGCCATATCCCTATCTCACAAGAGCGCGGATGATGCTCTCGCTCGCTCAAGAGGAATTGGAAAGTCTCCAAACCTCGCCTTGAAGTTTATGGCGGTTGCTAGGATAGAAGAAGTGGATGAGGATGATGCGGATGATGAGGACTATGAAGACATATACAAGGGTGCTCATAAGTGCATCGCTCTTGCCATGCATGGTTATTGGAAGAGATGGGAGGATCACAAGGCCGGTGCTCCTAGACCTTCAAGAAACAAGATCTACAAGAAGAAGGGGGAGCGGCCAAGGACATGCTTCAATTGTGGAAGTGCAAATCACTTAGTCAAGGAGTGTCCGTTCGAGCCAAGAGAAGAGAATGAAGGGAAGATTGTTCGCAAGGACAAGAACAAAGCTCCACAAAACAAGAATCTTGCTAGGAGAGTCCCAAGGGCTCTATATGTTCAAGAAGGCCCCACATTGGAAACATACTACTCCGGAGATGAAGGAGAAGATGAAGTTGTAGGTGTTTACCACGTCGCCATAGCTACGACTTCCTCTTCATCGGTCTCTCTATTTCAATCCTCAAATGAGAAGGCATCGATCCGACCTACATGTCTCATGGCAAAAACCACCGCGGTAATATCTTCCACCTCCAAGTCTATTGCCACTAGTTCTCCCTCATTATTGGATTGTGTTGAAAACATTGTTGACGACGAGGAGGCCAAGAATCTAGTCTCTTGGTTATGTAGTCTTGAAGGTGAAATTAAAGAAAAGGTAAAGGCCCTTTTAGGGCAACTTGATGATGCTAACTCTCTCATAGATGAGAAGGAGGAAATCATCATGACTTTGGAGAGCCATGGTGGTTGCCACGATAATCATGACAATGAGATTGTAAAAGCTCTTGAAAAAGATAGATCCACGAGGGCCTCTCTTGAAGAGAGACTATATAGTATAGAGGAGACTTATGCTATTAGTGTTTCCAAACTTAGGAACGATAATGAAAAATCTCTTGCTTTACTTAAGATCTTTGAAAAAGAAGAGTTCAAGCTAGGAATAGCTCATGAAAAACTTGTTGAGAATCATGAAAAACTAGAAAAGGAGTTCACGTCTCTTAAAGAGATTCATGACAAACTCACCAAGTCTCGAAATAAGCTTCTAGCTCAACAATCTAATAATCAAGTGATATCTTCGTCTGATAGAATTGTTATCATGCATACTCTTGCACTACAACTAACATTGTAGGAAGAGAGAAAATTCTCAATGACGTCATAAGCTCTCAAGGAGCCAAGAAAGGGAAAGAAGGACTTGGCTTTGTTGCCAAGTCAAAGAAGAAATCCAAGAATGTCACTTCCTCCTCTCAAAATGTTGTCTTTGTGAAAGAGGGAGAGGTGACCAAGGAGAAGGAGACCAACGCCATTGTGGGTGGTGATACCTCTAGGGGGAGCATCACTCACAATGATTTCGCCGGAAAATATAACCCATCTTATGTCCTTATGAAATCTAGAGATGGACATGTTTATGCTAAATACGTTGGTACTTCTTATGGTGACGATTATCATTGGACTATTTGGGTTCCTAAGACCCTTGTTACTAAAAAAAGAGGACCCATTGAAGGATGGGTACCTAAATCAAGAAATTGGTCTCTTGTAGGGAAGTGCTTCCGGGTCGGGTAGATGGACGGTGGGTAGTGGTGCATCCAACATATGACCGGAAGCAATAACGCAATGAGTAATATTGAACCTCCATTACCTCATCTCAATTGCGTTACTATTGGTGACAAGTTCGAGCTTAAGGTATCGGGACGAGGCAAGGTGGCTATCTCAAATGATTTATCAATTGAGAATCTCCTTGTTGAGTCCCTTGGCTATAACTTGATGTTTGTTCTTCAACTTGCAAATTGTGGCTTTACTTCTTTCTTTAATAAAGAGAATGTGATTCTCACTTGGGAAACAACTCTTAAAGTAGCCTTTGTTGGGTTTGTCGAGAACGGCATGTATGTAGTGGACTTCTCTAAAGGAGACATGTGTGCCGCGACATGCCTAATGGCTAAAGTTGATGTGGGTTGGCTTTGGCATCGCCGGTTAGCCCACACCAATATGAGAATGTTGCATGACCTTCAAAGTGGCAATCATGTTCTAGGTCTAACCAAGGCTAAGTTTGCTAAACATCGTGTGTGTAGCTCTTGTGCTTTTGGGAAGCAACACGGAGAACTTCACACAACCAAGACTACTATATCCACCACAAGAATTCTTGAGCTCATTCACTTAGATCTCTTTGGGCCACTATCTTATGATAGTCTCGGAGGAAAGAAGTTTTGCTTGGTGATTGTGGATGCTTATTCAAGATATTGTTGGGTGTATTTCTTCAAGAGGAAAAGTGAAACTCAAAAGAGAGTCATCGAGTTCATCACTCTAGTGGAGCGCCAACACAATGCTTCCATATTATCCATCCGTAGTGATAATGGCTCGGAGTTCAAGAACTACACCGTTGAGGGTTTTCTTAGTGAAGAGGGCATTGCTCATCAATATTCCACTCCTTACACCCCTCAACAAAATGGTGTTGCGGAGAGAAAGAACCGGAATTTGATGGATGCGGCTAGGACCATGATTGCGGAGTTCTCTTCTCCCTATAACTTTTGGGCTGAAGCCGTCTCTACCGCGTGTCATGCTACCAACCGGTTATATCTTCGCAAGATCTTGAACAAGACTCCCTATGAGATTCTCATGGGCAAGAAACCGGATGTATCTTACTTCAAGGTCTTCGGTTGCGAGTGCTTCATTCGCAAGAAAGGTAAACAGTTGTCAAAATTTGAGACCAAATCTTATGAGTGCATCTTTGTTTGCTATGCCACAAAAGCTCACGCCTATAGAGTCTACAAAAAGTCCACTAGACAAGTTGAAGAAGCTATAGACGTGGTGTTTGATGAGGATAACGGATCCCAAGGGGGCGTATAGATCATGGTGTTGTAGGAGATGCAATTCCTCCCATCGTCATAAGAAGAGTGGGGATTGGTGAAATAATCCCCATTGAGGGTTACCGGATGACGGAGGGATAAGGACTATGCCCCACTCAAGTGGAGCCATTGACTACACCCATTGATGATCAAGCTACACAACAAGATGCACCAAGACCTCAAGCTAATGATCAAGGTCAAACAAGCAATCAAGGCCAAGCTACTCATCCTAATTATGATCAAGGTTCTATCATTGTTGAGAAAGCTCAACCTAGTGGTGATCTTTCACCCATTATTGATCAAGGACAAAATGAATATGGACATGTATCCGATGAAGAAGGTGATTCTCAATCTATATCCAAGGAATCTTTGGAGGAGATGCTAGCTCGTAGAGCAAAGAGAAGGCTAGAGAATCTTGAACGAGCGGGTCACACGGAGGACAAGATACTTGGGCAAGTTCGTGGAAGAGTTGTCACTAGGAGGCAATTGGCGGATTTTAGCAAGGCTCATGCTTTTGTCTCTTTCATTGAGCCCAAGAAGGTCTACGAGGCACTCGAAGATCAAGATTGGCTTGAGTCCATGCATGATGAACTCAATAACTTCGAGCGCAACAAAATGTGGAAGTTAGTGCCAAGAACCAAGGACTGCAAGAAATGTTATTGGCACCAAATGGGTGTTCAGGAACAAGCAAGACAAAGATGGTATTGTCATTCGCAACAAGGCAAGATTGGTGGCTCAAGGGTTTTATCAAGTCAAAGGTATTGACTTCGGTGAAACCTTTGCCCCCTTAGCTCGTCTTGAATCCATTCACATCTTACTTGCTTATTCATCTCATCATAATTTCAAGTTACAACAAATGGATGTTAAGAGTGCTTTCCTAAATGGCACCATCAATGAGCTAGTATATGTCAAGCAACCTCCGGGTTTCGAGGATCCCAACCACCCAGATCATGTTTATAAACTCTATAAGGCACTCTATGGACTTAAACAAGCTCCACGTGTGTGGTATGAGCACCTTAAAGAGTTTCTAGTAGATTGTGGGTTTAATGTTGGTTTAATCGATCCCACCCTCTTTACCAAGACTGTTGGAGGTGACTTATTCATATGCCAACTCTATGTGGATGACATCATTTTTGGGTCTACTAACACCTTGTTCAATGAGGAGTTTTGCAAACTTATGGCCAATAGGTTTGAGATGTCCATGATGGGAGAATTGGAGTTCTTCCTTGGCTTTAAAGTGAATCAATATCATGACGGAACCTTAATCAAACAAGCCAAATACACAAGACATGCTCAAGAGATTCAATATGCATGATGCCAAGCCTATGAAGACTCCCATGTCCACAACCACTGACTTGAAACCCGACCCCAACGGCAAAGAGGTAGATCAAAAGGTATACCGCTCCATGATTGGCTCTTTGCTCTACCTTTGTGTATCTAGACCGGATATCGTGTATAGCGTAGGTAAATGTGCAAGGTTTCAAGCCTCTCCTAGGCAAAGTCATTTGGAAGCGGTGAAACGAATCTTTCGATATTTAGTTCATACCCCAAATTTTGGTCTTTGGTATCCCAAGGGTTTAAGCTTTCATATCATCGAGTATTCGGATGCGGTGCGGGAGAGAAGACGGATAGGAAGTCCACATCCGGGGGTTGCCAATTCCTTGGCCTCTCCTTAGTATGTTGGTCTTCAAAGAAGCAAAACTGCACTGCTATCTCCACCACTGAGGCCGAGTATATCTCCGCGGCAAGTTATTGTGCTCAATTGCTTTGTATGAGGAAAACCTTGAAGGATTATGGTATTCATTTTGATAAGGTGCCTCTTATTTCTGACAATGAGAGTGCTATCAAGATCGCCTACAACCCCGTTCTTCACTCCAAGACGAAGCACATTGATATACGTCATCATTTTATTCGGGATCATGTTGAAAAGGGTGATATTGACCTCTCATATGTATCCACCAAGGATCAACTTGCCGATATCTTCACGAAGGCCCTTGATGAACTAAGATTTCGAGCTTTGAGGAATGAACTAAATGTCATAGATTCTTCCAACTTCACTTGAAACCTTGCATATGTACCTTCATTATACCTTCATTATATGTGTAGGCATGGACATAGGGGGAGCATCACTCAACTCGTGAGTATACACTCCTCTTATTATGCGAAAATCAATTCATCATTGCAGATCTAGTCAATTTGTGACTTACTGTGCTTAATTGTGAGTAGTACTCTAGGACCCAAGATATATCTTCGCGGTGCCAAAGTACACACTTAAACATGGTGTCTTCGGCCACCGACCTCCTTCTCTCGGAGTTGTTTTTTATTTTTGGCTTTTTCACACATATCCTATTCCCCCTTGACAACTTGTGCGGGTTCGGCTTTTATTTCTTTGCATCTTGCAAACCCCCATCGAATAATGTCTCCCGTATGATAGTTACCATCCTCCAACCCAAGCTCTCTTTGCCCAAAACATCATTACAATCTTAATGCTCTCGTTTTTCTGTTCTTGGCGCGCGAAAACTGGGTCCGTCGGAGGCTCTTGTGAAACCACCGGAGGCTCCGCTGCGCCTGTCCACCGGAACCCACTGGTACCTCCGCTGGTGCAAAATTCGCCCAACGGATCCGTACCGCACTGCGCTAGTTGGACAGGGGGCGGAGGCTCCGCCCGTTGCGGTTTTGCGGGATAAGATCTAGGGAGAGCGGGGTCAACAAGATCACAATCTCATTTTCCCCCACTCGCCCTCCCTCTTCTTCCTCCAACCCGCCGCCGCCACCCCCGTCTCCGCCGCCGGGAAGGGTGCTCCACCGCCGGGAGACTCCTCCTTGCCTTGGACCACCCCGGGGCCTTCTTCCTCCTCACCTTCCACCATGGATGCGGGTATGTTTTCTCTCTCTCTCTCTCTCTCTCTCTCTCATCTAGTTGATGGATGGGGAAGAACTAGGAGCCACATGTTCTTCACATCTAGATGCATGGATTTAGGTCTTGGAGTAGGAAATCTTGAGTACAAAACCTAGAAACCTAGATTGTGAATTTGTTCATGTGCCCTACCCCTTGTTATTCAACCCTAATGTTATTCATATCTTTGTTTCTTGTATTTGTGCGTCACATAAACTTGAGCATTACCTTTTCTTCATGCTTTTCTTGTTATTTCTTTCATAGATGCCTCCGGGGCTAAGAGCAAGGGCAAGGGCCCTCGCACCAAGAGCATGGCTAGTAGAAAGGCTCCAAGGGTTGCTGAAATCAAGGAAACATTGGACCCATCTCAGCCCAAACGCAGATCAAGATTCCCGACTCTCGAGATGACTTTGCCTTGCAAGGAAAAATCAGCTTCTCAAATGTCCGACGGAGTGTTCTTGGCACAACGTCGCGAGAACCCATACATTATTGAACGCAATCGTTTAATGCCACAATTCCGGGGTAAGAACCCTCGATTCCACACCGTCTTTCAAAGACAAATTTATCATGAGATTTTGATGAGGAATCCCAAGGAGAATGTTGACCCTCAACATGCTATTAACTTTGGTCATTTGGAGAGGAATCCCAAGTACTTCGGAGAGGCACTAGAGATTGTTGATGCACTTGGCCTTGCTCCCATTATGCAAGTCCAACAAGATTATGATGAAGGTTTGGTCTGTGAGTTCTTGGCCACTGTGCACCTCGCCAATGAGACGGAGCGTCATCTTATTTGGATGACCAAGGGACAGTAGCTGACTATCAAGTGGTTTGAAGTTGGGGTTCTTCTTGGTGGATACCCGGATCATGGCCCTTTTGCCGGTGGTGAGGAGTTCAACTGTGGATGGTTCCGTGTTCATGCCACTAATAATAAATCACTCTCCAAGGATCAAATCACCCTCTTATCACTTGAAGAAATTTTATGTTGGGTTTGTCAAAGGTCTGTACCCCACTTATGATGTTATGCTCCGCATCTATCAGAGACCATCAACCCAAAGGCGGGGAACATCAATGAGATCCAAGGCTTCCTCAAGAATCTCATGCTTCTTACTCATGAGAAGAGGCTTGTCGGTTCAACTCAGAAGTTTGATGTGCTCGATTATCTGTGTAATGAGTTATGGCTTGTTATTGTACAGAGGAAGAATGCTTTATTTGGGCCCTTTATCATGAAGATCATATTGAATGTGTGGGATAAACAAGTTCCCGGAAGATCTTATTGATGATGCTAATTGGATCCCACACACGGAGAGGAGACTTCTCATCAAGGACCACACCGAGCCTATTGTGCATCCCACCCCTGCTCCTCGCAAAGGCAAGGCCAAGCCACATATCATCGTTGATGAGGAGGAAGAAGAAGAAGAGGAAGCTGGTCCCTCTCGTCCTCCTCCTTCTAACAGTGCCATCAAGTGGATGGCAAGGGCCCTCAAGAAAGTGTTCCGAGTGAACAAGAAGATTGAGCAGCATCAATGGGAGCTTCATTATGACAAGGAGCTTAAGCACCGCACAACAGCACAGGCAGAGCGTCAGCTTCGTCGTGATGGTGGCGAATCTGTGGAGTCCCTGGTGCTACCTAGCATCACCAGCTGGGACAAGTGGCAAGCCGAGGACTCCAAGGGAAATCTGATCGAGTGGTCTGATGAGGAACCTGGAGAAGAGGTCACCAGCTCTCTCCGCCGCGCCCGCCCTCCGAGCATGGATAACTCCTCCGAGTGATCTTCGGGGTGTTAGCATCGGTCTCCTCCCTCTTTTGGTATCTTAATGCCAAAGGGGAGAGATATCTATTTAGGAGCAGGCATTTGCATGGGTCTCTCAAGCATGTTTTCGATTTGCATCTTTCTTCTTGCTTGAGAGAGTTGGTTATATTTGGAAACTTCGTTTATTTAATTATTATGCGTTTTGAACCTCGTTATATGCATTATGTGAGCACGTGAACTTATTACCTTAATTCTATCACTTGTTGTGTGCTCACTATTTCATATGTGTTTAGATATCCATACTGTTTAAATTCTCTCAACATGAAGGGAGCATACCTCTAGGGGAGCTCCGTCCATGTTGTGTGTTATACTTATGCAAATAGGAATGTTGTCATCAATTACCAAACAGGGGGAGAATGAAAGATCATCTTCCGTTTTGATAATTAATGACAACATACCTATTGGACTAATGTCTATTTGTTATATACGAAAATGCCCAGGTTCATCAAGCATACAATCTCTATGGGTTACAAGATTATTTGGAATGAAAAGTGCTCTAAGTAACAAAGCTGGAAAGCTATTTTTGTATGCAGCGGAGGCTCCGGTGAAACCACCGGAACCTCCGCCCATTCATTTTCCAGCATAGCTCAGACGCGGGCCTCTCGTGCTGGGTACGATGTGGGCTCCGCCAAAATGGTGTTCGGGTGGATAAGAGCAGAGGCCAGAGCGGAACCTCTGGTGCACATCCGGTGGGCGGAGCCGCCGGCGAAACCACCGGAGCCTCCGCTGGCTCCAGTACCCCACTGTGGGGCTAGCCACTGGTGGAGCCTCCGCCAAAATGGCGTTTGGGTGGATAAGAGCGGAGGCCCCAGCGGAGCCTCCAATGGACCTTCGGTGGGCGGAGCCTTCGCCGAAACCACCAGAGCCTCCGCCCCGCGGGACACGGCGCGAAGAAAATGGACTGCGCATTTGCGCACATGTGAAGACCACTGGAGCCTCCGGTGCTGCGTGGACTACACAACGGCCACTTGGGGGAAGGGGTATTTAAAGCCTTCCCCTACCTCATAAACGCCTAAGCTTTTCCAACTCTCTCTCCTAGCCATTAATGAAAGCTTCAACCTCCTAGATCTCCCTCTCCAACTACCCAAACACTCCCATACTTTGTGGAGAGCTAGAGGAGACCTAGATCCGTGATTCCACCAAAGAAATTTCAAATCCATCCACCACATCCTAGTAGATCTAGAATCCTACTTGAGGCCTAGAAACCTTAGTAGATCTTGTGCTTGTAGCTTCCACCTTGTTGCCAGAAGCTTCGGATTGCTTGAGAGCCTCCATCCATCTTGTGGAGTTACCTCGAGCTCGTGTAAAGGTTTGGTCAACGCCTTCAAGTTGACCTAATGGTGGAAACGAGAATCTCCCTCACCGGAGAATCTCAAGGAGAATAAGGTGTGTTCACAACAGTGCTATTGAGGAGTGCCTAGGTGGCTCCCCACCTCTCCAATGTAGACGTACTTCTCTTGAGAAGGAACTACGTGAATCATATCCTTGTCTCCTTGTTTATACTTGTGGTTTATCTTGTTACCTTTCGTTTTACTTCCGTTGCGCATCTTATCTTGTTCAAATAGGTTGCTCACCTAGTTGCACATCTAGAGAACCTTATCTTATCTTGCTTAGCCCTACTAAAAGGAAAAGAAAAGAAAAATTGGTAGTCAACCTATTCACCCCCCCCTCTAGTTGACCATAGTGCACTTTCACTGGGTAGGGATTGGACGCCATTGGTTATCTTAAGGACTCTTAGTCCAATTTGTATCTTGTCCGTAGTCGGATACTATTTCGTTTTCTACTATTATATGGATCTTTGTATTGTATCAGTTGTATTTTTGACTCGTTGGAGTCGTATTGTATATGTCTCTTCTGTTGTTGTTGTGGATTATTCGTGAACTCTTGTAATGATTACCCAAAGTTGACAACCCGGGATCGGTATTATGCGGATTATGGCGGGAACACCCAAATCCTCATAATACCCGATCCAGGGGCGTCACAGTTGGTATCAGAGCATGGTTCCGATTCCCAATGTTGTCTCTCTACGAATGTTTATCGAAGCAACGGGTCCGCAAATCCTGTAGGATAACCTCACTAACAGTCGTGTTTCTAGAGTGTCAAAGTATTTTACTAAATCTACTTTGCAAATATCTTAATAGGATTCTTGTTTACTCCTCATCTTTATTATATTCCACTCCTACTACCTTATTTATTTTGGAGTCTCCTCCCTTATTATCTTTCAAAGCTTGGGATCCTACGTTGGTTGGTCGTTCTCTTAGCCTTTTAACCTAATAGGTTTGATCTTCGGAAGAATTCTTGACGGAGGTACATCGCCATCAACGTGTGTAAGAACTCCTTGTTAGTGGTGTCGAGAAGATCAACAAGGTGACGAAGACTCGATAGCTCGAACTTCTTCCCTCTCCCGTGGTTGTGTGCGGATTGCTAGGGCACAATCCCTTATTAGTAGTGTGATACGTCATAAACGTATCCTTAATTTCTGATGTTCCATGTTGTTTTCATGTTGTTTCCCACATGTTTTCCTTACACTTTATGTCATTTTTATCGATTTCTCGGGACTAACCTATTGAAAAGATGCAATAGAGTTAGTTCTTGTTTTCTGCTGTTGTTAGTTTCAGAAAAGTTGTTCCGGAAATATTCTCGGAATTGGACAATTCGAAAGCCAGAAGTCTTAGAAGTCCCGAAAGCATCCAGAAGTCCCGAAGAGCCCCGGAGGGGGGCCACAGGGTGGCTCCACCACCCCCTGGCTGCGCCACCAAGGGGTGTGGGCCCCCTGGCCACCCCTCGGCATCGCCCTTTCGCCTATATATACTCCCTAATGGATAAACCCTAGGAGAATCGACCTTTTCCACAAAATATATCCGTAGCTCCGCCGCCGACAAGTTTCGGGGGACAGATCTCTGTGCTGGCACCCTGCCGGGACGGGGAAGTGCCCCCAGAAGCCATCTCCATCGACTCCACCGCCATCTCCATCGTCGTTGATGTCTCCTATGATGAGGAGGGAGTAGTTCTCCCCCGAGGCTGAGGGCTCTACCGGTAGCTATGTGGTTCATATTTCTCTCCCATGGTGCCATCTATATGTGATCATGAGCTTTGTAATCTATTTGAATTCGTAGATATTACTCTTCATCTTTTGCTACTCAAGTGCTTTATTAATATGAAATTTGGAGTCACCTTGTCCCGCGGTGTGAAGGTGACAGTGTGCACAACGTGTGTGTCTCCTCTATGAATTGTGGTGTTTGTCTAGTACCTTCTGGGGCGCTCATAGTGACAATGTGGGGTTAACTAGATATGGGAATGCTTACTTTAAGGAATGCTTTTTTGCATCCCTACGCAATGATTAGTGTTCGTTATCCAGCCAGAGAGGGTTAAGAGTAGCATTGTGAAGAGAAGATATTTAGTTATTCAATTATGTGATCATTGTTGAGAGTGTCCAATAGTGAAAGTAGGATCCCTAGGCCTTGTTTCCAAGCATTGAAACACTGTTTTTCGCATGTTCTGATACATGTTTGCTTGCTGCCATATTTATTTAAGATTGATATTATTACTTATAACCATCCATATTACTCACATTTCACAATTTCTTTGCCGAACTACTGCACCCATATACCTGACAAGTATATTGGGTGTGTTGGGGACACAAGAGACTTCTTGTATCTTAATTGCAGGTTTGCTTGAGAGGGATATATTTGACCTCTACCTCCCTGAGTTCGATAAACCTTGGATGATCTACTTAAGGGAAACTTGCTGTTGTTGTACAAACCTCTGCACTTGGAGGCCCAACACTATCCACAAGGATAGAAGCGTGCATAGACATCAAGATCTTTTCTGGCGCCGTTGCCGGGGAGGTAAGGTAAAAGGTACTCACATCCTCGGGTGTGAGTGCTCGAAGTTATTTCCTTTAGATTCTGCAATTATATATTTTTGTTTCTTGTTTTCACTAGTTAGGCTTATTTTTACTTGTTGCTTGTTTTTATTTTTACTAGTTAGTCTTAGTGGAAAACAACAAAAATATGAGCGAGCTTTATTTGCATTCTAGTAGCAATGTTATTAGCGTTAATTATTTGGATACCATTATTTCCAGTACTATGGAAAATTCTAAGCTTGGGGAAGCTAGTTTTTATAAACTTTTTAGTTTTCCAGCTTTAGAGGAGAAATTTTGCTCTAGTGATACTTTATCTCCCATATGTGATAAACCTAATGATGCTTGTGATATTTTAAATCCTCCTACTAAAAGCGTTCCTTTTAAAATACCCAAGAAAGTTGTTGAACTTGTCATGGAAAACCGTTATTTTGGAGATGGAATTGTCCATCCTAGTGATCATTTACACTTTATCCATGAATTATGCGAGTTATTCAAGTGTGCATGTATCTCAGCGGACCAAGTTAAGAGGAGGCTATTCCCTTTGTCACTTGAGGACAAAGAAAGGGATTGGTATGAACTACTAGATGATCCCCATCATTTGGAGTGGAAGGAACTTGAATCTCTCTTTTACTCTAAATTTTATCCTTATCATGAAATATATTTAGATAGGAATTACATTTATAATTTTTGTCCTCGTGATGGAGAAAGCATTGCCCAAGCTTGGGGAAGACTGAAAACACTAATACTCAAATGTCCTAACCATGAGCTTCCTGGAAATAATTGTTACTAATTTTTATGCAAGGCTTTCAGGATATTGGAAGGATTATCTAGATGCATGTTCAAAGGGTTCTTTTGTAGTAAGAAGGTTGAAGCTAAGTGAAATCTTCTTGAGAGAATTCTAATCAATAGTGAAGATTGGAATAACAACAAAGGTAAAGAATCAGGTATAAACTATGAGTATGACTGCATTAATAATTTTGCTGAAACTACTGATTTTCATGAGCTTAATGCTAAATATGGTCTTGATCCGCAAATAGTTGTCGGTTGGTATAGATCCTTTGCTTCTTATATTAATCTTCCTAAAAATGGGCACATATATCATGAACCTTTTAAAGACACTTGCATGAAAAATGAAATTGTTATTGATGATTGCAATAAACATGCTCAAACTTCTGAAAGTACTATTTATTATAAGCATGTTAATTTTTGTGGAGCACTTAGACCTTGTGAAAAGAATCAAATCGAAGATATTGTATCCATCATAGGAATGAAAAAACTAGAATGTGGAATAGGGCTCTAAATGATCTTGGTGAAAAAGTTTGTGCCCTCTATCCTTTTATTTGTGAACTTTGCTGTAAAGTGGGTCATTTTAATTTTCAATGCTCAAGCCATGATAGTAGCCTTTCGAATCCTATGAGTACTGCAAGTTTGTATTGTGATGACATGATCACCCCTAATGATCATGATGAACTTACATTATTTTTGGGGTGTGAAGAGTTATTAAGAAAAACTTCTTTGATAGATATGAGTGCTTTGTATATGAATAGTTTCTTGCATGGATGCCATCTTTATTGTGTTGATAATTGCCATGCAAATACTTACATACAAAATATTATAAAAGAGGAGAATTTACCAAAATATGACAGGGATAATATTTGTTTTCATCTTATTAATGAAGAGGAGGAATCCTCCAAAGTTCTTTCTACTGTTTCTGACAATAAACTAGGGTATGTGGAGAAGCTTCCTTTCAAGCCTCTCCCTCCTATAGATAGTAAGAATAAGAAGAGGAGTAAAAGGAGAGAGGTAACGGTATCCCCCCTAAGCATGTTGCTCCCATTATAGTTTTTGATGAGTCTAAACTCGATGATCTTCCTATGCCTGTTATTTATGAAACCGATCATGATTGGGAGAAACACACAACTTTTGATATTGAAAATCTATTTGGTACCAATTCTGGAAATGATGATAACTGTTGTACTATTAGTACCATCCATGTTCCTTCCAATGATGATAAAGAAAGCTCTGAGCTTGTAGATGATGTGTTTGAAAATCCTTCTGCTGTTGATGATTGTATGCTTGATACATCTCTTTCTAGTAAAAATGATGATATTTCTTATGATGATACTATGACCATCTCCCTAATATACAACTTGACTATCATGTTGGAGTTCTGTATGCTGATTGCATTGATAAATATGATATTTTCAGTCCACCTACTATTGAGGAGAAAATTAATTATGATTACAATAAGCCGCCTATGTTTGATGATTATGGTGATGAGGATGATAATGATAGCTATTTTGTTGAATTTTCTCCTACTTCTATTAATAAGAATGATTATGCTAATGTGGAGAGTATTAATTCTTTTATGCATGTGGCTCGTGATAAGAATGTTTTATGTGATAGATATATTGTTAATTTTATTCATGATGCGACTGAAAGTTATTATGATAGAGGGAAACATGGTTTTATGCATCTCAACAATATTAAGTTTCCCCTCTTTATGTTGAATTTTTTATGTTGCACTTATTTTGTCGTCCTATGCTAGTCACTTTGTGCTTCGTTGACTTGTTTTTTTACAAGATTATTTTTCATAGTAAGTGGGTTAGACTTAAATGTGTTTTATATTTTCTTATTTATGCTCTCTTATTGTGCTTCAACTCTTATTCTTATGTGACCATCTTTTAAAAATCATTGTGCCTAGCTGAAAGACGTTAAAGAAAAGCGCTACCGGGAGACAACCCGTTTTATTTCTCCGTTTTCCACCCATTTTCCGTAGTTTTATTTTGTTTTCTTTTCACATTGGTGTTGTATATTTCCTTAGAAACCCTTCTGTATCTTTTCTTTTGTGTCTTTGTTTAGCCAAGTAAAGCCTCTAGTGGAAAGTTGAGACTATATTTCGGATTTCTGCGCAGGAAACAGATTCCTGCTGTCCACTGTTAAAATCGTATAAAATCACAGAAAATTCAAAATGATCTGAGTTTTTGTGTGAGTAATACTGGGTTATATACGCAACTTTTCTTAGTTGACAACTTTTTGATTGGAGAAACAAAAGATTTTCAAAAAAAAAATCTTTTCCTGTTGTTCTGTTTTGACCGATTTCTGCCAATAATTGCATTTGCCTCTTAATCTCTTTCTTTTGGTGTTCTTTTGAGAAAAAGAGTTTTAAAAGAAATTGTGACCGTATCTAATGTGTTTATTAGTGTTAGGCTTGTGTTGAAACTGAACCATGTGAATTTATTATTTCGATTTCACTAACGTTGCTAATGAAGATTGTGAGAAGTTTGGTGTGAAGGAAGTTTTCAAGGGTCAAGAGAAGAGGATGATATGATGTGATCAAGAAGAGTGAAGAGACTAAGCTTTGGGATGCCCCGGTGGTACAACCCAGAAAATTCCAAGAAGGCTCAAGCGTCTAAGCTTGGGGATGCCCAAGGCATCCCCTTCTTCATCGACAAATTATCAGGTCACTTCTAGTGAACCTATATTTTTATTCAGTCACATCTTATGTGCTTTACTTGGAGCGTTTTTTTCAGTTTGTTTGGTTTTCTTTTCAGTAATAAATGTTCGGATCTTATCATACTTGTGTGGGAGAGAGACACACTCTGTTTTCATTGCTTAGAACACTCTAGATTTCATTCTTATTGTTCTATGAGTGTTCACTTTTTGCTAGTACTGCGTTTAGCCTTTGTTTTCATGCATCTCTTATTCAGATATGTTAGTTTTAGTAGTGTTATTTGATTAATCTCATGTTTTCTTGTTGTATCATAAAGAGTTTTTTTTAAACATATCTTGTATGGTGCTTGTTGGGAAAAGAAACTGCTGCTTGAAGTAGAATTTATAACAGTGCAAGTAGAAGCTTGTATATACTGTGGCTAGAAATTTTTCATGCCATGCTAAATGTTATTTTAGTTCTAAAGCCTTGTGATGTTCAGTAGCATAAATAGCCTCAAATAGCTGAGAGTGTTTAATATGCCATTGAAAGATTCATGAGTTGTTCTTGTCATAAGGAAGCATAAATTTATGGTATTCTCTTTCGAATGTTTTATTTAGTTTACTTGGAGCATGCTCACACCATGTTTATGACTATGAACCAGTCACGAATAGCCTCCATGACCACTTAGTTTTTGAACTTGTGATACCGCTTATGTTTTAATTAATGATGTTTATGTCGTTATACATGATTATGGCTCTTATGCTCTCTTGATTTGTCGCTCCCAGTCTTTTGCTAGCCTCCACCTGTAGTGAGTAGGAGCTTTACCTGTGCATCCAACTCCCTTAAACCAAAGTTTTCCCATTATGTCCAGCATACCTACCTACATGTGGTATTTCACTGCCACTCCAAGTAAATTGCTCATGTGCTACCTTTAAAACTTTCAAAATTACTCATGTTTTGTGTTCTTGTTTTTGCTCATGAGGATGTCAATGGAGAATCTTTATCTCACTTTTTGATTGTATTTCACACCCTGGACTAGTGGCTTCATCCTCTTATCCAAATGATAGAAGAGCTGGCAGCAGGGTGCCCAGCCCCAAATTAATGCAAACAAATTCTCTTCACTATTTTTGCCCCTGATTTATCAGTCAAAGCATAAATGAGTAAACAAAAGAGAAAGAGGGATGACCTTCTAGCGAGATGCGTCCTTCATATGGGAGCTGCTCTTGTGAACCCAGTTGGCTTGTGACGTACTGTATTTTCTGTTTACCATTCGTTGACATTAACATATACCTCTCCTAAAATATAGACACTCCTCCATGGTATGTGATTTTTGGCAGGCACCCGAGGATTCGGTTAGCCATGGTTTCTGAAAGATGTATGGGAGGAGTGTCAAACTTTTAATACCTTTGTTTAATAAAATAAAAAGCTCCAGCACATGAGTGATCCCTGCTTCCCTCCACGAAGGGCCTCTCTTTTACTTTTTTGTTGAGTCTCCATCTTCTAACATTATGCACAGTTGAGAGAGCATTTTTGCCATTCTGAGTTCTATGTGCATTTGTCCCATAAACATCAATAATTGATTCATGATGTGATATTTTTTGTTCTTAATTTTTTTGCTCTAGTCTTCCTCATGAACTTTGAAGGTGTCCTGACATTTATGTTTTGTACCACTCTTAAGGACTAGCGAAATACCACTTTGCCATGCTTTCTCTATACCTGAAACAAACGTTTATCTTTATTTGCATTATTATTCATGAACCTTTATTTAAGATACTCTTCATGATGCAAAGTGATTGCTATGCTTTATTATTAAAGTTCTATTTATCATGTTTGTGTTTGAAGTTCTATGATCTCACATTACATATGCATTTACATTATTATGATCAAGATTGTGTGGTAGCATGTCACCTCAGAAATTATTTGGTTTTATCGTTTACCTACTCGAGGACGAGTGGGAACTAAGCTTAGGGATGCTTGATACTGTTGGGAATATGCCCTAGAGGCAATCATGTATGATGTAATTCCCAATGTATTCATGAAGTTATTAAGTCGTCCTTGTTTTGAACATCTGATATATGTCATTGAATATGTGATTCGATTGTGGAACTATGTATTCATGTTGTTCATGCTAAATTGTCCTTGGTCATTAAGGTTGTGCTGGACACACACCCTAGACTAATGTGAGTGTTGGCTAATGACACGGTTCCACTTGTCATGAGCATGGCGATGCCATTCCAACGTTCACAAACTTGGCTAAAGAGTTTAGCAAGTCGGACTGACCCATATTGAGATGCAACGAGTAAGTTGTCATTTGCATGTCTCAATCAATGTAATCCTTATCCCTGAGGTTGTCGCACAATCCGAGTTGTGGATCACTGACTTAGGTTCTGTTAAACGCTGCTCTGTGACAAGGCAGTTATAAAGGCAGATTTTGGGTCGAATGAGAAGCAAACTACGTGATGTGGGTAGTCAAGATGGGATTTTGCCCCTCCGAATGGAGAGATATTCTCTGGGCCCTCTCGAATGATATGATTCCGGAAGCATGGCCATGCGCGACTCGATTAAGTGTTAACTGAGTCTGTTGACTAAGAGTTAGTCAGATGAATCATATATCACGGACCTAGAAGAGAGTTGAGCTATTAAGGGATGACGTTAATTCGCCTATAGTTCGACAAGGTATATCGTGAGGCAAAAGGGACTCAGATGAAAGTCACATTGGAAGGTATGTCGTCATGACTCTATGGCACTTGGGAGTCGGCACGTTCTGCTAGGAGCCGCTACCGATTGATCGATTGGGAGTCGGGCTCCAGTCGTGTCCAAGTCGTCATGAGCCTGCAGGGTCGCACACTTAAGAGCGGGAGCAAGTATATTGGTCGGGTTGGACCCGAACCAGAAATGGACTGAGTTTGTGAGTCGGACTCAGAGAGGGAATGAGCCACAAGTGTTGTGAAGCCCACTACCACTGGCTATATAAAGAGGGGCGCAGGTTTCCCAGCGGGGACGTAACTTGACTCCCATGCATTGGAAACCCTTGCCTCACTCTGTCCAGCCGTCGCACCGGACCTAGCAGTCCTCCGTCAGAGCTCCTCCTCGTACGTGTGCATACCGACAGAGGTGTTGTACGTTCAGCACTTCGACAATCGCGGGATTGGATCGGCTGGATCGGATCGTGGGACTACACTGCATCGAAGTGCTTCATCGATAATCCGCAACCGCGCGTCTAGTGGTAATCCTCATGTTCTTCTACCTCGGCTAGATCTTGGAAGTACAACGTAGAAAAGTTTTCGTTTATCTCTACGCGTTCCAACAGTGGTATCAGAGCGGTAGCTTCTGGTTTTAGGCCCGTGATCTGCACATATGTGATATGTAGTTAGCGTTAGATTGGATCTAATTGCTGTTTTGGTGGTCGTTCTATGAGATAGATCGGTTTTGTACAAGGTTGATTGGATCAATCGTACTCGTGGGTTAATGATTGATCTGGTTTCCGTGATCATACTGCTAAGGTCGTGGAACAACTTACCCCTACCGGTCGGTTTCTGCCATCGGGGTATATCGTGACACATAAATCCTGTTGCGGTGATCAAAGATCAAAGAGTTTGGTCGAATCGAAATACGGATTGGATTTGGGTAAAATTGTTTTATCCGATGAATAAAACCATGTTCGGAATGCAGATGTGATCCGCGTTTTCCAAAATCGTTTCTATGCATAACTTGATTTTGCAGGATGTTGTGAATGGTATGGCTTATGTGCATGTGATGTGTGTAATCCATACGTGATCTGCGTATCATGTATTTGTCAGTCGGCTGGAGCCTAGGTGCTTTCATTTTATTGTATAACGGCCCGCGTGTCGGATTCTCTATGTAATTTTTCATTTACTAGCTAGTGTAGCTTCTTGGAGAACCCGGATGACATGCAAGTCGATGTACAAGTCGACTACATAGAGTAAGATGGCACGTGACAAGAGTTGGCACAAGTCGACTTACAAGCTTTGTGGAGATGGAGATCACCATGAAGAGAGCCATACCATTTCACATTATAATTGATTTATTTGTGTTATTTTTATGTCTCCTTTTACCTCTATTTAGATAATTGGTATATTTTAATCCCTCAAAGAAGGTCTAGTCGGTCGCCCCGCCAGTGCTGCACCATTACAAGTCGGACATTCTTGGTAGTGGGATCATAAAATTGAGGTGCTACCAATTCTTTCCGATTAGATGGGTTTGAGTCGGACTCTTACAGCGGAAGCACTTGGTAAGATAGACGAATCCATCACAACGGTTGTGGGGCCCGGGGCGAGGTAGGTTGATACCACCCAACTAACAGGAGTCGTATAGGATACCATTGGCAAGGTGTTGCCTACCTAGATCACTTGACGTCTAGCGGTGATGCTAAATCTCACTAGTCGACCTGCTTATTTAGGATCTTGATTCTTGAATCACTTAGTAACCATCGAAGGGGTGTTGGTTCTACTGGGAGAATAAGTATCAAAGCGTTTAATATGCCTACTCTTTTATGAATACATGTTTTAAGTGTTTTGCATATTTTGTGTTGTAGATCAATGGCACCTAGGAACCTTCCTCAGTTGTCCGCTTTTGCGTTGAGGTCAATCCTAGAGAAAGATAAGCTTAATGGAACTAATTTCACCAACTGGTATCATAATCTGAGGATAGTCCTCAAGCATGACAATAAAGAACATGTTCTAGAAACTCCACTTCCAAATGAGTATGATGATGATGCGACTGTCGTTGTCACTAATGCCTATCGTAAGACTAGAGATGAGTCTACGGAAATTAGCTGTCTTATGCTTGCACACATGGAACCGGACTTGCAGCAGCAGTTCGAGAATGTTGAGGCCTACGATATGATCGAAAGCCTCAAAAGTATGTTCCAGGCTCAAGCAAAGACCGAGAGGTATCAAGTATCTCAAGCTTTGCCGGACTGTAAGCTCAAAGAAGGTGATCCACTGAGTCCGCATGTAATCAAGATGACTGGTTACATGCAGTCTCTGGATCGGCTGGGCTTCCCAATTAACAAAGAGTTCACTACTGATATAATTCTGAACTCTCTTCCTAGTGCGTGTGATCCGTTCATTTCGAAATACCACATGCATGGTATGGATAAGAAGATCACTGAATTACATGGGATGCTCAAAACGGCAGAGGCTGGTCTCAAGAAAGGCGACAGTCAAGTGTTGATGATGCAGAATAAGGCTAAGTTCAAGAAGAGTTCTTGGACTAAGAAGAAGAAGGATAAGTCAGAAGGCATCGCCCATGGCCCTGTCCAGAGCGCTTCCTCAAAGACTAAGCCATCTCCTACAGCCGGAGCTAATTGCTTCTATTGCAAGCATGATGGCCACTGGAAGAGGAACCGCACCAAGTATTTGGCTGACAGAGCCAAGAGTGGAGGTGTGACTTCCAACTCAGGTATGCTTGTATGCAATGTTATAGACATTTATCTTGCTGATGCACCTAACAGTTCTTGGGTATATGATACCGGATCAGTTATTCACATATGCAACTCGTTGCAGGGACTGGTAAGAACTAGGAGCGTGGCGAGAGGAGAGGTTGATATTCCGGTCGGCAACAAGGCGAGAGTCGCTGCGTTCGAAGTCGACACGATGCAACTTCATTTACCTTCAGGATTTTTATTGGAGCTGAATAATTGTTATTATGTTCCGGTGCTTAGTCGAAACATTATTTTTGCCTCATGTTTGATGAGACAAGGTTATGAGTCGAATATTAAGAATAATGGTTGTTCTTTATATTTGAAGATATGTTTCATGACTTTGCACCCGTTCAGAACGAGTTATTTTTTTTTTTTTTGAATCTTGATAGTGAATCAGTCTATAATATAAATGTGAAAAGGTTGAAACCAAATGATCTAAATATGACTTATTTTTTGGCATTGTTGGCTTGGTCATATAAGTTGGAAGCGCATGAAGAAGCTCCATGATGATGGACTTCTAACTCCGTTCGACTTAGAGTCATTCGAGACATGCGAATCATGCCTACTAGGAAAAACGACCAAGACACCTTTTGCAAGGAGTTGTGAAAGGGTGCCCGACTTGTTGGAACTAATAAATAGTGATGTATGTGGTCCAATGAGCACGACAGCTAGAGGTGGTTATGAGTACTTCATTACCTTCACTGATGATTTGAGTAGGTATGGATATATCTATTTAATCAAACACAAGTCGAAAGCCTTTGAGAAATTCAAGGAATTCCAGAGTGAGTACAAAATCAGCTCGGCAAGAAAATAAAGTTTCTACGGTCAGACCGTGGAGGCGAGTACATGAGCCATGAGTTTGATGACCATCTAAAGAGTTGTGGAATAGTTTCTCAACTCACTCCGCCGGGTACACCGCAGAGAAACGGTGTATCGGAACGGAGAAATTGGACCCTGCTGGACATGGTACGATCTATGATGAGTCGGACAGATCTACCTTTATCATTTTGGGGTTATTGTCTAGAAACTGCAGTGTTCACACTAAACAGAGTACCATCAAAGTCAGTAGAGAAGACACCACATGAGATGTGGACTGGAAAAAGGCCAAGTTTGTCTTTTCTTAAAATTTGGGGTTGTGAGACATTTGTCAAGCGACTACAGTCGGACAAGCTCACGCCCAAGTCGGATAAGTGTATTTTCGTGGGGTATCCAAGGGAAACCTTGGGGTACTACTTCTACAACCGAGAAGAGGGCAAAGTGTTTGTTGCTCGGAACGGTGTCTTCCTTGAGAAAGAGTTTCTCAGTCGGGGAGTAAGTGGGAGCACATTGCATCTCGAAGAAATTCGAGAGGAACCGGCTAGGGGCGAGTCGGCAAGGGCCTTGGAGGCCGAGCCGGTCGTGGTACCTACACTGGTAACAGCACCTGAACCACGGAGATCTGCCGGATTACAAAATTCTCGTGATTATTTACTATTAGACAGTAATGAACCGGCAACTTATTCCGAAGCAATGGTGGGATCTGATTTCGAGTCATGGCTTGGAGCCATGAGATCCGAGTTAAAGTCCATGGATGAAAACTAAGTTTGGAATTTGGTTGATCTGCCTGACTATGCAAGACCCGTCGAGTGCAAATGTGTCTTTAAGAAGAAAACTGGTATGGATAGAAATATTTCCGTCTATAAAGAATGACTTGTCGCGAAGGGGTGCCGACAGGTTCAAGGAGTTGACTACGACGAGACCTTCTCGCCCGTAGTGATTCTTAAGTCAGTTCGGATCATGTTAGCCATAGCAGCCTATTTCTACTATGAGATATGGCAGATGGATGTTAAGACAGCTTTCCTTAATGGAAATTTAACTGAGGACGTGTATATGATACACCCCGAAGGTTATGTCGATCCAGCTAACGCTGACAATGTATGAAAACTTCAGAAATCCATTTATGGGTTGAAGCAAGCATCTCGGAGTTGGAACATTCGCTTTGATGAGGTAGTCAAATCGTTTGGCTTCATCAAGAGAGATCATGATTCTTGTTTATACAAGAAGTTTAGTGGGATCAAAGTAAATTTTCTAATCTTATATGTGGACGGCATATTTCTGATAGGAAATGATGTCATGATGCTGCGAGAAACCAAAGAATCATTGGAACGGAGTTTCTCAATGAAGGATTTGGGTGAGGCGACTTGCATACTGGGAATCAGGATCTATAGGGATAGATCAAGGCGGCTCATTGGATTGAGTCAGAGTACATATCTGGACAAAGTTTTGAAGAAATTCAAAATGGAAGAGTCTAAGAAGGGGTTCTTACTGATGTCCCATGGTATAAAACTTAGCAAGACTCAGTGTCCTTCGACGACTGATGAGCAAAGTCGGATGAGTGTGATCCTGTATGCTTCGTCAATCGGATCCATCATGTATGCCATGATTTGTACTAGACCAGATGTTTCCTACGCTCTAAGTGTAACGAGCAGATACCAGGCTGACCCTGGCGAATCCCACTGGGCAGCGGTTAAAAACATCCTTAAGTACTTGAGAAGGACTAAGGAAATGTTCCTAGTTTATGGAGGTGATGAGGAATTCAGTGTAAAGGGTTACACGGATGCAAGTTATCTCACCGACTCAGATGATTCTCGTTCGCAATCTGGATACGTGTTCGTAATGAACGGAGGGGCTGTGAGCTGGAAGAGTTCCAAGCAAGATACCGTGTCTGCATCTACGACAGAGGCTGAGTATATTGTTGCCTCAAAGGCTCCAAAGGAAGCTGTTTGGATCAGGAACCTCCTGGTAGATCTTGGTGTGGTTCAGGGCGCGTCCAATCCATTGGACGTATATTGTGACAACAATGGTGCTATCGCACAAGCCAAGGAACCTAGACAACACCAGAAGAACAAACATATACTCATGCATTACCACCTCATTCGCCAGTTTGTCGAACAAGGTGATATAAAGTTATGCAAAGTACACACGGATGCAAACATTGCAGATCCGTTGACAAAGGCGCTATCACAGCCAAAGCATGAGGCGCACATGAGAGGTATGGGCATTCGATGCCTAGGCATATGATGTCGAGATGATTGACTCTAGTGCAAGTGGGAGACTGTTGGGAATATGCCCTAGAGGCAATCATGTATGATGTAATTCCCAATGTATTCATAAAGTTATTAAGTCGTCCTTGTTTTGAACATCTGATATATGTCATTGAATATGTGATTTGATTGTGGAACTATGTATTCATGTTGTTCATGCTAAATTGTCCTCGGTCATTAAGGTTGTGTTGGACACACACCCTAGACTAATGTGAGTGTTGGCTGATGACACGGTTCCACTTGTCATGAGCATGGAGATGCCATTCGAACGTTCACAGACTTGGCTAAAGAGTTTAGCAAGACGGACTGACCCATATTGATATGCAACGAGTAAGTCGTCATTTGCATGTCTCAATCAATGTAATCCTTAGACCTGAGATTGTCGCACAATCCGAGCTGTAGATCACCGACTTAGGTTCTGTCAAATGCTGCTCTGTGACAAGGCAGTTATAAAGGCAGAGTTCGGGTCGAATGAGAAGCAAGATGCATGATGTGGATAGTCAAGATGGGATTTTGCCCCTTCGAATGGAGAGATATTCTCTGGGCCCTCTCGAGTGATATGATTCCGGAAGCATGGCCATGCGCGACTCGGTTAAGTGTTAACTGAGTATGTTGACTAAGAGTTAGTCAGATGAATCATATATCACGGACCGAGAAGAGAGTTGAGCTATTAAGGGATGACGATAATTCGCCTATAATTTGACAAGGTATATCGTGAGGCAAAAAGGACTCACATCAAAGTCACATTGGAAGGTATGTCGTCATGACTCTATGGCACTTGGGAGTCGGCACGTTCTGCTAGGAGCCGCTACCGATTGATCGATTGGGAGTCGGACTCCAATCGTGTCCAAGTCGCCATGAGCCTGCAGGGTCTCACACTTAAGAGCGGGAGCAAGTATATTGGTGGGGTTGGACCCGAACCGGAAATGGACTGAGTTTGTGAGTCGGACTCACAGAGGGAATGGGCCACAAGTGTTGTGAAGCCCACTACCACTCGCTATATAAAGAGGGGCGTAGGTGTCCAAGAGGGGACGTAACTTGACTCCCATGCGTTGGGAACCCTTTCCCCACTCAGTCCAGCCGTCGCACTAGACCTAGCACTCCGCTGTCGGAGCTCCTCCTCGTACGCGTGGATACCGGCAGAGGTGGTGTACGTTCATCACTTTGACGATCGCGGGATTGGATCGGCTGGATCGGATCGTGGGACTACACTGCATTGACGTGCTTCATCGATAATCCGCACCCGCGCATCTAGTGGTAATCCTCGTGGTCTTGTACCTCGTCTAGATCTTGGAAGTACATCGTAGAAAAGTTTTTGTTTATCTCTATGCGTTCCAACAGATACATCATAAACATATCCTTAATTTCCGACGTTCCATGTTGTTTTCATGTTGTTTCCCACATGTTTTCCTTACACTTTATGTCATTTTTATCGATTTCCCGGGACTAACGTATTGACAAGTGCCACAGAGTCAGTTCCCGTTTTGTGCTATTTTTAGTTTCAGAAAAGTTGTTCTGGAAATATTCTCGGAATTGAATGATTCGAAAGCCAGAAGTCTTAGAAGTCCCGGAAGCATCCAGAAGTCCCGAAGAGCCCCGGAGGGGGACCACAGGGTGGCCACACCATAGGGTGGCGCCACCACCCCCGGACGCGCCACCTAGGGGTGTGGGCCCCCTGGCCACCCCCCGGCATCACCCTTTCGCCTATATATACTCCCCGATGCATAAACCCTAGGAGAATCGACCTTTTCTACAAAATACATCCGTAGCTCCGCCGCCGCCGCCGACAAGTTTAGGGGGACATATCTCTATTCCGGCACCCTGCTGGGACAGGGAATTGCCCCCGGAAGCCATCTCCATCGACTCCACCGCCATCTCCATCGCCGTTGTTGTATCCTATGATGAGGAGGGAGTAGTTCTTCCCTGAGGATGAGGGCTCTACCGGTAGCTATGTGGTTCATCTCTCTCTCCCATGGTGTGATCTATATGTGATCATGAGCTTTGTAATCTATTTGAATTCGTAGATGTTACTCTTCATCTTTTGCTACTCAAGTGCTTTATTAATATGAACTTTGGAGTCACCTTGTCCCGCGGTGTGAAGGTGACAGTGTGCACATCGTGTGGGTCTCCTCTATGAATTGTGGTGTTTGTCTAGTACCTTCTGGGACGCTCATAGTGACAGTGTGGGGTTAACTAGACATGGGAATGCTTAGTTTGAGGAATGCCTTTTGCAACCCTACGCAATGATTAGTGTTCGTTATCCAACTGGAGAGGGGTAAGAGTAGCATAGTGAAGAGAAGATATTTAGTTATTCAATTATGTGATCATTGTTGAGAGTGTCCAACAGTGAAAGTAGGATCCTTAGGCCTTGTTTCCAATCATTGAAACACCGTTTTCTGCCTGTTTTGCTACATGTTTGCTTGCTGCCATATTGTTGTCAAATTGGTATTATTACTTATAACCATCCATATTACTCGCATTTCACTATCTCTTCGCCAAACTAGTGCACCTATATACCTGACAAGTATATTGGGTGTGTTGGGGACACAAGAGACTTCTTGTATCTTAATTGCAGGCTTGCTTGAGAGGGATATATTTGACCTCTACCTCTCCGAGTTCGATAAACCTTGGGTGATCCACTTAAGGGAAACTTGCTGCTATTGTACAAACCTCTGCACTTGGAGGCCCAACACTGTCTACAAGAATAGAAGCGTGCTTAGACATCATGGTGTCGTCTGTAACACCCGAGGTTTCCCAAATAGAAACTTGTTTGTTTTTATTTTTGTGCATCTCATGTAATCTTGCATCATCATTCATCACCCTAAATTTAAGTTCACCAAAAACTTCTGATTTGTGTACCTCTCAAGATTGCAAAAGTTAGAAATTGTTTTGAGCCTTCTAAATTCCTCAAAATCCTTCTTTTGTTTTTTCTAAGAATAATAAAACAATCAAAGAAAAAAAGGGTTTCGTGGCAACCAGGCCTGCAACCGGCCCAACGACGCAACCCAGGAACCAGCCCGAACCAACCACTTCCGTCACCTCCTTGTCGTCTTCCTGGCAGAGAGGCACGCAGGAGGCGTGAGTCCCTCATGGACCACCGCACCATAGAACCCCTCCACTCTTTTTCCCCTCCTTAAAGCCACCTTCTTTCCCCTCCCTTGACAAACCTTAGACACCTACCATTCTCCCCTCTCCCCTCTTGCCGCCACCGTCTTCTTTTTCTTTCTCCTTATCCCTCTCTCTCTTTCTGTACTTCTCTAAATTTCCTGTTGACATGGAGAAAACCTAGAGCTTGTCGCCGCTGCCCCGCAGCCATGGATGTCCTTAGGCCGAGTTGATCACGGGAATCGAACCGCCGCGTAGCCTCCGTCGTCTACGCTGCAGACCAGGAGCCGAGGCTGCCCAGGTCGTCCCCGCCAAGACCGTCTTCCCCGCCGGCCACGAGCATGGCACTTCTAAGGCCTCCGTCTTTTTCGTGACTCTTCGTCACCGTCGTCCACTCCAAGATCTTCCAGCACCCCATGGTGAGCCTCCGTCCTTCGGGACACCTTTTCGCCCTTCTCCCCATGCTCTGCGTGTCCACTGTCGAGCGGTACAGTCGTCACCGTCGTTTTTTTTCCGTCGTCAATCTGCAGGAGAACGCACACGAAGCCTTCTTCAGTTTTGTTAGTTAACCATCACAGTGGCACACTTGATCTCCCATTTGCACCCTATACAATCACGAGCACGTTCACAGCCTAGTGGCTGCGCATCGTGTCCGCACCTCTGCTGACCCGGGTTTGAATCCCTCGCGAGGCAATTGCCTCCACCTTTTTTTGTATTTACCGCACGCGAGCAGGGCCCGCCGGTCAGTGACCGTTTCTGCCAGCGTGTCCTCACCCGCACCTCGTCAGCGCCCGCGTGGCACAGGGGCCCGCTGGATAGCCTCTCTGACTAGCGTCCGGCGGTGAAACTCTCTCAGATCCAGATCTGGATCTGGAATCTTGCACCTAGGCCCTGGTGTCCTCTGTTTTGTACCGGAGCCCTCCAGATCTCTATTTTCTTCACGAACCGGTCCTACTTTTTTTTACAGAAAACACCCCTATATTCAAATGATTATAACTCTTGTTTTATAAATCCAAACAACACAAACTTTATGTCTATTTCGATCAGAAAAATGCATAGATTCTTAATATGTCATCCATGATAATGTTTGAATCTTTCATATTACGTTTTAATAGTCTTATGCATGGTCACCTAAATAATTAAACATGGAATATGTTTGGGTACTTAATTTAAATTGTGCCCTATTCCATTTAATCTTATGTAGCTCACCTATGAATTGTTTTCCATGCTAATCAACATTTAATTTGATGGTTAGCTAAAACAACTTAAACCTATAATTAATCTTTGGGATTCCGGTTCCGCTTAAATTGGTTTAGTTGCATCCCGCATGTCATGCATCCATATCTTGATCATGATGGATCTTTTGCCGTAGTGGTAAGTGTTGCATCTTTGGCTTCTTTTAGTGCTTTGGTTCTTCGTGGATAGGACGCTGAGATGATGTGATCATCGACAAGTTCTGCTTCCTCTACAACTGGATTTCCAGGCAAGCTTTACTCACTTGCTACTTATGGCTGTCGTTCCTCACTTGTTATTGATATTTTTCCGTTTCCTTTATTCTAGCCTTATGATTTCATGCTTGTGTCTCGATCATATCATATGTTTACCTTGCAGCCATGATATAGCCTTCCATCCACTTCATATTAACTGTTATTTGTTTATCTTGTCGGCCCTCGTGTCGTAGTTGCATGCTTAGTATTGTTTGCACTTGACTCTTGTTGTCCTTTGTCCTGTCACCTGTTTAGTTTGATAGTCGGGTTTCAACTTAATCAACATCATGTTAAGGTTTGGGGTAATAATAATTTGATTACAAGGCACATGCGGGAGGGCTGGCGTGGTTTTGGAGCCTTCTAGTGTCGACCTTAGGAAAAGGGTATTGTCCTATGATCCATGATGAACGCGCTAACCGCATGTGGGTGGCGAGTATGGGCACTCCCCTTGATTTAGTACTAGAGCTATTGTTCATCCAGGGGTCGCACTTAGTTCGGCCTTTCCATTTGGCACGATGATTTACAGGTACGAGTCCATGGTGCTACGGTGACTTGATGTAGTCGTTGCGATTAGGGAGGCACATTCTTACAGTTTTATGAAGATCCTGTTCCGGGGTGGAATAACCGTGCACTCAAACTTTCCGGTGGTGCCTTGGATGTGCAGTGGTGATAGGAAAGGTCGACTTGATATATCCTGCCTTTGTTGTTGTGGATTGATCGAACATGTATGTGTACTGTAGCGCACCCTGTAGCGATAAATCTTCTCGAGAAGCCGTGTTGTCCGTAGTTATGTGGCAACTTGCTGACTAACAAGTACTCAGACAACTTACACCTAATGATGATAACTTGGATAGCAAGATAGATATACCTTCACCATATTATAAATGGCATCTTAATCAACCGTGTGAGTTTTCCTCGGGTTACTTCCTGGCACTTTGTGAGGGGGGTTAACCCTGGATGTGTATTGTTTCTGGTGAGTAGTTGTAGTTGGTTTCGTCGCGCTCTCTCACCCCTCTCTAATAGACGAGAGTTGTAGCGTGTCTCTGTAGATTTCTTAGTGCTTCCCGCTGCCGCTTCATTACAACAACTTCCTCCTTTGTACCCAAAGTATTTGTATCCTGTGATGCTTGGTTGCACTGGTATCTTGTGAGTATTGGTTGCCGCTTGTTGGTACATTCAAAGTATTGACCCCATGATTCGAGGCTGTATTCACAATGCAGTCAGCGGGTTTCAAGTCTGACGATGTTAGCTTGGAAATCCCTCCGGCTTGGCCTGGGCAGGGATTGGACGCCATCGGTTATGTTTAGGACTCTTAGTTGTTTTCCGCTATTATTTGGGTCTTTGTATTGTATCAGTTGTATTATTCACTCGTTGGAGTCGTGTCGTATACGTATCTTCTATTTTTGTTGTGGATTATTCGTGAACTCTTGTAATGATTACCCAAAGTTGACAACCCGGGATCGGTATCATGCAGATTATGGCGGGATCGCCCAAATCCTCATAGTACCCAATCCAGGGGTGTCACATCCCTCTACACTTTTTATGATGGCACAAAGTACTAAAAAATAAAAGTTGTGCCTTCCACAAACACACAAGATATTGATTAAAATAACAATTAAAAAAGATCTAATATCAATTGATGATAACTACTGTTCAAAAAGAATCTATGATAGCTCCCCCATGATCTATGCATGATTTTTGAATTTTGCACACAAATGGGATCATCACTCTCCACACGCATACACTAGAAACATTCATTAAGTGGAAAGAGATCCAATTCAAAATATAGTGTTCTAAAGGAAGTAATATAGCTCTCTCATGACTTGTGCATTATCTAGATGTTTTCATTTTAATACAAAAACACTATAAGGGGATCCTCGCTTTTCTTACAACCATTACACTAGAATTTTGTTTGATTATAACACATAGATCTTCAAGAGGCAAGGAAGACAATGGGAGTTCATACAAAACAATTTCTCGTCGATAATACAAATGGAAGCAAAGGCCAATGTAAATATGATCAATAACTTCTAACAAAATATGGTTGTCACTTGTCCAAGGACAAGGAGGGTATGGTGTTACTTTTCGGTGGTATATTGCAAAAATATTCATGATCATGTTCACAACACAAAATCATATGAAAGGTATATGAGTTAATTACCATGCTTACATAGAGATTCTTGGTGGCTTCAACTAGTCAAATGATCATGTAAAGCAATGCTTAATATATCTTGAAGCAACCGGTTTCCCAAATAATACATACTAGTGCACATTTGAGGAACACCGCACGAACAAACTCTATAAAATTCAACAAACCAAAATATGAGATACAAAAACTCATTTAAGAAAATATGGAACTTGTTTGAGCTAATCATGCCACATAGTAACAAGATAATTTAGAATTTCAATTCTAAGTTGCATTACCTCACATGTTCAAATTTTCTAGGATTGTAATATGCACATAGCTTATTACTCCCCCATAATATGATAATCCATTTCTCTTAAACAATAGGCAAGTGAAATCCAATAAGAGATAACTAATGAACATTGTAAAATTTGAATTTCTCACGAGAATGAAATACCACATGGAGACTATATAATCTTGTCACATTAATAATAATTGATATACCTCATGTACACATATTTTAGGATTGTGAGGTGACAAAGCACATCACTCCCCCAAAATGAGATAGTTCATTAATATCTCAAAAGAGGCAGCTAAATTAAACATAAATTGAAATAAAGGCTCAACACAAAACAAACAAGTACATGGAGTGCAAACCAACAAACACATACTAGATTACTAAAGATAGGTAATTAGTAAGCACACCATATAAAAACACATGCTAAATACAAAACTAACACATGCAAGGGGCAAGCAACTTTCAATGTATATAATTTAAATACAAGTTACCGCAAGGAGACACATAGGATATGGGATAGATATATGATGATACAAATGACTTGGCTTGAGTAAATATAATTGACGAAGATCCCTTAATTCTTCATAAGATAGACAAATCTCCAATGCCCTCCAACAACACCTATTGATCAAGTTTTAGCTTGTTAGTCCCCAACCAAGTTGGGTCCTAAGAGGTTAGTCACAATAGGCTTGGCAACCCAAATGGTTCGTTCCTTGACACCACTTTGAGTGCCAACATATTTGGCAAACACATTGCCAACCTTATCCTTCCGAAGGGAATAAACATCATCAATAATGATAGGGTTGGATATGGTACCATTAGTGCATGAGGAAGCGAAGTGGCCCTTTTCACGACATAAGTAGCAACATCGGCTTCCTACTTTCTTCTTAGTTGATTTCTCAACTTGAGGAGTTCTCGCTTGATTCTTCTTAGGAAGAGTCCTTTCTTCATCTTGAGGTTGAGAATGATATTGAACTTGTGGATGCTTCCCTTGTTGCTTCTCACTAAGAGGCTTCTTCTTTAATGGAGAAGACCTAACATGGTTCCCTTCAACCTTGCACTTGAAGCAAAAAATCTTGGACGAATTATTGACTTGTTCTTGGCCCTTGTTCTTGTTGATTGGATGATTCTTCTTGATATTGGACTTCTTGTTATTATTGGAGTTGAATCCAAGTACACTCTTGTTAGCGGGTAATCTTTGCACACTCAACATGTTTTCAAGTGCAGACTTCCCATGACGCTTTTCCAAGTATTTCTTCAAAGAAGTGACTTGGACCTTGAGCTATTTTATTTTCTCTATATGGTTAGTAGCAGCACAAGTAATAGAATAAGTAGATGCTTCATTGCTAGATAAACAAGGCATGGAAAGCAATTCATCACAAGATGTAGCGATACTTTGAGTGAATGAATTAATATCACTAGCACAAGGCAAAATAGAATTTTGAGTAGAGTTTGTGATATTGTCCACATGAGGCTCACAATATATAACCTTGGTAATAATAGCCTCATGAGATATTTAGCTTATAATGTGAGACTAAAAGATCCTCATGGGAGCTTGAGAGCTTTTCATGACTTTCTTCCGATTTCCCATAATTGCTAGTTAGCAACTCAAGTTCAGACCCTAGCTCAACATTCTCCTTCGATGTAGATGCTTCACAAGAAATAGAGTTAGTAGCACAAGCATCATTATTAATAGAAACAAGAGAAGGCAACTTGGCAAGCCCTTTTGAATATGAAGGTTTTGAGTATGTGCGTCTTTTAGCTCATCATTTTAGTTTTAAGACAATTAACCACCTCAAGATTTCTATCATGAGAGTACTTTACTTTTGATAACTCTAGAGTAAAAGTCTCTTCAAGAGATTCATTGGTGCTTTGTTCTTCTACAAGAGGTTCCTCTAGTTTTGCAATTTCATTGGAATAATCACGCTCGCGGCTATAACACGTGTCAATGCATGTTTCCAAAACCTTAATGGCGATATTTCGCCTATCAAATGCTCTAATGATTTCTAGGAAATTGGCACAAGCATATTTATCTTCATAAAGGATATTGTGAGTCATTTTACCTTTCTCCATTAACGAATCATTGTCATTATCATCGTCATCGTCATCATCATCATCACCATCATAATCATCATCATCATCATCATCACTAGATACATTGGTGTTCAAAGTAGGAGTTACCTTTGAAACTTTATCCATAAGGCATAAGTGAGATATGGTAGATGATTATGAACCATTACCTGAAGCACCACTTATATCCACATCTTGTTCCATGGAGTGTTGAGTTTCTTCCACATGGTTAGTAACACAAGTACTAGAGGAAATACAACCATTTTTACTATGGCAACAAGATGTATCAAGCATATCATTATAAGATTTAGTCAAGGAATTTTTACATGATATGCATGGACTATCAACACAAGCATGTAAATCATTTTGGGTGCTAGATGTGTTTAAGTCCATAGACAAAGTATTGCAATAAGATAGAGACGAAGAATCATCAACAATAAGCTTACTATCAAGATTGCAATTTTTGTCACTAATAACCATATCATTATGTTGTGGCTTGCCACATTTGGTTGAAGTAGAATAAGTTGAGAACTCATCACGCCTGGAGGTGGAGGGAGAATAATCATTCCCACAACTTTTGGACATATCATATTTATCTTGAAGCTTGGTCCATATCTCGTGATCTTTCCAAGATGGCCTAATTGACTCAAGAACTACAATGCTCAAATATTTGAAAAACACATTAGTAGCTTGAGTATTGAGATATAAGTTTTTCTCATCCTCTAAAGAGCAATCAAGACCCGTTGGAGTAGAAAAACCCATATCTACAATTTTCTCTATATTTGGACCCATGTCCTTAAAAATATTAAGCATACTAATTTTCCAAGTATTATAATTTGTGCCATCGAATATAAAAGTGTCATTATGCACTAATCCCCTAGATGACATCTTTACTCTCCAGGTTGTGAAACCCTATGAAGAGAGACCTTGCTCTGATACCAATAGAAAGGACACATATGTTGCCTAGAGGGGGGTGGGGGTGAATATGCGTTTTAAAAATAATTACGGTTAAGGCTTGAATAAATACATAATAAAACTAGCGTTTAATTTATCAATACAAAACCTAAACAGACTAGGTTCACCTATGTGCACCAACAACTTATGCTAAACAATTCAAGCAACTATGTGATAGCAAGATATGTTACTTCAATCTCGATGACTATCACAAAGTAAATTGCATAAGTAAAGAGATCGGGTATAGAAATAAGCGAGACAGGTGGAGACGATGATTTATCCCGAAGTTCACTTCCCAATGGAAGCTAATCTCCGTTGGAGAGGTGTGGAGTCACAATGACTCCAAGCGCCCAATGGATCACCTTATTCTACTCGTGCCTCCACCAATGCGGAGTGCAACGATCCACTATGGAACCTTTGAGGGCGGTCACATATCCCGTACAAGGTTGGGGCAATCTCCACAACTCAATTGGAGGCTCCCAACAATATCCCGCGAGTTACCAAAACTCCGAGATATCAACAAGGCCTAGAAAGCTACCAAAGCTCCGAGGCAACAATCAACCGTCTAGGGCACTCCAAGTACCCAAGAGGACAAGATCAAGGGCACTCCAAGAACCCAAGAGTAACAAGCTTTTCAACCTTTCACTCGAACGAATCCTCGTAGAGAACTCAAATCGATGCAACCTATGCAATGGCAAGAACACAAGAAGTGCTCAAATACTTCACTCTCAAATCTCACCAAAGCAACAAATGCTATGGGAAGAAAAGAGGAAGAACAAGCAAGAACTCAACAAATGAATCCACAAGATCTAGATCCAAAGACTTCCCCTCACTAAGAGGAGAGATGGATTGGTGGAATAGTAGATCTAGATCTCCTCTCTCTTTTCCCACTAATTGGAGGCAAGAATCATGGAGGAATAGAGAGAAAGCAAGCTCCAAGAGGTCAACAATAGTGGGGGAAAACTTGCCTAAAAGGCTGGGATCCATTGGGGAAGAAGACACCTTATATAGGCCCCCAAAATCAGCCCGTTGGGGGCATTCTGCGCATCCCCGGCCTCCGGGCCGGCCACCTAAAAGACCCGCCCAGCCTAGAGCCCGGCCTGGGCTGGCCTCTCTGGGTTTCCCGTAAAACACCTACACTAAGAACGTGATATATTTCGCCTCCGGAGTCCGTTTTCGATGATCTTGGGCTCGTTGAACTCGCAACGATGAGCACTATAAGATCATGCAGAGAAAAATCATAGTCCATCATTGGAGGATAAAACAAAATAATGAAAGGTTTTACCTCTCTATAAAGGAACAATCGGTAAAACCTCCAATATCAAAAACGCAATAAGTTTTTCATGCGAACCCTGTTTTTGATGAACTTGAGTTTTTCATGCGAACGTCGTGGCCGGATTCAGCTTCGTTCGTTGCTGCTTCTCCTTGGGGAGGACAGTGCTGAAGTCTTGAAGGAGATCGGCCATCCTCCCCGCTGCTTCGGCGCCCACAGATCCACCACCACCGTCGATGCCGCCCACATATCCACCACCACCGCTGTCGGAGAGCAGAACCACCACCTATAGACCCACTACCGCTGCCACGAGTCTGTGAGCGATGCATAGAAAAACGCATCTTTGACCTTGATGCCGCCCGAGGATGGAGAGCGTCCACGAGGAAAAGAAGGGGTGGGGATGGAGTGCGTCGACGAGCGCATCCGCGAGCATGGAGAGGGAGAGCGCGTCTGGTGGGAGAGGGAGAGATCGGGCCAGTGGAAGAGGGAGAGCGCAGAGAGAGAGAGAGAGAGAGAGAGAGAGAGAGAGAGAGAGCATGGAGAAGGAGAGCGCAGAGAGCGTGGGCGACTAGGGAGTGGGGATGGTGCGGGAGACAAAGCTCTCCGCCCGGGGGGTATATTCGTAAACCGTGCAGATTTTTGAGTCAAAATTGAACTGCGAAATTTTGCACTGAAAACGCCCATCGTCTTATATTCCGGAACGGAGGGAGTATATCCTAGTGTGGGTAGAGAATCATTCAGTTCTGCGGTAGCTATTGCCTGGTGTAGCTTGTCTCGCTGCACTATGATTTTTCTTCTTTGGTTAGTTTGTTACCGGTGTCACAGATGCTTGTTCTTGAATCTAATCATTTTTCTATAGTCCATGTATCATGTGAGAGTTTCATGGTTAAACTAGCTATTTGGTTGTACACCTTAGAGCATCTCCACCGGCACCCTCCAAATGCCCCCCAAAGGCCCAATGGGGGTCCGGACCCAAAAAAACGCCGTAGGGGACCCCCCCAAAGGTGTCAACCCGCCAAATTTGTGTCCGGCCCCCCAGCCCTCCCGCCATACTTGGGGGCCTGGCTCGGGGCGCCGGACATCGTCCGCTCACCCCTCCGACAGGCGGGGCCCACCCTTCATAGAGACAAGGAGGGGGTCAGCCGCGATTTATTAGGACGTGCTGCAGGCCGCTGAGGAGGCCGGTGACCGCGTTAATGGCTCGGGGGAGCCAGTTTCCAATGCGATGCGACGACGGCCTGCAGTTACACCGGCGACACGACGCAATGCTTCCGAGGCCGGCGTTGCGCCTTTCCCACGCAATGCATTTACGGCGTCGCCGCCCTTCTGCCAACCTCGCCTCGCCTCACCTCGCCGTGCACATCCTCGCCTCCCCAACCTCGCCGTGCCTCCCCGCCATCGCCGCCGCCGCCATGGCCAACAACAACTGGGAGGGCGAGCCATCCAAGCTGACCAGCGGGCGCGCCATCAACACGGACGGCGCGTGGGAGCTGTACCGGTACAGGCTCCTCGCCCCTCCGGACTGCCGCATCCCGAAGGAATGGCGCGTCTCCGACAGCGGCCTCGTCGTGCCACCGATCCCCCGAACGGCGGAAGGGGTCCTCCGTTACATCGCTCGCCGGCGCAGCTGGATGACGCTCGCAGAGCGCCGCCTCCCCGAGAACAACGACGGCCAACACAACTGGGGGAGGTGGCTCGACCGCTTCGAACAGGAGCGGGAGGCCGTCATCAACGTCGTCGAGATCACCGACGTGCTCCTCTCGCGGTGGAACGCCATCGGGCGCTGCCGCTGGTGGGATCGGACTGGCCACACCGTGGCCAGCGCGATTGAAGCCGCGAGGCGGTACGCCGTGACGGGAAACGTCCTCCCGCTCCGTCTGTTGCCGCTTCCGCCACCGCGCCCCAACGCGCCACCGAGCCGCCGGGGAGCCCCTGGCATCGTCATCCGCGACGAGCCATGCGCCGCCGGCACTCCCCACCCCGGGGCCGCCTGTTTCTGCGCCAGGAGCCGCAGCCGCGCGCCACCATCAAGGAGGAGCCGCATGTGAAGGAGGAGCCCATCGATGACGACTTGTACAGGCTGCCATCTCCGCTCCGCGACCCGATGGACGGCGACTGCCCTGGCCTCGTCGCTGCCATGGCCCGATCGGTGGCCACGCTGGAGGAGGAGGCGCCGGGCTGGCTGATGATGATGCAGTCCACCGCGGTGGAGGCATCCGGTAGCCGCGGTAGCAGCAGCATGGCCACGACCACCTCGAGCTCTCAAACCGCCCCCTCCTCCAGCCACGCCGGCGCAGGCCCCTCCTTCAGCCACGGCGGCCCCTCCTCCAGCGGCAAAGTCGTCGTGATCGACGACATCGACGCCGACTCTTTCGACTGGAGCGACGACGAGTAGGATAGGGTTTAGGGTTAGGACGGCGGGGCGCCATTTGCTATTTCGTTTAAAGTTTGTAAAATGTTTCTAAATTTGAATGAGAATGCAAATTTGAATGTCGTTGTCAGCGTGCACAAGGTGTTTGCGTATATGTCGTCCGTAACCTGGTCTCCGGTTGGGGGCGCCGCTGTGGAGCATACCCACCAAATTGGCGGTCACAGATCGATCACCCCACAAAGGGGATAATTGGGGAGTGCCGGACACGTATTTTGATGGGTGCTGAATGAAGATGCTCTATTCATATAGGATCTGGGCATGTTTGGTTTGAGCCCAATCAATAGCTGGCGCAGTCGGCGAATGGAGCTGGCGCACAACGTCGTTATCAGGGACGTTGATCTAAGAGCATGGTTAATAATAAAGCCAGCTGCTGGCTATAAGCCATTGCCATGTCACATATAGCTAGCTTATAGTCAGTATGTACAATAGTTGGCTATATGAATGAACTACTTTATCAATATATGGCCCACATAACACTCTCACATAGTGCCTAGGAGCATGTGTTGCAGCTGGCTACTAAACTAGTAGCCCGCTTTGCTTCTCTCTCCTCGTCTCTCTCCTCCACATAAGCAAAAGTATATTATTTAAATCCTTATAGCCTGCTTATGTCACCTTATTGTACTTGCTCTAGGTCGTTGAATAGCAGCAGAAGTGCAGATACACTCTCTCCGTTCTTAAAAGTAAGACGTTTAAATCTTTTGTGTACAGTACAATTGTCACGTACAATTTTTTTCCGAGACAGACACGCAGACTGCGCTCATCCTCTCCCTGTCGCTCTCCCCCCACTCGTGCTCATCGTATCCATGCAGCTCTCTCCCACTCACATGACGCTCTCGCTCTCTCCCCGTTGCCGCGCTCGTTGTCGTCGGCGTTCGCTTCCATCCCGTCATCGGTGCCCTCATCCTCCCGTCCCATGGCCACCTTGCTCCCCACCACCCGCGCATACTCTCAAACCACACAGACCCACTCTCATAGCCGGAGGTCAAAACTCGAATTTTTGTCCGCCGGCGACGGTGCTGCTAGGCGAGGAGGCAGTGTATCTGCGTCTGGTGGCGCTCGATCTGTGTGCGTCGGCGCTTGATCTGCTCTCTGAAGCGGCGCTCGGATTCGTCAGCTTATGCGTCGATGCGCTGGACGCCAGATTGCGCCCACCCCCATCCCTTCTTCGGCACGGTGCTCGGCCACTTCGGGCTCGCCCTGGGACAGCTCGCGCCCAACGGGTGGAGAACCCTGGCCGAGTTCGTCGGCCTCTCTCACTTTGCCGGCATGGCGCCGTGGCTGGCTGTCTTCACGCACCAGCTCTACATCCTCCGCGGCAAGGACGCTGTCGGGCTGCTCTTCCCCCGAAGTACATGAGCTGGAAGGAGGACTGGAGGAGTTCTTCTTCTTGTCATCGCCAGTGCCCTGGCCGTGCCCGTGCCCGGTGGAGCGGGGGGAGCCTTACAAGTCCGCCCCTTTGATCTGTCGCCCACCATCCCAGAGAAGGCCGTGGCGAGGTCCTGCTGCGTGCTCAGTTGATTTCTTGCAGTACAGTATGAACTGCAATTGCTTATGGTATGGACTGATTTCTTAATTGCCTACTGCTTTGCTAGCAATAGTAGTTCTGGTGCTTCCTAGCAGATCAGTAGATTGTGATCTTTCACTCTTGCTTGTGAAATTCAGTTAGCTATTGTTTTGCTTGAACTTGGTACTGTTAGTAGCTTGGGCTTTTCCTGTGCAATTCAGTAGCTTGTGCCTTTTACTGTCAGTAGCTTGTGAACTTTCCCTGAAGATTCATCTGTATGGTTTATACCTCCTCTCCCTTGACATGTCAGTACACATTTGTTAAGAACATGGCTCTGTATGTTTAGGTCTTGCTTTGCAGATCCGCGGTTTCAGCGTAAATGAATGTTCAGAAGTTCTATCACTTTGTTGCTCGTTTTGCTGAATGTTTACTTGGCCTGATACTAGTGGCATCTGAATAATTTTGCTCATTGCCTCTAAATATTGCTTGCACTAAATATTTTTTTGCTTAAATACTCCTTGCTTGGAGTGCACTAGAAAATTAACTTTATTTTCTTTGATCAATAAGTTGGATTAATTTCCAACTTATGACAACACATTCTGAAATGTTACATTTTTTTGCGCCGGACCTGCTGCTGGGCGTGGAGGTGCCGAATCTGAAAGTGCTATGTAACATCCCAAGTCTGAAAAATAGCCATTAGAATGTTTGCTATCTGTTATTTTATGTTTTGCATCATGGCATCATGTTCATTGCATTTTTTTTGCTGTTTTCCTTTGTTTTCCTTTGTTTTCTATTTGAATTTAAAACCAAAATTCAAACCTTTTGTTTCATCCTTGTGATGTTATAATTTCCAAAATGTTATTTCAAATAAAAACAACCAATTGTTTCCATTAATCTAAGGTTCAACTATTTAAATTTGTGGCTTATAATCTTTCACCTATTTAAAATGTTAACTAAAAGGTTATTCAAATCCAATTGCATTGTACAAACAGCACCCAATTGGAAAATTATGAAAATTACCAAAACAATCTAATCTTTTGTTTTCATTTATTCCATGTTTGATCAACTAATAAAATGGTGGTTTTATTTCAATTAAATAATTCCAAATTGCTTCCAAACTCAAATTTCAAATCAACAAACAACATTATTTTCAAATTGTGAAAAATTACCCAAAACAAATGTACTCATTTGTTTCCAAATAAACTCATTGGATTACCATAAATAAAATCTTGTTTTAAATAACCAATTATTAACCAAAATTCATCCAAATTCAAACCAATTTACCAAACAGCAAATAAATTTGAATTTTCAAAAACTTAACTTGTAAAATGGTAGATGTTAAACTAACAAACCCACATGAATTTTCCCTAAATTTTTAAAACTCAAAAACCCATCTTTTGCTTCCATTTTCTTTTGCTACAAAAAAAAAAGCAGAAAAACAAAAAAATGGAAAAAGGAAAAGCAAAGCGCGCGCGCGGCAGCTTACCTCCCGCGCGGCCCAGCCCAACTCACCCCTCCGCGCGGCCCGTACCGGTTCGCCCGTCTTCAACCTGTACGGCGCCGCATCGAAACGTGCCACGGCGGCACTGTATCGACAGCGACGGCCACCAGCGCTCCTGGAGCCCTATAACTACCACCTAGGACCCAGCGCAGCTAGCCCTAACCCTAGGCCCTAGCTACCTACCGGCGCCGCCAAGTTTCCCTCTTCTCGCCGCGATTTTTCCTCCTCTGAACCTCCATCGCCACCACCCGAGCCACCTTCTCTGAACCGGCGAGGATCGCCGTCGGTGGGCTGCGAGTCACCGCTGGCTAAACCCCCGGAACGGACTCACCGCTGCTCCCGCTACGCCCTCGACCTCTCATCATCCCCGGAGACCTGCTGGATGCGCGCCGCCATCGCTGCTTCTGCCGCCGGCGACGACCACATCCACGTCGAGCCTCTGCTCGACTCCACTCGGGAGGTGAGCGCCACCTTGCCCTCCAGATCCCCCTGCCTCCCTGCACACGCATCACCACCCCCCAGCACAACACATCGAGCACGAGCACAACGCACCTCGCCGGCCGCCGTCGTTTTCGCCGTCAGGTTACAGAAAGTTTCCTTCGTCACATAAAATTTCAGAAAACGGCCAACACCTTAACCTCACTGCATCGTGGTATCTGTCAACGAACTGAATTTACCGCAGTGGCAGTGCGATGTTCGCTCAAGCGCTTGGTCGTGGGTTCGAGTCCCCGCAGCGCCAAATTATTTTGGGATTTTTCCCCTGCGCCAGTGGCCCACCAGTCAGCCACCCTGGTGGCCACGCCAGCGCACAGTGACCCTGGGCCCCCCGGCAGTGCCTAGGGTAGGGTTCTGTGCGGTGTAAAACGTTTTCAACCTTTTCTTTTTCAAAACTAAGTCCTATTTCATCACAGATTGGTCCCTGAAACTAAATTGCTAATAACTTTTATTTTATAACTCCAATTAATAAAACTAAAATATGTGCACTGCTCTAAATTAAATTGTCTATCCAATTAATCCATTTGTGTACTGTTTTGAAATTTCCAAATGCAATTTAAATTTGAATTCAAATAATTCAAATGCAATTTTCTAAAATCCATAACTAATTCATTCTTAATCCAAATAATGCAACTAAAATATGTTTTTCATGCTATTTCAAATAAACTTTTCAAATATAAATTTTGTTTCATGTTTTGAATAATTTAAATTGCCTAAATAATTTAAACCTTGTTTAATTCATTTAATTTTGCTAAATTCATAACTTGCTCAAATTTAATTATTCTTGAACATGTAAAATATGTTTTCAAACCAGAAAAACATAACCTTTTCAAATATGAACTTGGTTTAATGTTTTGACCAAATAAAATTTAATTAATATTCCACACTTGAATTAATTCCAATTTAAATCTTGTTTAAATTGTTTAAGTCATAATTAATTCATTGTAAATCCTTTGCTAATAATTGAAACATGTAATCCACCCAAAATGTTTTGCTCTTTTCAAATATAAACTTTGCCATCTGTTTTGATAAGTAAAACTTGATGAAAACAACAACTATTTGTGTAACATCATTAAGTAACCAAAATTTCCAAACTTAATAAATAAATTCTTAACTTGTTAATTATCATTCCAATTGCATCTAATATTGTTACCTTATCGTTTTCATCATGCATGCATCATGCTAATTCACTTACACCCGATAATTAATTGCAGATCATTTGTTTCCACTTTAACTCATGGACTCTTTCCATATGCAATTCAATTGCATATGGGTCCATTTAAATTGTGTTATCTTGTCAAGTAGTTTACTTTGATGCATCCCTTAATTTGACATGCATCATCCCATGTTTGTGCACCTATGCCATGTATTGATTGCCCGTCTTCCTTCCTTGTTTGTTTTTGCTTCTTCTCGATTAGACGACGACGTTGAGACAGACGAGCTTTACGGTACTTCTTCACAGGACTTAGCTCGGTACCAGGCTACTGGGTTTGCAGGCAAGTTATCACTCACATGAACCATCGAGTTCCTTTCCACACTTGTTTCAGATACTATCCTTTGTCTACTTTTGCTAGCCCTATGTATCGTTGCTTGTTCTCCGAACCCATCACATGATATCCTGAACCCTGATATTGCCTCATCTCCCTACCTAAAACCCCTTGCTTGTTGCCTTAGTCTTACCTAGCATGCTTAGGGTTGCTTGTGCTCGAGTCTGTTGTCGGTTACTTCTTTTATCTTACTTATGTTCTTTGGGCTTGGGTTTAATCAATCAACCTGTTAATGCTATGGTTAATAATAACTTGATGATAAGGCACCGAGAGGAGGCCCATTTGTGGTTTTGAGGCCTGCTAGTATCGACCCCTAATTAGGAAAAGAGTCTTGCCTACTGATCCATGATGAGCGCACTACCCGCATGTGGGAAGCGAGTATGGGCGCCCCCCTCAACTTGACTCGATCCGCATCTCGTCCAAATCGCCGCACTTAGTTCGGGCTTTCCATTTCCTGCACGCATATGCAGGTACGAACCCGAGGCCAGGGTGGAGATTTTTGTAGTCGGCATTTAGGGCGGCGTGGTCTTCCAGTGCTATGAAGGTCCCCTTTTCTTCGGGGGCTGGATTAGCCGCGCACGCACAGCACGCGATGCTTTGGGGTTGATGCGAAGAAGGGTTGGGTTGGGTTGTGTTGAGTGCCCCGCTTGGTGGAATGGCCGTTCCATCTGGCGGGTTATTCATACGTGTACGGCTAAATTGGTGTATCCCTGCAGGGTTAAATCTTCTCGAGAAGCCGTGTTTTCCGCGGTTATGGTTGACTTGGTGAAAGTACTGGCTAACAAGTACTCAGAACAAATTTAACTTAACTAAAGTTATTCACCCAACTAATACTAATCTTGACTAGTAATAGCATTATTGACACAATAACTTGATTCATCTTTAATCCAACTGTGTGAGTTATCCTAGGATTGCTTCTTCGGATAAGGGGCGAGATCCAGGATGGGTGTCGAGACATCGTAGTAGTTTTCATAGACGGGGGTGCCATGAGACTACGGTAGAGACGTGGGGTAACGGGATCGCGTGGTGAAAGGTGAACACAGGATTTACCCAGGTTCGGTACGTCGCGACAGTACAACGTGCCTACTCCTGCACTTCTCACTATTCAGGACTAAAGCCTGTAAATCAGGGTTACAATGTGAGGGTGTAGATCTAGCTATTCGACGAGGATGAACTTCTCGACGAGTTGCGTAGAGCTTAAAACTTAGAACCTATCTTTAATCTATCTCCCGTCCGGCTTTATATAATAGCCGGATTAGGGCTTACAGAATAGGAAACCTAGAAGACTACGTTTAACTTGTAACTTGGAAAGCAAGGAATCCGTCTTCTCCTCCAAGCCAGATCACGCGGGCCGTGATCCGGGTTCTTCTAGAATCCGGCATCTGCGCGTCGGACTACTGGGCCGCCCAATGGACCTAAGTCCATTACCACTTAGGCCACCCTGGTAGTCCGGCTCTTTGTCTGCCATCTTCTATACCCCTATTCAGTATATATCCGACAGTAGCCCCCAGGAAGGATCAAAACTCTGATTATCCGTCTTTCATCAAATACATTTTGTCCGGGAAATCTTGATTCAGCAGTCTTGATTCTTTCTACTTTCCTTTTGAAGGAGATGGTAACATAAAACTCGGAACTCTGAAAATCCGGCTTTTCTTCTCGCGATCCTTCGCGGAAAAGGAACTTCTGACGTCAGCGCTTTAATCATGCTGACGCAAGCGACGCTTGGTTTCACGCGGGAAACCCTGCAACGTATCTCTGACAGATTCTCACGGGAAACGAGGAGATAGCCATCATTCCCCCGTCGTTTCATTTCCCGGATTTTCCGGCGAGTGACACGCGTCGAACATCCAACGGTCGAAAGAGCCGTTGGCACGTATCTAAACGGTTTTCCGGCTATAAATAGCCGTCCTCGTCCTCATCGGAAACTTTCCTCACTCCCTCACTGCCCAAGCCATTGCTGCGAACGCGAGCTCGAGAGCAAGCCCTGTCCCGACGCACTCATCTTTGCACGCCGGAACGCACGCACGCCACCAAGGAGATGGCATCTTTGCCGCCCTCGCCGACCCACGCCGCCATCGACGAGCTTCTTGGCGACCTAGATCCACAACTAGGGTCGCCCAAGCGCGCCGGCGGCGAGCCGGAGAAGACTGCGGCCTCCACGGCGGGCGGAGAAAACACTTCCGCCGCCGCGGACGTTGCGGGATCAAGCTCCGCAGCCTTCCCGCCGTTCGCTCCAGAAACGGCGAGGGTCAAGATCCATTCCCGCGGCGACGAACGCTTTGCTACTGAAGCCAACGAAGAAGCATAATTTGTCGGCAACTGGAGTCCGAGTAATACTTCTCTTGTCCTTCTTCGTCGGATGTCAAGGGAAGGATTAATAGCTAAGGGCAAATGGCGGATCTCGAAAGACGAACCCGAGCCCAGGCCAAAAGTCGGAGAACGCGTCCTCCTTACCTCTCATATCGCGAGAGGTATGGGTTTTCCCCCTTCCGCCTTTTTTCTAAACGTCCTTAACTTTTATGGCGTCCAGCCACACAATATTTCTCCGAATTCCATTCTTTACTTAGCTAGCTTCCAAGCCCTTTTCGAAGGATATCTTGGGATAACTCCTGACTTAGATTTCTGGCACTATTGCTTTGAGGTAAAGCATAACACCACAAATGGTGTTTCGCCTATTTGTGGGACCATATCTTTTACCCTCAGAAAGTTTAGGGAGGAATGGTACCCAAAAATAAAAATGCCGAAACCTGATCAATCTTGGCTGGGTTCTTTCTTTTATCACCAAGACATTCCATTCCCGGGCAAGGAAACTGGAGTTCCTCCCTTTGTTAATTCTGCCGCTACTCCTTGCGAGAGCTGGACAGCTAGAGTAATAGAAGATTTGCCCGAAAACCTGATGAGGATAAAACGGCGTATAGCCAAACTTTCTTCCTCTCAACCCGCTTTGATTGGGAAGGATACTGTGGTCTGCTGGTTCGGTCGTCGCGTCCAACCTCTCTCTTTTTGTTCCCGGCTTCTTTGCGAATACCAAGGGCCAGAAGATAGCATGAGGGGAACAGATAAGGCCTATACCAAAAAGGATTTTATAGAGCGACTTCACCAACTGGTTGCCGCCAGTAGTCAAACTGAGGAAAATCTGGCAATTTATCACGTGGAAAATCTGGTTCCCAAGGTATTTAACTTCCCTTGTTTCCGAGTTTCCTTAGATTATCTTCTCTCTCCGATTTTTAACATACTGTTAGCTCTTTCCTAGTTTGACGAACTTGGAGAAAATGATCTTGCTTCTGATGCTGAACTCAACAAATTACATGCCGAGTTTTACAACAATCGGAAGCGCAAAAGGCAATCTGCCATCAAAGAAGAATCTCCTTCTGCAGCTATGGGTATGAAGGGGAGAAAGAAAACACAGATGGACGGAAATTCTCGACCACCTGTTGGAAACGAATCTATTCCCACTCCGGACGATATCCGGATAAAAGAAGAACCATTCGACGAACTCGGATATATTCGTCCGGAGGCTAAGAAGTTTTTTGCTCCTGCGCCTCTGGTTTGCCCTTGGCCACAGAATGGATTAGTTATTCGCAATGAAATCGCATTTTCACCTCGTCAGGTCATACACGATGGCCTTCACCATGTTGGAATTCTTTTCGCAGAGTATGCCAGAGAATTCAACGAGACCTTGGCCGACTTGCGAGAAATGAGCCAGGTAATACTTCTAGCCCCCAAGCATTAAGTTGAAAATCTGAATTCTTCTTAATGTTTCTTCATGTGCTTGTTCAAACTTAAGCATCTGGCTTTCATTTCCATGTTTTAGCATTCCGCAGAGGCCATAAACTTGGAAGTTTGTAAGAAGCTTAGTCTCAAGAGCAGAGAAGTAAAAACCCTTCAATCTGTTATTGAGTCCAAAAGCAACGAACTGGCGTCATCTCAGCGGCAATTATCAAAAGCCACCGGTATATTACTTTCTGCAATTGGCTTTCTCTGGAAAATGATTGCTAGATCTTGTTGTAAACTCAGAATATCTTTCCTTACTTTTCAGCTGCTTTAACCAAAGCCAAGAAGTTAGCGGAAAACGCTGTTTATTTCTCTCGACTTCGTGAGGAAAACTCAAACCTTCGAAAGGAACTTTTGAAAATTCAAGAAGACCTGGAAGCCAGTAATATGGCCCTTGGGATTGCTCAATCCAAGGCTTCTTTACAAGCAGCTGAAGATAAATCGATTATCAATGATTTGGAAAGTATGTTATTCCCACGTATAAAAGAGGGCGACGAAATTGACGCGGTTCTTGGTAAGTTAACTTCTTTTACCAATGTCTTCATGTCATGTTTCTTGTATCTTTTTATCTGATCTTTGCTTTTGTCAAAAAAGCAGGAAATTTTCTAGGAAAATTTCTCGGACTGAAAAGATCCGGGCCTTTGGGGAAGTATGGAACTCGATCAGGAATGCAGGAATGCATCTGATTAATAAATTCCTTCCCACAAGCACTATACAACCTTCGGAAGTTTACAGACTTCCGGGTGCCATCATGGAGATTGCAGAGTCGAAAGAATCAATCCTTCGTTCTGCCGCACGAGGTGGTGCGCGCATGGTACTTGGCCTCATGCGTCTACACTACCCTAATGCTAAATCTTGGCGCGTAGCATCCGGTATTCCTCAAGAATATACAGAAGCACAAAGAAATGCAATGTTTGATGAAGTTAAAGGCCACGCCACCCAGATTGCCTCCATGGTGAATATCTCCATTACTTATCCGGAAGAAGAAGTGCCCGCAGCTCCCGAGAATGATAGTAGTGATGAAACTCGGAAGTTTGAGGGAGTACACTTGACTTGGATGATGGATGTGTACAGGAGTATTTTCTTTTTACAATGTAATTCATATTGTAATGCTTCTGTACCTTTTGCCGAAACAAGAACTCCGCCTTTTACAGCTTTGAATTATTAAATTCCTTGCAAAGCTTTTCGGGTTTGGCTATTCCTTTTGTCTTCTAAGTAATCCGGAAAATGTGTTTTAACTGCCCTTAGTGCTTGAAATGGCTCTAATAGCAGTAAAAATCGTCATGCCGAGTAACTGAGGACGAACCAAGCAGTTTTGAAACTCGGATACATGGATTATGCTATAGGTATTTTTACTAACTAGTGCCAGTAACCCAACACATCCATAATCAGATAACACTTAGAGAATATCAAGGAACTATTTTGAAACTTGGGCACGCAGGCACAATCCGAGTCTCCTTTAACCTTTGCCAGGCCGAATCATTCAGCTTTTAAACACCGAGCACGCAGGCACAATTCAGGTTAACATTGAGTATTTTGTAGGATCATTGGGAAATAGATGAAGATGAAATCATGTTTTGTACTGTAACGAACTTGTGAAAACATGGATATCAAAAAATTCCGACTTCTTTATTTCATGATCTCAAAAGATGTTTACATAGATATTGAACTAAGTATAGAAGGGACGTAACTGCTGGATGCTCCAAGGTCTTTTTGTCTCTCCTAGCTCATCATCTATTTTTCTCTTTCTTTTGCGATTCGGCTTTTCTGGATCATCTTCCGTATCTCGAATATCGACAAGATAATATGATCCATTCTTCATGGCTTTACTTATGACAAATGGTCCTTCCCAAACTGGGGCTAATTTGTGTTTCCTTTGCTGCACCAGTCTCAGCACTAGGTCACCTTCTTTAAAAGAACGATGCCTAATTTTCCGACTATGGTAGCGTCGCAAACCCTGCTGGTAAATGGCGGATCTTTGAAGCACAAGCTCTCGCTCTTCTTCTAAGAGATCGACGTCATCCTGTCGTGCTTCTTCGGCATCTGAATCATCGAAATCTTGCACTCTTGGGCTGTCATGTATCATGTCCGTTGGGAGGATAGCTTCCGCCCCGTAGACTAAGAAAAACGGGGTTTGCCCAGTTGATCTATTTGGCGTCGTTCGAATACTCCAGAGTACGGACGGTAATTCCTCTACCCATGCTCCAGCTGCTCTATGGAGAGGAGATTCGAGTCTTGGGCGTATTACTTGCAGGATTGAACTGTTCATTCTTTCAACCTGCCCATTGGATTGCGGGTGCGCCACAGATGCGAGATCTAAGCGGATCCCTGTTTGTTGGCAATATTTTGCCAACTCTCAAATGGAGAAATTTGTTCCGTTGTCAGTTATTATGCTGTGTGGGACGCCATATCTCATTACTAAATCAATGATGAAATTTCTGGCGGTTGCACCGTCCAGCTTTTTGATGGGTTTAGCCTCCATCCATTTGGTATACTTATCTACCGCTACGAGTAGATGTGTAAGTCCACCTCTTGCAGTTTTGAACGGTCCCATCATATCTAGCCCCCAGACCGCGAACGGCCATGTGATGGGGATAGTTTTTAGTGCTTGGGCCGGCAAATTGGTCTGCTTGGCGTAATATTGACATCCTTCGCACGTATTAACTATGCGCTCGGCGTCTGTTTTGGCTGTTAGCCAGAAAAACCCAGCACGGAATGCTTTTTTGACTATGCTTTTCGACTGAGCATGATGTCCGTAATCTCCGGCATGGATTTCTTCCAGTATTTCTCTTCCTTCTTCTGGTGAAATACACCGTTGAAAAATTCCGGAAGTACTGCGTTTGTACAAGCAATCGTCAATTACAACATATCCTTTGCATCGACGCTGTATTTGCCTTTGCAAGACTTCGTCTGCTCCTTCCGGGTACTTCTGATTGACTAAGAAGTTTAAGTATGGAATTGTCCAATCCGGTTTAACGAGCATGACTTCAATTTCTTCAGATGCCAGAGGGTAATCAACGTCTCCACCTTTTATTGACGGCTCATGCAGATGCTGGACAAATACCCCTGGTGGTAAAGTTTTTACTCTCTCTGATCCCATGCGGGCTAACGCATCCGCGTTCCAGTTTTCCTCCCTTTTTATGTGAAGGACCTCGAACCCGAAAAAACAGATGGCGAACTCGTCCACCGTTCTCCGATATTCGGCCATTATAGGGCTTTTGGCGTCCCAGGTTTGGTTGAGCTGATGCTGTACCAAATCCGAGTCTCCATAGCACAAAATGCGTTTTACCCCTATTTCTTTTGCAATATGCAAGCCATGAAGCAGAGCTTCGTATTCTGCCACGTTATTACTGGCGTTAAAGTGTATTTGCAATACGTATTCCATTGTGTCTCCCTTAGGAGATTTTAGGACTACGCCAGCCCCAACTCCTTCCTTCATCTTGGATCCGTCAAAGTGCATGATCCAGTACTCGGACTCTGGCATCGGTGTTTTTTCCATTGCTTCTGTCCAGTCGGCGACAAAATCTGCCAAAACTTGGGATTTTATTGCCGTCCTTAGCTGGTACTTAATGTCGAAAGCTGCCAGCTCGATGCCCCATTTGGCTACCCGGCCGGTTGCCTCCGCATTGTTTATAATATCCCCTAGTGGTGCTTTACATACCACTGTTATGGAATGCCCTTGGAAGTAATGACGTAATTTTCTAGATGCAAAAAATACGCCATATGCCAGTTTCTGATAGTGCGGGTACCTTTGTTTGGATTCGGAGAAAACTTCGCTTATGTAATATACCGGATGTTGGTATGGTATGCTTTGCTCTTCCCTTGTCCGTTCCACAACGATCACCGCGCTAATAACCCGGTTTGTAGCCGTAAGGTATAATAACATGGGTTCTTCGTCTTTTGGAGAAGCCAAAATGGGAGCTTTCATCAAGGTTTCCTTCAACTGGGCTAGTGCTGCATCAGCCTCTTCTGTCCACTCGAACTTGTCGGATTTCTTCAGCAGTTTGTAGAGTGGTAAGGCTTTATCCCCCAGCCGACTAATAAATCTGCTGACGGCTGCAGCAGAACCCGTCAATCTTTGGACATCTTTTACGCACGTAGGTTTTGAGATGTTCAAGATTGCCTTGATCTTTTCCGGGTTAACTTCTATTCCTCTATGAGAAACGATGAAACCCAGAAGTTTTCCTGAGGGAACCCCGAATACGCACTTAGATGGATTCAACTTCATCTGGTAAGTGCGTAAGTTTTCGAAAGTTTCTCGCAAATCCTCAAGGAGTGTATCTTTTTCCTTGGTTACGACGGTGATATCGTCCACATAAACATGGACGTTTTTGCCAATCTGACTATGCAAACAGCGTTGCATGCAATGCTGGTAGGTTGCACCTGCGTTCTTCAGGCCAAAAGGCATGGTTACGTAGTAATACGTCCCGTACGGGGTTATAAAAGAAGTCTTGATTTGATCTTCCTTTTTCATGCGTATTTGGTGGTACCCGGAGTATGCATCCAAAAAGCATAAAAGCTCGGAGCCTGCAGTGGCATCTATTATTTGATCGATTCGCGGCAATGCAAACCTATCTTTCGGACATAACTTGTTCAATCCTGTGTAATCTATACACATTCTGAGGGCAGTTGTGTCTTTCTTCGGTACTAATACCGGATTTGCGGACCAATCAGTATGGATTACTTCCTTAATGAAATCTGCTGCTAAAAGCCGGATAATTTCCTTGCCAATAGCCTTCCGTCTTCTTCCGTCAAATCGACGGAGACCTTGTTTGACGGGTTTTGATCCCGGAATAACCTTGAGTTGGTGCTCAGCAAGTTCCCTGGGTACGCCTGGCATGTCAGCTGGACACCAGGCAAAAATATCCCAGTTCTCACGGTGGAACTTGATGAGCTCGCCTTCCTATTTGTCAGTCATCCCAGTCCCTACGACGACAAATTTTGTCGGGTCTTTGGGATCTAGGATTACCTGTCTTGTGTTCTCGGACGCCTTGAAGCTGTCTGTTGGCTTCCGAGTTTCTTTTCCTGCCGGCATTTCTTTCGGCGATACCTCCTTGGCTAACTCCTTCAGTTCTTCCTTTGCTATAACTCTCTGAGCGCAAAGGGCGTTTTGCTTCTCCAACTCGTTTGCCAGCTTGAAATCACCGGCAATGGTGATTACTCCTCCTTTGGGTCCTGGCATCTTCAGCTTGTTGTAGATATAACAAGATCTTGCCATGAATTTGGCGAAAGCCGGACGTCCGAGTATTGCGTGATACACGCTTTCGAACGACACTACTTCGAAGGATACGTTTTCCTGCCGGAAGTGATCTTTATCTCCGAAGGTGACATCTAGGGAAATTTCTCCTAGGGACCGTGCTTGCCTGCCAGGAACAATGCCATGGAAGCGTATATTGCTGTAGTTGAGCTGGGACTCGGAGATCTTCAAGTGCTTCAGTGTATCCAGGTACATTATATTAATGCTGGATCCTCCGTCCATCAGCAGTCTTCTTAGCCTCGTGTTCTGAACAATAGGGCTTACAACAAGAGCTTGAGTGCCGGGTTCAGGGATATTTCCAGGATGATCAGACTGATCCCAGATTATTGGTGTGTTGGAGTATTTCAAGAATTTCGGAGTCGCAGGGATAACCGCGTTTATTTCCCGAAGTGTTCTTTTGGCCACCTTTGCTGATGGAGTTGCTAAGAAAGTTAGCATTGCTTCTCCGTCAACTCTCGGAAATTTGGGCTCGCCTTTTCGCTGTTGTTCCTGGATTTTGTCATCAGTGTCCGATTCACTGTCTTCTTTGTCAGCTTCTGGCTTTTGTTTGGCAGGTTTCCTCTTGGAACCCTTCCCCTTATTTCCGGATCCTGCATTGCCTTTCATATGCTTATTTAGCCGGCATTGCGCATTTGTATGGGTAGGTTTCCCAAATTGCGAGTGGTGGACACAGGGCTCCGACTTAATTCTCTCCCATTCTTTGGGAGTATAATTGATTGGATCTGGGCTGCGACCTTTCCACTTATTCCTCTTTTCTCCTCCAAAGGTTATGTTGACCTCTTTGGGCTTTGTCGTTGATTCCGGAGTTCCTTTTTTGTCAGAGCGAGGGGTTTTCTTGGCAAGTATTAGTGTATCAATATTGCCTCCTCTTGCTCTGATGTCATCTTCGGCTGCAGCGTGTTCATTGGCGGTTGTAAGCATAGATCCGAGATCTTTGTGCTGTTTGGAACCAACCATGAACGGTACAAGTCCGGGTTTTAGGCCATTGACGAAAGCATGCATTGCTTGTACGTCAGTTACTCCAGAACAGCTATTCTTCATTGCCGTCCATCTGGAGATGAAATCCACGTATGGTTCATCCTCAAATTGAGTGCAACGGTTGAGTTGGTTGATGCTGTTCGGGCGTTTGTACGTTCCCCGAAAATGCTGAGTGAATACTCTAGCCATATCATCCCAACTGTCGACAGTTCTTGATGGTAATCCATTGATCCAATCTCTGGCTCCGTCTAGCAACATTAGGGGAAGAAACTTGACAGCTTCTAGGTCTGTCCCATTGTTGATCTGGACGGCTGTATAGTAGTCTGAGAGCCAGGTATCCGGGTTTGTGCTGCCGGTATATTTTTGGTAGGTTGGACCAACTTTGGCGAAGCCAGAATGCAGGGTTATCCTTCGGATCCTGTCAGTGAAACACTTAGGACCAAAGTATAGATCATCCTTTTCTGCTCTATCAATGTGCGCAGAATATCTTCCGGCTGAATGGACAGAAGGGGATCTGCTCCTTTCTTTTCCATTGTTGCGCGGGCGCGCTTTTCCGGGGTTATTTCTATCTCTTCCGTTGTCACGCCCTTTTGGATTAGGCGGAGTTCTGCTCCTGTGCCTTTCCTTATCCTTGGGCGGTGTCCGAGATCTTTCACGTCTGTGAGGTGTATCATATCTTCCAGCTTTCTCGGCTGGGTTTCTCGGAGGTGGCATTATTTTGCCGTCATTCCGGTGTTTGTCTTCCCGATCATGTGGTTTATATCCATCTTTCGGGAGATGAGGTCCGGTCCTAGACGCTGCATCTCGGTTGTCGGGGTTTTTCTTGTCTTTTCTCGGATCCTCTTTTTTATTATCTGAATCTCCGGGTTCTTCCGGTCCAGGTGCTCCAACAGCGCAAGTAGCTGTTTTGCATAGGGCGGAATTATCATGCAGCCTCCCTGATCGCTCTTGGCCCCGCTGTTGTTGTTGCAATGCTTTTCCTAAGAAAGCATACACCCCTTGAAGTTTTTCCCCGTTGGAGTACAGATCGTTGTTGAGGATGGCGAATGCTGCTTCCGCGTTTTCTGCTGCGGTTTTGTATATTGGTTCGCCCCTGGCATCTTTGCCGTTTACCCGCTTTTGCCAAGATGGGTTATGGAACCTTTCTTTTGGCGGCAGTTCTTCCGGTTTTGCAATTCCGGGTAACCTTGTAGGTTTGATGGCAGATCTATTCTTTCTCTCGTACTCCTCTATTTCTTCCTTCATGATTTTGATATCATGTTGGGTTTGTTGGAGGTGTTCCCGATATCTGAGTAGACGCTGCTGTTGCCGTTGGAAAGCTTGTCTCCTGGCTTCCAGCATCTCAGGGGGTTCGCTTGGTCCTACTGGCGTTTGCAATAGTTCTTGCTTTTCCTGTTCTGTCATTGGCACAACAGGGATTTCCTTTTTCTTCTCCGCAGGCTTTTCTCCGCTTGCTTCTCCTATTTCCGGGCTTTCTTCAGCTGTATACGCTAGTTTTTTCTTCCGGAGTTTCTTAGCGGACTTGTGCCTTTTCTTGGAAGAGGGAGGTTTTTTGACAGGTTCTTCTTCTGTCGTCTCCTTGACATTGGGGAATACCGGAGAGGTTTCTCCTTCTTCTCTCTCTTCCTCTGGCGGAGGGGTTTTGGGGCTTTCCTGGCTGCCGGCGTCCGTGACTTCAGCTGGTTTTGCCATTAGCACTTCATGGAAACCCTCTTGAAGAGATTTTACCTTCCTTTCGAAGGCATCCTCATCTTCATCTTCGGAATCGAATTTGTCCGATCCGGTGTCCGACTCCAATCTCGCCTCAATGGCGGCTAGCACGGACTCGGCTTCCGAGTTTATCGTCGCGCTGGCGGATGTCGGATCTTCCGTCTGAGTGACGGGTAATGGTTCTTCCGTTTCTGTGACGGGTGTATTGTTGTCTGCCTCTTGCACGGGATTTCCATCATCCGTGTTTTCAGCGACTTCAGATTGCACCATGCCGATAAAGTGTGAGTCACTTTTTTGTCGGCGATCTGAGCAAAATCCGGCATCATAGTCGTCTTCGACTGGGTATAGGGCGGGTGGGAAATACTTGCTTCCACCGCAAAACCCCATTGCCTCTGCGGTTAATCCGATAAAGATGTTAGCAGATCCAATCGGTAATACGCAGGCACTTACCAGGTGGTTTTGCGCCGGTATGTAGGATCCATTGTCGAGGAAGCGCCCGACGTCGTCGTCGAATTCCAAGCTTCCGACAGTGATTGATCTTCCAATTCCGCCGAGTATCCCAGATCGGAATTTCACGCCTGACGTCGTTTGCCCCACGGTGGGCGCCAACTGTCGAGACATCGTAGTAGTTTTCATAGACGGGGGTGCCATGAGACTACGGTAGAGACGTGGGGTAACGGGATCGCGTGGTGAAAGGTGAACACAGGATTTACCCAGGTTCGGTACGTCGTGACAGTACGACGTGCCTACTCCTGCACTTCTCACTATTCAGGACTAAAGCCTGTAAATCAGGGTTACAATGTGAGGGTGTAGATCTAGCTATTCGACAAGGATGAACTTCTCGACGAGTTGCGTAGAGCTTAAAACTTAGAACCTATCTTTAATCTATCTCCCGTCCGGCTTTATATAATAGCCGGATTAGGGGTTACAGAATAGGAAACCTAGAAGACTACGTTTAACTTGTAACTTGGAAAGCAAGGAATCCGTCTTCTCCTCCAAGCCAGATCACGCGGGCCGTGATCCGGGTTCTTCTAGAATCCGGCTTCTGCGCGTCGGACTACTGGGCCGCCCAATGGACCTAAGCCCATTACCACTTAGGCCACCCTGGTAGTCCGGCTCTTTGTCTGCCATCTTCTATACCCCTATTCAGTATATATCCGACAATGGGTTTGATTGAAGTTATCTTTCAGTTGGTTACAATACTCGATCTTATCTTCTATCTGTTAGCCGGAGCTTGTAGTATCTCTGTAGTTGGTTAGAGCAGCCCGCTGCAGCTTTTATATTACCTATCTCTTCCGTTGATCCCAAGCATCCGTGCTTGTGTTGACGGGTAACTCTTTGGTGAAGTGTGAGTCTTGCTTGCCATTACTTAAATGTACTGACCCCGTTGGGGCTGTGGTTTACGCAGACTACGACTATGGCTACGATGATCACCAGGATGGCTACTTCGTGGAGTTCGACGAGACTGCAGACGAGTAGATAGCGGACCCGGTCAGGATCCGAAGACTACGTGGATGGGCTTCGCTTTCTCTTATTTCTCGGCTTCTTAAGCCTATTTGGATTTTGTCTGTACTCAGACGGTTGATTGCTTCCGCTGTGATGTAATGAATGCCATGTTGGGACAAGTGTCCTCTAAATGATTGTATTTGCTATTCTCTGGCTTAGTGAAGGCCATTTGCAACTTTATTTCAATCTTTTGTGTCTTAGGGATGTGTTGTGGTATCATTCCGTTTAACGTTGTTGACGTACCATGCGTGATTGATATGAAGTACGTCGACAGTAGTGCCTGTGATCTCTAGTGGATAGTTTACATCGACGATGGAATAGCAGAGCTTGTGTTGTCGCGCATAAGCGCTGGCCTACTAGGAAGCTAGGATGTGGGAGCAGGTATGCCCCATAATCCAAGCATCTGCTATCCAGTTCGGCCCGATGAGTATCCCCTAGAAGTCAGGGTGCGACATGCTACTGCTACGTTTACTGGGAGTATTTTCTTGTGTGTGCTTGGATATAGTTTGAGTTAGTAGTATACCTACTCCAGCATCAACTGTATAGTCTAGGCTTGTGCTGTAGTGCAAGATAGCAATCTGCTTGTTTTCTCAATATGCACAAGCATTAGTGTCCTGAAACTTGAAGTGCTTGTTTCCTGAAACTCTTTGTATGAACTGAACATCTATATGAATAGAATAGGAAACTTTATCAAAAAATTAAGAGGCCAATAATATACCGAATTCATCTTAAGTGTTCTAATCCTACCTTGATAGTGTTATTTAGCTCAAGGTCTGCCTCTTGGCTGGTTACTTATTGTTTGGTTCAATAGCATAAAGCAACACAACAGCAGTCAACAGATGTTGCACAAGTGCCAATGCTTGTTTATAAAGATGTTAGCTTACTGAAACATGTTGAATTATTTACTGAAACTTGTTGACTGAAGCAGTCGGAGTACATACAGAAAGACTGAATGCTTGCTTGTATTGAAGATTCCTATTGCTATGTTGCTGTAATAATTCTCTATTGCTGTATAACTCCTGTGAAACTGAATTATCTGGAGTACATTTGATTGCTTGATCTGTAGATTTGCTTAAAATTTTAACTGAAATATTTTAAATTGTACCCCTTGCTTGCTTATTTTCTTGCTTGATCTTCGCTTCTCTATTCTTTTGCTTGCACTACTTGCAGTGATCTTAAGTTATACTCCAACTGATGCAAGATTTTTTTCTTATTTGCCTATTGTTTCCTTATTTATTTGCCTACTGTCAGTGCCTACAGTAGGCTTCCTACCAAAGAAAAATCGATTGAGCAGTGTAATGCTTAAATAAACTTCTTAAAAATAATAACAGTAGCAGTACCAAATGCTTGCCAATATATTCTGTGAGTATGAGTATGTCTTGGCCACATGAATTACAGCAAGTGCTTGCTTGCTACTGTTTCTGGTTATTTTTCTTTTCTTGAGAGGACCTCTACTCTCTAGTCATGAACTTGTCTCGGTAAAATTATATGGATGCTTACTGGGAGTAGGAAACTAGCACATGATCTCAACTAAATCTCAGCAAGAAAATCAATAGCCTAACTAGATGAGCACATGCTTTCTGGGAATATTTCCTTGCAGCAAGAATATCAACATAAACTTCATTAGGTACTTCTTGCTTGCACTAGTTGCTCCAGAAACTTCATTAGGTAAACTAGCACATGAAGTTCTATGTTCAAGTGATGCTTCTCTAGTTTCCACTGTCAAGTTGCCACGTTCTCAGGTGATGCTGTTCTGATTGTTCAGGTGATGTTGCTGTCCTGCAGGTTTCCACGTTTTGGGAGCAGCGGTTGGCCATGATCGAGCAGATGAACTCAGGCGGAGGAACAAGATCTGGGGGCAGCAGTTGGCCACGATCTAGCGGAGGAACTCGACCTTGGCGGGCTGGCTGGCGACGCGCAGCTGGAGGAGATCCCGGGGAGGCGCGGCTGGAGGAGAGCCTTGGCGCGGCTTGAGGAGATCTCGGCGAGGCACGGCAGAGGAGAGGCTCGGCGCTGTGCTCGAGGACATCCCGGCGAGGCGCAGCTGGAGGAGAGCCCGGCGCGGCTGGAGGATATCCCCGACGAGGCGCGGGCGGAGGAGACCCCTGGTGAGGCGCGGCCGGAGGAGAGCCTTGCGGCTGGAGATCTCGGTCGCGATAGCTGTGTGTCGTTTTTGAAATTTCGTTTCCAGATCTTCGTGGGATCGCTGCGTTCCGACAAGGGTAGATAGGTCAATTTGAACCGTTTTTGAGTTTGTCGGAAAACTCCCCAGCGTCTTTACTTTGCGGTACAGAGGGAGTATGTTCTAAAAGGTAGCTACGTGAGGTTCTACTTCCTCAAGGATATATATCGAACCCAGTGGGGAAGCCCACAAAATTAAGCATTGGGTTCATCTATGTTAATATGCATGATCAAACTGAGTGGTATAAGGTGCTAAATAGCTATTTAGCCTGAATTAGAGCAAATCCATTGGGTTCATCTGAACCCAACTACTATATGCTGGCTCCGCCACTGATCGAACCTGATACGTAGTGACAATCAGCTCGATAGTTTTTGTGTCTTAACTTTGCAACTATGTTGCAATTTCCCATGGAATAGATCCAAGTAAGATTTTTGTGTTTCTTCTTGGAGTTATAGTAGTTCTTGAAAGCCTCCACGCATTTAATCTGAAACCATGTGAGTAAAGTTAGGCCGATCCGAGACATGGGCTAGTTTACAACACTTGGGGGGGATTCAGAGCTCCCCAATTTTTTTTCTGCAACACCAAATAGGGATAGGCCATCTGCTGCAGGTTTTTGGCCAGCTGCTGTATTTTGCATCATTTATTGGAGATGCTCCTGTGATCTACAGAATTGCTTTCTCGGGATACATATTGAAATTTAATTTGAACAACCTGTAGCTAGTTGCTTTCTCGGGATACTATTGTTGTTGCCATTTCGTTGTTGCCATCTGATGAATTCTCATTTTGTTGTTGCCATAGTAGCCAAGTTAAATAGTTGAGATCTGATGAATACAGTCTTTGGAGGATTTGTTATCAGAATTTTATGTCAGAGCTTCCTGTTACTCGAAGCAATTATTTTCTCGGGTTTCTTTCTGTACAATTATTGGATGGTGAAGTATGGGTTTATTACTTGCTTATTGTCGGATGTCGTTTGGTATTCTGAAATTGATCTACTGATTTTATTCTCTATATCTAGGAGTTTATCTCTCTGAATTTATCTACTCGATTTGTCTACATTTGCAAGATTGCTATTTAGCTCTGTTACTAGGAGTACTTGATCTGCCAGTGTATCCTTCTTTTACTTCATCAAGTTTCATGTGGTATCCTTCTTTTACTTCATCAAGTTTCATGTGTTAAAAAATGTTTCCTGCCTAGGATCATCATCATTCATGTAATCCAAGTGCTTCCCATTCTGCTCACAGCAAAGAAGTTGTTAGTGTTTTTATTTTTATTTTTCTAACATATCTGAGTATGCTTGTCATTTATCCCACTCGAAGTTTTTAGTGTTTTTCTTTTTATTCTTTTAACATATCCGAGCATGCTTGTCATTTATCTCACCTGAAGTTGTTAGTGTTTTTTCTTTTTACTGTTCTTACATGTATATGTGGATAATGTACACTTGTAAATCATTCCTGGCTTTCTGCAGGTAGCCTCAGCCTCTGCTGACGATAGAGGCCATTCAGGCCAGTTGAAAAAAGCTCTAGCCGATGTGTATTTTCCTTTATGCTTAGATATAACTTGCACTTGGATTTGCTGACATTCATGGAGCATTATCTATCAGGGAAATAGTGTCATGGTTTTAACATTTGTCGTCCTGATTTGCACTTAAAGGTATACAAGGAAAATGCTTCCTTGCTTTGGTAAATGTCTTCTGTTTTTGAGGTTTTTGGAAGTGTCCAAATTACTTGTAACACCATGCTATCTGAAACGCGTGTATCTTATCATCAAAATTTAGTGCTAGTATGTGTGGTATAGTACATGATCTCTTTTACGGTGATTGGGACGGTACTCGTCCAGTTCCGTCGAGTATATTTTTTATTAGCCGTTGATTATAACATGATTTATTATAGCCTTTCATTAAATCACGATGAAGTCTCCCTTTTTTCTCATTCTTTTTTGGGAACTAGTAATCTTGCAGGCGCAATGCGCGTCTCAACTGTTAAATGCATGGCAAATATATTAATGTTAAGCTAAAGGGAAATTGCATAGATCTGCAAAGCTCGTGCCTTTCAATGGCCGGTCAACAACACATAAATATCTATATCAATGCCTCAAGATTTCACGAATATATTACATCATCAAATAGATAGTTAGCTAAGCGTTCTACTTCAAAATATAGGATAGTGTATTGCACGTTACAGTTTACTCTACATTTCGATACCTGAACATGTACTCATCTACAAAAATACAACTGTAATATGCCTTCTCAGGATTCTACTCAGCTTTACTATGAGCCTACAGAAAACAAAACTTGATAAAATTAGTCCGTATACAAAACTTCAAGTTGGCATAAAAAATATTAAAGGCTTCATCATGCTTTAAAGGTTGGCTAATTCTTGTGGTCGTCAGCAAATAATTTATCCATAATTTTTAATTGGTTTCTGTTGTGTTGGCGTCCAATATTTACTCCAAATGAGACATGATAAAAAAGTTAATCCATACAAACCATGTATCAAAATAGTTGGCTCACCACCAATAAGCAATAAGCACCGAAAAGTGATGGTGGATCTATTTCCCTTATCGTGAGTTTGGAGATGCATACACTCAAGATCTCTATTTTCTGGAACCGTTACTGCATCACCACGCTTCTCCAAACTATGCATTCTCTTTATCGTGTACATTCTTCTCAACCTCACCTATCCATTTTCCACTATGTTTCGCTATATAGTGGCAAATTACATCTCAATCTGAAGAATAGAAGTTGTAAGGTCAAGAAAACATACTATCGATGTGCTCAAAGCACCATAACTATTCAGTGCCTTTACAAATCTTGAGTATCTAATCAAAATGTCCTGAAGAAAAAAAATCTAATAAAAAACAAATCTTGATTAGAACAAAGAAAAAAAATGATATCGCCGTATGACCACGGGGTCGATAAATCAAATCGCCCGTGCTATCTCGTCCGTATACTGTTTGCAATTCAGAAAATGACAGAGCATTTGCCAGACTCCTTAGGGCATCTCCAGTCGTTCGGCCCCCCCAGGTTTCAGATTGGCGCTTTTTAGCGATAGCGCCGCCCCGCACCAAAACCGGGGGGGGGGGGGGGGGGGGGCGATTTCACCGGCCGTCCGGCGGCCCAGAAAAGAAAGAACCGATATCATTTGAAAGTTCATCTTCCCGCCCCAAAAAATAGAGCCCTAGTTCGGCGATCGGCAGCCATGGTTTCGGGCGATCATATTACAAAAAACGCCACAGGTGGGCGATCAAATATAGTCCAGATCGAATCACACAGACCGGCGCGCGCGGCGTGGGCAAACGTAGGCGATCAGGCAGACGCGTCGGCCGGTGTCGGAGCAGGCGGCGAGCTTGGCGCAACATCCAGGTCGATGACGGCGTCGGAGCGGTCAGCAGGCGCGGCATCCTTGTCGACGACGGGAGCGTCATTCTCCAGGTCGACGACGGGCTGGGCATCCTTGTCGACGGCGGTCGCGGCATCCTCCTGGTCGGCGTGCGGGCTTGTCGGCGCGGTGGTGTAGCTGGCGCCACCAGACGATGTCGGGGCCGGGGGCGTGGTGATGTCGGTCAGGATGAGGTTGCACTGCGCCAGGAACCAAGCTCTCACCTCGGGGGTCATCGCGGTCGGGTCGCCGCCCGTGAGGAAGGCGAGATCGTTGTTCCTCTTTTTCGCCGCGGTGCCAGTCCGGAGGAGGTCGATCTTGACCTGCGAGTTGGCCATGAGCGCCGCCCATCGCTGTTTGGAGACCTCCTCCCTCTTGCCGGCCTGGACCTGGGCGTCGGCGATGCAGGTCTCGATGGACGCCTGGAGCTTTGCCGCTGCGGGCGCGCCGTCCCTAGCCAGCTTGGCTTTCTTGTGTCCCATCGGCGGACGCCCTACGGACGCGCACGCAACCACCGCGTCGGGAACGTACTCCTTGCCCTTGCCGATCGACCGCCGCACCTCCGCCCACTTCTCGCACTTCTCGATGAGGACGAAGACGTGGAGGAACTTGAAGTCGGAGCCCTCGTCGTTCTTGTACGCCTCGAGCATCCGGATGATCTCCATCTCGCGGTTGGCGCCACTCAGCGGCCTCGCCGAGATCTCCTCCTGGATGCCGTGCCACTTGTTGCACGACGCCTTGATGTTGGCCCAATGGTTCGCCATGGCCTTCTGGCCGCGGTCGGCGACGCATGGGGCGTAGTAGGGATCGATCATGCGGCGCTCGTCGTACGCCGTCTTCACCCGCTTCCAGTAGTTGTCGACGTGCTGGTTCGCGCCGACGATCGGGTCCATGCTCACCGTCTTCCATGCCTCGACGAGGAGAGCGTCCTCCCTGTTCAGCCACTTGATGCGAGGCTCGGCGGGGGGCAGGGGCACCTTGGGTTCCTTGCGTGGACGACCAGGACCACGGCGCTTCCGGCCTTCGCCGGCCGGATCTGTCCCCTCTGGCACCACGGGTGTCTCGTCCACATCGTCGTCTTCGCCCTGCTCCTCCGTCGCCTGCGTGCCGGAGCCACCTTCGCCGTAGTCGCCACCGCCCTGCGTGAAGAACTCCCTGTTGTTCTCGAGGAAGCCCGGGCTCGCCGCCGCCGCCATCGAGCCGGACGCGATGATCTCCTCCATGTAGCTGTCCTGGGGCTGAAGCCCGGCGAGAATCGCACATCGGTGGGATGGGAAAGCTGCGTAGCCCGGCGCGGCACCATACATCATCGGCGGGTGGTAGTGGAAGGTGAGGTTGGGGTTGAAACCTTCCAGGGAATCGCCTTCGGCGAACCACGCTGGCGGCGGGTGCGGTGACATGCGTGGCGACGGCGACTGCTTCCAGCCGGCGAACCGGGGGCCGAAAGGGCTCTTCTTCTTGGCGAGCGGCGCCGCGGCCGGCGTAGGTGGCTCGTCCGGCGCGGCATCCTCCTCCTCGTCCTCCAGGTCGTCTTCCTCGGCGGCGGCCTGCTCCTCCGCCTGCAGCTGCGCCATCAGCTGCCTCTGCCGCTGCGCCGCCTCCCTCCCCGGGCGCTTGATGTTCGCCGTTTCCAGGCGCGACCTCTCGGCGATCGACTCCTTGTTCGACATGCCGGGCGGCCGCTCCTTCTGTGCTCTCGGCTTGCGCGGTTTCTTGGCCGGTTCAGAGGCCGCGGGAATGGAAACGGCGGTGGCGGCGGCGCGGGGTCCTGTAAATCGGGCGGGAGCCATAGCGTCTAGATCTCGGGAGTGGGGGGAAATGGCGGGAATGGACCGGGGGAGAGGTACATGTGGGGGAAAGTGGAGGGAAGCGCCGAAAAGAGAGAGGGAAATCGTCTTCCGTCGCTGACAGGCGTGGCCCACGCGCGCATTTCGCCCCCCAAAGCCGAACCCAGCGTGCTGGGTTCGGCGGCGCCAAACGGCGCGAAAAACGGCGGAAAGCGGCGCTAAATCGATTCCTGGGGGGGGGGGGCGAAACGGCGCGAAACGGCGCGAAATACGCCGCTTGGGGGGCTCTGGGGGGCGGTTGGAGATGCCCTTACCTTGACGATCAGATACTTGTCAAGCAAAAAGAAAATGCAGTTAGTAGACATATCAGACTCCTGACACACCGGCTCATCGTAGCATCACGTGTACAGTTTCACAGCTCTGATACACATATGCCACCAATAACAGTGATTATAGGTACTACTCTCGGAGCACATTGTACCTTTTTTTCTTTTTTGCATCACCGGTGCCATCCAAGTGAGGATAATGTTTCATAGCATTTTTTACTTTCTGAACAGACGGTAGGTGCAGAACGGACGGTCCTCCCGCCGGGCATTTGGGCGGCGACCTCGCGTCGGGCAGGGCGGCACAGGCAGTGCTTCAGCATCGGTGGCGTCCTGTCGCGTAGTGGGTGCAGCAGTCCGGCGACGGCGCCATCCTCGCGCCGGGCAGTCGGTGGCGGCCCTCACGTAGGGCAGGGCGGCAAAGGCAGTGCGTCAGCGTCGTCGACGTCGTGTCGTGCAGCGGGGCGCAGCAGTGCGGCCACGACTCCATCCTCGCATCGGTCGGTCGGTGGTGGCCCTCACGTAGGACGGCAGGGTGGTGCATGAAGTGCGGCGACGGGCTTGTGCTCTGGTCGTGGGCGGTTTCCTCACACGACCGTAAAGATCACCATCGGCTTTGCAGGTTCAGGTTGTCCGTAGGTGAGGGACATGCAACGCCAGTCAGGAAGCTTCTGCAAGGGCGCAGTTTGCCGGCTCCACCCAGTGCTCCTTCAAGTTGATCATCTGGAAAGCTTGGGCTCCACCAAAGTGTCGTTTCTTCGCCTGGCTGGCGGTCCAGAACAGGCTTTGGACGTCTGATAGGCTGGCGGTGAGGGGCTGGCCGCATCAGCCCCTATGCAAACTTTGCAACCAACTGCCAGAGACTGCCATGCACCTTCTTTTCGAGTGTCGCTTTGCCAAGCGTATATGGTCGGCTGCCGCCGTCTGGCTGTCCGCTGCAAGCCTTGTTCCTTGCATTGGCTCTGACCGCCCGACGGTGTTGCACTACTGGCAGGGCGCCTCCCGCACGCCTTGCAACTCCCCCAAGGGGCTTAAGTCTGCTATCATCTTGATCTCGTGGGAAATCTGGAAAGAGCGCAACGCAAGGGTTTTCAACAATAGGTTTTCCACGCCTGCGGCCCTCACTCAGAAGATCAAGGACGAGTGCAAGAACTGGATGTTCGCCGGTGCTAAGGACCTTTCCGAGATTATGGGGACCTAATCAGTTGTAGTTTCCTCTTTTTTACTTTCAGGCTTAGACCTTGTTTGCTTCTCCTATATCAATATAAACGGCAAATCTTTTGCCCTTTTGCTTAAAAAAAAGGAAGCTTCTGCATCAGATTCGGCAACCAGGCACCACCTTCTTCCCTTCCAGTCATACACGTTGAACGCCATCAGCGATACACTCATACACGTTGAGCGTACGCGAGGTCCTCTTTTCCAACTGAAGTGCGGACCGAACAGCCGCATCGTCTGAGGCCCGCCGCCGTACCGTAGATGCGGATGCCGCCGCCGCCAGTAGTGGACTCCAAGGATGCGATCATGGCGGTGGAGTGTAGGGGCCGAGGCTGAACCAGGCGCACGCGCTGGTCCTCATAGCCATAGCGGCGGCAGATAGAAAGCACGATGGGGAAGGATGGCTGTATGGGAGGAGAGCGGGGATCGCGATCGTGATTAGGTGGTTTTCTGATTGTGCTATACGTGATTAGGGGCAGTTATTTCGAGGACTTGTTTTGACGTGCACATCATCCATCATTGGAACGACGTGGGACGTTAGATTTCATCTTATGAACGGCCCAAATTACTCGGATCTGACACACTCGCTCTTTTTATATTAGTGGTGATGAAATCTACAGTTACTGTGTCTTCCAAATCAAAGATAAAAAAGATCCCATATTCATCCTAATCGATCGCCGCCAATTCGGATCACGCGACCAGGGCAGCCGTCGCCGACGCCGCAGTTCCTCCCTCCGCTCACAAGGTCTGCAGCAAGGGGCAGCAGCACGCCCACCTCCCCCCTAGGCACGCGGCGAGTGGACTGCAGAAGCCCATATGGCGCCTGTTGGGGATTGAGGCGGTTTGAGGGTCGACTATAGGAGTGCGGATTTACCACATGTGGGTTGGTCCCCCGGTACTATCGCCACCGTTGATTTCTGTAAGATTGGTGCGGGAGTCAACTGTCAAGTCTCCAGGCAAGTTTTGCAAAAACGTCCCTCAGTAATAATCTAAGTAACCTGCAGTCCACTCCCTGGACGAATAACCCCTATCCAAACCCTAACTTCCCGTGCCCTGACCCCTTTCCTCTTCCCCACTTCTCCTTTTTGGCGGCGCGCCAAATCCGGCCGTGCTGCATCGGCCTCTAGCTCGCCACCCCTCCCTGCTCTGCTTGGCCGTGCTGCATCGACCCTCGTCTCCATCTCCTCCAGATCCCGGCGGCCGGAGCTGCACGCGCGTGCAGGCCGCGCGGGTCGCCTCCCCGTCGCGCCCGGATGCGCTCCTCCACCGCCGCCTGGTCTCTCCGAGACCCTCGTCTCCATCTCCTCCAGATCCCGGCGGCCGGAGCTGCACACGCGTTCAGGCCGCGCGGGTCGCCTCCCCGTCGCCTCCCGGCCTCCTCCACCGCCCCTGCAGCGCCCCCGCCCCCATCGACCTCGCCGCGCCTCCGAGGACGGGGAGCTCGGGCGGCTCCTCTCCCGCCTCCTCCGATGGCTCCTCCGCCGCCCCTGCTTGTCCTCGTCGAGCTCCCGTCGCCCGCGGAGCTCCCGCCGCCCCTACTTGTCCTCAACGCCCCGCGGTCGTTGTCGGGCTGGAGGGGGGCGCCCAGAGGTTGAGGTCGAGCTCACGGTGTGATTCTAGTATTGAAGTTCCAGGAACGAAATTGTTGATCTTTTTTTCGATTTTCTTACTAGTTTCCTTGAAGTTAGCTTAAAGATTTATTGTATGGACGCCCAGATCTGGTTCTGTGAATCTTCTGTGAGTTCTCTATGGTGCTAGATCTGGTTTTATTCATGATCTATTCATATATGAATTTGAAAACTAACATGCTTATATATTATTTGATTTGATAACTTTCTGTTGAATCTAGTATGAATACGGTGTGATTCTAGTATGAATCAGTTCTTGTGCAAGTATGTTTGTTTAATCTTGCTCCTAAATTTTGTATGGATCTGGTTTGGTTGAACATTGTTGAATTGGGTATAAACTGTGGATGTATATTCTTTAAATCTCAAATGAATATTCCGATTTTTGTATGATACGTATGTGTATCTTCTGTGAATCTTTGTGATTACCATAATAATCAATCTGATACGAAACATCAGAGAAAATATTCTGTAAAAAATATATTTTTGAGTTGAAATTATGTAGGAGTTGGAGAATTTTTTTTAGGTTAACAATCTCTGGTTAAGAAAAAATTGAGGATGTTTTAATATTCTCGAAAGTAAAATGTTTGAAAGAAATATTCTGTTATTTTTTTTGGAGTATGTATGAAACTGCATGCAAGTATTCTGTGGAACATGTTGAATTTCCTGGAAAAATATATTCTGTGGAACATGTTGAATATTTCTGTGAAAATTTCTTACATGAAAAAATGTATAGAACTTATATGAATTTTCATTAATATCCATGGTTAAATAATTCTGTGAAAAAATTGAAGTCAAACTTGTTGAATATTGAAAATATTTCAACATGTTTGGGTGGGAATTATCTGTGGAAAAAACTGGGAGAAAAAAATAGTCAAAAGAATGACAACAGGAGGTGTGTTATCAACTCGAGTTACTTGATAAAAGCGAGAAAGATAGGGTGCGTTTTGCAAATTTACATTGTCATGTGGGAGGGTTATCTTGCAAAAAAAACTGCAGCACGAATCTCCAACAAATAGGCCAAATGAACGCTGTAGATAGTACGGGGGGTCCAACCTACGTGTGGTTATGCATTTCCGTCGACTATAGGGCAGCGCAGTTCACGCCCTAAGCCAACTGCAGCTGCTGCCGCTGCCCCTGCTGCGGATTAGGGAATCAGCTGGCGCCATCAATCTAACAAGGATCATCATCGGGGTCGTCGAGGCCTCCACTTGCTCGCCATCAAGGAGTTCCAGTGCACAGGTTAGTGTTTTCGTTGTTTGCATACGATCACAGCAACACGCCGGCGGTAATATGCCGTTCAATTTTCCGACCAAATCCAGTTTGACTTTCTGTCGTAGATCGTCCAACATCGTCCTAGTTTTCCGTCCGCCATAGTCGACCAGTGTGCGTACGTGGACTGAACTCTGTCGCTGCTGCCTGCCCCCTGAACGACACTAACGCATCCACCTGCAGTACAAACCAACGCCCCTCCAAGCACACACCCGCAACCTGATTAGCTTCATTGTGGCAACAGGATTAGTTTTTGAGCCTCCAAGCACGAGTAGCTCGAGGTGTTGTGCTAATAGCTAGCTTCAGTTTTTGAGCGATGAATGACTGCTCGGAGATGAGAGGATGAGAAGTTGCGGTTACTGTAGAGTAACAGACTCGATGCAATATAACGACGTGGTAGCTAAGTTTTTGAAGCATGGACGTTCAGGCTCATTCGATTTTGAGTAGGCGCGGAACTTTATGGGTCTTATACAACTTCTTTTATTCACTGCAAAACAACATGTTTTCTTTACATTGACGTACATAGATACTGCTCTTACAGGGGCTACTCGTGCATAGGTGTTCATCGCATGGTAAAAAAAGGAGAAAACTCGGCAATGCATTACATGGTGCTTAAGATGGCTGGTACTTCAGTCTTGGCTAGATAATATGTGGGAATACACTTAGTTTTACATCATTCTTCCTGCAGAAAAAGAGTTGATCAAACTACTGTTTTTTCATTGTACAACAATATGACTGTAATGTATGCTTGTGAGCTCCCTATATTCTTGCCATAATTTCCTGAGCTTGTTGGTTTCTGCTCCCTATTCCTCTCGCTCTCTGTATCTGCAGTATACCAAAGCTCTTATCAGCCTACCTCGGTAATCAAGCTCGGTAACATTTTGTGTGAACACTAATTGTGCATAAATGAGCATGAATACTCTATTCTGAGAATACCACATAAATTCGGACACAACAAAAGAGCGTATCCAAGATAGCAGCATCATAAGTTTGGCGAATATGCCATGAATTATGAGAACTCTTCACCAACAATCAAGCATCTTAAAACAAATAGGATAGCAAAGCAAGAGAATAAAGAAAACAAGGTAATGGATCTTAATTAAATCAATTGCATTAATTTTCAGACAGAAAACGATCATTTATTCAATTTTCAAAAAATCATTAATATTGGACACGCTGCATTCTGGAATCAAAGTACTGCATTTTTGTTCTAATTTACTCGGCTCACTACTTTTACTGAAATGCAGTCTATGTTGCTTACTTCAGATATTGTGTACATTAGGCACAATGATGCTCTCCTTGCATACCAAACTGCTATTGTCTTCAGATTATTCTTATTTAAAACCAAATTATTATTGGCATGGGTTTGTTCATGGTTGGCATAGCTAGCGACACATTCAGTGATTATGTGATGAAAATGTAGTATGAACTCTCGCTAGTTTAGAAAAGCACATTATTAGTGCTAGTTGACAACTTTTCTTCAGAGATATTCTGGCATTGCTAGAGCTGTAGAGAAGAGTACTCCCAAGACGAAATACATGGGACAGCGGTGCATGAACTGAACTCTACAAGAGTTCAGTGGCTTGTCTGTTACCAGCTATAATTGGCCAGGGCCAGAGCGTTGTTCTCCTCGAGCTCAGCAGCAGCATAGCTCACCCATGGGGAGATCATATCGCTTGTTGAGGGCATATGTCTAACATATCGTTCAGATTATATCTCGAGATTATGGACAGAGCAGACCAGGTTTTAATTCAAAGATTTCTGTCCTAAGGCGTCGGCTAGAGTGCTACGGCTAGCTGAACCTACTGACCATATCAGAGCATCTAATGTTCAGACTAGAAAAACTTAATCCAGCACAAGCATATATCTCACGATTTGTCTGAGGCAATGAGCTAGCAAGGACACGGACATTTACTAATTATCCAGCAGTTTTGCACCTCTTACCTGAATTATATACTCCTATAAAGGATGGATGAGCCAGGAGGCTCCTCCTTCGTCCGCCCTTGACTCTCCCGAGCTCCCACGTGTCTGCTTGCTGTTGGCTCCCGAGCGGACGCGTGTACGTCCCGATGTGCACGTTACTTTGCAACTTGGCCGTTGGATCTCGGTGGAAAGTGGAAACCTAGACACGCAATGAAACCCTAGAAGCCAATCGCCGCCCGCGTCTCTCCTCCCCCAATCCCCTCCCGCTTCTCTTCCTGGCTCCCACTACATCGACGGCTGGCGGCGCAGAGCAGGGAGAAACCACAGAAGTCGTGCTGCCCCCACGATGTCTCACTCGTCGGCGCAACGCAAGTGTGGCCAGCCGCCACTTGCGCGGCCTCGCGCGACTGGTGGACGGCCGCGCGCACGGCGGGTGGAAGATGGTCGCGTCCAGGCCGCTATCAACACCTTCCGGCGCCACTACGCGGCCTCCAGCGCCGTCAGCTGTGGTAGGCGGAGGCATCCCAGGCAGCGCAACGGTGGGAGGCGGCGGGATCCCGGACGGCGCACCGCTCAGAGGCGAACGCGGCGTCGACCGATCTCCTTTCTCCAGCAGAGTGGCCGACGTGACGGAAATGAGGAGTGCGCGAGCATGAGGCACGACGGCAGCGCGCTCACGTCCGACCCCCTCACTGCGTACCCATTCCTCCGGGCCTCGTGCGACCACGGGGTCTTGACGATGATGCCTTAGGTATCCATCTACGTCCTACACCTCTGATTTTATCTCTCTCCCATCTCACTTCCTCTCTCCATCTCAGCCATCGGCAGCAAAAAACACGGCAGGTCAACCGACAATGGTGGAATCCCGTCGCCGGCGTGTCTTTGGCTGCGATTTGAAGGTTTTCAGACTGTCGTCCTCCTAGAACGAACCTCCTTCATGTCCTACGCATCTCAAGCAAGGTATGTGCAGGCTCTCTACTACATCTCTTATGTTTTGTGTCTGGATCTAAAAATATCAGTCTAGCTGTAATTTGGTGTGCTATGAACACTTGCACAGATTGCACTTTACAGAGGGGTGTGCAAATGTTAGCCTAATAACTTTGTCCTTTTCATTACGTATGCAATATTATTATTTTTATCTCAAAACGTCGTTGAGATGGTGCAGGCATATTGATTATGGGATATTTATCTCATTCATGCACAGTAGGGAGGCAAGATAATGGTTATAGTGTTTTTTCCTTGATCCTCCATTTACAAAGCATATATTCAATTGTCATGTCTGCAAAACCTTTCTGCTAGCATTATGCAACACTATGCCACAAAAATATGTTCTGTCTTTTCTTGTAGCATGTAGAGAATAATATCACTAGCTCTTGTTTGCTGCTGTCAGGTTACACTTAAAAATCTGGAGCAGGTTCAGTACCACTAGAAGGTGCTGCCTGCATTGGCTAATGCAATTGACGATTTTCAGAATCCACGGGTGCAGGCAAGTGTTCCAATGTTACCATTAAGTTCAATTAGCTGATCTCACAACATACAACTCTAGAAATTCTTATTTTAATCATGGCGAGTTTTAAATTGTTTTGAGGCTGCATATCTAGCCCTTAGGTTTGGTTTGCCTCCATGTCACCTACCTGTCTTCCGTCGGCTGAAACTTTGATATTCTTTTGCAGGGAGAGGAATAACTTGGTTTACGTATGTCCTTTCTCGCATAGTACCGAGTTTTCAGATCTAAAAATTGAAATATTTGGTATTACTTCCCTTTATTATTTTCTTGCTATACCGCATCTCTAATATCTGTTTTTAGGACAAATAGTAAGGCATGTTTCCTTGCAGTAGCAACTGGATCTATATATTTTGATTGGTCCGAGTTAAAAGTTATGTATGTCATATCAAGTTGTAACCAGGATGAAGCTTCCCATCTTTATAGTTTATAAGGTCCCTTTTTGTCCTCGTCTAGAAATTGGGAAGTAGAAATAAAAGGATTACCTATTGAAAAAGGAAGATTATTTGTAACTTATGTAAAGCCAAAGTTGATAAGCATCATTCTACTTTTTTGGGATCTCATGTTCAGCCCATTGCCTTCATATCAATACTAAGAGTGTCTAAAAAATATCTTTGAATTTATCTTCAAGGTGTTCTCTCAATCCAACCGACTATAAATAGAACAATTTATAGACTTCTTGTGAGTTGCCTTTGTTCTTTTATTTAATTTTATGTTTTACATCAGACAACACATGCAAAATGTGCCCTTCTGGATATCTTTATAGAATTTTTACGCTTTTATTCATCGATGATAGCCTACTCCATCACTGATTCAATCCGACCTGGGACTGACTTCTATTCTGATTTATGGGAACTGTCTAGCTCAATGCACTTCTTTTTAAAATCATTCCGTATCTACATAACCTATCTCCACAACTTCAGGTTTAAGCATGTGGTTTGAGAAGCATTTGTTTGAATCACAGATCTATAAATATCCATAGTTCTGTGGTCTCGCTCTTTAGACTGTGTGTTCCAATGAATTAGATCCATTAATAAAATTTTGCGATGGCTGACTTATTTGGAAGTCAAATCTATAGGGTAATGCATTCCTACGATATTCCAGCCGTTCTTAATGACACACTTTGTTTTCAAGAATCTAGAGGTCTTCTTGAAGCTTGGTTGGAATGAACATTCACATTTTTCTGTTTGGCTAGAGGTAAATCCTAAACCTATTGATTTTCATGTCTCAGAATTCTTATCTGCTATAATATTTCCAGTTCCTTGCTCTCTTATTTAGTTTCTACTCCGCCTGTTCAGATGGATTTCTCCCTTGGTGGAGCACGTAGGGAGCACGTAGGGATTTCTCCCTTGGTGATTTGACATTTTTCTGTTTGTCTAGATGGATTTCTCTCTTATTTAATTTCTACTCCGCCTCTTATTTAATTTCTACTCCGTCTGGGCAGTATATCGGTCCTGGTTCGTCTCTAGCTGCTGTCATTTGCTCCTAGAACATCCTATTGTGATAAATCATGTGCAGGTGCAGTACATAAGTATAATCTTGCATACATAGATGCTATGTACATCATGGTAATTAGTTTGTGTCTGTTCTTGTGTAAATCATGCAAAAAGAATAGTTTGGTAAATTTCTGCTTGACGATTTTCTCAAATCAATGTGTGTGTATATGTGTTGTGTGATGCTCCTGTTAGGTAATCCAGTGGTCATACTACAAGATTTCCTCAAATCAGTGTGTATGAATGATTTATCCCTTGGTGGAGCACGTAGGGAGCAGTAGGCATACACTGGCGAAGGAGCCTGAACTGGTGTAAAAAACTAACTTCATAATCTGCTATGTTCTTGTAGGAGCCTGATGCGAGGCGACATCGAGCAGTTCGCGAGACGCACATGCCGGAACAGGCTGCCGGAGAGCGCCATGACCATGGGCGCAGCTTGCGGGGAGACGGCTGAATCAAGCTACGACAGGCTTGCCTGATGCCAAGGTAAGGTTCCCTCCATCCTTCTGACGCTACTCTCTCTGGTCTGAAATATTGATCAACCGAATGGTGCAGATATGGAATTTTCAGGATATAGATCACGACAAGTATTTTTTTTTTGTACAACTGAAAGAGGCCAATGGTAGCTATAATTTGACAGGTTATTCAGGATGATGTATTGTCTAAGACGATTAAAGCTATAATGTGACAAGTTTTTTTTTACAGCTGAAAGAGGCCAATCTTGTAGTCTGCTTCTTGGAGCCCCGCTCTATGGTTCAGTGATGATTAATCATTTTGTCGGCTTTTCTTTATTTCAAGCTCTACAGTCATTCGTAGCTTCGATTGAACCCCACTTATTAGGTATTTACCTACTTCAAATTGCACGCTTATTAACTTCGTTTTAGAGCATCAGTGTCAGTCTGTCTTTAGAATTGCGGTTCTCTTGTTGCTCGATTTGAGAGAAAGAATATTTGTTAGTGATCGGTGATCAAATGCTGAATACTTTGGAGCTACTCATGTTTAGGATTTTGGAACTAATTTGATGTGTTATTCTAGAAGAATTTTTGACAGTCCTTCAGGAGGCTAGACCTTTTCATTCCCCTGTTTTCTCAAGACTATGAAATGACATGCTATATTAATTTGTTCTGACTGATGCTAACGGTTAGGCAACCTTTTCCGTTCATATCCATGCTGATGAGCGACAGTAAACTCATAATGTATTGGTCATGGCCTTTCATTGGCCAGGGGCCCGAGATTTCCTTCTCAGTTGGCGGTGCGGATAGGGAGATGCAGATGTGGCCGCGCCGGGAGGGAGAGCTGCTGGTGGAGCGAGAAGAGCCCCTCCTGGGGTTGCTAGAGCTGCAGCGACGGTGGCGGAGAGGAAGCGACATGGAGGGGTCAAAGAGGGTGGGGCCTTCCCCATAGCTACCACATCTAAAGATCCTCCCTCATCCCTTCCACCTCTCTGCGTGAGCTCGTCTTTCTTATTTTCTTTCTCCCTATTGTAATTTACTCACCTGTAATTTCTGAAGGCACATGTCCTAGATAAAAAAATCGAGACCTAAGAAAAAAAATTCATACAGACTATTACAAAGGAATCCATAACAGACGACTCATTAGAGTTTAGTCACGCTGCAATGATATTTCACTAAATTTTCTATTTTCAAAATAGCTTCTGAATGTGTGCATTTCATCAATCTGGAAGGTTTTGCTGTACAACAAAGGAACCATGTAAAAGACATAGCATGCTTTACTTTGGAAGTACTTTCTTTAGATGAATGGTAAGGATTCTATTGTGACTGCACTTCATAAGGGGCACTACAATATCAGCACGCCTGCTTCTTGTTAGTAGGCACAAACCGGTAGCTACACATTGAGGAGCACTACAATATCATCTTGGTTCATCAACTCCATGTACTGTTGAAACGTTGTTGCTATTTACGGTAAAACCTTTTTTTTTTTGCCAGAGCAATCAACTTTAGCAGTTTCGAAAACATATTGTATTATGATTATGAAGTACAATTTTTTAATTGTATGTCACTACTTTGCGCACCTTATTATACTGGGATTATGATGTTGCAATGTAGCTGTTTTAAGAATCTTGGACTGTGTATTGATGGGAACATATAATGGCAAATGCAGAATTCAATACATTTATCATTTGTTGTCCGATAGACGAACAGAGTATGGATGGTAGAATAAGGAACTGGTAGTTTTTGTTAGATTTGCACAAGAACATGCTCAATTAATTGAGGCTAGATTTCTATTGATTATGCGCCAATGTCACACCACTGTTTGAATACATTTATGTAGATTGCCGTTTCTCAGACACCATGGTTCATGATTGCTATATAATGTGAAGGTTTTGCATGTTTTTGTTTTGCATAGGCGCGCAGCGGCTCGCTATGGTGTCTCTGTTGAGAAGCAAAATAAGAAGGTCGAGTTCATGCTTTTTTCTAGACAAGCTATATTCAGATGCACCACATCCAGGTGAACAAACTCCAGCCATGGTGAGTTCATTCCCTCAAGCTCTCGCTCATCTAGGTGATTCCTTTTACTATTAACATGACACTATCTTATTTGCCATAAACTGAATGCACCTTATTCTAAAGTACCAATTCATGTAGTAGTTTCCTTTTAGTAATGATGTTGCAGTGGAACTCAAATTTTGCAAGACGTTGTTGCTTCCAAAGTTGGATTATAATTTGAAGCGTACTTATTTTTCTGAGGTCATATCCTGAAGCTACACTTATAGACATACTCGCCCGTTCATCTAGATTTACTACATCACAAAACTTTGGTACATATGAGGGTAAGTAAATCAGGACCCGACCTTCTAAAACACTTCACCAAGGGATAGCTAGCTCCTATTTCTTAAAACTAGACATTGGTCAGGACACAAACAAATCATTGTATGTTTCTATTTTAGCTAATTAAACTTCAATGACAATTTTTCCCTGTATGTTAATACCAACATTTACGCAAAAAACTGTGGTGGCAGATGTGTATTGCTATCTTAGGTATATTGTACTACTAATCTTGGTATGTTATTTTGGGAAGAAAATGAGACGAAAGCTTTGAAATAATTCTTCTTCAAACATCTGTTGTCTTCCTTATGTTGTGAGTTTTCATGTTGTTTCCCTACTTAACTGCTATTTAGGCAAAGGCAACCTCGGTCAGTAGATATATTTCTGGAAGTGATAATATTTCTATTTGAGGCGTAACTCTGGTGTTTGTAACACATTTATCAAGTTCTACCGTTTTTGAGTTACGAATACCGCCTATTTATTAATTGTTATGGTGGAGGCGGTATTCACTTGTGTGCAGCATCCAAACCTATTACTTTCATTCTCCATATATGTGTGATAGGTAGTATACAACATATTTATTTAATCGGTGTCTAAGTTCTGATTGCAGTCCTTTCAACCCAATTTTTTCTCCGGTATGTATTGCAACGCTGTGTTAATAGAATTCCTTTGTTTCTTGATAGATGAAGCAAATCTGGGAGGAACTTGGTCCTAAAATAAAGGAGTGGCTTAGATAAAGCAGGAGTGGTGGCTTCCATTTTAAGCTGCGTGCCAGCTGCTTGAAAAAAATCGCCTTGAGGTCTTCTTTAAACTTGAAATCTCTGCTTTGTTATTTAAAAATATATGTTACTTACATATATGTGATTTTTCTGAATTGCAGAGCTCGAAGCTCTTTCTGCAGCAATGACATCAGATTCCAAGTCTGGTAGAAATCTTATTGGAAATTGCCGTTTAGCGAAAAGATGAGTGTTCTGTGTTCTTGGTTGCCTGATGCTGGAATCAAATTTTCAATACCCACACGTAAAGATCAGTTTCCTGGATTTGAGGAGACCCTTTGTTTTCAACTCAGAAGTTCAAAAAGGTACTGATGTATCATTAGTTGTATAGTATAATTATATGTTATTTCATCAACGGTGGTCAAGGAATCTAACTACTGTTAATCTTATAGGAAGGGGATGCCAAACGGGATAGCATATATTTTTTGATCGTGGATTGTCTAAAAGGGATGTAAAATGCGAGGAGTGAATGGATCTTATTTGCAGCTCCCGTAGGTATCAGATCAAGTGTACCTTTATGTCACAGTTATTGATACTGGTACAATTCTTAATTATCGCATGTAAACGAATCTTTCATTACACTGCAAATCTTCACTCACATGATTGTATCATTTTTTCTTGAACTTATCACTTTATCAGGGTACCACTGAACAACTATAGTCTGTTTCGAACTGATGTTTTTTTCGTGTATGTTTGTGCTTTCTGTTTTTAGACTTTGAAGCATCGCATATATTCAAATCATTGTTTTCTTTTCCTTTCACACTTGAAATTTCTGCATATGCTATTGGTTATTATCTATTTTTTCTGTTGACCGATACCCTTTCTTGCACAAGCAAGTAAGTCGCGCTTTCTCCTTTCCTAATTGGCCGTTCACGCTTTCAGGCAAGGCCATTGCTATGGAGCAGGGATATCAAACAGGTGGTCTACTCTGCTTTAGGAACTGACAACGACTACGATGAAATGGAGAGGATGATGCTCACGACCACCCTGTGCACGAGGACATCATTCCATTCCCGACCTGAGACGCTGCTGGTAGAAACACCACCAATCTATTGCCATATTATAAACTATATACTGATGATATGCAGGCATCTGACATCCCCTCTCGGGTACTGAAGCTGCTAAGGGGACGACGAAGCGATCCACCGGGCAAGGTGACAGCCCTGCACGGGATCCTCCTCCGACGGGCCTGACGAGGAGGTGGCGACCCCGGGGTCGAACAACATGCAGTATAAACCTGAATCTGGCGCCGATGGGTGTGCAGGACTACTACGACGACGTGCTGTAGCAATGCATCATAGAGCAGAACGCTGAGGGTGAGTACTGGATCCGGTCCTCGAGCTTCGACCAAGGATGGAGATCCGGTAGCTTTTTGATTTGACGATTGATTAGTGTTGCTTGATTGGCTGGAATATGTTGGTGGAGGCTTGAGTTGCTCATGTAGAGATGGTGTCAGATGTAGCCTGATTTAGGAGTTTTTTTTTGCAGCATCAATTATTTTCTAATCTTGCTATTGCCTTTGGGGCTCCTACAAAACCATCTATGATTACGAAATTATGAATGAAATGGTTATGTGCTGCATCAAAGATGGGGATCATCTCGGTATTCTTTTGCTTCTATAGCTTCTTCAACCTATCTTGCTATTATCCTCGGATGGTAAGTTCCCAAATAGGTATTATTTCTCTAGGACAACTCTTTTCAATTTTGTATGACGGTAATATCTGGTTTAATTAATAATTCTTTTCTTATGAAATAAAATTACAGCAAAAATCTACTATTTGCGCCAGTGGCGCAACGGGTCATCTAGTACCTCAAAGGCTAAAGAACTTAGAGCACAAAAAGAGCTACATAAACAATTCCCAGGAATACGTAAGCCCCATGAATACTAAAATTGTAGGTAACACGATCATCCTTAATCCTCTCACCTTCGAATCTAAACCAAACAAGAACTAGCCTGGCAACTAGACTAACGGGAATGATATCGCTATGCCTCCGGCCCCAAGCACAACACGTACCGTTGAAGACGATGGCCCTCACAGCCACTGGCGGAGCTAGAGCATATGGCACCGGGGTTCCTAGGGGTCCCAAGTGGAAAAAAAATCATATTTTCCGGGGTGCACATGTGGTAAAAAACCACTGTCTTACAAAGAAAAAATAATTTTACCGGTGTCCTGTGCACCCGGTTAGCTCTATGTAGCTCCGCCACTGCTCACAGCCAGCTCTCCACAGCAGGAGCAGCTCGACGATGACGCGAGAATTTGGCAGCCTGGCCTTGCAACCTCACTGCCACGCCACGGCGGCTGCCTCGATTGGACGTACCCTAGAGCCGGCACCCGGATCCATGGCGCCGCCCTAAAAGACACGCGGGACACAGCCGCATCCATGATGCCGGTCAACTCCCCCCCCCCCCCCCCCCCCCCACACCACACACCCCCATCCGTCCTCCCGACGACTCCTCGCTCGCGCCCGAACCAGTAGCAGGACCTGAGAAGCGGCCACCCATATCAAACACAAACACGACTAATTACGTGCCACTTGCTTCTTACTACCACGTGGTATCAGATACGTACAGCTAGGTTGGGATCGATGATGATCGCACGCTCCGTCCCTGACCTGCTCCCCCTCACTAGAGTTCAACCACGGAATGCAACCGCTAGCTTCGATCAGTCGGTCTGCCGGTTTGCGGACGAAATCAAAAGATATCGCTGTCATTTCCGTGGACTGAGAGTTACCTTCGTGGCTGTGCGACACTTTGCTCGGTAATCAAGCCCGGCAGCGCAATCATTGCGAAGGTCTCTTGCCTTGCTGCCTTCTTTTTCTTCCCCTACAGGATACACTCTTTACCTATAGCTCCGAACAATGGCCAAAAAAAAAAACTATAGAGAGAGAGACATGAACAAAAACTTGGAACAAAATCTGGGAACAAACTTAGGAACAAAACCTGCACAAAGATAGGTACATAAACTCTATAGAGAAACAAAATTCAGAAAAAGGTAGGAACAAAGACAATAAGAAAAATGCTAGGACATGGGGAACAAAAGTTCGGAATAAAGGCAGGAACAAAAACAAGAATAAAAAGCTACAACGAGATAGGAACAAAACCTTGAAACAAAATCTGAGAACAAAGTTAGGAACAAAAACCTCCATAGAGATAGGATCGCAAACTCTATAGAGAGAGGAACAAAATTCAGAAAAAATATAGGAACAAAGACACGAACAAAAAATCTCGAACATTAGAACAAAAGCTCGAAACAAAGGCAGGAACAGAGACATGAACAAAAAACTACATAGAGACATGAACAAAAGATTGGACAAAATATGGGAACAAAGTTAGGAACAAAAACCTCCACGGAGATAGGAACACAAACTATATAAAGAGATTTTTTTTTTAGAATAAGGTAGAAACAAAGACAGGAAAAAAATCTCGAACCTGGGAACAAAAGTTTGGAACAAAGGCAGGAACAAAAAGTTCTAGAGAGATGGGAACAAAGGTTTGGAACAAAAACTGAGTACAAAGTTAGGAACAAACCCTACATAGATATAGGAACAAAAACTCTATATAGAGAGGAACAAATTTCAGAAAAAAGGTAGGAACAAAGACATGAACAAAAAAGTTCGGACATTAGAACAAAAGCTTGAAAGAAAGGCAGGAACAAAAGCCAGAAACAAAAGGCTATAGTAAGGTAGGAAAAAAAATGTTTGGAGAAAAATCTGGATAAAGTTAGGAACAAAACCTCCTTAGAGATAGAATCACAAACTATAAAGAGAGGAACACAATTCCGAAAAAGGTAGAAACAAAGACAAGAACAAACAAATCTCGGACATGGGAACAAAAGCTTGGAACAAAGGTAGGAACAAAAAGTTCTAGAGAGATAGAAATAAAATCTTAAAACGAAATATGGGTACAAAGTTAGGAACAAACCCTCCATAAAGATAAGAACAAAAACTCTATATAAAAAGCAACATAATTTGGAAAAAGAAATATGAACAAACACATGGAAAAAAAAGCTCGGACATGAGAACAAAAGCTCGGAACAAAGGCAGAAACAAAAGACACGCACAAAAAGCTATAGTGAGATAGGAACAAAATGTTTGGAACAAAATACGGAAACAAACTTTATAGAGGGAGGAATAAAATTTAGTGTCCGAGGATAGTAGAAAAAAACTTTACTTCTCGAGGGAACAAATTAAATTTGGTTAAACTGGGGCAAAACTTTACCAACCATGGATAAAAAATAACGAGAATAATACCAGGGGAACAAAATTTGTGAATAAAAGATACAACTACAAATATGAAATGAATTTTAGCGCTCTCAATGAATAATCATATCTACTTGTGGACAAGAAAATTTCTACTAACGAGAATATATCAAACCTATATGCGCAAATAAATCACAACAAAGGATTGGAAAAAAAAATAGATGGAAGGAAAACAGAATTAACCGAAATAAGGAAAAAACATGTAAATAAAGAAAAAATAAAAGAACGAAAAAATAAAAAAATATGAGAAAAGGAAAGAAATAAAAATAAATCAAAGAAGAAAACATATAATTCGCAGCAACATGCATGTGTAGCATACATTTTTTTAAAGCTATGTGTAGTGCATGTGCACATTGATTCTTTTTTTTAAGAATGGTATGTACAAGCTTGATGTTCTTTCCTTTTCCCAAATAGTATCCAACAATGCTAGACTTACGGGCTGGTTTGGCTTACGGAGGTGTTACGGACAGATGTGGGCTGATGTGAGTGGTTGAGATTTTTTCCCTTGCTTGAAAACTGGGGCCAGTTAGTGTTTGCACCTCTGAATGCTATGCCACGTCGGGAGCCCGTAAGATATTTCCGTAGATGTTTCCATGTAGGTGTAGCATTATATGTGGCCATGGGCCATTCCGTACTTGGTCCGGACCTAAAAAAGCCCATGGTAGAAAACTAAGACCTAGAGTGTTTGCACCTCTGAATGCTATGCCACGTCGGGAGCCCGTAAGATATTTCCGTAGATGTTTCCATGTAGGTGTAGCATTATATGTGGCCATGGGCCATTTCGTACTTGGTCCGGACCTAAAAAAGCCCATGGTAGAAAACTAAGACCTAGGCCCTACTAACGGGCCTAGTTTTCAAGCCCAGTCCCTCCCAAACCATACCAAAGGCCTAGGGCCGTGAGCTGGGCCTCGTCCTTAAAATCCCAATATGCCAAGTCCAGACCCTCCTAGGCCCTACCGGTGGGCTCAAAGCTCAAGCCCAAACCTAGCCCACGAGAAAGCCCGTAGGGCCTAGGCCCGGACCTGAGATGGCCAGGTATAAGCATCACTACTACTGAACGCAGGCACTATGTATCTCTTGCTGCGAGTTCTAATAGCACTCGCCCGTTGTACTTTTCTTCATGGGTCGGCCCGACTCGTGCAGACTCGATAGAAAAGGAATCCTCATAGGGGAAATCAGAAATGGATCCATCGATGCTGGAAATGGATCCACTGTGTATATGACGTGATCCATCGTGCAAACACGGAACGGGTGGTCCTGTACTTTTCTTCACCGTGCAAACTTGATGATGGAAATGGATCCGTCCTGTATGTGACGTGATGCTTCATCTGGTCATTTCTTTTTGCTAGTACCTGATCACATTAGCAAGATGTAGAGGTGATGTCGCTGTAACACTGAATCTCAAGATTCAATTTTTTAAAAAAATGTTCATATATAAAAATGGTTATGATATCAATAAATGTTTTTTTAGTTTTTTTATTTTTTTAATTTTTTTAAATAGATTTGAAAATTGTTCATTTTTAAAAAAAAATCTGATTTGAAAATTATTAATTTTTACATTTGTTTGGATTGAAAATTATTCATTTTTAAATTTGTTTGGATATTTTTTTTTGAAAATTGTTTATTTTTAAAACTGTTCTAATTAAAAAAGTCACATTTTAGTTTGTTCGGATTTGAATTTTTTTTCATTTTTAATTTTGTTAAGATTGTAAATTTGTTCATTTTTAAATTTTGTTCATTTTTAAATTTTGTTTGGATTTGAAAATATTTTATTTAAAAAATTGTTCATTTTCAAAAACGTTTACGATTTAAAAAGTTTCGAATTGAAAAAAATCAGGCATAATCTAGTATGGTTAGTAGTGTGGATTCTAACAAAGGAAGAAACAGAGGCATGTCTTACCGTTCAACGTATTAATGGGCCTTTAGAAATGGACCGACGAGCGAGTGGTGTAGCGATTGAACTCAGCTTCAGATGTGCAAGCAGCATGCGCGCGTGGGCGAGTTGAGCATACAACTCGCAGCGAGCGATACATAGGGAATCCCCGTACTTATTAGAATCGGTAAGGAACGAACAAAGTCTTCCGATCCAGGCGATTAACTACTGGGCCGAGCCCAGGAGGACAACTTTAAGCGAAACGGGATCACGGCAACACCTGGGCGTTGTCGAGTGATTTCCCGTATTAGGGCAAGTGCAATTGTTTAGTCGATGGGTGTCTGTAAATTTTTTCCACGTCACGTGTAGATAGGCTTACAGACACCCTGTACATTGGATGGTCGCTCGCGATAAACAAAGTTTGAAGCAGCCGTGTTGGTTACTTTACGCGAGAATTCCGTGGCCCACGATTGGATTAAATGGTGGAGTAGCGACGACATACCCATACAGCGGGAAAATGACTGTCTGCAAGCGACGATATATACGGGAATAGACGGTCTGTATTTGTGCAGACAGACTAGTTCGTTTCATACGTTCTCTCACATCCACCTCATTTAAACTACTACGTAGCACACCTTATAGATAGCTGACTCAACACTACTGTACATGCCCTTAGTACCTCAAGTCCGCGACACAAAAGCCCGCACGAGTGGGTTGGTGGCGCACGCGCACACAGCCTTTGCGGCTGGCCGTGCGCCGCCCATCAATCAACGAGCGCCGCACCATGACACTGACGCCGTCACGCACGCCCTCGCGCGTGCGTGCCTGTTGGCGACACGTTCAACACACGTCTTGATCGCCAGGGTGAGTGGCGGCGACGCTATGCGAATGCGATGTGCTTATTATGACTCCAAACCGGCACACGACGAAGACGATCGCAAAAGATGCAAACAGCCCGAGCCGAGAGGGGCGGTGCACCTTCCGCCGCCCCACGGCCGCGCTGCTCCCCCATCGCCAGACACGCGCCCCTCCCTGCGCACCACCAGCGTTCTGATCCGATCGGCCAAGTCTGTTGCAACTTGCTCAGGCGTGCCTAAAGAATCCCCCAAGAGGCGTCGCGCTGATGAAACGGTGCTTTGACCCGCCGCTTTGAGAGTCGACTCCCACCCCCGTCCTCATCCCCCGCCGGCGCGTCTGTCGATTCCTCCCGACGGCGAGGCCGTTCGTGGTCGAATCGATGGCGTCGTTAGGCGTGTATATAGTAGGGGTAGTTTAGTTTTCGCCCGTGTGCTTAGTTTTGCCGCTATGGCGTTCTTCCTTCTCCCCGGTTGGGCTCCGGCGTGTCGCGACGACGCGGGAGTCTGCTCCCCTTTTTCTTGCAGATTGGAGCGATGGAGGCTTCCTCTCAAGATTATTGGAGAGCAAAACCGTTTCAATAAATTCGTCCGCCGTATCTTTCCCTCTGGATCTGGAGTGAAGAAGGAAGATGTTGATCCCCTTGCTGGCCATGGTGGTGAGGAGGGGAGCGGCTTCTTCGTCGTCTTCGCGGTCACTCCGGAGGGATCTCTGCAGGTCTGCTTTCGTCGCCACATATCTTGCTTGCCTCCTCCGATCCTTGGCAGGAGTGTTGGGGTTGATGGCGAGATGATTTCTCTGCGGCGAGGTGAGTGGGCCTTTGCTGCTCCTGATTATTGGCAGCTGTTTCTTCCTCTTCTCTACTCGTCGTCGACTTGGGAGGGAAGCGAAGGTTATGCTGCGGTTGATTGGGAGTGGCTCTGGAGTTATAGAACCGATTCTTGGAGCAACTCATCAGCGATCCAGCTGATTTCCATGGCCAAGAAGTGGCCTTTGTTGCCGCAGAAGAAAGCAGGCAAGATTTCAACCTCCCTTGGGAGGCCCTTGAAGGGTTGCGTTGCTGGGGTTTTCGCCAGGGCAGGGGCAAGTGGTTCCGTCCCCGTCGCTGTCCATGGCTGCAGCACGCTGCTCTCCTTGCTCCACGCTGGAGAAGAAAGAGGACTGGATTGCTTTTTTCAAATTTTAGTCAGGGTTCTCTTTACAAATGCTAGGGACCTATGTGTATTTTGTTATTTTCATGGGGTTCCTTGTAAAATCTTGTACATCCAGCGATGCTAATAGACGGTTCAGTCCCTGCGGGGGCGCTCCTTTGTACAAAAAAAAAAAAGAGGCGTCGCGCTCTGCCTGCGCCCCCATCCGTCCTCCCGACGACTCCTCGCGCCCGAACCAGTAGCAGGACCTGAGAAGCGGCCACGCACGCCGGCCGCCACCCATATCAAACACAAACAGGCCTAATTACGTGCCAGCTGCTTCCTACTCCCACGTGGTACCAGATACGTACCAGCTAGGTTGGGATCGATCGATCGATGATCGCACGCTCCGTCCCTGACCTGCTCCCCCTCAGTAGAGTTCAACGACGGAATGCAACTGCCTGCTTCGATCAGTCGGTCTGCCGGTTTGCGGACGAAATCTGAAGGATCGCTGTCATTTCCGTTGATTGAGAGTTACCTTCGTGGCTGTGCGACACTTTGCTTGGTAATCAAGCCCGGCAGCGCGATCATTGCAAAGGTCTCTTGCCTTGCTGCCTTCTTTTTCTTCCCCTGGAAACTCTCGCCTACAGGATACACTCTTTTACCAACATAAGAATCACAGAATCGTGTAAAGACTAAAGAGGTAGTAGCAGATCATATCGACTGGTCGATCCCCATGATATCCGCCAAATCTTCGAGACTGTCGCCTCTTTTACACTCCCACTTGAGAATTGCCACAGGTCTCTGTTGAATTGGATTTAAAACTACATCAGTTGCGGTATAAAAAATGCTGTAAATTAGCTGTGGGGCGCTTAAACGGGCTGGAAGAAGAAGCCAATCATGCTGCTTGGTCATATGCAGATTTCAGAGCTGACACCACGATTAAAAAATGCACTACATAGCTAAAATTGTTGAAGTGAGCGAGGCCACAGGATCGTGCTGTGCATGTGATTATGATAGTGCATGGCTGATTCAGAAGAGTTTTCCGTCGATGATATGCATGAATGGACGCTGCAGCTCGAAATTGGCCTTGAACTTGGACCAAGAACCGTTTTCCCAAGGGACAGAATGCGAGTATCGATCCTTATCTTGATAGGACCGGGACCTGACCGACAGAAAATTATAAAACAGGGTAATCGTAGAAACTGAATGTGCCATCTCATGCTGAATCATATAGTGTAAACAATTAAAATTTGTTCTATTATTGGCTGCATAAGAAGAAAGATAGACTTCTACGTTGATGATATGAATGGACGCTGCAGCTCGAAAGTGGCCTTGAACTTGGATCAAGAACCATTTCCCAAGGGACAGAATGTGAGTGTCGATCCTTATCTTCATAGGGCCGGGACCTGACCAACAAAAAAATATAAAACAGTGAATGTCATATGTCGCACCGTAAAGGATTGGCGCAATGAGGTGATCCATAAAAAGGGTGACGCAAGGAAGGCTTTGGCTTCTCTTGCAATGCTTTTCTCGTTGTGGAAGGAGTAAAATGCCCATGTTTTGACAAACAAATCTACTACCGCCGCCATGCTCCTGGAGAATATCAAAGAGGAGGTGAATATGTGGGGTTTCGCCGGTGCCAAGGCGTTGAATATTGTAATGTTGCAAGAGTATGCTTTCACTCATTACGGTCTCGACCTTTCGGATCAAGGAGGCTTGTAACACACTCTACAACTTCTTCCTTAATTGATGAAAATGACAAATCTTTTGACTCGTTTCAAAAATAAAAATATCATTTTAAATAATATAAAATTTGAAAATATGGTAATATGTACTAGATTGTTATTGGTTTGACGGCAGGATCAATACATGAATTTTATGATGCTATACCATAGTCGCCATCGAAACAAAGAAACAAATTCATAGGGCTAGACATAGTACAAGTTTTTTTTTCCTATGGGATTGTTGATAAAACGTTGTCATAAAAGTCTGGGTTGATGCAGATGCTGGAGCTTCGCTCCCCTTTTGATTTTTTTACCATTTTTTGTGATTGATGTTGGGAATCCTATTCCTCAAAACAGATTCTGACATAGATTTTTTTTTGATGCAAGCCAAAAGGTTTGCCTATTTCATTAATTAAGGAGAGTTTAAGAATTATAAAAACATGTCAACCGACCTTGGCCTAAGGCCACTCTCGCGGCATAATGGCACTCAAACATTTTGCCCTCGCAATGATCCAAAGAGAGTCATTCCTCTTAATAGACAAGAAGATTACAATAGGCATAGAGACAAGATTTCTAAAAACTCTAGAATTCCTTCCGTTCCAAAGCTCTCAGGAAGCGAGAAGGACCAAGGAGGAAAGCCCCTTACGCCTTTGACCATTGACGCCGGTAATGGAGTACCACCACTCGTTAACCATGGGAAAAGAATGCCAAGTGGAGACGTTGAAGCCCTCCAAATCTAGCTACTCCTCGTTGCCTCTCCAAATATGAAGGGAGTAGCGGCATTTGAACATGATATGAGCTGCCGTCCCCGGCTCTCTCTTGCAAAGTTGACAAAGGCTACAATTTGGCCATCCCCTACGTGCGGTCCGTTCGCCACACCTTTTTTGAAATTGTCTGTTCGCCACACCTTGTTTTGAAGAATCAACCAACCAAAGAATTTGCACGTGGGAGGGTCCCAATTGTCCCACATCGCCGGTTTCATAATGGATGTGAAATGCTCCAATTGAGCTAAGTATGCCGAGGCCTAAGAATAGATGACCGAGGAAGTTAATTTCCATGTGATTGTGTCCAAAATTGCCTCATTGAGATTGACCTCTTGGACCTTGTTCCAAAGGAGATAGAATTCATTTATGTGAGACACCGAGACGCCCTCGTGGAGGCTCAAGTTACGAATCAAAACGTCATTCTGCAAGGCATGGTGGATGGTGAAGTTCTTCCTTTTTGAGATGACATAAAGGGATGGAGCAATATCACGAGGCTTTAGACCTTCAAGCCAAGGGGCATGCCAAAAGTTAGCCATTTTCCCATTACCAATGGAAATCTCAACGGAAGCATAGAAGAGGCAAATTACCCGATTAGATAACATATATTTTAAGCTTCTAAGACGGAAATTATCGAGTTGCAGTTAGCATCTGGAAATTACCCGATGCAGTAGACAAATAAATAATAAATGAGCCAGCAAAAATAAATAAAGAAAAGAAGAAATTAGAGCGGCAATGATTTCGCTTTCCTGCTAAGTCGATAGCTAGACGCAATTGCTTTCATCCAAAAGGTGAAAGGCACAGGTCTCCAACCATTTAGGATTGCGCTGATAACTTTGAAGCTCTCGGATAGACCGATGTGATTGAGTTCCACCTGACTGATGAGTTGTAATGACCAAATTGAGAAGGATAATTGACTTGAAGTACACACTGCTATATCATCTGAGATTCTCAGGTATACTCGGCGATGCTTACCCCAACCTGTTGATTGAAGCAAAAGAAGATGGCATTACTTCGACACCAAATTCGGATTGTAACATAACTTATATTTTACTGTATACCAATCCTAAAACTTACCACTAACCTAGATATGCGTACATCGTTTTCTACGACAAGTAATAAGTAGTACATGGTGGTTTTTTCAAAAAATATCAAATGAAGAATGGTAGATGTACTAGCAGAAGACATGGAGAGCATGATTGCAAGTGGAATTATTCTAATCTGGATATGAGCAAATGTTAATGTAGTACTGTACTACTAATTGAACATTTTATACCGACTCTTGGGTAAATCCAAACAGTGTTATCTCCTTGGGGTCCGGAGAAACCTGTTTCTCTGTGACAAATTTTAAATATGCAATCTACTCTTTGTCGACGCAGGCCCTGTACGGCGTCAGGCATAATTTTACGAGGCACCGGCGGATCCACCTCAGCAACCTGGAGCCCGTGGCGTCGTTGTGGCGCGGAGAGGCGGGGAGGTCCGGTTCGTCCTGTGCCCTCCGGCCAAACAGCTGGAGCATCTTTCCCTCGCAGGGATGGCCGAATTGTTCTGCATCTTATTTCGAAGTTTGAATTTTACTCGCAGGGTTGTTTTTGGTTCGTTCGGACATAGTACGTTCAAGGAAACTATAGCAGTTCTTGTAAGACCCATTATTGAGGATTTCTCAGCAATGATGTCCGTCTTTGTTAATCTCAAAAGGAAAATAAATAAATAAATATATGAGACATGTCTTCGTATAGATTTCTAAGAAAGTCATGGTGGTTGTAATCGGAGGTTGGTTGGTTGTGCTGTAGACAACACGACACATGTTCTCCCTGTGTGTCGAGTGCTCGGTGAATTGTAGCAGTAGCCTTGACAAGCAGGGGTGGCAACACAAGTAGACTACATCTTTGGTGGTGCTCGTCGAGTACCGAGTTTTGATTTACAGGGTGAAAACTCAAGGTTTGACCTTCATTGGTTGTACCTGGCAATGGTCTTACTGAAGTCATTGTTTTGGAAACTTGGTCTTTCTACGGGCTGAAAACCTAAGATCTTTAATCGGGCGATGACGAGGGATGACTCCAGGACCTGTCGGGTGAGCCTACCTGGTCCATGGCCCAGCACTGAACCCTAGCACAAAGGACTACCCCGTGGCTCTAGAAGGCCCATCAGCGCCCCACCCGCGAGACTTGCGGGGCAACATGGAAAACTTCCACCGACTAGAGCTAGGGTTTGTCCCCTCGGGTACGGCTTGAGATCCGGCCATCTATTTAAAGGCTGGGAGAGCAACCCGAGGGGGACATCCAATCCCTCGGCCAAGACACCCACCATTGTAACAATCCTCATAATACAAAGACAGACAAGCAGAAGTAAGGGTTTTATCTCTACGAGGGTCCTGAACCTAGGTAAATCGTGCCCCCTGTTAGCCGACGTTGTCACCAGCGCCTACTTTGTTCTCTTACTCAAAACGCTACCGGACCATCCGAGGGATTTGTCGACATGACTAATCGACAATTAGCGCCGTCTGTGGGAACGACAAACGCTGGATCCACGACATCATCGGCCTCATCTTCACCGAGCTTCAACTGGAGCCCGAAAACCTCGGCTCCTTCGGAGCCCATCTGCTTCGGGTCGTTCGTCTACACGCCCCACTCACCGGAATCTCGCCAGGCGTTCAGCGGACTCCGGGAAGGCGTCAACATGACGCTCGACGATCTTCTCTTCCGCGCCAGCAAGAGGGAATCTTACGCTTCCCCGACCAGATCGAGCTCGACGGATCGAACTCTGAGTCCGTCTCGAGCCCGGCGACCCTCGAATCGCCGCTCAGCGACGCCAGTCGCAACTTAGCACTCAGCGGTGGCTCCATCCGCTGCAATACACGCAACTTCCATACAATCGCGACCGAAGAACCCTCCAAACTCAGCGAGGACCACTGGCCTACGCCTAAGACTCACGAGCCATATCTGGCCCAGGTCTACATGGCTGTCGTGGTAGTGAACTGATAGATGCCATGGGATGGATTAAGGTTGGGGCCGATGGACACTGTGGGTATCCGGGGAGGGATCGCATGCCTCGTCGGCGCGCTCACTACATTGCAAACAACAAGATCTACCCAGGTTCAGGGCCTTCGTGTGGAGGTAACACCCCTACTCCTGCATGTCTGCCTCTATATCAAAGTGGGTAACCGAGTACAGATGTGGTTCCTCAAGCTCATAGAGCTAGAGGAAGAAGAAGGAGCTCACTCTCGCTCTTTTTTTTCTAAGGCAAAACACTAGAAGCTCTCTCTCTGGGATCGTCTAGACCGTCCCTCGCGCAGGAGGGCAGTGGCCACCTTATATAGTAGTGGCCACTGACAGAACGTACAAGGTTAGACGAGAACACTATGCCGTAGCGCACTCTCGTCGACAGACGCCGAAAGTCGCCTCGTCTGTATCCGTTGCGGTGTCCTGTCCCGCGTGTCAGAGACACGATGTGGCCTCGCCCATGCTGTGCACTGCTCCGATGTACGCGTATACATCATCACACCTAGTAAGTTTCACCGCACGTGCGTACTCTTCCCGTGATCTTAGGAATCTCAACTGCTCCGTTGACCCTGCTTTGGGATGGATAGATCTTTGTGTACCTGGATTTTTCAAGTGCATCTCGGATAACCCGGGGGACACCCGTTTCAGCATATGGCCCAGTATTCTTCTTACCGAGATAGATCCATCTCGGATAACTTCCATCTCGGATAACCTCCATCTCGGATAACCCCCATCTCGGATAACCTCGATCTCGGATAACTTCCATCTCGGATAACCTCCATCTCGGATAACTTCCATCTCGGATAACCCGGGGGACACTCGTTTCTTCATACCAAGCTTGCCCCTACTCGGGGGAAGCCCCCCCCCCCCCGACAATGGCAGATTCAACTGAACAACCCGTCGAAACGGAGGAAAGCTTAGCAGCGCGACAACAGATCAATGTTTCGTGGCCTGCTTGGCTCAAAGCAAAGGCATCGGTACAGTCGGGACGCTCGATAGAAACCGGGTCCTCCCAGGAAGACCTGACCGCATACCATTGCCACCTGTTGCTGGAAAGCCGACAGTTATCAGAAGCCCGCAAAGAACTAGAGCTGTGGAAACAAGCGGAGGAAGCCTCAAGTGCGCAGCTTTCCAAGACCCGCTCGACAGGGAACCAGCCTGTCACGACCCCGGACCCAGAGATATACATACTGTTATGTGCTCCTAGACATGGACCCACAAGGGCTTCAGGGTTACCAGCCCCGGCCGCAACAAACAACGGCAGGCAGACTGGATTCATCGGCACGTAGTCCGGATCCCCAGTCTACTACTCCTTGTATCCATGCTAGTCATAACCAACTATGCATATCAAAGCGTCCACGAATCGAATGAAACTGAAGGAAACGGGACCAAAGCTATACAGAGATGCTATGTGTCCAGAAAGTGCAACAACAATCGAGGGTTACTGGGGTTACCTCGCCCCAGGCCGATCACATCGACAGGCGGGCTCGGACATGGATCATCGGCTCCACAACCCCTCGACTGCGACAACTATGCAGGCATAGCCAAAACTGTATAACAATGAGCTCGAAACCAACAACCGATCAAAGCAACACTCTAGACATGAAACTTGTATTAAACAGATGTTACTAGAGTATAGCTTACAAGCAGAGGTCACATGACCCAACATTACATCAGACAACGGAAGGCAAATTATGTTGCTAATCAACAAGAACCAAAAAGGCCTAAGAGGCCGCAACATAAGGCGACGTCCCAGCCCATAGATTCCAGGCTGCTACCTGGGAACCCCAAACTACTCGTCGATGTCCACGTTGAATCACCACCGATGGAGTTCTTCTCCTGAACCAAAATTAAGCAAACCTGAGTACGGGAGGTACTCAACAAGACTTAATTAACCTATTATATATCTGCTTATTTTCAGAAAGGTTTTATGACAGTTGTTTTGCGTAAAGCAATTCTTTGTTTTCCAAAACGAGGAAGAATAGCACGTCTCATGGAGTTTTATCAAAACAGATGAGAGGACTAATCAAATACTGAAATCATCATATTTTCATCCCCCAACATCATTTCCCAGCACCTCACATGCTACAAGGATCACCCCTCCCGGCATCTCCGGGGAGGCACCCCTCAAACATTGCCAACATCTTTTACGCCACTTTCAACTTATCTATGACCCCGTGACTTTCACCAAGTCGTCCATAACCGTGGACACGGCTTTCCGAAAGATTTATCCCTGCAGGGTGGTACACTTTACCCACACGTACCATCCGACTCTTAATGCCAAGCTATTGGCACAATTCCGACGATGTGCCGGCAGAGTGTGGTTGGCTCCGACCTTTACCTTGCTCGACCCTATCCATGAGTCATCCCAAACAGGGCCACCCCGTCAACAGGGAGTTGGCCACCTCCTGACGGCACCTGTTCTGTGAGTCGGGATCAAGATCCGTGTACGTCCATCACTTGTCCCGGTCACGCCCTAGTTTTTCTCCAAATCGTTTTCTGACTCACACGCAGATGGAAATAGCAAACTACGTGACTCATGGATGTGGCCAAACAAGTTAGTTAGTCGAGCGAGGTTCATTGGCTCGCGCGTGTGGTTGCACGCTCAGTCTTGGTTTCCGCGGCGAGACCTTACTCCTAGGGTTGGCAAGTACAGGACAAAGAACCACTTCCCAAGTGGCCTCCCGTCCAAGCCTTAGTCATGTTAACCACACAGTGTTCATCTTACCACGTCATCATATCATACTAGATTATCGTAGCTCTGATTCATCAACCGGATGGAGCAAAGGTAACAAACATATGAAACTAAGCAGTAGCGGATATGAGGCTCTGGCGATGCGCACAAGCAAATCTATGGCGGCTAGGAGCAGTGGATCAGGATATAGAGGCAATGCAGCATATAGGTGAACTATGTCTACTAGCATCAAATACTTTGGAATCGAATGCAAAATACGAGATTCAAATGTTGTTCGAAAGCATATATGAGCAGATAAGAGGTTATGCTTGCCTTGGTTATAAGAAAACCAGATAAATATCTTCTGGAATAAGTGCTTGACTTGTCGGTTAAGATCAAGTATTCGTCGTTGGATTGCTGGCCTTCTCTTCGGAGTCACGTTCTACCGAGGGGGACAAACACCGAAAAGAGGACCAACAATCAACACATGGCATCGATGCAATGCACAATATGTATGCATGAGCAAGTTAATGCACTTAATTAAAGCCCTAAACATGTAGATAGGGTTGCTAGGGTTCGTATGTCAAATATGAAGTTTTACTGGAATTAGTCCGAAATAGGCCCCGGAGGGGGTTTCGGACGATTATGAAAGTGGGTACAAGCTAAAGTGTTCAAATGAGGTTGAAAACATCATAAATAGATTCCATTTGTCATTTTAAGCAATTTGGTATATAACTTTTAATTTTCTAATTTTAGTGAATAAAAACTTATTTTCTCCGTTTTAAATGATTAAATAACATTAAACAATGTTCAAAAATAAAGGCTGTCAAACATATATGAAAAGTACATATTTGGATAGATTTTATTTTTCTAATCACTCCCATATTTTTATTATATTTTTCTGAATTGTATTTTGGGAGATATTGATTATTCAATTTTATTCATCTTCTGTAATTAATAACCGTTTTCTGGAAAAAGGAAAAAGAATCAGTTTATGACATCATGATGACGTCGGGGTGACGTCATCAATGGCCAAATTGGCTCTGCCGCAATGCAATCGAGCAAACAGGCGAGCGATTCCCAAATCGCTCAGCATTGTTGCGAAGGGGAGGCCACGGGGAGCCAGAGGGTGTCGGCGGGAGGACCATAAGGTCACCGGCGACGAGCCGGCGTGCGGTGGCGCGGCGGCGGTGACAGGAACACGATGGGGAGGTTGATTCCGAGGGAGAGGGGGAGGTCTGAGGACATGGGAAGGCTTACCGGACCGAGGAGGTTGCGATGGCATGGACGGGGCGGTGCGGGAAGGCCGGAATCGGCGCCGGCGTCGAGAAATCCGCGGCGGCCGGTCTCGGGGAGGATGATGAAATTCGGGCAACTCGTGGCACGACGGCTTCTCTGTGTACTCGAGGTGGATGCTAGGGCGACGAAGATGCTCCTCGCAAGCTCAACGGGGCACGGGGACTGCCGGAGAGACGGCAAACGGCGACGGCCGAGGCGAGGTAGGGTTTCGGTACCTTTCGGCGTGCTCAGTACAGAGAGGAAAAGGGCGAGCGAGGAGGAGAAGGGAGAGGGAACACGGCCCTTGGCGGCCTTATCTCCGCGAGCAAGGCACAAAGGAGGTGGCAGCTCGATGCGTAGGCGGCCTCCACGCAGCTAGTCCTTCTGTCAAGAGGTTGAAGAAAACCATCTTTCGAAAACCCCCTCAAGCTTCAGAGAAATAGCAGATAGGTCCTTTTCTCTTTGAAAACAGAACCAAGAACAAACTTTTGAGGGACTTTTTGGAAGAATAAAATTTGGCAAAAATTATCTTTGAAAAGCTCATGAAATTTCCAACAACACCATGTGTCACTTTGGTGTAATTGAAATACTTTTCAGAACAAAATTTTGGAGACCCTTTTTAAGTACTATTTGAGGGATTTTTGAAACCATTTAATTTCATAGCTTAAATTGGTTCAAACATGATTTAAAATTTTGTTTCATGCATGAATGAGATGAACACAACACCACACACATTCGTTAGCAAAATTGGGATGTTACAAATCTACCCCCCTTACAAGAATCTCGTCCCGAGATTCCCAAAGGAGAAGAAAGAAGGAACACCGGGTTTGAACGACCTTCTTGAACCTTACGGTTCTCTTCTTGAAGAGTTTGATCCATAACACTTACGAAGATTCTTCAGCGGCTACACCTTAGGTGAGAGGGAAAACTTTTAAGATTTGATCTTTACAAAGATCGAGTATCCCATGGGTAACTCATGACAGGAATGTTCATAAAGAACTGTTGAGTTATCGTGCATGAAACACATCAAGGTAACGGAGTGAATAGAAGATGGTTTCAAGTTTGTGGACGATTGGTACTGAAAGGATTTAGAATATGAGCTTTGCACAAGACTTTAAATCCTTTTGGAAAAGAAAGGTTGAACAACTTGTGAAACCGAAGTTTTCTTCCAACAGATAACCAAGATGGAAAGGATGGTCTTGGATATCACAACGTAATATCCGTACACAAGGGAAAACACGAGAAAACACTGTAATCGTGAGTCGGAGAGAAATTTTGATACAAGATCATGTTCACTCTTCGGAGTGGACACGAAAGATAACGGAACTTTCACTCCGTCAAAACTTTGTCGAAAACTTTGTCAAGGAGCGGGATGTTACTTCACGACAGAAGATGAGTAACCACGGAATGTTGGAACACCGTAACAGGAGGTACTCTTGGTCACACCATAAAGATGAGAAACCAACAGGGATTGAAACACCGCAAGAAATAAGGAATCTCTTTCCTGTTGCGGTTTAGACGTAGCAATACATCTACCACATGGTTAAGACTCCCGGGATGAAGTGACTGACAAATTCACACAATGTGTAAGATGAACAGAACTTCAGGTACCAACAACTTGAAGTAGGGAACTGATCAAAGGAGGTTACAAAACACCACAAGATGTTTTCATGGTGAACTTGTTTCCACCTGAACAAAGGTTTTGAGGATCAACGGGGTGATATTAGAAATATCAACTTCCAAGTTATCCTTGATGTCCTAGATACCGACAGCAGGCTCATGACAAGCCTTCTATAGGTTATCAAGTCAGTAGAAAACTCCGGTTGGAAGAACAGTGAGAGAAAACTTGTTAGAATTAACCACACCAGAATTCTCATGGGGAGTGGTTGTTCTTTTTGGTTCAAAGAGATATGACATTAGGCCTTCCGGCTAGTTGTGTCAACCACAACATCAACCATGCCGGATTCTACAAGAACCTAAGTCAAAACCCTTGAGGAAACACCAACCATCATTGTTGCTTGAGATTCATCTCTGGTTAGTGAGTTGATAACTCGGACTCGGTATGTTTGATCAAAGAGGTTGCACCGGTGATTAACGGGATACATTTGTTGGATTCTCAAGATATGGACTACGATGTCAAGCTCAAGAAGATGAGCAGGATTGCAGAACTCATGTATTAGCAACTTGCGAAAGACGGTTGCACCCACATGAATTATTTGCGACAAAACACAACGGAGTTCCTGTGGGAAAGATGATACAAAGATAACGAAGTTCATAGACTTCTTCTCTTTCACAAACAATCAGTCAGTAGCTTAGTGTGGACGTAAACTTCTTCGGATAGATGGAGGTAACAACCTACCATCTCTAGAACACTCCACACATGCATGACCGACTGGGGATTATTCCCGAAGGAACAAGAAAACTTTACTCAGATCCATGGCGACAACTTTCACCATAAGCACATGAACCCGAGAAAGTCACTTCGAACATCTAGAACACAATCTTCGTAACAAAACAAAGATGGTTCTCGAAAGTTTCCAACATTAGTGCCAGGTGTTCAACATGAGCCTCTCGCAACTTGGAGAAAATAGGAATGTCATCGATGGGCTCAACAACATCTTTATCAAGACACTCCAAGAAGAGGGATTCATATAGTACATGAGCAAGGCAAAATATTGGTTAGACCAAAGGACATGAAGGTGTACTCGGGCAAAACACCATAAAGATAGTCCTTGGATCTTTTCTCGATTTGACGATAGCCCAAATCAAATCAAGGTAGAATGACAGTATGTCCATTGAAGAGATACTATCATGCTTCAACAGGATGAGAACTAGACATCCCATTCCAAAGGAACAAGTTAGGATGAGCTTATGTCTTTCAACTCTCCAAGTTATTGTTTTAAGCTCAACCAACTAATTCAGGGTATCCAGCAGAGTTCCTTGGAGATAGGAGTAGTTCAAACTACTCCTGGTTTAGACATCACGGTCAGGTAACAACCTGGTGATACTTCTAGAAAGACAACCAGAACATCACAACCCACCGGTATGTCTTGAAGTTCGAAAAGGAATCTTGCTTTTCAAAGCAACCGATAAGATCTTGAGAGCTTTGGTATGAACCTAACTCTCTGATCAACAATGTGCACCGGAATGAACGAATTTGGTAACACGACCGACTTTAGTAGAGACCGGGTGAACGATAGTGCTAAGAAGGATACATATGTTTCATAGGTTTTTCGAAACAATAAGAAATGCTAGGAATACCTGATACACACATCAATGAACAGACCTATCATTCTCAAGCATTCAAGCTTGGATGAAGGGGGAGTGAAGACGGTAAGAGCATCACTTCATCAATGAGGCCATGAAACTCAACACAACCTCTTGATATAGAAGAGTGTGATACTTGAAGGTGGAGCAGAACAGAAGCTAATGAAACTTCTTTAATCCGCGAAATACAAAACTTTGACCTGGTTTTAGAAATGAACGAGGTACTGGAGTTTGTTTCTCCTAACATCCCAAGGTGGAATGTCCTGACAGAAAACAAGAGCAAATGCATTGGAAGAATCCAAAACACATATGCAACTTGTATTCCAGACAGTAGATGAGGTTTGGAAGCAAGCAAAGAATAGAAACGTGCTCTTGGAAAATCTTGAGATCACGTTGGATGCGCGGGATAATACTCGTGTGTAGAACCCATGCCAAAGAGTTGGTATAAGTGAAATAAGAACGAAGATGTGGAATTCAGGATGACCACTCTTGCGGTGATCCCTTTCGGTTCCAGTAGAGAGCCTATGGCTATGAGAGTTGGAATTGCCTAGCCATCCTGAGGTAGAACAGATTTCTCAGGATCCAAAGAAATGGAACTTGGGTTAAAGGTCAGCATCCTGTACTGATAGCGTGAGCATCACATGGTTATGACCACATGATTCAACCCACCGCAATTCAGCACATTCCGGGACCTTCGGTTCAAGTCCAAAATTGAGAACTCAAAGGAAGGAGTAACTACTATTGGAGTGCCACAGAGGACACTACAATTAGCAATCACAGAGTATCTTTCAAAAGACAAGCATAGCTCCGGAAGAACTTGAACAGAGGATAACGGGTACATTCGAGATAAAAAGAAAATCTCGAGGTTTAGGATTTTGAGACTTTAGAACAGGAGTATGTGGAACCCACACAACTCTGAGAGACTATGAATGGAAAGGAATCTCCCAGTTTAAGAGATAACAGAACATGGAACACACACGACTCTAGAAACTAAACACTAGGTCAACTTGGGTAAAAGACGTCTTGCCAGAGAAGGCACCTAGGTTTTGAATGAATCGAAGAGATAGCAAAACCTTTTCAAATCAAAACAGGTAAGATGACCCAGAGTTTAGAGCGATACCAGATACGGAGTAAAAAGAATCCTAAGAAGGTTTTTCACAATCATTTGAAGTTTCAAAGTAGTTTTCACAATCACTAGACTCAACATCGACCAAGCAGTAAGGTTTTCCTACAGGCAGTCCTGCTCTGATACCAAGACTTGTCACGACCCCGGACCCAGAGATATACATACTGTTATGTGCTCCTAGACATGGACCCACAAGGGCTTCAGGGTTACCAGCCCCGGCCGCAACAAACAACGGCAGGAAGACTGGATTCATCGACACGTAGTCCGGATCCCCAGTCTACTACTCCTTGTATCCATGCTAGTCATAACCAACTATGCATATCAAAGCGTCCACGAATCGAATGAAACTGAAGGAAACGGGACCAAAGCTATACAGAGATGCTATGTGTCCAGAAAGTGCAACAACAATCGAGGGTTACTGGGGTTACCTCGCCCCAGGCCGATCACATCGACAGGCGGGCTCGGACATGGATCATCGGCTCCACAACCCCTCGACTGCGACAACTATGCAGGCATAGCCAAAACTGTATAACAATGAGCTCGAAACCAACAACCGATCAAAGCAACACTCTAGACATGAAACTTGTATTAAACAGATGTTACTAGAGTATAGCTTACAAGCAGAGGTCACATGACCCAACATTACATCAGACAACGGAAGGCAAATTATGTTGCTAATCAACAAGAACCAAAAAGGCCTAAGAGGCCGCAACATAAGGCGACGTCCCAGCCCATAGATTCCAGGCTGCTACCTGGGAACCCCAAACTACTCGTCGATGTCCACGTTGAATCACCACCGATGGAGTTCTTCTCCTGAACCAAAATTAAGCAAACCTGAGTACGGGAGGTACTCAACAAGACTTAATTAACCTATTATATATCTGCTTATTTTCAGAAAGGTTTTATGACAGCTGTTTTGCGTAAAGCAATTCTTTGTTTTCCAAAACGAGGAAGAATAGCACGTCTCATGGAGTTTTATCAAAACAGATGAGAGGACTAATCAAATACTGAAATCATCATATTTTCATCCCCCAACATCATTTCCCAGCACCTCACATGCTACAAGGATCACCCCTCCCGGCATCTCCGGGGAGGCACCCCTCAAACATTGCCAACATCTTTTACGCCACTTTCAAGTTATCTATGACCCCGTGACTTTCACCAAGTCGTCCATAACCGTGGACACGGCTTTCCGAAAGATTTATCCCTGCAGGGTGGTACACTTTACCCACACGTACCATCCGACTCTTAATGCCAAGCTATTGGCACAATTCCGACGATGTGCCGGCAGAGTGTGGTTGGCTCCGACCTTTACCTTGCTCGACCCTATCCATGAGTCATCCCAAACAGGGCCACCCCGTCAACAGGGAGTTGGCCACCTCCTGACGGCACCTGTTCTGTGAGTCGGGATCAAGATCCGTGTACGTCCATCACTTGTCCCGGTCACGCCCTAGTTTTTCTCCAAATCGTTTTTTGACTCACACGCAGATGGAAATAGCAAACTACGTGACTCATGGATGTGGCCAAACAAGTTAGTTAGTCGAGCGAGGTTCATTGGCTCGCGCGTGTGGTTGCACGCTCAGTCTTGGTTTCCGCGGCGAGACCTTACTCCTAGGGTTGGCAAGTACAGGACAAAGAACCACTTCCCAAGTGGCCTCCCGTCCAAGCCTTAGTCATGTTAACCACACAGTGTTCATCTTACCACGTCATCATATCATACTAGATTATCGCAGCTCTGATTCATCAACCGGATGGAGCAGAGGTAACAAACATATGAAACTAAGCAGTAGCGGATATGAGGCTCTGGCGATGCGCACAAGCAAATCTATGGCGGCTAGGAGCAGTGGATCAGGATATAGAGGCAATGCAGCATATAGGTGAACTATGTCTACTAGCATCAAATACTTTGGAATCGAATGCAAAATACGAGATTCAAATGTTGTTCGAAAGCATATATGAGTAGATAAGAGGTTATGCTTGCCTTGGTTATAAGAAAACCAGATAAAGATCTTCTGGAATAAGTGCTTGACTTGTCGGTTAAGATCAAGTATTCGTCGTTGGATTGCTGGCCTTCTCTTCGGAGTCACGTTCTACCGAGGGGGACAAACACCGAAAAGAGGAACAACAATCAACACATGGCATCGATGCAATGCACAATATGTATGCATGAGCAAGTTAATGCACTTAATTAAAGCCCTAAACATGTAGATAGGGTTGCTAGGGTTCGTATGTCAAATATGAAGTTTTACTGGAATTAGTCCGAAATAGGCCCCGGAGGGGGTTTCGGACGATTATGAAAGTGGGTACAAGCTAAAGTGTTCAAATGAGGTTGAAAACATCATAAATAGATTCCATTTGTCATTTTAAGCAATTTGGTGTATAACTTTTAATTTTCTAATTTTAGTGAATAAAAACTTATTTTCTCCGTTTTAAATGATTAAATAACATTAAACAATGTTCAAAAATAAAGGCTGTCAAACATATATGAAAAGTACATATTTGGATAGATTTTATTTTTCTGAGCACTCCCATATTTTCATTATATTTTTCTGAATTGTATTTTGGGAGATATTGATTATTCAATTTTATTCATCTTCTGTAATTAATAACTGTTTTCTAGAAAAAGGAAAAAGAATCAGTTTATGACATCATGATGACGTCGGGGTGACGTCATCAATGGCCAAATTGGCTCTGCTGCAATGCAATCGAGCAAACAGGCGAGCGATTCCCAAATCGCTCAGCATTGTTGCGAAGGGGAGGCCACGGGGAGCCAGAGGGTGTCGGCGGGAGGACCATAAGGTCACCGGCGACGAGCCGGCGTGCGGTGGCGCGGCGGCGGTGACAGGAACACGATGTGGAGGTTGATTCCGAGGGAGAGGGGGAGGTCTGAGGACATGGGAAGGCTCACCGGACCGAGGAGGTTGCGATGGCATGGACGGGGCGGTGCGGGAAGGCCGGAATCGGCGCCGGCGTCGAGAAATCCGCGGCGGCCGGTCTCGGGGAGGATGATGAAATTCGGGCAACTCGTGGCACGACGGCTTCTCTGTGTACTCGAGGTGGATGCTAGGGCGACGAAGATGCTCCTCGCAAGCTCAACGGGGCACGGGGACTGCCGGAGAGACGGCAAACGGCGACGGCCGAGGCGAGCTAGGGTTTCGGTACCTTTCGGCGTGCTCAGTACAGAGAGGAAAAGGGCGAGCGAGGAGGAGAAGGGAGAGGGAACATGGCCCTTGGCGGCCTTATCTCCGCGAGCAAGGCACAGAGGAGGTGGCAGCTCGATGCGTAGGCGGCCTCCACGCAGCTAGTCCTTCTGTCAAGAGGTTGAAGAAAACCATCTTTCGAAAACCCCCTCAAGCTTCAGAGAAATAGCAGATAGGTCCTTTTCTCTTTGAAAACAGAACCAAGAACAAACTTTTGAGGGACTTTTTGGAAGAATAAAATTTGGCAAAAATTATCTTTGAAAAGCTCATGAAATTTCCAACAACACCATGTGTCACTTTGGTGTAATTGAAATACTTTTCAGAACAAAATTTTGGAGACCCTTTTTAAGTACTATTTGAGGGATTTTTGAAACCATTTAATTTCATAGCTTAAATTGGTTCAAACATGATTTAAAATTTTGTTTCATGCATGAATGAGATGAACACAACACCACACACCTTTGTTAGCAAAATTGGGATGTTACACAGCCCCCAAAGAAGGGGAAGTACGTCTCGAAAACCGCTCGCATGGACCAAGGGTCCCTCAGCAAGGTCAGCAAGACCCTCGCGACCTCCCTCATGCACGTTGACGACGAGGGCAATGTGCACCCGACAACTCCTGCCGCCGCGGTCCTGGCCACTCCTACGTACTTGCAGGCGAACCAGCCACCCGAAAACGACCCCCGCTCAGAGCAAGACCGACAGGTCCAGAGGGGACTAGGCATGGCCGGAGCGGCAATCGCCATCCAGAACCGTAAAAACGCGACACCCTTGAAGCTGATGAAACATCTCGGGTGGACAAAACACCTCGCAGACGCGAGAGTACGTCACCAAAAAGAGGAGATAAAGGGTCACCTTGTCTCCCTAGGGGCAAAGAGGCCAGGCGCCGTGGCGACAGCCCGCGCCGCGATGACGATAGCCCGCGGAACCGTGACAGCAGCCCAAGGCACCACGGAAGCCGCTTGCGACATCGTAGCAGGGAACCACGGCAGGAAGATAATCGCGATCGAACTCAATACGACATGCGTGGAGACATCGTGCAGAGCAAAGTCGACAAAGCTCGAGCGCGCATGAACCGTGCCCGATCACTATCCACCTCCTCTGACGAGGAAGCTTGCGGCGCAATGTGCTTTAGCAGCAGCATCCGCGAGGTGCCGATGCCCAAAAGATTCAAACTCACGACAGAAGTCCCGAAGTACGACGGCTCGCAAGAACCCGAGACCTTGCTCTCAGACTATCTGACCGCGGTGAAGTGCCAACGCGGGAACAAAATTACAGCCATGCAGTACCTAAACCTGCACCTCACCGGCGCAGTCCGAAGCTGGCTCGAAGGAAGACCGCGCACATATTACAGATCATGGGACGATATCACCCGCGACTTCGATGAGAACTTCCAGGCAACATACAAGCGGCCAGCGTCTATCGAGGAACTGCGGGCATGCAAAGAGAAAAGCGGCGAATCTACCCGCGAGTACATCCAGAGATGGACCACACTCAAAAATACGGCAGGGAACATATCAGAGCAAATAGGAGTCGAAGCCTTCACCAAGGGCGCTCGACGCGCCGCCTTCCGAGAAGAACTGGGGAGATCCGCACCCAAATCAATCGGTGAATTAATGGTGATAGCAGACAGATGGGAGAATGGCGAAGAATCTCTGCGCAATGAGAAAGCTTCCTCACCCGCGCATGACGAGGACCGCAATGGCGACCGCTGGAAGAGGAAGAGGAAACACTACGACCAGGATGATCAATCGAAACTGGTAGCGGCTGAGTTCACAAGAAACCGCGACAGCGGATCCCGCAGAAATCGCGAGTGGAAGCCAAAACCAGACGACAAAACCCCCGTGGAAGATCTTGATGGATACTGCTCTCTGCATCTATTTACAAATAAGCGAACGGGCAAAACCAAGGCCACTCACCTCCTCAAGAACTACCGAAAGTTCCCAGACATCCACTAGGCGTACACAAAGAAGCACAGGGCGGCCATTAGCCAGGGATACCCACAACTGCCGGGAGGACAGCAACCAGCACCTCTGCCCCCACCCGCATGTCACCACAACATGGCTCTCCCTGCACCAGCTAATCCAGCCGCAGTAAATCAAGGAGGCAACGGCTACCCGAACCCCCACGGGCACCTAGGCATGATACACAAGGTCTGCCTGTCCCGACGAGTTCAAAAGACCAATACTCGCCACGTTAACATGGCAGTGCAAGCACCACCGTCAAAGGCCGAATACCTGAATATGTCCGAGCATACGATAACCTTCTCACGAGAGGACCACCCTCCACGGGTGTATCGACCGGGGCATGCAGCGCTTGTCATCCAGGCGCAAATAGGCAACTACGACCTAGCCAGGGTGTTCATGGATGGTGGCAGCGGAATAAACATCATATACGCGGATACACTCCGTAAAATGAACAAGAACTTGGAGGGACTCGCAGAATCAGAAACATCCTTCCACGGGATAGTACCAGGCAAAGCGGTCCAACCACTCGGAACAATTAACTTGGAGGTGATCCTCGGGGATCCGCGCAATTACAGGAGACAATTCCTCAACTTCGAGGTAGTCGACCGGCCATCACAGTACCACGCCATTCTCGTCCAAACAACGTTCGCGAGATTCATGGCAGTATCTCATTATGCCTACCTCAAGTTGAAACTCCTAGGAGAATTCGGTACAATCACCGTAAACGACGACTTGCAGAAATCACAACGAATTCCATGAGATTGCGAAATCTTTCGGGATCCAAGAGGAGCTAGAAGAATTGGCAAAAACCACGGATAACTCCGTGATGCCACTAACCAAAAAGAACGCCTCAGATCTCGAGTTCAGCCCGAGCAGCGAAACTCGAAAGCATCAAGTGCACCCGACAGAATCCGCGAAGATGTCGATCGTGTCCACCACCCTATCATCCGCATAGGAAAGCGCGCTTGTCGAACTCCTCCGTGAGTACTGGGAGATTTTCGCCTGGCAGCATTCAGATATGCCAGGAATACCAAGGGAGTAGCACTCATTGGAAGTGTTTAAAGGCGCAAAGCCGGTCAAACAGACCACTCGACGCTTCTCTGAGCCAAAATAGAGAGCAGTCAGAGAAGAGGTAAACAGATTACTAGCCGCCAAGTTCATCAGGTAAATCAAGATATCCACCTGGCTAGCAAACCCGGTGTCGGTCCCAAAGGAAAACACGGACATCCTTCCTGTGTGCATCGACTACACGTCGTTGAACAAACACTACCCCAAGGATAACTTCCCGCTGCCGCGGATCGACCAGATCGTGGACTCTACAGCAGGCTGTCAACGTCTCTCCTTCCTGGACGCCTACTCGGGCTACAACCAGATCAGGATGAAGCAGGAGGACGACGAAAATACAACATTCATCACACCACATGGTGTATACTGCTACACGACAATGCCTTTCGGGGTAAAAAACGCAGGCACAACATATCAGCGCTGTATGCAAAAATGCCTCGCCAAGCTCATTGGCAAGACCGTACAAGTGTACGTTGACGATATCGGCATCAAGACTCGAGTGGAGGACACACTCCTCGAGGACATAAGGGAGACATTCGACTCCCTCAACGCGTACATAATCAAGCTCAACCCGACAAACTGCGTCTTCGGGGTTCCCGCTTGCCAACTCCTCGGCTATCTGGTCTCTGCCCGAGGAATTGAGGCCAACCCGGAGAAAATTCAAGCAATATTGACGATGAAAGAACCAAAAATCTCCGCGGAGTCCAACAGCTGGCATGGCAACTGGCATCCCTCAGCAGGTTCATCGCAAGATTGGGCGAGGATGCGCTCCCCTTCTACAAACTGCTGAAGAAAACATATAAGTTCGAGTGGACGCCAGAAGCAAAATGGCATTCGTCGACTTAAAAAGAGTGTTGCAGAGAAGGCGCATACTGGCAACACCGCAGGAAATGGAACCTCTCTACCTTTACCTAGCCGCAACTAATCAAGTGGTCAGTATGGTAATAGTCGTCGAGCGGCCAGAGGACAGAAAAGCATACCGTGCTCAGAGACCAGTATACTACCTCAGCGAAGTACTTTCGCCGTGCAAACAGCGATACCCCCACTACCAGAAACTCGCATATGGAGTGGTCCTTACAGCTCGCAAGCTCAAATATTACTTCCAGGACCATACCGTCACGGTGCTAAATGATGCATCACTCGGTACCATCATGAATAACCCCATGGCATCCGGAAGAATCACAAAGTGGAGCATCGAGCTTGGCGCCCGGGACATAATATACACAGGACGCAACGCCCTCAAGTCCCAGGTGGTCGTAGAATTCCTTTGCGAGTGGACAGAGCTGCAAACTCCAGGACCCCCAAAGTACACAAGCTCCTGGATCATGTACTTCGACGGGTCGAAAAGGAACGAAGGGGAGGGAGCCGGCGTAATCCTCATATCGCCAAGAGGCGACAAACTACAGTACGTTCTACGCCTCGACTTCCCCCTCGACGATCCAGCATCCAACAACGACGACGAGCACGAAGCGCTCCTACACGGCATGAAAATGGCAATCGCCTGCGACACCACTCGACTGATGATATACGGAGACTCAAACCTCATCGTACAACAGACGATGAAGGAATGCGACACAGTTGCAGAAAACATAATCGCTTATCGCGACATGTATAACCTGCTCGAAGGAATTTTTAAAGGGTGCAGACTGAAGCACATTGCCCGGTCAAGTAACGAAGAAGCTGACAGATTGGTGAACATTGGGTCAACAAATGCCCCGGTTCCGCCAGGAATTTATCTCGAGCGGATCAGCAAAAGATCAGTCAAACTGAAGAAGCACACGGAGGTGCCAGCAGCAACAGAAACAGATGCCAATCGAAAAAGCGCCATCATTGAACTCACTCACAACATCTCAAGGCAAGTTTTCCTAGTGGAGCCAATCTGGACAAACAAGTACCTCGACTACTTGATCCGAAAGTAGCTCCCGGAGGACATCCCTCAGGCAAGGCAGATCGTTCGGCGCAACAAATTCTTCCGGATGATAAACGGAGAAATCTACAAACAAATTATATCCGGAGTTCTCCAACGGTGCATCGCACCCGAAGATGGAAAGGAATTACTCCGAGACATACACCAAGGAGATTGCGAGCACCATGCAAGCTGGAGAGCCATACTGGGCAAGGCCTTTCGAGCAGGATTTTACTGGCTAACAACAGCCAAGGACGCCAAGGAACTGGTCGACATGTGTGAAGCTTGTCAACGCTTCTCGCCCAAGCCACACGCACCAGCCACAGAGCTCCACATCACCCCCATGTCCTGGCCATTCGCTCAACGGGGGCTCGATGTGGTAGGAACATTACGGAAGGCAACACCCAGAGGATACACTCATCTGCTGGTCGGAGTCGACAAATTCACCAAATGGATCGAGGCGGTCCCAGTAACATCACGGCATGCAAAGTGCGAAGTCCAATTCCTTGAGAAAATCGTGTACCGATTCGGCGTCCCTCACAATATTATTACGGATAATGGGACCAACTTCACAACCAAAGAGAGGAAGGCCTTTTGTGCAGAGAAGGAGATAACTCTCAGCTTCGCCTCGGTAGCACACCCCTGATACGTCCAGTTTGCATCACTATTTTATATCATAATTTTCTTTTATTCATCAATATATTTCATGTTATGATGCATCCCTTATGTTATTTTATCTTATTTTGCATGTTTTATAATTTTTGGAGAATAAACATCGGGACCAGGAATCTGATGGAGAAAGCACCGACATGATACCATATATCTGAAGATCAGAAGAAGAAGTGGGACACCGGGGGTGTCCTAAAAGTTCAGAGGAGGAACTCAGCCAGAAGAAGAGCCAGAGGGGGGCCACCAGGGGCCCACACCATGAGGTGGCGCGCCCCCTGGCCGCGCCACCTAGGGGTGTGGCCACCCTGGCCCACCTCTGGGGGTATTTTTCGCGTACTTTGTCGGATATATACCGAATAGGGGTATAGAAGATGGTGGACAAAGTGCCGGACTACCAGGGTGGCCCAAGCGGTAGTGGGCTTAGGTCCATTGGGCGGCCCAGTAGGCCGACGCGCAGAAGCCGGATTCTAGAAGAACCCGGATCACGGCCCGCGTGATCTGGCTTGGAGGAGAAGACGGATTCCTTACCGTCCAAGTTACAAGTTAAACGTAGTCTTCTAGGTTTCCTAATCTGTAAGCCCTAGTCTGGCTATTATATAAAGCCGGACAGAGGATAGATCGAATAAGTTGAATAAGCTCTAAGTTCTAGGTTATCTCGCCGAGAAGCTGATCCTCGCCGAGTAAAGCTAGATCTATTCCCTCACACTGTAACCCAGAATTACGGGCTTTAGTCCCTTATAGTGAGAAAGGCAGGAGTAGGTACGCCGTACTGTCGCGACGTACCGAACCTGGGTAAAATCCCGTGTTCTGTGTTACTACGCCGTTCCGTTACCCCACGTCTCTACCGTAGTCTCATGGCACCCCAGTCTATGAAAACTACTACGATGTCTCGACAGTTGGCGCCCACCGTGGGGCAAACGACGTCAGGCGTAAAATTCCGATCTGGGATACTTGGCGGAATTGGAAGATCGATAACTGTCGGAAGCTTGGAATTCGACAACGACGTCGGGCGCTTCCTCGACAACGGATCCTACATCCCGGCGCAAAACCATCTGGTAAGTGCCTGCGTTTTACCGATTGGATCTGCTAACATCTTTATCGGATTAACCGCGGAAGCAAGGGGGTTTTACGGGGAAAACAATTATCTCCCACCCGCCCTATACCCAGTCGAAGACGACTATGATGCCGGATTTTGCTCAGATCGCCGACAAAACAGTGATACACACTTTATCGGCATGGTGCAATCCGAGATCGCCGAAAACACGGATGACGAAAATCCCGTGCAAGAGGCAGACAACAATACACCCGTCCCAGAGACGGAAGAACCAATACCCGTCACAGAGACGGAAGATCCGACATCCGTCAACCAGACGATGAACTCGGAAACAGAGTCCGTGCTTGCCGCCATTGAGGCGAGATTGGAGTCGGAAACCGGATCGGATAACTTCTCCGAAGACGAAGATGATGATGCCTTCGTAAGAAAAGTTAAGTCCTTTCAAGAGGGATTCCACGAAGTGCTAATGGCAAAACCAGCCGATACAACGGGTGCCGATAGCCAGGAAAGCCCTAAAACCCCTCCGCCAGCAGAGGAGAGGGAAGACGGAGAAACTTCTCCGATATTTCCTAATGTCAAGGAGATGACAGAGGATGAACCTGTCAAAAAACCTCCCTCTTCCAAGAAAAAGCACCGTGCTTCTAAAAAACTCCAGTACAAACTCCGGAAGAAAAAGTCAGCTGATCTCGCTGATGAAAACCTGGAAGTTGGAGATGTTAGTGGCACAAAGCCTACGGAAAAGAAATCTAAGGAAATCACTGCTCCGCCAATGACAGAACTGGAAGAGCAAGAACTATTACAAACTCCAGTGGGACCCAATGAACCCCCTGAGATGCTGGAAGCCAGGAGACAAGCTTTCCAACGGCAACAGCAACAACTGCTTAGATCTCGGCAACACCTCCAACAAACCCATAATGACATCAAAATTATGAAGGAAGAAATTGAGGAGTACGAGAGAAAGCACAGATCTGTCTTAAAACCTACAAGGTTACCCGGAATTACAAAACCGGAAGAACTGCCGCCGAAAGAAAGGTTCTATAACCCATCTTGGCAAAAGCAGTTAAACGGCAAAGATGCCAAGGGCGAACCAATATACAAAACCGCAGCCGAAAACGCGGAAGCAGCGTTCGCCATCCTGAATAACGATCTGTACTCCAACGGGGAAAAACTCCAAGGGGTGTATGCTTTCCTAGGAAAAGCATTACAGCAGCAACAGCGAGGACAAGAGCGATCAGGGAGGCTGCATGATAATTCCGCCCTCTGCAAAACTGTTACTTGCGCTGCTGGAGCACCTGGACCGGAAGAACCCGGAGATTCGGATAAAAAAGAGGATCCGAGAAAAGACAAGAAAAACCCCGACAACCGGGACGCAGCGTCTAGAACCGGACCTCATCTCCCGAAAGACGGATATAAACCACACGATCGGGAAGACAAACACCGGAACGACGGCAAAATAATGCCACCTCCGAGAAACCCAGCTGAAAAAACTGGAAGATACGATACACCTCACAGGCGTGAAAGATCTCGGACACCGCCCAAAGATAAGGAAAGATACAGGAGCAGGACTCCACCTAATCCCAGAGGGCGTGACAACGGAAGAGATAGAGATAACCCCGGAAAAACGCGTCCGCGTAACAATGGAAAAGAAAGGAGTAGATCCCCTTCTGTCCATTCAGCCGGGAGATATTCTGCGCATATCGACAGAGCAGAAAAGGATGATCTATACTTTGGTCCTAAGTGTTTCACCGACAGGATCCGAAGGATAACCCTGCATTCTGGCTTTGCCAAAGTTGGTCCAACCTACCAAAAATATACCGGCAGTACAAACCCGGATACCTGGCTTTCAGATTATTACACAGCCGTCCAGATCAACAACGGGACAGACCTGGAAGCTGTCAAGTTTCTTCCCCTAATGTTGCTAGACGGAGCCAGAGATTGGATTAATGGTTTACCATCAAGAACTGTCGACAGTTGGGATGATATGGCGAGAGTATTTACTCAGCATTTTCGAGGAACATACAAACGCCCAAATAGCATCAACCAGCTGAACCGTTGCACCCAATTTGAAGACGAACCATACGTGGATTTCATCTCCAGATGGACTGCAATGAAGAATAGTTGCTCTGGGGTAACTGACGTACAAGCAATGCATGCTTTCGTCAATGGCCTAAAACCCGGACTTGTACCGTTCATGGTTGGCTCTAAAAAGCACAAAGATCTCGGGTCTATGCTTACAACCGCTAACGAGCATGCTGCAGCCGAAGACGATATCAGAGCAAGAGGAGGCAATATTGAGTCACTGATACTGGCCAAGAAAACACCTCGTTCTGATAAAAAAGGAACCCCGGAGTCAACAACAAAGCCCAAGGAGGTTAACTTAGCCTTTGGAGGAGAAAAAGGGAACAAGTGGAAAGGCCGCAGTCCAGATCCCATCAATTACACTCCTGAAGAATGGGAGAGAATTAAGTCGGAACCCTGCGTCCACCACTCCCAATTTGGCAAACCTACCCATACAAACGCGCAATGCCGGCTAAATAAGCATATGAAAGGCAATGCAGGATCCGGGAATAAGGGGAAGGGTTCCAAGAGGAAGCCCGCCAGACAAAAGCCAGAAGCTGACAAAGAAGACAGTGAATCGGACACTGATAACAAAATCCAGGAACAATAGCGGCAAGGCGAACCCAAATTTCCGAGAGTTGATGGAGAAGCAATGTTAACTTTCCTAGCAACTCCATCAGCAAAGGTGGCCAAAAGAACACTCCGGGAGATAAACGCAGTCATTCCTGCAACCCCGAAATTCTTGAAGTACTCCAATACACCAATAGTCTGGGATCAGTCTGATCATCCTGGAAATATCCCGGAACCCGGCACACAAGCTCTTGTCGTAAGCCCTATTGTTCAAAACACTAGGCTAAGAAGAGTGCTGATGGACGGAGGATCCAGCATCAACATAATGTACCTGGATACATTGAAACACTTGAAGATATCCGAGTCCCAGCTCAATTACAGCAATATACGCTTCCATGGCATTGTTCCTGGCAGGCAAGCACGCTCCCTAGGAGAAATTTCCCTAGATGTCACCTTCGGAGATAAAGATCACTTCCGGCAGGAAAAAGTATCCTTCGAAGTTGTGCCGTTCGAGAGCGTGTATCACGCAATACTCGGACGTCCGGCTTTCGCCAAGTTTATGGCAAGATCTTGCTATATCTACAACAAGCTGAAGATGCCAGGACCCAAAGGAGGAGTAATCACCATTGCCGGCGATTTCAAGCTGGCAAACGAGTTGGAGAAGCAAAACGCCCTTTGCGCTCAAAGAGTTATAGCTCAGGAAGAATTAAAGGAGTTAGCCAAGGAGGTATCGCCGAAAGAAATGCCGGCAGGAAAAGAAACTCGGAAGCCAACAGATAGCTTCAAGGCATCCGAGAATACAAGACAGGTAATCCTAGATCCCAAAGATCCGACAAAATTCGTCGTTGTAGGGACTGGGATGACCGACAAATAGGAAGGCGAGCTCATCAAGTTCCTCCGTGAGAACTGGGACATTTTTGCTTGGTGTCCAGCTGACATGCCAGGCGTACCCAGGGAACTTGCTGAGCACCAACTCAAGGTTATTCCCGGATCAAAACCCGTCAAACAAGGTCTCCGTCGATTTGACGGAAGAAGACGGAAGGCTATTGGCAAGGAAATTATCCGGCTTTTAGCAGCGGATTTCATCAAGGAGGTAATCCATACTGACTGGTCCGCAAATCCGGTATTAGTACCGAAGAAAGACACAACTGCCCTCAGAATGTGTATAGATTACACAGGATTGAACAAGTTATGTCCGAAAGATAGGTTTGCGCTACCGCGAATCGATCAAATAATAGACGCCACTGCAGGCTCTGAACTTTTATGCTTTTTGGATGCATACTCCGGGTACCACCAAATACGCATGAAAAAGGAAGATCAAATCAAGACTTCTTTTATAACCCCGTACGGGACGTATTACTACGTAACCATGCCTTTTGGCCTGAAGAACGCAGGTGCAACATACCAGCGTTGCATGCAACGTTGTTTGCATAGTCAGATTGGAAAAAACGTCCATGTTTACGTGGACGATATTGCTGTCGTAACCAAGGAAAAAGATACACTCCTTGAGGATTTGCGAGAAACTTTCGAAAACTTGCGCACTTACAAGATGAAGTTGAATCCATCTAAGTGCGTATTCGGGGTTCCCTCAGGAAAACTTCTGGGTTTCATCGTTTCTCACAGAGGAATAGAAGTGAACCCGGAAAAGATAAAGGCAATCTCGAGCATCTCAGAACTTACGTGTGAAAAAGATGTCCCAGAATTGCCGGGTTCCACCACAGCCGTAAAAAGATTTCTCAGTTGGCTGGGGGCTAAAACCTTACCATCTCGCAAAATGCTGGAGAAGTTTGACAAGGTCAAGTGGATTGCGGAAGCTTGGGAACACCTAGCAAGTTATGTCCCCTTCTGTACTTAGTTCAAATCTATGTAAACATCTTTTGAGATCATGAAATAAAGTTGTCGGAATGCTGTCATCCATATTTCTTATAAGTGCAAAGTGTTTCCGCCTCATCTATTTCCCAATGATCTTACAAATTTCTCAATGTTAACCCGAATTGTGCTTGCGTACTCGGCGTTACATAACTGAATGATTTTTCAGCCTTTTAACGGCTAAAGGAAACTTGAATTGCCTGCGTGCCCAAGTTTCACTTAAAACTTTCCTTGTTTCTCTAAGTCTTATCTGATCGTGCGTATGCTGGGTTACTGGAACTAGTTAGTAAAAATGCCTTTAGCATGATTCATGTTTTCGAGTTTCAAAACTGCTTGGTTCGTCCCCAGTTACTCGGCATAACGATTCATAATGCTATTTGAGCCATTTCAAACACTAAGGACAGTTAAAGCATGTACACCAGAGAACTTAGAAGATAAAGGAATGCTAAAATTCAAACAACTTGCAAAATAATTTCATAGTTTAAACTGCAAAAGGCGGAATTTTCATTAATACATAAGAAGCATTACATTTTGGATTACAAATGAAAGAACAGTAATTCTCCTATTGTCTAAATTTTCTATCCAGGTTCCAGGTAACCCTTCAAGAATCCGACTCCTCCTCGCTGCTTTCTTCATCGGGAATCGGAGGAGCTTCTTCTTCTGGATAGTGGACGCCGACATTTACCATGGCGGCAATCTGGGTGGCGTGGCCCTTAACTTCACCAAAGATGGTGGATCGTTGCGCATCCGTGTATCCCTGAGGGACACCGGTGGCCACACGCCAGGATTTGGCACTAGGGTAGTGCATGCGCATAAGGCCTAAGGCCATACGCGCACCACCCCGTGCAGCGGAGCGGAGAACGGACTCCTTGGACTCCGCCACCTCCATGATGATACCCGGAAGTTTTTCAACTTCCGAGCACTCCCCAGATTTTTCGGGAAGAAACTTGCCTACCAACTGCGTTGCAGCAGCCTTCATCAAGTTCCATGTTTCCCCGAAAGCTCGGATGCCCGCAGCCCGAGCGCCATCTGGGGTGTCTCCTGTTTGATCCGATAAAGCATTCAAAAAGGTTAAGGAGACAAACAGAGACAGCAAAACATGGAAAGATGAAGACAAGGGTAAAAATTTACCGATGAGTTTGTCAATTTCCGAAACTTCCTCCAGGCGAAGGTTCAGAGCTTCAGTCAAATCCTGGATAGCGGATTTGTCTTTCTCCGCCTGCTCGGAAGCCTTGGAGTTAGCCACTCCAAGGGCCAGATTGCTGGCTTCCAGGTCTTTTTGAGCCTTCACAAGATTCTTGTGAAGCTCAATATTCTCATTGCGGAGAATCTCGGCGTTGCCGGAATCTTCCGCTGCTTGTTTAGCTTCAGCTAAAGCAGCTGAAAAAACAAAGGGCAAATCCGAGTTGATCAATTTCCTCGAGAAGAAAACCACAACAAAGTTTTAAGTCGGAAATTTCAAAACGAAAAAGCCTACCTTTCGTTTCCGTCAAAGCAAGCTGAGACGATTCCAGCTCCGCCTCTCTCTCCTCAAGAATAGAAAGAAGACTTCGAACTTCTTTATTCTTGATAGTGAGCTTCCTGAAAACTTCAAGGTTTATGGCCTCGGAGGTTTGCTGAAACACAGCAAGGAAAAGTATGGTTAATAAAAACATCAAAGCAAAAAAGCACGCATTTTGTTTAATGCTTGGGGGCTAGAGTTACATACCTGGCTCAAACGCTGCAAACCTGCCAAGTTTTCTTGGAATCCTTTTGCGTATTCTGCAAAATGGTTCCCGGCTGCGTCCAAGCCTTCATTGATCGCCTTGAAATCCTTTTCGAAGGTGGGGATTTCCTCGTCAAAAGTCCGAGAAGATTCCCCCACTTTCGGGGCCGCCCTTTCCCTCGTGTCCGACTCGGACACAACGGGATGGCTGGGCTCTGGGGGCTTGGTGGTGGTGGTGGTGGCAGTAAGTTCTTCCGCCATTGACTGCGGCGTATCCGGGGCGACGGCGGGAGATGGTTGGCTGCCTCGGTTGGAAGCAGCTTTGAGCTTCTTCAACTTCCTCGGCTTCAAGGTGGAGGGGGGCAAGCTAAAAACCAAAACCCGGATAAAAGTCAAAACACCGAAGATGGATGAAAAAAGCTCCCATGAAAGAAAAATCCAGAAGAACTAACCTGGACGTGGCGACGGGGATGCCGTCAAGATCGATAATTTCCTCAGAGGAAACTATCTTCTTACGCTTGCGGCCACCAGTAGCAGCGGTGCGCAGCGCGTCCAGCTCAGCCTCGGAGGCTAACTCCGAGTCTGGAAGATCCGCAAGCTGTCGGAAAAATCAATCAGAATCAAAAGGTAGATTATCCAAGAATTGAGATTGTACCTAAATGACGGAAAATTTACCTTGGGAGCGGGGTTGTCGGCCGTGTACATTGGCCGACTCTCCGTGTATTGGTCGCGCGAAGCGACCAACTGATTGATGCGCCGCCTGAGCTCCTTTGCGGGCCAATCCTTGTCGGTTGTCCGCATTGGATCCTTGGCTCCTGTGTATTCGCACAGGAGACGGCCTCCGTGGTTTGCTAATGGCTGAATCCGCCTATTCAGCCAGCAAAAGACCGTGTCCATACCGGTCAAAGGAGGTTTCGAGGAGGTGAGCTTGGCGATGCGCCTTTTGATCCTTAGTAGATCAGGAGGCAGAACCTGGACGGCCTCTGTCACCCAGTTATCCTGGGGAACAGCGGCGGAGTTCACAAAAGGAGGAACCCCGACGGCCTTTTTAGGAAAAGGCACGTCGGGATGATAAAAGAAGGAACCCGTCCAGAATTTGACGGATTCCGAGGTTTTTATTTTGGGGAACCAGTCCTCTCGGAATCTCCGAAGAGTAAAGGAAATGGTTCCGCAATTTGGGAGTGCGCCCTCCGAAGAGTTACGCTTAACCCCAAAGCAGTACAACCAAAAATCTAACCTAGGCTCTATTCCTAGGTAACCCTCGAATAAGGCCTGGAAGCCGGCCATGTACAGAATAGAGTTGGGAGGGAGATTATGTGGTTGGATGTTATAGTGGGATAAAACCTGGAGAAAAAAGGAAGAGGGTGGAAGCCCCATACCTCGCAGGAGGTGGGAGGTAAGGAGCACTCTTTCGTTCTCCTGGGGCGTAGGCTCGGTCTCCTCTTCTGGGACCCGCCACTTCTTCTTCAGCACCAGGCCCTCCTTCTCCAAGTTAGGAAGAAGAGCCGGAGGAATACTGCAGGCACTCCAGTTGCCTGCAGTTTCCTCTTCTTCGTCTCCACCGGCGGCGGCAGCGGACGCGGCCCTCGCGGCGGCGAGCTGCTCGTCAAGGAGCTCTACTTTCTCCTCCACCGTTTCAGGAGCGAACGGTGGAGTCGATTTGGTGCTGGACCCCGCAACATCTGCGGCGGCGGAAGCATTTCCTCCGCCGCCCGCCGCGGACGCCATGTTCTTCTCTGGCTCGCCGCCGGCGTGCTTGGGCGACCCAACTTGGGGATCTAGATCGCCCAGGAGTTCGTCGATGGAGGCGCGGGCCGGTGATGATTTCGGGGACGCCATCGTACTTGGTGGTGCTGGTGCGCTCCGGCGTAGCAAGGGCTCGTCGGGGCAGGAACTAGCTTTCGCTCTCGAGCTTGCGTTCGTACCAATGGTGAAGGCAGTGAGGGAAGTGAAGAAGATTGCCGATGGGCTCGAGGACGGCTATTTATAGCCGGAAATCGTTTAGATACGTGCCAACGGCTCTTTTGACCGTTGGATGTTCGACGCGTGTCGCTCGCCGGAAAATCCGGGAAACGGAACGACAGAGGAATGATGGCTATCTCCTCGTTTCTCGTGAGAATCTGTCAGAGATACGTTGCAGGGTTTCCCGCGTGAAACCAAGCGGCGCTTGCGTCAGCATGATTATAGCGCTGATGTCACGTGTTCCTTTTCCGCGAAGGATCGCGAGAAGAAAAGCCGGATTTTCATAGTTCCGAGTTTTATGTTACCATCTCCTTTGAAAGGAAAGAAGAAAGAATCAAGACTGCTGAATCAAGTTTCCCGGACAAAATGTATTTGACGAAAGGCGGAGTTTCAGAGTTTTGATCCTTCCTGGGGGCTACTGTCGGATATATACCGAATAGGGGTATAGAAGATGGTGGACAAAGTGCCGGACTACCAGGGTGGCCCAAGCGGTAGTGGGCTTAGGTCCATTGGGCGGCCCAGTAGGCCGACGCGCAGAAGCCGGATTCTAGAAGAACCCGGATCACGGCCCGCGTGATCTGGCTTGGAGGAGAAGACGGATTCCTTACCGTCCAAGTTACAAGTTAAACGTAGTCTTCTAGGTTTCCTAATCTGTAAGCCCTAGTCTGGCTATTATATAAAGCCGGACAGAGGATAGATCGAATAAGTTGAATAAGCTCTAAGTTCTAGGTTATCTCGCCGAGAAGCTGATCCTCGCCGAGTAAAGCTAGATCTATTCCCTCACACTGTAACCCAGAATTACGGGCTTTAGTCCCTTATAGTGAGAAAGGCAGGAGTAGGTACGCCGTACTGTCGCGACGTACCGAACCTGGGTAAAATCCCGTGTTCTGTGTTACTACGCCGTTCCGTTACCCCACGTCTCTACCGTAGTCTCATGGCACCCCAGTCTATGAAAACTACTACGATGTCTCGACATACTTGGCCCCCAGGAAACCCTAAGCCTCATACCATCGTCGAAGAATTATTCCGCCGCCGCCTCGGGGCGGAAAACACCCGAGAGAGAAAAGCTCTCTGGCAGGGAGAAATCTTTCGGGTAAATTCCTCTCCGGAGAGGGGAAATCACTGCCATCGTCACCGTCATCACTCCGGGCATCATCAAGATCGTCATCATCATCGTCATCACCACCACCACCATCACCCTCATCATCCACCGTCATCCCGCTGTAACAATTAGGGGCCTCTATCGTTGTTTTGCATTAGATCTCTCTCCCGGTGTGGATTACTTGTTAGTAGTTGATGCTTGTGAGATTTATCGGTGTTTACACTTTATGACCAGATTATTATCATACATTATATCACCTCTGATTATGATCCATATGATGTTTTGTGAGTAGTTCGCGTTGTTCTTGAGGACATGGGGGAATTCAGGTTGTTAGTAGTGAAGTAATGTTGAATAATATTTAATGGTTGATATTGAAGTTGTGGTGTTATTCTCCTAGTGGTGTCATGTGAACGTCGACTACATGATACTTCACCATTTATGGGCCTAGGAGGATGCATCGTGTATTTGTCTACTAATTGTGGGTTTGCCGGAGTGACAGAAACCTAAACCCTTGTTAGAAAACCATTACACGAGGGAGCGTAGGATCCCGGAGTTTAAAGTTGTGGTTAGATTTATTTCTTAATTACTTTCTTGTAGTTGCGGATACTTGCAAGGGGTATAATCACAAGTATGTATTAGTCTTGGATGGGACGGTACATTAGCATAGATTCACCCACACAACACTTACCAAAACGGCTAACATTATTCAGCTGCATGGAACAAACACACTTGACAGAAACCTCCCGTGTGTCCTCGAGAACGTTTGTTAATCATAAGTAAACCCACTGGCTTGTCCTTTGCTGCAATTATTACTACTGCATTTTATTTACTTGCACTTTATTTATCTGCAATATCAAAAAACCCTATAAATCTATCTTTCAGTATTTACAGTTATTCCTTCATCGAAACTGCTTGTCAACACCTTCTGCCCCTCGTTGGGTTCGACACTCTTATTTATCGAAAGTACTATGATACACCCCTTATACTTGTGGGTCATCAACCCCCAAACAAACGGGCAAGCCGAAAGATCCAACGGATTAGTTTCGGCTGGCCTCAAGAAACGACTACTCGACAGATTACATCCTGCAGCAGGACATTGGGCCGAGGAGCTACCGCCTGTCCTATGGAGCCTGAGAACAACTCCAAACAGATCCACAAACTACACGCCATTCTTCATGGTTTACGGTGCCGAAGCAGTCCTGCCGAAGGATGTTCGATTCAGCGCTCCGCGATTCGTTGCATACAGTGAAAAAGCTTCCAACAGAGCACTCGCGGAAGACATGGATGCACTGGACTAGGCCAGGGACATCGCACTCGCAAGATCCGTCGTCTACCATCAAGCACTACGCAACCACCACAGTCACCGCATCCGCAGCAGATCCTTCGTAGTAGGCGACCTGGTGCTGCGACTAAAGCAAGAAAGCAGACACAAGCTCGAGTCAACATGGGAAGGACCCTTCATCATACACGAGGTCATCCCTGGAGGTTCCTATCGCTTGAAAAACCCAAAAACAGGCGGCGTCTACTCCAACCCATGGAATGTGGCGCACCCGAGGAAATTCTATCCATAGGAGAGTACCTTTACTCGCAAAATAAGGTTGTTCAAGCCATATTGTAACCCGAGCAAATACATGGCCTCTCAGCCATCGCAATACAAACATGGTTTCTCAATCATAGCTACAAAGACTACTTAGTCGCACTTTTATTTTTTCCTTTTTCATTTTACATGCTCAAAAAAGGTCACACCCCAACACACGGGGGCTACGCCAAACTAGCATCAACAAATCTTCGAGTGCCTACGCACGACAAATATTTTACAAGGTTACAAGGTACACACCTTAACTGATTAACTAACATACAAGGTTACAAGGTGTACACCTTAACACACCTTAAACGACTCAAATAAACATATAATGTATATACACCTTATCAGACACAACTACCGCCAAGCAGCAGCCTCTCGAAGCAGCCGCTCGGTCTCTCGAGAAGTCGGCCTAATGATCCGCTCCGCCGCAGGTCGCACAACCTCATAGTGAGGGACAAAGTCCACGGGTACTCCTCGGGTCTCAGGAAGTCGCGCCACAAAATTGAAGTTGACGTCAGGGTGCCATAGCCGCACAAAGGCGAGTGCCACCTGAGCGCCACAAATGAGCTGCTGACGCACACACTCGTGAACATCCTCCACCCGACGAAACAACCTTAGCAGACCACTCAAGCTATCGGGAACAACGTCGAAAGGGTAAAATGCCTGATGGACCGAAGAAAGGGCCTCTCGACAAGACTCAACAAAGAGTTGCGCCTGGTGAAAGTGCATGGTGCCCCATATGTGGTTTTGGTAATTAATGACAATCCTTATGGACTAATGTTTGCATTGAGTTATCCTTGTAGATATTGTCCATAGGAAATAATGGAGTTCATGTATATTTAAGGATTTACATGAAGAATGGTCATGGTTTGAGTTGAGCTTATTGCTAGTGTGTCTTGAAGAAAAGTATTACGTTATTCTTCATGGTTATCTTCAAGACATCATCATTTGAAGTGAGAAGAAAAGATACAAGGTTGATCAAGCTAGTGATCAACACACAAAGCTACACGATGTACCAAGTGGGATTGTGTATCTCATGGTATGGTAAGCAATTGTCAATATATCTTTGTGATCTAACCCATATGTGTGTGTGTGGCATCTCTATTTGTGGTTAGGTATCTTTCCATGGTCATGAACAAAAAAGGAAGATTTCATATTGCCCATGGTCTATGTCATCGTCAAGCGGTGTTCGTCACCTAGCTTGACGTGGAAGCTCAAGTGAAGCATCTAGAACAAATCCTAAGCTTGATGCTTGCCACCCTTTTGGAGTTTGTGGCCTCGTGAAGATTTGACATTAATGGTCTCTCCCATAATGGTGTATGGGGGAGCATCCTCTCCCATAGTGGTTTATGGGGGAGCAACTTGCAAGTCTTCATCAAACGGAGCATGTGCTAGCAAGCACGATCAAGAAAGAAGATCCAACTTGAGAGAGTCAAGATCGTCACCATCTAGCTCAATTGAATTGCGCAAGGAAAAGGTATGACTTAGATAGGGTTTCTATTTTACCGGTCTCATTATGCTAGTTGGGAGACCAGATTATAGGATAGATAACCGTACTATCAAGAGGGGCTCTTGAATGCATATCTTGATCGTATCTATCGTAGAGAGCTCAAAGCTTTGCATACTTTGCATCATACTTCTTGGTTCTTATTTGAGTTTTCTCCATGTAAGGTTTTAGAGCTTTTCATGTTCTTCATGTCAATCTCAAGTTCATCAAAAATGGATTTCGTATGAAAAACTTATCGCATTTTTGTTGTTGGAGGTTTCTACCGGTTGTCCTTTATTGATAGGACAAACCTTTCATCATTTGGTTTTATATTCCCATTTAGTACTATGATGTTTCTCTGCATATTCTTGTAGTGCTCGTCGTTGAGATTTCAACGAGCCCAAGAACATCGAAAACGGAGTCCGGATGCAAAAGTTACGACCGTTTTCATATAGGGTGTTATGCAGTTTTTTCCACCAGCGGAGGCTCCGGTGGTGGCTCCGCCCGAAACCCTTTCGGGATGATGTTGGCGGAGCCTCCGGTGGTTGGGGAATTTTTTCAGCCATTTTTGTGTTCTAACTCATCCGGGGGGCGGAGGTTCTGGTGGTTTCACCGGAGGTTCCGCCCCTGCGCGATTTTTCCTCCAACGGTTGGATATTTGGGTGACCTATTTAAGGGGCCTTCTTCCCCAATGGTTCCCCAACCTTTTGGGCAAGTTTGACCTCCATTGTTGACCTCCAAAAGCTTGCTATCTCTCAATCCCTCCAATGATTCTTGCTTCCACTTGAGGGAAAAGAGAGAGGAGATCTAGATCTACCACTTCACCAATCAATCCCTCCTCTTTGTGAGGGGAATCTATTGGATCTAGATCTAGGGATTCATTTGTTGTTTTCCTTGTTATTCCTCATTACTCCCTCCATAGAATTAGTTGCTTTGGTGGGATTTGAGAGAGAAGTTCTTGACCACTTTGTGTGTTCTTGCCATTGCATTAGGTGCATCGGTTTGAGTTCCCCACGAGATTCGTGAAAGAGAAATTCGTGAGCTTGTTACTCTTGGGTGCTTGGTCACCGGAGAGATTGTTCCTCTTGGGTGTATTGATCACCCTAGATGGTTAGTTCTTGGGGCTTCCACCTTGTTGCAAGAAGCTTCGTTGAGAGCCTCCAATTGAGTTGTGGAGATAGCCTCAACCTCGTGTAAGGTTTGGTCAACGCCTTCAAGTCGACCTCATAGTGGAAACGAGTATCTCCCTCACCGGAGAACCTCAAGGAGAATAAGGTGTGCACATCCGTGCTATTGAGGAGTGCCTAGGTGGCTCCCCACCTCTCCAACGAAGACGTAGTTCCCTTGGGAAGGAACTTCGGTAATCACACCGGTGTCTCCTTGTGCTTCAGTTATTTCTATACTCTAGCTCGTTACTTATGCATTTACCTTTGTGATAGCCATCGTGCTTGAAGTCGTCTATCTTGCTATCTCATAGTTGTATATCATGCCTAACATAAGTTGTTGGTGCACATAGGTAAACCTAGCTTGCATAGGTTTTGTGCTTGATAAATTAAACGCTAGTTTTATTCCGCATTTACTCAAGCTTAAATCGTAATTATTTTAAAACGCCTATTCACCCCCCTCTAGGCGGCATCCTTATACTTTCAATTGGTATCAGAGCCAGGGATCTCATTGTTAGGCTTCACTGCCTTGAGAGTAATGATGTCGCTTAGTGAATTAGTGCACGATCCCACATTTCATTTTGATGGCACAAACTATGATCTTTGGAAATTTCGCATGCTCATTTATTTCCGGGTCATGGACCCACACATGGAGCAAATTGTAGAGATGGGGTTTTCTCCTCCAAAGGATCCTCAAAATCCAACTTTAGAGGAATAGAAAAACTTATCTCTTGATGCTCTTTCTATTAATGCATTTTTCCTTCTTGTGAGCCTTGTAGTTATTAAACCACTTTTTCCTATTCGGAATGCTCATGAGTTATGGACAAAGCTTCAACATAAATATGGAGTGTCCAATATTATTGAGGATGATTTCTCTCCCTCCATATCCGGTCGTGATGGGTTCTCAACTTCTTCTACTTCACCAACATGTGGTAAGCCACAAACTAATGAGATGGTGAGTAGTGATAGGCTTTGCAATAATGATAGTGAGATTATTATTGATGACCCTTCATCTCTATCTTATTTTAATGTCTCATCTTTGGACTTAAACACAACTAGCACCAAAAATGTTTTACATGCTTGTGTTGATAGTCTTTGCATATCATGTCGTCATTGCTTGACTAAATCTCATGATGATATGCTAGATTTATCTTGTTCCCATGATAAAAATGATTGTGTTTCCTCTAGTATTTGTATGGCTAACAATTTAAAGGAAACTCAACTCTCTATGGAACAAGATGTGGACTTGAGTGGTGCCTCAAGTAATGATTCATCATCATCTACCACATTTTGCCTTATGGCCAAGGATTCAAAGTTATCTTCCACTTTGAACCCCAATATATATTATGATGATAGTAGTGATGATGATGTTGGTAATGAAGATGATGATGGGTCTAAGAAATTAGGCTTATGGTTCGCAAGCCTTGTTGGTGAGACCAAAGAAAATGTGAATGCTCTCCTAGAACAACTTGATGAGGCTAACTCTCTTGTAGATGAAAAGGAGGATATCATCGTGACTTTGGAAAGTCATAGTGGTAGTCATTCTATCAAGGACAAAGAGCTTGAAAAGGCTTTTGAGAAAGAGCGGTCCCTTAGATCTTCTCTTGAAGAGAAACTATATAGTCTAGAAGAAACATATGCTATTAGCGTTTCTAAGCTTAGAAGGGACAATGAATTATCTGTTTCTCTTGCTAATGACCTCAAAGCTAATAATGTTGATGCTTGTGCTACTAACTCTATTTCTTGTGAAGCATCCACATTAAAGGAGAATGTTGAGCTACGGGCTCAACTTGAGTTGCTAACTAGTAATTATGGGAAATTGGAAGAAACTCATGAAAAGCTCTCAAGCTCTCATAAGGATCTTCTAGTCTCCCATGAGAGGTTAAAGTTAGCTCATAAGGCTATGTTAACTAAGGTAACATCTTGTGAGCCTCATGTGAACAAAGGCACACTATCTACTCTAAATGCTATATTGCCTTATGCTAGTCCTAGTAATTCATCCTCTCATAATGTTCCCACATCTTATGATGAATTGCTTTCCTTACCTTGTTGCTCTAATAATAATGCATCTACTTTCTCTAGATCTTGTGTTGATACTAACCATGTAGAGGAAATCAAAGAGCTCAAGGCCCAAGTCATTTCATTGGAGAAAGACTTGGATAAGTGTCATAAAGGGAAGTCCACACTTGATAATATGTTGAGTGTCCAAAAATCCCCCAATGACAAGAGAGGACTTGGATTCATTTCCAATCACAAGAACAAGTCCAAGGTCGACAAGAAGAAGGGCCATGAACAAGTCAAGAATTTGGCCAGTATTGTTTGCTTCAAGTGCAAGGTTGAAGGGCATCATGTTAGATCATTCCCTTTGAAGAAGAAGAAACTTAGCGATAAGCAACAAGGGAATCGGCCACAAGTTCAACCTCAATCTCAACTTCAAGTTGAAGAAAGGCCTCTTCCTATAAATACTCAAGCTAATGCTTCTCAAGTTGAGAAATCAACTAAGAAGAATGGAAGGAGTCGTTGTTGCTACTTATGTCGTGAAAAGGGCCATCTTGCTTCTTCATGCACTAATGGTACATCATCCAACCCTATCATAATTGATGATGTGTATTCCATTCGGAAGGATGATGTGGGCAATGTGTTTGCAAAATATGTTGGTACTCAAAGTGGTGTCAAGAAAAGAACCATTTGGGTTGCCAAGCCTATTGTGACTAACCTCTTAGGACCCAACTTGGTTGGGGACCAACAAACTCAAACTTGATCAATAGGTGTTATCGGAGGGCATTGGAGACTTGGCTATATCATGAAGAATTAAGGGATCTTTATCACGTATATTTTCCTTAAGCCAAGTCATTTGGATTATCACGTCTCTATCTCATATTCCATGCTCCTTCTTGCGGTAACTTGCATTTATTGCATTATATATATATACATTGAAAGTTGCTTGCCCCTTTGCATGTATTGGTTTTGTACCTTGCTTGTATTTTGTATATTTTGTGCTTACTACTTACTTATCCTTGAGTAATCTAGTATGTGTTTGTCGGTTCGCACAAAATGTATGTATGAGTTTTCTTTGAGCCTAATTGCATCTTATGTGTATCTTATTTGGCTCTTTTGAGTGATTAATGGACTATCCCTTTTTGGGAGAGTAATATGCCTTTGGCACTTCACAATCCCAAAATGTGTGTACATGAGGAATACCACATAGTGTTGATATTTCAATATTATCTAGTCTCTATGTGGTATCTCATACTCATGAGAAATTCAAATTCTAATGTCTATTATTTATCTCAAGTTGGTCTTTGTTTGCCTCTTGCTAAGAAGATACGGATTATCACATTATGGGGGATTAATATGTTTGTGCATATTACAAGCCTAAAGAATGTGAACATTTAAGGTTTTGCCATATAGAATTGATATTGTTAATTATCTTGTTCCTATGTGGCATGTGTGCTCAAACAAGTTTCAATTTGCTTAAATGATTTTATTTGCTCATCTTTTGGTATCTTATTTGTGAGAGAGTCTCTTGGTGCGGTTTTCCACAACTTAGCACTAGAATTTACCTTCTCGGGAATCGGTTGCTTCTTGATATATTAATCATTTCTTTGCATGATTATTCGACTATTGAAGCCACCAAGAATCTCTATTTAAGTATGGTGTTTTCATTCCTACTTTTACCACATGCTTATGTTTTGTGAATATGATTGTGAACAAATATACCACCGAGAAATATCTCCATACATATCTTGTCTTTGTCAAGTTATAATAATTTGTGGTAAGTTTATTGATCATATTTACTTTCTCCATTGCTCTAAAATTGCCTTGTTTCTTGCCAAGGATTTGTTTGGTTCAAACTCCTTTGTATCTTCCTTGCTCTACTCAAAATTTGTTTTATGCTTTATTGAGTTAGGAAAAGCAATGATCCCATTCGTGTGCACTTTCATTCAAAGTCATACTTCTTTGTGTTGCATTTCTTGGGGAAGCTATCCTACATTGAGTAGAACACAATTCTTTAATTGGTATTGCATCTTATTACTTTTCCTGAGCTTGACTAGTGTTTGAAAAATATATATGGAGAGTAATGATTCAATTGTGTGCATCTTGTATTCAAATGTAATATCATAATTAGTGCACTATTATTGGAAGAACTATCCTATATGTGTTTGAACACTTGTTGTCTTGAAATTGGTATTTTATCCCAATGACTTGTCTCTTTAGAAGACGAACATTTTTCGTCTTGGTACTTTGTGTGCCATCATGAAAAGTGTAGAGGGTTTGTTTATTCTTTGATGTTGTTTTTGTTATCTTCTCTATTTGATATCCTAAATCATGTGTTAATTTGGGGTTTTGATATAATTTGGACACTTCGTTTGATTTTATCTATTGTGAATGCCTTCTTTGTTTTAATTGGCATTTTGTACAATTTGTATCTTGTTTGGTTCTTGAAAGTTTTGTGCATGTATATTTACTATGTATATCCTTTGACATGCTTACTTTCGTTGATCCAATATATAGTATAAACTCCATCAAATCCTAAATGGCTAAGATGTGATTAAAATTCAAATTCATATTAATATGCACATATTTATGTGGAGTTTGTCCTATTTATTTTAGTTGTTCTAACTACTTTGGACCCAATAAGTTTGGGAAACATTTTGTACTTGATTTTTGTTTTTAGGTACAATGGAGATACATTGGTTGCTTGCTCCATTCATAAGGAAGGTGTTCTCACCATCATATCATAGGAGTCAAGCTTCGATGATTATCAAACTCGCATCCTCTTCATCACCAATGTCGTCTCGGTAACAAGTATCTATTTCATGCATACATATCTAGCTTTCAATCTTGTGTAGGTTGCATCTTGGCATGAATTCCATTTGTTGCATTTCATTTGGCTCTTGCAAATGTCTTATCAAAAACATCTTTATTGCAACTATGAGTAAGCCGGGATGATTACATACTAAGGGGATATTTATAATTATTTTCATGAGTCACCAATCCCAAGTATATTAATCTAGTAACTTCTACTTGAAGTCTCTCATATGCAATATTTATGAATTCTCAAAAACCATTTGAATCTTTTGTGATATGCGTCACCTTTCTCGAAGCATTCCAACCATCACGTTTCCCTTGCGATATGTGTGATGCTTTGATGAGTTTATTGTTTGTCCATCTATATCCCCTTAAGATTAAACTAAGCCTAGTACTTTGCTTTCAAGCAAAAATCTTATTGGTATATTTATGAACCTATCTTGGATATCATGTTCTTTACCCTTGTACCTATTTTTGTGTGTGCATATTTATTTGTGGATATATATCTTTGTGATTGGTGTCCACTTAATAACTTATACACACGAGAATAGTTGCATCTTTAATTGATATTCTATTTCTTTAGTGACCATGTTTTATTCCTTTATATTACTTGGTGGTTCCTAAAAGGCACAAGCTTTGCTTTTCTTTTGGTATTCCTTTTGCATATTATAAAGCTTGTGGACCTATGTGTTTTATCATTTGTTGGTTTGTGTGTATGGGAAAGACATGATATGCACTATGCGCCTCATATATTTAAAGACTATGATGAAGCATTGCTCATCCTATTAGTCTCCTACAAATGTCTTTCCTTGTCACACTCATCTCTTTCGGTTGAGTAAATATTTACTTGTACCTTCTTGATCTTAATTGCTCAATTCTTGTTTGTTTGCAAGTTTCTTTGCTCCATTTCCAATCTATTCTCTTGCTCTTTCTTGTGTTCAAAATTATCTAGAGGGGAGTGATGATTCCATGTTGTGCACATTATATAGTAATTCAAATTTAACATTGTGCATGTACCTTGGGGAGTTCCCTCTTGATTTTCTAGAACACTTGGTTGATCTTATCATAATATTGATTTTGGTCAATCGGTTTTTCGGATCCTTTGGTTGGTTGCTTCTTTATGAAAGTATCCTTCAATTTGACTTTGCTTGTAAATCTTTTGATCCTCAATATAGTTTGATCTCCCTCCATCTATTCCTAGTTGGATATATGCTCTTGATTTCACTCATATCATGATGAATGCATACACTATGGGGGAGCTCTTATTATATTGGCCTTCTAATCTTTTTTCCCATTTCGAAAATGGATGCCAATGGGGGAGAAGTTTAGAGGGTTTAAGGGAATTTGGTTCTATGCTTTAGTCTCGTTCTTAAGCATTTGCCTTCCATGCTATTGCATCCTAGCTCTTTGTTTTGCATGGTTGCTTAATTCATCATATAAACCCTCGTAAAAAGGGATTGTCATCAATTACCAAAATGGGGGAGATTGAAAGTGCATGGTGCCCCATACGTGGTTTTGGTAATTAATGACAATCCTTATGGACTAATGTTTGCATTGAGTTATCCTTGTAGATATTGTCCATAGGAAATAATGGAGTTCATGTATATTCAAGGATTTACATGAAGAATGGTCATGGTTTGAGTTGAGCTTATTGCTAGTGTGTCTTGAATAAAAGTAGTAGGTTATTCTTCATGGTTATCTTCAAGACATCATCATTTGAAGTGAGAAGAAAAGATACAAGGTTGATCAAGCTAGTGATCAACACACAAAGCTACACGATGTACCAAGTGGGATTGTGTATCTCATGGTATGGTAAGCAATTGTCAATATAGCTTTGTGATCTAACCCATATGTGTGTGTGTGTCATCTCTATTTGTGGTTAGGTGTCTTTCCATGGGCATGAACAAAAAGGAAGATTTCATATTGCCCATGGTCTATGTCATCGTCAAGCGGTGTTCGTCACCTAGCTTGACGTGGAAGCTCAAGTGAAGCATCTAGAACAAATCCTAAGCTTGATGCTTGCCACCCTTTTGGAGTTTGTGGCCTCGTGAAGATTTGCCATTAATAGTCTCTCCCATAATGGTGTATGGGGGAGCATCCTCTCCCATAGTGGTTTATGGGGGAGCAACTTGCAAGTCTTCATCAAGCGGAGCATGTGCTAGCAAGCACGATCAAAAAGAAGATCCAACTTGAGAGAGTCAAGATCGTCACCATCTAGCTCAATTGAATTGCGCAAGGAAAAGGTATGACTTAGATAGGGTTTCTATTTTACCAGTCTCATTATGCTAGTTGGGAGACCGGATTATAGGATAGATAACCGTACTATCAAGAGGGGCTCTTGAATGCATATCTTGATCGTATCTATCGTAGAGAGCTCAAACCTTTGCATACTTGGCATCATCCTTCTTGGTTCTTATTTGAGTTTTCTCCATGTAAGGTTTTAGAGCTTGTCGTGTTCTTCATGTCAAGCTCAAGTTCATCAAAAATGGATTTCGTATGAAAAACTTATCGCATTTTTGTTGTTGGAGGTTTCTACCGATTGTCCTTTATTGATAGGACAAACCTTTCATCATTTGGTTTTATATTAACATTTAGGACTATTATGTTTCTCTGCATATTCTTGTAGTGCTCGTCGTTGCGATTTCAACGAGCCCAAGAACATCGAAAACGGAGTGCGGATGCAAAAGTTACGACCGTTTTCATATAGGGTGTTATGCAGTTTTTTCCACCAGCGGAGGCTCCGGTGGTGGCTCCGCCCGAAACCCTTTCGGGATGATGTTGGCGGAGCCTCCGGTGAAACCACCGGAGGCTCCGGTGGTTGGGGCATGTTTTCAGCCATTTTGGTGTTCTAACTCATCCGGGGGCGGAGGTTCCGGTGGTTTCACCGGAGGTTCCGCCCCTGCGCGATTTTTCCTCCAACGGTTGAATATTTGGCTGACCTATTTAAGGGGCCTTCTTCCCCAATGGTTCCCCAACCTTTTGGGCAAGTTTGACCTCCATTGTTGACCTCCAAAAGCTTGTTATCTCTCAATCCCTCCAATGATTCTCGCTTCCACTTGAGGGAAAAGAGAGAGGAGATCTAGATCTACCACTTCACCAATCAATCCCTCCTCTTTGTGAGGGGAATCTATTGGATCTAGATCTAGGGATTCATTTGTTGTTTTCCTTGTTCTTCCTCCTTACTCCCTCCATATCATTAGTTGCTTTAGTGGGATTTGGGAGAGAAGTTCTTGACCACTTTGTGTGTTCTTGCCATTTCATTAGGTGCATCGGTTTGAGTTCCCCACGAGATTCGTGAAAGAGAAATTCGTGAGCTTGTTACTCTTGGGTGCTTGGTCACCGGAGAGATTGTTCCTCTTGGGTGTATTGAGCACCCTAGACGGTTAGTGCTTGGGGCTTCCACCTTGTTGCAAGAAGTTTTGTTGAGAGCCTCCAATTGAGTTGTGGAGATAGCCTCAACCTCGTGTAAGGCTTGGTCAACGCCTTCAAGTCGACCTCATAGTGGAAACGAGCATCTCCCTCACCGGAGAAGCTCAAGGAGAATAAGGTGTGCACATCTGTGCTATTGAGGAGTGCCTAGGTGGCTCCCCACCTCTTCAACGAAGACGTACTTCCCTTGGGAAGGAAGTTCGGTAATCACACCGGTGTCTCCTTGTGCTTCGGTTATTTCTATACTCTAGCTCGTTACTTATGCATTTACCTTTGTGATAGCCATCGTGCTTGAAGTCATCTATCTTGCTATCTCATAGTTGTATATCATGCCTAGCATAAGTTGTTGGTGCACATAGGTAAACCTAGCTTGCATAGGTTTTGTGCTTGATAAATTAAACGCTAGTTTTATTCCGCATTTACTCAAGCTTAAATCGTAACTATTTTAAAGCGCCTATTCATCCCCCCCTCTAGGCGGCATCCTTATACTTTCACCTGGCTCACTCGGTACTGCAGGGTAGCCAAGACAAAACCCCTACCTCGGACAGACCAGAAGTTGCACGCATGGAGATTGGAGATGCTCGATTCACAAGCGACGCGGTTATCCACCCAGTGACCCTCACACGCTCCATCAGGTTCAACAACTGCATGGACAGGAAGCGCGTCAGGCCACAAGCAAGAAAGACACCGAAAATACTTGGGGGCTCGCGGAACTTACAAAGCATGCTCTTGGCGACGCTCGCCAGCTCCTCCATCACAAAATGCTCGCGATCCGCAGCAAGCTTCTGCTTGGACTTGGCAACATCCGCCACACCCTGCAGAGCTTTGAGCTTACGCTCACCATCCGCGACACGGCCATGGAGCGTGGCAAGCATACTCGCATCGATAATCAACGGCTCGATCGAAGGAGTAGCACCGCTCGATGAGCCACCGCCATCATCCGCAACCTGGAAAGAACAAAGGAAACACGACAATTTCAGTCACAAAGCCACACCCCATTCGACGATTTAAAACAAGTTTATCTTCGAGTGCTCGGGGGCTACTCCCATTGGGAGAACACAAAGTAAGGCCCACTAACAAAGTGCTGACACTTTTAAACATCTCGATTGAAAACAAAAGTATGGGATGCTTCCCGAAGTTCATTACATAGACTGGCATACCAAAGAAAAAATGGTGCTCATCCTAAGGAACTATCGACTTCCCAGAGGTAGCTCCACTCGCAGCAGGCTTCGCACCACGGCTGCAAGAAACTACCTCGGAGAGCATCTTCGCTAGCTTCCCCGCACGATCGCCAAAGGGTCGGAGCGCTGCCTTTTTGCCGAGCGCATCTCGAGGGAGCTCCGAATACACCGTCTCTAGGTCACCCGCGATGTTGCTCGCGAGGGCAAACTGAATAGCCGTCTTGGCGCCACACTCGGTCTGCGCAAGAGTGTACTCCAGAAGGGGATTGGCTTTGCCAAGGAATACTTGCAGGAGGCCCCCAATAGTTGGTGGAACCGGCACTCCCACAAGCAATCGCTGGTGCAGCTGCGACATCACTTGGGCAGCATCATGTAGAGCAAAGCAGGCCTTGTTTCCATGCTCTTGCAGCAGAGTGCACACGTCAGTCAGAGCGTCGACCCGGACCCCTCCTGACAGCGCCAAACCAACTCCAAGAGCATCAAAAAATAGAAATGGAGTGAATCAATGAAGGGAGAAAAAAGAAGCAAGTTACAAGAGAAAGAAACTTGCGGAAAACTTACCAGCCAAAGCTTGGGCCACGGAACGGAGGATGACGACCAAATCGTTGTCGTGCGCCGCACCCGCGTCCTGCAGCTGCTTCAAGGACTCGCGAGATTCAGCGAGGCGGGCGGCTGCAGCTCCTTTCGGGTAGACTCCAGCTCCTTCTCCACATCTTTTGCCCGAGAATTAGCCTCGGCCTTCTCGGACTTCAGGCGGGCTACCTCGTCTGCAACATGGATTGCGCACATAAAGCAATAGTCGCGGCCAGAAGAAACAAACCCAAAGTAAGAAAACACATGTTGACTTACCCAATAAAAACGGGCATCCTGAGCAATCTGGCCGCGCTCTCCCCGAAGAGAAACACACTCTGCCTCGGTCATGACAAGGCGGCGCCCAAAGCCAACGAGAGAATCGAGGATAGCCTGCAAAATTCCCTACGGGTTAGAAAGTTACCGCTTGAGCCTATACACGACTGTACGCAGTCAAGTATAGCCTGGGGGGCTACTCCCATCAGGAGAACTGCCGTGCACCCGATAAGAATCAAGACCAAGAAGCAAAAAATCTTGACTTGAATCTATAGCCAACTGCGAGCAGTCGACCATAGACTTGGGGGCTACTCCCATCGGGGGCACTGTCGTGCACCCAAAAAAAAAGGACAACGCACAGAGAGATAACGGGACATCACCATGTCATGCGGGGTCGACAAGGGGTCAGGCGAGCTAGCCGAAACTTCCTTGCTCGCAGACGCCCCAGCATCCTCTGGCTGCCCACCCGCAAAGCTAGGAATCACCTTCGCGGGGCTCGGAGGTCGTGTAGTGGAACTCGGAGCTGAAGCGGGGTACGGAACAACCTCCTTTTGCTTCACGGACGGGGCAGAGGACGCAAATTGGTCCACGCTGATGTTCACCAGGTTAAAACAAAAGTCAGAATAGAAAGAGAAAAGAATAACCCCGTATCAAAGGAAAAAAACACAAGACTTACTCTTCCTCATCGTCGTCGTTGAGGTTTTCTGGGTCCCAAGCAATGGGAATCTTTGACTGGTGGATGGCCGGAGGAAGTACGTTGAGAGGAGTCGCCCGAATGGGCCTAATCTCCTCGACCACGTCGTCACTCAACGAATTACCTTGGAAGTGACCTCATCTTCCTCCTCCTTGCGGCGCTTGCGGCGGTAAAGTGGAAGCTCCTCTTTCTCTTCCTCCTCGTCCACTTCCTCTCGCTCATCGTTGGACTCTGCGTCCGCAACGCTGGCTTCGGGTGGAGCCTCGAGGTTGCTCGCCAGAAGATCCGAGACGTCGTCATCCGCAGAAAGTGGCGGATAGCTCGTCACCACATCTGGTTCTACAAAGGCAAAGGAAGAAGAGATGGCGGCTCAATCGACAAAAATCCAAAAAAAAGAAGAAAAAAAGAAGAAGGATAAGAGATTTACATCACTCGGAGGATTCTCAGCATCAAAAGGGGTGAGAGGGCACGGCGAGTAGCTCTCCCCTTTCTTCAAGCAAGTGATGGCGGCGAACTTATTTTTGAATTCGGCATTCGAAAGAATGTCGTCGCATGCTCGGCTCGGATCATTGACACCCGTGAATCCCCATAATGGGGTTGGCCTGTCTTGGAGCGGCTGGACCCTCCGGCACAGGAACACGCTCGCCAAGTGTATCCCGTTCAGCGGGGTCCCCTGCTCCTTGTCACGGAAATGCGCAACCTTCACGGGCAGGGGAGAAACCACCTTGGACTCCTCGGCTGACAGCACGTGCGACCATGAGTACCTCCGCTTCAAAACTGCGAATGGGTGGAATTCCGGGATGCCAACCGCGTCGTTGTCTTCGACGTAGAACCATCTCCGGCGCCACCCTTGAGCCGAGTCGACAAAGCTCATCTCCAGGTATGGAAAGTCTTTGTTCGCCTGGATCCCGAAGCCGCCAGTCGTCAGCGGCTCTCCGATCCTCTCGCCTGGCAGGGCTTCTCCCGAAAGATTCGCACCTGGAAGATGGCCTTCCAAAGCCCCCAGTGCGGACGAATACCGAGGAAGCACTCGCAAAGAACGATAAACCACGAGATGTGTTGTATAGCGTTGGGAGGGAGGTCGTGCAGCTGTATGCCATAGACATACAGCAACCCGACGAGGAAAGGATGGAGAGGAAATGACAGACCTTGGGCGACGTGATCTGAGAACGCAACACGCTCGTTAGCGCGTGGATTGGGTATCTCCTCCCTCTTCGTCGACATGTGGACGCGCTTGGAGTCCTCGAGAGGAAGCAGTCCCTCCCTCTGCATCTCGACGATGTTGTTGTTCTTCGCATTGGACGGGCGCCACTCGCCCGTCCTCTTCACCGGGGCCGCCGTGGAGGCGCTAGCTGCTTCCTTGCCGGATGCCGCGGCTACGCCGCGCTTCTTGCCTCCCGCCATTGGATCTTGGTTCGTTCTCGCAGAAAGGAAGGAGTGCGCTAGAGGAGGAAGAAGGTGAATGGAGGCCGGGAAAGTGATCCTTTCCCTAAGGCATATTATTTATATCAAGGCCAAGCCACTGTGAGCCGTTGATCTACGGACGTGACGCTCATCCCCGCCGCCACATGCGAAGCGGAAACGAGAAGACGGGGGGCGGTTACCCCCGCACGATCTTTTATGCAAGATTGTGCGTAATTACTGCATGTCCAACGGAGAAACCGGCACGCGACGGCCCGTTTTCTGGTAAAAAAGCTGACAAGGTGGGCCCTACGAACCCTGCCGCACTGCGTCACGTCCCATCGGGAGCCGGCGAGTACGGAATGACGTCACTGCACACATCATGACGCGAAATTTCTTTCGTATGGACATTATGACACGAGATCTCTTTCGTATGGACATCTTGACACGAAATCTCTTTCGTACAAACATCTTGACACGAAATTTATTTCGTATGAACTTCATGACACGAAATTTCTTTCGTACGGATCAAGGAAAAAAAAGACTATCTCGCTCGGTAAATCGCACAACGGTAACAGTGGCACTCGCCATTTTTGCAGGAACAGACGATAGCACCCGCAATGCATCTAAAATAAAATCACGAGTATGCGGCTCCCTCTACTCCGCATTACGATGTACTAACACATCATCTTACCCCGGATCGTTCGGCGGACTAGGCACATCCGGAATCGCACTCAAGCTGCGTCCTTCAGTAAATTTTCCGTGTCAACAACCCTATGAAAAATCGTAGCAGACGCGTCGGGTACCCCTTTAAGGTTAAGTTCGACTCGATAAGACCTTCATGGCCCAGTCGCAATTATCACCTCGTCGAGCTCGAGTCGAAGGTCTCGAATTTGTGTAGGCCAGAACTGTCTTTGCCCGAGAAGCAATTAATTGGCCCTGATCTTTCGGGAGAGCCAAGCGACTGAGTCATACCCTTCTGAGAAAAAAGCCAAACGCAAGGCGCATTTACTGCTCTATACTCGAGTACATCTCACACAGGGTACGCACCATTCAAGTCAGGTATTCGACTGACTCGATCGTAAGGTTTAGAAACGGATTTTGAGTGCTTACTCGACTATTCTCAGTCAAACAAGCACTCGGAGGCTACTGACGAGGGGATGACTCCAGGTCCTGTCGGGTGAGTCTACCTGGTCCATGGCCCAGCACTGAAGCCCAGCACAAAGGACCACCCCGTGGCTCTAGAAGGCCCATCAGCGGCCCACCCGCGAGACTTGCGGGGCAAGATGGAAAGTTTCCACCGACTAGAGCTAGGGTTTGTAATCCCTCTTGGGTACGGCTTGAGACCCGACCATCTATTTAAAAGCTAGGAGAGCAACCCGAGGGGGACATCCAATCTCAGTTTTTCCACCACAGCTCGAGATCCAATCCCTTGGCCAAGGCACCCACCATTGTAACAATCCTCATAATACAAGGACAGACAAGCAGGAGTAAGGGTTTTACCTCTACGAGGGCCCCGAACTCGGGTAAATTGTGCCCCCTGCTAGCCGACATTGTCACCAGCGCCTACTTCGTTCTTTTACTCGAAACCCTACCGGACCATCCGAGGGATTTTTCGACATGACTAAACGACAGGCGATGACAACGCTTGTGCTTTGTTTGCTTCTTGGAGGTGTTGGTTTTGGAGAGCCTAGGTTGTAGTACAGGTGTTGTATTCGGTGGTGGTTAGAGTGCTTCTGTTTCGAAGTGTTGGGCACCATGATGGGGTCTTTCTTTTTATTTTTCTCTCTTGTTTATTTCGTTCTTCGCTGTGCGCATCCCTGATGTCCTTTGATGTTTTGCTGGTGCAGAGACTGGATGTAATTGGTATCTTCCCGATATTAATATATTCCATTTATAAAAAAAACAAGAGGACTATTTTTTTCTTAAAGCGGCGCTTCCATGGTCCAAAGTAAAATCTTCTGTTCATGTCCTCATTCAGTTTCATATTATATGAAATTTCAGCTCTGCCAGAAGTCAATTTTCTCTATATTTAACAAATCTATAGAAAAATATGCTAATACGCGCAACTATAATATATATGCAGAACAAAAATACATTTTATGACAATCTCATTAAACTAATTTCATATTGTAAATGGTGGTATAATTTTCTATAGACCAGGTCTAAATTAAAGATTTTTTTGCGAGAATAAATTAAAGATGTTTAACTTGAGAGATGTATCAAATTTCAAATAATTCAATCCCCTTTCTGATATAAGGCAATAAAGATGGCTATTTGTATCGGCCGATACAGAGAACAGTTATATCCTCTTTTCAAAATAAATATTTTCAAATAATTTGTAATGGAGAGAGTAAGTTTCAAGTTATCATATTTGTTTCAAGAGTAGAAGTTTATAATTGCATTTTTTTTACTTCGGTATGTGCAAAAAGAATGCAGAATTGTATGATTCTCACACATTGTATTACATACCTATGTTACATATTTATACAGGGAGAGATGAGATCGTGAGGCCATGTGCACTCGCAGGTGCATGCACAACGCTCGCCAAGTTATGCTAGAGAATAGGATCGACAGTGAGAGCCTAACGTTACAGCTAATGTATAGGTACAATCGTGAATCTCGTGATAGTACAGTTCACCCCCCCGCCCCCACCCCCACCCCCCAAGCCCGAACGTTCGTAAGGGACAATGTAAAGATTGGAGACAAAGTCTTCAAAGACTGAACTGGGCAAGCCTTTGGTGAACACGTCTACAAAGTACAAACTGAGATGATGTGGGAACATGCAGCACCTTGACCTCATCGAGAGCAACACGGTCACAGATGAAATGGAGATCAATCTCCACATGTTTGGTGGGCTGATGTTGGGCAGGATTTGACAACATGTACATTGCGCTGCCATTGTCATAGAAAATGATTGTGGCACGACCGGGAGGGCGATGAAGTTCGATCACAAGTTGTCGTCGCCGACAGGATTCCGCGACACAGTTCACCACCGCTCGGTACTCAGCTTCAGCGCCACTTCGTGACACAGTAGGCCATAGCTTGGTGAACAAAGACACACGATTGTCGCCGAGAAGAATATAGAATCTGGAGGTATAGATTTCCCCGTGTCCCGACACAAGACCCAGTCGGCGTGTGAATATGCGAGTAGGTCTATCGAAGAACGCCGGTTGAGCTGAAGGCCGAAGTGGGAGGTTCCTTTGATGTAGCACAAAATGTGTTTGATCAATTGGAAGTATGCGTCGCGTGGAGCATGCATGAAAAAGCAAACCTGCTGGAGGACATAGGAAATGTCGGGTCTAGTCAATCTGAGGTATTGGAGTGCTCCTGCCAAGTTGCGGTATAGAGAAGGATCCGAGAAGGGGGATCCATCGAGGCAGATAGTTTAGCACATGTGTCAATGGTAGTTGAAATTGGGTTGCAATTACTCATTTTGGCATGGTCGAGAATGTCAAGAGCATATTCTTGTTGGGACAAAATAAGACCAGAGGGGTTTCGATGATGAACATTGATGCCTAAAAATTGGTGGAGGTTAGCGAGGTCGCTCATAGCAAACTCGTTTTTAAAAGAGGTAATGATGGAGTGAAGGAGGGTAGTTGCGTTGGCTGTGAGGATAATGTCGTCAACGTAGAGAAGTAAAGAGGCAAGGGAGGAACCACAATGTAAAATGAAAAGTGCGGACTCACATTTGGAAGAAACAAAGCCAATGGTGTGAAGAAAACTGGTGAAAATGAGGAAATCAAGTACGAGGTGCTTGTTTGAGACCATATAGGGATTTTTGTAGGTGACAAACATGGTGAAGATGGGAGGTATGTGTGAAACTGGAAGTCTGTTGGAAGTAGACAATTTCTTGAAGGTTACCATGCAAGAATTCGTTTTGGACATCTAATTGATGAATGGGCCATGAGTTGGACGTGCCAAGGCTGAGGACCACACGAATAGTTGCCGGTTTGACCACTAGGCTTAAGGTTTCTACATAATCCACTTCGTCTTGTTGCATGAAGCCACTTAGCGAGCTTTGTACCTTGCCAATGAGCCATCAGAGTGAAATTTATGCCAAAATATCCACTTCCCCATGACGATGTTGACACCTGCAGGTTTTGGTACTAAACACCAAGTGTCATTCCTTAACAAGGCATTAAACTCGTCTAACATTGCTTGTCGCTAGTTAGGATCCATAAGAGCATTTTTGTAAGTAGATGTAATGGGTGATATCAGAGTGGTGGGTGAAGAAAAGGCAAAAATGCGACGGGCATGAGATAGCTGGATTTGGATCCGGTGTTCATTCTGTGTGGGTTATTGGGTGGGTCTACCATAACGGCGTGTGGGGGCAGGACATGATGACATGGTGGGAAAGGAGTGGTAGGCATTGCACTAGGCTAGCTGTCAACTTTGGTGCACTTCTCATGTTGCACTTCTCATGTTGCACTTTCCCCACCAACAGTCCTAGTCAGGTGGAATTTTTTTGCGGCGGTCTTATTACTCATGTTGCTATAGCTCAGGGCATAAATTTTGATGTATCTATGCTTGTTAAGAGGCCTAGTAAAGTTGACACACGAAATTTGGTTTTTTCTGCTTTCATGGGGGTTGATAGTAACAATCATAACAATGTTAACTGGCACAACTATAGGTGTCGTTTTACCACTACCAATGGGGATGAGACATTCCCCCTCCCTCTATTTCCACATGGTTTTGCTTTGCAGGGACACCCATGGATAATGGACCGACAAGGTCTTCAGGTTGCCCCCCTACATGCAGGGTTGAGCCATAGGAGCCAGAAGAAGACGATGAGACATGGGCGAACACTGCAGCAGTGCAAGTAGGCCAGCAACAAAATTACGATCAAAGTGACCGGGGCTATGAAGCACCACCACCACCATAGAGACATGGTGACTGCGTCCCTCACGCTTAGTTCGATCACCTCATGGGATGTGTGGGTGGAGAGGAGCAAGAACTTCATGGTGTGAGCACCCAATTCACCTACCTCAACACGAACTTCACCAACTTCAGGAAACAATGAAACCCACATGCCCCACTCAATGATGGGAACGACAGTAACAAGTAGCCCAGCTAGGTCAAAAGACTAACCTTGGGGGAGGTGAAAGTCCTCCACACCTTTGCATCATGTTTATTTTAGTTTGTTTTTTTTATTTGTTTTCATTTTTAGCATGTTTATTTTCATCATTGCATTATTATTGAAAACACAAAAAATTTAGAGTAACTTATTTTATTTATGGATCTTTCTATCTTTCTTCCCTTTTCTATTTGGAACCTCGTTTCGTGTGGGATAGCAATGATAAGGAACAACAAGATGGATTGAGCAAGGCACCAAACTAGCGAGAGAGGTATGTCATTCTCATTTTCTTACCCGTTGCAAGTTAGATGATACCATTATTTATTTGGTTGCACTTATAACTCGTTCCTCGTTGATCTATTTAAGAAGTGCACTTAGAAGATGGATTTCGTTAGTTTAAGAATTTTTCTCACAATACTAGTCTCACTATTTTAGCCTTCATCTAAGATGCATTGTCTAAAGTTTGAAAAATCCAACGAATATCTTTTGCAAACAAAATTTTAAACTAAGAATGAAAGGAGAAAATATTGCTTCTCATTGTTGAAGTATGGCTTTGATTTATCCTCCACATTTTAATATTAAAAGATTGAATTGTGTTTGTTAAAACTGGAACTAAGTGCTTGATAACAACTTGGTGTTGTAATATGAAAAGTCCACTTCAACAAATGATCTTTTGAGAGCCTTTGGGTACTCAATTTAATCTTGCTCAGACCACCAGTCCGCTGACTAATGAGAAATATACCATGAGTAATGAAGGTTGACTACTCCTCTGGCTAACGAACGATCTATTCGGGGGAGTCCTGGATATCGGCTATGCGTGGAAACATTATAATTATCTACTTCAACTTTCTGACTCTCAAATCGGTTATTTTACATTTATGCACTTGAGTTCAAAATTTATCATGTTTTCTCATAACTATTCTTGTTATTTTGTGCCACCATGTTTCTGATAGAGAGATCAAGTGAACCTATGAACCCCGAAATTTTTTATTTCATAAGAAATACCTTTCACTTTAGTATATTAGTAGTTAAATTTCTAAAATTAATTATTTCAAAAGTAAAACAAATACTTTTATCTTCATGGTCCAGTTATCTTACTCATTTTCTTTCACTCCAATGGTAAGTGACAATTCTTTCGGTGCAACAAGGGACAACAAGGTAGATTTAAGTACTTATACAGCTTTCCGACATATTTAGGCCGCTTGCATACCTTCCTTTTGAACGATATTAAAACCTGAGTTATCCCTGTGGGGAAAAAGTTCTCCCATTACTATACAACTTTGTTATTGGAATCCCGACAGTAGGTCCATTACGTGTTGCAATTGCAGCTATGACCCAACATGTAGCCAACAACACTGTTGGATATATACCGTATAGGGGTATATAAGATGGTAGTGATAGTGCCTGGTTACCAGGGTGGCCCAAGTGGTAGTGGGCTGTGGTCCATTGGGCGGCCCAGTAACCTGACGCATAGAAGCCGGATTCTAGAAGAACCCGGATCACGGCCCATGTGATCTGGCTTGGAGGAGAAGACGGATTCCTTACTTTCCAAGTTATTGCTACCGTAGTCTTCTAGGTTTCCTATTCTGTAAGCCCTAATCCGGCTATTATATAAAGCCGGACGGGAGATAAATAAACCAACGAATAACAGAGAAGAAATAGACCAACTCGCCGAGAAGTTGATCCTCTGCGAGTAGCTAGATCCAAAACCTCACATTGTAATCCTGTTTCCAGGCTTTGGTCCTGATTAGTGAGAAGTGCAGGAGTAGGCACGTCGTACTGTCGCGACGTACCGAACCTGGGTAAATCCTGTGTTTACTGTCTACCACGCGATCCCGTTACCCCACGTCTCTACCGTAGTCTCATGGCACCCCCGTCTATGAAAACTACTACGATGTCTCGACAGTTGGCGCCCACCGTGGGGCAAACGACGTCAGGCGTGAAGTTCCGATCTGGGATACTTGGTGGAATCGGAAGATCAATCACTGTCGGAAGCTTGGAATTCAATGATGATGTCGGACTCTTCCTCGACAACGGATCCTACATACCGGCGCAAAACCACCTGGTAAGTGCCTGCGTGTTACCGATAGGATCTGCTAACATCTTTATCGGACTAACTATAGAAGCAATGGGGTTTTGCGGTAGAAGCAAATTTATCCCACACGCCCTATACCCAGTCGAGGATGACTATGATACCGGATTCTGCTCAGATCGCCGACAAAAAAGTGACACACACTTTATCGGCATGGTGCAGTCCGAAGTCGCCGAAAACACGGATGATGTAAACCCCGTGCAAGAGGCAGACAAAAATACACCCGTCACAGCAACGGAAGACCCGATACCCGTCATACGGGCGGAAGATCCGACATCCGTTAACGAGATGGTGAACTCGGAAGCAGAATCCGTACTAGCCGCCATTGAGGCAAGATTATAGTCGGAAACCGGATCAGAGGATTTTGATTCCGAAGACGAAGACGCGGACGCCTTCGAAAGGAAAGTTAAATCTTTCCAAGAGGGATTCCATGAAGTGCTAATGGCAAAACCAGCTGATACCACGGACGCCGGCAGCCAGGAAAGCCCTAAAACTCCTCCGCCAGAGGAAGAGAGAGAAGACGGAGAAACTTCTCCGGTGTTTCCCAATGTCAAGGAATTGACAGAGGATGAGCCTGTCAAAAAACCTCCCTCTTCCAAGAAAAAGCACCGTGCTGCTAAGAAACTCCAATACAAAATCCGGAAGAAAAAATCAGCTGATCAAGCTGATGAAAACCTGGAAGTAGGAGATGCTAGCGGAACAAAAGCTGCGGAGAAGAAAATCAAAGAAATCCTTGTTCCGCCAATGACGGAACAGGAAGAGCAAGAGCTGTTGCAAACGCCAGTGGGAGCAAATGAACCCCCTGAGATGCTGGAGGCCAGGAGGCAAGCTTTCCAAAGGCAACAGCAACATCTACTCTGATCTCGGCAACACCTCCAAAAAACCCAGGATGACATTAAGCTCATGAAGGAAGAAATAGAGGAGTACGAGAGAGAGAATAGATCTGGCATTAAACCTACAAGGTTACCCGGAATCGTAAGACCGGAAGTACTGCCGCCAAAAGAAAGGTTTCACAACCCATCTTGGCAAAAGCAGGTAAACGGCAAATATGCCAGAGGCGAACCAATTTATAAAACCGCAGCAGAAAACGCGGAAGCAGCATTCGCCATCCTGAACAATGATCTGTACTCCAATGGTGAAAAACTTCAAGGGGTGTATGCTTTCCTAGGAAAAGCATTGCAGCAACAACAACAGCGGGCCCAAGAGCGATCAGGAAGACTGCAGGATAACTCCGCCCTATGCAAAACAACTACTTGCGCCGCTGGAGCACCTGGACCAGAGGAACCTGGAGATTCAGACAATTCAAAGGATAAAAAAGAGGATCCGAGAAAAGAGAAGAAAAACCCCGACAATAGGGATGAAGCGTCCCGAACCGGATCCCATCCCCCGAAAGGTGGACTTAAACCCCACGATCGGGAAGAAAAATACCGGAATGACGGCAAAATAATGCCACCTCCGAGAAACCCAGCTGAGAAAGCCGGAAGATACGATACACCTCACAGGCGTGAGAGATCCCGGACACCCCCCTAAGGATAAAGAAAGGAACAGGAGCAGGACTCCGCCTAATCCAAAAGGACGTGATCATGGAAGAGATAGGTACAATCCCGGAAAAGCGCGCCCGCGCAACAATGGAAAAGAAAGAAGTAGATCCCCTTCTGTCCATTCAGCCGGAAGATATTCCGCACACATTGATAGAGCGGAAAAGGATGATCTATACTTTGGTCCTAAGTGTTTCACTGACAGGATCCGAAGGATAACCCTGCATTCTGGCTTCGCCAAAGTTGGTCCAACCTACCAAAAATATACCGGTAGCACAAACCCGGACACCTGGCTCTCAGACTATTATACAGCCGTCCAAATCAACAATGGGACAGACCTGGAAGCTGTCAAGTTTCTTCCCCTAATGTTACTGGACGGAGCCAGAGATTGGATCAATGGATTACCATCAAGAACTGTCGACAGCTGGGATGATATGGCTAGAGTATTTACTCAGCATTTCCGGGGAACATACAATTGCCCGAACAGCATCAACCAGCTGAACCGTTTGTCGGGGGGTTACCCCCGAGTAGGGTAAAGACAGGTGGTAAAGGCCGCTTACAGAAGAGAGGTTTGGCCGAGTAGCCGACTACCGGGTACTCGCTACCCGGTCGACTGCTACCCGGTCTCACCTCAAGATGATCAGAAGGAGATATCAATCAGTTTCTACCATGTCGAGTAGAAGGTTTGGCCCGAGTACAATTGGCGGGAACCTTTGGCGGGAAACTACTCGGGCAGGAAGTCAAAGGAGCCGTTCTGACACAGGATCCCGCGTATCCTGGGTCCGTACTTGGCAGCATTCGAACTACTGTTCACGTGGGGACGGTCTGTCTGACAGTGACAGCAAGGAAGCAGTCGGTGGCAGGATAAGGGGGACCTACTCTGTGACTAGGTACAGTGATACCAGTCTGTCCCCTAGTTTTGCCCAACGACTTTACAGAAGCAGCCAAGACCAACGACCAAAGCTGTCAGCGGGTACTCGGAGAAAGGACAGTGTGGACACTATGTCGACACTTGTCTAGGATTTGGACGTATCCGGCTGGGCACCATGTATATAAGGTGCCCCGCCGCCTCCTGCGAGAGGTAGAGGAATGCTCATATGCTCCCATAGTGCCTCACTAGAAACCCTAGAAACCCTAAGTCCTTGACCTAGCTCTACTCGGAGAGGGGCAAGGGGCTACTCGGTAGCGTTACCATTTGTACTGTGGCTACTCGGTGAGACACCGTAATACATAGGGAAAGGCAGGAGTAGGGGTTTTACCTCCTCACGAGGGCCCTGAACCTGGGTACATCGTGTTGTTTGTGTTGTGTGGATCTTACCTCACGCGGCTACTCGTCGCGTGATCCCTCCCCGGACACCTCCAGCGTCCATCGTCCCCACATCTTTAGCCATCCCATGGCATCTGCCGTGACACCACCACGACAGTTGGCGCCCACCGTGGGGCAACCAGCGGCGCTGGTTGGAGTTTCTGTTCGGACGGGATCTTCATCTGCGGAGCGCGTAGTTTGTGGCCTTGTCCACAGATTCGGCTCCTTCGACTTCGTCACCGACAACGCCGGCTGTTTCGGCGGCAAGGCCATGCCGGAAGGCGGCTCGGTGATCTCCTTCGGCTCGCATCTCGTCTACGTCGCCACCGTCGCCAACGACGCCTACCCCGAGCTGGTGCACGACGCGGAGGATCCTCCCGCGGTTGTTGCTGCTCGCGGAAGGCCTGCATGCAGTTCTGCGTGCTGCGCTGAGGTGATGGTGACGGGCGTGGCGGCCAACGTTGGCGCAGCTGCTACTGGCGCTGAGGCCGTCGTCGAGGAGGTTGACGACCCGCCTGCGGGTGGCAGGACTCACCGGCCCTACGAGAAGGAGAGCAACCTGCCGCCTTCCACGTCTACGGTCATCCCCGCGTCTGCAGCGCGAACCGGCATGCCCACTCCCACCGACGTCGAGCTCCTAGCCGTAAGGGAGCAGCTCGAGCGGCAACGCCAGGAGCTGCTCGCCGAGCAGGCGGAGTTGGAGAAGATCAGGCTTGAGCTGAGTCTAGACCAGCTCGAGTACAACAAGGCTCACGGCTTCACGCCGGTTGCCAGGAGGCCTAGCAGGGTAGGCGCTACCCGGCGCAACCTGGGCGCCGAGATGGCCACTGTTGCGGAGGAGCCCGCGCAGTCCGCCACCGCGAACACCTTCACAAGGCCAAGGTACAGCACGCCCGCCAAGACGCTGCGGGCTGCGGAGGCTGTGGCTGCCGAGTTGCCGCGCCTAGAGGGAGAGGCGCGTCGCAGGCAGCAGGAGAGGCTTGGCGAGTTGGTACTGGAGGCCGCCAGGCAGAACGAGGAGTTCCGGAAGGCCAACCCGGGAGCTGGAGCTTCGCAGGTGGTTCACTCGCACGCGGCAAGATCTAACGATCAAGCCTCATCTCCGCATCCTAGCCGCGAGAAGAGCCGCAGCGGGCGTACGGGAAGAGACAGGCAAATGCAGGTGTATGACCCGGCTGCTGCCGCGAAACAGGTTGCTGTGCCGCAGCAGCCCGGGCAGGAACACAACGCTGCAAGAGCAGGCTCTCAAGCCCATCAAGCTCAAAGCCGTGTCCGAGAAGCCGCACGCCCGGGTACTTCTCGGCAACCCGCAGCTCCGCCTACTCGGCAGAGGCAGCAGCCGCGCCCGGTGGCACCAGTCGCCAACCCGGTGGAGCAGCCTGCTGCTATGCAGGTGGATAGGTATGATGATGGCTACTCGGCTATGGAGATGGCTGGTTATGACATCCATGACCGCGTGGGTGAGCGCGTGTTGGCGCCTGGAGATGCAAGGCACCAGCTGGACCGTATCAGCTTGTCGGCGCGGCTTGAGAGCACGGGTCCTCCTGGCCCCGAGTGCTTTGGCCCGCGCATCATGAACGAGCCGTCCGTGAAGGGCTTCCAGCTCGCGAGAGGCACCAAGAGCTACAATGGTAGCACCAAGCCTGAAGATTGGCTCAACGACTACGTCACCGCGGTCCATATCGCGAACGGCAACAGGAGATGGGCGGTGCGCTATGTGCCGCAGATGCTAGAGGGTCCAGCTCGCACTTGGCTCAACAACCTGCCCAAGAACAGCATTAACTGCTGGCTGGACTTCTCGGATGCCTTCATCAGCAACTTCACCAGCACCTACAAGAGGCCGAATAGGCCACAGCAGTTGTCGGCTTGCCGGCAGCGAGAAGACGAGACGGACCGCGAGTACCTTACTCGGTGGAGCACCTTGAGGAACACCTGTGAGGGTGTGAATGAAGCGCAGGCCATCACTTGGTTTGCGCAGGGTTGCCGACATGGCAGCATGCTGTGGCAGAGATTGCAGAGGGAAATGCCCAACACCCTGGCCGAGACCATCAAGATTGCGGATCAGTACGCACTCGGTGATCCTACTCAGCCACTGATGGATTCCTCTGAGCCGAGAAGAAACTTCAACAGCAACAAGCGCAACGAGTTCCGCAACAAGCGCCGAGTAGATACTCGGTATGATCCCGAGGAGGTGAATGCAGTGAATGTTGGAGGCAGTGGTGGCCAAAGGCAGAAACCTGCTGGAGCCTACGGGCAGAACCAGAACCAGGGCCAAGGCAACAAGAAACCGTTCCGCACTGCGCAGCCGAGTAGCGGGAACTCCGAGCAGCCGAAGAAGTTTGTCTTCGATGACATGAAGGATGGTCCATGCAGCTTCCACACTCATCACCCCTCAAGGCCTGCGAACCACACTACTCGGCAATGCGAATGGTGGGATGTGATCAAGAGTGATGGCTTGCCTCCTCCACCTCCTCTGCCAGCCGCGAATGCCACTGTTCAGCCTACTCGGGCACCCGCAGCTCGGCCGCCAGTCTATCCGAGAAGAGAGAATGTGAACCAGGTGGCTTTAGGAGCCAACCAGAACTTCAACAACGAGAGGTACCGCAACAACAACAACAACTACAACCGCAACAACAACAACAGAGGCAACAACAACTATCAGGGCAACAACAATGGCAACAACGGCAACAATGGGGGCAATGGCCCTAACCAGTACCAAGAGCACCATGAGAGCTATATGATCTTCACTTCCGAGGCAGTCGACAAGCAGTCACAGCATAGGCGGGCCATGGAGGTCAATGCAGTGATTCCGGCTGTCCCTCACTACATGTACTGGTGCGACCAGGAGATCAGGTGGACTCGGGCGGATCACCCCAAGGTGATGCCCAATCCGGGTGCCTATGCCTTGGTGCTGGATCCCACCTTCTTGGGCCCCGAGAAGAACGTGAGGTTCAGCAAGGTGCTGATCGACAACGGCAGCAGCATCAACATTGTGTACAAGGACACACTCGAGAAGCTTGGCCTGGCCGAGAACATGATGCTGCCCAGCAAGACCACTTTCCATGGCATTGTGCCCGGGATCTCATGCAACCCGATTGGCCGAGTGTGGATTGATGTGCTATTCGGTACTCGGGAGAACTGCCGCACAGAGCGCCTGCAGTTTGAGGTGGTGGATCATCAGAGTCCCTATCACGCTCTACTCGGCAGGCCTGCTCTGAGCAAGTTCATGGCCTCTACCCATGTGGCTTACCTGAAGATGAAGATCCCCGGGCCCAATGGCATCATCACCATCTCGGGAGATTACAAGAAGTCCATGGAGTGTGCCTCTGCTAGCTCTCAGCTGGCGGAATAGATGGTGATTGCTGCCGAGAAGAAAAAGATGTACGAGGTGGTGGCCATGGCTCAGTCCGCACAAGCTGGCGCACAAGGCGTGCCGAGTACTCAGCATGGTACTGCTTTCCAAGCTGCCAAGGAGACCAAGACAGTCCAGGTTGACCCCGAGTTCCCGGAGCGCGTGGCCATCATTGGTGCCGGGCTGGCCGAGAAATAGGAAAGCGCGCTCATCCACTTCCTCCGTGAGAATCGGGACGTGTTCGCCTGGACCAATGAAGATCTACCAGGAGTCCCGAGGGAGTTGGTTGAGCACTCTTTGCATGTGCGTCCTGACGCAAAGCCCGTGAAGAAGGCCTTGCGCCGTTTCGGGGACGAGAGAAGGAAGGCCATCGGTGATCAAATCACCAAGCTGCTGATCAGTAACTTCATCATGGAGGTGCTGCACCCGGACTGGTTAGCCAACCCGGTCATGGTCGAGAAGAAAAAGGAAGATCCCAAGGCTGCCACTGCATGGCGCATGTGCGTCGACTACACCGACTTGAACAAGGCATGCCCCAAGGATCCTTTCCCGCTACCTCGCATCGACCAGGTGATCGATTCCACTGCCGGCTGTGAATTGTTGTCTTTCATAGATGCCTACTCTGGTTTCCACCAGATTGCACTCAATCTTGCTGATCAAATAAAGACTGCTTTCATTACCCCGTACGGGGCTTATTGCTATCGTGTCATGTGTTTTGGCCTGAGGAATGCGGGTGCAACCTATCAGAGATGCATGCAGAAATGCTTGCACGACCAACTCGGCAAGAATGTGCAGGTGTACGTAGATGACATTGTCATCAAAACGAATAAAACACATACTCTGCTTGCCGACTTGGAGGAAACTTTTGCTAACCTACGCAGGTACAAAATGAAACTGAATCCGAGTAAGTGCACCTTTGGTGTACCAGCTGGAAAGCTACTCGGTTTCCTGGTTTCTAGTCGGGGCATTGAAGCCAATCCGTCTAAGATAAAAGCTATTGAAAGCATGTCTTTGCCGAGATCATTGAAGGATGTGCAGAAGTTCACGGGTTGTCTGGCATCACTGAGCCGTTTTCTGGGCCGAATGGGCGAGAAGGCTCTGCCTCTGTACCAGCTGATGAAGAAGAGCGACAAGTTTGTCTGGACTCCGCAAGCGGATGTAGCATTCAATGAGCTGAAAGCAATGTTGGCTAGCGCTCCTGTCTTGGCTAGTCCGCTACCCAAGGAGCCTATGCTGCTATACATTGCCGCGACTAACCGAGTAGTCAGCGTGGTGATAGTGGTGGAGCGAGAAGAAGAAGGCAAGAGTGTGCAGCGCCCTGTGTACTATTTGAGCGAGGTGTTGTCGAGCTCCAAGCAGAACTACCCGCATTACCAGAAAATGACCTATGGTGTGTACCTGGGCGCCAGGAAGCTGAAGCATTATTTCCAGGAGCATCCCATCACTGTCGTGAGCTCAGCTCCCATCTCGGACATCATGGGTAACAAGGAGGCGAGTGGCAGAGTAGCCAAGTGGGCGATCGAGCTAGCCGCGTACGCTCCCGCGTATACGAGAAGAGAAGCAATCAAGTCTCAGGTACTGGCGGAATTTCTTGTCGACTGGGCCGAGATGCAGTATGAACCTCCTGCTCCAGTTTCCAACTATTGGAAGATGCACTTTGATGGCTCAAAGGTGAAAGAAGGCCTTGGTGCTGGCGTTGTGCTTACATCACCCAAGCGGGATCAGCTCAAGTATGTGTTGCAGATCCATTTCAAGGCATCCAACAATGTAGCCGAGTACGAGGCAGTTGTGCATGGTTTGCGAGTAGCAAAGGAGGTTGGCGTGCAGCGCATTATCTGTTATGGCGACTCAGATCTGGTGGTGCAGCAAGTCTCGGGTACCTGGGATGCCTTGGATGCCAACATGGCGTCGTATCGCTTCCTGGTGCAGTCAATGACTGGGTTTTTCGAAGGCTGTGAGTTCCAGCACATTCACCGAGCAGAAAACGAAGCAGCAGATGAGCTGTCCAAGTTGGGATCTTCTCGGCAGTCCATCCCGGCAGGGATTGCCTTGGAGCATTTGAGGAAGCCATCCATCAAGCCTTCCCCCAACTCGGAATCCATCTTTGTCCCTTCTCTGCCAAGTGAGGAATCTGACCCAATGGAGATTGACTGGGAGAGTGCTGCAGGGAACCCGGGGACTGCCGTCCTATACTCGGGGACTGCCGCTCTCTACTCGGGGACTGCCGCTCCCTACTCGGGGACTGCAATTCCCTACTCGGGGACTGCCGTTCCTTACCCGGGGACTGCCATTCCTTACTCGGGGACTGCCGCCCTCAACCCTGAAGCTGTTGCATTCATTGAAGAAGTTCTCGCCAATCGATCTGGGCTGCAGAGAAGCGCTCCTACTCCTCCTGTGCAACCACCAGAGCCTGTCCCAATGGAAATGGACGAACCAGTGTTTCCCGTGCGGGAGACACCGAGTTGGGCAATGCCCATATTATCCTTTCTAAGGGACGGCACTTTACCTGAAGATGAGGTGACTGCGAGGCAGATTCAGAGAAGATCCAAGGGCTACGCCTTAGTCCGAGATGTGCTGCATAAGAGAAGTGCCACTGGTGTGCTGCAACGCTGTGTAAGCCCAGAGGAAGGAGAAGAAATCCTGGTGGAGATACACCAAGGAGAGTGTGGGCATCACGCCTCTTCTCGGGCTTTAGTCAAGAAAGCTTTTCGGCATGGCTTCTACTGGCTCACTGCATTGCAGCAAGCTGAGGACATTGTGAGGAAGTGCGCCGGCTGCCAGATGTTCGCAAGTAAGATTCACGTGCCAGCATCCGAGTTGAAAACAATTCCTATCACATGGCCGTTTGCTGTTTGGTGCTTGGATATGGTTGGTCCTTTCAAGCCGGCTAAGGGCAATATGACACATATCTTGGTCATGGTGGACAAGTTCACCAAGTGGATCGAGGTGAAGCCTATTCGGAAGTGCGATGGAGTCACAGCTGTGAAGTTTGTGAAAGATGTGATCATGAGATATGGCTACCCGCACAGTATCATCACCGACAACGGCACCAACTTTGCAGAGGGGGCAATGGTGCGATTTTGCAGAGATAAGCATATCCGACTAGACGTTGCGTCAGTCGCGCACCCTGCCTCCAATGGGCAAGTTGAAAGAGCAAACGGGATGGTACTGGCAGGCATCAAGCCGAGGCTGATTGAGCCACTGCTGAAAACACCTGGGTGTTGGCTAGAAGAGTTGCCAGCGGTGTTGTGGAGTCTAAGGACTACCCCTAACCGGTCAACCGGCTACACGCCATTCTTCTTGGTATACGGGGCTGAGGCCGTGTTGCCAATAGACTTAGAGCATGACTCCCCCCGAGTAGCCCTCTACACTGAGGTGGAGGCGAGAGAAGCTCGAGAAGACGACGTTGACCTGCTTGAAGAAGCAAGAGAGCTGACTCTGTCACGTTCGGCTATCTACCAGCAAAACCTGCGGCGCTATCATAGCCGAAAGGTGAACCCAAGGGTTTTCCGAGAAGGAGACATGGTCCTTAGGCTTGTGCAGCGCACAGCCGGGATGCACAAGCTGTCTCCTCCATGGGAAGGGCCTTTCATTGTCAGCAAAGCGCTGCACAATGACGCGTACTATCTTGTAGATGTGCGCCCATCGCAGGCGAACAGGGCAGATAAAGCTGGAGAGGAAACCAAGCGTCCCTGGAATATAGCTCTACTTCGTCGTTTTCATTCGTAAGCAAAGATGTGTATGTACCCTTTCATCCGAGTTGAAATTCTACTCTGCAATCTAAAATTGTTCTCGGGGACTGCCCTCGTCCAAAATTGCTCTAAGTGTTTTTACTCGGCTCGTTCCTTTGTCTATTCGGTTGCTTCACTTCAGAACTCAAAAGTGCATTGAGTACTGTGTTTAAACCTATATGCCAACTCTTCGACTTTGCTGCTGTCCGAAACCCGGCTTCATGGCAAGCAAGAGAACAAGCAAAAGGTCAATGAGCACACGAAAATCACTAAGGAAGAAAAAGTGCAGGAACCGAGTAGATTGTCGGTTACTTTTTGTTCCTCGTTTTCGTCTTCTCGGTTAAGTGGTGGGCTGCGTTATCATGATTGTTTTCTAGCGGCTAAGTATTTGCAGCCTTGTTCTTTGATTCTTGTGACTCGAATACCAAACAAGCGACAAGTCGCAGGTAGAGCAGAGATGAAAAGACAGGGTGAATAAGAAAAGCTACTCGGGGACTCGCATGGGAACACAGCTCGGCATTGAGCCACTGTCGTTCAAATTGATTAATGTCAACGTAAACTGAGTGGGCATAAAAACTGGGTAGCGAGCGAAAACAAATATTGTTTGATACATATGCTCCCGGCATCCCGGGGATCTGATAAATGTTCAAGTTAAAAAAAAAGTTGCAGGTGGCCTCAGGTTGAGGAGGCAAGGTTCTCGGCGCTGGCATGGGCAGTTGTTTCCTCGACGACTGTCTTGGTAGCAGTTTCTTCGGCGGTGGTTTTCTCGGCAGCTTCTTCGTTGTTGGTGGCGTCCGTTTCCGTCTGCACGGCGGCGGACTCCTCCATCTCAACATCATCCTGGGTGGCCGTCTGCTCGGATGTAGCTGTGGCCACCGAGATGGGGCCTGGAGTCGAAGAGGAGCCAGCGGTGTGGCTAGGAGGTGGCACCGTGTCGTCAAGAGCAGCACCCGAGGAGGTGCCGAAGTTGAGTGGCTCGCTGTCGATGTGGGCATGCTCCTCCTCATCGCTACCCGAGACGGCGGCGCTCTTCCCCTTCCCGGCCTTGCTCCTGGGAGATGCGAAGTATTCGTCCATGTCCTCCTCGTCGTCCTCGTCGTCCTCCACATCGGCTTCCTCCTCGTCTTCATAATCAGTGTCCGGCTCGGGGGGGCCGTCGATGTAGACCTCCGTCTCGGCACACTCGGCAACTTCATAAGCGATCTGCTTGCGCAAGGCCACGCTAGCGGCATCATTCTCCCACTTGGAGTTATTACGCTTCCCGCGGATGCGCTGCATGTCAAGGTTCTCATACCAAGACGCCATGCAGAGAAGCATCACATCTGCACCGGCACGGGCTGCAGAGGCTCGCCACTTCTTCAGCTCGGCCTTCGCTTCCTCCAGCTTGTGGGCGAGATCCCGCATCTTTCTTGGCTGGGGGTCATGAGGCCAGAACAACCTGTGGAGCTCAAAGCCCACGTGCACCAAGTCGGTTCCAACACCGACTAGCTGATCGAAGAAGCTTTTGAGCACCAGCAAGACGTCCTCGATCTCGGAACTGGTATCTGCCGCCTCGCCCTTCGAAAGGCGAAGTGCTCGGTTTGTGGCCAGAATAGGCGCAGATGTGGAATCAAGAGCAGGCCAGATATCTGAAATAGCAAATGGCAACTTCAAAAACCAAGAAGAGAGAGACCGAGAAGAAAAGATGCAGGGAAGAAGAAAACTTACCGATCAATCGGCGGTGCAGCTGCTGCAGCTTGGATTTCCAGGACTCCTCGTTGCCAATGTGTTTGTCTTGGATTCCGCGAAGAGTGGTCATCTGAGCGAAGAGATCGGCATTGGTTTTCTTCAGAGTCTCGCACTCAGACTCGAGGGCCTTCTCCTTGGCTCGGAAGGTGGTCTCGGCCTTGGCCTTCTCGGAGATCGCCCTGTCTCTCTCTGCGCCGATGGTAACGGCATCCTGGAGTGCTTGCTGAAGTCGGAGCTGCAGGGATTCCATCTCGGTGGTGTGGTCCTTCACCAGGGCTACGGCCTGGTCAGACAGCTGTTTCTCCACCTCCGCTGGCTTGATGCAATCCTGGTGCGCCTCAGCAAATGATTTATGATCTTCTGCGGAAAGATAGATAAGGTCAGCATATATGCAGAGAAGAAACAAATTCGAGACAGCACCGAGTAAACAGCAAACTCACCTTCAAGTTTCTTTATGGTGGCCTCGGCGTTCGCCACGAAAGCGCGGCACTTCTCGTGCTCGTCGACTAGGGCCTTCAGGTTAGCTGCAGAGAAGGGAAGGTTAGTGCCAAAGAAAGCAGGAGCGGGCGTAAAAATAAAACGCAGAAACCGCATAGCTAAAAGGCCTACCCTGCACTTCAGCCAGCTGCTGGCTGCTCTCATTGGCGTTTTTGCTTGCGGCCTCGGCATCTGCCTTCTCTTTCTCCAGTGCGGCGATGCGTCTCCTGGCGATGGAGTGGTTCCAGAGTAGGATGCGGTACAAGCTGGTCCGCTTGAGAACGCTATCCTGAAAACCGAGAAGAAAATGAGTTAGGCAAAGCAGAGAAGATTCGGCCCGAGTAGGAGGCTACTCGGAGAGTATCCACCTACTCGACCCAAATCTCGGGGACTGGGAGTGATGGTGAGAAAGAAGAAAGGCGGGTAGAAGAGAAGAAAGTTATACTCGGAAAAGGCAAAAAGACTTACTGCGTAGCTCTGTTCGATATCTTCGGCGTTCTTGCGGTGCAAGAACATCTTGGCTGCGAGGGTGGCGGTGTCGGTGGAGACGGACATGGGCTGGTGTCCCAGGTCGATCTTGTTCCACTCCACGCGGTAGTGGTCGACGGGGCCAAGGGTCAAGCCGTGCCACTTCTCCTCTCCGAGAACCCCGCTGTCCCACTTAGCGCTGATATAGCCGACAGTATCCAGTACCTGCTCAAGACCCTTGGAGGTTATTGGCTTGTCTTGGGGTCCCCGAGAAGCAATATTGACGGGTTTATTCTGGGCTGGATCGAAGGGAGGAGTATTCCTGGCTACTGCCTTCCTCCCCTTCTGAATAGCTACAGCTTTATCTTGGGGAGGGAAGCCGATGCGGTGTTGGTGGCTAACCTCAATCATATATTCCGGGTAGCAGGGCTGGCCAGCAGCGCGAGCGCCCGCAGAGAGTGCAGCAGGAATCGGGCCGGAGTCGCGGATCACGAGTGCTCCGCCTGCGGATGCGCCTTGCTCCCTGGCCCTTTTCTTCGTCTGCTCCTTCTCGATCTTCTGCTTCTCGGGATCCTCGGGTTTCTTCCCCTCTGTCTTGGCTTTTGCCTTCTCGGCGACTGCTTCCTCGGCAGCTCGCCTCTCGGCTTTCTTCTGTTCAGCCCTGGCCTTCTTCTGCTCGGCCTTGGCTCTCTCAGCAGTTTCTTTCTCGGCTTTGGCCTTCTCGGTGGCTTCCTCCTTGGCCTTGGCCTCCTCGGCAGCCACCTTATCGGCAGCCTTCTTCTCGGAAGGGCCCTTCTCGGAGCAGTAATCCCTCAGAGCATCAAGGGCCCGTTGCCTGGTTACTCGCCCAGGAGGGCTGGAGGTGTCCTTGCTCTGAGGAGACGAGGAGGAGGTTGGTGGTGTAGGGCCTTGTGCAGTCGGTGGCGTAGGGCCCTGCGCAGTTGGAGGCGCCGCTGCAGCTCCTGGCAGAACACCACTCGGTACGCCGCCTGGCAGTGGGTAAACATCTTCTACGGTGGCGTCCGCAGCGGCGTTGTCTCCTACTTGCTGCTCGGCAGCAAGATTGTCTCGTGCACCAGCCTCTGTGCTGGTTTGCTCTTGTTCTACTTCAGGCCGCTCGGGGGCGGCAGTGTCTTGCAAATCCTGGTCTCGGACCTCCTCGGCATTGCTAGCCGGAGGAGAAGGTGGTCTTTCGAGGTGGACGGCAGCGTCCTGAGCTGCCGCTTCTGATCCTGCTCCCTGAGCGGAAGTGATCGGTGCTTTGGCGGCAGCAGCGTGGGCAGTGTTGTCCTCCTCGTCGTCATCGACGTTGATCAGAGGAATCGGAGTTTCCTTCGCTTGGCCGGATGCACAAGCGGCGTTCACGTCCAAGGGAGCTCTGCGGAAAGAGGAGAAGGGAATCAGGAATTGGCAGAAAATGGGGAAAATGGCACTGCGCGAGAAGAAAGACGACCGGGAAGGAGGCTTACGCGGTAGTGGAAGAGAGCTGTTTCCTCTTTCTCTTCGTGGTGAGCTTGGTGGGTTTCTTCTTCTCGGGGGTCTCTCCCTCCTCGGCGGGCTTCTTCTTCTTCTTGGCAGGAGGCGCTTGTGCTTCGTCGCCTGTCCGTTTGCGAGTTTCGGGAGGGGCAACCGACAGAGGCTTGACGACAAGGGGCGCATCACCATCGTTCTCGTCCTCATCCTGGTCGTCCTTCTCCGCAGCGGCCTCATCTGAGAAATTCAAAGGAAAGAAGAAGTGAATCAGAAATAGCAATACAAGGAGTTGATGCTTCCCGGAAACAAGCAAGATGAGGATGCTATTACCGTCGGAGCCATCGTCCGCCCAAGTGTTAAGGACGTCGCGCTTCTCGGGAACGGGGCTGCTCTGCTCCGCGTCATCAGAGGGGGGTACATCATCCTCCTCGCGATCCTTGGACCAGTTGTCCTCGAAGACCTCGCTGCTTTCAGTGAGCTGGCGAGTAAGAGTCTGAAAGGCAGAGAAGGATCACAAGTTAGCCGAGTACCAGAATAGAACTCTACTCGGGTAGGCGTGCACCCACAAAGCACACTAAGCCTAGGCCTTTTTCTAAAAATTCCTACTCGACGAGGCGTGCAGGCACAAAGCACACTAAGCCTAAGGCGATTTAGCTAAGTGTCCTACTCGGTGCACAAGGCGATTGCTAGTCAAGGCAAAAGGAGAAGCTATCTACTCGGAAGGCAGAGACGAAAACAGAGTAAGGGAGACGTACCCGCAAGATTGGAGTCCTACGGCTGAACGGGAGGAACCCGTACCGCCACTTCTCGTTGAGGCTGGTCTTCAGGATGTTCCTGGCAAGCCTGGGAACGTCAGCATCGTCGATCTCGACGGTGGTGGTCCTGGTGCAATCGCGAGGCCCTCCCATGTAACACATGAGGTGGCATCGCTCCTGCAGAGGAAGCACCCGGCGTTTGATCCAGCACGCTACTGGGTCGTCATTCCTGAGGCCATGCGTCTTCAGCCAGGCGAGTTGCGTCTCTATCTCGGTGGCGTTCTCGTCGTTGACGGGCTTCTCCTTCCAATTCGACCCGAGTGGAGCACGCTTGCTCCAGGGGGGCAGGTTGATCCGATCGTCGACGGGGCCTCCATCAGCGGCGGCAACGTTCCTCACGTAGAAGAACGTTTGCTGCCACATTCGGCAGGAATCCAGCCCCTGGATGCGGGGGTGGTTCGTCCCGTTGCGCTGCACCATCATGGCGCAGCCGACGTCGGTGGCGCGGGCAACGCCCGCGCTGTCCTTCTTCCCGACGGATTGTTGGCGGAGATGGAAGTAGTGGAGCCACGTCTCCACGGTGGGCCTGATGCCGAGGAAGGCCTCGCACACCACGACGTGGTATGCGAGGAAAACGACTGCATTGGGCGGCAGATGGTGCATCTGCAGCCCGAAGTGATTCAGGAACTTACGCATGAAGTCCGATGCTGGCAGCCCGAATCCGCGCTCGAAGTGGGACATGAACACCACGCGCTCTCCGTCCCTGGGCTTGGGCACGACCTCGTCGTCGGGTGCCCGGCACTCCACGCCGGGGGGAACCCTTCTCTCGTTCACGAGCCAGGCGAGGTTGGCTTGGGTGATGGAAGAACCGGCCCAGCAGGACTTGGCCATGGTCGCGAGTGGAAGAATCGGAAATCAGACGGGGTTGGTGGTGGAGCGAGTCCGCGGCGGCGCAGAGGCTAGTGCGGCGGCGGAGCGCTCGGTGGCGGAGAAGAACGGGAGGAAGAAGAGGAAATGAGCAGGGAAGGGGAAAAGGAAGTTACCGCGGGGGTATTTATACCTCCTCGGCGAGATTACCGTTACCGCTACGGGAGTGGGATCGATTGTGGCGTGTGGTGGGTCCTGTGGCCGGCTAGAAACGCACACACGCGAGAACCGCGCGCGTAACGGCCGCATTGGATCCCACTACAAGATCGTGGCCAGTAAATGCGCGTAATGGGACATGACGGCCGGTGGGCCCACGGCGTGAAAACTGGACGCGTGGCGTCGTGTCCTGGGCAACCAAACGACAAGGTCGTGGATGCTTGACACGTAGGCAGTGCCTGCGTGAAGGGCTGGATGTTGCTCTGCGCTGCAGAGGCTCAGTTTGCGAAATTTCGCTAAGTCTTTTTACTCGGATACAGAGTAGAAAGCAAGTGCTACTCGGAAAGAGGAGACTCAAGATACTTTCCGGATAGCTACTCGGAGGACCTACTCGGCATCTTGAGGTTCGATGGCTGGGATGCAAAGGCTGGTTTTAAGCTGGCAGAGCCTAGTGAACAAGTTCGCAAGACTCAACCAGCTTCGGGGACTGCTGTCGGGGGGTTACCCCCGAGTAGGGTAAAGACAGGTGGTAAAGGCCGCTTACAGAAGAGAGGTTTGGCCGAGTAGCCGACTACCGGGTACTCGCTACCCGGTCGACTGCTACCCGGTCTCACCTCAAGATGATCAGAAGGAGATATCAATCAGTTTCTACCATGTCGAGTAGAAGGTTTGGCCCGAGTACAATTGGCGGGAACCTTTGGCGGGAAACTACTCGGGCAGGAAGTCAAAGGAGCCGTTCTGACACAGGATCCCGCGTATCCTGGGTCCGTACTTGGCAGCATTCGAACTACTGTTCACGTGGGGACGGTCTGTCTGACAGTGACAGCAAGGAAGCAGTCGGTGGCAGGATAAGGGGGACCTACTCTGTGACTAGGTACAGTGATACCAGTCTGTCCCCTAGTTTTGCCCAACGACTTTACAGAAGCAGCCAAGACCAACGACCAAAGCTGTCAGCGGGTACTCGGAGAAAGGACAGTGTGGACACTATGTCGACACTTGTCTAGGATTTGGACGTATCCGGCTGGGCACCATGTATATAAGGTGCCCCGCCGCCTCCTGCGAGAGGTAGAGGAATGCTCATATGCTCCCATAGTGCCTCACTAGAAACCCTAGAAACCCTAAGTCCTTGACCTAGCTCTACTCGGAGAGGGGCAAGGGGCTACTCGGTAGCGTTACCATTTGTACTGTGGCTACTCGGTGAGACACCGTAATACATAGGGAAAGGCAGGAGTAGGGGTTTTACCTCCTCACGAGGGCCCTGAACCTGGGTACATCGTGTTGTTTGTGTTGTGTGGATCTTACCTCACGCGGCTACTCGTCGCGTGATCCCTCCCCGGACACCTCCAGCGTCCATCGTCCCCACATCTTTAGCCATCCCATGGCATCTGCCGTGACACCACCACGACACCGTTGCACCCAATTCGAGGATGAACCATACGTAGATTTCATCTCCAGATGGACATCAATGAAGAATAGTTGTTCTGGAGTAACTGACGTACAAGCAATGCATGCTTTCGTCAATGGCCTAAAACCCGGACTTGTACCGTTCATGGTTGGTTCCAAACAGCACAAAGATCTCGGATCTATGCTTACAACCGCCAACGAGCACGCTGCAGCCGAAGACGACATCAGAGCAAGAGGAGGCAATATCGATACACTGGTACTTGCTAAGAAAACTCCTCGTTCTGACAAAAAAGGAACTCCAGAAACAACGACAAAACCCAAGGAAGTCAACATAGCCTTTGGAAGCGAAAAAGGGAATAAGTGGAAAGGACGCAACCCAGATCCAATCAATTACACTCCAGAGGAGTGGGAGAGGATTAAGTCGGAACCTTGTGTCCACCATTCACAATTTGGGAAACCCACCCATACAAATGCACAATGCCGGCTGAATAAGCACATGAAAGGCAGTGCAGGATCCGGAAATAAGGGGAAGGGTTCCAAAAGGAAACCCGCCAAACAAAAGCCAGAAGCTGACAAAGAAGACAGTGAATCGAACACTGATGAAAAAATACAGGAACAACAGCAAAAAGGCGAACCCAAATTTCCGAGAGTTGATGGAGAAGCAATGCTAACATTTCTAGCAACTCCGTCAGCAAAGGTGGCCAAAAGAACACTTCGAGAAATAAACGCGGTTGTTCCGGCAACCCCGAAATTCTAGAAGTACTCCAACACACCAATTACCTGGGATCAGTCTGATCATCCCGGGAATATCCCTGAACCCGGCACACAAGCTCTTGTCGTAAGCCTTATTGTACAGAACACTAGGCTAAGAAGAGTGCTGATGGATGGAGGATCCAGCATTAACATAATGTACTTGGATACACTGAAGCATCTGAAAATTTCCGAGTCCTAGCTCAATCACAGCAACATACGCTTCCACAGTATTGTTCCTGGCAGACAAGCACGATCCCTAGGAGAAATTTCCCTAGATGTCACCTTCGGAGATAAAGACCATTTCCGACAGGAAAAAGTATCCTTCGAAGTAGTGCCGTTCGAAAGCGTGTATCACGCAATACTCGGACGTCCAGCTTTCGCCAAATTCATGGCAAGATCCTGTTATATTTATAATAAGCTGAAGATGCCAGGACCCAAAGGAGGAGTAATCACCATAGCTGGTGATTTTAAGCTAGCAAATGAGTTGGAGAAAGAAAACGCCCTTTGCGCTCAAAGAGTCATAGCAAAGGAAGAACTGAAGGAGTTGGCCAAGAAGGTATCGCCGACAGAAATGCCGACAGGAAAAGAAACCCGGAAGCAAACAGACAGCTTCAAGGCGTCCGAGAATACAAGACAGGTAATCCTAGATCCCAAAGATCCGACAAAATTCGTCGTTGTAGGGACTAGGATGACCGACAAATAGGAAGGCGAGCTCATCAAGTTCCTCCGTGAGAACTGGGATATTTTTGCCTGGTGTCCAGCTGACATGCCAGGCGTACCCAGGGAACTTGCTGAGCACCAACTCAAGGTGATTCCAGGATCAAAACCCGTTAAACAAGGTCTCCGTCGATTTGACGGAAGAAGACGGAAGGCTATTGGCAAGGAAATTATCGGGCTTTTAGCAGCGGATTTCATCCAGGAAGTAATCCACACTGAATGGTCCGCAAATCCGGTATTAGTACCGAAGAAAGACACTACTGCTCTTAGAATGTGTATAGATTACACAGGCTTGAACAAATTGTGTCCAAAAGATAGGTTTGCGTTACCGCGAATCGATCAAATAATAGATGCCACTGCAGGCTCTGAGGTTTTGTGCTTTTTGGATGCATACTCCGGGTACCACCAAATACGCATGAAAAAGGAAGATCAAATTAAGACTTCTTTTATAACCCCGTACGGGACGTATTATTACGTAACCATGCCATTTGGCCTGAAGAATGCAGGTGCAACCTACCAGCGTTGCATGCAACCTTGCTTGCATAGTCAGATTGGCAAAAATGTCCATGTTTATGTGGACGACATTGCTGTCGTAACCAAGGAAAAAGATACACTCCTTGAAGATCTGCGAGAAACTTTCGAAAACTTGCGCACTTACAAGATGAAGTTAAATCCATCTAAGTGTGTATTCGGGGTTCCCTCAGGAATACTTCTGGGTTTTATCGTTTCTCATAGAGGAATAGAAGTTAAACCGGAAAAGATAAAAGCCATCTTGAACATCTCGAAGCTTACGTGCGTAAAAAATGTCCAAAGATTGACGGGTTCCGCCGCTGCCGTCAGCAGATTTATTAGTAGGCTGGGGGATAAAGCCCTACCATTCTACAAATTGCTGAAGAAATCTGACAAAGTCAAGTGGATAGCAAAAGCATTGGAATATCTAGCATTTATGTCTCTTCCGTACTTAGTTCAATTTCTATGTAAACATCTTTTGAGATCATGAAATAAAGTTGTCGGATTTTTGGTATCCATGTTTTTTCAGTAGAAAGCATGGTTCCACCTTATCTATTTCCCAATGATCTTACAAAATACTCAATGTTAACCCGAATTGTGCCTGCGTACTCGGCGTTAAGAAACTGAATGATTTTTCAGCCTGCTAATGGCTAAAGGAAACTTGAATTGCCTGCGTGCCCAAGTTTCATTTAAAAAATCCTTTGCTTTTCTAAGCATTTTCTGATTGCTTGTGTGTTGGGTCACTGGAGTTAGGTAGTAAAAATGCCTTTAGTATGATCCATGTTTCCGAGTTTTAACTGATTGGTTATACCCAGTTACTCGACATGACGATTCATAATGCTATCGAGCCATTTCAAACACTAAGGACAGTCAAAACACATATGCCAGAGAACTTAGAAGTTAAAGGAATAATAAAATCCGAAAACTTTGCAAAGAATTTCATAATTAAGATTGCAAAAGGCGGATTTTTTGTTCATACAAATAGAAACATTACATTTTGGATTACATTTAAAGAACAGTAATGCTCCTATTGTCTACTTCCGCTATCCAGGTTCAAGGTAGCCCTTCAAGCATCCGACTCCTCCTCGCTGCTGTCGTCCTCGGGGATTGGAGGGATCTCCTCTTCTGGATAATTGACGGAGATATTTACCATGGAGGCAATCTGGGTGGCGTGGCCTTTGATTTCATCAAAGATGGTATTTCGCTGAGTATCCGTGTATCCTTGAGGGACACCGGACGCCACGCGCCAAGATTTAGCACCGGGGTAGTGCATGCGCATAAGGCCGAGTGCCATGCGTGCACCACCCCGTGCAGCGGAACGCAGGATGGAATCCCTGGATTCCGCCACCTCCATGATGGCTCCCGGAAGCTTTTCAACCTCCGAGAACTCCCCAGTCCTTGAGGGAAGGAACTGGTTGACCAGCTGCATTCCAGCAGCTCGGATCGAAGTCCATGTCTTCCCAAAGGCTCGGATTCCTTCAAGCCGAGTGCCATCTGGGGTATCTCCTGTTTTTTCCAAACAAAACAACCAAAAGTGTTAGGAGAAAAACAGAGAAGAAAAGCAGGATATGGAAAAATGGTAAAGGTAGCAGAAAGTTACCGATAAGCTTGTCGATCTCGGAGACTTCCTCCAGGCGAAGGTTCAGAGCATTTTCTAAATCCTGAATGGTGTATTTATCCTTCTCCGCCTGCTCGGAAGCCTTGGAATTGGCAACTCCAAGGGCCAAATTGCTGGCCTCCAGATCCTTTTGAGCCTTCACAAGATTCTTGTGAAGGTCCAAATTCTCCTTTCGGAGATTCTCGGCATTGCCGGCATCTTCAGCTATTTGCTTGGCCTTAGCCAAAGCAGTTGGAAAGCAAGGAAAATTCCGAGTTTAGAAAATTTCCGGAATAAGTACTTAGACAAAAAATTGAATCGAAAACTTCAGAGGAAAAATGTTTACCTGCTGTTTCCGACAAAGCGAGCTGAGACGATGCCAGCTCCGCCTCTCTCTCCTCAAGAATAGAAAGAAGATTTCTAACCTCTTTATTCTTGATGGAGAGTTTATTGAAAACTTCCATGTTAATGGCTTCGGCGGTTTGCTGAAACATAGCAAGGAAAAGAATGGTTACTAAAAACATCAAAGCAAAAAAGAATACATTTTGTTTAATGCTTGGGGGCTAGAGTTATATACCTGGCTCATTCGTTGCAAACCCGCCAAGTTTTCATTGAACCCTTTTGCGTATTCCGCAAAAAGGGTTCCGACCGCGCTTAGGCCGTCATTGATAATCTTGAATTCCTTGTCAAAGGTGGGAATCTCCTCGTCGAATGTCCGAGAAGGTTTTCCCACCTCTGGAGCCGCCCTTTCCCTCGTGTCTGAGTTCGGCACAACAGGCTGGCTGGGCTCCAGTGGCTTGGTGGTGGGGGCTGCAGCGTGCTCTTCCGCCATTGTGGATGGCGTATCTGGGGCGATGACGGGAGAAGGTTGGCTGCCTCGGCTGGAAACAACTTTGTGTTTCTTCAGCTTCTTCGGCTTTAGGTTGGAGGAGGGCAGGCTGAAAACAAAAAACCAAGAAAAGTTAAAACTCCGAAGATGGAAGAAAAATTTCCATATAAGAAAAGAACCCAGAAGAAAAGAACCTGGAAGTGGCGACGGGGATCCCGTCAAGGTCGATAACTTCCTCAGAGGAAGAAATCTTCTTGCGCTTGCGCCCACCAGTAGTGGCAGTACGCAGGGCATCCAGCTCAGCTTCGGAGGCTAACTCCGAGTCTGGAAGTTCAGCGAACCGTCGAAAAAACAAATCAGAGTCAGAAGCAAGAAAATCCGAGAAAGAATGTTAAAACTATACCCAAATGACGGAAAAAATACCTTGGGATCCGGATTGTCGGCCGTGTACATCGGCCGACTCGCTTCGTATTGGTCGCGGGATGCGACCAACTGGTTTGCGCGCCGTCGAAGATCCCTTGGAGACCAATCCTTGATGGATGTCCGCATTGGGTCGTTGGCTCCTGTGTATTCGCACAGGAGGCGGCCATCGTGATTGGCCAACGGCTGGATCCGCCTATTTAACCAGCAAAGGACCGTGTCCATGCCAGTTAGAGGTGGATCAGAGGAGGTGAGCTTGGCGATGCGCCGCTTGATCCTCAGAAGATCAGGCGGCAGAACCTGGACGGCTTCCGTTCCCCAATTGTCTTGGGGAATGGCAGCAGTGTTGGAGAAAGGTGGAACCCCGATGGCCTTTTTTGGGAAAGGCACATCGGGATGGTAGAAGAAAGAACCCGTCCAAAATTTGACGGATTATGATGTATTGATCTTGGGGAACCAATCTTCCCTAAACCTCTGAAGAGTAAAGGAGATGGTCCCGCAAGTCGGGAGTGCGCCCTCCGAGGAGTTCCGCTTAACCCCGAAACAATACATCCCGAAATCTAACCTAGGTTCTAAACCTAAGTAACCCTCGAATAGGGCCTGGAACCCGGCCATATAAAGAATGGAGTTGGGAGGCAGGTTATGGGGTTGGATGTTGTAGTAGGAGAGGATTTGAAGGAAGAAGGCGGAAGGGGGAAGCCCCATACCTCTCAGGAGGTGGGAAGAAAGGAGAACCCTTTCGCCGTCTCTCGGCATTGGCTCGAGCTCGTCTTCAGGGAGCCGCCATTTCCCTTTGAGGATCAGGCCCTCCTTTTCCAGGTTCGGAAGGAGAGCTGGCGGAATGCTGCAGGCAATCCAATTGCCTGCAGTTTCCACCTCTTCCTCCGCTCCGGCAGCGGCGAACGCGGCGGCTTCCGCAGCGGCGAGCTCGTCGCCGAGGAGTTGGATCTTGTCCTCCGCCGTTTCGGGAGCAAACGGCGGGGAGGGTGCGGAGCTTGAGCCCGCAGCGTTCGCGGCGGCGGAAAGATCCTCTCCGCCTGCCGCAGAGGCAGCGGTCTTTTCCGGCTCGTCGCCGGCGTGCTTTGGGGACCCGAGCTGCGGATCCAGATCGTTGATTATGTCGTCGACGGTGAGCGCGGCGGAGCGAGTAGGAGACGACGGTGAGGTTGCCATTTGGTGGCGGCGCGATTGCGTTCGTGTGCTCTGGGTGCGTTCGTGCACTCGGGATGGTTCTTCGCTCGGGAGCTTGTGCACAGCAATAGCGTGATAGTGACAGTGCGGAAGGTTTTTGACGAGGACGAAGACGGCTATTTATAGCCAGAAATCCGTCAAGATACGTGCCAACGGCTATTTTGACCGTTGGATGATCAACATGTGTCACTCGCCGGAAAATCCGGGAAATGAAACGACAGGGTAATGATGGTTATCTCCTCGTTTCCCGCGAGAATCTGTCAGAGATATGTTTCTGGGTTTTCCGAGTAAAACCCAAATGTTCCTTACGTCAGCATGATTAAGTGCGCTGACGTAAGAAGTTCCTTCTCCACGAAGGATCGTGCGAGAAAAGTCGGATTTTCAGGATTCCGAGTTTCACGTTACCATCTCTTTCAAAAGAAGAAGAATAAGAAGAATCAAGACTGCTGATTGAAATTTCTCGGACAAAGCACATTTGGCGGAAGACAACAAATCAGAGTTTTAATCCTTCTTGGGGGCTACTGTCGGATATATACCGTATAGGGGTATATAAGATGGTAGTGAAAGTGCCTGGTTACCAGGGTGGCCCAAGTGGTAGTGAGCTGTGGTCCATTGGGCGGCCCAGTAACCTGACGCATAGAAGCCGGATTCTAGAAGAACCCGGATCACGGCCCATGTGATCTGGCTTGGAGGAGAAGACGGATTCCTTACTTTCCAAGTTATTGCTACCGTAGTCTTCTAGGTTTCCTATTCTGTAAGCCCTAATCCGGCTATTATATAAAGCCGGACGGGAGATAAACAAACCAACGAATAACAGAGAAGATATAGACCAACTCGCCGAGAAGTTGATCCTCTGCGAGTAGCTAGATCCAAAACCTCACATTGTAATCCTGTTTCCAGGCTTTGGTCCTGATTAGTGAGAAGTGCAGGAGTAGGCACGTCGTACTGTCGCGACGTACCGAACCTGGGTAAATCCTGTGTTTACTGTCTACCACGCGATCCCGTTACCCCACGTCTCTATCGTAGTCTCATGGCACCCCCGTCTATGAAAACTACTACGATGTCTCGACAAACACCATAACAAAATCCAATGCTCCAAAAATGATGACTGAAAGGAGGTCACGACGTCAAAGATGCCACCTTGGTCTGAACCGACAAGATAGGTTTGGACTTTCACACCAAAGCGAGGGTTGAAGGAGCGAAATGTCTCCACGAAAAATGCCACCAAGGAGGAAGACCACACCGAGAAGCACCACCATTGCCCGAACCTACCTGACAATGTAATACATTGGTTTGTTGATCTGTTTCGCACCGTGGTCACTGCGAAGCACATGTAGCTTATGTTGGTTCCCTGGTTGGTGTTACTTTGGAGATTGATCTGGCTACCCTACACAAACCTGAATATTGTAGAATTTTACTTGGGTGTAGAGATGTCTCTCAGTTACCTGAGGTTGCGGAAGGAGTCTTGGGTAATTTCTTTCATGACTTTTCATTTGAAATTGAATCCGTGGTGGTGCAAGGACCCCTGTTGCTAAAGTACCTATTACTGTGGGTAATTCTGAATCACAGCGTCCCCTAAACGTGCTCGTACTGACATGATATCTACTGCCTCCGCGGCGACTCCTGGTGGGCAGATGGATCGTGTGGCTCCTTCTGGAAGTGTTGGGGGTGATAGATCCATGTCTCACGCGTTGCAACCTGTATCTGAACATATGTCGGAGGAGGAGAGCGACGATGATCATAATGAACTTCTTATTGACACCTTAGCTAGAGAGAATAGAGGTGTGGCTGCTTCAAGTGATACTGTTTCAGATGTGGGGTGTGTCTCGGTTTCAGATGTGGTGGGTGGGCTTCAGGTTTGCCCCACTTTGGTGGAGGACAGACAAGCTACCCTTTGAGAGTTTTGGCTCCTATTACACCTGTGGTTGAAAAAGAAAATGCGTCCCCTGTTGTCGCTGTCAAAAGCAAATGCTTACCTATAGTGTCTTATGCCTCTGTGATTTCTGGCAAAATGTGGTCTGATAACCTTGTTGTTGAATAAGTTGATATGGAGTCTCCTATTCCTATGGAAGAAAACCAGGAGTACACTGTGCATTCCCCTCCTTCTGATCATGTTGTAGAGGGAGGTGCTGTTGATGCGGGCTCGGTGGAGCAAAATGTTGGGACGATGGGAGAAGAGGGCAGGGCTGCAGCTGAGAAGATGCATGAAGTTTTGTAGCGTGCTAAGGAGGTGACCAGAAAGAGAAACCTGGAAGGTAATGATATGCCATCTAATAATTCGTTCTCTGTCATATCTAATTTGGAAATCATGACTAGGGCCTCTTTGATGGGGGTTGATATGCCTTCTGATAATTTTGAAAACATTGATATGATTCGCTGAATTGGAAATTGCTAGGAATAATCTGTCTACTAAAGTTGTTTCTATTAGTGACACTCATTTAGTTGATGTTCATGATGTTGGTGCTAGGACCCCTGTTTGTCTTACTTGGATTGATGATGATGAGGTGGATGATTCATTTACTGTGGTTAAATCAAAAAATAGAAGAAAAGTGGGGGCAAAAGAAGTGTTGTGGTTAGTAAACCTATGACCAGGAGTCAAAACAAATCTGGCACGTCTACATTGTCTCCTAGTACACCTGTCAGGAACAAAAAAATTACTAATCGTTTAAAATTACCTCGGCCTTTTGGAATAGCAGGGGTGTGGGTAAAAAATGAATGTTTACTTGTCTCACTGATATTATTAGAGATTGTAACCTTGATTTTTTTGGTTTACAAGAAACAATGAAGAGAACTTATAATCAAAGTTTCTTTCGTAAACTGGACCCTCATAACAAATATTTTTGGAAATGGATTCCTTCGGTGGGTAAATCTGGCGGTATTCTGTGTGGTGCCAAGTTTGAAACACTCGAAATACAAATGATCAAGTTGGGAGAGCATATGATTCGTATGAACCTTTGGGATAAAATTAAAAAATGTCGTTGGGCGGTGATTGTGGTTTATGGTCCTGCGCATGAGAACCTTAAGGAATCTTTTTTGGCTGAGTTATCTTCTTTTTGTAGCTCTATGGACTGTCCTTTCATTATGGGTGGGGACTTTAATATCCTTCGTTTTGCTCATGAAAAGAATAAGCCTTCTTCCCTTCCTCATTCTTCGAGTATTTTCAATTCCATTATCCATACTTTAAGTCTTAGGGAGGTATCCTTGTTGGGTGGTAAATATACCTGGTCTAATCAACAGAAAAATCCTACCCTAGAAAAGTTGGACTATGTCCTTATGTCCTCTTATTGGGAAATGTTGTTTGCTTTGGCCACTCTTCGCAAGATTGTTAGGGACCGTTCTGATCATAATATCCTGCTCCTAGACCATGGAGGTGCACCTGTGACACCTTTGAGGAGGGAATTCAAATTTGACACCTCTTGGCTTCATAATGTTGATTTCTTACCTAAAGTGGCTGAAATCTGGGGGTAGGCAGGTGGATGCTAGGGATCCTATTGACGTTTTCAATATCAAACTCAAGAGAGTTAAAAAATTCTTTAAAGGGTGGGGGTCTAATCTGTTTGGAAATTTCAAGAAGCGCAAAAAGGAAATTAAAGCTGAATTAGAAACTCTGGACTGTTTAGAGGAAAACAGGGAGCTCTCTCATGATGATTTTGTGCGTAAAACCTTTATTCAAATAGAGTTGTTCAATATGGAGGCTGAGGAGGAGAATTATTGGCATCAAAGGGCTCATGCGAGATGGCTTTTACAAGGGGATTTAAACACGACTTACTTCCATAGAATAGCTAATGGGAGGAAAAGGAAAAACACGGTTCACTCTTTGAATGATGGTGGTGTGGTGGTCGAAGGCACATATAATTTGTTAAAACTTGCGACCAATGACTACACAACCCTGTTCGGGCCAGCCCCTGGTAATCTGTTTGAACTGTCCCCTGAATTGTGGAAACCTGAGGAGCTTCTTTCAGCTGAGGATAATATTAAACTTACCAGAACTTTTACCTTTGAATAAGTAAAACATGCCCTTTTCCTGATGGAACCCAATAGGGCTCCTGGGCCTGATAATATACCTGTTGAGTTTTTTCAACATTGCTAGGAGGTTGTGAAGTATGATATTATGAAATTGTTTGCTCATTTCTTTGATGGTACCTTGGATATTCAACGTTTGAACTATGTCATTATAACCTTACTTCCTAAAACTTCTGAGGCCAACAAAATTCAACAATTCAGACCCATTTGCCTTTTGAGATGCATTTACAAGTTGATCACTAAAACTTTGACCATTAGGCTGGAACCTTTTGTTGAGAAGCTGATTAGTGTGCAACAAAATGCTTTTATTAAAAACCATAACATCATGGATGGGGTCCTTTCCTTGCATTAAAGTCATGCAACATGTTCATGTTAAGAAGAAAGTTGAGGTGGTTCTGAAAATTGACTTCGAGGAAGCCTATGATAAGGTTAATTGGGATTTTTACTAAATTGCCTTAAAGTGAGGGGTTTTAACGAGCAGTGGTGCTCCTGGATTAAAGGAGTTTTACATAACGGAACGGTTAGTGTTAAGCTCAATAATGTGGTGGGGCAGTAATTTCAAAGTGACAAAGGAGTTCGTCAAGGCAACCCTTTATCGCCGATCATGTTTAACCTTTTGGGTGAAGTGTTAACTAAGATGGTGCTGAGTGCCCAAAGTAATGGTTTATTCTCTGGTCTTGCTCCTGACCTTGTTGATAATGGTAGTGGTGGAAATTCTTTTGGCTTTGCTTATAACAATGCTCCTAACGTTCAACATCCACATGTTAATCATCTTGGTCCACCTCCTTTGGTGGATCGGCATCGTTTTACTAATTGGAAAGCTTCTATGAAGTCTTACATGTGCAGCTCTTCAATGCAAATATGGAGAATTGTTGAAAGAGGATATGAGCCAAAGGATCCCTCAAATCTAATCTCAAGTGACATCATAGATGAGCAACTCAACGCTCATGCTTTGCACATGTTGGAGAGGGCAATGGAAAAGGAAGGAGTTGAGCACATCCGGTCCTTCACAAGTGCAAAGAAAGTTTATGATGGTCTTTTTGATATGTTTGACGGCAACGGCAACCTCCAAAGATCCAAGAAGTCAATCATTCAAAGAAAAGTTGAACACTTTCACTTGAGTGATGGAGAGAACATAGAAGACATGTTTATAAGACTCAAGGCTCTTGTTAATGATATGAGAGATTGTGGATTCACGGATTGCACGGAGAATTGGGTCAAGGAGAAATTTCTACTCACCTTGATGACATACAATGAAAACATGGTGATGAACATACAAGCAAGGGCCGACTACTTGGACCTATCCCCCAATGATGTTTTGGGTCTCTTTATCACTCTAAAGGTCATGAAGCAAACCTCCAATGATGTCATGGCCCGTGTAAATGGAATGAAGAAACCCTCTCTTGCCTTGAAGGCCAAGGTCGTGTCTCATGAAGATAATGACTCAAGTGATGATGGTGCATCCACTCATGATGTCTCAGAGAAAGAGATGAAGACATCACATGAAGAATGCTTGGCTCTTGCTCAACACAAGTGGTGGAAGAAAGGAGACTTTAGATCCAATGCCACCAAGAACAAAGGGAAGGAAGGCTCAAGCACAAAGAAATAAAGAACTTGCTTCAATTGTGGAGATTCCGAGCATTTCGTTGCCGAGTGTCCCTTCAAGAGTAGAATTGAGAATGGAGGAAGACTCATCAAGAAATCCACCTTCATTCCCAAGTCCAAGAACTTCATCAAGAGAGGCCATCCTAGGGAATTGATTGCTAAAGAAGTCGAGTACACCTCCAGTGGTGAAGAGAGTGATGGTGAAGGCGAACAAGTAGGTATGGCGGCCATGGCTAGGGGCGTCGTACATCCTAACTTAAGCTCTCTCTTCTCCAACCCAAATGACAACAAGGGACCTTCGAGTCACAAGTGCTTCATGGCAAAGGGTGTATCCCCAAAGGTGACTCCTACACTCAAACTTGTAAACTCCTCTATTCCTTCACTACTAAATTGTGTTGAGGAAGACCCTCTAGTAAACTTTGTGGAAAAACTAGAAGGAGAAACTAAATCTATGTTTGTCTCCCTCATGGATCAATTAAGTGAGGCACATGGCCTCATTGATGAACATGAGGAGATAATAATGTTCCTCGAAAAGTTTGCTCGTGATGATGATAGTAAAATTGAGGAGCTTGAGAAAGCTCTAGATGAATCACATTGCTTTATAGAAAGCATAGAGGAAACCTTTGCAATTGACATAGCTAAAGTAAAACTTGATTGTCAACATGCTTTTGCTAAGGTAACGAAATTCATGGATTTAAATGATGCAACTAACCAAGGTTATAATGAACTCATTAAGGATTTTGATAAGCTTAAAATTGATCATAGAACAATCTCAAATGAGCTCAAAACCTTAAAAGGAGTAAAAGTTGTGAATGAAAACTCTTGTGTTACTAACCCTTTGTGTGTCAAGGCAACTCTCATTGAGGAGAACAATAGGTTGAAGGCACAACTTGACAAAGGCCTTGCCACATGCATCCAAGGCCAAAAGAACCTCAATGATCTTTTGAGTAATCATAAGAGAGTGATTGGCAAAGAAGGCCTTGGTTTTGGTTCCAGATCCAAGGTGGCTTACAAGAAGAAGTCAACTCCATCCACTAACTCTATTGTTTTTGTGAAGGAGGGGGAGTTGGATAATTATGAATATGTGCTAAAAGTATTGTTCCTAGGAACACTACTACTCACAACAACTTTGCGGGAAAGTATAACCCATCTTATGTGCTTCTCAAATCTATTAATGGTCATGTTTATGCAAAGTATGTAGGCACCTCATATGGTGATGATTACAAGCATGCTATTTGGGTTTACAAGACCCTTGTGACTAACAAAAAAGGACCCATCCAAAAATGGGTACCTAAGACAAGAAGTTGATTCATTGTAGGGTTGTATTTCCGGTGGAACATCATGGATGATTGATAGTGGTTGTTCCGCACACATGACCGGAAGCAAAGAAGTATTAGAAGACTTGAAACTCCAACTTCTCAAATTTGCTCATGTAACTATTGGTGATCGCTCTCAACTTAAGGTATTGGGACATGGCAAGGTGGTCATTTCTCCGGATTCATCCATTGAGAAAGTCCTCCTTGTTGAGTCCCTTGGCTATAATCTTCTTTTCGTCTTGCAACTTTGTGAGTGCAATTTTACATGTCTATTTGGGCGTCACCATGTGCTTGTCCTTCACACTATTTCTCTTAAAGTAGCCTTTGTTGGATTTGTGGAAAACAATATGTACATAGTGGATTTCTCAAAAGAAACTACACATATCGCCACATGTCTAATGGCTAAATCCGACGTGGGGTGGCTTTGGCATCATCGCCTAGGCCACGTCGGTACGAGAAATCTACAAACTCTTGTGAAGGGTGAGCATGTGGTAGTACTAAAAAGTGTGAATTTTTCCAAAGATCGTCCTTGTAGCTCTTGTATTGCCGAAAATATGCATGAGAAGAATCATCCTAAGACATCAATCATCGCCACAACAAGACCCTTTGAGCGCATTCACATGGACCTATTTGGTCCTCCCACATATGATAGTCTTGGTGGCAAGAAGTATTGTTTGGTAATTGTTGATGATTATACAAGATACACTTGGGTTTTCTATATCAAGAAGAAGAGTGAAACTCAAGAAAGATTCATAACTTGGGCCACCGAAGTGCAACGCCAATATGACACCAAGATCTTGTCCATTAGGAGTGACAATGGGTCCGAGTTTAAGAACTACACCATGGATGAATTCTTGAGTGAAGAGGGGATAAGACATCAATATTCCGCCGCGTACACCCCTCAACAAAATGGTGTAGCGGAGAGGAAGAATCGCACACTTATTGATATGGCAAGAACTATGATGGCCGAGTTCAAATCCCCATATAACTTTTGGGCCGAAGCCATCAACACCGCTTGTCATCTATCTAACCGACTCTTCCTTCGTCCGATGATTGGCATGACTCCATATGAGCTCCTTACCGGTAACAAACCCAACCTCAAATATCTTCGAGTTTTTGGGTGCAAATGCCAAGTCTACATAAAGGGAACTAGATTGTCTAAGTTTGATTATAGAACTTTTGAAGGCATTTTTTTTGTTACGCCACGAACTCCCACACTTATAGAGTCTACAACATATCCACCGGGTGTGTTGAAGAATCTATGAATGTGGAATTTCATGAGGATAATGGCTCCCAAGTGGAGCAAATTGATTGTGATGATGTAGGTGATGAACCGTCCTCCATAGCCATAGGAAGAATGGGTGTAGGTACACTTATACCCATTGAGGGACACCTTGTGGAAAATGAGGATGGAACTAGCTCTACGCAAGTGGAGCCCTTTACATCAACCACCAATCAAATGGTAGACCAAGAACAAGAATAATACCTTCATGTGGATATCTCCCATCAAGAAAGTGATCAAGATCCACCCAATGATAATGGTGGAAATAGTCTTGGTGATACATCACCTAGAACTCCAATAAGAATGGACAACGGTCTTGATGAAGGAAATGATGAGGATATTCCACCAAATGAAAATCCCGATGATGCACTAGTTCGTATCATGTCTCGTCAAGCATCAATATTGCAACAAAAGTCACTATACCAAAAGAATATCATTGGTGGCTTGGGGAGAAGTGTCTCCACTCGTGGACAAGTACTCAAGTTTTGTGGTATTCACTCATATGTCTCGCATGTTGAACCTATCAAAGTGTATGATGCTCTTGAAGATGAAGATTGGGTTCAAGCTATGCATGAAGAGCTCCATAATTTTGAGAGAAACAAAGTATGGTCACTACTGGAAAGACCCAAGGATCACAATATCATTGGAACTAAATGGGTGTTAAAAAATAAGCAAGATTCTCATGGGCAAGTGATTCGCAACAAGGCACGATTGGTTTCTCAAGGCTACTCTCAAGTCGAAGGACTTGACTACGGTGAAACTTTTGCTCCCGTATCTAGGCTTGAATCCATTCGTATATTACTTGCATTTGCCACTAGTAATAACTTCATCTTGCATCAAATGGATGTTAAAAGTGCTTTTCTAAATGGACCTCTAAATGAAATGGTATATGTTAAACAACCTCCGGGGTTCGAGGATCCCAAGTATCCTAACTATGTCTACTTCCTCCATAAGGCTTTGTATGGCCTCAAACAAGCCCCACGTTCTTGGTATGATCATTTAAAGGAGTTCTTAGTGGATCGTGGTTTCGTACTTGGGGTAATTGATCCCACTCTCTTTACCAAAAGTGTAGATGGACATTTCTTCGTATGCCAAATATATGTTGATGATATTATATTTGGATCCTCTAACGTGAGTTTTGTAGATCAATTTTCCAAACTAATGACAAGTGAATTTGAGATGTCTATGATGGGAGAATTAAAGTTCTTTCTAGGTTTTGAGATCAAGCAATATCATGAAGGGACTTTTATTTGTCAAGCCAAATATATTCAAGACATGCTCAAGAAATTTTATATGAACAATGCCAAACCATTACCTTATCCAATGCCAACAACCGCAAATCTTTCTATGGATCATGAAGGTATACCGGTAGACCCCAAACTTTATCGATCTTTCATTGGATCTTTGCTTTACCTTTGTGCATCTGGACCGTACATTATGTTTACTGTGGGTTTGTGTGCAAGATTTCAATCTAACCCCAAGGAAAGCCATATGATTGCGGTCAAGAGGATTCTTAGGTACTTGGTTGACACTCCCACACATGGCCTTTGGTATCCATCAAACACAACTTTTGATCTTGTGGGATACTCGGATGCAGATTGGGGAGGTGACAAAGTGGATAGAAAATCAACCTCGGGTGCTTGCCAATTACTTGGTAGGTCTCTTGTGTATTGGTCTTCCAAGAAGCAAAATTGCATTGCCACCTCCTCCACGGAAGCAGAGTATATTTCCTCCGCAAGTTGTTGCTCTCAACTCTTATGGATGAGGCAATGTCTTAAGGATTTTGGAATTAAGATTAAGACAATGCCTCTTTTATGTGACAATGAGAGTGCTATTAAGATTGGTCACAATCCGGTACTCCATGGCAAGACCAAGCATATTGAGATTCGGTATCATCTTATTCGGGATCATGTGGTCAATGGTGATATCTCACTTTCTTATGTCAACACTAAAGATCAACTTGCCGACATCCTTACCAAGCCTCTAGATGCGAAGAGGTTCAAGGAATCGAGGAGTGAGCTCAACATCGTATGTGCAAGCAATTTTAGTTGATTGAAAATCTTGCATACACACCCTTACTAGACTCTTATTTGGATTCTATATGCACGCATAGACATAGGGGGAGTGTAGCTCAATCAATGAGCCAACACTACCTCTATAATGCATAAATAAAAAAATCATGCCAAATGATCATTTGAAATGACATCATGTGCTTCAATGATGAGTCTCGACAATGCACCCAAGATACATCTTCGCGGTGACATATCGAACATACTCATACATGGTGGCTACGGCCACCGCAAAATATTTGATTGGTTTTATATCAGTGAGACATTTGTGTCCGAGTGTTCACTCATTTGCATTTCCACTTGTTTTCATATTTCATTGGTATCCAATGTTGCTCATTTCGTTTTTCATCTTTTCTCTCCATTGGATACAAATGAAAACATCATATGCATGTCATCATACTTATTTCATTCGTGCACATGGTCAAATAAAATTGTTATATAAAACATATGAGATGCTAGAAACAAACTCACGAAAATTTTCTATTAAGACACTAGCTTCATTTTGTTGTTTTGTTTGTTAGAATGTATGTCGTGTAAATTTTTGAATTGGGAGAATTTTTTTATTTTTATTTTTGTTTGTTTTGATTTGGTAGTTGTGTCGTTTCACTTTGATTTGGGAATTAAAAAAAACACACACACACACAAACACAACCCAACACCCAAACAGCCGGAAAAAAAACGGGCGCTCGCCTCTCCCACCCCGGCCCCAGCCACAGCCGAGCCGGCCCCAGGCCGGGCGCCAGGCTGGGGCGTTAGGCCACTCGCCCGGCCTCGCCTCCACAGCACGCCGTCCTGGCCGGCACCCCAGGCCGGCCTCACGCACGGGCACGCCGGCCCCAGGCCGGCCACACACCCGGCCCCAGGCCGGGGTGGGCGCACCCACACACACCTTCACGCATGCACACGCCCCCACACGTACCCATCCGTCCCATACCCCTTCTTCCTCCTCCCTCCTCCTCCATTAGAGCCCCTTGGTGCTCTTCCCTAACCCCCCTCCCCCCACCTCCCTAGCCCACCCCTACCTTTCAAAATCACGGATCCGCAAACCCTCGTCCTCCTCCACGCTCTCCTCCACACGGATTTCTCGTTGGCCCCTTATTGGAGGAGATCGGTCCACTTCATTGTTTAGTGCTTTTTTTTTGAAGATGGCTTCCAACTCGGGTAATTTTCTTTGGGATTTTTCTATGGATTTCGTGTATGAGAGTGCTATCTATTGGTGTGCTAGTGCTAGTGTTCATGTGCTAGGGTTTTTTATATATATTCATGCTAGGGTTCATGCCGCTCCTACGTCACTAGATTAATTCCTATGCCATGATATGTTTACGTCATATGCTCCTCATGTTCTAGCCGTATTATACTATGATTTCCCTCACTTTGCAAATTATCCTCTCATGTTTGGCCATGGTTCAATTTTTTTCCACATTAGTGATATGATTGTCCTAGTGTCGTGCTTCTCAATTATTATGTTCATAATGTCATGATGTGTATGCCATGCCCTCATTTTTACATAATAATGGTGTTTATAGTATCATGCCCAATATATACTGTCATGCCTATTTTTACTAAGAACACCAACACAATCTTATACAAATGCTATGATAATGTGCTCACACTAATAATAATGTGCTTTGTCCTCCTTAATTGTGTTCGTTTTTGTTTTTCACCATGGCACTGTCACATATATTCATGGATTATTTTTTTCTCTCAAACCACGACCATGTGCACTCATTATCATTCTCCATATCCATGCATCACATTTTTCAGGTGATTCCAATACCCAAAATGAGTCCGATGCCCCCCGCTCTCTCCGCCCTCGCAAGAAGAGTGCCACGGCTGTTGCTGGTTCTACTCCCTCACGGAGACAGGGTTCGTCTCTTCCGGACAATCCAAACGAACCCGTGGTCGTGAACTGGGGTGGTCTTAGTGCCACCGACTTTGAGGAAGCAAGGCTGAAATTTAATCCCTATGATTTTGGTCAACGTACATGCCCTGATCCTCGGTTCTATTGCAAGATGCATCAAGTCATGCATGACTTCATTCTTGGCAAGCTTCAGCATGGACATGTGGATCAACACTACTTTGATATTGAGTATGTTCGCACCAAGTGGCCTCAAGTTATGGAACTCATGGATTACCACAACATCACTCCTCTCATGGGTCCCAATCTTGCCCATCCATTTTCCCCAGAGCTGCTCAAGGAGTTTTATTCCACTGTTCAGTTCTCATATGGAGGCCCCACGCGGCTACCGCGTACGTTGACTTGGATGAGCGGTGGCTCCAAGTGTGTTGCTACCATGGATGAGTTTGGTGTCGTTCTGGGTATTCCCGAGTATAGGTTTGCTCATATGTTCCACTTCCGCATTCATGGTGATCCCAAGAACATTATGAAGGCCAAAGATGGTATCCTTCATTGCTATCCCGAAGGTACCGGCTCCATGCACATTCCCAAAGTAAAGTTCTTTTCTCAACATTGGTATATGGTGCACGCTATTCTTCGCAATACCATCAATGCCAAATTTGGTGAGAAGGGCGAGGTGCGCAAGTGGATGATCAACCTTCTATATCACATTGAGTCTCAAATGAGGGCCAAGAAGCAATTGGATGTTCTCGATTACATGTGGCAAGAGATGCAGACTGTGATTCGTGAAAGGAGGGTTCCCATCTATGGCTCTTATATTCAGCTTCTTATTGAGACAAAGATCCCCGTTGTTCTCATCAACAACTATGCCAAGGTGACTCCCAAGAAGTCTATTCTTATGATTGATGCTGAGCCCGAGTTAGCTGCTGATCCACGCCCTAAGCGTACCCGCACACAGTCCTCCGCTCCTAGTACATCTCAGGGGGTGCGCCGCTCTCCTTCTCCTACTCCTCCTCCCGATGCCTAGTTTTCAGTGAACTCTTCTGCGTACTCGAAAAAAGAGTCCCGGCCGCGCTAAGGCCATCGGTGATATTCTTGAAATCCTTATCAAAGGTGGGGATCTCCTCCTCAGTTATCCGAGAAGGACCTCCCGCCTTAGGGACCGCCCTTTCCCTCGTGTCCGTTTCCGGCATAATGGGCTGGCTGGTCTCCAGAGATTCGGTGGTGTGGGATGCGGCATGCTCTTCTGTGGCCGTGATCGGTGTACTCGGGGCAGTAGCAGGAGAAGGATGGGGGCCTCTGCTGGCCACAGTCTTATGCCACTTCAGTTTTTTCGGCTTCAGAGTAGAGGGAGGCAGGCTAAAAAAGAAAAAGATGCGGGAAAAGTTAAAAATCCAAAAGCAAAAGAAAAATTCCGACAAAGAAAAGTAACCCAGATGTCCAAACCTGAAGGTGACGATGGGGATCCCGTCAAGATCAATGACTTCCTGGGAAGAGGAAATCTTCTTGCTCTTGCGTCCACCTGCAAAGGTGGCGTGCAACGCCTCCAGCTCGGCATCGGAAGCAAGTTCCAACTCAGGAAGATCATCGATCTGTTAAGAAGATAAAGGTTGAGATAAGAACACGAAAACCGAGTAAATGACAAGGATTTAAACCCCAAAAGTCGAAAATTATACCTTGGGAGCCGGATTCGCGGCCGTGTACATTGGCCGGCTTTCTTCATATTGGTCGCGTGATGCGACCAATTGGTTCACGCGCTTCCGCAAATCCTTTGCGGGCCAGGCCTTGCTGGTTGTCCGCATTTTGTCGCCGGCTCCCGTGTACTCGCAGAGAAGGCGAGCACCATGGTTAGCCAAGGGCTGGATCCGCCTATCAACCAGCAAAGGACTGTGTCCATGCCGGTTAGAGGCGGATCAGAAGCGACGAGTTTCGCGATGTGCCGCTTGATCCGTAGAAGATCAGGCGGCAGGGTCTGGACAGCTTCAGTTCCCCAGTTTTCTTGGGGAACTGCGGCAATGTTCAAGAAAGATGGAACCCCGGTGGTTTTCCCAGGGAAGGGAACGTCGGGATGATAGAAGAAGGAACCCGTCCAAAATTTTACGGATTCCGATGTCTTTATCTTGGGGAACCAATCCTCCCTGAATCTACGCAGGGTGAAGGAAATGGTCCCACAAGTTGGGAGTGCGCCCTCTGAAGAGTTCCGCTTAACCCCAAAACAATAAAGCCAGAAATCTAATCTAGGATCTATACCTAGATAACCCTCGAAAAGGGCCTGAAATCCGGCTAAATAGAGGATGGAATTCGGTGGCAGATTATGTGGTTGGATGTTGTAGTGGGACAAGATCTAGAGAAAAAGGCGGATGGCGGAAGACCCATACCTCTGAGAATGTGGGAGGAGAGGAGGACACGTTGTCCGTCATTCGGCATGGGCTCGGTCTCGTCCTCCGGGAGCCGCCACTTTCCCTTCAGCACGAGCCCCTCCTTCTCCATTGTCGGAAGGAGGGACGGCGGAATACTGCTGGCACTCCAATTGTCGGTCGTTTCCGCCTCTTCTTCGGCTCCGGCGGACGCTGCGGCCTCCGCGGTCGCGAGCTCGTCTCCGACGAGCGCGATTTTCTCCTCCACCGTCTCGGGCGCGAATGGCGGAGGAGGTGCGGAATAAAACCCCGCAAGATCTGCGGAGGCGAGTGAGATTTCCTCGCTCTCCGTGCCGCTTGTGGCCTTCACCGGCTTGTCGCCGGAGACCTGCACTGGTGAATCCAGCTGCGGGTCCATCGTGTCGATTATCTCATCGATGTCTTTGCGATGGTGCGGGCCGGGGAAGATGACGGAGATGCCATCGAGGGGCGGCGCTCGGTCGCGCCGGTGAGGTCTTGGGTGCGTTCGTGCGCTCGGGAAGTGCTCTGCGGGAACTTGGGCGCTGGAAATGGCGTTGCGAAGTGAGAGCGGAAGATTTCCACGGAGGACGAAGACGACTATTTATAGCCGGAATCCCGTCACGATGCGTGCTAACGGCTCTTTTGACCGTTGGATGTTCAACGCGTGTCACTCGCCGGAAATTCCGGGAAATGAAACGACGGGTGATTATTGCTATCGACTCATTTCCCGCGAGAATCTGTCAGAGATATGTTTGTGGGTTTCCCGCTTGAAACCCAAACGTCCCATACGTCAGCATGATTAAAGCACTGACGTAGGAAGTTCCTTCTCCACGAAGGATCGTGCGAGAAAAACCGGATTTCCTAGATTCCGAGTTTTGCGTTACAACATCCTTTGAAGAGGAAAAGAAGAATCAAGACTGTAGGCCGATATTTCTCGGAAAGTATGAATTTGGCGAAAGACGGCGAACCAGAGTCTTGGTCCTTCTTGGGGGCTACTGTCGGATATATACCGAATAGGGGTATATCAGATGGTAGTCTAAAGTGCCGGATTACCCGGGTGGCCCAAATGGTAGTGGGCTATGGTCCATTAGGTGGTCGAGTAAGCTCACGCGCAGAAGCCGGATTCTAGAAGAACCCGGATCACGGCCCACGTGATCTGGCTTGGAGTAGAAGACGGATTCCTTACTTTCCAAGTTAATAGTTACCGTAGTCTTCTAGGTTTCCTACTCTGTATGCTCTAATCCGGCTATTATATAAAGCCGGACGGGAGATATGATAGATAGACAAGAAGCTACTGGCTAACTCGCCGAGAGGTTGATCCTTGACGAGCAACTAATAGAACCTCACATTGTACTTTGTATACACAGGCTTTAGTCCTGAATAGTGAGATTGCAGGAGTAGGAACGCCGCATTACTGCGAGGTACCAAACCTGGGTAAAAATCCTGTGTCTTTGTCCTTAGCACAATCACGTCTCCCCACGTCTCTACCCGTAGTCTCATGGCACCCCCGTCTATGAATTCTACTACGATGTCTCGACAATCCTTAATACAAACAATAAATTCTCCACCAATTCTGTGTATTTGGAGTTGGAGAAACCCCTGGCTGGATCTAATAATAAGTGGATTTGGAAATCTAGAATACCTCTTAAGATCAAAGTTTTCCTATGGCAATTGTTTCGAGATGCTATTCTTACCCGAGATAATCTGAAAAAACGGAAGTGGAATGGTAACCCCTTATGTTCGTTCTGTAACCAAATGGAATCTGCTCGTCATTTGTTCTTCTCGTGTTCACATGCTAGAGTGGTTTGGGGCACGCCGGGCTCGGTGTTTGGAACAAATTGCTGTCCTGTTTCTCTGTGGCAATGTATTGCTTGGCTTTACTCCTTTTTCCCTGGTGGTGCTCATCTCCATATGCATAATCATTGTTGCGGTTTACTAGGTGATTTGGATCATAAGGAATAGAGTGACTTTTCGATAACTTGGTGGTGAAATCTCCCCTGGTTACTATTTTCTATGTTTGTTCTCTTCTTCGTTATACTCGGCAGGTCTCTACGGCGAAGAGGAGAAAGCCGCAATCATCGGAGGAGCTGACCAGCTGATGAACAAGGCTGCTCGTCTGGCTGCTACTGCGGGGACCTCCAGGAGTGTGTTTGGTGCTGCGACTACGACTCTCAGGATTACAGAGGATTGAGCTCATCTTCTCTTTGTGTGGGCTCCGAAGCTGACTCTGCTCTCCTTTTGGTTTCTGATGTCTGGATCTAGCCTGGTGTATGGCTTGCCGTACCGTTTTGTTTCTGGTTGGATTGTATGGTTGGTTATGTTTGAACTCCTGTGGTGGTGAACTATGTAGTCTAGGTGGTAGGTTTTTTACCCCGTGGTGCAATCTCGACGCCGAGGTTGCGCAGCGGGTTTTCCTACCTGTTATTTTCTTTCTGTTCTACTCTCCTCCCTATCCCCTGTTTGCTGGTTAGCAAGAACTTTGTACTTCCGTTATGAAAGTAATGGAAAGAGGAGTAGCCAGTTGAAAAAAAAAAATCCATGTTTGGACAGAAACCGGTTTGTATATCGCGCACCACCTGCTTTCGCTGACCGAACGGCCTCGGTCTGCTTTGCTGTGTTGGTCACATCTTGCGCCGGCGTTCGGGTCGACGGGTCCTGCACTTCCTACGACCTGCTCTCCGCCCACCGCCGCGGCGTCACCCGATCGCCGCGCCGGCCGGCACCGCGCGGCCAAGTCCAACCCTCCCGGCCAGTTATAATCGCCACGAGTCCACGCGCGCAGCTACAGCGACCCCCACCCTCCCCGACAAAACCGCGCCAGGTCAGAGCCACACTGCTGCGGTCGTTGCCGCAACCCCTCCCGTCCCGTATCCATCCGGTCAAACCCCACTCACGCGCGGACGCGTCTCGGTCTCTCGCTGGCTTCCTCCTCTGCCCTTCCCTTCGCTCGCTCTCTCTCTCCTGCCACCCACCGTCGGACCGTCACCCCCGCCGCGGCGGCCGCGCCCGCGGCAGCTGGCGCGCACCAACGCCATGCGGAACTCCTCCTACTCCGCGGACGGCGGGTACGCGTCGCAGACCAGCTTCCGCATCCGCGGCGGCCGGTGCGGCGCCGAGGAGGTCGCCGAGCTCTTCCGCAAGCTCGGCCTCTCCGGGCCCGAGGACTTCGCCATCCCGCCCGCCGTCTACGCCGCCGCCAACGCCGCCCGACGCCGCGCCTCCATGGAGGAGGACTCCCCGACAGCTGCTGAAGTACCCCAAGCTTCTTCGTCCTCCTCCACACTTCCCGAGGTTCCAGAAAACTCCGGACGGGACGTCCTCGTGGAGACTAGGCTACAGATACAAACATCCGGGGAGGAGGAAGCTGTGCTCGCCACCGAATTGGTCCAATCGGAGGTGAGACAACAAGTCTCCCCACGAACCTATCAACCACCGGGGGCCGAATTGAATAGCAGATTGGTCCAACGGGAATTCTCTGCTTACTACACGAGAGGTCACTGCTGCGTCTAAGCCGGAGAATGCAGACGAAGAGAGGGGGACTGAATCGAAAAGCAGATTGGTCCAACAGGAGATAGTGGAGACATCTACCACACGAGCTGCGTCCAAGCCGGAGAATGCCGGCGAAGAGAAGGGGATTGACAGGCCTGCCAAAGTAGAAACATTAAGGAAGGATTGGAGAAGGGAGGTGGTTGTGGATGCCACAAGGGAGACTACCGGTGGCGCCCTGGCTCTCGCTGTTCCAGAGTCCACTTTAGCGGACACCGAGCATTTGGTCTCACCGTCGCCACATAGGCGGTTTAGGAGGACAATCACGTCCTGAATCAAGGGAGGCCATATCGGGAGCGGCTCGTTCGGGTCGGTCTACGAGGCGATCAGCGAGTAAGTTTTCACCATTCATGTGTGCCTACTTCGCCAACATTACACATTTCATTTTGTCATGCTAGTGTTCATGTATTTTGCAGCTGCTGATTTGTCAAATTTGATATTTATTTGGCAAAGCCTATAGTAGATAGTCTAACAGAGTAATGTTAGTGTTGGTCAATGTTGGGAAATCAGAATACATGTTCCATAATTGGCCGTATGAACTACCACTTGTCTTGATGTAGGCAGCCATTAAAAATTCACAGAATTGTTTGATACACCGCAACTGGTTATATTATTTAAATTTTGCAGAGGTTGAGTGAACCTTTGTTGGCAACCTTAGTTAAAATTGCTACACTATTTTTACACTTCATATGAAGAAAATTGAGTTAGTTAAGTGAACCTCTGCATAACTCTGTTATAGTACCTGGATGGCTGGATACCATCAACGCCGTGTCATGAGGATGAAGCTTCGGCTGTTCAGCATTTGGTTTCATGCTCTGCAACAAAATGCTTCATTGACGACTGGTTTAACGTTGCTTTTTCAGTGATGGGTTTTTCTTTGCTGTCAAGGAAGTGTCATTAGTTGACCAAGGAATCAATGCGAAACAGCGCATCGTCCAGCTTGAGCATGTAAGATGTGGATTATGACATGCTTGTGCAATTTATGTCGGTTACCACTAGCTCAACGAAATATGTCAAGGTGCACTGAAACTAGTTCTGAATCATTTGTTTTCAGGAGGTATCTCTCTTGAGTCGTTTGGAACATGACAATATAGTTCAGTACTATGGAACCGACAAGGTAATTCTCCAAATACTTATGCCTTGCAAAATCATTGCTCTGTTCCTGAATGCAAGGCGCATTCTGGCTTCTCAAATTCAAGCTTTCACGAATAATTAATCTAATAATGTGCGTGTTAAGTACTTATGTTCTGTAAAACTGATATTGTTAGACTCGTCTTGAAAAACACTTTCTTATGATTGTGGTTAGTAGCCACAACTAAATACTGTACAACTTTTTTTTACAGTCAAAGCTTATACTTGGACAGTCAAAATGTGCCCTTTATTTCGGAAGAGGGGAGTAATCAATACCAGTATGTACTAAAATTACTGGTGTTGCCCTTCTGGGAATTGCATAATCTGATATTTAGCATTTGTAGATATTTCTTGGCTGGGTTTCATTTTTTGTTGCTTTTACTGTACATTGTATGCTTTCTCTGAGTAAACGATATTTGTCTGACATGAAGTGCTGATTCTAAATGTTTACATCAAATCTTGCGGGCTCGCAGGAAGATGGAAAATTCTATATTTTTCTTGAACTTGTGACTCAAGGCTCTTTGGCAGCGTTATATCAAAAATATTGCTTACAAGATTCACAAGTCTCAGCATACACAAGGCAGATTTTGAATGGTCTGAACTATCTACATCAGCGGAATGTGCTGCACAGGTGAGTTACTCTTACCTGTGACTTCTTCCGTTGTTGGTAGCTACTTCTCTGTGCTATATTCCTGCTGGCTACTGAGAGCCTGTTCATTTTCTACATTACCAGAGACATCAAATGTGCAAATCTCCTAGTTGACGCAAATGGATTAGTTAAAATTGGCAGATTTTGGGCTTGCGAAGGAGGTACTTGCTTTACCAAATATCTAATATATTATCATTGTACTCCATGTTGTGCTGACTCTGCCACGTCGCAGATGTCAATTCTGAGCCAAGCAAGATCTAGCAAGGGAACTGTTTACTGGATGGCACCTGAGGTTAGTTTGTGCATTGTGCTATGGTGCCTTTTCTACATCTTGTTAGTCTTATACTCAGATCCAGAGTGTGGGTACAAACATGTTGTTTGTTATATTTCAAAAGGATATACAGTTTTGGGAGTGCTACCTTAGCTGATATCAGTGTAGGTAGCTTGATAACTTGAAACATACATAAACCATACTTGATGGGGCGTTTAAAAATCCCAACAGTGAGTTGTAACCAACAAATGGTTTCGAGATTGAGCACTGAAGATTAAGTATGTGGACTCTGTACTGTTACATTTGGAACATAAAAAAACTGCTACTTTTGTTTTTCACAAAGAGTTATTGAATTAAGTTTGGACTTGCAAACTGCAATCGGTATAGTTTTTTTTTTCATACCAAATGCATACATTTTGTGATGGTGTGTTCTTGTTCAGGTTGCTAAGGCACAGCCACATGGGCCTCCAGCAGATATATGGAGTCTCGGCTGCACAGTTCTGGAGATGCTGACCGGCAAAGTTCCGTACCCTGATATGGAATGGGTGCGTGCCTCTTTCAAGTTTGTTTATGGAAAATCATCTAAAATTGAAATAATAAATACTACTCCCTCCGTCCCAAATTAGTTGTCATAGATTTGTCACAATATGGATGTATCTAGACATCCATATTTTGACAAATCCATGACAACTAATTTGGGACGGAGGGAGTACACGACATGAAATTAAATGTGCTGATGTACAGGAGATGAATACTACATTAAGTTAAAAAGTGATAATCCATGACATATTTGTTAATGCAAGTATCATAAAAGCATAGTGCATAGGTAGGGTACCCCCAAACGATCAGGGAAATATTTCAATGTTTATTCTGATGTTTGCATTAGGAAAACCAGAAATGCATACCTATAAAAATCTTCCTTGTATTGCATCTTCTGATTTTCTCAAATCGGAGGTGTGTAGTGTTACTGTCTGTGATACTGTTTCTCTCGTACTATGTATGTAGACACATGCTTTGCTCAAAATTGGTAGAGGAACACCACCGAAAATTCCCGATATGTTGTCAGAAGATGCACAGAATTTCGTAGCGAGATGTGTCCAAGCAAATCCAAAGAACCGGCCATCTGCTTCTGAGCTGCTGGACCACCCTTTTGTAAAGAGATCACTGCAACATCAAGGCATCTAATCGTGTTGCTAACAGATTTGCTTGTACATAAGCTGGTAAGTCTTGCACCTGTTTTCTCGTCAAGTTAAGAAACGGTGGTAGCTCTATTTCCTCTAGCTCACTCATTAAAAGATCGAGTTGGCTGCATCTACTATCTACAAACATAATGAACTGTCATTTACATGTTGTAGATTCTAATCTAATTTTATCCGTGGAAAGCTGTTGGCGATGCTGAAGAATCAGGATGATCCCACAGCCCAGAAGTGTTCCTTGTTCAGATTCCGACCTCCAAAGTTGGTCGGAGGTCTGAACACTGAAATTGCTTCCAATCTGGGGAATTCACGTAGAGACATTCAGCTAAAAGGAAACTCTGCAGTACCGACCGACAGGTTATGAGCACTCAGAGATACTTTACCAAAAAAAAAGGTACCTTCTTCATTGATGATAGGATTTGATTGTTTTGGAGCTCGTTTGGTGTGTTGCCTCCATGCCCCGTATGGCTGCCTGGGTGGAAATCTATGGCACCATGTACATACCATGAACTGGCTAACATCCTGAATGCCATTTAGTCAGAATTGCGAGCTCTGTGTTTGAATGGAAACATGGGAATAAATATGGAACCGCATATTTAACACACCTCGATCATAAGTAAATATGAAGATTCAATGTAGATTCAAAAGTAAATGTTGCGAAGCCAAGCGAGAGCATGCTCTCACATAAATATGTAGTCTAAACACACCTCGGTCATTACTTTCCACGCACTGTGAAGCTTATATAACATAATAAGATAGCTAACTAGGATGTACTAATAATCTTGCTAGGAAAACATTTTCATCGTAGCCGAGAAGGCAGATTAATCTCCTAAAGCATGGAGGAGGCGGTTGAGTCCTGCGAAACACTTATCTCCATCGTCTCCAAGTCAAGGACAAGCAGAAGCGCACTGCAACTTATGCTCAGACCATAACCATAGCGATTTATACGCAACAATACCACGTTGCCTCTCGCGCCGACACGCCTGAAAAAAGGAGGATCAGGACCGATGCCGGGGTCTAGCGACCTTAGCTTCTCTTCCGTGTCGATCGTCACGACCTCCGATGGCCAATCTCCACTTGGGAGTTGATGCCACACGGTTATATTGAAACCCTGTGTGCCCAATAGAAATAGTAGCTTTCCTCCGTCATGTGCCTCCAGGTGGACGTCTCCTTTGAATTTGGTTATGTGCCTAGGAAGATTTATGGTTCCATACTCAGCTTTGCGGACGTTGTATGTAACGATCACGCCACAGTAGCGCACCAGCCAGTGGACGACCCCACCATGGAGGACGACGGCGCCTCTGTGCATCGTAAACCACTGTTCCGAACGGAAATAATTACCGTCGTCGCTCATGGCAGCAGGTTCCCAGGACGTGGCAACATAGACTTTGATGGTTCTTGTATTGCTTCTGTTGATGTTGTTGTGTCGATACACGGGTAGAATAGCAAGAAGGTGCAATCGATGCCATCTGCTGATGTGAGAAAGGTGTAACCGTCGAAGCATCCGGTGTTTTTCGGGTTGATGCACGGAGGCTAGGAGAGGAGTGTGCGGTCGTCGGTCATGGGGTCATACACGCACAGGTTAGAGAGTGTGTTGCTGAACTGGCGTCGATGGAGGAGAATGAGGCCACCGCGAGACCTCACCGGATAGTATTCTCGAAGATGGTCGCCCGCGAGGCACGACATGTAAGGGGACAGATGCTTGTCCAAAAACGACACGACAGGTGGCGTGACCGGGTGGACTAGAGAGAGGGGTGGCGACGGATCACCCTTCTCATCGTTGGTGTGAGTGTTGAGGTGGACGAGGATGTAAGGGGGCACGATGCCTCCTTGTTGGGTGACACGACGGATAAAAGAGGGACGGAGGATGTCGCGGCGAAGGCGCTTGCAGGCGGCAGCGCAGCGGACGAGGGTGCTTGTGTCGGAGTGTGCAACGATCTCGGATAGTAGGTCCCTCGCAACTGGTGACGCCGGAGAAGAAGCCTTTCCCCGTGGGAGTTTACAGGCCGCCATCGCCTCTGTGTTTGCCGGACGAGGCTAACTAAATCTTATTATTATCCTACGGTGAGAATCCGGGTCGTTTGGTGTTTGGTATATATATAATAACATAGCATAAAGCTGAAAAGCCGGTGGAATTCGATTGGGATACACATATCGGACCAAATAGGCAACCAAACTCTATATTAAGAATCTTTGTGCTGTCCCTGTCCTAGTTAAGAATCTTTGCGCTGTCCTTGTCTCAGTCTAGTGCTTTTTACTGCAGTTCTGAGTTCATCGAGTCAGCCGGTTCAAGCCTCTTCGATGACTATCCATGACTCACACCCTGCCATCTCATGCCCGAGCAGGCCGAGCATCTCGAACACCTCCCCAGCCTGCGGACCAGTCTCCGCAGACAAACTCATGCACATCACCGGGGATCTTCACGGCGCTGTATCCTAAGCCGCTTGCCGGTTAGACCGGCATGGCTGCAGCCTGCAGGCCGTGAGCACGCCGGTGAATGTAACCGCGTCCGGCTTGAACCCCGCCCTCCGCATCGCCTCGAAATGCTCGAGCGCGTCAGTGCACCGTCCGGCGTCCATTGGCAGCAAACCCGACGATCACCGAGTTCCAAGAGACCACCGTCCGCTTCCTCATCCTGCCGCGCGAACTCTGCATGCGCGCACCTCACGGACATGTTGATGAGCGAGTTCGCAACCCGTACATTGTGCTGCAACCTCCCATTGAAAACAAATAGATGAACCCACATGCCAAGCCTGAGAGCGCCGACCTCGGCGCAAGCAGAGATGACTGCTATCAACGTGACATAGTTCGGCTCGACGCCGCTCAGCAGCATGGCATGGAAGCAGTCGATTGCCTCGTCGTGGCGCCCGCTCTTGACATACCTGTCGATGAGCGCCGTCCACGAGACCTTGTCCGGTGCCGGCATTCCGCCGAACACCTCGCGTGTGGCATTGACAAGGCTGTTGCGCATGAGGCTGGTGTTATAGGTGACCAGTGACCACAGGCCTGACAGGCTGAGAGATGGAGGGACGGCCACTGCCATCACCGAGAAGCTTTCGGCAGGAAGAGTGGATGTGGAGCCTGACCGAGCTCTGCAGCCTGTTGTTGATTACCGCTGAACTGAACAATGTTTCGCTCCTTCCAATGCTTCTCAGGCTCTTGGCCCTTCCGTAGACGGCTGCTACAAAAATAAAGGGCAGATTGCCAAAATAAGGCTTTCGCCCCGCAGGGCTCATTTGGCCGTGAGGGATAGAAAACCCAGAAAACCCAGGGAAAAGGGGAGTTTCCCTTGGCACGTGGGATCCCCCTTCCGCCATGGGAGAAGTCACCACAACGGGAAAAACACCCCTGCATTCATTTGGACAACACGGGAAAGAAAGGGAAGGGAACAGCCACATGATCAAAAATAGATCATTGTGCGCCAAACAATAATAAAAAAGCTCATGAATTTCATAGAATAAAGTATTCCGAAAAAAATCAGGTAACGGTACTCCATCCGACCCTATTTAATTGTGGCAACCGCAATAAAAATTACATTTTTCAAACAAAAAACCCTAATATATTCAAATAATTTAAATTTTGGGCTGCAACATAAATCCCTCTCCGTCCTACAACGCCACCTTGACGCCACCCTGCGCGTTGCCGGGTAGCTCCGTCCTATGGCCATATCGACCCTCCGCTGGCCGTTGGAGAGCTCCCGCCGGGTTGCCCAGCTCACCATGCTCTCTATCGGACGGCTCCTTTCTCGGCAGCCGCTCCCCCACCGTCCAATCAAGAGCACGAGGTCACGAGCTTGAATTGAACGCTCTGCTCCTCTGCGTGGGCTTTGACTCCGCTCCTCAGCTGCTCATGTGTCCTTTTGCGGGTGAAGAGCACGGACAACGGGCGGTGGAGACAACGCTGCAGTGGCGAAGTTCTACGGCTGGTCAACTTCCTCTGCATCTTTTGCAACCGAGCTCTGCAGCCTGTTGTTGATTACCGCTGAACTGAAGAATGTTTCTCTCCTTCCAATGCTTCTCAGGCTCTTGGTCCTTTCGTAGACGGCTGCTACAAAAATAAAGGGCAGATTGCTACAAAAATAAAGGGCAGATTGCCGAAATAAGGTTTTCGCCCCGCTTAAAGGGCAGATTTACAAACATGAAAACCAAATTTGAATCAATGCAAGCATATATAAGTGTTCGAAAGTAACTCCAAGACCAAAAACTTGGAATGGATCCCGAGCTCCATGTAGCCTGTTTTTTGAAATTTTTGAAGACTTCATTTCTTTTTACTTCTGGAAAAGAATCACGTCACATATGGATGTCTATGACGTAAGTATATATGAAATAATTATATTTCCTAAAATTTTAAATTGAGTTTCGGCTTTAAAAATGTAAATAGCTAATGCTTCCGTTTAATAATACTTGACTTCCATTTTTCTAAATATGATGTATCTACACACTAAAACACTGAAACATGTCTAGAATAAATTCATATTTGGACGATGAAAGTCAAATATTGTTAACGGCGGGAGTACATACCTCGGGATTCATATGCCCACACTCCACTAAGACCACTATTTCTAGAAAATATTTGAGCTATGACCGGTCAGCCTAGTTTATTTTGTGTGTGTGTTTTATTTAGTTTATCCACTCCAATAATACTATTATCATGTACTTAAAAACTTGATATATCTCTCTGCTTGTTTCGCTAAATGGTATGTACAAAGATCTTCTAAGTCTGTCTTTTCTTATTTATTCCAGGTTTACTATTTTTTTCTATCTTGTCTAGCTAATCTCAAATAAGAAAAGACCAAAAAGGTAGTTTTTTTATTACTTGCATATGACTCGCAAGGGAAGCCAGGTTCCATTATCAGCAGATAGCAGAACAAGATTTTTTGTCCACAACATCCTAGTTAAAGATAAAACTGGAAAAAACAAGTTCAACCTAGCAGTATTATGCATAATAACTAATAAGGAGGAAGTTTTCCGGCACAGGCTATGGTGACAACAACTCTACAGAGGAGAGATGTTTTAAACACACGACAAATAATATCCTAGCGTAGCCAACAAAGACAACCTAGTTTAGAAAAAAAAAAACCTGAACCGATCAGCTTAAAAAACATCCATTCCTTGACTTTGCTTCGGTACTCCTTCCACCCTCTTACTATGTTTTCCATCTCGGTATCTTCGTCATTAGCTTCAATGTGCAGTCTACTCTTCTGAGCACGATCATGGGCGCGAACAACAACTTCATGAATCCTTGATGTACCTTCCTCCATCTCCTTATTATCCCAACCTTAGTGCAAAACTGCCCAGTATCGAATGAAAGAGCACATATAACAGATGAGTTCGACATGTGAAGAGATCATTTTCTTCTCAAAACAAGCACTGTTTCTAGTTTTCTAAATCGCCCAACAAAAGGAGTGATTCCAATTATATGAATGTTGGTGCCCACGGGAAGGTATTTATCAATCCACCGTAAATATTGAGTAAAACAACTAGATCTAGTATAAATATCTACAGCGTCCGGGAGCTCCGGGCCCGTGCGGGCCGCATCTGGGCCGTGCTGGCCGGTGAGGAGGCGGTTGCTGCGGGCGAGCAGCGTGGTGGCTGCTGCCGTGCGGGGCTTGTGCGAGGTCGGGATGGTCTCCGGCTGCGGCAGGCCATGGTCGGGCAGGAGGAAGCCGGGGCGGCGGCCCCGGATTTTTATGGCGGCTGCGGGTGGACCGTGTTCGGCGGCCCGCCGTTGATTGAGGTGACACGGTGTTGGTAGCATGCAGGGATCGCAGTCTGGCCGGTCCCCGTTGGGCGGTTGTGGGGGTTTTGCGATGCACCACCAGGCGAAATCCTAGCCCGGGCTGTCGGCTGGGGCCGGCGCCGGCGACGTCCTCGGGCGCCGCGACCTTCTTGGAGGCGTCGTCGCGGTGGTGCAACCACTTCTCCACGCCGGATTCTCCGAGGGAAACCCCAGATCCTCGCGGGATTGGGCGAGGGCGGCGCTTCCGCGTCGCTTGCCTCTTGGGCCCTCGCCTTGGATGTTCCACCGACCAGCGGGACCTGTGGAGTGATGGCGGCTAGCGGCGACGAGTATTCGTCTTCGGCTTGGGGGTGCGTGTCCCTGGGGCCGGCGTGGATGCCGGAGCGGCGGCTCCGGGTCTTTACCTCCGTCGATCTGCGTCGAGGTGATGGAGCGTCGACTTTGGTCGCTTTGGGCGTCGTGGTCGTCGGCTTGATTGGAGCGCAACCTTGGGGCTGGCGGGGATGTCAGAGCGGCGGCTCCGGATGTTACGTCTCCGTTGCGAGGCGTCGAGCCTTTTGGTGTCGGCTTTGGGCGTTTGGGCGTCATGGCCGTCGACCCGTGTGGGGCGCGGCTTCGGAGCCGGCGTGGTTGTCGGAGCGGCGGCTCCGGTCACTCACCTCCGCCGTGTTGCGTTGAGGAGTCTAGGTGTAGACCTTGGTTGTTCGGGCAACTTGGTCGTCGACCCGCGTTGGAGCGCGGCCTCGGGGCCGGCGTGGATCGAGTTGTATTTTTCTTTTTTAGGCCTTGTCCTACGTGTTTGCTTCTCCTATATCAATATAAAAGGCAAAGCTTTTGCCTCGTTTTAAAAAAAATCTACAGTAGATCCAATGGCACCCCACATTTAAATAGCAGTAGGGCAATACAAAAACATGTGAGTGATGGATTCATTTGCAGGACGAAACCTGCAAGAATAATCCCCAATCCACTGTCTTCTTATTATCTTTTGTTGCAATGACATTATGCTGAAATAGCCAAAGCCATATTTTGATTTTGAGGGTTAGCTTTGATTTCCAGAGTTGAGAGAAGGATTTGTCCATTGCTGGAGCAGGGAGTTTTTTGTACATCGATTTTAGTGAGAATTTCCCAGATTTTGTGAGTTCCCATTTAGGTCTATCAAGACCATCTCCAAGAGTCTCAGTCATTAAAGAGGTTCTTAGTAGATTAACCTGTTGCTGCAAAGGAGCATCAAGCCATCTCCGAAACGTCAATTGCCAGCCTTTTTATGCATATCTCTCACTGAGACAAATTGTGTTGAACAAATTTCAAATAAATTAATGAGGGTACAACTAAAAGAAAGGAACTGTTCTACACCAAGGATCATGCAAGAAGTCAGTTTCTCTGCCTCCATTCACCACCATCACTCTCCCTTGCATATATAAATGTTTAATTTTGAGAAAAAAAATCTAGAGAGAACATAATAAATTTGTTTGCACTGAACCCCCAAATCTCATGACTGGTCTTATATTTTTCATTTACCAAATTTTGCCACAAACCTTCCTCACTCTCCATCCAATCTCCACCATTCGTTTACACAGTAAGCTCCTATTGAATAGCTTGGTATTTTTAATGCGTAGTCCCCCTTTTGATTTTGTCTTGTTGATAACAAACCATTTGACAATTATGTATGTCTGTGTTGTTGCCCCCTCCTTGCCAGAAGAACTTTCTCATGATCTTAGTTAATTCTTCCACAAAGGTATCATGCAGGGGGTACATTGACATGTGATAAATAATATAGTTGCTAAGGGATGATTGTATGAGGATGTATCTCCCTCCAAGTGAAGCCTTGTTCCCCATCCAACCTTCCAAATGATTTCCAAATTTCTCTTTAAAAGGAACAAAATCAGCAACATGTAGCCTAGTGCCACAAACAAGTTCATGGGCCAAGTTCCCAAATGAAAGTCCATCATGTAAGCATAAAAAAATAATTTTAAGTATGATGCAGAACCATCATGACCTCACTTTTCATGTAATTGATTTTAAGTCCTCACATTTATTAAAATAAGTATAACAACAAATTTAGATTCCTGACCTGTTCCAGTTCATCCTGAACAAACAATATAATATCATCGACATATTGGAAATTTGATATTCCTTTGTCAACCAAGTGTGGCACTAATGACCCACAAATATAGTGGGCCTCAAATTTTTTTGAGGGTAAGTGCAACCCAATATATTGATTCGACACAAGGGGAGCCAAATAATATTTATATGTCTTAAAAGCTAAGTTGTTAATTTAACTGCACCTAGAAAGAAACATGCTTGACACAATTTATTTGTAGCAAACGTGTATGATGGTAGCAGTATTGTGATAGTAACAAGAGTAGTAAAGTAACAACATCAATAGTAGTGTGATAGTAACAAG